>CM032906.1:2500-2762991 GCA_019202805.1 Arabidopsis suecica
AATTTGGAAACTGTAGAGTAAGTTTTGGTATTTTTTATGAAAACACTAATATGTATATATATATATATATATATATATATATATATTTATACAAATTTACATGATTATTAATTTATGATACTATTGGGACCATATTTTTATATAGGGATTTCCAAAAATTTATTATCTTATTATCTTATCGAATTTAGTTATTACACTACAAGAAAGTAGAGTATTGATAGCATTATAATATAACGTTTGATACTTTTTTGCTATTGTTGATATACCTCTCAATTTTAGATAGCGTTTTCACTTTGGCAAACGCTATATTTAGTTGGTCAGATCTTAATTTTGGAAACGCTTTTTAGAAATATAAATTACATAGCACTGATATGTTTTGAAACGCTGTGTATTGTTGAGGCGGATAAAATAATTTATTTGTCGGCTAAGTACTTAGCGAAAAAAGAAGCGGCTAATAAATTTTCATTCTCCCTCTCACTCCATGGTTTCATTTCTCAAGCTTTTCTCTCAATATTTTTGTCCATCTCCAGATAACTCATCAAAATCCCTTGCTCTTTGGTCACTAATTCGCCAAATTCAGATTCATCCTTATCCTCTATCGAAATCCTTAACCTAGATTCAAAACCAGATGTCGTTACTCTTCTCAACCGAACAAAACCCTAGTTACACCTTCTCCAATAACCACAGAAGAAACGAGCGTAATTAGATTCTCAAATCATGTCGTTGCTCTCCCTTTCACTCTCCATTGGAAAATTGAACCCTAGCCACCGTCAAAACAAGCGAGAGAGGGACTCACTCAGGGTACGGAAGAAGATCCGTTTTAGCTTGAAACGATACCGTAAACGATACCGTTTTCAACCCGAGATCTAACAAATCTCTCACTCAATCCGTACCTAAATCCTCTCTAAGAGAGAGAAGCAACAGATGAAGAAGCTTGAATCATCTCTTAAGTTTTACGCTCTTGAATCTGCTCCTACTATTGCTCTTAATGCTCAGATCGAGAAAACCAAACGCAGGTTCGTCTTCGATTTTGATTAATTCGTTAAAACAGAACTTTTCTTTGTTCTGAAACAGAGCTTTCCTCTAAATCGAAACTAGGGTTTTCTGAAATTGGGGATTCGAGAATTGATTTGATTCTTATGTTTTAGAGAATTTGATTCTTTTTTTTGTCAAAATAGAGAATTTGATTCTGGTTTCTTCTTCTCTTGTTCTTTTGTTTGAAGATTGTCTCTGCATATTAATTTGATTGTTTGAAAGTTTGTGACTTTTAATAGTTATTGTATTTATCATGATTTGATTTATGTGTTTGCTGCAGAACAAGTTGCAGAATTTGGCTGGACAACACTCTGATGTCCTTGAAAACTTGACTCCAACCGTCAGGAAGCGTGTGGAGGTTCTAAGAGAGATTCAGGTGAGTGAATTTTCAGCTTTTTATATGATTATGGAACTAGTCTTTGGATTTGTGATCTTGGATTTTGTATTGGGTTTGAATTAGTTCGCTTTTGTGTTGTGTTATGATGAGATTTAATGGAGTAAACAATTGTCTGATTCCATTTTTATTATTAAACCTTGCAGAGGAGGGAGCAGAAGTTCAAGAAAGCCACTGAAATGTATGGAACCGAAGTCATGAAGTAAGTATCACTTCCCATTCAAAAAGGCAAATACTTTTAAGCTAGTTCTTTTGTTTCCTGTTCTAATTATTGAGTTGCTTAAGTCGTAAGTGATCATTCATATTTTTTTGGAGAAACCTGTTGTTGATTTCCCAACTGATGGAGAAGTATGTCTCTCATTGTTTATATTTCCTAACCTCTAAATACCAAAAACAAACCCTAATTTCCATAGATCTGGTGCTTTGTTTTTCTAATTCCTTTTTACTTTACAAATTTTTGTTTGACTAAATGTTTAGATTTAAGTAGAATTGGTAATTTAAGTAAATGATGTGAGGTGTTAATGAGAATGTGATGTTTGCAGGTTTTAGATTCCATCTCGTCACATGTATTAAGGTTTTGTATGTGTTTGGATGCAGCAAATATTGGTACACTCAAATCGATTTTTGGTTGCTGTTGTTACGTGGCTGTGCAATTCACAAGATGATTGGTGTTTTGCATAGATCTGCAGGAAGAGGGTCAAGGATGATAGTGCCACTTTCTTTGAAAACCTGAAGAATCATCACAAGATGAATTCATATAAGAGTTTCTATTAATCTATTAATCTTTGTACTTTTACTTTTAAAATTTTGTATTTATACTTTGTAATATACTATTTGTATTATGATTTCATATAATATAATAAAATATTGAAATTTTAATATGTCAATTTATCCAAAAAACCTAATAAATTTAAATTAAATATAATTAAAAATTGATAAATCGAAATAATGTATAATACAAATGCTATTTTAGTGGAATAAAATTGCATATTATAAATGCTATTCTAATTGATTAAATTGCATATAATAAATGCTGTAATTTGATAATTAATAACAAAATATACTTGCTATTAAAAAATATTACATTGCATAAAAGAACACGCTATAATATATAAATAAAATATAGCAATACAAAAAACCGCTATCGAAAGCCATCGACCTATTATCATGGGCGAAGATATAGCGCTTTCTACTTCGCTATCGTTTCGTTAGATAGCGTTATTTGGCCGCTAAGAATACTCAATTTTCTTGTAGTGTTATTTACATTGGCCCGACTCGGGACCGACAAAATTTATTAATTTATCGTGTTTATTAATTTATCGAGTATTAATTTATAGAGGTTCTAATGTACAGTATGTTGTCCTTCACTATTGACCATCAGTTTAATAATAATCATGTTGATGTTATGTATTTGCTTGGAATTATTTCTCATGAATTATTATTACTTCTTATCTTATATTATAGCCCATATGAGAGCTCTCATTATCATTGAGATGATAAAAGAAGACGTAAGTGCCTCTAAAACTTTCATGCAAAGTACACTTAAAAGTCGGCAATGGAATTGAAGAAAATATTAGCTAAGGGACAAACAAAGAGATTCTTATTAGGACAACTTGAGTCTTAGATGTGAATTATTGAGATTGAACGAGATGGAAAAAGAAAAAGAAGAAGCTTAGACAATGTCAAGGAGGCTGCAATCTCTAGCTCCATGTTACAATCTTTACCGAGAGCTGTCATAATCTGAAATTCTTCATACTTGCTTTGAATCAGTTTTCTATTTGAGCATACGAATTGGCTTAATAAGTAAGAACATGGTTGAACTATTGTAAACACATAATATGGTTGAATTAGTATTTTTGGTGTTCATAACAATAGGTGAAGTGTGAAAAGGCAGGAGATTGTATGACAATAAAAGTCAACAATTGACTGATTGAGTTAGCAATACGACAATAATACATATTACCAATGAAATCCGCAGCAGTAACAACAGTATTCCCCTCCACTTCCTCCTACAGATTCTTGATGGTCCTTCAGTGACCGTCCATACATGTGTAAATAATAGACCTTAAATCAATTCATTTAGTGTTAATTAGGTGCATGGTGGTACAAGTGAACAAGGAAAAACATGTGCCGTTATTTGTTATTATATTTGTAAGTTTGTAACTCTTTGATTTTCATAGGTAAAGTTGCAACCCGCGTTTCTTCTTTGCTCTCAATTGTCTTTCTCAATTTAGGTGGTCTTTTAGTTTTATAATAATTAAAACGTTTTTTAGTTGTCATTTGAATTGTCAACCATATTTTGGGTGTCTATTCATTTTGACCATAAACACTTCACTTTTTGACATTCTTTAAAACGTAAGAGTCTCTGGTTTTTTGGGGCAACAACTGCTTAAATTGTAAAAATTATTACAAAAATATAACCCCACATCATTTCACACCGAAAAATAGTATTTTCATTTACGCAATTAAGTGTTCCGTTAAATTAAGTGGTGTAGCGCATACAAGTACAATTTTGAGGGTTTTTTTTTTTTTTTGTGCACCCAATTTTGAGGGTTTATATTAGTAAAGTTTCCACCTTAATTTGTTAGAGTGCAAAATTATAGAAGTTTAAATGAACGTGAAATATTATTTTGAAAGTATTTTTATGGGATTTTTCCTACTTAAATATGGATATATATATATATATATATAACTTTTTTTTTTTTTTTGGTTTAAATATATATATAAAACTTGGATTCGCACTTATGTTTATTTTGAAGGCGATAGTGAAGTGTTTATCAAAAAACATTAACAATAGCCTTTCGATATGTCTTTTGCTGGAGCTCATAAATGTAGCTCAATATAGATGCATATACTCTAGTTATCATTATTCTGATTGTTTTAATCCCTACTTTGTGGATCATAAACCATTTGTATAATGATTTTTTTAATTAATAAAAAAATTGACTAAAAAACAAAAAAAAAAAATAGGAGCAGATGCAAAAACGAAACAAGAAAGGAATGGAGGATGCGGCGACCACAGAATCGAAATGAGAAAACACGTGGAGAGGAACGCGTGGACAGCTAGTAAAAAAGAAAACACTTTGGTCTGTTTTATCCATTTGTTCGTAGTTAGATTATAAAATTGAGAGAGAGAGAAGTGTTGAGTATTGAAACGAGAGGAGGAGGAGGAGAGAAGAAGATTGCATCGAACGGCGAAATTGGGCCTACAGTAATCCCAAATCCTATTATCCTTATCCTCTCTTGTCTTCTCTTTCTCTTTTATTCTTCAATCTCTTCTTCTCCTAACAGACCCAACCCTCGTCCAATCGCTGTGCTTTGACGCTTAATCTCAATCGAGGAGGGGGCGATGGGATTGTTGAGTTCCTTGGTCTTTCCCGCCCTCGGCTTCTCTGACCTTTTAGTATTTGTTGCGCCACTCTGGATTGCTGTCGCTGCCGGGGTTTTGGTTGGTTGGTTTTGGAGACCCAAGTGGGCTTATCTCGACACAAAACCCTTATCTGATTCTTCACCTAAATTCTTCAAGCTTCCAACTTCCATCCTCAAGACCTCTTCTCACAGGTGATTGATTTCTTATTTCCCCCACTAGCACTTTCCTTGTCTGCTAAATAAATAAATAAATCTCTCTACTTTTTTCTATTGCTGCAGCCTTTCTTCTCCCCAGGCTGATGAGAAAGAGAAATCTGGGTTTGTTACGGACGATGATTTTAGGCATCTATGGAAGTTGGTTGAGGTCAAAGATGGCGGCCCTGCTTGGATTCAGATGATGGACCGATCAACTCCTACCTTCTCTTATCAAGCTTGGAGGCGAGATCCTGAGGTACCTACCTCTTCAACTGACTTTCAATTCTCTCTTTTATCTGAGCAAAAGTTTTAAGCATGATGTTCCAAGTTGAATCATTTTTCATATGTATAATTGCCAGAATGGGCCTCCCCAGTACCGTAGCAGAACTGTGTTTGAGGATGCCACTCCCGAGATGGTGAGGGACTTCTTTTGGGATGATGAGTTCCGTTCCAAGTGGGATGATATGCTTTTGTATTCTTCTACTCTCGAGCGTTGCAAGAGCACGGGCACTATGGTTGTGCAATGGGTGCGCAAGGTCGGTACTTGTTTCATTTTTTCTTAGCTACCTTGTTTGTGCTTCTTGACTTATATATATATATATATATCTTCCCCGCTGCTGTTGCAGTTCCCTTTCTTTTGTAGCGACAGGGAGTATATTATAGGCCGTCGAATATGGGATGCTGGCCGAGTCTTTTACTGCGTTACAAAGGTATTCCTTCGCAAATTTCAAGCTTTTTTCTAGTTAGATCCGTGCGGGACATGTGTTCCTTCTTCTTGTGGATTTCGTTTTTGAATTCACTTTTTTTTCATGTTCACTTGTATTTGCATCAGGGAGTACAATACCCGTCTGTACCTAGACAAAACAAGCCAAGGCGAGTCGACTTATACTATTCAAGCTGGTGTATCCGTGCAGGTACTACTACTAACCAAGTTGTCTCTGTTTTAACTGTTGTTTAGTTTCTCAAATGGATATTATCATGGTGTAGTTGAATCAAAAAGAGGCGATGGTGAGATGACATCATGTGAGGTACTACTATTTCACCATGAAGATATGGGAATACCGTGGGAGATTGCAAAGCTCGGGGTGAGACAGGGGATGTGGGGTGCAGTGAAGAAAATTGAGCCAGGCCTACGTGCATATCAGAGGGCCAAAGCAGCGGGAGCAGGTTTATCCCCAAGTGCCATAATGGCTCACATCAACACCAAAGTGAGTGCAGAGGAGTTCATGAATGAGAGGGATTCGATAGCAGAGGTTACTGGAGAGAAGCCGACAGGGAAAAACATACCAAAGATACTAGTGGTGGGAGGGGCGATTGCCCTTGCATGTACACTGGACAAAGGGCTGTTGACAAAGGCAGTGATATTCGGAGTAGCCAGAAGATTTGCAAGAATGGGGAAAAGGATGTAGGAGAGTGTACATGTAAGTAGACAGAGAGCGAGTGAGGGAATGAGAGAGGTGAAAGCAGCTCTTGTTTTGCAATTTGAATGGTGAAAGGCTGTCTCTTTAGTCTTGTCTTGGTGGATGTATCAAACTATCAATCATGTAATAGGAAAGAGAAAAGGAAGCAGAGAGTTATTCTTTCGGTGTTGAATTTCTGAGAGCGCGGAAGGATAATTCCACCGCCCTGCGCTGCTAATAAACATCTCCATCTTTATATGTCTAAGTTTCTGATGGAGTGAAAGTAATGAAAATTATTTAAACAAGCACGAGAGGAAGATATTAAACTGATTTTGCTTCTTCTCTACCGTTCTAAGCTCCTTAGAACGCTCTCACCATTTTCAGTGAAGGAAAAGAGTTCAGCGTTTCGTATCTTTGTGGACTCGCTATATCAAATGACTTATGCAAGAAATCAATATAACTTGTGTGTTTTGTAGTTGTGAGTAGCAAGTTGTAGATGCAAGCAGTAGACAAGTTGGAGAAAGAGAGGCGTTGAAAACATTTCCAACTTTTATTTTAGTATGGGGGGTGGACCAGACCCAATAAGGAAACCCTGAAAGCAGTACAATAATCACATTGACTTGGAAAATGAAGAGGATGTTTCTATTCAGAGGCGGAGAAGGCAACGAAGAGCTTTGCCTTGGTGAAGCAGCTGCATGGCTTTGTTGATATCGTGGAATGGAAGCTGGTGAGAGATGAAGAGATCGAGATTGAGAAGACCTTGGAGGCATTGGGTGATGAAAAAGGGTAATTGGGTTTTGGGTTTGAAGCCTCCGAAAACAGAGGCGGTGATGGATCTGCCTTGGAAGAGCTCCATGGGATGGATAGGGAGAAGCTGTGGGCTTGCGTGAACGCCCAGCAAAACTGTCACCCCCACTCCTGAGTTTGTAGAGAGAAAGGCTTCTCTAAGTGCTTCTATACTTCCCGCACACTCAAAGCTGTACTCCACTCCTCCCTCTGTTATCTCCCATACTCTCTCGTGAACTGCCTTGTCACTCTCCTTTGGATTTATGAATTCACTGATCCCTGCTTCTCTGCCTGTTCACACAGCAAGCACACTTCGTTTAGGAACATTTCTCTTTAACCTCTTTTAGACTGACATGCATGTTCATCTGCATACCTAATGGGAACTTGTCAGGGTTGACGTCGATCCCAATGATTTTAGAGGCTCCCCTGGCTCTTGCACCTTCAGCCACCTTTCCCCAATTATTAAAAAGGCATTAAGAGTGAGAGTCTATGTGCGTGTAACCAATACCATGATATGATACAACAAAGAGGAACCTGAACTTACGGCAAGTCCAACAGCGCCCAGTCCAAATATAGCGACGGTGGAGGCAGGTTGAATATCAGCCACATTCCACGCCGCACCGACTCCTTCATTCCATAAACACTTATCTCTTTCATTAAATAAGCAAACCACATATATCATGCATGTCATATATATACAGAGATGCAATTAATTAATTACCAGTGGAGACACCGCAACTGAGGAGGCTTATCTTCTCCAGAGGAAACAGAGGGTCCACCTTGAGCACGCAAGCCGAGTCTATGACCGTGTACTCAGAGAAGGTGGATGTGTTGAGAAAATGGTAGATGGGTTTGTTGTCTTTGCTGGTGAAGAATCTGGTCTTGCCATCCGTTACCATCACCTTCTTCATCGGATCCACTCGGAATCTCTCGCACAGATTGGCTCCGTCTCGCTTGCAGACTCTGCAATCTCCACACTCTCCTGTGAAAATCGGGAGCACATGATCTCCTGCCTTCATCTCTTCCACTCCTTCCCCTACGCTCTCCACTATCCTGTAATTCATCCATCAATTGAGGGATGAAAAATGAGATCCATACAGATTTTATTCGACTTACCCTGCCGCCTCATGGCCAAGGATTCGAGGGTATGCTCGCTGAGCCTCGTTCTGACCAAAAGATAGAGAGATGAGATAGGAAGAAGAAGAAATAATTTTGTAACACCTGAATGCTCATTTATATGATATTTACAAGTTTAGCAAAAAAAAAAAAAAAGAAGAAGAAATAATTGGAACAAGAAGAACATGAAGAGTGAGTACCTCGCCTTTCCATGCGCTGAGATCAGTGTGACAGATGGAAGTGAAGAGGATTCGAAGTCTCACTTCCAATCTTTGAGGGGGATCCACTTTTACATCTTCCATCACTAGAGGTTCTCCAGCTCCCCATGCCACAGCAGCTGTTCAATATTCATCATTCACGCTCACTCATCATCATCTTTAAGTTAGCTTTACACATACATATATAAAGATTAAATTATATACACAACAAATTACCTCTGCAAGTGATTACTTTGCCCTGAGTTTCCATATTATCTCTCCTGAGTTTATTATTGGCTTTGAATGTTGAAACTGCATATATAGCAGAATGTCTCACCAGATATATATATATATATATATAAAGGTCATAAATGTTAAACGGTAGGATCTAACTAAAAGTCTTCTCTTTTTTTCTTTTTTCTTTTTTTGTTAAACTCCAATACGGACTTTCCAGTTATACACTCTAACAAGACTTCAGACAAGAAGAGACGTCAAGATTTTTCCGCAACTAAATGACAAGACATTAGACATATCCAATCAAATTGTTATAATTGCATTTATTTTTATAAAAAATCTCTAATGAAGAAGATGGCATATGTATACACTAATCAACGATGCAATCCCGCCGTGCTTACCCCTTAAAATAAAGGGCATTTTCCCACAGCCACATTTTATAAACTTGATTTTTAGGCCACATTATTAAAAATATTTTGTTTGTACAGCAGATTTAAGTTGTCTTAGATATGTATTTTGCTTGAAGTTTGATCCATAATAGCACAATTCATTTCATTATATAGATTTAGATTTTGACTTTGTATTGTAGCTCACTTTTCTTCTTTTCGTTATATTTTATGTTCTTTATAAAAAAAAAATCAACTAAACTAGATAGGCCACATTTTATTTTTCGTTCCAAGCCCCACAAAGCCTAGGCACGGCACTATCCAAGCTAATGTAATGCATGATAAGAGAGAAAATAGTTGAATCAATACATGTAGAAAGATTTTCAACTCAATACTAATTGACAATAAGTGAACATTTATATATAAATATAAAATCATCTCTACTTCTAATATGAGATATTTTGACATGTCCATTTGAAATGGTGATTTTTTTTGTTTATTCATCTCGTATCAAATTTTACCTTTTTAAGTAATACATATATAGGTTTATGTATGAAATTATGATTTTTTAATTCAAAATTAATTAACAATGAGTGAAAGAAACAAACTTCTATCTTTTATAAATCGTCTCCATTTTTGATGTGATATTTTTAACAATATATGCATCTATTTTACTCTATATACAGTAATACACTTGCACACACACACAAAAGTTAAGTGAGTAAGAAATTAAGATATCCAACGTATTAAACCAGTTTATGTACATGCATATGGTAATCTTAATAGAGGAGGTAGAAGGTTATGAGTTCGAGTTTAGGCAAAACGGAAGAGAATAATATAGCATATCTTGATATTGTTCAAAAACAATATGGATCTAACATCAAAAAAAAAAAAAAGAGGGAATGGTCCTGCATGGGGCCATATAGTCATTAAAAGTGTTCTTCGGGCTGACATAGTCCACGTTCCGTTTCAACTCCTTACGTATTTTTTTTTCTCAGTTTTTCGAGTGATCCAATTTTGACCCATCCATTTCTCATTTAATTTCGTTAAATTGCTTGTGGGCTATGGAATGTCCCATCGATTTAATGCTCGTGTTTTCGTCTGTCTGCTCCATTCTGTAACAGATAATATTGAAAAAGAAGCATCTAACACACTTAATGTCACCAAAAGGCTCTATAACAGAGAAAAGTCCCCAACTTACAAATTGGACTTGCCCGCATGGCTCCATAATACTAGAGAAAAGTCTCCAAACATACAAAGTAAATATCGTCTCATTTTGTACGTTCACACTTTTCAAATAATAATCTACAGTGCGGATGGATGGGAATGTATATAAGTTTTCAGATCCAACTTGAGATCTTGGTTAAGTATGTATGCCAAGGAATGATAAGACGTATGTAATCAAAAGAGTTTTTCACCTCTTTACTCAATAATAGAAATTTTACTGTACACTATAAAAGTATCCTTGCCAAAAAAAAATAACTTGTCAAACTTTTAAAACAAATTGCACATATTTAGTTTCAATGTCTCGTGTACACATCAACTCACATATGCCACAAAATCGTTATCCCATGATTGGTTTGAATCTCTTTTTATCAAGATTAGACTGGTAAATTGTGGTCGGCCGTCTTAATTAAGGGGACGTATTGGGATGTACAAATATACTTGTTATTCACAATTGTATTTACTTAAGATCGTGTCTAGAAATTTTGTAAGTATATACACTTTGTAAGGTCTTGTTCTTTTGTGTGTCGCTCTAATGTGCCATTTACTGTAGCAAAACTTATACAAATTGCCACAAAAAGTTTTCTTTTCTCAATGTGCCATTTTTTCACTTTATGGCAGGCAGACAAAGACAAAAATACCCTCAGACGAAAATATCTAAAAATCAGATATTTGGTGGACAAAACTTTGTTTCGGAAAATTTTGGTAGACAAAAAAATATTATCCACATTTGAAACAACAGATTGGGATGATATTTGGTGGACAACAAATATTGTCCACATTTGAAACAACAGACTTTAAAGAAATTTGGTGGACAAGAATTCGAAACGGTATATTTCGAAAATTTTGGTAGACAAGAAATGTTGTCCACATTTGAAACAATAGATTGAGAAGATATTTGGAGGACAACAAATATTGTCCACATTTGAAACAAACAGACTTCAAAGAAATTTGGTAGACAAGAATTCGAAACGAAATAATTCGAAAATTTTGGTAGACAAGAAATGTTGTCCACATGTATCTTCTTCCTTCTCAGATTTAGATTCGCTTCCACTTTCCAAACCAGATTCAGACCCAGATTTTTAATCTCGCTAAATCGCCAACGATGTATTCCTAGATCGAAAACGTGATGAACTCTTATATCTAGGGAGATCTAGGGAGATTGAGCTTCATTTTTTAGAGAAAAAGAGAGAGAGAGAGATGAGAAGAATGGAGATTGAACAAAAAAGCTTTCTCTCTAAAGGGTAAATTGGACTTTGCAAGTTGGGTTAGAAATTGGATTGTGGTACAATTGAAAAGGATTTGTGGGATGTGGCAATTTTGGTAAGAATTGCTACAGTGTGTGGCACATTTCTTAGATTTCTCTAAATTTTATATCAGCAATCAAATTATATGTGAGACAATTAAAACGAAGAAAAGTTGCTCGCTGCGTCGGTTAAAATGGACGCCCGTTAATCTAGCGACAGCAGCGTCGTCAACAACAAAGAATCTTTTTTTTTTGTCGAAACAACAAAGAATCTTAAGAAAGAATTATTTCACATCAAAAATCCAACGACAGAAAAAAAAAAAAAAAAAAAAAAAAGATGTGAATGTAATTTTCAGTCGCTCAGATCTGTCGCTAGCGATATACAAAAGTACAAGGCCTAAGTCACATCATGATTCCCATTTCATAAATAGCAATGAAACTCATAAGATTATAATTACAAATTAGCATGTTTTCTTGTAATGCATTGTCATGTGGATCTTTCTTTTCTAAACCAAAGATATATCAAGCATGTTTGTTTTGTGGTAAAACCAACATATTTTGGCGATAACATCATGTTTCGATGGTAAATTCATGTTTATTTCATTGTTGTTAATCACCAAAACTCATTGCAATGTGTTACCAAACTAACAACAGCGGGATGAAAATCACAATTTATCGTAATCACTCGTAATTGACATTGTAACAACAAATCCATCATGACCACATATTGTATCAAAATATCCTATATTGTTGTTGTATGTAGTCATGATAATGAAAAAATATTAGGATCTTAGATATATAAACAATCAGACTTATACATGAAAATATATAAATTGATATTTCAAATCAAAAACAAAAGTAACCATAAAAATTATAACTACGTAAGATGAATCTTATTTTATTAACAACACGATAACAAAAAAAAACATAAATTAGCAATGAAAACATTTAACATAATTGTTTTTAACAATTTTCGAAACAAAACCCACGCGTAGCGTGGGTATTCATCTAGTATCATTAAGAAATGAAGTTGAGGTATTGCAAAGGCAATACATAGGAAAAAAAATAGGGTTAATTACGGGCCAGGCCCTAAAACTATGTTTTTCTTTCACGTTTTGACAAAGTGGGGAAGAGCTTTCATGTTTTGACAATTATGTCATTTTCGGAAAGTTTCCTCGCAAAATTGCGAGCGACTTACGAGTACTTTGCGAGGAACAATATACTCTGTCGCAAATCTCCCGCACATACCTCGCAAATCTTTACCCTAAACCCTAAAATACATAAAAGTGTTTTGCGATCTTTGATTTTTATTTATAAATATGAATCCAAGAGACCATATAATCAGACAAGTTGAATATATGATGATGCATAAAAAAATGTTGTATAGGTTTCAATATTAACATTTTATTTTGAAAATGTCATAAACATTGATTCATATTATATAAAAACATAAGATCATCATTGATGTATTTGAGGAAAATGCACATTCGGACGAATTCGAAGTATATGATAAGAAAGTAGATTCTAATGTAGATAATTAACTTCCTAATGATTCAAAAAAATGAATCCGAATGATTTTTAGTAGTGTTTTGTTGTTTTTTTTCAAATTGATTATATTTTGCGAGGGATTTGCGAGAGATACTAGTAATTCCCTCGCAAAACTAAACCCTAAATCAAGAGTTTTGCGAGGGAATTGCGAGGGACCATAGCAATTCCCTCGCAAAAGTGGAAACCACTTATGAATCCCTAAACCCTATACCCTAAAACATTTGCGAGGGATTTGCTATGATGCCTCGCAATTCTCTCGCAAATATTTTCAGTTTTTTCGCGGTTCAATTTTTTGGCGGAAATTTTAAAATTTTTGGCAAATATTTCAAAACATTGCGAGGGATTTGCGAGGGATACTAGTAATTCCCTCGCAAAACAAAACCCTAAATCAAGAGTTTTGCGAGGGAATTGCGAGGGACCATAGCAATTCCCTCGCAAACATTTTCAGTTTTTCGCGCTTCAACGTTTTGGCTGAAATTTCAAAAATTTTACCGAAAATTTTCAAAACTTTTGCGAGGGATTTGCTAGGGAATTGCGACGGTATAAATATATATATAAGTGATTGCATGTTTGAGCTATGCTCAAATATCTCTCATTTCCTCTTACTTAAAAACTCTTCTCTCACTCATTCACATCTCATTTCCTCTTACTTAAAAATTCTTCATTCCTATCATTCACATCTCTTCAAAGGTATGTTTTTTAATTTCATTGTTAGATTTATGTATAGATTTGTATTATTATAGTTTTAGATTTAGGAGTTTGCTAGTTTTAAAATTAGGAAATTAGGATTTCTAGATTTAGATTATTGTGAAAGGTATTGGATTTGTTAGTTTTGGATTTAGAAATTTAGTTTTATATTAGGATTGGAATTTTAAATTATTTTAGGTTTCATTTAGAAATTGAATTGTTAATTTTTATAATTTTTTTAGTATGGAATTTTAGATTATATATTAATAACTAATTTTCAAATTTAAATTGTTATTATTTTTAAAGATTATTAGTTTTAGAAACCTTTTAAGGATTTTCTAAAATTTTACTTAAAACTTTCTTATTGTATTTTGAATATTATTATGCATTATAGAAAATAATATTATGCATTTAAAATTTATCAATATATATCCCTCGCAAATTTATAAATTTATCAATTTATCAATTTTATTATTTTCTTTTTTTTTTTATTTTTTTTTTAATTGTCCCTCGCAAATCCATCGCAATTTGCGCGTGTTTTGCGAGGGCATACGTGCCTCGCAATTTGCGCGTGTTTTGCGAGGGCATATATTTCCTAGCAAATATTGCGAGGGAATTGCTACGTTTACCGATTTGTGAGACACGATTTGCGAGGAACTGGTGTTCCTCGCAAATCGCTCGCTAAAGTCGATTTGCGAGGGATTAGCTACATATTCGTCCCTAGCAAATCGGTTGTTTTCTTGTAGTGACATACCGACTACATTCGTGATGGATTTGTGGAAATTTTTTTACCAAAAACTGCTAGTTTTAGACTTTTAGTACTAAAAATGCGTGGGCCATACGTTACGGCATTTAAAACATTTTACTAAATGTTCTTAAACTTAATAGCCAATGAGCCATTCATGCTGAATAATCACTACAAGAAAACAATCAATTTGCTAGGGACGAATATGTAGCTAATCCCTCGCAAATCGACTTTAGCGAGCGATTTGCGAGGAACACCAGTTCCTCGCAAATCGTGTCTCGCAAATCGGTAAACGTAGCAATTCCCTCGCAATATTTGCTAGGATATATATGCCCTCGCAAAACACGCGCAAATTGCGAGGCACGTATGCCCTCGCAAAACACGCGCAAATTGCGAGGATTTGAGAGGAAAAATAAAAAAAATCCGTATTAAATTTTGCGATGGATTTGCGAGGGAAAATTAAAAAAATAATAATAATAATAAAATGCATTTAAATTTTATCAATATATAGATATATATTGATAAATTTTAAATGCATAATATTATTTTCTATAATGCATAATAATATTCAAAATACAATAAGAAAGTTTTAAGTTAAATTTAAGAAAATCCTTAAAAGTTTTCTAAAATTAATAATCTTTAAAAATAATAACAATTTAAATTTGAAAATTAGTTATTAATATATAATCTAAAATTCCATACTAAAAAAATTCTAAAAATTAACAATTCAATTTCTAAATGAAACCTAAAATAATTTAAAATTTCAATCCTAATATAAAACTAAATTTCTAAATCCAAAACTAACAAATCCAATACCTTTCACAATAATCTAAATCTAGAAATCCTAATTTTCTAATTTTAAAACTAGCAAACTCCTAAATCTAAAACTATAATAATACAAATCTATACATAAATCTAACAATGAAATTAAAAAACATACCTTTGAAGAGATGTGAATGAGGAATGAAGACTTTTTAAGTAAGAGGAAATGAGATGTGAATGAGTGAGAGAAGAGTTTTTAAGTAAGAGGAAATGAGAGATAGCTCAAACATGCAATCACTTATATATATATATATATTTATACCGTTGCAATTCCCTAGCAAATCCCTCGCAAAAATTTTGAAAATTTTCGCTAAAATTTTTAAAATTTCCGCCAAAAAATTGAACCGCGAAAAAACTGAAAATATTTGCGAGAGAATTGCGAGGCATCATAGCAAATCCCTCGCAAATGGTTTAGGGTATAGGGTTTAGGAATTCATAAGTGGTGTCCACTTTTGCGAGGGAATTGCTATGGTCCCTCGCAATTCCCTCGCAAAACTCTTGATTTAGGGTTTAGTTTTGCGAGGGAATTACTAGTATCCCTCGCAAAACCCTCGCAAAATAGAATCAATTTGAAAAAAAAAAACAACAAAACACTACTAAAAATCATTCGGATTCATTTTTTTGAATCATTAGGAAGTTAATTATCTACATTAGAATCTACTTTCTTATCATATACTTCGAATTCGTCCGAATGTGCATTTTCCTCAAATACATCAATGATGATCTTATGTTTTTATATAATATGAATCAATGTTTATAACATTTTCAAAATAAAATGTTAATATTGAAACCTATACAACATTTTTTTATGCATCACCATATATTCAACTTGTCTGATTATATGGTCTCTTAGATTCATATTTATAAATAAAAATCAAAGATCGCAAAACACTTTTATGTATTTTAGGGTTTAGGGTAAAGATTTGCGAGGTATGTGCGGGAGATTTGCGACAGAGTATATTGTTCCTCGCAAAGTACTCGTACGTCCCTCGCAATTTTGAGAGGAAACTTTCCCTCGCAAAATTTGCGACAGAAGTGCGACGCGCGTCCTTTTCGTAGCAAATTACTTGCAATTCCCTCGCAAATTTGCGAGGGATGGTTTCCCTCGCAAAGTTGCCTCGCAAAACGACTGTTTTCTTGTAGTGAATGAAGATATAAGTAGAAAATTGATACTATAAAATTGGTTTAAATATATTTGATAAATTGGTAAGTGGATCTTTGTAGAATTAGCTTCTGGCGCCAAAAATCGGACTTAGACTTCAAAATAGGGTCAGAGACAAAGTTGGAAAGAGACTCCGACCGATATCTCTTCGTAGAAGTTTTCTTTCTTTCTTTTGGACTAGTTATTTTAGGATTCAATAGGAGTAGAATGGACCCATTTAGGCCTCTTCTTTTACTTATTCTCTTCTTCTTTTTTCTCTCTCTCTCTTCTCCCTTGGTCTAACATAATATGATTCGATGTATTCTTTTTTTTTTTTTCTCGATGTATTCTTTATAGCCAAATTCTTTTTCTTTTTGGGATATCACAACTCAAAATGTTCCACTGACAATGGATCTCTGCTTCTGCCATGCTTTTAGGAATGAAGAAACGAAAGTATAATTAAGATATATATATATATAAAGATTAAATTACACCAAAATATATATATATATATATAGATTAAAATGATTTTTTTGTACAACAATATTAAAATGAGTGGCTTTATATAATTGAGTATGTTTATGGTCACTTGAAGTTAATTTCTTGTATTTTTTATTTTTGTTAATGTTAGATTTATTATATATCCATCACCAAAGAACAAAATAAATTAACACTAATTAATAGCATGATCTCCAAAAGAAAAAGTTACTAAAAAGAAAGCTATAGGCTATATAGCAGTATCAAAATAATGAAAAGCAAAGAAGATTCCACCGCATTTTCCTTTGATGTTCACATAGTTTTTATCTTTTTAGAGTTTAAATAAGAAGAATTATAGGGGAATCTCTTAGTCACTCACCGTCACTGACCTTTATAATTAGACTATATAGAGAGAGAGCATGGAGTAGGCAAGAAGAGCACACAAACCAAGCATGGGAAACTGTTTGTTCGGAGGGTTAGGCGACGAAGAGGAAGACTTATTAATCAAAGTCATAAAATCCGACGGTGGAGTTCTTGAGTTCTACTCCCCCGTCACCGCGGGCTCCGTCTCCCACGAATTCTCAGGCCATGCTCTTTTCTCGGCTCTTGATCTCCTCTGGAAACCCCTGCCTCACGACCACCTCCTCATGCCCGGTCAGTCCTACTATCTCTTTCCCAATATTGTCTCCGACGAGTTGAAGACTTTTGTGGGAAGCTGCCACGTGAGATCCAACAGCGAGTCCTTGCCAGCGATAACTCCGTACAGAATGTCTCTGGATTACAACCACAGGGTGTTGAAGAGATCATACACGGACGTTTTCTCCAGAAACAACCACACAAGGACCCGACAGAAGGAGAAGAAGACGAGGAGGAGACGTACGATCAGCAAAGGTGGAATTTGGAAAGTGAAGCTGATCATAAACACCGAAGAGCTGTTACAGATTCTGTCTGAAGATGGAAGAACAAATGAGCTAATAGAGAGTGTGAGAGCCGTGGCCAAGGGTGAAAACGTCGTCACGTCGAGCATCACAAGTGGTTCGCCCGAGAATGTCTTGTCCGTGGTACATACCTAGATTTTTATTTCTGGTAGATTTTAATTCCCTATATTTAAATGTGTGGTTAATGTTATAAGTAATGAAGTCTTTTAACAAAAAAAAAAATGTTATAAGTAATGAAGTCTGTTATCTTGCACCAATTGATTGCGTCATTTTCGAAACTAATATCTTTTTTTTTTACTCCAAAGACTCCATATATTGAGTACTAATAAGTTAGTTCACAAAAAAAAAAAAAAAAAAAAAAAAAATTGAGTACTAATAAGTTAAAACTAATTGTTCAAAGTTACTCCTCTAATTCATTATATAGGATGTTTTAGAGATTTTCTTTTCCAAATGTTTTACAAATTTTATGTAACCTTTAAATATATTTGACTAGAAGAAAACTTAGGCGATGCATGAGAATAATTTGAAAATATTTTATCAAAATTATATATTTTACTGCTCCCATCCTACATAAAATTTGATTGAATTATGATCTTATTTATATATTTTTGTTGGTTACTAAATTTAGTATTTTTTTTTAAATAGTGTCGCTATAACTGCTCACTCATATTAAATTATGATTAGATTATTTTAAAGCTTTAAATATTATAAAGAAAGTATTAACCAAAAAATGTTCCAATTTATTTAGTCTCTACAACGACTTAGAAATTGAAATTTACATGTTTAAATGAATCATAAAGTTTGACAAAGCATTATACATATATTTGAGGGGCTTTTGAAGTAACATTTGGAGGGAGATTGGAAAAACAAAATGGAAGATTTTTGTGTCAAAAAAGAGGGTGTTGGAAATAATAAAATTGGAGAGCTGAGATAATATATTGTTATCTTAAATGATATTCATCTAATATGACTTGAAAAATGATTTTACGTTAGATAATTATCTTAATTATACAACAAAATAATATATATATATATATACACACATATATATATATATATATATATATAATTTTGTGAAATTGAGAGAGATGAAAAAACAAAACATAAATTGTGTGAACAAACGTCTACAAATCAATCAACAAAAATAGCACATAAATTCTTCACTCAAAATTATTCATGAATGATTATTTCCTAATTATTATTGAAATTTTAATATATAATATAGATTTAATACTTTTGATTTCATGTTGGAGTCTAACATACTTGAATCAAAGTTTCACAGAGTCCAATGCGCTCAAATTGGCAACTATATAGGAATTCTTTTATGGACGTTGTCCGCCTTAGTTTGCAAATCATCTTCCCCGGCAAGCCGATTTTCTCAATTTGATTTGAATGGCTTCAACCAATCTGTTCTTTCTTCATATTATTGAACTGAATTCTACTATAAATTAGATGGGTTTTTGTGTTAGACGTATCTAAAAATATTGATATTAAAAACCACAAAGCAATAAACCGCCAAAAGTATAAAAATCAGACTATATTAGCTGAAAAGAAGCAATCTTAGACCATTTCCATTGGGAGTGTCTATGTGAGAAACTCCACAATAAAACAGAATTAAAAAATTAGAAAAAGAAGGAGAGAGGACAGAAATGTTTCTCAAATGAGAAACTCTTAAACACCCGTTTCTACAGTTATCTTTTTCTAATTAGTTCAAATAAATAAATAAATAATTAAATAAATAATAAAAAAATATAATATTATTTTATTTGTCAGATACTCAATTGGGTTTGAGACCGATGGAGATGCTCTTACATTTCATGTTCATAAGGGAAATATATATATATATATATATATTTTTTTTTTTTTTTTGGCAAACAAACGCTTCCATTAAATTAAAAGTCTGATACAAGCCTCCTCAGAGAGTTCTTAGCAATGGCATCGGCCAAATGATTTTGCTCTCTAGGTAAGAAATTAAATCTAATTGAGCGAAAATTACGAGATAGAGAAAGGATATCGTGGTGAATCCCATGGAGTTCCAACGGTGGATTCTCCGATTTGAGAGCTTCGATTGCTTGTTTGGCATCTGAAGCGATTGAAATTTTTGAAATTCCCAGGGCGAGAGCTTGCTGGAGAGCCAGAAAAATGGCTATTGTTTCCGCCATAAGGGCTGATCTGATATGGAAGCTGGCTGCTGATCCTTCACGTTCATAAGGGAAATATATATGATTGTTTAATGTAAAGATTTCATTCCAATAATAAGTTACAAGCTAATCTACTGAATACACAGTTTAACTCTAATAGACCATGAAGAGTGTTTCAATGCTGATGTAATTTTGATTTTTTATGTTGTAGTCTCTATCTTAGTCATACTATTGTCGTTGACAATAACAACAATCTCTTGCACAATCTTCGGAGATTGTGGTGTACGGGAATGAGGGAGGCAAATAAGGTTTTCACGCAGGAAATGGTGAATTATGTGGATGAAGTCGTTGTCGACGTCGATCGCGATATTACCTTCTTGAAGACTTGTCGATGAGATGTGCCATCAGAGATTTTTACGCTTTTTCTGAAAAAGACCGTTCAGCTTCCCTTCACTGCAAATGATATGGTGGTTCTTGCGCAAAATTATCTCAAATCTCGTGCCTTCAAAGTTCAACCTATGTGACATGGTACTGGAAAAATAATGGTGATAATACATAGGGAAATGAAGTCTTTCTACAAAATGCCAATGAGAAGATAGAAGCACGCCTCACGGAATATGCGGGAAAGTTCCTTAAGAAGCGGTTCAGTCCGAAGCCCAACAATAGCTTTACTACTTCTTTATATTTCCATGTTTTGTTTTTCATATATGTTAAAAATGTTTTCCTTTATAAAAAAAAAAAAATTATGATATAACTTATTTGAATAAATAAATTAGAAATCAGTCTATTGAAAATTATTTCTGCTTTGGATGGTACTAATAAGTTGGAATGAAAATACAATCAAATCCAATCCTTATATATTAAAATGATTTAGTTTAATTATAGTCATCAATTTTTGAATTTTTTTTTACTACGATACTTTTTGGAAATTTGCCTTCAGTCACAAATGACACTAATTAAAAAAGAATGTATTTAATCGATAATTCAATTTGGCTCTCCAGTCTCCACATAACTGTATATAGAAAGTTTTTGAATGATGCATTATAATTGCCCCTTTGCTATTTGAAATTCTTATTATTTAAAACATTTGATGATAATGGTAAATAAATATATATTCCTAAATTACGTACTCACTTTTTCTATATAGAACAAAAATAAATATATTGTCATATTCAAAGTATATTCCATATTCAATTCTCTATAGATATATTCATTTTCTAAGTATTAATTAAGCATAATTTTAACTATAAAACAAATTCTTCAAAAAAAGATCGGAAATAGTATCTCCTTGTAGTTTGCATATCTGTATAAACCTTGTTATATTATGTAAGATATGTTATGACTATTTGTATTTGGAGTCTTTTATATCACTGGTTGAAATTTTTAAAACTAAATATTAAGTAATACTTAAAAAAAAAATGTGTGCTTTAAACTAAAACATTCTATATTTTGAAACAAAAGGGAGTAAGCTTGAATAGAGAAAAAAAAAAGGGAATATAAGCACGAAAACAATTCTATTCTAATTGACATGTTGTAATATGTGCCAATTGTCTAACTAAAAGCATGAATTTCCGATAATATAACAAAACAAAAAAAAAGTCTCAAAGTAGCATCATAAAGGAATTAACGAATTTGAGAATATGTAATCCAGATTTTGTTTGATTTAGTAGGTGCACCTCAGCACCTCCTAATTTCTCATATTCTATACCATGTATTTCTCATACTCTAACTCAAACATATTGAATTCTCTCTTCAATTCACAGTTGAATTTCAACATCAAATATATTATACCAACGATAGAAGAAAGCTTTAGGTGAAGAAGACTATTTAGATTTGTCTGATCTTGTCCTAGAGGACTCAACATACTGAGCACAACATAACAAATTTGGATAATGCATGGGATCATCATTTTCTTCCAATCCATCTTTAATAGATATTTATGCTATGTATAACACATCCATGTGAAGAAAATGTTATCTAACGGACAGACAAAGAGCTAGAATCTTATTAGTACATCTTCAGTCTTAGATGTGAATTATTAAGATTAAGCGAGACGGAAAAATAACAAGCATACAGTATCAAGGAGGAGGAGAGGAGAGAAGAGGAGTACATCTTGGGGTGGTCTTTTGTCTGAGCAGAATTTTTAGCTGAACCTTTTGGCACTCCAGCTTTGAACCCCATTTCTCACTCTTTGATCTTATTGCTCTCATCACTCTTGGGAACGGATTGATTCCTCTCTTTATTTGCGGATTCTCGCAGCTCCTCCTAGCCGGTGAGCTACAGGCTCTCTCCAGTATCTTTGGTTTCGTCATCCTATTCCTCTCCCTCTCTCCTTGTCTATTAGCTTCCTCTAATTCAGATAGCTTCTCCTCCAAGAAAAGCCTTGCATCCATCAGCTTCATCTGAACTCTTTCTTCTCTCAAAACCTCTGCCAACCTGTGCATCTGTCTCTCTTCTTCAAGATCGCGTTTCATCCGAACCATCTCTGACTTCTCAAACGATAACTCTTTGAAGAGCCGCTTGTTTTGCATCTCCTCCGCTACTCTAGCCATTCTCTCCTCCTCCACATCTTTAGCAAGCCTCTTGTTCATCAGCTCTGCGCGCCTTCGAGCTTTCCTCTCATAGTCCAGTTCTGCCTTCAATTCCTTGATCTCGTCTTGAGCTTTTCCTAGTTCAGATTCCATGAAGATCTTTATGAAGTTTAGATCCCAAATAAATGCCTTGCGTTGGTGCTGATGCTGTTGAGACTGAGAAGAGCAGTAGTATGGATTTTCATAAAGCTTCCAGGGTTTGCAGACTGTGTCCATTGCACCTTCTTGTACACCGGTATTGTGAGGATCTGGAGTGGGGATTCTGGTCATCATCGTTTCAGAGCTGCTCTGCATCTTCATATCCTTCATCTTTTTGTTTGGCCTTTTCTATTATTATGTATTGAGATAAAGGAAAACAAAACAAAAAAAGGAAAAAGAAAGAAAGAAAGGGTTATTATATATCACTTTAGAAGATGGAAGTGTGTTGTAAAGCTGAAAGAGTGAGTCATCACATGATTATCAGCTTCAATCATTCTTCCTCAGGACAGAAAAAGTAGCAGATACAGATGCTGTCTAACTCTTAGGTAACTAACAAATGCAGTTAAAAGAAAGATGAAACTGACGTTTGTTGTAGTTTCATGAAGATTGTTTGTTGGGAAATGTATCTTTGAAAGGCCAACAACTTCTCTGTGCTTTGAATGAACCACCTCTCAATTTGTGTGTTCGTACATTCAATATTAATGCCTCATCTGTTCCACCTCTCCTAGCTATATGTCTCTTTATAAACTATGAAAGGATTTTCTCAATTATCTAAACATTTACTCTGTTCTGTTCACTCCCTAGTCAGTTGGAGTTGCAGGAAACAAAACAAGAAACAGATTTCATATGTGCAAGTCATATCAAAGTATATTCTTTCAGTGTGTATCAAAGCACCAAACCACAAACTAAACAATCTTTGAAAGTAAGTCATTGCTTCTGAGTGCCTTAGCTCCAGCCTCCTCTTCTTTGGCTGCCAAAGGCCAGTCTCACCCCTTCTATCAGAGAGGGTTGCTTTATAACTAAGCTAATCTCAGTTTTTGGTTTTATATTACAATACAAACTGCAAGTAACACTTGAGATCCAAGTTATAACCAGCATGGCGAGTTCAAACATAGAACACAAAGAAGATGAGTAATCTCAAGTGTATTAATCGTACACTTTACACAACCCAACGAAAATAGTAACACAGAACACTAACTCGTCTTCACAACTGTCTTTTATATGTAATGTATGTGTTTGGAAAAAACAAAGTATGTATATCTCTTGGAAATTGCACATCCCATAAAAGAAGTGGCTGCTGATCCAATCCACTCATGCCTCAAGTTTAGGGCAGATTGGGGAGCTTGGATTGGACATAGAACCTGCAGGCAACATCATCATCATCATGTTAGATACATCCTGCATGTATGCAATCTGAGCGTTGTAAGACTTACATATGTCTGCTAGACAAGGTTGTTTGGTGGCTACATCCTCCTCAAAGGCCGGAGGCGCTTGCCCGTATATCATCTCGCAGCTCATGTCTTCAAAATCTATACAACCAAAATGGAGAGATGGCTTATGAAAACAAACCCCAATATATGTATAAAGATGGTCAAAAGGAGATATATAATATATACTTGGGTTCATGGTGAGTGGGAGGCCAAACTCATTGGTGAAGAAATCTTGGGTTGGAATCTTGCACATATTCACACACATTCCTACACACCCACTGTTCTCCAAATACCTTCAATCAACAGTAGGAGCAAGTCTGTCACATTTTGAACAAGACAACTAGTAGTTGATGAATTCACTCTGTTACCTGCATTTCTTTATACGAACTCCACTTCTCTGTTTCACACCATTCACTTCCACTTCTATGACCTGAGAAGGACCAACCAACCAGTGAAAGAAAGGCACTGTAAGAGCGGCATTGAACTCTGCAGCCCATTTCGTTGGTGGGAACAATTTTCTAAACTGTTGAGGAGCACCAGGAGGCAGCATAGAGAGAAGAACCTCCCTCACGGCCTCTTGCTGCTGCACTCTGGACCGTCCCTGCATCACTCTCTTTGACACCTCCACGAAGCTCTCGTAATCGTACTCCCAAAAACCCTTCTCCTTCGTTTCCTTCTTCTTCTTCGACCCGAACTTGTCCATCTTCCTCGCGAACAGACCCATGAACACTCTCTCCACCAACCCATCGTCGTATCTAGTCTTCAGCCCCATTGGAGCTGGCTCTCCGCTCGGCTCCGCAATCCCACATCGAGTGCCACGTCGCCTAAGTGTGAGATTAACTGCTTGCAAACTAGCAATAGCCGCCATGGATAAGAAGAAGATATCTCTCGCCCTCTTTGCTCTTCTTCCCTACCACCATCATCATACTCTGCTTTTACTGCATTAATGGCCACACAAACGTGACCACAACCTTACCACTTACAAGTGTCCACTTTGTTTGCCTCTTAAACAAGGAATAATTTCCACTTAGTTTTTTTAGGAGATAGTTTTGGGTGGACTAATATAGCCCACACAGACAATGGCCCATTTCGCTGAGGCCTATCCTTCACACTTTACTACTCAATAATGTTTTAATTGAGAATATTTTTCCAAATATTTATAAATAAATCAAATAAAATATTTGAAAGCATAACTATAATTTATATTTAGTAGTCGATAATAAATAATAATTTTTATGGTGTTTTGCCTAAATGTTATTATGTTTTAAGTTATATATTAATTATGTGTAAAACATATATTGATTTTTAAATTTATGGGAAAATTATCAAAAATAGTATCATCTTTCAAAGTTGGTTAAAAAAGCACCAACTTTCGGCTAACAACTTAAAATCATAAACTTCCGTTGGCTTGTCAATTTGATCTCGAAGTTTTGTTAACTAAACCAATTGAGACACGTCGTTAAATCACTTGATATTATCTCCATCTAGCTTTACTTAACCAACTTTCAAAGGTGAAACTTTTTTTGACATTTTTTCCGATCGAAATATGTATACATGTCGATGGCCAATTAATCATATACTGACTGCCATTATATTGATATGGTAACGTGGATGGGTTAAAATTAAATAATTAGCAAGTAGGGATAAACCATGAGTTAATTACGAAATTTGACCTTTATTTGAGAGGTGTTTGTAACTTTTGCCTTTTGTTTTAAAAACTTTTTTTTTTGCCCTTTTCTTATATCTTAAAACGTGATTTAACACATTCTACATGGGTTTATAAGGTTTTAGTTTTTTTGTAGGGTATAGTTTTTGTTATGAAATACGTGTTTCATGAAAAAAATTCCCAAATGTTTTGCTTTTAAATATGGCAAAAAAGGCAAATTTGAAAGAATATTGAGAAAATGGCGAAAACTAGAAATGGTATGGCAAAATTGACATTTTGTGTAAAAATCCCATAAATCATAGAGGAGAGGAGCACTTTTCAAGTTTCAAAATCTGTGTAAAAACAATAAATTAAAGACACTCCCTACCAAACTCCATCAACTTCGCATTTAAGACTTCTTTTAGTCTTTTGACTTTTTTTCCTTCACATACTTTTATTATTATTATTTGTAGTTACTCAATTTTGTCAGTCCAAAACCAATTCGAATGCTACATGTTGGAATGGAGTGCACTTATAAAGTATGTCAGTCGTGGCTGACCTCTGCATCACAATTGTGTCATTACTTGTAACTTACAGTTGTAACTAATTCTCTTTCTTACATTTCAACTTATTTTTCTGCTCTACCAAAACAACTCCATTTGGTGGTTGCAGTTTGAGCTTTACACTAAATTCCTCTAGCTAATTTCACTCCATTACCCTAAAACTTATGAACGATATCAAAAAAATTACTTGGCTGTTCGTGAATGAATCTTCTCGTGCTCCACCAGATGGTTCAAGTCTTCAAGAGGAAAAAAAAATAAAAAATTATAGTGATACATGCGAAAGGTTTGCAATATATATATATATATATATACCAAATAGTTATAATATGAAAACTTGTAAAGATTCAGGGTGAAGAAGAAGAAGAAGAGTACATACTATGCCAGAAAATAAATATAGAAGGCTTGACTTGAGGGACTATTTATCTGTCTCCATCAGTAACTTGTCGTATCTTAACTATATACAGGGATCTAGTCAGAATCAAGCCACTCGTTTGGTTAACTGTTATTAAATGTAGGCTTTGAAATTGTGTGATGCAAGACTTTTGAAAACCTCTTAAACATAGCACATGATCTTACGTTCCCTACCATACTACTATATATCACTCTTTTCTCATGCAAGCACTCGAATATTTCTACTTCATTGATATTTTTTCCCCAACATATTAGAGAGAATGGTATATTGAGTAAAGAGATGCGATTTTAGCTGTTGCTTGAGGCCACGCACACGTCCTTGTCATCTTGAAATATTACAAATACACTATATTCTATATATGTCTACTGACAGTCTAACTCTTTTAACTCTTGTTTTACCAAAATGTGTATACATATTATAGAATTGTCTAAAAACAGGTCAGCTAGGCTGTTTGGCATTCAGAGCCACATGCCATCATATCAATTGTCCATTCTTATTATTTCGCTATCAACATTTACTATTTACTACGCTGTGCCATACTTCAATTATTTGATGTATGTATTAGTTTCACTTTCACGGTATGTAATCTCATATTCGTAGTTGCCCTCCTTTTAGTTTTAGACCCCAAAAGTCATCAACCGGCCAAAGCCCTCACTAGTGGTCTTACCAAACAGAGCATATAGATACATTCATTAATTATTGACTATCTACGGTTTTAATTGTTTCAAATATAAATTTCCATGCGTGCTTAGCATATTATTAAACATTTTCACATTTTTCAGCAAATTTTTGTACAAGTTGGAAATGCAAATGAATATTTGGATTACATTTTTCTTAATCAAATATATATAGAGCAAAAATAACATAATTTCTTAACCCTAAGGAAGCAACCGTACATGCATGGTGACTTGATTGACTTTGTGCGTAAGCTAAGTAGCTACAGTGGCATTTTGGAACATCACCGGACCAATCGACATCACATGTTGCTAAGTATTGATGTTTTGAAATTAGAAAAAGATATTAAGGTATGTGCTGGATATGCGTGGTCTAGTGTTGAGAAGATTCAACGGCCACCCAATTTCATCATTTTAGCCAACAATGAATGTTAAATGCGATCAATAAATTCATGTAACTTCCATCTGTTCTCCTCTCTCTTCATTTAACTTAATAGTACTTTCTTTCTCTCTCTCACGCACTTTGTCTTTGCAACATCACCACCATACATACATACAACTTACATACATACATGCCTACCACAAGACTCAAACTCCACAGCATGGGATTCTCACGGTGGCTCAACCGCACCGTGGGCTTCTTCGTCTTCTTCATCCTCGACATTGTTGATTTCTTGCTTTGCTTTACCTACAAGACTCTTGATTTCTTCTTTGAGTCAGAGTGGAAACCCTGCTACTGCTGTCCGCCGCCTGAGGCCAAACCAATCGCGGCTGGAGGGAGCAGAGTCGGTAAGATGATAGTGTCGGAAAGATCAGGAGAGTACTCGAAGGTAGTCTCACTCACAAGGACAAAGATCCATCTGGATGAGATCTCCGACACACTCTACTCACGCCCTTCACTCCTCACCAGGCTCACTAAGCTGGTGAAGTGCTTCAAGAAAGATGTTGTGAAATGTTGTGATGAGTCCAAGAAGAGATCACCGCCAACTAAAAAGACATTACTCACTGTGAACTCCACGGTGGTCGAGAAGTTGCAAAGAACACCAAGATGGTCTGACTGCCATTGCACTTTCTGCACTTCTTGGCTTTCCTCTTCCAACCATTCTCTCTTTGTCAATGTCCAACAGCCCAAAGGTACATTTTATATAATCTCAGTCCCCTGTTTTGTTGTCCTGTTTTGAAATTTGAACACCCTTTCCCTTGTGGCTCCTCTCTCACTCTAGGTGTCTCCTGCAGCATGCATTCTCATCTAAGAGTGCAATAATATTTCATCATGAGAAAGAAAAAAGTTTGATTATTCTTGGTTATTTACAAAAGACTGGTAGCTTAAGAGTCAAATATTAAAGCATCATCATTACTCAAAATTAA
Source organism: Arabidopsis suecica (assembly GCA_019202805.1). Taxonomy (NCBI): domain Eukaryota; kingdom Viridiplantae; phylum Streptophyta; class Magnoliopsida; order Brassicales; family Brassicaceae; genus Arabidopsis; species Arabidopsis suecica. The sequence goes on from CM032906.1 coordinate 31,244, forward strand.
AGTAATGTTTATTGGTTGAACAAAAAAAGTGATGTTTGTTGTATGGGTTCTAGCTAGTGGGGCTTTTGCATTAGCCATTAGTACAATCAAAATCATTTATTACTAAGATAAGAAACCAGTCATTTTAAATGGAGAGACGCGTTTAATTAGGATTAAACATTACTCTAAAGAATAAATGCCTTCAAAGATCCGTTGATGTTTCTTACGTAATGTGGAGTCATCATTCAGAAACAGTGTGAAGAACTTTTGAGATAATGCAGACACATTTTTTTGTGAGGTTTTTGTAGTCATAACCAAAATAAAAAAAATTGAATGTGCAGACAACAAGGCACAAGAGAACGTAGTGTTCATTCATGGGTTCTTATCATCATCCACGTTTTGGACGGAGACTCTGTTCCCAAACTTCTCAGACTCAGCCAAATCGAATTACAGGTTTCTCGCAGTGGACCTGTTGGGTTATGGGAAAAGTCCAAAGCCGAACGATTCATTGTATACATTAAAAGAGCATTTAGAGATGATAGAGAGATCGGTGATTTCTCAGTTCAGACTCAAGACATTCCATTTAGTGGCTCACTCCCTTGGCTGCATCTTGGCTCTTGCGCTCGCGGTTAAACACCCAGGAGCCATCAAGTCGCTCACTCTATTGGCTCCTGTGAGTCATATAAATTGCTTTTATTTGAATAATGCTTCCTGGTTAGTAATGGTAACTAATTGATATATGTGATCGAATGGGGAATGCAGCCCTATTATTCGGTGCCAAAAGGAGTGCAAGGGACGCAATATGTGATGAGAAAAGTGGCCCCCAAGGAAGTGTGGCCTCCGATGGCCTTTGGAGCCTCGGTGGCTAGCTGGTACGAGCACATTAGCCGCACCGTTAGTCTAGTGCTTTGCAAGAACCATCACTTGTTGGAATTTCTCACCAGGCTACTCACCAGAAACAGGTACTCATTTATCTACTTGGCTTCTTTTTTTTGGTATGAAAAAATTATCAAGCAATTAATGTAGCCAGACACCTTTAACTCTGTTCCTCATCCTGAGATTAAGATGTGGGGAAATTGATGTGACATTATGCGAAGTTGGTATATACTTAAACGCAAATTTTGTGTAGATAAATTAAATGCTCATAATTAATTTACTCTCACCGGTAATAGTAGTAGATGCAATGAAAAAGGTGAATAACTGGGATGATGTATTCGTCACGCAGGATGCGAACGTACTTGATAGAAGGGTTCTTGTGTCACACACACAACGCGTCGTGGCACACACTACACAACATCATCTTCGGGTCGGGGAGCAAAGTAGAGGCTTACCTAGACCATGTCCGTGACAACGTGGACTGTGAGGTCACAGTCTTCCACGGCGGTAGGGACGAGCTGATACCCGTCGAGTGCAGCTACGGCGTCAAGAGGAAAGTGCCACGTGCCAGGATCCACGTCGTTCCCGACAAAGACCACATCACCATCGTTGTTGGGAGGCAGAAGGAGTTCGCTCGTGAGCTTGAGCTCATTTGGCGCAGATCCACTACTTCTCAACTTCATTCAATAAATTAACCCTTCGTTATTTTAAGCTAAGTATATATATATTAATACCAACCACTATTATTCAAATCATCATTTATACCCATTCACTTTTGCATATTTCGGTGACTCCTATGTAGAAAGAAAAAAAAAACAGAACATGTTTCTTTTGTGGTTGCCATTTCATTATGATTTTGAATTTTGAAGAAAAATTAGAGTAAATATAGTTTTGCGGCCAAGAATAAAGTGGTTTGCAATGTGCCTCCAATCCTCTCGAGTGTATATGTAACCAAATGTAGAGGCATCTCGAATATCGGATACCTTTCCTGATTTTTTGAAGGTAAATTCCATTTTCTAACCAAAACCACAAATATTTTTTAGTTATATATACAAGAAAAGATGTCCGAAGACTAGAACACTGTGTTAATTATAACAAATAAGAGACTGAACATTGGCCACATGATACATATATCGCAGATGATGAATTTTGGGGGAAAGAAAACCATCATATAAGAAGACATTACATTCTGAGGAATGCTTTCTCGAATTGTGTCCACTTCTGCTCCAATGTACCCACATACCCCACAGACATTCGTACAAGGCCAGGAGAGATGCCTGCAGCTTCCTTCTGCGAGGGGTCAAGCTCGCTGCTGGTGCTGCTGCCGGAGCAGGACATGAGTGTCTCGTAGTAACCCAAACTGACGGCCATGAAGCCGAACTGAGTGGCGTTCTGGAGATATGTCATGAGCTTGTTGGCTTTCTCCTCTGTCTCCATGTCTATGGACAGCAATCCTCCGTATCCGTAGTCTCTGTTTACCATCCCTTTGAATAGCCTGTGCTGCGGGTGGGTCTCGAGCCCTGGATATATGACTTTCATCCCCAACTCCCTCATTCTCTCTGCATATACTTGGGCTCTGCGGCTGTGCTCCCTCATGCGTAGGCCCAAGTGAGGTATTCGCTCCGAGAGCTCGAAAGCCACCTTGGCGTTCATTGTGGGACCTAGCAGCATCAGAGATCCGCCACGCAGATCCATCATCCCTTTCACCAGCTTCTCACTCCCACACACGGCCCCTGTTTTTTAGGTCACGACAAAGACAAAAACACGTGTACGGTTATTTGCTCCTTCACGTGAAAGAGAAAACTTATACATACGTCGCGACAAACCAAATAACGCTACGTACCTGCGATGATGTCAGCCCCACCACTGATGAACTTGGAGATACTGTGAACCACCACATCTGCTCCAAGCTTGGCCGGAGACAGCACCATGGGGGCAAAGGTGTTGTCCACCACCACTGTCACGCCCTTCTCGTGTGCCATACGGCTCAGCTCAGGTATGTCAGCCACAGTCAGCGTCGGGTTTGCCACCGACTCAAAGTAGAGAACCTCTGTCCTACCCTCCACAATCGCGTTTGCCACCGCACCATGGTCCGTTATGTCAACGAAGGAGGTGGTTATGTTACAGGTCCGTGGCAAGAAATGAGAGAGCAAAGCGTGTGTTCCTCCGTAGAGCGTGCTTGCCGCCACCACGTGTCCTCCGCTGCTGCACAGTTGCAGCATCACTGACGATATCGCCGACATACCTGAAGTCAATCCCAATACATATATTTGAAATCAAACTCAACTAGGTTTCTATGGGGTCTGGATATTCATTTATTTTAATTACCGCTTGAGGTACAGTAGGCAGCTTGGGTGCCTTCGAGAGCAGCCATCTGGCGGCTGAGGTTGAGCACGGTGGGGTTGAAGTGTCGGCTGTATACGAAGAAGTCGTTGTCCGGTCCCAGTTCTCCGGAGAACATCCGCCTCATGGTATCAGGTTCCATGACGGTGAAGGTGGCGGAGGCTTCGATGGACATGTTCACTCCCCCGTGCTCCCCAAACTCATGTCGGATGCTCGCTAGGGCCGCTGCAGGGTCGACATCACGCACCGCCAGTGCCGATTTCTTTGCAGCCAAGGCGTCTCCGTCGTCGTCATCGCGATCGTTACGTTTCTTTCCGGAGAATACGAGGGGCTGCTGTGTCTCGAGGAAATGGGCCATAGTAGTTAACTAAAGAAAAAAAGAAGAGCCTTTGTTTGGAAACAAAAACCTAGGTGTTAACGAAATGTAAAGAGGAAAGGCTTCAATTTATAGAGAAATTAATCAGGAATTTTTTAGATTTTTTTTATCTTATCAAATCAATTAAAGACGTTACTTACACATTTTTGTTGTTGTTGATTACAAATTTGACATAATATCGAGGCATTGAATTGAATTGTGCTTTTTTTTTCATCAAAATTGAATTGTGCTATTATTCAGAAAAAGTGGGAGTCATTCACGTGTACCCTGTCTAAATGTTTGGAACGTAACGCTTTTTGGGTTTTTAATTTTCTTTATTTTTTGGGTTTAGGTAAGCTTTTTTTTTTTTTTAACAACGGTTTAGGTAAGCTTAACCACATTTTCCCGTCTTTTGCCCTTGTGGGCCTTGTTGCTTTAGGATTGTATACGTTTTTGTGAGTCACTTTAATTTGATCATGTGTTTTTATTTGATGAATATTTTATAACGAATTGCTGTGATCTCTATCTGATTACGTTTGCTCTCCTTATCATACACCAAGTGTCACGGCATCTTAATCTATTTGAATATAAACAAAAGTAGAAATTAATAGTCACGAACCTTATGATGAACTGCTTTCATTATTCCAATTTATTATTATATATCCCCTTGGGTAATTCATTGGCAATGAGTGCCAATGCTTTTTTTTTTGGTCCAAAAGAGTGCCAATGCTTGACCAAAAAAAAAAAAAAGAAAAATGTGTGTGTGTGTTTTTTTTTTGGTAAAAGAGAATTGGGTAATACAAGACAAAAGTGAAGAAAATATGAAAGTGTGTCTACATACAGATTATAGACGTTTAGTGACTGGAATATTCAAACTCATCGGCTCCTGATAATTAGATAAGATCATCATTCTTATGGATAGTTTCTCACATGATTCTACCAAACTATTAAGAAATAAAATAATATTAAAATATTGTAGATTTTTCAAATAGTATCAGAAACCTTTATGTATTAATTTAGATGAATTATATGTAAGACTATGTGCATTAGCGATCCATTAAATATCTTATCAATAAATATTATTATTTTTAATGTTCGAATTTTTTCATGATCTTTTATATTTCTCTTACATTTTAACAGAAACCTATCAAATTATATTTTAAATATATTTAATTTTATTATATTTGTTTATATAATCTATAATAGTAACATAATAAAACCGTAAATATTATTAATACAATACATTATACATAGGGAAGTATAGAAAAAGTTATATTTTCTTAAAACTAAGCATAAAATTACAAAACTTATAAGAAATAAATTTAAAATGCAAAAAGACATAAATAACATAAAACCATGAGAAAGATAATTTTAACTTGGTTCTAATCTTCACTTGATGTTGGACCCAATTTTTGCCATATACATCAACCAAACTAGTGTTGACAAAAAAAAAAAAAAATCAACCAAACTAGTGTAGTAACTAAAATAATATTAATTTAATATTAATGTAATTTTAACTAATATTAATTAAAAATATTAATATATAATTTAAAATCATGCATAATAGAACTTTTACGATTATAAATCATTGATTTCAAATATCTTTAGATATTCTCGATTATTTCTTACTATAATCTCGATTATCTAATCAAATTACAAATAATTACTCTAAAAATAACTATGTTTCCTTACCTTTATGATTTTAAAGATATATGGCAACTATTTATTAGAAAACACTGTAATTCATATATTTCTCCCTCCTAATATTCATAAATTCGATTCTAGAGAAACAAATTACTATTCTTTAAAACAAATCGTGGCATATTCCTAAACTAGAAACGATTAAATAGATTTTATTTCAATTTTGTTATGGTATCAGATATAGTATGTTTGGTCACCAAGAGATTTGTGATCTAACTTAGGCGACTATAAATATTCTATACATTTACGTCTTCTCACCTCATCAAACCCACATAGCAACTATTTTCTATTTCGTGCAAACACACCGTTGCACTTTTAATCACCAAAACTCTTTTCCTTTTGCTTCTTTTAGTCACAACTTGCATATAATCATCAAACACAAAACACATACCACCAAAAACGTTGTACTAGACCATCAGCTACTGGAATCGAAGCAACGAAAGAGTTTGAGTAACCAAACCTCTTTGGGAGAAGTAGATTCAGTCTCTTAATCTTGGTTTTTTTTCCTCTAGAGTAATCAATTTTGAATCTCTAATTAACTACAGCAAACGCAAGTCACGTCAAATAAATTGTTAGGCAGTAAAAAGATATATGATTGTTGTAATGGTAACCTTTTATTACCGATGTGAACAATTTCCATTTTTTATATATTTGTGTGAGTGATTTCTGTTTTTGATAATAGTAGAGATTGATCCGATGTACACCGGAAGATGATTTGTTTTATAAAAATCGCAACGTAAAATATTGGATGATGATTACATATAGATATAGACGATTGAAATTGTATGTTTTATTAATACATTTATATTATATATTATATCTTTTATGATAAAGATGTTTTACGATTCATTTTTAAAGATATAGATATGAAAACATACATTTTATTAATGGTGTATTGCGGGTGTAATTGCTAATAGTAACTCTCTCAACAGTACTAGATTGTAGCTTTAAATTTTATAACAACGCCAATCTTAATAGCAATTTAGTCTCGTTTTTCCGGTTTGGTATCGTCGGAATTTTCGACCCGTTTGTAAGCCCATTTTCTTTAAGTCCATTTGGGGGTACGAGGCAAAGCCCAAGGCAGAAGTGGTTTTAATTTTGGAAAAAAAAAAAACAAAATGGTTGAAGATTAGGAGGTTAATAAATGAAGGGAGATTTGCAAGAATAACACTTTTTCATACAAAAATTAAAAATATAGCACTATATATGTAATTATTAAGTAAGTAACTTAAAGGGTAGATAAAATGACCTTAGAGGGTGGTTGTGGTTCCGGCGACGGCGGCGGTGGTGATTCCGGCGACGACGGCGGCGGTGATTCCGACGACGGCAGCGGTGGTGGTTCCGGTGACGGCGGTGACGGTTCCGGCGACGGCGGTGGTGGTAGTTCCGGCGGCGGCGGTGGTGGTAGTTCCGGCGACGGTGGTGGTTCCTGCACGGCGGCGGTGTTTCCGGCGACGGCGGTGGTGGTTCCGGCGACGGCGGCGGTGGTTGTCCGGCGACGGTGGTGGTTGTGATGGTGGTTAGTGGTGTTAGTGGTGAGGATAAAATTGTAATAATATATATTATATGTATGTTATATTGTTAGGTTTTTTTTATAGGTTAGTTTGTTAATTTATAAATTTTTTTAGGTTATAGTTGCAAATTTCCCATAAATGAATTAGAGAGAGGCAAAGGCATACACACTTATTATTGTATTTAGTAGTCGGCATTTAAATGAACGATATACTGTAGTTAATAATACACTTACTTGCACACACTCTACAAATCTGAAATCACAAGTCTCATCTTCTCCTTGCGAGATCTGATCGTATCAATGGAGATCTTCTACTTCGTGGTGTTCGGTGGGTTGGCTGCGATCGTCGCCGGCTTGGAGCTGAGCAAATCGAACAAAGACCGCATTAACACCTCCTCCGCCTTCAACTCCTTCAAGAACAACTATCTCCTCGTCTACTCTCTCATGATGGGTGAGTTCTCGATCCAATCGATTTTCTTGTTATCCTTAGTGTCGGTGGAACTAGATCGGACCGGAATGAATCAATGGATGATTGATTGTCCATTGATGAATGAATGAATGAATGTTGCTTGATCTCTCTCTCTCTCTCTCGAATTAATTAATTTTGGTCTCTCTCCAGCTGGGGACTGGTTGCAGGGTCCGTATGTGTACTATCTCTACAGCACTTATGGCTTCGGCAAGGGAGAGATCGGTCAGCTCTTTATTGCTGGTTTTGGATCTTCCATGTTGTTTGGCACCATTGTTGGATCTCTTGCCGACAAACAGTCAGCATTTCTTCTTCTTCTTCTTCTCCTTTTTATTATACTATTTATTGGATCTTCTTCTGATGTTTTCTCTCTCTAACTTCCTTAGGGGTCGCAAGCGAGCTTCCATCACCTACTGCATTACCTACATTCTCAGCTGTATCACCAAACATTCTCCCCAGTACAAAGTTTTGATGGTCGGTCGTGTTCTTGGTGGTATCGCTACTTCTCTCCTTTTCTCTGCCTTCGAATCCTGGCTTGTCGCTGAGCACAACAAGAGAGGCTTCGAGCAGCAGTGGCTCTCTCTCACTTTCTCCAAGGCTATCTTCCTCGGTAATGGATTAGTCGCCATCATTGCTGGCCTCTTTGGCAATTTCCTTGTCGATTCTCTCGCCCTCGGTCCTGTTGCTCCTTTCGATGCTGCTGCTTGCTTCCTTGCTATTGGTATGGCCGTTATTATTTCATCTTGGTCCGAAAACTATGGTGATCCCTCTGAAAATAAAGACCTTCTTACCCAGTTCAAGAACGCTGCATCTGCCATTGCTTCTGGTCAATCTCTTACCTTGCCTTGTTTTTGACTTGCTTCTAGCTTTATTCCTCTAACCACTTTTTTTATTTAATCAGATGAGAAGATCGCATTGCTTGGTGCCATACAGTCTCTCTTCGAAGGCTCCATGTACACCTTTGTGTTTCTCTGGACTCCTGCTTTGAGCCCAAACGAAGAGGACATTCCACATGGTTTCATTTTTGCAACATTCATGCTGGCTTCCATGCTTGGTAGCTCCATTGCCTCTCGTTTGTTGGCACATTCGGCTCCAAAAGTAGAGAGCTATATGCAGATCGTATTTGTGATATCTTCTGCAGCTCTAATGCTTCCTGTTGTAACAAGCGTATGCTCTCTGTCTTCATATCTCTCACTATTTACTTTCCATATTCAAGGAGTATTACCGATATAATAATAACTTCTCTATTTCCAAATTGGAACAGTTCTTGGTGGCGCCCTCAGGTGTAAAAGGTGGAAGCATATCATTCTCTGGATGCATTCAGTTAATGGGTTTCTGCACTTTTGAAGCGTGTGTAGGAATCTTCTGGCCATCTATAATGAAGATGAGATCGCAATACATTCCAGAGGAAGCTAGAAGCACCATCATGAATTTTTTCCGCATCCCACTCAACATCTTTGTCTGCCTTGTATTGTACAATGTGAGTTTTCCTGTTCTCTTTTTATTCAGACTTCTTCGAGGCAGTGGTGTTAGTATCATTGCTAATAAGGAACGTTATGTTCTGAAAACAATTTTTTACATGTCTCTAGCTTTTGGGTAAATATATGGCTCGGCCTACTGAGCGTAGCTAGATTTCATTTCATTCATAATTATTTAGAACGGAGTTACCTGCCCCTTAGATACTTAGACAATCTAAAAGTTATTCATTCAATATCCATCATATAGGTTCAACCATATATAAGGAGTACTATCTAAAGCTAGCCCTTAGATACTTAGTGTACAATCTACAAGTTATTAATTCAATATCTATCATCTGGATTCTTCGTTTGGATGTAAACCTGTATAGGAAAAGATGCACTGCCATGGACCTAACGAGCTTTTCTGATCTTTGTATGCTAAAGGTTGACGCGTTTCCAATGACCGTGATGTTTGGAATGTGCTCTGTATTCCTTTTTGTGGCCTCTATATTGCAGAGGAGGTTGATGAATGTAGCTGAGATCCACAAGTCAAGTAAGTTTTCTGACATTACTCACGAAATGCTTTAAAGGAAAGTAAAAATCATGTGGTACACACACTTGATTGGGTTGTAGAAGGTATAACTAGTGGACTTGGGGATATTCTATCATGGAAATAAGAAATGCTCCCATGCATGAATTTCTAACTGATGAACATTGCATTTGATCTGTATCATGCTTGTAGATCCGTTTATCACGCTTGCGTGCATTTCCATCAAACATTGGAACCGTTATATGTTCATATCTAACAGCTCCATTGATCTGATCAATAATCGTGGACCGGTGATTCTAGTGTCTTTTATTACCATTGCAGGATCACAAGAGTGGTCACCAGAAAAGGAGATGACCTCAGAAGCTGACCCTCTAAACCCATAATAACCAAATCTCTCATGACATAAAAAAAGAGGAAACGCCGTTCCGTGTTCTCTTGATGATTTTCTACTTGTCTTAATACGTTCGTTGGTCATAAAGTCTTTCCACTTGTTTAGTTATATTTGGATTTTGTGCCTTCACCAGATGTAGCAAACACCCTAATACCTCTGCACGTCAGCTTATTTGGGCTCTGGCCACTATTCTTCTTAAATCTTTCAACTTTCTTTTGTGCCTCAAAAACAATCTTTATAAGTCACGATATTGGCCCTAAACCATAGAAATGCAGATGCATTAGTGTTGTTTTAAAGGAAGCTCAATCTCTTTGCAATTCTGAATTTAGGCAATAATTGTCTCTGTTTGAATGTGGCAATAGTCAGTCATAAACTAATACACTTAAACACATGAATGAATCTATGGAACCACACGTTATTCTTAACTGGTGGCCATGTGAAACAATCAGTACACAAGCAGACAATATATAATTGCAAATGAATAGCGATTAGACCCATTTATGTATTGATACGATGCGACATTGCCCACTTGAGGCCATGTGCCCCATCTTCAGCCAAGGGTACAACCGTCATTCCACCTCCTTTGCTTCACCAATTTATAAGCTTTGCTTTTCAGGAGATCTGAGAAGCAAAGTACACCACCAATCAAGCAAGATGGGAGTCATGAGTTTGAGCAGCACGATGGTGTTATTACTGGTGATGATATTGTTAGGACAAGAGATTGGTAAAGTGTCGTCGACTCTATACAAAGTTGGGGACTTGGACGCTTGGGGTATCCCAATTGATGCTAAAGTCTACACCAAATGGCCCAAATCTCACTCTTTCAAGATCGGTGACTCCCTCTGTAAGTCAAAATACTCAACTCTTCTACTTACAATTTCAAATCCCCCTCTAAAATCTAAATCATTGGATCATTGGAAACCAAAACAGTGTTCTTGTACCCACCAAGCGAAGACTCACTGATTCAAGTGACGCCCTCCAATTTCAAAAGCTGCAACACCAAAGACCCAATCTTGTATATGAACGACGGCAACTCTCTCTTCAACCTCACCCAAAACGGTACCTTATACTTCACAAGTGCAAATCCCGGCCACTGTACCAAGTACCAGAAGCTCCTCGTCTCCGTCGGCACCTACTCCGCCGAAGCAGAGGCCTTGTCTCCGTCGTCTGCCGCCGACGGTCCCTCGTACCAAAACGCCTTCGGGTCTATTCCTCTCTCTCAGAAATCGTCGGCTTCCTCCTTGCTCATTTCGGCTTTCTCCATTGTCCTTGCTTCGCTGGCTTCCGCTGTCGTCGGTGCAATCATGTGAAAATGGAATTTTTGAATATCTTTATTTTATAAAGCAAACAGTGATTGTTTTTTTTTTTGTTATGATCTCTTAATTATATATTCTTCTTCATCGGCTCCGATCCTTTTATATATCTCGACAATGAATATGCCAATTTTCTAAACTAGCAACAGATATTCACACAATCCATATAGTTCTAAATTTTGAATTAGCAGGAATTATTAATCGTTATTAACATCATATACATTTCATTCTTTCAATCTGTGATTCCTGATGCAATGCAATATGCATATTGCATAACCAAAAGCGAGGGGAAATGAAGAAAAAAGGCAGTGAAACAAACCAAAAAAAGGCAGCAAATCCCAAAACTGTGGCTACGTCAAATGAAATGAAGGAATCATCAACTCAGCTTCATCCACTTCCGTTTAGCCTTCTCTATAGCTTCCTCTTTCAGCTTCAGCAGTCGGTGACAAGATTGGTTATATTGCGACTCTATCACATTCAGCTCCGCCTTCAGATCCTCCGACTGCTTGTTTGACACCATTGAGCATGAATCCAGAAACGAGGACAACAAAGACTCTACTGCCTCGCAGCAGCAGCCGAGCCCTGAACCCTCGTTTGAGGAGACCCGATGGTAGTAGTCTGCTGATATGTCTGACTTCATTGATTCTCCAGCTTCTTCATCCTTCGACTGAACTAAACTGTTTGCATCATAAGGCAGGCTTCGATTACCCTTCAGCTTCATTATCAGTTCATCTATCATCTCAGCTATCACAATAACCTCTTGGCTTGACAGATCAAGCTCTTCAACCATCTCCCCTGTAACTGCTCTTGCTGTGTCTGTCTTCAGATTGAAATCAAAATCAACTTTTCTTGCTTGACCTGTTACGAAAATTTCTTCTGTCATTAAGCCATTCGAAAATATGCAAGAGAAGAGCAAAAAAAATGGCCATAAGATATCGTAAGACAGACCAGATGAGCCCGCGATACGCAGAGCCATTGATGCTGCCACATCATCTCTCCTCTCTCCACTCAACCTGAATTCGGTATTTTCAGCAACCCTCTGGACTTCAATGGTCTGGAGCCACGAGCATTCTTGGCTGCTTTTAGCAGAGGAGCAGATGGAAACACTTGTATTCTCCTTATGATCCACATCCATACGCCGATATTCAGACTGTGGTGGCTTTGCAGGTTTGAATGTTGTGTTTGATGAAGCAGCAAGAGTGGAGTCCTTGGCGCCATCTACTGCAAGGAGTTGGTCCTTCAGGAGCTCTAGAGCAGTTGGTCTAGAAGGAGCTGGGAGAAGACACTTCTCTATGAATTGCTTAACTTGAGGATCATCAACTTTGCTGAGAGATTGAGGTTTTATACCCTGCAAATGCAACGGTTCAAAGAAGAGCCCCGTGTGGAAGAGAAATGTAAGACTTATATATCACGTTAGACTTACCGAGGTAACCTTCTTGTATATTTGAGCCTGGTTTCTGCATTCGCTATATGGATATTCACATGTTACCATCTCCAACATGCACATGCCAAAAGAATAGATGTCCACAAGTTCATTATATTCTTCTTCATAGAGCTCCGGTGCCATGAATTCAGGAGTACCTGAACAACACACTCAATATATTCAGTTCTAGAAAAGATTATCCTCGATCCAACAATAGTTAAAGAGTATTATTACCTATCACACTTCGAGCAGTGGGTTGTTGCATAACAGCTGCAAGGCCAAGATCTCCGATTTTGACCTCTCCGGTATGTCCGTTGACAAAAATATTGTCGCACTTAAGGTCCCGGTGAATTACAGGAGGGGTCTGAGAATGCAAAAAGTGGAGGCCTTTAAGAATCTGCCTTGCCCAGTTCATGATGGCCTTGGGATCAACTTTGCGGTGCTTTTTACGATAACTTTGCACCAAGAGAAATGACAATCAATGGAAAGGCAGAGAGAGATAATGAAAAGAGAAGAAGAGAGGAGTAAGGAGACATACAAGCTGAGACTACCAGAGGTGAAAAGCTCAGTGATCATGTTGATAGACTTGTTATGATCATCAACCCAAGAGTAGAAGAGTTTGATGATGTTATCATGTTTAAGGGAATTGAGGAGATGGACTTCGGAATATAGCCTATCAAGTTGGCCAGGCATCTGCAAGACATCTTCAATGCTCATGATGTTCCAAGCAACTTCAATACCTTCGACTTCATCAAATGCCTTATATCTGATTTTAACAACAACAAGAGATGAGAAAAACAACTTAAAAGCAAAAAGAGTTACATAGCATTGCATTTAAAAAAGCATAGGACGTATAAACAAACAAACATACACAGTTTTGAAGGCTCCTCTCCCGAGAACGTCATTATACTGAAGAAAGAAGAAGATAAAAGAATGATCAGAGGTTGGTTTCCAGGAGAAGAAGAAAAGATGCAAAGCAAACTCTATATAGAAAGGAAGTATAGGGGTGGGTTCAAAACAAGCAACAACAAAGGCCATTAACGTAGCTTGTAAGGAAATAGTCTAAATTCCATGGAAATTGCAGATAGAGCGTACCCTAATGTAGCGACCAGAGGGATCTTTCTGGACCAAGTCAGCCTCGTCCATGGCAGATATTCTAACCTAGTAATACTAATCCGGAAGCAGAAGAAACAAGGAGGGATAGTTGCTTGGGGGTTACAGGGTGAGGAGGAGGTGGAAGGAGATTGGATCGGAGAAGGCCTCACGGGCGAAGCAGTAGGAGTCGATCGCCGATCGGAACCGACATCGGGAACAGAGGAGTGTCGCGGCCATCTCCCAGACGATGACGGTGCTTCTGCGTCTGCGTCTGCGTCTGCGTCGTGTTTCTTATTTTTATTATTGTTGGATACAAGAAGAAGAAGAGCATCTCCTCCATTCACCAACCATCCACCATTGCTTTTAGACAACGACCGATGAAGAAGCTTCAATTTCGCCACCAATTTCCCAAATCAAAAATCTCTCTCTCTCTCGAAACCCTAAAACAGATGAGGATTGTTTGTTGTTCAACTTTTTATTTATATACTCTCCTCTCTGTCTCCCCTTTATCCTTTACGAGGATAACGGGAATCTATTTTCTGATTCAGTCAGTTTTAACTGTTATCCACCCAATACGGTGTCGTTACATACGTTGCTTTTTATTTAAATGGGCCTTTTTGTAGGAAAATGGGCCTTCTTTCTTTGTCTTACATGGACCACACTCAATGTTTAAAGCCCATACAATCTTCTTTGATGTAAAATGTTTCTTCTACAAATGGGGAGGGGAACAACTACTATCAACAGATTCTTGTGTTGTTGTAACAAAACAAAAACAAAAAGGAAAATCAAAGTGGTAGGTATACTATAATAATAACTCATCATGTTTGGTGTGGTGATGTTGAAAGAGCTGAACAAGTGAGTACAAGACTTGAATCCTTGTCACTTGTGGCTTTGCCTCTACGATGAACTGTGCCCATATTTGCCCTTTTCTTCTTTCCATCACTCCTTTCAATATCTTCAATCCCAATCCTCTCACCACTTCTCCTATCTCCAAGAACTCCTCTCTTTCCTCACACACCATCTCTATCTGCATTTCTCCTTTCCTGTTCAATTCCTCCACCATTATCGGACATACCACTCCTTCTTCCCCCACTTCCAACGCCCATGTTCTCTCTTTCTCCTTCACCAGCTGATATATATATCATTCACTCATCAATAAACAAAAGACTTGTGTTTTTGATTCATCATTACTTACTTACTGATCGATATATTTGATTCATTACCTTAGACTCGTATGGTTGTTTGAGTCTGTCCGCGTACTTGGCGAGGCTTTGCATGAACACCATGTGTTTTATGGTCAGATCAAGCAACGTATCTATGCTACACTGTTTATCAAAACTTATTAGAGAATGCATTTGCTAATCCCTAAATAATTTGGATGCCAACTATATTACTACTAATTACCTTAGCTCCATTTGGAATCATCCCTCGCAGCTCCTTGATACGGTCTTGTATCATCTGACGGTCCTTAGGCCTCGGCCTCCTGCTTTCTCCTGCCTTTGCTCTTTTCTTCTTCACACCTTCTTCGTGAGGCTTCTTCCAATTCCCTCCAACGCTCGATCTCTCATCATCAATCCACAAACTCCGACCATTTACTGTCTCCTCCTGCGGAAACAAGCTTGAGCTATGCGCTGATGATGTTTCAAGCTTCCGTCTTTTGCTCTGGTTCACGCCAGAATAGTCTTGCACGTTTGTGAGAGAACTACTACAAGTGTTGTTGCTAAGACTGCTGCTTATGAGCTCTGAGAAGAGTCCTTTAGGCGGCAAAGCCATTGTAGGCGTTTGAGGATTCATCCCCAAAATGTCGAAAAGATCCTTGTCATCTCCTTGGATCACCATGGAAGAGCAGTTCTGTTCAGGTGAATCAGCGAGCAGCTGGTAAAGATCGTTCAGAGAGTAAGACTCGAGAATGTCGAACCCAAAATCATCTCCATTGCTAAGATCTTGGTGGGAAGAAGCTGCTTCAGAGGTTTCAACAGAGATCATCTCAGGGCTGAGCAAAGAAGGAGGATTGTCGTCAGCGAAGATGTCGTCAAAGCTGAATCCTTGGAAAGATTCAGCTGGGAAAATCTCGCAATCTCCCAGTGGGACTAAAGACTCGAACAGAGTATCGAGATCCCCCGAATCATCTGGTTTGAAACACGTCTCCTGCAGAGCTCTTGTTGTTTGTTCCAATATCTCTGTGCTCTCAAGAATCTAAAGATTGATAGTTACACATTCAAACACAATAATTAATTAGTCCATGACTTCCTTCCGCAGCAAGAAAATTGATTTTATCGTATCGAAAACATTGTTATATATATTTGCAAACCTTTTGAGTAGATCCTAGCTGAACAACGCCGCTAGATCCTAGTGGAAGGATTGCTATAGTCTGTGTGTAAGGAAACTGCCGAATAAGAATCTGATTCAAATGGATATATGAATCCTTAAACTTGGAGATAAGACAAATATAAATTACCTTAAAGCCAGAGAGAAACTGATTCTGAAACTCATGTTCCCACTGCAATACACAAATATATCAAATCTTTATTCTTCTTCATAAAATGTTCTATGCAGTAAATTTGGGCATACATTATGAGAAAATGAAACATCAAGGAAAAGAAGTGAAGAAGGAAAACAAACCTGAAACAATGCGTCTGAGAACAGCCATTGATGGTTTCCGGTCGAAGCTACTTCTCCCACAATTCTAATTTCATCAAAAGAAAAGTATATTGAAGATACATAAACACAAACACAGAGACAGATATATTTGAGTGAAGTGTAAAAGCGTACCCTTGGCCTAAGATATGAGCCTGGAGAATCATATCATCAACAAGTGCGGCTGATTGTTCATCATTGTATGCTTCTTCAAATCTTAATAACCTGAAACCATCCAAATGATGGAATTCAACAAAACTAAATTACATTTATGGACACCAAAGTTTAAATTCCATAAAATCAGAGCAAATGCAATTCAGTCTTTTCCTAGAGCAATGGGGAAAAAAATTAGACAGAAACATGCATAAAACCTTGGAAAAAAAAAAGAGAGGAATTACATGGAATTGATGGGATCATAACGCCAAAACACAGCATAAGACCATCCATGGCTGAAACAGAGAGTCTTCAATATCTGCTTAATTTCTGAACCCATAATTAGGAATCCAACCGGAAACGGGTCAAGTTTTAACAAAACTCGAGACGACCCCTTTTTTAATTTCTGCAGGATCTCGAACTCTTAAAAAGGACAACAACTTTTGTCTTCTCCAGAAACCAAACTCCAAAGATAAAGAAAAGCTGGAAACAGAAGAAAAATGTCGGTTTTGAGTTTCTCTTTTTTAATTATCTGCAGAAAGAAAGAAAAAAACTGAGACACAGAGAAAATTCCTTTGTGTTTTACTTTTTGTTCAAGCAATTAAAAAGGAGGTAAGAGCTTGGTTCTTTCTATATATATATATAACCAAACAATAACATAAGCTATTTAAAAAAACAGAAAATAAAATGTTTATAATAATATTGAAATGTCTGTAATTCGATAAGAAGTGGAAGAGCCTTTTTGTCTGAGGAAGAGCAGTTTGATGAATTAAATAAAAATAAATATTATTATTTATTTGATTTGATTTGTCTGCCGGTGTCCAGTCACGCTTTTCCCCCGGAAGTGACGTGAGTTGCACCGGCTATTACCGGTTTTATGAAAAGTTTTCTTTTATTACTATATACTCCCTCCGTTTCGTTTTAGTTGTCGTTTAAGGTTTTCGCACACAAATTAAGAAAATCATTAAATTTTTTGTTTTACCCTTTATTAATATATTTTATAATTTTTTTATTGGTCAAAACATTAAAACATTAATGACAAAACATGAATTTTCACCAAACATTTGCATTGAAAACCTAAAACGACAACTATTATGAAACGAAATTTTAATCCTAAAACGACAACTAAATTGAAACGGAGGGAGTATTAATTTGTTGTCTTTTGAAATTTAATACGGGAGAGGATCTTCGAGGGTATAATTTCCATAAAGGGAGATTTTATTTTGATTTTACTTTTAGTAAGGATTCATTAAATACTCGATACGAATTTATGATATACTTTAATGTTCAATATACTTACAAATGATTAACTAATAACAATTGATAAAAAGAAAATATTGAAAACAAAATAAATGAGGAGAATGTACAGAGAAAGATAATGGTGATGTGGGGTTTCTAGCGATCATCTTCTCCCTCGTATCGTATCATTTTTAATTATTTGTACTAATTATTCATTTTCTTGGGCTTAACAACGACCACCTACTAAAAAAAATTTTGAACCCTCTAGTTGTTGTAGAAGGAGTTTATTGTAAGTATGCCATGAAGAAATTCATATCACAACGTTTTTGGTTGAAAAATACTATGTATTAGAGTTATAAAAAAAGAATGACCGCCTCTTAGTGTATGGGCCAATGAGGTTCCCAAACCATGTGTCACCTAAATCTTGAATGTTTGGTATGATAATCTTGACTTAAGTAGTTCTGATTCCACTTCGTCATTGTATATTATATAAACAGTCTAACACAAATGTCGTCAGCAGTTACATACATACATAAATACATAAAATAAAGTTCAAGAATAATACTATATTCTTTCTGGTTTTTTTACTTGATTTTTAAAATTTTTGCATATTAAGTAAAAAAATTATTTAATTTTTATTCATTTTTAATTAAAATATCATTTATTATCTAATCAATCAATAGAAAACCAGTCTGCAAAATATAAATCGTCAAAACTAATAAAATTGCATTTAAAAAAAAAACATCATCTAATTTAGATAAAAAATTACACCTAAAACATTAACTAAAAACATTTATATATATGCATCCATTAATAAGCCAGATATATATACATATTGTAAGAGATTTATTATACCTATATTCATAAAAATGTTGAGTTGTGGTCTTTTGTGGTACCAACCTAAAATAAGGCTATGCTTTAGCCTTAAGTCTTGAGAGATACTATTTTTCCTCAATATAATTAATTAGCATTTTGTCAGGAAACCATGCATGTTTAATTGTAAGATTTTGTAGAAGATCACAACTACTGGACTGAACGATTGAGAAAAGGAAGATAGAGGAAAGCAGAAGAAAGTAATTTGTTGGCAAACACTTAATCTAAGCAAAGAAAAATTTGTAGTTTTGTGCAAAGGGTCCTTAACTCCTTATATATTAAATGAATGATTGTTAAGTAGAAATTGAACATTAGTATATGAATAGTATTAAAAATCACTTGTTTTGTTACTTTATTTTAGCTATTTTTATGTTCATGGTACTATTTGTTTTGAGGTTTCAATGGATTATTTGTGTATTTATACTATATAAACTCTGATCTCTACTTCAAATATCTACTATGAAGACTATAAGACATATCATCATTCAGCAACCTTTGAATTTCATAATACTACTATGGAAATACGATATCAATAGAATTTAGAAAACATCAAAGATATATATAGCAAACGTTAGAAACACATGCGTCAATATTTGACACCCATTTTCATTACTCGCAACATTCCACACAACACATGCCTAAGTGCCACACATATATCACTTTTTTTTTCTTTTTTATCAACCAATATTTCTCGGCCTAAAGCAAATGTACAAGTGTATAACACTTAAATGTATTATGTATATACTTTTTAGCTTATTGATAGTGGTAGAGAATATAAATAGATATATGTACAAAGAAAAAGGAGAAAATAAATAGATATCCACAAATCTCGAAATGGAAAGTGATTATAACTACAAATCAAATGAAGAAAAAACTCATCAATTTATTTTTTTGGGTTCATCAGGAATAGCCATAATTTGGTCTCTTATACTCATCACACGCTCAATCATGGCCGTTGAGAACAAAAGTCAACGGCATCAAGATTTTTCACCTTAATCCTTTTTCGTCTTTAATTGTTTTATTCTCACTTTTCAAAACT
This sequence comes from Arabidopsis suecica, assembly GCA_019202805.1. Lineage (NCBI taxonomy): Eukaryota > Viridiplantae > Streptophyta > Magnoliopsida > Brassicales > Brassicaceae > Arabidopsis > Arabidopsis suecica. The sequence goes on from CM032906.1 coordinate 50,647, forward strand.
TTCCGTTTTTATTACAATGGTGTCCGAAAGTGGTGAACTAAATCCAAAAGTGGGATTTTATGTTGTACACTTGCTTTTTGTTAGATAAACCATTTTAAAACTTGTCTTTAATAAATAAATAGAGACTAGAGAATAGATTTTCTTTCTAACGTAAAAAATAAAATAAAATAAAAATTATTTTCTTTATCGCTTAAGAGTAACTTTACCAAACAATCATTGGTCAAAATATAAATGTACTAATGTAGTGTTGGATTCATAATTTTTATGGATAAAATTTTGAAATTATGAGTATTTTATTTATAATATACATTTAATCTTTGTTAGATTTGATAGTTTGTTTTTAGCTATGATAGTTGCAAATACAGCCAAAAATATATAGCACACAAATTTTCAAAATCTTTTGCATTGACTCTCAATTTTGTTCAAAGAAATAGTTAATGCAAACTTTTGCTATATGAGATAATTTTGTGGTTATTAGTCTCGTTTGTTATTGTTCTAGATTGTATGTTTTTCTGTTCATCATCTATCAATTTATATGAGACCAATTTTTGTTAGCCCTAGTCTACATAAAAGTATGGGTGAGTTTTTAAAGTTAATTTACACTCTCTTTTTTTTTTTTTTTTGTCAAACTGTTAATGTATACTATCTATGTTCCCAAAAACATGATGTTTTAGGTTTTTCACATAAATTTTAAAAAAAAAAACAATCTTCATATATCTTATTAGTTTTATGATATTAAAACCATTTTCTTGGTTGACAAATAACATTATAATGAACATGATACAAATCATTAATCTTTATGGAACAAGAAAAATTCAAAAAATCAGTTTTTAGTTTACAGGATATGTCCCCCTCGAGGTCATCAAGACTTTATGTAATATCTGTTTCTTCCTAATCTATCTCTCTTAATTCTAATATTTAAGGCTTAATATTTATTATTGTTGTTATCTGTATATAATGATTTACCTTTTATCTGTATATAATGATTTACCTTTTTTTTCTTGTTCTTTTTGTGTTCCATTGGAAACCAAGATGGTGAATCACATTTTATTGATGGAACATCAATTTCAATTATTGTGTCATTTTTTACAAACTGGGAAAAGAAAACGTACTGCTTGCTGTCTTCAAAGTAAAACAAGCTTTTAGTTTTAATCAAACCACCATTACATATATATGCACTATTTATTCCAACAATATAATTCCCTCTAAGAATTAATAACTTCGTACTCTGTATAGATACATAATATAATGTCTTTATTTGATCAGTCGATCTCAAATGACTTTAGTTCTGTATTCATTATTGAATGCCCAAAGACTCAATCGTTATAGATAGCATAGCACATTTGACACTATTATACATACAGTTATAATTCAAAGATCTAAATGTGCGAAAATGAAAATGACAATAAATATATATAGTTAGAGATGCAATGGAATATGCAAAAAAAAAGGGAAAGGGAAACTAGGCACGCTTTGTCCCAAAGAAAGGACCAACTTCGATATTTGTTAAGAAACTCTTATGGTAACACCATCATGCCATTTCCCACTACCATCAACTATCATCATTCCCTTTTCACAGACACACACACATATATGTATGTATATAACTTTGTATATGTATGCAATCTCATTAATTAGCTGTTACACATATAATCTTACACCCAGATATACCCAAGGCTCATGGATCGTTGATTAAGCACATGTATTATATATATCAGTTGATTGCGTTTAGACACATCCATCCATCCACATGTAATAAATATCACATTGTCGAGTTTTAGCTATCATCGACATGGTTATTATTGTAACATTATAGATATATATATATATATATATCTACGAGTGCTCGAATTTTCAGTCATTCGTACTCCGTCCGAAAGTTTGTTCAAAGTCATTGAGCCTGGTATATATATGTTTGTTACACTTAATTGTAAGTGTTCCACAATAATTAACAGACTAATTAGACACTAATGTCTAACAGACCATATAGCTGACGATGAAAGAAAGAGTGGTTATTGAAAAAAGGCTAGCGAACTGTGCAAGTTTTTATGAATGCAAAAAGGAATAATGTTAGTTGTTATTTGTTTTAAAATTTATGCATGGGATTCTCTCGAAGGTGTATCATTGTGCTTTATCGACGATTATTCTTAATATATAGACCACAAGGCACAAGCATATAGTATATGACACGCAATAATTTCCTCGTAATGATTTTGACTCACCAAGAAAGTCAATTTCTCATACGATTGATCACATAGTTATTGCCTTCACAATTTTTTTTTTGTTTTGTTTTTCATATGGCAAAAAAAAACCTTACTCTCTTATAATTATTTCCCTAGTAAATTATCCCATCATTTTGGCTTTATAAAATGTTCATCTAAAAGAACGTACATTTATAATTGACATAAATTATTTTTAACATATAAAATAAAATGCAAAATAGTAGTATAATACAATCAGAAAACATCAAATTAAATCAAAATGTTTTCTCAAAAATTGATATATTGAGGATAATGTATCAGAATAGCTGAGGAGATTAGATAGTAATTAAGGTAGTACAGTACTATATGTTTAAATCGAATGCCATATATTTAAGAGCTGTCAACTAAAATTGAATTGAAAAAGAATTAAAGACTGATACTATATAAAGAAAAAATGAATTCGATTCGAGATAAGACCTTTGTAGCTGTAGTAACGAGTCTTGTGTCGACAACAGGATTAGTAAGTTTAATCATATACTGAAATGAATAATGTAAAAAAGTGATTAAACCAATCATCCAAATTCACAAACTCCAAGGTGGAGCCAGAACACGTCACAGTAGTGTTACGGTGCACTGCCACACATACAATCATTTGCTCGCTTTGGGCTAAACACCGTTTTGTCAGGGAATGTCTCTTCGTCGTACTCTTCAACGTAACCCCATTTTTTATTTCATTTTGTCCAGCAACTTAAGAAGTGATTGAATTACCTACATAATTTGTTGTTCCTAAATTCAAAATCCTCACTTTTCTTCTGTCTTGGTAATATTATTCAAAATTTTGTTATTACACAATAAGTGTATATACACTTTTGGATTAGCTAGCCCGCTAACCATGTGGCAGGTATGGTTGGTTAGCCATGGTCATTTTGAAATTCTTTAAATCTTTGAAATGTAGCGTTTGTGTGCCCAGAAAAAGCGCGGGACCTGCCTGTTTTCACGAGGGACGAGGGAGGAGGAAAGATTCTTGATGCGTCAGCAAGACACGTGGAGGAATAGGATTGGATAGGCAGCTGGTGATGATGACACATGTTGATTTTGAGGGCTTTAGGTGGTCGGGTAAGGAGGAGGCAAAACACACCCATCACCTGTCAGATTCACTTGTCTTTTTTTTTTTTGTGTTTGTGTTTTGCCTTTTAAATTAGTACTACAGTACTTAACAGAGTCACTCACTCTACAATGCTACCTTTTTAAATCTCAAACGGCGCGGCGTTAGTTCCCAGTTTGTTCTTCTGGGCTTGTTAACGCAGAGACTGATGATGGGCTTTCATAAGCCCAAAATGGTTCTAGCCCAGCCCATAGGTGACGGACAGTAAAAGCATTAATAATCAATCATGAGAGAAGGAGAGAAAGATGGGAAGAAACTGAGATCTTGCACTCCGGGAGGGAGGAGAATGATGTACGTAAGAGCGATGTGAATAGTAAACACAGAGAGATATCTATATATTACTCCCTCATTTGATGGATCGGATCGGAGTCCACGTTTTTATCTTTTAGGATTTACTATATATATGTTGTCGCCCGTATACGAGTTCTTCAGACAAGCAGAGAAAGGCGACTGGAAAGCTCTTAGTTGTTGTAATGAATATGAAACCATAGTTGTTGTAGTGGGACAGTATTGATTTGATATAAGTAAGTTTGGACATATTCTTGGTGAGAAGTGAGAATCTTATAAATGACATTTTCTTACTTTGCTCTAGGTACACTTGATAGCATCTCGCAACGGACTATCAACATCCGATGATGTTTCTCAACACGCTAGCTGTATTTATAATGTGCGTTAACAAACACCAGGGGCGGAGGTAGTGAAGAGGGAGGGGGGGGGGGGGGTCAATTGACCCCCATAACATTTATGATTTTTTGTTTTTTAAGGTAAGTCTGACAATAATTATGGATATTTTGGTTTAATTTTTCCATAATGACCTCAATGCCAACAATCAATTCTTTAATTTGACCCCTCACTTGTTTATTTTTTATTTAGCATTAATTCATTTTCCATTTTTTGTTTTATGTTTTTTCTAATATATGGCTACAAATCTCTAAAATCGTGGTACAAATTAATTTTTTAGACATATTCTATTTTTTTTCTTTAGTTTTTTTTTCAAAATTGTTCTTATACATATTTTATTTAGTTTTAAATAAATAATTTAATATTAATATGTAATTAAATAAAAATAATTAATTATATATGACCTTTATAAACTAAAATTCTAGCTCCGCCACTGACAAACACTAATGAGATTTGGTATATGTGTAATCTGCTAATCTTGAAATGGTAAATATCACAAGTTGGATAAAAGATCATAGGCCAATTTTGTCTGTCTTCTTGGATAAAAGAGGTCAGGGTGGGTTTGTAAAGTTTGAACCCGCGGTTTAAGGTTTTTTTCTTTTCTAACTATATATACTGTTATGTGAAAGCCAGAAACCAAAAAAAAAAAAAAAAAAAAAGGATGATTTGTGTGACTGACCGAGTGTGCCACGTACATCGGTCTCTTCTTTTATGTCAGCAGAATTTTTGTACTTGCAAATATCCAATTTAAAATGAATCTGTATTTGCTAATAATCGAGTAAATAAGGTGAATTCCAAACTGAACTGTTGTTGACACTGTTCTGGTTCGGTATTAACAGCTTTATCGAAGTTGGTTAGTTGTCGAGTAATGTTTTTTTCTTTTTGGATAATTGCACAACTTTTTTTGAATAACAAAATAGTTGTCGAGTAATGTGGTGAATTATAAATGTGAAATGCAAAGGAAGGAATCAAATGAGAAGTGTTGTTGGGGAGTCAATTACAGAAGCAACTAAATCTAAGAGCTAGGTTGCCATTTGCCCACAAAGACTTAAAAGGTAACGACTTTTGGAAATGTTTAAATTGTCCATTATTAGTTCACATGTTCATCATATCTCTCTCTCTCTCTCTCTCTCTCTCTCTCTTTACATCACCTAAGATAAAATGGTTGTAAGCTGGATACTTTAACTAAACCAAACTCATCATCTACCACTTTACCATCATAACCCCCTCTCTCTCTCTAGTCTCTTCATTGTTTTAACATCCAACCAACATGTGTTGAATTGATCTTCTGTGCGAGAGAGTAGTTGGAGGAATGATTATGGTACCAAGTCCAAGAGGAATGTTGGGGGGTGGGTCCATTTTTCTATGAGTAAAATTTTCATTTTATAGTATTTTGCATTTGAATTAAAAGTGCCTTAAGAAACTGACTGTGTTTTGTGGTCTCTCTTTCTCTTCGAAACCGGTTCGACCTCAATCAGCATTTTCCCCTTTCAAGTGTTCCTTAAAAATAAATGACAAAGAAAGAATCAAAATGATTTTTTAACAAGAAAGAGTCTTTTCTCTTCATATTCTTCACTAAAAGGGTTTTATTATTAGAATTTTGGTATGTATGAATAAGTGTACCAAAATATACACTACCATATTGAGATAACAGGCTTTATGTCTCAAAGAGGGTAATGACCATTTGGTCCATTTCTCTCTAGACCTCGGAATTTGGTACACCAGTCTTTACACTAATATAAAGTTGTTTCGTTTGTGACACTGTATATACACCGTCAGTATATCAAGATTAATGGAAAGATGTCATAAATTTAGGTAACTAACAACTGAGATTGATTTAAAAGAGAGTCTAAATACATACAGTATCCATCCCCAACCCCAACAAAGTTAATAATACTAATTTCTTAGAAAAGGAGGAAACCAAGGGAAAAGAACTAAAATAGTAAACACCCAGATTATATAGTTAACCCTCTCATCTTTTTAAAATTTGGATGAAAAATTTAATCTTTTCTTCTAAAAAGCTCTCTTGGGTCCATGACTATAATTACTGCCATGATCCACCACCAGATGCAGCAGCAGAAGCACCAGCACTTAACATGCCATTCCAAAACCCAACAGAATGGTCAGCTTCTCCTTCTTCTTTCTCATGATCACTATGATGATCATTAATCTCTTTCACATTGTCATTACCACCACTGTTGGTGCTTGTTGATGAAACTGGAAGTTTGAGGCTCTCGAATGGCAGCAAAGGCCTTCCATTATTAGTGCCACTGGACCCCTCTTCTTGATGTAGAGGATCCCCACCATCAAGAGAGAACCCCAAAGCCGGTCTCATGAAGTCTTGAAACTGTGGGTAACTCAGACCAAACCCGGACGCTGTGTAGACCGATGAATCGTGAACATTTGGATAAGACATGAAAGCAGGGCGTGAAGAATTAGAGGAAGCGGAGGAAGCAGATATCCCTAAAAGCTCCAAAGCCGAGGAAGTTGAGACAAGTGTGTTGTTCTTCATACTGCTGCTGGGTACTACTTGCAGAAACTCTGGGATACTACTGTGATGATGATGAGCAATCCCAAACCCTTGAGAAAACGCCAAGTTGAGATCTTTAACCTCGTGGGCGTTCCCAAACCCCTGAGAATACGTCAAGTCTTGAACTTTAGTAACCGCTGCTTCACCAATCTTAGGGTTAAGCTGAGGAAGAGGAGGCGGAGGCGTGTTGTTGTTGGCAAAAAGAGGTTTCTTTGAAGAAGAAGACGAAGAGGGTGAAGAGGAATTGGAAGAAGAGGAAGAAGATCTCTTGTTCTTGCGGACGCCACCACCGACGGGGATGTTCCTGAGGGAACCACCTGCGGTCCAATACCTCCTGCAGTCTTTACAAAAGTACCTGGGCTGCGTGAGGCTGTAGTTGTTGTAGTAACAGAACTTGGTGTTTAAAGAGTTGCATCTAGGACAGTTCAAAGCCTGGTCTTTCTCCGGTCTTGCCTTCCTTTCCACCGGAGTAGCAGTAGGAGGATGATTCGGCTGTTTTAGGCATGTGTTTGTCACGATCTCGTTCATTGGCTTCACAACAAACTCCTTTTTTTATTTTATTGGCAAGAACAAAAACAAAGCATACAATTATTCTCGTTTTCACTTTTTAATCCAAACCAGAATATTTTTTTGTGAAGGAGGAAAGTAGTGGAAAATAAGTATACCTGAGGCCATTTAGCTGTGTCCATGGCTATGGAAATTTGAAGCTGATCAAAAAACCTTGAAGAAGAAGCTAAGGAGAAAGAGAGAGAGAAAGAAAAAAGAGAAGTGTGTGGAAAGTTAAAACTGATTTTTTGAAAAAGTAAGAAGAAGACGAAAATAGAGAATTTAAACAATTTAATTATCTTTTTAAAAAATTGTCACTTTTGTTAAAGGAATATAGAAAATATATAGATACACGTATATAGTGTGTGTGGGATTTGATGGATTCTTCGTAAGAGAGAGAGAAGAGAAAGGGTTTGGTCTGACTCTGACACACTCTGAAACTATGCGCCCGCCGTCCCACGAATCTTTTTATTTATCTCTTTTTTTTTTCTTTTCTTAATTCTAATTTTGTTTGTTCTTAATTCTTACCAAATCTTTAGGTTTACTAGTACTATTCACATGTTCGATTTCTCCTTGTTACTTTGGTGAATTTTATCCTTCATTTGAGGTATTATATTACAATCTATATTATATTACTTTGGTGAATTCCCATGTTCGATTTCTCCCCTATCCATTGGAACATCTCTTGCTGCTTCCACTTCATTTCAACACTTATCCCTTTTTCAACAATCTATAATTGTACTCGTTTTTTTTTTTTTATTATTTACAAAACGTAACAATTAGCCGAGATAATTAGTAGACGGGGATATTTAAGTGAAAAACATTTATATCCGCCACATGAAAACAAATTTATATTCCAATCATTTTCAATACAAGTGTTAGTGTGTTCCATGTGATGAGATGTAGAAATTAGAAGAAAGTAGAAGAATAGGAAAGAGTGTTGTGTTAAACAAGCAAGAGAAACGCCTCTACTGACATGGAGACCCCATACCATCTTTAGGGTCTAGATTCAACCTCTAGTTCCACTTCCAGCCGTTGATCTTTTTACTTTATTTTGATCAAACCAAAGTCTGACTGAGTGAGGTCCGCGGAACCGGCGTTTGACGGATGAGTAGACCGGCGGCGAACTGCAGCCGTCAGATGTGGGGGGAATCACGCAGAGAGTGAATCTCTTGAGAAAACGACACGTGTCTAAGGATTTGGACTCCACAGGGAAGAGCACCAAAAAGTCTATAGTAGAAGTAGTAGTGGATGACGGATGTGGTGTGTGAGTCGGACCTGAGGAGAGAAACCGAATAATATTTGGTGTGATGTGTTCTTCTTCTTCTTTTTGTGTTGGACGGTGGAGATTAGTCATCTTGTGGGCTCTACCTGTTTCGCCTTATTTCTCTCTCCCCGTAAGAAACGCATCCTCTCCTTCTCTTCTCTTCTCAGCCGTCCGATCTCGAGAGTGAGAGCCGACCATCTTCTTCTATTGCGATCCACCTCAGCATCTACCCCTAGGTTTTGTATTTATGTAAACGAACACACACATTTTTCATTTTCCTTTAACGCCAAGAATTTTCACAAATGCTCTTCGAGTGTGCCCAATATAAACCCCCCCACGCAAATTATATAGTACTATAGTTTGCTATATCCACAATTCTCCTTTGAATATATGATCGATATCATTAGTATAAACACATAATAAACTAATGACTCTATTTTCTCCATATGCGACATAGTTTCATGCAAATGCTATACATAAGTCACTTTCTGATTAAACGTGACATATATTCCTTGAATTCGATCGATTATAAAATTTCAATTTAATATAACATGACCATGTGTATGTTTTTAAAAAATCCGGTGCTATATCATCCATGATCCATGCATCGCAATGCTCAGAAAAACTATATCATTATGAGTTATTTTATTTAATTTGGTCGTCCGATTAGATCTCTAGTATTGAGCATCATGCATGCTGGTGGAATAAAATTTTGTTAAAAAAAAAGTTAAAACTTTCTCAAAAAAAAAAAAAAAAAAAATTTAGTGTGATCGATCATCGATCGTTTACATGTAAAAAAAACTACTATAACCATCTTAAGCGCATGTTAATTAACAAGAAAAGCATAACTTACACATACAAAAATATCAATTATTATATGACAATTGTAACCGAAAATATGAAATAAATATACTAAATTACATTTATGTGAGATGGCATATGCGAATGATGTGGACATGTATAGCAACTAAATTAAGCGAAGCTAGTGTAAATGGAAACTTGCTTTGGTATCTATAGAATCCATTATTATTTAGAAATCTAGGTTTTTGGGACGAAGACAACCAATATCGTCCATTTAAAAATATGGTGACCCAAATAAAAGAAAAATTTGTAGCATTTTCTATATTTATTATTCAAAATATAAATACTATTACCTTTTTAAAATGTGTAAACAAATTTCGTAGTCCTTAAGATATAACTTAAAATAAATAAATGACTAGAATCATTTGTTAAAATATGGATCGCAGAAACATATACTTGAGCAGTTTACTTACTATTCTACAATATATAGCATGACTTATTGACCCAAATGTCCAACCAAAAAATTCATTATGTATTGGTGATTTGAAATTGTAAGATTGTGTAATCTGAAGCTAATTTACGTCGAACCCCCGAGAATATAGGGCGACCCATCGTTGAGTTTTGGACCACATCCCAATCGGACAATTGGTTAGTTATTAAGTTATTATACAGTTCGTCGTCCTATAAAATATGAAATGGGCTGTTGTAGGGTCAGTGCAAATATGGAAGAAATAAAGACCTAGTGGTAGGGTTTGACCGCTTAGTCTTCCAACATTAGCAGTTACAAGCATATGAAAAAAAAAAATGTGCAAGTTTTTGTGGGCTTTTAATTCTAAGGGCATCATCAATGGGGGATCATGTGAGGGTGTTCTTATAGAGAATATAATGTTAAAATAATGTAAGATCATGTGTTTAGATCTTTTGTTTAGAAGTTGATTAGTGGGAGAACATGTGTAAGATCTTAAGACTTAATAATATAATAATCTAAATTAAATTAAGATTTTACAATTATTAAAACATTTAAAAATAACATATAAATTGCAAATGCCAAATTTATGAAAAACTGAAAATAAAAGTGAAAATACAATACTAAATATTTATGAAAAAACATTAAAAATATAAATAAAAATAAACAAACAAACATATTACTTAATAAAAGCACAAAAACATTTTATCTAATTAATACATAGTTTATTATCCAAATTTATTTTAAATATGTTGAATATTCCAACCAATGCCCAAATGCCACGTCACCCCGCAACACCCACAAGAACAGATCCAGGTCAAGAGCCCAGTTCCTGATCTTAAGCCCATTAACCCATTTTTTTGGATTTAAATAATGCTTAGATCAGGGGGTTGATCCCCCAATGCAGATGGTCTAACAATTGACAACAAATAGATGAATTTATATCTCATTTGTTACTTCATGTCACTTGTAATTGCTCATGTGGAATCCTAACACGTGGTCTTGTCTCATCTTCATCTCTTTGGTTGGTTAAATGGTTAGAAATTAGAATTATTCAGTTGGTAACATAACTCCGCTTCCTCAAAATAAATTATGAGACACGGTTTTTTGTTGGGTTTCTTGACAACTGAACTTCGAGGCTACCTGAGAGCCCATTTAAGAGTTTTCACGAATGACCGATTTTTCGGAATTTAGAAAGCCCAACAATTACTTAGCTCCTTTTAAGAAAAAGCAAAGCTCAATCAACGTTCTTTTCACGTCTGTCTCTCCCACCACGAGAAACGTGATATTATGATATAGTAATGTGGAAAGTGAGGATGAGCCTCAAAACCCACGGCCACGAGGATTGAACGCACGACTGACTCTTCTTCTATGACTCCTCTCACCAACTTTTTTTTCTTTTCTATAACGATTTTGTTTTCTTCTCTTCATTTTCACATTTTATTTCCCTCTACGAGTAGCCTATGATTTTATTTTTCCAACTTGTAATTTAACAATACTTTGGCCGTAGGGCATTTTATGTATTATTAATTTATTAGTTGGGTGAGTGAGTGGTAGGCCTTGGAATATTTATTTTTTCATGGACGAACTATTGTCAACAAAATACAATAAGAAAAACACGTAAAGTAATATTTTAATTTATATTTGGTACACGAAAAAAACATATATTGACTTGAATAAAGATCGAAATGTAGAGACGAGTCTACTACATAACATAGACGCTTATTAATATTTATTTAAAGCTAATTAAAAGATAGGGATTTGTAGTAGAAAAATGGGTGCACCAATTTCTTTTTAATGACAAAGATTAAATACGGATTGAATATTCAAATTTCATGATCGTTGGATTTCAAAAAATATTTATTTGAATTCATATCCGTAATACAGACAGATATCTAGCTAATATAAGATTGTTCGTAGAACACAAATTAAACCGGTGTGTTGTAATAATATAGTTTTCGATTGTGTTTAAGAAAGGAGATAGATGGATATGAGAGATTTAGGTCTTTTGTTGTGATGAGTAGTGGATGATAATTATATAATTTAAATTTGAAAATACTATCACAAGCCATCTAAACATATAATCACCAATTGAATTTTCACGTTATTGAATTAATTCTTTAACAAAATTTCCAAATATGAGTTGATAAAAGAAAGCAATGAATAAAGTTTTTTTAGGTGTTTTATAAAGAAGAAGAATATATTTTGAAGTCAGTCAGTGAAAGTGGTTGACAATAAAAAAATAAAAATTGGAAAAATCGAAAGATAAGAAGAGATAACAAAACGACATGCAATTTTTATTTTTTAATTTTGTTTGTTCATTAGTATTTGTAGTACCATTTTCCCTTGAACCTATCTTCGTACCGTCGAAGAAAAACCATCCCAAATTTTAATTTTTGATTAAGAAGAGAGTCTCCCTCCCTCTCTATTTCCGTTAATCTCGCGAGTGACTGACTCTCTCAAACCCTTTCAAAGATTGAAACTTTTGTGTTTACTCTTAAACCAAAAGGGTTTCAATTGAAAGAGTGCCTATCCAACCGACACATACTTTCATACCCGTTCGTTCGGTTTTTAATAACCCTCCTTCTTCTTCTCCGTCTTCGAGACCAAAGTCTTGGTTTTTTTTAAGAAAGATCACGGACTTGATTCAACAACAATTGGGTTTGGTGAGACAGGTAAGCAAAATCCTCCAGTTCTTCTTCATTCTAATTTTGTTTATTAAGATGAATTTCTTTGTTTATAGTTTACTTGTAAGCAATCTCTTCCACGTTATTTATTTAGTTAGTTAGGTCGTCTACTATTAAACTATACAATTCTCCATTTTTAAGGCCAAATTTCAGATTTTTGGTCTTTGGGTTTGACTCTGCATTTCGCTGTTAGCCTTTTCTGGAATTTTCAAATTTTGTCTCTCTACAGTATATATGAATTGACTAGCACTAAAGAATGAGACTTTTTTTTTTGTTTTGGTAGCCAAAGTTGAAGTCTTTCTTACGGCTTTCCCTTTTCTTTTCTTTTTCCGTTACGGAAACAGAGTGTGTGTGTGTGTGTGTGATGGGTACTCGTGGGGATGAAGAAGATGAAGATCGCTTCTTTGATGCCTCTGAAGACTCCAACGACTTTGGTTTACATCTCTGGACCAATACTCCGGATAGTGTTTCCAGTCGACGGCGTAAGTTTTTACAATCTATGGGCTTTAGTTTCAAAAAGACTGCAACAGATGATGATGATTCTGAGGATGAAGACCTTGAACCATCCCGTTCTGATTCTAACGTTGTGTCTCAAGTTGTTAACCTCTCTTCTGGTGTGGATTTGTTGGTGAGGAATGAATCCACTGCGTCCTCTGGATTTGATATATCCTCTGTTTCATCATCTGCTGAGGATACAGATGATCAGACCTTGTTGTCCAGGAATAACTCCAGTAGTAGCAGTAGTACTATGCCTCAAGGATTGAGTGAATCCAGTTCTAGTAAATCGGGTAGCTTTGGCGATTTTCACAACTCTCCATTGAGTCAAAGAGATGATTTGCTCAAGAAAGGGGCTAAATCTTGGTTAAAGAAGCTTGGTGTTTTGACACATGTTTTTGAGTCTATGGACTGTGAATCAGTGAGATCACCGTTGCATCAAGTTGCGCGAGTGCAGACACATAAAAAGCACTTCAAGGAGCTTTCATCTATGTGTATTGACCAAGAATTTTCAGCGCATGATGGGTCCATCTTAGCCATGAAGTTTTCTCCTGATGGGAAATACATTGCAAGCGCTGGTGAAGACGGTGTTGTTCGAGTTTGGAGTATAACCGAGGAAGAGAGAACAGACAAGTACGAAGTAGCTGAGGTTGATTCAGGTGTTTACTTTGGGATGAATCAACATTCTCAGATTGAGCCCCTGAAGATCAACAATGAGAAAACCGAAAAGAAGACAAGTTTTTTGAGGAAGTCATCGGACTCAACTTGTGTAGTGTTACCTCCTACCATCTTCAGTATATCGGAGAAGCCTCTGCATGAGTTCAGAGGACATATAGGTGAGATCTTGGATCTTTCCTGGTCGGAGAAAGGGGTAAACATCTTTTCAAACTCTTCCTACATTTATGTAGTCTTTCATTGTGTACATCCTCTTACATTTACCCCTCTTTGCCGCAGTATCTCTTGTCATCTTCTGTCGACGAGACTGTTCGTTTATGGAGAGTAGGTTGTGATGAATGTCTCAGAACGTTCACTCATAACAATTTCGGTGAGCTTCTTCTTCAATGCTGCCTTTGGTACTTTTATTTTTCTTCTTCTTTTGCTGTGTACTCAGTACTCACTCACACCTTCTCCCTCTCCTTCTTACGCAGTGACTTGTGTTGCATTTAACCCTGTGGACGATGATTATTTTATCAGCGGATCGATTGATGGGAAAGTTCGATTATGGGATGTGACTCGTTGCCGGGTTGTTGACTACACAGACATAAGAGACATTGTAACAGCTGTGTGCTATCGTCCAGATGCAAAGGTAATTTGAAAGATTTTAGTTTTCCTTATTGTCTTATGAATAGCTGCTTACTCTAGAGCTTTGCAGGGTGCAGTAATAGGTTCCATGACAGGGAACTGCCGCTTCTACCATATATTCGGTACGTTTATCTTCTCACAATTCGAGATTGAGATCATTGCTTAATGACAAATTTTGAACAGATGCAATAGTTGGGTGGAGCTTATTATTGTTCATATTGTGTACCTCAGATAATCAGCTGCAAATGGACCAAGAGATCAACGTTCATGGGAAGAAGAAGGTTACAAGCAAAAGGATAAGTGGTCTTCAATTTCTTCCCAGTGACACTGACTCTTACAAAGTAATGGTTACTTCTGCCGATTCACAGATACGCATCATATGCGGAGATGATGTCATCTGCAAGCTTAAAGGTCAGCATCTGTTCATAACTGCAGATGAATGATTGCATTTGTTTTATTTAAGATTGACGATTGTAACTTTCTTTTGCGCTTGCAGCTTCTAGCCTTCGCACAACTTCTGCTTCATTTATTTCAGATGGTAAACACATCATCTCAACATCAGAGGATTCATACATTAATGTCTGGAGCTACTCTCAATTACCCAGCAAGAAGCTGTATTCAGAAACACCGAAAAGCATCCGGTCTTACGAGGGCTTTCTCTCGCACAATGCATCTGTGGCTATTCCTTGGCTCAGACAAGGAAGTAGGGATGGTCTGTCCGAGTGTATCACAGATTTGGACAGGAGGATACCGAAAGTGGACTGTTTCTCTCCAATGAAAGGATCAACAACGTGGCCTGAGGAGAAGCTGGACGATGTTGTAATGAGCAACAGAGAGAAGCTTAAGCTTTTGAAGAGTGCATGGCAGCCTCACCTGTGGGGGCTTGTGATTGTGACAGCGACTTGGGATGGAAGGATCAGAGTATTCCACAACTATGGTTTGCCTGTTCGGGTCTAAAAGGCATAGACAAGCTATTAGATAGGATTCTTTTATTTGTTACTAGGAGTAATATATGTATACACATTACACAGATATCTAAAAGATGTCTTGTGCACTGTTAGTTGTTGATAATATGTATGGTGTGATTTTGTTTTTGTGCTCTAAGCCACAAAGTGTCAATATTGTTATTTTTTTTCAGAATTGTAAAAACAATTCTTCTGTTTCTTCTCTATGGGCAATGCCTTTTAACACTTGACCAAGTCAGGATTTTACATGGATGACAATGAATCCTAAACTCTTATGACAAGACTCTTATGGCCAACTACCCCATTTCTGGTCTTGATCCGGGCGACACCACTCAGCATCTACTTGCTTCTCTTTGCCACTTTCTTGTTGACTCGTGAGCGGCCATAAGTCTCCCCAAAAGGATTTCTTGGCCTGCAAATGAAGATCCGGGTTCTTGCTTTTAGTTATCACTCTCCTTTCGAATGCTCCCTCTGACCCGTCCTCTTTGGTTGGCACACACATATCCAACGTCACTTGTTTCCCTTTGCGGAATGGAGGGAATATGATTCTTCCCCATCCGCCTCCCACACTCGCCCTCTCACTCTCCTCTTCCTCTTCTATTTCTTCTTCAATCTTGTCTTCTTCATCCTCATCAGTACCTTCACCGCCTTCTTGTTCCTCCTCCTCCTCATCCATTGTGTCGGAGTCATATGCTCTTGGATCAATGTAAGGCACTTCAACAACCTGTGATTTGATAAAGTCCTCTGCACATATCAAATGGGCACAAAGAAGGGTCAAAAGCTAGCTTATGCGCATGTTTTCATAGATTAGTCACAGACTTACCATAATCAATCTCGAGATCCTCGGGTTTCTTATTTGCGCGTCTCTCCTTCAATGTCTCCAACTTCATACCGTCAAGAGGCCACGACTCCCTAAATTGAAGGCATAATCCTAACTCTATCCTTAACAACGTTTCTCTAAAGGTAATCAAAACAATCATTCAACATTACAAAACTACGAACCGTGGGCGCTGACCTCTCCTGAAAGCCACAAAACAAAACTTCTCATCCTCAAACCCACGTAGGGGAACACCTTTTGTACGCTGAAAAAGTAAAATTTTGGGTTTGGAGTCATCAGCAAACATAGAGCTGACTAAAATATATATATATATATATATATATATATATATATATATTTGCTGAAGACAACTCCAAGCAAAATTAAGGAACCTTGTAGGAACGCTGAGACGAAGTTCTCTGCAACCGCTGAACAAAATGGCAGTACTTTCCAGTGTTTTCCAGAGGACACTTTCCATCATGAGGGCACTGCATTTGCAACCCCCTTCTTTGTGTTACAATACATTCACGTAATCATATTCATAGAAACTGTACATCAAATTCATGACCTAGTGTTTGACAACTGGAAAGGAGAGTTTTTCAGGAAGGATATTGACACTTACTGGAGCAACAATATGCGCACCAGATTTGAGATCGAGCACGTCCTTTCCATCTTTCTTCATTTTCTTTTCCAGTTTACGCAGTTTCTAAGACAAAATGAATACTTCGAAATAAGCAGAAGAGGAATAAATAACGTCTGAGAACAGATATAGATCATTATTTAAGCATGAAGATCTGTGTAAGCAACTGAAAAGTACCCTCTTCTCCATCCACAGTATATGGGACCGCATCTGAGATATAATATTAGCACCGTGTGGCGTTCCTGGTTCAACCAAAACCTGTCCAATCAAAATTTCTGTAATGAATTCATAAAGCTTAATGGATTCAGCAGATCAAAATGCACAGTGCACACAGAGATAACATTTGAGGAGAAGTACACGTTCTAGTATTAAAAGAAGTCATTGAGGAGAATGAAAGATGGTAAAACTCAAAAACATACCAAGAGATCATCTGTAAGGTCCCAGAGCTGGCGAACCACAGTAATCCTGTCTTTCAGAGATGGTATCTCCCCTAACACATAGGACTTAACCACAACAGGAAAACATTTGGAAAGTTTATTCAGTAAAAAAACAGAACTTGTAAACAAGAATCACAGCTGGTGCGAGTGATAAAAGAGATAACTCACAGCGATGACAAGATCATGTTTCCTCTCAGACTTTTTGTTGATCTCTTTATTAAGAGCTAGCAGGCTAGTATACCCATGGATGAGAGGTAAATCCTTGAGGCCTTTCATATTCACAAAAATGGTAAAGATCAGAATCAGTCACTGCACTTAGTGTTTTGTCAGAGACTATCAAAGTGAATTACCCTGAATTAAGTTACGCCCTGCACGCTGCATTGATTGAGATGGTTCTACTATATTTACTTTCTCCACAGACTTTGGCCAAACCTCTTTAACCGCCCTACAAGATGTTACAAAGAGTCAAGGACAAAAACAAAAGTAGCAAAGCTAATAGGGGAACATCTATCTCCTCACCAGAAACCCGAACCGGTGCCAGCACCAAAATCCAGTACTCTTGTAGGCGCAAAGCCCGGTACTCTTCGACGAATCTATATAAGAAGTTAACCAATCTCAATTCTCTACACAACTATCCCATCTTCCAAGAGCTCAGGACTAATCAGCATGGTCTAACATTCACTTAAACCTTAAAGTAGAAAGTACCTCGATGAAGACTCTATAGCAGACGGAGAAGACGGCGGGCATACGAGAAGCGATGTAAGCAGCAGTCTCACCGTCTCTGTATTGGAGACCGCTATCTCCATAAACGGTCTGTATCTTCCATCGCTTGGTCTCCAACGAGTTCATAGAATCAGCCAGACTCTTGGCCGTGGTTTCAGGTAACTGAAGATTCGTGTCCTTGATCTCTTGGAATGATTCCGATAACTGACGCACCTTCTTCCTTATGTGAGGATCATCTTCCTCGCGAAGATATTTCTTAATCGCGCGGCGGAGACGGACGGGGACGACGAGGCAGCGGAGAGACTGCTTCGCTGCAGACCTTAGGGTTTCGACGGTGAAGACTTTCTGGGCATTCGCCATTTTCAGCCGGAGCTTGATCTCAAATGCGGTGGCTGGAGCCGAGAGGTTTTAGCCTCCGAGGAGAAAGGAGCGAGGAGGATCTAGGGCTTAGCGTTATGGGCCTTTCAAAGACCAAATCAGTATTTAATGGGCCTACTATAACAAGCCCTTTATTATAGCAGTGAGCCAATGATTATTGGTGGTACATGGTATGACTGGAAGTTCCATTTGAGGAGTGGTTGACAAATCGAAATTTGCTGTATTTTTCGAAGGAGCCAAATTTGGCTTGTGGATTCGATTTCATTTCATTCATCAACAGAAAAAATAAACAAATCTAACTAAGAGTACCAAGATTATGAAATCCTTTAATGTTTTTGATTGATGTATATATATTACATAACAAGGACCTAGCTAGCTAGGATTACAAAACCCTACAACTAATATATATTAACAATAATGTCAAACCATAACCACATATTAAATATAGGGAGGCTTGCTTATATGCACACACACAAAGGAACGTTTGGCCCATTCATCTATAGTATATTGCTATAGCTATTTATAAGGTAGTATTACTATACTACATATAGGGCTTGGGATATACACTTAGAAATAGCTAGGATGGTTGTTGATTAAAAGGACGTTTGAGAAAGATCGGGAGTGGAATTAGGTGGAGAAACCAACAAGTCAGAAGCAGTCCAGAGTCTCTGAGCTTTAAGATTGCAGGACCCGAATTTAGATGTCCTAGCTTCGTTGCAGTCTGAGAAGTACTTGCCACACACGTTCCTCAATCGTGGACTTGTTGCCACGTAACATGTCGTAGCTGCTGCCTGAGGAACAGACTTCAATAGCTTGGAGGTCAAGAAAAACACTAAGTCTGTGACGATGCCTTCTCGATCTCTTGTGAGACGGGTTCTCACGATACCAGGATGAACACAATTGGCCGTCACATTAGCATCCATTTTCTGCAAATATATTTTAGTTTATTATTACAAATGAGTAGAGATTACTAAATATTTTTGTTAAAAAAAAATAGTTAGTCACAATAAAGGGTTAGTTTGTATAAAAACGTACATGGAGAATACGGGAAAGCTCAAGAGTGTGGAGCACGTTGGCGAGCTTGGAGAGAGCGTAGGCTCGAGTCGCGTCGTAATTTCTGTAAAACGCAAAGTTAATTAAAAAAGGCTAGCCTTAAGTATTTATTATCTATTATTCTCTCTAAAAATATCATTTAAATCATAGGAAAAAGACGAGAGGACGACGGCGTTTATTTTTGTCGTCGCATCACCTTTTTGTACTTATTATTAAACAATGATGACTAAATTATTCGCTATATGATTGGAATGATTTTTCTAGCTAGTACTAATTTAAAATTACCTATTGTTTCGCGAGATATCGGCGAGATATTGCAACATATCACCGGAGAACCAGCTATGGATGACGGACGTGACGTTGACTATACGGCCTTGCACGCCTGTTTGTGCCGCCGTTTCAATCATCTTCTTTAACAGCAGTTTCGTCAGCAGAAAATGGCCTAAACACACCATAAATCACTATTAGAGGACATATAATTAAATTAATGAATGATTTATTAAGTCAATGATTGATTTAAGAAAACTTAATTACCGAGATAATTAGTGGCGAAGGTCATCTCCACGCCGTCCTCAGAGATGGCATGCTTATGCGCGTATTTCCCGGCATTGTTGCTGATACAAACCAAAAGAATTCAAAAGGTTAGAAAAAAATTTAGAAGAAAACTTTTTCGCTATATGATTATGACGAGAGTTTAAATTACATGAGGATGTTGAGTGGGAGATTGAGTGACTCGAAATCGTCCACGAATCGACGAACAGAGGTGAGTGAGCTGAGATCAAGATGCATAACGATGATCTCGGCATCAGGAAACTCCGACAGGATACGAGCCTTTGTTTCCTCGGCGGTTTTCACGCTCCGAGCCGGAAGCACAAGCCGAGCGCCACGCTTAGCCAGAACACGCGCTGTCTCCGCTCCTATCCCCGACGTCGCGCCTAGTATAAAAGAAACAGAGAGATATTAGTATTTGCGACTCAGTGAAGTTGAAAAAGAAGAGACAACTCTAAGTCTAACTCACCAGTGATGATGGCAGTTAGAGAACGGAGATCAGAATTAGCAGTTACATGATCGGCGGTGGATCTTGACCCGAATCCGCTGGGACCACCGGAGCCGATCAGGTGTTTAACCGTCTCAATCATCTTTTTCTATATTTCTTTCTCTCGGTTTCGGTTATGGGAGAGCAGTTGAGGTTTGAGTGTTGGGGTTTATGTCTTTGGGTGATGAGACTATTTATAGTGCTACGTCTTTGAGGAACAATTGCGGATAAAGGGAGACAACATTTTTTTATGTTGTATCATTTTTAATATCTTTGTAAGAAACGAGTAAAAATAATTAGAGTGTATAAAATTTGTTTTTGATTGGCACTAAAACAAGATAAAAACGGAATAATTTGATTTAAATAAAAGGTTTAGTTAGCCAACTCTATTTGACTAAGAGGAATTATAGAGGAAGATGAGTCACGTAGCAAAATTATAATTGAAATTTATGTGATTACAAACCATAATCGTCCAAAATACATAAAGAAAAACTGTAATATAGAATCAGAAACAATGCATAGGTAGTGCCATGTTTTGGGTAACACTCACTATTTACTAATGATGTCCAACTTTCTAATGGGTATTATTCTCCGAATCTTTACATTTTTAATATGGTCCCCTCCTCCTACTTTTGTAATCATCATAAGAGGTGAAAGAAACTCTATCTCTCACCTAGTCACACACTCTATTGAAAAGTGCAGGTTTATCTACATGGACCTAAGAATTCACAACATGTATCCAATTTTTATCTACGAAATGTATGAACCCAATCACCCAACTATATTACTTTACCATACTATAGTAGAAAAGATCTAGTCTAATATTTCATTTACATGTGATATATATATATATATATATATAGGGATGATCTTGTTACATACAAGTTTCTCAACTCTATTTAGAGCGTTTACAGTTATTTTCTTTCTTCATAATGAAACTACTCTTGAGTCTTGACTACAAAGTTTCACTATTCAAACATTTAGGACCGCTTAAACTCAAAACCAAGGAATAGAACAAAGACTTGATCCTTTTTAAAAGTCTCTTATATATAATTTGTATATGATTTTGATACATCAAACACGTAGTTAAAGTGATATTTTGAGAATATTCTTAAATTCCACCTTTAGGTAAATTGTCTTGTAGTTAATTTTCCTTTGTAAAATTGTAAGTGGTTGAAGCAAAAGATACGGTGGAGAATGGCACAATAGAGTAAGCTAATTGGTCTCTCTGTTCTTGGAGGATCCAATCCGTCAATGGATGAGAAGAAGATCTTCAAGCCTGAATATGAAAATCATCATAAAGTAATCTTACCCAAATCCAACTACTACCCACTAACAATTCCACTAAATTTTATTTATAAAATATATTTTTATTTTATAAAATGTTTCAACTCCAAACTATATACATGTGTCTTATTTGCAGCTCTAGAATGATCCACTTAATAAGTATTAAACAATTGACTCATAGTTATAAATTATCTCACCTCAAACTCAATAAAAGGATTCATTTTAGGAATTCTCATCAACAGGACCGGATAAGAATAATACTCTGCAGAGAAATTATATTGAATCTAAGTAAAACAATTTGTTTTGATAAAGCATTCATCATGAATCTAAGTAAGATATCAGGTTATTTGCATCATGTCATCTAGCTATAGAAGAATTTGCAAAAAGGAATAGAAAAGGAATTAGGCTATGGATCGGAAGACATATTATAATGTATTTTACCCAAAGGTGTTTTGATCACTCACCAAAGATTGCTATCGTTTCACTAAATTCGAATTTAGATACCGCGTTGCTTATACAAAACAATGATTTACATTTTGTGAATCTATCATAAATATTTTCAATGATTGGTCTTAAATTATGAAAAGTTTATGGATCGAAAATTAATTTCCTCTTCTATATTAAAGAAAAAGGTGGTCCAACCTCCAAGAATAAATAAGTAATCAAAATTTGCAGGATATAATATGAATGGTAGAAGGGACGTAGAGATAAACTCAAAATAGATGAAGTGTTTGTGAATAAATAAACTCCTCCACCTTGGGAGGCGTTGTCTCTTTCAAGGATCCCACACTAAAAAATATATAGTATGATCGTTGGGTGAGAGACGTTGAATATACATTATAAAACTTTATGATTAATGGGAATTAAGAAAAGAGACTCCTCCACCTTTGGAATTGGAACGACCTTGACAATGTTGGAATCTTTGCTTTATGTTAAAACGGGTTAGGTTAGGTTGTGTTATTGGATACCAACTTGCCAAGAGAGAGTTGGTCACATCCTTTTTCTATTTGGCATGCCACTATTGCTACCATTTTTATTAACCAATGATCATATTCTTAATTTGTTTTATAATTAGTACGTAGAGTCTTTGGAGAACTATTACATATATTCAAGCTATAATATGGATGGTCCATACAGTCTGAGATTTTTGTGAGTGGCTACTTGATTCTCTCTTTTGTAGACAGTTTGATACTCTTTTCTTTCATGAATGGTTAGATTTTAATATTTGTTGACCCACGTCATTTTTTTCCAAAAGAATCTATGTATTTTTTTTTCTTTTCTTAAGTTGGTATAATTGATGTTCGTTCCTTATGCTACTATCAGAATTAGCAAGATATTCAATCCGAAGGACTATTTTTGTGATTTCGTAGTTTGAACGAAAATTTGTGGGAAACATTGGTTAGTCGCTTGCTTACGTGGTAAATCATTTAGATAGATCATTCTTTGTACAACAACATCGTGTCTTGGTCTTCTTAATACACCAATACATCAAAAAATAGAGCGTCAATCAGAGAAATCTCATACAACAATACATCAAAAAATATAGTCTCAAGCAGAGAAATCTCCAACCCGGTCGAGTGAATATTATTGTAACTTTGTGGTTTACACGTTGACTATACATATTAGACTTGTAACTTGTGGCGGGGGATATAGCCTATAAAGTTTTTAAAATGATTTCTTTAATCAAACATTTTTTTGAATTTTTGATAGTGTGATGTATAAGTGTAGATCCCTTACGTCTTAATACAAGATCGTATCTTGCTTTTAATATATAATATTAATCACAATTAAAATAAGTAAGCATGAGTTTCATTGATCAAAGCACAGCCACGAGATTCATGAGAGTTATGGATTTACATGGAAACGTCTCCGCGTTAAATTCCTAGTCAGATTCAACCTCCTAAATTCAAAAAAAAATCATACTTCAACCATTAGTTAATTGACTAATTAATTATGAATTTCAAGTGATCAAGATTTCTACGTAAACTAATAGTGTACTAATATAAAGAAAGTCAAGAAAATGAGTTATGATGATTCATTTTCCAAGGCATGCCTAAAATCAAGGTATCATATTGACTTGAAGAAGTAAAAAAAAAAGAAAAAAAAAGAGAGCAAGAGTTACATAATTAAATTGGTGGAATCAACGGACAAGTGTAAGGTGAAGAAACTGACAATTGAATAAGTTTGTCATTTTGAGGAGAAACAGAAAATGAGTAAAAGTAACGGTTGTATTTTGCAGAAGACAGTTACTCTGGACGGTTGGTTTGAAGAGACTGATCCTAATAGAGTAGTAATATGCAGCACGACAAAATAAAAAAACCCTGAATCGCACAAAACCAATCAAATCCTAATTTGAAGTCTTTGCCTCAGTCTCTTGTTTCACATTCATCTTAATGACTCAGAGAAGACATACTCTGAACCAACTATTATAAAGGGGGAAAGAAAAGTTGCTTTTTGATGGGCACATAGAAGTTGATGGGGTCAAACAAGGATTTGCATAGGCAAGCCAAGAACAACAACAAGCTGACTCCAAATCAGTCCTTGAAGGAGACGAAATCGAGACTATACATAATTAGGCGATGCCTCGTCATGCTGCTCTGTTGGAGAGAGCCTCGTGATTAAGACTCTTCTTTCTCTCATCCTAACACAACATTGGTATGTATGCTACTACAGAAGAATAATCATCATATATTTCGGGTAAGAGAGTGGGTGAGTGTATAATGAAGAAACTACATTCTTGTTCCACAAGAGGTCATACGGAAGGCGCCAAACGTTGTCAATGCAGATGGTATACAAACCTCAGCACTAAGAAACCCATGGAGGACAAAATAACAGTTACCCTGATGATGATACGATTGATGGTGCACGACTTAGGCATTTGTATGCATCTTGTAGCTATCTTGTTTTCTTAGGCTTTAGCACTATGAAGGATTCAGAGACTGATTCTTTATGCTCTAAGTCTCAGTCCCAATCTTGGAAACTATCAACTATATGTTTATATATGTACAAAAAGTATATGAATGCGAGTAGTCAAGATCATAATCTTGAAAGGATTTGAGATACATGCCTAAGCTAATATATATATATATATATATATATACTTGTAGTTTATAAATGATGAGAATTCAAGTTCAGGATCAAGAAAACACACTTGTACAAAAAAGCTATTACTTTTGAAATTTCAAGATCATCATCATCATCATCATCATCATCATCATCATCATCATCTTGATCAAGAAACACACAGAAGAAGGATCAAAATCACCCAAATTCCTTTCTCATCATCAATAAAACTATTCGTTACAAAACCCAAAAAAGGTCAACAGATTTATATATCAATTGGAATTGGAATTGGACACTGACAGTTATACAATGTCGTCGGAGGGACGAGGAGCAGCGGAGACGACGAGAGGAAGATCCTTAGCCTCGTCATCGTCGTCGAGATCGGTGGTGGAGAGATTGAGGCAAGCGCAGCGTTTAAGAGAGGTAAAGAAGGCGGAGACAACCCATGTGGCAACCTGATCGAGCTTCACTCGAGAAATAACGCTCACGCCGCCATTGTTGCCGCTCTCCTCCATTGATAGATAGATGCTTCCGAGCTATTCAAAATTAGTTAACGGATTTCTTGGGTCATTTGTTTAATCATTCACTCCTAATTACTTTCTTATTTATAATTGAAATGAATTAAGTCATTAACCCAAACGGTGCCGTTTAACTATTTATTAAGTAGACCCATCAACCAAACCGGTGTCGCTTAACCGATTTT
This sequence comes from Arabidopsis suecica, assembly GCA_019202805.1. Taxonomy (NCBI): domain Eukaryota; kingdom Viridiplantae; phylum Streptophyta; class Magnoliopsida; order Brassicales; family Brassicaceae; genus Arabidopsis; species Arabidopsis suecica. The sequence goes on from CM032906.1 coordinate 75,890, forward strand.
TTTTTTTTTTTGGCTCCATCTTCTTCTCCGGTGGTCGGTCGATTTGGATGCGGAGATTGATTGTGACGGCGATTGCGACATCGACGGCGAAGGGATTTCTGAAGAAAGCTTACCCTAACCCTGGAGGAGGAGCTGCTGCTCGAGCTTTTTCTGGTTACCGAGAGAAACTGAGAAGTGGGTTTCTTCACTCTATCAGGTTTGAAGATGCGCTTGATTTGTTCTTGGAGATGGTTCAGTCTCAACCCTTACCTTCCATTGTTGATTTCACTAGATTACTTACTGCGATTGCCAATTTGAGAAGATATGAGACTGTTATCTATTTCTCCCAGCAGATGGAACTCTTTGGAATTTCACACGATCTCTATAGTTTCACCATTTTGATTCATTGTTTCTGCCGATGCTCTCGTCTCTCTTTTGCTTTATCTACTCTTGGGAAGATGATGAAACTTGGTTATGAGCCCAGCATTGTCACTTTTGGCTCTCTGCTCCATGGATTCTGTCTCCGCAATAGAATTCACGACGCCTTCTCTCTGGTTGCTTCGATGGTTAAATCGGGATATGAGCCTAATGTTGTTGTCTACAACACCCTAATTGATTGTCTCTGCAAGAACGGTGATGTGAATATTGCCTTGGAGCTTCTCAACGAGATGGAGAAGAAAGGACTCGGAGCGGACGTTGTTACATACAACACTCTCTTAACAGGCCTTTGTTATTCTGGTCGATGGAGCGAAGCAGCTCGAATACTGAGAGATATGATGAAGAGGAGAATAAACCCTGATGTTTTCACTTTCACCGCATTGATCGATGCTTTTGTGAAGCAAGGCAATCTTGATGAGGCTCAAGAATTGTACAAGGAGATGCTCCAAAGCTCTATCGATCCTAATACTGTCACTTACAATTCACTCATCAATGGGCTTTGCAAGCAGGGTCGTTTGTATCACGCCAAAAGAACATTTGATTTGTTGGCAAGCAGGGGTTGCTTCCCAAATGTGGTGACATATAACACTCTCATAAATGGATTCTGTAAGTCTAGGAGGGTAGATGACGGGATGAAACTCTTCCAAAGGATGTATCGTGAAGGATTGGTTGGCGACACATTCACTTACAATACTCTTATCCACGGTTATTGTCAGGTGGGTAAACTTAGAGTTGCCCAAGACATCTTCAGCTGGATGGTTTCTTGTCGCGTGACTCCCGATATCATAACCCACTGCATTCTGTTACATGGTCTTTGTGTTAATGGGGAGATTGATAGCGCACTGGTGAAATTCAATGATATGAGAAGTGGTGAAAAGTATCTTGGCATTGTTGCATATAACATTATGATTCACGGGTTGTGCAAGGCGGATAAAGTGGAAGAAGCTTGGGAGTTATTTTGTAGACTCCCTGTCGAAGGAGTAAAGCCAGATGCTAGAACATACACTATAATGATACTAGGTTTATGTAAGAATGGGCCACGGCGTGAAGCGGATGAGCTGTTTGGAAGAATGAAAGAGGATGGGATCATATGCCAAGCAGAAGATGGCCATATAGGAGAGCATGGAACAAGTAATAAGGAGATAAGCCTTCTCAGCTAATATTATGTGATCAGAGTCCAGTCATGTTTTTGACATATGAGGGACTGTGTAGATTGGTTTTGGTCAGGAGACAAGTTTGAAGTGTGTGGTACTTACTGGTGACTGGTGGGTAAAAGAAGCACTCAAGCATAAAACTGCTTCATCTAGAAACTTGAACTGATTTAGAATTCTGTATGCTTGTATATAAGTATCAACTAAATTCATTAATTTGAAATCTAACTAAGCACTTTGTGTTGTAATTCTCTTGTATGCAATGAAATCGAATTTTGCTATGATGTAAATGCAAACTCTTGAGTAATTGAAATGCTGAAACCATCTCAAATTATAAACAGTAATCTGATTGGACTTTGAAGACAATTTAAAGTCCATAATAGAAATTTTAGATAGATAATCAGGTGTCAATAGGCACAATCACAGTTTGTCTCAAAACGCCGTCGTTGAAAGAAGGAGACCTTTATTATTATCATTCAGACACAACTCGCTAGTCGCCGGAGCAATGGTCGTCGTTGGTAGGGTTCGGCGCAGAGTTTGAGAGAGAGAGATTTGGGAAGGAAGCTAATCGAATCCATTTGGATGCAGAGATTAATTCCGATAGCGTCTTCGTCATCGGTGAAGGGGTTTGTTCGTCGGCATTTGCTTCTTCTGGAGAGAGGTAACAATCCCGAGTCTCGATCTTTTTCCGGTGCGAGTCATCATCATCATCATCATTACAGAGAGAGATTGAGAAGTGAGCTTCACTGTATAAAGTTTGATGATGCGTTTAGTTTGTTCTGTGAGATGCTTCAGTCTCGTCCCATTCCTAGCATTGTTGATTTCACTAGAGTTTTGACTGCCATTGCTAAGATGAACAAGTTTGACATTGTCATCTATCTCTTCCACAAGATGGAGAATTTTGGCATCTCACATGATCTCTATAGCTTCACCATTTTGATTCATTGTTTCTGCCGATGCTCTCGGCTGTCTCTTGCTCTTGCTCTTCTTGGAAAGATGATGAAACTTGGGTTTCAGCCCAGCATTGTCACTCTTGGCTCTCTCCTCAACGGTTTCTGTCAAGGGAATCGATTTCAGGAGGCTGTATCTCTTGTCGATTCAATGGCGGCATTGGGATTGGAACCTAATGTTGTCATCTACAACACTGTCATTAATGGTCTTTGCAAGAACAGAGATTTGAATAACGCCCTCGAGATTTTCTACGGTATGGAGAAGAAAGGAATCGTAGCGGATGCTGTTACTTACAACACTCTCATAAGTGGCCTTTGTAACTCTGGTAGATGGACCGACGCTGCTCGGCTTCTCAGAGATATGGTGAAGAGGAATATCGATCCTAATGTGATATTTTTCACTGCGCTGATCGATACCTTTGCGAAAGAGGGCAACCTTTTAGAGGCTAAAAACTTGTACAAGGAGATGATCCGAAGATCTGTACATCCTAATATTTTCACTTACAATTCACTCATCAATGGGTTTTGCATTCACGGTCGCTTAGGTGACGCCAAACATATGTTTGATCTGATGGTAAGCAAGGGTTGCTTCCCTGATGTTGTGACCTATAACACTCTCATAACAGGATTTTGTAAGTCTAAGAGGGTAGAAGATGGGATGAAACTCTTTTGTGAGATGACTCATCAAGGATTGGTTGGCGATGCATTCACTTACAACACGCTTATCCACGGTTATTGTCAAGCGGGCAAACTTAATGTTGCCCAAAAGGTTTTCAATCGGATGGTTGATTGTGGTGTGCCTCCTGATATTGTTACCTACAACATCTTGTTAGATTGTCTATGTAATAACGGGAAGATAGAGAAATCATTGGTGATGGTAGAGGATCTGCAAAAGAGTCAAATGGATGTTGATATTATTACATATAATATCATCATTCAAGGGATGTGTAAAACTGATAAGGTGAAAGAGGCTTGGTGTTTATTTCGTAGCCTCACTCGCAAAGGAGTGAAGCCTGATGCTATAGCATACATTACAATGATAGCAGGCTTGTGTAGGAAAGGCCTACGGCGTGAAGCGGACAAGCTGTGTAAAAGAATGAAAGAAGATGGGTTTATCCCAAGTGAAGGCATAGATAATGAGACACTTAGAAGAGATCACTACACAAGCTTATCAGCTGAATTCATCAAAGCAGTTCATGAGTAAAGCGGTCTGCGCAGATGCTTATGACAGTATAAGCAAGGTCATCGATATGATTATGATGGGAAATTGGACAAACTTTGAAGGTAGGTAACAACAACTCCAAAGCCATTTTGTTGATTTGCTTTGGGAAAGTTATAGCAGGTCTAATGAGAAAAGAGGATCTAGCGCATAGATAGGTTGCAGTGTACATTTTGTTGTATCTTTCATAAGCACATTTGTGGCATATACAAACGTATACTGAATTAACATTCTGTAATCTGTATATGCTTTGTATTGGATAAACCAAAGTCACAAAATAAGAATTTTTTTGACATCCATTTTGTGTTATTATCTCTTATATGCAATCAAGTTTCACTGTTAGATCCCCAATAAGAATGTAATCCTTTTTACGTTGTCCAAATTTTGCATACAAATCAGGCCAACTCTTTGACTAAAAAATAACATTACAAAGTGGTCCTTAATTTACATTTTGACATTCAGTTTTTTTTTTTTTTTTTTTTTTTTTTTTTTTTGTTAAAACCTGAATAATACAGCAAGACAATTGGATGCCTTCATAATTAGAAATTAAAATCTCCCATTTTGGACACGTACTTTTGTCTCCACCACCTCTAATGGTGAGCTCGAATCATCCCAGCTCACTGGAGCATTGCTCAGATGCCAAATCACCAGAAGCACCGGCCGGATTCCACCATTTCTTCCATTTCCAGCTTACTCTTCTCCTTCATGACCACTCTATGATTACCTCTTCCCTGCCATTAAAATTTAAGTTTTCTTTATTATATGCAAAAAGATAGAATGGGTCTCATACTCTCCGGACTCAAAAATAAAGAGTTTCGGAAAAAATCTAAACGTAAGAACACCTAGTTACAACCGAGACTGTGCCGAATAAATGGTATTATAGTACCAGATCCGAACTATCTATTTTTCTTTAACCATAGTACCATACATATATTTACTCTTAGATTGGTGAGAGATAAATTGATTCCCAGCTCTTTACAAAATATCTACAGAATAATAGTAAGTCGAAACAATCCCCTAAGCAATAAGGTATCTCAAAAAAGAAATGGCTGACCTGAATCTGCCCAAGCCGACTTTTGTCCTTCTGCATCATGGACTACTCATTCTGCACCCTGCGTCGTATTCGCAGTTCTAATGGAAGTGACCAAACCTCGTTCGTAGCAAACTATATGGGTGCCATAACCTCCAAGAGGGTATACACAAAATACACAGCTCTCCAGATTGGCCACGATATGATATCTCTGAACCAGGAAGTAATTTGGAGTGGAGAATAGCTAATCATTTGTTGCTGGGTCAAGAAGTTTCTCAGGTTGTCTCAACACTTGGACTTGTTTCCGCCTGCCCACCACATTTCCTGGGTTTCTTCATTGGAGGGAGGGCGAGAGGACCCAGTCTCAACCGAGCAACACCTGCTTCTTCCTTTAATTCTGAGTCTCTGCTCTTCACTGGTGTCCCTTTTTTACGTGATCTACAAGGACCAGATTGTGACATGGTCGTTTCATTTGCTACCTCTATCCTTTCTATGTCCTTAACATTACTGCTTAAGCGACGGCTACTCGGATCCAGACTCAACCAAGGACTGTTTGGAGAATCCTTGCCTAGTTCTTTGCCAGAATCGACATCTGTTGAAGCTATTTCTACCACAGAGCTTCTGTTATCCTGTAGATGGAAAAGTTCATGCATCACCAAGATCATCCACAAGCCACATAACTACACAACAAAGAGGACATCTCTATATCTACTGGAAATTAGGATCCATATATACTTGAATCCTATTGTCACAATAGCCTAAGTTAAGACAAACGAAACTAACGACAAAATAGTTCAGCTCTCTGGGATATTGTACATAACTGACAAAAGAACAACAACTTACCTTATCTTGCATTTCAATGATTTCTTCGCATTCTGAGCCTTCTTCTCCTTCAGAATCAGCCATCTCTTCACACTCAAACTCAACATGCTCTTCTTCCATCAGCTCATCGTCGGAATCACTTAATTCCTCCTGCTCCATCACTATACCTAGATTAGATTGATCAGCCATCTCGTCAATGCATCTACTAATACTATCACTTGGTGCAGTTGATCCAGGTACTTCAGAGCCATCATTACGTTGAGCCATGCAGATGTCTGGAGCTTCAGAGACACTACCACAATTGTTTACCTTAGAAGAGCTCGTACTTAGATAGATATCTAAGTTCACATTTTTACCATGTGTGCTAGAACTAAAAGGTTCCAAGCTGACATCATTACGACCAGAAACAGGGATTGAAGTCTTCTCAAGAGCGCCAGAAGTATCCTGAAGTTGACATAATTTGTCTTTCTTACCAATGTCTGGGTCTAAGTTCCCACGTCTACTAAGAACATAACTCGTTTCATACTCAGTTCTTTGAAGAAGAGGATGAAAACAGCTGTCGCCCTGTGCTGTCTCATGTTCGTTTGATGGTGAATTTTTGTGGAATTGATCAGCTGAGTGATTGATTTGCTTTGGACTGTTGAAAAGACTTAGCAGCTGAGGTCGATTTTCAGAAAAGAAACTAAAACTAGAACCCCCTGGGTCTCTGTTTGGAGGGTAACATGTAATCTGTCCATGCTCAGGGGTCCGGAACAATAAAGGATGCATTTGAAGATCTGAGTCGCTGCTCCGCTCGCCCATCCCAGAGGAGCTTTCTGCAGGCACATCTTCCTGCAAATCTACCACTTTCTCGCTAGGGGGATCGTTGTTATCTCCGTCAGCTGACAAGCAAGGAGGTTCAATACCCAAATTTCCCCTCCCAGAAACATCCGACATGCCACCCTTAATGATACAAGTTTTGGAGGATGTTTCAGACTGATTCTTAGCAAAAACTGACTGCGAGATAACACGGACCGAAGATGGAAGGTTAACGGGAGGCAAATCAGGGGCTAGTCTCACAACACTTCTGTTGAATAGTTTACGAGAACGATATGGCCGCGTAATTATTGATGCTTTTGAGACACCAGGTGCTGTAACAGATGTGTGGTGGTACAGAGGAATGAATGAAGGTGCAAGCCTCTGCGTACATGTCAGAATTTGGGCACCACAAAGTTCAGGATTCTTAGATCCTTCACCGATACATGTTTGTGCTGACTCATGTCGATTACCGGGAACATCCTTTGCCTTGTCAAAGGAGTGCATAGATGTAGAATAAAAGAGGGTTGGCATGCCAGGCCTCCAGTCTGCTAAAAATCCTTCATGTAGGTATGCCTCACCTGAACTCTCGACCAATTCATCACCAACATGATAGTCATTGGCTTTAGAAGCCCCATGACGATCCTGCAACATGCGATGAAAGATGAGTAAAGCTAAATTACATAATGTACGAGAAAGCCAAAAATTAACATGTTCAGTATGGATGAGTTGTATGATTTGAGAGATAACCACAGATATGAAAGACAGACCTCTTTTGCAGATGCCTGCTGCTCTCTGAATTTTCTTTTTGTATCATATAATCTCCGCTTCTCCTTTTTTACAGCATCTAGCTTATATGATTTCTGAATTCCAAGGGCAGTGCGCCATTGCCGTGGCAGTGAGGACGGGTCTCGGTAAGGCACAACGAATTTCCACACAGACGTCCAATCATATTTGAAGTACTTAAGTCCCTGAGGATTCAAACTTATACTGAGCACCCAAGTACAATTTCCAATCAGAATTGCAAAAGGGTGTGCTTGTCGAATTACCTCTTGTATACGTACTATCTCTTGTGGAGTCAGGGGAGAGCTTTTCATCCTCAGAACTGCCTGTGTGTGGCAAAATATACGCGAGATGGTCATCCAACGTTATCATTTATGACAATGAGTTCGTAAACTGATTTATTTTGCGTGCATGATAGAGCTCATATATACGTAATGGTTTCACAGTGCTTATTTGTCAACAAACAAGTTCAGGCCACTGAATTTACGGAGCCGATAGGCAGACAGATAAGATAAGTATACAAATAAAATAGGTGATAAACCAAATCAAGCATATAACAGACCTTAATTGGATTTTCTGGGGCTTTAGATGATCTCCGGTTTTTTTGCCTAACATAAATCTGAAACAAAAACAAGTCGAAAGTTTTAGAAGAGACAAGTCTTTTATTTCTTGATCATCAGCCTGGTTGAAGAACACTTGAACATGTCTACATAAAACTTAATATAGTTACAATATTGAAAACATCAGTACACCAATCTATAAGTTTCTGGAATGAAAGCAGAAAAATGAAAGAACTACATCATTTGCAAGTTGCAACAGAAATTGCATTCACGTGAAGTTTTTGTCAAGATAGCAGCTGAATTTTAAAATCTTCATATTTTTATCTAAGTACTTCAGAGACTGTGGTCAGAATAGCCCTTACGAGAACTACGGTAATGAGAGCAATCCAATCAAATACCAACTGATTACTTAGTAACCCAAAAACCATTCCTAGTTTTGCAGAAATTCAGTGATGATTACCTGATGCTCGCCTTTACATGGAAGAAACCTCTGCTTTATTGCCTTCCAGTCTGAGTTATATTCCATTATTCCAAGAGCCAGTAATCTGCATTCAAGCAGCACAAGGAATAAATTTTCGACTAAATTAGTAGACTAGACCAAAAAAAAGGAGAGGAATTTACTCATCCTCAGCGTCAGTGAAAAGGACCCGATTGGCGACAGCTGCATGAGGTGGCTTGTGGGGATATAGCGATACTTTGAACAACGGCAAAAATCTTTTAGCTAACTTGGCGATATCCTTGTGGACCAAGGCAACAGATTGCTTCTGGGCTGATTCAACCAGTGTAGCAGCTAACGTCTTCTTAGATTGCTGCTGACCTGATGGTGACTTACTTGAACTAGGGGATGAAAGAGGATTGTTTACAATCTCACCGCCAACTTCTTGGTGAGCAAGTGTAAATAATGGCAATCTTTGAGACGAAGTATCAAAACCGGATTCCACTTGACACCGTCGATAATCTTGAACAGCTACAATGGTTCAATAATCGAGAGAATTATATTGCATAAATAGACAAGAAACATAGAGATATAGACCCTATTTTACTAATAACATACCGTCAGAAACATCAACTAGATATCTTCTAGCTAGACCCACAACATCCAGAACCGATGATGCTGAACCATTGACAACAAGATGACTTCGGCGTGAGATATATCCTTGGTGTTGTTTGAGCATCTCAGATAGAAGTCCTTGGACGTGGGTTCCAATGCGCTGCCGTGAATGATCAAATGCACAAAGAGAGTACACTTGGATAAGAAGTTGAAGGTGATCATGAATCAAACAATGCAGTTCACCCATTTGGGCTTGAGTGAAGCCATTTATTGTCCTGTTCTCTGATGAAGCAACTGCTTCAGTAGCAGAAAACTTTCTCCCAGGTGGTGCAATGGGTAAGATAGGTACAAGAGGGCGTAACAATCTGCCAGCCTGTTCAGGAGAATTGTTTTTGTGATGAATGGAGATGTTTTGCCGTCTCTTCTGCCTAGTCACGGGACGTCGCTTAGTGCTTATGTTGTCACCTGTTGCGACCTTTTCCGGTATAATTTCCTCGTCATCAGTCTCCAGTGCTTCCTCAAGTTCTATCTCGAAGTCTAAATCGTTATCCTCATCATCATCATCGTCATCATTAGTTCCAGTCTGAGCCAAGGGAACCTCAGTATCGCCACTATGTAAAACAGCAGCCAAAAACTTGCGGTATTCTTCCTCATCATCGACATTAGGAATATCATCCTCATCATCAGTCTCCTGGAGAAAAGCCTCAAGATCATCAAGGGTGAAACTCACAAGCGAATACCGAGCTCTAGTCCGCTTGCAGATTGCATCATCTTCCTCAGTTGACATCAAATCTTGCTTCTGGGTTTGAATCATCATGTCACACAATTGTTCTCCGTTTTCATTTGCGGCCTCAACTGTCCTCTCATCAGCGGAACTTGCCTCATCTCTAGCAAAACCACCTTCTTTCAGAGAACACGGATCAGGAGAGTCCTCAGGGATTGGTTCTTCGCACGAGACATTACTTGGCATTGCAATTTCCTCCTTTCCTTCTCTGCCCCCTAAGGTTTGAGGAACAGTAATGCTATTAACAATTTCACCATCAAGAGTCTCAACTTCAGAGCTCAAACTGGAAGAAGCTTCACGAGAAGGAGAATCCTTAAGAAAAGGATTGAAATCAACATCTTCTTCCTCGTCATCATACTCGCACTCTTCTTCCTCTTCTTCTTCATCTAGATTTCTATTGAGGGAAGACGGTTCAGAGGGAGGCCCTGAAATTAGGGTTTCTATTTGATCCAACGATTTCATGACTCAAATTAGGGCTCCGCTATCTAAACATGACAACAATTGCAATTCTCAAACTGCAACAGAACCAATTAAGATCAATTTCCTAAACCTGAATTCGATCGACACAAACAGACCTTGAGAACGTTTAGAGCGACACCAGTGGAGAGAGATGGAAGAAAACGTGTCTGTGAAGAATCGATTAATGAACAGATTCCGATTCACAAAGGAAAGGGAGCGCAAAGGTGTCTCTGGGAACAAGAACAAACCACTCGGTTTCAGCCGGGTCGGATCCTAATCTTTTTTTTTTTCTCTTTAATTTTGTTTTAAATAACAAAAATTGGAAATGAAAAATTCTTTATAACTTTCAGTTAAATATATGTGGGCTTTACTATGGGAAAAAACAACAAAAACTTGTATTTGGGCCTACATAATTTTTTGGCTATTCCTTTAGATGATTTTTTTCTTTCCCAAGTACAAAAACAAAATCAGATAAATTTCATAGGTACGTACATTTGTAAATTATATTTAGTTGCCATAAATTTCTGTAAAAATGTTTTACGGATGACTGGATCGGTAATGCACATTGGATATGAATACTTTCGTGTTCCAAGTGTACAGTGTATTTTTTTAAGTTTCAACCTTAAGACATAAAGCAAAAATACGGTCGCCAAATCTCAGGTATAAAGGACTCTTGTGTCTTATTGAGGGTAAACTAAACGCAACATGGATTTGGGGAATATAAATGCAGCGCAGCTTAAGTTGAAGATTGGAGAAGTTTCTTGTAGTCATGGAAGGTTCCATGGAATGGTGCAATCCTGCCATCTGACACAACCCACAACTCGTCCACGCTTCCCGATATCAGATGCTCGTCGTGACTCACCTGCACAGACACACAAGAAGATTGATTGCTTCTTGTATGAATCAATATACCCAGCCCGGTACACAGATTGATATCTAATCTTGAAAACCAATTAAGGATTGAGTGAGTACCATGCAAATACCGCCTTGGAATAAGACAAGTCCTTGTATCAAAGCTTCCACAGCATCCAGATCCTGACATTATTATAGTGCCTACTTTTAGCTAACTGAAAACCTTCCTTATTAAAAAGATCCATGCATGAATATATGTGTAGCTTACAAGATGATTGGACGGCTCATCAAGCAATAGCAAGTGTGGTTTCTTGAATGTTATCTTCGCAAATGCAACTCTGCTTTTCTGACCACCTAATCCCCCATTCGCACCCCAAAAAATAAACACATTAGTGAACGTAACAAATCACTATCGCCACAACACATAAAAATGAAGTTCTTCTAATTTCATTCTAGGGCCTGCATCTAGAAGATTGTGGTTATAGGACTCCAAAACATCCGAAAATTACCTGATAAAGTGTACATGGGCTGCAGTGCAAGATTTCCAGTAACACCAAGAGAACCCAAGTGACTTCTGAGCTTTTGTTCCGGTACTCCCTGCGACATCAAATCAAATACCGGTTAAGACATCTTGAGAAGCTGAGGGCATGTAGATTTTACTTACTGAAACTGTACTTGTTACTTGTAAGCAGTATACAAGTAGAAAATACTGTAAACACTAATATATGAAACATTTTTAACTCAATTATGATCTCATGTTAACTGACACATAAAAATAAGAGGGATATTACAGGCGTGAGAACTTACTGGGTAGCAGCGCATCATATATAGAAGAGGATTCGAAGAAAGGTCTAGTCCATCCACATGGTGCTGACTAAAAACTGCAACTCGAACCTGTAAAAGGATATCAAAACACCATATCAGAGCCACCAAATTTAGCATTAACACTTAACAGAGCAAGAAAACAAGCAATTAGAAATCTAGGCGTCAGAGAAAATTTCAAAAAATCAATGCTTTTTAAGAATCCAACTCCTTAAACCTAGAAGGGGTCTCCATTATTTGAGGTTTAATAAAAGGTCATCCCATATGTTCCAGAGGGACAGTGTTCAAATTTGTTTTTCAGGTAAAAGAGAAGTCTTCTGCCATACCTTGGCAGAACGGAAAACTGTTCCAGAGCTTGGTTGCAGATCCCCAGAAATAAGTTTGAGTATTGTTGATTTACCAATACCATTCGGTCCCACCACTGCAAATTGACGAGAAAACCATATATAGAGCTTAAAATGCTGGGAAGAACCTCAAAAATTAAGTTCTACATGTTCTTTGATGTTGTACGTATTGTTATCCACAAATGATAGATAAAGGTTTATAAACATGTATCATCTGTGAGATCTCATAATCGAGGGAAAGGGGGGAGCCTTCTTACTTGCGATACGGCTGTCCAGATCTATTCCGAAATTTAGGTTCCTAAACAACAACGGACCACCAGGGTAGCCAAATGATGCATCACTGTGGAAAGAATAAACAAGCAAGGAAATTTAGCATGTTGATGTCTGGATCCTCCCCATACCAAAATTAGAGAAGTTTCTGTCAGATTCACACAGCTGGTTTATGGAAGATGACAAACCTAAAACTGATAATGGGAGGTCCAGGCTTATCGTCAGGAGTTGGGAATTCAAATTTATAGCTGCAAAAGAAAGACAAAATGTTAATATATAAAAGGCTAAAGCTGAGAGTAAGCATTGAATCCTACTGTAGCAGTTTAATCCAATAGCAGAGTATAGCATCATTCCTAATTTCAACATATATATAAGAAAGGCTCGCTTACTCAGGATCATTAATAACTTGATCCACGTGAGCCAGTCGGTCCAATGCCTGAATCATAGACACAACAATATTAGAGCACCGCTGATGGCCAAAATATAATCACATAAATAGTTGTAACTGGTGACACCTTGATTCTTGACTGAACAAGAGACGCCCTCTTTGCATTGTAACGAAATTTATCAATGAACGCCTGTAGCAGAAAACAAGGTATCAAGCATCAAACTGAAATCCCCATGTTGGAATACTGTTAAACAAACCAGCGACGAGTTGAAAACAGAATTAATGAGTTCATTTTCAGAAAAAGAACAGAAACCTGCATATGTGACCGTGATCGTTCACTTGATTCAAAAGCTTTTTGTTGATTTTTCACTTGTTCTTCCCGTGTTCTTTCGAAAATATCATAATTTCCCTTATAGGTACTTAGTTTTTGGTTTTGCAAATGGATGATGTCCGTGACCACCTGTAGACAAAAACAAGTATTACACATGTCCAGAGATATTGGGGAAATATTAACTGCATGGGGATCAATAGAGAGAAAAAGTACCGTGTTCAAGAACTCCCTAGCATGGGAAACGACTATAAATGTTTTTGGCCACTTCGTGAGATATGTTTCTAACCATAAGACAGCATGGAGATCAAGATGGTTCTACCAAAAGAGAGGAAAATAATGTCAGAAACCTGAAAATATATTGATCTAATAGGGGAAACCTTATAAAGAAAACAAACCGTAGGTTCATCAAGCAACAACAAATCAGGCTCTATAAATAGTGCACGAGCAAGTGCAATTCGCATCCTCCATCCTCCTGAAAAAGTATTTGTAGCTTTCAGCTGCATTTCTGGAGTGAAACTTAGACCCTGAAAATATTGTAGAGCGAACATTTGCAAGTTAGCAGTACTCAGAAGTTGAAGGTAACAAAAGAACATGCAAAGATTTCAACAGGAGATATCCCCCAAATCTAGCATGTTATATGATTTATGTAGTGATGGGTCACGACTTGGGTCCAGATATGCATACCCTCTTGTTTATATCTATGCTATGAAATAAAAACTCTAAAGGGCTACAGAAAATTTATGATGGTAAAGAGCAACTTACAGCAAGGATACTAGCTGCCCGAGCCTCAGCAGTATAAGCATCAATTGCATCAAGCCTTTTGTATATTTCTTCAAGCCTTTGAGACATAAGATCTCCTTCAACTGTGTCTTTGGTAGGCAATCCATCCTTAGCTGTGGGTTCTTCCATTTCTCTCTTCAGATAACCAAACAAAAAGTCAACATTACCACCAAAGACAGATGATACGAAAAGGTAAAACACCTGCGTGAGTAAATGCTAATACTTATTAGTAAAGTAGCTTGTGTCTAACCTGCTTTGCCAGTATTTGAATTTCTTCTTCCAAAAGCTTGGTTCTTTCAATATCAGTGTTAAGAACGCATTGTAAGGCTGTTGTCTTGTCACCAACCACTTCTTGTTCGACATGCAATATCTGGCAATTAGTAGGAATACCCTCTATAGCATGCATAGCCATATACCTCAAAAAAGTTGTTTTCCCGGTACCATTACGTCCTACAAGACCTGTAAAGTAATCCAAAGAGAACAAATACCCATTTGTAAGCCAGATTTCTCTTTCCATCTATTTCTTGGATTAAACAGACAGCTAAAACAAATAAAAACGACGATCAAACCCACCGTAATGGCGTCCAAAAGAGAGGGTGATTGATCCATCGACAATCAGGTCACGGCCACCAACAGAAACATTAAAGTTATCCATATGAATATCTCTGATAGCAGAGCCACCACCAGTGTCATGATTGACACTAACAGTAGGCATCCCTGCTTTAGCGGCTTCCATTTCAGCAACATGCTGTTGATATTGTAGCTGCAAAAACAAAAAACCAGTGAATAAATCACAAAATAAAAACAACAAGTAGAAAAAGAGAACCTGTGATTATTATATACCTCTCTTTGGCGATCATCCTTTTTCTTTCTCCTTTCAATCTTAGCCAAGTCACGTTCAGTGAGCAAAGGCCCATCCACAGGCTCCGGCTTCTTCTTCTTCACCGGTCCATCATCCATTCCATCGTTCATCCGCACAGGCATAGCAAGACTCCTCACAGTTGGTGTAGGCTTCACCAATCCATGCTTTCCAAACTTATCCGACAGTTTGCTACAAACCTACACACACCACATCCAAATTACATACCTATTCGGTACTTCTTGGAAACCATTTCAACACAGATTAAGTTCCCAATCACAGAGACCCTAACGAAACACACAAGCAAAGATACAACGAATCTAGAATTACAATAATTGAAGAACTGAAGAAGGCCAAGCAACAAGCTCCGACGATTGCTTACCAAACGGCACTCTTCGAAATCGGAAACGCATTCAGCAGCGACGAGGAGCTCACCGACGGCATCAAAGGCACCTTCACCTTCCTCACCGAAGTCGAAATCTTCATCAGCGAGGACATTGATGATGTAGTCCATAATCGGCTCGTCCACATCCTGAGCTCTGCGTCCGAGCACTTCATACACAACCGAGCTCGCAACTTCAGTCATGGCCAAACACAGAAGCGACGAGATTCAAAATTCCACAAAAACTGATTTGATAAACCCAAAAATGAGAGAAGGCGAAGCTTTTTTTTAGGATTTTAATCTCGGCAGCCCCCTGTGCTGGAATCATTCTCTACTTAGCCCCCAATATAAAAAACATATGTTTACTTAATTATTTTTATTTAGAAAAATAGTAAAAGACAAATAAAACTGGATTTTTCGACTTATTTACTGACCCAACCTTATTTTGGATCTAGATCCATATCAGTTTCGGATTTTTTATCTCCAATTTTGAAACCTAAAAACTCTAATTTTTTTTCTTCTCTCCACGACACTCTTTCATCTTCTTCATCTTCTTCATCTTCTCTCTATTGGAGACCGGAGACTAGAGTCGACAATACGACAAAGACAAAGCTTTCGATCTCTTTTCGTCTTCTTCTTCTCTCTTCTTTCAATTCCGTCGATACTCTTTCGTTTTCTTCTTCTTCCCTCTCTTGTTTCTATTGATCCAAAGATCCATTCTCTTTCTTCTTCTTCGTGAGAAATCCCACCGTGAATCCGAGGAATCCGCCGTGAGAAATCATCTATGTCTTCTCTTTGTAAGATTTCTCTTGTTTGATCCATTTTTTTCGATTGATTGTTTAATTGGTTTGATTAGGGTTTGATTTTTCTTTGAAGGTTTAATAGGGTTCGACTGATTGTGTTGGGTTTAATTAAGGTTTGGATTTGTTTGAAACAGATTGATTATGGATTGGTTTTCGATTGAATTTGGTATTTTTTTTTCTTTGAGGGTTTAATAGGGTTCGATTGATTGTGTTGTGTTGGGTTTAATTAAGGTTTGATTTTGTTTGAAATAGATTGATTGAATTTTTTTTTTTATGATTATAATTCGGATTTAATGTTTACAATTTGGATTTGAATTACAATTCGGATTTGAAATTGTCTCTGTTAATACCCATTGTGACTAGTTGTATGATTACAATTTGGATTTGATGAATTTGTTCCGTATAGATGATTTATGAAATGAGTTAAAAACTAAAGATTATGAGATTGTTTATCCTTTGAATGTTTGATATTGAATATCATGTGTTGTTGTAGGTACTAATCACAATGATTAATTAGAGGAGAAGGATATAGTTCTAGAAGGGAAAGATTATCTTCTCCTTGGAGCAAGAGAAGGCGAGAGAATCGGAGCAAGAGAAGGTGAGGAAATTGGAGCAAGAGAAGGCGAAGGAGATAGAGCAAGAGAAGGCGAGGGAACATGAAAAGATTATGAAGAAGTGTTGGTGGTTGGGTTATTAGATACAATTGAGTTCGGCTTGTATTTTGGTTTCTGATTTTGATGTATAAATCTAAACGTTTAGGTACAACTGGTACGATCAGGTACAACTATGTTTCTGGGTTTATGTTTTTTGATTATGTATGAATCATTGAATCTGAATCTAATTATGTATGAATCTTTTAATCTGAATCTTGATATTTTTATGTATGAATCTATGTATTGAATATAATCTAAGAGGTTTTGAACCAAAAAAAAAAAATTCTAAATTAATCAAAAAATCTGACAAATATGTAGGTTCGTAAGGGTTTTGGAAAAAAAAAAAAAAGTGAATCTAGTTGATATTTTGGCATACCTAGCGCCGTTATTTTGAAAAAAATCTGACAAATGGCATACCTGGCGCCGTTATTTTGAAAACAATTATTAAATAATAGCTCAAATTTGTTCATAGTTGTACAGTTGTACTCGGTTGCACATTTTTGCTCATAGGTGTACAATATAGAGATTTTAGTAAATCTAGTTGTTATCAACTCTAATTTAATTTTTGTTGGTGGAACCGATGGTATTGCCTCATAAAAATACCATTACTTTGTATATGTGCATTTATATTTATCAAAATACAAGTATTTCAAAAATTTATAAAATTTTAGTTCAAATCTACAAAGTAACCATGAAAGTATAAGGTTGTTAGTGTATGAATGTGGGATTTTGAGTAAGAATTTCAGTATTTTTTAAAAATATGAAATTTTTTGTCAAAAACTTGTTGTGTAGTTTCATTGCCATCGTGTATGCATTTTTTAAGTTTTTTTTAATTTGGTTTTAAATTTTCATATTATATAAAATTCTGAAAATTGGCTAAGGCATTAGACCTTAGTTGTACCTGTGGTACTTAGTTGTACCCAGACTGACAAAATTTGCACAGATACGAGAAGAAAATCAACCATAGTTGTACATGCTAAAACTTAGTTGTACAACACAGAACATATAAGTTTCACAAACAAAACCAATATAAACAACATCGTTTCTTAAATTAACCTAATAAATAGCACTGAGAAATCAACCTTGGTCCCCCGCATCGTCTCCATCATCGTCTCCATCGTCTCCATCAACGCCCAAACCGCTCGATCCATGCGACCTCTTCTTACGTCCTCTTCCTCTATGTTCTCCAACGGAGGGGAATCTTGTTTCTTGTCTTCTTCCTTGTTTTACCTCATAATCTGGAGGATATGCAAACAGTTGCATTATCTCCTCAGGAAGAACACATTGACTATTATGGGGAACCGGATAAATTGTCCTCGTATACGCCAAAACCTAAAGCTCGATCCAATAATACTTTGAGCACAAATCATGTGCCCGGAGATCGGGAGTATGACTGAATTCCTTTTCATTGTCCCTGAAAAAAACAGAGAGAAAAAACGGCCTATAATTTCATAACTTTCGTAGCCATCAACATAGTTATACACATTTGTCCCAGTTGCACCAAACTTAGGGTTTCCGTAAATATTCTACTTAGTTGTACCCAGTGGTTTCAGTTGTCCCAAATCTGCAATCCTAAAATATTTCAACAAATAACCCTATTCAAGCTACGAATTCAACTTAATCATACTACACTAAGAAAACAAGTATACTTACCTTACAGTATAGTGGGAATAGAAGAAGAAGAAGAGAAGAGATATGTCTTTGGAGATGCAAGCTTTAATGGTGAGCTTCAATGGTAGATGGAGAAGAAGAAGAAGAAGAACGCCGGAGCTGCAACGTCGGAGCTGCTGAATAACGTCGGAGCTGCAACGTCGGAGCTGCTGAATAACGTCGGAGCTGCAACGTCGGAGGTTTAATGTCGTAAAAGGTGAGACATTTGATAGGTTTGTTTTTTTAATGAGAGAAGAGAGAGAAAGTTTTTGATTGGTTGAATAAAAAATGTGTTGGTATTAAATTAAATGTAGAATTAAAGGGATAAGGGGTAAAGTTGGTTTATGGAAAAATTGGGAAGGAGAGGGGGTAGTGAGAATAAAGAGGGGTTTTCCAAAAATTGATTCACCCCAAAGGGGCTAGAGAGATTAAAATCCTTTTTTTTAGGGCAATTTGGGACACACTAAACCAAACCAAACCAAACCAAACATTATGATTTAATCCGGTTCACGTTTCTCCTCTTAACATGGCTCAAGGCCATTGTGAAATCAAAAGTCCTCAATTTTTGTTTCTGTTAAATTCATGTTTGAGAGATAGATTAGCAATTTGGACTTACCAAAACTAGACCTCTTAATTGTTTCGCCAATCAATTCAAAACATATTTTTATTACTAACAAACTCATATCATATATCTTAATTGCTTGTAAATCTCTTTGACATCACCATCAAATGTCAGCCAGAAAAAACGACAATGAGAGAGAGAGAGAAGTCAAATGAATTGGATGTTGCACTCTGATGAAGCTCTATGAAGAGTCCTTAGATTGGCTCGCAAGTTCTGGTTGTTGCTGTCTCTTTCAATAGCAATTCTCACAGTTTCAAGACATTTCAGTTTTCCCAAGAAATGCCTCATTTGTTTCAGCTCTATTAAACTTCCTCCATACCCTTTAATCTCTAGCACCTTGATTCGACATGCCGATAAACAACACATTCCACTCTTCTTCTCTCTAATGCAGGGGCATACGTCTCCACATCTACTAGTAACTCTGTGCACAAGACCCTAAAAACCATAACAAATCAGACCAACTTTTTTTACATGTATAAGAGCCAAAAAAAAAACATTGTGTATTAATTTCTCAAAAGCATGTCATACTTTGATAGATAGAGTATGAAGATGTAGAGAATTATTTAGCAGAAGAGGCAATGCTTGCCATCCTTTTTCTTCGTCGCTCTCAAGAGATAGATTACGGAGGTTGTTGAAGACCGGCATGTAATTGCAGCAGAAGAAAAACGCCTGATTTGTATAATCACAACCAGTAAACACATATAGAAATGAAACAAAACCGATAAAACACCATCAGTCGTAGCGTAGCGTAGCAGAACTGACCTCAAGAGAATCAGGAGACAGGTGAAGGGTCTCAACTTTGCGTATCCCGGCAACCAGGCTTGTAACATTACCAAAAACATCATATGGACGATAGACATCAAAATCTTTGTCATCATAATCACTATCATAAGAGACAGTTGACACCCACAATCGAAGATCTAGTCTAGCTTCAACGAGAGAAGCCATACGATTAACAATAGTATAGCCTTGGGAGACAAAAGCAGAATAGTCAAGAAACTCAAGACTCGGTGTCTTGAACAAAACAATGTCTTCATAAGCCCTTACGGACATAGGATGATGGAAATAAACTGTGAGTCGCTTGAGGGATTTACTAAACACGGACCTCTTCCAAGTTTGGGGGCCATCACAACCATCACGTATGAATAAATCCTCAAGCACAGGGCAACCAGAGATGAGCCACTCATACATATCTTTATTAGCCACAACTGAACCGAGAGAAAGAGTCTTGAGCGCTGGGAAAAACACAGAGCCCGCATGGGGGACACGCCCTTGAAGATAAATTCGAGCGGATAGAGTGAGTTTAACCAATGTGTTAATAGACAAGGTCCCTATATCGAGATATTGGGATCGCAAGTGAAGTTCCAAGCAGCCGCGTTGGAGGGCAGTGCGAATCCAACGGTCAGCACGAGAGGATGCATAGTGGCGGCCATTGAGAGAGAGT
Organism: Arabidopsis suecica; assembly: GCA_019202805.1. Lineage (NCBI taxonomy): Eukaryota > Viridiplantae > Streptophyta > Magnoliopsida > Brassicales > Brassicaceae > Arabidopsis > Arabidopsis suecica. Next base: position 96,111 of record CM032906.1, read on the forward strand.
CTCTTGATGGGATAAGTGTTGAAGCGAGCAACAGTTTGCTCCAAGAAAGCAGAGAAGCCACTAGTTGATGAGTCTTCCAAATCAAAGTTGTCTACAAGAAAGAGCAGATTCCTCCACCTCTTGGACAGAACAGTTGTGGAAACAACAAGTTTTGTCGCAAGTAAAGACAGGATTTTGCCAAGAATCTCATCTGGCAGATCGCTGATGAAATCTCTAGGATCCATCGAATCGCATGCAAATCTGGATTACAGTTTTTAAATATCATCAAGTCATCTCTAATATAGATATAGCCAAAGTAACTCATAAACCCTAATTAATCTAACTAAATAAATGGAAGGGGAACAAAATTAGGTTGGTCAAATATTATGATTCAGGACAGACACAAACAAACCTCAAGAGAGATGAAGCAGCACGCTTGGTGTAACAGAAAGACAGAGGAGCAAGTATCTCTTTTTTTCGACTAGACAGAAGAAGATTTAGGTTCACCCATGTCTTCCTTAATTTTATACCTTTCCTCTCGATTGTTGATTAATTCACCCCTACTGATGAGCTAATTTATTCAGTATCTTTTACCCTTTTTTTCTTTTTTGGACACCATTCAATATCTTTTTAACCTTATATAAAGGTTGGATTTTCTTTTAAGTACTCTTCTAATACGTATAAAAATACCTTTTAACTTAATTTTAGATTTTTTATAGATACCATAAGATCTTCCCATGAGCCATGTAGTTTACTATAAGAGGTACCACATCTGTGTCTAATAAGTAATAACTTGGCTAGTTCGATCAAGGTATTGGCAGCTTGAGCATTTTCCTGCCAATATACCAAGAGCTTAGGAAGAACAACAGGGACCATTTTCCTCACAAGTTGTTCAGTTTCAACACCCAAAACAGCTTCTGCAAAATTTCTTACCACATTTGGACGGCTGGTCAGCCTGACAGATAGAATATCAAACAAGTCATTTTGAATATGAGCAGCTTTTCCCCGTAGCATCTTCACCAAGAAACAAACAGCTCACAATAGGATGCTGTACGGAGATACCAATCTGAGCACAGAAAGCTTCCCTTATCCATTGAGACCTTGTTCTTACCAGAATATTGGGGCTGTGTGGCCAAGAATTCTCCTTATTACTTGTACGCAGGCTAGCTGAGTCTCTTCAGAAGACTCGTCAAAGAGAAGATTAGAATATAAGGATTGAAGGTTAAAGTAATCACGATGATGATCCATTTCCAATTTCACCATCTCTGGAGTCTCTATGATTCTAAAATGCTTTTCATCTTTGCTTTTGATAAATTTATCACACTTTGAACATTGGAACCCTTGAAGTAGACAAGTCAGAGTCTCATCATCCAACTGAAGATATCAAAATCACTCCCGTCTTGTAAACCAAGCTTTGTCCATATCCCCACAGATAAACACTTAAGACTTTACTAGAGAGCTAGGCTGCTTCTTAAACAGCATCAAGTGCTGTCCAAGGAAGCTTCAGCAAGAATTATATGGCAACCATATCAGTCCCTTTACTTGTAGTATATTCATACTGTGGCAAGGGAACACTATAAATTCATACACCTATTTAAACAAAAATAAATGATGGACCTATATGACCACTTTTATATATGCATGACTGAAACTCTAAATACAAGAATCTTGAAGAAAAAAAAAACAGAAAATACAAAACATTTACATTAAAAAGTAATAAACAAGAACATATAATGGGATGAAAGACCTATGTTAATATAATGTAATCAAGTCACGTGTGAACATTTTCTAATATTCAAGCCAGGGCCGTAAGCGGTCGCTTATGTTGCTTACCCTCAAGGTCGGCACTGCTTAAACCCTCTTGAAAAAGAGCAGAATCATTTGTGATGCATATGATCCCAATAAGAGAACATCATCATGAAAGGGAGACATCGTAGCCATAAAGCTTTTCCGCCATCGAGTTCCATGCCATGAATCTCTGAATATCACAGTTGGGACATACCAGACTGTTTATATTACAAAAGACACGAGTTTAGCAAAAAACTACCCACGAATTAAAATTGTAACTTTCAAAGCCGCTCTCATCAACACCCTCGTATAATATGTTATCAACAAAATTAGATCAAACTCAATGATAAGGAACGAATTAAAATTAAAATTCTAATACAGCTTACCAAGAATTCACCAACGGTACCAATGAAGGCGTATATGCGTTCCAACAAATACTTAGGTTGGCGAATTGTAGAGACCACATACACAAAGAATCCTCTCATGCCATAATTGAGATGAACACCACAACCAATTTCATAACCAAGTCGTTCCTTTTGCCTATCAAGAAACAAAGTTTTGGGAGCAAAACAGAACAAAATTTACAAATCATCAAAGCAGCTCACAAGCAAAACAAAAAGTCATTTAGAAAGATTTTGAGAGAAAACCTTAGCTCACGGTACAAGTACACCTCTATGGTTGCTTTTAAAATGACTAAGAAAGCTGTTTCTCTGCCAGAATCGTCTTCTTTGCAAGACATTTGGAAAAACACCTGCATTCATGATCAAATATAAACGACAAATATTGAGTTTTAATTTCAAAAGTACAACAAAACAATTGAAAATTACCTTTGCCAAAGAGTTGGTTTCAGACTCAGTTTTAGGTTTCGCATTTATTTGCAATGGAGTACCAAGTGTTAGTACATTCTTTTTTCCTAGTTTATATGGGATTTTAAATTCTCCAGTAGCCTCAAATATACTAAGTATTTCTTTCGACTCTTAGCTTGAAATGTTTCCAGAACATATGCCCATAAAACATATCTGCAAACAGAAATACTTAAAATTTGAATGGATCTGAAGAGATGGTTAATAAACAATTTGAAAAAACAAACAATTGCTAAAAATGTAATTTACCTCAGAAAGAAAATTGAAGTGTTTGACATCTTCAAAAGTGATACTCTGCAACACCTTGAATTTATTATCCAAGGTAATGTTACCTTCTATAAGGACATCGGACAACAATGTAGAAGCTTGTTGAACAAAATCCCATGAAGTGAACTCTCTCTGCATTTTATCCATGATATTCTGTAATATAAGCATATACAAAATTAAACACAGAAAATGGTAAATTATGGGATTTGGGAAACAAAAAAGCATATTGACATACCTCAAAGAATTCTTCCTTGGGAATAAAAGATTTAATTCTCTTCCAAATTTCTGAAATATAATCTTTGAACTTTTCTTTAAAAGCCTTCAAACCTCAGCTCCAAGATGTTATTATCCCCAAATGCTAAAGAAGTATTGATAGACGCATCTTCCCCCTGAAATATAAAGATAGAATTAATAATTTCGTAACAAAATATAAAGAAAACTAATAAACTTAAATAGACTCACTTTAAATAAGATGGCACTTAAGTCATCTTTTATCATCTCAATGATAATGAGAGCTCTCATATGGGCTTTAATATCAGAGACATTTATGTAAAGGTTGAATGAAGTATTTGACAACAATGCCGACCTGTCTTCTCTATGAAAAAGCTTGCTTGACACTTCATTCAAGCAAATATCAAAACGAGTATCACCATCAACATCATCTTCGTCCCTTAAACTGATAAGTTTAATCTCCTCAAAAAATAGCGATGGCATGAACTCGTTAAGGGGCGGTAAAGATAGAGAAGGATCTCCAATATCATTGTTCTGCCATCTGTCGATATAATGAGCTGGAATCTCCTCTACTTTGTATTTGGCATGGAAGTAGGGTACTGTTTGAAACTCTACACAAAGAGAAAAATAAACTGTTTTAATTTTGTGTCAAATAAATGTTTCAAGAAAACCTAATTAGAATAAATCATTTACCTTCATCCATGAATGGCTTAGAAAAAAAGTCTACTCTCATATTATGTGGCGTTAAATTTTTCAGAATCTCTTCCACTTCAGCTTGTTCACCAAAACCATACAAAAAGTCTAGACTAAGTGCATGCTTCGTTGGTCCCTTCAACATATTAATTGAAAGAGTTGATCATGATTAGAAGCAGACGATGTACAAGACTTGAAAAGAAGAGAATAACATTAACTAGAGGACAACGTGCAAGACCTTGTGCAAAGAGACATGGATCACCCATATCATATTCCAAACCATAATACTTCATTTTTGATGTAGTAGTATACTCATCAATGAGTTGTTGAGAAGGACGCTGGACCCTCAAAATATTGAAATACTGAAATACATATGCCACTAGTTCATATCTCTGCAAACAATCAATGCAAAATAATTTGTTAACATTTTATGCAAGTACGATTCTGGATTAGTCATGTATTTTTTTTCTTGGACTTTTTGTTCTAATCCTTTCAAATACCACATTTAGAGGTGTGATTGTTTTGTTCCAATTTTTGTACAAAAAATGTATCCAAAATCTCTCCAAATCTATTTATAGTATTTTTTGAAAAGAAATTGTATACTTTGAATAACAGTGGATTTGATATGATTTTCATAAATTCTTGATTGAATAACAAGATATTCTGAATTATTTGTAATAATTTTACATAAATTTTAGTTTCAATAACATGAAATTTGGGAAGAGATTTTAAAATCAACGATTGAATAATATGTACTTTTAACAAAAAACCAAAATATTCAAAAATCTTTTTTATATGAAATATTTTTTTATTAACTTATTATTCATTCAGATTAATTTAATACTATTTTCTGATTTTTCACCCGTGTGCTATTTTGTTTTCTGTAAAAGTTGTTCTTGGACTATCTAAAAGAATTGCTCTAGTTTTATTAGTTCAAGATATTAACCTATTGAAATGGTTTTTTTTTTTTTGGGTCGTCAATGACCTATCGAAATGGTTTAAGAACATAATATACTAAATAAATATGTATAATGGAGGACTGTTATGTAGTTTTCCCGAAAATAAGTAATAACCCAGCAAATTAACAAATTATAGGCCCAAAAGAAAAACAAAAATAGTTCGGGTATAATAATAGTATGGGCCAGATTGTGAGTTGAAAATTATAAACCTGGAAGCTCCGATGATCCCAACGCCTCTAAACAACGAAACAGTTTCTTTGGGAATAAATCCTCAAAATATTTCAGGTTTTCTTTAATAACTTTTTTGTGTGTAAAAGAGTTTGGTAATCCCAAGCATACCATGTTAAAAGAGAGAATCTGTCCCTATTTGAAAACATTCCTTGATAACATACATTAAAACAAAAAAAAACAGCTTTTCTTTGAATAAAAAGCTCAAAACTTTAATAACAACTAATATGTCTGTCGCTCTCTAGTCTCTACTCTTTCCAACCACTTGGGAAGTCACAAATCAACAATATCCGACTTTTGGTCTAGAGCTCATCGTGAGATTCATCGTCCTCATCTGTCGAAGCTGATTCACCTCCCGGTGCCCCACCCGACTTTTGGTAAACCGCAGTGATGATTGGATTACAAACAGCCTCAACCTCCTTGAGCTTCTCATCATAATCTTCTTTCTCTGCATTCTGGTTTTCATCGAGCCACTCTAGAGCCTCTTTAGTCGCGGCTTCTATCTTCTCCTTGTCATCTGCCTCCAATTTGTCTGCAAGCTTGTCCTTGTCGTTCACTTGGTTCTTCATGTTGTATACGTATGTCTCCAGGCTGTTCCTTGCATCAATCCTCTCCTTTACCTTCTTGTCTTCATCTGCAAACTCCTCTGCCTCCTTCACCATCCGCTCAATCTCTTCTTGGCTCAGACGTCCCTTCTCATTTGTGATTGTAATCTTCTCTGATTTCCCACTCGCCTTGTCCTCTGCTTTCACGTTGAGAATACCATTGGCGTCCACTTCAAATGTTACTTCGATCTGAGGGGTCCCCCTTGGAGCTGGTGGGATTCCATTGAGGTCGAATTTCCCGAGCAGCCTACAGTCTTTGGTGAGACTTCGTTCACCTTCAAAGACCTGGATGGAGACAGTGGTCTGCTGGTCTTGGTATGTCGTGAACACCTGAGATTTCTTGGTTGGAATGACCGTGTTTCTCGGGATCAGCTTTGTCATCACTCCTCCGACAGTCTCAATACCCAAAGTGAGTGGCGCAACGTCCAGAAGAAGGATATCTGAAATTTCAAATACACCACATTTAGACACAACATTTATACTAAGACAATCACAACATTTACACTAAGACAATAATCAGCTATACGTAGCAGAGATACGTACCTTTGGTTTCATCACCACCTTCTCCGCTCAATATACCTCCCTGAACGGCAGCACCATAAGCAACAGCCTCATCGGGGTTCACACCCTTGTTTGGCTCTTTCCCTTCAAAGAAGTCCTTCAATAGTTGTTGTACCTTTGGGATCCTAGTACTTCCACCAACAAGTACAATCTCATCGATCTGGCTCTTCTGTAGACCAGCATCATCCATGGCCTTCTTCACAGGTCCCATTGTCTTTCTGAACAAGTCATTGTTCAGCTCCTCGAAACGGGCTCTGGTGAGTGGCTCAGAGAAATCAGTACCATCGAAGAGGGACTCAATCTCAACACGGACTTGGTGCTGGCTGCTAAGAGCTCTCTTGGCTCTCTCGCATTCTCTTCGGAGTTTACCCAGAGCCTTGTAGTCCTTGCTGATGTCCTTCTGGTGCTTCTTCTTGATCAGCTTGATGAAATAATCCATGACCCTGTGGTCAAAGTCCTCACCTGCGCAAATCACACGGCAAAACATGTTAACACAACAACCATATATATATATATGCCTCTGGCACAGAATCCAAAAGCATATTACAATGTCCGTTCTGCCTAATGTATAATCTACAATATGCATTGTTGTTATTAAAGGTGATGAAATTCAGACAATGCATTTAAGGTTAAGGCTGAGTTACCTCCCAAGTGGGTATCACCATTTGTGGAGAGAACCTCAAACACTCCATTATCAATGGTCAAGACACTGACATCAAAAGTACCACCACCAAGGTCAAAGACTAGGATGTTCTTCTCACCACCCTTCTTATCCAGACCATAGGCAATAGCAGCAGCAGTGGGTTCGTTGATGATTCTAGCAACATTGAGCCCAGCGATAACACCAGCATCCTTTGTGGCCTGCCTCTGGGCATCATTGAAGTAAGCTGCACAGGGGAAACAGTAAGAGGTCAAACAAACATACATAAAGAAGAGAGTTAAGCACACAATATAAAGTTAATTGAAGCTCACCTGGAACAGTGACAACAGCGTCCTTGATTTTCTTGCCAAGGTAAGCTTCAGCAGTCTCCTTCATCTTAGTAAGAATCATGGCACTGATCTCCTCAGGAGAGAAAACCTTGGTCTCACCATCCTTGATCTTGACTTGAATGTAAGGCTTGCCTTCCTTGTTCACAATCTTGTAAGGAACAAGTTTCATGTCTTTCTGCACCTCTTTGTCCTCGAATCTGCAATTTAGAAAAGGAAAGACAGAAACTTTAATGCAAGATTCCATGAGAGAAGACAAGAAAGAAACCCCAAAGCAAAGGAAAATGTAATTTACTTTCTCCCGATCAATCTCTTGACATCAAAGACAGTCCTCTCTGGATTGACAGCCGCCTGATTCTTAGCAGCTTCACCAATCAACCTCTCGGAGTCGGTGAAACCCACCCAGGAAGGTGTAATACGGTTTCCTTGGTCATTGGCAATGATCTCAACATGGCCATTTTTGTAAACACCAACACAAGAGTAAGTGGTACCAAGATCAATTCCTATAACAGATCCCAACTTCGTAGCCTCTTCTTTAGCAATTGAGATCGCAAAAAGACATCCTGAAGCCATAATTCCAATCGTCAATAAAATTACTACAGCCAAAACACAAATATGAACAAAACAAACACAGATATACTATCATATTACGCTCTAACACTAACAGATCACTATCCAATTCCAGCCAATGCTCAAGCAGAAAGCAATATAGATAAATCCATCACATTAATATATATATCCCAACGTACTATAACTTTCAGAGAAATAACAGATCTAATCAGAAAAACATCTATCGAATTCACGAAAAAACAAATCGTCACATCAGATTATGATTACTCGATCCAGTAACACTCACGAAATCTGTGATCTAAGAAACTGAAAAGTGAAATTCACTGATTCAAGCATACATACAGATCCAGGTTTGATCTAAGTAATAGATGAATCATTCTCACCTAATAAGACGATCGCAAGCACCACCGAGTCGCGTGCCATCTCCAATATCCTTCGTTTATCTCTGAGCTGATGAGTTTCTTCTTATTATTGTTGGTTCGAGAGGTCGCGTGGAGGCTTTTAAAGGTTCAGTGACCTGAAGAAAGAGAGAGTGCCCGTGTCATCTTAGATGACGTGGACCAATCATTTCATAACATGTGTACGGAAACACATGGAATGCGAAGAATAAGACGCCATGTCATCTTAAATTATGCGAACCAATCATATCACGACATGTAGAACACCGGCCAATTAGATCTCTGATCTTGCGTTGGATTCATCCTGACCGTTCGTTCGTTCCTTTCAAGATAATGGGCCTCTTTCTTCTTTTACACGTTCTTTTTTCTAAAGCCCAATCGAATGAATTGTATGGCCATATAACCCATTTATTGTTGCCCAATATTAATTAATCCTGATCATTTTGTTTGATAAGATCGAATCATTTTTAGAATAAAATCAGAAATAGTATTTGCTTTTAAATTTTTTGTAGAATATGTGATGAGTGCTTGTGGGTACAGAGAAAAAAGACGAATAAATTAGGCTTTATGGGTTTGGTAAAGGTTTTGAAAGAGATATAAACAAAAGAGGAGAGATATGAATCATTCAACTTTTATTAATTAGGAATATATCAAATTATATTGTGCTCTTCTCCATTATCACTGCCACTACCCTAACCAGCATCCCCTATATATCATTTATTCCATTTATATTTATTTCTATAAAAAGATATGATCTATGTGGTGATATCATGGCTCCAATATGTAATGATAAAATTAGCAATAAGAATAAAAGACTTTATATTTAAAATCAAGTAAAGATCATCTCAAATAGTACCAATAAAACAAGCGAAAATGAGATACATGATGAATTGAGGTGACAAAAGAGGATCCATAGTGCACCTAGTTGACTTTGAAAATTCATTTGTTGGAAAAAACTATTAATTATCTTACTTTATATGTAACTAATTATAATATATATTCCTATAAATTTACAATTATAATTATCCATAGCTTTTGATTGTGTTTCCAAAATGAATAACAACCTTTAATCACAATGTCATTATCTCCACCTCTTGCTTCTATATAACTCATCTCATATGTCTCTATAAAATCCCACAATATTCATGTCTTGCTAATCTTAAGTTGTTTAAGAAAAAACAAACAAATATGAGCTATAATACAAAGTTAGTAGTTCTCATTTTTCTTATATTCACTATCACCTCCACTGATGTATCAAACGCTACCCCTCGTCATTTTGTCAATCTCAGGTCGGAGAAGGTAAAATTTTGTTTCCTTTCCGTTGAATAATATACAATATACTCAATTTTCGTATCTTATATGATATCATGATTCGCGTGCCACAGTTCATAAGTTGCTATTTGATCATATGTATAGAAACTTAGTATGAGATAAACACTAATGGATTATACATATTGGTTCTAAAACTATATAAAAAAATGATTGTCAAAAATGGTTACTTAATGGTCTGTTAAACGTTGTGTTTTGCTGTGTGAGATAAAGTAAACACGAGTCTTTACCCTACTTTTCATGCCAATTTTCCATGCTATATGATAGTGATTATAAAGTTTTAACATCGGATTGTTAACTTTTTGAATAAAAAAGGGTATTGATTTTAAGGAGGGTAGCGAAATAAGGGAGAGAGAGCTTGTGGAGTTTCATCTAGACTATGCAAGAACAGGAGCCAATCAAGATCATGAACCAGGGAAAGGAAGACCATAAAAGCAAACTAAACCATTCATAAAATAATGAGCTTCAATAAACGTATACTATTTTTACCAATAAAAATAAATATCATGCATGCATACATATATGATGTAATGGACCAAGGCTTTTGGGAAATATTAAAGGTATAAATGAAAAAGATACGTATGCATGCATATGAATTTAAGTTATTATCATGTGAGATATTTGATTTAAGTCATTGACATTAAGTGTCATGTTAAGTATTCGTTTGTTATGTGACATTAAGTTCTTCTTCTTCGACTGATCTCAACACCACCATCTCCGATCTAATACCAATAAACTCAACACTGCCTCACCATCACCATGGAATGGCCTCGGTCTCCATTGTCACTCCAGTCCGCGGCTTCTTCATATTCGACTTCCTCTAGTGGATCATAATGCTCACTCTCTCTTTGATGTGGTGGCTCATTTGCAACAAGGATCACCTATGGTAGCTCTGCCTATCTCCTCTCCCCCTTTACGGACCAAGACGAGACATTGAAATCTCAGTTCACAAACGGCTGCGGCAAGCTCCAACAACAATACCGTATTCAGCAACCTTGACCATCAAACCTTTCTCTCTTCTACCTCTTTTTCTTTTATGGTCATTCCCCTAAATTATTCAAAATTGGTCACTTGTATAAATTTGGTCACTTATGTTAATTTTGAAATCAATTCACTCTAAGTAACAGGCTAAGTCACATAGGCAAATAGTAACAATTATTATTATTCCAATCAACATCTATTGATGTGGAGAAGTGTGCTTTTATACATCTTCAAAAAATAGCACAGTAAAACTCCTCTTCTAAAGAAACAAAACTCTCAGATCCATACAAGAAAGTTGTATGCAAGTGAAACACTGTCACAAGCACATCATAGTTTCCTCTGAGCTTTCGCATGAGCTCCCAAAGTTAAAAGTCACGTCATGTACTGAGAGCCTCAGTGTGTTCGCTTTGGCTGCAGACGTGTCAAGGCACTCGCTGAGGTCCGCATCGCATGAGACCGAGACCCATTCTCTGTCGTCGTCTAGATACTTGAGCTCAAACGCTGCCGTTTCGAGCTTCAGCCTCTTGGCCACTTGCTGCTTAAGTTCCGTAATGCTTACCGACTCTGGTGAGATCTTGAACCTGATGATGTCTTCTCTGTACGTTGCCTTTATACTCACGAGCTTATTGTGGAGTGTTGTTGGAGAAGCAGTACCTTGGCAACTTAAGTGTGTCCAAAAATTTGTTATGTTTTTAGAGCTACTGTCAGAATCGTCCAAGCCCGTTTGTCTGAATGGTTCTTGGTTGTGTGTGGGGAGCCGAAAACGCGTCTCGCAAATAAGACTTACTGTGAAACACGAGACAGATGAGAACAATGGTTATGGATCTTGAGATTTTGCAGTATGAATAGATGTTGTTGATGATGATGAAAGGCTTCTAACTTACCTTTGCAAGAAGCACGCGACGTTGATGAACCTGCACTGTCTTCTGCATCTCTGTTTTCGATTTTGACATCTTGGAGATTACTTAGGGGAAATGTAGAAGTTGGAGGGTAGTTCTTTGGTAATTGGTTTTCGATTGGAGGGATTTGATGAGGCCAAGGGCGAGGAGAGAGGGACGTTAAATTGAGTGACCCATCAGCACCTTGAACGGAGTCTATAACATGTTTAAGTCGTGTGAGAGATCGGTTCACCTTGTTGATTTTTCGAGATGGCCACCGTGAGATCCCGTGTTGTCGGCAAATGCGTTTCATTGTCGTTGGGCAAACTGGAAAAAGAAAGCACAAATTTTTTGAGTTTGTTATCAACAATTACAATTAATACACAAGGTTAAGAACATACCTCCGAGGCTCTTTGCTGCATCTTTTAGACTACCAGCAAAATATTGTTGCAGCACTTCTAGACTGATCGTTTTCTCTGTTTTCCCACGTTTCCTTTCTGATTTTTTCACTGTTTTGGCCTCCGGTATAGGATCAAGCGTTTGGAACCTCTCAAACCCATCATCAACTTCAATATTCTCCATAAGGTCAGAGTTTAAGCTCAGCTTCTGTTCGGGTGCGTTGAGCTCAAGATAATCTTTAGAGATTGGTGCTGGAAGATGTATCCTGATAGGTTCAAGTTTCGAGTAAACCATTCCGTCCTCTGAAGCTTCCACGACTTCAAGAGACATGTTGTTTTCACAGAGTTCAGTTTCAGAAACAACCTTGAGACTCGAATAGTGATGCTTCATTGTCTGAAGCAGAGAACCCAACAGACAATCTTGCTCACTCTTGTCTGTGATGGCTGGAGGAAGAAAGAATTCAAGAACGTACTCATCATCCCCCGTATATGTGCTCTTTAAGCAGACAGCGAAACAGCTCGTCAACTTGAACATGCGTGCATAGTGTACTAGCGGGTAGTCGGTTTTGCAGAACCGAGTGACATCTCTACAGAAGCAAAGATTTCCAGACAGAAACGCCCGCCCAGCAACACCTTGTCCCTTCTGCAGATGGTGTTCAGCACAAGCGTCTCGGAAACCCCAAACATGAGCATCCACAACATAAACCGCTAAATCACTAGTAGACATACAGACTTTCCCCATACAGCTTCCATCGAAGCTCGAACAGCTTTTCTTAAAACCACCTCCAAAGGCTAGAACACTGCGATGCCTGCAAGGGACCCATGTCTGAGCTAAAGGCAATTTGTAGGTCTCGCACACCACAGTCAGTATCTCCAAAATCTCAGCTAATGCATTTTGGCGACCCTCGTTGCAGATCTGGTATAGGAGAAATCAAAAGGAAATGGAGATCAAAACGAGAAGGAACAGCACCAAATGAACTCAAGACAGTTCTTGAAAGTTTCTGAAAGAATACTCGAGATTTTTGACATTGGACTCGCAGATAACCTGAGTGGTCTCGTGGTTCAATATTTCTGAAGTTTTCAGATTTACGGCCTGCAACACAACAGAAAATAACAATGTCACGAGAAGATCAAAGGAAACTGATGACAACCCAAAAAAGAGAAGAGAAACAAGACCAAACCTCAAGCGCTTTACAAACTTTTTCAACCTCAGGTGCATAGTTAATCTTTGGAGAAGTCATAATAAGCTCGACAACTCCAACACAGAGCTGCCTGGATGGTTCAAAAACAGGCAAAGCCAAGGTTCCCTGAACATTATAGTGCAAGGCGTGACCAAGCCTTGAGAACTCTTTGCTGGAGTAATACTGCACATTAGGAGTCCACTCAGGTAACTTTTTCCTGAAAACGCGACCGGGAAGCCCAAGCTCTCCGTCCCGTTCACCATCAAGGGAAAACATATACGTCAAGGAAACCATCCTGTATTGATTAAGGCCATTACTATTGGGACCAAGAAAAAATGGCTGGCCTGAAGTTGTAAGAACATATCGTCCACGGTTTTTTACAGGCGCCCAAACCTGAGCAAGAACATGTTGTTGTCCAGTAGATTCCTTGAAGTATCTAAGCGCTTGAGTCATCTTGGCTTTGATGGCACAGTAACTATCTGGATTCTCCAGCGGCATTATACCCCATAACGGAGAAGGAACCTGATTATTCTCCTCCTTGGTCATGGTTTCAGATTCAGAACCTGCATTTCGTTCGATTCTATAAATTCCAGATCCAAATTCTACTAATATAGCTAGATCAATGCAATTCCATATCCACGACATTATCCGAATTGGATTCTAGAATCTAAAGTTTCATAGAGAGAGAGAGCATGAAGACTTACTAGCGAGTAAGACGGAATAATCGGTGAAGCGAGTGGGAGCTGCAGCGGCGGAGTAAAGTTCGCCGCCGACATCTCCGGAAGCTTCGGAGAAGGACCAGAGAGGAGAGAAAGGTTGTTCGGAAGAAGAGAAAATGACAGGAGATTTGAAATTTGAAGCAAACGTGATCTGATCTAACGGCCAAGAACCGCTGAGATCTAAATCGTCAAGTTCCATCAACAGCAGCAGCGAGACGGAAGACGAGACAAAAACTCGTCAGATGAATTGTGAATATCTCCGGAAGTTTCGCCGGAGCTCCTTTGAAATCTCAGAGGTAAAGCAAAAACTCTGATTCAGCTTCTGAGAGGAAACATAATAAAGAGAAGAAATAAGAGGAGAAGACAAGTTGTAATATTATTTAAATCTTTTGGGATAAATAATATATTATTTTGATTTTATTGAAGACATATTTGATTCCACGCTGTACCATTTTACCCCAACCACTAGAATATCTCCCATTTCATGCGAATTCTTTATTTTTATTTTGGGACAGAAAGCATCAAATTTTTGTCCAAATCAATTATCTTTTGGTTATAGTATAAATTCTACGGCTATTTTACTATTCAAATCCTTTTTTAGTAATTTTGGTGGAAGTTTCTAAAACTATATTGATATTGATTGACCATCTCTAGAAAATTAGCTTGACAATATCGATATGCTGCATATGCATATGAATTTGAATAATAATAATAATTCAATCATTTTATTGAAAATGCATTGTTTATGACCAGACGATTTTTTTTGGTAAAGGTTTATTTAATCATTTACCACATTTTTATAATTACGATTTTTATGTAATCCAATTATATCACATTTCAAACAATTACTAGATTATTGTATCAGTATATGTTGTTAAGACGTTTCTTACACGTCCAGCACCAAGAAAGTTGTCATAGCACATATTTTATGCGCCCAAAAGCTTAAAAATATATATTAAATTAAGACGTAATTAGGCACTAAGTGCTTGTTGTGGGTGAGTAGAATAACAACGACTCCTATAATTAAATCGATAATAATGATGTTCTTAGCAAATAATTATGATAAACAAATCAATAATTGACAACAACGAAAAAAGTAACGAATCTCTCTTTCGGAGATGAATAAAAAGCTAGAAACCACTCAGCCACTTTCAACTACTTACCCAAAGTGGATACAATCGTGATTATTTATTAACAGTAACGTGATTTCCTAGTGGGGACATCTAATCGTGATTATTCTTTCTTCTAATGATATAATAACTTCCCTAATTTGTTATTTAGCTGTTAATCAATATTTTAACCCCAAGGAGAAGAAATGCTTGCAACGTACATCCCCACTTGTTTCAAGTTGTTTGCCAAGTTGATGAGTGTTTGGCGATGGACAATTGTCTCTCCTTGTTCTGTAATGACTCTATCCAGCTACACTACGTTAGAGGCTTCTCCAAATCTATCCTTTTGTATCCAAAACTAAACCAAACCCGCGCCAAATAACCAAACTGCAGTAAAACATCCCACCGCAAACCAAACCGAAATTGATTATCCCACCCTCGGTAACTCTGAATTCCAAACTAACCTAACCGATATAATTCGAACGCCTATACCTAGCTTTGAACACCCCTAAATTATGGACATCATGTTCAAGCAATGGATCGAAGCAAGGAGGACAGAGTATCCCAATGAAAACGAGTGAACACTAAAATATAGAATATAACGTAAAAGGATATGGAAGAACAGATTGATATCGCAACAAAGTCCCACTGACCCGGAGAAAATACTGAGTCGCTCAATATTGGTCATTACATGATAACAAAGTTATATGACCCAGAGATTTCCAGGAACATAATTGGAAGAGAAGAGACAAGCAGTGAGGAAAGTCGGATCTTACACGATACGCTCCAGCTCTCTGGCGTAGCTTAGAGTCTGGTTGATGAGTTGCAGAGACGGAATCTCTTTGCACGGTGCAGTTTCTTTGGCTTTCTGGAAGACAACAAACCCTTCCTTCACTTCCCACTCAGGGTGCTCCTATAAGATTTGATCAAACTTAAATCGCGTCAATGGTTCATGAAACTAAAAAAGATTCCAACACCTTGCACAAAAATGTTTTTTCTTTTACCTCTTTGACATAGGTTAAGAGTTCTTGATCAGAAGAGAACAACAACATCTGCCGGGCATCGCTGATAGAGACATAATCATAAGCTTTCTCGCTGCATCCAGCTATTTCATCTCTGATAATTCAGTCATAACAATAAAGAAGTGAGATACACGCGAGAAGACATAAGCCTGAACTAATAATTCAGAAAATGACGGACTCATTGATGCTACCTTATGGTCTTTGCCAAGAGATCCATGAAATAGACGTAAGTTGCATCAGGCGCGGTCTGTCTAGCACTCAACACACGGTTATAGGCACCCTCCATGAAGGACTGCTCAAGCTCCACTGCATGCTTGATGCAAGGATCCTCCAGTGTAGCTGACGAAAGTAGTTCAAGCTCGGTGTGGAATTCAGCAATTCTATTTTGTACAAGCAGCCTCAGAAGGTTGAGATCCAGGATAAGATTCTCCTGTGGAGATGAGGGAATACGGTTCCTGGTGCAGAGGAAAAGAAGATAAGTTAGAACAAAAAGAAAACATTGCATCTAAATGAAAAAGGATAATGTTCAGAGGTGGTTCTTTCTTCACCTGGCATCCACATAGTAAGGTTTCAACTGGAAGAAATCTCTCTCAAAAGCATCTTGATCCTCGGTTTTTACACTTAGAACAACAGCATGCTCATAAATGTCCCCTAGAATTCACCAATTGTCGAAACTTTAGAAGCGGATAATCAATAAGAACAAAATTTAACAATAACTCAATCCAAACCAATGCAGCATTCAACGATTAATCTAAAAGTTTACAGCATCCAGAGACATATAGGGATAGACAGACAAACTAAAGAAATACAATCCCTCCGATTTTGTGACCCTTCAGTGGTATTAAGTATAGTTAACAAATAAGTAATGAGAATAGACAAATCCGAAACACTTGACGCAATTGAAGGCAAAGGAAAACTCTAAACTTACTAGCAATAACTCGGAAACCAAATAATAAAAAACAGAAACTTACTAGCAATAGTCAATTCCTTGGCTGCATTAGGTGAATTCTCGAACAATGGAGGAAGACTTGTGAATTTGGTAAGAAGAACCTGAAGAACATAACAAAACCCACCGAAATCAGAAACTCTCACCAGTAAATTGCAAATCTAAACCAATCCCGTCAACATGTTCTCTACTCACAATAACAATCCCTTAAAGTAGAAAGTAAAAATTTCACAGCACTTAGCTCTGCTAAAAGATCCCAAACACATTTATATGCTCACTTGTATAAATCAAAGCTCTCATAGATTCAAACTCTTCCGACATAACCCATCAATTTTCCTAAATCTCGTTCGTTAAGCAGATATGCAAATAAGTGAAATCGAAGCTAATTAGGGTTCAAAGAAGAGAGAGAGAGAGATACCTTAAGCTGAGACAACAGATCACTACAGGTATTGTAATCCTTCCTCGCAAACGCCGCCTTGAATCTCTCGAACTGCTGTGAAACTTCCGTTAGCTGCGGATCCATTGCTTCTCTCTTTTTCTCTACACCGGCGACGATTCTTTTCTTATAGATTTGATTGCTCCGAGAACTGGCTTGATCGCGAAGAAAAATACAGATAAAAAAACATGTCTTTACAAAACATGGGCCTTTAACAGGCCGAATCAATCTAAATAGGCCCAAAGTGCATATTAGCATTCTGACTAACGTGTACCATTATCATCTCTTATCCAAATTACCCCCATCGTCTCTTTGCTTTCTCCAAACTCTTGTGTTTACTTGTACTAAGCTCTCAACAATGGTGGCGTCTTCGCTGTGTCTATCGAATTCCACAATTTGCCCTCTGCCTAATGTATCTTCGCAGCCGCTGCTCTCATTCTCTCACTCTCTCAGGCCATTCATTACCAAGTCCAAACCTATTTGTGCCTCGATACATCAACAGCAGAAGAGAGATGGCTCTCAATTTGTGGTGAAATCTCAGGCTCTTGATTTCTCTGGAACTTTCTTTGAAGGTGGATTCGGGTCGGACGATGACCCGACTTCTCCTTCCGGGTCGGGAGTCTCAACTGCTCTTGAGGACAAACCGGAACCTCAGTGCCCACCTGGGCTCAGGCAGTACGAAACAATGGCGGTTTTGAGACCAGACATGTCTGAAGATGAACGTCTTGGCCTTACCCAGAAATACGAAGAGGTAACTAAAAGTCTCCAAATTTACCTGTTTTTTCAGTTTCATGTCGGAGGGAAAGTTATGAAATTTGAGAGATTTTAGGATTCAATTAGAAACTGATCCTGCTTACATATTCCAGAATCATAGTATAGGTAAGAGATCATCACTAAACGTTGCATCTTGTGTCTGTTCTTACACGTTAATGACAAAGCAAGAGAAAATGGTTTCAATGTAGAGTAATTTGCAGATATTGGTTTCTTATCAATTGAATGTTTGTGACAACTCCTTGTTAAAATTGAAGTAAAGGGTGTAGCTTTCTAAGAGCATTCTCATCCTTCTGTGGGCTGTGAATTCTTTAAGTCTCAACCAGTGGAAACTAGATAGGAGCCCTTAGTGTACTTCTTAGTCATGTTTTACCTTAACATTTTTACTCAATTCTTGAAATTTCCAGATGATTTGATGTTCAAAACGAGCTAATACACAGTTATCATTTGTGGATTCTTTACGCTATATCACATGTTTAATCAAATTAGAATTCTGAAATTTGTGTCGGGTTCGGAGTAGTGTAAGTTTTCTTGGTGCATACTCTGAAAGATTCGTTATGTTGCTGGGATTTCTTTTTGGTGTGTGTGGCAGTTGCTTGTGGCAGGAGGTGGAATGTATGTGGAAGTGTTCAACAGAGGAGTGATTCCATTAGCTTACAGCATCAGGAAGAAGAACAAAGCTGGAGAAACTAATACGTACTTGGATGGAATCTACCTTCTCTTCACTTACTTCACCAAACCCGAGTCAATAACTCCGCTCGAGACCGTTCTCACTGCTGACGATGACATTATCCGATCATCTTCCTTCAAGATAAAGAAGAGGAAGTACAACTGAATAGACCATGAACATTGTGTATGTGTGAAGAAATAAGTCGGATTCTTTTTTTGTTTCTTTGTAAGAACAAAAGTAAATCTATCTTTATTTGGCTCTGCTTCAGTTAATCTTCTTTTGTTCATCGCTCTGCTTTCTTATGTAACAGAGTGAAAAACTCTAAAGCTAAGTTTGAGAAGCATACTTCAAAATCAGAATATAACTTACACCAATATGCCATATACATATCATAATGATGGAGTGCTTATCAACTCTGTTTCATTGCAAAAGATCCTCAACAAAAGCATAACAAATCATTAATGATGTCAACAAAGAAAACGATTGTGTCTTCTTCAAAATAAATTGATAACAGATTTGGACAAGTGTTTGTTCAACACCTTTATGTAAATGATCAAAACCATAAACATATACAAGTAAGAGACCATTGAAGCTAGCATTAGAATGATTCTCATGCATGCTTTTAACATTTTGTTTAAGATCCTAGAGCCTAGTTTCAAATCATTTTCAATTTGCCACATTAAGAAATAATCAAACCTGTCGCATACATATAACAGAACAAACAAGACAACGTATATTTGACACACCTCTATTTGCTTGTGTAAACTATATTAATGTTCTTAATTAACAAAACAAACGGGACAACGAATCAATCCATTCTCATTACACTTGACACATCTCTCCCACCTTTCACCTTTCGCCGCCCCAACGGCCGCCACCTTACAGCTTCCGCCGCACTCAAAACAAGGCAACCACCTCGCTCCTCCGCACCCTTCACACGTGAGCCTCCCTTCCTCCCCTACTCTCTCCACACGTGCCCACCTCAACACCCTCCCTAACTTCCCGTTCTCATTCATCGCTGTCACTTCCGCCGCTCCTCCCAAGTACCTCCCTTTCACAAACACTCTAGGTGGCGCCACCGATGCTTCGTCTTGGAGAAGCTCCTTAAGCTCGCTCAAGACTCCGGCGTCTAAAGACACGTCCCTCTCGTCCACCACCACTCCTTGCTGCTCCATGATGGCCCTCACACGCATGCAATCCTCGTACGTGCGACGCACTCCTTGCAATGACGTCGTGTAGACAACCAAACCTTCCCCTCCTCGCGGAGGACACTTCTCCGGGAACTCCCTAAGTGGGTCCCAGTTCATCACCGGTTTCTTGTTCCCTTCTTTCTCCCTCCGTTCTCTGTCTCTCTTGACGAATATGTTCTCCTTCACTGACCGAGGCCCTGAGTAGGACGACTGAGTGGACTCCGTCCGATCATTTGACTCGGGTCTTAGCTCGGACATCGACTCGGTTCTCTTAAGCTTAACCACCGTCGTCGGGATTTGCTCGGCGATTTGTCTTTTGGCCCTGGTTTCAAGCTCGTCCAGTGTGTGGAACGATGCGCTCTTCCGCGGAAGCCGTCGTGGAGGAGTCGCCGGAGGTTTAACGGAGACAACTTCCGGCGGTTTATCCGCGGCGGGTTTAAGTTTAGTTTCTAGAGATTTGCTGACTTCATCCCATGTTTTAGGAGCGTCATCATCATCATCCTCCTCCTCGAGAGTGTCGAAGACGGTGGAGCGTGGCGGTTTCTCATCATCTTCATGTTCAAATTTTAGCCATGGCTCTTGGATGGCGTTGACATCAAACACCGCGAAACTTGACGGCGGTGGTTTGTAAACGTCGGCGACGACGTTAGCTTTCACTTGCTTGGACGATGTACACCCCATTTTTAATTCTTCAAATTTTGTTCAGTTTTCTTTGTATGTGTTTTTTGTGTTTATTATATGAAGAAAACAAGAAAATGATGGGTAGCATTTTGTGTGGTCTTAGACCGTTCTCTTATCTAAATTTTTTTGCATCAATTTGTATTCTTCCTCATATGATGAGTTAGTAAACAATTGTGGGTTTATTTGAGTCCATATGAATAAATGTGAAACGATTAATTGTAACGAGAATTAGAGTGACGACCACCACAAAGTGTACTTGTGGCTTCAGTGTAAGCTACGTGGTGAGTACATCAGATTCTTGACAATCAATCTTCTAATTGTCTCTCCTATCTATATGCAAATGTCAAAATCTACCCAAACAAAGATATGCAAAATGTCATTTTCATTTGAAGGGTTGCTACAAAAATAATGCATTTTCATTTTGATACACTTTGAGTCTTCTGAATATCAATTAAATTCTATCAAAAAGCCAAGAAATATTTTGCAAATTAAATGCATAATAATGAATTAGACAATTTTCAATTTTCAAATAACAAAACGAAGCCCAATAATAAAGCTATAGATGGATCATCATGTTACAGAGTTTGATACACTTTTGACTTTGAGCACTCTATCAATGGCTAAAACACTAATTTCAACTAAAGACAATTTACCTAAGCAGCTGATGACTCTGCTTCTTCCACCTTCTTCTTTGTTTTCTTCTTCTTTTTCTTCTTCGTCGTCGTCTTCGTTGTTTTCTCGGTTCCTTCTCCATCTACATCGTCTACAATCTGAGTATGAAGCTTCCCCATCTCAGTCTCGATTGTCATTATCGCCTTTTCAATGAAAGTATCGACGGCTTCTCCGACGATGAGATTGTACGGATCTCGCGAAAGATCGAGATCCAACTCAGCGGAAGCTTCTTCTCGGGCCTTAATCTCTGTAATCTCAAGTAAGCTCGACCGTTTCAGGATCTTCTTCACTGTTTCCTTGATCTTCTTCTTTAGATCATTATCGATCACCACTTCTCTCGCTGCTTCTTCCTCCATTGGTTTTGATGATGGAGACGGCTAAAGATCGACCAAGCATAAAAAAAACACTTGAGGGTTTCAAAGAGAAAATTCAAAAACCTTGTCTTAATGGGCCGAAAAATGGGCCAAAAGCCTAAAAAAGTATTAATAGACGACATGCCCGTTAGAGGAGTCAGAGATGGAATCAAAATGTGTACTAGTACTAGACATTTTGGTTTTGTTGGAGCGGCTTTGGGAAGGACGACACGAAACAGGAGGTTGTACGACTAGGAGTTGAGCTATCACTCTCTGTAGCTAAATCCATCTTCTTGCTCTGTGATGATATTCCTACTATGTTTTGTTCTGCTTTAAGTTATGCAAATATACTATACGTCCCTTAAGATCCTGTGTCAGAAAGGCTGCTTCGTGTTATTCATTATATCTACTTCAAAGACAGCAAACCAACAAACGGAGTGTATCAAGATGATGGCAATCCGTCCAATGGGGATTGATCAGGACCACTTGGGAGGATTTTACTGACGGGATCATAATTTTGCATCGCTTTGTTTTGGTTCTCAGAAGAAATGATAGCTCTCATTTTGATGATCGACTATTATCGTTGGCTATTGCAAAGTACAAGCAAGTGCTGATGAAGCTAGAGGATAAATTGAGGTCTGCAGAGGATGTTTCAGCCGCTAATGGTTTTGCAAGGGAAACTAACATTTCTGACCTGTGGAAGTCTCTCTTTGATGAAGAAGCTGGCGAAGCAACACATGAAGTGATAAAGGATAGGATTCTTAGCGAACTGTTTCAGCCTATTTTGGGTGAATCATGGCATAGGGGGATACAAACACTACCTGTATACTCTCCTTATAATTATATTCTAGGGTCAGTAATGTTATTTCAGAATTTTTCTTTAACTCACTCAGGTTACATATATAATAAAGTAAGTCTTCATGTTTGACATTGTTGTTGTTGTTGTTGTTGTTGTTGTTGTTTTGGCAGGTCTAATTTTGCAATGCAGGAGCTGAGAGAGGAGATTGTGCGACTAGGAGTTGAGCTCTCGCTATTTTTTGCTGAATCGATGTTCTTGCTGTGTGATAACATTCGTAGTATGTTACATTTCTCCTTGATGTTATGGAGAGATGTAAAAAGGGACCTGAAACCTTGTAGTCCGGTGATGGAAAGGCTGCTTCGTGTTATTCATTATGTCTACTCAGAAAACATCAAACCGAAGAATGGAGTATATCATACTGGTGGCAAATTGGGCAAGTGGGAATTGATCAGGACCACTTGGAAGGATTTTGATGCTGGAATCAGAGATCTACACGACCTTTATTTAACTATCGAAGTAAAAGGATATTGGTCAGATGGCCGAGAGTTGGTGTCTCGTATTGAAGAAGGTGGAGGAGAAGTTGAGGTGTGCCAAGGATGTTTCAAAGGCGAATGGGTTTGCGAGAGAAGTGATGGAGTCTAACATTTTGGCCTTGTGGAAGTCTCTCTTTAACAGAGAAACCAAGGAAGCATGGTATCGGGAAATGATAAGGGATGAGATTCTTTCTGACCTGTTTCAGCCTCTTTTGAAACAAGAAGATGAAACAAAACATTAGACGACTTACTAGTTTCTTCTTGCTTTTATCTATCTATTAGAAATTATTTCACCAGAAAGTTTTTTTGAACTATCATTTTTCTCTGCCTATGTGGGGACTTGGCCATCCACCAAACTAGTCTTCTTCTGCAAATTTTACCGTGTAAAAATGAGATTCTTTCAATGAGATTCTTCTTCTTGACTTGTGTCACTGAGATTTTCTCTAGTGAGTTTAGAAAAACTTGAGATACTCAAAGAATTGTGTTTTTGCTGTAATCTATTGGTATCGTGAGGTAACTTCCAGAGCATATGTAAAATTATTAGATTTTGAGTGCTTAGCAGTTACAGAAACATGGTAGGACGAAGCTACAACTTATATATGCAGAGAGTTGATTCCACGAATCTTATGAAATGAAGAAAAATGTGGATAAGACTCCAAGAAAAGGGTGAAGCTTTTGCTACAAGTTCGTCCAACATTCAAGATATATAGTTGCAAAGAAGAAAGAAAAGGGTTTGATTTGTTGGTCATAAAGAGGCTCAAAGCTGAGTTGCAGCTATTGTCTTACTTTCTTACTAAAGCACACTTTTAATTGTCTCAAGGAGAAAGACTACATCTTTGTCTTTGTTACAATTACAATACAAGAGGCAAGAAATCAAACACTAGTTTTCATCTACAATGTTGTCTTCAACTGATAATAGAAGATCCCAAAACTCATGTTACTGTCTTCTATATAACCACAAGATCAAGCAGTTGTCATCCAGTCAAACCAAAGAATCATTCACTATTCATCTTCCTCTTTAGAATCACGCTGTTCCAAACTTTGAAGCAACTAAAACACATGAACTTCTAATTAGTTCTCAAAATACAAAAAGAAAAGTTATCCAACAAGTCTATTTACCCTTTTACTCGGTGTAAAGCGTCGTTCTGATCGACGTATAGGCTCCTCATTGAGCTGCTGTTGTGCGATTTCGCCACCGAGCTGCTGCTGTGCCTTTTCGCCACCGAGCTGCTGCTGTGCCTTTTCTCCACCGCACTTCTGCTGTGCCTTTGCTCCACCGCGCTTCTGCTGTGCGTTCTTTTGCAACTCTTCAGAAGTTTTCACAGTTGTGAAATATCCCCAAGGGTGTTCTTTAAGGTAACCTTCGTCCAAAGGAATTTTTGAAAAATCTTGGTGATCCTCAAGCTTGTAAATTTTTTAGATTTTGAGTGCTTAGCAGTTACATAAGCATGGTAGGACGAAGCTACAACTCAGATATGCATATAGTTGATTCCACGAATCTTATGAAATGAAGAAAGTGGATAAGAATCCAAGAAAAGGGTGAAGCTTTTGCTACAAGTTCGTCCAACATTCAAGAAATATAGTTGCAAAGAAGAAAGAAAATAATTTGTTGGTCAAAAAGACTGTCAAAGCCGAGTTGCACCTATTGTCTTACTTTCTTACTAAAGCACAATTTTAATTGTCTCAAGGAGAAAGATAACATCTCTGTCTTTGTTACAATGACAAGAGGCAAGAAATCAAACACTAGTTTTCATCTACAATGTTGTCTTCAACTGATAATAGAAGATCCCAAAACTGATGCTACTGTCTTCAAAAGTTTTCACCATTGAAAAATATCTCCAAGAGTTTTTATTAAGACAATCTTCGTTCAAAGAAATTTTTGAAAAATCTTCGTGATCTTCAAGCTCGTTTTCTTCAAGTACTACATCAAAAAACTGCTGATGTAGGTTGTTTAGCCCATTAAGATGCTGATGGTTATTTTCTACAAGCTGGTTATTGTCTTCAAGCTCTCCACCTTATTGACTTCAAGCTTTCGACCAACAAGCAGTTGTTGTTCATATTTACCAATTAATTAACCCACTTATCCTTAGTAGTTAGCATACCAAGCCGTTGGACTATTATAGGTGCATTTTCTGTGAACGTTCTTTCTATAAACACCAAGTTACTTATGAAAAATCTAATTCTTGATGACCAAAATGAGGATATTTAATACTCCTTTTACGAGGCACTTGGCTCTGCATGTAAAGAAAACCCAATGGTTAAAAAAGATGAGAAAATATCATAATCATGAATACCCAAAAAAATATTTCTAAGCTACGTATACTTGTGAAGTTGAATTCTTAACAGAGAATATTGAGATTCTCTCTGAAATCTCTCCCAAGTCGGATAAAATTAGGAATCAAGTCAGGGCCAGTAGTGTGTACATGTTGATCTTATTGACCTTCATTCGATTCCATTATGATTCGCATGACTATGTCTTGTATCCATTAGGCGTTATCTCCCTCTCAAAGATTGAAACCCAAATTTATCTTAGTGTTCATATGTAAAAGAAAAAAAAAATTGGTGAAGTTTGTTATTTTTTTTCTTGTTACAATGGTTCTAGTTATATAGCAGACATGATTTCCGGATAAAGATAATCTCCTCCAATCAACTTCATCGGAGAGTATATGTACATGGTTAAATATCCTTTTGATGATGATTAATTTTTCATATTTTAACATATATATATATATATATATAGTCCACCTCTTTATGTACTAGTACAAATTTTCATTATCAACAAGATTTCTTTATGGGTTAAATCGAAAAATGGTAGAGTCAACACTTTTATTTTATTTTAATGATTGTTAAATTTTAATTTAATAAATTAACAAGAAAACATTTTTGATAGAGAAGCAACCTTTTGTTTTCCGCCGATCACAAAAAGCAGTCGAGCCATCATTGAAATTTAGAGTCTTTTCAAACACAGGAAATATTGGAAGAACAACAAACCTAAATCCAACCAATCGGAGCACAACATCATCCAGGTAACAAATCCAATTTTATGATTTGAAAAGAACGAATCATTCTTTTGACTTTTTGTTATTTCTTTACGTAAATAGAGATCTCTGAAATTACTATATGTGTGCTAGATCTATACGTTTGTATGATGAGAGAGTGTAACGAGTTCGTATGTGCATAAAGTAAATGAGACACAAGAGATTTGTTAACGGGGTTCGGTTAACCTACATCCCCGGGACCAAGTCCAGAAACCATTCACTAGAAAAGGCCGCAACCTACAATTGCTATATGGCATCCACCACTCTTTTCTAGAATTACAATGAAAGAAAACTACTACTCCTATTGTCTTTTCCGACGAGTATAGCTTCTCAACAAAACCATCAAAAGATCTCTCTATCTTGTTGATGGGGCAACGTCACACACACATGTGTGCCTCTCTCGATAAACCCTAGACGCGCAAGTCTTCATGTTGCCGTCTCTTGGTATTTATATCAAGTGCCAAAAACCCTAGACGACTTAAGCCACACTTCAAGTCTCTACAAGCAATTGGGCTTAACTTGAACAATGGCCCACGACCCACGTGGCCTTCTTTGCTTTCACGCTAGAAAGACTCAATCTCGATCTTGTTCCAACAGCTTCAATAGTGTTCCGACAATATCTGCACTTTCAATCTCTCCCTTTTTGACTGAGTTTTACAGCTCAAGCTCTCCATGTTAAGCACACATACCCATCAATAATCATGATATGAAAGCTCTCCCTTAATCCTATATCATCGTGCTAATGTCTGTTCACGGAACTTTCTCAATCTCCCCCTACTTGAGTGATAAAACTCTGTTAAAACATTAAGTGCAGGATGAGCTTAGTTATACCTGTTTGGGCATAGTCCACTATCAGAAACGCCTTCCCCCTTTGAGGTCTACAGTGATTTTCATCCTCCCAAAGCTTATAGCACAAGAACCTCCAAATCAAAAAGATCCACGTCTGATGTAGATTACCAATCTTTGCTTTCTAACTTGTTAGTTCCATCCATAATGCTTAGTCTTTAGCAGCAACATAATCAATGGCTTTAAAGCACTACTCATCATAATCAAGCATCAAATGAATCAGTACAAACCAAAGCTGCTCCTTGGATTAATATCTTCACGTTTCTCTTCAATTGCAAATCTCACCTGCTTCATTGACAACCAAAATCAACACCAATAAAGAATCTTTACATCGAATCGTCCATATGAGTAAGCTACACGGCGTATAATACTCCCCCTACACCACTGCATCACTTTCTCTCCCTGCTTGGATGCTGCTCCTTCATAGAAAAATCACAGACTCTATGTATAAACCATCGCGCAACTATTTCAGACCTCTGTTTCAACTACCCTGTCTTCTCACTTGAGTTTTACATCTCACTCATACATAACCAGTATCTCTCCCTGATTGAGTTGGTAAAACTCTGTGCACAAAGCTTCTTCTTGGAATACATAGAGTTTGTCAGAAGAATCCATCTTGAAAACAAACAACTCAGATTCTTCCAGTGAACACATAAGCTCATGTCATAAGTCAAACTTAGCTGCTTCATTTCATTTTCATTGAAACTTCTCTACGTCTGTCTGAACTAAGATAAATTTCTATAGACCTTGATCACAACCCTTGAATTACCAGCAAATTTTGCCATGATCCAACAGTTCATTAGCAGCAAACCTTGCTCCCCCAACTAGCTTCATTCTCTTTTAGTCCAATACATTGCAACAACCACATGTCTCCCGGACAGCCATTTTTTGAAGTTGAGTCTAGAACCAGGTCTGAAGTCAGAACACTTCTGTAACACTTCCATACAATTCTTTCTCAGCACAGCAGAAAAATACGAGAAGCCTTCAAAAATTTGCATACTCGTGTAGAAGAGAAAGACGATTGATGTTGAATTCATGACCATTAATCAAAGCTGAACTTGATACCTCTTTTAAGCAGCGATGAAACCTGAGCTCTTGCGTTATAAATAGATGTCATCTTCCGACCTGTTTCTCTCTCTTTGCATCTATACCAAACTGAAAACACCTTTTCAACAAATCTCAGAAATCAACTATTTGAGTTCCTCGAGCTTAGATATATTGGAGAAGAAAACCTTCAAACTCTTTCTCAGATTAATCAAAGCACATTCACAGGCTTCCTTTTGATTTTCAAATCTTTTCAGCTTCAGCTATCTTACTTTCATCTTTGGGAGAGGTCTTTGGATCCGGCTTGGAGGAAGCAAGCATACTTTACACACAATTTTTCGAACCATATAAATAAAACCTTTTGCCTACATGCTTTATCAACACATAACTCACATGAACCAGGTTTTTCTTCTCTGAAGATCATGATGCTATGGATGTCCGGCTTTGTTGACCGTCGACATCGTACAACAAACCCATGAAACGCATTCCCTTCATTGCTTCTCTAGACTGAAACATACTACCATGTTCGACACAATTCCAAGCTTCATTTATAAAACAAAGCCTTAGAAGTCTCTGAAATAACCGATCTGAAACGCCATCATTCAACTATGTTCCCGAACTTCGAATCCTGTGCCTTTCTATCAGAAATTAACCTCTCACATCTAGAATGTCTCTGCAAAAATTCAACTCATTCCGAGTTTGTTTGGTCAATCATTTGATGTCTCCACCGGAACTGTTCAAAACTGATATTTTGAATGGACTGATTCCGGAACAGATTGGAAGCGCTTGAATAAAATGCAATTCAACCGTCAAAACTTCAATCCCACCGTTGAATCTCAAGCCCGTAATAACACAAAGCTCCCCATAAAATTTCAGCATGATCAGATTACTCTTGGATCTCCAGACCTTCTGTTGAAGATGCTATCTTGAAACAGATTTCTGTAATCTTTTCCAGATCAATTAATAATCTTCTTTCCCTTTATGATTCAGTTTAGATCCTCTTCACCTTCACTCTTACCAGACTGAAAAACCTTAACTCATATCTTCCTCAACTTGAGACACTCCACCATCAACATGTTCTTAGAAAAACGTAAAACTGTCCTCAGTATAGCCTTGGAGCAATATAAGTCCGAGTATACCACAAAGAATGAAAAAATGCCCATCTTGACAAAATCTTCATGAACATATGCTGTCACAAAGTAAATCTTGCTTTTATCACCATGATTTTGAATCAACAACAGAGGCATCATTCCCAAAATCAAAGAACACTTGAACTGAGCTTCTTGATCTGTCTTAATGCAGAACACAAATGGAGTAGCAAACTAACCCAGAAAATTATGAAATTTTGTGGCAATATCAACAACAGCCATATGAAGCCGCAGGAAAAAACGGATCACGATTTGGGTTTACCGCTTGAAAGTTACGAATGATTTCCCAAGACAGATCCAAAATGCTATAAACCTGCGAGCATGCAACGTTGGGAGCAATATCCCATCAAACCACGAGGAACTAGACGACGATATTTATTTCCTTGGAAAGATCTCACTCTCAAGATTTCAGAGCATCCTTCAGAGCTAAAATCCAAGGTCTGTTAGCCGAAGAAATGTAGGAAAACACCATGAGACGAAACCTGTCTTTGAAACCTGAACCCTTCTTTATCATTCTTCCTCTGAGTTACTTTTCTCGACTTAGAGTTGCATCAAACTTCTTCTGCATCATTCTTTGATTGCTTTACAACTACCAGCGCATCGACGTTTTTTTTTTTTTTTTTTTTTTTTCCCCTTTGAACAAACACAAGAACATTAACAAGCTCTTGGAACACGTTCTTGGAACACTCTTCTCCCTCTTGTTGATTATGTGCTTCAATCAGCACAATCAACATAACTCCAAGAGTGCTTACCAAATAAAACAAAGCCTTCAAGCTCTTATATAAGCATAATCAAATGGTCGAAGCTCATGTTATGTCCCCTATATCTTCAAATCAGAAAAAGAACAACAAGAATGATACTCATATGCACATATGCCTTTAAAACATCATCAAGGGAAAATTCTGCTTCAAGATTCCAGCACGATCATATATCAACTTGGACAATATCTCTCTCAGGCATTTCGTCGAGCACATGGTGAGCAAGACTCAAACTTCCTCCCCATTTTGCATCTAAGACCAGCAGAAGTTATTTTTCAAAAACAGAAAAACCAAATCTATGAATATTGGTTCCATCTCTCAGACCATCACTGTGACTTTCCTCTTGTCAACGGTTTCACCTTCACGCTTTGACACAGTCATCATTGCTTCTCAACTTTTACGCCACATGACTCTGTTGGCATTATGAGCACGACTTCATCTTTAACCTGACAAGAAAAATTACAACTGAGCTTGTTTCTTCCTTGTCGATATCAACTCAACACACAATTCCCTCATAAAGACGTGAATCGAATTTTTGATTCTTTTTGACCGAACCATGATCTCTTGGTCCAAACGACACAATTAAAGACCATATTCCATAGGCTCCATTTTGATTCACCTTTAATTCAACACGGCAAGGACCAATAATTCCAATAATTCTTCTATGAAGCTCTTTGCTCTTGGTTTCAATGTTCCTCTCCCCCTTGTTGATTGTGTGTCTCAATAAAGCAATAAGCTTTCAAGTAAGGACACACGCATTCAACACAAATTGTTAAAACCGCATCAAAACCCAAGATACACCAAATCAACGATAACCTCAAAGTTAGTTCCGGAACGCAACGATTCTCAAGCAGCTCAAAACATCAAAGAAACTCAAAAACCTGAAACTAAAAATCAGAACTGTGCAGAGAAAAACCATGATGCAAGAGTAATTGCCACAACATGCCACACAAGCTTGAGAAACCAATTTCTCTAATCTTCATCTTGCTCTGGTTGATATTAATTTCCGGATTTGTCAACTTTCTCTACAACCAATCATATTGCTTTTAAAACTCGGATGGTAGACCTTTCAAAATCTGACAAACTCAATTTCTGCTCCAAAGAACCATTAAATCCAACGCCAGCCAACATGTCAATAATAGGTCATCTCCATTATCACAACCCATAAACTTAAGCATAACAGGGACGACAAGCGTATACACCCGAAGCCAAATTTCTTTTCTGCAATCGAGAATCACCAGTACCACTCAATACATTTATCTTCTAGTTAGTACAAAAACTGCAACAAAGAAGGCTTGCACGAGGGAGACTTTAAACAAAATCCTCAATTTTCAACCTCTTTTTTCTGATAGTCATCACAGAAGAAAAGATCCGAAATGGCCGATTAAAGAAGACCAAAAGTTTGATCTAATGCTAGCTTGTTCAAATTTGAGAAATCAGCTCAAGATATTGATCTTCCAACGATAAACTTCATGACTGCAAGACACTTCATTTCATACCTAGCAATCCTATCATAGGAGAGCTCCATCACCGCTAATCTTAACTCTGGATCTTGTTTTCTCCTCCATGGTTTTAGAAGCTTTGCTTTTCTAGACCACGAGATTCTAAGTGTGACTTGAGAGACGATCTTCCTGTTCACCGGTTTTTGAATCTCCTCAGTTACATAACCAATTTATTGCAATGCCAGAAGCTTGAACTTTCCACATATTGTTGCACGTGAGTCTAAACAGAATTTGCTCCAAGGTCAAAATTTATTAGTCCTCTTCTTTTCAATGTAAGTTTGTAGACAGCCTCCTGATCTCATAATCATAGCAGATCACTTCATGAATTCTTCTTCTTTCAAGACCTTGAAGCTTTGATTAAATTCTGAGATGACCTCGTTTTCCTCACAGAGAAGATTCTTACACATCATCTTTAGAATGAGACCATCATTCACTGAAACACGTGATGTTGACAATGTCCGGATGTTGACCGTTGACATCGTACACCACCACTTCACTATGTAGCTCTAATAGACTTCATTTGTTCAAAGCAGAACATGATAGAAGCATGATCTACTACTAACATCATCTTTATCTCGCGAATCTGCTCCATCATGTCTACCATGCATGTATCTTTCTCTTGACCAAGATCAGAACCTCACACCATAAATCTTCGTCTTTCTTTACCCTCAGAGACGCAGGACCAAGACGCACTCCAGATTCCGATCAGCAACTATGAGCAACCGGCGACGATTTCTTTGCCGATAATCCTCTCTAGGAACCAACAGAGCTGACAACCTTATATCTTCTTTCACTTAGATCTTCAATTTCACAAGACTAGAAGAGAAATCAAACTCTCTTTTTATCCGTTACAAATTCAACTCAATTAGGAAGACCAGATTCACTGTGTTTCACGTTCTTCCCCATGAACACGCATGGCATCAAACTAGAGCGAGTTGATTCAATCCCACATTCTTCCGAAACACAAAACACGTATCATAACCCACAACAATGGCAATTAGACACCGGAGTCAACATGAGTCGATCAATTAGGCCTCCAATTTTTTTCTTTGTCGTTTATGGGATACAGCTTCCATACCTTACACTCTGTCCTCTCCTCGTCAATGCTTCCGCAACACGATTCCGATCAACAACCACCGACTCCTCTAAATCTCTGCAATTTCCGGCGGTTACTTTGTCACCAAACTTGGACTCTCGAATCCATCATACCTAAGAACCTGAGATAATCCCAAATCATAAACGCT
The DNA here is from genome assembly GCA_019202805.1 of Arabidopsis suecica. Classification (NCBI taxonomy): domain Eukaryota; kingdom Viridiplantae; phylum Streptophyta; class Magnoliopsida; order Brassicales; family Brassicaceae; genus Arabidopsis; species Arabidopsis suecica. The sequence continues at coordinate 128,488 of CM032906.1, forward strand.
TGAAGCTTGCCGTAACGTTCCCAAATTGATTCTCTTCTTAAACGTTCATGAACATGTTTCTTCTTTCTCTCTGCTAGCCACACATCCAGGACCATACCCGAAACGAGAACGGATCTCTGTCGAGAACCCTCTCTGATACCAATTGAAATTACTATATGTGTGCTAGATCTATACGTTTGTATGATGAGAGAGTGTAACGAGTTCGTATGTGCATAAAGTAAATGAGACACAAGAGATTTGTTAACGGGGTTCGGTTAACCTACATCCCCGGGACCAAGTCCAGAAACCATTCACTAGAAAAGGCCGCAACCTACAATTGCTATATGGCATCCACCACTCTTTTCTAGAATTACAATGAAAGAAAACTACTACTCCTATTGTCTTTTCCGACGAGTATAGCTTCTCAACAAAACCATCAAAAGATCTCTCTATCTTGTTGATGGGGCAACGTCACACACACATGTGTGCCTCTCTCGATAAACCCTAGACGCGCAAGTCTTCATGTTGCCGTCTCTTGGTATTTATATCAAGTGCCAAAAACCCTAGACGACTTAAGCCACACTTCAAGTCTCTACAAGCAATTGGGCTTAACTTGAACAATGGCCCACGACCCACGTGGCCTTCTTTGCTTTCACGCTAGAAAGACTCAATCTCGATCTTGTTCCAACAGCTTCAATAGTGTTCCGACAATATCTGCACTTTCAATCTCTACATGGATTTCAACATTTGTTTGCTTGTCTTAGCAATAAGATCTTGATTTTTCTTTGTTTTTTTTTTGGCTTGGGTCTTAGCCTCTTCGGGTTACTAGATGATTATATCAAAAATAAAAAGGGGATTTTATGAAAAAACCTCAAGAGTTTGTTAATAGGTATGATTATATCAAAAATAAAAAGGGGATTTTATGAAAAAACCTCAAGAGTTTGTTAGTAGGTATGATTATATCAAAAATAAAAAGGGGATTTTATGAAAAAACCTCAAGAGTTTGTTAATAGGTTTGACCATCTTAATTAGTTTCAAATTCCAAGTACGTTTTCGAGTTCTTCCTGGTTATATATTATTCCATCATGTTCTTGATTCGTTGTCGTGATTTTAAACATCTAAACATAAACTGATCATATCATAAAGCTCAAAACCAGATTCATCTCGATCTCTTTTAATTTTTGTTAATCTAATGATATTTTCTTTTCTGTTATTTATCATATGATAATCCGAACGGATCATTGATAGAAAATTTAAGATCGATCGGAAGCCTGAAACTTTTTTGTTTTTGTTTTGGTTATTTTAGCAGCACAATAAATTATTCTATATTTACCAAAGTTATTGAAAAATGTTGGCATTCGTGAAATGCTTCTCGTTGAAGCGAACAAAGCATCCTCGTGGATACGAGGATCCTCATGTTCTTGCATCCGAAACTCCCTGTAAGTCAAACAAACAAACAAATACATCGTTATAATTAAATGGAATAACATAATATTAAATAAGAAAGAAAAATAAGATTTAATAGACGACACATCTATATATAACGAAAATATGAGCTGTATCTAGATGCATTTTATGAAGCTATTTATAGAGGTTATAATTGATCTATATATGCAGTTACAGTGAATGAGATAGAGGCTTTACACGATTTATATAAGAAGCTAAGTACATCCATTATCGATGATGGTCTAATCCATAAGGTAACATTTATTTTGTTTAATGGATTTTTTTATTTATATACAAAAAAAAGTTGTATATTAATAAATCTAAAAATAGCATTTTTGGAATTTGATTCGCATCTACATGACCTAATTTGTATGAGCAGGAAGAGTTTCTTCTGGCTTTGTTCAGAAACAGCAGTATGCAAAATCTATTTGCGGACAGGGTTCGTATATCTATTCCATAATTGCATCATTAATTATAAAGATATTTTTTGTTTAGTTACATATTTCAATGTATATTAATGAAGACAAGGAAAATAAAAAAGGTCTTTAGTTAAGTAATTAGGGAAAAGTGGTGCATGCAGGTGTTTTATATGTTTGATAGGAAACGCAACGGTGTGATTGAGTTTGGAGAATTTGTTCGTTCCCTTAGCATCTTCCATCCATACACTCCCGAACATGAAAAATCTGCATGTACGTATCTATATATAAACACTTCACGATCATGAAAATATACGTGTTTATTTATGTGTCTAATAGATTAACTAAATCGCTTATAATATGTTGTAAATATTGTAGTTATGTTCAAGCTTTTTGACCTCCATGGAACCGGCTTCATCGAGCCCCATGAGGTAACCATAAAATTCTATAGATATATAAATTGTTGAATAAATAAAATGGTGAAATATTATCTTTACACGAACAAGTAAAAAGCAATTGGAAAAGTCTTACCTTCAAATTTTCATTTTTTGGTTCAAATTGCAAAGTTGTTGAATATAGATTGCAACCTTCCAAAACCACAAAAAATATTATTTTGATAGCAAAGACACATACACAAACATTTTGATTTGTAAAAGGTTTTGGTTGGAAATTAGTTGAAGAAGATGGTGGGCGCACTACTTGGTGAAACAGACTTAGAACTCTCAGAAGAATCTATTGAAGCTATCGTGGAACAGGTCATGCAATATACCTAATTTTAATCTAATCTTTCTTATTATGACCAGGATTAATATTCCTATATATTTAATATCTTATTTGAATTTGTGAATTGATTTTGACCAACAGACGATGCTCGAGGTTGATACAAACAAAGATGGGAAGATTGATGAAGAAGAGTGGAAAGAGCTCGTCGCTAAGAATCCTTCAATCCTCAAGAACATGACTCTGCCTTACCTCAAGTATACTATTTAATTTGTTTATTTTTATTTCAAAAGTATTTATTTGACATCTCGTATGATTTAGTTCTTAATTAAGTACGTCGTCGTTTTTAATGATTTATAGGGAAGTGACATTAGCATTTCCAAGCTTTGTACTCGACTCTGAAGTAGAAGACTAGAGGAAACCTTTGGAAGAAGCCAGAGTTTTTACCGAATTATATATACTTTTGAGGTCTTTTAATCCTTTTTCTGTATAATTCGGAATCCATTCGACAACATCTGGTACAGAAACAGATTTGCAATTTTTTTTTTTTAATGTTTCACGTTCGTTTTAGTTACTGTTGATAGTCCATTTCTAAGGGAATTTTTACAATGAAATAACAATTTTCTTATAAAATCTTTTAAAAGGTTTTTCAATTGTACCCAAAATCGTTATAAAACTAAACTGATGGTATTGTCGTAATACAACGGCGGCCCATAGCTGTATTTGGGCCGATCGATACAAATTGTCCTGGTTTTAAAGAGAGACTAGATCGTGAACGAATGATCTGAAGACACGTGACAAACATGGTCGCACTCGTAACGGTCACTGGTGAGCAACGGCTAGAGGAGGAGCCACTGCAGCAGCAGCGTCGGGTCCACACGTGTGTCAATGTATGTGCGTCCAGTTGCTTTTGAATTTTAAAGAGACATCTACTTTGGTTTGTTGTATTCATGTACCAATAAATCGTGATAACATTAACTTATCTTCTTACAAAATATACGTCAGGTCATATTATTTTATTGTCAGATGAAAGCCACCGGCCATACTAGATGTTATCAACTACTCATTTTTATTATTAAAAAAAAAAAAAAAAAAAAAAAGCTTAAATGCTATTTGGTTGATTTTGTACAAATTAAATATAATAATCTCAGTTTTTTACCCAATTTAATTTAGCTTACCTGGTTAAACCAATTTTTGGTAATGCATGTCGGACTCTAATTTGAACACAACTCGTTTAATCAAATAATTTATAATACTATTTAATCATGAAGTGGTTAAATAGTATTATAAATTTATAATACTAGTATCCTTTAATAATTTATAATTAAGGATAGATGCATGAACTGGTCATCGATCGAATCTTGTCGAAAGGAACGTTTGTTGTATCTTAAATGTTGTTTTATGTTATGACTCACACTTTCCTTTGAACCTTCTTTCGTGGTACAACTCCCTTGAAACGTTCACATTATTGAAAGTTCATAAAACAATTTCAAAATTCTTTGTCATCAATGGTGAATGAAATATATATTATACAGAATTATCATGTCATTATGTTAATTCAAAGCTAGAAATTTAAAGATCCTTTTCGTTTCTTGAATGGCATTTGTTTAATGGGGGTAATCCTAATACAGGAGGAGGATTCTACGAACCTACATGATTCATTAGTAGTACTCATAAGGGGGATTAGCAAAAATACCCCTTTTCTCATGCCCCTTTTCAAAAATGCCCTTTTTAGATGTCCATTTTCAAAAATGCCCCTTTTTAAATCTGAAATTTTTATAAAGTTTTATTAGGTTTATAAGGTACTTATGGATTGTAACTACTACTTGAAGACTCGATCCAAGTATTTATAAGGTTTTATAAGGTGTTTTTAAAGGTTTTACAAGTTATTTTAAAGGATTTTTAAGGTTTTTCAAAGGTTTTACAAGATATTTTAAAGGTTTTTAAAGGTATTTAAAATGCATTTATAAGGTATTTATAAAGTATTTATAAGATTTTAGATACATAGAAATGTAGTTTGTGTATGTTTTAATAATATTACATACATATTTGGGTAAATCTTATATTTTTAAGAGCATTTTTTATAAGGTTTTAAAAAAGGGGTATTTTTGAAAAGTGGCATTGAAAAAGTGGCATTATTAACAATTTCTCTACTCATAATGCATTTTAGATATTTTAAAAATTTATTATAATGATGATTTAGGCTTTTGAGATATTTTGTTTTTGGGTTAAATGGAAAGAGGACCCATCCATGTGCAACGGCAATAATCTCGGTTTTCAGACCAGTTCAAGTTTCCTAAATGTTTCCAGTAATTAAGTTTTGTTTACTTTAATCCCTTCTCTTAAAATAAAATACTAAATGATGAATCACTTTAACTAATGTTTAGTTTTTGTTCCATTACAAAGAATCACACGTGGCGAGATATCATTGCACAAATGACTCACAATACCGTCGTTAGCCTGCAAGCCAAAAGCCACGTTAATATTCCCGTTAGTTTGATGACGGCAACATCACCACGTTACATAGTCCCCTTATTCCGTTTATCAGATAAGATCATAAGAATGGGTAAATTAAATTTTCTAAAATATAAATCATCTCTTAGTGGAAAAATTATAAATAGCACTTATCAACTCCAAATATCTTAAATTATTGCGCGTGAATTAATTTTGAAAAAGTAAAATAAAGGGAATTCAATTTAAATTAAAACAAAAAGAAAGGAATATTTGAAGGCTTATTATTAATTTAATGAAACAAACAGTCGTGAAAGTGAAAACTAACGGCGTTAAAATATACAAAATCCGGAAAAAGCTAAGAAGCGCGTCTATTTAAAGAAAGAGCTTTTCTTCTAACCCAAAAAAAAAATCTAGACTTTGCCCTTCTTTTAGCGATTTTTTCAATTCATTCCTCAGAAAAAAATTCATCGATCCAACAAAATCTACGCCGATCTTTCCAGAAATTTGTGTGTTTTGAGGTTTAAAGATCTTCAATTTCATCACCATTTCCCCGATCTTCGTTTGAATTTGTAGGTTTGGTTGAAGAGGAGATTCATGAATTTATTATAGCTTCTTCTTTGTCTCGTCTCTGTTAGGTTTGTGAGGGAGGGGTTGATTTAGTTGTTGTTAGGGTTTGGATCTTCAAAATCGATTTTTTAATGGAAGGGTGTCTCTTGTTGATACCCGTACGTGAAGATCTATGTTTGTTGTTTGTTTAGATTTGGATTAGAGCTAGTTTTTTTGGTTTTTATTCAATAGGAAATGTCTGTTGCTGATGTTGCTTTAAGCCCGATTCATAGAGGATCGGGGTTTGCTTTTGGTGGTTACCAACAATCGACACACTACTCTGTCAAATCAGTTTTGGTCTTCCTTACTGTTTCTGGTTCTACGATGCCTATGCTCATCTTGGAGTCTGATTCTATTGCCGAGGTTAAACTTAGGATCCAGACTTGTAATGGTTTTAGGGTTAGAAGACAGAAACTTGTTTTCAGTGGTCGAGAGCTTGCAAGGAATGCGTCACGTGTGAAGGACTATGGTGTCACTGGTGGTAGTGTGTTGCATTTGGTGCTTAAGCTCTATGATCCTTTGCTTGTTACTGTGATTACCACTTGCGGTAAGGTGTTTCAGTTTCATGTGGATCGTCGTAGAAATGTTGGGTATTTGAAGAAACGGATCTCTAAAGAGGGCAAAGGGTTTCCTGAGGTTGATGATCAAGAGATCTTGTTTAAAGGAGAGAAGCTTGATGACAACAGAATCATCGATGGGATTTGTAAAGAAGGAAACTCTGTGATCCATTTGCTGGTTAAGAAATCGGTCGAAGAAGCTTGTGCCCTTGCTGAAGATACGGTGAAAAGAGAAGAAGATGTTGCTTCTGGTAAAGACTTCTTGTTAGAGCCTGTTGTTCTTAACCCCGCTGTGAAATTACCTAAGGTTCTCGAGGATATGATTGACCGCACGGTTGACGGGTTGAACAAAGGTAATCCACCAGTGAGATCAGCAGAAGGAACGGGAGGGACATATCTGATGCAAGATTCTTCAGGTCTCAACTATGTATCTGTCTTCAAGCCCATGGATGAGGAACCAATGGCTGTGAACAATCCTCAGCAGCTTCCTGTGTCATCAGATGGTCAGGGATTGAAGAGAGGAACTAGAGTAGGAGAAGGGGCAACAAGGGAAGTTGCAGCTTACTTATTAGATCATCCAAAGAACGGACCGAGATCTGTGTCTAAAGAAGTTATGGGGTTTGCTGGTGTGCCACCAACTGCTATGGTCAGAAGCTCACACAAAGTGTATAATTACCCAAAGGGATTCAGCAGTTGTGCTACAAAAGATGCCAAAGTTGGTTCTCTGCAAATGTTCATGAAGAACAATGGAAGCTGCGAAGACATTGGCCCTGGAGCTTTTCCTGTCGAGGAAGTGCACAAAATCTGCGTCTTTGACATAAGAATGGCAAATGCAGATCGACATGCTGGAAACATATTGACCGGGAAAAGCGAAGAAGGAAAAACTCTTCTTATTCCCATCGATCATGGCTATTGTTTGCCCGAGAATGTAAGTTTATCTTCACAATTCTCTCAATATTAACCCGTCCAATATATCTAGAAGTAAGACTAATTTATTGAAATGGGTTTGCAGTTTGAAGATTGCACATTTGAGTGGCTTTACTGGCCGCAAGCGAAACTCCCGTTTTCTGCAGACACTCTCGACTACATAAGCTCGCTAGACTCCGAACAAGACATCGCGCTTCTGCAACTCCATGGCTGGAATGTGCCTGAAGCTGTCTCACGCACGCTACGTATCTCCACGATGCTGCTGAAGAAAGGCGTTGAGAGAAACCTAACGCCATATCAAATAGGAAGCATAATGTGCAGAGAAACGGTGAACAAAGACTCAGCGATTGAAGAGATAGTGAGAGAAGCTCATAACTCGGTGTTACCTGCGTCAAGCGAGGCTACGTTTCTTGAAGCAGTCTCTGTAGCCATGGATCGTCGTCTGGACGAGCTAACTAAGTAACCTTTGAAGTACATAATAAAGTTGGTTTTACGGTATGTATGTATATGTAATGTATCTATTATGTGTGTTTACGTTGAGAAAAACGTTGATAGGCTCTTCTTGGATAAGTTTTTTTTCTTCCATGAAAGAAGCCTTTAAGATTTTGTGTTTTTTTCCCTAAACCATATATAAAACGGTGTTGCTTTTTGTTCGTATTATCAATTGTGAAGATATTAGGACGTATTCTTGTTCATTATGGAACCGGAAACCAAATTACAACTTAAGAATGGCATATAAATGGGCTTATCTCTGGCCTATTTTGTATTTTCAATGGCCCTGGAAGAAAGTAAGAATCTATCTAGGGGCATTTGTGTCATTTTGATCTTTAGTGATATTTTTTGCAAGTGGGATCCAACCAAAGTAACTTAATTTGCAGTGTGCTCTGATTCATGAATCATGAGTCTGACTTTTGTAAAAACAAAATTTCCCTTATATTATTGGGAGATAATAATAATAATTTTCTCTTAAACAAGGCTTGCATTAAATTGCAAATTTCACTAAAAACTACATACAAAAATAAAAAAGGATCATGTAACTTTGGAATCTTGTTTATAGTTCGTTATAAAAAAAAACATTCTTGATTAATACAATAAGCTGAGTGGCGAAAATTAATCAACTAAACCATACCACATTCTCACTTGTCAAAGTAATCTAATCTATAATGTTGCTTACTCAAATATCCAAAGTATAGACCAATTCACATTCTCACTTGTCAAAGTAATCTAATCTATAACCAAATTTACTGAAACTTTTTTAGTTAGTCTATTAATAAAATGAAAATATGTGAATGAAGGTAATTGATGATTTGTTTGTCGTACAGACAAATAATAAATGCTCTCTCGCTTTTAGATTGAAGCACTGTGCTCTCTACTCTCTCACTCACTCTCACAGTGTCTCTGTTTCAACTCTACCCTCGTCTTCAAACACTCTCCCATTTCGGCAATGGCCAAGCCTCACGGTCGTCGCCGTCCTTCCGGCCGAACAAATCTAGCTTCTTGCGCCGTCGCCACTGTCTTCTTGCTCATCTTACTCGTCGTCCTTCTTGTTGTTTACTTCACAGTCTTCAAACCAAAAGACCCCAAGATCTCCGTTAACGCCGTCCAACTCCCGTCATTCGCCGTCTCCAACAACACAGCTAACTTCACCTTCTCTCAGTACGTCGCCGTTAGAAACCCTAACCGTGCTGTTTTCTCTCATTACGATAGCTCTATTCAGCTTCTTTATTCGGGTAATCAAGTCGGGTTTATGTTCATACCCGCCGGTAAAATTGATTCGGGTCGGATTCAATACATGGCCGCCACTTTCACCGTTCAATCCTTCCCTATTTCTCCTCCTTCCTCCTCCGCCATCTCCACCGTCTCCGCCGCCGTTGTTCCAGACTCTCCGGTAATACCCGGTCCACCGGATTTTACAGTAACTCCAAGAAACCCAGATTCGCCGTATTTCCCAGGATATCCAGAATCGCCGGATTTACCGGGAAATCCAAGTTCACCGGATTTTCCTGGGAATCCGGGTCCTCCAAGTTTTCCGAGGAATCCAGGCTCGCCGGAGTTTCCAGGGAACCCAGGAGCTCCGGTTTTACCGAGAAATCCAGGTTCGCCGGAATTTCCAGTGAATCCTCCGAGAAATCCAGGTGCTCCGGCGTATCCGAGAAACCCAAATCCACCGGTTTTTCCAGGGAATCCCGGGTCGGGTATCCCGCGAAACATGGGTCCACCGGGTTTTCCAGGTATCGGAGCTCCGCCGGAATTTCCGGGTACGCCGGTGGGATTCGGCGGGGGAGGGACGGGGCCAACATTAGGAGATGGATATGCGAATCCGGGTTTCGGGTATGGGAATCGGGTCGGACCAACAATGGAGATAGAGTCGAAGATGGAGTTAGCGGGTCGGGTCAAAGTGCTGCACGTGTTCACACATCACGTGGTTGCTAAATCGGATTGTCGGGTCACCGTCTCTATTGCCGATGGTTCCGTCTTGGGCTTCCATTGCTAATTTTATTACCCTATTATTATTATTTTCTCCATTTTTGATGTTTTGTTTAGTTTTTGCCCCTTTTTCACTAATTTTTGTTGCTCATGTTTAAGTTTGAGGAAATTAATTAGAAACTGTATAAATTATTTATTTTTCTACTAAAAATGAGTAAGTTCAATTGAGCCCAGAAATGCTGTGTTTCCTGAGAATATGGCTGAACCTTTATTTGTTTTAGTTTTAATTAAGTTGAAAGTGGGAGAATGGGTAATTTACGTTACATTTTCCATTTCCAAAAAGTTTTGTTTTATTAAAGTAAGTGAAATTCATTGCATAACTTCGGATCTAAAGAAAAAGTGTTAAATGTTCATAAAGCAAGAGAATATACCAAAACAAGTAAATAAGTTTTTGAATTTGTAGTGTTTATGTATTTGAATAGATAGATCTTCGATATTGTAGTATTTGTGTATTTTGTAATTTCAAGAAGTCAAACAAAGGAGAAAGGAGAAAATAATAAAAGAGAAAGTGAAGTCACATCATTGGAGAGCTCCCACTAACCTTGAGATTTGTGTATTTTCTTTCAATATCTTTTGTCCTTTTGTCTTTGTAATTTAAATTTTTCTTCATTTCAATAGTTACAGACTTCAGCTTCTATAAGTAGTTGAAAGTGAAAAGACAATTTCGTGGACTGCAATCGTAATTGGGCTTTTTTGTTCTGCTCATTAGCATAAGAAGACGGCCTTGTTAGCTGAAAAAGAAGGAAAATGCGAAATGCAGGTTCTCATATACAATTCTACTACAAAGAACACTTGAAAGAGCATACAAAACCCATTAAAAACAAAAAATGAATTCAATTTCTATTTGATACAAATATGATCCCATGAAACATAATTTCCTAAGAGAGATTGATAAACAAAAGAATCCACTTAAGTTAAACCTATGCGTGTAAATAATATATAAATTACAAAAGGAGAAAGCAGATATATGAATAGAGAAGTATCTTCTCCCTCACTGTGTTTTGGCTTCGAAGCTAAAACCTGAGTGTGTAACATAAAGACGAGAGCCGAAGACCCAAATAAAGAAAGAATGGAGTGTTGGATATATTAGCTTTGCTATGTTGTGTCTGGTGAAGAACCGTAACCAAAGGGATTGTTGCTTGCCCAGTTCCATTGGTCCCTACACATTTCTTCGATTCCAAAATTTGCCCTGTACACAGATTTTGAGTTTCTTACTTACTGTCTTAGAGACGTTGCCAAAAATGGTCCATGAGATACTTAATAAAAACATTCGTTGGGTCTTTTACTTACTTCCAGTTTAGTTCGCGTTCAGCTTTTTCTGTTGACGCATAGACGGTTTCTGCATCACCTGGTCTCCTTCCAACCTTCACCAGTGGGATTTTCTGTACACAGTATTGCAAACTATCAAGTCAGTGTGATGTGAAGAGTCAACACAAGCGTGCCTACACTCTTATGACTTTGTGTGTATAGCGAGAGAGAATGAGAGAAGTGATCTTCTTACCATTCCAGAAGCTTTTTCAAATGCATCAACCATCTCCAAAACCGTTGTTCCTTTTCCGGTTCCCAGGTTGTATACCTCACAACCTATCACAACAGCCAAGTCAGACAGCTGAGCTTGTTTGTATACAATAAGCGGATATGTATTGTCGAGACAATGCGGTATTTAAGAAAAGAAGAAAAGCCTACCTATTTCAGTATCGTCTAGCTTTTGAAGCGCACATATATGGCCATCTGCTAGATCAACAACATGAATATAGTCTCGTACCTGAAAGTAGATAAAGACCGATAAGATCAATATAACTCATCACACCGAGGCTAAAAGCAAGATTATTCCATCACAAAGTATCGTGTCAAGTTGAATTCAAAGATTGAGGAAGTAAATTAATTCTCATGTTATTACTTAATATTGAAGCAAGGAAAGTGAACCTATCAAATGATCATGATACTTAAGAGTTCTAGTGATGACTCAATTCCATCTAGTACCTTACATCTAGGATTTGGAGCAAACAATTCCTTGGCTAATCCCAACCCATGGACCAAATTTCAAGATTTTTATGACTCATGTGGAAGAGCGATAAGAAGTAGGTCTATCTGAAAGTGATGCAGGGATTCAAAGGACACTTTAAATTAAGAATCCTTGTATAAGGATGTGAAAGTCTTACACCGGTGCCATCTTTAGTGGTATAGTCGGTTCCATAAATTTTTAGGTTAGGCAGCCTCCCAACAACGACTTGCTGGACATAAGGCATGAGATTATTTGGAGTTCCACAAGGATCCTCACCAATGCGACCGCTAGGGTGAGCTCCCACAGGGTTAAAGTACCTCAGCATTATGATTCTCCATTCAGGGTCACCACGTTGTACATCACGGCAAATGTCCTCGATGAACAGCTACAAAATGAGAAACATTTCAAGATAAATACCAATCAAATCTACAAAAAGGCTTTCACTTCAGTATCGGAAACTACCGAGTACCTTTGTCCGTCCATAAGGACTCATCCCAGACAGGGGAGACTCTTCTGTACAAGGAACCTCCTTTGGCCAGCCATACACAGTAGCGGACGAAGAAAATACAAGCTGATTGAGATCAATGAGAGAAAGTTAAATCATGTTTCATGTCACATATATAAGGAATACCAAAAATGGTGCAACACAGAACAAAAGGGGATTTACTTTTTTACATCCGTGTGCAGCCATTACTTCCAAAAGTGTAATAGTCCCAATCAAGTTATTGTTATAATACAGAAGCGGTTTCGCCACGCTCTCGCCGACTGCTTTCAATCCAGCAAAATGCATTACTGCATCAAACCTACATTACAGACACAAAGAGGGATAAATCACATTTCTGGAGGATTGAAAACATGAAGCATTTCACTTTAGATTCAGATCTTAGCACGAAACATACAAAAATAAATTCCCAGTTCTCTCTTCCTAGGCTTTTTGGATCAACATCTATTATCTTAAGAATACTAAATCAAAGTCAAAATTCATGAGATTTAAGACTTGAACATTTGTCTGCCTGGAAATGAGTATATCAGTAAGAAGGAATTAAAAGAGGCTACTACAAACTCACTTTGATTCGGAGAAAACCTTCTCCAGTGCGGGTTTATCGCGAAGGTCCACCTGCAGGTATAAGATACATCAGCCATCTAAATTTGCAGCTCAGACTACCGATAATGTGGAGCACAATTCGATGCAGCAATCGACTACGACTACATGAAATTTGATCAACAACTCCCAAAACGAACGGAATCAAGCATTGAAAGCAAATCGAGATTAAAAAAAAAAAAACTCTTAATTTTCAGGCCATGATTACCGAAATTCTCAGAATGCAATGATCCAAAAGAAAAGCAGAGGAAAGAGATGGCCAAACCTGGTGGAAGGTGAGATTTTTTCCATGATCTCCGGCGAGCTCTTTGACGCGTTGGATCGAAACGAGAGAGGAATTGTCGAGGTTGTCGATGACAACGGTGTTGTAGCCGCCGAGAAGAAGTTGAAGAACCGTGTGACTTCCGATGTAACCAGCACCGCCGGTTACCAGAATATTCCCAACCATCGAAGCTCCAAGAGGCGATGAAGAGAGAGAGCGAGAGAATCAAAAGAGAAGCTTCTCTGGAAATAATATTAACTAACCTTCTCGTTCTCTTGTTTGGGGAATAAAAAGAGGAGTGGAGAAGAGAAGACACGTGGCTTTTTTCATTTTTACATTATATATTAATACTTAAATTAATTGATTACTGTCACCATTCTCTGGAGAAAGTGTCACTTTGCGTGTTTAGCAACTACTAATAATTTAATTATCCAACTAGGATACCGCGGGTTAATTATTTGATTTTTTTTATGTTTTAAATTTTTTATAAACTGATGAATGTGTTGTGTATAATATTTTTTTGTTGTACACCGCGGGTCACATGCGTTATATATAAAAAAATAAAAATTTATGTTGTATTTGTTTTGTCTACTGTTTAAGATTGTATAATTAAATTTTGATTTGTTAATTCTAGAATTTCACCCGTGATATATTGTCCCGTATTAATATCAACCCAAACCCGTCCCACCATATACTCCTGTCCTGTAGAATTAAACATTATTTTGTTATTTTTTTAATAACAATTTTATTTAAAAGACATATAATTCGAGTCAATTTAAATTAAGAACTGTTTTGTTATTTTCAAATGGTTTTCACAATATAAATATATATATATATATATATATATAAATTAGTATGTGTTTTTGGACCAACCCGTAAAAACAATTTATAATTGTATCTTAAAATACTAAATAATTATATTTTTTTGTTAATTTTAGGATCTCACCCGTGGTATACTGTCCCGTTTTAGATACTGTAATTGTAGAAATTAAGAAAAAATCTAAATGACTCAATTTCGGGTCAGAATAAAAAAACGACATTGTTGGTGTTGATGATATCATATGTTCAGGTTGTGGATGAGACGACATATGATTTTAAGAAGAATAATGGAGTCATCTTCCGATTTCTACCCATAGAGGAGACATCATCCTAGCTCAACCCTGGCTATCAGTTTGTGATGTAGCTACGGACTCAAGTGAACCGAACCACATGACATCAAACCACCGGAGACGAATTCCAAGCCGCTCATACTTGCAGTAATCAGTTAATATTGTTCTCTGTTTCTTTTAGTTGGTTCTGCTATTTGCTTCAAGTTAAATAAGAAGAGTACTGGTCGTCATGATGTTTAAGGAACCACCTCTTCCACATTTCCACGTTCCTTGCTTGTAGGAGTTAAGGGCTCCATCTTTGTTTTCTGTTTGTTCTATTTAACGTACACTGTTCTCTGATCAGTAGGCATCAAGAAAATCTCTTCTTCTTTTTTCATGTTAATCCCATACTTTTTAAATTAACAAAAAGGCCCAAATATATTCGGAGTTTTCTGATTGATTTTAAAACTTTTTGAGTGAACAAAAAAGCTCATATCCAATCTTCGCTTCCATTTTCTTGTGGTTCACAATGGCGAAATCTCCGGTGGAAGTGAAACTGATCCCGATCGAAGCTACTCCTGAGACTTTCGCGGACTATGGTCAAATCATCGAAGCCTCTCGTGATGGTGCCTCTTTTGGTCCCGACGACGCTCAATTAGATCTCTCCAGAGGAACCCCACGGTAACTCTTTCCCCGATTATCTAAAAATTTCGTTAATCCCGAACATTCTTGATAAACTCATGTGCTTCTTCTAATCCAATGCTAATCTCCGTTTAAATTCCTATTCTTTAATGCTAATTTATCAATCTATGTCATTTGTGTTGTTGTTGATTAGTTCCAGATAACAATTTTGTAGAAGGTATTTACAAGTTGTGAGATTTATTCCAAAGTCGTAGCTTTTAGGTTTCAGATATGTTTGTTCTTGTATATAAATCAGTTACTTTGGTGGCAGGTTCTATATACTCCGGCTGGAAGGAAGATCCTTAGGGTTTTCCAACATCACACATCACGCAAACGTGACACAGTGTCTAGGATCAATAGGAGCTCATGTTTGGTATCTTGGAGTGGCTAAGCCGTCTCTTATTGAAGATGATGATGATAATGGAAGGAGAGTAGATGCAGTAGAATCAAAGTCTGGCCACTTGTACATTCCTCCTGCAGTGGAAGAGATTCGCGTCTTCAGGATCTCTGGACCGAAGTTTGTTAAACTCAACCGCGGTACATGGCATGCTGGACCCTTGTTTAGAGACGGCTCCTCCATGGATTTCTACAACTTAGAGCTCACCAACACAAATGTGAGTGAAAATTGGTTTATAGAAGAATCGTAATTAGTGACTTGCATTGACGACATTGTATGTTGATGATGTTCAGGAGGTGGATCACAGTATCACACGACGCATGATTTCAAGAAGAATAATGGAGTCATCTTCCGATTTGACCCCTAAGATGACACATGGTCCTCCTAGCTCAAATCCTATCAGTGTGCTAGGATATGACCCGCGGTACACCGCGGATTAATTATTTGACTTTTTTTTATTTTTTTATAAACTGATGAATTTGTTGTGATGATATTTTTTGTTGTACATCGCGGGTCACATGCGTTGTATATAAAAAATAAAATTTTAAGTTGTATTTGTTTTGTTTACTGTTTAAAATTGTATAATTAAATTTTGATTTGTTAATTCTAGGATTTCACCCGTGGTATATTGTCCCGTATTAATATCGACCCAAACCTGTCCCACCATATACTGTACTCCTGTCCTGTAGAATTAAACATCATTTTGTTATTTTTTTAATAACACTTTTATTTAAAAGATATATAATTCGAGTCAATTTAAAAGTTTACTTTCAATGGTTTTCATAATATATATATATATATATTTTAAAATTAGTATGTGTTTTTGGACCAACCCGTAAAAAAAATTTATAATTGTATCTTAAAATACTAAATAATTGTATTTTGATTTGTTAATTTTAGGATCTCACCCGTGGACCCGTGATATACTGTACCGTTTTAGATAATTGTAGAAATTAAGAAAAGATCTGAATGACTCAATTTCGGGTCAGAATAAAAAAACGATTTGATTAAATATGCAATTTGTTCTTAAAAGAATGTTAATATAGATTACGCACATATTTTTTTTCTTCATCGATTGAGTAATATATGTCTGTTTTAAAAAATTTGAATCATAATATATGCAGAAAAAAAACCTAAAATTTATTAACTATATATATTTTATAATAATTCAAAATAATATAAATATAAGATCAAATAAAAGTGAAATGAGAATCATATATTTATGTTTAAATTAGGTAGAGAGGTTTTAGGAAATTAGTTCAAATTTGTTATATTATCATTAAATTATCATATTTGATTTCCTAATCTATAAAAATTGTAAAGAATATACCATAAGGAAATAGTTTAGATATAGTAATTAGTTGAGAAAATATATATAATTTAGATTTTCTTAGGTATTTTCGTTTTTAAATTTTGCCATAATTTAAGGAAAGATCCGATTGAAGATTTCCGGGTCAAAATCAGAAAAAAACCCGACCCGATTAGAGGAGCAAATTTGTACTTCAAAAATGTTAAGTAGATGCTTGCATTTAAAAAAAAAAAAAAGATTACAAATGGACAAGAAACAATCCCTAAGCATACAGAAATAAATTATATTCAAAGAAAGTAATAGTTTCGGTGATTATTAAACTATATTACATAACAAATTTATCAACATTAACTTATAGCGACCGACAAAAGAAACTTAACTTTTAGTGATGCTCCAGAGTTTTTGACCTGTACCAGATACAAGATGATCACCATTTCCATTCCATTACTTAAAATTTTTTCAAAAAGTATTATGCTTTCAGTGCCAAAAAACCCAATGCAGCTCTGGAGAAAGAAAAAGATTCTTAAAAAAGGGAACTAAAATTTAATAAATATTGTAACTAAAAGTGTAATTGCCAGAACATTCGTCCACATTTTCATATCATTGACGAATCTACGTTGCAGTTTTGACAGCAGACAATTAATGTCATACATATGGCCGCCGAAAGATAATTGCTTTATATCATGATTGATGGTAATGATCATGATGTTTGAATGTATGATGTATGATGATGATTAACTAACCGGGTTTTTGTTGACAAGAGTGTGTGTTTAAGGTTGGGAGCTAAGTAGTCTTTCGGCCTCGTCGTTTGCTTCAGCCTGTATTTTCCATTTCTGCATTCACAAATCACAAACATAAAGACCAAAGTTAACATTAAACACAAATGTTGTTGCAAGTATGTATGCTTCTGTTGTCCAAATTGAAACTGGAAAATTGCAGGAAAAAGATATATGATTCAACGTAAATGAGTTTCGAACTATATATATATATACCTCTTCAAGGTTTTCAAGTTCCATGATCTGCTCTATCTGTTGCGCAATGTTTTCCTGCGAAGCATTTGGAGTTTTACATAAGTCTCTGATTCAATCATGTCAGGTTCATAAGTAAACTTTTAAAAATAAACTCACAGTATTGTTCACTGCCTCGGCTGCAAGAACATCAGTGTCCATTTCCACCTCGATCTCAATCATTGAAGATATCTAAACGTTAAAGAAATCGAGCTCAAAGATTAAAACCAGGAGATCAAGTGGGATTTTTGAAGATCTAAAATGGTTTTGTATCGCTTTCTTACTCTGGCATAACTATCGATCAGCTCAATCTTTCCCTTTATGGAGTTCTCTAGACTTTCTCGTACCTTCTTTACTCTTGTTCTTCGAGTACTATATTCGAGTAAGACACACATGTTATGATAGATCTCATTGTCCTAACAATTTCCCAGACAATGGGGTTCGAATGATCTGAGAGATACCGGTAAGCTGGCTCCCCCACAGCTAAAATTTTGTTCTCAAGCTGGCACATCCTAGCTAACATCCACACCTAAATAGACACAAGAAAGTTTTTAGTTGTGTTTTTGATTATATATTGTTTGGTTTCAAATGGTATATGATTAAATGAGGCTTACTACCTCTTTCTCAACTGCTTCTTTTAGATCTCTAATGCGGCGCTGGAGCACATCATACTGCGATAAAAGTTGCTGCTTGATACCAACCACATCTACTGTTCGTTCAGGGAGCTGAAACCGTTCAAGGGATTAATGAAATTCATACCCAAGAGACTTTCATATGTTTACTTGAAGCAGTTCATGTCATAGAGAATATAAACCTGATTTAGCTGAGGAAGGACAAAAGAATTTACGGTTGCTCCAATCGCTAGTGATGTAACAGCAGCAACTGAGAGTAATTGAGGCAAACTGGGATCAATAATACCAGAAGCAGCATCTCCAGTAGCCAAAACAGCAAGAAGAGGTATTAGAAACGAGGGTTGCAAGATCTTATCTCCATCTTTACTAGGAGGCCTTAGCAAGAGAGATTCTCGTCCATCCTTGTGTTTTGTGAGGCTCATAGGTTCTCCAGGGTAAAAGTTTGGAGCTTTGGGGATAAACTTGAACGGTCCCACCTGTCTGTAAACATTAGAAGGAGCAGCAGATGCAATTGTCACTCTTTCTCCTTCTTGCGCAGGGAGCTCAGCTGTCTCAGTGGCAAACCGGTGTGTTCGTGCTATACCAGAAGGAGTTTGTACCTGAACTCCAATGCAACGGTTACTAGATCTGCTGTATCAAATGTTATAATTTTGAAAATGAAAATGTGTTAACAATGGCGATTACCACAATAGAGTGCACCGAAGATGTGATTTTGTTCTTCTTAATCTGGATTAGTCTGAGCCCTTTTTCCCAGAGAGGAATGTCTTTGCTGCGTTCGGCAGATGTAGCTCCTTAGAGAAAGTGAATATCCCAACATCAACACCACACACGTCTCAATTTGTTTATCAGGTTAAATTTGTTGCTCCCAACATAAGCTGTATCACCTTTTCCCTAGAGCTAGGTAACAAAAGAATAAGAAAACACTGAAGAGAACTAACCCGAGCTCTTCTGATTCAATGCTAGTTATGTCACCAGAGAAAAGCTCATATTGGTAACGGCAATTAGCGCAAGATGCAATCTAGTAACATAGACAGCAAATCATCCAGTTATTTCTTATGAGATATGTAGAGCATTCATTGAAGATCGAATTGGATCATCATTACCTGAACTCCATGCTGGGGTTGTGCAACAGCAATGGCAATCAAACAGCTCGGACATCTCACAATTTTACCAAAGGGAACCTAAATCAATAGCAATGTATTCAATATCATGCTTACATGAATCTTACAAACTATCTACATGAATGAATCTTAAGTAAGTTCAAACCAATTTCAAGGTGTCATAGCAAACTGTTACCTCCTCAGCAGGGGAGATACCAACACGGCAAATATCTCTGATGATCCTTAGAGAATCAGAAACCCTTAAGGAAGCAGCAAGACTATTAACCAACATCGTGTACACTTCAACATCAGGCCTTGACCATCTCCATCGATCATTGTCACTTCCACCTGTGAAAACAAACAATCAATCCTAAATCTGCTTAATCAATCAATCAAAACACACAAACTCCTACGATGAGAGAACCTAAATCGAAACTCGCTCGCATGGCGTAAAATATCGACAACGCAAGGTCCACATTGCCGCGATTGACAGCAGCGGATATAATCGAACGGCAATCTTCAAGTTCAACGATTCCACCGCGATTTGACCCGAATCGATCAGAAATCATCTCGAGCGCTTCATCCGCATCTCTAACGGCGGATACGCTGCTTAAAAGCTCGTCGTCGAGAATAGACGTCGAAACATCGGCGGCGGCGCTGACACTGTCTCTACTCCGGTCTCCATAGGATGAGAATAAAACCGGTCGCCGTATACTACCGATATTCGCCGGTTTGAAGAAGAAAGAGAAGACATGAGAGCGAAGAAGAGTATGAGTCTCATGGAGGTTAGGGATTCGATTGATTCCGGAGAAAACGGAGGAAACTACACGGAGACTCATTGATTATAATCGGTAGACAAAATCACCGGCGAAGAAAACGGAGGAGCATATCGGTGGGGTGGTTCTCGGAGATGAGAAACGAGAGGCTAAAAAAGAGGGAAGAAACCAACGGTCTCTAATGATATTTTTTTTTTGTTCTATCTATTGCTTCGGTTGATCTTGTGCCGTTGATGACCCCAAAAAAAAAAAACAATCAAACGGTTGAACTTGAGCGTTATATTATTAATTCATAAAATCAACAATGTAATTAAAAATGGAGGTGCGGGGAATCGAACCCCGTGCCTCTCGCATGCGAAGCGAGCGCTCTACCATATGAGCTACACCCCCAATGTCTGTATGCTATTATAATTGTTTTAATTTAACAGATATTAAGTTACATAATAGCAATCATAAATCTTTTTTTTTTTTTTTTCTTTTTGACATCATAATAATAATGATAATAAGTAGAATAAATGTCAATGAGATGTAGATTATTTACAAATGAACTATTGTTTTTAAGTGTTACTTATCAATTAATATGTAAATGATATTTATTTTTCCTTGATTCTTGTACTTTGCAATCGATATTGATCAATAAAAAAATTATACTCGACTTTTCATTGTTTTCCGTAGACTCTCACGAATCGATTACTTTTGCCAAACATTCATATCCTTGTATAAAGAAGCGGGATTCAAGTCAAGCGTAAATAAATTTGCCAATTCGATACATTGGATCCTAATTGAGGACTAATCCCTCTTTTCTACGGTGGATTCATATCGGTTTGGAGGAGATGACTGATTATTATCTCCTTAGTAGTTGTGGCGATGAAGATCGTATTCGCCTACATATGGACTGCTTCTTATGGTGTTTGTGTGGTCAAAGCAATTTATTTGGTTGTGCTAGAAGTTTTCGGTATCCTCTTGATAGTATGAGACTTACTTCTATACCTTGTCTTTTGGTTAGCTTAATATTTTATCATATTCGTAAGTGGATGTCTCTTCATATATTATTCTAAGAACTGATGAGAAAAGGAGCGAACACAGTTTGGACCGGGAATCCATCATCGTCAATCGAGTTGAAGACTTAGTCACTTTGTTCCTTCATTATGTTTTACTTTTATGTCTTTCTACAAAGGATCTATTAATCACTTTCAGTGAAATTCCTTAATTATGTTTTGTTGATCTCTCTATCTCGATCAATAAGTATTAAGTAACCTTTTGTTGATTTTTTGTTTGTCTCATACATGCATACTCTCTTCAGATTTTGTATCAGCATACACACTTTTCAAAATATAATTGGCACGATTATTCTAAGAATCTGAAAAATCCACTCGAAACCCGAGAAAGAAAAGACTTATGGTAACATTTTAACCAAAAAATAAAGTAAGAGGAATGAGGATAATAATTGTTAAAACCTCAATTGCAATTTATGAAAGAAAATAAGCATAACTAAACTAGTTTAAGAACCTATAAAACAAGAAATAAAAATTAACCACAATAGGAACATATCAAACTAATTGGAGAACCTCTGTTTTAGGCTTTTAGCTTTAGCTCAAGCCAAAACAGCTCATTTAAATAGATAATAAAATATATTTAAAAAAACAATTAACCATAACAGGAAAAAAAATATGTCTTCTTCTAGTTTGTAGTTTTAGATTGTATTACTGATCTTATGATATGCCTTGTATAAGTTGTGGTCGTCATTTTTATTATAAGTCTTGCATGTTGGAGGAGGAAGAGGCAGCCCACAAAGGGAAAGAAAGATAACTATGATGAAGCAGATCATCGGCGATCGGAAGATAAAGAAATAGCTAATATATTCAATATAATCATATAAAACACATATATCAATCGATCCATTCCAATGATCCCCTACGTTGATATTCCATTAAGGTTAATTAATTATGCAACAAACACTATGATCATGAGCTCCATTGATGGTGTGTATATAGTCTTGACTATTGATTTTATTCATGATCAGCGGGCACAAGTCCTGATCCCTTAACGAGGATGATTCTTATTCTATAATTGTCCACTTATTTAAAAAAAAAATCATGCGTAATAGTTTGTCCAAAGATATATGATATACATATACATACACATATATATGGTATAATGGTACGAGATCGATCTCAAACTAGTCTAACAAAAAGTGAATATCGATCTCTATCTAAAAATGTGATGAGCAAAAATGTTATATAGTTCTGATTAACGTGATATAAAACAATGTATCTAGAACCAAAACCAATTTATGATGATCATCATGATCAAACTCATTTTCATCATAGATCACCATCTTTATACAATCTTCATCTATCCATTTCCTGGACTTCTGGACACTCCACAATGCTCTCTAAAGACGGTTCCCATGCGATCGACGATGGTGATGACAATGATGAAGCTCTTATGATCCTCTTCTCTAGCTCTACCATAACATCTCTGGTAATCATCAAGTTTCCATCATGATTCCTATTCATCTGAAGCAAAAACATGTCCAATTCATGTCTCGTAAGCACTATCTTCACCTTCATCCCACCATGACCATCTTCATTATCATTACCATCAAGTTTGAAGGACTCTTCTGCTCTTTCTCTCACTTCTATCTTTCCTTCTTCCCCTTCTTCTTGCAACCATCTCTCCATGCAATTGCCCATTAACACCAAAAACAAAATATGACAAATTAAATCTCAAAAAGAAAGGAGAAAAAAAATCACAGATTTGCTTCTCTTTTTCTTTGAAAATAAGTGATTGACATGAGTGTGAAAACACATGTATATATAGAAGGTCAAATTATTAAATATCAATCAAATCTTTTTTACTGATTTGTCTTTTAAAAGCCTTTGAAATTTCCCAACGAC
Organism: Arabidopsis suecica; assembly: GCA_019202805.1. Taxonomy (NCBI): domain Eukaryota; kingdom Viridiplantae; phylum Streptophyta; class Magnoliopsida; order Brassicales; family Brassicaceae; genus Arabidopsis; species Arabidopsis suecica. The sequence goes on from CM032906.1 coordinate 151,339, forward strand.
TCTCATATTCTGAGTGAAAATGACATATTTGAGAATTTTAAAGTCAAAAATGTAATAAAAATATCAGTATACGTTAAAACTTTATGAATTATTTTGCATGGAGTTTATTAACACACCATTCAAAGTATCGTATTATCGTTGATCCATCAAATGGTCTGAGAAATATTAAATAAATATACAAACTTTAGACTACATATATAGTATAGTATTTTACTAAATAGTTCCCACAAAAAGACAACCGTTAGGTTAATGTCGACATCAACCGTTCGGAACCTATTGCCCGACAGTGTCACGGACACAATGCAAAGACTTTTGAGAAGCAGCTATTAAATTATTGATAACAATATCCTTTTAATTACAACTTAAATTTTTTTAATTCGAAACCAAAAAAAAAAGAAAAGACTATGCAATAATATATATTTCAATCTTCAGAGACTTTTTTCTTGTTTTATGATTCGTTTTCGTCAGTAGAAATTTCCGATTCACGTGCTTTGGACCAAATGTGAACACTAATATATCCTCAGGAATTTTACCTGCACAACCACTGATCATTAATAGAAAAACTAAATTGAGTTGATTCTTTTCTTATGTACCCATAGGAATTAACGTTAATTATTGGTATCTTATAAATTCAAATGCTCGGTTCTTACTTCTTACGAAATTTCTACTAGATGACAAAGTAAATTTCTTTCTTAATTTTTTCGCTCAAATAAATACTGTATATATCGTTCTCATATGTCACCGGAAATTAATGAAATGTCGGGAGACAAGTGCCAGATTTTAGGTATGACTTTCAGGACATTATTGAGTAATTAAGTAAGCTGATGTCATATTACGTGTAATAGAAAATAGAAAATAATACTACTATAGTATTTTTTTGCTAATCTATACTTAGAAATAATTAATAATTTTTTAGATTTGGTAATCAAACATAACATACGCTGCATTTCTGTTTCAGCTGAGGTTTGAATTCATCTCCGATTTTGTTTGATTAAAATGATGTTCAGATTAAAGGTCGGATCTAAGTATACAAAATCGGTTTGAGTTATATACATTTCAATCAGAACATTAAAAAAAATTAGAAAAAAATATACTTCTAACTCAATCTCATTTTTGGGTACGGTTGGACAGAAAACGTAGTAGCATTTGAAGCTGGACACCGCACATACCATACATACGTACGTCGTAACGTATCAACTATCAAAGGCCGGCCTCGAGAAACAAGTGTAATTTACCCCCTCTGACCAATAAGTGAATCTAATGGGCTACAATGGAACTTATGGGCCTAAACTAAAGCCTATATTTGGAAATGATTTTGACCCATACAATATCTATCATCATCACACTAACTGACCCATACACATTGTATCATATAAACTTCCACAACATTGTTGACATTGATGTCCTACTTGATAATTTGTAAAATGGTGAAACTGTTTTGTGATTCATATTTTTCTCTCTTTTTTTCAGTTATATAGAATCAGGAGTAATGTTAAATTACTTTTTCAGTAAATCTGCAATACTAACATACCAACAAAAGAAGTTATTTTGATGTTTACAGTTACATTTCTTTTACTTAAGAATACTACATATGTTAGCTATTTTTTAGTCTTCAAGATCATACAATTGTACTATATCACTAATATGATTATAATTAAAAACTAACCTTTAAAATTAAAGTTGTTGAAAATAGTTATTTTATAATGAACGTATAACACATGAACACCATAGGTCCATAATACACGAATTAATTTTTTTTTGTTAAAGCATAATACACGAATTAATTAGTAGCACACGACACGATTTCGTAATACAAGAATTGGTGGCTTTATTATTTGTTCGGATAAAGCTTCCAAATTTTCAAAACCGTTAGCTTATGAATGTAGAATTGTTCAATTATCTATAACGACTTCTTGTGGTTGAACCTATATAATTTCGTAATCCAAGTCAAATATATAATTCATAAATGTAGCAAGAAACTTAAGGATGTGGTTTGACAAATTCAAAAGAATACGACTTCTTCTTTCTTAAAAACAAAGGCTCACAAGTCTTCATTCAGAACAATTCAAAGTCAACGGTATGAAACAGGCAAAAACGACAAATAAAGCTGTCGTACCACTTTTAATTGCACGAAATAGTGACGAAATCAACTCTGTAATTTTCCTTTTCGTACGGATTTTCGTTCTTGACTATTAATATGATCCCACCTTTATTTTTCATGTTTCCTCAAAACTAAATTACGTAACAAATAATTTAGTTCAAATTCCATTTGCCTTAGAACAAACAACTTTTGATTTGTTTGTAACACTTAATGAAGATAACCCTTTTAAAAAAAATAAAACGTATGTCAGAAAATCCAGAAGTCTAAAACATAAAGATCGAGGAAATCTATGGATTATTAGTTGGGTTCTTGATTAGTCAGTAGACTTATTTTCAAAAAACGTACTAACATATATAGTGACAATGTAGGTATCAATAAAATTGATGAACTTTCTATTGTACATATATATATTTGGAAATAGAATCGCATATATACATAGAATATATAAATTAGAAGGTGATTGGTTTCATAAATATGGATCAAATGATATGTAGTAATACTAACTAATCAATAAGAGTGGTCCGTTATATATATTGATCAAACTTCAATTGACTAGTTAGGTACGAACTAATTAATCCAAATGCGACGTGATGGAAATAATGATAGTGGCCCTTATCTATAAATTTCGTTTCTAACTTTATATCCTATAATGTTGTCCACACAAAAAAAATGCCAAGAATATAAATAAGTTCGTAAATTTTTTTAGTTCAACTAACAACTAATGAACATAATGGCGGTGCGCAAAGAAATATTGATCTCTAATCAGATGATCATGATACTGGATCTACTTACTTCATAAAGCTATATATCTTAATCAGTTTTTAAAATAATTATGTTAGAAAATATATATCAAAATTTTAATATTAATCAGTTGTTAAGTTTTGTTATCATGTAACAAAAGTACCATTCCATTTTATCTTGCCCCCATCATTCTCGGTTTCTTTGGTCTTGTACGAAAATGTATTCCCAGACACTCTTCAATAGATTCCAATCAATCTCACAAAAAGTAAAAAAAAAAAACGATCGATTGACGATCCTAGGTGACTCACTTGCGCTCCCATAAACCTCTTAGCTTGAACCTTCTGAATGACTTGAAGTGTTTGTCACAGTTACACTTCGACTCTTCTTTGAAAAATCGGATAGCATAATGCGATCGCTGATGAGATCTTAATTTCATGCCGCTTCCAGATGTTGGCAACATTTTTTTTAAGTTTCATAGTAATAAATACATGGTCAACAAGGGTTTTGATGGTTATGGTTAACCACTACGTATGGTATTTATTTGTATGTTTTTTTTTTTTGATAACCCAGTGTCCAGACCACACAGTGATCCGACTAGCCCACTGGGCCTAAGCCCGCGTGCCTGGGATTTTTAAGCCTCCACTTAAGGGCCCCCCGGAACTGGTGGTCTGGGACGCTGCGCCCCGCAGGTAAATTGCGCAGTGGCCAAGTGGAGATCTAGCAATTGCGCGCTTGCGGGGAATCGATCCCTGGCCTAGACCAACAGGGCAACTCCTCCACAAGTGGCAACCACTAGACCAAGAACACTTGGTTAAACTGTTAGGGTAAACTTTTTATAGTGACTGACCCCACCCCGAAAGGCCCCATATCCAGGAAAATCCTATATGCGTCATAGAAACCCGTGGGCCATCTACAACAGGATTTTATTTGGAGAGGTTTCAGTTCCACCCCGCCGACAGAGAGTCGAACTCGTGACCTCTGGCAGTCGTGTGTGAGAAGTCACATTGAAACCACTAGGCCATCAAGGACTTCTCAAAAAATTTTGTATGTTTTTATTAAAGTATTTATTTGTATGTGCTTATTTAATGTCATATGGCCTTCTTAACAAAAAAAAAAATGTCATATGGCCTTCTTAACAAAAAATAAATGTCATATGGCCTTTATAATATTCGAATAGCAATATAATCTTACTGTTTTATGAAAGTCAAATCTCAATATTATAAGCATGCAACGGCCTTACACTTGTGTGCTGTCAAAAGAATCTGGTAAGTTAATAATTTGATTTATTTTTCTTATAGTACTTAATTACATAGAGGTCTGGGTCATTAGATAACATGTACACCATTAATTAGATCCTAAAAGAAGTAGACATATGATATATATATATATATATATATATATATATATATATATATATCAATCAAAATTTGTTTTAACAAATGTGGAGAATAGTCAAAATTTATCATCTCACGGTAACTAGTACTGGAGAATAGTTATTCTGTTCGTATAATATTGAAAGGTAATAAAATAAAAATGGTTTCAAACTTTATTATATCTTCATTTTGTATTTTTTCTCAAGTTATTTCAGTTTTGTTAATTGATTATACATAATTAGACAAAATTTAATAAGCTTTAGAGGGGGAAAAAAGCAATAAATAATTAATTTTCTTATAAATACTACCCAATATTGAGGATTGGTCAGCTACCCTCGTGTCCTTGAAATCTTTTTTTCCTCATTATAACATTCACACACCATTTTAAATTTCTCTCTAATTGCTCTTTTTACATTTCAACGAACAAAACACATATATACATATATAGAAAGAAACACAGATACGCAGATATAGTAAATGGCGACTAGTCGATACATCTTTGAGGTTGAGAAGGGAAAGCAAGGCGTCCATGGAGGAAGTCCATCGGTCGGTCCGGTTTACCGGAGTATCTACGCTAAAGGCGGTTTTCCCGAACCTGCCGATGATCTCGTCAGTGCATGGGATATTTTCCGGTTAGTTATCTCTTTAATTACCATCTCTTCTCTTAAAGTAACAACTACCGAAGTCTACCTTTTGGTTCAAGTTTTTATTTTCTATTTTGTTTATTACATATCGATATTGTTGGTGTAGAGATTACAAAACGCTATATCTATATGTTAGTGTTATGATAAATTTGAAGTTTCAGAGAAAAATTATATGGACTCCATATCACAAAAAGTATATGGAGTCAATTGTATCAGAAAATCATAGTCGTATTTAAAGTTTAGTGTATTTCTATTAATTAGATAAGAGATTTATTTATACAAAAGTCAGAACTTGATCCGACTATTGAATTCTACGTTTCCGATCACATTTGTTCTGAATTTTATAGTTAGATTTGAGGATTACTTCATGAATATTGTTTATTTTTTCGGTTCTTGGTTTCTAGGCTGTGTTAAACTGCTGAGAAAATATATGGAAGAGAAAAAATGTTGGGGTTTACGTTTTCTTCCATATCGAAAATGTAAAACTTCAAACATTAGATTTTCCTTTAGAAAAGTCAAGTTGTTATTGCAAAAGTCTCTAGTCAATTTTACTCTCTCTGACTTTGACTTTCACATGAAGATTAAATAAATAAATAAAAGTATGTAATTATCCTCAAATGATTTCAGCTAAGAATCTCAGACAATGAAACCATGTTGCTTTTGTGTCAAATATAATGTTCATGGCGCTATTGATTAATAATAAGTTAATAACCAACAAAAACATTGATATGATTTTTTGTTGTTGTTGTGGATGTTCTGTTTTGATTACAGATTATCTGTGAAGAATTCTCCAGATAATCCTATGCTTGGTCGTAGAGAAATAGTTGATGGAAAAGTAAGCAATCACCAACTTAATCAGAAATTAACTAATAAATTATGTGTTTTTCTGTGATTATGATTTATTTATTTATTTTTTTCCTTCCGACAGGCTGGGAAATATGTATGGCAAACTTACAAAGAAGTATATGATGTAGTGATTAAGCTTGGAAACTCTATCAGAACTATTGGAGTTGGAAAAGTAATTTATGTCCTAATAAACAATTCTTTTTCTACATTTAAACCATATTTTATAGTGATGCATCTAAGATTTCAAACAATATCTTAATTACAATAATTTGTGGACCAGGGAGAGAAATGCGGTATTTATGGCGCCAATAGTCCTGAATGGATTATAAGCATGGAGGTAATAATATGAGAGTGACACCATAATGATTATCATAAATTATTTATGATGATGAATGATATTACCATTTCTCTTCACATTCACTACTTTTAATCATTTAAAGTACTTATCAAAATTTTCATGTTTCAGGCTTGCAATGCTCATGGACTCTACTGTGTACCTTTATATGACACTCTAGGTTTGTAACATTTGTCTATTCTATTGATTGTTTTTTTTTGGTTACATTCAGATTCATGTATGTATAATTGTTTGGATGATGCATTTGTCTAGGTGCTGGAGCAATAGAATTCATCATTTGTCATGCTGAGGTCTCACTCGCTTTCTCTGAGGAGAAAAAGATCTCTGAGGTAATTTCCTATCAGACAAATGTTTTTTACAAGAGAAAAGAAATCGGTTATGTTTATATATCAAATCTCTTGATCATTAGCTAAATTTATGTTCAATTCAAGACTTAACTTACAATATAATGAGTGGATTGACTCACACCTCTTTTTTGTTAGAGTACTTTTCTTCCTATTTCACATTTGGGATTTCTAACCACTACAACAAGACGATTTTTTTTTATATTTCAGTTATTGTTGACAGCTCCAAAATCAACTAGATATTTGAAGAGTAAGTAAGCTATTCTTGTGTTTGATTCTTTGATAAAAGTCCAGTGAATGAAACAATTTTTTTATTTTCTTTTTGGAATAGATATTGTGAGCTTTGGTGAGGTTACAGATGGTCAAAGAGCAGAAGCTGAGAGGCATGGATTAACAATATATTCATGGGACCAATTCTTGAAGCTAGTAAGAGAATCATATTTGTATTTTTTGTATTCTATGTTAACATCATAACAATCAGAATCCTGAATATATATATATTACTTAATTTGAAGGGTGAGGGTAAACATTATGAATTACCAGAGAAGAGAAGCAGCGATGTTTGCACCATAATGTATACAAGTGGCACAACTGGTGATCCTAAAGGAGTCTTGCTTACAAATGAGAGCATTATTCATCTACTTGAAGGTGTTAAAAAATTGCTTAAATCTATCAATGAAGAGGTAACTTATTCTTTTTTACATCATGATCACTACTTCAAGATTTGATCATTATAAATAACTTCTTCTTTGTTTCCATTGTGAAAAATGTAACAGTTAACCAGTAAAGATGTTTATCTCTCATATCTACCTCTGGCTCATATCTTCGATCGCGTGATTGAGGAGCTGTGTATATCTGAAGCAGCCTCTATCGGATTCTGGCGAGGGGTAATTACGTTATATAATCTGTTTCTTTTGTCTACAGAATATGTTCATAAGAGACTTATAATTCATAATCTGTTTCTTCATCAGGATGTTAAGATATTGATAGAAGACATTTCTGCATTGAAACCGACTGTTTTCTGCGCTGTTCCTCGCGTGCTAGAGAGAATTTACACCGGTAAATACTTTGCAAGACTAGTTAAAAATTTTGAAAAACATTTAAGTTATTTTTTCTTAACTGTTGTTATCTGTTTATGTCAATTTTCAGGTCTTCAGCAGAAACTTTCTGATGGTGGTTTCATAAAGAAGAAATTATTCAACTTTGCATTCAACTTGTAAGTGTATCGCTTTAGATTAAAAAATCCAGACTTTTCTAAAATTTAATCTCTGTTTCTGAAACCTTTTGATACATTTTTTCAGCAAACATAAAAACATGACGAAAGGGCAGCCTCATGAACAAGCATCTCCAATGGCTGACAGAGTTGTATTTAAAAAGGTGAAATAATTTTTAATCTACACTCTTTTGATCCTGAACCTTGTGACTGTTAGAACAAAACTAAATCTTGAAAGAGTTTAACAAAACTGTTTCAGGTAAAAGAAGGGTTGGGAGGAAACGTGCGTCTGATCCTCTCAGGAGCAGCTCCTCTTGCAGCTCACATCGAATCTTTCCTTCGAGTTGTCGCGTGTGCTCATGTTTTGCAAGGATACGGTCTAACCGAGAGTTGTGGTGGAACTTTTGTGTCAATCCCAAATGAGCTTTCAATGCTTGGAACGGTTGGTCCACCAGTTCCAAACGTTGACATAAGGCTCGAGTCAGTTCCAGAAATGGGTTATGACGCTCTTGCGAGCAACCCACGTGGAGAGATTTGCATCAGAGGAAAGACTTTGTTCTCTGGATATTACAAACGTGAAGATCTCACTCAAGAAGTCCTCATTGATGGTTGGCTTCATACTGGTGATGTTGGTGAGTGGCAACCAGATGGAGCCATGAAGATCATCGACCGTAAGAAGAACATCTTTAAACTGTCTCAAGGAGAATACGTTGCGGTTGAGAACTTGGAGAACATATACAGTCATGTCGCCGCCATTGAATCGGTATTAGTTGATAAGATAACTTTAAATAACCATTATATAAGACTTTTAACTAATTATCTATTAAAACATTTTGCAGCTATGGGTATATGGAAACAGCTATGAGTCTTACTTAGTAGCTGTGGTATGTCCAAGCAAGATTCAGATTGAACATTGGGCTAAAGAACACAATGTTTCAGGAGACTTTGAGTCTATCTGTCAAAACCAAAAGACTAAAGAGTTTATCCTTGGAGAATTCAACAGAGTAGCCAAAGACAAAAAGGTTTGATTTGGTCATTATTCTTCTAATAAATTCTTGTTTTGTATTTGCAACCTTCTATTAAGTGTGAAAATTGTGGGTTTTGTCTTACAGCTGAAGGGATTTGAGCTGATCAAAGGTGTTCATTTGGACAAAGTACCGTTCGATATGGAAAGAGATCTCATCACACCTTCTTACAAGAAGAAAAGGCCTCAGCTTCTCAAGTACTATCAGGTATATTAAAAGTCTCTTCCCTTTATTTTCACATTAGAAAACATTCAAGGTTACATTGTAAAACCTTAAACTATCTCTTTGGCTTGATGATGTTTAGGGGTCTATTGAATCGGATGATCTTAACCTAAGAACCATTTTCTCTGTTCTTGTTTATGCAGAAAGAGATTGATCAAATGTATAACAAAGACAAACAATTGAAGCTTTGAGTGTAAAGAAAGGAAGTTGTTGGACAAGTCTCTCAGGTTTATATGTTTCTCTTATCACTCTAATTCATATTATTATATGTCTATGTTGTGTTAATATCGAAGTTGCTTGTGCCAAATACATAAGTTTTTTTTTTTTTGCTTGTAAACAACCAAATCTTTTTTTTGTACTTAACATTATCCTGTTTTGTTTATTTGTATTGATATTTTAATAAAGTTCTCTGGCTATGCAATCCACAATGTATAATTTTCATTTTTCGCAGTTTCTTATTAGATTTGCTGAGTATATTCTCAACTCATTGGCAATTAGATTCAGTGTAACTAACTAGTAACTACTAAATTAGTGAGTTTAACACGTTAAAATAAACAGAGGGAAAATGCTCTCAGTGATGGTCAATTTCTTAGTCAACTTTTCAAAACAAGTTTTTGTTTTGCCGGTAAATTTCAAAGTTTATCGTTCTACATTTTAGTTGAGGATAAGATTCATACTCCCTCCGTTTTAGTTTAGTTGTCGTTTTAGGATTTAAATTTTGTTTCATATTAGTTGTCGTTTTAGGTTTTCAATGCAAATGTTTGGTGAAAATTCCAGTTTTATCCCTACTGTTTTAATGTTTTGGCCAATGAAATTTTTTATAAAATATATTAATAAAGGGTAAAACAGAAAATTTAATGATTTTCTTAATTTGTGTGAAAAAACCTTAAACGAGAACTAAAACGAAACGGAGGGAGTAGTAACTAACTACAAAAATTCAAAGGATTGACCGCCTTGTAGAAATAAACAATTTGGGGAAGTGATAATTTATTTATCTTATTCACAAAACAAGTTTACTCTTTGCTAATTTCACCTTATATTTAATATCACTAAATTCCGCAGTGCATGTATAGAAGACAAATACCTAAACATAAGTTGATAGATAACCAAATCACATATCTCATTAAGGACTGTTGTTGAGTTTTACAACTGCCATAGACCCACCAAGAAAGATAAAACACAAAAGAACAAAGACATAAACATGTTTTTTTGAGCTACAAGGAATGAAAAAAACAATCCTTGCAATATCTCACAAGACCCCTTTTTCTTGAGAAGGAAGATCTCACAAACACTATCTTTCTCTATCTTCCTTTCACTCTCACTATATATGACTTATATATAAATTTAAAAAGCATTGAACTTAGAGGAGAAAGAGGATGAGCACTTTCACTCTTCTTTAATTTTTTGAAGAGTCTTCACTTTTGTCTCTTCACACCTTTCTTCAACTCTTCTTCAACCCCTTTTTTTATATTCACCAGAGAAACCCAAAAGTAAAAATGAAGATAAAAGACTAAACCTTTTAACGTTCTTGACGAACCAGCAGAGGTAAAAAAAACCAAAGACTTTCTTCTTCTTCTTATCACGACCTATACACACTGTGATCTCCTTTGATGTTGTTGTCTGGTCAAACCAAAGTGTAGCTGGATACCGCGATATTTGCAGGTGTTGTTGAGTGAATGTAGACGAACTCTAGGGATTTTCCAGATGGCAATGAGTGCATCCACGAGGGTAAACCAAATGAATTGCCTGATCTCGAGAGTCCCCAGATTGGTCCGTAGAGATTCTTGATCGAAAGGTTGAGACTTTTCAAAGGTCTAGAAGATTTGTTAATCACAGTTGTTGAGTATCTGTAGTAAGTCCTTCCCTTTGAGACCCATGAACTAGTTATCTTCTGAAATATAGCCACTGGACCAGAAGCTGCACAAGTAATTAACAGAGTCAAGTCTCTGTTCCATAGACACTCATAGATTCACATGTAGACAAAGTAAGCATACATACCTCGGACTGGAGTAGTCACTTTCGGTCTACGAATAGGCATTGGTCTTCGGACAACAGGAGCAGGAACCACTGCAGTGATACAACAAAAATTAAGCAAACTACTTTGAGTTTCAAACTTCTTCTCAGGGACATTGGAATGGTTTAGAATTTCAAATACAAACCTGGAAGAAACTGGCTATAACCAGAATGACCACTGCTGAGACGAGCAAGAACACCAAGAAGTGGTGCATTGTTGTAAGTAGCAGGCTCAGTCTGCTCATAGTTATCTCTCCTGTCAGCGAAATTGTCGTAAGCATCAGGACCGCCGACAATAGCACCAGTGAGAAGGTTCGGGTCGCTGCCTTTACGGCTGAACCACGTGGCATATCCACCTCGGCATGTGACAAATGTACGGTCAACCTTGACAGAGACAATGGAGGAGCCTCTGTGGTGAACTCTCTGAGGGAAATTGTTACCATAACCAACCATGTAGCTAGTTGCTCTCGGGTTATCTCCAAGAATATAATCCACCTGAGATTTAGCAAAGGAAAGAAGCTGCGAAGGAGCGACATTTCCAGCAGCACATCTCAAGTTGCTTCGAGAAGAAGTTAGGTAATCAGAGTAAACCGTGGTCAAGAAGGAAGCACTAGTGACAAACTGCATATTGTTCCAATGTTGTCTGAAAATCAAACCACCAGGTGTCTTCTGAATGTTCCTCGAGCTTTTACCCAACAAGGAACACATAAAGGAATCAGCTTTCTCTTGAAACTTCCTGAACACAGGCGCGTGACGTCCTGCTTTGCCTTGCATCAAAAACTGTCAAAGAAATAACCGGTTTAGAATCAAACCAAGATTAACAAACCGGTTAACCATATAATTCAAAATTGGGCTGAACTACTACTAACCTTGGCAACAAGGGTTTGAACACCAGCGTACTTAACGTCCCAACCGAACTCAGTCATAGACCAACCGGTTCCACCCATGGCCTCACCGTTGCGACCCAAGTAGTCCAAATAGAACTGATTGTTCGAGGCTTGGTATAGCCACGCAGCTGCCCACAATAACTCGTCCTGAGCATTGAAATTAAGAACAATTTCAGACATCAGAACAATTGACAAAGCACTTAAGCTTAATCTCAGATTACAAAAATTTTGGGATCTTACATTGTAACCACTGACGGATCGGTAGTATTTCTGGGCAACAGTGATACTGCTGTCGTATTTTCCTCTGTATTTGTCGGCGAAATCAAACAACTGTAACAAACAAAAAAGAAAACTGAATTAGGGTGGCAAATCCGTAATAAAACATTAAAGAGAAGGTTTAGTTTACAAGTTTTGTGTAGGGACTAGGGAGTGGCATTTTCGTGATATTGTATGAGAAGAGAGGTTAAATTGAAAAAAAGTTAGTTACACAGAATGGGGCACCGACAGTCCAAGGCACGTGCGTAGTCTTTTTAATTAAAAGAAACACAAAAATAGAAATTTAAGATTGAACGGCTGAGATCATAACAAGATCTGTACAGTCACAACACAAAAAACCCGTGATGGACGGAGAACGACGTCATTACAAGATCCACGAAACGACGCCGTTTATATGGTTAAAATAGTAAGTTACTGTGTTTAAATTAAATTCTACATCCTAAAAAAGAGTTGGAATATCAAATTAGCTAAACTCCTGGTGTGACTCATAATTATAGCAAAATCTCACAAAACTTTCTATTTTGAAAGCTTTTATAAAAAAAACAATTTCGGGTAAACATAATTATCACTTATCAGATTTGTCATTTTCAATTACTACTAAATGACGCCTTAAAATAAACGCCTAACGTGCGCGGAAAATGACATTTAAATGAGATTCTACTTCCTACTCTGCCAGTGTTGCAATAATAATGTGTCTGCAACTTCTCAATGTAACTGCCTGTAGTAATTAATTATACCCACACTTTATGCTAACGTACGCTTCTTAAATAGTAAAATGCGCCGATTTCTTACCTGATAGGCGTGAGTGAGGAGTAGCCTAGAGTAAACAGGGTTAGATCGGCGGAAAACAATTGATGCGGCGGCCATGGCGGCTGCTGTTTCTCCGGCGAGATCCGACCCGGGATTACTCGGATCTATCCTGTAAGCTTTACGGTCCGTCGTCATTTCTTCCGGTCTCTGCCAACAGTAATGGTCGGTGTTGCCATCTCCAACCTAAAAAAAATCCAAAAGTAATTAAAAATCAATTTCATTTTTTCTAATCATTAATTAAAATAAAGTGAAGTATATACCTCGCCGTAAAGGACGTTGGGCTCAGGATGGGCTTTGATGAAATAATCAGTACCCCATTTAATGGCGTCAATGGAGTTTCCAAGCTCGCCGTTGGCTTGTAACTGATTACCGTATTCAATCACACTCCACGCCATCATCGTCACCGTGAAAGCCATAGGTAGTCCGAATTTCACATTGTCTCCGGCGTCGTAGTAACCTCCGACCAGATTCACCTGATGAACCAAAAAGATTCTATAGTTAGTACGGTATGAAACAGGAACAATGTCGGTGACGACGTTGTCTGAACGGAGAACAGATCTATAGTTAATTTACTGAAATGTTGTCTGAATAAACTCAAAATCAAGTGAAAAAAACAGAGTTTGATTCTGGTTTTGGATGATAAAGAGCAACAATGTCGGAAACAAAATCTAGAAAGAGAGAGAGGGAGAGACATACGCCGCTTGATTTGCCGTCGGTGAGACCGGAGTGAGAGCGCCAAGTGACTCTCTGGTTACGAGGAAGAACACCAGATCTCTGAGCTTCGAAGAAGAGAAGACTCTTTGAAAGAGCTTGACCGTAATCATGACCGGAGAAAGCTACCGGAAAACAGAGAAGAAGCAGTAACAGAGCAGCTACGGACGCAAATTTCTCCATAACTAAAAAAGAGAGAGAGAAATGCCGGCGAGAGGATCAGCTAAAAGCGCTGATACAGGGAGACCAGAGACTGAGGAAAGTCGCCGGAGAAGGAGAGAGGAAGAAGAAGAAGGATTTGTGAAGACGAAGGGACGAGCTTAAGTGATCTTTATATGGGAAGGGAAAGAGAGGAAGGAGAAAGCAGGAAGGTACCAAGCGACAGAAATTTTTGACAGTTAGCTTTCATTTAATGATAATTTAATTTCCTTTTCATTCATTATTATGTTTTATTTCGCATTTGCTTTGATTTTATTATTATTGAGTATATTTATTTAGAGGACTACTTTTTTAATTTTTGTTTTAAGTGTTGGTCGAAATTTTGAAATGTACATCACCTATGTAATATGTATACGTTTAAGACAATGATTTTTTAGATAGAAAATTTTGTTAATTAATCAGGTGGAAAATTGTGTTCTCCGCATTAATCATAAATTAATTACAAAAACAATTATTCTTTTATTTTTATTGATGTTAATTGCTTTTTGTATAAACTCAAGAGTAATTACAAAAATATTTTGGAAAAAATAATAATTTATTAGTTATGAAAAAGTGACAAAGTCATGTGAGTGTTAGGCATGACCAAAACCTAACCGTAACCGTATTTCGGACCGTAACCGGACCGTATCTCAACCGTAACCGGACCGTAACCGTATAAAACGGTTAAAAACCGTAACCGTTAACCGTAAAAATAGATTAGTTACGGTTAAAAAATATACTAACCGTAACCGTTAATTAACCGTAAACGTATCAAAACCGTTATTAACCGTATGGTTAACCGTGAGGTTAACCGTATAGTTAACCGTGCAATTAAAACCTTAAAATTGTAATCGTAAGTCGTAACTGTGTCTAATGAAAAGACAAATATCGAATGTCCAGATACAATTTTTCAAAAAAGTAAATGATACATTATATGAACAAATCTACTCAAAAATGGTATTTTCTCAAACGTTTACGGTTAATAATTCTGATGTTTAATAAATTGAAATTATTCTTGTTAACAAAGTCAAAGTGGATTGTAGATTTGCAAATATCACGGACTATGACTAACTAACTTAGTTATAAACTAAGTAGTAGATTGTGTTTTGGTGTTCATGTTTGACTGTCTAGAGTGAAAACACAATTTAATGAGGCTCATAATATTAAAAAATTTAAAATATCATATAATCTGTTTGCTTAAAAAACTGACCCACGTTAAAGACTTGAGCGAATTTTGGAAAACTATTAACTAAGTACATAATTAGCTCACGAAAAGAGTGCATTAGATGGTTTTGTCCACTACTAAATTTAAGCAATTCCACTAATCCACTATTCATTTTTCATAACAAATCATAAAATAGTTTATATATTAATTACTAAGATTTCACCTCCGATATTAACCGTATTGTAATCATCAAATAACCGTAACCGTATTTAACCGTAACCGTTCTAACCGTAACCGTATTTAACCGTAACCGTTTTAACCGTATATATAGTGGTTAAGGTTATGGTTAAAAGAAATTTATAACCGTAACCGGTGGTTAATAAACCGTAACCGTAATAACCGTAACCGTGGTCATGCCTAGTGAGTGTTCCCATGAATCTTTCTTTTCACATAGGGGCGGCGAGGTGGTAAATGAATGTGTTTACATTCACATAAAGTAATACTACTACTAAAACGAGTTTTGTTATTAGTAAATGTGATATTAATGGTTTGATTAAAATTAATCTAATAGTATCATCAAGGCGTTATATGGTGAGAGTGTGAAGACGAGGAGTTTTTGAGGCACATGAAAAGTGAAAAAGGTCATTTCCTACTAACTGATTTTGTTTGCCTTTGTGTCAATTCTCCTTAATACCCCTTCATGTGAACGTAGCACTTCATTTGCTAGGGGGGATTAACACGCTCCATTTGTTTTCAAAATTTTATCACTTTTTAAAACATTTGAAAACTAGTGCATTTTAGAAATAAAAATAGTATGGGTCTAAAACTCTAAAGTTTGCGGTATTTTTTTAATTCATATATAAGTCAAGTGTAGAAGAATTTGTATATTGTTGTAATCATGTTATTGTTAGTAAAAGTTTTAATTTTTTATCGTGTATTATCCTTGATATAATTTGTACCATCGTGAAAAGTAGAAAAGTAGAAAAATAGAAAAATGGCATTAGTCTGTTGAGTTTTTTTTTTTTTTTAATGATGTTTTGCTCATATGTTCGTCGCATTGCACAAACTTATTTTTATTGTGTTCTGGTTTATAATAAGTAAATTGGATGTATTGAAACGATGGTTATTAGGGGATTAGAGGGATCGTTTATAGATCAGAGTCCGGAATTTTTATGAAAACAAACAATTTGGTAAGATGATGAACTTTAGAGTAATGTATTTACTAAATTACGGAAACAGTCACGCAATGACAATGGCAAAAGCAGACAACAATTCAAAGTAAAAAAAAAAAAAAAAAATTCAAAAGAAGAGAACAGAAAACACGTTGACGAGCGGCTTTGACATCTGGTTTTCTGCTAACCATCTAAGTGGTTAACCCGACAAACCGACAAGTAAACACTCTTCTTCTTCTTCTTTCATTTATTCCAGTTTCACTTTCCTATAGTACTATCATTTACGACGATACAAGTTAACAATTAGAAAACTTCAACTTCACCTTGTTGAAAAAAACCTTTAACAATCGAAATCTAAATTAACCACATTTACTCTTGACATTATAAAATAGTTTTATATTACTTGCATACGTATTATACAAATTACAAGAAAAAAAAAAAAAAAAAAAATTACAAGAAGAAGAAAAAAGACAAAAGAAGAAAGGGATGGGGGGTCAAAACGGACAAGCCTCCTTGTCAGATGGCTTTATTCCCAACCGCAATCAACGGCCTCCCGCCGAATCATTTTATTTCCAACTTTACCCCTTCTTTTTTCTTCACTTTATCGCAATTCTTTTATTTTTTTAGTGTAAATACTTTTTGTTTTTAAAATGAAATTTCTCCAGGTTTGCTTTTTTCTTTTGACCATATATATCATCTTATTTTTTAGTTTATTTAATAAAAAATAAATAAGTTTAGTATAGTAAAAAAACCTATATCCTGATCTGCTAATACTATTTTAGTATTTTTATATTGTTTTTTAACTGCGGTTTGGAAAAGTAAAGTGGCACGTAAGAAGAGGTCAAAGAGGCAAAAGCTCCGGTTTGACCGAGTGTCGCCGCTTGAGTCACGGCCACGGCACCGTTCCACTCAGGTGATCGTTTTTGGTAATGGGTCCACTTCTTTTGTACTTCCCAACCAATCAAAAAAAGGGTTAATCAACAACAGTAGTATATTTTTTACAAAATGGGTAAAAGAAAAAAATGACCACTCCAAGGAAGTGCGATTGTATACGTGGTAAGATCTTAGTCGGTGTCATGTGAGACTCCTTCAACAATCAACAGTTACAAGCCCAAAACACAAACAATCCCTGACTGTATATTTGACAAAAAAAAAATATGCATATGTTATGTTTCCATTGAAATGTCATCAGATGACAAGAAATATTGTTTTAATTGTTTGCTTTATTTTATCATTGTTAAGTTCACTATTAATCAAAACTGGTATATAAAAATAAATAAAAATGGAGAGAGTAAACTCATTTATGGTGTCCAATAGTCGATTATTCGTTTATGCATCTAAATCAGATTTTTTTTTTCTTTTACATAGTTCTTCTACATATCTTATATACTGGTTTAGAGTTTAGTAAGAATTTGTTTGATTTAAACTTAAAACACAGTGGACCGATAAATTTGACATGTCAAATTGTATTACACACACGAAGGGTCTTATATTGAAGTCATATATGGTAATATAGAAAGTAATTAATGTAGAAACGAACAACATTTAAGTAATTTAACTTTGCTGTAGTTTCAAGTGAAGTGAGATTAGTTTGCACTCAACTCTATTTAATTTGTGTGCGTCGGATAGATTTGTAGCTGCCAACAGCAATTCTGAGTTGTATCAGTGGAATAAAAAACTGAGTTGTATATATTTTCATCTAAATTAGAAATGTGTGTGTATGACAAATATAATAACGACGTGTATACATGTGTATGTCCATGATAATACGGAAGGCATACATTATATGTCATATATTAAGGCAAGTAATTCAAGTTGGAGAAGTTACTTCGGCTTTATTTTCTTTGATTAATTTTTGTTTTTAAATCAGGGTGTTTTGTTAATTACTACAAAAAATGCATCAAATCATTTGTTGATAAGTCTTGTATTTCTACTTTATTAGGTTTGACATTCGGTCGTAGATTACTTTAAAGTTTTTCTAAAATTTCGTTTAGCAACAAAAAACCAATTTCCCATCAAAATTCATTTGTAAAATATCATGAACTGATTAGTGATCTCTGATTAAGATCTATAACGACATTGATCATAGCTTTACGAGAACATTGAAGAGTAATACAAACATTTCATGCCAGTTACTTGCCTTTTGAAACAATGTAATACCTATTTTATTTAATGCAAACTTAAGGCTAAGGTAATGTATTGGCGACAAAAAGAACTGTTAGGGAAATTAAGACTTACATGGATCTTCTGTTTATTTTGTAGATAGTCTATGAAGATATGAACCGAAAAATAGATAATTAGGGGGTGAATGTGACAAAAAGGAAGAAAAAAAAATCTAAAAATTAGAAATTTTTAAATTTATTTCCAGTAAATAAATTAGTAGCATTTAGTGATCACTTTTATTACTACTTTATTAGGTTTGACATTCACGTATGCAATCAAAAGTCATGGTGCGAAGTGGGAAATATTTTATTTATTCGATCACTTCGAATATTTAAAAAGTAATGTTTTTCCATCTATCATACTCACAAATTTCCCATGGGTTGAATTAGGTGATAACATAACGGTAACAAGTATGAATTATTAAGTTACAAATTAAGAAATTTAAGAATTATATTATATCACTGTTACCAATGATAATACTAGTTGTAAACAATATCAAGTGTTTTTTTTTGTTTCTTATTATAATCATGTAAATTTAACAGAACTCCACATTAGTTAGAAACTGTTTACTTTGTTACCAATTAAAATATCTCTACATTACTGGACAATTATTCATGCAGAATTTTTTGGGTGTTCTCATCATGTTCTTGTTTTTAAAATCGTTGAAGATCAACTACAGAGTAAATAAATGTTAACCATGTAAAGTATGATGACTATGATCTATATCACCTAAAAATTAATGGTATGGTATCCTCTGATCATGACCATCATTTTCAAGATGATGTTCCTTCTTGCAAAACCATGTCAGGTTTACGCATTGAACCAAACCTAAATTGAATTCTATACAAACTCACAAGCTAGTTCAATGTGCGTAAACCTAACATGGTCTACGACTTGAGGTACGGTTACTTGATTTCCCATCACCAAATGCAATAGTTTATAAACTATCTCCCCTTTAACTTTTATTTGTTTATATTGTGAAACTAATAACAGCAATAATTAGAGGTCCCCAGCTATACGAGCATATATATAACCCGCATGCAATACCAAATGATCAAATTATTGAGGAAAACATATAATTACATAACTAAATTGCCATTTCTTTAGCGATTTTATAGAATTAAAAAAAAGTTAGAGACAGAAAAAGTGATACTGTACTAAAATATTTTTAGGTGAGAGGATTCTCCACGCGTAACATATAACTACCGCGCAAGGACCTTCGAGGCCCACAAGCTTCGCACGTGCGAAGCAAAAGACACGTGTCCCTACAAAGATTTCTTACGATTTTGATGTTGTGTATATTTTGCCACACTGTTCCCATTCTTTTCATATTTTTTTTCTTATTCTGTTGCATTAGGTAATTGTTTTGTTAAAATATATTCAATTTAAAGCATGAGGAAAAAAAATTACAGAGCTAAAAGCCCAAAAGCTCATTTTTCATTTTTTTTTTTTATAATTTGGGCTTACATTAGCTAATAAGCTAAAGCTTAGGCAAAGAAGTGTATAGACAAAACCAATTTGTAACATTAGATATCTTGAATTACCATGCATGTGAATAAACGCTTTTATTATCTGCATAACTTTATGGTAAACGAATATTATTGTACCGTAGTAAAAGGGTATTTCGTGCGTTTGAAACGGCCCAAACGCAATAAATATCTAGTTTTGGTATCAAATGGGTCCACGGTTTAATGGGAGCATGTCCCTTAGGGTTTAAGGCTTGATCTTCCAGCTTTTCTCCATCCACGATCTGCGGGGAACTCATTCCTAGAAATTTCTCATTGTTATATTTGTCAATCACTGTAAAGTAATATATATACAGTATATTATTTTCCACTAAGAATATAAGAAAGTACACAACCAACTTCTATATAATCATACAAAATTTTATAAAATGGTATTGGGTTTAAGCTTTATAGGTATTATTTAATGACTTTATCATTCTAAAAATCTGTCATAGTGTCCTACTGCGGCAGACCGATTTTATACCTAATTTTGTCCATATTGTCGAATATTTACGCCTTTTTAAAAAAAGAAAGAAAGATATATAATCACATGTTTCCACCAAGTATATGTCAAAATATTATCAAAAAGAGGTTGTGATTGCCGCAATTGAAGCATGGACTACGTATCGTATCATATTCAAATGTCACTCAGTTGAAAAATACTTTAGTTTTTATGATTGCATTCTTAAAAAATCCATATATAAGTACTAGTAGCGACTGAGCGTATATCAAGGTAGATTATTATAGAATAGATTAGTACTACGTGAACTATGAGTCAATCACGGAATAAACATCACTATCTCTATCTTTCTTGTTCATTACCTTTTTCTATTATCTAGTTTTACGACTACCTTTCTAGTTATCGTTAGTTGTTTCATCGCACTTCAATAATTTTGGAAATTTCATAAGGCTTTTAATGATATAAAACATTCGTTGCATTCTAATTGATGTTTTGATTTTCATATATACATATATTAAAATATAATTAAGTAGTTACACATAACGTCATCTATTAATTCGTTATGATATTGTTCGAATCGCACCGTAAACGTTACTCGAACCTTAAAAACGTTTTACCTTTGGTCTTTGACAAGAATCGATTTCTTCTAATGAAAAAAAAAAGAAGAAGATAAGAATGAGAGACGGTGGTTTACATGTTTGCGGAGGCTATAGCAGGTTTTGATGAGGTTACAAAACAATGGGATATCACAATCTCTTTCACACCTATAAATGGAAGCTCTCGAGTCTCGACCAACCTACCCCCTAGTCGTTAACAAGCTAACAATCACACACGTTGGAGCATTCATTAACTTTTGTTTGAGTAGACCCTCTCCAGCTCAATCGGAATTAAGCTTCCTCATATCTATAGTACTATTCTCAATTCACATGGAGCCATTTGTTCACTTGTACAGATAAATTTATCAAAACCAATACTAACATATTTATCAAATCTATATTTTCATAATTAATAATTATTTAGTAGACATACTAGTCATTGTTAATTTTGATCATATAACTTATAGGTTATCTAAGTTTATTCATTAATGACATCATATTTGTTTATGTAAAGCAATCAATATGTTACAATTCGAAATTGAGTGATATGGAATGGAGTATAAGATATGATTGGTGATTTTCAGTGTATACTATTTTTTTTTTAATCAATTGGTGATTTTCAGTAAAAGAACTAAACAAAAATAAATATATAATTCATTTTGGTATGTGTGATAAAGACATCCACATATGCTTTGACATAAATATATATCAAATCAGGATCTAAAGGTGGGCACTACAAAGATTACATGAAAAAATGAAACCGGTATTTACAAAAAAAATACTCTTATCGACACTGATGTTAGTGGTCATGCATGTAGTATTTTGTTGATTTTTGATTTAAACATGGAAGTATTAAGCTGACTCTAGTAGTGTTTGATGAATCTCAAGTAAATTTACACTATACGTAGTTAATTTTGATCTTATATATACGTTGACCTAAAAGTTTAAAAAGGTGAGAAAATGGGTAGAAATGATAGGATCTTTTTGCAAGCTAATCACTTCCACTTTGCACATTAACTCATATAACAAACAAGAGTTGATCATAATTAACACGATCACCGATAATCTTGTCAATAATAATTCATATATATGATTACATTACTAGCTGGTTCTGATTAATTTGGCATCATGTATAAAAATTCAAGTTCAATTACTCTCGCTGGCAACATTCAACTATTTTCACATGACACTTTTCCGATATATCAAACATTACATAAACCGACATTGTCGCAAATTCGGCGAAGAATCACTGGTTAGTAAGTAGTTTAACAGCCACGAGAGAATCATGCAATTAAATACTTCGAGAAAAAAGGAAACATGAACGGGTTTCAAATGAGAATGCACGTGGAGGCGTAGGGTAATTCAAAGTGTGTCGGTCGGTTTAAAAATAAGACCGGTTAATGTAAGTGTTTCTGGTTTGGAATTTACTGACCGACACTATCCCGAGATCACGAGGAGAAACAAAGTTGGGTGTTCGATCTGGACCGTCCAATAATGGAGGTCCCACGACCGGTGAGTTTCCATCGAACGTTCCATGTTCAGTGAGACAACAAGGACTCGTGTCGACTTGTTAAGGCGAAGATGTTTATATTATGCACATGAACGCACGTGCCCCACCTGACAGCCGAATAAGGGTCCCCACCACGTGATCCTTGCGACGACGTCGTTTAACGGTGCCTCGTGGTGGTCTCCGGCGGCGCCTTGCTTGACGTTAACATTCTCCGGAAGATTGTTTTGACTGTCTAGGTCTGTCTCTCTTTAGTGTAACTATTAACTTACCGATTTGTTTCATTATAATTCAAATATTGCCCCAATATTTACGTGAGAGTTCCATTCAAATGTAACGTTTTTTCTGTCTTTTTTTTTTCCATGATTGAAAACGTCCTAACAATATTGTCATGATTTTCAAGTTTTGGTTGTAGTTAAGAGATTTTTAGGTCTAGAAACAATGTGAAATATAATGTATGATATGTATGATTGGCACCGATTAAACTTTATTTAACTCTCAGTTGTTTAGTAAAATCTATCATAATTGTTAAGAGTTTATGTTCGATTAGATTTTGGTTTCAGTTTTCCATACATAAAAAAGATTAAAATTATTTGAACTAGTGTAATTTAATTTAGTTTTTGGGCCAAAAAGTTTTAGATGGTTGTAAATCGGAATATCTCGATCAACAATATGAAAGGCCAAATCAACTTTAAAGGGCCCAAAGGCCAAATCAACTTTAGACATAGAAGAATGATCTTGAGTCTTGTTCTGAATTAAAGTCATTGAATGCATCATAGAGTCTAGAGTGGAATCCAAAAAAAGAGAATGAATAGATAGGTATTACCTACCTTTGTGTATTGGTTTTGCAGGAGCTCAACTTTTGAAAATTCCATCTGAAAATTCATCAAAAACTGACCTAGCAACAATTTTTTGATTCGGATCAAAACTGACGAGTGCAGAGACAATCTTTTTGACAGGCCAGGCCAATAGGAAATTTGATTGATGATGACTTTAGCTCAGTATGAGTTTCCTTTCAAAAGACACACCGCTTTTGCCATCTTTTGGACATCACTCTAGTATCTATCTATCATCAACAACAGATGGATTGAATTGAATTCAATGCCAGCTGCTGCGATCTTGTCACAATGCCAAGGTTACATTTTCAGCAATCAATTTTGGAGTTTAAAAAATGACTGTTTTTTATTGTTATACTGAAACGAAGAAATAAATAACTAATCGAATTAACTGACAGAGAGATATCCATACAACAAGTAGCAAATAAGTATTTTCTCATTCTATGTTATTAAATTGAGATTGCCTCTCGTCTTCACAACTTTGCTCCTCTGCCTTATCTTTCTCTTTCTAGTTTTTCCTCATCCTCCTTGAAACACAAAACACACCAATGCCAATAAAAATACACCCACAATCAATTTTACTTTTAAGAAGAAAAATGATAAATAAAAAACATACCCTCAATTTTACAAGGCTTTTTTAAAGCCCAATAATGTTTTCTATAAGCCCATACTATCTAAGGGCTCGGGCCTATAAAAATATCATGCTTCGCTATACCATCCACGTTCCACTCTTTATTATACTAATAAAATCCTTTTCTTATGTTTTCTTTGCTATTTTCCCGCTCAATTCCTTAATCGATTTGTTAACCACACCCACACATGACACTAAGCTAAGAGCATTCAGAGAAAAAAAAAAACAAAAGTGTCTGTAGAAACAAAATGGATTTAGCCCTCCTGCTTATACCAACCAACCAAGGAAACAAAAGTGATGCGTCTCATCAACACTCAACAGGGTCATATACGAAACATAACAAATCTCCTTAATTAACACAGCTGCGATATACTTTAACATCTTCTCAAATTTTGATTTCTCAACAAGGTTACATTTTAAGAGTTTCAATAAATATTTGATTTGAGGAAGAAAGTATTGAGAATTTACTAACAGATATCTCATAACAACTACTAGAATTACCTCGTGATTTCAAAAAAAATATAAAAAAAAATAGAGCGAGCTGTTGCAAAGATTGATTTTGCCTCCTCTTTACTACTTTCCTCTGCCTTGTCTTTCTCCTATTCCATTACCAAAGAGAAAGCAGAGTGAAACTAATCTTTCCAACCTTCTTTACTGAGTCTTCTAGGAGCAAGCCCTCTAGAGGAGAGGCTTGGTGTCAGTGGTAACACCGGAGTATTCGGCTGTTCTTCGTCTCCACCACCATTTTCATCGTCCCAATCATCTCCCCAATTATTGTTCCATCCGTCATCACCACTTTCTTGGTCAGATTTTGTCACCAATGCGGGGTTAGAGACTGGCAATTCCATATCCAGCCTCTGGTATTTGTTGTTTCCCCGTGACTTGTTATTGTAAACATGAATGATCACTGGGATGATGACAAGGGAGAGAACGAGGAAAGAGATCATGATGATGACGATGAGTGTTCGTGAACTGATATTGAGAATTGAAGGACGAGAAACAGAAACTGTATCGTCGCTTTCTGATTCATGAGCTGCTGCCAAATCCTTTAATTCAAGGCTGCAACGTCCTTTGCTGGAAGCTAGTACGATTGCGCTATCGTTGGACCCTCCCTTCTTAATAGAAACTCTCACCTGCAAAAAGATATAAGCTTAGATAAGAAGTAGCAACATCTCAATCTTAAACTAATAGGTCTATCCTTTATCCATCCATCGTTGCAAGGTTTAGTCTTGAAGATAAGCAAACCATTCTATAAAAACGTTGTTCCGACGTGAGTATCTTGAGAATACAATTTCTATTTACCGTTATCAGTCTTAACATCAAAACATAGAGAGCTTATTACGCATCAAATGCATTAGGTTATAAAAACTAGAGTTAGTGAACAAAATGAAATCAACTCTTGTTCATAAATTAAAGTCATAAAGTGTAATCCAGCAAAAGAGAATGAAGATATAGAGATATCTAACATATAGGTAATACCTTTGTGTCTTCGTTTTGCAGAAGCTGGACTTTATCCTTCTCTAAACGGACAAAAACCGGAGCAGTTATAGTAACAATCAAAGCCCTTTTGCCTTTGTTCTGAATCAAAAGTGAGAGATGAGGCGCATCTACACAAGAATGATCAAGAAAACAAATCTCAAACTCGATAACCAAAAAATATCTGTTTTAGAGACATACATTATATATAAAGAAATTCAACAAAGACTCACCGTTACCCGGAACTCGCAGACAAGCGGCAAACTCATGTTCATCATCTGTACACATATTAGATGGATCACATTCTTCACCATGAAACCCTTCTTTCTTCCTTGAAGAATTGCTCACAGCCTCCTCCTCTTCTTTAGTGTTGTCAATCTCATCACTTGCTATCTTCCCTTGGCCACTCTTACTACTATCACTACCAATCATCTTAGATCCATCACCCAACTGTGTATCATCATCATTAGTCGAGTTTTTGGAATGATCTATAGTAATACTCTTAGAAGAATCAGTAACATTATCAGAACCACCACCAAATCTTGTATCAGTCAAATTCGAATTCGTGATAGAGCTCGAACCAACAACTTGTGCGTCTCCATCAACCTAATTTCAACAATCATTAGTGTTATAAAACCTCAGATTTACTTACAGCTTTCCCCCAAATCTATACACAGAAGTTTTTAGGGCATTTAGTGTTTACCTTAGAATCAGCGACGAAAATCAAAGCTATACACAGAAGCAAAACGAGATTCAGCTCCATGTTTGACGACACTTAAACTAACTCAAAATCCCATCTGAAATTCGCAAATCAAGAGCTCTGTTGTGTTATTAGCGAAGAAGCAAACATCAGAAATGAAGGATCAAAACTGACCTCGCAATCAAACAATTTGACTCGGATTCTTCTGATCTTCGTATAGTTGTTTTGTTCATCGATTTGAATCGAGAATTGGATTAAAGCTAAAGATTGGCTCGAGACTTGTGAGGAAGAGAAGTGACTCACCAGTCACCACCACCAGAGAAGCGAGAGAAAGAGAGTCTCTTTTTGACTTTAGTCGTCGTAATCCCAGTTATTGTTTCATTCTAAACGACACCGTTTGGAGTTTTTATAGAAACTCGCAGATTTGGGCCGAAATAAATCAGGAGAAATTTTCATATTGGGCTGCTTGGGTTTAGTATGAAACCTTGACTATCAAAAGCCCGTTTATTAATATTCTTGGAGAAATTATCATACTGATAAAGTTGAGCAAATTGATTCTTAATTTTGAAACTAGATCGTACCTTATTAAAAAAAATGTTCGATAAATGGAAACCCTTTTACAAATATTTTACAATGACGACGTGAAAATTGAATTTCTTGCATATTATAATCTATCAATCTCTTAAACTGAGCAAACAAGCTTACTTATCCTTCGAAATGGACTTTTATAAACTTTGTAAACGCTAATAAAGATCATAAGCGACTAACACGCAAAGTGATGATGCGTCGACCACATTAAGAGTAAGCAAAATGATTTTTGAACCAATGCATATCTAAAACAGCTTCGATTAATTCAATAAAGTTCGGTGCATACCGTTATATAATAAATTTTGATTGCGTATTCATTTGATTAAGAATCACTCTTGGAACTTGTTAACGAACCATTCCACGATTATCGAAAATGTCTATAAGATGAGAATTATTTGCATAAAATCTCTTGTCTATTATGATTTATCAATTGAGTAAACGAGCTTACTTATCTTTGAAAATGGACGTCGAAACGTCATATAGTATCATAGGCTATGTATTAATTATATAATATCATTATCATCAAACGAATAATAATTGAGACGTAAACGAATACCAACATGAACCAGCTGCTAGACAACTAATACCTGCATGGGAAGAAAAAGAACCATACGCTAATTAATTAGAAAAAAGTCTAAAGCTCTACTTGGCGTCGGTATTGAACTCGCCACGTGTATTGTCAACGAAGAAAGTCAACTTACCTTAATTCTGGGGTAGTGTTAGAATAATGTGATAGAGTGCATATAATTAATTAACAACCAAAAAAAGAGAAAATACTCTTGTGAGACAGTACAATAAATAAATAAGCTTTACAATGCATAGTCACGCTAAAGTTTCGATAATGTTTTGTCCAAAAAAAAAAAAACAGGTTCAATAATTTGAAAGCAAATATATTAATTTAAATGAGTAAGGTCAAACCGACCAGGTCCACGTCCAGCTCCATTCTATCTTAATTATTGAAGTTTTTGATTATTAATCAATTGTACTCTGTGGAGAACGAAGACCAAGTCAGCTATGTGAACTGTGAAGTGATATAATCAAATTCTTTGTTTATCAGTTTTGTTTTAGATTTCCCAACGACTATGCTAAATGGAATTCTCATTCAAAACACTCTTGTCGACATAAGGCTGTTTATGTGAAATATTAACACCAGTTTCTTTTTGTCAATTTGGAGAGGAGAGTTATACAAATATATATATTGGATATTCCTTATAAGAATTAAATATGGTACAATATTAAAATTTCCATCTACAAAAATTATTCATATTTGTTTTCTCTCATAAAATTTTATCCAAATACGACAAAATAAATTTCCATAAATTTTATTTGAATTCATTCATTTTTATTATAAATTATTCAATCAATTTTTTGAGTATATTTCCGTCTCTTATCAAGAAACGATAGCTTTGTAGCCCAAAAGTTTTATGTCCAATCTCAACCGCCAAATAGCAAGACTTCCATAGACAAGATTATTAATAATGTATATGGAAATATATTTTTTTTGTTAGAAAACTTTAAATATATTTGCTGGTCTGTTTATACAGTATATATTAACTGCGATGAAAAAAATTAAAGATATATTTAGAAAAATGAATTAGGATCAAGACTAAAACAGAAACTAATATTTATTATCTGAAATTTTTATGTGGTTTTTGTTGTTAGCTAGATAGTCGTTAATTTGGGTTTTTTTTTTTTATCTTATATATGTGCGTTATATATATACACAGTGGCGGATCTAGAATATGTTTCTAATGGGGTCATTATATTATATGAATAGAAGAAAAGAGAATTGAAGATATGTTAATGGGGTCAACTCAAAAATTTTTAACCATTTTCTCTAGTTTTTTCTTAATTTTTAATAACAAATCTTTCAAAATATAAAAATTATTGGGATCAGTTGACCCCACTCCCACCAACCGCCACTGTGTATATATATATATATATATATACAATGGCAGAGGCAAGGCTTACGTAGGGGGTCAGTTGAACCCCATAAATTTTCAAAAATCCATTATATGTCATTAGCAATAATTTTAGTGACCCCAACTTATAATAAATTTGGACCCCAATATAAAATTAATGTTGCAACATGAAAGAAAAAATAGTCCAAATATTAGAAAGTTAGATTATCACTAAAATTTTAGACCCATAATTTATCTTAGATAAAAGAAATACTCACCTAATATTACTTCAGTTTTTACAAAATACCAAATAAAAATATCAAATTTTTAAGTGTATTATTTTATATTAAAAAAAAAAATTTTGCCCCCATAACATAAATTTCTAACTCCGCCCATGTATATATATATATATATAAATAGAAACTATCAGTGCCTAATAATTCTGTAAATGATAACACTTAATAGTTGACTATTTTTGAAATACGAAGATTTGATCTGGTCATACATGAAATATGTTGCCTTTAGCATAGAATATTCTTACTTCTTAGCTGTGTTTATCACGTATAATGTGATTAAAACTAAAATAAGAAGAAGACTGGTAGGTCCTCAAAAGTATGGCCAATGTATATGCTTTAGAAAAATTGAAGGTCTACGTTAGGGATAAGATGGGGACCTCATATATGAGCACAGTAGATTAATACAGATATATAGTAGCAAAGCAATATATGTTGGGGAGAAATACATCTATTAATTAGTTACGCAATCCACATCAATAATTAGGGAGAAATGTGTGAATAGAAAATACATCCAAATCGTGTTAGTTTCTAGAAATTCCGTGTACTAGTTTAATGATTGTACATTAAGGTTATATATATATATATATATATATATAATTTAGCATTCGAAAAAGAAGAACGATTATATCAACACTACTGGTATTTATAAAATAGCTGTACTCATCTCTTCATTGTTTAAAATCTGGTACTATAGCATTTCAGAATGACTTTTGAACCCATAAATAGATCCATCCCATGAAAAACAAATTCGTAAATGAAACTCAATATTCTCTCAAGAAAGTATATGTATATGTTTAACCAGTTCATAGTGTAATATACAAACATTTGTAAAATGTCTCACATATATCGTCTATTCCAGTTTTATTCAAACTAAAAATGACAAGAAATCAACCATTAGAATTTTTTGTTATATACGGGCAGCATTAATTTATATTTTCGTTGAATATTTTCTTTGTGGTATACACTCATATAAAAAAAAAAAATTGTCAACTATATTCATGAAACTAAAAGTCTAAAACTGTGATGGTCCACATTAGCCGTCAAACAAACGATATTCGTCACAATGTCTACGATCCGTTGATTAATGTCCCACATTTATATGTTTAACCTATCAAATATACAAAATACCATATATATATTTGTGTGTGTGAGAGAGAGTATTTATAATATGCATACGTGTCCTAAAATAAGCTTATTATAAGTTTATAACATACATATATGGATTGGTCGGTAATTTAATTGCACTGGATACTTGGGAAATTATTTGAATTTAGTATTAATTCCCTATAAGTTGCATGATATATTTAGTACTAATTAATTCCGTATAAGTTGCAAAATATATACGTCTAAACCTGCAATAGGTAATCGTATGAGTACCAAAGCGATTCATGTAGGGTGTTTTACATAGTTGAACTACGTAGTTGCATTTATAAATTTCATCGAGTTTTTAAGGAAAATGATGTTTATGTTATTATATATTTATAGAATCATGTCTATGTGTAGTAGTGATCCAATCGAATTAGGGCAGGTACGGGCAAATAACCTCTTTTTTGTAGTCACATCCAAAAAGATAATACATGCATAAATCACCTTTTTAGCCTTCTAGGATTTATCCGTACGATTTCATACCAAACTATTTATTTATTTAATTTAAACACTATAGACCATGGGAGTATATAATATTTAGCATCGTGATTCCTTTTAATTCCACGAAATCTTAACTGCGTTTTTATTAATAAAATATGTGTTGACCGTTGAGTATGGTTCAATTATTCGAAACTCTTCAATAAAACTAATTTACATGTTCTAATTTGTAGTTCAATAATGGTTATCCATTTTTTTTTTCTTTTAGACAAAATAAGAATTTTTATCTTTTCACAAATATTGGGGAAAAAAAATTAGATTTCAATTTGAGATCATCAGGTCATATAAAAACGGAAACAAAAACGAACAAAAAATACCAAAATCCTAAAGCTATATATTGGCTGATAAAATAAAACTTTCTTATATAGCTAGCTGATCCATGTTAATTATGAACACACTTGACCTGTTGGTTTAAACACGTATGTTTTCTTTTACAATAATATAATCAATGAGCTGAAAATATTTTAGAGATATTTATTATATTCTCAACGTTACTGAACGAACCACGTGAACGAAAAAAAGAAGCAAGAATTAGGTCTAATTTAAAACCCTCATATACCAACATATTATCATCAAATATCAAATGTAGTAGAAGACTGGCATCAGCGACGTCATTTCCCGTCGACGTTACGTAATTCACTGAATCAACGCCGTTGCCGTAGAAAAATAGATCATGGCGAGATGATATCGCGATTAATTGATCTGGAGAAAGCGAGATCCGTTTTTCTTGGGACCTCACAAGGAGACAAAGTTTGGTGACGTGTCGACTTCAGGAGCAGTGGACCACTGTTCTGTCGGCGTCGCCTTTCCAAGACATACGCTAATAACGACAAAACACTACTTTTTCGGTGCACAAAATATCGACTATACCCCTGGCTCTTCATTTTATTTACTGGTTTATGCCATCGTTGTTTTAGACCATCTCCAATGGTTTTCCCTATTTTTACCTCTAAAATAGAGGAACTCTATAATAGAGGTGAGTTTTACTCCAACCCACTCTATTCTCACCTCTAAAATAGAGATCTCTATTTTTTCCTCTATAAAATAGAGGATCTCTATTTTTTCCTCTATAAATAGAGGCGAATATAGCAATCTCTATTTTAGAGGCAAATATAGAGGTGGGTTAGAGCATATTTGCCTCTAAAATAGAGATTGCTATATTTGCCTCTATTTTATAGAGGCAAATATAGAGATGGGTTGGAGATGCCCTTAGGCTAAAAACGTCAACGACGATCGACGCAGTTACTTTCACACTGTGTTTGTCACTCGATCGGGATAAGATTCTCAGTGATATGAATTTACCATATTGCCAATGACTCCATTACTTGGGTACCACAAGTTTGTGGTGCTCTTCGGCTTCTATTGTTCATACGAAAGCAACTACTATTCCAGTTGACGTTTACGTGCAAGAAACAATATTATTATCTGTATGTCTTATTTGCTTCTAAATTGAAAAATAGACAAGCATAAAACATCTCAATTTGCTTAGTACTTATTCTCTGCCAACCAAACTTTCTATATTAATAACCGGGCCTTGTGGCCTAGTGGTAAAGGGGTCACAGCTGTGACTTCCGCCACCAGGGTTCGAGGCACGGCCACTGGTAGGTTTACATAGGGGAATTGCCAGCCTCGTGGGATTAGTCCTTGGGCCTAGGAAACCTTTGGGAGACCCGCGGTTATTCAAAAAAAAAAAAAAAAAAAACTTTCTATATTAATTCTATAAAGTTATTTCATGTATTATTCTCAATAATTAATTAACTGTGATGATATTTCAATATCAACAGAGACCAATTCTATCCATGTCTTTTAAATGGCCTCAAGTACTCCACATGGGTTTCTACCAGTTTTTCTTACAATAATTAATTCGTTGGAAAAAAAAAAAAAAAAAAATTAATTCGTTGGAACTTCTTTTTTTTTTTTTTTGGTTGCATTTGAAATTGGAAGTTACTTGACTCCTGTAAATTGGAACTAAAGTTGGCTTAAGTGCTTTTAAGAGAATTTCCAAGTTAGCAAAAGCGTGCAAAACTGACCTAGATTTGACTCATCATCAGTTTGTAAATATATTTATAATTCCACAAAAAAAATAAAAAAATCAACCACTGATTAACCGGAATAGGGCATATCAACTTGGTTTTAGAATTACTGAGTTAAACTTTGATTTGAAATATAGTTGGTTTGCTAACATTGATTAATTACTATTATTTTTAACTAATTTGTATTAGTTTTCTAGAAGAACTAATGTAACTAGCAGGCCCGGCTTAGAGGGTGTGCACACAGTGCATTTGCACAGGGTCCACTATTTTTTAGTCAGTTTTCTTTAAGCAATTAGGGTCCTGTTTTTTAAAAAATTATATGAAAAGGGTCCAAAATCTAAACATATTTAAGATATAAACGTTTTTTTTTTTAATTGAGCACAAGGTCCCACTTTTATATGAGCCGGCCCTGGTAACTAGATTTCAATATATAGGCTAGCTAGACTAAGCTAATATGCATGTCTCACATATTTTTTTTTCTTTTAGAAACAAAATTACAAAGCAAAAAAAATCACCGAAAGCTAACATGTGATTGGCGTTATGATAACTTTTTGGATTTATTAGGAATGGACCGGCCCCGAGATATGTTCTAAAAGTAATTTATTGATTTGTACGTGTCATTGATCACACACACCTATATCATATACGTACACTTCATATGCAGAATTGAGATTTTAATTAAAACGTACCGATTTTGGCTAACACTGCACGTACTAAAAAAAGACCCACTTATAAACGTATGGTTGCGACCCATACATAACTCGTGACCTCCAAATTATATCTTTTATTGAAATAGATATTTTTAAAAATGTAGCTAGCTCGAGTCTAGAAGACTTTTAGACATTTGATGCAAGTTGAGTTTACCCCCTGTTGAAAAGCTATGATTTGATTTTGGCAAAAAGTCTCATCTATAGGCACAAATTGAAACTGTGGTTCGTGGAGAAGATGAGAAGATGGAGAGAGAATGAAATGAAAGTAATCGTGGCGAGAAAATGAAGGCGTGGCAGAGAATTTATGATTCGATACGGACCTTTTTAAAACAGAAGTCTTGACTCTTCTCTCTTCTTCTCTTACCTCAATAAATTTTAAAAGTTTTTTGTGGGGACTACACGGACTCGTCTTTAATGTCAAATCACCCAAGAGGAAAATAGACGATGGAAGGATTGGAAATTTTTTGGAATTGACTCGGTTGGAGAACTTGCCATTAATATGTGAAGGCGTATTGCGAGAAGACAGAAAAGATGGATAATTTCTGCATCAAATGCGTGTTTATCAATGGTCAAAATGGTGTCGACAGAACTATTT
Organism: Arabidopsis suecica; assembly: GCA_019202805.1. Lineage (NCBI taxonomy): Eukaryota > Viridiplantae > Streptophyta > Magnoliopsida > Brassicales > Brassicaceae > Arabidopsis > Arabidopsis suecica. The sequence continues at coordinate 185,076 of CM032906.1, forward strand.
CAGATGATATCTACTAAGAAATGCACATTTTATCAGATATATGTACGGAATTGATGAATTTATATGAAATACATATAGTAATATATGACTTTTTTCAAAAAAAAAAAAGGAATATGACTAATTGGTAAGAAAATATGATTTTAATATGCTACCATTTTGTATATATCATAGATGGCATCAATTTATACGAGATGTGTTCTATGTTCTAACTACTCATATTGCATTTTGTATATATCATAGATGGCATCAATTTATACGAGATGTGTTCTATGTTCTAACTACTCATATTGCATTTTGTATGAATGGTAATTAATTATGGCAGTCGAATGCTCAAGCTTTCATTTTCATTTGTACCCAAAATTTGATGTATTACAATTTTACTAGCTCTTACTTGATAAATGGTATAAAAACAAGTGTGAATGTATTCCATAAAAGAGGTGTGAATCTAAAACGTCCACCTTCGGTATGAAATATATATTGAGATGAATTTTGCTAAGGCCATAGCCCATAATCAAAGCTACCCACCTTTGTCATTAGTAGAAATTTATCTATTTAATGTTACTACACATCTCGAAAGTTAAGGAATATTTTACTTATTATGTTTCAGCTTTTGAATTAGAATTGTACCAAAGAGAATTGTTACAAAAAGTTTTAGATTCTTGCTAGTCCAACATTTGTCTACACCTAAACTTTAAGATATAGATTTCCAACATTTGTCTATTTTTTCACCATTAAACCTGAATTAATAAAATTGCACACTCCTAATTGATCATTAGATTTTAATCTTCAAAAGTTTGGTATGAACAAAATTGAAGTGTATACCATTTTTTAATTTATAAATCCAAGCTTTTGTAGAATTTTGCGATAATTAGATATAAATATCTATCATAGTCTGTTAACTAATGAAAAAAAAACAATTCTAAGTTAAAGCAAATAAAATCATAGACTAATTAATTTTCATGATTAGTAGAAGTATTTGTGCAAAACGCAACAGAAAAGTATATTGATACACTCCCATATAGATGTTTATCATGAATGTAGTGCTTATAATTCGCATGAAATGATTAATAACACTAAAATTGTGGTTAGAAATATTGTATATTTATTTGTATTATCTCAAAGTAGAAACATTATAACAAAATCATCATGAAAATAGTTTGGCAAACTTTAAATTAAAAAAGAAGAAGAAGAAGAAATCAACAAAAAAAAAGTCAAAGCGCTCCATGTGAAACCTATAAAGCAACCTTTCTGGTTTGTTTTCCTTGTGTATGTGGCTAAGTCTATAAATATGTACAAGCTCTTTCTAAACTTTAAAAAACCCAAAACCTCATTAAATAGATCTTAAAACCAAAAAAAAACACACAAAATAAATTCTACTTTTCTTTCAAAACCAATCTCAATCATATTCTTGTTCAATCTCTTTTGAACTTGAAAATCCTCTGTTTCAAGCTTCACCATTTTCATCTTCTTTTGCTCAAATCAAACACAATTGTTAGGGTTTCTTTCTTTCTTATACTCTACGAAATGGAAGAAAGCAATGATCTTTTTCAGACCAATTTCAGTCCTAAAATATCAGAAATCAGAGCATCTCTGTCTCAGATCATATTAGCAGGAGGACCAAACACACTCGACTCAATCTTCTCACTTCTCACTCCCTCCTCCGTAGAATCCGCCGCAACATCTTTCAACAATCTCAATCCGCAGCCACCGCCGCAGCTCGGCTCCTCCGTCTATCTCCGGCAACGAGATATCATTGAAAAATTTCACCTTCAAAACAGAGCAATCTCCACTCCTCATCCTCCTCTGTTTTCTTCATCGTTCGATCATCATCAAACTTCCGAGCTAATGCTCCAAGCGGCGGCCGGGACTCCAGCCGCCGCTTTCGCCGCTGCGTTAGCGGCTGGGAGGACGTCGAAAAAGAAGAAACTTTACAGAGGAGTGAGGCAGAGACATTGGGGAAAATGGGTTGCGGAGATAAGATTGCCGCAAAACAGAATGAGGGTTTGGTTAGGGACTTACGACACGGCGGAAGCCGCCGCTTACGCTTACGATCGCGCCGCCTACAAGCTCCGTGGAGAATATGCTCGTCTCAATTTCCCGAATCTCAAAGACCCGAGTGAGTTGCTCGGACTCGGAGATTCCTCCAAGCTGATAGCTCTCAAGAACGCCGTCGACGGGAAGATCCAATCCATTTGCCAGAGAGTCAGAAAAGAGAGAGCAAAAAAGAGCGGGAAAGTGAGCAAGAACTCGTCGGCGACGGCGGATTCTTCGTGTTTGTCATCGCCGGAGATTCTTTCTTCGTCTCCGGCGACAACGACTACGACTGCGGTTAATTCAGAGGATAGTTACTGGGTTTCGCCGATGGGTTTGTGTAACAGCGAGATTAGTTCTCCGGCATCGGTTTCGGTTTCCGATGAGATTCCAGCGATGACGACGGCGACGGCGGAGGAAGAGGCAATGATGGGAGTGGACACTGATGGGTTCTTGCTAGCGAGAATGCCATCGTTCGATCCAGAGCTTATTTGGGAAGTTCTTGCCAATTGAACTACGTACACAAAAACTGTGAATTTTGATCAAAATTGCAACAAGAAGAAAATACAAAACTTTGGAATTAGGAAACATGCATCATGAGAAAATTAGGGTTTTAGGTGTGAATTAAGGGTTTAAACAAAACTTTTGTTAAAATCATTCGAAAGTTGTTAAATAATATAATTAGGGTTTCTTGATTACAATCTAAAGCCTCGTGGTTTTTGAAAGAGGTTGTGAAAGCTCCTTTTTTTTTGAATTTCTATATCATCGAAGGACTTTCTTTGTGATTGTACTTAGAACAATTATATGTTACAGTTTTCTTTTAATAAAATTGAGATTGTGAGTAAAAGCTTCTAGAGAGATTTAAGTAACACAGGTGTGAAGTGAAGTTAAAGAATACTGTATAAAAAATTAATGACGTGTTTGTAAAGAAGCAATTAAATAAGATTGGTGGGGAAGGTAAGAGAGAAGAGAAGAAGCACATGTCACAGTCTCGACCATATGCCCAATGCTTTTGTAGTGGTCCCTTTTATTCTCTCCTTCCATGTGAATTGTGATTGATTATCAAAGACTATTTGTTTTCTCATTTATATACACATCTATATTTTACATAAACATTTCTATAACAATGGACCAAACAAATTTTCGTAAACAACACTGGAACATACTAGCAAATTTTATTATGCTTTCAAAGTAAAATCAGAATTAAGTTTGATCCAACCCACATTAGAGTATTAGACCAACTTTGCAAAGACTGAACCGGAACAATGCCAATGCCAAATCCGTTAAACTTCACATTATATTGGTGTTTAGTGAAAAAATAAATAAAAATATTGATGTTTAGTGGTTAATTGTAGTTTAGTGGTACGCATGTCCAAATGATCAGGCCGGACCTATATCTTAAAAAAATAAAAGAACAAAACCAAATCTTGACATTAAAAAAAAAACTTGTCAGCAGACGAAAATAACACAACATTTCTATCTCTCTCTATAGATAATATCTTATTTTCATTTAAATTATTTTTCCCCCTAAGCGTTTGGAAGTTTTAATATTCTATAGCTCATTGTTGCTGCCAGAATTATTAAAAGCAACAACGAAATGAACTAGCTAAACAATTTTCATCTAAACTAACCAAAAAAAAAAATAAAAAAATTTAATACAGAAATAATTAAAATTCAAAAACAAATTTTTTTATTTGTTAGGCTAAGGCGATTTCCTTTGTTTTTAATGGCCCATAGTGCGAGCCATTAGGTTTGTGCCATATGGCATTAACCCTCCTTAGGTTAATTTGACAAGAGATTGTTCAAATTTTCTACACCGTTTATAATATGTTGTTTGAATCTGATGTAGATAAATATTTTATTAAGAAATGGTCACACTAATTTAACTACTTTTCTGAGATAGCCATTAATCCTTTACCACTCTAGTTTTCTCAATTGGTATCTGGTAGATTTGTAGGGTTTGCAACAAAACTATAAAAGTAGATTCATAGTAGCGAGGTTATATAGGACACACAGAGACACAACCACCTAAGTGATTTTATTTTAAGTATTATATTACATCCAAGTATTTAATTTGTATAGTCTCTCTTAGAAGCGTTACTTTCTTTAGAGCAAGCATATCAGATTCAGTCGCTGTCGCTACCGCTGCTGCTTCCACTCTCATTGCCACTGCCATGCCCATCCTTGTTCTTCTTCTTGTGCTCACTTTTCCTCCTATGTTTCTTCTCACCATTGTTGATGAACATTCCAAGGCCATTAAGACTTTTGTTTGTCTCATGAGTTTTCTTCTGGTGCTGCCCTAAGAGCTTCCCATGTCCTTGACCCTTATTAGCCTCTTGGCTCTTGTGTTGCCCTAGAAACGTGCCTAGGCCACTCTGACCCTTTTGGCCATTTTGACCCTTGAAGAGCCCATCAAGAAACCCACCATGGCTACGGTGGTTCAGAGTCGGGCTTTGCCCATATACTGGGCGACTTTGGCTCTGGCTATATCCCTCACGGTTCTGGATATGGCCATATCCCCCATGGGTCTGGCTCTGGCCATATCCCTCGTAGCCCTGGCTCTGGCCATAACCATTACGTTGGCCTTGTGCCACCTCGTAGTAGTCTTTCTCACGGTTTTCGTAGTACTGCATGTTGTAAAGAAGATGTGAGTTTTATGGTTTGTATTTATGTTGTGTGTGGATTTTGGTATGAGCTTTAGATGTCTATATATACTATTGAGATTTTCGTAAGAGTTGCTGAAACCAAATAGGCTCCATTTGTTAGTGTATGTCTTTATCTTGAAATTGTTCTTTAGTTTAAACTAAAGTTAGCCACAATTGAATCAATTCGAATGGCATTTTCTTTTTACCTATTTGGATGTCAATTTCAGAATTTGTTCTCAATTATAGGTGTCCAAGATTCAGATTCTTTGATTCATATTTATCTTTGCAATCTAGAAGACTATAACATGTGGAATTGTTACAATTGTTCTCATCTTTTATAGTACTGTTTTTTTTTTATAAATTAATTTGTTCATAATAATAGAAGTATAGCTAGAGAGTAGAGTTATGTAACATTCTCATTCCAAAGTTCCATAGTTACTTTGTATAAAAACCGCATGAAACCAATGAGACCAATCATTGATATGTTCATGCGGTATCCTCACTCCTTGGATTCTTATTTATTACATTCAGACATAATACATAATTTATATGGGCATTATTTAACTAATGAGCTTGCATATCTTCATTTCTCACTTTTACGTTGCCAAGCCCATCTGAAAAACATAACGAAAAATAAATAAATGACATATTCATGATTTTCAAGAATCTTAATCTTGATTATAGAATTCGAACCTCTTACATGATTAGTGATTAGAGAAATGTTTGCGGCTGTAGCTATTGGTGGGACCAGTTTCCTTGGCGGTGAGGTTAGAACGGGCTTTGCCAGAAAAAAACGGTTCGTCCCAGTCAGAGTCGCTGCGGGCAACGAATTCAGTGTAACCGCCAGCCGTCATGGGGGTTCCTTCGTTGTCTGAGTCAGAGTCCGACTTCTCGTGGGTCATTTGTCGGCCCATTTCGGTTGGTTTCTTCTCTACTTTTCTAAACGACATTGTTTCAGCTGCAAAGTGTTTTTCTTTTTCTCTTCTTTTTTTTGCTTAGCTAAAATGTATTATTGCCTTGGTGAATTCGAGAGTTAAGGTTCCATATTTATAGATGAAGTTGCATGTTGTATGAACTTATCATAAGTTTGCACATTGTTTGGATTCCTCAAGCTTTTGTTACATCATTTTATGAATTAGATTCATTTCAAGTGGATGAGATTTAAGTTCTTCACCTTTTGTGTTTTGACTATATATGTGTTACTATCAAAAATTCGCTAAGAAAACGTTTTTTTTTTTGTGTGTGTGTGGTACATGTAAATTCGATATGTGGTAGAATGTAGTGAAAGTCGGGATGATCACTACATTCTACCAAATACACGTCTTTTTTTGTGATTTGTATACTTGGACCAAAGAAATGTTCAAAGTTCTTTGTATCATAGGTTTGAGTGTGGAATGAACTGGTTTCCAAGTTTAATGCAACTTTTTTTTTTCTAATATGAAAAAATCTTTAGTATCAGCCGCTGATGATCCTCTTCTACCATTCCCAATATGGTTTTGGCCTCAACAAGCTCAGATCATATCTACCATTCTCTTGTAATCTCTCTGTTCGTTATCTAGGCTTCTGCTATCCTTCACCAAACTTGACAAAGCAGATTAAAGGTTTTTTTGCCAACTTCTATCAATAATAATGGCACAAAAATGTTTTCTTACTATGCGTTAAATGCTAGTTATTGCAAAAGAACCTCAAGCTTTTTTCTCCATCAAGCTTTGAACAAGATTCCAATAGTAACTACTCAATGCCATTCTCAATCGGATTTAGCATATTAAGATAAAAAACAAATAAGAACCAAACGCATCTAAAACTAGCGTTGAACTCACGCGTTCAAAATCGGAATTAGATGCCCATTGAGTTTTAAAATATACAAGCTGATTAAAGAGGAAGTGAACTTCGAAAACTACATATTTACATTTGTTTTACTAGACTGAAGATTTCTCTTGTTCTTGAGTTGTTGAAGCTTCTTCATCATTACCAAGTTTATCATCATCATCTTGAGACTTCCTCAGAGCTTGTCTAAGACCCAACACGATAAACAAATTGGTAAGAGCAAGAAGTGATTCAGCTCCTCCATGTAACCAATCAACATTCGACAACGATGTTCCATAATGCACCTTAGCTGCAATTCATTCATTATCGTTTATCAAAACCAATATAATCAATTTTCAAGAACCATTTAAAAAAATTTAAAATCAAGGAAAGTACCATAAATCCCAGCAGGAACTGCATTCCATCAAATCACCAAAGCCAGGAAAAAAAAACAGAGGAAGGATTAAGATTGCTAATTAAAAAACAGAGCATGCGTTTACGATTTGGCCGCAAAAGCTGAAAACAGAGTACTTACTTGTAGCTCCAACGAAGGCAAGCAAGAAGTAGAAACCGAAAAGTGTGAGTTTTGGAGCTGATTTGGATTTAGTGAGGAAATAGAGAAAGCCAATGTAAGGAAACAGAGATACAGCGAAGAGTTGTGATGCTATACTCTGTGAATCAATGGTTGGAGCCCATGGATCCACCGGAAACATCCCTCCTGCGTTACACACGATTGATACTCTCAAATCATCTCTTCTTGCTTTCTTCTCTTTCGTATCGGTGAAGTGCAAGAAGAAGCTTTTGTTTCTAGAGATTGAGACAGTAGACTGAGAAAGCCCCCGAGTGGTGAACGGAGATGAGCCCACAAATCTAACGGCTGAGATTAGTGCAGGAGAGTTAGAGTTTATCAGAATCATGTCTCTCTGTTACTCTCACGGTGAGAGGAAGGAAAACGTTGGTGGATAAGAGGAGAGAAAGAAAAAGAAGATAGAGAAAAAGACTTCGTGTCGTTTTAGATCTGCGTTAACTACATGTGTGTCGTATTTTTAGGAAAAAAACAATGTCAGACTAAACCGGGTTGAACCAAGCTTAAACTTAGATAGAGAAGCAAGAAGAAAGAAACTAGTAGCTTAGCTAAGGTGGTGGTGGTAATTGGTTCCATATAGGGAGAAACAGATCACTGAGAATCCCGTTCTTTCAGAGTCTGTGTTGCTTCCTTAGCTTCTTTGTCAAAGACATACTTCCACATCTCCAAAATGCTAGGCTCCATCGCCTCTCTCGCAAATCCTTTGGGACGGTCAATGGCTCTATGCGTTTACACAATTCATACGTTAAAAAATGGGTATCTCTCAAAAGTCATTTAAAACATCATTGTATGACTTGCCACCTAAATCTATGTATTAGAATTATAGGTCTGATCTGAACATGTTTCGGCCCCTTGAGAATCTCTGGCGCCATTCAATTACCGGTCATAGAGTTTTTTTCAGTGGGACGAGAGAAAATGACTGACTAGATGAGAAAAGATAGGAAGATAAGCTACATGTTGTTTCCACACGACCAAAATTACATAAAACTTATAGACTAGCCTTTAAAGTCAGAAACAAAACTGAGCGACACTATCAAATAATGTCCGGGAAATGGAACGAACATGTTTTTGGACATAGGCGGTGATGCGGGACTTAGGAGGGAACTGGTTCAAGCGTGGCCTGCTCGTGCCATTCACCATTTAAGTTTGACTGCCACAATTTGACCATTCCATCACTTCCAGTGCTAGCTAAAGTCATGCCACTCATGTCCCATTCCATCTGCCAAACCTGACCAGGAAACACCAAACTAATGTAACTTAGTTATGTTTTATGCCAAATTGCCAATCAAACCCTATAGTTAAGTTCTCAGCAACTCCAACAAACACCTAAGAATCAGAAGAGATATGAAAGGTAAAGAGCAGTGGAATTTGATACCTCGCCTTGATGGCCAGAAAGCGAGGAGACCTTCTTTACTGGAAGCCTTCCTTCAAGATCAGGAGCTAAACCAACATGCCATATTCCTATGCCTTTATGAGTTGCAACAGCAACAACCTCGTATGGTCTGTAGTGAAAGATATACAAAAAGAGGATTAGTTTGAGTGTCTCAAGACAGCAACAACCTCGTATGGCCTGTACTCAACCAAGATTGTTTGAATTACCGGCCAATATTTGGAGCCCATGACAAAGCATAAACTGGATCACCTTTGTCTTCTGGTAAGGCTAATTCTGCTACTGCCAACCATCTGTTATGAGCTTCATCAAACTCCCATATCTAAAACAACAAAATAAATGGTGATTCCTTCTATTCGATTCACAGTTCAAAGAAAGTGAAATAAAGTCTCAGTTCAAAATATACCTTGGAAGAGTTAAGATGTGGAGAGTCAGAGTTGAAGGCTAAAACAAAGCTTGGTTCTTGCTCTTCACCTTTCATCGGATTCCAAGAAACAGATGCAGATAAGCTTGAAGGTTTACCGAGCGTCGATAGAGAATCGATAACATTCTGAAACTCGGCCTACACAGAATGGTGAGAAATAAGACAAGAGTAGAGATGTACAAGAAATCGATAGAAACAACAAGAACTTATAGAAAGATAAGCCACCTGAAGTTGCCAATTCTTTAGTTCCAAAGGATTCAACAGCTCAAAAACCCTAAGGTACCCATCAGAATATGCTGCAACCTACAAAAATAATCAATGAATCATTCATAAATGTTAGCAGAAGAGCTTGTTGAACATTGAAACGAAACCAATCAAAGCAAAAAACAGACTCTCTCACCATCTTTAGACTCTTTCTGGAAACTCCAAATTGAACATCGAGCACTTGGCTAGACTTGTTCTTTATACTCTTACACAATTTCCACTCAAGATCATGTGAGTCTACCAAAAACAAAACAACTCTATAAGATAAACAGATTCTTAACATTTTCAAACAATGGACTTAGCAACGAATCCATGGAGATTTTTTCACAGTGAGTTTACCTTCAGAGAGCTCCTCCCAAATTGATAAGCTCCCATCTTCGCAAATGCAGGCTACTGCATCGCCGTACTCTGAAGGCAACCAAACGATCTTTACGACACTCGATTCACTAACCCTAACTTTGGAAGTGCAAGTGAAAGTCGAAGAAGACGAAGTAGAGGAGTCGTATACGGAAAAGCTTCCATCGAGGGATCCGGTGGCTAATCGGTGGCCGGAGTGATTCCAGGAGGAACATGTGGTGCCAGAATCTAGCGTCGCCATTGATTTCGCCATTTTCTCGTGCACACTGAGAATCTTCGGTGGTTAGGCGATTTTTTCGATTCGATTTCTAATTCGAAATTGGGCCATTACGCACTTAATTGGCCCATTTATGCAATCGACAAATCGCATATGTTGAAATTGTTTATTCCGTTGTTGTTACGGTTACTAAAATTGTTATCACATTTGTCGTTAGCCGATACAAAACGTAATTTTTTAATTTTTTAAAAAAGCTTTTTTAAATCTTAAATATTAATAAAGACAATTTTGATAAAGCTTAAGATTATAGATATTTTTGACCTTCTATAAAATTTATAATATTTGAAAACATACTATAAAGTTTAAATTGGTAATATGATCATTACATAAAAATATTATATAGGAGACAGTTTTTTACAAAAGATACTCATAAATTGAGATTTTTATATAGTCTTATTAGTTAGATCCTTGAATTTTTGTTTTGATTACACGCAAACGAGAAAATAATACATATTTGGATTTGTATATCCAAAATGTGTGTAATTCAACATTTGTACAAATATATGAAAAAGAGGAGTTGTCACTTAGATCCCGATGTCATAGAGACGGAGCGGCAAAAATCTAGCACCATTCTCTTTGCTAATATTGTCATAGAAGTATCACCAAATCATTGCAAATTTAAGTTCTAACAAATACAACATTCGGTATTAGGATTTAATGTATATTTGAGTATTATGTTTTACTTCTTGGATTCATAGAACCTAAGAGGAATATATATGGTAAAAGTGCTTAAGGTTAATCGTGTCATTCATATGTTTACGGGTTGAAGCAGCTGTTGATGAAGTAGCTATGGACGAAGCATCAATTTCAATTTCTATCATGCAAGAGTTGGCCAAATATGAGAGTGCGGAAAGAGAAGTTCAAAGACTGCAATGGATAATCATGGAGAATGAGTCAAATGACGAAAAGGAAATACTGAAATCTCACTTTAAGGTTGTGAAAGCGAATGTGAAAGCTTTTGTGAGAGAGATGTTGCAAGCATCTGACAAGGAAAGGGCTCTGGAAGTTGTGAAGAAAGTGAGGAGGACTTCAGATCAGGGAGTAGCTATGGACGAAGCATCAATTTCAGTTTCTGAATCCATCATGCAACAGTTGGCCAAATATGAGAGTGCGGAAAGAGGTTTCAGAGACTGCAATGGATACTTATGGAGAATGAGTCCAATTGTTGCATGATGAGTTTAAATTGGTAATATGACCATTGCATAAAAATATTAAATTAGAGACAATTTTAACAAAAGATACATATAAAATTGAGATTTTTATTGTCTTATTATTTAGACTCTTGGATATTTGTTTTGATTACATGGAAACGAAAAAAATAATACATGTTTGGACTTGTATATCCAAAATGTGTGTAGTTCAACATTTGTACAAATATATGAAAAGATGATTGGCGCTTAGATCCTGATGTCATAGAGACGGAACGGGACAAATCTTGCACCATTCTCTTTGCTAATATTGTCTTAGTAGTAGCACCAAATCATTGCAAATTTAAGTTCTAACAAAGAGTGATACAACATTCAGTTATTATGGTTTAATGTATATTCGAGTATTATGTTTTACTTCTTGGATTCATAGAACCAAATAACAAGTAAGAGATACATTAATACCTAATCAAAAAATGCATAACCGCAAAGAGATACAAAAACTCAATGACGACGAAAAAAAAAAAAAAAATACAAAAACTCAATGAGTGGTATAACATTCCCAAGCCTTAAGGTTTTCTACTAATCTAAAATAGATTTTCGTGATATAAAAGTTGTAGATACATATAAAATATGTATTATATACAAGAAGAGTCTTAAATAGCCATACAATATTCTATCACTTTCTAATATATAAGTCTATATTTGTTTCAAGGCTAATCGACGATTTATTTCTCTAACTCCAATAAACTCGTCAAAAGGCTCGGAAACATAGTTGATGACACTATTTCGATGACTCTGATCAAAAGAAAAATTTGAATGTGGGGTTTGATTGGTAGGATCTGTCCATTTATTAATTTCAGAGCTTTAAAACTAAACAATTATGTTTTACAATATTTTTTAAAAGCTATAGCTAAGAAAAAAAGTTCTTTGAAAATATTGCTTTTCCTTTAAAAATATTTATAAATATTATTCAGATTTTTTTAAAATATAAATATTATTCAAACAAAGCAGAAATAAATAAGTAGAAAAAAGGCTGTCCAAAAAAAAATTGAAAGGCGTTTGCCAGCCACGTTAAAAAACGTAGTAATCGCGTCATCATTTCGGAAAAATGGATAAGAAAATCCTCACCTTTCTTAAAAACATAGAAAAACCCTCAACTTTTTTTGTGGGTTTTTAAACCCTCACCTTTTTAGAAATGGTTAAATAAACCCTAATATTAATAAACTTAATTTAATTTTTTTTAAAAATCATTATATTAAAATAGTAAGAAACAAAAATAATTTAATTTATGATTTTTTATTTCAAATTTGAGTTTACGATTTTTTTCTAAAATTAGGGTTTTTACGCTATGAACATTTATACACCATTTAGTTGAGATTAGACAAATTATTTTTGTTACAATTAGAAGTTATGTTATATAAACTACAAAATTTATAGGATATCACATTTGATTTTTTTTTATTCGAGTGTTCAGGTTTTGGATAAAAATATAGTTAAATAATGAATTTTAATATATCGTAATATATATATATATATACATATATATATATATATAAATATTAATTGTTAGTAAATCTTATTTAGTTTGTCCAATGAAAATATTTTGATGTGGAAATTCATGTACTTTTCGTAGTATTATAAAATTTGGTTTGGTTTTACGTTAGTAAATTTGTGTGATCAAACCTAATAAACCTTAACTAATAAAAACTCATATTCGGTTTCGATATAAGAATTTACATATAATTCGTAATAAAATCAGTTTGGTTTCACGTTGATGAATTTTTGTAACACACCGAATAAAACTTCACTAGTTAACTTTTTTACATCATGACTTACATATTTTCAATTTAGAAAAATATTGTAAATTAGAATTTTAGAAAAAATACCCTAAATCAAATTGTTTCTATTTATTTATGTTTTAGTATAACTATTTTTTTGAATTTAAATTAAGTTTAGTAATAATATTAATACTAGGGTTTATTTTATCATTTATGAAAATGTGGGAGTTTAAAAACCCACAAAAAAAATTGAGAATTTTTTCTATGTTTTTAAGAAAGGTGATGGTTTTTCTACCCATTTTTCCCATCATTTCTATTGCCAATTTGCGAGCCACTTTTTTTTATTACTTTTTAATTTTTACATTTTTATCTTTGGTGAATTCTCACTTTTACATAATAGTCTCCAACGGAAAGACGACGGAGGACGGTGCCCTTAAACGTGTGTATCAGGCTCAGTTCCGACCGCCACAACGCCGATCACTCTCAAATTCTCTCTGGTACTTTTTATTATTTTCTTTCATTATTTTTAGACTTTGAATTCGTTTTTTTCTACCAATTCGCTTAAACCCTAAATTTCGTTAAACCCTTTACCTTTGGCATTTTCTGCAACTGGAAGAAATTTGCGATGAGGGAAAGAGTAAGAGTGAAAATTGAGAAAGAAGTGAAAAACAGCAACTTTAACACTCGACCAGCGATGACTTCGGCGGAACAAATCAATCCGACCAAACCGGAGAGGTAATTTTTACCTTAATTTGAGAAATTCCCCACAAAAGGTGAGTTTTGAGTAATTAATTAGTGGATGCAGGAGCACAAAGTTAGTGTCTTTCCCCTCCGATTTGATGATTCTGGCCAATAAAGCGGCGGAGGAGGATGAGTTGTTACCAAGTAAGAAAGCAACATTTTTTATTATGACTCAGAAGAAAACTTTGTACCTAGTTATTAAAATGGTTATGTAGAGTTACATAATTGCAATATATTTTGAAAGCTTGAGCCATGATCTGATTGATTCAATTTTGCAGATGAACAAGCTGTGACTCAGGGAAAGCTAGAGCTGATGATGCAACAAAAAGCTAAATCAACAAAAGCTCTTAAAGAAGCTAAATTGAACAAAGGTCTTGAATTATACAAAATTTATAAGAGGAAGAAAAGAGTCAACGAGTCTGGTCTTGGAGGTTGCACTAGGTTTAGGAGGAACAACAACTTGTCTGCTACTCTTCAACATTTGTCTTTTGGAGATTTAGTGGTTCTGGCGAATGCAGCATCGATTGATGGTGCCCGAGAAGTGTCTAAGGACGTGGTGGTGACGGAGAGAGTGGAGGAAGATACATGTAAGAGAGCTAAATTGTTATTGTGGTTTATCATAGATATATGCGATTGCTATATGTCAAATTATGGTCTAGAGTAAAGACATTTGAGATGATGAAATTGCAGGTAAGCAGAGAGAATCTGGCGGCATGGATTGTGGAGGTAGTTGCTTTGTGTTATCTGAGGAGCTACGGAGAAACCGAGAGTTGATGCAACAGAAGGGTGAAGCAGCACCAGTGAAGGTTGTTGAAGAAGTTAAACCAAAGAGCGATCCTTCTGATGGTTTTCGTGATGACAAATTGTTTAAGAAAAAGTATGTCACGAGGACAAGAGTGAAGAACAAGGAGCAGCTGGAATCGACATCAGTTGGAGCGGTTGCTGGAACTTGTAATCTTGTCAAGAAGTTGTGCGCACTCAAACCGTCAAGCTTCTTAACTAATGTGGATGCAGCAGAGAGAGAAGAAGGGCTGTTGTACAACAATGGTGAAACTCAATCAAAATCTGAACAAGGCCCTTGCAGCGGAATTAAAAACAAGACGAAGAGCGGAGATGAGACAGAAGGAACCACAGCTGCAGTTTCCGGGGAAAAGCAGTCTGTTTGTCTTTACTCGGCATGGGAACGAGAATATCCCAAGAGAAAACGCAGCCTACTAATAAGAAAACCCAAGGAACCGAAGAAGACATTGGGCGAGAGCAGAGAAGGAAAGGAACAAGTTTGTGACACTTCTGAACAAGAAGCTGAGACAGAAGAGGAAGAGGATGTTTCTGATGCATCTAATTCTTCTAGTTGCAACTTGTGTAGTAGTTTCATCTTCAATGTTCAATGGAGCAACAAGAGGAAGAGAAATTGCATGAAACTAGAGGAAGCACAGAGCAACCGCGTGATCCTTCTTATTGCTGTTGAAGCAATCACCAATCATTTGCGTCTCTTAGACATTAGCATTTAGGAGAAGAGCTCTTAACATAGTCTTCTTGTTTTGTATCTACTCTTAGCACTGTAGACTCCTTTTGTATCTAGTCTTAGTACTGTAGAGACTAGTTAAGAGATAATATAATATAATCTTTTGATGTAAATCAAATCTGATTTATATGACTGAAAATTAACCAGAAATGATAATCTTAAAAGTAAATGAATTGAGAAAAATGCTAATCATAGTAAAAGATTTAAAGAAGTGTACACAATCAAATTGACAGTGTTATTTCATAAATTAAACTGACAATATATTCAAAAAATTGTTGTCATTTTAACTTTTAAAAAGGGTACGGTAAGATAAATTGACCTCTTATGAGAAGAAAGTCTAGATATACTAACTAACCTCTTGGAAAAGTTTTACTACATATTCACATACAAAGTAACAAAAAAAATTCATTACCATAATAGTATATCTTTGGAAGCCATAATAGTTATTTATTTAATGGCTTTTTTAATCTATACACTAATCTTCATATTAATATTTGGTGACTTAACTACGGTATAGTATTATAGTCATATGAAAATAATTAAGAACATGATATACCAACAAGCCGACTCAGCGGGATTCGCTCGGACGTTGTTTTTCTAACAAGCGAGTTGTTGATCTCTGAGCCAACCATCTCTGTTGACTCTCCTGACTCGGGAATCGTCGTGAGCGAGCCCGTCTTATCGAAAACAACGTAGTATTTGTCCATATCTACGTCGCCGTGACCTGCCTTAAACAGAGCGTTTGATTGTTTCTGTCTGAACATTGACTTAATGAGTTTCACCAGAGAACGTGAGATCTTCTTGGTAGGGATTTGTTGTTTCTTGGTTAAAGAAGATGTTGTTTCTGACGGTGGAGGAGGAGTAGGAGAGAGGTGAGGCATGGACATGGATCTAGCTGAGGAGGAGATGGCTGAGTCGAGTTGGCGATTGAAAGAGTTGAGCTCGAACGAGTCATAGAGTGTGCTTTCGCAATCCCACACCTTGTTCTTCTTCATCTTATCAAGATTGGTACTCTCTTCTGTGTTTTGTTTCGGATTCATGATCACCATCTTGTTCTTTGGGTGGTTTTCCATCGTTTTAGTGTTTTCTGATCTTTGTATCGAGTTTTTGTCTGTAGAAATAAAAATATAAACTCCACATGAGATAAATAGTGATGCATTAATTCATAAAGACGGTTCATATATAAAAAAAAAGATATAAATAGAAAATCCGTTTTCCATATTTAAAAAAAAAGTTCAGAAAACAAACCCAATAATTGATGATATAGCAAACATAATAATTTGGAACTACTAGTTATGACCTTATAAGAATATCAATGATCAAAACCTGATAACTCACAATTTCCAATCTTGATTTTCATAATATATGATGATGATGTCGAGCTCTTAGTAGATTGATCATCTCTTATCGTCTTAGCTTGTCTTAAACCCTCAATGATTTCGATATGCCCTTTAATCATCATATCATCTTTCTTTGTGATCTTCTTCTCACCCTCCGCTTTTGTTGCCATCTTCGGTGACTTCAAGGCTCTTTGTTTGACTTCCATCTTATTTATCTTTCTTTATTTCTGTATGAACCTCTTTTCTTTGGTAGTGAAGGACCTGAAAGTTATAGAGATTGGAGTGTTCGGTGAAGAATAAAACGCGTAGCCAATACCTTTTTTATGTGTGAAACTTCATCGTAATGAATTTCACGGTCTCTTCATATATCAAATGTTGCAATTAATATATACACACACACAACCTAGAAATTTTAAAAAAATCTAGATCTAAATTTCTTTAATATCCATGTGGCTATGTCCAAAACCAACGATAATTTTATGACAATTGTCTAATCACTGTTTCTATTTTTGGTTTTTGGGTAATGTTTTGATAACACTATATTCCGAACCGGAAGATTTTAAACACCTAACTATTTCTACGTACGTGACACTGATGCGAGCTTCGTGGCCATTTAACGTGGACAATTTGGAGACCGGAGACAATGCAACTATATGTACTAATAATATATTCTAAATACTATTAATTTTATACAGTATAATTTAAGTAAATGTATATTTATACCTGTACTAATTTCCTTTCTATAATACATGTGTCTAGTTTGTCTAGTTTGGTATGTTATTTATAAGAAATTCATGTGTCATGTCGTGATTGGTTGGGATCTACTAGACAAAATTATCTCCAACATAGCACAATGTGTAATTGGTTACTTTGGATTTAATGCAACTATGCAAGCATGAGAATGGGTCACTTGGAATTATACAGTTTTTTGTCATTCTTATAAATAATTATGAATAATTTTGTACGTATAAAATTAATTGGATCCTCGTTTCAGGGAAAAAGAAACGAAAAAAGGGATCCTTATTTTGTCAAAAGAAAAGAAATGCCTAGATGATAGATCATTAATGAGTTAGGTTCTAACTTGATGACTACTCTTTAGTCGTACCCAATGTCATCACGCAAACCTTAACCAATTAATACAATAACCTTTAATAAATAAAATGTCATGAAATATAAAACTCTATTAGTTGATTAAAAAGAAATCTCTAGGATTGTAAGTAATAGTTTATTTTAATTGGGCTAACGAATTTAGTTTTATGAGATTTGTCTAGGAAGGTGTTAAGCTATACCAATATACTACATTACTCTTATATATAGAATAATAGACTCATACTGTAAATAGATTCATTTGGGTAATTGGTTACATGTTCTAAATCCTAACTCTTAAATCTCTAGACTATTGCCTTGAACAAAATTAAGTTTTGGAAAGTTGGTGTTAAAAATCCCACATAAAGCGATAAGCCATTAAGTAATATATATAGTGTCAGTTGATTTTGAGTTGTAATATGAAAATGATATATATAAAACAAAATTATTGACACATAGTGGTTTAAAGAAAGTATATTGCTGATTTTAGAATGAAATTTAGTTTGAAATGAATGTTAAAACTATTAAAATTTCACGTTGAAAATGTGATGAGATAAATAAATTATTGACAACTGATTTTGATTTGGAACCATAAAAACTTAACGTTTAGGTGAAGTTTGTCCCTTTTGTTTTTCTCCGGTGATTTCTCATAAACATTCGACTTCGCTTTTTCGATATTTTTCTTATAGGTGTTTCGTTGTTTTACGGTTGCAAAAGAGCCACTACCTCTCGCAATAAATATAACAACTTTTCGTCCTTTCCAGACCTATAGTCAGCCTCGTGGTCCTCACTCGTCCCTTAGTTTAAGCGACGTGTCTATAAAAAAAAAAAAGACAATCGTCAATCGTCTTAATCATGTAATTAATATCATAGTTACGTATATCATATTTTATGTAGAATCGCGTTTGTTATATTGGAGTCAGACCATGCAAAACTTAATAAAATAGACAACCGACTTTTCTTGCAATAGAAATTGGATTAATAATAGGTTTATCAATTAATAGTACAAACTACAAAGTGTTACATTTTCCAAAAAAGGATAAAAAACATGTATTTGGTTATGCTTAATTGTGTAACTCAAACTTTCATTGTGAAATGAATATTTACATTCTTATCAAAAAAAAAAAAAAAAAAAAAGTGTTACATTTTGATATCTCACGCTGGTGCTGTGGGAACTATATATAAAAACAAAGGTGGAGAATGTAACACTTAGCTCGATATGGAACCTTCATTCGTCTAGCTATCTCTATGAATAGTATTTTCAATATTAGAACAAGTACATCTGACACCTCGGAGAAACTCTGCGAAGCTTCTTAATTAGATCATTGGTGACCAATTCTCACAGTCTCAAGACATTTCAGTTTTCCCAAGAAATGTTTCATTTGTTTCAGCTCTTGACAAGTTCCTTCATACCCTGAAATCTCAAGCACCTTCACTTGACATGTCCATAAACAAGACATTTCCTCTTCGTGGATGTTCCTCATGTTCTTTGCCTCCCCTCCTTGAAAACTTTGCACCTTGAACGTGTGACATACGCAAATGAAGAATCTGGTTGTGGAAAGACGTAAAGGTGACAATATGAGAAAGTTCGCTGTTATCATCCCGTCATTGCTTAGTTTATCCTTTGTGATTTCTAGTAAATGTTCTTCTCAAGGGTATGTGCACGATATATACTCCTCATTTGATTTTGATGATTATATAGCTGTTTTAAGTGTTGACGAGGAATTACATATTTAGCTAAATGTGGAAGTTGCTTTTGAAATGAAAATTGCATTCTATATAAATATATATATTTAAGAAAACATTATGACGACAATGAGTCCAAATCCATCTTTATGATCTTACAACTACAAAACAATCATTACACACACGTCACCCCAACAAAACAATTTTGACTTAGAAAAATAAACAAACACCAATCAGAAAAATAAACACAGCTAAGCTCTAACTTACACAGTTTGAGAAGGAAACGAGACATTTTTAAGCTCGTTGTGGCCTTCTTTGTCCTCTTGCCACAACCATTTTGGACAAAACCTCTTCAAGATACTCACAACGGTCTCTATGGTGTTCGATCCATACACATAACTGTCTTATCGCTTCTCTCTTCTCTTCTCCTAATCCCAACAATGTCTCCTTCAACTTCTCCTTCTCTTTCTCCTCTTCTCTTACTTGACCTTCAAGCTTCTTCTCCACCTCTTCCTTCTCCTTCTCCATCTCTTCCTTCTCCTTCTTCATCTCTATCACACACTTCTTCGCTGTCAAAAGCATATTCGTCGCTTCAACCACTGTTTCCTCGTAGCTTCTGTGCTTCTCCTCAAGTTTTTCAGACAGGGATTGGAACCGGTTTAGTATTGTTGAATTCACTCTCTCTGATATATCTTTGATCATACCTCGATATGTTTCGTGGGTTGCTGCGATTTTCTCCTCGAGCAATGCTTGTTCCTCTAAATGCTTGGCCTCTATTCTCTTCAACTCTCCTTCTTTCTCCGTTAACACTTGTTCGGTTACTCTCAGTTTCTGGTTAGACAAACGGAGTTTAACCTCGATGTTACTCATCTTCTCCATCAAACTCTCTATCTCGTCTCCTTTCATCTCTAGTTCATTACGTAGACTCTCAACCGTCTCTTCGAGATCTACAATCGCAGATTCCCTCGATGCAACATCTTTACCGGTCTCCTGCATTCTCCTCTCTGTCTCCTCCATCTTCGACATGTACTCTTCCAACATCTCCCTGGCTTGTTTGTAATCATCTGTTAGCTTCTTGATTGTTGCTTCTCGTTCTTCGAACAAACCGTTGATCTGTTTGTGTTCTTGGCTCAGCGTATTGTACGCAGCTTCTTGCTCTAACAACGCTTTCTGCACATCATTTATCTGATTCAGTAACGCTGGTTTCTCTTGCTTCTCTCTCTCGAGTTCTGCTTCGGTTTCGTTCTTTTGCCCCTGTAGACGGTTAACTTCTTCCAGTGTACTCTCGTGATCTTTCGCCTTATTCGCAAGCTCTGCTTCCAATCCATCTCTCTCTTTCTTCACATCTTCTAGCTTCTGATTAAGATCAGATTCCGTCTCACCAGCAACTTCAAGTTTCTGATTTAGTTCTTTGTTCTCACTCGTTAACTTCTCAGCTTCAAGTCTCAAATTCCCACAGATCTCTTCTGATTCCTTTAACTTCTTCAAAATCTCTTGGTGCTCTGATTCAACAGCTTCTTTTTCTTCATCAGTTGTTGCTAACTTCCTTTTGAGATCAGCAATTTCAAGATTTGCATCTTCCATCTGTTTCTTTACCAACTCGATGTCATTCTCAGCCCGCCCGTTTCTCTTGCTCTTTGCATCTGAATCCGAGTCTGAGCTCGAAGAAGAAGAGCTCTCGTTATCTCCTTTCCCATGAACTTTTTTCCTGATCTCACCCGTTAGATCATCGTATTGGTGATACAAAGACTCATACTCTTTGTAGAATTCCTTCACTAACTCAGCAACCACTAGTCTTTTGGATTCATCTTCCTCAATATCTCCACTCTCAACAATTCCCAAGATTTTCTTCACTTTCTCATCAATTTCTGCATTGTTGATAAAAGTTTTTTCTTCATTTTAAAACAAGTCTAAAACCAAAAGACCTATGGATTTGGCATGATCTTAATAAAAACAAAAAGTAAACTAACAAGTGCACAAAGAAAATTACCAGTTTTTGTTCCTTTGAGTGATTCACCATTATCAGGATGAAGATGAGGCTCAAAGAAAGATTTCAAGGAGTCTCTAATACTAAGCTTTCTCATTTCTTCTCCAATCAAAAGTTCGATATCTGGAACTAACAAGTCATGCCCGGGACATCTGGAACTCCATCAAGCAGCACGATCTTTACTTTGCACAATATCACAGAGAAGACATGTGAGAAGAAACTCTAACTTGTTCAAGACAATTAGCAATATTTTATTGACGAATATACCATCATTTTCAAATGTTTAGTAAAATATCAAACTGAAATTAGTAAACTAATGTTAACTTGGGGCTGACTTGCAATTGGATAGTAACAGAAATGAAAAAAAAAAGTAGATGACTCAATTGGAGCCTGAGATGACCAAACAAGTAGATACCAGAACTATAACTATTTAAATATCTTATGACAAAAAGGTGAGATTAGTTAAAAGACAGATGGATCTATCCCCATCCTCTGGTAATAAAAATACAAAGTAGTAGCAGATACTCTCATCCAACACCAAACTACAGAGATCCATACCAATGTGATAGTTATTAAAACTGATTACAAACTTTAAAATCCAAAATTGCTAATCAGTTTTTAGCAATGGGTCTAATTTGAAGGAAAATGAATCTGATAGAAAAAATGATTAGATGCTAATTAAGAAATGAATGGTAGGAGAATGTAGTGGAGCCACCAGAGAAACTTTAGGGGAATGGGAACAAGAAAGCACATAGAATGATCATAAAAAGACAGCTATCATCATCACCATCATAACCATATGAGTTGTTTCTTTTTATGTCTCTATTATACAAAAACAATAATAGAGGGTCGTCCAAATCTTTCCCAAAAATGTTAAAAATTAGCATTTTCAAACAAAGATGCTACACTAACTAGTAGCAGATCCGAATCCAGATTTAATGGAGTTGCATGAAAGATTAATAACAAAGATCAAAGTACATGAATTACAAATCTGCCAAAAATAGCCATTGATTAAGGAACATGAGTTAGATTATTATAGAAACTAAACATCCATTGATAAATACAGCTAAACATCACCGAAACCTCTTAAGAGCATAACCTGAGTTTTTAGCCTATAATCTCTACAAATAAATAAATAAAAACTTCAAACAAAAAAATTCACTAAAAGATGAGCTACTACTTACGCCGGATCGAAGAGTTAACAAGAACTAGGAACTTGAAATCGAAGATCTATCAAAACAGAAATATCGAAACTCAGCTCAATCATTAAGTGATCGGAGATCTTTCTTTACCTGGAAGAAGAAGCTCCGGTGACAGAAAACGGTAGCAAAAAAAAAAAAAGTAGATATTTGTTTACAAAAATTAATGACGAGAAAATGAAACGAATTTATAAAACCGACGAAAGAAAAAGAGAGACAGAGGAGAAGAAAAGTGGTTCGGTTTTGGACTTTTTTGTGCCAGCACAGAAAACGTTAGATGAGTTCAATTTCCAATTATACCCCTCCGTTTTAGAGTTTATTACGTCTTTGCCACTGACAAACCGGTCAACAATATTTACATTTTGACTTTTCTAATATAAGGATCGAGATTAAAATAAAAAAACATTGTAATAATAACTTTTACTTGTTATAATGGTAGATTACAAAATTTTTACAACAACAATGAATCCACGATCTTACAGTAAATATTTTATATTTTGCAAGATGGGTTAGTGAGTGAATATAAACAAATAAATAACAATTTTGTGAAAAATGGAAAAAGAGTTGATTTAAAAAAAAGTTAGGTGTTAAGATGATCAACCTTTAAGATTGATGATTTCTTGAGTTGATCGTATCGATCTCGTTGATAATCAACAAGAATACAGAGTTGTCTTATGGCTTCTCTCTTCTCTTCTCCTAAACTCAACAACTCTACTTCTCTTCCCTTCACTTTCATCTCAAGCTCTTTTATTCTCGTTTCGAATTTGCTCAAAACCTTTGCTAGTTTCAGTTTCTCTGTTCCTTCTTCCGCAAGCTTCTTCTCTAGCTTTGATAACTTCTCCTTCAACAATGTTTCTTGTGCTTCTCTGCATTCTAGCTTTGCGGTTAAAGTCTCTACCTCGCTCTTCTTCTCACTCACCCAAAGCTTCGCTGACTCCATCTCTTTTGCTAATCTAGCAACTCGGTTCGTGGTTTCCTCTGCTTCTTCTAGTTTCTTCATCGCGGTTTCGGATCCTGTGAACCCTTTCTCCAAAGCGTCTTTCATTATATTGAATTGGGTTTCGAAAAACATCAAACTTTCTCTGTTTTCCTTGTTTTCTTGAAGCATGTCTCGTGTTTTGATATATTCGTTTTTGCTCTCTAAGTGTATCTGTTCAGCTACGTGGATCCTCCTGTATAGTATCCTAATATGATCTTCTATCTTCATCCGGAAATCTTCAGCTAATTCTTCCATTTTCCTCTCTAAGGCATTTGGATTCAGTTTCGAATCTCGGCTCGAACCAAATGACCAACGTTTCGATAGCTTCTGATCTTCAGAGAACTTGTCAATGGTGTCTTTTTGTTCTTTGAGAAGTCTCTGTTGATCCTTGATTTTCGCCGATAGCCTGCGAAAAGAGAAACATAAAGACTTAAAGCCTGAATACTCCGAGAGCAGTCGATTACTTTGAAAATTTAAACACTTCTGTTGGTTTACCTGCGAATAATATCATCTTGTTCCTTGACCAATTTCTTCTGATCAGAAACCTGAATGTCCAATTCCTTGCTCGCATCTTCCATTTCATGAGAGCTCTTCGTCTTTATCTCCATATGTAATGAATCAAGCTCTGCAATTCTTCTATGCAGCATCTGATTTTCTCCTCTAAGATGGTCAATCTCTTCATTCAGTCTATTACGCTCTTCCTCTGTTTCTTCTTCCAGACTTTTCAATTGCATCTTCGTCTCTGTAACTTCTTCGACTTTCTTCTCCAACTTTGCTTCAGATTCATCTTTCTGGCTCCGCAATGATTCAAGCTCATATTTCATACCATTTACCTGATCCATCAAGCCCTTAACACGTTCTTTCTCTTCGACTCTCTTAACTTCTAAATTTCCAGCCAAACCCGCATTTCGTGCACGAAGGAAACCGATTTCTTGTTCTAAATTTTTTAATTGGCATTTCAAATCTTCGATTCTCGATGTTAAACCCAACTCACTATTCCCAAACTTGTTCACAAGTGTTGATATCTCATCCCCTTTCTCTTTCAAAACCGATTCCAAACCGGAGATCTGAGATCTTAGCCCTTTGTTCTTCTCTCCTAATTGCTTACTTTCACTAGCTTTCATCGCAATCTCTTTCTCTAAATTTCCTTTCCGATCACACTCAGCTTTTGCATCACCTAGCTCTCGTTCTAGCTCCTCCACACGCAAAGTCAATTCTCGTTGTTTCTCTTCAGCCTCATTCCTCAATGCCTCAATCTTGCTTTGAAGCTCACAAATTTCATTTCCTTCTTCAACAACATTCTCTATTTCCTCTGAAGAGTAATATTCCAAATCCGAACTCGATGAAGCAACACGCGATTTCCCTTTTCTTCTGCCACCATTTTTCGGATCTAAATCTTGTTGGAAATCATCACATGCAGAATAGAGAGACTGACACTGCTCTTGAAGATCGTTAACAATCCCTAGAAGCTCCTTCTTTGAATCCCTTGGAATCCTGTTTTTGTTTTGGATGAACTTTAAAAGTTTTGAAACTTTCTTCTCCACTTCTGCAGAGATAACAAGAGAACTAACAAAACCTTACATAAACAATTTTCAAAGACGAAAATGGTATTTGCAGTGATTGAATCTCCATTGAGCATTAATTCAAAACAAATCTTACCTGTTTTTGCTCGCTCCATTCTTACGATCCTCGTTCTTGCCTCTGCATTTGAACCTCACCAAACAGAAAGTTCAATAAAATGTCCTGCAAACACACAAAATAGCGATAATAACAAATGTTCAGTATCATATATATCCAAAAGGAAACCTCTGTCATTATTATACGTGACAATAATCTTTTGATTTGTGCATTGATGGGAGAAATAATCTTTTGTCCTGTAAAATGGGAATGAACCACATTTCTGATTACTTTTATCCCAAGAAAGCTTCACAAAAAACCAGAATAAGAAACGATCTCATACAAATGGGGATCAAATCAAAATAAAGAGACCACTGAAACGATTTCGATCAGAAAGACTTGAAAAAAGAACAAACTGTATTCTATGATTTACATTGTCTCTTCAAAATTTTCTGCACTTTCTCAGCAAAATCACAATTCTGTAAAATTGACAGAAAAAAAAAGGATTGAAAATATTACCAGGTGTGAGATCGAATAGTTGTTTCTTCGCCTTCCTTGGAAAGCTGAAACCAAACAATGATTTAAATCTAATCATAATTTTTAAATTAGAAAGAGAGATTTTTAGCAAAAAGATAGAGCAATATTAGAAGATAGAGCAATATTAGAAGTTGGGATAAGAGGAAAAAAGGATAAGTAAATAAAATGTAATGGTATTTTTTGTTTACCAATATTAGAAGACATGTATTCAAAAATCCTAACCTTTTCATTATATCAAGCCATAACCTGTTGTTCTTGGCAGTTAAAACCAACTAATGCCTGGCAATTTCCCTCCAAAGCTTTCTGATATTCCATCTCTAAGCCTCTCTACTTCATCCCATCTCCCATATCTTGCATACACATTAGAGAGCATCACTTTGTAAACACTTCTTCTCTCTTCTCCACTCTTCTGTATTTTCTCTGCTACTACTTCAGCCAAATGAGTGTTCTCATGAACTTCACAACATGACAATAGTGCTCCCAAAATTCCTGAATCAATTGGTTTTCGTAATGACATTACAAACTCAAATGTTTCTTCTAGTTTTCCAGCCATTCCCATTAGCTTTACCATGTAAACATAATGCTCTGTTTGCGGCTCAATACCAAACTCACTCTTCATCCTCTCGAAGATCTCTTGACCTTTGTCTAAAAGACCCGAATGGCAACAAGTACAAAGAAGAGCAGAGAAAGTGATCTTGTCAGGTTTCAATCCCATCTCAAGCATCTCAGTGAACTTTTCAAACGCAGAGGAAGCAAACCCGTGCAAGCCAAGACCCAAAATAAGGGAGTTGAAAGAAACAATGTTTTTCTCTGGAATTCCTGCGAAAAGACTCATCGCGCAATCCAGAAGCCCACATTTTGAGTACATGTCTATAAGAGCAGAGCAGACCTTGATATCAAGTTCTAATCCTAGTCGAATAACATAACCGTGCACTTCTTTCCCGTAGACTGAATTCGATAACTCAGCACAAGACCCTAATACAATCGCCACAAGAACACAATCTGGCTTCTTACCACTCATTCTCAGATCAGCAAACATATGCAAAGCCTCCTTGTGATTCCCGCATCTCGAATAACCAGTTATCAAAGAAGAACACGCAACTAAATCAGGCTCACAGATGCTAGTATACACACTACAAGCAGAAGCTATGCACATGCATCTCGAGTACATGTTCACTAAAGCACAACCAACATAAGAATGAGAATCTAAATTGATTTTCAAACAAAATCCATGAACAGACCAAGCAATGAGTAACAAACTCGGATCAATCAAACCCGTCGTTAGGGCTACCATTGTATAACAATTCGGTACATGTCCTCGATGTTGCATCAAGTTAAACAAATTGATTCCTTTATCCCAAAATCCACAGCATCCATATCCAAGAATCATAACATTCCACAGAGCAAGATCTGGATCTGGTATTGAACAGAACAACTTACTTGCTTCAACGATAAGTCCAGCATTTGAATAAGCTTTAACAATTGCACTGCCACAAATTTGATCAAAACCAAGACCAGACACAATTGCAATCCCATGAACACGTCTCAGTCCCTCTGTATCGAAACTCTCTGAAAAGCCACGAGCTAAACACGCATAGGTGAAGTTATCAGGTCTCGTATCAGAACTCAGCATCTGAGAGAAGAGTGACAAAGAAGTACTAAATTGATAAGCTTTAGCATAAGCTCGAATAATAGAGTTCCAGAGGAAAACACTTCTCTCAGGAAATACGTCGAACAGTTTGCGAGCAGACACGAGATCATCGTTTAACGCATAGAATCTAACAAGTTGCGTCGCGAAATACGGGTCACGTGAGAGTTTGGACTTGGTAACAAAGCTATGCAGTTTCTGGGTACTCAATCTCGTTTGAAATTTCCTCGAGAACTCATAGATAATCAAACGTAACTGCGTCTGCGAGGCCATTACAGGTAAACGCAAAAATCCAATCTTTAATCGAACAAAACCTCAAACACAAGAGTTCCAAAATCGGAATAAGACTTTAGGCGAAGATGGTGAAATAAAAATGTGAACTTTGCAGAAGCTTAGAGAGAAGTATCTAAAGAAAGCAAAATTTACACATACAAAAAAAAAAAGGTATTTAAGAGGTTTACACAAAAAAGTTATGTTATAGAACTAACTCTGAAACTTTGTGTTAGTTTTAAGGTTCTTGAAAAACCAAGAAGTGTGTTTCAAAGCTATGTAAGCTCAGAGTCAGAAGCAGGACCAGTGAGTTGTCTACGTCTTCCATGGCTCAAAGGACTCATAGGACTCAAAGGCAATCTTGTATCCTTCCTTGCTTTGCTGTTGCTTCTTCCAAATGGACTTAGTGGTGATGAAACTTTCGGTGTTGATCTCGGTTTTATAGGCGATGATCCTGGAGACCGTAAACCTGCAATTGAAATGATGATTAATCTATTTGGTTTGATCCATCAGAGAGCTTGAGCACTAAGTGGTTTGGCTTATCTGACCTGAGATTGAGTTTCTTCTGTTTTTTATGGTGTCACCACTTTTCTTTAAAGCTGATGTCTTTTTGATTGGAGCTTCTGAGTAAACTGATCTTGTATCTGAGTATTCAGATATTGCATCTAAGCACAATGACTTTGTATACATTGGCATTGTTGGTGGATCTTCAACCACTGAAACACCTTCAGAAACAGATTCCCCTGTTTCTGAATTCTCTTCTTTGTTAAAGTTTGGACTCATCTTCTCTTTCTCTGCAATCCTGTATGAGTAAAGCTGGAATGGTATTTGTGTCACGGATCCTGCGTGAGAACCTGACTCCATTGAGAACTTTTTCAAGAATCTTGCTTCTAAGTCCCAGCAATCAACAAGTGGGTTTTGGATTTGGAGATGACCGTGATCCGGATTCACCACTAGGAACTTCTTGATGTAGCGGAGGATCCGGCATATCGAAGAGAATGTTGGACGTTGATTCGGTTCTGAATGCCAACACCGTTTAATTAAACTAACGAGGTATTTTGGCGAAGGGAATGGGAAAAGAGGTCTCTCTCCCGTTCTTATGTTCTTAGCCATTTTCTCGCCTTGAAGATGGTCATCTTCAAATGGAACTTTACCGGTTATTAGCTCGAAACACACCATAGCAAAGCTATAGACATCAGCTTTATGTGTAAACTTTGATCTCGGAGCTGTACCTTTGAGATCTTGTTCCATCTCTGCTAGAACTTCAGGTGCATACCATATTACAGGATCGGGTGTGGTTGGTCTAGAGGAAGCCCGAGAAAAAGACTGATTTTTAACTGAGGTTAAACCGAAGCCTGAGATTTTCGCGTGGAAATAACCTTCGGTGTGACTTCTCTCTTTCAAAAGAATGTTCATGGGATTCAAATCTCCATGGATAATCTCATTTGAATGAAGATATTCCATCCCTCTCGCGATTTGAAGCATTATATCGATCACAACGGGAACAGAGAAAAGATATCTTCTTCTAGGTCCACAATTCTCCTTCATGTAGCTTTTCAAATCTTTGTGCATCAACTCCATAACCAGAGAACATTCTTTCCTTTCTTCATCATAGAATCCACAAAGGTACTGAAGTATATTCGAATGACAAAGCGATAACAGAGAAGAAATCTCTGCATTTAACGGCTCAAGATCCCCGAAAAAATGTCTCAACACAAAACTATCCCCTAACCATTGAATCTCCTTGTACTGACCACCACCACCTAATCTTCGCCTCACTTGGTAATCCTTAGAACCAACAAGTATCGAACTCGGGAAGAGCTTACCGTTAAACTGTTCCAATCCGGTTAGTTTCTTCAACAGAAAATCAGCTAAACGCTTCTCAGTCTTCCCAATCTCATCGCTCTTGGACTTTCTCTTCTCTTGCAATGCCTCCACTAGATTCCACCTATCTTCCCTCCAAGAATGCTCGAACCGAATGCAAATATCCCTCGGTACCAAATACTGTTTCCCATACCTCCACTGAAACAGCTTGGGATCATTCCACTCCCTATCATACTTTCTTGAAAACACAACTCTCCTCCTCTCCATCTCAGCAGGGTCGAGACCCGAAATCTCTCCCGCTGTCTCGATGGCTTCGATCACAGCCGAAAAGTAACAAAGCAAATTGTGAATGTGAAACTCAACACAATCTTTGTTCTGATGAAAGTTGATAACTTTACCCCACCAATCTTTATTAGACATACAATTCCGAACATACATTTCGCCTTCTTTAAAAACTCGATAAAGCTCTCTCAAAGGCTGTTCAAGAGCTCTCCATTTAGTATGCTTCTCTTCAAGCTTCAAGTTGTGTCTGATCTCTTCGGCTACGGTGTTGAAAGCCAAACTGAAAATATCTAACAACAAACAACATTGTCTTTGGTTGATTAAGATATCGTCTTGTAATACCATAAGCGCGTTTAAACTTCCAAGAACCTCTCCGATTTGCCTGAATTGCTCCATCACATCACAGGCTTGCTTGTCAAGTATTCAAATTTCTCGAATAAACTGAAAAAAAAAAACATGATTCTCTTAAATCATTTATATATATATTAATATATGATTCATGATTCTAGATCCAGCAATATTAAGGTATGGAAGAAAAAAAAACCTGAAATGAAGATCCTTTCTTGGTTCAAGGATCGATGAAATCTCTTGGAATATATGAAAACATATGGTTCAACCAAAAGATCAACAATCTTCTCCAATCTGATCATCAAATGAATCCATCTCAAAATTAGGGTTCAAACTATAAATTCGAGGAGGAAATCAACCGCTAAAGAATCGATCTTTACCTGTAAAACTTTGAATCAGAAGAAGCTTCAAAAGAGAGAGAGAAAAAAAGCTAAGAAGAAGAATTTCTTCTCTTCTCTTTTGGGTTGCTTCTAAATTTTTTTTCCCAAAGGTTTTCGCTGTCTCTCTGTAACGGTTTTGCAGAGAAAGAGCTAAATAATTTTTCCAGGTCTTTTTTTTTTTTGTTCAAACGTCAAAGTGTTACGTTTTCGTCAGGTGTTTTTTTTCTTTGTCCGCATTATTTGGAACCCATTTACGAAGTGTTCCCGCGAGTTTCGTCATTAATTAATTAATTGATAATGTACTTAATTAGACTTTGATTTGAGTTAAAAAGGAAACAATTAATAATAACTACGGTGTGTTTCGGTCTAAAACGGCGTTGTTTTAACGACTTTTTCGATCTAAACATTGTCGTTTTGTAGTCTCAACCTTATCCATTTGAGCATTTTCTTTCCCAAGTCTTAACAAAAACAACCTTAATAAATTAAGATTGATTCTGACCAAAATATAAATAAGATTAAGGCTGATTAGTCTATATTTCAATTCTTTTACGCATTTGAATCTTTGACCTTCCAACTAGAATTTTGAATGTTAAACTAAAAAAAGAAGAGTAGACAATGAGGCATATAATGTTTGTTTAAGAGAAAAGATGACTATTTTGGAAAAAATATGTAAGAAGCAAAATTGAAGATATAATCTTCATTTTGTATACGCTAATAATACTTCATATGCTGGTTTAAGGTACTTTAGTTGGCAAATATATTGGCAATTCTTAACAAAAAAAACGAGTCATGATATGACGAGTAACAAAAACATAAAACAAAATTAAACAAGTTATGATTATTGAATTGAAATCATTAGTTATACTCTATAGAAGTCAAATATTCATCATTTTTATGCTATGTGATCATATGTGTTCAGGACTTCATGTTAAAAAATGCTACGTGTTTAGGTCGAAGATAGTGTTGGTTTAAGCTTGAAGGATAAACCGGAGTTTACTTGAACCACAAGATATCAGTTTAATAAAAGGATAGAGTCAAATCTTTAGGAGTTATCTAGAAGATTTATTAGAGTCATAATCCAGTTAGGATTAGGTCAAGTGTTGAGACTATATAAGCATATATCGAGTTTGTGGTATAGCTTATGAGTTAAGAGAGATTGTTTTGTGAGCTTTAGTTTTGAGAATTTTCTAAAGCATATCAATAAGAGAGTAATTTTTAAAAGCTTTGTGTTCTTAATCTCCTTTGAATTCTAGAGATAGAAATTTTGAAGATTAAAAAGATCATTAGTTCGCAATTCGCGAGGTAGCATAAATTGAAAAGGTTTTCATAGTTGATTATCTTTCCTTCTCTCACATTGTTTGCACATATCTCTCAAAGCCTTGGAGGATCATACAAGTTATGATCACGTAAACTTCCATTTTTTTTCCTCAAGTTTCTGATCGATGAAGAGAATTAATCGATGACAACTTCTTGATTCAAGAATCCGACAAAACAAAAAGGTTAGTTCTACCTTAACACTTAAAACACTTTCTAGGTGTATGAAATAGCATTCCCTTCATTGGAATTCATTTTTACTATATCTTTAGAATCAGAATATTCGTTTCGCCAGAATTAGGGAGATATGAGTTAGCTAGTACTAATTGGCCCCAAAACAAAGAGTATAGGCCAACAAATGTCTTCAGTGATTTGATAATTTTTCATAAAGGTAAAATATTTATTAGTTAATGTTTTTTTTAATGTGATAAAACTTTTTTAAAAAGTTAAACTAGAGTTTTTTACTTTTAATTTTAATAATTTATTAAAATTAAAAGTACTAAGAGATGGAAAATGGAAATTACTAAAATTAATTTAGAAATCTGCTGAATGATGAGATAAGAACAAATTTGCTAATTTTAAAGAAAATAAATTGACAAAGTGATGGAAGTGACTTGTGGATTATTATATATAAGTCGGATGTTAATTAAAAACATAAAATAAAATAATCAAAAATTGTATATGATATAATGAGTTGTTAATCTATTAGAAAAAAATCACTATAAGAATCCAAAGATTGTTGGTTAGTTATAAACTTATAATTGAATTTGGTTATAAATTATAATAATTAATATATAAGTTAGTGTATGTAAAATGAATAGGTGTGTGTGTTAGTCGTAACTTATCATTTATCAAATGGGTAGTTATAATTTATGAACAGTTACGTACCATTACAAACAATTGCGTTTGTTCATGTAAATCACTATATAAGTGTTAGTCTTGTGTAAATGTAAAGTTGTGGAGAAAAGAGAAGTTTTCCATAAAATTTGAAACAATACGATCTGTTTTCTTTTCTCTTCCAATTCTATATTTTACTTTTCTTTATCACATCAAACCAATAGTAAACTTCTATCTACCGATCCTGATTTCGTGCTCGTCTTATTTTTCCAACAAGATTCATGAGTTCTCCGGTGATAAATCAAGACATGATCCAAGAGGTTCTTTCTTATCTCCCGGCTTCAAAAATTGGAAAATTCAGGCTCCTGAATAAAGAGTGCAACAAGAGAAGCTACGAGTCATGGTTTCTCAATCTCAATTTCCATAGAACCAACTATATCTCCGGATACTTCCTAGAAGGCTACGAACGAGGATATAAAGTTGATACTAGTTTTGTTCATGAGAGGAGCGATTTGGAAAACAAAGGAGTCTCCATCGATTTTCTGCCACAGGGAGAGAGAAAAATCAAAGCTTGTGATGCAAGTCATGGAATATTGCTTTGTGTTAATGATACAGGACCAATACCGGAATACATAGTCTGCAAACCAACCACAAAACAGTATCAGATCATACCAAACCCAAAAGTGGGGAGCTGTGATAAGTCACTCGGTATAATGGTAACCGGATTGGACCCTTTCCGGTATAAAGTATTTAGGCTTTCGAAGTCGCCCGGTATGAATCGGAGTCTCAGAACTTTTGCGTGCGAAGTTTTTGATTCCGATTCGTTTATGTGGAAGCAGAGCCGTAGCAACGATTATGAGGGCCGCCCGCGAAAAAAAAAAAAGGGCCGCTCTAGAAAAGTGTATACTTATAAAAAAATTTAACCATAAAAAAAAAAAAACAAAAAAAAACCTTCTCTCACGCGTCAGGTGATTCGAACTCATGACCTAAGATATGTGGTGTATGACATAATACCACTAGGCTACCAAAACACATTGGTATTTGAGGGCCGAAAATATTAATAACTTCTCGGAGGGCCGCAGCTCCCGCTTCTCTTGCTTCTATCCAGCTACGGCTCTGTGTGGAAGAGGTTAAAAAATCTGCGTCTACCAAGAACAGACGGTTTAATTTTTTCAAACCCGGTACAAGCTTCGGGGTTCTTGAATTGGAGATCACGGAACAACAATGTGATCCGGTTCTGTCTCAAAACCGAAACTTGGTCTTTCCTACATACTCCAAACGTTGGTTTATTCCCAGAGTTGGTCAGATACGAAGGGAAGCTAGGTGTTATTCGTCACTGGATAAACAACAATCAAGAAAATGTTCACGGATTATGGGTTTTAAAGAGCAGTTTTGAGAAGTCGTGGATAAAAGTGAAAGATATTAAAAGCATTGGAGTAGATCACATTGTGTGGACTCCAAGCAACGACGTCGTAATGCTTTCTAGTTGGGATCGTGTCTGCCTCTACAACATTAACACAGAGAAGTTGGATTTAGTTCATACAAACAAGGGATTGGCCTCTTACGTTTGTTTCCCGTTTTGTTCTGATTACGAGAAGGTTAATCTGGACGAAAGAAGAAATGGCCTGACAATTGGAAACTAGTCAACAAGGCTCAACGTGGGGGCATAAATAATCAACAAGGCTATAGGAAAATTTAAGTTATATGGTTTGTGTTTCTTAAAAGTTTATGTATGACACCAAACATTAATTGTTTTATGAATTTTTTTTTTTTTTTTGGTAGGCTTATGAATATCTTTTTTTATCATGGGTAATATTTTCCCATTCATTCCCGTAGACCCTTCTTCTCCTAATTGTTTCCATTCTACCAACGAATTTTCTATAATAATTCACAAATCTAATCTGCTAATTATTCTCTGATAGCACCCGCCCAAGTAGAAATTTCTCGATTTCGAAATATATCGAAACCTTGAGTAGTACTAATAAAAAGTGGGATGTTGTATTTCCAGGATTGAGTTTCATATTCAAATGAACCACGTAATCATAAGAAAGTAAGTTTTTTAGTTATGGGCCTAGCAAAAGAAAAATATATTTAAAAAGTCGATTTGAGAGGTTTAATTAGAAACTAAATAGCGGAGCAGATTTTAAAAAAAAAAACTAAATAAAGAAATGATTTTTTACATAAAGAAATATAACATTCTAATTTTATGTTTTACAACAATATAGATGAATCAATGTTTCTATTTATACTTTGCGCAAAAAAATAAAGATGAAACATAACCATCAAATTCATTTTTTTCATATTCATCCAAAACTCATGAAACCTCTTTCTCTATCTGAAATCAACAATCAAAAGTCGCGGGTAATGAATCAAGACGTGTTCATCAATTTTTTAATTTTGACATTTTCTGGTGTAGGTAATTCAACTGTAATCGAGAATGCATACGTTTATGTCTTTCTCCCTTTCAAATTTTGAAGAACCAATTTGATTCTACTCTCTTTTTCAAGTATGATGACATTTCTTGATTCAAGAATCTGACAAAACAAAAAGATTAGTTCTACCTTAACTCTTTCTCCGTGTGTGAAATAGCATTCTCTTCATTGGAATTCATTTTTAATATCCTTAAAATCAGATTCTTCGTTTTAGAATTAGAGACATGAGTTACTACTTACTAGTATTGGGCTATTGGCCAAAAGAAAAGTATGGCCAACAAAATGTCTTCAGTGAGTTATAATTGATAATTTTCATAATTAATGCTCTTTTATTATGGTGAAACATTTAACCAAAGTAAAACTAGAGTTTTTTTTTTATAATTTAAATAAATTACATTTAAATTTTTAAAGTACTAAGGAAACTAAGAAAGAGAAACATATAGATGGAAAATGGTAACTACTAAAGTTAATTAGAAATCTGCTAACAATGATAATTTTATGTTGTTGCTAATTTTAAAAAGAAACTAAATTGTCAAAAATGGTGATATTGACTTGTGGATTATTACACAAGCTGGATGTTTATTAAAAAGAAAAGAAATTGTCAAAAATGATAGATGCATTATTATATAATGAGTTGTTAATTTATTAAGAAAAAAAAACAAAAGAAAAATCCAAAGATTGTTAGGTAAAAAGTTGTTTCCTAAGTGGCTAAGTCTAGCAATTAAATTACTGAAGATTTGGTTAAAAGTCAAAAGATAAACTTTGGGCTAATTTGTTTAATTTGTTTGTTTTTTGGGACACTAGCGAAGAAAAAGGTAAATATTTATACTTTCCTTAAAGGCTTAAACAAAGAAAGGATATATAAACACTACATATTCATCATAAGCTGTTCTCTACCGATCCTGGTTTTTATATTTCTCATTCAGTGATCGTGCTCATCTCTTTTTTCCCGACAGGATCATGAGTTCTCCGGTGATGAATCAAGACATGATCCAAGAGGTTCTTTCTTATATACCGGCTTCAAAAATCGGAAAATTCAGGCTCCTGAATAAAGAGTGCAACAAGAGAAGCTACGAGTCATGGTTTCTCAATCTCAATCTCCGTAGAACCAATTGTATTTCGGGATACTTCCTACAACGCTACGAAGAAGGTTACAAAACAAATTTTTTCCATGAGAGCAGTGATTTACAAAACAATGGAGTCTCCATCGATTTTCTGCCACACGGAAAGGTCAAGATCGAAGCTTGTGATGCAAGTCATGGGATATTGCTTTGTGTTATTAATCCAGAACTAATACCGGAATACATAGTCTGCAAACCAACCACGAAACAGTATCAGATCATACCAAACACAAAAGTGGGGATTTGGGATGTCTCATTCGGTTTAGCGGTAATCGGATTGAACCCTTTCCGGTACAAAATACTAAGGCTTTCGCAGTCCCGGCGTATGTGTATGTCTCGGGGTATGTATTATGTGAATCACAGAACTTTTACGTGCGAAGTTTTCGATTCTGATTCGTTTACCTGGAAGAGATTAGAAAATATGCGTATACCAAGAACAGACGGTTTAATTATTTCCCACCCGGTACAAGCTTCGGGGTTGTTCTTGCATTGGAGATCACGGAACAACAATGTGATCCGGTTCTGTCTCAAAACCGAAACTTGGTCTTTCTTCCATACTCCGAACTTTGGTGTTTTCTCAGAATTAGTCAGATACGAAGGGAAGCTAGGTGCTATTTGTCAGTGGACAAACAAAGATCAAGAAAATGTTCACGGATTATGGGTTTTAAAGAGCAGTTTTGAAAAGTCGTGGGAAAAAGTGAAAGATATTAAAAGCATTGGAGAAGATTACATTACGTGGACTCCAAGAAACGACGTCGTATTGTTTTGTAATTGGGATCGTGTTTGCCTCTACAACATAAACACAGAGAAGTTGAAATTAGTTCATACAAACAAGGGCTTTGCCTCTTACGTTTGCTTCCCGTTTTGTTCTGATTACGAGAAGGTTGATATGGACGAAAGAAGAAATAGGCCGACACTTTTAACAAAAAGAAAAAGAAATAGGTCGACAAATGCAAACTAGTCAACAAGGCTCTCAATAGGCTCGCTCAACGTGGGGCATTGATTATCAGTATATATCTCTAGGAATAAAAAAAAAAAACATTTATAGGTGAAAAACATTTATAGGTTTTACAAACTACATTTCTATGTATCTAAAATCTTATAAATACTTTATAAATACCTTATAAATGCATTTTAAATACTTTTAAAAACCTTTAAAATATCTTGTAAAACCTTAAAAATCCTTTAAAATAACTTGTAAAACCTTTAAAAACACCTTATAAAACCTTATAAATACTTGGATCGAGTCTTCAAGTAGTAGTTACAATCCATAAGTACCTTATAAACCTAATAAAACTTTATAAAAATTTCAGATTTAAAAATGGGCATTTTTGAAAATGGACATCTAAAAGGGGCATTTTTGAAAAGGGGCATGAGAAAAGGGGTATTTTTGCTAATCCCCCTTTAAAATACCACATTTTTTTAATTTTTGTTCTAAAAATACCATCACCGATTTATTATTTTCAATAATACCACAAATTCATTATATATTTTTTTAAAAAATGAGTCAAAATATTTTTAATATTGTGGAAATATAAATCCTAAATTAGAAATAGGGTACCCAAATTAATATTTTTTAAATTTTATTTTGGTTGGACAAATATTTATATATAAAAATTTGTTGTATTATTGGGAAAATAAACTAGTGATGGTACTTTTGGAACAAAAATTAATAATTGGTATTTTAAGATTTTTTTTTTATAATCATGATTATCTTATTTGTTGGCTAGTTATTTTATTATATAAAGGGTTCCTGTTTATGAAAACAATTAAATGTATAGAATACAGTGTCCCAAATTTCTCTCTTAAAATAATATATTAATTGATAAAAAGATATTTTAAATATATTAGATATACAATAATATCTTAATATTTGTAAGCAACAAATATATAGACAAAACACGTAATATCTTACTTTGTTCATATATATTTATATATCACTATAACACGTATATTCTCCCAAAAAAAGCATTATACACAAAATTTTTATTAATATTTCGCAATTAGATTTTTTTTCTAAAGTTTATCACAATATGTATTAACTATAACAGATGGTAGAAGATAAGAAAATTATATCAGATTCATCCAATTAAATTTTATAATATATCATTTTAAAAAAAAAATTAAAAGAAGAACTTTTTAATAAAATTGGTCAAAAGATAATTAATAAAAATAATTAAATATGTGATGCTAATGATTTATATATAGAGAGTTATTGTAAATTTACTTAAAATCATACAAATCTTATCTTAATTTGATTTATCATTTAGGAATCCTAAAGAAAAAAACGCGGACAGCAAGACTTTATTTACCTTTGTCCTAACTCCTATATAACGTACCCTATTATCCAACATAGTCTTATAGTCGTTACGTTGTTGTATTCATAGAATAGAGCAGGCATCTTTAACCTAACTTCCATTTTCTGATCTAGATCGTTTTCAATCCAAAAACATCGAAATCATGAGTTTTCCGGTGATGAACCATGAGGTGATTATTCAGATTCCTTCTTCTTCTCAGTTTCCAGCAACATCGAGTCCGGAAAACACCAATCAAGTGAAGGCTGAGATTGTGAAGCAGCCAAATTTGTTTAGACGTGTTATAAATTTGCTTTTACGTCGTAGTTCTTGAAAAAACCGACTTCGCATGATTGAGAACAAGAAGTCCAAGGCAAATAACTAAAGAAGTCTTTTATATGTATACAAGATAAACTTTTAATAATTAAACTCCTAGTTAAAAAAAATTATTCGTCATGACTTTCATGTTTTTAATGTAATTTATTCCTAAATATATATTGATTTTGCATGTGTAAGAGCGTTTTCATTTGCTAGAACAAGGACGATAGTTCCAGAAAATTTCGACTTGATTAAATTAGTGGTTTGCTAAAAAAAAAGAAGATTAAATTAGTGTAAACAAGCTGAACACTGAAAATTAATTTTTTAATAAACGAAAAATATAATAGAGGTAAACATTGACGTAAGTTTAAAAAACTTATTTGAGTAAAGCATGGAACTTAATATACATTCCTTTATCACTATATTTGAAAGAAAAATAATAGAAATAACTCTCATCATATGTAAACCAAATTCTTCGGTTTTATAACAATTAACCTTGAAGTTATTTATCTATTTTATGAAAATATATTTATTTATTTAATTAAGTGTTTTATCAACTTGCTTTTATGCTATGGACGTTGAAGCAACAAAACCTAATGGGTACGGCATTTTACATATGCATCATCAAATACAAGTCTTGGCTAAGATTATAAGAATATACAACGCACTAGAACACTTTTGTTGATGATTCGGTTCTCTCGTAATTGCGTCTAGTTGTGAGGCTTGTGATCAAGTTAGTGAAGAAGTAAGATAAAACTAGTCCGCCAATAGCATGCGATTTCAGAGGTTTAATTAGGATCTAAATAGCGGATTTAAAGAAACTAAAGAAACAAATAATCTTTTCGTAAATAAAGAAATATATCATCCCAGTTTTATATATTACGATATATAGATGAATCGGCGCTTCTATTTATACTTAACGCAAAAAAATAAAGATGAAATATAACCATTGAAATCATATTTGTTTTCATATCCACCCAAAACTCATCAAACCTATTTTTCGATCTGAAGTCAACAATCACGAGACTTCGGTAATGAATCAAGATGCGATCTCGGTAATGAATTAAGATGCGATCATCAAAATTTTAACTTTTTTCTGGTGTATGTAATCGAGAGCGCTTACGATTATGTGTTTTTCTATTTCAATTTTGAAGATTCAATTTTGTATTTGCTATTTTTTTCAAGTATGATAAATATTTAAAATCCTATTCTACATTTCTTTTTGATAGGATAAATTGCGCAAAAATCTTCATAAAACTGAAATCTCACATGATTTTGAATTTCTACTCACGGAAGGAGTAGATTGAAGCTTACGATGTAAGATTTTATTTTTGTGTTAGTAATTTCTTGGTTAATGGTATTTTCTATACAAAATTAGGTATTAATTTCCATATGTCGTTTTTCACTGAACTATACTCTCTATGTTTAATCTTTAACCTGGAATAATGTTCTAGCGATTCTTATTTGTTTCATATTTTGGGACGACGGTTGGTTGTAGGTTGAAAATACTTTTACAAAAAAATTTAAACATAATTTTCTCTAATGAATAATATATGTATTCCATATTATTGGAAAATGAAAAATCGGTATGGGGTAATTGCATCATCAGTATTCACTTCATTTGTACCGTACGTACGTTTGAATTATATATCAAATATATAAAACATGTATTTGTCTCATTTCCTATATAAATATATTTATTAAAAATTTGAATCAATGATACAAACTATCTTAAAAGTTTAAACTATATTTGTTTTTTGGATTGTGAATGAACCAAATCAGATTTAGATTTTCTTGTGCTATCTCATTAGGTTTAATACTATAATTTGTTGATTCACTATATGTATACTGATTTTTTTTTCTTTTTTGTTAAACTAATCTATTGACTTTTTATTTTAAGAACTTTTTTTTTGCAAAGTTTCATTTGCATATCACAAATTACCAATTGTTCCACCGTATTGTTCCAATACAGTGAATAGTGACATGCAAATGAAACTTTGAAAAAAAAAATCTTAAAATAAAATGACAACAGATTCTTTTAACAAAAAAAGAAAACAAATCAGTATACATATAGTGAATTAACTAATTATAGTACTAAACCTAATGAGATAGCACAAGAAAATCTAATTCTGATTTGGTTCATTCGTACAATCCAAAAAACAAATATAGTTTTAATTTTAATTTAGTTTATATCATTGGTTCAATTTTTTAATAAGTAAATAAATTAATTTATAGGAAATTGAGACAAAAACATATTTTATATATTTGATATATAATTCAAACGGTACAAGTGAAGTGAATACTGATGATGCAATTACAGATTTTTCATTTTCCGTAATATGGAATACATATATTATTGATATATATATATAGCTTCCAAGTGGTAATATATATGCAAATGAAAATTCGATAGAATTCTTAAAATATCCAAGATAAAAATACAAATTGGCGGGGGTATCTTCTCATTATGTTTTAACTATTACGTTTAGATAATATATCTCGAAAATTTAGAAATTCTGATATTACCAAAATCATGATCTCAAAAGGGATCACTAGGCTTACAAAATCCTATATATATTAAGCTATTTGTTGTCGTAAGAACCCACAGATCAAACAAAAACAAATATTCATCTTTATTTGACTATATACATTCTCACTAATCTCTTTTGAGATGAACCAAGACATGTTCATAAATATTCTTTCTCATTCTCCTGTTTCGGTGCTCGAAAAATTCAGACACCTAAACAAAGAATGTAACCAGAGAACCTACACTTCTTCGTTTCTCAAACTCAATCTCCAAAGAACCAATTCCATTTCCGGTTACTTCCTCCAGTACTCCGAGAGACTAACTCTACACTCCACTTTTGTCGAAGCTCTCGGAAACAGGGCTTGTGGGACTGACGTCTCGCTCGATTTTCTACCGCCGGGAAAAGTAAAGATTGAAGCTTGTGACTCAAGTCATGGGATCTTGCTTTGTGTTAATGATCGTCCGGTTAGAGGAAGACAACCGGAGTACATCATCTGCAAACCAACAACAAAACAGTACCTGATCTTACCGAAACCAAGAACCCGGTATTTCACGGTCGCACTCGGTTTAATGGTTATTGGATCTAACCCTTTCCGGTATAAGATCATCAGGCTCTCAGACTTACCTTACGTGGAGAATAGGAGGTACAACATCAACACCACTTTCGTCTGTGAAGTTTTCGATTCGGTTTCATTTGCATGGAAACGACTAAAGAATTTTGAACTACTGGAAAATGACTTATTGAGTCCATGGAACTCTAAACCGATAGCTTCTTACGGGTTTTTGCATTGGTTAACAACCCGCAACAATGTGATCCGGTTTTGTTTCAAAACCGAAACTTGGTCATATTCCCCGGTTCCTGAGAATCTAGCAAGCGCTAACTCTCTAAATTTGACAAGCTACGAAGGTAAACTCGGGATTATTAGTTCGAGATCCAAGGAAGGAGTGGATTGTGAGGATTTATGGGTTTTGAATAGCACTTTTGGGACTTCTTGGGTGAATGTGAAAGAGATTGAAAATAAAGGGCTCAAGTCCGTTGGGTTCTTAAGCAACGACGTCGTAACGCTGGCTGACGTGGATCGAATCTGCTTATACAACATGAATAACGGGAAATCTCAGAATTTACAAATAAGGGCTCCAAAATTCTCCCCTTCCCATTATTCGACCATTACTTATTTCCCTATCTTTTCTGATTACCAGAGAATTGAATTTAACGGGAGATAAGATCCAACGGCTCTCAACAGGACAAGTCACCGCTATTATGAGGATGAAATTTGACAAAAGTCAACGACTTACGCTTTTGTTATTAATTATTGTTGTTTTTTGTTCACTTTTATTATTTTGCTCAACTTTAATGTTTAACGAATCTTTGTTTTCATATTTAATGAATCTCAATTTTGTTTTCTGAATCATACTGTCATTACTGCTAAATTATGTTTCCTATCTCAAATGATTGAATTTTACTTAATTTCTACTGATAAACTGAAAATAGAAAAATGATTTTTCATTTTTTATTGTTCTATTGGTTTTTCAATTATTACAAACTGAAGTTCAATATTTAACCGAATCATTAACCGGCCTTGGAAACAATTACTTTGTCAAAGAAATAATAGATGTACACATGTTATTACCGAACCGGATTGAATTTCACATATACAAAAATTAGCAACACAAAATGTCTCCGGTACAAAACTAAACATTTATAAGCCAAACCGGTTTAGTTTCCTGTTAAATACTCCCAAAAAAAAAATCCCTTACAATATAATTCCTTTCCTGGAAATTTACCGGTTCTGGTGAAAACCGTGGGACGACGAGGATGCTTCTTCATATCTCACCACCACTCTCGTTGACTTGACTTGGCTCTAACCTCTAGCTTACCTTACTCTGCTCTCGTCAATGGTTCTCTGCGATCTTAGCCAAATCTGTTGATAAGGTTTCTTCGTTGATTGGTAGAGATCTCGAAATTTGTGAATTCAATACATCGGAACTTGTTGATGGACACCATTGATGGATTCGCCGATTCTTATGACATCAGCAGCACTACTTTCTTCGCCGCCGCATCTGCTCCTACCGATAACACCGAGTCTTCTATTGTTTTTCCGGCGGCAGCCGAACAACTTCTCACCGGACCTGATGTATCTGCTCTGCAATTGCTCTCCAACAGCTTCGAATCCGTGTTTGACAAGCCGGAAGAGTTCTACAGCGACGCTAAGCTTGTTCTCTCCGACGGCCGGGAAGTATCTTTCCACCGCTGCGTTTTGTCAGCGAGAAGCTCCTTCTTCAAGAACGCTTTAGCCGCCGTTAAGAAGGAGAAAGACTCCAACGCCGCCGTGAAGCTCGAGCTGAAGGAGATTGCTAAGGATTACGAAGTCGGTTTCGATTCGGTTGTGACTGTTTTGGCTTATGTTTACAGCAGCAGAGTGAGGCCGCCGCCGAAGGGAGTTTCTGAATGCGCAGACGAGAATTGCTGCCACGTGGCTTGCCGTCCGGCGGTGGATTTCATGTTGGAGGTTCTCTATTTGGCTTTCATCTTCAAGATCCCGGAATTAGTTACTCTGTATCAGGTAAAACACCATCTGCATAAGCTATGGTTGCACATTCATAAAGTTGCTATGTTCTTACTTGGTACTTTTATTTGCATTTCAGAGGCCTTTATTGGATGTTGTAGACAAAGTTGTTATAGAGGACACATTGGTTATACTCAAGCTTGCTAATATATGTGGTAAAGCTTGTAAGAAGCTATTGGATAGATGCAAAGAGATTATTGTCATGTCTAATGTAGATACAGTCAGTATTGAGAAGTCATTGCCACCAGAGCTTGTCAAAGAGATAATTGATAACCGTAAAGAGCTTGGTTTGGAGGTACCTATACTAGACAAACATGTCTCTAATATACATAAGGCACTGGACTCGGATGATGTCGAGTTAGTGAAGCATTTTTTGACAGAAGGCCACACCAATCTAGATGATGCGTGTGCTCTTCATTTCGCTGTTGCATATTGCGATGTGAAGACCGCAACAGATCTCCTAAAACTGGATCTTGCCGATGTCAACCATAGAAATCCGAGGGGATACACAGTGCTTCATGTCGCTGCGATGCGGAAGGAGCCACAATTGATACTATCTCTATTGGAAAAAGGTGCAAGTGCATCAGAGAAAACGTTGGAAGGTAGAACTGCTCTCTTGATCGCAAAACGAGTCACTATGGCGGTCGAATATAATAATGTTCCGGCACGATTCAAGCATTCTCTCAAAGGCCGACTATGCGTAGAGATACTAGAGCAAGGAGACAAACGAGAACCACTTCCTAGAGATGTTCCTCCCTCTTTTACAGTGGCTGCCGATGAATTGAAGATGAGGCTGCTCGATCTTGAGAATAGAGGTATTTCTCAAGTCTTACTTCTTATTTTTATTTTCTACTTCTAGGTCTGATATGTTTGAATCAAATTTAAAGGAAACTGAGTGAACTAATGATAACTATACTTTGTGTCCACTGTTTAGTTGCACTAGCTCAACGTTTGTTTCCAACGGAAGCACAAGTTGCAATGGAGATCGCCCAAATGAAGGGAACATGCGAGTTCATAGTGACTAGCCTAGAGCCTGACCGTCTCACTGGTACAAAGAGAACATCACCGGACGCAAAGATAGCACCTTTCAAAATCCTAGAAGAGCATCAAAGTAGACTAAGAGCGCTTTCTAAAACCGGTATGGGTTCTCACCCACTTCATCGACTCCTTATCACAAAGAACAATACTAAATGATTTTCAAATTTGGTTTTGTCACTTGCTGTCTGACCTTATTTTCTTATCTTCAGTGGAACTCGGGAAACGCTTTTTCCCGCGCTGTTCAGCAGTGCTCGATCAGATTATGGACTGTGAGGACTTGACTCAACTGGCTTGCGGAGAAGAAGACACTCCTGAGAAACGACTACAAAAGAAGAAAAGGTACATGGAAATACAAGAGATAT
This sequence comes from Arabidopsis suecica, assembly GCA_019202805.1. NCBI lineage: Eukaryota > Viridiplantae > Streptophyta > Magnoliopsida > Brassicales > Brassicaceae > Arabidopsis > Arabidopsis suecica. The sequence goes on from CM032906.1 coordinate 230,041, forward strand.
TAACAAAGGCCTTTACTGAGGACAATTTGGAACTTGGAAAATCGTCCCTCAAAGATTCATCTTCTTCCACATCGAAATCAACTGGTGGAAAGAGGTCTAACCGTAAACTCTCTCATCGGCGTCGGTGAGACTCTTGCCTCTTAGTGTACTTTTTGGTGTACCATATAATTCTGTTTTCATGATGATTGTCACTGTTTATGTCTATCGTTGGCGTCATATAGTTTCATTCGTCATTCTGCATCCTGTGTATTATCGCTGCAGGTGTGTTTCAAACAAATGTTGTAACATTTTGAACCAGCGGTATACAAATTTGTAATATATATTGATGTACATCAACAATAACCCATGATGGTGTTACAGAGTTGCTAAAATCACAGTGTGAAATAGGGACAAATTGTTCATCTATTGAACCAAAAGAATATTCAAGTTCCCTTATTGAAGGTCAACAAGAATCCAGAATCTTGGAAAAAATGTTCCCTTAACTATTGGCAACATTCATGTTATATATGTATTTTCCTTATTTCTAGTTGTGGAATCTTCAGTGCATCTTTTAACCTTTTCTAAGTCGAATTACACAATAAGTTAGTTTCAGGGCTAGAGTAGAGATAAGAGAACACTGAGTGGGCGGGTAAGGCGTCCTCCTAGAAGCAGCCTATCACTCAGAGGCTGGGAGCTAACTGCTTGAACTTTTTAGTCTTTAGTATTCATCTGATGCGTAATAGTCAGCTCCATTGCATCCAACATTTGCACCATTTCTGGGTGCAGAGAGATCGAGAAAGGAAAACAGTAACGTGAAAGAATAACGGTCCACTCTGCTTTTGTTAATCGAGGAGATCCCGGAAACATATTTATCGTTTTAACGAATCTTTGTTTCAAAATAAATTGAATCTCAAGGTTTTCTGAATCATACAATCACCATGTTTAAATCTATTTAATATACAAAAATGTCAACAATGTTTATGCTACAAAACTACGATATATAACACGAACCGGTTTGTCCTACTTCCCAAACGTCAAAAGATATAATAGAAACAGTAAGCAACAATCTATCTAACTTTCAGCTTTTCTTCTTCTGAATAGTGCGAGGACTAGTTTTTTTGTTTTCACTTACCTGATAAGTTAGGTGGAGGCGGTGGCAGAGACATGACTGGTGGGAACAATGTTGGAATTCCTGAAGCTTCCGGCCAAGCTGATACTTTTGGAACTGGAGAAAAAGTGGCTGTGTAAGTTTTGAATAATCGTTCAAGAGTGTAACAGTCGTCTACATACTGCAAAGGGTTGATTTTCAGCTTCTCACAGACTGCTAGAACGTGCAGACATGGAAACTTCTTCGATTGAAACTTCCCACACGTGCAGGTGCATTCTCTCAGCCGAACGATCCATCCATCCTTATGTAACGGCTCTGTGACCTGAAACACACCTTTGTCTATAGGCATTACAACGTAAGTAACGGAAGCTGTCCTAAACTCATCAAGCTTGTCCGTGACAAGTTTAGTGTACACATCTCCGCAGTTCACCCTACCACTGCTATCACAAAGACCAGTGTGGAAAAGTAATCTCAACTCATCAAACAGACGCAGTGCGTTCGCTGTCACTGACAGACCAAGAGACTGAAAGCTTTCACAAATTGCAAACAAAACTTCTGTTTCTATCGTCATGACTCCGTATCTCCGACCACTGTCATGAGCCAGAGCCCACTGAGTTTGAGGGAATTGGTCTAACCATTTCCGAGCTTCTGAGTTCTTCTTTTCAATGTCCTTCATGTAGGAATCAAATTCTTCCTTCTGACTTGTGGATCCAGCCTGCTTCACAAGGCTCACTAGGTTGTAGTCTTGAAAAATATCATGGAATTTTAAGCAAAAACGATCCAGACAGAACCTGTGATAAACCCAGGGTTCTTGCCACAGTGACCCGGGTTCGTTAATAACAGCAACTATGTCCGGGTGGGGACTGGAGATGAGGCAAACGTCTTTCCTTTGTGTTACCTTCTCTCGAATTCCAGTGAGAAACCAATGCCAACTATCAGTGGACACTTCTTTAGTAAGCGCAAATGCAAGCGGGAAAAAGCAATCATCAGCATCGAGTCCTGAGGCAATCATCAATTTCACAGGGTACTTACTGTTCAAGTCTTTGGTGTCCACTATGATCAGAGGTCTACAGTGTCGAAACCCTTCAATGGACTGTGGAAACGCCCAAAACACGCCACCAAAGGATGCAAATTCAGGATTAGGGAAAAGCTCGTATTGCCAGTCTACAAGTAGGCCATTAGATGAGTGAAACGCAGCCATTAATTTAGGCAATACTCTGAAACTCTGATCCCAGTCTCCATATACCTTTTTGATTACTTCCTGTTTTGCTGCCCGCAGCTCTGAAGTTTTAAGCATGTCGCCAAATTTTTCAAACCACCAATTTTTCAACTCTACAATTGTTAGTGTAGGTTGTACCCTGATCAAACATTCAATCTCTTCTGCTGCAAATTCCACGTTGAAATTTTCTGGCTTAATAGAACAACCAGTATGTGGACCACTACACGTGGTTATCTCAACGAGTCCATGTTCTTCTATTCTAGCAGCCCGAAGTGACCAATTGCATTTCCATCTGATGCATTTAAACATATACTCATCCTTCTCAATCTCTTTTACTACACACTTTTGCTGCCCTCTAATGGAACACCAGTCCACCGCCTTCTTCAGCTCATCTCTATCTTTAAAACACAACCCTACACGCAATTCATGATCATCAACCCACAAACTGGACAGAGACCACGGTTTTGAAGCACTCGAATCGACGACACCTTTATTTAATAAGCATGGATTCGCTGATGCTTCTAAGCCTGGCACATTCAAATCCTTAAGTGCATTGCCGTTATTCGCTGTCAAATTAACCACATCATCTGAACCCGAGTTTTTATCCGTCATTTCTCCATCTCCACCTCCATGAGTGCTACCATTTCCAAAGTCAGAATGTTCCTCGTCTTCAATCCACCCATTACTATTACCCACTCCCTGAATCTCTAAACCATTATCCCTCTCTACTTTAACAAATGGATGTGACACATAACCAGTAGCTTCTTGGGGTTGTTGGATCCTCTGTCTTTTCGAGGAACTAGCAGGATTTTCCAATACCGATGAACAAGCAGCATGATCATTAACATCATCAGATGTCGATGTCACTTCCAAATACAACTCCACATTTTTAAGAGAAGGATGATTGCTTGGAACCTCAAGCATAGTCTCCAAACTAGTGTCGTTCACCACAGGAAGAAGTAGATACATAAAGAGATCCGGTGAAACAACTACAGGGTACCTACCAAATATTTTGAACTCTGATTTCTGCTTATCCAATCCAAAAATTGGATAAAGCCCATTCAACAATGTGCTTAACGCAGTCTTTTTCCTAACTCTGATCTTTTTAGGAGTGGATCCTTCATAGTATACACCATCAGGACCATACTTGATAGAACCTTTCCAGTAATAACACACCACCATAACCTTTTCTCTCAAGGTTTCCATCGCCATGAGCACAACAGTTCCTGCAGTGAATTCAAAGAAAAATGTGAACTTTTTGGGGCTAAACTCATAACATACAAAACCCTAGAAAAATCCATATCTAAAAAGAAAGGCTAAAGCTTTTTAGCTAAGAAGCAGATAAACCCATTCAAAATACATAAACTCTAAACAGTGGTAGTCAATACTAAGACTTGTAAAGATCTACGTACCTCAAAACAGGAGAGTTTTCAAATCGGGTGTGGCAGAGAAGCTTGGATTTTCAGAACTGCAAGTAATTTCGCCTCTCGCTGAGGATTGCTCCGGTGATGAACCCACTTGTCACCGTTGATGAAGACACCACCTACCTCTTCAAATGCCATAAATGTCACACCTTTTCGAAAAACAAAAAATAAAGTACAATTGGGCCGAAAGAAGAAAAGCCCGTTAACGTTTTGAGTCCGTTTCTAAACTAGCAAAATATTCAATTTCATTCCCGCCAAAAATTAACTTTCAATTTCATTAATATGTTTATCTTCTCTTAAGAAGAAAAGAAAAATCAATCGATGCTTTAAAAATAGAAAATAATGGTATGTACGAATTGTAGAAAAGAACTAGTTTTAACAGGATGAATTTGTCCACATTAAGCCTCCTTGTAGATAAGAAACTTTGTTTAAGAAAATATACATGTAAACAAGCTAAAAACACACATAGACATACTATTTTCATATCGGTTTTTAGGGGATCACCAAAAGTGCTTATGAACAAGCTAGATTAGTTGTCACATACACATAACATAACATGTCTCCGTTATATAACCGGAACCGGACTTATCCTACTTACCCAAAGTCAAAAGATACCACATAGTCACTAGCATAATCAACCAAAATGCTCGGTTTGGTTTGACACAAATCCATCTAACTTCCAGCTCTTCTTCTTACTAGTTATGTGTTAGGACTTACCTGCTGAGTTAATTAGGCGGACTAGGAGGAAACAAGGTTGGAACTCCTGAAGCTTCTGGCCAAGCTGAAACTTCTGGAACAGGTGAAAATGTAGCGGCGTAAGTTTTGCAATACCGTTCAACGTAGTAACAGTCGTCTACATACTGCAAAGGGTTGATTTTGAGCTTCTCACAAACTGCTAGAGCGTGTAGACATGGGAACTTGTAACTTTGAAACTTCCCACACGTGCAGGTTGAGTCGTTTAACTGGACAATCCATTCCTCCTTTTTTGAGGACTCTGAGACCTTAAATGAATCTCTCTCTAACGGCGTTATAACGTAAGTAATGGAATCTGTCATGAACTCTTCAAACCTGTCCATGACAGGTTTTGTGTACACATCGCCTCGGTTAAGAGAGCAACGGCTAGAACTAAGAGACTTACCGAATGAGGATCTCAAATCATCAAACATAAGCATCACATCCCCGGTGGTATAATACTGAAGATCTGTACAAACTGGAAACATATCTTCTGGTTCTATCTCCATGACTCCGAATCTCAGACCACTGTCGTGAGCAAGAGCCCACTGATGTGGAGGGGTTTGGTCTAACCATCTCCGAGCTTCTGGGTTCCTCTTTTCGATCTCCTTCATGTAGGAATCAAAAGCATCCTTCTGACTCGTGGATCCAGCAGACCACACAGGACTCCCCAGGTTGTCACCTGAAAAAATGTGAGAGAATTCGGTGCTCACATGATCCAGACATAACCTGTGATAAGCCCAGGGTTCTTGCCACTGAGACCCGGATTCGTTAATAACAGCAAGTATATCAGGGTGGGAACTGGAGATAAGGCAAAGGCCTTTCCTTTGTGTAACCTTCTCTCTGATTCCAGTGAGAAACCAACGCCAAATATCAGTGGACAATTCTTTAGTAACCGCAAATGCAAGAGGAAAAAAATCGTTGGCTGCATCTACCCCTGAGGCAATCATAAATTTCATAGGATACTTACCGTTCAAGTCTTTGGAATCCACTATGATCAGAGGTCGACAGTGTTGAAACCCTTTAATGGACTGTGAAAACGTCCAAAACACGGCACAGAAAGATGCAAATTCAGGGTTAGGAAAACAATCATATAGCCAGTCCACAAGCAGCCCATTAGAAGAGTGAAAGGCAGACATTAATTTCGGCATGACTCTGAAACTCTGATCCTCATCTCCAAAGACTCTTTTGATAGCTTTCTTTTTTGCTTCCTTCATCTCTGCAGTTTCAAGCTTATAGCCATTTTTTCTTTTCCACCAGTTCTTCAACTCTGCAATTGAGAGTGTGGGATGTACCCTTACCACACGTTCAATCTCATCGTCTACGAATTCCGTTTCAAAATCTTTAGGACTACAAGTATGTGGGGCAGTATTTCTGGTTATCTCAACAAGCCCGTGTTTTTCCATTCTAGCTGCACATAATGACCACTTGCATTTCCATCTTACGCACTCAAACGTATACATGTCCTTCTCAGTCTCTCTTACTATATACTTACGCCGCCTTTTAATGGACCACCAGTCCACTGCCTTCTTCAGCTCATCTCTATCTTTAAAACACAGTCCTACATGCATGTCATGATCGTCATCAATCCACAGTCTAGGCAGAAGACACGGTTTTAAAACACCAGAATTGACAACTTTAACCAAGCAGCCAGCTGAGCCTGAAACTGTATCCGCTATTTCTTGTTGTGTCCTCTGTCTTTTCAAGGAGCTACCGGGATTTTCCAATGGCGACAAACAACCAGCAGGATCAATAACGTCATCAGAAGTTGGTTTAGCTTCCATATAGAGATCCACACTGTTTATAGAAGGATGGTGGCTTGGTACCTCAAGCATAGTCTCCAAACTAGTGGCGTTCACCACCGGAAGATGCGCATACGTAATAAGATCCGGTGAACCAACTACAGCTACAGGGTACCTACCAAAGATTTTGAGCTTTGATCTCAGCTTATCTAATCCAAAAATTTGATAAAGCCTATCCAATAAAGTGCTTAACGAAGTCTTTCGCATAACTGTGATCTTTTTAAGAATGGATCCTTCATAGTACACGCCATCAGCACCATACTTAATAGAACCATTCAAGTAACACAAAACCATAACCTTTTCTCTGAGTGTTTCAATCGCCATGAGCACAACAAAGCTGCAGTGAAAAATTCAAAGAAAAATGTAAACTTTTTAGGCAAAGATTCCTTGCAAAACCCTATAAATCTTAAAATCAATGAGACTTTCCAGCTATAAAAGGAGAAAGCTTTTTTAGCTAAGAAGCAGATAAACCCATTCAAAAACATAAACCCTAAACAGTGATACTCAAAACACAGACTTGTAAAATTCTACGCGCCTGGAAAAAAACGGGGACTTTCGAATTGGGTATCGCAGAGAAAAGCTTGGATCTTTCAGAAATGGAAGTGATTTCACCTTCGCTAACGATTTCTCCGGTGATGTTACTGGTCACCGATGAGATAACTACTGTTTTCATAAATATAGCTTTTCAAAGACGATACAAAAAAGTAAAGCATAATTGGGCCGAAAGAAGAAAGCCCATTATTGTTTTGAGTCCGTTCTTAACTAGCAAAATTATTCAGTATTCCCGCCTAACTTTGAGGTCACTCCCATTGGTTTAATATTTCTTGTAGACCAAAATTAGAAAACTGGCATGTTACAACTTACACCGTACAAGGATTTAAAATTGGTTAAGAGATCGTAAAGAAGAAGAAGCGGTGAGATTAAGTTTCCGATCCGGTTTAGCTTGGTTTCATAACGGTTCAAGGGACCACCAAAAGTTCTCATGAACAAACCGGACTAAGTTTCAAACATACAAAAGCAACAACACATTTTGTCTCCGTTATACAACCGGAACCGAATTAATCCTACTTCCCAAAAGTCAAAAAATACTCAAGTCCATCTTTCAGCTCTTCTTCTTAGTAGCGTGAGGAGTAGTTCAGCGTTTCGTACCTGATACGTAAGTTGGAGATGGTGGTGGTGACGGTGGAATGACAGGAGGAAGCAATCTCGGAACTCCTGAAGCTTCTGGCCAAGCTAACATTTCCGGAACAGGAGAAAATGTGGCGGCGTAAGTTCTTTTTAACCGTTCAAGAGTGTAACAGTCGTCCACATACTGCAAAGGGTTGAATTTCAACTTCTTGCAGACGGCTAGAGCGTGTTGACATGGTAATTTGTAACGCTGAAACTCCCCGCACGTGCAGCTGCAGTCGCTCAGCTGAACAATCCATTCATCTTTTTGTGACGGTGTTGTGACCTGAAACGCATTATTGTCTACCGGCATTACAATGTAAGTAACCAAATATGTCCTGAATTCTTCAAGCTTGTCCATGACAGGTTCAGTGTACACATCGCCGCAGTTAAGAGAACTACGGCTAAAACTAAAATACTTGTCAAAAGAGGATCTCAGCTCATCAAATAGAAGCAGCACGGAACCTGTCACTACATGACCTGCCAGCTCAAATGCTTTACAAACTGCAAACAAAGCTTTTGTATTTATCTCCATGATTCCATATCTCCGACCATTGTCATGAGCCAGAGCCCACTGATTTTGAGGGAATTGATCTAACCATTTCCGAGCTTCTGGGTTCTTCTCTTTGATGACATTCATGTAGGAATCAAATTCATCCTTCTGACTCGTGGATCCAGCCCGCCTAATGTAACTCCCCAGGTAGAAGCTTGAGAAAAAAACGAGAGAATTGGGAGTAAAAATGATTCAGACTGAACCTGTGATAAGCCCAAGGTTCTTGCCACTGAGACCCAGATTCGTTGATAACAGCAATTATGTCGGGGTGGGGACTGGAAATGAGGCAAAGGCCTTTCCTTTGTGTAACCTTCTCTCTGATTCCAGTGAGAAACCAACGCCAAATATCAGTAGAAACTTCTTTAGTAACAGCAAAGGCAAGCGGAAAATATTTGTTGGCTGCATCAACCCCAGAGGCAATCATCAATTTCAACTGGTACTCACAGTTCAAGTTTTTGGCGTCCACTACGATCAGAGGTCTACAGTGCTGAAACCCTTCTATAGACTGTGGAAATGCCCAAAACACACCACAGAAGGCTGCAAACTTAGGATTAGGAAAAAGATCATACTTCCAGTCCACGAGGAGTCCATTAGATGAACAAAAGGCAGACATTAACTTGGGCAAATCTTCAAAACTTTGATCCCAATCTCCAAAAACTCTTTTGATAGCTTTCTCTTTCGCAGCCTGCACATTAGAAGTTTCAAGCTCATAGCCAATTATTTTTTTCCACCACTTCTTCAACTCTGCAATTGTTTGTGTGGGCTTATCCCTGACCGCACGTTCAATCTCATCAGTTTCAAACTCTGATTTGAAATCTTCTGGATCAATGGGATGACAAGTATGGGGACCAGTATACTTGATTATCTCGACAAGTCCATGCCTTTTCATTCTAGCGGCTCCAAGTGACCACTTGCATTTCCATCTGATGCACTCAAAGATATACTCTTCCTTGGCAGTCTCGCGTACAACACACTTTTTCTTCCCTTTAAGGGAACACCAGTCCACTGCCTTCTTCAGCTCAATACCATCTTTGAAGCACAATTCTACTCGGAAGTCATGATCGTCAAGCCACAAACTAGACATACACGGTTTTGAAACACCGGAATTGGAATCCTTATCGAAAATGCTGCTATCCCCTGTCAAATCAACAGCATGCACCACTCTATCTGATCCTGAGTTTCTATCCGTCTCCCTCTCCCTCTCTGACTTAACAGGTATATCAATCCTCTGTCTTTTCGAGGAACTACCGGGATTGGCCAAAGGCGATGAACAAGCAGCAGGATTAATAACTTGATCAGAAGTCGATTTCACTTCCAAAAACAGGTCGACATGGAGTATAGAAGGATGTATGCTAGGAACCTCAAGCATAGTCTCTAAACTAGTATCGTCCACCACAGGAAGAGGTTTATACTTGACCATGGACCCTTTAACAGATGAAGGATATCTACCAATTATAACAAACGTCGATCTACTTCTATCTAATCCAGTAACTTGATACAGCTGATCCAACAATCCATTAAACTCAGTCTTGCGCTTAACAATGATCAATCTAAGAGTAGACCCTTCATAGTATATGCCATTAGGGCTATCCTTGATGCAACCATTCCAGTAACAGTACACTGTAACCTCTAATCCAGCCATGAAAACAACAAACCTGCAAGGAATTCAAAGTAAAAACGTAAACTTTGGGGTTAAAACCCTAAAATGCAAACCCTTGTCTCTGATTCTCTAAGAGTAAGGAACCCTAAAAGAAAGAAAAAATATCAATTTCTCTCTAAATAAGAACAAGGAGCTGTATCAGCAACAGAAGCAGCTGAATTCAGCAATAAAGAACAGAACAAACCCTAAAATGCAAACCCTTGTCCCTGATTTCTTTAAGTGAAGCCCTAAAAGAAAAATTTCTCTTGAAAAAAACAGCAATGAGATTAAAAGGAACAGAAGAAGAATAATCAAGCAAGCGAAAACACACAAAAACCCTTTAAAAAGAACGAAAACATCTTACGTTAGATGACCAATTATATACTTTCTAAAGATACCTGAAGGAAAAAAAACGGATACTTTCGACTTGGACGTCGCAAGGATGCTTGAATTTCAGAAATGGAAGTAAAATCTCAGCAGCATTTAGGATTTCTCCGGCGAGGAAGACGACCGGTCTCACAATTTTTTCAAAATAATTAGAAAATGTAAAAAAAGAACAGACATAAATAAAGGAAAGTTGGGCCAAAAAAAGAAAGACCCAACAATCACTGTGTTTAGGAACATAAAGCCCACTCGTCCTTGCTGACAAATTTAAACCGAATTTGAAACCAAATGATTCGAATTTTAATCCAATCCGTTAAAACACTATTCCGGTTCGATTTAGCATTAAGCCAATGGTGATGACTGATGAGAAGATGAAACATAATCAACGGTCGGATGTTCCTAAAGAAAGTCACCAAATAAGTAAGATTAACCAATCTTGGCCGTTCGTTTCGAATTGGACTGTCGCGCGGGAAGTGGGTTTACTTACTGCAACGTGAACTAATTTCATTCTTAGCTTGGTTTTAATCTAGATTCAAAAGAACCAGATTGATTTTTCACATACAAAAGCAGCAACGCAACGCAGTAAAACCTCAACCGGTTTTTCGTACGCCTAGTTCTCTAACTCTCAGCTATTCATACTAAAAAGAAACCCAAAAAAAAATGAAAGGGTGTTTAAAGTGGGCATGAAAGATTCCTAAGGAGGATTTTATGTTAAATCCTATATATCTTCTTACTTACTTACTCCACTCCTCATCCTCATCCTCGGTCTCGTCTTCTTACGAACTGAGCTCCTTTTGGATCATAGCCTTTATAGATGACTTTCTTGGGGTGAGATCGATTTCGAACTTCCCAGCTGTAAAAAACAGTTTAAAACAACGCAAGTTAAAGAGACGACATTTTCGGTGAAGAATAAAAACCATCTGATGATCTTAAATCATACCAAGTCGCTTGAGGATGTCAGCGAACGCGGTCTGTCAGGAAATAACAAAGCTATTGTTAGACTTAGACATCAATTCATCTTCTAAGACACATAACTTTTTGTGGTTTGAATCCTCACCGTTTTAATGTCCACCACTTTCAAGATATTAGCAACTGCCTTTCTCAACTCGTCATCACTAGGAGGCTCCTTGGTTTTGTCATTTACTAGATCATACAAACACAGATAAACACATGGCGTCAGAAACATAAGAAGATAATACAATGCACCTAGTAGTGTTTATACTGATTTTGGTTCAGTTTTCATTCATGATTCTTGGTTTATTAAGACTGTTAACCAAGTCAAATCAAATTCAGGATTAATCGACTGTTAGTTCAGGGCTCAGCAAAATGCATAACTCTCGTTGATTCTCACAATAAAAGCAGCAAGCAACACACATGTCTTTGTCACGAAACTACGATATATAACCCGAACCGGTTTAATCATACTAGCCGAATGTCAAAAGATACTACATACACATAATCACCATCAGTTAGCACAATCCATGCAAAAACCTCTTTAGGATTAACTCGGTTTGGTACCAAATTTATCTAACTGGTTCAGTTTTTTGTCTTACTAGTTCGAGGAGTTGTTTACATTGGGACTTACCTGATACGTCAGGTGGCGGAAGAATGACCGGTGGGAACAATGTCGGAACTCCTGAAGCTTCTGGCCAAGCTGATACTTCCGGAACAGGAGAAAAAGTGGCAGCATAAGTTTTGTGTAATCGGTCAAGAGTGTAACAGTCGTCTACATACTGCAAAGGGTTGATTTTCAGCTTCTCGCATACTGCTAGAGCGTGTAAACATGGAAACTTTTTTGATTGGAACTTCCCACACGAGCAGGTGCATTCGTTCAGCCAAACAATCCATTCGTCATTCTGTGATGGCTCTGTGACCTGAAAAGCACCTTTCTCTAATGGCATTATAACGTGAGTAATGGAATCTGTCATTAACTCTTCGAGCTTTTCCATGACGAGTTTGGTGTACATATCTCCGCGGTTAACCCTACCACAGCTATCAGAAAGACCTGTGTTGAAAAACAATCTCATCTCATCGAACAGAAGCAGTGCGGTTGCTGTCACTGGCAGACCAAGAGACTGAAAGCTTTCGCAAATTGCAAACACATCCTCTGTATCGATCGTCATGAATCTGTATCTCCGACCATTGTCATGAGCCAGAGCCCACTGATTTCGAGGGAATTGGTCTAACCATTTCCGAGCTACTGAGTTCTTCTTTTTAATGTCGTTCATATAGGAATCAAATTCTTCCTTCTGATTTGTGGATCCAGCCTCATTCACAAGGTTCTTCAGGTAGTCATCTTGAAAAACATCGTGGAATTGGGAGCACAGATTATTCAGACAGAACCTGTGACAAGCCCAGGGTTCTTGCCAACGGGACCCAGGTTCCTTAATAACAGCGAGTATGTCCGGGTGGGGAATGGAGATGAGGCAAATGTCTTTCCTTTGTGTCACCTTTCTTCTGATTTCATTGAGAAACCAACGCCAACTGTCTGAAGACACTTCTGTGGTAATGGCAAATGCAAGCGGGAAATAGCAATCATCAGCTTCGACTCCTGAGGCAATCATCAATTTCATAGGGTACTTACCGTTCAAGTCTTTGGTGTCCACTATGATCAGAGGTCTACAGTGTCGAAAACCTTCAATGGACTGTGGAAACGCCCAAAATACACCACGAAAGGATGCAAATTCAGGATTCGGAAACAGATCGTATTGCCAGTCTACAAGTAGCCCATTAGATGAGTGAAACGCAGCCATTAATTTGGGTAATACTCTGAAACTCTGATCCCAATCTCCAAAGACTTTTTTTATCACTTTTAGTTTTGCTGCTTGCATCTCTGAAGTTGCAAGCAGGTCGCCAAATTTTTCAAACCACCAATTTCCCAACTCTTCAATTGTTAGTGTGGGCTGTACCCTGATAAGACATTCAATCTCCTCTGCTGCAAATTCCGCGTCAAAATTATCTGGCCCTATAGGACAACAAGTATGTGGACTATGACACTTGGTTATCTCAACAAGTCCGTGCTCTTCCATTCTAGCTGCCTGAAGCGACCACTTGCATTTCCATCTGATGCACTCAAACGTATACTTGTCCTTCTCGGTCTCTCTTACTACACACTTTTGCCGCCCTCTTATGGAGCACCAGTCCACCGCCTTCTTCAGCTCATCCCTGTCTTTAAAACACAACCCTACACGCAATTCATGATCATCAACCCACAAACTGGACAGAGACCACGGATTTGAAGCTCTTGGCTCGACATCTTTATTTAAGTCTGCATTGCTGTTATTCGCTGTCAAATCAAGAACCTGCTCCACTCTACCTGAACCCGAGTTTTTATTCGTCATTTCTCTATCTACATCTCCATGAGTGCTACCGTTTCCCAATGCAGCATCTGCCTCGGTTTCAATCCACCCGTTACTGTTACCCACTCCCTGAACCTCTAAACCATTACCCCTCTCTAATTTAACAGATGGATGTGTTACACAACCAGTAGCTTCTTGGGGTTGTTGGGTCCTCTGTCTTTTCAAAGAACTACCAAGACTTTCCAATGGAGATGAACAAGCAGCAGGATCAATAACTCCATCAGATATCGATTTCACTTCCAAATACAACTCCACATTTTTAATAGAAGGATGATTGCTTGGAACCTCAAGCATAGTCTCCAAACTAGAGTCGTCCACCACGGGAAAATGTACATACATTAACAGATCCGGTGAAACAACAGCAGGGTACCTACCAAAGATTTCAATCTTTGATCTCTCCTTAGCTAATCCAAAAATTGGATAAAGCCCATTCAACAATGTGTTAAACTCAGTCTTGCACTTAACTCTGATCTTTTTAGGACAAGATCCTTCATAGTATACGCCATCAGGACCGTACTTAATACAACCATTTGTGTAACACAACAACATAACCTGTTCTCTCAAGGTTTCCATCGCCATGAGCACAACAGTCCTGAAGTGGATTCAAAGAAAAATGTGAACTTTTTGGGGCTAAACTCATAACATACAAAACCCTAGAAAACTCCATATCTAAAAACAAAGGCTAAAGCTTTATAGCGACAGAAGCAGATAAACCCATTTAGAAAACATAAACCCTAAACAGTGATACTCAAACTAAGAAGACTGGTAAAGTTCTAAGTACCTGAGATTTTCGAACGGGGTATCGTAATGAAGCTCGGATTTCTCAGAAATGGAAGTAATTTCACTCTCCTCTAAGAATTTCTCCGGTGATGTGAAGGACAACTACAAGACTTTCATATGACTGAACTCACAAATATAGCATTTCGAAATTGATCCTCTCACTTGATCAGATCTGAGATTTATGGATGGCGGTTTTGAATCGTGTTGCAGATTTAAGCTTCCTCCGTTACTTGTGGGATCGATTGCTCTCAGATGTTCATCATCGGAGTCTTTGGCGTCGACATAAGCTTCATCTTCAGATTCAAAAAAACCTATCGTAAGAACTAGTATATAAAAATCTAGTTTTAAATCGAAACATCAAAAATCAAACCAAATAAATACGCTTACCATGTAAAATATTTGTTGTGGACACGATGGATGCTCTATTCCTTGAATGATATAGTTTGACGAACCAAAATATGGAACCTGTTTACGATTAAGGTACAAAAGCAAAAGAAAAGAAGAAAAATTAGGAATTTAAGTAGTACCAATCCATAAACAGGTTAATTAGAAAATTAGGAAAACAACAATAGAGGAGAACACCTTTTGAAGATAGAAACCTTTTGAAGCGCAAGCAAAACCAATCCAATCCAAGCAGTGGATGAAACGGAAGCAAAAAACCTATCCAATCAGACACGTTTCTTCTCTGCGGCAGTGGTGGAAAACACCTTTCTAGGGTTTTTTACGAAGAGGAGAAGAGAACAAGATTCACAAATTTAACTCGTGAGAGAATGTTGTAGCTTTACAACGGCTATATTGATCCTTGGATGTTTTATACTCTCTGTGAACCGACGACTAACTATGTGGGCTTAATAATGAACCGGCCCAATTACTTTAATAATTAACAACTAATCAGATGTATAACATAATAATTAACACCACCATGTTCATGTTTCTTCAATCACAAGAAACAACTTGTTTTGTCATCTGACTCATCTCTTGTTATTATTCCAAATGTTTTGGATGTCTTGCGCACCATTATGCCTTGTACACCAGTGAATAATGCTATCTTTTACCAGAGAAGAGATGAGATCATTCTGCAATGTCTATCCACTAGTTCCTAAATTGGTAACTTCACTTTGAGCCGGAAACTACTCTTCTCTCTCTTGATATATTACCCGCAAGATATGAAGATACATTTGTGCGGTCTTTGTGTAGGCTAATTGGCCTGGACAAAAAAAACCGTACCCGAGTACCCGAACCGAAACCGACCCGAAAAAACCGGTTCGGGGCGGGTACGGGTATTAGCTATTTACCCTATTGGGTCTTATATTGTCGTACCCGTGGGTATAGGGTAAAACCCGATCCGAACCCGATACCCGAACGGGTACCCGATTACCCGAAATTACTTATACTTATACATATAAAAACTTTATATATACGTAATATTTGAGCTAAATACATTTATATCCAAATATCCGAGAGTAATTACCAAAAATTAAATGCACTTATATTTAAATATTTAAGACTAAATATATTTATACGCGAGATGCTTGTAAATTTTTTTAAATATTTGGACAAAATTCCGGTTATTCGGATAAATTTTCGGGTGAAACTCGGATATTTGAGTAAAATTATGGATAAAATTCGGATATTAGGGTAAAATTTCTGGTAAAATTCGGGTATTTGGTAAAATTTTGGGTATTTGGGTATAAAATACCCGAACCCGATGGGTACCCGATTTTTTCGGGTATTTAGCGGTTCTAAAAATCTAAACCCGAACCGACCCGAACCCGATTAGACCCGAACCGAAACCGAACCGATATTTTAGATTTACCCTATTGGGTCCTAAACTCCTCTACCCGAAAGACCCGTACCCGATCGGGTTTTATCCGAACCCGACCCGCATACCCGAATGCCCAGCCCTATGCTAGAAAATGGAGGGAAAGTTCCGATCCTAAACCCGCTTGAGCTAGAAGATATTGATTGGAGTATCTATATATCCAAGCAATGCAGGTCACAATCTTTCTGTTTCAACCAATAATGTGTAACCTCACTGTGGTGGCAAAGAGACTTAAGACCTATGTAGAACACTTGCAGGCCGCTCTATTGGAAATTAAGGGTGGTCGAATTCCTCCACCAGGAAGCATGGCGTCTTTAGAAGAAATCGAAGATACTTTACAGCATTACTGTTACTTGACTTTGTATATTCTCCATTGTGAGATTTTTTCTGTTCGATTTCAATTTGGATAAAGAAAATAAATTATTTGTATATTTGCAGAGCCATGGATGCGAGAGATCGAAAAGACAAGAAGAAGACAGTGATATTTAAGTTCCTGATCCGGTTTAGCTTGGTTTTCACATCGGTTCAGAGAATCACCGAAAGTTCTCACGAACAAACTAGACACATACAAAAAAGCAACAACACATTATGTCCCCGTTACATAACTACAATATATAACCGAACTAATCCTACTTCCCGAGAGTACATAACCACTGATCAGTTAGCATAATCCACCAAAATGCTCAGGTTCTGTTCGACTCAAATCCATCTAAAACTTTCAACTCCTCTTCTTAGTAGTTTTAGGAGTAGTTTTCCGTTGGGACTTACCTGATACGTTAGGTCGAGCTGGTGGAGCTGGTGGAGCTGGTGGAGCTGGTGGAGCTGGCGGAATGACGGGAGGGAACAATGTCGGAACTCCAGAAGCTTCCGGCCAAGCTGATAGCTCTGGAACAGGAGAAAATGTGGCGGCATAAGTTTTGCAATGCCGTTCGAGAGTGTAACAGTCATCTACATACTGCAAAGGGTTGATTTTCAGCTGCTTGTAGACGGCTAGAGCGTGTAGACATGGGAACTTGCAGCTTTGAAACTCCCCACATGTGCAGGTGCAGTCACTCAGCTGAACAATCCATTCATCATTTTTTGACGGTGTTGTGACCTTAAACGCATTATTGTCTATAGGCATTACAACGTAAGTAACAGAAGATGTCTCGAACTCTTCAAGCTTGTCCATGACAGGTTCAGTGTACACATCGCCGAAGTTAAGAGAAGCACGGCTTTCAGCAAAAGACTCTTCAAAAGAGTATCTCAGCTCATCAAACATAAGCAGCACGTAACCTGTCAATGCATGATTAGCAAATTGAAAGAATCTAAACAGAGATGTCGTGTCTATCTTCATAATTCCATATCTCCGACCACTGTCATGAGCCAGAGCCCACTGACTTTGAGGAAATTGGTCTAACCATTTTCGAGCTTCTATATTCCTCTTTTCAATGACCTTCATGTAGGAATCAAATTTTTCCTTCTGACTCGTGGATCCAGCCCGCCTCACAAGATCCGTCAGGGTGTAGTCTGAAAAACCGGCACCGAATTGAGTGCAAAAACTATTCAGACAGAACCTGTGATAAGCCCAGGGTTCTTGCCATTGAGACCCCGGTTCATTAAGAACAGCGACTATGTTCGGGTGGGGACTGGAGATGAGGCAAAGGTCTTTCCTTTGTGTAACCTTCACTCTGATTCCAGTGAGAAACCAACTCCATATATCAGTAGAAACATCTTTAGTAACCGCAAAGGCAAGCGGAAAATATTTGTTGGCTGCATCTACCCCCGAGGCAATCATCAATTTCATAGGGTACTTACCGTTCAAGTCTTTGGACTCCACTATGATTAGAGGTCTACAGTGTTTAAACCCTTCAATAGACTGTGAAAATGCCCAAAACACGCCGCAGAAGGATGCAAACTTAGGATTAGGAAAAACATCATACTTCCAGTCCACAAGGAGTCCATTAGACGAATGAAAGGCAGCCATTAATTTGGGCAAATCCTCAAAAATCTGATCCCAATCTCCAAAGACTCTCTTGATAGCTTCCTTTTTTGCTGCCCCCATCACATCAGTTTTAAGCTCATAGCTAAATTTTTCTTTCCACCACTTCTTCAACTCTGCAATTGAGAGCGTGGGATTATCCCTGACCGCACGTTCAATCTCATCTTCTTCAAACTCTGATTTGAAATCTTCTGGGTCAGTGAGACAACAAGTATGTGGACCAGTATACTTGATTATCTCAAAATGTCCATGCTTTTCCATTCTAGCAGCCCCAAGTGACCACTTGCATTTCCATCTGACGCACTCAAACATACACTCGTCCTTCCCAGCCTCTCGTACAACACACTTTTTCTCTCCTTTAATGGAACACCAGTCCACAGCTTTCTTCAGCTCATCACCATCTCTGAAGCATAATCCAACTCGCAAGTCACGATCGTCAAGCCACAAACTAGAAAGACACGGTTTCGAAACACCAGAATTGGAATCTTTATTCAAATCCTTGTGGGAGATATTGTTATCCTCTGTCAAATTAACCACTTGCGCCACCGCATCTGAACCAGAACTTTTATTTGTCATGTCACCATCCCTACCGTTTCCAACGTCAACATCTTCTTCATCTTCATCTTCAATCCACCCGTTACTGTTACCTTTCTCTAACTTAACAGGTATATCCGTCCTCTGTCTTTTCAAAGAACTACCGGGATTCGCCAACAACGGCGAACAAGCAGCAGACTCAACAACCCCATCAGATTTCACTTCCAAATACAGTTCCACATTTTTAATAGAAGGATATTTGCTTGGGACTTCAAGCATTGTCTCCAAACTAGAGTCGTTCACCACAGGCAAAAGTAGAAACTGAAGCATCGATTGTTGTTGAACAACTGAAGGAAACCTACCGAAGATTCTAACCTTTGATCTCCGATCATCAACATCTAATCCAGTAAGAAGATACAGCTGATCCAACAATATGCTTAACTCAGTCTTTCGCTTAACTTTGATCATTCTAGGAGTCGATCTGTCATAGTATACCCCATTACTGCCATACTCGATGCGACCGTTCCAGTAACACAACACGGGAACCTCCATTTCAGCCATGAGCACAACAAACCTGCAAGGAATCCAAAGTAGAAATGTAAGCTCTATTGCTAAATCCCAGTTATGCAACCCTGAAAGAAACAGCAGAAACCTCTATCTCTAAAACAACAACAAGGAAGGCCTAAGTCCCTAAAATGTAAGGAATACTACATAAAACTCTACAACAAACATGCACAAGGAAATACAAAGCAAAACCTAAACTCAGGGGATAAAACCCTAAAATGCAAACCCTAAAATCCAAGTATAAAGAATTCTAAAAGATAAAGAATCAATTTTTATCTCTAAAACAACAAACCGGAGCTGATAAATTTAGCAAGAAATTTGCTTTGAAAAACCCTATAAAAAAACACAAAAATAGTCGTATAAGGTATAGATCTCTAACATACCTGAGAAAGAAAACGAAGATTAGGAAGTTTGGATTTTCAGAAATGGAAGTAATTTGAGTTGCATTAACGATTTCTCCGGCGATGTGGTCACGACGGAGGAGAGGAAGACAACTACACTCGCACTCTGTAACAGAGAGAACAAAGAGTTAACTAATAAGTAATACCGTTGGACCGAAACAAATAACTGTTGGACCGAAGTTAGAAAGCCCATTAATAACATTGCCTGACTTAACTAATACTCCCTCCGTTTTCGAATAGTTGTCGTTTTAGAGCTTTTTTTTTGTTTTAAATTAGTTGTCGTTTTAAGGTAATAATGTAATTTATGCCAATAACTACCCAAATTACCCTCATTTTATTGAACACAAATTATTTGTAAATAATTACTTGTCATTTTTATGAGGTTAATATAGTCATTGTATACCTTTTCTTAATTTGTCCAAATACAGTTAAAACGACAATTTTTAAAAAACAGAGGGAGTAAGTAATACCGTTGGGCCGAAATTAGAAGCCCACTAATAACCACTAAATCTCAGATGAACTCTAACGGGAGATCCAACGGCTATCAACTAGACAAGTCACTCTAAGGATGAAAATTAAGAGAGTCAATGAAGATTTGTTTATGAATCATAGAGAACAAGACAGAAGTATAAAGCTAGGTTCTTTCTTACCAACAGAAGCAGATGACCCATTAAAAAAAACATAAAGTCTCAAGGTTCAAGTACGAAGAGCTACTCAAGAAAAGCCGTGGAGAATCTGGATTCGATGATCACAAAGCCCAAACTTGTGTATCTGGTAGATATTTAAAGAGTTTATGATTTTATTTGACCATATAAAAACATATTATGTTACCCTTTCGGGTTGTAGGTGATCGATCAAGGTAACCTGATAAGAACACAAGATTTTAATGGTAAATTAAGTATATATCTTTATTCTTTAGAATTTTTATTGTTAAGTAGCTAGATATATACAATGTAAAAATATGAAATCATTGATTCTTACAAGCAAGGAATACGGGAATGGTGGAGAAAATTTCCCTAAATAGTAAACTATAATAGGGTTAATGATCAACGTGTCTTCGGTTTGGTGTCTCGAAGTACTGGGGGGTTCCTTGTTCGCATCATATTGTTGTTATTTCCACATCTTAGGTTAAGAATACCACAAGACTTGAGACGAGAGCTGAGGACATTGGTCTTGATCTTACTGGTTTTAGTTACATCACACAGACATGATTGTTGCTCTTTCAAAATTTTACAACATTCAGTCGATATCTTTAATCCACTATTAACAACGTCCAAGCAAATTTGAATCATACTTTCATCACATGATTCTCCATCCCTCTTGGATCTACTTCCGCCAGCACGGATAGCTTTTGTCGGAAGAGGTAATGATGCCAAGAGTATGGCGAATGTGATAAGCAAAATTCCGACGGTCTTCATCATGTATATAGTTGTTTGTTTAGATATATCTATGGCAAATTGTTTGGATACCTTTTGTTTTCGAAGAAGTTAATGGGAATTTGATTAGGTATTTATTTGATAATTAAGGATTCTAGTTGTATGGTATTGCGTAATGAACGTGTTTACTGTGTGTTAATCACCATGCACATAATTAGTTGTTATGTATATATAGCTTAAAATTAAAGAAAGGCTAAATCACTTTTCCATATAAGCTTTAGAAATTTATAGAAATACTAAATTCGGTTTTTTAGTTATTTAACATATTTAATTGGTTAATCCGCAATTGTTTACATATTTTGCATTTGCTTATCGATTACATTTGTAAACGTTTGCATAAATTAAATGAAAATTCAGATTTCATATAAACCACCACTATATTATAATTATAGTGAAAAGATTGAGAAATTGTAAAATGAAACAAAAAGATTTCAATGGTAGATAAAGTCTACCTTTATTCTTTGATTTGACGTTATTTTTTTAAATTAATACAAATATGGAGTCATTGATCCCTTATAAGTTATAACCAAGGGAAATGATAAAGGTGGAGAAAATGTTCCTAGTAACTAGTAAACACTAGAAGACCACTTCTCCGTTATTGGCTATTACTTAATATTGTATAAAAACTGAAGATAAGAAAGAGTCAAGGACTAACTCAACGTATCATCTTCGGTATGGTTCCGTGTTCGCACCACAATGTTACCATTTTCAACATTTGGGGTCAGGAATACCACAAGACTTGAGATGAGAGCTAAGGACATTGCTAGCAAGCGTGACACCGCGGTCTTTAATTGCATCACACAGACATGATCTTTGCTCGTTCATTCTCTCACAACATGAAGTCGGCAGCTTCATTCCACGAGCTATACCGTCGAAGCAAAGACCAAGCGCCATTGATTTTTTTTTTTTTTTGATATACCCTATCGGCTGTCCGGTCGGCCCCGGTAGGAACGCACCGAGGTGCTACATAGTGGACTTGTCCACCGTGTTAACGGCTAGACCCTTCGGGCTACCACTCTGCCTATCCCGAGTTTGGTGTGCCTTCCGACTAAGTGCCAGGGGGTAGTCAGGCCGCCTGCATTTCTGACTACCAGGTAAACCAATTGGGCCAAAGCCCAACTGACAGACTTCCCACATAATGTTGATAACAGCCAGGAGGGAGGATTCGAACCCAGGGGAAGGGACTTTCACCCAAACACCCATGTGCCCCCAACCACCAGCCCACCACCATGTGGGCAATTGATTTTTGCGGGGTTGTAACACATTGTTCTCCATCCCTCTTGGAACTACTGCTGCTGGCAGCGTTAGCTTTTGTCTGAGGAGGAAATGATACCAAGAGTATGAGGAATGCGATAAGCAACAATGCTACGATCTTCATTTATAGTTTCTTGATTAGATACTATGCAATCTTTAAGATTGACACTTTCTTTCTGTCAAGGAATCCTCTATAGCAAATTGTTTGGATTCCTATTGTTTTCTAAGAGGATTTCTTTAGGTATTTATAAGATAATTAAGGATTCCTATTGTATGGTGTATTGCGAACATAATTAGTGTTTATGTAAATATAGACTAAAGGTAAGTCTAAGTCACTTTTCTATATAAAGTTTTAGAAATTTATAGAAATACTAGATTTGGATACTCGTAATACGTGGATTTTTTTTTTAATTTAAAGATAGCTCTAACTATTAGAAAATTTAGTTGGTTAATCCGCAGTCGTTTACACATTTTACGTTTGTTTAACGATTACAAATTAAATTACGAATCAAAATCAACATCTTCAAAATCATTCAAAAAAAAAAATTCTGCGAAAATGTTTTTATTTCATTATTTTCTCAAACACGGAAATTTGAAAATTTGGTAACAAATGTTCCCATTTAATCCTCTGGCCGGCGTTGGCTTCTCTGGCGTCGGTCGGCTCTTTCTTTTCTCCTTTAATTGTTGTATCTGATTTCTACAGAAGGATTTCGTTTCTAATTAATGGCAAATCGAGGAAATCAAAATCACGCACTTTGCCTCTTAGTGGTGACACAGACATTGATTCCGGCGATTTCAGTTCCAATACCGGCGTCGATACTGGCACCATCCTTCCTTTTACATACCCTTTCTCTGTTGAGAGTTGTCTTCTCATGCGATCCTCGCATCCTTCTTCTCTTCATCTCGAAGAGCGTTTGTCCGGAATCTGGTTTTTGTTTTCATTGGATCAGATATGCTGGTGTTAGTCCGTTGAGAGAAATCTCAAGCGGTTGGTGGAAATTCTCCCTCTCGGATAAAGTTCGTTTTCCGAAACCGCCTTGGATGTCCTCTACTTTTTGTGCCTTCTCGAGACATTGGGATAGAATCACAATCTTCATGTCATGTGCAATAAGGATTGCTAATGTCGTTCAGATCAATGGCGATGTAGATCGACAACGTTTGAGATGCTTTGTTAAGGAGTACAATTGGGGAAAATTTAGACTAGAATTATTCCTTCACATGTCTTATACGGCTGATTTGGAATACAAAATTGTCTCTGATCAAAGGATGGAGAAATGGGATTGTGTTTTTCTATTTCCGAGCAAGGAAAAATATCTCAGGCAACAACTACGGAAGAGAGGGCGTTTTGGTATGAAGGAGGAAATCATAGTTAGTAAGCGGAAACAATATCAAAGGTTGATTTCAAAGAACATTAAGTCAAAGTCAAGTTTCCATAGAAAGACTCGGTTACGGAAGTTTTGGTACCCGATAGTCCTAGCCTCGGAACTCATGTTGGAATCATTAGGTTTAACCATGCAGTGTGCAATTTGGGAATCAAGCCAAGTAAAACTACCCACGCACACAATACGCATCAAAGCGAGATCGGATAAAGAGAAGGAAAATATTGGATTTAAAAATCCGATAGCGAGTAAGGCTTATCTACGAAAAGCATCGTCAAATTCACTTCTTTTGTGTATCTTTCTTAGTAAATGGCGCATATATCTGCTTATGTAATAATTTGTTTCCAAAAGTTTCTGTAAACTGACTTTGTAATCTTGATTTGATATCAATGAATTTAGAAGGAAAAAAAAAAAAATCCTCTTTCAGTCTTTCATCATCTTCATACTTATTATGTAAAAGCTCAAAGTTTCCAGCTTTACATAAATAATTTTTATTATAATTTTTTTGTAATTCCATAGAAAACAAAGATAGGAAACAAAGGGATAAAGAGGAGAAGGAATGTTTTTGTTTGACATTAAAGAGGTTTCAAACAAAGAGATGATAAAACATAGGAATCTAGCTTATTTCATGGAAGATCCTATGTGAAGAAGTCCTCTCTCTTTCTCTCTCTCTCTATTAAAACCGAGTCTTTGAGGGATCAACTTTATCCCATTGCATATTTCTGAGTCCAGCTTCTCGCAGTAGACTCATACTTAGCTCTATCGGTTTTGTACATGTGAGCAATCTCTGGAACCAATGGATCGTCTGGGTTTGGGTCCGTTAACAATGAACATATCGAAAGCAACACCTATAAATTCACAAATGATTGGATTAAGATCAGAGTAGATTCATTATATATCGCCATTGCTAATGGTAAAAGAGTGTTTTTTCACCTTAGATATGGTGAGTGCAGGACTCCATTGTTCTTTCAAAATGTCGAGGCAAATGCTTCCATTGCTGTTGACATTAGGGTGAAACACTTTTGTCCTAAATGCAACCTTCAAGAAAAGGAGCATTTGAATTCCAATAGAACCCATATAATGATTTGAATTTGGTAAAAATGATTTTTTACCTTCGGTGGTTTGAAAGGATAATCCGGAGGGAAGTGAATGGTTACGAGAAAGACTCCGCCTGAATAAGGACTATCGGATGGACCCATTATTGTAGCTTGCCAATGAAACATGTCTTCAGCAACTGGGCCTTCAAGATTTCACAATTGATCATAGAAGAAAAAATAGAAAGTTTAGTCTTTTATACACACAGGTTTTATGGCATTAACTGAAATACACACAACAAAACATAAAGAATGTGCCATAGCAATGTCCTGAGAGTTCTCTAGCAGAAGAATGCATGAGTACTTTGAGAATCGCCTACAACAATCATCTGACTCTATTGAGACCAACAATATCGACTCCTTATACACTTTGACATTTTAATAAACAAAAGAAACACGTATAACACCCAAATGCAATAGATAAGTAACAAAGACTAAACAGCTCTCTTCTCAAAAAACTTGGGAACAAGAAAGAGCGTTCTTTTTTCCTGATCTAAAATGGTGTAACGGTAAATAGCAAAGAAGATCCAGACCTCACTATAAGGAGCAAGTCTGTAATATCTGTTATGGATACTTGGATAAACAAGGTAGGATGCAACACCAAAAGCTTAATTCTAAGAAAAAACACAACTTTCAATTGCTATCTCCTTGACAATGATCATAAGATAGCTGCAACACCAAAATCTTTGTTCTAAGAAAAATCTCAACTTTTAACTGTTATCTTATTAATTATGATCACAAGTATCCATAAGTTTGTTCTGTTCTAAGAAAAATCTCAACTTTCAATTAGTATCATCTTAACTATGATTATTACGTAGCTGCAATTACCTCTTCAATATCTCTAGATAACTACGTTATGTGACTAAGAAGACTAAAAAAGATTTCATTTTTTGTTTGCTTAATATGAGATTATAAGATCTAACAAACAAAGCTCAAAAATAGATCAGACACGAAAGAAGAGCTAGAGTCTAACCAGCACTGCAGGAAGTTGGAGGATCCTTCTGAAGATCCTTGAGCTCTTTCAAGATCCGTTTCGAAGCCATTTCTCAACAAAAACTCCTAGATCCAAAACAAACCCTAGATCGATTCAACAAACGACAAAGATAATCCAACAAGCAAAATTCCAGACAAAAGGAGAGAGCTTTTTACCTCAAAGACAGATCCTCCAAACTCGGTTTGACGATTCACTTCCTGCAGATTTTTGAGACAGAGACAGAGAGAGCCTTTGAGACCTAAAGAAAAAATATTCCGATTTATTTATGCTTCAAAATAAAATAATGACAGCTATTTTCCAGCGAGCGAGAGAATAATTATTGGATTAGATATTTTTTAATTTTTTAATGAAAAATAAAGGACCCTCTGATTCAGACAGAGTTTCTCATACAGACTTTAAAAAGGGGCTTAAACCCTTAGGGTTTTGTCTTCGAGCAAAATCGACTCTGACACAGAGATACGCAGAGAGATAGAGGAAGAGCTCTGAGATCAGAATCAATGGCGGCTAAAGCTTCGTTGAAGATCAAAGGAAAAGGAAAAGGATCATCAAAGGGATCATCATCATCATCTTCTTCCTCCTCTGTATCATCAAAGTACAAGGTCTTCAAGGCTTGGACCAACTGGTCATTGGAGAAAGCCAAAGTCGCGACTCACTATGGTTTCATCCCTCTGATCATCATCATCGGCATGAATTCCGATCCTAAACCTGATCTTTTTCAACTCCTCAGTCCCGTTTAATCCTCCGATTGGATCTTCGTCGAATCTTCTTCGTAATGTTTTTTAGATGCTTTCACTTTTTTTTCCCCAATTTGTTCGGTTTTCTTCAATTTATGAAATGGATTTATATTTGTTTCTGATTCTATAATTCAAAGTCTCATTCTTTTTTGCATATCTGCTTTCAAATAATCAATAAAACAAATGATCTGTGAAGGAAAAAGAATTGCTTTAATGGCTACTACTACTTTGTGTTCTCTCACTCTGTATCAATTGTTCGAATATCCTCAATCAATTTCAAAACTTGAGCTATATGAGGTCGTTCTTGTTGTTTCAGAGCAACACAAGCCAATCCTATTTGCAACATCTCAACCATTTCCTCCTCGAAACCACCTGATTGACTTAATATCTCCATATCAAATACTTCTCCAGTCCACTCTTTCGCCACCACTGATCTTATCCAGCTTGCTAAATCCATGTTTTCGCCTTCTGTTGTTACTGAATCCGCTTGACTCGCCGGAGATTTCCCTGTCAAGAGCTCGAGTAATACCACTCCGAAGCTGTATACATCCGAAAACTGTGTGCTTCTTCTTGTGTCTGTTATTTCAGGTGCGTGGTAACCCGAAGTAAGGCAAGTTGTTTGAGGAAGAGATCTCATGATTGTCGCCAAGCCAATATCGCCGATGCAGCCATAACATTGTGAGTCTAAGAAGATGTTTGAGGATTTGATGTTTCCATGGATGAATTTCCCGTTGTTCCCTTCGTGGATTTTAGCTAGTCCTCTCGCTGCTCCGGTTGCTATTCTCAATCTAGCATCCCAATCTAACGGTACTCGATGATACTTTCCTCTGTTTCCTGCAAAGAAAATCATGTTGCTTTAGATTTGTCATCGGAATGAGAGTAATCATAGTAACGAGTAACTAACCGTGCAGCATCTCGAAGAGGCTTCCATGACTGTAATAGCTATAAACCGCGAGCTTATCGTCTTTGGAATAGTAGTAAGCCTTTAGCTCAGCTACATTTTCATGTCTGGTCATACCAATGACCTCCATTTGTTGCTCAAACTCTCGTCTTCCCACGACGACTTCCTTCAATCGCTTCACTACAACCGTGCTCATGTCCTCCATTGATACCTTATAGGTTGTACCAAAAGCACCCTTGCCCAAAACTTCTGCAGATGAGCTTAGCAAATCATCTAAATCAAATAAGTGGTTTCTTCCCCCAAAGAAGATGATCTTCCCGCCTTCTTCGGTGTTACCATCTCTAGATGTCCAGTTTCCTGGAGGAGAAGACGAGTCTCTCTTCCGCAACTTCCCCGAGATTCTAGTCTTCCCGAAACAAGTGATCATTATAAAGGAAAATCCGGAAACACACAAAATGCAAGCTGCAGCCAGAATCAGCAAGAAAGCGAGCTGGCTTAACCCGAAAGGAGTCTTGCGTTGTTTCTTTCTCTCTGTAAGCTTGTTACCAGAAAAGGCTGAACTTTGGAATCTTTGAAGAGATTTCGGTATTGTACCGATGAGCTTGTTGTTGGACAAGTTGATTTGACTCAGTTTTGGAAGATCAAGATCAGGAATTTCCCCTGAGAATGAATTGTTTGCAAGATTCAAGATTCGAAGGCTGGTCAAACCTGAAAGAGACTTTGGGATGCTTCCGTTGAATCCATTGTTAGAGAGATCAAGAACCTTAAGATTCTTCAACTCCGAGAGAATCACCGGTAAAGGACCCGAGAGGCGGTTATGTTGTAGATAGAGATGAGTCAAGTTCTTGAGATTTCTGAAATCAGAAGGCAAGTCTCCGGTGAATTGGTTCTTTCTAAGGCTTAGAAACTTGAGAGAAGAGAGACGACTGATGGTGAAAGGAGGAATCAAACCGTTGAATCCAACCGCAGGCAATCTAACGGATACAATTCGATCTCCGTTTTCGTTGCAGGTAACTCCGGTCCAGCGATGACAAAGCGGAGAGCTCTGGTTCCAATGGAGACGAGACGAATTGAAACTAGACAAGAAATCAAGCAAAGCTTTCTTGTCTTCTTCAAGAGTCTGAGAGGAAATGAGAACAAAACAGAGAACCAAAGAGAAGAAGAAGATTTGCATTGTGAAGAAACTAGTTTCTGTTTCTAACTGTAAACAGAGAAATTTTCTTTAGCAGAAGAATTTGTTTCTGATTAAAATAAAAATAAAACAGAGATTAGAAAGATACGCCGGCAGGTTTAGCCGGCAACAAAAAGTCTTTTCTTTTATAAGCAAAATAAAACCTTGGAGCCATTAAAAACATTGAGACCGTTTCTCTGCGCTTAAATTTTTTTCTTGGGAAAATTCTTGTGGTTTGATTGTTTGGTATTTAATTCTTGCTTCAAGAATTTCATTCCAACGGCTAATTTCTATGTACTCTTAAGCCTAAAGCTTGTAACGTACGCGCGGTAAAATTCAGAGGCTTGGCTTACAATTATCATCAAAGAAGAAAAAAAGGCTGAAATGTTCTACATTTTTGTGGTATTTTAAGATAATGTCTTCTTCTTTTTTTTTTTTTTTTTTTGTCATCTTGTCTTCTTCATTTGACTACATGTTATGCATACGTTTGTTCATGGATTATATAATAGAAACATGATTGTCTTAATTTTAGAAATTCATTATCTATTTTATATCATTGTCTCTAATCAGATTCATATAATTGGTTAGGACTTTTTTATCTTTTATTTTTGGCTAACAAGTGGACAGGACTTGAGAGTTCTCCAAAGTCTAACTGGTGCCAAAAACAAAACTGAAAGAAGATATGAATCCAAAATTACAAACTACTAGATTACATGCCCAAATTGAATAAAATGTTGAGAATTAGGGTAAAGCTAACTATTCTAATTTACATATAGATCCCTAACTAAGTATTTACTTAATACTCTTATACATGTAACATAAAACATTATACAATATAAATAATTTCAAAAACATGTAATGATAAATATAACTTCTTCTTTTTTGGTATAAAATCAAGAAATAATAATAATAATATTTATAATTGACATAAAACGAGAAACACGTGTGATGGGATGGTTCTATCCCAATCTAATTGGAAAAAAACAAACAAATAAGATTTGGCCGGGTCTACTATAATAATAACTGCTGCTTGGTGTGACCAAAATAAGACGAAACGGCTTCTTCTCTGCAACAACAACATCTCAGACTTGTTGGTTTTTGTTTCTCGAAGATGAATTACGAAGCCGATGCTGCCATCAAGACCCAACAGATGGTCAGGCTTTTCATCCAGGAAGCCGAAGAAAAGGCTAACGAGATCTCCATCTCCTCCGAAGAAGTAAGTCCGTACATTACATACACTCTCTCTTCATCTCCATCTTTACTTTTCAGTTCTCGTTGCAATTTCGACTACGTGACTCTGTTGACGACTGTCTGACCATTTTATTGTGAAAGTTTTACTTTGATCTTCGGATCTTAAGATCCTTGTTTCATAGGCTCTGTGTTCTGATCTTGAAATCTAAATCTTGGTGTGGTCTTTTGATGTTACAGGAATTCAAAATTGAGAAGTTGCAGCTTGTTGAAGCAGAGAAGAAGAAGATTAGACAAGAGTATGAGAAGAAGGAGAAACAGGTCGATGTCAGAAAGAAGATGTTAGCTCATTTCACTTCTCTCTGTCTCTCTTATCTGTTCTGAGTTATCTGTTGATGCTGGTTTTGAGTGACTGATCTTCTTCTTTAGATCTTGTTTCTTTAAGAAAAATAGATGTAATGGTTTTGAGTGACTGATCTTGTTCTTTAGATCTTGTTTCTTTAAGAGAGATAGATATAATGGTTTTAGTATTGGTTTAGTCCTGGACTAATTGTGAGTTTGCTTGCTCTATGTTCTGTAAAAGTGATTACTCAATGCAACTGAACGCGTCGCGGATCAAGGTTCTACAAGCGCAAGATGACATTGTCAATGCAATGAAAGAAGAGGCAGCTAAGGAACTCTTGAAAGTTAGCCAACATGGCTTTTTCAATCATCATCACCATCAGTATAAGCATCTCTTGAAAGATCTCATTGTTCAGGTTCTGTCTAAGAGTCCTAACAAGCTCCCACCTGTTGTTTCTTTGTAATGTGTTCGTTGAATTGTTTTTTTTGGGTATGTGTTGTAGTGTTTGCTTAGATTGAAAGAGCCTGCAGTGTTACTGCGTTGTCGTAAAGAAGATCTTCATATGGTTGAGTCTATGCTGGATGATGCTAGTGAAGAATATTGCAAGAAAGCAAAGGTTCATGCTCCTGAAATCATTGTCGACAAGGACATTTTCCTTCCTCCTGCTCCTTCAGATGATGATCCTCATGCTCTTTCCTGGTAAAATTTCATCAAACCAAAAACACTTAAAACTGTAACAGAACCAAAAACTCTAATACCAAATGACATTTGTGTTTGTATGTAACAGTGCAGGAGGAGTGGTGTTGGCTTCTCGTGATGGGAAAATCGTGTGTGAAAACACGCTTGATGCGAGGTTGGAAGTTGCGTTCCGGAATAAACTTCCCGAGGTTAAATAAAATTCCACATATCCTCTCTTAAATATGCAGTACCATATTCCTAAGCTAATATCTTCTTATTGTTTCAAAACTCTTAAATCTCATTTGTCTTGTCCTAAAGCATTTTAGCCTTTGTTCTAAATGATCTTTTCTTGAAATGTATGTAGATCCGAAAGTCACTCTTTGGCAAGGTTAGTGCAGCTTGATCAATGACTCCAACTTCATAACCAAGGAAAGTTTGTGGCACCATTTATCCATTTCTTTCCATTGTCACCATTTTTTAAAATTATGTGTAATGTATTGATGGGCATTGACCTTTTGTTGTTAATTGATATTAATATTCGTTTGGTTTGGTGATGTATTGACAATAATAAGAGTAAGTTGCTCATCATTTTGTCAAACTTTTTGTTACCTAAGATTTAGAACTTCTCCTTCCTGACACATGGTTGATAACTTGATTACAAGAAAGAAAGCGTCGCAGTAGGGTCAAAGTCTCCTCCATCTTCGTTAAATTCACATACTTTTTTAGAGAAACATAACCATATTTATTTTTAGCTTTATTCCTAGTTATTTATATGGGGTTCAAATTAAAGTCTTCTCCTTCTTGGTTAAATTCAAATACTGTTATTGTGTCAGGGAAAAAAAAAACTTCAAAAAAAGAAAATGGCATCTAACAAAATCTCCTACTTCCTGGTTCTTTGCTTATGTGTTCTCTTAACCTCAGGTGATCAATTTCTAACCTATATTTCGCTTTAAATAACTTAACAATATAATTTAAGTATTCCTCAGTTCTATTTATTTTTACTTGGATTATTTGTAATATACATCACACATCCAAAAGTTAATATATGGTCGCCTAGTTCATAGTTATTTTCTTGGTTTAGTAAATAAAACCCTTATCTTCGAAATGATAGAGTTAGGAGAAGCAAAAAGTATGAATCCAACGGGAAGACGATGCCCGGATCCTAACGGTGTGGACAAAAAAAGTGTGTGTTATGGTTACTGTAAGACACAAGGTTTTATGGGTGGCTCTTGTCAAGGCCACAAGGGTAATTATATGTGCGAGTGTTATGAAGGATAAAACAACATCTCATTGATTTATATTTCTTCTACTCATAGTTCAACATATATATTTTTGTCCTCTTGAATACTTTTTCTCGTCAATTTCTTATGGGAATATGACCTTCGTTTCTTTGATCTTCTCTTGCTTGTTGTGCAAGGGAAATTGTGAAACAGAAAGCTTTTTGATACAACGATGTGGTTATTTGTTTCAGTCCATCAAACTGCAAAATTTAAACCGGGCATAATCTAAATCAAGATTAAATAGAAAGTAGCAATGTAGCATTTGAAGTTTTGAACATCATTGTATACAATTTGTTCACATCTCTGCAAATTAGTCAAAAGTTGAGTTTTATTGGTTTTATGGATTATGGTGACTGTTTATCGATTCCATTGCAAAAATAAAGAGAAATTTTTTGACAAAAAGAAACACATGCTATCATATTTCCGCATGTCCAAATGTCCACTACAGTTCAAAAAAGTGTTGTATCAACAAGACCTAGAAAAGGATATTTCCGCAGAAATAAAATAAAAAATGCTATCATACGCAAAACACACTAATAAGAAACACAACAATATACTCTATTTTGCTTAGATATCTTTCCTTTTTATTGGTTTTTTCTAATAGATGATACAACTTTTCCACAATTTTGCAACTATTTATACAAAAGAAAAAATATTGTTTCGAGGAAGAAATGGTTGAGATGTTGCAAATAGGATTGGCTTTTGTTGCTCTGGAGCAACAAAACAGTCAAGATAAACAGGTCAACTAAACAAGAGAATGAAGGAAACAAATTGTTGTTATCTTGAAATTGGATTATACGGTTGAGAAGATTGGTCCTTTCGTCTAAAAGCTCGTTCATGTTTAAAGAACACCTCAAAATTGTCATGTTTAAAGAACACCTCAAAATTAGATGCTTGTCACTGTTCATATTCATAATATAGATAAATGTAAAAGATATTTGGTAATTCTCACAATCTTATATGTATGGTGAGATCATAGATGCAAAGTTGTCCCGACCATTCAACATCGTCAAAAGGCTAATATATCAAGTTGATGTACAATTATTGAAAACATAAAAAGAGACTAAAGGAAAGGGGTAGAGTCCAAGCTCGACATGGACACTACCATATTAAATTATAGATTAAATATGAAACATGATTAGAGAGATTAATTAATCCAACAGCCCACTACTTGGATATAAAAAATCAAAATCAAAATGAATGTTCTTGTATGAATTTGCATAAGCCTAAGAAGGCCTAAGAAGAGGGATCAAAGTTTTATGGCGTTCAATTTTGATTTGAAATAGAAAAAAATTTGGTTCATCATTTGATGGATTTGTGTTAGAAATAATATGAAATTATGTTAGAATTAGTATGAAAGTATGAATTGTAGACATTTAAATAAAAAAAATTAGAATCATATTTGAAACCAAAAACGTCATCGTTTAAAACATTGAGTGGGTCTAACAAAATCATATTTGAGACGAAACGACAGCGTTTTAAAAACATAGAGATCATCGTTTTCGTTTGTCCCTTGGCTCCATCGACGAGTCCGTCATTTTCACAGTATAAATATCTCCGCCCACTCTCTCTCATCACTCCCACTACCTCATTTTCTCTCTCTACCAAAAATCCTAAGCTCTCTCTATCTCCAATGGAGTCCGCAGCTCTATCTCGAATCGGTCTCGCCGGACTCGCCGTAATGGGCCAGAACCTCGCCTTAAACATCGCCGAGAAAGGTTTCCCAATCTCAGTCTACAATCGAACCACATCCAAAGTCGACGAAACCCTAGATCGAGCCGCCGTCGAAGGAAACCTCCCAGTCTCCGGCCAATACTCCCCTCGCGATTTCGTCCTCTCGATCCAACGGCCTAGATCTCTCATCATCCTCGTCAAAGCTGGAGCTCCCGTTGACCAAACAATCGACGCGTTCTCCGAATACATGGAGCCAGGAGATTGCATCATCGACGGTGGAAACGAATGGTATCAGAACACAGAGCGACGGATCTCCGAAGCTGAGCAAAAAGGATTGCTCTATTTAGGTATGGGAGTCTCCGGCGGCGAAGAAGGAGCTCGTAACGGTCCTTCGTTAATGCCTGGTGGATCATTTCAAGCTTATGATAACATTAAAGACATTTTGGGGAAAGTCGCTGCTCAAGTTGAAGATGGACCTTGTGTTACTTACATCGGAGAAGGTGGATCTGGAAATTTCGTGAAGATGGTTCATAATGGGATTGAGTATGGAGATATGCAATTGATCTCTGAGGCTTATGATGTGTTGAAGAACGTTGGTGGATTAAGCAATGAAGAGCTTGCGGAGATTTTCACGGAGTGGAATCGAGGTGAGCTTGAGAGTTTCTTGGTTGAGATTACTTCTGATATATTTAGGGTTAAGGATGAGTTTGGTGATGGAGAGTTAGTTGATAAGATTTTGGATAAGACTGGTATGAAAGGTACCGGGAAATGGACAGTGCAGCAAGCGGCGGAGCTTTCTGTTGCGGCTCCGACGATTGCTGCTTCGTTGGATTGTAGGTATTTGAGTGGGTTGAAAGATGAGAGGGAGAATGCTGCGAAAGTGTTGAGGGAAGCTGGTTTGAAGGAAGATATTGGTTCTGCGTCGAGTGGAATCGATAAGAAGAGATTGGTTGATGATGTTAGGCAAGCTTTGTATGCTTCGAAGATTTGTAGTTATGCTCAAGGGATGAATTTGCTTAGAGCTAAGAGTTTAGAGAAAGGTTGGAACTTGAATTTCGGTGAATTGGCTAGGATTTGGAAAGGTGGGTGTATTATAAGAGCCGTTTTCTTGGATAGGATCAAGAAAGCTTACCAGAGGAACCCGGATTTGGCTAGTCTTGTGGTTGATCCTGATTTTGCTAAAGAGATGGTTCAGAGACAAGCTGCTTGGAGAAGAGTGGTGGGTTTGGCTGTTTCTGCTGGTATTAGCACACCTGGAATGTGCGCGAGTCTTGCGTATTTCGATACTTATAGACGTGCTAGATTGCCGGCGAATCTGGTTCAGGCGCAGAGAGATCTCTTTGGAGCTCACACATATGAGAGGACCGATCGTCCTGGTGCGTACCACACCGAATGGACCAAGCTTGCTAGGAAAAACAATTGAACACTCCATTGACGTTTTTTTTTTGTTTTTTCCTAGAACCCTTTTTGTCTTGCTTTTTTAAAGCAATTGGAAATGGGATTCAAACCACAGATTGTTTCACGAGTCTTTTGTTCAGATTTCAGAATAAGAAATGCAGCAGCACCTTGATTTTTGTTTTAGTTTCTGAACATGGGAGTCTTCTGCTGTTGTTAAGACTTAAAGATGATCTTATTATTAAAGGGTCGAAACATCAAAAACAAATCCACTATGATATAATCCGAACAGCAAAAAAGCATGAACTGATAAATTGATAATCTATGAAGGTTCATAGAGTCCGAGCACATGACCATCAAGACATCTCACAGAAGCAACCTGGTTATCAAGAAAACAAAGATTGAAATCTTAATAAAAGAAATGTTAGACAATGACACTAAAGCGTTTGAACGAAATGGTGGGGTTTACCTTGCCATGGACTTCGTATTTGATAGAGCCATCGAGTTCAGCTCCTAATTCCATAAGTTTAGAGATTGTTGTATTAATGTCGGCCACTGTGAATGATAGTAAGGAAGAGTATCCCTTCTCACTCATCACATGCTCGCTGCATCAAAACATTGATTTTATCTTTGCAATGATCGAACAACAAAAACCTCTATAAGTTCAACTTTCTTCATCAAAAAGGACAGTGAACTGAAGACAACCAAGTAAAAAACAACTCTCCAGGGAAAAAAAAGTTTCATTGAGGCAAATGATCGAACACGTTATAGGCATTGAATCAATACCTGGGAGATTGCATAAGAGCTAGCTTGAGAGGACCAGAGTGAAGTTCAGCCCAACGTAAGGTGACCACATTGACGGAGAAATCGAGACCTTTCTCGTAGAATCGAGCCGCTTTTGGTACGTCTCTGTGTAGCTGCAAGATCCATCTAAACGACGCCGTCGCCATCTCTCTCTGTGTTGTGAGAGGCGAAGACAATGATAATAGGCCCACGGAAACATTCAGACGACGCCGTTTCACCTCTTTATTTATATGTTCATAAGATTCACAACTCTTTTCTTTTGTCCGAAACAAAAATCAAGAATACAAAATTCAGAGATGATAAAATCGCTATAAAACAGATAAACATTATACATAGTTATAAACATATAAGCTCTACAGATGCGTAGGATTCACAGATATGAACATATCCACACATGGAACTTCTCAAGTTCTGTCTATTTCCGCCAACAATCTCAGCTTGTCCCATCTCCGAGTCTGACCATTGCACCAACAATGGCTCTTCCGTATACAGATTACATCAGAAACTCACCCCTTGAATACCCGAACTCGCGGCCTCGAACTCTTTGTTCTCCCTTCGCTTAGTTTAGCCTTCAAAGTGTTGTCCTTTACTCCTTGTGGCGCACTGAGATCAGGTGTTACCGTTCTCGTATTCCATTGACGAATCGGGCTCTCTCGTCTTCTTGATGGGTAACTGCAAGAAGCTTCATCGATCTCCCGAGTTTCCGACAATAACCTCCGATGAGTTCTAATCATATCTCCAACCACATTGTTCGTTTCTTTACCACATTTATCCGTTTCAGGCTCAATTTCAATGGCTCTAGCTTTCTTTTTCTCATTAGAAGACATCGCCCACGCCATTTGATCCTCGAACTTCACTTGTAAACTCGACGGGCTTTGATTCCGTCTCCTCGGTTTTTCACCAGACACAACATCTGCTTTTGATAATTCCGGTTTCTCAGTTTCATCGCCAAGTCGTGGCTTTGCAACATCTCTCCCATGTTTCTTGAGCTCAAAACAATTTGAATCGCTTCCGCCAGAATCTTCTTCCTCCTCACGGTCGACTTCCCAAATTGGGGCGCTCATGGCGTTAAATGGAACCGACTCAAGTGAAGTCCGGCGGTTTCTCGCTATTTCTTTAGAGTCTGCGTTCTGCTTAGTCTTAAGAAATGTTTCTATCTCAAACTCGAGCTTCTCCAAAGCCGATCCGTTGCCACTCTGAATCCTTTCATCAAGCCATGACTCCGCAATACAAAGAACCATCTGATCTTGTTCATCCCAACCTTTCCAGTTCTTATCCAACTTCTGCTTTAAACCATGAATCTCCCTTTCGTAACTCTTGATCCCTTTTGCAAACTCATCACATAATCTCTCCAGAATCTTCTTTGACTTAGTCCCTCTCTCCATCTCCTTAACGCAGTTAGACAAAGTTGACTTCACTTCCGAGAGCTCTTGTGCCAATTTCCTATACAAACTCTCAGAACGTTTCCTCAGTTTCCGCTCATCTTCTAGCGATTGAACCGCATAGCTTAACCGATCGTGTTCGTGTTCCTTCGTATCTTTTGACAGCTTTTCTCCCGCGAGTTGCTTCACTAAAGCATCCATATCGCGTCTATCAGCCTGCTGGCATCTGAGAAGCTCTTTGATCCGGGCACGTGAATGAGCAAGCTCGGTTTTTAAAGATTTTATTAAGGAGATATTAGCGGAATGCTGCTCTTCGAGGCTCCAGATTCTGTTCAGTACTTTAAGAAGTTCGGTTGATGTCTTGAGATTGTAGTTAGGCTCACCAGCTCGTTGTCTTCCCGGAGAAACTGCTGCATTATATGGAGCCACCTGAAGAATGATCCATCTCAATACCAATCCCAAACTAAAATAAAATAAAATTCATTTCTTTGCGACAAGCTGTTAAATCGGTTGTTTCGAAAGAAAAAGAAGAATTTGGACTGAATGTGAATACCTCGAGGGAGCTATCGTAGCTTGTAGGAGATACCGGCTGCAAAGCATGGTCGTTTCTTTCAGTTAAATGATGATGCTTCATCAGCATTTGACCAATCTGTCTCCTTATACTTCCCGCACTCTCTGGCTGGGACACAAGAACCATAGCAGAAATTTTAAAAACAGAAAAATCAGGAGAATCAAAACCAGAAACAGAATTTTCTGCAAAAAGCCGGAACAAAAGATCACATGTTTAAATAGAATCCTCCATCACCAAACCTAATATCAGCTTACAAGAGAAATCCTCTGCAGGACTAGGAAACCAAAATTTAGTAATCAAGAAAGAAATGAGCTCAGCATCAATGGCAATAGTATTGCCTTCAGCTTACGCGGTTCGTGTCCAGTCAATCAACAAAAGCTAACTCTCCTCAACCAATCACTTGCAAAACTCTAAACCAAGAAGAGAGTAACAACTAGGCAAACCCACAACACTTATCATCTTAATTTTGCCAAAACCCAAATCCCTGAACCAGAAACAGAATAAACCACTAATCTAGAGCTAAGAATTCACTAGTTCATCACTACCCATGTCCAAAAAATCAAACTTTGACAATAAAACAAAGGCAAGATGATACATTGTCACAAGAAAATCAAACTTGCGCAATGCCTAATCTTAAAACCAATCAACTTCATTGGATAATCAACTAAAAAAGACCAAACTAATAAAGGCTAAATCACCATGAAATCGAGAGAGACCTGGTGATCAGTAAGCTCAAGACCATTATTGTCTGCAACCGCCGCCTTTCCATGGCCGTGACGGAGACGACGGTTGTTACTGGGACCAGCAGAACCTAAGGGAGCTCGGTGCATTTTAGTAGCAGCAGGAGGATGAATCTGATAGTCGTTGTCGTAATACTGATAAAATTCCCAGAGAGAAGCTGCAAGCTTTCTAGAGGAGGAAGAAGAAGAAGGGTTATTATTAGGGTTGAAACCAATGTGCGTAGGAGTGGAAGGTCGGCGAAAGAAACTTCTATGGCCTACAAGAACAGCTCTTCTCCTTAACTTTTCTATAAATCTCTTCCCTTTTTGCCCTTCTTCCTCTTCTTCTCCTCCATCATCTTCCTCTTCTTCTTCTTTACTTTTCATTTCTTTATACAGCGGCTAACTAAACAAAAAGTTTCATTCTTTTTGGTTTTGTTAATATTTCAATCTAAGAAGAAGAAACCCTTTTTCTCTGTTCATAATCATGGAGACGAAAACTGTTGTCTCACTCATTTCATTTATTCAGTTTTGATCATTGACTGTTTTTTTCTTCTTCATCTTCGTTGAATGGCCGCAAATTTTGAGAAATTGTTACAATCATGAATCATGTATTGATGCGGTAATAAATTTATGTTTTTTTTTATAATTTGATTTATTTGAGTGTATTTGTTATTTTATGAAGAAAAAAAAAAGATAGAAGAATAAGCGGTGTCACAGTCTGTGGACAGTGGGTAAAAGCATTACACGTAGGTACGTTATTGGAGATGATGGTATTGGTGTGGGATCTTCCACACACAAGTGTAACTTTTGTTCTTAGCTTCTGTGTTTTACATTTTTAACAACGTTGTAATCTCTTTGTCCCTACAATCAAATTCTTCTTCTTCGTTTTCTTGCAATCATTTTTTTTATAGCATTTTCGCTAATTGTATAAAATGTTTACTACTTGGTTACATTCTCGGCTAACTGTATTGAATGATACCGCAGATAATCGATTCGCCCCAATATGTATGTTACAATGTTCCTAGCGAGCTTTCCAAATGATACAATGTTTTCCTTTCCAAATGATGTAATGTATGTTACAGGTTTAATGCCAAGAAGATTATAAAACTCTGCAAATTGTCAGAGCATGAGGGTTGAGAGAATGAGAGAGAGAAAAATAATAATGGTTCATACTTCATAAGATTGTAGCTTATTTTGGGGCCTAAACATAAATGCTGGACTGGATCAGACTTATGATGGGCTTGTGATCTAAACCTAGTATAATTCAGAATCAAACTCTTAAGGGAGAGCAGATTCGGTCATATAAGTGTTTTGGGGCCTAAACAAAAAGATATTGGCCTATAAAAATAACTATTGGAAAAAGTTACAGTACCTATCTTTGAATTTGGGAAAGTTAGGCTAATTGACAGAAGTTTTACTTTTACTATTACACCAAGTAAAAGAGTTTTTGGTCTATTGATCTATCATGTTGCAATCTATCATGGGAACTTGAGACTTTAAGCTAGATTAGTAAGTGACAAGTTACAACCTTGACTTTGTCTAAGAAACGTAGACTAATGAGACGTCCATTTTCATCGACAATCAAATTTTCTTTTCTTGTTTTTGTTTTATTTTAAATTTCTTAGACGTGGGGACCTGATTAAAGAAAAGTATACTCCAGTAATTTAGGCATTATAATAGTACTTGGTAATGTCTCGTACCCGTTTTTTAACAACATCTTTTTAAAGAACATTTATGTTTGTATTCACCCTTACCGAAACTGGTGTGGTTTTGATCGAGGTTGAACTTTGATTCTAGTGAAAACAATAAAAAAAAATGAAATGGCTACTAGATATTTGTTTAATAGTACTCTTTTTCTAGAACACCAAAATGTTATTTTAACATGTTTCACATAAACTAAGAAAATTATGAAAACCTCTACTATATCTTTTTTTTTAATAAATATGTTGAATAAATTTATCTTTCAAATTAATAAACTAGAATACTAAGAATAAAATAGATTTAAATTAGTTTTTTAAAATGCATTGAAAATATTATTAAAAAAAACAAACATTTTTTGTGAAACAAAAATAAAACTTTGAAACCACAATTTTTTATGAAAGGGATAAACTAGATACCTTTAAAATATTTTTCATTATTAAACTAAAATATTCCGTCTTTTACCAAACGACTAAAATAAATCTCATTCTCATTGACCAAGGAAAAATCAAATGTATATGGTGCGGTTTATATACTTAGACATTAACTAAACCGAAACTGTTAACCAGAAATAGAAATATAATCTACTAAACTGGTTTATAATTGTACCATTGTACAATTGACAAATGAACCTAGACATTATACAGGACATAAACATCAATACCGTCTTTGACGAGACCAAGTCAGTCGTCTCCTGTATCAAAAAAAAAAAAAAAAAAAGTCAGTCGTCTCAACGATATGAAAATGAATCTCTAAGTCTCCTTTTTTGTCTCAGAAAATGAATCTCTACTTAAGTTGTGGAGAAGAAGAAAACATATTTCTGCAAAAAATTCTATGAACTGAACTTCTAAGTTCTGCAAAACACTAAACGGCGCCACAACGCCGTTGTGGAAAAAAAAAAAAAAAAAAAATTTGTTGTCAATATAATACGTACACATAGAAATGATTTTCGAAAACACAAAATGACAAAATAGATAATATCAGCTTAGAAAAATCGACGTGAAAATGATTAAAATAAGGTTTGGATCGGAATGCATGCAATCCTCAGATACAAACTAATTGATAAACGAATATTTTGCAACAACAATTGAAGATTAGTACTTAGTTTAGAGAGCTTGGATTGTAAATATTAATTATAACGAGTTAACTAATCTTCTTTTTTTACATTTAGAAGATTAGTTTATTTTGGATTGCGGTATGAAAATTTTCACGCTTATAAAAAATGAAAGTAAACGATGACGTTTTCTTCTTGACAAAATACGATGAAATCTAGTTTATTTGTCTTTTATCAACACACACTACATAAAGCATAGTCCACAAGCAATCTTTTTAATAATTTGATTGAATCTGCTTGAATATTGATCGAAGTAATGAACAAGTGCCCGGTTTAACCAAACCAAAATTCGAATGGCATAAACCGGTGACATTGTTAGACCATTGTAATAGTTTTTGTCTTGGCCTATTATTCTACTAGATTTCATTAGACAGAAAGTAAATCGATAAATCTTATCACATACATGATATACCCTACGGGACATGTGAAGATGAGAACTCTGATTTTATATTCAAGTCAAAGAAGGGTCAAATAATATGAAACTATAGTTAAGTGTGATTTAAACTATGGTTGAGTCATGCTTTTTTGGGACCACAAGGAGCTTTGCATTGGTGGCCAAGAAAGGACAGTTTGGCCTTACGTGAATTCAAATTAGAGGGTTTTGGAGAAGCCCTAGATCTAAGGTGGTCTCACATATATAAGATGTTGCTATGTTGTGAGCGTTGTCTAAGGGGAGTGAAGAAGAGAGAGAGATACAATGTAGAAAGAAAGCAAGAGAGAGATATAGCCATTAAAGGTGTAAGCTTTGGTGTTTCTCTTGAGTGTGTAACAGAGGAGATAAAGAGAAGAGATCTCAAGTGTGAGACTTTTTTTCTGAGGGATTCCCTCTTGTAACTTGCTTATTCTAGTGGATTCCGAGCTGTGACTCGGCCCAGACGTAGCATCTATTGATGTGAACTGGGTGAACAAATGTTATGTGTGTTCTCTCTTCCCTTCTCACCTTTCTCTCTTCTCTCAAAGTCTCTGTTCTTTTCTCTGCATACTTTCTGTTTCATTTCCATGTGTTGGACTCTGTTTTGCATCAAACTACTTCAGTCTTGGTTTGCTAAGGTTTAAGCTCAAGAAAGTCAATGTCTTTGAGCCTCTGAATCCTAACAAAGAATATAGCCATTAAAGGTGTAAGCTTTGGTGTTTCTCTTGAGTGTGTAACAGAGGAGATAAAGAGAAGAGATCTCAAGTGTGAGACTTTTTTTCTGAGGGATTCCCTCTTGTAACTTGCTTATTCTAGTGGATTCCGAGCTGTGACTCGGCCCAGACGTAGCATCTATTGATGTGAACTGGGTGAACAAATGTTATGTGTGTTCTCTCTTCCCTTCTCACCTTTCTCTCTTCTCTCAAAGTCTCTCTTCTTTTCTCTGCATACTTTCTGTTTCATTTCCATGTGTTGGACTCTGTTTTGCATCAAACTACTTCAGTCTTGGTTTGCTAAGGTTTAAGCTCAAGAAAGTCAATGTCTTTGAGCCTCTGAATCCTAACAAAGTGGTATCAGAGCCCTAGGTTCTGTGTTTTGTGGTTCTCCAAGCCAAAGAATCATGTTTTATCAAGAATAGAAGTTGTAGACTTTGGTGCTCGTGGATACTTAGGTCTGTGGAAGGAGAAACTCATGGCTGGTGCCTAAGCATGAGTGAAGCGTTGAGGGTGACTGAGATTTCAAGAAATAAAGTCTCAGATCCAGAAGAAACAGAAGCAGAAAAAGAGAAAGAAGATGCAGATCTAAGAGAGAAGAGGTCTAAAGAAAGAAAAGAAGTGAAAAGGTTGGATCTTTGGAAAGTTAGAGCAGTAAAACTCCTTTCCCTTAAGCATCCAAGTTCTTTTCTTTGTAGAGCTTGTTTGTGCAGAGATAAGAAGCGTCTTAGGTGCAAGAATCAAACAGAAGCTCTTGGTAAACAGTGTAGAAGAGAGAAAGAAGTCATAAAACTCTTTCTTGGTGGAGCACTGTTGGGTTTTCTCAGGT
Source organism: Arabidopsis suecica (assembly GCA_019202805.1). Lineage (NCBI taxonomy): Eukaryota > Viridiplantae > Streptophyta > Magnoliopsida > Brassicales > Brassicaceae > Arabidopsis > Arabidopsis suecica. The sequence continues at coordinate 273,255 of CM032906.1, forward strand.
GTTGAGAAATATTGTGGAGACATGACTGTCTCTGGTTGGAAAAGCAAGCTGAGTCTCTTAGTGAAGAGCACGAACCAAAGGAGGAGTTATAAGACTCAGTTTGGTGTCAATAAAGCATCTCATTCACATCATCTAAAAGAAGCAGAAGTTGTAGGCTTTCTGTTGCTGTCTTAGAAGCAGTTCCTGTTGAAACAGGAGAAGAAGTAACAAGGGTAACTCCAGAGACTCGGAGACGTTGTAGAGACAGTTGCAGAGCCAACGACAGTTACAGAGACAGCTACAAAGACTGTCACAGAGACTGTCACAGAGGTTGCTGCAAAAGCTCAGGTTATGGGTTGTAGCTGAGTGTGAAAATGAGATGTTAACAAGCTGTACCGTAAGGAGAAATTCATAGCAGAAGTTTTAAATCAAGTGAGGTGATTTCAAGGTCATGAAATCAGGTTTCCTCTAAGTTCTTAAAGGGTACAAGAAGCTGCAACATAGTGAGAATGATTTAAAATCACTCACAAGTGAACATGTTGCTAGCACAAAGATTTTCAGAGATGAATGCAAGAGGCATGTGATAAAAGATGGTGTTCTTGATCAATGCTGAAGAACCGGCTAACTGTTGGTGTAAGACTAAAAGCATCAACTTCAAGACTCAAATTTTGGGACACTTTAAGTCTGATTCCGCTGCAGTCACAAGGTATTTGTGATGCTCTGTATTGAAGTTTCTGATTTGTTTAAGATCTGCATATTTGTTGGAGTTGAAAGCTGGTTAACGCAAAGGCAGTGTATTGATTTTGCAAGAGATTGGCCAAGATTCAATAATGGTTTCAGGTTATTTTTCTGGTCAACATTTGTGTGGTAAGATCAGTTGCAGGTGGTGTTTAGTTACTGTTGTAATCGCAGCCTCGGAAACTCATAAAATTCATGGGACTGAGGGACGCCTTAGAAGCTTGAATTTTATGTGTATTAGGCTGTGGAGTATCAGTAAGGTTTTCTGGATTCTCTAAAAAGGGTTTTGCAGATCAGAATTGGATGAATCAGAGAATGAAGTTTGCTAGAACAGGAACAAGTTTGTTGGAATAACAAAAGCTGTTATTGTTCTGTATCGAGAAGATGTGCTGGAGCACTGGAAAGTTGTTGGTATATCAGTGTTATTATCAGTATAAGCTGATAAAAACAGGAAGTCTCGAGGTGTGCACTTTATTGGTTTGGCTGAGTTTTGAAAGGGGTTTCGGTTGCAGGTTTATCTCTGTGTGTAGTTCTCAGTTCTTGTGAATGAAAGAGTCTACTGGTTGTGGATCATCAGAGAACGTGAAGCTACAAGGCTGCTATTTTCAGAGGGAATGCAGCGTGGTTTGTAAGCATGTTGTTTGGTGTAAGCTGGACAGTTTGTGGTTGTTGGTCATGAGAACGAATTCTCTTGACAAGGTAGTGGCAGCATACACTACAAAAAAAGTCCACATTGATAGCATTAGGTAATAGCACGGTTTACTGAAGTGCTATTGAAGATGATATTCGGATTTTGGTAATGATATCATAGCATTTCAGAAACGCTAATTTTAATAATAGCATAACCAAAATGCTAAGTCTAATAATAGCAAAACGAAAAGCTAAAATCACTTTGAACCGCCAATATTTAGCGAAAATTTTATTATTACCGCCTAACCAAAATAATAAAAATCACTTATGACCAAACAAAACCTAATTTTTCTTTTTTTTCTTCTCATTCTTTTTTTCTCATCTCCCTCTCTTGTACTCTCCGCCATCTATGCTCTCTTTTAGTTTCCCAGAAAATTTTCTCCGAATCCATGAATCTCTTTGGGTTTTCATTGATACACGATAATGGCTACGGCTTTCACTCCCACTATGCTCACTGCCACTGTTCCTCTACATGGATCTGAAGAGAATCGTCAATTGCTTCCGATCTGATTGGCTCCTCCTTCTTTCCTCGAATCTGCTCGTTCTCTCACCGTTAATTCTTCTTGCAGACTCAATCACTCCACCGCCACTGTCGATCTCCCGTCGTCACTGTCCAAGAAGTCTAAGAAGAAGAAATCCACCAAGCTGTTCGAGTAAACTTCTAAAAGGAATCGCTAACGTCCAAGCTCTTCGTTCTAGCAGATTGGTTAGATTCTCTCATAACCCTTTTGCTCAATTTTTATGTATCTGATGTTTGCTCAATCAAGTTTTCTCTTTTCCCATCTTAAATCACTTAAAAATTGCTTTTTTTTTTGTCTCTTAGATGAGTTTTATAACATATGGATTCTGATCCTTTGTTAATTGAACCAGATTAGATAGTTACGTGAGCTTTGGTTGTTCTTATGGTTTGATTCATTGTATTGATTAAGGAATTGAAGCCAGATTTTAAATTTTGAAGTCACTTGATTTGTTTTGAAATAGTTGATAACCAAAGAGAAAGGATTGGAGTTGTATGAAGACATGATACTAGGTAGATCTGTCGAAGATATGTGTGCTCAAATGTCTTACAGAGGGAAGATGTTTGGTTTTGTTCACTTGTACAATGGCCATGAAGGAGACATGTGTTTGGTTTTGGTCGAAGACATGTGTGCTCACTTGTACATCCGTGACCATGTCCATGCGCTCATCCAAGGTGTCTCTGCTCTTACTGTTATGAGTCTATCCGTCTTTAGATGTGATGGTTATTTCCATTGTTTCACTTCTATTGGCTGTATTTTTTATATTGGATTCAATTGTTTTCTTTAAGCGTTTGACATTGGGATTCATATCTTGCATTACTTGGCCTAATTTACACTCTTGTTTTGGTGGTAGTTAGATTCTTTTGTTTGAGTTTTATATCTTAGTTTCAGGAACCTTTATCTTTTGCTAGATTCCACTGTTTTGCCATTTGTATTTCTTTTACTCCCTAAGTGATTGGATCTCCATTTTGACGTAATTATGTATGATTCTTAGTGTTGTTAGTAACAATTGTTTTTTCATCTTGTAGGTCACAGATATTGGATTAGCCAGTGTCGACCCTCTCCCAATGAAAACGTATACACATGAGGTTTGATGAAACACTACTCTTCTCTATTAATTTCATTGGTTCCATTCACTTCAATGTCAATGTAGTAAGAACTAACAGTTTGCTCACTTGCTCTTATGATATAGACTTAGATTTGGGAATTTTAAAGGATTGGAAACAGGACAAGTAAAGGGTTTTGTGTTGTTTTGGAGGAAAGAAGATTGAAGTTTGTCTTTATAATGCTTACATGGATTATGCACGGGAATGCTAACGGAAAGGCGAAACACATAGAGGAGACGAGATTGAAGTTTGTCTTTATGATGTAAGCTTTATTTTGTTTAAGATTTGGTATGATGTTATGTAAAAACATGATAATGTAATATTACTGTTATGTATGTTGATGATTTATGAAATATAAATATTATTTTATAAATCCAATTGAATTTATTTTGCAAAACAAGATTCAATTATAATAATTATATATATATTAAATTAAATTTATATATGAAATATAAAAATGCTACAATACAATATAAAATAACGTTAAACGTGTGCTATAATATAGTATATTAGAGCACTTTATTATCGCTATAATTGAACGTTCTATAATAGCATGTCAGAAAACGCTATCGTATGGGTGACACCTACTATAGCTGCCGATGTCATAGCATTTGTGAATTCGCTATGTTATATGTATGATAGCATATTTTTCGTGCTAACGATAAACATATTTCTTGTAGTGATAAAAGATTCATGTTCTGTGCAAATTTGTGTTTGGCATAACACATGGTGATTTTGTTAAGGAACAAGGAGTTCTTATCTCGGGTGGAGCAAATGATTTCTCAGAAATTATCTTGTTTTTTTGAATCAGATCTTTAAGACAAAGAAGATTCTGATGGTCTAAAAGCTAGAGGTATTGAAGAATTCTTGATGAATGTCTGTCAATGATAGTATGCAACAGTAAATACTATGATTGTGTCGAAAGTCTTCCTAGCTAGGAGAGTTAGGCGGCGTGTCCTGTTTATCTTAACAGCGGTACAAGATAAGTAGGTGTTGCATTTTTTAGCTGCAAGAGAGTACAAGATATTGTCTGGGATTAAGGCATTGTTTTGTGATGTATCAGCCTAAGCTATAACATCATCAAAACATGAAGAATTCTCCATGTAAAGAGACGACAAGGCTGCGGAAATTAAAGAAAAAGTTCTTGGTGGTTCTTCGGGTTAAAAGTGGATCAGGTCAAGTGGCTACAAGATGAAAGAGGATTTGTCACAAGTTCGGGTATACTTTCTCAAGCTCTAAGCCATGGTTAACATTGTGATTCAGAACAACATGTGAATTGCTCAAAGCAGCAGGGTTTTAACTCGGATTGGTGAAGCTAAGCTTATAGAGACATTGTACATCCAAGGGTTATGGTTTCAGGTGGAGTATTGTTGCTACAAGAAAAGCAATGCATATCCTAAGGATATTTTTTTTTCCTCCTAGTGGAGCTATGTTTGTTGGATGTTGTCTCAAGTGTTCAGCTGAAAGTAAAGAGTTAAAAGGTTGCATAACTCATTGAAGTTCAGAGTGCTAAGAAGAAAGCAAGTCAAGAACAGAAGGTTATCAATGGGTATTCAGCTCAAGCAGGGTTAAAATCTGATGGTAAAAGGTTTTCTTACAGATTTGGTTTGAAGCTGGGTGTTGGTAAGGATTTCAGAAACGAACTGCATGTTTTCTAGACGAGAAATGCAGGTTCTAGAATAAGTTGCAGGTTTCTGGAAATTTTTTTTTTTTTGCTGAGTAAGCTAAGATGAGGTTATTTCTGGTGATTCAGTGGGTTTCGTAAAAGAAGAAACCTAAGAGACAAGTGCTAGTAATGCAGATTTGTTTCAAGACTGTTCACTTCAAGAAGGAGAAGTTTTTTTGGGTATCTAGCTTGATACACAACACCTCAAACTGGTGATTAGTGGCTGAAAAGAAGTTCTTGAAAAAGAGATAAATGCAGGAAATTCAGATTGCATTTAGAAGACAACAACTAAGGTGCTTAAGTTGTTTTGTCTGCATCATGAGGAGTTTATGTAAGTATCTTCTCAGGGAAAGACACTTGCAGGTCATTCAAGTGAAGTATCTTCAAGTATCATGTGACGATAAAGAAGAAAAAGAGGCTTTGGAGTAAGCTTGGAAATTGAATGGTGTAAGGTTAAAAGTCGTTTGGTGGAGTTTGCATACAAATAAATGTGTCGCAGGTTCTGGTTACAGCAGGAAGTGCATCAGGGTTCAATGGTTGATGTGTAAGTTGCTGTAAGAATGTGTCTCAAGGATATCACAAGGGTTTGTTGATGTGAGACAGATTTAAAGATAACTAGTAGTGGTTAAAATCAACTGGTGAATGTTCTGTTTTAACAGAGAGTTTGAACAGGGTTTATGTTCAAGTTCTGGTTATTTTTGAAACAGGTTATTGTGAAGGTAATTGTAGTGGCTCTTAACGGGCTAGTGAGATTGTCTACAAGTTTGAATCAAAAGAGCTTCAAGTCTGAGGCTAGTATGGTTCAGGTTTTCTGCATTTGATTCAAGTGAATTCAAAGGGTTTTGATCTCAATGCGCATGAGTAAATCCTAGAAGCTATAGCAAGGGAATCAAGTTTTGCAGAAGGTTATCTGGTATTTCAGTCACTGCAACATGCTTATGGCTTGAACAGAAGCCATGGTGGAGAATGTGTGATTGAATGTAAGCGGTAAAGCTTATGGAGTTTTCTGTTGTGATTAACAAGCCGGAGATGTTTTTTCGTAACTTGTTAATGGAGTTTTCTGAGTGGTGACATCAAGATTCAAGTGTTGAATGCATAGGAGGTGATCATGGAAGAGTTGAGCTTAATGCAAAACTGCATTGGAGCTGGTTTTCACAACTCATGAGCTAAAGATATGTTGATGGCTCAGGTTCGTTCAGCGGTGAGAACCGTCACAGCGAAAGTGTATTGAATGTAAGTTTAATGCAGGAAGAAGCAAGCAGGTTTATGGTGTTTAAACTGCTTAGAAGGTACTCTCTCTCTCTCTCAAGGATTTGCAGATTGTTTGGCTTGATAATCATGTTCTCAGGTGGAGATTTGTGAAGATGAGAACTCTGATTTTATATTCAAGTCAAAGAAGGGTCAAATAATATGAAACTATAGTTAAGTGTGATTTAAACTATGGTTGAGTCATGCTTTTTTGGGACCACAAGGAGCTTTGCATTGGTGGCCAAGAAAGGACAGTTTGGCCTTACGTGAATTCAAATTAGAGGGTTTTGGAGAAGCCCTAGATCTAAGGTGGTCTCACATATATAAGATGTTGCTATGTTGTGAGCGTTGTCTAAGGGGAGTGAAGAAGAGAGAGAGATACAATGTAGAAAGAAAGCAAGAGAGAGATATAGCCATTAAAGGTGTAAGCTTTGGTGTTTCTCTTGAGTGTGTAACAGAGGAGATAAAGAGAAGAGATCTCAAGTGTGAGACTCTTTTTCTAAGGGATTCCCTCTTGTAACTTGCTTATTCTAGTGGATTCCGAGCTGTGACTCGGCCCAGACGTAGCATCTATTGATGTGAACTGGGTGAACAAATGTTATGTGTGTTCTCTCTTCTCTTCTCACCTTTCTCTCTTCTCTCAAAGTCTTTGTTCTTTTCTCTGCATACTTTCTGTTTCATTTCCATGTGTTGGACTCTGTTTTGCATCAAACTACTTCAGTCTTGGTTTGCTAAGGTTTAAGCTCAAGAAAGTCAATGTCTTTGAGCCTCTGAATCCTAACAGGACACTATTTTCAAACCAAGTGGTTGGTTAGAGATTATATATTTATATGTATATATATATCACACATACATTTACATAGACCACAAGATACTCTAGGGAATCACAATAATGATTATATAAGTCAAACACAAAGATATTTACATTTTTGCAGACAATAATGGGTACTTTGGTCAACGGTACTATTCCGGCGATGAAGTGTCCCAAGAATGTGGCGATGATGAAGGCAACTTCTAACGGAGTGTTCGATGGAGAGAGTCCATTAGATTTCGCTTTTCCTCTTGTCATTCTTCAGATTTGCCTCGTCGTCGCCGTCACTCGCTCTTTGGCCTTCCTTCTCCGTCCCATGAGACAACCACGTGTTGTCGCCGAGATCATTGTAAGTCTTCCCTCAACCGGTTTATTTCAGTTTTACAGTTTCCGGTTTAATCAACATCCTACCAGACAAATTTTGGTTGTACCGGGATTCCGTTCGGTTTATGTAGAAATTATAATTCGCATAAAAACTCAATTCGAATGATTTTTGTGGTTTGGTTATTTGAACTGAACACTCCCAGTAGACCGCTTGAGAAACATTTCATTTATCCGGTTTAATTCAAAAACTAAACCAGACCGAAATTGATTTGTACCGGGATTTAGGGCGGCATACTTCTGGGTCCGTCGGCTCTCGGTAGAGAGACCAAGGCTAGTGTGCCACTGAACCGGAAAATGGAATCCTGCCTGCCATTTTAGAGTCTCAATGCCACCCATATAGTGGATAATACTCTTATACCCTTAATGATATATCTGATTTATTTGATTTATTTTTTTTTTTAAAAAACAAAGATTCACGATTCAAAGCAAAGCGAGAAACGAGCTGTGGGTTTCGAAATCTCGATCCAATCTCAATCCCCGACGCCGGAGCTGCTGAGCGCTCGATTATTTGGTCGTCATTAGCGCCGACGCCGGCGCAGGAGCTGCTTTTATTTCCTCCATTGTTGGATCTAGATTGAGAGCTCGCCATTTGTTTCGTCTACTCCCGCTCCTCCTCTTAGCCTCGCCGTCGACTCATCCATTTCGACGGACAGGACCTTCTTTCTTCTCCTCCATTGTTGGATCTTGATTGAACCAAGTAAGTGCTTTGAAATTTGTTTGTTTAGGTATTTGCAATGGTAGAGTTTGGCAATGGTAAGTGTAGAAATCTCTAGATAGTAGGATTTATGAGTTGAATCGTGTTGAATCCGAGGGAAATTAGAATGTAGCTCCTCCTTTGTATCGTTAGTTGCAGAAGGTCATGGTACAACTGAAATTGAATAATACAACTGGTACATATATGATAGTGTAGTTCGACTGGTACAATTGGTATAACTGTTACAAGTGCTGTATCGAAATTAGTGATTTATTTTGTTCTATCTGCAGTGCGATGAAGAAGAAGATCCACACAAACATATATTTTGACTATGGAGGGTACTATTCAGAAGAGCATGAGTGGAATTGCAACAATTCAGTATATGCTATAATGTTTAAGACAACATCTTTGGAGAGAATAACATATCCGGTGTTGGTAGATAAGATCTGTAAGAAGATTGCTATAGACGGAGCGAGAAGGAAGATGAAATTGAGTTACATGATATGTAAAGGAAGGAGAGAGTCTTATATTTTCGATGATGAGGATGTTTGTATATTCTTAACATCATTGGATAAAGAGGGATTTAGACCAGTTTTGCATGTGGAGTTATGCAATCTTGAAAGTAATCAGATGGTGGAGCTAGTACCAAGAGTAGAGAGAAGAAGTTCATGCGGTTTGAATTATGGGGAAGTGGCTGCCAATGATGTAAGGACTGATGATGTAAGGACTGATGATGTAAGGACTGATGATGTAAATAATCAAGCAAACTTGAGTGCGTTTAGATGGGGGGAAGGATCAGAACAAGAGAAAGAGCCTGCTATAGTTAATGAACCGATTATTGAACAGCTCATGATAGAGAATGGTGTAAATGAAGATTGTGAGAATGATGTTAGGCATGAATATGTTGAGCTTTCGCGGACTGTACAACCAAGTGAGGAAACAGTTAAAGAATGGAAAGATGGTTTGGAATTGGAAAAAGATCAAGAATTTCCTTCTAAGGAGGCAGTATGGGATTTGGTTAATAGAGCTGCAAAGGCCGAGTTGTTTGGTGTGAGATGTGTGAAGTCGGATCCGGTGCGACTTATGATTGAATGCAGTCAAGCTTCCATGGGTTGTGAATGGTATTTAAGAGTTGCTAGAATAAAGAAATCTGATTTTTGGAGTGTAAGAGTTCACAAAAACATGCATACATGCTCTAGGTGTGAGGAGAGTACTACATATTTTAAACAAAAAGGCACACCACGATTAGTAGCAAGTGTTTTGCATGAGGACTTCCGTGGTCAATTGGAAACACCGGATCCTAAAACCATCATGACTCTTGTTAAAGGAAGACTTGGTTTGGATTGTTCCTACTCCACCGCCTTGAGAGGGAAAAAACAACATGTTAGTGATATGCGTGGGAACCCTGAAGTTTGCTACACGATGTTGTATGCTTATCTCCACATGTTGAGAGAGGTGAATCCTGGGACAGTAACGGAAGTGGAATTGGATGCAGAAGATAGGTTCAAGTACTTATTTATCGCTTTAGGAGCAAGCATTGAAGGGTTTAAGGCAATGAGGAAAGTGTTAGTGATTGATGCAACTTTTCTGAAAACTGTATATGGTGGGATGTTAGTTATTGCAACAGCTCAGGATCCTAATCGTCACCATTATCCCATTGCGTTTGGTGTAATTGATAGTGAGAATCATGCTAGTTGGAATTGGTTTTTTAGAATGTTGAGAAAGGTAGTACCGGATGAAGATGGTTTGGTTTTCATAAGCGACAGACATCAAAGCATCATCAAGGGAGTGATGGATGTGTTTCCAAACGCATCACATGGTCATTGTATATGGCATTTGTCCCAAAACCTTAGGCCAAAGTTGACTGGGGACAAGGACTTAGGTGTTGAGAAATTCAAGGAATGCGCTCATATATATACTAAGACCGAGTTCAGCATTCAGTATGGTGATTTTAGGAGAAGGTATCCTAGAGCTGCTGAATATCTGGATAATTCTATTGGGGTTGAAAAATGGGCTAGGAGTCATGCTGAGAGAGACAAGTACAACATAGATACTAGCAACTCCGCAGAGTCAATGAATGCTGTGTTTAAGGAAGTAAGGAAGTACCATCTATTACCGATGATTGATGCGATATTGGAGAAGTTTTCCGAATGGTTCAACAATCATCGAAAAGATTCTGCCAATGCATCGAACACAACGCAGGTGGTGCCTGTTGTGGAGAATATATTACATATCCGATGTCCTATAGCGGCGAAGTTGACGGTCACTGAGCTTAACAGCTACCGACGCGAATATAGCGTAATTGGAGTTGATGGTTTAACATATTTGGTGGACTTGGATATGAAATCTTGTACTTGTAGGTGTTTTGATATAGACAAGTACCCTTGCATCCATGGTATAGCCGCAGCCATTAAGCATTGTCGGAATGAATGGAGAACAACGGATGTAAGCATATATGGTCTTTGTTCGAAATATTACTTGATCGAGACGTGGGCATTGGCATATTACAAAACGATTTACGTTGTGCCGCATGAGTCTCAATGGACTTTCCCAGCTGACTACGAGGAGAAGATCGCAAAACCGCCGGATTACAAACCAAAGAAAGGTAGAAATCAAGAGACCCGGTTTCCATCCACCGGGGAAAAGCGACGAAAGAGGACCCAAAACAAGGCACGGCCTGGCATTAACTTGGAGAGTTGATTTCTAATTCCTAGATCTAGGGTTTTCTTATTTGATTTCTAATTCCTAGATCTAGGGTTCATAAATTTCAGATTCATCTTGATTTTTTGCAGTGACAATGCCGATCAGTTATACTCAAAGTTCAGAATCGGAACCGAGTGAGGATATGAGTTGGGCAAGAGCTGACGGTAATTGGGGTATTCCGAGATATTGTTTCTGTGGAACCTACGTTAAGCTTGTTGTATGTACCACTGGCAATAATCAAGGAAGAAAGGAATACAAATGTCCAAATTATGAGGTATGATGAATTTTTTGTAATTATTGTTAATGATGAATTCGTTTTTCTTATGATTGATGATTGATGCTTATGCTTAGGATGGTGGAGAACACCTTCAAAAGTGGTGGGATGATGCGGTTAATGAGGAGTTTAGTGTTGTGCATAACAAATTTGAAACCCAGAAAGAATCAATCCACCACGCTTACCAAAATCCAATGTTGGAGTCACTTCGCGAGTCTGTTCGAATTATGCGTGCTCAACTCGATGATCTTGAGAAGCGTTTGGAGGAGAAAGAAACGGAGATTAGCAAGCTGAGGGATTTGCTAGCTAAGTGGTAGTTGTTGTATGATTATGTATTTCTCTAAATATTGGTAGACTACTTAACTAAAATTGCCTAAACGTTTCAAAAAATGTATGTTTTATTCTATTGATTTGGACTATGTTTTCACCAAATTCACAAACAGTTGTACCGTGAATACCAGGCAGTTGTACCGTGAATACCAGACAGTTGTACCATGAATACCTTAGTTGTACCAGGCAGTTGTACCATGAATACCTTAGTTGTACCAGGCAGTTGTACCATGAATACCTTAGTTGTACCATACAAACTTGTACCTAATACTTTGTACAATCACTTAAATAGTTTCAAATTACCAAAATATAATAATAAGTACTTAACAAAATAATCCTAATAGTACCAAACACAAACTTGTTCAAAAAACAAAATAATGTTAAGGTTTTTCCCACCAGACAACAACACCAGACAATCATTACTTCTTTCTCCTTCTCTTCGGCTGCACTTCCACAAATGGTGTCTTAATATGTTGGGAAGCTGCCCTTGTTCGCTTCTGTCCGGTTGCTATTACAGGTCCACCCTCTTGCTGCTTCCTCTTCTTTGTCTTCTTGCCCTTCTTCTTCTCTTTTCCTTTCAACTCTTCCTCATTCTTTTCCTCCTCCTCATCACCTTCATACAATGTACAAAGAAAACAGTTTATTAGTCCATTTTAAAAGTTCTGGAAATAACCAATAAACTTCTACACTCACCTTGTTCCGGAACAGTTGGAGAAATGGGATTATACAAAACCAAATCCATGGGTTGACTCGGCTGCCCACCCTCAAAATCAGTTCTTGTCCCATATTGTGCTTCCATAGGCGACCCATATGGCGTAAACACCCGACCCTGGAATGGCACAGAAACTTCAAGAGTCTTCACTCTATTCTCCATGTCACTAAACTTCTCATTAATGGCTTGAAAGCCATTGTTCACCACCTCTGTTAGTGATTTTATAGATGCAACAAGGTTAGCAATATCAGAACTCTCTTTCTCAGGGACTTCTTGCTCAGGGACTTCTTGCTCAGGGTCTTCATTCTCAAGAAACTTATTTCCAATCTCTCGGGACGCCTGGTCCAGCTGGTACATTCCTTCCCACCATATCTTTTTCTTCTTTTCTACTAGACGCTCTCTCCAACTGTCAACAATGATATCAATCTGCCCTAGGCCATCATCAACATTATCTTCAATGATTCCAGCCAACAGAGATTTCTCATATTGGTCTGGTACCAAGATGCTGTCAATATCCTGTGAATACACACACATACATTTAACTTAGACTCTTGATGAAATACATGACACAAACCAAATAATCAAATGAAAACAGAAACTCTAACCTTGCTAGTCCCAAGCTCTTGATATACAGGTACTCTATATTTCAGTCCAAGATGTGGAATAGCCTCATAAGCCAGAATCTACAAAAAAACACACACACTTAATATCATTAAACCATATATACAACTTCAAATACTCAGACATCAAAAACAAAGGATTACCTCCAGAGGTACAATGAATCCACTAAAGCTAGGTTGAGCTTTAGGTTTGACAGACCCATTCAAATTCTTCATCATATTCCGGATCCCTTTCATACATTCTGAGAATGTATACCTGCCCCATGGATATGTCTCACATGCATCCAAATCATCAACAATCCTTAAGAGAAAGGATTCTATGTTTCCATCACTTTTTGAGCTTGCTTTTAGTATCTTGCATAGGAAATACAAGACTACTAACTTCTTCTTATCAGCTCCTTTCCAACTCTTCTTTTCCTTCAACTTAGCTAATATATCAGATGCCTTTATCTTCTCAGTCCTTTTGAAGATTCTCTTCACAAACCTCAAATTCCCCATTTCCTCATGCTTCTCCGGGTATTCCTTGCAATTAAACCCAGTTAGCAACGCATGCTCTTTGATGGAGTACCTAATAGGTACTCCATTAACCACAAACCAGCACTCTCTCTCAAGATCTGTGTCAACTGTGCGCAGCATAAGCATCCACATGCCTTGAGTCATGTGGTTTGGCTCCCTAGGCATGTGGAATACATGCTTGAATTGAGGGTGACTTCTGAACCATATTGCCTCGTCTTTAAACTCTTTCTCTATCAACTTCACTGTCTCAGTCACATTACACCTAGTTCCTATTTTACACCCTTTGGTGTATTCTGAACTATCTAAGCACATCTTCTCTGGCGGCAGTGGCTGGGAATCATCTTCATCATCATCATTACCAGAATCATCATCAGCTGTTATACCAGCAACGTCCTTACTAGCTTCAGCAGCCTCCTCCTCTATACCATCTTTAGCAGCAGCCTCCTCCTCTATACCAACATCCTCTTCAGCCTCTATACCATCTTTACCAGTACCAACATCACCATGCTCATCCTCTTCACCAGCATTACCAGCAGCATCATCCTCTTCCTCATATGTATCCTGCATATTCAAAACACAATCGCTGAGTTGAACTAGTTGTATCAAGACACATAATTCAAACCTATATATTCTCTGATTCAATTATACCAAGAATTAAATTCAAACCTATATATTCTCTGATTCAATTATACCAAGAAATAAATTCAAAACTATATATACTCATATTCAAAGACAAGCTAATTCACTAGTTGAACTAGTTGTACCATGAATACCAATAATCCATTCTCAGACTAATGTATACCTGAGCAGTAACGGTCTCTTCCTCTTCCTCTGATGCACCCACGAGTTCCTCCTCTGCAGCCTCTACTGCTTCAGTACTCTGTTCTATCGGACTCTCTTTTCCAAGTTGAATATCGGAATCATCAACTGCTACTTGTCCTTCAGCATCATCCCTTATCTCGGCGACGGTTTCGTTTCCTGGTTGACTCTCGGAAGCATCAACTGCTGCTTCCTCTGTCGGATCAGTTTGCATCCCGACGGTTTCACTTCCAGGTTCAGCATTTTCTGGTTCTCTCGGATCTCCGGTTTCTTCTGTAGGGTCGACCACGGTACTTGAATCCGCTGGTTCTCTCGGATGCGCCGCCGTAGATTCATATTCACCTTTTGCGTCTTTAACACGAGCCATACCAAAATTCCCCAGAATTTCAACGGCGGTGCAAAATTCGATTGCGACAGAGATAAGCGAGAAGAAATCGAAGAAACTGGAGAAGAAATCGGCGAAGAAGATGTGAAATCGGAGAAGAAGATGTGAAATCGGAGAAGTTAGGGTTTTTTCTCTTTTTGGGAGACGAAGAGAAGAATGGGGGAAAACGAAACCGTTTCGTTTTTTTGTTCGTTTTTTTTCTCTGTTGGGCTTGGTCCGATGGGCTTTCGATCGAAATAATCACTTATTATATTGGGCTTGGATCAAATAAATCGAAACGGGTCAAACGTTGGATACTGGCTTTGGGTTTTTGGTCTTTTCATAATTGTTGATTTAAATCTCTTTAAATTTAATTCATATAATAATACTAAAATAGAAGGGTGGCATTCCAGCCTATTTTTTCCCAGAAAGTGGCTTTCCAGCCATTGTTTCCTCGGGAGACCAAGGCTAGTGTGCCACTGAACCGGAAAATGGAATCCTGCCTGCCATTTTAGAGTCTCAATGCCACCCATATAGTGGATAATACTCTTATACCCTTAATGATATATCTGATTTATTTGATTTATTTTTTTTTTTAAAAAACAAAGATTCACGATTCAAAGCAAAGCGAGAAACGAGCTGTGGGTTTCGAAATCTCGATCCAATCTCAATCCCCGACGCCGGAGCTGCTGAGCGCTCGATTATTTGGTCGTCATTAGCGCCGACGCCGGCGCAGGAGCTGCTTTTATTTCCTCCATTGTTGGATCTAGATTGAGAGCTCGCCATTTGTTTCGTCTACTCCCGCTCCTCCTCTTAGCCTCGCCGTCGACTCATCCATTTCGACGGACAGGACCTTCTTTCTTCTCCTCCATTGTTGGATCTTGATTGAACCAAGTAAGTGCTTTGAAATTTGTTTGTTTAGGTATTTGCAATGGTAGAGTTTGGCAATGGTAAGTGTAGAAATCTCTAGATAGTAGGATTTATGAGTTGAATCGTGTTGAATCCGAGGGAAATTAGAATGTAGCTCCTCCTTTGTATCGTTAGTTGCAGAAGGTCATGGTACAACTGAAATTGAATAATACAACTGGTACATATATGATAGTGTAGTTCGACTGGTACAATTGGTATAACTGTTACAAGTGCT
The DNA here is from genome assembly GCA_019202805.1 of Arabidopsis suecica. NCBI lineage: Eukaryota > Viridiplantae > Streptophyta > Magnoliopsida > Brassicales > Brassicaceae > Arabidopsis > Arabidopsis suecica. The sequence goes on from CM032906.1 coordinate 288,571, forward strand.
GTATCGAAATTAGTGATTTATTTTGTTCTATCTGCAGTGCGATGAAGAAGAAGATCCACACAAACATATATTTTGACTATGGAGGGTACTATTCAGAAGAGCATGAGTGGAATTGCAACAATTCAGTATATGCTATAATGTTTAAGACAACATCTTTGGAGAGAATAACATATCCGGTGTTGGTAGATAAGATCTGTAAGAAGATTGCTATAGACGGAGCGAGAAGGAAGATGAAATTGAGTTACATGATATGTAAAGGAAGGAGAGAGTCTTATATTTTCGATGATGAGGATGTTTGTATATTCTTAACATCATTGGATAAAGAGGGATTTAGACCAGTTTTGCATGTGGAGTTATGCAATCTTGAAAGTAATCAGATGGTGGAGCTAGTACCAAGAGTAGAGAGAAGAAGTTCATGCGGTTTGAATTATGGGGAAGTGGCTGCCAATGATGTAAGGACTGATGATGTAAGGACTGATGATGTAAGGACTGATGATGTAAATAATCAAGCAAACTTGAGTGCGTTTAGATGGGGGGAAGGATCAGAACAAGAGAAAGAGCCTGCTATAGTTAATGAACCGATTATTGAACAGCTCATGATAGAGAATGGTGTAAATGAAGATTGTGAGAATGATGTTAGGCATGAATATGTTGAGCTTTCGCGGACTGTACAACCAAGTGAGGAAACAGTTAAAGAATGGAAAGATGGTTTGGAATTGGAAAAAGATCAAGAATTTCCTTCTAAGGAGGCAGTATGGGATTTGGTTAATAGAGCTGCAAAGGCCGAGTTGTTTGGTGTGAGATGTGTGAAGTCGGATCCGGTGCGACTTATGATTGAATGCAGTCAAGCTTCCATGGGTTGTGAATGGTATTTAAGAGTTGCTAGAATAAAGAAATCTGATTTTTGGAGTGTAAGAGTTCACAAAAACATGCATACATGCTCTAGGTGTGAGGAGAGTACTACATATTTTAAACAAAAAGGCACACCACGATTAGTAGCAAGTGTTTTGCATGAGGACTTCCGTGGTCAATTGGAAACACCGGATCCTAAAACCATCATGACTCTTGTTAAAGGAAGACTTGGTTTGGATTGTTCCTACTCCACCGCCTTGAGAGGGAAAAAACAACATGTTAGTGATATGCGTGGGAACCCTGAAGTTTGCTACACGATGTTGTATGCTTATCTCCACATGTTGAGAGAGGTGAATCCTGGGACAGTAACGGAAGTGGAATTGGATGCAGAAGATAGGTTCAAGTACTTATTTATCGCTTTAGGAGCAAGCATTGAAGGGTTTAAGGCAATGAGGAAAGTGTTAGTGATTGATGCAACTTTTCTGAAAACTGTATATGGTGGGATGTTAGTTATTGCAACAGCTCAGGATCCTAATCGTCACCATTATCCCATTGCGTTTGGTGTAATTGATAGTGAGAATCATGCTAGTTGGAATTGGTTTTTTAGAATGTTGAGAAAGGTAGTACCGGATGAAGATGGTTTGGTTTTCATAAGCGACAGACATCAAAGCATCATCAAGGGAGTGATGGATGTGTTTCCAAACGCATCACATGGTCATTGTATATGGCATTTGTCCCAAAACCTTAGGCCAAAGTTGACTGGGGACAAGGACTTAGGTGTTGAGAAATTCAAGGAATGCGCTCATATATATACTAAGACCGAGTTCAGCATTCAGTATGGTGATTTTAGGAGAAGGTATCCTAGAGCTGCTGAATATCTGGATAATTCTATTGGGGTTGAAAAATGGGCTAGGAGTCATGCTGAGAGAGACAAGTACAACATAGATACTAGCAACTCCGCAGAGTCAATGAATGCTGTGTTTAAGGAAGTAAGGAAGTACCATCTATTACCGATGATTGATGCGATATTGGAGAAGTTTTCCGAATGGTTCAACAATCATCGAAAAGATTCTGCCAATGCATCGAACACAACGCAGGTGGTGCCTGTTGTGGAGAATATATTACATATCCGATGTCCTATAGCGGCGAAGTTGACGGTCACTGAGCTTAACAGCTACCGACGCGAATATAGCGTAATTGGAGTTGATGGTTTAACATATTTGGTGGACTTGGATATGAAATCTTGTACTTGTAGGTGTTTTGATATAGACAAGTACCCTTGCATCCATGGTATAGCCGCAGCCATTAAGCATTGTCGGAATGAATGGAGAACAACGGATGTAAGCATATATGGTCTTTGTTCGAAATATTACTTGATCGAGACGTGGGCATTGGCATATTACAAAACGATTTACGTTGTGCCGCATGAGTCTCAATGGACTTTCCCAGCTGACTACGAGGAGAAGATCGCAAAACCGCCGGATTACAAACCAAAGAAAGGTAGAAATCAAGAGACCCGGTTTCCATCCACCGGGGAAAAGCGACGAAAGAGGACCCAAAACAAGGCACGGCCTGGCATTAACTTGGAGAGTTGATTTCTAATTCCTAGATCTAGGGTTTTCTTATTTGATTTCTAATTCCTAGATCTAGGGTTCATAAATTTCAGATTCATCTTGATTTTTTGCAGTGACAATGCCGATCAGTTATACTCAAAGTTCAGAATCGGAACCGAGTGAGGATATGAGTTGGGCAAGAGCTGACGGTAATTGGGGTATTCCGAGATATTGTTTCTGTGGAACCTACGTTAAGCTTGTTGTATGTACCACTGGCAATAATCAAGGAAGAAAGGAATACAAATGTCCAAATTATGAGGTATGATGAATTTTTTGTAATTATTGTTAATGATGAATTCGTTTTTCTTATGATTGATGATTGATGCTTATGCTTAGGATGGTGGAGAACACCTTCAAAAGTGGTGGGATGATGCGGTTAATGAGGAGTTTAGTGTTGTGCATAACAAATTTGAAACCCAGAAAGAATCAATCCACCACGCTTACCAAAATCCAATGTTGGAGTCACTTCGCGAGTCTGTTCGAATTATGCGTGCTCAACTCGATGATCTTGAGAAGCGTTTGGAGGAGAAAGAAACGGAGATTAGCAAGCTGAGGGATTTGCTAGCTAAGTGGTAGTTGTTGTATGATTATGTATTTCTCTAAATATTGGTAGACTACTTAACTAAAATTGCCTAAACGTTTCAAAAAATGTATGTTTTATTCTATTGATTTGGACTATGTTTTCACCAAATTCACAAACAGTTGTACCGTGAATACCAGGCAGTTGTACCGTGAATACCAGACAGTTGTACCATGAATACCTTAGTTGTACCAGGCAGTTGTACCATGAATACCTTAGTTGTACCAGGCAGTTGTACCATGAATACCTTAGTTGTACCATACAAACTTGTACCTAATACTTTGTACAATCACTTAAATAGTTTCAAATTACCAAAATATAATAATAAGTACTTAACAAAATAATCCTAATAGTACCAAACACAAACTTGTTCAAAAAACAAAATAATGTTAAGGTTTTTCCCACCAGACAACAACACCAGACAATCATTACTTCTTTCTCCTTCTCTTCGGCTGCACTTCCACAAATGGTGTCTTAATATGTTGGGAAGCTGCCCTTGTTCGCTTCTGTCCGGTTGCTATTACAGGTCCACCCTCTTGCTGCTTCCTCTTCTTTGTCTTCTTGCCCTTCTTCTTCTCTTTTCCTTTCAACTCTTCCTCATTCTTTTCCTCCTCCTCATCACCTTCATACAATGTACAAAGAAAACAGTTTATTAGTCCATTTTAAAAGTTCTGGAAATAACCAATAAACTTCTACACTCACCTTGTTCCGGAACAGTTGGAGAAATGGGATTATACAAAACCAAATCCATGGGTTGACTCGGCTGCCCACCCTCAAAATCAGTTCTTGTCCCATATTGTGCTTCCATAGGCGACCCATATGGCGTAAACACCCGACCCTGGAATGGCACAGAAACTTCAAGAGTCTTCACTCTATTCTCCATGTCACTAAACTTCTCATTAATGGCTTGAAAGCCATTGTTCACCACCTCTGTTAGTGATTTTATAGATGCAACAAGGTTAGCAATATCAGAACTCTCTTTCTCAGGGACTTCTTGCTCAGGGACTTCTTGCTCAGGGTCTTCATTCTCAAGAAACTTATTTCCAATCTCTCGGGACGCCTGGTCCAGCTGGTACATTCCTTCCCACCATATCTTTTTCTTCTTTTCTACTAGACGCTCTCTCCAACTGTCAACAATGATATCAATCTGCCCTAGGCCATCATCAACATTATCTTCAATGATTCCAGCCAACAGAGATTTCTCATATTGGTCTGGTACCAAGATGCTGTCAATATCCTGTGAATACACACACATACATTTAACTTAGACTCTTGATGAAATACATGACACAAACCAAATAATCAAATGAAAACAGAAACTCTAACCTTGCTAGTCCCAAGCTCTTGATATACAGGTACTCTATATTTCAGTCCAAGATGTGGAATAGCCTCATAAGCCAGAATCTACAAAAAAACACACACACTTAATATCATTAAACCATATATACAACTTCAAATACTCAGACATCAAAAACAAAGGATTACCTCCAGAGGTACAATGAATCCACTAAAGCTAGGTTGAGCTTTAGGTTTGACAGACCCATTCAAATTCTTCATCATATTCCGGATCCCTTTCATACATTCTGAGAATGTATACCTGCCCCATGGATATGTCTCACATGCATCCAAATCATCAACAATCCTTAAGAGAAAGGATTCTATGTTTCCATCACTTTTTGAGCTTGCTTTTAGTATCTTGCATAGGAAATACAAGACTACTAACTTCTTCTTATCAGCTCCTTTCCAACTCTTCTTTTCCTTCAACTTAGCTAATATATCAGATGCCTTTATCTTCTCAGTCCTTTTGAAGATTCTCTTCACAAACCTCAAATTCCCCATTTCCTCATGCTTCTCCGGGTATTCCTTGCAATTAAACCCAGTTAGCAACGCATGCTCTTTGATGGAGTACCTAATAGGTACTCCATTAACCACAAACCAGCACTCTCTCTCAAGATCTGTGTCAACTGTGCGCAGCATAAGCATCCACATGCCTTGAGTCATGTGGTTTGGCTCCCTAGGCATGTGGAATACATGCTTGAATTGAGGGTGACTTCTGAACCATATTGCCTCGTCTTTAAACTCTTTCTCTATCAACTTCACTGTCTCAGTCACATTACACCTAGTTCCTATTTTACACCCTTTGGTGTATTCTGAACTATCTAAGCACATCTTCTCTGGCGGCAGTGGCTGGGAATCATCTTCATCATCATCATTACCAGAATCATCATCAGCTGTTATACCAGCAACGTCCTTACTAGCTTCAGCAGCCTCCTCCTCTATACCATCTTTAGCAGCAGCCTCCTCCTCTATACCAACATCCTCTTCAGCCTCTATACCATCTTTACCAGTACCAACATCACCATGCTCATCCTCTTCACCAGCATTACCAGCAGCATCATCCTCTTCCTCATATGTATCCTGCATATTCAAAACACAATCGCTGAGTTGAACTAGTTGTATCAAGACACATAATTCAAACCTATATATTCTCTGATTCAATTATACCAAGAATTAAATTCAAACCTATATATTCTCTGATTCAATTATACCAAGAAATAAATTCAAAACTATATATACTCATATTCAAAGACAAGCTAATTCACTAGTTGAACTAGTTGTACCATGAATACCAATAATCCATTCTCAGACTAATGTATACCTGAGCAGTAACGGTCTCTTCCTCTTCCTCTGATGCACCCACGAGTTCCTCCTCTGCAGCCTCTACTGCTTCAGTACTCTGTTCTATCGGACTCTCTTTTCCAAGTTGAATATCGGAATCATCAACTGCTACTTGTCCTTCAGCATCATCCCTTATCTCGGCGACGGTTTCGTTTCCTGGTTGACTCTCGGAAGCATCAACTGCTGCTTCCTCTGTCGGATCAGTTTGCATCCCGACGGTTTCACTTCCAGGTTCAGCATTTTCTGGTTCTCTCGGATCTCCGGTTTCTTCTGTAGGGTCGACCACGGTACTTGAATCCGCTGGTTCTCTCGGATGCGCCGCCGTAGATTCATATTCACCTTTTGCGTCTTTAACACGAGCCATACCAAAATTCCCCAGAATTTCAACGGCGGTGCAAAATTCGATTGCGACAGAGATAAGCGAGAAGAAATCGAAGAAACTGGAGAAGAAATCGGCGAAGAAGATGTGAAATCGGAGAAGAAGATGTGAAATCGGAGAAGTTAGGGTTTTTTCTCTTTTTGGGAGACGAAGAGAAGAATGGGGGAAAACGAAACCGTTTCGTTTTTTTGTTCGTTTTTTTTCTCTGTTGGGCTTGGTCCGATGGGCTTTCGATCGAAATAATCACTTATTATATTGGGCTTGGATCAAATAAATCGAAACGGGTCAAACGTTGGATACTGGCTTTGGGTTTTTGGTCTTTTCATAATTGTTGATTTAAATCTCTTTAAATTTAATTCATATAATAATACTAAAATAGAAGGGTGGCATTCCAGCCTATTTTTTCCCAGAAAGTGGCTTTCCAGCCATTGTTTCCTCGGTAGAATCACGTCGTACAAGAATTCAATTTTTCCGGCGAGAAGTCTAACGGTGCTCGACACTCTAGCAAACCTCGGCCTCCTTCTCTTCCTCTTCCTCGTCGGACTCGAGATTGACCTAACATCTCTCCGCCGCACCGGTAAAAAAGCTATTTCCATCGCCGCCGCCGGAATGCTCCTTCCCTTCGGTATGGGCATCGTCACCTCCTTCGCTTTCCCTGAAGCTTCATCTTCCGGCGACAATAGCAAAGTAGTTCCGTTCATCATTTTCATGGGAGTCGCACTCTCGATCACTGCTTTCGGAGTTTTGGCTCGAATCCTCGCTGAATTAAAGCTTCTCACCACCGATCTCGGCCGTATTTCAATGTCCGCCGCCGCAATTAACGACGTCGCCGCTTGGGTTCTCCTTGCTCTCGCTGTATCTCTCTCCGGCGATAAGAATTCTCCGCTTGTTCCTCTCTGGGTTCTGTTAAGTGGAATCGCGTTTGTGATCGCGTGTTTTTTAATCGTACCGCGAGTTTTCAAATTCATAGCTCGGCGTTGCCCAGAAGGCGAACCGATAGGCGAAATGTACGTTTGCGTCGCTCTTTGCTCGGTTCTGATCGCGGGTTTCGCGACAGACGCGATTGGAATTCACGCGATTTTCGGTGCGTTTGTGATGGGCGTTCTGTTTCCCAAAGGACATTTTGCAGACGCGATTGTGGAGAAGATTGAAGATCTCGTAATGGGTCTTCTTCTACCATTGTACTTCGTTATGAGCGGTTTGAAAACAGATATAACTACGATTCAAGGTGTGAAATCGTGGGGACGACTCGCGTTGGTGATCGTCACAGCTTGTTTTGGCAAAATCGTTGGGACTGTGAGTGTTGCCTTGTTATGCAAGGTAGGGCTTCGTGAATCCGTTGTTCTTGGGGTTTTAATGAACACAAAGGGTTTAGTGGAGCTAATTGTTCTCAACATTGGCAAAGACAGAAAGGTGCTTTCATCTAATCTTAAACTATAATTACAAGTTGAAACGATTTTAATCAAATAGTTAAGGATTTAATTATGATTATGTAACGCAGGTTTTGAGCGACCAGACTTTTGCAATTATGGTTCTCATGGCGATATTCACCACATTCATCACAACGCCAATAGTGTTGGGGTTATACAAACCAAGCGAGACAACGCAAACGCATAGTAGCGGCAGCTACAAGAACCGCAAACATAGACGCAAGATTGAGAATGATGAAGAAGGCGAGAAAATGCAGCAGCTTAAGGTTTTGGTATGTCTTCAAAGCAGTAAAGATATTGATCCGATGATGAAAATAATTGAAGCTACTCGTGGAAGCAACGAAACCAAAGAAAGATTTTGCGTTTACGTTATGCATTTAACTCAACTTTCGGAGAGACCTTCTTCCATTCGAATGGTTCAAAAGGCGAGAAGAAACGGTGTGCCCTTTTGGAACAAGAAAAGAGATAACTCTAGTGCGGTTACAGTCGCGTTCGAGGCCTCTAGTAAGCTAAGTAGCGTTTCGGTGCGTTCTGTGACCGCGATTTCACCGTTGTCAACAATTCATGAGGATATATGTAGCTCTGCGGATAATAAACGCGCAACGTTTGTGATTTTGCCGTTTCATAAGCAATGGAAATCTCTGGAGAAAGAATTTGAAACGGTGAGATCGGAGTATCAGGGGATTAACAAAAGAGTTCTTGAGAATTCACCATGTTCTGTCGGCATTTTGGTTGATCGTGGTCTTGGTGACAACAATTCGAGCAACTTTTCGCTTTCCGTCAATGTTCTGTTCTTTGGCGGTTGCGATGATCTTGAAGCTTTGGTTTACGGGTTACGAATGGCAGAACATCCGGGCGTTAACTTGACCGTTGTGGTTATCTCTGGTCTGGAGAGATCAAGATTTGACATACTTGAAGCGCAAGAAACATCAATATATTCGGTAGACGAGCAATTCCTTGCCGCAATCAAGAAAAGGGCCAATGCAACAAGATTTGAAGAGAGGACGGTGGAGTCGACGGAGGAAGTGGTTGAGATCATCCGCAAATTTTGCGAGTGCGATCTTTTATTGGTCGGAAGATCTTCCAAAGGAACTATGGTTTCAAGATTAACGGTTATGAAGATAGAGTGTCCGGAACTTGGATCGGTAGGAAACTTGATCGTGTCAAATGAAATTTCTACTTCAGTGTCTGTTTTGGTGGTTCAACAGTACACCGCGAAAAGTCCTTCTGTGGTGGGTTCCGTCACTGTCCCGGTGGTGGAGACGCCATGAAAATCTGAAAACAGAGGATTGTGTTTTCTTTAACTTGAAGCACAAAACAAGATAGATAACACAAAACACTCTTAATCTTATGTATCAACATGCATGAATTAAATGATCCTCCTTTTCCTTTATATGAACTTGTTAGATATGATTTGATGGATGGATTATTCATGTTGTTAGTACCAAAGTTATGAGTGAATAAGAAAACATTATTCGATCTTTTTTCCAAAGGAATACCGATCATATAGTAATTTTAGATACTCAAATTATCTTTATCCAATTCGTTCCCATTATTATCCGAAACGATCATGCCTACTTTATTGCAACACATATTGTTTTATAATTTACAGTTAAAATATTGTTTTAAGACATTAATATTATAATCACTTGTTTAGTGACATGTGACACAGTTATATTGACTAGTGGTGTTGTAGAAATAAATTTTCCTACTTTTCTATCGTCGCATGTGTGATGTGTCCATTATAAAGATAGATTAGATTATAAAATAGTAATCAAAATCTGATATTGTATAACACAGTGTTTGTTTTTACTTTTTATCAAACAACACATATGACATAACAAATCATATAATACACCAAACCACACATCAGACAGAAAACATAAAATAATATAAGATTGTTACACAAGTACTTAAACTTATTCAATTATCAAAAGTTTCAAAGTATTCAGCCTCTCTTTCTCTCGGTCTCCGGAACCATTTAATGGTCTCTTTTAGTAACAATCATAGAGTTTGATATCCATCTTGACCCTAAAATACTTAGCACCTTCAAAGGTATCAGTCTCAAACGTAACAATCCCTCGAGACATGAAAAAATCGCCTGTCCCTCCGACAACAGACAAATCTCTACTCTGCACCATCATAAGATCTGCTCCCATTATGTTCAACGTCCCTTTGTGTTGAGTCGAGTTGAACACGAGTGTGTACGCGAACCATGCATTGTAATCGTTCTTCATGTCGTAGAAATAGAACCCTTGAGCTCTTGCGACAGGTTCGGATTGAAAGTTCTTGTCTATGGTCATGGGATCGTCAAAGATCACGAGTTTTCCGAACTTGAAATTCCCGAGGCCTGGCGGGTTGGTAATGGCTGCAGAAGTCGCGTTTTGGACGTCGTCGACGCCGAACATTATGTCGTGGTAGTAGAGAACAAAGTTTTTGCACGGTTTTGGTTGCGATTTGGATGGTTTTCTAGCTGATATGACGGCTTTTGATAGAACAAGGAAAATGAATAAGAAGAGAATTGATTTCATTTGGCCGACCATATTAAAAATGTGTTTATTTTTCAATGAGAATGTGAGAGTGGAAATGAGAGAGTGAGATTGACAAAGAAGAGTGATGGGTTTATATACAACTTGGATTTAGTAGTCTGTGTGAATATAAAGTATATAGACCAAGTGGACTAGCTCACGTCTCCTCTCTTATTTCTTGTTTATTTATATATTTCTACTAGGTTGGTGATAAGTTTTGTTGATGTATATAAAGTAAAATCATTTACGATATGAATATCTAAAACTTTTCAATGTAGGCGGCTCAATATATCACCTTACAAAAATTCCACAAATTGTTATAGTGGAGAGATCGTTAAAACACGAATGAAGTACTAAAACTAATTAGCATAATACATATTTGATCTAATTAAGACTACATAAACTTTTACATACCTTAAACTAGAGTTGCACGAATTTATCACAATATCTAAAACAACACAAATTCAGAAGCAGAAGAGATATTAAATCCGTTAAATATGTTTCATTGATAATAAATTGTGCACTCAATGAATAATTTACTTGTTTGTCTAGTATTAGGACATTAATTATAAATATGTATAGTCTTGAGTACTACTAGTATATGTAATTTGGCCATTTAATAATGGGTTGGTGGAACACTAATAATAAAAACTAATGAGCATGAGTTTTTCCAGTAACTTGTGATTTTACATGAAATTAGGTCAAACTGCCACTGACATGCTAAAGTATTTATAAATCGATTTGTTTTGAAACTAAAAGTAGTCTAATTTCTTATATAAGTCACATTTAAACTTTTAAATTTTAGTATGTTCATTAGAATATTTTTTTTTACCAAAACTAGACTCTTATAAAATTCATGTTTATAAATAGAAATTTATGACATGTTTTTTTTTTTTTCTCTAAACCAATTGGATACTAATGAAGTACCCTATGGCTATATTCTTTGCATACAAAAACATGTCTTTTTGTTAGTGATAATCTTGTCCATTTGCAAAATTTATTGCATATAATATAATAAATCGAAAAGTAACCGTTTTATCATGAATGCATTTATTTATTTTGATTAAGCTAACCTTTCGCCGACTTAATAGAACATTGGCATTTTCGACAGCCAATAAAGCAAAACAAGTTGCATAAATTTTAAATGTGACTTATAACTATTCACATTTTTAAAAAATAATATCGTCAAACCAACATACCAAAGAAAAGCAACACAAAAGAAAGATTGTTGACAAAACAAAATGTTGCACTCACAAGCAAAACTCTCTCTAATCACAAAAGTCGTCGAGTCAGCAGTAGTCAGTGGTAACTCTCTCTTTATTAAGATGACAAAAGAAAAGAAAAATAGTGTCCTAAAGGGCCTAAATTACGAAGGCGTTTTAATAGAAACGGGCCTATTTTGGCCCAATATAAATTTACATGTAGGCTCGAAACTCGTCACGTCTCACGTGTATACGAGTCACACGTGTGCCTTTATTCAACGATCGCTTTGAGTTTTTTTCCACACGTGCGATGGGTATTACGTGGACGCGCGCGAATAAACTTTAGTTTTGTGGATTTTTATTCACTATCTTCTCAGAACCAAACAGAGCCAAAGGTTTTTTGCTCGCAGTAAAGAATCAGACACTGCGAAGAAGTAGAAGAAGAAGAACACAAAATCCTCAGGACAGAAATGCTAAGTTTGAATATCTCCGAGTCGCTTCGCATTCCATTTCAAAACCCTAGGCCTCCCAAATCCGATTCTTGGTGTTCTTCTTCTCCTTCCTCATTGTCGAGGAGATGCGTCTCCGCTTTTCCAATTCCCATCGGGTTTTCGGTTCGTGATCGATACTTCTCTAGGTATGTTTGAATCTGCATTTGTTTTGCTATACGAATGGAATTTAGGGGTTTATGTCTTTCACAATTCTGTGCAGATGTTTGAGTCAATTGCGCCGAAATGAATCTCAGCAGCTTGAATTTCGATGCTTCCGACGAAATGATGCTCCTTGTTACCTCGAGGTGATTTTGAATTTTGTTTTTAGTTCGATCGATCATCTCTCTGATTGTAGATTTTTGACATTAGAGGAGATTTTGTAGAAGGCAAGGCGATTTTGAGGTGAACTGAATTAGAGTTGTTGTGTTTTCATTTTCAGAAAGCTGAATCTGAAGAAAATGATAGAAATCTTGATGTTTTGGTTGAGTCATCGGTAGCTCACTCAAGAAGAGAGACTCTGAGAGTTCTTAAGTTCTTGGCGGTATCAGGTTCGGTCGCATTAATCGGCAATGATCCAGCTTTTGCGGCTTCGTCAATTGCCAGTGGGACGCAGTCACTTGTCACTTCTCTTGGAGACCTTGGAGATATTAGCTCAGGTTTTGCTTCGGTTAGAGAATCTTCCTTTTGCACAGAACCGGGAACTATGTCTTCTTCAGTGCCATTCCTTTAAATTTTACGTTTTGCTCTGTCTATGTCTCTCTGCAGGCGTTCTTGCTTATCTTTTTCTCTGAACTTGGAGACAAGACTTTTTTCATTGCGGTATGATCTTGAGCTATATTTTCACATGTTAGTCTACCTATAAAAACTCCCTGTCATCAAACATTTAACATTCTATTGATTGTGATAAGTTTTCATGTTTGTTACTTAGGCTCTTTTAGCAGCAAGGAACTCTGCTGTTACCGTATTCGTGGGGACTTTTGGCGCCCTAGGGTATGCAATTTCTTTCTCAAACAGAGGCGTTATGGTCCGTGAATTTTGTCTGAAACCAAATGTTACTTTGAAATCTGTAGAGCAACGTTATTAAACTTGGTATTTTTGCAGGATAATGACGATTATATCTGTAGTGCTTGGACGTACTTTCCACTACGTCGATGAAGTTCTTCCGTTCAGGTTTGAGTATTCTGGCAAAAATTATTAATCAGGTTTGAAGTTTCATGATGAACCTGACCGTTAATGACTTGAGAACACAGGTTTGGTGAAACCGATTTGCCTATAGATGATATTGCAGCAGTTTGTCTTCTGGTAAATCTTTAATCACCTTTCTAAGCTGAGCTGTACTAACCAGGGGTGCTTGGTTTGGACCCTCTTGTTTTTTTTCTTTGTATCTATCAAAGTGGAACCAAATGTAGTTCTGACCCTTTTTGTTATGAGTTTGGTTTTGGTTCCGGTTCGGTTTACGATTCGAAGGGTGTTCAAATTTGAATGAAGTTCACAAGTTTCAGGCTCTATTGGGTTTTGATTTTTATGTAGAAAAAGTAACTGATTTAACCAAATGTAGATGTTTATTGGTTTTCAAGCCTGGTTTTTGGTTCTGTTTGAGTTGGATTATATCGTACAGGCCTAGTCTTAACCATGAAACAGTATTAACCACTTTTGTTACATTTAGGTTTACTTCGGTGTTTCAACGCTATTAGACGCTGTTTCGGACGAGGGTAAAGCTGACGAAGAACAGAAAGAAGTAAAACTTCGTTAGCCTTTCACTTTAATATTTCCATGCAACCTTCAATAAGTCAATATCTTTTTACTTATTTTCTACAGGCAGAACTAGCGGTTTCAGAGCTTTCGGGTAGTGGAGCCGGGATAGTAGCAGCCGCGAACACCATCATCAGCACTTTCGCATTGGTTTTTGTTGCTGAATGGGGTGACAAATCCTTCTTCTCAACAATTGGTGAGACACAAAAGAAGTTTCAACTTTCATGATTAATCAAAACCTCAGGTCTAAAACTCCGAAAACTGTGTATAATCTTTAATTCTTTGAAGCTCTTGCGGCTGCATCATCGCCATTGGGTGTCATCGCTGGAGCATTGGCGGGTCACGGTGCTGCGACTCTGGTGAGTTTTTTTTATCTTTTGATTGAAACTTTTATGTGAACGCTTTAAAGATCCTAGCTATTGGGCTAATCAAAAACATCCTTTAGGAATATTAAGACTTAAACCCCATCAAAGAGAAGATTTTTCAATTCTCCTGAAACTTGGGAGACACAAGAACTCTAACTTGCAGCTTGGTTTGTTAATCGCAGCTTGCGGTATTGGGAGGTTCTTTGCTCGGAAATTTCTTATCAGAGAAGGTAAATTCCATTATCTCTATACATAGTTACATACTTACATACATATAGATCAAATCAATTATTTCACAAAAGCACTTGAAGAATACTCCTTTTTTCATTATAGTGTCAGGTTTAGATTTTTCCTACACGTCTTAGCTAGCATTTAAGTTAATACTAAGATTACGAAGAATAAATTTTGATTCCTGACCAAATAAAAGGTTAAGAAGAATAAAACTTTAATGGTTGCATTAAAAAGTAGAAAAAAAATTATTAAAAAATGAAACAAATCCATGTCCTTAAATTATCATGAAATGTAGGGTGAATATACTAAATGCCAGCATATCCTAGGATATATTCAGCTTTTATTACACAAAAACCAGATTCTAATGGCAATTTACTAGCTTTTATCCTAGTTTTTTAAAGTTCAAAACCACCTTTTAAGTTTTGTTTTAATTAGTCAAAGGATCTCTTTTTAATCTCGTATTGTGTTCTGAGATTGAACTTGATAGAAAGAAAAGTGAGAGATTAAGATTTATTTATTCTGTGGGCAAGTGGCAAAAACAAGCTTCTGTGTTCATTGATCTCTAGTCTTCCACATCACTTGGTATCTATTCCTCCCCAAAAAAGAGTCAAAATAACATCTTTTATTGTTTTTATTCTTTCATATGTCCGATCCAATCTGTCAACAACGCGTTATTATTCCCAAACTAATGAAATTAGCCGGTGAAATTTTCTTAAATCACAAGTATAGATAATTTTGTTTAGGTTTTAAGGTTCATGATCTATGTTTTAGGGGTTAGGGTTTGATTTTAGTTTTTATGACTTGAGGTATATAGTAGGTTTCAGAATTTAGACCCCAGAGTTCAGAATTTAGAACTTTTTTTTACTTTATAAAGATTTAAGACCATTTTTCTAGTTTTGATCTAAAGTTTAGATTATTATTTGCCTAACTCTTTGAAATAGTAATAAGTTTGGGGGATAGAGTGTGTTCTTAAGACGGAAATGTTTAAATGTTGTTTGGTTCGAAACAGGCAATTGCTTATGTCGGAGGAGTTCTGTTTCTCGTGTTTGCTGCTGTGACGGTGGCTGAGATCGTTATGTAAGTACCGAAAAAGATTTTTTTCTTTACCTTCTTGTATAAACAAATTCAAGTTTAATTTTATTTGCAAAATATTAGTATATAATTGTTTATGTCCACTGTTTTTCTGCAAATGATAATGTGGATTTACAGTTTTCATTCGTATTCGTATTCGTATTCGTATTCGTTTACTATATTACACATTTGTTTTTAGTGGTTAGAATTTACTTAGATGTCAAAATAGGTAATGTTATGTTTTGAAAGATGCGTCCAAACATAACACGTGTTCGGGAGTGGAAAGAATATAAAGAGGTTGAACATGGTAGAGCATATTCTTTTTTTTTATTCTTCATGTATAAAGGTGTATTTAAATACTATAATCGTGCATGTGAAATAAATTATATGAAAACGTTACAAATTTATACGCTTTATGTCCTAAATGAGTTGTTGAACCGACGTGAGAAATAGGAAGATAAGTACCATCTCCTTTCTTTCTTCGCAAGGTGTAAATTTTTTTGGTTTCAATGTTAAGCAATGTGTAATTTTGTAAAAGAAGAATCAGAAGAAAAGCTAATTTTTTTGTAAAATAAGCATGCACCTACATAAATATTGTAAAATTAATTGATCGAAATATCTTGCTTAATAATAACTTTTATACACCTATATTGGAGCTTTTTTTGTTCTTTATAAATAATAAATATATCATAGTAACATATATAAACTTCAACAGTTATCATCAGAAATATTCATTTGTTCTACAACATACACATTTAATTTAACATTTACTGTATTTTGGTAATGATTTGATTTTAAAGTAGTGGAAAATTTCGTTGTATGTTAAAATACGCAAAGCTGTTATAGTGTTATTTACCTGACATATAAATGGATGAAAAACGATATATAATGTGGTTTTACGAAATTGAATACTAGGTTTTAAGTAAATAAAATTTTAAAAAGGAATTAGAGAATCTAAATAATACAATTGACCTAGAAAAAGTAAAACAAAATCTAATGAAATTGCAATTGCAAACGTGAACCACTCTTTTATCGTACGTGGACCCTTTTTTCGGTTTCTTATTTCGGACAGTGATAGCCAAAAAAAACGAAGAAACGACATCGCTTTACATATATTAGAAAATAAAAATCGCAAAAATTACGCTGTCGTAGATTCGTAGAAGACCTTCCCGAGGGGAATCGTGCGGGACCCACAAAAGAGGCATGTAGGGACCACAGTCATAATCATAGAACCAAATTGAACGGTGACGAGCCGCTGCTGCTTCAGCCGCCACGCACCCAATTACCCCCTTCGTTTTTCTTTGCTGACGCTTGCAACCGCCACAATCTCGGTTTCGTTTAACCCCATAATCTTTCTTTTGGTCAAAAATTAAACTCTTACTCTCAAGCAAAAAAATTTGTTAAAAAGAAAAAATTGAATTCATATGTTAATCTTTTCAATCTGCATAACCGAATTCATGTTATTGAAAAAAAAAAAACTATTAATCAAGATTAATATAAATATATGGTAGAACAAAATTCGATAATCAGGAAATACGAGAGGAAGTGGAGGACATATCATGTTTAACAGGTACTTATTTTAAAGAAAATAAATTTAGCTGGTGCTTAAAAATGAATTATGTGAATAATTTTCTCTGTTTTAATGTGTTTGTACATAATACATTGATCAATACAAAAACATAATAAAAAGGGTATATAAGTGGCACGTGCCAAAGATTCTGATGGCACGTGTGGCAAACCAGTCTTCTTACCCTTGTTTTTTTCTCCTCCTCACCTCTTCTTTCAGATTCGATCATTTCCACTCCCTTCAAAAAAGAGCCTCTCTCTCTCTTTCTCATCTCCTATTTATACCTCTCTCATTCTCTCTCGCCGGCGCTGCAAATCCCTAGATTTTCCAATCACACCCGAAAACAAACAATTATTTGTAAGTACTCAATTTCGCTGATTGAGAGAGAGAGATTGAGAATCGCGATTTGATTTTATCATTCGATGCCGTGAAAATCTCGTTATCAGATTCAAAATTGAGGTAAATTCATTCTTTCTCGAGGCAAATTGTTGTTATTCTTCGGTTGAATTTGCATGTTTTGTTTGATGAGAAATTGACTTCTTTTTATTTTGTGATTAAAAAAAAAATGTCTCTGAGATCGATGTCTGGGAAATTGAATAATTCTGTTTATTCTCGTTGTTTTGTTTCCTTGTTCTGTTTCATTTATTTTTAATAAATTCCTGAATTTTGTGTCGGTTTTAATCTAGAAAGACTCAAGCTTTTGAGGTACTCTGGTTTGGGTTTCTTCTGTTTTGATTTAGCTCTCTTAATCTAATCTTTTCATGGAACCAAATCGATGAAAAATCCATCATTAGTGGTGTTTCTCTTTGACAAAAAATTCTTAATTTTTCAATATGCTTTTTAGATCCCTTGCTTTGTTTCATGAACGTTGAGGTTGACTAACGAATTAAACAGTTCTGTTTTTGAATCTAAGTTTTATGTTTTTGTCCTAAACTATGTGGTTTTTGAGGTGGTAATGATTTCAGGTTCTGTGTTCTGTAGATTTGGTAACCCAATTGAATTTCTCACTGCTCTATTATAGTTTAATTGCAATGAATTTGCCACTCACTTGTTTATAATCTGTTATATGAAGCAGGATGGTTAGCTGCTACCGTAACCCTTGCGTGAAGTTTGAGAAGAATTAACTTTGGTTTGTGAGCAACTTTCGAATCAGCTGTGCTAGATTTGCTTTCAACTTTATTTGAAGATGGATCGTTGCGATACCTCAGGATTTGTAAGCGGCGGTGGAGATGCTTATAAGGTCTTTTAACTCTTATTAGAGCTGTGGCTTATTCTCTTAACCCGGAAGTTGTTGTGGTCTTGGCTTCGCGTCTTTGCTTTTGGTGTTCTTGACAAAAAAGTTTTCATTTTTAGTTGTGACCATGCATTCCAGATTTCAGAACAGTGCTTTTGCTGGTAATTCCTCATCGAATTCTTTTAAGATTTTGGGCCGTTCCCTTCAAGTTGAAGTCCCTGAGGCCGCGGATACTACTCTGCGTCTTGATTCCCTTGCCTCTCCATTGTCTAATGCCAAGGGAATCAAAAGGAAATGGAATCTGATTGATGGATCTGATCCTTTACTTTCCTTAAGACTCGGTCACTCTTCAAGCTCTTCTGATAGCAAAGGGAGTTCGGCTACTGCTTGCACGAGTTTATCTTCTGCCAAAGAAACTGAGGAGGCGTCCTCAATGGATATTGAGTTGGACTTTAGCCTCCATCTTGGCAACGAGAAATCGGCGGCTAGCAACAAAAAACCAGCTAATTTGAAAATGAAAGGGTTGCAGGTCCCCTCCCAGAAATTTGATCTTGAATTGAGTCTTTCTGGTGGAGGATCCTGTCAATCTGAGATCACTGCGGTCCAGCAGAACGCCAACCGATTTCAATCTCTTGCTGACATGCTGCGTGCAACTAATGAAGAATCAACATCATGTGGTTGGAGGCCAGGGTTTGGATTACCGACATTGCAAGCCTCTTCAAGCAAAGAAACAAGCTCCTTCGTAGGCCATGTTCCCAAAAATGTCATCATTCCTGCTGCTCATGTTCTGGAACTGTCATCTAGCACGGCGACAACAACACCAATAAGCTCGGGTACATGCACTTCCGGTTTATCTCAGCAGCTGAAGCCACAGCTTAAGAATTCTTCTAGTTCCAAGTTATGTCAAGTAGAAGGATGTCAGAAGGGAGCCAGAGGCGCATCTGGCCGTTGCATTTCCCATGGTGGTGGACGTAGATGCCAGAAACATGGTTGCCACAAGGGCGCTGAAGGTCGAACTGTGTACTGTAAAGCCCATGGAGGTGGTCGTCGATGTGAATTTCTCGGATGTACCAAAAGCGCAGAAGGCCGTACTGACTTTTGTATAGCCCATGGAGGTGGTCGAAGATGCAGCCATGAAGATTGCACACGAGCTGCTAGGGGAAGATCAGGACTCTGTATCAGGCATGGTGGAGGAAAGAGATGCCAAAGAGAAAACTGCACTAAAAGCGCTGAAGGCCTTTCGGGACTCTGCATCTCTCATGGTGGTGGTCGGCGATGTCAATCTAATGGATGCACAAAAGGAGCGCAAGGGAGCACAATGTTCTGCAAGGCACACGGTGGAGGTAAACGGTGTACACACTCGGGTTGCACCAAAGGTGCAGAAGGAAGCACGCCGTTCTGTAAAGGACATGGAGGAGGTAAAAGATGTGCCTTTCAAGGAGATGATCCTTGCTCCAAGAGTGTTCACGGAGGTACCAATTTCTGTGTGGCACATGGCGGTGGTAAGAGATGTGCGGTTCCCGAATGCACCAAGAGTGCTAGAGGAAGGACTGATTTCTGTGTCAGACATGGTGGAGGAAAGAGATGCAAGTCTGAAGGATGTGGCAAAAGTGCTCAAGGTAGTACTGACTTTTGCAAAGCACATGGAGGAGGGAAACGGTGTGCGTGGGGTCAACCCGAGACTGAGTATGCGGGACAGTCTTCTTCTGGTCCATGTACCTCGTTTGCTCGAGGTAAGACTGGTCTTTGTGCACTCCATAACAGTCTGGTTCATGATAACCGGGTTCATGGAGGAATGACTATAACTTCCGAGAGTCAAGAACCGAGAGTAAGCAGCAGCGAAACAGAGAACGAGGAAGAGTTTAGCGGTTCTCAAGACATGAACATGGATACAATGAAAGCGAGAAGTGCTACCGGATCTCCAGAGACTGATGTTGATCTCAATGAGTATGAAGCAGGATTGGGGTTAGCTCCAGAAGGAAGAGTCCATGGTGGAAGTTTGATGATGGCGATGTTGGGTAGAGAAGGTGGCTCTGGCTCTACCGATGGGCCAAAGAGGTGGATGTAAGTTGTCTTCACTCTTCAGTTTGGTTCCAGTCTTCAGTTCAACGCGTGTGGAGTATGTTGGTACTTGAGAGTGAAAGAGTCTGTGTTTGTTCTAGCTTTAGGTTTGTTTAGAGAGTCAAAAAAGGGTCCAAAGTCAGTGTCTTATTGGTCTTTGTAGATATTGAATTAAGGGTCGAAGCAAAGGTTATTGTGATGTTGTGAATTATACAGGTAAAATCCCACCTGTGAACATTGTCAAAAACAGTCTTATGATGATGATGATGATAATAATAAAACTCATGTCTTCTGTTTGCAAATTGCAATTTCATCGGTTAAGGCCAATTTTGTCATCGGTTTAGCGTTAGGCCAGGTTTGTTGGCGGTCATGCTGACGTGATTTCGATCACAAATGGTTAGTCTCGAAACGATGCCTTTTTAAAGTAACTATGGCAGTGTGTTTTTTTGCAGTTACGTTGAAACACTCACATATAGTCTTAATATGTAGCTATATATTAAATTGGATAGTGCAACAACTCCTGGGACATAACCGTAGATACATGCATTACATATATATTTTGGGGGCGAGGTTCCATCTATTTTATCTTCTTAGAGATACCTTTATTCTATAGACAAGACGAACCCTTATAATTTATGGTTTGGATCGATTTTACGTCCCACGGGACCATTACTTAAGACGTAGTAGGAGCTGACCACCAGTACGAGCAACCATCTCATTGATATAGTTCACAAGGAATTGGACTTCGTCAAGGTCTTTGATCTCAGGGCCAGTCTTATCGTACTCCACGCTGATATCGACGCGGCTATTCAAGCCGATTGCCGAATCGTTAACTTTTGTAGTTGATGTAATCAGCCTATAGCCTTCAAAGAATTCAGGGAAGGTAAACCGTTGCCTCATGCTTTTCGTTTCGTGATCTACTGACTCAATGGTCATGTGGTGTCGTTGCCACGAGACTCAACCAACATAAACAATTATGAGAGTTATGAACAAAACATATGAATAAGATGAGAGTTATAATAAATAAATATATATATACCTGCAGGGATCTTATTAGATATCAGAGTCATATGGTAGAAAAAACTATCCCAGAATTGTTTTGGTGGAAGCGAAAACAGAAACTGCATCTCACAAAGTCGTCTCAATGACATTTCTCTAGCCTACTTGATGTTTGCCTTTTGTGAGTTTTATAAATAATGATCTTGATCTCAATGTAGCATGCATGTTTATATAGCCAAATGTTTTTGAAAATTATTGCATTAATTTTTATGAGCAATAATTACCCCACTTCTTCGAACTTTTTTTATCAGATGTGCCATTTATCTAGATTTAACAAAATTCGTTGGCCATTTGCATTCTCTGCTTCACCTAATCAAGGCAACACTTGGATGGACGAATAAATTAAGCGGACCAAATTTATCAATCAACTTGAACCGACCAAATTTTTTTTTTTGTCTCAACGAATCAATATAATAAAATAGAAATAGTGGTCCAAAAATACAAGCAAAATAAAGCAGGGTACAAGAAAGCTAAAAAACAGAGCCATGAGTAAAACAGAAGTGGGAGTTGAACCCACGCCCTCTTTCGAAGACCAGAACTTGAGTCTGGCGCCTTAGACCACTCGGCCATCCTGACTTTTTGTTCTAAGTAAACGTTTATAGTATAACTAGTCTTATAATTTTCAATATCCATACCAATCTTCAGACTCTTTTTCTGGTCACCAAAGTGTATGTATTATTTTCACAAGCTATAGTACTACTGCTACATATGCTTTTTCCTATAAAACATCCAAAGATTGGCCCATACAAATTTCAATAAACCATATAGTGTATATGACTTGAAGATTCATTTTTCTTTAGAGGACCAAAAGGTCCAAAACAAAAAGCCCATTCAATCACTAACAAAAATATCATTAGACCAAAAGATTGCAATTTGTTTAATAATAAATAATGCCTATGATTCTGCGAAGACAGGAGAAGCCATACCTTTCGATCTAAGCCGTCAACTTGTTCCCTTACGTGGGATCTTATTATGAAATCCAACGGCTTTAAATGAAGCCACGCCTTCCAGATCTAACAGTCATGCTTTCTAGATTCTGCAGCCTTTTATTTTATTATTTACATTTTCCCTTTGTATTTAATTTTGTGCCATCTTCTATGTGTAGTTGTGGCATTTTTTTCCTTTCTATCTAATTTTGTGCCATCATCTATGTATTTTTACATCATTTAAACAACATATTTTGAAAAGAGAAATTTAACAAATGTGCCATACAATATTCAAAAACTTAGCAAAATTGCCACAAATGTTTATGTTTTTCTAAGATTGCCATACCCCAACTTAAAATGACCAATTTACCCCTCAACCAAATTCTCTCTCTTTTCTTCAAAAATTCTTCAATCTTCATCTTCTTCATCACAGTTTTTGTCTTCTTCAACATTTATAACAACAATGGCTTTACTTTCTCGAATCTAATCACTCTCTTCCGCTTTATCAATCTTTTCACCGATTCAAAGCCTCTTCTCACAAAACAATGAAAAAAAAGCAAAGCAATTCTCTCTCTTTCTTCTCAATTTTGAGAAAGATCTAGATCTTGAATTCGAAATCCACATTTTCACATAGATCCAATCGCTCTTCACACACCACCACCGTCAAGAATCTCGCTGGGAATAAACAATTCACCATTATGCTAATCGTCTCGATAGATTCATTGAAAACAGACCAGATTTTAATTTCGTAGACAACTTTAAGCATTGACGGACAACTGTAACATTCAGTGGACAACTTTAATTTTATGTCTAATTTGTTAAATTAATTTAGGTATACAAACTATTGTAGACAATATTTTTTCAGGAATTTTCGACAACATTTGTTATCTTGTAAGTTCAATGACTCAATTTCTTAAAAAAATATGTTGATTAAATGAATTTTGTATGGATATATGGTTTTGAAATCTGTTAATTTCAATGTTTCAATGTGGACACGAACTTGAATATTCTTGTCCACCAACTTTTGTGAAATATGTAGCATTAAACGTGGACAACAATTCTTGTTCGTAAGCTTTTTTTCGAAATCTGTTGATTCGAAATCTTGTCTACCAATTTGTTTAGTAGACAACAATTTTTGGATAACAGTTTTTGTCTATCATTTTTCCACTTGTTTAGCATAAGGGTAATTTCGTCAGTTCAAACCACAATAATTCAAAATTGTGGCAATTTCAAAAAGAGACTTTTTTTTATGGCATTTTTTATAAGTTTTTTGGTCAAAGTGGCATTTTTGACCAAATTCCCAAAAATTCTTGTTAGCCTGAGATGATATTTCTTGAATAGCAACGTTGAGAGTTACATTTACCGGAATAGTACAATTAAACCTGGACTAGAATGTCAATTCCGAAAGTATCAAGGACTAAATTAAAGAAACTAAAAATGAAAGGACATTAGAGTAAAATAGCGGGAACATCGAATTAAAAACTGCCAAAAAACCAACCTAGTAGCCGTTTATATAACAACACGTAAGAAAGTCTCTGCAATGACTCATCAATTTTCATGTGTATGTAACACTCATCATCTCATATAACATAAAAAAAACAGAGAAGCGATCATAAAAATCTTCATAAAAAAAACCTAAATCTCTCATATCCGCCGCCGTCTTTGCCTCATTTTCAACACCGGTGATGACGTGTAAATAGATCTGGTTTTCACGGTTCTCACTACTCTCTGTGATTTTTCAGACTATTGAATCGTTAGGACCAAAATCAGAGAAAGAAACTACAGAAAGAAAAGATTTAAGAGAGATATCTTACAGAACAAGGTATATATTTTGCTTGTTAAACCCTTGAAAATACTTCGAAAGTTTCTGTTTGTCTTATCAGCAGAGAAAAAAACGGTTGAAAATATTAAATCAAAAGCATTTTCTGTTAGATTCTCGAATAAGTTAGGTTAAATAGATTAAATCAAAAACAATAACTTTTGTTTGTTATCATTCGATTTTTATTGTTGTTACGATTAGTACCTTGTTACAAGATCTATATCTCAAATTATCAATTAATACTAATACTCTGTTTTTTTTAGTTTTTGTTAAAAGATTTTGTTTTTGGAGGATCAAATGGATAGCAAACAGATGTTATTGTCGGCGCTCGGGGTCGGAGTTGGAGTCGGTGTGGGTTTGGGCTTGGCTTCGGGTCAAGCCGTCGGAAAATGGGCCGGCGGGAACTCATCGTCAAGTAACGCCGTCACGGCGGATAAGATGGAGAAAGAGATACTTCGTCAAGTTGTTGACGGCAGAGAGAGTAAAATTACTTTCGATGAGTTTCCTTATTATCTCAGGTAATTTTTAAAATTTTGGTTTCGAATTGAAATTCAACTAGACTTTTAAGATCTATCAATTCTAATTAGATCTTAAAAATAATTCTTGTGATGAAATTATATTTATGTTTTTGATCGTCACTTTTAGTTTATAGTTTACGAATTTCAAGACGATAAGACGATAATACAAGTGAGAAGAATATAGAAATTAAATGTAGTTTTACAAAAACGGATAAGATATTAATAGTTGGAGTGGTAATAAAAGGTGAAGCATGTGAATTTCTGTTTATATACGCCGAGAATGATCTCATTGATTTTTAATATTCCGACACGTGTCACTATAATTTAGATTCTTGTTCCCGATCTTTATCCCAAAATGTTTGGATTTATTCTTTTCGATGTCTGAAACATACACATACACCGATACAACATTACATGTAATTTTTGTTTATCAATGTTTTTGCCGTTTTGGGATTGTGCAGTGAACAAACACGAGTGCTTCTAACAAGTGCAGCTTATGTCCATTTGAAGCATTTTGATGCTTCAAAATATACCAGAAACTTGTCTCCAGCTAGCCGAGCCATTCTCTTGTCTGGCCCTGCCGGTTAGATTCCGATGATCCGATCTTGATCTTGAACCAATTCGTTTGTGTTTTGAATCTTAATATGTTTCTTTGCAGAGCTTTACCAACAAATGCTAGCCAAAGCCCTAGCTCATTTCTTCGACGCCAAGTTACTTCTTCTAGACGTCAACGATTTTGCACTCAAGGTTTCTGAAATCCTAAACATAAACATTGAGCTCTGTTTCTTACTGTGAGTCTTTCTTATCGTGAACCTTAAATCTTCTTTATTGTGTTTGCAGATACAGAGCAAATATGGCAGTGGAAATACAGAATCATCTGTAAGCGGTTTACTGATTTCGTTTCACCAATTGTTTCTGGATTCTTGTAAACGATCTATATCGGAAATCCGTTTTTTTTTTCTCGATTGTTTTAGTCATTCAAGAGATCTCCCTCAGAATCTGCTTTAGAGCAACTATCAGGACTGTTTAGTTCCTTCTCCATCCTTCCTCAGAGAGAAGAGTCAAAAGGTAAATCAAAATTTTTCCTGGTCAAATGTTAAATTGGCTCTGCTTAACCGAATAATCGACTTGGTGGCAAGTAGCCTTATAGTTTGGATTGTCATCGGTGTTATGACTAATATCAACATTGTTTGTTGATGAATTTTTTCAGCTGGTGGTACCTTGAGGAGGCAAAGCAGTGGTGTGGATATCAAATCAAGGTTGTGTTTAGTTGTCCTTTACTTCAAATTTTAAGCAATGCCAATATCCGTCAATGATTTGCAATAAAACTAATGCGTAATTTTAATGTTTACCCTCTGATCCGTGATCTATATATGCAGTTCAATGGAAGGCTCTAGTAATCCTCCAAAGCTTCGTCGAAACTCTTCAGCAGCAGCTAATATTAGCAACCTTGCATCTTCATCAAATCAAGGTTTAATTATTATATGCATCTCAACAAATAAAATTGATACTTTAAATCTTTATTCATTCAGACGAATCGACTGATATTTGATCTTAGTTTCAGCGCCTTTGAAGCGTAGTAGCAGTTGGTCATTCGATGAAAAGCTTCTCATCCAATCCTTGTATAAGGTAATGTACAAAACTATAAGGTTATAAGGTAATTTGTAAAACTATGCATTTAGGTTGTTTGAGTCTTGTTTATGAAGATCTTGGAAATGTGAAATGCAGGTCTTGGCCTATGTCTCCAAGGCAAATCCGATTGTGTTATATCTTCGAGACGTTGAGAACTTTCTGTTCCGCTCACAGAGAACTTACAACTTGTTCCAAAAGCTTCTCCAGAAGCTCAGTGGACCGGTCGTCATTCTCGGTTCAAGAATCGTAGACTTGTCGAGTGAAGACGCTCAAGAAATTGATGAGAAGCTCTCTGCTGTTTTCCCGTACAATATCGACATACGACCGCCTGAGGATGAGACTCATCTAGTAAGCTGGAAATCTCAGCTTGAACGCGACATGAACATGATCCAAACTCAGGATAATAGGAACCATATCATGGAAGTTCTGTCGGAGAATGATCTTATATGCGATGACCTCGAATCGATCTCTTTTGAGGACACAAAGGTTTTAAGCAATTACATTGAAGAGATCGTTGTCTCTGCTCTTTCCTATCATCTGATGAACAACAAAGATCCTGAGTACAGAAACGGAAAACTGGTGATATCTTCTACAAGGTTAGAAATACCCTAACTTGTTTCACAAATAAACCTCTAACAGCGACATCGATACTGATATATTCCCTTTTGTGTGGTTAGTTTATCACATGGATTCAGTCTCTTCAGAGAAGGCAAAGCTGGCGGTCGTGAGAAGCTGAAGCAAAAAACTAAGGAAGAAAAATCCAAGGTCTCCCTCTATATACTCTGTCTTTATCTGAAAACAGAGGATTAAGAAACAGGCAGAACCATTGCTGAAACATTTGTCTTTTCTTCACTGCTTCAGGAAGTAAAAGCTGAATTAGTGGCTGATATCAAGCCGGAGACGAAACCAGAGAGTGTCACGACCGCAAGCAGCAAGGAAGAACCAGAGAAAGAAGCTAAAGCTGAGAAAGTTGCCCCAAAAGCTCCGGTAAGCTTGATCTATCTACTGTTTTATCTACATCATGATCCGATACTTGTCAATTTTGTTAACCTATGGAACAGGAAGTTGCACCGGATAACGAGTTTGAGAAACGGATAAGACCGGAAGTAATCCCAGCAGAAGAAATTAACGTCACATTCAAAGACATTGGTGCACTTGACGACATAAAAGAGTCACTTCAAGAGCTTGTAATGCTTCCTCTCCGTAGACCAGACCTATTCACAGGAGGTCTCTTGAAGCCCTGCAGGGGAATCCTACTCTTCGGTCCACCGGGTACAGGTAAAACAATGCTAGCTAAAGCCATTGCCAGAGAGGCAGGAGCGAGTTTCATAAACGTTTCGATGTCGACAATAACTTCGAAATGGTTTGGAGAAGACGAGAAGAATGTTAGGGCTTTGTTTACTCTAGCTTCGAAGGTGTCACCAACCATTATATTCGTGGATGAAGTTGATAGTATGTTGGGACAGAGAACAAGAGTCGGAGAACATGAAGCTATGAGGAAGATAAAGAATGAGTTTATGAGTCATTGGGATGGGTTAATGACTAAACCTGGTGAGCGTATCTTAGTCCTTGCTGCTACGAATCGGCCTTTCGATCTAGACGAGGCCATTATCAGACGGTTCGAACGAAGGTATAACTAATAATTTGGTTCCCATTTGGTCTTTAGAATTTGGATATAGAAGAAGCAAAACAACTCTATGCGCCGCTACATTCATTTATGTTTTCGGATCATGTTTTCTTGTTTGAATTGAACAGTTATAATCAAAACATTCGTCTAGGTTCTGTTCGGTTTAGTTGGATTACCGGGTTTGTTTTTCCGCAGGATCATGGTGGGACTACCGGCTGTAGAGAACAGAGAAAAGATTCTAAGGACATTGTTGGCGAAGGAGAAAGTAGACGAAAACTTGGATTACAAGGAACTAGCAATGATGACAGAAGGATACACAGGAAGTGATCTCAAGGTTTGATCTTTTTTTTTCTTGAATATGTAGTAAAGATAGAAAAGAAGAGATCTTGACAGTTGTTGATTCGATGAACAGAATCTGTGCACAACCGCTGCGTATAGGCCGGTGAGAGAACTTATACAGCAAGAGAGGATCAAAGATACAGTAAGAAGTTATATTTCTCTAGGGCTTTTCTGAATACTAATATCTTTATTTTGGTTTTAGTTGACTGTGTTATGCGATTTTGATATTTGAAGGAGAAGAAGAAGAAGCAGAGAGACACTACAAAAGCGGGTGAAGAAGATGAAGGGAAAGAAGAGAGAGTTATAACACTTCGTCCGTTGAACAGACAAGATTTTAAAGAAGCCAAGAACCAGGTGAAAACACACAGTGGTTTATATTACATGTATGTATGGTGGATACGGAAATAGCGTTTGCGTTTTGAAACGTTTTAGAAATTGAAAACGCAGGTGGCGGCGAGTTTTGCGGCGGAGGGAGCGGGAATGGGAGAGTTGAAGCAGTGGAATGAGTTGTATGGAGAAGGAGGGTCGAGGAAGAAAGAACAGCTCACTTACTTCTTGTAATGATGATGATGATGAATGATAATGATGGTGATGGATTATGAAATTTGGTAATGTAATAGTATGGTGGATTTTTTTCCATGGTTAATAAGAGAATAAGAATGATGATATTGCTTAAAGTTTGACCCGTATGTTTGGTCTTTCATTATGAAATCATACTATATTGAGTGACTGACTATGCACAGTATTCCACAATATGTACATAATATACCAACTTAAAAGATTATGTACCATTTTGATGACAAAAAAAAGAAGATTATGTACCAATTTGATGACAAAAAAAAAAGATTATGTACCATTTTTGACGCTTTGTAACACAATATAAATAGCACAAAGACCATAAAGAATCTCATCAGTCAAAATAATAAACATATCGATCAAAGTTGAAAAGACATGGCAGTATCAAAGACAACATTGCTCATTGTTCTTGTCGCAGTTCTTCTCTCATGTATGTCACTTTACATTTTTTTACTTTGAAATATGAATTGATATGTTATATGATTGATTGAACGAATGAATGTGTGTATAGGTGTGTCGATATCAAATGCGAGGGAAATGCAACATCCGCAAAATGTGGAGTGTGTTGGAGGAGAATGTCCACCGAAGCATCCACAACAATATTTTGGGAGTTGCTTTCGCGATCAAGATTGCCATAATAGTTGTTTCTCATTTTGCAGATATCAAAAATGTCATCATCATGAATGTATTTGTGCACTATGTAGCAGCGACGTGGCTCCATCACCTAAATAGTGCCACAATGTTAGAATAGGAACGATGCTATGCACCTTATTAGGTTATAACGAAGTACTATCTTACATTATCGAATAAATTTTCAAGAATATGAGCTCTGAGCAATGTATTACATATATATGAAAAACAAACATTTTTGATACCTATGTCATATGTAAAGGCTACAAACTTTTGAGTACAAGGAAATCAGATTAGCCAAGCTATTCCAAACAGAGTTGACTTCAATTCAAAGGGTCTTGTGTAAACTAGAGAACACAGTAAGACACAAAGCAGATCCACCACGTTAATTGTTCCTCAGACACTCACCTTTTGTGGCTTCTCTTAAGATTTCTGTCTTTTCTCAAGCACATGTTATAAGACCTGAAAATTTTGCAAAACCCTCTTACGTGTTACATATAGCATTGAAACATCCGAAAAGAACACAAGTGAGGAGATACAAGTGAGTCTAACATACCATAGAAGGAACAAGATCAAGAGTGGAAGAAACACAGCACAAAACACTAAGACATCATATCCAAAAGGCTCTTGTCCAATTTACCAGCTGATACCATATTAACAACCATTTTCATGGTGTTTGCATCACGACAGAACCCGTTGCTTCGCATCTCACTGATAAGTTCAGCTGATGTAGCTATTTCCCCAGCTCTAAGACATCCTCTGATTAGTGTATTATATGTGCAATCATCTGGTACATGTCCATTGTCCTTCATTTTCTGGAATAATGCATTTGCTTCTGAGATTGCACATTTTCCACAGAATCCAGATATCATTATATTGTAAGTTTGAACATCAGGCTCCACACCATCGATGGGCAGACTACAGAATAAGTCCCATGCTTCGTCCACCTTACCACCCTTGCACATTCCATGGATGATGATGCTATAAGTAACAGTATCAAGATCAATCTTACTCTTTTGGATAACCTCAAACAATTCCAGTGCCTCTTCTAGTTTCGCATTTTCGCAGAAACCATACAACAAAATGTTACAAGTAATGGTACCAGGACACACACCCTGAGAAATCATCTCCTGGAAAAGGTCTTGTGCAGAACCAAGATTGCCCAATTGACAGAACCCGTGAATTAGAGTGTTGTAAGTAATTGTATCAGCAACTACTCCTCTTTTAGACATCTCGTGGAAAAGTTGCATCCCATCGTCAACCCTCTTTGCCCTACAGTATCCTTCAATGAGAGTATTAAAACTAACTATGTCTGGAGAGCAGTCCTTGCTAGCCATCAAATCAAACATGCGTTTCGCATCATCTAGACGATCATGCTTGCAAAATCCATCGATCATTGAGTTATAGGTGATCGTATCAGGATATATACCCCTATGGTGCATCTCGTCCCACAATTTTTCAGCCTCAATGAACTTCCCTTCTTTGACTGATGCACTGATCAATGCATTGAAAGTTACAACATCAGGATTGATCTCCATCTCAATCATATCACGCAACAATCTTTGGGCATCACTCCATCTACCAAAGCTACAATAACCGTCTATCATACAGTTGTAGGTAAAGACATTTGGCACAATTCCTTTCTCGTACATTTCAGTGAAAAGATTCTGCGCATCGCTATGATGCCCATCTTTGCAAAGACGATCAATGATGGCACTATAAGTAACCACGTTGGCTTTGATGTGGTTTTCCTCCATCTTCTTTAACAGATTCAAGGCCGAAACAGTGTCACCCATCTTACACATGCCATTTATAATTGTATTATAAGTAACAACGTTAGGTTCATGACCTTTTTCTACCATCTTATTGACCAAAGCTACTGTATCGAGAACTCGACCTTCTAGGCAGAGACCATTTATCAGTGTGCTGAATGTGAAGACATTTGGTGTTAATCCAATTTCAACCATTCGATCAAACAGAGCTACAGCTTCGAGAAGTCGACCTTGTAGACAAAGACCGTTCATCAATGTGTTGAATGTTATGACATTTGGAGGACATCCAGTTTCAACCATATGATCAAACAAAACTACAGCTTCAGAAATCCTATCTTCGAGACATAACCCGTGGAGCAGCGTGTTAAACGTAACAACATCGGGCTGGAAACCAAGTTTTGTGACCTTGCCAAATGTAGACAGAGCAAAGGACAACTTATGACAGTCGCAAAAACATTTAATCAGAATAGCGAAACTGTAGATGTTACATGGAATCCTCCGCATTTCCATCTTCCGGTAGAGAGAAATCGCAACATCGGGTCGATCCATCTTCACGAAGACACCAACTAATTTATTGAAATCAATTGCCGAATACAAGGGACGAGACCTAACCATTTCATCGAACAGAACAATGGCATCATCTAAGCTTTTGATATAATGAAACCCACTTCTCAATTTCAGTTCTTCTCCTTCAAAAGATGTTCCTTGGCTCAAAGAAGGTAAACTCTTTGTTGATATCGTACCTTTCTTTGCGACACGACCATGAATCAGTCTCCTACTGATCAATCTCGTAGCAGATTCATATCTCAAAACCCTAGCCAACATTTTTGTTGTTTCGCCTGATTTTCTGTGTTTTCTTCTTAATATCTCTCTTTTTTTTCTTTTCTTTTTTCACACTTCTCGATCTCTCAAACCATAAAGGAGTGTGTGGAAATAGTGTGAGCTCTGAGACTGAGTGTGTACTATATAACTAGGATATGACCCGCGGTACACCGCGGGTTAATTATTTGATTTTTTTTTTATTTTTTTAGAAACTGATGAATTTGTTGTGTATGATATTTTTTTTTGTATACTGCGGGTCACATGCGTTGTATATAAAAAATAAAATTTTAAGTTGCATTTGTTTTGTTTACTGTTTAAGATTGTATAATTGAATTTTGATTTGTTAATTCTAAGATTTCATCCGTGGTATATTGTCCCGTATTAATATCGACCCAAACTCGTCCCACCATATACTCTTGTCATGTGGAATTAAACATCATTTTGTTATTTTTAATAGCACTTTTATTTAAAAGACATATAATTTTAGTCAATTTAAAAAGTTTACTTTCAAATGGTTTCCATAACATATATAGTTTAAAATTAGTATGTATTTTTGGACCAACCCGTAAAAACAATTTATCATTGTATCTTAAAATACTAAATAATTGTATTTTGATTTGTTAATTTTAGTATCTCACCCGTGGTAGTATCCGTTTTAGATAATTGTAGAAATTAAGATAAGATCTGAATGACTCAATTCGGGTCAGAATAAAAAAAAACGACATGATTAATGTGCAATTTGTTCTTAAAAAAATGTTAATATAGATTACACACATACTTTTTTTTTTCTTCATCAATTGAGTAATATATGTATGTTTTAAAAAATTTGAATCATAACATATGCAGAAAAAACTAAAATTTATTAACTATATATATTTTATAATAATTCAAAATAATATAAATATAAGATCAAATAAAAGTGAAATGAGAATCATATATTTATGTTTAAATTAGGTAGAGAGTTTTTAGGAAATTAGCTCAAATTTGTTATATTAGCATTAAATTATCATATTTGATTTCCTTATCTATAAAAATTGTAAAGAATATACCATAAATAAATAGTTTAGATATAGTAATTAGTTGAGAAAATATATATAATTTAGATTTTATTATGGATTTTCGTTTTTAAATTTTACTATAATTTAAGGAAAGATCCGATTGAAGATTTCCGGGTCAAAATCATAAAAAAACCCGACCCGATTAGAGGAGCAAATTTGTACTTCAAAAATGTTAAGTAGATAAGACATAATCAGAAAACGACCGGTTCCATTAATTGGTCGGTACAATGACCGGTTAAGATGAATCTAGTCGGACCTGAACTCTGGTTTTGCCAACTATATAACGTTTTTTTTTTCTTTTTCTTTACATCGTTAAATTTTGAGAATAGTTAAGTGGAAACTATTGAAGTTAATAACGTTCTTCTTTCTATTGAATTTTAGTGCATTAAATAGGTTCTTTTTACCATGGAATAAATTAATGGGCTGTGTAACAAGGTTCACTTTATTCTAATCGGTACAAGTCCAAATGCAGAATCATATAAGATCTGTCCTGATGTGAAAACAAATATTTTAACGTTTTACATTAATGGTTGCACTAAACTAGGGGAACTCATTTATGAAATAAGTATTGCAATTTTTGAGAAAAAGAGGATAAAACAATGTGAAAGATGACGAAATCAGTATAGCATGTAAATCTAAGAGAAAAAAATGTTAAACATTTTAAGAAATCATAGAAACAATTTCTTTATATACAAAACAATCAACATCTGTATAACATTAAAAAAGTTTGGAATATTGGGATTGGAATATTTAGAGATTTATCATAACAAGATTCATGGAGACTATGATATCAGAAAACATGATCAATTCATAGTTCATTCAAATTCAATATGCTATAAAACTCAAAACGATTCAGGTTTATAATTTAAAAAGTTTGGGCATGACATAATGAACGTTGTGGAATCAACTAGTATTGGATACTAGTTTATGGGTGAAAGCTAGCAGGTTCGAGTCTACAGTTTTGCAAAATTTTAAAAAAATTTAAGCCATCATAGCAAAACGACGTCGTTTAGAGACACGTCATCGTACACGTGTACGATGACTCAGCACTGTAACGGTGTTGACTAACATCTGTTAGATTGACTCCGATTTTTGCACAATTTATAAAGTTTAGGTCTGAGATTCAAATAATTTTACAGTTTGGATTGTAAATTACCGAATTTGTTCACGTATGAAAATACACTCTGCAGACAGTACGAGTATGAAAATACCCTTTTCCCCTAGAGCACCACAAAATGAATCAGAAACACGACCGGTTCCATTAATTGGTTCGTATACTGAACGGTTCAATTTGTTTGGTTCAAAGGATAATTGTGATTCTGACCCAAATCTAGTTTTCTCCAATGACCTAAATACACTTTTATTATCATTAATAATGGTTTCTCTTTCAGATTTTTATTAATTTAGCAAAAGCGTTAACGCTGTATCAAACCATAAAAAATGTAACAATATGAATTTGTTTTATTAATTTTTCTTCATATGGTACATCTTAAACCAATTGTACATGGTAGTATATTCCTCATTGACTTACCCAGCCAATATATTCCTCCTTTCAAATATAGTCCTTAGGATGACTGCAACACGCGCCAATCAAAGGTCGCAGCAATCCTTTTCCAAGCACGAGATGTAGTTTCAAAGATTTCTATTTGTTGCTCATAGAACTTCTTAATCACCTTCTCCTCCTCTTCATGCAAATTCTTGTGGAACAAATCCACAAACCTCAATATCTTCAACTGGCCACGCCTGTGGTATCCAATACCATAACAATCTGTCAACCATAAAAATCCCTCGGCCTAATCCATTCCAAGTTTCCAACTGCTTCAAAAACGGATTCCACAAACAAAGTTTTAAACCCAAAACATGACGGCTGTTATGTTGACATAAGAAAAACCTATCATAGTGAAGAAGACTGGTTATCATACTTGCATGTTGCAAGGTTTGTGGAACTAGCCAAGGTTTAACCACACCAGTCATGGAGTTTATAACCCTGAACCTTGTCATCAATTCCAAGAAAACGCTCATGGGACCTATCAAAATGTTTGAAGATGAAATTATGTTTACTCAAGCGTGTGTTCCATTTCCTTTCAACCAGTTTTAATTTCATCAAAGATTCCAGCGAAATTCTCATTAGGATTTCGTCCGTTATCACTATCGAAGGTAGAAAACTAATCTCTGCATCCATCTCTATATCCATGTTTAAGAAAAAATATTTTTTTTTGTATGAATGTAAAATTATATTCACAAAAAAACGTTTGTACAAAATTTTCTCTTTGATTGATTCCATTGTTATTTTTTCGTCTGTTTAATTGCTAAGGTACGTGATTTTAGTTACAAAATAGAAGACTTTGCTTTGAAGAATATAATTGAAAGAAAATAACTAACTTTATTTTTGCAAACATAAATGAATTCAACTATTTTTCTAACATTTGAGTGTTTGCATAAATATAGAACCAGAACAATCTTATATCATTATTTTTTATTAATACAATATTCATGATTGCTAAGCCAAGACAAAGTGATCGATATTTTACACACAATAAAAATTGAAAGAAAAATACACAGAAAACCAAAAAAAAAGATGAGTAGGAAAAAGAAGCATAGCACTTTGATTTACTCCAACCGGCTAGGCTCAGTTATGAAGGTTGGCGCAAAGATTAGTAACTTTAATTAATTCCATCAAATCACATTATAATAATATGATATAAAGAAAAAAGATATATATGTACAACAAACCAGCTTTGGCAACATGGGGCGTAAATAATAAACATTTTATTCTGTCTTTGCTTCATTTGATTTGATGGTTTATTTCTTAAATCGAAAAAAAACACATAAACATGAAAAAAATCTGTATCACAATTCACAAAACAGCATTTGTCCACATTGGGGAAACGCTGGTTGCGATAGAAATGTTAAGTCTGTTAAGTATTGGGCTTTAAAGGCCCGTCTGTTAAGTCTATCGAGGGGTTTATCTTGTTTATCATTACAATATTTTGATCTGACTTGACAAAGACAACTTCATAAACATTTGAGTTCTGAAATTTGAATCCAGAGGGTCCTTAATCTTGAAAGATCCACTCCAAAAAAACATTTTAGTACATAGAGATAAAGAAACGTACTATATTAAGCTCAGGTGCAAGCTGCTATCTAACAAAAGGAAATAATTCCTAGACAATAGACTAAAAACGAAACTGTTTTGCTCAGGGAGTCATTTGTCACTTCTAGGTTTGATTCTTCTTATTCCATGACTAAAGTTACAAACTTACGATAACAAGACAATGATCCAAATTCTATGAGTAAGAAGTTAAATTTATGAGAACAAGACCATTTCCTAAATCATGAGTAAATCTTCAAACTTACAAAAACTGGTAGCCATGTTTTGTGATTACAGGTAAGTTCCCATGCCATAATGTAAACTAGAGAATACAAGACGAAAAGTGGATCTACTAACCACGTTGTTTCTTCTTCAGACACTCTCACATGTCGTTGCTTTTATTAGGATTCCTTTGACTTTCTAAAACATCATCTTGAGAAATAGCAGAACCTGAAACCTCTGCAAAGTCCTCTTACATGTTACATATAGCATTGACACATAGGAAAATAACACAAGCAGAGAGACACAAGCGAGAAGGACATACCATAGAAAAACTAGATCAAGACAAGACCTCTTCACAAGAAACACTAAGAAACCATATCCAAAAGGCTCTTGTCCAATTTACCAGCGGATACCATATTAACAACCATTTTCATGGTGTTTGCATCACGACAGAACCCGTTGCTTCGCATCTCCCTGATAAGTTCAGCTGATGTACCTATTTCACTAGCTCTAAGACATCCTCTGATTAGTGTATTATATGTGCAATCATCTGGTACATGTCCATTGTCCTTCATTTTCTGGAATAATGCATTTGCTTCTGAGATTGCACTTTTTCCACAGAATCCAGATATCATTATATTGTAAGTTTGAACATCAGGCTCCACACCATCGATGGGCAGACTACAGAATAAGTCCCATGCTTCGTCCACCTTACCACCCTTGCACATTCCATGGATGATGATGCTATAAGTAACAGTATCAAGATCAATCTTACTCTTTTGGATAACCTCAAACAATTCCAGTGCCTCTTCTAGTTTCGCATTTTCGCAGAAACCGTACAACAAAATGTTACAAGTAATGGTACCAGGACACACGCCCTGAGAAATCATCTCCTGGAAAAGGTCTTGTGCAGATTCAAGATTGCCCAATTGACAGAACCCGTGAATTAGAGTGTTGTAAGTAATTGTATCAGCAACTACTCCTCTTTTAGACATCTCGTGGAAAAGTTGCATCCCATCGTCAACCCTCTTTGCCCTACAGTATCCTTCAATGAGAGTATTAAAACTAACTATGTCTGGAGAGCAGTCCTTGCTAGCCATCAAATCAAACATGCGTTTCGCATCATCTAGACGATCATGCTTGCAAAATCCATCGATCATTGAGTTATAGGTGATCGTATCAGGATATATACCCCTATGGTGCATCTCGTCCCACAATTTTTCAGCCTCAATGAACTTCCCTTCTTTGACTGATGCACTGATCAATGCATTGAAAGTTACAACATCAGGATTGATCTCCCTTTCAATCATATCACGCAACAATCTTTGGGCATCACTCCATCTACCAAAGCTACAATAACCGTCTATCATACAGTTGTAGGTAAAGACATTTGGCACAATTCCTTTCTCGTACATTTCAGTGAAAAGATTCTGCGCATCGCTATGATGCCCATCTTTGCAAAGACGATCAATGATGGCACTATAAGTAACCACGTTGGCTTTGATGTGGTTTTCCTCCATCTTCTTTAACAGATTCAAGGCCGAAACAGTGTCACACATCTTACACATGCCATTTATAATTGTATTATAAGTAACAACGTTAGGTTCATGACCTTTTTCTACCATCTTATTGACCAAAGCTACTGTATCGAGAACTCGACCTTCTAGGCAGAGACCATTTATCAGTGTGTTGAATGTGAAGACATTTGGTGTTAATCCAATTTCAACCATTCGATCAAACAGAGCTACAGCTTCGAGAACTCGACCTTGTAGACAAAGACCGTTCATCAATGTGTTGAATGTTATGACATTTGGAGGACATCCAGTTTCAACCATATGATCAAACAAAACTACAGCTTCAGAAATCCTATCTTCGAGACATAACCCGTGGAGCAGCGTGTTAAATGTAACAACATCGGGCTGGAAACCAAGTTTTGTGACCTTGCCAAATGTAGACAGAGCAAAGGACAACTTATGACAGTCGCAAAAACATTTAATCAGAATAGCGAAACTGTAGATATCACATGGAATCCTCCGCATTTCCATCTTCCGATACAAAGAAATCGCAACATCGGGTCGATCCATCTTCACGAAGACACCAATTAATTTATTGAAATCAATTGCCGAATACAAGGGACGAGATCTAACCATTTCATCCAACAGAACAATGGCATCATCTAAGCTTTTGATATAATGAGAACCACTTGTCAATTTCAATTCCTCTCCTCCAAATGTTCCTTGGCTCAAAGAAGGTAAACTCTTTGTTGATATCGTACCTTTCTTTGCGACACGACCATGAATCAGTCTCCTACTGATCAATCTCGTAACAGATTCAGATCTCAAAACCCTACCCAACATTTTTGTTGCTTCGCCTGATTTTGTGTTTTTTCTTCTTAATATCTCTTTTTTTTTTCTTTTCTTTTTTCACACTTCTCGATCTCTCTAACCATAAAGGAGTGTGTGGAAATAGTGTGAGCTCCGAGACTGAGTGTACTAAGACATAATCAGAAAACGACCGGTTCCATTAATTGGTCGGTACATTGACCGGTTAAGATGAATCTAGTCGGCCTGAACTCTGGTTTTGCCAAAATAACGTTTTTTTTTTCTTTTTCTTTACATCGTTAAATTTTGAGAATAGTTAAGTGGAAACTATTGAAGTTAATAACGTTTTTCTTTCTATTGAATTTTAGTGCATTAAATAAGTTCTTTTTACCACGGAATAAATTAATGGGCTGTGTAACAAGTTTCACTTCATTCTAATCGGTACAAGTGCAAATGCAGAATCATATAAGATCTGTCCTGATGTGAAAAGCAGAATCATATAAGATCTGTCCTGATGTGAAAACAAATATTTTCAACGTTTTACATTAATGGTTACAGACTTACAGTAAACTAGAGGAACTCATTTATGTAATAAGTATTACAATTTTTGGGAAAAAGAGGATAAAACAATGTGAAAGATGACGAAATCAGTATAACATGTAAATCTAAGAGAAAAAAATGTAAAACATTTTAAGAAATCATAGATCTACACAACTTTGCGAAATCAA
This sequence comes from Arabidopsis suecica, assembly GCA_019202805.1. Taxonomy (NCBI): domain Eukaryota; kingdom Viridiplantae; phylum Streptophyta; class Magnoliopsida; order Brassicales; family Brassicaceae; genus Arabidopsis; species Arabidopsis suecica. Next base: position 327,746 of record CM032906.1, read on the forward strand.
TGGCAGAAACAATTTCTTTACAAAACAATCAACATCTGTATAACATTAAACTAAGTTTGGAGAACGACCTGTGTCCCCCCACGAAGTTTCATATAGTACCATAACAACACAGATTTCGGGTCTCGTCTCCAGTCCACACAAAACGAAAGTTAAACTCCAGTTTCCCCCTAAATTGAAAGTTCGAGACCTCAGTCTCCATAAATTCAAATTTCGTGGTTTATCATTGGTTTACTGCGCCGGAAACACCATTAACCGCTTAACATCGAGATTAAACCGGATTTACCCAGAAACCAACCCGATTATTATACCCATTAAACCCGATAATCCCCAAATTGAACCTTAGAACCCTAAAATCAAAAAATCCCCAAATTGATGGATTCGAATATCTCTCTTGTTGAAGCCTCAAATCGAAGAGTTCGTTTGATTTGATCTGTAATTGGAGGAAAGGTTTTTTGGTGATGGTGTTTGAGATCTAATGGTTGGGATTTGTTGCGGTGTTGTTAGGGAGAGTGATCAGCGGCACTGATTGATCCAACTACTTGAGCTTTCAATAGTAAATGTGAACTGATGTTAATTGAGACTGAGACTGTTTGCGAAATTTGATTTCAGTTTAACATCAATTCCAAATCTGAAAGTTGTTTCTCATGTGAATTGATGTTAATTAAGAAAAAAATTGATTTTGGGTTTGATTCGAATTTGCGAAATTCACATTTAACATCAATTCGAAATCTGGGTTTGATTAACATCAATTCACATGGAGAAGATTTTACAAATTCATTAATTTGTTTATTGTTCTTTAATTTTTCAGAAAAAATCTGGCATTGGAAAGGGAAAAGGAAGAAGACGAAAGGAGGTGCATTTCTTTTTAATTTTTTATTTTTTAGTTATTATTGAAACATTCCAAGTTCATTAGAAGGTTCAGATCATATTATTAAACAATAACATTCCGTTTGGTTTGGTTACAAATCGGTTTATTATTCTGGGTTTTGGTTTGGCATCGGGTTCGGCACAGTAAACCAATGATAAACCACAAAATTTGAATTTATGGAGACTGAGGTCTCGAACTTTCAATTTAGGGGGAAACTGGAGTTTAACTTTCCTTTTGTGTAGACCGGAGACGAGACCCGAAATCTGTGTTGTTATGGTATTATATGAAACTTCGTGGGGGGACACAGGTCGTTCTCCCTTATAGATTTATCATAATAAGATTCATGGAGACTATGGTATCCGAAAACAGGATCAATTCATAGTTCATTCAAATTCAATAAGCTATAAAATTTGGTTAAAACCCGAGTAAAATCCACATAGCAGAGATTTAAGAGAATAAAGGGTTATTAACCAACAGCCAAAAAAACAATGCTTCGAGATTTATATATCAATCTGGAAGAATCTCAGATGATAATGATGATGAGAGAAACTTACACACTCTCTAATCTTTCTTCTTGTAAAAGGCTCCTTTAGGGATTTTGCTCATCACCTTACTCAAAACCTTCACATCGAACTCCACGTATTGCTTCTTGATCTCCCTCATCGCCTTTTCACCAAAGTCATCTACTTTATCTTCGTACTTCTCGTAAAGCACGGGAATCGTGAAGAGAAAAACAGTTGCTGGAAGCAGAAAAAAAAAAGGATTATATATATTAGAAAGTAACACAATTGGTGAAGTTAATCGATTAGATGCAATAAGAGTATGAATTGGTACCGATGTAGATTAAGGTCAAGAAGTTGCAGGAGCTACCAAGTTTGGACAAAACCCATAAACCAGCAATCACCTAACACATATTTGTGAACAAATGTTTAAAAAAACGAGACACCAGAAAAATCAAACAACAACATAATCAACAAAAAGGTTTACCAAAAGAAACTTCTTGAGATCTCTTCCTGATGCAATGTCCCTAAGAAGAGTAAATCCACGGTTGATCTCAATCCTTAATCCAGAAGCAAGCTGAAGAACCACTTCCTCAGGGATGTGAACTTCAGGGATATGAGGAGGTGACCTGAAATACAACAATCAGCTTTAACATGCCATGGATTAAACATCAATCTCAAACTAAAGATAAACAATCATCCATTAAACTTACTTGTGAATGAAGGTAGTAGCACTAGACCACAAGAACAATACTGCAAGAGCAAGAATTGAAATGTGGCCAAAAAGAGTAAGGAGATTGTATTCAAGTAACTCAAACAAGATCCAGGAAACAGTTGCAGCACCCAACACTCCTCCTGATACCTTCTTGTTCCTCCACAGGAAAATGTCGGCAGCTGAAACAAAAAATTGAATAAGCAAACAACAAATCAAATCGTTCGTTTATATACTTCTCGTATCCTAATTCTCTGAATCTATACTCAATCCAAGCAACAAAATCAAATCCTAAGTCTCAAGTAAGCATACAACAAAACTAGACAATCGATGGCTAGAATCCAGATCCGATAAGAAATAGTAACTAAAATCGCTAATCGGTGAAAAGAGAGAGAGAGAGATCCATACGTTTTCCGCCGCCAAAAACCTTGTGAAGAGGCTGTTCTCTTCCGAAAAGACGATAAATCTTGGTTTTGAGAGACGCAGATTTCTTATCGTCATCTGAATCGGAAGAAGAAGAAGAAGAGTCGTCGTGACCATGGATCTTCTCAGCTATCTTCTCCATGATTGATTCTTCGTGCTTGTGTTCTTCCGCCATTGTTAACTTTGAAACCTCCGCAAAAACCCTAAACTTGATTCTGGTTTCAGTAAGCGATGAGTGAGAAACGGAGAAGAAAACGAAAAGACTCTTTCAGTCAATAAGAGCGTTTGATACAGATTTAATCTCATCCGTCGATTTATTTAACTTAATCGTGGCCGTTGGAAATTAATAGCTTACTTTCTAAGAAAATTATTATATAACAGTAACATCTTTGAGACGGAAGACAAACGACCGTCAAATATTGTAATCGAGCGTCTTAATTCTATTAACGTCTCCGTTAGTGTAGCGTTGAATGGGTCAGCACGTGGTCGTTGAGAAGGTAGGCTCGAATACGACGTCGTTGGATATATGGATCAAAGAACAATGCTACGATGAGATTTTATTTGGGTCAATAAGAATTTTGAGGGAAGGCCCAAAAGGTTATAAACTTATAACAGCTACTTCTTTCTTTCTTTTGACAACTAAAGATTTAACTCTAAAAATAATTTTCACTCTACACTTCACAAATCACAATGGGTAAAAACTTTAGTCACAAAAATATTGAGACTACAGTTTGATCCAAGAAAAGGAAGAGAGAATATATGAAACACTAATCTTCTAAAACCATCTATTTTTAAATGAAGTATCAAATCTTGAACTAAATCAAAACAAACTACGTTAAACTGTAAAAGTTAAACCCATATAATATAGGAAGTTGAATTAGGTATATAATGTTTAGGTGTTTGTTGCTTTATTACATATTGTGAGCACATAAGTATTGTATAATCACTACACACATTTATATTAATTTTATCACTATAGCATAAGTGAACAAAAACAAGTTATTTATTCTATTGATGCTATAATTCTCTGCGTTCTGCCATACTCATATTTATTTTTAGTCATATATAAGACAAAATCATATCTTAAGTATATAATAATTACACAATAGACCATATATATTCCTCTTAGATATTATTAAAAGAGGGTTTTATACCTTCACTCGTCGCAAGCTGAGATTCTTCTTCCACATCTAGTTGAGATACTTCTTCTTCAACCTCTTCTTCAACGTTTTCTTCAACTTCGCTCTTCTTTTTGCTAGGAAAATACATCTTTTCGCTCTTCTTTTTGCTAGGACGACACAAATCAATCTGCTCTGTAAATGCATTGGCCTCAATAAACCATTCAGGATCAATTCTCATCGCCTCTTTCTTCAATACCGGATTCTCTGTCGTCTTCTCTGTCTTTGCATCTTTCTTTACCGGAAGTGTGTCTTTTCTTCTCTGAGCATTTCCCTTGAGTTCGTCCATTGCTTCGGCTAATTTCATCTGCATGTGGCAATAAAATTGGTCCGGCTGCAAATCTTTTAAGTGTTGAAAACTTTTCTCTATGCGCCGATGCTTGTGTGATGAGGCTTGGCTTAGGTATTAATATATCTCTTATTTGTTATTTGGTTCTATAATCCAAGAAGTAAAACATATTACTCAAATATACATTAAACCATAATAACCGAATGTTGTATCACTCTTTGTTAGAACTTAAATTTGCAATGATTTGGTGATACTTCTATGACAATATTAGCAAAGAGAATGGTGCAAGATTTTTGCCGCTCCGTCTCTATGACATCGGGATCTAAGCGACAACTCCTCTTTTTCGTATATTTGTACAAATGTTGAACTACACACATTTTGGATATACAAGTCCAAACATGTATTATTTTCTCGTTTGCATGTAATCAAAACAAATATTCAAGGATCTAAATAATAAGACAATATAAAAATCTCAATTTTATGAGTATCTTTTGTAAAAAATGTATCTTATTTAATATTTGTATGCAATGGTCATATTACCAATTTAAACTCTATAGTATCTTTTCAAATATTATAAATTTTATAGAAGGTCAAAAATATCAATAATGTTAATCTTTATAAAAATTGTCTTTATTAATATTTAAGATTAAAAAAAAACCTTTTTTAAAAAATTCAAAAATTACGTTTTGTATCGGCTAACAACAAATGTGATAGCAGTATTAGTAATTGGGTGCCGAAACAACAACGGAATAAACAATTTCAATTATATGCGATTTGTCGATTGCATAAAATAGGCCAATTAAATGCGTAGTTAAAAAAAATAGTGACAACAAATATTGATGACTACAGTTTGATCCAATAAAAGGAAGAGAGAATTTCTGAAACACTTTAATCTTCTAAAACCATTTATTCTTAAATGAAGAATAAATAGCAAAATTAACATCAAATCTTGAACTGAAATATTAAACTGTAAAAGTTAAACCAATTAAACCCATATGATATAGGAAGTTGAATTTCGGATATAATGTTTAGGTGTTTGCTGCTTTATTAGGTATCTTGAACAAGTAAGTATTGTATAATCACTACACACATTTATATTAATTTTGTCACTAAAGCATAAGTGAATAGAAACAAGTTATTTATTCTATTGATGCTATAATTTTATGCGTTCTGCATCACATACTCATATTTATTGTTAGTCATATAAGACAACACCATATCCTGGTTATTGGTCTAATCACATTAGCTTTTTTGTTTCCTTGATTTTTCTATAACTCACTGTGCATTTAAATGTATGTTTTCGGACCATGTTAATATCATTTGAAACAATATTATATACACATTCGCATTTAACTATATAAAAAAAAAAGTGTGTAGCTACTACCTAGCCAAATAAAATCCCTAGAGCTTACTATTGTGGCATCATGCCAAACAATTAGCCCGACAAGATCAGATTTTCTAAGGGTAGTAATATTCTTCTCGTGATCAACAGAATAAAGAGAGCATATAGTATAACTATCTGAAATGATTAGGCACCAAATAAAAATAGATAATAGGTTTAATCATTGAGTTTGACGGAAAGAACTAAGCTGCAATGAAGCATTTTTTCTTTTAACCAGTAGTTTTAAGATTTTGTTAAATTAGTTGGAGTCAAAATTTGGATCACTCTCAATATATCCAATTCATTTACAAACTTATACGTTATATTATTAAGGTATTAATCTCAACTAAAAACGTAATAACTACTTTATATTTTGTAGAAAATCCACTAAAGCTGAATTTCAGGGAAGCCTATCAAACAACGAGTGACTAGCTTCTTTGACTTGCTTTTCAAAGTGCTTTGCCCTTTTGAATTTTGATAAAGCGAATTAGGAGAAAGAAAAAAAAAAATCTGTTTTATTTTGACGAGAGTGTGTCCCATTAATTTATTTAACAAATCAAGCTCTATATAAACTTATTTAATGAAACATTAAATTAAATATCAACTATATATGAATTGATTTACATCCAAATTAATGCAGTATGAATGAAATTGAACTGATCCCATGAATTGGATTAAGAAAATAAATGGAATAGAAAAAAAAAATAAGAAAATTAAATGGACCATACGAGATCACGTACACATGTATAGTGTAAAGGGCCCATCATCTTTACTGATTTTGGGAACTTGATGAGGCCCATTAAAGAAGAGTGATAATGCGACTTTGGGGTCTACATCCATTGAATCTGACGGTCTGAAATTTTTTGGCAAACAATGATGATGTTAATAATACGTCTTGGAACTACAAACTTTACACATATATTGTGCATATTTTTTACAAGTAGTAGTAATATTAAACATTATCCAGATTCTTTCAGAATCAGTTTAATTTGTTTAAATACTTTGTAGGCGACACCATCAATTTTGTCGATTCCCATTTGATTAATATATATAGAGTTAGTACTTAGTATAATATTGAACTAATTTGTGTTTCAAATGCAAATTTTTTTTTGGTTTCAAAGTAGTGCCAAAAAGGTATTTATAATGGATGTGTACTATGTAGAAAAGAAAAGAGTACGTATATAAATACTTTAATGATCTCTGACCTTTTGGTCTGACTGTCCCAGTCTGAAAGTCACGTGACTCACCTGCTCCCTACGCTTAGCAACGCAACGCAACTCTTTGCCACGTTTTTTCTTATTTGCCTCTGCTTCTTTTGTTAAAACAAGGCAAAAACAAAATGAATTTACAAAATAAAAGTATACATATTTTTGACAAAATTAAATTTGTTTTATAATGAAGAAATTTATTTTTAAATACATACAAAAACAGTATCCAAAGCTTGGATTTTTTTTTGTTGTGTGTTTTCTTTCCATTCACCCATTGCTTTGTTTGTAAAACGTAATTTTTTCTAACTTTGCGTAAAATAATTAGTTTTTTTGTCAACTGTATACTAAAGTTTTTCTGGTTTGTTATATTTTTTACTTAGAGAATTCAATATAATTACACCAAACAGTACACATAAAAAAATTGGGATTGAACTTAAAGTAAAGATTTTGTCCTGCAATTTGTAAATAAAAGTACTACTACTACCGTGTAACAAAAATTACTAATTAGTAATTATAGACTTATGAACTGTAACCGATGGTTATTAAAGACCAATAAATTAGAATAGTTTTTAAGTAGGTTTTCTTTTGTCAAAATTGTTTCATACCATTTTTATGAAAATGCAACTAAAAGCAATAAAGAACATTACATTAATATTATTACATATATCTAGAAAAATAAATTAATAATTTATATATATAGCTTTCACTCTTCTCTCACAAACACCATAAACCGTTCTTTTTCATCTAAAAGGAGACTTTGAAGAAGAAAGAAAACATTCAAAGCTTAAAAACGCAGCGTTTTAGGAAAAAAAGAGTTTGAGAGTGATTCTGGCTTTCCCAACAATGGAAGCTTTCAGTCTCCTTAACTACTGGAAAAGCAGTGGTGGTGCTGTTACTTTCCTTCCTCAATCCTCCGACTCTTCTTCTTCTTGCCGTTACTCCGCCGGCGAATCCACCGGAACCACCACCATTGTCACATCCGTTACCGAAACTGAAGATGAAGAAGCTGATGACGACAACGACGAAGGACCTTTCTTCGACCTTGAGTTTGCTCTTCCAGCTGAAGAAGAAGAAAACACCGACGGAAGAGAGGGAGATTCCGATTGTACGGACGGTGGTTGTGAGTTCAAATTCACTCTCTCGTCATGTTCCGGTGGAGAAGATCGAGTAGATCCAGATTCTCTTGATGATGTTTTCTTCAAGGAAACGATTGTTGAAGAGGTCGAACCACCGTCTTCTTCAGAGCAACAGACTTGTTCCGTTAAAGCTCCGGCGGCGCAGTTATCGGCATCTATTTTGAAATCCGCTACTAAGCTTCGTGTGTTCATGCTCGGAATGAAGAAATCTAAGCTTATCCAAGCTAAATCGGAAACTAATTTCGGATCTGAAGACCTCGATAAACAAAATCCTCTTCCTCCGCCGTCGTCACACTCGCCGGAATCGCAACAAAAAAGTACGGTGACTGTGAATTTAAAAGTTGAAGAGGTTCCGATAATTTCTCTGTTTACAAGAGAAAACAGCTCCAAAAACTCTTCATCGTCGTCGTCTTCATCTTCTTCATCGTCTTCCTCATTGAAGAAGCAAAACGGCAACGAAACTGTCGTTTCAGATGAGAAACGATTCGTGATGATGCAAAAGTACTTAAAGAAGGTAAAACCACTGTACATCAGAGTTTCACGTCGTTACGGTGAGAAATTACGACACTCCGGTCAACTAACAGCTCCGTCGTCGGTGAGATCCACGGCGGAGAAAACAGAATCTCCGACGACGACGAAGACTAATAAACCAGGAAACATCAACATCAACATTCCAGCTGGTCTTAAAGTAGTGAGAAAACACCTCGGAAAAAGCAGATCGTCGTCTTCAACGGCGACAACACCGTCATCTACGGCGTCGACTGTTACGACTCCGTCTGAGTCAAGAAGACGCGACGACTCGCTTCTTCAACAACAAGATAGTATTCAAAGCGCCATTTTACACTGCAAAAGATCTTTCAATTCATCTAGAGGTAATTAATTTAATTAAATCTCCTTCAATAATTTCTTCCGAATTTCGTTACTTAAAATTTGTTTTTATATGAATATTTTCAGATAAAGATCCGTCGGTGTTACCAAGATCGGTGAGTGAACCTTCTTCTTACGAGAAATGAGATAATATCGTAATCTTTTTTTCATTATTAGCTTCAAGAGAACCTCAACGGTATTGATTTTCTCACATTAACAACTTATAATAATTATGGGTTATTGTAAATATTTTTCTAGCTTATTTTGGTCAGAATTGTAGCAGTAAGTGTCGTGAGTTTTAGATGTTATGTTTGGTCATGTAGTTATGATGACTGTTGGAACATAAAAAGGTTATTGAGAAGAAAAATACTAGACTTCTTCTTTTTGTCATTTTTATGTTCAGAGACAAAACTTTAGGATACATACACACAATGACACAAACCATACTATATCTAAATTGATTAGTGACATAAATGTTAAACGTTATTATGGAAAATAGTCAATTGGTGTTATTAGTCTGTGTCTTGAGATTAAAATTAAGGTTTATAATTTGAAAATATTGAAAAAAAATATTACACAGAAAAAGTAGTTTTTCTAAAGAGGGGACAAGATGCTAAATATGTCATTTACTTTGATTTAGTTTAATTTTATTTGTTGTTGTGTGAATGGTATATTGGTAATTTGGAATGACGGAAAGAGAAGGAATTGTGGGGCTTTATTGGTAAGTGAGATGGTGAAAGTTGAGACAGAAACAGTGAAAAATCCAATTTACTTTTTTCCCTTCATTTTTTTTCTTTAATAATGTGATCCCTCTTTTCTTTTTGTTTGCGAATGGAGTATGTAGTACAAAAGAAGGAAGAAAACAAATCCATAAATTTCAAGTTCCCGTAACGTAAGTAAGATTCTATTATATAGAAACAAAACTTGTCTCTAGATCAATAATTCACAATAATATTGCACACGGTTACAAAATGCATGGTTATTTTTCAGTGAAGTGTCATATTCAATGTTTGTAGACAAAAATAAATTGCAGTACGAAAAAATAAACAAAATTAAATTATGGACGTTATAAATTGTAGCTCGCAAAATTTGGATATACCACTATTTTTTAGTGTTGTAAAATTGTAAATCATTGAAACGTATAGAAAGGTACTCCCTCCGTATTTTAATAATTGTCGTTTTAGGATTTTATTTTTTAAAAAATTAGATGTCGTTTTCAAATTTCAATGCAAAATTTCTTACTTTTTAATGTTTTATGATGTCATAAAACATTAAAAAGTAATAAATTTTGCATAAAAATTTGAAAACGACATCCAATTCAAAAAAATAAAAATTCTAAAACGACAATTATTAAAATACGGAGGGAGTAAGTAATTAATTAGAACATATGTGAATTTTCGAATTTTCTGGGCCAGATTGATCGAAAGGCCCAAGACCAAATAAAACTGTTTTAATCGACCCACCGGATTCAATATTGTCCAAGTTTCTATTTGGTTCTCTACAGAAACAAATACCGAAAATATAGATCAACCGGTACCGAAGTTCATTTAAAACCATTTGATATTTTCATACCAAACAAACTAAACTGAAGCAAAATTAATACATCAATGCCAAAATACACCAGAATTGCTTTAACAAAATTGAACCAACTCGTTTTTTTGAATGTGTAAAGCATTTATTTTCACATTTTAATCCACTTTATTGACAAATTTACTAAACCGGCGAAAAAATGGAAATATACATCAATTGACGTATGTACGTCAACGTCAATGCGATGTGTCTGTGCATGAATGAGTCAATATGTGGGGATTGAGTCAATTTAATTCACCATTAATGCATTAAATATTGGGAAAAAAGTCTGTGTTAATTAACACCCATCGAATCACATAAACAAAAACATTTTTCTTAACTACAACTTTGATATTCGCTTCATATACAAAGACCACTGAAATTACAATATGGCAAAAAGCACAAAACACCCAACACATAAAGAAATCTTTTTAAACCGGACCACAAAACCGATCAATCACTACTATTCACATAACAAATTTTGAATAAACCGACCGGTTAAATTAAGTCTCATGGTACAACTCATCACACTAACTTTCCATCTCCTTCTTCCCAAAACCTTAATCCTTCCTCTAACCTCAGCAACACTTCTCAATTCCAAAAACCCTAATCTCAAATCCGAATCCAAATCCTTAGTATTCAATAACCGAAACGAACCGATCTCAACCACAACATCGGTTATCCTAACCGTCTTATGAGCTTCAACTCTTCTCCCTTCAATCTTGGTCTCTCCCACAACACCATGATCAGCGTAAACAACACGTAACGAACTATCCTCAAATTCAAATGCGCCAAAATTCGAGTTTCTGATCGAGATATCACTTACTAGCGTGGCGTTGAAGTAAGGGTTTGTTGAATTACCTCCAAATCGAAGATCTCGAGTCGATATTGATCTTGTTTCAATCTCTGGTTTTGAAATCCGTAGAAAGATTGAAGAGAGGATGAGACAAAGTGCGAAGATGATGACTATTATTGTTAAGGTATAGACTAGACATTTTCCTGGTGGTTCCTCTGTTTTCCGACGCCAGATTCTTGGTCCGCTCTGTTCTTCATCGCTCCGGCCATAGATCGTCGTCGGAGCTAACGTTATCCGATCTTCTTTCACCATTTTTTGTTTAGATCAGAGGAAGAAGGAGAAGAAGAAGAGGAGTTAATGTTAATGGAAGAGTGGGTGGTTTCTTTTTTGGCGGTTAAAAGAGAGATTTGTGGAGGACACGTGGCGAGATCGTGTTGAGTTAGAGTCTTACGCGGTGTTTTTCTTTTTCTTTTTCCTTAAGTCTTTCTCGGAGGTCTTGATTTTTTTTTTTTTTTAATTAGTTTATTCTCTTTTTGTGTGTTAATTTTGATTTTTTCTATTCGTTACAAAAGCGAGATAGAAGAGTCTTTAGACGACGTCAAAGATTTAAATGTTTCAACTAACATCAATTGTTTTTAGAAACCTTTGAATTTGGGTTTTTAGTTTTTTCTTTCATCAATTTTGGGAAACCTACAATATCTAAATAATATTTTAATTATTTTGTTTTGAAGGCTAAAACATCACTTGACTTTTATTTATCTTCTCATGTCTTAATTTGAAATACACAAATTGGAATCCATAGAAGATTCCAACTTTATTTTGACGATGATTAGTGGACCAATGGGCTTAAACTATTTCGCATTTGTCTACGATCTGGCCCAATGTGATGGAGAAATGTTCTCATGGGACCTAGTTTTTCTAAGAACAAATCAAGATAGGTCTATTCTGATGCTTTGTGACCATAAACTCTTGCTTTGTAACAATAGCAGTTTCTCACATAGACACCGCTATTGGATTGGACCCCATTTGATTAAATAGTTCATACACTAAAACTTATTTGGGTTTGTGACCATAAACTCCACTGGGCCTTAACTACTTTAATCTTTGGAAAATATGGGCTTAGCGGGTCAGAGATAATGATAATTTGGTCCATCAACAAATGTTCCAACATTGAAATAGATATGGTATTACATGTTAGGAAAAAAAGACATGAATGGGGGTATTACATAGAAAATAAAGAGGTGGTACATTATTTATCATGTATGTATACTCTTATTCATTTTATATATGATTCTTGTTTCTCAAAGGAAACAAATGAAGTAAAAACATTCTGGCAGCTATGATCACAAATTTTTAAGATATAAAAGAGAGGAAACAAAAAGAAACTATCAAATTTTATGCTTTGTACACCTTACATTAGTTATAATATAATGATAAAGATATTATAACTCCCTTATTCCCAATCCCAAATATCCTAACAAGATTCTAGAAACTCTAGTCTCTCTTTCACTGACTCCACTAAAAATTTAAAATGAGCAAAAAAAACAAATCATTTTTAATAGATCCCCAAAAAATGTCATCTTCCTAATCACATGGACCTTATCAACGCATTATTTGCTTCCATCATTTCTCTTCCCTGCAGCTGTATTGCACTTCCTCTTCAATCGAAAACGACGTCGTATTACAGTCTTTATCCCTCACCAAACCTCCCCTCTCTTCTAGAATCTCCTCATCTTGTTTGCTTACTATACAAGAAATTATGAAGAAACCCTAATATATAACTTTTAACATTTACTATATGCTTCTATAAAACTTCCCCCGTAAAATTCTTCTGTCTCGTATATTTACACGTATGCCTCGGTGTATATAAACCTAGAACGTGTGGAGCTAAACGTTAACACACTCACTTTTGACAGTGTGTTAACGTTTAATCACTTTGAATTAAATAGTGAAGAGATTGCTTTTATACTATAAGTGGCTAAATGTGAGATATTAAAGAATCTAGAGGGCTTTAGGCTTCTTCCATCTTGTCTTTTAGAAATGCTCCTTGTGAAACTCGAATTTCGTTGAACCTTTTTGATTGAATGTGTTGCAGAGTTTGCTAAGCTCTTTGCCTAAAACCGGTACTCCGCAATAAAACACTCCTGCAAAATATCAAAGATTTAAGAATCATTTTGATCGAAACCCGAATCTTGATTGTGATAGAAAATGAAAGCTTCTATAAAAGCATGAAAATGAAACGTATTACCCACGGATACTGAAAATGAATTGTGGGGACTAAATTGACTGAATCTTGAAAGATAATTTTACTTTTTGGGAAGATTGGAAATGTATGGAGGTTAGTGATTGTTACCTATCCTTGCATTGCAATGCTTGGAACTTAGCTTAGTGAGAACCTTCTTCCAATTAGGTCTTGCAAAGTGTGTTCTGACCTGAAAAATGAAGATTTTTTAAGAATCATATCTTTGTGTGTGGGTTCATTTTTCCATAATTGAGATTTTGGGGACCGTTTTGGGTTATCAAAAGAATCACGACTTTGTTATGGTTAAAAAGAAGACAGTAACGTACCCTAGTGCCAGAGACAATGTCGACACCATTTTTGGCATGGTTTAGAGCTTGAACCATTGTAATGAGAGCAGAACGAGCATCACCTTCTTCATACACACTTGTCAAATAGTTATGCATCTCTATCACACCCTGTTCCACAAAGAACTTTGATTTTCTCAAATTGGATCTTCTTGGGAAAATTTTGACTGTGTCAAGAAATGTTTTGAGTTTGTTTTTTACCCGTTGGTCAAGCTCTGCAACTTCGTTCATGACACCTTTGAACCAATCAAAAGAGCCTTGTTCTCTTGTGACCCAGTAGAAGTAAGCATTTGTGGTTTTTAGTATTCTTTTTCGTCTTGGCGTGTCACCGTTGCTTCCTGTGCTGTGTTCTGATGATCTACTGAAATCCGAGATCGAATCCTGGAGATGTAAAGACATTTATCAAACACACATCTTTATTAATTGTTTGCACGAAAGTGAAAAAGATAAGACTTTGTCTATTACCGCATGCTCTTCCATTTTAATAATGTTGTTAAGCAAATCTTTCAAGATACTGATAAATGGAGTCGCACCGATGCCAAGACCAACTAACAAGAGAACATCATATTTCCTATAGTCTTGTGCCGGTGCACCGTATGGTCCATCTATCAATAGCTTTGGCAAACTGAAACAACATGTAACTAAACATATCAGCATTTGGTTAACTTATAAGTGTATGGTTTTGTTTTCGTGTTATACCTTTTCTTTGTTGTTTCGTCGGCTCTGAGAAGTCCGCTTTTACCGGCAACCGGTGGCTCACAAACTTCAGAGAATACTCTTTTGAGTTCTTGAGTCCAATCTCCGAGTTGTCTAATGTGAATGCTGACATAATCATCTTCAGGTGCTGAAGTAATTGAGAATGGATGCCTAAACCGAAATACAAATTAGTATAAGACAGATTATTTGATTAGTATAAAAAACTGTTATGAATAGTTTTTACCATTCGAATGGCGAAACTGCAGGGCATTGTACGAACATGTATTGTCCGCTTTTGTAACGAAATTGAGTTGGTTTCGACATTTGCAGCGTTAGAACATTACCAGGATATATAGCAACCTAAAAACGAATATATCAAAAGAAGTTAGCTTCTTCTACAAGGCAATGAGTAAAAATAAAGAAAACAGAGGACTCTGTTTTAGTTTTCGTTTTTCACTTACCTTAAGCAGTCGAACCGAATAAGAACCAGAACGGAAATACCTAAGTGTTCTTTCTCCACCATAGAGTAAAATTGGTACTGCAAGATACATCCATGTCTGCAAAACACAACATCTCAAAATCAAAATGAAGATTAAATTTTGTCAACTTATAAGCTTAGAATTAGAATCATAGAGACTTACCGTGCGAACATACCAAGGCTTGGCGAAATAGAGGAAGATACCGTGAAGGATAAGCAAGATATAAACAATGACGAACAAATGATGCGAATACCAAAAGGCGTTAAAACCGGTAAGTCGATCAAATGGCTTAGGAAGCTTGACGAGGTTACGCCTAAACCATCTTGTTGCTAATGTGAATGAAATAATCATCAAAATGACCATTAAAATCCCTGTGATTCCTTCAGGTCCCTTAACGAGGTCGAAGTATGTTGGCTGTTTTGTTTGAAAGTAATGAAACAGATACCGATTGTAATCGTATTCGGTGGCTCTAACAATTCTAGGGAAATCACAAGCAATATGGTCTCCAATATGAAGGATCACAGCTACTACAATGGCTCCAGCAATTGTCTGCACAAAACAAAAAAAGAGTAGTGAGTTAAAAATTTCCATCAAAATAGTTTTATTAGTGCTTTAGTAGTAATTGAGCATTGGCTTCTTAGCTTATGAACGTTGAAAATATCAAATATGTAAGTTTTTTCTTAAACAATATCAAACCGAAATTTATCCAAAAAAACCTACTGAAAGCAAGCTAATGCAACAAAACCAAATTTTAATTTTATGTTATAAAGAGAATGTATATTAAAATATATTGTTAGTTTTTTAAAATTGTATATGAAGTTGTCTTTTCTGCAAAAACAGAACCAAACTGATTCTTTCAAACTGAGCAAGAATTTCGTCAAAAATATATAAAAAACTTTTTGATATTTTCTTTTTAATTGCAAAATCGAGATATAAAAAAATTTCAATCTAATTCGGTATAAAACGTTCTTTATTTCACTTTTCTTTTGTGGCAAAAAATGTAAAGAAATTAGAAAAAAAAGAAAGAAAGCGAAATAGCTGTTTAGCTGTCATGTCAATGTTCCAGTGCGTGCACAAAGAAAATGAGCCCCACAACAATCTCAGCTTTTTCGACAGCACATTGCGTTCGATGAGGATTTTGTATCTCTTAATTAGTATTGGTTTTGACTTCTATAGAAGCACGAAAAGAAAGTTCTTATGGGACCCCAAAAATTTGCTATAAAATACTATAAATCAAAGTAAAAACAACAAAAAAAGGGTTTATAGTTCACTAACCTTGTGGAAGTTGATATTATCATCAAAAGGAACGAAGTAGGAGAGTCTTGTGGATCTAAGCCAAGTAATGGTGTTTCTGCAAACTGGGAAAAGTATTAGAGCCATGTATTGGAAGAATTTCCACAAGAATAATCCGATCATGATCATGATCCATAAAGATAAAACCCATATCCTTTTCCAATTCTCTTGCATGAAGTA
This sequence comes from Arabidopsis suecica, assembly GCA_019202805.1. Classification (NCBI taxonomy): domain Eukaryota; kingdom Viridiplantae; phylum Streptophyta; class Magnoliopsida; order Brassicales; family Brassicaceae; genus Arabidopsis; species Arabidopsis suecica. The sequence goes on from CM032906.1 coordinate 343,907, forward strand.
GACGAAATTCGAACTCATTCGATGTATTCGACTCTTTTTCCTTAACCCTTGAAGGTTTTGGCTCAATGCTTGGCTTGTATAGCTCAATGCTTGACTGTAATTGAGGTATGTATCTTTTTGTAGAAGCAAAGTCTCTAGTTGCCATAGCTACACAAGACAAAAAAACAAAAAATAGCACTAAAATGTATGAAATATTTGCCTTAATGAATCATAAGCTTAACATGTTGATGAGTTAGATAAATATAACATTCAAGATGTAGCAGTCACATGTTCTTTTTTCAAACTCTATCGTCTATTTTCGCTAGCAGTTGAAATAGTTTATTGTAACAACTTCACCTACCATTAAGTAAATGAATTAGAAAAGAAGAAAATATACTATATTTGAGCGACTGAATAGACGAATCTATACTTATAATGGACAACTATACTAGGTGTCAGCAAAATGAGATAAGAGTAGAAAAAAAGCAAACATGAAATAATTTAATGCTATAGTAAAATTTGCTTATTTTTCTTATAACATGTGAGGTCATACATTATATATAAAAGAATAATTGAATTCCTATTTATGGGCGGCGGTTTAACATACTTTATTCCGTTTGTGTAACGAAAGTATTGAAAAAATTCTGCAATAATATGTTGAACAAAAAAAAAAATCTGTAATAATATAATATTCACATCATGCAAGCACGGAAACAAAGCATGTGATTGTGAAAAAATATTCAAATTTAATTTTTGTAACATATTAAAGATTGTACAGTGTATAAAAAACCAACCTCTATGTAGCCAAGTCTTTCAGGATCTAACTCTTCCATAATCAAAGCTGCATATTCCTCTGCTTGTTCCTTTAATCTTGATAGCTTATTTGCAGATGCACTCAACATTATTATCTAAAATATTCAAAGAAAAAAAAACAAAACGATAATAAGGATTTTTTCTTCAAAATGTTAAGTAAACCATCTCTATTGTATTTTGTGTCACCGTCAAAGATTAGATTATATTAAAACAAGTTGATTATTAGTCAAAACTAATTAAACAATAACATATTTCAACATAAATGCCAACTTAGTTACAGATAAGAATCTAACGAACATGGGTTAAAATCAAGACAAGAAAATTCGTATTTTGGTTCTTTTTGATTCTTTAAAAAAAATAAATGGAGTGGTTAGTATATCAGCATTTCATAAGATTTAAGGTCACCAAATCCTCGCCTAACTTTGATTATAAATATAAAACTCTATTTTGACTACCAGTCCCAAGTTTATATTTTATTTATAAAATTTAACGATAAATTTAATTAAATAATGAAAATTGATAAGTGCTAATTGTGTTGATTAGCTAGCATCATTTATTTACCTCCTTTACTTCCTCTTCTGTAATTCTCCCATCTTCATTCTTGTCCACTCTGTAAATTCCCAACATATAAAAGGAGATTAGTTCTTAATTATGTATTAATTATCTTCAATTAAAGTCAAAGGTTTATACTAAAAAAATACAGTATAAAAATTAAAACATACGCATAGTAAGGAACAATAATTTCTCCACACATGCAAATTAAATTACCACACTGTTTAATTATTTAAGAACACTGATAATATGGATCGTTCGTATAGTAAAATGATTATAAGGAACCTTTTTGAGATACTACTAATCATTATTATTAGAACAAAAGATGATTAGGAGAGTAATTAAATTAAACTAATCATTAAGTGTAAGTAACTTTTCTGTTACGTACATGTCGAAGAAGATCTGGAGACGAGAATCAAAACTTTCGTCGTTGATTTGTGACCAATACTCATAAAGCTCATCGTGATTGATTTTCTCAACTTTTAATCTTCTTCTTCTACTCAATGCATCGAACAGTTCCAATGCAAATTCTTTAGAATCTTTCATTCCTATGAACAAAAAAAAAAAAACAAATCAAGATTTGAGTAAATTCAAAATCTGGAGATTAATTATGGAGTTTACCTATGCATTGAGCGAAATCGGAGCGATAGATGTAACCATTTTTTTCGAATTTTTCGAAATTTGATTGAACATCGTTCCAACCATCAACGTTCTTTTGCTTATTGCTGATGAATCTTAAACCACGAAGAGCTCTTTGAGCACTAGACCGAGTCCGATCTAACTGAGCTCTTTGTTTTCGTAAAGCTCGAGCTTCTAAAGCCGAGTTTACCAAACCACCACCGCCGCCGCTTTGATTAGCGGCGGTACTGGTGGTGGTTAAATTGCCTGAAAAAGAACGAGACCATGAGAATCTTTTCAATTCTTGAGATAACTGTTTCGCCTTGGCCACAGCTTCCGCCTTAAGCTCTTGTGAGAATTGACGGAACCGATTCGATGAAGTTCGTTTCATCGTCGGAGATCTAGAAATCGAGACCGGAGTCATAATTCCGGTGTCGTCGGAGATATCTCCAATGGCGGTTGTTGCTGGCTCGACGCTACGAAGAACGATTGTGTCATCGTCTTGAAGATCGATTGTAACTTCAACGAACTCTTGATCACCGTTAATGGAGTATTCAGTTCCCGGTGAAGTAGATGCACTTCCGACGGCGGTTTTTCCGGCGGAAACTGAATCAAATGACCAACGTCGCCGATCGTTCTTCGAGAACGGTTTCATAGATCCAAGATCGGATTTCAAAGTGTTGGGTGAAAGATATCGGAAGTATATACACGTAGCATAGATTTATATATAAGTGTATGTATAGGTTGGTGGAATCTTTGAAGAGAGAGAGAGAGAGAGAGAGAGAGTATTTCAAACGCGTCGTCGTGGCTCAGTGGGAAAAGCCATTATTCACGCGCTGTGAAACTCTCTGCTTTATAGAGAGAACGTTGACGGAGAGAGAGAGAGCAACGATGATGGAGAAGGATTGAACCAGACTGGGGAAAAAAGTTGACGGAATATACTTTTTTTTTTTGGAATTTTTTTTTATAACTTATAATAGTAATATTATTGGATTTATGCCACAGTTATTTTAATGCAAAAAAAGTTTTTAAAAAGTATTATTGGACCTTTTTTTTCTTCCTGAAATTGAAAATGATTTATTGAGAGTATATTGGTCATTCTATTTTTATGCATGGGATGTTTTACTAGATAATGTAAACATTTCACTTATAGTAGCTTGCTCTTCAATAAAAACAATATTTAAATAGAAATTGGGTCTCTATTAAATATAAAACTATTTGGAAAAATAATTAATTGAATATTTGTATAATTGTTCGTTTAAATTTCTTATCTTATATGCAACTTAGTATAATATTTTGTGTTCACTTTTAATTAGAATGAAACTCGTTATTAGTAGCTACTAGATAGCAATAATTAAGCACTAGAAACCTCCAATTAGCGATACATTTTAAATGGTCATAATTTCAGACGGATTAACAAAGAAAAAAAAAAATTTTAGTGTAGTGACACACTGATATACATTTAAAATTTGATATAGTACATAAAAAAAGTCATAAAATAAAAATGAATGAATATTCGTTTACATTCTATACAAATATTAAAAGCCACTAATCAAGCTATTATGTTATAATAACATGTAAAGAATATATAGCAAACAATTCGGATATGTTATTTCAAGTAATACCAAAGGAATATTTTCTGAGTGATTGTGTGACTGTTGTTTCTCTGCAAGTCTTCTTTATTTCTTTTTTCGTCCAACGCGTTTTATCCTAAGTTGTGCTTGTTTGTGAACTGAAGAAAGCTGAAAAAAACAAGAAGGACGACTTTGAATATATAGTTTTTATACATCATTTGTGGATACAAGTGTTTTAGTGATTGATGTATTGTTGTTATGTCCACGACTACAAATATTTTCTCACTTTTGAAAAGAATTTGTTGTTAAGAATAAGAAGAACAAATCAAATTTGATAACAGCATTTTGTTTTCAGTGCTTCACTAATACTAGACTAAAAAGATTTTAGATTAGATTGAAAATGTTTAATCATGGGTCTTCCATCATAATCTTGTATTGCCGGTTGGAGACTCACTTTTGAGTTATGATGACACGACGTTGTTTAAGAAGATACTAGATATATATTTACTCAAAAATATTTATTCGAGTAGGGTAAACTTTATTTTTATTTTATTTTAAATATTTAACAATATTTTTAAACTCAAGAAAAGTCTTTCTTAGCCATTTTTTTTAATAAAGTCTTTTATTAGCCATATTGACATGTTAAACAAAAACATCCGATTTTCTTCTACATCTCTCGGAAATTTGTATGGTTTTGGTTCGGTATCTAATTCACTTATCAGAAAATAATAACTAAACTCGAATGTGAACCATTTATATTTTGAGGGTTTGAGTGTTTTCATTTTTTAGTAGAGATTTCAATTCGATTTTATGTTGTGTAAGTTGTTGTAGTATAGTAATTAAATATATATAAAACAAAACAAAAACTCCAAGTATGAAAGTGAAATGTGAAAAGATTTGACGAACGTTTTAAATGTATTACCTAGTACTAAAATATGGTGTTATATATTATATAAAAAGCCCCCTTTTAATTTATTCAATTTATTATTATACTGCATGAGTTATTAGTAAGAAATAATGTTAAAGAAATTTACCCATGTTAACGTATGTAAATATATGCACACGTTAAAAACACAACCAAACCTTTTTCTTCCAGCCGTTTCATACTTTCCATCATATGACATTTCTTTGATATTAATTGCTGTATACTTAAAATATGTTTTGAATTACAAATTAAAATAATCTTAGATCATCGTCAAATTTTGAAGATAGAAATTATATATACGACTTTGATTAAGCTAAATGCCAAGCTTGCGACGGCTAGTGACCTGACAAATTAATTAGACATATTTTAAAATTGTAATTGTTAAATATTTGCAGTTAGGTTCAGTTACGTTTTTTTTATTTTATGTTAAAGAAGTCATATATAGTGTAGTACATTTTTACATCAAAATATCTAAGCAATAAATCTATGGGTTAGTTCTTAGCTTAAATTAGAAGAACTTTAGTTATCTAAGCGTCTACTTAAACAATTATTTTTGTTTTAGTCTAACGAAAACGGGATATATATTTCGTCTAGACATACTGTTTTTATCAGAAGACTAACGAATAAGAATACCAATTTTTATAATTCATAGTCATATGATATGGATATATATATGGTGAATGTATGCGTGCTTCAATGTTTCAACTTCTTATGCACGTATACTACACATGAGAACCTGTTAAGAATTAAGATTGCGACTTACCAACAAACTAATGGACATAGCAAACACTAAACATTCTAAACTTTGAAACGAATTACCGATTAATCCAGGTCATATTTAATTAGTTTTTTTTATCGATGTTTTTCTTAAGGAATTTTGTCTCTTTTCATTTTGTTAGTCTCCGGATTATGCTTGCGTGTCTACCAAGTAATTACTTATATATATATATATATATGTATATAAGTATATTGATTTGAACCAAGAAGGATAGTTTTGAAAATATTCCATTATGATGTTGCGTTCGACCCTATTTGATATCAACTTTATTTTTACTTGAGAAAAATAAAACTAATTAAACGTTAATATACTAGTAAATAATAATAGAAATTTCATGTTCGTTAATATTCAATATTCAATATGTTTTTAAGATATTGTAAAATTAATCTGATGTAAAAGTCAAGCTTGATTCTAGATGCTATTCAAACATATAAATATTTTCAAACGTAACTAATCTCATTTTAATAAAACCTATACGTTTTTCACGTTACACCTAATTTTGGCATCAATTTCAATTTGACGACATATATTCACTAGAAAGTAGGAAAAGTTCGTGCAATGTTTTTATATGGATGAACAAAAGTCAGATGTTTTTGAACACACTCGTATATCATAGAAAAAAGTGTGTATTAGTGTACATATGTACACACATGCACCCATTACTGGTTATCACATATATAATATAATTTTAGAAATGTGTTTCTTCTGCAACTTTTATGTTTTTGAACGAAAATAACTTGTCCCATAAGTTATTCTTGAAGAATAGGAATTTCAAATTGATATGAATATTCTACCAACCCAAGTTACAAAAATCAATCATTTTATATTTGTGTATAGATGGATTTGAACTTCACTGTAAGAAACTATTTAGATTAGTATATAAAATTGTCTCTTAAATCTAAGGTAAGTAAACCCACTGCTTGACTTTTCAGGTTTTCAAATTTGACGTATCATTTGCTTTTCATGACTGTTAAAGTGTTAATTATAGTACGTAATCAGTTAATTTATCCATTAATACCAAACGTTTTTAAAATATGATGGATTAACTTTAAGTTTGGGAAATAGTGGCCTAGTGGTAATTGGTAAAAAGTTAATTATGATATAGCATAAATTCGTTCTCTTAAGTTCGATTTTTATTAGGATTCTTTGTCAAAATAGTTGCATAGTTTAGATTCATTAGAAAATATGATAAGTGTACTATTTTCGATGACTACAGTCATCTTAAATATTTGTAAGATTATTAAAACTTGAAGCATACCTAACATTAAAGAAAAGATTTTTAACTTTTGGTTTGATTTGTTTTCTTTTTCTTTGGTTTTCCTACACACAAAAATCTTATATCTTGCCGATAATTATATATTAGTTAGATTATGATTATTCACTCACATTGATGAAAATTCTATTGTTTATATTATATGGAAAATTCAAAGTCAAGAGGATAAAAACAATTACGATTAATTTGTCTTACATCATAGTTTACTTTTGTCACCAAGTCCATAGCATATTTTCGTTGAACTAATATTTTACGTTCATGCACACACAAACATTTGGGCTTCTAGAAGAAAAATTACGCGACTGAGGCCCAATATAGTGCGTGAAATGGGCCCACCATATATCTTCCAAGTCAATGACACAACCACTTCTTGTACATAGGAGAGAATCTATGTCATCTTACTTTATTTATTTGTCTTTATTTATTTGTTTTCATCTAATCCTATGAAATTATTTAATGTAGTTGCTTATTTGACTTTGAAGTATCAAGTTCTCTTTACCATCCTAACTCCCTAATTAGAGAAAATACAACAATTGTCCCTTTAAGACAATCATTTTTCTTTGGTTGTTAACTAACATTATCAAATTCTAGTAGTGATATATACAAACAAGATTTTTTTTAGTAAATCAACAAAAATTATCCTAATTTCACAGCAAAATATAGAAAAAGAAATTAAGCAATAAATGGAATAAAGTTAAAAAAAATTATAATTATAAATTATTTTCCGACTTTGTGAAAAACGCTTTTGGTTTAAATATTTATCAAATGTTCAAAGTGTTTACATTAGAATTCTTTCTATCGTGTACTAGTTTGATAGGATACCTTTTAAAAGGAAAAAAGGTTGGTAAAAATTATGTTGATTAAATTTCTATTGACTATTGAACTCGTATATTAATTTCCTCTGATTCCTTTGTGAAAAACTCAAAAGTTAACCAATTAAATAACCAATACATTTAACAAATCTTTGGAAAAGTATTTAATAATAGAACACTTGAGAAACACAAACTAACCGATCGTGATCGGTGTGACACCACATACATAAGCGATTGAGGAAGTTTGAATTAGAACCGACTTCATGATGGCTTTCCAAATTTAATATATTATCTTAGGTTAGAACAAGTATTTTATTATACAACCACATTACACTTGTGTGGTGTGTCCGTGTGTGCATTTACATTCTCAACAAACAAAAATTATTCTGTTGACAAAAAATCAAAAATTATATTTTGCTTAAGCCGAATATATAATTTTAAGTACGAATAGTGAGGCAATTTGCATGTGCACACGATCGTTGCTCACATCAAAACCAAACGATATGCGTAGAGAGTCTTTTTGCAAACATAATGATCCAAATCCAAATCCCAGTTCTACTTCCAGCTAGTTCATCTTAAAAGTAAATTAATTTGAAATAGTTAAAGATTTACTCGAATCTCACAAGTAAGTCACTAACTAGCTAGAGAAGTTTTGTGAGTAATAAATGATCCAAATTTGCTCAAATAAGCAGTGGAAATCTTAGATTCTCAATATATATATTTATTTTCTTTAGGATCTCTTCATAGATGAACTCAGTTAATTTTCCATTACTTTTATTTATTTTGTTGGATTATTCTTTCTCTATTTATTTAATTACGAGTTACGACCATTGTTTCTACAAGTAATTTGTCAAAGTCATATCGTTATGGATGTCATTGGTCCTCTTTGTATTCTACGGTGTCAAAATGGGTTTGTGAACGGTGTACATGATTCATGTACATAGTAGTAGATGAAATATGCAAAGACACTGAAGTTGAGATTTTTATCACTGACCTCGTAGAATTAACAATCTTTAAACACAACAGACCTTAAAAAGAACTGTGTGGCTACAACTACAACTGAAAAAATAATGATACAACATTGAAGGCAATACATATATATATATAGTCTTCTGCACCTAAACACTGTCCACATAGAGGAGAACTTACCTTACACCGTGACACCATTCATATTTACATACGACTCCTACGACGCCGATATGTCCCCTTGTAAAACCAGACCGGTTTTTTGAGTAAACAGGATTGGTTTATATGGATCCACCACTCTTATTTTCAACCGGTTCATGGAAATTTCCGAGCTTTCTGAGGATACATGGATGACTTTTGGAGTGTTCTCGTTGGTGGTGGAGGCGGCAGCATCATACGGGAGTGATTCTTGAACTTGCTTGAAGATGAATGTTTTCTATCTGATTCTATTGGGGATGATGATGAGCTTGGGAATGATCTTTTCTTGTTCTCCATTGTTGATAGTTTCAGTCTCTTTGAAGGCTTAGGATGATGATGATGATGGTGATTATGCTCTGCTGCTGAATCTTTTCTCACGTGGTTCTTGTTATTGTTGTTGTTGCTTGAGTTAAGATCTAAGGATGAAACAGTTGTCCCGTGCCTTTCCAGAGGCTTTTCGATTAGTTTGGATTTGCGGGCTTTCATGGATTTCTGAGAGAGCTTCTTTGGCCATCTGAGGATTCCGTTTGGGTTGATGTGGTTTGCAGACTGGACTGCAATGTCACAGAGCGTTCGAGCAGCTTCTAATAGCTGTGGACAGGAAAGAGCTGTACACAACATATCATCATCATCATCATCAGAAGAAGAGGATTTTTGATAAAATTTAAGTAAAGAGAAATTCAGTAAATAGCATTTGTGAAAACATACCATCATCTTGAACGTCTGGGGATCCCTCTGGTTCTGCATTTGATGAGAGATAAATTGCTATTATATAGTTTTAGTAAGAGTATAAAGAGGGGGCAAAAAAACGATAACAGATTCTTACCTTTAGGAACAAAGGAAGCTTTTTGAAGGGTAGAAACAGATGCTTCTGTACACTGGCACGAAGTAATGTTAGCGAATTTTGTTTGAGAGGTCTTAATTCCAGCAATAGTCTGCTTCAGTAATGGAGGGACTAAGTTTTGGTTGAAAGTGAGTGATCCCAGATTTGCGAAATTATCGGTTATACCCTCTGGAGAACTCATAGTAGTGTTGGCTATTCTTAGCCATCGTCCTTGACAGAGTGTCTTGCCGGTTACAAGCTTTGCTGCTTCTGAGTTGGTTCTAGAGCTCCCACTAAAGGCCTGCGACCAAGGGAAATGTGGCAATCCACTACGAGGAGGTAGTTGTTTAGCTGAACGCTGCTGGTCCAAGTTGTTCTTAGAGTTCTGAGAAGGTCTTGATGCATCTTGGAGCAGAGAGTCTAAATCTTTCGACGGAGGAAGGCCTAATCTTTTCAATACATCTACAGCGTCGCATAATGGAAAACTAAGTGGAGTGGAAGGAATTTCAGAGTTGATGCAATGCTCCTGAGAAATCAAAAAGTATATCATTTTTCAATTAAAGCAACAAAAAGTCATGTTATACTTGCTTACAGGTCAAATCAGAATATATATGAAACTTCTAAATGTTAAATTAAGAAATCTACCTTGGAAGATGAAGATAGATCTCCATCCAGGGCATTTGCTTTATCGATGTTTTCACCATTTAGTAGTGTAGCAGAGGTAGAGCTGGGTGGTGAACCAAGAGTTCTGCTGAGACAAGTGTCTAATTCAGTAGAGCTTTGTGATTGAACAGGCCTCTTTGTTGGTAGAATGGACCAAACATTTTTGACTACACTCAACAAAGTGTCGTTAGTATTCTCCATTTTCTTCATCTTGTCTTTGCCCAGAGAAGGACACTCATAAGAGCCTTCAAGAAGATTTTTCAATAAAATATCTTCAACGAGTTTGGTAACATCATTTATTGCAGGCTTCAGACCATAGGCACCTGCATGTAAGGAAAATTAAGAGGTAAGACACAACACTAGAAAAAGATCAGAGCATTTCATGTGAGGAGGATATACTGACGAGACCTTGCCATATCAACAAGGTCGCATTTTAATGAAATAGTAGTGATATGCACTGGTGCTATGACTCTTACATTGTCCCTTTGGTACCTTAGCGATGCAAAGGATATATCAGCCAATGAAACCTTTTCAATGTGATGTCAGGGAGGATTCAAAGAAAATAAACTAAAAATCACAACAAGTGACCGAGGGGACCTCTAAAGCTACCTCAGAACAGGTTCACTTGTAAATCACTTCAAAGTTCAGACGACGCAATCTATAGAACTGAAAGTATACAAGAAAATATAATAACTAGCCAAAGTAAATGGACCAGGTTGAGGAGTCAACTGTTAAATTAGAGTACACTATTGGATAATACAAGATGAGACTAATTAAGAAGCAGTCACATACCGAAAAATGCATTCTCGCCAGTGGCTGAAGTGATGGTTGAAAAAGTTCTCACGGGAACTTTGGAAATTCTCTTATCACCTCGCTTGCCATTACAACTGGTCCGTTGCTTCACCACAAATGGTTTATCTGTTTAGCATTCAACAGAAGGTAATAAGTAATCTAGCCAAGCCAAATTGATAAACAAAGACACTTTTTTCAGAGGGTGAACCATTAAACTTTCACCAACATATTACATACTCTTTTAAAATATCCTGCTTCTGACTAAATGACTGCATAATTTCAGACAAGGAAATCACAAGAGAGTTCTCATTGGAATGAGAGTTACCTAAGCAACTAGTAGATCCTTGCCCACATATCTCCTTGGTGTCGTTATCTCTCGGTATGCTCACCGTTTCATCTAAAAGGATCAATTTCGTCCTTCTCGGAGTCCCATTACTACTACTTCTCGAAAGTTTTCCTCTTTTCCTAGGAGACTCCGCACTTTCTGGACTAGCAATTGGTGAATAACCATTTTGAGGCTCGGATGAATTATCAACCCGAAGTTTAGTAAGCCTATCATGTACAAAGTCGTGTGAATGCATTAACTTGCGCCATAACGATGAATCCGACCCTCCACTGCTACTTCCTGCTCCTGAATCAAGTAAAAGACTAAATCAAAAAGTATCCAACCAAATCTTGAAAAAGTTTGCAAATTTACCAAACTCACCCAGAACAAAAACACACATTTGGATCTACAACTATAAACTGAACTCAGTCTAAAGAAGAATAATTTCAAATCCCCAAATCAACAAGTAATAATTAGCTCACCTTTCTTGTTGATTGAAGCACTACAACGCTCAATTGAAGAATTAACACCAATCGAGACACGAGCTTTCTCACAGTTGTTATCTGCTTTATTCGACGAAACCCTAACTCCACCACCACACCCTTCAGATCCCATAAGCTTAGCCGGCAACGAAACATCCACAGGACAAGAAATCTTCAAACCATCCATCACAAACCCAAATCGCAGCCGTGTAAGCTGCGATACGAACTCATCATCTCCTTTTAAAGCAAACCCATATAGTTAAAAGCTTCGATCGAGCTAAATCATAGAAATTTCTGGAGAAAAGTGAGCTAAAAGAGTGAGATTGATTTGGGTTTTTTTTCTCTCGATGAAGGAAGGAGAAGAAGAGAGAAAACGCAATGGTGCGGCTGCGTGAATCGAGGGATTTTAATCTAGGGCAAGAAAATGAGAGAGGAGAAAAAAGATGAGTATTTATAGTTTTCGGGAAATTAACTTTGGTCTTGTTTTAGATAAGCCGTCGACGGTGAGATTGTTCCGGTGAGCTCGTCTGTAGAAACAATGCCTAGAATGCCACTATGTGGGAACAAAAAGGCTAGAAAGCCACCCAATTTTTTAGAATAATAAAAATAAAAGAATTTAAATCAAATAAATACAAAAAGACCAAAATCCCTTACCCTAATTTGATAATTACGTATCCCTGCCACTCACTCCTCTTCTTCTTTCACGCTTTTCTTCTTTCACTCCTATTCTTCTTTCACGCTTCTTCTTCTTCTTCTTCTTTCATTTTTTCTAGATTTTTTTTGGATCTTTCACTTTATATCTCTTCTTCTCCATCATCATCATCATCAATGAAACTTTAGATCTATCTTCTCCATAGATCTCTCTTTGCGTTTCTTCATAGATTGAATCTTTCTTCATGTTTCTTCTCCATGGATTTCTTAGATTCACTAATCATGGATCTCTCTTCATGTTTCTTCTATATGGATATCTCCCCGAGCTTTCGTCCTTTGAAGTGCGCAATCGTTTGGTGAGAAAAACGGTTCACAAACTTCGACAAAGAAGGTTGACGGCGGATAATCGGCGACGACAACGATGAAGAAAGCAAGAAGAGGCGAATTAGTAAGTGTGACGGCGCTAGGGTTTAGAATTACAATTGCTTCGTTTCAGTTGTACCTACTTATTTGTACCAGTTGTACCTAACTATTTGTACCATTGTACCATTGTACCTAACTATTTGTACCAGTTGTACCTATTTATATGTCAGTTATACCAATTGTATCAATTGTACTATTATCTTTTAGTAATACCATTTGTACCAGTTGTCCAATTATCTCACAGTTATACTATTTGTATCAGTTTTCATATTATCTCTTAATTGTACCAATTGTACTATTATCTCTTAGTTGTACCAATCGTCTCTTATTTCATTAAGGGTAATTTGGGAATATCACATTTACAGTGGCATTCAGATCACAAAATGGCATGCCGGATTCATTTTCTCCAATTAGTGGCAAACCAGCCTCGGACTCTCGTCTGTACCGGTTAGTCTGACGTGGCTATTACATTATTGCGAAACGGAGTTATTTAGAGCCGTTGGATATGGACTGATGACGGGGTTTATATGATCTAGCTGGTTAATGGAGTGACACGTGTTCAAGTGAAACTTTCACTTGAGTTACTGTGAGTTTCCAGAAATGCCACTGGAGGATTCTCAGGTGTTTGCTTGGAGCGGGGGTGTCGGGAGTAAATTTTTGTTTTAGACGAAATTGCCCCTTATCTGAATGTGAACGCCGTTAGATTGTGTGGGTTCCGTTAACATATATTTTTATCGACTTTATTGATTTAACTAATTTGCTTCAAGGTCTTCTTGAACAAGTCACATTGACAAAAGGAAAAGGAAAATACAGTAACTTCACAATATTGTTGAAGGCTTTGTTTTTGTATTTAGTTAGTATATCATAGACGTTAGTTTTTTACAGGTAGTGATGGTGAGGATCTGTGTTCGTTTCTGCTGGAATTGTGATTGTGTGAGCACGGTTTAATATATTTTTTTGGTTTTCTTTTTCTGTTAAAATATCATAGACGTTAGTTTTTTACAGGTAGTAATGGTGAGGATCTGTGTTCGTTTCTGCTGGAATTGTGATTGTGTGAGCACGGTTTAATATATTTTTTTGGTTTTCTTTTTCTGTTAAAATAATCTAATTTTTTTTTTAGAAGTTTATTATGGAAACTTTTCTCCAGCATCAACTGTTCGAATTGCTCGTCGGATGTTTTTGATGATTTTTATTTTTATTTTTAGTTGTGTTGTTTTTGAATCTATGGTATTTACCAATTACATGTTCTTTAAAGTTTTTCCTTCGTCCGTTTTTTTTATCTCTGTCTCTGACTATCTGAAGATTTTATGTACTTGTCGGCTTTGTTTTCAAAAAGCTTTATTTCTTTGTCGTTGTGTATAATTCCAACGTTTATCACGAATGGTTTTTTTAGACGGAGAAAACGTTAGTTTTACAGTAAAATTAGTAAAATTAGTTTTTAGACTATTTTAAATTATGGAAATTTTACCAATAAAACAACATTTATTATTAAAATATTAAATTTTCTTATAAAAAAAAACATGTATTATCAACAGTTGGTCTGGTACCAAACCCAAAAAATTATGAATCTAACGCTTAGAACTTTTTTGTTGAACAAAATAAAATAAAACAGCAATAATCCAGTTGTCTTAAAGGTATAATAAACCTTTTGGGTAAGTGTGTAAATAAGATAAGCAATTGGGCCTTGAAGAAGAAAACAATTTTATGGGCCAATAGGCGATTTGGATCTATATTAGGCTTGCACATATGCGTTTGTGGAATATGGTTATGTCATGACTCATGTGGATAAGCGTTGGCATAGTCTTCATTACGTTTTTATAAATTATCTAAACAACTAAATTACACAATACGCTCAAAAAAATGAAGAAGAGAAAAACATAATAATATAAATCTACGTTTGGACACGTTGAAGAGACGTATAGATGACTAGTCTAAGCAAAAAGATTCTACAAAAATGAAGCATCAATTTTGATCAAATTATTCGTTTCTTTTTTTTTGTCATCAAATTATTCGTATTTCAAAACATGAAAAAAGAAAGAAATATTAGTGTATAGTTTTCAATACTCGAGTCGCATTTGACAAAAGGGTATTATTAGAAAATAGCTTTTGACTGGAAAAGAATGAAGAAACTAACCATGTGTCAGAAATATTGGGTAAATGACTCTTTTTGTGGTGGGGTAGGGGTGGAGAAAAGACCTGTTGGTTTAAGCTTGAGAAGTAAACCGACAATTACTTGAACCGCAAGGTGACGGTTTAATGAAGTGATAAGATTAGATCTTTTAGGAGTTATCTATAAGATTCAATGTAATCCTAGTCGAGTTATGATTAGGGTTTGAGACTTTACTATATAAGCATATATCGGGTTGTGATATAGCTTAAGAGAATTGAGAGAGAGATTAAGGAGAGCTTTAGTTTGAGTTAGTTCTAAAGTTGATAAAAGAAGTGCTTTTATAATCCTTGATCTTAATATTTCGATTCTAGATTTGGTATCAGAGCCTATAGCTTTGTTTCTCAAAACGTGATTAAGAACGAAGATCATTAGAGATATGAGTGAATTGGCCACGACGGGTAACAAACCAAAGGAGGGCGTATCCTCATCCATACAATGTCCGATGTTAACAAATTCCAACTACACAGTTTGGACCATGAGGATGAAGGCAGCTCTCCGAGTCCATAAGGCGTGGGAAACAATCGATCCCGGTTCCGCTGACTTAGAGAAGAACGATATGGCCCGTGCTTTATTGTTCCAATCTATACCAGAGTCGATGATCCTACAAGTTGGAGAACATGAAACCGCAAAAGGTGTCTGGGATGGCATCAAAGCCAGAAACCTTGGTGCTGATCGAGTGAAAGAGGCAAGGTTACAAACGCTTATGAATGAGTTCGATAGGCTGAAGATGAAAGAAAGTGACACAATCGACGACTTTGCAGGGAGAATCTCTGAGATTTCTACAAAAGCAGCATCCTTAGGTGAAAACATTGAAGAGACAAAGGTTGTTAAGAAGTTTCTTAAGAGTTTGCCTAGGAAGAAATACATCCATATAATTGCAGCTCTAGAACAAGTTCTAGATCTTAAGAAAACAACCTTTGAAGACATTGT
The DNA here is from genome assembly GCA_019202805.1 of Arabidopsis suecica. Lineage (NCBI taxonomy): Eukaryota > Viridiplantae > Streptophyta > Magnoliopsida > Brassicales > Brassicaceae > Arabidopsis > Arabidopsis suecica. The sequence continues at coordinate 359,654 of CM032906.1, forward strand.
AGGAAGGCTTAAAACTTACGAAGATCGAGTCTGTGATGAAGAAGAAGATTCACAAGAAGATCAGAGTAAGCTCATGTTTGTGAACTCAGAATCACAAGATGGAGGAAGAGGACGAGGTCGTGGTCGCTTTGGAAGAGGTCGTGGAAGGTTTGGATATCAAAACAGAGATTACGGGTATCAACAGGGTTATCAACAGAGAGATAAGTCTATGGTAACATGTTATCGATGTGATAAAACAGGGCACTATGCCTCAGATTGTCCGGATCGGCTTCTCAAGTTAATCAAGCTTCAAGAAACGCAAGAAAAGGAAGAAGAAGACACTCAAGAAGCCGAATCTCTTATGATGCATGAGGTAGTGTACTTGAATGAGAGGAATGTGATGCCAAGAGTTTTTGAGACGTGTTCCGATAAAGCTTGGTATCTCGACAATGGCGCCAGTAACCATATGACAGGACATCGAGCTTGGTTCTGTAAAATGAATGAGATGGTCACAGGAAAGGTGCGATTTGGGGACGACTCACGAATTGACATAAAAGGTAAGGGATCAATCTTGTTTGTAAGCAAAACCGGAGAAAGAAGGATCTTAGCTGATGTATACTACATTCCTGACCTCAAAAGTAACATCATAAGCCTAGGGCAAGCCACTGAAGCAGGTTGCGATGTTAGAATGAGAGATGATTACTTAACCTTACATGACAGAGATGGAAATTTGCTAGTCAAGGCAACAAGATCATTCAACAGACTCTACAAAGTGAACCTGGAAGTGGAAGAAACGGATTGTTTGCAGCTTGTGGAGTCTAGCGATTCAACACTATGGCATGCTAGACTCGGACACATCAATCTTGAAACTATAAAGTCGATGGTTGCAAAAGATTTAGTCACAGGAATTCACAGTGTACCGAAAGAAAAAGAAGCTTGTGCATCTTGTTTACTAGGAAAACAAACAAGGCAAACATTTCCAAGTTACTTCTTAGTGATGAGAAATCACGGGATTAGTGATGAGAGCATTCAAGAAAAAGAGGAAAACAGAGTGAACAGAGACGATGAGAATGGTTATGACAAAGAAGATGAAGATGCTGCGGATAAGGAGTCCGAAAGTGTTGAAATAGAGCAGACCCCGACAGTGCAAACCCCGATGGTACCTTTATTGAGAAAATCAGGAAGACAAGTCACAAAGCCGAGTTACCTTAGTGACTATGTGTTAATGGCAGAAATCGAAGGAGAACATCTTTTGCTCATGATCAACGAGGAACCAAGTGACTTCAGAGAAGCAAACAAGTTACAAGAATGGAGGAATGCGTGTGAAGAAGAAATCATGTCAATAGAAAAGAACAAAACATGGAGTCTTGTTGATCTTCCCATTGGTTGTAAACCAATTGGCTTGAAGTGGGTTTTTAAACTAAAACGTAACTCCGACGGAAGCATAAACAAACATAAGGCAAGACTTGTGGCAAAAGGGTACGTGCAAAGGCATGGGATTGATTTCGAAGAAATATTTGCTCCGGTAGCAAGAATTGAGACAATACGTTTCATCATAGCTTTAGCAGCTTCAAACGGATGGGAAGTGCACCATTTAGATGTTAAAACTGCATTCCTCCCTGGAGAATTGAAAGAAGATGTGTATGTAAGTCAACCGGAAGGTTTTGTGACTAAAGGAAGTGAAAGAAAAGTTTACAAGCTACACAAGGCTCTCTATGGACTAAGACAAGCTCCTAGGGCATGGAACACTAAGCTAAACAAAATTCTCAGAGAATTGAGTTTTGAAAAATGTTCTAAAGAGCTTTCGCTTTACAGAAAGAAAGAAAAGGAGAACCTTCTCATAGTAGCTGTTTATGTTGACGACTTACTAGTCACGGGATCAAGCTTGGATTTGATACTTGATTTCAAGAAAGGAATGGCGGGAAAGCTCGAGATGAGTGACTTGGGAAAACTGATCACCTACTATCTCGGCAATGAAGTGTTCCAAAGAGATGATGAGATTGTGTTAAGGCAAGAAAGATATGCAAAGAAGAAACTTGAAGAGGCTGGGATGAGTGAGTGTAACGCGGTTCATACACCAATGACTTCGAGTCTTGAACTTTCTAAGGCACTAGAAGAGAAGCGAGTCAATGAGAAAGATTATAGGAGGAACATCGGATGTCTTAGAGAATCACATGGAAAGGCATTGAGACAGATTTTAAGATACATTCGGGGAACCTTAACTCATGGTCTACATTTTAAGCAAGGAATCGAGTCGGGTTTAGTGGGCTATAGCGATAGCAGCCACAATGTAGATCTTGATGATGGAAAGAGCACCGCTGGTCACGTCTTTTATCTCAATGAATGTCCTATTACATGGTGTTCTCAGAAGCAACAAGTGGTAGCTCTCTCTTCTTGCGAAGCTGTGTTCATGGCGGCAACGGAGGCAGCTAAGCAAGCGATTTGGCTTCAAGAACTGCTAGCCGAGATCATTGGTACAATGTGTGAGAAGGTAACCATACGAGTAGATAACAAGTCAGCAATTGCATTGACCAAGAATCCGGTGTTTCATGGAAGAAACAAGTTTAAAGAGATGAGAGATCTCATTGGTGTTCAAGACGTGAAGAAGCTTGAGCTCAAGCTTAAGGGGGAGATTGTTGGTTTAAGCTTGAGAAGTAAACCGACAATTACTTGAACCGCAAGGTGACGGTTTAATGAAGTGATAAGATTAGATCTTTTAGGAGTTATCTATAAGATTCAATGTAATCCTAGTCGAGTTATGATTAGGGTTTGAGACTTTACTATATAAGCATATATCGGGTTGTGATATAGCTTAAGAGAATTGAGAGAGAGATTAAGGAGAGCTTTAGTTTGAGTTAGTTCTAAAGTTAATAAAAGAAGTGCTTTTATAATCCTTGATCTTAATATTTCGATTCTAGAAGACCAATTAACCTTTTGAAAGTATAGTTATTACGAGATGATATATTTGTTTGTAAGTGGTGGTAGAGATTCAGTGAGGAAAAAATAGATCCGGTCATAGAAGTGGTACGGTGGTCTTGGTCACCATAATGAATGTGGTTATGGAGGAGGTGATGGTGATTTCGGAGGAAGCGGTGGTGGCGGAAGATTCGGAGAGAAAAAATAGATTTGATGATGGAAGTGATACGGATGAAGGTAACGATGGTGGTTACGGAGGTGGCCGTAGTAAATGCGAATGAAGAATTGAAAATTACAAATCTGGTAAAGGCGGTGGTGGTTGGGGTTGATACGATGGTGGTGGTTACATAGGAGATGATGATGAAGAAGATAAGACCTCTAGTGGTAGATCAAGGAAAAAAAAGCATGAAAATTTTAAAAATAGTACGGTTTAAGTAAATATAACACGTATCTAAAATAAAAATATATGTATTATGTTTAATAACATGAAAATTACATGTACTGAAGTAAAAATACATGTGACTCTGTTGAATATCATGAAATGTTGATAAGTATATAGATATTTGTTTTAATAGCATGATTTTTAAAAATACTACTTGCATTTCTCAATATAGATTTACGATGGTGGTAGTCACAGAGGAGATGATGATGGAAAAGATAAAACCTCTGGTGGTGGAAATTAAGAAAAAAGAAAAAAAAAAAGAATATGGCAATTCTAAAAATAGCACGATTTAAGTAAAAATAACACGTATCTGAAAGAAAAATATATGTATTCCGTTGAATAACATAAAAATTACATGTAATTAAGTAAAAATACATGTAATTCTTTTGAATACCATGAGATATTGATAAATATATAGATATTTCTTTTAATAGCATGATTTTCAAAAATACTACTTGTACTTTCAATACAGATTTGGATCTAAAAAAACGATGTATGGGTCAAAGGATTCGTGTGGTAATTATAGAACATATGACGATGGGCTACAGAGAATATTAAAATCAGAGAGAAGTAAGAGAATATGGAAGCGAATGAGATATGCGACGGTGGAAGGAGACATCTAACGCGTGAGATCAACAGAGATGGAGGAAAATTGAGAATTATAAACAACCTAAAAAATTAGTGAATTTTTCTAGAGATCTGTTGTAATGTCAGAGAAAACAAGGATTGTGGTGGCTGTGGTGGAGTTGAGCGTGATGTTGATGATGAGGAAGATTAAATTTGAGGTTTAACAATGGTGGAGAGAAGGAGATAAGCGAAAGAGAGAGAAAGAGTGAATAAAGGTTAAAGATGTCATTTGCTCTACCTCTCTGACATGTTCTTGTAGCCCATAGTTAGTTTCTTAATTCTTTTCAAGTCAAAGGCTATTTTGTATATATTCTCTTGACAAAAAGAAATCTATATATAATAGCAATCTAATAAATACCATTTGCACATCTGAACGGTTGCGTCTTTTTATCGCAACCTTTCGTTTAAATCGGTTATTTTTTACGGTTATTTTGGTTGCGTCTTTTTATCGCAATTTTTGTTTTAATCGGTTATTTTTTTACGGTTATGTCGTTTCCAATAAATACCATTTGCAAATCTGAACGGTTGCGTCTTTTTATTGCAACCTTTCGTTCAAATATTTATGGTTGTTTTTCTTACAGTTATTTTTGTACGGTCATGTTGTTTTATTGAATTTCTTTTTACGTAAACCAATAAACTACATATAAAATTGGTTTTATTTCATAGTTTACATATGGATATATTTAGTAGTATAACCTCCTTAATTATATCATTCATTTAACATTTACGTGATATCATGGGAAAACAATAATATAGAGGTTTAAATAATTTGGACATACGTGAGTGAAATGAGCCACACACATTAAAGCTGTAACGGACACGTTCGTCTACGTAATGGACTTATCGAATAGTTGTAAAATCGTGCCTTTTCAACTCTATATATTGTCTTTCTTTTCGAAACTCCAATTTTTTGTCCTGCTACAACGATTATTTGTTCTACGATGATAATAAGCAAACCCTATCCTTATTTAGTAGAACCATTGCAACATTTAGTTTATTTCATGAACAATTGCAACTTTAAGTTTATTTTATAAATTTTCATAACATTTAATCATCTACCGTCGGTGTAACCTTTCATAAATTATTATTTTTAGTTCCTAATTTTTAATTATTAAAATGTATATAAATGAGATTGTAACTATTTAATTGAACTGTTGCAATAAATGGATTATTTGACGAATCATTGCAACTTTTGGTTTTGTTTTACAAACCATTGTAATCTTTAGTATATTTGATGAACCATTGCAATATTTGGTATATTTGATGAACCGTTGCAGCTTTTGGTATATTTGATATCTACGGTCACGTCTCTCGGTTAAAGTTTGTCATATTTTGTAAAAAATATTTAATTACTAAAATATATTTAAATAAATTATTGTCACCGTTTAATTTAACATAGTAGCATTTGGTTTATTTGACATTGAATATTTTGGTTTATTTATCAAACCGTTGTAACATTTGGTTTATTATTTGATGCTTTTTGCATTTGGGAATAGTTTTTTGTTACAAATTAATGTTTTTCTAATATTCATATACTTAATAAATGCTTTAGAGGGTTTTCTTTATCATAATTTTTGTAAAATATATATTGATTTGATATTTAGAAAAAATCAAAATTATTACAATTCATTATGATTTTTTGTTTGATATTTTTTAAACGATTTTTGAAATATATTCCCCCGCGACATCGCGGGGGTCTTGAGTCCTAGTAATAATAATAAAAATGTAGGAGTATCTCCATTTTAGTTTTAAATAGTAGAAAAAAATAAGTTTGGTCAAAAGACAAAGCCGTCCCTTCCGGTTCACACGAGCCGCACGTGTGCTTTCCTTTTTTCTCCTTCCCCGTTCTCTAGCCGATTCTCTCTGTCTAGGGCTCTTCTTCTTCTTACCTTCACAAACCACAAACCCTCTCTTCTCTTCTCTATCTATTGATTCTCTACGAAGAGGAAAGTGATTTTGAACCACCTTGATCGGAGACGGCGTTCCATAACTAGAGGTCGGAGAAAACAATAAACTCTTATCTCATCGCTCCGGTGTATCGAATTCGAGAGGGTTTTTTGTTCGGTTTAGTAGTGATTGATTGATTTTGATGGAAGATAGTGTGGTGGATGATGTTATAAAGAGGTTACTGGGAGCGAAAAACGGGAAGACGACGAAGCAAGTTCAGTTGACGGAGGCTGAGATTAAACATCTTTGTTCTACCGCTAAGCAGATCTTTCTCTCTCAACCTAATCTTCTTGAACTCGAGGCTCCTATTAAGATTTGTGGTATTCATTTTCCTTAATTTCAACCACAACCCTAACATTTTTGTTCTCTCCTCTTCAAATTTGCTTTTCTTTGCGTAGTTTATGTTTGATTATACATGGAACTGGAGATTGATTAGCTAATTAGAGTTGTTGAAAATTAGAGAAAGGCTTATGAATCGTATTGGTCAAACTCGTGTTTCTTTGATAGCAGAGCTGGTGAAATGTGTAGAAATGCATATGAATCTGTTGTTTACTTGATCAGTTATCATCAGTGAGATACTAAATGAAGCTAGAAATGATCATTGGTCTTTGTATCAGAGATTCAGAGCTGATACTGTATTGTTCTGTGCATATTTTTATCATCATTTTTATGTATAATGGTATTAGAAAGTTGCAAATGTGTTTCCTGATGCATGATTTTTGCTGGAGTTGTTTTTTGGTTCGGTTTCATTCCACAGCAAATAGTAGCCTATGCTTGTGTGGTTTGCGTTTCTGGTGAAATAGCACTTCTATAATGGTGTTGTTTTTAATGTTTTAACAGGAGATACTCATGGTCAGTTCTCAGATCTTTTGAGATTGTTCGAGTACGGTGGCTACCCACCAGCTGCAAACTATTTGTTTCTTGGGGATTATGTAGATCGTGGAAAGCAGAGTGTAGAGACCATATGCCTTCTTCTTGCTTACAAGATCAAATACAAAGAGAATTTCTTTCTTCTACGAGGGAACCATGAGTGTGCTTCTATAAACCGTATATACGGATTCTATGACGAGTGCAAGAAGAGATATAGCGTTCGAGTTTGGAAGACATTTACTGACTGCTTTAATTGTCTCCCTGTTGCTGCTCTTATCGATGAAAAGATCCTCTGTATGCATGGTGGGCTATCGCCTGAGTTGAAGCACTTGGATGAGATCAGGAACATCGCTCGTCCTGCTGACATTCCTGATCATGGACTACTGTGTGATCTCTTGTGGTCTGATCCTGACAAGGACATTGAAGGATGGGGAGAGAATGACAGGGGCGTCTCTTACACTTTTGGGCCTGATAAAGTCGAGGAGTTTCTCCAAACACATGACCTTGACTTAATTTGCAGAGCTCATCAGGTAATATTTTGCTTGAGAAAAACCGTTTTAGACATGTATCTGTGGCACGTCTCTTTTGTTAACTTCTCATCATAGGGCTACTCAAAGCTGATGGCTCACTAATAATGGAAGAATACTTATGATTTCTCTCTTTTAACCTCATTGACGTTGATTGTTTTTCGCTTTAGGTTGTGGAAGACGGGTATGAATTCTTTGCAAATAGACAGCTAGTAACGATATTCTCGGCCCCAAACTACTGCGGAGAGTTTGATAACGCAGGAGCAATGATGAGTGTGGATGATTCATTGACGTGCTCATTTCAGATCCTTAAAGCATCTGAGAAGAAAGGAAATTTCGGATTTGGCAAAAATGCAGGAAGGCGAGGAACCCCACCTCGTAAGGTGAGATTCTTTAAAGCATCGAATGATACAGTTATACTCAGTTCTATTAGCGATTCTTCTTCTTACGCATCTCATTCTTTTGTTTTCTCTTTTAGGGTGGAAAAGGCTGAAGACAAATCCAATAAATTCTGCTTTGTGTGTTCCATGTTTCTTGGTTCAAGACACTTGCTTGATCAGCTGAACTTATCAAACTGTCTTCTTCTTCTTCTGCTCTGGATCACTCTAGCAAGGGGTACTTCTGTCTTTTCCCTTGACTACTCTGGATCACTTTGTCTTTGACCTCTGTGAATCTGAGATATTATTCTCTGTGAGATACATTTTATGTCGTTTCTTGTTAAAACATTTATATGAAAAAATCCTAATGTTCCTCGTCACTTGGAAAAAAAACGGCACGGTGTTTCGTTTGGAAACTTAACAATGATAGGTCAATAATTCGCAAAACCCTAGTACTCTATCTTAGAAACTAGGTAGGTATCTTATATCTTCTCTATATATACATGTATACAAACACATGATAGCTCAGAAGAAATAAACGGAAAACTTAAAAAGATGATAGCTCGACGATTCGCAATAGTAAGTTCCTTTCTTTCAAGGATAAATTCAAAGAAGACGATACAAAAACTTAGCACGAATTCAGCAAATCACAAGTAACCGCAAGGCCCTCTCTGCCAAAGATTGATCTGCGAGTAGCATTAATGAAGAAGCGAAACGACAACGATTTGGTCCTTACGGGTAAAGTAATAGCTTCAGAAGCAAGAAACTCTAACTTCATCTTCTCTCCGGCATCAATCAACTCTGCCTTCTCAATGATGGCTGCCGGCTCCGGCTCTATCTCCGACGAGCTTAAAGCAGTCTTCAGCGAGATCGCTACCGTCGTTTTTGCTGACGGCAGCGCGAGCGGTGGCCCAAAAATCTCGGCAATTAACGGCATTTGGGTGGAGCAATCACTCCCAACTGATCATTCGTTAAAGGATCTCATGGAGAAATCTTTCAAGGCTACTTTCGCTCAAGTTGATTTCCGATTCAAGGTAATATATTCATGAAAGTTTACATGATCATATGGTTTGGTTTCTTAGTTAGGGTTTAGAGATTTATTGAATATAAACTGTTTAACCATAAGCCTATAACAAACTCTTTATATATAAAAAAAAAACTGTTTATATATTTATAGTTTGTTCTTGAATACAAACTGTTTAACAATAAGTTTATAACAAATCCCAAAACCCTAAAGAAACCTTTAAAACCATATAATGAACAATTAAGGATCATCCATGTTGATATCTTTTGAAAGCGAATTTAAATATCATAAATCATAGTAGTGCTAGAGATATTTGAAATTTTGAATTCATATATAGAAATATAGTGTTCCAATGACTCCCTAATATCAATTCAAATAATTCATGTTTAAAAAAAAACAAAAACACTCTGGAATATGTGCAATTAATTGAAGTTTACTAACATGTTTTATTGTTATGAAGGCTGAAGAAGTGCGTTGTGAGCTGAATAAATGGGCTTCAGGTCAGACCAATGGTCTCATCAAAGACCTTCTTCCTCCTGGATCCGTTAATAGGGAAACCATTCAGGTTTATGGAAACGCATTGTATTTTAAAGGAGCTTGGGCTATACCATTTCATAAGTCGCGTACAACAAACAAAGAGTTTCACCTTCTCGATGGTGCGTCAGTGTCTGTGCCATTTCTGAGCAGCAAAGTGGACCAATACGTTAAGGCTTACAATGGTTTCAAGGTCCTCAGGCTCCCATACCGACAAAGCGATGATGATATCAATCGTGAATACTCTATGTATTTCTATCTGCCCGACAAGAAAGATGGATTGGATATGCTCGTGAGGAAAATGACATATACTCCTGGATTCGTGGAAAATCACATTCCAAGTCGCAAAGTTGAAGTTAGTGATTTCAGAATTCCAAAGTTTAAGATATCTTTCATGTTTGATGCTTCCAAGGGAGAGGCTCGAATGTACCATAAAGCTTGTGTTGAAATCGATGAAGAAGGTGCAACAGCAGCTGCTGCCACTGCTGTTTTTAGGCTGGTGAGCTATTGTATTCGTCCTAAGATCGAATTTGTGGCGGATCATCCGTTTCTCTTCTTGATTAGAGAAGACATAACCGGAACCATTTTGTTTGCTGGTCAAATCTTCGATCCTTCGAAAAGTTCTGATCTTAATTGATCCAGTAAAGAAGTCAATTTATGCCCTATAGTAGTTTTGGGTTTCGTTCATGTTCTAATTTGAGCAATTATATTTAGAAACCGACGGTTGGTATGAGTCTAGGAGATTTGGGGTAGTTTAGTTAAGTTTAAGTATTTTTCACTGAATGGATGTCTAAGAAGAAGATTTGGTTTAGACAGGATCGTTTTTTTCGTTCCGTTTATTTTGATGTTTTTCTATTATGAATTCATTTATGATCGATAAAATTTGGTATTTTTAGTATTTATAACTTTTAAGTGCCTCGTGAAAGTCATAAATTTTGGTTAATATAAAATTTATGAATTCTAATTATGGTGGACTTTACTCTGAATCTCAACTTGTACCTCCTTTTGACTTTAAACTTGCGTACTTATTTTTTTTTCCAAAGGTGTTTCTTTTATAGATATGAAATATATTATACAAGATTTTCAAACTATGAAGAACCCATTTTGGAGAGACAAGTACTTGAGATAATAGATACATTACAAACATCTTATCAAAGTATAGTCAAACACTGAACACAGTACACACTTATAGGTGGTAATAGAACTAAAGAGAGAAGCCTCATAAAATCCACAATATGCCCCTAATTCCAACCTGATATGTTCTCATAGGCGACCAACATTGTCTCTCTTATGTGACTTGCATGATCACCACATCCATATTCTGTATTAGTAACAGTTAACCTTCAAAAATTAATTAATAAGCTTAAGGTCTTCCAAAAATTCATCCAAGACCTTCCTTCCTTCATGTCAAACCTGTATGAAATATATATCAAAAGCTTCCACCAACTTGACCTTCATAAGACTGCAATATATAGATCCAAGCAAACATAGAAATGAAACTTTATTGTCTATGAAACTACTAAAAACCTATCCTAATTAACACTGCGGGGCATCTTCTCAGAGAAATATGTCAGATATATAAGTCTCTGAGAGTTTGAACTTCCTTGGAGCAATGTAAACCATGGTGGTTGTTGAGAAAACAAGTAAAACTTTACTCCAAGATCTTTCCTACAATGGCGAATGTTTCTTGAGTGCTCCATGTTAAGTTTTTTCTTTCCTTTTTTTTTTTGCGTTTGGAACTTTCACCAATCTCAAATCGTGCTTTAGATTAGTTTTTGGAGTTGCCTCTTCGTCCAGGTCGTGGCAGTTAGGTTGTCAGAAAGTGGTTAGGCTCTAAGTCTTTGGTTCCATCTATTTGTTGCTCTGTCTTGTTGCAAATTCACTGTTTTTTTTCTTATTTCATTGCTATGGGCGGATCACATTGCCTTTTGCCTCTAGATTTTCTTATCAGCTGGTTCTCCTTGCGAAGAGTCTTATCCGCTTTGTGGTCTGGTGGTGTTCAGAGCACCCTCAGACGTTTGTTTTGCTGCTTCTTTTCTGGTTTTCTTATACTATTTGTCCTGCCTCCGTTTTCCATGTGGATATGTGGCCTCTTTGCTGTGGTATATAAAGGTTTAGCATTGAGACTTTTTTTGTGGTTTTAGTTCACTCTATGGCTGGAGCAGCTAGTAAGACTGGTGGGTCGTCGCTTTGGTGGTTTACTCTATGCTAGCGTATATCAGGGAATGGTCCTGGTAGAGTGAGTTATCGCTTTCATCCTATGGAGTTTTTTGAGTGCACTACATCCTCGTCAAGATGCTTCGGTCCTCTCTTCCTCAGTGATTCACCTTCGTTGTTATGCAAGATTGTTTTATCACTTCACCTAACAACGTGAGCTTCATTAATATAATTAATGCTCTCGTTGGACTGATTTTCAAAGACTATAATTTCGTTTGCAATTTATTAAAACATTTAAAATGAAAATCCTGATGTTAAGTTCTCACTTGGACAAATTAAAAACGGCACGCTGTTTCGTTTCAAAACTTAACATTTGATAGGTCGCCGACTCGCAAAACCCTAGTTCTATCTTGTTCAAAAACCAGGTATCTTATATATATCTTCTCTATAAATCTATCTACACACATTTATATGCTCATAAGAAATATACAGAGAAAATTTAAAGATGATAGCTCGACGATTCGCAATCACATATTCCTTTCTTTCAAAGATGAATCCAAAGATGACGATACAAAAACTTTGCACATCGTCAAAAATATCAGATCCTTCTCTCTTAAAGATGGGTCCAAAACCATTAAAATCTCAAATCAAATCACAAGTCATCACAAGTCCCTCTCTGCGCGAAGCAATGAAGAAGCGAAACGACGACGATTTGGTCCTTACGGGTAAAATAATAGCTTCAGAAGCAAGAAAGTCTAACTTCATCTTCTCTCCGGCTACAATCAACTCTGCCTTCACAATGATGGATGCCGGCTCCGGCTCTATCTCCGACGAGCTTAAAGCTGTCTACAGCGAGATCGCTACAGTCGTTTTTGCTGACGGCAGCGCGAGCGGTGGCCCCAAAATCTCATCCGTTAACGGCGTTTGGGTGGAGCAATCACTCCCAGTTGATAATTCGTTAAAGAATCTCATGGAGAAATATTTCAAGGCTACTTTCGCTCAAGTTGATTTCCGATTCAAGGTATGTAATTTATCCCCTAGTCAGTTTTCTAATTTAACGAGATAGTTGATAACCTGTAAAAATATTCATGATCATATGGTTTGGTTTCTTAATTAGGGGGTTAGAGATTTATATATAAGATAGTTTGTTCTTGAATACAAACTGTTTAACTATAAGTGTATATATAACAAATCCCAAAACCCTAAAGAACCACATAATAAGACAATTAAGCTATTTGAATTCATATATAAAAACAATCTGGAATATGTGCAATTAATTGAATTATACTAACATGTTTTATTGTTATGAAGGCTGAAAAAGTGCGTTGTGAGGTGAATAAATGGGCTTCAGATCAGACCAATGGTCTCATCAAAGACCTTCTTCCTCCTGGATCCGTTAATAGGGAAACCATTCAGGTTTATGGAAACGCATTGTATTTTAAAGGAGCTTGGGCTATACCATTTCATAAGTCGCGTACAACAAACAAAGAGTTTCACCTTCTCGATGGTGCGTCAGTGTCTGTGCCATTTATGAGCAGCAAAGTGGACCAATACGTTAAGGCTTACAATGGTTTCAAGGTCCTCAGGCTCCCATACCGACAAAGCGATGATGATATCAATCGTGAATACTCTATGTATTTCTATCTGCCCGACAAGAAAGATGGATTGGATATGCTCGTGAGGAAAATGACATCTACTCCTGGATTCGTGGATAATCACATTCCAAGTCGCAAAGTTGAAGTTAGTGATTTCAGAATTCCAAAGTTTAAGATATCTTTCATGTTTGATGCTTCCAAGGGAGAGGTTTCAATGTACCATAAAGCTTGTGTCGAGATTGATGAAGAAGGTGCAACAGCTGCTGCTGCCACTGCTTTTATTAGGCTGATGGGCTATTGTCCTGGTCCTAAAATCAATTTTGTGGCTGATCATCCATTTCTCTTCTTGATTAGAGAAGACAGAACCGGAACTATTTTGTTTGCTGGTCAAATCTTTGATCCTTCGAAGAAATCTTCCTAAAAGGGCTCAGATCAGGTTCAACCGGGTTCTGATCTTAATTGATCTGGGAAAGAAGTCAAATTTATGCCCTGTAGTTTTGAGTTTAGTTCATGTTCTAATTTGAGCATTTTTTTTTTTTTGGTCAAACGTTCTAATATAAGCAATTATATTTAGAAAGCCAAAAATTGGTTTCAGTCTAGGAGATATGGGAAATTTTAATTTAGCTAGGTTTATGTAAGGTTCACTGAATTGATGTCTAAGAAGAAGATTTGGTTCAGAGCGGATCGTTTTATTCATTAAGTTGGTTTTGATGTTTTTTTTAATTACGAATTTGATTAATAAAGTTTGATATTTATATTTTTAAGTGCTTCCCAAAAGTTAAATTTTGTGGGTAAAGATCATACAATTGGTATTTATATTTTTAAATGCTTCATAAAAGTTATATTTTTGGTTTTGATATAATTTTAAATTTTATATATTTGTAAGAAACAGAAGTTTTGTGAATCATGGGCTAAGAATCTTCGACCTGCTATTGACTATAATTTCAGACCCAAAATATTAAGCAAACTTGCGTAACAAGCAACGAATTAAATATATGACATTTTCTTCCTTTTTTCTTCTTAATAGGACAATACACCAAACCCTAGTTATATCTCGATCTTATATCTCCTCTAGTCCTCTATATATATGAGCATATGCTCAGAAGCAATAAACAGAAAACTTAAAAGATGAATCCAAAAGAGCAGAAACAAAAGCTAAGCAGTAAAAAAAAAAAAAAAAAAAAAAAAAAAAAAAAAAAAAAAGCTAAGCAGTAAGCACATCAGAAACCGCAAGTCCCTCTCTGTCAAAGAATTCGGATTTGGTAATCACAAGTCCATCTCTATCGAATATTGATGTGGGAGAAGCGATGAAGAAGCAGAACGATGTGGCTATGTTCCTTGCGGAGAAAGTAATCTCTGTCGTAGCCAAAAACTCTAATTTTGTCTTCTCTCCTGCATCAATCAACGCCATACTCACCATGGTCGCTGCTAACTCCAGCGAAGAAGAACTAAGATCTTTCATCCTCTCCTTCCTTAAATCTTCCTCAACCGATGAGCTCAACGCAGTTTTTCGCGAAATCGCTTCTCTCGTCCTCAAACAAATTTGACAAGTCTTTGACAAGAGACAAAGAGTTTCACCTTCTTGATGGCACGTCAGTCTCTGTGCCTTTCATGCACAGCTCTGATAAGCAATATATTACGGCTTACGACGGTTTCCAGGTCCTAAGCCTCCCTTTCCGACAATGCGGTGATACCAATCGCCGATTCTCAATGTATTTCTACCTTCCCGACAAGAAGGATGGATTGAATGATCTGGTGAAAAGAATGGCATCCACTCCTGGATTCTTGGAAAGTCACATTCCAGAATATAAACGTGAAGTTGGTGAATTTTTTTTGCTAACTAAGTTGGTGAATTCAGAATCCCAAAGTTTAAGATCGAATTCGGGTTTGAGGTTTCAAGTGCTTTCGATAAACCGGAACTTTTGGAACTTGTTTCGGTTTCATTGTATCATAAAGCTTGGGTCGAGATCGATGAAGATGGTGCAAAAGCTATGGCTATTACTCGTTTTATATCTAGCAGAGGCTTTGGCTGCTACAGGAAGATGAATTTTGTGGCAGATCATCCATTCTTTTTCATGATTAGAGAAGACAAAACCGGAACTGTTTTGTTCGTTGGTCAAATCTTCGATCCTTCCGCATCTATTTTTGCTTAGGACCAGCCTTAACCGGATCAGAGTTTGGGATTTTAAGATTTGCATTCTTTCTGTACTTTTTAGATTTTTTTCTTAGGTTTTGATTTGCTAAATTTTATTTGATCGTTAGAACCTCAAAAGTCAAAACCTACCTAGTAGGTTTGTTTCTGATATGGTTGGTTTATTTTTTAACAATATATATATTCTGAAATTTAAAGAGAATTTTTTTGATATCATCTGGAATCCACTCACAACAAAGATATTTCTCTTGAGTATGTACTTGGCTTCCAAGTAGTACGGGCTTTTCCACTGGTGGAACATGATACAACAAAAGGAAAGAACAGCAGAGGACGGGTATTCCATCATACAGGAGGAATTGTAGTGAATTAAATGTCCAGTGCAATCCAATAAAACAACCTCAAAGAACAGCTCCGCCCTTCCATGTATAGAAAAATAAACCCAAAGAAGTTATTCTGGATTGAGAGAGTGAGATTAGACTACTTACACGGTAGATAGGTGTTCGGTGTTCCTCTCCCTTTAGTCGACTAACTAAACTTCTTGGGGAAGTACACCTGAAGATTACAAACCTAACACATAATAACGAGACAAAGTCGACTTTAGAACAAATTGATTAGAGGCTAGCTCGGCAGCTCAAAAGCTACAAATGTGATGGGATAGATATAAGATTATATATTATGAATTAATACTTATAAATATATATATATTAAGATATTGTAGATCTATAGTCTCTAGATGTAAGATTGTTTATATTTAAATTCTATAAAGTTTGGTTTCTCAATCTACTTTTTGTTCTACGAATTTTCTTATTTCATCATTGAATTGTTTTTTGCATGTGTTGAAATCTGATCTATAAAATTGACACTCATGTGAGTTATTAACTTTGAAAAACTAAGTTTTATATAACAAGATATGTCAAAATTTTGATTTGATTTTCTTTAGTTTGTAACTAAGACAGAATAGGTTTTCAATTATTATAAAGCTTAATTAGTCCACAAATCCTAACTAGAGAAGATATAAATTGGACAAATAGTAAAAAAAAAAAATATATTTTCAAGTTTTCCTAGTTTTATTTTCTGGATATATGTTTTTACATTTTTGTTCTATATATTGATATTTTCTTTTGAGAAATAATACCACAAATTTAATATAAAAATGAATCAAATCTCGTTAAATAGTGTAAATATAAACTCTAAATTAGAAATAAGGCACCCATTTATAAAATTTTATTTGTAATTTATTTTGGTTGAACAAATATTTTTATACAATGATTATACTTTTGGAAAAAACCTTAATAGTGTGATAATTTAGGGTTTTGTTTCCAATAGTGCACCAAACCCTAGTTCTATATAAATATCTATATATATACCCACTACAAGAAATTTGTTCATTGTTAGCGCTAAAAATATGCTATCTTACGTTATAGATAGCGAATTCACAAACGCTATGTTCTCGGCAGCTATGGTAGAGGACACCCATACGATAGCGTTTTCTGACGTGCTATTATAGATCGTTCAATTATAGCGGTAATAGAATGCTGCAATATACTATATTATAGCACACATTTCGTGTTATTTTATATTGTATTGTAGCATATTTCTATTTGATATATATATATATATATATATATATATATATATATATATATATATTTAATTTGATTAATATGCTCAGAAGAAAACACAAATATGGGTTCGAAAAGGAAAAACCAAAAACTTCTGACATCAGAAATCACAGAGCCCTCTCTCTCAAAGCCGAAGAAAAAGCCAAAGATGGATTTGCAAGAAGCGATGAAGAAGCAAAACGACGTTGCTCTGTTACTTGCCGGGAAAGTAATCCCTGTCGTAGCTAAAAACTCTAACTTCGTCTTCTCTCCGGCATCAATCAACGTCGTACTCACCATGGCCGCTGCTACCTCCGAAGATGAAAGAGTAAGATCCTTAATCCTCTCCTTTCTTAGGTCTTCTTCCACCGAAGAGCTCAACGCCATCTTCCGCCAAATCGCTTCCGTTGTCCTTGTCGACGGAAGCAAAAGAGGTGGCCCCAAAATCGCGGCGGCTAATGGAGTATGGATGGAGCAATCGCTACCTGTTGATCCCTCAATGAAAGATCTCTTTGAGAACTTCTTCAAGGCTTCTTTCGCTCAAGTTGATTTTGAATCCAAGGTTAGTTTCTGATTTCTAGTTTTTGCAGAAAATATATCTTTTAGGTTTCGAATTTTCTTTGATAATTAGATTAGGTCAAGAGTGCTTAGTTCATTCAATGTTTTCGATTTTACTTCTATTTTGTATCTGGAGTACTGATGCGAGTTATACATCTGATTCAGTTTTTATGCTGTGATCTTAATTTGCTTTGGTTCGGTTGTGGTTTTGTGATTATTGATTGTTATTGTTTTGAAGGCGGAGGAAGTGCGTATGGAGGTGAATGCGTGGGCTTTACGTCACACCAATGGTCTCATCAAAGATCTTCTTCCTCAAGGATCCGTTACAGACCTAACCACGAAGATTTATGGAAACGCGTTGTACTTCAAAGGAGCTTGGAAAAACAAATTCGATAAGTCAATGACGGAACACAAACCTTTTTACCTTCTCAGAGGAAACTCAGTGTCTGTGCCATTCATGAGAAGCTATGAGGATCAATACATTAAGGCTTATGATGGTTTCATGGTCCTCAGGCTTCCTTATCGACAAGGCAATGATGATACCAACCGCAACTTCTCAATGTATCTCTATCTGCCGGACAAGAAAAGTGAATTTGATAATCTTTTGGAGAGAATGACTTCTACTCCTAGATTCTTGGATAGTCATATTCCGAGAGAAAAAGTTGAAGTTGGTGAATTTAGAATCCCAAAGTTTAAGATTGAATTCGGGTTTGAAGCTTCAAGGTTTTTCAATGACTTGGAGCTTAATGTGTCACTGTACCAAAAAGCTTTGATTGAGATCGATGAAGAAGGTACTGAAGCTGCGGCGGCTACTGCTCTAATGTTCAGTATGGGTTGCAAAGCCCCTGTAGTGAAGAGGGTAGATTTTGTGGCAGATCATCCATTTATTTTCTTGATTAGAGAAGACAAAACCGGAACTGTTTTGTTTACTGGTCAAATCTTCAATCCTTCCAAATCTTCTTCGGCTTAGGACTGGCTTTAACCGGATTAGAGTTTGCTATTTAAGATCTGGTTATTTCTTTAGATTTTGTTTTTACTGATGTGATGTCTTCGTTCTAAATTATGTTATGATTTGCTAATATTATATTTGATCAGTTAAAACCAAGAGATTGATTTGCTTCTGGTTGGTTTGGGGCTTTAATTTAATTCTGGTTAGTTGGGTTTAGGAAAATGTTCATTGGATTGAAACTTAACTAGATTACTGCACACAATGTTTTCATTGCTTGGAGGCTGGAACTCTGCTGCTACTGTTACATCTTGTTAGTTAGGATAAAGTTCTCTGCACACAGTGACTTGTTCTTTAATCATATTTTTTTCATGGAAGAGTTCATTTCCAAGATTACTTGGTCCGAATCACGACCAGAATAACATGAAGAAATTATAAATAACATTTAAACGACTGGATTTGTAAACAGAAAATATAAATATACCTCTAGTTTATGGAACTTAATTTAGAACGAAGACATAGTAAAAGAAAATGAACAGCTGAATTTAAGCTGCAAAAAAAGAGTTAAAAGGTGATTTGTTATTTTAACACCAAAAGAAAAGTAAGTTTTTTTAATTAATATCAAAGACAGCATCAGTCTTTAACAAGTCGAAGCTCATTTTCAATGGATGGAGTCTTGCATTCTTCATAATTTTGACATCCGAAAGCTTTAAAACTTTATTTGAATGAAATCATTTTCAATTGATCTATCTTTATTTTTAACTAGATTAAACACACGGGTTAATCAAAAAATATTTTTTAAAGCGATAATAACTTTTTTGCAATTTTATACAAATATAATGTTGAATTTTAATTGAACCAACTATGAATCTTATATATTATATGTATGAGTTTAAAATCTCAAAATATGTTGTTTAAGATACCCTAACAATAATTATTTTACCTTTTTATCGTAAAAACTGGAAACACTACTAATGAAGTTTGAACCATGGTCATGACTCATGAGGTTCAATAGATGACATTGACTGATCCAGCTACTATTCGCTTATAATAAAATTGTTTGTTTTACTGTAACAGTTAAAATTATATGAGTTGGTAATTAAAACGTTTCAGAATCTAAAAGTATTTTAAAAAATTATAACTTAATTAAAGAAAAGTTGAAAATTTTGTAGGATAATTTTATAACAAAAATATATTGATGCAAATATCAGTCACAACTTATTTTAATATAAAATATCCATGAATAGTAACAAATTTGGTAATATGGACCGGAAATGGTTTCTTTTAGATATGTTTAGAAGAACACAAATTAAAAAAATATATATAAGAAAAATTGAAGGTATTATAATACAAAGACTATATTTAGTTAGTTTAATGTGATAACTCGTATCTTAATTTATCTAATACAATTATTTTGATAAAAAATTACTATAATTTGTTTTTACTAAAGTACTATCATATATATGAGATAGAATATGGATATAAGTAACAAGTAACAAAAACAAAATCTATAAATATTAATGCATTATTAAAATTAAGAGATGCTATATTAGAAACTAATATTATATTTTAGTGAAAATCTATTTAAAATTTAAAGTAAACTATATATTAGATATAAGATAAGTGGTGTGCTTAAGTCTATATTAATTAATTTTATAATATTACTAAAAACATTAACAGATAATCATTGTAATATTTATTATGAATATTGAATAATCATACTTTAGAAACTTCGCTTAAATTTTATTTATAATTAAATAACAAAATTTCTATTTATAATTAAATAACAAAATTTCTATTTACAAATTCATTATAAAACCCGATGATCCTAATCATGCTTTATCAAAAAAGTAAATATATGATAGAAAGTTTAATTTTCCAAATCTAAATCAACATGTTTTGACATTTTTGTTCTCTTAACAGATTATTATATAATATATACTTTTTTTCCCTAATTCGACGATGCACCAATTAAACCCTAGTTCTATCTTGATTAGAAACTAGGCATCTTATATTTTCTATATATATATCGTCTTACACATGTATGTTCAGAACTCAGAAGTCAGAACAAATATTAAAAGGAAGAACCAAAAACTTAGCACATAAGAAATCGTAGAGCCCTCTCTCTCAAAGACGAAGAAAAACCAAAAGATGGATTTGCGTGAAGAGATGAAGAAGCAAAACGACGTTGCTCTGTTCCTTGCGGGGAAAGTAATCTCTACCCTAGACAAAAACCCTAACTTCGTCTTCTCTCCTGCATCTGTCAACTCCGTTCTCACCATGGCCGCTGCTACCTCCGACAATGAAACGCTAAAATCCTGCATCCTCTCCTTTCTTAGGTCTTCTTCCACCGACGAGCTCAACGACATCTTCCGCCAAATAGCTTCCGTCGTCCTAGTCGACGGAAGCAAAAGAGGTGGCCCCAAAATCGCGGTGGCTAATGGAGTGTGGAGAGAGCGATCACTTCCGTGTAGTCCCAAGTCGAAAGATCTCTTTGAGAATTTCTACAAGGCTACTTTCGCTCAAGTTGATTTCCGATCCAAGGTTTGTTTCTGATTTCTCTGATTTTAATTTCTGCAGAAATATATCTTTTCGATTTCGATTAGCTTTGATTAGATTAGGGCAAGAGCTTGTGTGAAACGAGTGCTTAAAGAAACTACATATCTTATTTTGGTTGTGGTTTTGTAATTATGATTGTTGTTGTTTTGAAGTCTGAAGAAGTGCGTGAGGAGGTGAATTCTTGGGCATTACGTCACACCAATGGTCTCATCAAAGATCTTCTTCCTCCTGGATCCGTTACAAGCGAAACCCTCTGGATTTATGGAAACGCATTGTACTTCAAAGGAGCCTGGGAAGACAAATTCGATAAGTCAATGACGAAACACAGACCTTTCTACCTTGTCAATGGCAAACAGGTACATGTGCCTTTCATGACAAGCTATGAAAGACAATATATTAGGGCTTACAATGGTTTCAAGGTCCTTAGACTACCATACCGACAAGGGGATAATGATACAAGTCGCCAATTCTCAATGTGTATCTATCTCCCGGACGAAAAAGATGGATTGGATAACCTTGTGGAGAAAATGACATGTACTGATGGATTCTTGGACAGTCACATTCCGAGTTGGAGAGTTAGCGTTGGTCAATTCAGAATTCCAAAGTTTAAGATTGAATTTGGTTTTGAAGCTTCAAGCGCTTTCAATGACTTTGCGCTTGATGTGTCATTATACCAAAAAGCTATGATTGAGATCGATGAAGAAGGTACTGAAGCTGCGGCTGCTACTGCTCTAGCTTGTGCTAGTGGCTGCAGCGCTTATATGCCTCCTCCTCCGATAGATTTTGTGGCAGATCATCCATTTTTTTTCTTGATTAGAGAAGACAAAACCGGAACTGTTTTGTTCGCTGGTCAAATCTTCGATCCAGCCTTTGGTAGCTCTGGAGGTGATTTTAGTGAATCAAGCCCTCCTGCGTTAGGGGCATCTAACACTCCTGCCTTTGGGGCATCAAGTACCCCATCTTTTGATTTTGGCTTTTCCCAAGCTTTTGGACAGTCTACCCCAACATTTGGTAGCAGTTTCTTTGGTTCTACACAATCTCCCTTTGGATCCCAAGGTTCTCTAGCTAGTCCTATTCAATTACAGATTAGAAGTGAAAGTTCCCACCCATTAATAAATGGTAACTAATTATGTTGACATGATTTGTTTTACAGGTGATCATCAGGCTTGGACCAGATTATATGGGTGGGGTAGTAGGGTCATGCCTTATGCACCCACAACTGAGGCAGAGTGGCCATGGAGCTCTGGTAACCAGCCTGATGAAGGGAGGCTACAATCTATATATGCCATGCATGCATACCAAGCAAAAAACCAGGAGGAGCTTAGGTGGGAGGACTACCAGCGAGGAGATAATGGTCATATCCCAAACAAATCCATGTTATGTTTATGCGTTGGTCTTAAGGTTAGATGTTTTGTACTTTAATTACGAAAAGATTGATTCTCTTGTTGTTCAATTTTCAGGTGGACAACTTCCTGCTGGAGATGCTGGATTTGGTACAAATTCTCAGCCAAGTTTATTCTCAACAGCCACAAACTCTTTTGCCCCGTCGTTTGGTCAACACACTAGCCCATCTATGTTTGGGTCAGCGGCATCAAATACCACATCCGTTTTTGGATCATCCCCTAGTTTTGCAACAAACACATGGCAGCCATTTGATTCAGCTCCTGCATATGGTTCAACTCCAGCATTTAGCATTGGTGGAAATGTTAACAACAGGCAGTCATCTCCGTTGTTTGGTTCAAGCCCCCCATTTGGAAACAATACCACTCCTGCATTCGGACAGAATACTTCTGTGTTTGGACAGAATAACACTCCTGCACTTGGACAGAGTAACATTTTCAATTCACCTTCCACTGGCTTCGCTAACCTGTCTTCAACCTCTGAAAGTGAAAGAGTAACTCAAAAGCCAGGACTCTGAAGTGAAAGAGTAACTCAAAAGGCAGTGTTGAAAAATGCCAGTTCACTTCATAGTTGATGTCTCTTTCACTTTTGAGTTATGTTGGGATTTCTAATATTGGTTTATAAGTCATGTATGTCTTCTTGTGCTTAGGACCGTCCTTGACTGGATCGGAGTTTGAAATTTTAAATATTTGCTTCTTCATGTAATTTTAGATTTTTGTTGTGGTTTTGCTAAATTATATTTGATTAGAACCTGCGAGATTGATTTGAATTTGATTCTAATTAGTTAGGTTTAGGAAAATGTTCAGTGGATATTTAAACCTAACTAGATTGGTAGTGGTCTGGTTAATGATGATGGCATAATTTCAATTGATATTTAATTTTTCTCAAATTTTTAACTTACTTCAAAATTTTATTAGATATGTGATTTAATTTCTTTTTATAATGAGAAAAAAACAAGTGGCACAAATCAAGTTAAACATTTTCTCAGCTCCGTCCAAAAGGAAAAACACTTTAAACACTTTAATTGACGTACTATGTCAAAATATATAATTCGAAAGGGGATTAGTTAATATAAATCTTCACAAACTTCTTCTCCTTTTTTTTTTCGTCAAAACAATTATATTATTGATCGGATAAATCATTGTACAAGAGGTTTACAATCCAAAAAAGTATTAGCAAAAAAAGTATAATGTATGCATGTAACCAAAACGAGCTAAAGTATGAGCAACTTTGTTACAACAACAATTGGTACAAAACGAACTTCCTCAAATATAGAAGCCCAAAATTTGATATCGTGATAAGTTGTTGTGGTCTCATTGACGCTCGCATTGATCGCAATATCAGATACTTGTTTATTTACTTTCTATGATGTCACAAAAAAAAGTTTATTTACTTTATATAGTATCAGATATATATCATGATTTCATATAATATCACTTAACATAATCTTATTTTTTTACATTATGATAAACACTCTTTTTTATATAGTACATGTATGAGGCATGTCATGATCATCTAGTTGATATAGATTATAATAATATATATATCATACACTTGTCAATGTTCAATTTTATATAATAAAATAAAATAAAAAAAAAATTTTGGTAAGATTTTAAATTCAAAATAACAAATTTTGTTTCAACTAAATTTACTTTTCCATATGAGTAAAAAATGAACATTTACTTCCCGGAAAACGATATATACCTTTTTTATCAGTGGGAGTATCCAAATAATTAAAGAGAAATCTAAATTTTCCATTGTAAAATATTGTACTTTAATATTCTCCTAATGAAACCGTTCACTATATATAAAAACACATCCATGGACCATAATCCACCCTTTTGCAAGCTATGAAGAGATCAAAGATGAGTGTGAGAAAAGCTATGAAGAAGCAAAACGACGTCGCGATGAACCTTGCGAGGCACGTCTTATCTTCTGCGTCTGAATCTAACGCCGTCTTCTCGCCGGCGTCAATAAACTCTGCGATCACCATGTACGCCGCTGGTCCCGGAGGGGATTCAGTCGCCAGTGAAATCCTCTCCTTCCTCAGATCTTCTTCAATCGATGAGCTCAAAACCGTCTTCCGAGAACTATCCTCCATCGTCTACGCCGACAGCAGCGCTAGTGGCGGCCCAAAGATGAAGGCGGCGAATGGCCTCTGGATTGATAAATCACTTCGGATTGATCCCAAGTACAAGGATCTCTTCGAGAACTTCTTCAAGGCTGTTTACGTTCCAGTAGATTTCCGATCAAAGGTAATTTTTCACTTCAATCTCTCTTTAATCAGCAAAAAAAAAAACTAGGGTTCGTAAAAATATATAATTAGGGTTTCGTAGAAACGTGATTAGATTTTTCTAGATGAAGTGTGTGAGAGCTGTTTGAATTGGAATAACATACATAACGAGTCAAATTGGATACCGAATCATTCGTAATTCATACTGTTTTCAAAAATCATCCAATATGTGTTGAAAATTTTGAATCTACCAAAATGTACACCGAGTCAAATTGATCATGTTTCGTATTGCTTCGAATTGTAGCAAAAACATAAAATTGCTGATATAGCTTTTTGGTGATAAATGTTTTTTTTTTTTTTTTTTTTGCAGTCTGAAGAAGTGCGTAAGGAGGTGAATTCATGGGTCGAACATCACACCAATAATCTCATCAGAAATCTTCTTCCTCGTGAATCCGTGACAAGCCTAACGGACAAGATTTACGCAAACGCATTGTATTTCAAGGGAGCTTGGGAAAGACCATTTCAAAAGTACTGTACAAGAGACAGAGACTTCCACCTTGTCAATGGCACTACAGTCTCTGTACCATTCATGACAAGCTCCGCGGACCAATATGTAAGAGCTTATAACGGTTTCAAGGTCCTCAGGCTCCCTTACCGACAAGGCAGTGATGACACCAACTGCGAATTCTCAATGTATTTCTATCTCCCGGACCAAAAAGATGGATTGGATGATCTCTTGAAGAAAATGGCATCTACTCCTGGATTTTTGGATAGTCACATTCCGAGATACAAAGATGAACTTGAGGAATTTAGAATTCCAAAGTTTAAGATCGAATTCGGTTTTTCTGTTACAAGCGTATTGGATCGACTGGGACTGCGTTCAATGTCAATGTACCATAAAGCTTGTGTCGAGATCGATGAAGAAGGTGCTGAAGCTGCGGCTGCAACTGCTATTGTAGAAGAAGATGGTTGTGCTCTTGATATGGAGCCGCCTCCTAAGAAGATAGATTTTGTGGCTGATCATCCATTTATTTTCCTTATCCGAGAAGACAAAACCGGGACCGTTTTGTTCGTTGGTCAGCTCTTCGAACCTTCGGGATCTTGTTCGGACTAGTAGTAGTATTAACCTCGTTATGGTTTAGTGGAATGGTTTTGGCAAAGTTATCACAGGTTCTGCGAAACTATATTTCAGTTGAAACCGAGATTGTTCAAAATTAAATTGGTTCTGGCTAGTTCTGTTAGTAAACTTCAGTATCTCTGTTTTTTTTTTCTATTCAATTCGTTCGTTTTGATTTTCGATTATAATTCGAATTAATCGTCTTTTGATAATTTTTCTACTTTTGGTTGTTGGTAAATGTTATATATTTTTTTAAAAAAATCAATAAGTTGATAACGAAAATAAACATTATCTTGATTATTTAGGTTTGATAGACAATTTGATTCAGTTTTACGATTCAATTTGAAGAGAAGCTTTATTCACGAGTCCTAACAAGAAAATATATGAATGGACAAATAGTAAAAATTATATTTTTTATTTCCAATTTGTCTAGGTTTATTTTCCAGATTGACGTTTCACATTTATTAGGCAATTCTCTAAAATACCATATTTTTTGGTTTCACAAATATCATCTTTAGTTTTTTGGTCTTCTAAAAGACAAAAGTAAAACTCAATACGACGGTGCACCGAACCTAGTTCTATATAAATACCCACATGTATGTGAGTATATGCTCAAAAGAAAGCTTAAAAGATGGGTTCAAAAAGGAAAAACCAAAAACTTATCACATCAGAAATTGCAGAGCCGTCTCTATCAAAGGCCAAGAAAAAGCCAAAAATGGATTTGCAAGAATCGATGAAGAAGCAAAACGATGTTGCTCTATTCCTTGCGGGGAAAGTAATCTCTGTCGCAGCAAAAAATTCTAACTTCGTCTTCTCTCCTGCATCTATCAACGCCGTACTCACCATGGCCGCTACTACCTCTGACGATGAAACACTAAGATCCTTCATCCTCTCCTTTCTTAGGTCTTCTTCCACCGACGAGCTCAAAGCCATCTTCCGCGAAATCGCTTCCGTCGTCCTTGTCGACGGAAGTAAAAGAGGTGGGCCTAAAATCTCGGTAGCTAATGGAGTGTGGATACAGCAATCACTTTCGTGTAGTCCTGAATTTAAGGATCTCTTTGAGAATTTCTTCAGGGCTGATTTTGCTCAAGTTGATTTCCGATCCAAGGTTTGTTTTTGATTTCTCTAAGTTTTTTTGCAGAAATATATCTTTTAGGTTTCGAATTTGCTTTAACTAAATTAGGTCAAGTTTGAAACGGTACAACAGAGTGCTTTGAGAAACTACATATCTCTTTCAATTTTTTCGAATTTGCTTCTAATCCATATTTGTGATCTTTGGTTCGGTTTTTGTTGTTTTGAAGGCCGGCGAAGTGCGTATGGAGGTGAATTCGTGGGCTTCACGTCACACCAATGGTCTCATCAAAAATCTTCTACCTCCTGGATCTGTTACAAGAAAAACGACTAAAATTTACGGTAACGCATTGTACTTCAAGGGAGCCTGGGAAAACAAATTCGATAAGTCAATGACGATACGCAAACCTTTCTACCTTGTCGATGGCAAACAAGTACATGTGCCTTTCATGAAAAGCTATCAAAGACAATATATTAAGGCTTACAATGGTTTTAAGGTCCTTAGACTACCATACGGACAAGGAGATAATGATACAAGTCGCCAATTCTCAATGTGTTTCTATCTCCCGGACAAGAAAGATGGATTGGATAACCTTGTGGAGAAAATGACATCTACTGATGGATTCTTGGACAGTCACATTCCGAGATGGAGAGATAGAGTTGGTGAATTCAGAATTCCAAAGTTTAAGATTGAATTTGGGTTTGAAGCTTCAAGCGTTTTCAATGACTTTGCGCTTGACATGTACCATAAAGCTTTGATTGAGATCGATGAAGAAGGTGCAGAAGCTGCGGCTGCTACTGCTTTAGCTTCCAAATCTCGCTGCAGCGCTTTTGTGCCTCCTCCTCCCATAGATTTTGTGGCAGATCATCCATTTCTTTTCTGTATTAGAGAAGACAAAACCGGAACTGTTTTGTTCGTTGGACAAATCTTCGATCCATCCGTATCTTCTTCTGCTTAGGACCAGCCTTAACCGGATCAGAGTTTGAGATTTTAAGATTTGGTTTTTCAATTTTCATATAATTTTTGTGTTTTTTTTTTTTTGGTTTTGCTAAATTATGTATTTGATAAGAACCCCGAGATATTGATTCTGTGGCTGGTTTTGGGGTTTCAGTTTGATTTTGGTTAGTTGGGTACTTGGATTTAAACCTAACTAGATTGGTGGTGATGATGGCATTTTTCTCAAATTTTCTCATATTTCAATATATTATGGGATAAGTGATTTGCGTTTATTTTTATAATAAGAAAAAACAATTAACATATGTCAAATTTTATTATATAATAAACACTTTATTTGACATATATTATTTAAAAGGTGATTTGTTATTTTTGACACCAAAAAGTAAGTTTTTTAATTATATAAAAATTGCAGCTCAGTTCAATTAAGAATCAAATAACATCTCTTTGACTATTTCAAACACTTGGTGGTTCATCTTTATATATAATAAAATAACCAAAATTTACTTTCATTGAATTATTTTTTATTTTTCCCATTTGAAAAACAAAATAAGAAGAGAATTCTAGATCTATAAGTTTTGAAATTTGAATTTTTCTATGTAAACTCTTTTCCTCCTAAGATATCAACACAAACGTGAAAATTTCTTTATTTTTTAATTAATGTGTGGTTAATTAGAAAAAAAGAGAAATATATTAACTCTTTTAATTTAAATCTGTATACCAAAAATATAGTTAAATTTGTTTCAACTTTAAATTTACTTTAATTGAGTTTTTTAGTTTTACTTTTTCATTTGGACAAAAATAAAAGAAGAAATATTAACTCTTTATACCAGTAGGTGTATAGAAATTAGAAACGTATCCAAGTTAAACCATTCTGGATTAATTAGAAAGAAATCTACATTTTAAATTATTATCATTTGTTTTGGTCAACTAAATCTACATTGTAATAATAATTAGAAATTTCCTATATATATGCTCAGAAGTCAGAATAAAAATTAAAAGGAAGAACCAAAAACTTAGCACATAAGAAATCGTAGAGCCCTCTCTCTCAAAGACGAAGAAAAACCAAAAGATGGATTTGCAAGAAGCGATGAAGAAGCAAAACGACGTTGCTCTGTTCCTTGCGGGGAAAGTAATCTCCACCGTTGACAAAAACTCTAACTTCGTCTTCTCTCCTGCATCTATCAACTCCGTTCTCATCATGGCCGCTGCTACATCCGACAATGAAACACTAAAATCCTGCATCCTCTCCTTTCTTAGGTCTTCTTCCACTGACGAGCTCAACGATATCTTCCGCCAAATCGCTTCCGTCGTCCTCGTCGACGGAAGCAAAAGAGGTGGCCCCAAAATCGCAGTGGCTAATGGAGTGTGGAGAGAGCAATCACTTCCGTGTAGTCCCGAGTCGAAAGATCTCTTTGAGAATTTATTCAAGGCTGATTTTGCTCAAGTTGATTTCCGATCCAAGGTTTGTTTCTGATTTCTCAAAATATTTTGCAGAAATATATCTTTTAGGTTTTGAATTTGCTTTCATTAGACTAGGTCAAGAGCTTGTGTGAAACGAGTGCTTAAATTAAAAAACTACATATCTTATTCAATGTTTACTATCTTTGGTTTGGTTTGGTTGTGGTTTTGTAATTATGGTTGTTGTTGTTTTGAAGTCTGAAGAAGTGCGTGAGGAGGTTAATTCTTGGGCATTACGTCACACCAATGGTCTCATCAAAGATCTTCTTCCTCCTGGATCCGTTACAAGCCAAACCCTCTGGATTTATGGAAACGCATTGTACTTCAAAGGAGCCTGGGAAGACAAATTCGATAAGTCAATGACGAAACACAAACCTTTCTACCTTGTCAAT
This sequence comes from Arabidopsis suecica, assembly GCA_019202805.1. Classification (NCBI taxonomy): domain Eukaryota; kingdom Viridiplantae; phylum Streptophyta; class Magnoliopsida; order Brassicales; family Brassicaceae; genus Arabidopsis; species Arabidopsis suecica. Next base: position 389,095 of record CM032906.1, read on the forward strand.
GGCAAACAAGTACATGTGCCTTTCATGACAATCTATGAAAGACAATATATTAGGGCTTACAATGGTTTCAAGGTCCTTAGACTACCATACCGACAAGGGGATAATGATACAAGTCGCCAATTCTCAATGTGTATCTATCTCCCGGACGAGAAAGATGGATTGGATAACCTTGTGGAGAAAATGACATCTACTGATGGATTCTTGGACAGTCACATTCCGAGATGGAGAGATAGAGTTGGTGAATTCAGAATTCCAAAGTTTAAGATTGAATTCGGCTTTGAAGCTTCAAGCGTTTTCAATGACTTTGCGCTTGATGTGTCATTACACCAAAAAGCTATGATTGAGATCGATGAAGAAGGTACTGAAGCTGCGGCTGCTACTGCTCTAGTTGGTGCTGATGGTTGCAGCCTTTATATGCCTCCTCCTCCGATTGATTTTGTGGCAGATCATCCCTTTTTTTTCTCGATTAGAGAAGACAAAACCGGAACTGTTTTGTTCGCTGGTCAAATTTTCGATCCTTCCGTATCTTCTTTTGCTTAGGACCAGCCTTAACCGGATCAGAGTTTGAGATTTTAAGATTTGGTTCTCCATATAGTTATTTTTTTTTTTGTTTTGCTAAATTATACTCCCTCTGTTTTTTAAAAGTTGTCGTTTTAACTGTATTTAGACAAATTAAGAAAAGGTATACAATGACTATATTAACCTCATAAAAATGACAAGTAATTATTTACAAATAATTTGGGTTTAATTAAATGAGGGTAATTTGGGTAGTTATTGGCATAAGTTACATTATTACCTTAAAACGACAACTAATTTAAAACAAAAAAAATGCTCTAAAACGACAACTATTCGAAAACGGAGGGAGTATTTGTTAAGACCCGCGAAATATTGATTTGTCTATGGTTGGTTTGGGGGTTTCAGTTTGATTTTGGTTAGATGGGTACTTGGGATTGGTGGTGAACTGGTGATGATGGCATTATTTCAAAGTTTTATTTATTATTTTTTTTTTTTTTCCATCAAAACAAATTTATATTAAATTAGAAATGTCAATACAAAGTTGTTTTTGAAGCCATAAAGGCTGAGTTACAGAATTTGAATAACAGGTGGAAGAAATACACCCAAACTTTGCAAGGCAATGTGCTGCTGCGTTTCCTTCTCTCTTAGTAAAGATGAACCGGTTTCGTTGAAATTTCCTTGCCCAGAAGTGGATGTCCTTGAAGAGATTTGTCAAAGTTCCAATCCTTTTAGAATTGTTAAGAGTTTGTATTAAGATTTCACAATCTCCTTCGAAGTAAGTTGCTTTGTAACCACGGATCCACGATTGTTGCATTGCAGCAAGAAGTGCTTTTGTTTCAGCTTCTAAGGGAGTAGCTGCTTGACCTAATTTCAGAGATCCCCAATGTTTGGGTGTTCCATGATGGTCCCTAATGATCCAACCTGCTGTTACTTGTTGTGTCTGGATATCATAAGCCGCGTCGAAATTACATTTGATAAAAGATGGTGGAGGAGCCGTCCAGCACCGGGGAGGAGAAAGGGGAGTATCATGAGCCGTTCTGTGATTCCTTCTTGTAGGAGAGTATGTGGCCGTGAGCCACTGTCTGATCTCTGCCTGCGCTTTTAGCACAGTTTTAGTTGCACTCTCTCTAGCTTTGTTGAAAACAAAATTGTTTCTTGATTTCCAGATGCGCCATAGCAGCCAAAAGGGCAGAAGTTTCTGATCATCTTGTAGAGTTTGGTTGGTAGTGAGGCTGAGAAGAAGGGAAATATTTGTATCAAACTCCGGAGAGAAAACTGTCCCATGAAGTGGAATAGAATTTGACAACCGCCAAACCATGGTAGCGAAAGGACAAGTGAATAAAGCATGATTTATACTTTCCTCTTCTCGTCGGCATCTAGGACAGGTTGTATCAATATGCATCCCTCGTGTGGCTAATCTGGACGTCGTAGCTAAAGCCCGGGAGAGAGCTCTCCATAGAAAATGTTTAATCTTTGGCATGAGAGGTAGTTTCCAGATGCTGTTTTTCAAATCAACCGAACCAGGAGGTGGATCGACATGATTGTGTAGGTCATCAGGGTCATGAGTGAGCAACCAGTAGCCAGATCGCACTGAATAATCACCAGAAGTATTATAATTCCAAGATATGGTATCCCTGTTTACCTCCTTTGATAAATGAATGTTTTGAACAAGTGCTTGGTCTCTCTGATCGACAAGAGAAGCAATTTTGGAAATATCCCATGAGCGAGACATACCATTCATTGATATAAGTGTTTCCAATCGAATATTGTTACCAGGATCAGCAACCCGGATTGGTTTAGGGGGATGATCCTCAAGCACATTATCAATTCCCAAACGTATAGTTTTTCCATCCCCGACAATATATTTTGTCCCTTTTTTGAGTAGCGCAACACCAGATAAGAGAGAGGCCCAACCATAAGATTGATACTTACGAACTTTTGCATCAAGAATCGATTCATCACGGAAATACCGGGCTTTCATGATTTTGGCAAACAGAGAGTGAGGATGTTGAATGATGCGCCAAGCTTGTTTCGCAAGTAAAGCGTCATTAAATTTTGCCAAGTCACGGAAGCCCAGTCCTCCTTCTTTTTTTGAATATTGTAATTTCTTCCACGCAATCCATGGTATGCCCCTTTGTTTTGAAGTTTTTTCCCACCAGAAATTCATCAAGAGTGATTCAATTTCCGAGATGATCCCTTGTGGAAGTTTGAAACAGGACATCGCATAGACCGGCATTGCAAGGGCTACAGATTTTATTAATATTATGGGATAAGTGATTTACGTTTATTTTATAAAATAAGAAAAAACAATTAGCATATGTCAAATTTTATTCGAAAAATGCCTATCTTATTATATAATAAATACTTTATTGACATATATTATTTGAAAGGTGAATTGTTATTTTTAACACCTAAAAGTAAGTTTCTTAATTATATAAAAATTGCAGCTCAACTCAATTAATCTCTATTTCTCTAGCTAGTACTAGTAGCTATATAGAATATAAAAAAAGAATCAAATAACATCACTTTGACTATATCAAACACTTGGTGGTTCATCTTTATATAAGATAAAAATAATTAAATTTATTTCAACCTAAATTTTACTTCCATTGAATTTTTTTTTATTTTTCTTACATTTGAAAAAAAATAAGAAAAGAATTCTAGATCTAAAATTTTGAAATTTCCTATGTAAACTCTTTTCTTCTTAAGATAATTTTTAATTAATGTGTGGTTAGAAAAAAAAGGAGAAATATATTAACTCTTTTAATTTGAATCTGTATTCCAAAAATATAGTTAAATTTGTTTCAACTTTCATTGACTTTTTTTAGTTTTACTTTTTCATTTGGAAAAAAAAAAGAAAAGAAAAAATATTAACTCTTTATACCAGTAGGTGTATAGAAATTAGAAATGTATCCAAGTTAAACCATTCTGGATTAATTAGAAATAAATCTACATTTTAAATTATTAATATTTGTTTTGGTCAACTAAATCTACAATGTAATAATAATTTGAAATTTCCTAAAAAAAACTCAAACCGTTCCATGTAAAAGCACATCCACCTTTTGACTGTTTTACAAGTCTGACCTCCCTGACCCTGAGTCCTCTTTCTCTTTCGTTAATCGTTATAGATCAAAAAATGGATGTAAGAGCAGCTATGAAGAACCAAACCGAAGTCGCGATGATCCTTTCCGGGCACTTCTTAACTTCCGCGCCGAAAGACTCTAACATCATCTTCTCACCGGCGTCAATAAACTCTGCGATCACCATGCACGCCGCTGGTCCCGGCGGTGATGTAGTCTCCGGTCAAATCCTCTACTTACTCAGATCTTCTTCACTCGATGAGCTCAAAACCGTCTTCCGAGAGCTAGCCTCCGTCGTCTACGCCGACAGCAGCAGCAGTGGTGGCCCAAAGATAACGGCAGCGAATGGCCTCTGGATTGATAAATCACTTCCGACTGATCCCAAGTTCAAGGATCTCTTCGAGAACTTCTTCAAGGCTGTTTACGTTCCAGTAGATTTCCAATCAAAGGTAAATTTTCACTTTAATCTCTCTTTTATCAGAAAAAAAAAATCTAGGGTTTGAGATTATGAGGCTGTCTTCAAATTCAAAATTAGACAAAATTGCGTGTGAGAAATTTGAATTTATAAAAATAGTTTTGAATAGTTGTGAGCAAAAATGAATTTGCTGATTGTATATACATAGCTTTTTGGTGATGAATGAATTGGTTTTTTTTTCTTAAGGCTGAAGAAGTGCGTATAGAGGTTAATTCATGGGTTGAACATCACACCAATAATCTCATCAAGAATCTTCTTCCTGATGGATCCGTGACAAGCCTAACCGACAAGATTTACGCAAACGCATTGTATTTCAAGGGAGCTTGGAAGAGACCATTTGAAAAGTTCTATACAAAAGACAGAGACTTCCACCTTGTCAATGGCATTACAGTCTCTGTGCCATTCATGACCAGCTATGAGAACCAATACGTAAGAGCTTATGACGGTTTCAAGGTCCTCAGGCTCCCTTACCGACGAGGCAGCGATGATACCAATCGTAAATTCTCAATGTATTTCTATCTTCCGGACAAGAAAGATGGATTGGATACTCTTGTGGAGAAAATTGTTTCTACAACTAGATTCTTGGATAGTCACATTCCGACATACAGAGATGAACTTGAGGAATTTAGAATTCCAAAGTTTAAGATCGAATTCGGTTTTTCTGTTACAAAGGTTTTGAATCGATTGGGACTGCGTTCAATGTCAATGTACCATAAAGCTTGTGTCGAGATTGATGAAGAAGGTGCTGAAGCTGCGGCTGCAACTGCTGATGAGGATCTAGGTTGTGCTCTTGAGTTCGAGGAGCCTCCTAAGAAGATAGATTTTGTGGCTGATCATCCATTTCTTTTCTTGATTCGAGAAGAAAAAACTGGAACCGTTTTGTTCGTTGGTCAAATCTTTAATCCTTTGGAATCTTGTTCGGGAGCTAATTATTCGGACTCAGATGACTATTAACCGGGTTATGGTTTGGTGGAATGGAAGATAAGTCTACTTAGGTTTGGTTAATGTGTTTTGGCAAAATTCACAGGTTCTGTATAACTTTATTTCAGTTAAAACAGAGATTGTTCAAATTGGTTCTAGAATCTAGCTAGTGAAGATCTTTTCCATTCCTTTCGGTTCGTTTGGTTTGATTCTTTCGATTATAATTCAAGTTCATGGTTTTATGATAACTTCTTATATTTTTAGTTGTTGGTTCATGTTTCTACTATTATATGTTCTTAAGATTGAATCGTAAACTGAATCAAATTGTCTATCAAAACATTGGGATATTTTTTCCGGTTGACCTGCGTTTACTGTTTATTTTTTTAAAAAGAAATTTACATATATAAATCATTAAAAATTAGATCATGTTTATTTTAGTTTTTTTTTTTTATGAAAAGATTATTAAAATTTATTCTAATTCTCTGGTTTATTCTATTCAAAGCTGTTTTGGCTCTAGTGGATTTCAAATAAAAGGTACTAATACTCTGTTTGCTCTGTTTTTGACAAACTTGAAACTAGTCTAGTATCTTTTATTGATAAGAAAAAAAAAACTGATATAGCTTTTGGTTTTGGTGATGAATTATTTATTTTATTTTTTTGAAGGCTGAAGAAGTGCGTATGGAGGTAAATTCGTGGGCTTCACGTCACACCAATGGTCTCATCAAAGATCGTCTTCCTCAAGGATCCGTTACAAGCGAAACCATTTGTATTTATGGAAACGCATTGTACTTCAAGGGAGCTTGGGAAGACAAATTCCACAAATCATTGACGAAAGACCGAGACTTTCCCCTTCTCAATGGAACCTTAATTTATGTGCCTTTCATGAGCAGCTATAAGGACCAATACATAGAGGCTTATGATGATTTCAAAGTCCTAAAGCTCCCATTTCGACAAGGTGATGATACCAGTCGAAGTTTCTCTATGCATTTCTATCGAAGTTTCTCTATGCATTTCTATCTCCCTGATGAGAAAGATGGTTTGGATAATCTTGTGGAGAAAATGGCATCAAGTCTTGGTTTCTTGGATAGTCATATTCCGAGACAAAAAGTTAAGGTTGGTGAATTTAGAATCCCAAAGTTTAAGATCGAATTCGGATTCTCGGCTTCAAGGGCTTTCAATAGACTAGGATTGGATGAAATGGCTTTGTACCAAAAAGCACGTGTTGAGATCGATGAAGAAGGTGCTGAAGCTATCGCCGCAACTGCTGTTGTTGGAGGCTTTGGATGTGCTTTTGTTAAGAGGATAGATTTTGTTGCTGATCATCCATTTCTTTTCATGATTAGAGAAGACAAAACCGGAACCGTTTTGTTCGTTGGTCAGATCTTTGATCCTTCTAATTCTTCTTAGGCTCTGGCGAGGTATGGTTCGTTACGTTTTGGTTTAGTTTGGTTAGAACTTATAAGTTATGGGTTGAGAACTTGAGATCATGTTCTAGTTGGAGTAAAAACCGAGATTGGTTTGAGTCGAATCAAAATTGTTCAGCCAGAAAATTTGTGGTTAGACCGGCACATGTCACTGTCAGAGAAAGAAAAAATACTTTTGATATTCACAAAAGGACCCTAACATTTTAAATTGTAATACTTGCCCAGTGAATGACTAAACGTGATCGTTCACCTAAAACTAAACAAACACTAACACAAGAAGGAGACAATTAGACAAATCAAAAGCAAACAAAAATCATCTCAATAAACATAAAGCATCTATGATCTCAGATTTGTTCTATACATTTATGTCTTTTGGGAGATGCATGGGGGTCAATGGAGTGATTAAACTATATTTAATTAAGTATACACCACTAAATACCATTTAATGTATGGATCAGAAACTCTGGCTAAGGAATTGAAGTTGTCTAAGGAGAGGACTAAAAGTTTTTATGAGCTTCTCAAAAGGATGATATTGTGACCACCTTCGTAGGTCGTTACGTCGATGTTTACCTAAATATTTTACTTGTTAGTCAGTAAAAGCTACTATTCATCTGATCATCAGAAAGAAGGTATGCTTGTGCATTCATGTTTTGTAATTTTTTCCCTTTGAGCAAAAGAACTTGGTAATGAAAACGACAAGATAACGTCAAATCAATGAATGATAACATAATGAGAAAGCTTGCAAATTACAAATAAAAAGATAAAAATCATAAAATTGCATAAACTAAGGGAAAAAAACAAAAGAAAATGTTTCAAGTGTTACAAAGAGAAATGAGATTGTCCATGTGATTTGGGAAAGTCTGGAGGGCATAAACACGACGGTTTCCAAGTCCACTCTTGTGCCTAAATTCGCGATCCGCGACTCCTTTAAATTCTACCGTTCTGAAGCTGTTTCCCTCCGGATCATAATATTTAATGTAAAACGATCTAAGAAACGTGGATGGTAGATAAATAAACTCACCAGCATCAGTGATACCACTTAGTTTGAATTTCGCTTTCAAAACCGGATCAGTGTGACTGAAAGGTACCGGAAAAGATTTATCCGACCACTTGTGTTTCTCTGCATCCTCCAAAACCCAAAATGTAATACCATTGTTCACGTAATCACTATGAACTAAAGCTAATCTTCCCTCATAAGCTATCAGCAACCCCCCAATAGTATCCACTGGTAATGTTATTGCATAGAACTTTTCAGATCTGACATCAAAACTCATTATAACCGCTTGTGACTGTCCTGGCAGATTATCAATACCGGCTTTATAATACAGAACCCCATTGATACATCTCCCATAACTATCAGTATAAGGATGATGGTCAAGGCTGGTTTTGATGCTTCTCCATTGTTCTTGACCTGATCCCAATGTTAAAACCCGACAGTCTTCCCAGATTTTATCACCAGGCAAGCACACAACTTTGTGTTTTCCTTCGATTGGATCGTATCCTAAATAGGCAGCTATACTTCTCCAGGTCTTGTCGGGTTTGGTCAATGTTAAAAACTGTCTCATGGTAGGGTTCCAAATTATGGGTGTTGCTAATTTTCTAAAGCAGATCAAGCCGTGGACAGATTCCATGAATGAGAAGCAAAAATATTTAGGGCATTTCATTTCGTAAATATCCAAAGGCTGAGGAGAAGAATCATTACCATACCGCTCGTTCGAGTTCTGATGGTGTTGTGGAAATGAGAAAACACACAACTTGTCCATTCTTTTGAAGAATAGTAGAAGACTTGGCTTTGACAAGGACCGAGTTTCGAATGACTTGATGAAATATGGATCTGTGGTGATTGATGACCAGAGCTTTGATATGCAACGAGATCTCACGATAGATTTTGCAGGCAGCTTTAAGAGTATCTCCGAGGCTAGATCAAGAGGAAATGAAGAATATGGTTTTGACATTGATGAAGATTGTCCTCTTCTTCTTTTGTAGACTTTCAGTCTCTTCTCTTCTTGTTGCTCCATCTTTGGTCAAAACCCTAAATTTGATCTCCACGATTACGCTCCTCTATCTATTGTCTTGACCTTTCATCCGCTTGTTACAATTGAAAAACAGTAATTCTATTTTATTTTATTAATAATTTAATAGTATGTTACAGCAATAAATGTTGGTTACTAAAAGTGAGGAAAGAAATCTCTGAAACATTTAATTCAAAACAAAAGAAAGGTAAAAATGGGAAGAAAAAAAAGAAAGAAGATTCTCAATAAGTTTGAAAGACAATTTTATCATATCATAATTTAATATATGTGACAATTTTTAATGGCATTTCATGTGATAAAAAGTACAATGAAATGATTGGTGCGGAATAATATGTGAAGAAAAGAGATTTGATGTATTTTGATTGTTTTTATTTTCATAAATAATCATTCACCAATTAAAAAAGCAAATGATTGGTGAATGATTATTTTTCTCGTTTGAATTGTTGATGTGGAAGCTTAATTTGATTTGTTTAGATGTTGCGAATTTTATGTGTTAAGTAGGGTATCATTGTATTTATGATTCGTTTGTTTTAGGCAAGATAATTGAAAACGAATTTGTAAAGTAATGATTTGACTGCGAAATCGTCCCAAGTTTCATATCTAGCTTACCTATAAAATTGATATAGTAATATGAAAGAGGGGTTAATTAGACACGTGGAGGGTGGAGATTAGAAGTGGGCTCAACGGTCGGTGGAGATTATTTGGAGCTCAAGACAGTGAAGAAGACTCGTAAAAGGAACGCAACAAACAGTTTTTGTATATTCATGAGATTTGTGTCAAGTTTGTGATCTTTTTCTTCTTCAATTCTCTCTGTAAACTCTTTAGGATTTGATATTTCATTGTTGATAGAGCTGTTTCTACTTCTAAGCTCTACCACATGAGATTTGGATTCTCGTTTTATGAACGACGATTCAATTTGGTGTTGTGATTTGGATCTAATTGAGAAATTGTAGTTTCTCTGCATCAAAAATTCACCACATAATGGAAGAGTATACCATGTCTTTGGAATCAGGAAACGTAACCAAGAAATGGGTCTGTGGAAGGCTTGTTGAAGTCACAAAAGATGTTGTAGTGATTTAGCAAATTAAGGATATTTGTTCACTAGCTCTATAATTAGTTGGACCGGTCTAATCAAACATGTTATTGCTTTACTTGACGGTTCATTTTTTGCGAGACGCTTTTGGTATCCTTAAAAATAAGGACACCCCAAACATTTTCTAAATTCAAAACTGGTCCAGTAAATGCCTAAATGTGATCGTTCACCTAAACCTAAACAAACACTAACACAAGAAGGGGGCAATTCGACAAATCAAAAGCAAACACGAATCATCTCGATAAACATAAAACATCTATGATCTGAGATTTGTTCTATACATTTATCTCTTGGGAGATTGGGGGTCAATGGAGAGATTAATAAAGCATAATTAATTAATTACACCACCAATTAACATTCAATAATCACAGATCAGAAACTCTGGAGAGGAACTGAAGTTGCCTAAGGAGAGGACTAAGAGTCTCCATGAGCTTCTCACAAGGATGATTATGAACACCTTCGTAGGTTGTTACAACGACGTGTGGATCTTTTGCCAATCTCTGCACTTGTTTCTTCACGTTGCATGTGTGGTATGTACATCTGTAATAGCTCCTGCAATTATTATTTTGCAAAAATAAATTAAATGAATAAGAAATTAATCCATAGGTGATAATATATATATAAGAATTAAGCTACCATGCCAGATTTATATATATGATGTTAAGTATTTTGGGTATAACTAAATCTAATTGAACAAAGTTCATAATAATCACGAGGTATAATTGGTGATAAATTCATATCATAGAGCTTGTAATTTCAGGTATTGACTAAGTACATGCATTTTGTATTTTTAAAACTAATTTTTAAAGTAAACTTTGGGTTAATTAGTTTGGTTCTGCAAAAACATCATCCAGTTTAATTATACAAATACCAACAACGAAACCAATGTTGGTTTTATTATCACGGATTCATCCATATGATTTCATTCGACTAAAAGTTTTAGATATTTGGAATTAATTATCTGTCACCGAAATACGTTGCCATAGCAAAAACAGTCAAGGGAACAAAAATTTTCATCGACAAAATATGACGTACAACAACAATGTTTATCGTTTCCTAGCACCAACGACATAAAAAGGCCCAAATTGTTCTTTTTTTTGGTTGAAAATTTAATATATTGATCCAATTATTGGGTATAACAAATATACTTTAAACAAAAAAAATTGGTTACCGATTATATTTCTGATTATATAATTCAGGGATCGGTTTGGATAAACCATACACAATGAACACCCCCAATTCCTGACACAAGCAATAACGTTAACGTAATGCAACCGGACTAACTCAAATTGATGACTTTGGTCGTTTAGGTTGTTAAACTAATGTTTCCAAAATATACACGTGACCAAGAGTGTGTGTCTGTGTATGTTAAATATATATATGCTTAGGTCAATTTCGATATCTACTTCAACGATGTCATATATATTTTTAATCACTGCAATAAATGTATAATTTAACAAAGTAAAAGAAGAACCTGGGATGAGCATTGTTCTTGACAGATTTCTGTCCGTACTTTCGCCAACGATAACCATCATCAAGAACATCATCATCACTCCTTGTTTGAAAAGCTATCCTCTGCATTGCCGAAGTTCTCTTCCCTTTTCCTTTATTGCAATTCTTATTATGATCACTATTATTACTCACTAATCCTCCCATTTCTCCTCCACCTCCTCGAAAGTTCTCCAGCTGAGCAGAAGGATGAAAACTTGCCGGAGAACAAGAAGAAGAAGATGGACCTACATCGCCCGAAAACATTAACGAAGGAGCCATCATCATTAAGGTTTTGTCATTAAAGGAAGAAAAATGATTGTTGTTTTCGCCTTCTTCTAGGGTTAACATAGGGTTTGTATTGTCAACCCCTTCCATTGATTATGAAGCTTTCACTATCTAGATCTCTCTCTCTCTCTCTCTCTCTCTCTCTCTCTCTCTCTCTCTCTCTCTCTCTCTCTCTCTCTCTCTCTCTCTCTCTCTCTCTCTCTCTCTCTCTCTCTCTCTCTCTCTCTCTCTCTCTCTCTCTCGGTATATGTATGTGTGTTTATGTAAATAATATGTTTGCATAAGAAGAACAAGGAGAGAAGAGGAGAAGAAAGGTTATAAGGATATTTGTAGGAAAGAAAGAAGAAGAATGAGTAAAAGGGTATAATATTGAGGCCAACTATATTCACCTAACTTTCTGTTCAACTGCCTTAGTCTTTCCTCCTTTTCCTAGCTATATATCTCTTTTTCTCCTTTACAACGTTTTGGATCTATATGTTAATATACATCCAAAAATGCATGTACATGCCAATTGTACTTCAATCCATATTTTGAAATCTAAATAGTAAATATCTATCTTTAAAAAAAAGGAAAATTGATAGCAATGATACATTATTGATTGGTCTTATACATTTTGAGGTAGTTTGTTTAAATTGATTAACTTTATTAAATTTATATGCTACGGCATGATCGAATTCATAATATGTATGTATATAGTTTTTTAAAATATGTAAATTGTAACGATTATGCTAATTTCATGTGAAAAAACTACTCACGTGTTTCATATAAACCAATCAATTAAATCTCAACTCTCAAGTATATTTATGGTCAAAGTTCTTGTTGATGTTGACGACAAAGGGAATGTTTGGTATAGGCTTAACTTGCTTATAAAGTTCCATGTAATAGGTAAAATAATCTTCTTTATTCTATTTTATAAGATGTTTTGGTTAAAATACAAAGATTAAAAAATAATAAATGTTTTCTTATTTACAACAATTCAACCAATATAAAAAAAATATACAATTTAAATAATCGTAAACTATTAAGTTAATATAAATTGTGCATAGAAATTTGAGAAAATTTAATAAAATGGAAAAAACAAAAAAAGCCTAAAACATTAAACATCCTACTAAATACTCTTATTTTATTTGCATTTCATACGTGTGGTTAAATATAGTATACCAACTCGATACTTGTGTGTAATGACGTAAACACGCTCATGAGCCTAAAATACACCTCTGGTCGGATTGAATTTTGAGATTGTTTTAAATCACTCGATTAATTTAGAAAATGGGAAAAACACATTTTAACCCTCAAAGTGTTACTAGGTACCACTTTAAACCTCAAAAGAATTTTACTAGCACTATAAACCACCAAGATAATTTTACTAACACTTTAAACCTCCAAACTAGCTTTTTTGTTTGTCCCACCATAAAAAATGATGGAAAATTTAATTTCTATTTGTTTAGTAGATATTTATTTAATTTCATTTAAATTTAAATTAATTTTATTATTTATTAGAATTAATAAAAATATAATAAAACTTTAATTTAAATTTAAATTCATTATATTATTTATTACAATTAATAAAAATTCAAAAAAAAACAAAAAAAATAAATTCACCTTCTTTGTTTACTCACCGTTCGATCATGAAATTTCGAAATTAAACCTCTGAAACTTTAGATTTAAGCACAAGAAAAGTTTATAGTATAATAATGGGGGATTAGCAAAAATACCCCTTTTCTCATGCCCCTTTTCAAAAATGCCCCTTTTAGATGTCCATTTTCAAAAATGCCCCTTTTTAAATCTGAAATTTTTATAAAGTTTTATTAGGTTTATAAGGTACTTATGGATTGTAACTACTACTTGAAGACTCGATCCAAGTATTTATAAGGTTTTATAAGGTGTTTTTAAAGGTTTTACAAGTTATTTTAAAGGATTTTTAAGGTTTTTCAAAGGTTTTACAAGATATTTTAAAGGTTTTTAAAGGTATTTAAAATGCATTTATAAGGTATTTATAAAGTATTTATAAGATTTTAGATACATAGAAATGTAGTTTGTGTATGTTTTAATAATATTACATACATATTTGGGTAAATCTTATATTTTTAAGAGTATTTTTTATAAGGTTTTAAAAAAGGGGTATTTTTGAAAAGTAGCATTGAAAAAGTGGCATTATTAACAATTTCCCTTTAAGGATATACACCAAATAATGTAGAATATGAGGTACAAGAGAAGCTTGAATACAATAATAAAAACTAAAAAATGTCAAAATTTTGTGAGAAAACAAAGCATTCTCTGTATTGGAGGAATCTAATTTTTTTTTTACGTTTCTTAATAATCAAAAAATCATAATAACTAATAAAATTAATTAAAACTTAAATTAATTTAAATATATTTATATTAAACCAACATAAATTAATTTTTCCATCATATTTTATGGCGGTGCAAACATGAAAATTAGTTTGGACGTTTAAAGTGTTAGTAAAATTATTTTGGTGGTTTATAGTGCTAGTAAAAATTTTTTGAGGTTTAAAAGTGCTACCCAGTGATACTTTGAGGGTTAAAAATGTGTTTTTCCCTTTAGAAAATAGTTATTTAAGTTTTGTATATCTTAACGTTTTTAACTCTAAGCTAAGTATGAGATCTAGGATTTAAATGAGATATCATTTATCATTTTTGCATTCCCCCTACGTTTTGTTTTTGCAAAGTATCATGTTGAATTTTCGTTCGTCCAACCAGACTCAGTTATAGTATCGATTAATTCTTGATTTATCCTTAATGAAACTTATAGAAATCATGAAGTCGCTTAAAATGTTGGGCATTAAATACGGATAAGCTAGGCCAGGGATCGATCCTCCCCAGACGCAGTTTCGCTCTCTCACTCCTGTGGCCACCTGGGAATTTACCTGCGGACTTGCTCAGGCGCCCCAGACCACCAGTTTATCAGGGGGCCCTTAAGTGGAGGCTTAAAAATCCCTGTGACGCGGGCTTAGGCCCAGTGGGCTAGTCAGATCACTGTGTGGTCTGGATACTGGGTTATCAAAAAAAACTTAAGCAAATTATTGTGGTTGTGGTTGTTAAGAATCTCTTTGACCGGTTGAATAAACCCAAACGTAATTAACCTATGCAAACTCATGCATGCACGTGGAAGCTTCTCATTCTCATAAACTATGGAAGTTTGTATAATATAAATCAATGTTAGTATAACTATCTTAACTTTCCGGCCGGTTCAACATACTGTGCGAATATCTTAAAAATCAGTCGATTTAACTGCATTGAAATATAGTTGTTGATAGCTAGCTTAAAAAGATACAACCGTAATCAAATTTTAAATTTTGGCTTATAGTTAGGCTAAAAAGTGTTGTTAGGCTTTAGACAACTCACTTAGCCTACCTATATGTATTTTAATTAATTAGTTGAATCACGCGTATAATTTGATTTTGGCGAATTCTTTGGTACCAAGTCTTAGTTTGATCTCTAACCAAGTCATGAACTGCATGCCGTTTTCTTATGATTGAAACGGCACACAGTGCAAATCTCAAATCCCGAAACTTAACGCGCCTCTCTCACTCTCTCGATCAAATTCAAATCAAATTCACTGCAAATTTCAAAAAAGCAGAATCGGAAAAGAAAAATCGAAAATGGAGGAAAGTTCAGGACTATCATCGATGAAGTTCTTCTCCGATCAACACCTCTCTTACGCTGACATTCTTCGTCCACACGAAGTAAGTTTCGCTTCCAATTTTCTAATCACTGATCTTCTTCTTCCCTTTCAAATCTCGTTGTTCTTAATGAAATCGAAGCTCGTTGTTACAGGCTCGTGCTAGAATCGAAGTTTCTGTTCTCAATCTCCTCCGAATTTTGAATTCTCCAGATCCAGCTATCTCCGATCTCTCTCTGGTACTACTTAATCTCGTGCCTAAGTCCGTTTCTTAGATCGCGTTCGAGATTTTCTGGGTTTTTGAAGAAAATTGAAATTTATCGTTTGAACAGATCAATAGGAAGAGAAGCAATAGCTGTGTAAACCAAGGGATACTCACAGATGTTTCATATATATTCCTCTCTACTTCGTTTACTAAGAGTTCATTGACGAATGCTAAAACAGCTAAAGCTTTTGTTCGTGGTAATTGCTCAATGTCTCTCTCTCTCTATTATTCATCCAAATATTTGATTGAAATGGTTTGAGTAATGGTTGTGATTTTATTGAAACAGTGTGGAAAGTTATGGAAATATGCTTTCAGATTCTTCTCCAAGAGAAGCGAGTGACACAAAGAGAGCTCTTCTATAAATTGCTTTGTGATTCACCGGACTATTTTTCATCTCAGATTGAAGTTAACAGAACCGTACAAGGTCAATCCAAAATCGCACATTATTCTTAATTTCATTTGGATTAAAGAGATTTTGGTCTGATATGTTTATTTGGTTTGAAAGATGTGGTAGCACTTCTACGTTGCAGTAGATACAGTCTTGGGATTATGGCTTCTAGTAGAGGCCTTGTTGCTGGAAGGTTATTTCTACAAGTGAGTATCTAATCAATCTTGTTTCTCTGTACCGGTTTTTCGATGTGATTCTAGCTCACATTGTGATCTCTGACTATTTCTTTATTCACAATCAGGAACCAGGTAAGGAAGCTGTAGATTGTTCGGCCTGTGGTTCTTCAGGTTTCGCTATAACCGGAGACTTGAATTTGCTAGACAACACCATCATGAGAAGTGATGCTCGGTATATCATTGTTGTGGAAAAGGTATCTTCTTGATCCAGTCAAGCACGAATAAGATACCATAATTGTCCATAACTCACTCCTAGATCTGATTTTAGCATGCGATATTTCACCGCCTTGTGGAAGATCGCGTGTTCAATCACATTCCTTGCGTGTTCATCACCGCGAAAGGGTATCCAGATATTGCCACAAGGTCAATTCCTTAACTCAGTTACAAAACCATGTTTGCAAGGTATTCGGTGATATTGAGTAGTTTGGAAATTGAAATTTTTAGGTTTTTCCTTCATCGGATGAGCACAACATTTCCTGAGCTGCCAATTCTTGCTCTAGTAGATTGGTAAGCATAAATAAACATCCTCCTCCTTGTTTTACATAAAAATTTAGTGCTCATAAGTTCATAAATGAGAGGTCAGGAATCCAGCTGGGTTAGCTATACTATGCACCTTCAAGTTTGGAAGCATAGGGATGGGTCTTGAAGCATATAGATATGGTAAAGACATTAACTGTTTCCACCAAATATTTCTCCAAGTCTCTGTAATGATAGTTTGTGCATCCTCTTTAGCTTGCAATGTGAAGTGGATTGGTCTCCGAGGAGATGATCTGGATCTGATACCTGAAGAGTCTTTAGTTCCCTTAAAGCCAAAAGACTCACAGATTGCTAAGAGCTTATTGTCCTCCAAAATCTTGCAGGTAAACTAACTGAACATTATAAGCAGAGATCAGCAGTAGTAATGTTCAAGTGGAAGCAACTCTAACATTCGAAACTATAATCCACCATTTATACCCTAACTGATTTCGAAATCTACTTTCTGACCAGGATACCTACAGAGATGAGTTGTCACTGATGGTTCAAACTGGTAAAAGAGCAGAAATTGAAGCTCTGTATTGTCATGGTTATAATTATCTGGGTAAATATATAGCCACCAAGATCGTGCAGGGTAAATACATATAAACAAATCAAACACCAGCATGTAAGATTTTCTACCAACCCAATAAAGATGTGTTTGCTTTATATTGGTTCTAAATATAAGAGGTTACTTATCAGGTGAAGTTTTATGCAAACTCTCATGGAATGTATAAATAGATTACAAACAGATCAAAATTTTCCAAATTGAAGGATGATCTTTGTTTACATACGACATGGTGATGAATTAGTAACAAAACTTGTCCTAATCTCCACTTTCCTATGCAGGTATAATGATAATTCCAACCACAAATTGTGCTCACTTCTTGCTTGATACAAGACTAATCTTCTTTCCCTCCACAACAAACTTGCCACTTCGCTCCAGCTGCAACAAAGACGTTAGAACAACATCAGTAAGAATGACAAACTTTGGAACTTTCTGTAGTAAATATGAGAAACTCACTATAAAAATGATTTAGTTTACACTTCTTTAATCTCAAATTTAATGAATCTTATCACTATGTAGGTAGGCATAAGATTCTGTAGGAGGATTTGACATAAGATTAGCTAAGATTGCATTTACCTTAAGTTTCAAGTAAGCAATAGCATCTTTTCTTGAAGAGAACTCTGAAAGAACTGATGGTGCTTGTTCATCGATCAGAGATTTTAGCTGTTTCAGCTTCATGGATCCACAATTACCAGCATCCTGAGAATGTTTTTGCACATATACATATAAGTCGGTATGGGTGGGATATTGCACAAGAATACAATGACTGTTCGAAATAAATTGACAGCGAACCTTTTTAAGAATCTGCTTGCACAGGTTCTTTAACTTGATTTTGGGTTCAATGATCTCATTGCGCTTCCTTTTCACGGGAAGAGAACTTTTGATTACAGAGTCCTTGTCATCATCTTCTTCACTCTCTTCTTCCTCTTCCTCTTCCTCTTCCTCTTCCTCTTCTTCGTCATCATCATCATCATCATCACTGTTATCAAAAGAGGTTTTCTTCCCTTCGTAACGAACACCAGCTATTTTCTTTGGTCGGTCTTTGATACCCAGTCCTTGTTTCCCTGCTGTGGCTTTATCCTACAGACAATTCACGGCATCAAAATATTATATCCCAACCTCTTTTCCAAGAAAAGCTTGCAAAGAAGAGTGGGAGGAGACAAACACACATACCTGAACCATGTTGTAAAGATTCTCTTGATCGTTCTCACTAAACATCTTTCTCTCACTAGCCTTTAATTTCTTTTTGCCCGACTTGGCCCCAAGAAGACCACCCGAGACAAACCCGGATTTAAATCCCCACCAGTCCAAAGAAGGTTCTTCAATTTCTTGTTCTGTTCAGTCCAAAAGATCCATAAATGTTCAGTTCAATGAAAGAAAAAAGAAAAGAAAAGATAGTCACACCATTTCAAGATACGAGGACAATCTAATCACCTTTAACACTAGCATGTTGGTCCTCAGATATTATTTCAATCTCCATAGTATCTGCTATGTCACAAACAGCAGGTGAAGGCTCCTCAGTTCGCTTAACCTACAAAACAGTAAAGTAATTTAGCCTAAGTTAAACTACCACCTTCATAATGTGATCTGGTTACATAATGGTGATAACAGAGGAAATCCTGAAAATATGCACAAGTTAACAGTATGTAGAATTTATGTATAATTCTGATCGACATCAATCTTGGTCATGAGCAAATAAAATTAGGAAAGAACTGATTAGAAAGATAGCTTACCAGTATTCCTTCAAGATCTTTAGACGAGTATGAATTGACAAGCTTCCCTTTCTCTCTACGTTTATACCTTCCTTGTGGACGAGTGACTTTAGCAACGGTCTTGGACTTGGCAGGCTCAGATTTGGCAGCATCGTCTTCACTATCATCTTCCTTATCCGAACCTATCGCATGCCACAGAAACAAGAATCATTAGGATAATTAAACAAACTGCTTCCACAATCAAGAAAGAACTAAAGTTTCTTAGAAGTAGTTTCACCATCATCATTCTTGCTAGTCTTGGTAGGTGCTGCTTGCTGCAAATAACAAACAAAAAAAATAAAGATTAAAACCCATTTCCAATTTTTTCAAAGAGCTTAGTTAAAAACAAAGATGAACACATCCATTACCACTTTCAATTTCTTGAGAATGTTATCGAACTGCGTTGTATCGAATGCCCAGGGATTCGGCTTATCAAGACCAACACCTGCTCCAACATTTCAAATTTTTCAGTCCTGTAACATAAACTATAGTTGCATATACACATATACACAAGACATTCCCCAAAAACAGAAAATAATGATTTTTTTTGGGTATAAGGGTATGATAGCTCTATCTTAATTCAACAACTTCACATTCACCAAATTACATAAACTAAGCTAGCTATATATACACACACATTTCATCCCAAAAAAGCAGAGATTGATTATTTTTTGGGCATAAGTGCAAAGTAGCTCTCCATTTAAGTTCCTCTAATCTAAATTCCACAACTTTACATTCACCAAATCAAAGAAATTTAAATCTCTAATCTCCACTAAGAAGAAGAAAAAACTAACCAGTTGTATCTTGTTTGTTCTTAACTCTCACATAACCTTTGATCCCTTGCTTATCTTTACCAAGTCCTTCTCCTTCTTCCCAACCCTAAAAAACTCACAAAATTGAAAATTTAGGTCTTCATAAAATCTCTACACATAACTCGGATCATTACAAGAAAATTTACTCACCATCGATTTCATAAGCCGGAAAGCGGCGGATTCCTTACAGATTCCGACGTACTTGACCGGAGCTTCCGGCGCCGCCATCTTCTCTTGTTATATTCCGGCGATCGATTATAGACAATGCGTCGCCGTTTTCAAAAGCGGTGCGGAAGAGAAGAGTGGGCGAGGAAGTTTAGAGAAAGCTGGAAGAGAAAACCTAAAGCAGAAGAAGTGACGAGTAATAATTCTCTACGACACCGCCTTTAGTAAACTTTAGTGGATATGCAACGTGATCGACGGTCACGATTTTATCAGCTTTTAAATGGGCTGTAGTAAGGAAAGGCCCAATAAACATTTTTATTGATTTTTCGAAAATAAAGAAATGAATATTTCCACCACAGATATATGAATTTAAAAGAAAAAAACAAAAAAACAAAATATAATAGCGGATTGACTAAACCAGAAAATCGAAGAATGGCAATGGCTACTTCTTCTACTCAGCTTCTACTGTCTTCTTCTTCTTTGTTTCACTCTCAAATTACCAAAACGCCATTCCTTCTCCCGGCGACGAAGATCTGCCTTCGGAGACCGAAGAAGTTTCTCTCGTTATCATGTCGTCCTTCAATCTCGGCTTCTTCTGCCGTCGGCGTCAATGAATCTGTGACTTCAGAGAAACCAACCAAAACGCTTCCGTTTCGAATCGGTCATGGTTTTGATCTGCATCGGTTAGAGCCAGGTTACCCTCTGATCATCGGCGGGATTGATATTCCTCATGATAGAGGCTGCGAAGCTCACTCCGATGGTAAACATTTCTCGAAAATTCGAATTGGTGAATTCGTCCTCTTGATTCTGTTGAAGTTAGGATTCAATTTTAGGGTTTTGATGTTGGGAATTTGTGCAGGCGATGTGTTGCTTCACTGTGTAGTGGATGCAATTTTGGGAGCACTAGGGCTTCCAGATATAGGTCAGATTTTCCCTGATTCTGATCCTAAATGGAAAGGAGCTGCTTCATCTGTCTTCATCAAAGAAGCTGTAAGCTTTTTCGTAGCTTACCTTGACATGTTCAATTTTGTGTGAGATTGTGTATGCAGAGATTTTTCTTATTAGCTATTTCCTTAAGCCTGATTTTGTGTGTGGTAATTTATAGAATGATTCAATAATTCAAGCTAGATCTATAGGTTGATGGAATTTACTCAGTTTAATATCAAGGTTCTGTAATTACTATTGAGTAGATTATTTGCATCTATAGGAAGTAGAAGAGATATGGAGATCAAATCTTATCGCTCAACTGTTATGATCACTCTACTTTGCTGTGTACAATCTTATCCGTCTTATATACATGAGTTTTCTCTTGCAAAGCCTTGGCATAACTTAATGTTATCAGTCAAATTCTAGGTTCCTGCATTTTGTGTTGATGAATTTATTAAACAAGTCTTGTATAGCTACATTTCAACACATATGATTGATGATAAGTAGAGGTACTCAAGGTTGAAGCTATAAAGTTTCTTTCTTGTCAGGTCTTTAAAGTTATGGGTCAAAATTTAGTGTAATGTGTTTGTTAAGTTCAAAACCATGATTGACTGTGAATTGTTGATTGCATGGACGCTAATCTGAATCAAGCTATACACTTTAAATGTTGAATCACATGTAATGAGGTTATATAGTTGTAATAGTACAAATGCCAGGTTCTTGTCTGGATGAATGATTATTATGTTCAATGAACTTGAAACAAGGAATTGTGTATCTTTCTGTTTCAGGTGAGACTCATGGACGAAGCAGGGTACGAGATAGGAAACCTAGACGCGACATTAATTCTACAAAGACCAAAGATAAGTCCACACAAAGAGACAATCCGATCCAATCTGTCCAAGCTTCTCGGAGCTGATCCTTCTGTTGTGAACTTAAAAGCCAAAACACATGAAAAAGTTGATAGCCTTGGAGAAAACAGAAGCATTGCAGCTCACACTGTTATTCTCCTCATGAAGAAATAGAAGTCAAGATTAATATTAGCTCTTTATCATCTTCCTTAAAGTTTCTTATCTTATAAGAGATACTTCTGATTGTAAATTTACACCAAGTGTAATCACCCTTTAGAGGCTTATTAATCCTTTAATAGAAGCAGTGAAAATCGAATCATATTTTGATGATGATAATGATGATGATTCATTGTGATTCCTAGTTCCTTGGTCAGATTTGAATATAACTGGAAACTGTGTCTTGTCTTTGACTGCAAGTTAACAAACCTTGTCATTAAAACTGTGTGTTTTCTTCGTCTGTCATTTTCATCTTCAGAGATTCATCAGATGAAAATTGTGATATTGTTTGTTGTTGCTTTTCTTGTCTATATGGATTCTTAAATTAAAATCATACATCGTTGGTTTTGAAATACAAACCTATTTTATTTGAAGTAGACCTAGAAGATAATTACGAATCCTTGAGTTTAACACAAGTAATAATATCATAGTGAAATAAATACATCAATAATCAGCCCTAAACTCCACTTCTAACTAATCAGAGAATTACCAAACTGAAAATCTTAAGAGATTATACAGCCGTGATCATGATCGCACACAAAAGTAGTGTGATGATGCATAGGACAGATGGGAATTTCACGGTAAGCCTGAGCCCGGTAAAGAGCTTCACGTTCACTTTCTTCTTTCTTCTTCTTTTCTGCAGCTGCAGCGGTTTCCGCTTCCTTCTTCGGATCAAACGGGCCAAATGTCGCCATTTTCGCACTCTCCCATCTCTTTTTGAGTTTTTTGAGAATCTGCATTTCGTCAAACTCACCAATCACCGTTAACTTCCCTTCTTTTGAATCCATTGTAATAGTTGTAATTCCTGGAAAGAAAAAGTGTAAGGATTTAGGTAGGCCTTGAGACTTAGGAAGATCTTTTTATGGTGATTCGTCTTTTGAGATTTCTTTTTTTTTTTTTTTTTTTTTTTTTTTTTTTGAGATTTCAATTTATAATCCATAAAGAAAACCAAAAACAGAACGTATAATTATTCAAAGTTTTGCAGCAAAAGCTCATTAACAAGACAAAACTTAAATATAACCTCACACTCAAACTCAAATACCTAAAGAATCCCAATTATGTGTAACTAAAAGCTTTGGTTTTTCATCAATACAAAATCATGAAGCGTATGATTATTCAATACATAATAATTTTTTAAGGGATCATATCATAACCCATGAGAATCTCATAAATAGAGTATGTGTGTGTAATCAAAAGCTTTGTCTTTTCAATAAAATAAAAAAGTAATTTTTGCGGGTTTCAAATCAAAACTCACCAAGAATCTCAAGAACAGGGTATGTGAGTAATGAAAAGCTTTGCTTTTTCATTAAAAACTCATGATAATACATAAATCGATTTCAAGTTTTGAGGTTGTAATTCAAACCCTAAAATAATCCAAGAAGCAGAGTGAATGTTAAAATCGAAAGCTTTTGGTTTTTCACTAAAAATTCATGAACAGAACAAGAATCATTTTTTTAGGGTTTCAATTCAAAACGACAAAACCCACAACGAATCTCAAAACCAGAGAGTTTGTGTAATGAAAAGCTTTGTCTTTTCAATAAAAACTCATTAAACAAGAAAAAAAAAACAGAGTATATGTATCATAAAAAAAAAAAACTGTCTTTTCAGTAACAACTCATGAACAAGTAAAAAAATCTAAGAAAAATTGCATGTTGATGTAAAAATTACCTGAACAGCTAGCTACTGTGCGTATCACTCTTTCTTTTGCTATCTCATCATAGACATTCATCATCACCACCATCTTCTGCAAGAAAGTTTGATTAGAAGAAGAACCACCATTAATCAAAACACTCCAAGTCCAAAAAAAATCAAAAGAACTCATTTTTTAGTACTTTGAAAACCAAATAACACATTACCTTCATTATCTTTGTAGAACAGAGAAGAAGATGTGGAACAGTAAAAAGTTGGTGTATTTTTATTCCAAAGTGTAAGCAAGTCGATGATGCTTTATGTCCCAAATAACAAACCGCCACATTAAATGGACGGAAAACAAAAAAAAGGGTTTAGAAAAAAAAAACATAATAAAGGAATATTAGAGTGGTTTGTGATATAATAAATAATTGTAAAAATGTTTTCTTCAGTAAAAAACAAGAGCGTGGATTTCACTTGTGAGAAATGGCTGTGGGAAATTTTCATCTGTACTTGTTATTTTCTTCTGTGGTTCTTTGGAAATTTCTTCTCTTTAATGGTCCCATGATGTGTGTCCGTCGATTATTGATCGTTTCTATATTTAGTAATTACCATTTCAAAAGTTTTTATATTGTCAAAGATTCTTCCAAGGTCCCTTTTTATGGTAAGTTCATCAATTGGTTTGTTTTGCTGGTCAGTTGTTTTTTAGTACCAACATCCATATTTGTTTGCATTTTGTACTTCTTCCTTCTCCAATAAACAACGAGAAATAGAACATGAAATCCCTGAAAAACATTTTTCAAACATTTTCTTTTGATTAAACTTCTTGTCATGGGGAAGAAGTCTCTTAATTTGTTCAAGAAAACTTTCTCTTAATGTTTCTCTGTTAGTTCCTTTTTAATGCCAATTTATGGTTCAAGAAATTATGCGGAAGTCTCTAAATTGACAAAAATATGTGTTTTTTTCTAGGATATCAAACCACTTATGAAATCGTTATTAAAGGATAATTTGTAGTTTCTGAAGTTCGTTTTTTCTAGTACTAGGACTCCGGACCCCCGCGATGTCGCGGGGGAAAATATTTTTAAAATTGTTTTAAAAAATATCAAACGAAAATTAATAATAACGATGGTAGATGATTAAATGTTATAACGATTTATAAAATAAACTTAAAGTTGCAATTTTTCGTGAAATAAACTAAATGTTGCAATGATTCAACTAAACGGCTGCAATCATTTTATGAAAAATTACGATAAAAAGATGCAACCGTAAAAAATATTTACTCGGATTGCAACTTTCTCAAAAATTCTGAAGTTCGTTTTTTCTAGTATTAATCCCTTGAATTCGTTATCCGTCACATTGTTTTCATAATTTTTGGTCTTTGAGTTTAACTTATTAGGAAAACTTCACATGGTAGTTAAAATTTGTCACGTTACACATCATTATTCATTAGTATTGTTTTAAGAAAAGAAGGGGAATTTCTCTACTCTCATCTATAACGAGTTGATCCCACGCTCAGATTCTTATGGAACAATTATGAGTTATGTTACTGGCCAAACACATCATTAATTTCGTAGTTCCAAATGTAATTTTGTCTTTTTGACTTATGTTTATAATTGATACTATTTTGCTTTGTAATATATTTTCACCACAATATTTCCTTTCTTTTTCTCATCATGTGCATACCATTTCAAATTCCACCAAAAAAATCAACATCTTAGGACAGTGATCAATTTCTCTCAAGTTCATACATATTTATGTGTTTTTTTTGTAATTACTTTTATAATTATAAATCAGTAATTTGACTCGAGAAAATCAATTACTCTAATTACTCAAGCGAACACATCTAAAATAAAGGTAAAATAAATTGCATCCACGATCAAACTCCATAATTCATCCTTACTCATAAATTGTCTTTATTCATTAATCAATAGTATGAACTATAAATCCAACAAATTAAAATAGTTAAATTACCTTTTGTCTTTTTTATTTTATTTTTCTTTAGAACTCTAGCAAATGACACAACCTCGCTCCTGATCATTGACAATCTCACGAATTTCACGGTTATATCTGTAAAGAGCTTCACGTTCAATCTCTTCTCTCCTCTGCTTAGCCTCGGCAAGTTTTGCTTCTTTCAAAGCATCATAAGGTACAAATAATGTTAATCTAGCTCTTCCCCATTTCTTTCTGAGCTTGTTAACGATCTCCACAGGATTAACATCTCCAACCAGTGTTAATGTCCCTTCTTTCAAATCCATGCAAGGATAGTGAATCCCTGAAAAATAAAATATTAAAGATTTGGGCTGTAAAACGAGTTTTTCTTATTTTTTTATTTGCAATTCATCATAAGAAAAAACAGAGTGTACAATATATATAATTAAAAGATCAAGTATTTGTTTGTCTTTCTTAAAACTCTTTAAAAAAAAGTTTTTATTTGATGTGATTTACCGGGTAAGTCAGCAACACTCTTCAAGATTTTTCCCTTGGATCTCTGATCATAAACACCCATCCACACAATCATTTTCTGCAGAAATTGGATGCGAATAAAAACCATTGATTAATATATAAATTAAAGGGACTAAAATAAAAGACTGTTTTTTTTTTGTTTGAAAACCATAAAAAAAACTACCATCATTTTTAAGAGAACAGAGCAGAAGATGGAAGAAGAAAATGTGAATGTCGATGGTTTTATTCCAAAATGCTAACAAGTCTATGCTTTATGTACCAAAAAATCAAAGCAACATGAATTGATTTGGAAAGAAAAAAAACAAGCGATAGTTCTAAAAAAGGAAAGCTGTGATACAATATCACACGCGCCATACACAAACATAAAAATGGTTTTCTTCAGTGGAGAAAAACGAACGTGAAGTCCACTCGCGATAAGTGCGTCTGGTTTTGCATATTTCACTTTATATTTTTGGTCTTTCTTTGGTCCTAGTCTAAGTTATGAAATGCTGATGATGTATCTACTCGATAATTAACTTTTTTTTAATAGTCATATACCAATCTCAAAGTTGTAATCCGTGAAAGAGTCCTTCAATGCCTTTTCTTTTAGTTTTACCAACGCTACACGTTTGTTTGCAGTTTGCAATATTTTCACCAAAACTGAGAGTGTTGTTCTTACAAACAATGGTCTCTTCATTCTCTTGTACTAATCTCAAGAATTATGTCATATTAAAATATAAATCGAGTTAGAGAAGAGTTTATAACAGTTATGCATCTTGGCCGAATAATTTCCCAAAATTCATAGATTTTAACCAACCACAAGGTTCCCCGGAATCGCAAAATTTTGAGTTGTTATTCCCACCATTTCGCAAAATTTATACGATTTTGCAACATTACCACTTTACCAATCATAATCATCACTTTCTCAACTGTAGAACTAACACTTCACATTGTTACCAAAAAAAAAAAAAAAAAAAAAAAAACTGTAGAACTAACAGGATCTTAAATAAATTTCTATGGCATATGAAACTTGTTTTCAGGCTGTAAAAAGTAAAATTCATTTCGTGTATGTAAAGTTGTAATTAGTAGGAGTCAAAAATATATACCCAATCGCAACTTGGAGTTGTATTGAATGTACCTAAATCACGTGAGAAACAGAAAAAGGGATTTTTTCATACCTTCACAAAAGAAAATGAGAATAAAAGGGTCAATTCAACTTTTAAGGAAGATGAGACAAGTACTTGAGAGCATTTAATCTAGTAGTTGAGGACTGAGGAGTTTAACTAGTGAGAGGAAGAGGCTCGATCGAGGAGGATCTCTAGCATTATCAAACTCTCTCATCTTCTTCCTGCACTGCAAAACATCTTCTCATCTCTCTTCAAATTAATCGCACATAATGGCACATGGAACACCGCCCAGTACAAGAAAGAGGATCTACAACTTATTCTTGATCGTTTGTATCATTGCATGTTTGGTTGGTTTACTCGTTTGTGTATACATCCAAACGTCCGTCGCCAAAAGTAGAATTAGCTTCTATGGATTTCACGGTGCTTAATATCACACAGACTTCGGTGTGTTTTGTACGACATGCATGATATAAAAAACAAATTATCATAATCAAAGTGAACTTAATTATATAAAAAAAATGACTTTCCTTACTTCTCTTTTGAAATTCCTATGTAATTAAAATGTTTGTGCTTACATAAATTTGTTGATGTATTTCAGAGAACTTTTAATAAATGTTTGTGTTTCTCATGTAAGCACAAACGATCTCTAGCATGGATTTTATTAGAAACAAGCTCTCTAATGAGCAAAATATGATTATCTTAAAAAGAGGTTATAAATTATTCGTGGAGATTATTGACAGCAGTGCTCTCTATAGATCATTTTTCCAATGGAAAGATGAATACTCTCACCGAGTATAAAAGATGTTGATTTCTCTGAAACCCCAAAAGCTAACAAAAAACTCCATGAAGTTTCTCTCTCTAACTCTGTAGAGCGGCTTGAGCAATTTCGAGGGCTTCTTCAACTGAAGATGCGCTAGCGAGTTTAGCCTTATCAACAAGTGGTTGGCTTCTTGCTAGCTTTGGTAGAAGCTGGAACTCCTGTTTTTAGAGATATGTGCAACAATGGAAGTAATTAAAACACAATGTAGACGTTATCTATACATGATAACAAAACCCATTCTGATGTAATTGCAATGGTCTAGTTTCAAAGACCGTTCCAAAATATTATAATTTTAGTCTCACAGATCTAAAGAAGCATGATGTTCTAAAGATTGGCTAATTCAGAATGTTAACAAGGGAAATGTTATGAAAGACTCTTACCTCAGGAGATCCGCTTTCTACAAGAACACCTTTCAACCTACCTGTTGATGCGATGATTACTCATCAAAGTTAGTTAATTTGCTAAGTTGTGTATTTGCGCAAGGTTCAAGAGTAGGAACTGAAATGAGAAAAAGTGGAAGGATGGTTTACCAGATTCAATCCAGAAGGTAGCGATTTTCGGGTCGAAGTTCCCAACCTCAACTGTTTCTCCCACTGGCCAATATGAATCAGTGGTTAGATACACTGGTAATATTGTTTGAGTAATTGGAAGGTGTACTATTTAGGTCCTAACAAGTTTTACCATTATCCCCGAAAAACTGCCACCAAACTTTTCTTGGGCTCCCTTCATACTCGAATACTCTTGAGTAGAAATACGGAAGATAATCATACCTGTAACATTTTGATCAAGACAGGAACAGATAGGTGAAGATCTGTTGAGAGATAGTCGGAAATTCTACAGATCATGCCAGGTTGAATAAGCTTACGTGTCAGTGTGTGCCGTGAGCAGCGATTTCACACAGTGTTGTGCAGAACGGCGGGCGTGATCAACATGCTCAACACGAGTCATTCGGTCATATATCTGTTCATCACGCAATAACATAATGAGTTTACATTCACAAAATTTGTGGCTTAACATGTTTTATCTGGCAGAAAGTACCTTCAAAGGGAAGGCTGCAACATCTCCAATAGCAAAAATTCCAGGGGTACTTGTCCGGAACAAGCCATCGACCTGTGGTTGAAGATGAGCTCTTATCAAACTTCTAATTGTATGAATTTACTGATGTAAGTTTCTTGTGAGGTTCTAACTTTGAAAACCGATTAATCTTGGAAACTAAATCCGGATGTTTTGTAATAATAATACCTGAATTCCTCCAATAGATTTGTTCATGGCCAAAGTTTCAAAGGGGCCAATAGCAGGCTTAGCTCCAATTCCGATTACAACCTGTAAAGTAAGGATACACAGGTCGTACAAAAGTCAGGATTTCATTGACCCTTCACAGTTTCATTTGATCGAAGTTGTTCTTTTTGCATCATTTGAGAAAGAAAAAAGTGAAGCTGAGCTACAACTATACCGTGTCTGCCTCAATTGTAGACCCATCAGCAAGCTTAACAGCTGATACACGCCCATCTGAACCTGCTTCTAAGTTATTTATGGAAGCACCCTGTAACAGAAAAAGAAACTTAAGTTTACTCACTGTGTTTCTGAAATTCGTAGGTTTGCAGGAAAGCAAAAGCTTCGGCCTAAGCTTTTAAGGTGTTGATCGTGGGTTGATATCTTACCTTAACAAACTTAACACCATTTTGACGGTACAGTTCTTCATATTTCTGAGCAAGCGATGGAGTGAACAATCTTTGCAAAAGCTGATCTTCGGGGAATACAATCTAAAGCACAAAAGCAGCTGTAAGTTAGTACATCTGTTTCACATATTATCTGAACGTTTCCAGGAACTAGAAGTAGTCTTCATTTCTAGCACAATTTAAAGATTCAAGTCAAAGGGATAATAACTGTTGTATCTAGATTCCACGCAACAGCTGCCGCAGCAACCTCCATGCCGATGTAGCCACCACCCACAATGACGACTTTCTTTGCCTTTCCCTGTATCATATATTGGAAGGTTATTTTGTCGCCAAGGGAATTTAAAGTTTCCTGATGACGCATAGTACAACATTGCATTAAGATGACATAACTAATAAGAACGCCCTAAGCTTACCAGAGATGCTATCAGTGAATCAGCATCTGCAACCTCCCGAATATAGTGAACCCCTGGCAAGTTCCCACCAATTTTATCTGGGAACCTGCCATAAAAATTCAAAGAAAATATTGATAGTCTTAATAGACATGGTTGAGAAGGCCTAGTTTCTCTGATGTTGTTTATCAATCAATTGCAAATAGAATGCGACTTTCACTCACCTTGAGGCTGTACACCCTGTAGCGATAATTAGGGATCCATATTTTAACTGCTTCCCTGTGTCTGTTGTGAGGGTTTGCTTTTCAAAATTAGCTCCAGTCACTGGATCTTCATATATTACCTGTTCAAACAAAATGCATTAGTAAGACACAAGAGAATACCACAAATTCACCGATGTACATTACGAACTGAACGATTAATCAAACTAAAGACACTTCACTTACATTCATATGTTTTAGAAAACAAAACTATGAATCAGAAGATGAATTACCTCAATTCCTTTCTCCTTATACCAGTCTGGTGTCTGCCTTTCTCCACCACCTCCAACACAAGTATGAAACCCCTGCACATTCATTCGCCACCCTCAATATAAACAGAATAAACCGCAAAGCTAAACCATACGAATCTTCCAATTAGAAACACTCCTAACTTTATACAAAATCTACCAGAACCCAATCCATAGAAGTTCATGTAGCCAAATAAAGGACCAAGAGAACTAATAGAACCACTCAAATCGATCGAAACAAACACTAAAGTAGGCAAAGCTTACAGGTAAACGAGCTGGCTTCTTCTCTGGTGGGAACAAGTAAGCTTTCGTCAAAGCCGGTCTCTCATAAGGTGCATAAGCCTAATAACAACAACCACAAATCCAACAATCAAACAGAGTAAAACCAAAAGTGATACTGATAAAGAAAACACTAAGGGATCGATTTGAATCACCTCTTTGGTAACAATGCATAGTCGACCATCAGCCATTCCATTTTCTACAAAAGTCCTAGCAGCATAACCAGCAGCATTTCCTCCACCAACAATCACAAACCTAACAAAATCACACAATCAGAAACTCAATTCGCATACAAATTCATCTAAACAAGAATCAAAATTGGAAGAATTATATATACTAACTCGCGATTCTCGTTAGCGAAAGAAGCAGTGACGAGGCCTCTGGAAGCAATTCTAGAACCGATCGGAGAAAAACGAGCGGGAAAACGGCGAGCGAGAGACGGAGAAGACGGACACCAAAGAGATAATCCGGACTTCGTCGGCAACGTGGTTGATGCTAACGCCATGACTCTACGAACTGTAACAACAGAGGGATTATTAGAGAGATAAGATTCGATCTAGGGTTTTGAAAATCGAGGAAGAAGATGGTGGTGAGTGAGAGAGATAAGAAGACCTGGAGACATTAGTTTATAAGAAGAGCCAAAATCAGATTTAATTATTGAAACAAGTGTGAGTCTTTCTCTGTAGTGTTGGCTCTAGAACAAAGCTAAAGGGCAATGAGAGTAGTTTGAAATTTGTGAAAAGAGAGATGATTTATGTAAAAAGATGGGTAGTGAAGAATGGTGCTGACTTGTCTTGTTGCTTTTGATTCATTTTGTCCTTTGTAAACTGTAACAAAAGAGATATTTTATTTGGGTCTTTAGTCTTTACTAATGAAAGATATTTAGGCTTTCAATGGAAGTTGCAAACGGAACAGACCAAACCACTAGCGGACTAGACCATTATATTTTTGAGACGGACAACAATCTGCTGTAGACCAAGTTTATTTCTACAGCGGATTTTTTTAATTTTTGTTGACAAATGACAACAATCCTTAATGCATAATGTTTTACGCTACGAGTGCAAGGGAGCTAGTTTTAAGAGGATGATGATTGAAGTTAGTCACTCTAACCGTAATGTTTTTTTTTTCCTTCAAGCAAATTATTTCATGGATTACGTAGAGATTGTTATGTTCTTGTAGTCTAAGAGAGTTTGATAATTTAGATTTGATACAATAATTTTGTCGACTTCTGAAGGTAAAAGATGGTTTCAACTTTCAAAATCCTCCATTTTCCTTCTTTGATCTCACATTCTCACTTATGAAAGCTTCGAAGCCGTAAACTAAAGGTTCCTTCAAAATTTTCAATTGTTTTTGGATATTATGCATTAATTTAACAAAATGAAAAATGAAAAATGAAAAAAAATATAAGAAAAAGAAGGAAAGACATATGACATGGGCCAGTCCAGAGTTCTAAAAGGCCCAACCATAGGTAGAAAAAACAACAATAGGCGAAACCAAGAAAATAAAATATCCTATTAACCCCCAAAGAATTACAAAACTTCGAATTTGATCCCCAATAATTCAAAACTTTTACACAACTGGCGCCGAAACTTTCCCGGCTTGCTCCAACACCTCAAGAATCTCCGCACGACTCCTCACGATCCTATGAAAAACTTCTCTGATCTGTTGTTGTAACGGCACAAGCTCCTCCTCCATTCTCCGGCATATCTCCGCCATCTCCGCCACTTGCGCCGCCGCAGATTCAGCAGCATCTTTCTCCGCCGGATAATGAAATCCATCTGCGAATTCCATCAACGAGTGACCTAGCTTCTCCATCCTCGTCATCTCCTCCATTAATCCAGCAGATCCTTTCTTCTCTTTCTTCTTCCATTCATCTCCGATCTTCTCATGGATTCCGATCAAACTCTGAGCCCAATTCAAATGTTTCGGCGGCACAGGTAAATGATTCGCTAATCCAGATCTCTCCTGACACGGAACCGCCGCCGTTAACACCCACATTACGAACACCATCACCGTGCTCATTATAAACATCGGTTGAGGCAATCCCGCCGCTTCGTTGCCACGTGGCGGTGTTAGATTCGCCGTCATCGCATGGATCTGCTTCGCCGCCGACCAATTTCTCCCAACCGCCCACGACGACGATTTAAGCTGACCAATTGTCGCTCCTCCTTTACTCGCCGCCGATGATCCACCGCTACGACGACCAAACGACCAAGATCTCTCCGTCGTCTTATTCCCTCCGCCGCCGCCACCGCCTCCGCCGCTAACATTCTCTTTATCCTCAAGACTCAACGCAACGACGAGATTCGCCAACGCGCGTTTCGCTCGCCTCACGTTACCGTCACCTAACGGACGTTGCTCCAATGCCGTTACAGCAATCTCAGCTAAACGCTGGTAATGTCTAACGGAATCGATTCCGTTAACAACGGCGGTGCAAATGTCAAGCGCTTTAATTGACCGGTCTAACATTTCAGGAACTAACCGGTCAAAAGGCGGTTTAGAAATCTGGGTCGGGTCACGGCCCATTAACAAAATCGCTTTGAATTCTGCTTCGCAACAGAGGAAAACATCCATTAGCTTACGAAGCCAAGTCACGGACATAATCTGCTCCGTCGCAGCTACGGAAGCTACCGTGTTCGTTTCATCGGACGGTGGTGGTTGAGGAGGAGAAAGAAGCTCGGTGAATCGATCGGCGATGTGTTTTTGGAAAAGCTCGAGATCTTCTTGTTCTTGTTCGTTGTTGACGTCCACGAATTGGTTGCGACGGATACTAATCCGGCCGAGGAATGATCCTTGATTATCTTGCGCAGGTCTCATGATTTGTTTGAAGGAGGAAGAAGAAGAAGATTGGGAAGGTTTTGGAAATGGAGGATTTATATACGGAGACTAAATAAATTTGTGGTGCGCATGTCTTGTCGGAGAGCTTGAGACCCGTTCTTCGTGCGCAGTTATCTCCTTTTTTCTGTTTCCTATTTTGTCCTTGTAGTGGTTTCGTTATTATCATATTGTACGTGAGTCGTGACATTAAATTTTCAAAAGATTTAAATAGAAATTCAATTATTAAGTTTACTCTCTTTTGGTAAATGAAAACTGTGAGAAGGATGATTGAATTCCAGTAACATTATTCTGATTTTGTTTCCGTGATATTTCTACTGAAAATATTTCAGATTCAAAACTTCCATAATAAAGTGGTACAAGAATATTATCTTCAAGTTTATGGCATCTTTCGAGAACATGTGAGAAGTAATAAATACGATGGTGAAAGTTTTCATTTGCCATAAAAGGGTATTGATTATAGTCCAAATTCTCTCTATCAGTTTCTTCTCTGAGTCCACCAAGCCCAGTTTACAATATTGATATAGCTCAAATTCTCGCCATCAGTTTCTTCTCTCAGTCCACCAAGCCCATTTTAGATCACGATTTCTACATTAAATTTGTGAGAAATAGAAACTTTCTATGATTCTGCTCCAAAAAAAAAAAAACTATGATGTTGTTAAAAAAGAAAAACAATAAAATTCTATGATTTACACTAACAAGAACTGGAGATAGTCAATTTTAAGGTTTTAGGATAAATAATTGCTTATATTCACACACATAAAAAGGATAAATTGTTTATATAAACACCAATAATGATCACACAATGAACACTCGATTTACGTTTTGCCTTCGTCCGCCGTCCGTCTTCTCATAATTTGTTTGATTGTGTTTAATTTAGAGATAACTATAGAATTACGAATTCCAGGCGAGTACTCACAAACCAAAGTACATAATCTCAACACAAATACCCTACTACTACACATGGATTTTTTTTTTGTTTAAAGCAGAGTTAATTAGAAAACAATGATAGTTTTGGGAAATTATACCAAAAAGGGATGAAAAGAAACAAAGATTTATAATATGCATTTAAAGGATCAAACTCAGGTGTCATGTGATAACCACAGTCCACAAACAATATATGTTTTGAAATTTGAATCATGTCTATTATTACCGAAAAGACGAATAGATATATTGTCAATGTCTCTTTTTCTTAGGAATATCTTTAAGGTTCTTAGGGTTTTAACTAATCAAGCCACGACGATCACCTTGTGCTAATTATTTTAAGTTAGGCAGCCATATTTTGTAAATGTATATTAATAATTAGTAATTCCACGCTATTACATAGAAACCAACGTACGTAATCTAAATTAGATTAGTATATAGTCCTAATATGAGGTTCATAGCAAATAAGTCTCTGAATCAATACTCTATTTTGGTTAATATCTAGAGTTAGTAGTTCAAAGAAAAAAAAAATTAAGGTGTTTTCTACCAATTGATCGTTACCAGACTCTGATGCAGAGAAACGTCAATAATATAAGTTTGTCTTCAAATCTGGGAAAATAAAATCTTTCAACGACGGCTATCGACCAAATAATAAAAAAACAAAGTTTAACTTCTTTTAATCAAACTTCAAACTAAATAAATTCAAAATTTGTTGAAAAACCTTGATTACTCTTTAAATAAATCTGGTGTTCAAAAAAAAAAAAATCTTTAAATAAATCTAATTACAACATGCATAATAAACAACTATGAGAAATCTGATCTTAGTATCCTACGCTACATCAAGTTCAGTTCTTTAAAAGGGAGAGAAAACTTAATTATGTATGGTAGAGATATCTCAATCTAATGATTATTATTATCTCGACCAACCATCCCTTGAAAGGCTTGTTTAGTTAATTAAGACAGTTGCTTCATTAGCATCCTCACTAATTAATCACCAGATATATTATTTATGTTGACAAAACATTACCTCGTTTTAAAAATGATAGATGATTAAAACAAGCATTGTGGACCCAAACCAACAAGGTCATTCTATTGCTCCTCCTTAAAGGTAAGCCCTTAATGATTTCAATGATAGAAAACTAAAACTATGCTTAAGTTGGATTATATATCACTATACTCCTATATATTAATTATAAATTTTTTATGTGAAGTTCAGAACCGTTGAGTCCCAATCAATGCTCTTTTACTTCACAAATATAGGCGTTTTCTATTTATTACATTCCGAGAAATTATGATTACTTGAATGCATTAATGTTTAAAATATAATGTTTCTTGCAATTTTAAGGTTTTTATTTTCATTTTGAATATTTTCTCTAGAAATTGGAGTAGAAGAAGATATAGCTGAGAAAAAGATTGCGATATATAGAAGCAAAAGTCACCTTTCTATGTGATCAAATTCACATCGATGTTTGGTAATTGATTTGCTTTAATCCAACGGTCCCACTTTTACATCGTCTTCATATACTATACGTACATGCATGGGTCTTCCGAGACATGTGTTCTATACATAAATGGAAAAACGGTCTATTTCCCCACGGGAAGTAATGACATCATACCAGATAGAGCCCAATCTTTAACCTCGGTCCATATATCCATGAAATAAAAGTTCTATTCCTATTTCTCCCCTAATTGAAAGTTCCGTATCTAAATGTCCCCGAGTCTGGGTTACGTCGGTTTGGTACGTAAACTCGAAACCAAACCATCTATTGGTCGTAACTAAACCACAAAAAAACCTCAATCGTTATTAAAACTCTACCCAGTATGCCTTTAAACCCGACCCAAACGTAACCCAGTTTCTCTTCCTTCACCCAACCCATGAAAATCATGAACAACTTGCGGAAGTAATGAGTGAGAGAGATGACTAAAAATTGATTATAAAAGATGAAGAACTAAATGGATTTCATACTCAAAATTTTCATGGAAAGTAGCAATGTGGATGATCTGGGAATATTATAACAAGGTTGAACGATGACTTCGCAGATCTGAAAACTTGAAAATCAAATAGAATTGAGAGAGAGCGAGCGAGAGAGAGATATATAGAGGAGAAGATGAAGTGTAGAAAAACCTGTAGACAATCCAATTTCTAGTATTCAATTTCTCGAGAAGAACAACACTATAAACACTATCTAATTGCGATCAAAACACAAAGACAACAAGGAATCAAGAGAAAGCTACTAGTAAAATCAGAGTGAGAGAGATAAGGAATACGGACCGAGACAGAACTCGCCGGCGGTGGGATTGGAGCGGAGGAGAGGGGAAGAGCGAGAAGACGTGACGGGATGAGAGTATTACTTGGATCTTAATGAAATCACTATAACTTTTACTGCGCTAATCTCCAAATTGTTATCCGTTCACTTATTTTTTTGCTTTATCATCTTCTTCTTTGTCCCTAATTAAGGAACTCAAATTCACTTCTACTGAAGTATTACTTGTATCTTTTGTCTTGGTCGATTTTGGGGTCAAAAGGATTAAACTTTTAACTACGAGAGAATTGGGTTTGGGTTTCTAAATTTATGTTATTTCTTCTCTTTGATCTTCATCTTTCCATCAATTTCTTTTTATGTGTCTGATAAAGGCTTTAGCTTTATGGATGTGATTAGATAGTTTGATGATGGCTACAAAACGAGAAGAAAATGGAGAGAAGAAGACGAAGAATGAAATCGGGTGAAGAAGAAAGCTGGGTTGGGTTTCAATTAGTTGTAATTGGGTTAAATTGATTTAGATTTAGGTTTAATCTGGTTTAGTATCTTCGTAATTTGGTTAAGCAAACTTTAAACCGAGCAAAACCGATATTTGTGGATAATTAGGTTTTGAACTATCTATTTATGGAGAAATAGGTTTTAAACTTTGAACTCGGGAAGATATACATCGAGAAGTATTTTTTCATGGATATATGGGCCGAGGTTAAAGATTGGGCTCTATCTGGTATGATGTCATACTTCTCATGGGGAAATAGACCGTTTTTCCATACATAAATATATAGTGATTTGTATAAACTAAATGAAACTAAAACATAACAAAAGTAATTGAACAGTTATTTTAGTGATGTGGCAACTGGCGAGTGTTTTGGACATTTTTGTATTAACCGAAAATTTAATTAAGCAAGATTATAAGAAAGCACAAAAAATAATTAAGATTATAAAGGAGCTAGTAAAGGACCATGCATCAAGCATCTTATGTGTTGGAAGTTGGAACAGGTGTATGTATGTATTATGTATCGTAATTTATACGTAAGCATGGTCACTTCTCTAGTTAAGATTCTATTCGACAACAAATTGATGATTTCATTCATCGATATTGTTGTTATAGGGACCCTTATTGTTTTCACAAAGAATTTGAGCATGCTTTATTACGATGATAAGATATTTATTTAATACATTGAATAATAAACACAGAATTAGTATAATGTGATAAACACTTTTCGTAAACATCGGAAAGTATACGAGATTGTGTAAAAAGTTATTGGGTTTGAATGGTAATCCCATACAACTGCAATATAAGGTATATTGTTTTGATAGTTACTAATCACAAAAATTGTGACCGAAAGCGTTACTCTCAAGCTTTTTGTACAATTTTTATGTATCACTATGTTGTACAGTTTTGTACTATTTCGTAAAAACTTACCGCTCCAATTTACGACTAAAATGTTTTATAGTTTTTTGTAACTAATCAAACATATTACTTTGTTAGAACGAACAAAGTATTGCCGTCAAAAAGAACAAACCCGATGTGACATATATGATTATAACTGGTATTTATTATTATTATATATATATAGTATTGCATGACTATCTTTACAAGATGTCAATACGAAAATAAATTAGGAGAAATTTTCTAAACGAAGCGATTTCATTTTTGGCAAGGTCTTCCGATATGTCTCCTAACTAAATCAAAGCCTTGTAATCGAAACTTGTAATGATTGTTATTCCATATATCTTTGAAAAAGCTTCGGTATTGGACGTACTTAATATAATTAGATTTTTACTTATTTATTATATTTAAATTTCAAAAATCACTATAATTCGGCTACATGACTTAATCCATTATTTCACGTTGAAAAAAATATTTTATCAACTTAAAATACACTCCTTATGTATAGAATCCACAAGTTCTTTTCTATCTATAGAATCCACAAGTTCTATCTCTCTTTACTAGAAATTATGTTGCTCGTTATTGTAAACAGAATTCTAATCAATACATCATTCAAATATTTTTTTTAAAAGACACAAAATTTTCATCTTAGATAGGGCTTCGGAATCATTGATAACTTTTTCGAAAAAGAAAGAAGATAGGGCTTCTGAAAATATTAGAAAGATGGAAGGATATTATATTAAATTTGGCTTCATCTTCCTTTGGTTTGCAGCCATCAAGTACTACCCAGGGTCCCGGACCCAGTACCCACAGCCACAAGAAAAAAAAAGTACTACTTTATTAAGTGTGTGTTACGATAAATGAACAGCGTTTTAGTATGTGAATAATTTTTTTTTGTTACAAAATTGTATGTGATTAATTAGTTATATATGTATATATTTTTTTCTTTAAAATCCAACGCAATCCATTCACCCGCAAATACATGTTTTAATGTTTATACCGTATAAGTGCACAATCGACACATGATTTAATTTATTATGTATTAGTGGAAACAGAGGAAAGCAATGCATAATACATGATTACTCATGACTTATGAGCTGCGAGTCTATATATGATGATTAGTTCTACGTATCAATCTAGTTTTCTTCTTAAAATCATTTGGTTTTATAGAATATAAGAAAGAAAAAAAAACAGGAACTTTCGCGGGAGACAGAAGGGTACGTGAAGAGAAAAACATGTAAAAGTGATAAGGGCTTAACGTAATAATACTACAACAAAAGCTCTCTACGTACAACGAGTAATAACACATGAAAATAGAAAGTCGATGAGACGTCGTTTTAAGGTTAGATCGATGAAGAAATATCTCAGGCCCCACCCCTGGGACCCGACCCGACCCGACCTTTGTCTCCTCTCCTTTTAAAAACTCTCCATTGCTTCTTTGTCTTCTCTTCTATAGCTACAAACTCTCAAGAACACAATAAACACAACCTAAGAAAGAAAGCGAGAGAGAGAGAGAGTAAAAACCTAAAGGGTGATATACTTATATATATAATTTTAATTTAAGATAATTATTGTGAATCACTATAATTAAGTTAATTTGAGGAGCTACTAATCATGGGTCATCACTCATGCTGCAACCAGCAAAAGGTGAAGAGAGGGCTTTGGTCACCAGAAGAAGATGAGAAGCTTATTAGATATATCACAACTCATGGCTATGGATGTTGGAGTGAAGTCCCTGAAAAAGCAGGTGATCTCAGCTATATATTAGTTTTTAAGTAACATAATATTTCTCTAACCAATTATAATGATCTTGCACTAATTAACATATATAGTCAATGTAACTCTTAAAATGCATGTTTGATCAAATTTAGGGCTTCAGAGATGTGGAAAAAGTTGTAGATTACGATGGATAAACTATCTTCGGCCTGATATCAGGAGAGGAAGGTTCTCTCCAGAAGAAGAGAAATTGATCATAAGCCTTCATGGAGTTGTGGGAAACAGGTTTCGATTTTTACTAACTCGACTTATATTTTATATAGATTATTAATTCATCGAGAGAGTGTATTATTATCTCAGTATATTGATACTATTTTCAGTAATAAGTTTGTTGGGTTGGGGATACATACGATAGTACATTTTATACTATATTCAATTTATCATGTTATATATAAAATTAAATAATTATATGTTTAGTTTGGCCACGGTTTGAAGCAACGACTAGCCTACTGTCCATGACTAAAGAATCTTTAACGTGTAGTTTCATTCATCTAGCTCGTTTACTTTTGCCTACTTAGTCGAGTTATAAAGTAGTACATTTTAAGTTACTTCATCGAACATTCTCAAAATGTGATACATACGTATTTTCTTATTATAATTTTTTTGTTTTTTTAAGGTGGGCTCATATAGCTAGTCATTTACCCGGAAGAACGGATAACGAGATAAAAAACTATTGGAATTCATGGATTAAAAAAAAGATACGAAAACCACACCATCATTACAGTCGTCATCAACCGTCAGTAACTACTGTGACATTGAATGCGGACGCTACATCTACTGCCACTACTGTCGCCTCTACCACCACAACATCGACTGTCGATAACTTATATTTTGAGGGTTTCACGGATTCTCCTAACCAATTAAATTTCACCAATGATCAAGAAACTAATATAAAGATTCAAGAAACCCTTTTCTCCCATAAACCTCCTCTCTTCATGGTGGACACAGCACTTCCTATCCTAGAAGGAATGTTCTCTCAAAACATCATCGCAAACAATAACAACAAGAACAATGATCATGACACGCAAAGAGGAGGAAGAGGAAATGTTTGTGAACAAGAATTTCTAACAACTAACACAGAAGAATGGGATATGAATCTTCCTCAACAAGAACAACGAGAACCGTTTCAAGTTCCTACAATGGCGTCCCATTTGTTCAATAACTCTACCAATTCGAATATCGAGACAACTATAAGTTATAATCTACCGGCGCTAATAGAGGAAAATGTGGATAACATTGTCCCAATTGAAATTAGCAATGTCCAAGATGGATATATGGCATCAACTTTCGAATGTTTAAAGAGGCAAGACCTAAGCTATGATCAATGGGTAGATTCACAACAATGCTCTAACTTTTTCTTCTGGGACAACCTTAACATAAACATGGACGGTTCATCTCCTGTTGGAAACCAAGATTCATCAATGACCTTGGGATCATCTGCCTTATCTTCATCTTTTCCGTCTCCATTTTAAATTAATGTTTATCGCATCACAGAAACTCACGCTAATTTGTTTATAAGTATGTTCTTTAGTTTTTTCTTTTTTCTTTTCCGTAGAGTCTATTTTCTGATTTTTGTTTACTTTATTATGATCTTGTAATAATGAGTGTTCTAAATTGTTGATGAGGATATGGTGAGAATGTTTGTATGTATGTGGTATTTGTTAACTCATGATTTTACACTTAACTTGATGTAACAAGGAGAAAAAACAAGCACAACTTCCATGTTGCAAATATTCACCACGTTCGTAGACAAATGACAATGCTAATTCATTACATTGGTCACCCGCGTCAAAGTACAACTATGGATTCATTATGGAGTGAAAACCAAGCTTGTCTACACTATCTCCAAGGTAATGTTTCTGTTCTTCCTTCAAAGACTAAACAATGTGTAATAGCCGAGAAGGACATGCTGGCTGGTTTAAATTTGTAGGTTTAGAAGTCACAAAGCTAGAAAGGAATAGGTGTTCAGGTGTTGTTATGGTAGATTTTTAAAAAAATTCCAAAAAAGTTAGAAGGGAGATGATGTCTGTCTCAAATCTAAGACAATGTTACATTAGTGTCACTAGTTAAAGTAGTAAGAATAGTGAGTGATTTAAAAATGGGAATACTGCTGAGAGATTTTGGAAAACTACAAATGTCTATCCAAATCTGGAACTTAGAAAGGAAATCGCGTGTTTGTAAAAACAAATGGGCAAAGTACCCTCTAAGAGAGCTACGATAGCTCTACAAATATAGTACTAATTGAGTAAAGTGGATAAAGCAGAATCCGAAGAAAGTAAGAGAAAAGTCAGTCGCACCTCTGAGAGAGTTCCTAAAACTGTACAAGTATAGACTGTGAGAAAAAAGAATAGTAGAAAGTTTAGAGAAACAAGTGACCTCATATGGTTTTGAAGATCAAATGGAGATCATGATTATACAATCAATTTAAAATTCTTTCTACATCTCCATGTGAACATGTGATGAATGTTAATATTCCTATCCAGCCCCGGCCCAATATATT
Organism: Arabidopsis suecica; assembly: GCA_019202805.1. Classification (NCBI taxonomy): domain Eukaryota; kingdom Viridiplantae; phylum Streptophyta; class Magnoliopsida; order Brassicales; family Brassicaceae; genus Arabidopsis; species Arabidopsis suecica. The sequence goes on from CM032906.1 coordinate 431,304, forward strand.
TGGGAGCCTTAGGGCAAAAAATTATTTTGGGCCTATTATTATATATAAAAAGAAAATTTAGTTATTTTTTCCAAAAATTTGAGGATTTTTTTATAGTAAAAATTGTTATTTTAAAATTTTTGGGTCTTTTTATATTTTTTCTTCTAAAGAATTAGGCCTCTTGAAATTTAATTCTCATATTAATGATATTTTTAAAAAATATTTGGACCTTTTTTATATATAAATTTTTCGGAAAAAAAAAGCCCCGGGCCGTCGCACCTCCGCCCCACCCTTTTGAGCCGGGGCTGTTCCTATCAAGTCTATATGTTTGTGCTGTCAAACTTGGCTTGGTTTATATGATGCCAAGTTTGCAGAGAGATGTTAAGCACACATAAAAAAGCGAAAACACAAGTCCAAAAACCCAACATTGACAATGCAAGATTATGATATATTAGCCCATGTCGTTAGGTTTCTAACAAAATGTATTCATATAAGTATGTGTGTGTAATGAACATCAATGAAGTAACTAGATTTTCCTCTTGTACAACATCTCTTTCTTCCTCATTTCTTCTTCATAAGAAATCATCTTTAACTATTTTATTGTTCTTGTACAGATTTTTCTTTTTTTACTCTTTCAATTTTATTATATAAAACTCATTGAAAGGAGAATAACTTGATATTTAATCCGAGCCAATACTAAAGTCATGAAATAAACATGGCTGATCCTAAGTATCTAGAGGCCTAGAGTAATTTTAAAAGTGGCATTTATATTTTTTTATATATAATTCTTTTAGTTAATTAGTTGAAATATTTTTTTAATTATTTTTTTTCTGTAAATCTTAAGTTTTCATAAATGATAGAACAAACATCATAAAATAGAATTAAGGAAAATTGCAATCGCATGTTTGAAAGATAAAGTAAAACTATTTCCCAATAAGAGCATTTCTATCATAGAGATTCCAATAATAGTGAACGAAAACGTTTATCTGTTCATATTCCCATGATAGTTCTCAATAATGATTTCTCTCTTTTTATCCAGAGAGTATCACACGTACTCAAGCACCTACAACACTCTGCAGCCACCCTAGGACTCTACTTCATTTACATCAGAATTTAGTAACTCAAACAAACATCGACAAAGTAAAGCACACTTGAACACTTTGATGGGCCTGCTTACAAACATAGGCCCAGAAAACAAACGCCCAGCCCACAAAGAAAACTTCTTTTCCTTCTTCGATACACCAAAGATGGTTGTAAACACATAACACATCAATCAACAGAGAAATCGTCAGACTTTATGTCAAATCGTTTGACTTCACAACATTTTCCAACTCTCTAAAGCAAAGGGTAAAAGAGTCTTTTTATGTATCTATTATGGCATGATGGAAAAGGTCTGATGTAAAGTGGCCCAGATGAAAAGAAAGGGAGATTGTCATGGCATCCTAGGTGAATATCTCATGAGTCACTACAGGAAAAACGCGTATTAATAGCATTTGAAGATAGCGTTTTCTATGGTAATGCTATTGTTATTGTTTGTCCTGTTAATTTATAGCGTTTCTTGAAAACAAACGCTATGTTTTGTTACGCGGCAAAAAGTAATTCTGATCCCGCCTAATTATCTGTGTATTCAATAGCATATCCATTATTTCAACGCTATAACATTGTCAACCGCGAAATAAAAATTTTGTTGACCGCGAAATAAATTGTTGACCGCCAAAGAAAAGGAAAATTTGGGTAAAAAATAAACCCAATCGATTAAAAATTAGGGTTGTGTCTCAAGAAAATACCCCTTTCTCTCTCTCGTTTTCCTCTTGTTTCTCAATCGACATTTCACTTTGATCTCTTGCTCCTAATTTGTATTCTCTGTTTCGATCTAAAAATTTTCAACATAGTGTCGTTCCTTTCTTTGTATCAATCTCTCTTTCAATCTCTCTTTGTCTCGATCTCTCTATCAATCCCTCTTTGTCTCGATCTCTCTATCAATCTCTCTTTGTCTCGATCTCTCTATCAATCTCTCTTTGTCTGGATCTCTCTTTGTCTGGATCTCTCTATCAATCTCTGTCTTCGTCATCTGGGTCGGTGGAAATCGAATTTGTTTGGTCGATTTTGGCATTGAAGGTAAAATAATGGTTGGGTTTTCAGATTTAAACTATATGTTTGGTCGAATTGGTGAAATTTGGGAATTTGAGATTTAAACTCAAAGTTTAGTTAGTCGATTTTCAATTTGTTAATTTGATTTAATTGTTTTGATTTTGATAATCGATTTCTAATCTGTCTGTATATATTTGACTGTTTTTGCAGTTCAGTTTTGAACCAGAAGAAGTAACAGGTATGTGTGATTTTGTTTCTAAGATTAATCTGAGTTGTGTTTTTTTCTAAGGTAGTGATTATGTCAATTTCTTTTTGCAGACAGTCTTCAAAGTTGCAAGGTTCTGTTGTTGGCGATTGTTTTTACTCCGTAAGCTGTTATTTTCTAACTCATTTGTTTCACTGCAAGTATGTGTTGATTTGATTAAAAGTTAGTTGAGTGTCTTATACTTTGAATTTATCATCATAAATTGTAAAATCGGTGGTGGAGCTGTGGTCCTATTGTTGTGTTATGGACAAGGCATGGGTGTGGCTTCCAAGGTATGAGTTTCTTTGAGATATGAACTTTTGTATTTTCATTCATTGATTGATAACAAATACTTTTGTGGTATGATTATAATGATATGAACTCTGTATGGTCTGATTAAACATATAGGGCTAGCCGAGAGTATGTGGAAGGAGCAACAAATTTTGTGACTGCATCATCAAGGAGGTTGGGGAATCCATCTGAAATTTTCTGTCCCTGCATCGATTGCCGCAATGTTTGCCATCAACTTGTAGACACAGTAGTGGACCATCTTGTGATCAAGGGTATGGATAAGAAATACATGAGGCTATCGTGTTGGAGTATGCATGGTGAAAGAAAGTCTGATATTTCTGATAGTGTTCCCACATCAGAAACTGAGGCTTATGATTTGCTTAGGACGGCTTACTTTACTGGTGAAGGCAGTCCACAGCCATCAAACAACATTGGAGGAGAAACTGAGGAGAGTGAAACTACAGAAGACTCTGAGTTTAGGAAGAAGTTGAGAGATGCTGAAACTCCATTGTACTCGACGTGCTCTAATTACACCAAAGTTTCTGCAATAATGGGCCTTTACCGCATCAAAGTGAAGAGTGGAATGTCAGAGAACTACTTTGATCAGCTATTGACGATAGTCCATGACATGCTTCCTAAAGACAATGTGCTGCCAAAGTCTACAGATGCAATGAAGAAGTTCTTGAAGATTTTTGGGTTTGGATATGATGTCATTCATGCATGCAAGAATGATTGTATCCTCTATCGGAAACAGTTTGATAAGATGGAAAGCTGTCCTAGATGTAGTGCTTCTAGATGGGAAATGGATAAGCATAGTGGTGAGGAAAAGAAGGGGATTCCAGCAAAGGTCCTTAGATATTTTCCAATCAAGGACAGATTTAGGAGGATGTTTAGATCAAAAAGGATTGCTGAGGAGTTGCGTTGGCATTCAAGTAATGCAAGTGAAGATGGTACAATGAGACACCCTGTTGACTCTATATCTTGGGCTCAGGTGAATGAGAAATGGCCAGAGTTTGCTCTTGATCCAAGAAATCTTCGTCTCGGTCTTTCTACAGATGGGATGAACCCTTTCTCCATTCAGAACACCAAGTATAGTACTTGGCCAGTATTGTTAGTGAACTACAATATGGCTCCAACTCTGTGTATGAAGGCTGAGAATATAATGTTGACTTTGTTGATTCCTGGTCCAACAGCTCCCAGCAACAATATTGATGTCTATCTTGCACCATTGGTTGATGATTTAAAGGATTTGTGGAATGAGGGTATTGAGGTCTACGATGCATTTTTGAAAGAGAATTTCACACTTAAAGCTATGTTGTTGTGGAGTATCAGTGACTATCCTGCGTTAGGGACCTTGTCTGGCTGTAAAGTGAAAGGGAAACAAGCGTGTAACGTATGTGGAAAGGATACACCTTGTAGGTTATTCTGAAAGTTGATCTGGTCATTAGACCTGAAGCTTGTTTGTGGAGACCAAGTCCCGAAATGTTTGTGATGGGTGATGCATTTAAAACGAAGATAGCATGGCCAGTCCATAGGTTAGAATTAATGGATGCACCTGCACATGCACAACATGTAGGCAGAAGATCATCTACTCCGGTAAATTTTGAACATTCTCTTTTTTTGCTAAAGTGTGAAATTGATGTGTTACAATATTGATGTTGATGTGATGTAGTTAAATAATTCTGTTGTTTTTGGGTGCTAGAGTGCAAGTAACACAATCAGGACAGACAAAGGAGCACAGGAATTAGGCAGAAGATCATCTACTCCGGTAACTTATGAGCATTCTCTTTTTTTTTGTGTGGAAAAAAAATAATGTGTACAGTCTCGATGTTGTTGTGATGAATGTAATTGATAATTGTGGTTTTTTGGGTGCTAGAGTGTGAGTACCACCAGCACAGGGAAAGGAGTAAAGAAGAAGTGCATCCTGTTAGACTGCAATAACTCTGGCCGCAAAGTTGCAGAAGGCAGAGTGTGCTCCACTGACCCAGCTGTTCTTATCCATCACGTCCCATTAGGTCAGAATGCTAGCAAAGTGTGGGTAGAAGTTTCTAAGATTGATGATGCACGTGTGTGGAGACCCAATTCAGAAATTGAATACATTTCTGATGCAATAGGCACTACAGTTGCTTGGCCAAATGATAAACTCTTGTTCATCTAAGCCTTCTAAGTATAATCTCGATTTCAACTTTTTGTACTCGTAGTCAACAAACTAAGTACTTATTTAGTATGTGTGTTTTGGATGAATTTATGTTTTTTTTTATTTTATCAGTTATATTTTCTCCTCTCAAATATAAAATTGCAAAAGTACACATATATCAAAAAAAACAAATATACGTAAAATTATATGTACAAACATTTTATTTAAAGAAAAAAACTCAGCACATTAAAAATAGAAAACGTCTACTTTTTCATAATTATCCACATATATACATATTCATTTGTTTTATACATAAATCATATAATATTATTTGACGAATAATTAATTTGTAAAATTATGCATAATCATATCTGAATATCAAATATTATAGTTTATTTATATTTTTATTGTTAATTTAATAATTTGATCAAAATCCAATTTTTATCACTCTATACCCTAAACCCTATACCCTATACCCTTTAGGGTATAAGGTTTAGGGTATAGAGAGTTCAATCTTAAAAGTAAGTTTACTATTAATCTATTAACAAAAAATATTCAAATATATATTTCAATTCTTAATTTGATAAATATAGAAAGATGTTTCAATATTCAATTCTCTATACCCTAAACTCCATACCCTAAACCCTTTAGGGTATAGAGTTTAGGGTGTAGAGAGATCAAATTTGAAAAACTTAGTTTACTATTAAATCTATAACAATATATACTTCAAAAAATTATTCAATAATACTAAGTATATTAAATTAAAAAATTCATAACATATTACAAATCAAAATCAAAATTACTATTTTTTTTCCTTTTAAAAAACGTTTAAATGAGATAATAAAAATAAATAAGAACATAGCCAATAGGAAGAGATTATTCGGATAGCTGACGTGGCGTAATATCGGACCGTTGGATCAGAACTTCTGTTTCTCGATCAAGGGAATTAATTTTGTTCTTTTTTAATTTGCCTCAGCAATAATAAATACTCCTCGCGCGACGTTCCGTCTAGCTTCTCTTTCATTGGAAACAAAACTCAACTCAAGAAACTCTGCAACTCCACGACGGAAACGAATCCAGATCGACGACGACAATGACGAAGCCAGTCGACGACGATGAATCGTCAAACTCCTGACGATAAAGCCAATCGTGCCGAGTCGATTGTTTTATAATTTTCTTTTCTGTCGATTGTTTTCTAGATTCAACAATTTCTTTCTGATTGTTTTAACTAATTCATATGATTAACAGGTGAAGTTTATGGAGATGGAGAAGTAATCGTCAAATTCCCTTTTCTATTTGTAAGCTACTTAAGTATGTTTATTAAAATTTGTATTACTTTTTTAGTTCAGGAAAAATTAACAGAAACTTAGACGAAGACGATGTTCATGTTCCTGTTCTTAATTGCAGAAGATTCGAGGAAGAAGTTGCAGAAGATTCGAGGAAAAAGTTGCAGAAGACGATGAAGGAGGAAGCGAAGAAGACGAAGCAGCATTTTTTTTTTTTTTTTTTTTTGTTTTTTTCTGTAAAACAAATAATTAGAATTTTTATTTGGGCTTAGTGGGCTCTCTACAAACCACAACAAAATCCAAAACCCAAATTGTTATTTTTAAAATTTTATGCCCATATGAATTTATCATTTAATAAATTATTTTAGATTAATTTTTTTTATTTACCAAAATATTATAATATAATATATATATATATATATATATATATATATAAAATAGATCTCAAATTATTAAAAATTTACAACAAAGATTATCTAAACAAAAAAACCACAGATTTTTGTAAATAATCAAAATTCAAATTAGACAATCGATAACATATTTTAAAACGCAATAGATATTATGATGATTAACTGCTATAATAAAAACTGCTATTAAATAAAATCTTTAGCAACAAAAGTAAACTGCTATTAATATATTAATTGGAAATAACTACCAAATGCTATATTAAAGGGTGCTATAAATTAACTATTTAATAACAGAAATGAATTGCTATTGAAAACTCTACAATTGCATATAAAACAACGCTATCATTAAAATATTAATAATAGCAATACGATAAAGCGCTATCGAAAGTGGCAGACCTATTATCGCGGGCGATGATATAGCGTTTTGTTTAACGCTGTTATTTTTTACCATAGCGGTTTTGTGACGTTATTAATACCCGATTTTCCTGTAGTGAGTGAATCATTGAAATTTAGTATTTACATGTCGGTCACGGGGCTTTAAACTGATGTGCTTCTCTCGCGTCTGGCCTTACTGCTTTTTTGTATATGTGATCTTAAAATCTTTTCGCCATTCTATCTCATGGCTTCTTCTTCTTCTTCTTCTTCGCTTCGCAACTGGACATACCACGTCTTTGCGAGCTTTCATGGAGAAGACGTCCGTAAAACCTTTCTCAGCCATTTACGCAAACAGTTTATCTGCAATGGGATCACGATGTTCGATGATCAAGGGATCAAGAGAGGCAAAACCATTACCCCTGAACTCACACAAGGGATTAGAGAATCGAGGATCTCGATCATCGTACTCTCAAAGAATTATGCTTCTTCCAGCTGGTGTTTGGATGAGCTACTGGAGATATTGAAGTGCAGGGAAGATATTGGACAAATAGTGATGACAGTCTTCTACGGAGTAGATACATCTGATGTGCGGAAACAAACCGGAGAATTTGGGATCGCTTTCAACAAAACTTGTGCCGGTAAAACGGAGGAGGAGAGCAGAGGATGGAGCCAAGCTTTGACCGATGCTGCCAACATAGCAGGAGTAGACTTCAAAAACTGGTTTGCATTTTACTATTTATAGTTTTTTTTCTTCCCTTATGTGGAAATCAAGACAAAAAGGCAAATAACGTGTTTTACTCTGAATATGTTGAACTTAAATGATTTTAAGGAAATGTTTTCGTTGAATAAGTATTGTAATCTCTTGTATCATGCATATCAGAAATGTTGTACATTATTGGGAAAAGAAGAATGTTATCTCTATAATTATTTTCTGATGGAATATTTGATATAAACATTAATTTTTTTTTTTCTTTTTCTTTTGTTAGCAAAAATGAGGCGGAAATGATTGAGGAGATTGCAAACCATGTTTCTAACCAACTGAATGTGACACCGTCTAAGGATTTTGATGGCATGGTAGGACTAGAGGCTCATTTGAGAGAATTGGAGTCTTTGCTAGATTTAGATTCAGTTGGAGTTCAAATGGTTGGAATCTACGGTCCTGCGGGCATTGGTAAGAGTACCATTGCTAGAGCTCTACATAGTCGACTTTCTAATAGGTTTCAACATAATTGTTTTGTGGACATCCAATGGGAAAGCTTCCGCATTGGTTTTGATGATTATGGTTTGAAGCTGCGTTTACAAGAAAATTTTCTTTCAAATATTTTGGACCTAAGTGGACTGAGGATAAGCCATTTAGGTGCCATAAAAGAACGGCTATGCAAGCTGAGGGTGCTTATCATTCTTGATGATGTGAACCATATGAAGCAACTAGAGGCGTTGGCAAATGAAACTACGTGGTTTGGTCCTGGAAGTAGGATTATTGTGACAACAGAAAACAAAGAGCTTCTGCATCAACATGGTATCAACAATACGTACCATGTGGGGTTTCCATCTGATGAAAAAGCGCTCAAGATCTTATGTCGATATGCTTTTAGGAAAAGCTATCCACATAATGGTTTTAAAAAGCTTGCATTAAGAGTAACAGAGCTTTGTGGCAACCTTCCATTGGCTCTCCGTGTGGTGGGTTCATCATTACGTGGGAAGAATGAGGAGGAGTGGGAAGAAGTAATACGCGGGCTAGACAGTATTTTTGATCATCAAGATATCAAGGAAGTACTAAGAGTTGGTTATGAGAGTTTACATGAGAATGAGCAATCTCTATTTCTCCACATTTCAGTCTTCTTCAACTATCGAGATGTTGATCTTGTGACAGCCATGTTGGCTGACAAGAACTTGGATGTCAAATATGGGTTGAAAATCCTAGTAAATAGATCTCTCATATATATATGTAACCATGGAGAAATAGTGATGCACAAGCTACTGCAACAAGTGGGTACAAAAGCGGTTGAAAGAGAAAAACCTTGGAAACGCCGGATCTTAGTAAATGCTCATGAGATTTGTGATGTTCTTGAACGTGGCAAAGTAAGTTTTCCCTCCTGTATTGTGTCATATTGTTTTGCTCATTAAACAAGTCATTTGGTGAAGATAGCAAATCCTACCTATCGTACTAACAATTTCCTATTATTTGGAATATTGGTTTAGGGTACTAGAGAAGTGTCTGGCATATCATTTGATACATCAGGAATCAACGAAGTCATTATAAAAAAGGGAGCTTTTAAAAGAATGCCCAATCTTCGATTCCTCAGAGTTTACAAAAGTAAAGATGATGGAAATGATGTAGTGTATATACCAGAGGAGATGGAGTTTCCACGTTTTCTAAGGTTATTAGATTGGGAGGCATACCCAAGCAAGAGTCTTCCTGCTAACTTTAATGCAGAATCTCTTGTCGAACTCATATTGTCAGATAACCAGCTCGAGAAGCTTTGGGAAGGATCTCAGGTTAGTTTATATATAATTTCTTACTTTGATTGTATGAAGTATATATTCTTTTCTTTTTTTTTTTAAAAAAAGTATGAAGTATATATATATATTCTCTTATAAATGTGTTGATGTTTTTTTCTGTTGTGTTTGTTTTTACATTCAGCACCTTCCAAATCTCAAGAAGATGGATTTGAGACATTCCTATAATCTAAAGCAACTCCCAGACCTTTCAAATGCTACAAATCTCGAGAGCTTGGATGTGCATAGTTGCGAGAGTTTGGTAGAGGTTCCTTCCTATATTGGAAATCTTCATAAACTAGAAGAGTTGAAAATGGGTTTCTGTATGAATCTACAAGTTGTTCCGACTCTCGTCAACTTGCCATCTCTTGATTTTCTCGACATGAAGGGATGCTCACAGTTGAAAAAATTTCCAGATATTTCCACGAATATCAGATCACTCGTAATCCCAGACACAATGTTAGAAGAATTGCCTAGATCGATTAGGCTTTGGTCTCGGCTTCAGTTTCTCAGTATATACGGCAGTGTCAGAGATCCACTTGTCGGTCGCGCAGATATTGAGAAAGTTCCAGATTGGATCAAAGATCTTCCTAGATTACAATCTCTTCAGATATTTGGCTGTCCAAAACTTGCATCACTGCCAGAGATCCCTAGCTCACTGGATACACTAATAGCAAACACTTGTGAATCATTGGAGACCCTTGCATCTTTCCCTATTGACTCTCAAGTTACTAGTCTTTATTTCCCCAACTGCTTCAAATTGGTACAAGAAGCACGAAAAGTGATTACTCAGCAATCATTGTCGGCATGCCTGCCCGGAAGAACAATACCTGCGGAATTCCATCATCGAGCTACAGGAAATTCCTTGACATTCCGCCCAGGTTTCTTTGGATTTAGGATTTGTGTCGTGGTTTCGCCTAAACCAGCGATGGGAGAACATATTCGTCATTACTCAATGTCTCGCATATGCATAAACGGTTGCCCCACTGATCAACACATACTTACGGGTCTCCGTGAGATCCGAGGGGAACATCTATGTATAACTCAATTTAATTTGTCTGGCGAAGCTCGATCGCTTGAACTGGAGAAAGAGATATTGTTGGAAATCATCACCACACACCAAGAAGTCGACATTATTGAATGTGGTGTCCAGATCTTGACGGTTGAAACCGACAGAACAATAAGAAGCTATGAATCTATATCAGAACAAGTGTCTGCAGACGACGTTGAGAATATCTCTGGTGGGAGCAATGAGTTTGATGAACTCAGAGTATAACTTCCCAAAGCCTGACAAGGTATCATTCTGATTTGTATCTTTTTATTTTGATTTCACATGTTCTTTTATATAGCTTTCTAAATACACACCCGGCACTAAGACGTGAGTATTTGATGTTGTTGTACTGATCAACTTTCTGTTTAACCCTTACTATTAGTATGGACATCAATAATTTAGTTTTCAATCGATAGGCTTCCATTGGTTCCTAGTGTTCTTGAACTTGTAGGCATCGGTTACACAAGAGTGAGTTTCTTCTTCTACCATTTTGTCTTTGTATCACTTGAACCAAGCTTTAGTGAACCTGTTTCGAGGATATAGATGATTCATCGCATCACTTTTGGATTTAGGACCGAACCTCTGCAATTTAGTGTATTAATAATATGATATCAGAAATGGATTGCTTTCATGTAGTATTGAGAGTATAATGCTTTAAGCCTGTGTTTGGTTTCATGTAGTATTGAGAGTATAAGACTCAAATTCTCGAGAAAATTGTTTGGTATCTGTTTCAGAGAGGCTTTGTTTCAGAAGGTCAAGAACACATACAAAGACATATTAGGGAGCAGGTGAATCAAAGGAGGAAGAAGAAGAAGAAGAGCCTTGTTGAGTTTTCTAATGAATCAGTTATTGATCCATTTCTCTGTAACTTTGAATTAATGTCTCTGTGCAACTATGTATTGTAAAACCATGTATTGTAACCAAACAAAAAGATATATGTATTGTTTTACAAAATTTGAATTTTTTTCTTAAGAACCCCGATAGTGGTTTTAACCATTGATTGGAGGACAGAAAAGTTAAGAATTCTTATGCAAGTTTTTAAGTTTGAGAAATGCTAAATTTCTACTTTAAAAATGCTAAGAACCCTCATGGGGTTGTAACCATTGGAGATGTTCTTAAATAAACATTTATGATCTTTAATTAAGTATAGTTTAGTTTTAAACCTTTAGATAAGCTAAACCGACGACCGAATTATATATCGGGTCGGAGTATCCACCTGATCCGGTTTAAGAAACACTTTATTGAAAAGACGAAGAGAGTTTGCACTTTCTTCTCCAAACAAATCTGTGCCGTTACAACTCACAATCCTCTCTCATTACCTCTCATGAGCTGTTGGAGATTCTGAAGTGCAGGGAAGATAATGGACAAATAGTGATGACTCTCTTCTACGGCGTACATCCATCTGATGTTCGGAAACAGACCGGAGAATTTGGTATGGCTTTCAATGAAACTTGTGCTCTTGAAACAGAGGAGGAGAAGAAGCAAAAATGGAGCCAAGCTTTGAACGATGTTGGTAATATAGCTGGAGAACATTTCATAAACTGGATTATTAAAACTTACGCTTCTAAGTTTGAATCTTATATGGTAACAGGATCGTGGATTTGGTAAATCATCTGATACATCAATAAACAAGAAATGGTTCATAAATGAGTGGCATTTGAAGCAGATGAGTAGTCTTCTCTTCTTAAGAGATTACTGGAGAAGGTGTGAAGGAAAGGTTCATATGCTGACTACAAACATTAATATTTCATCACGTCTAATAATGTGACCACTTTGGCTTTCATTAACGTAACAAGATCAAACTTGATATGTCCTGTCCAAGCTGGAGGAGCTCTGAGAAGGAATCCAGGTTTAGTCTTGTTTTACATTTCAACCGCTTTCAAATCTTAAGAGGAAGAATTCGAAGCAAAGGTCTAAATGTCAAAGAGTCACAGTAAAGTAAACAAGTTTAGTTTCCTACAAGACTCTAAAACTTGAAAGGAACCAAACCTGTTGTCAAAGTTTTTGTAAATATTCTAATAAATAGAAGGATCTTCAGTCTTCACCTTTTGTTATATTGACGAATGTTTATAATTGTAAGTATGTGCTAAGCTAAAATATAGGAATTCATACATAATTAGTACTTTATTTTATCAAGAAGACAAATCAAGAAACATTATATCTTTTGAAGTTGCTTCCATTAGTCATTACGTGTTTGTCTTAATATAGCTTTCCAGTTAAAATACATTGTGAAGTATGTGATTTTGTTACTTTTTCTTTTAGCCTTATCTTTTCTTCTTCTTTGTATATCCGCAAAACATTTTTCTGTCACTTACGCAAATAGTTTATCTTTTTTCTTTTAGCCCTATCTCAATGGGATCATGATGTTTGATGTTCAAGGTTGATCGAAGCCATAAGATCTCCCTTCACATGAGCTAAATAAGAATTAGAGATTTCAATTGTGATTCTCTTGAAGAATTATGCTTTGTCGGACTAGTGCTTGAACGAATTGCTGGAGATGCAAGAACACCGTGGGAAGTACTGTTTGTTAGCAAGAAAGCTTTTGACTTTTTGAGAGAGAATGCACGTCACCGGGCATGGACATTTTTTCATTGTGAGTCACCTTTAACCAAAACTTGTTATAAAGAATGATACTTATTAAACTTAGGGGATAAGATTACCAGCACCTCTCCTAAAACGTAAAATATATAATCTAATATAAACTTGAGATAATATATTGGTTGTGTGTCTTTGTGTCATGGAAGAAGTCAAATAAGACAAACAAAAAAGTCAATGGTGAATCCATAGACAATTTTTGTATATCCGATCTTCAACTTTTCTCGCTACTCAAAACTCATGGCTTCTTCTTCTTCTTCGTCTCGCACGTGGAGATACCGCGTCTTCACGAGCTTCCACGGACCAGACGTCCGTAAAACCTTTCTCAGCCATTTACGAAAAGAGTTTATCTGTAATGGGATCACCATGTTTGATGATCAAGGGATCGAGAGAGGTCAAACCATTTCCCCAGAACTTACACAAGGGATCAGGGAATCGAGGATCTCGATCGTGGTGCTCTCAAAGAACTATGCTTCCTCGGGCTGGTGCTTAAACGAATTGGTGGAGATTTTGGAGTGCAAGGAAGACGTGGGACAGATCGTGATGACTGTCTTCTATGGAGTAGATCCATCGGATGTACGAAAACATACTGGAGAATTTGGTATCGCTTTCAGGGGCGGATCTAGGTGCATGGGAGGTGGGGCACGTGCCCCACACTAAATTATGCATTTTAGCTTTTACGCATATACATTTAGAACGATGCAGCACAATTGGTTGAGTGCTTCTACTCCTCCTCCTTCCTTAACCAGGATCGAGACTAATTGAAGTCACTTTTTCTTCTTTTGACCTTGCTTTTTTCTTCCATCATAATCAATAATTTAATCCTTTTTTCTTCCATCATAATCAATAATTTAATCCTTTTTTCTTCATTTGGTTTATGTAACATTCACTTTTAAATTTCTTTTAAAATTTCTTTATTAATTGATTAAACATTATATGTCTCATGATATATTTCTAAAATGTTTGATATATATTTATTTAGTTTTATGTGAAATAAATTATAGGTATTGATGAACTACCTATTTATCACAAATTTATATTTTAATAAGAACTAATATATGTAATAATTTTGATAAAAAAATAAATATAGTAAGTAAATGAATAATGCCCCATGCTATATATTTTTCTAGATCCGCCACTGATCGCTTTCGATGAAACTTGTGCTGGTAAAACAGAGGACGAGAGGCGAAGATGGATCCAAGCTTTGAAGGATGTTGGCAACATAGCCGGAGAACACTTGCAAAACTGGTTTGTTTGTTTACATTCCATTAATTTGGGATTTTTCTCTTTCTCAATATGATATGCGCAATTTTTTCTGAATGAACATGGTGATTTATTTCTCTTATTAGGGATACTGAATCGAAGATGATTGAAAAGATTGCTAGGGATGTTTCAAACAAACTAAACGCTACACCTGCTAGGGATTTTGAAGACATGGTGGGACTGGAAGCACACTTGAAGAAGATACAGTCTTTGTTACATTTAGATTTGGAGGATGAAGCTATGATTCTTGGAATCTGTGGCCCTGCAGGCATTGGTAAGACGACCATTGCCAGAGCTTTACATAGCCGACTCTCTAGCAGTTTCCAGCTCACTTGTTTTATGGAGAATCTTAGGGGAAGCTACAATGGTGGTCTTGACGAGTATGGTTTGAAGCTGCAATTACAAGAACAACTTCTCTCCAAAATTTTAAACCAGAATGGTATGAGGATATACCATTTAGGTGCAGTACCGGAAAGACTATGCGACCAAAAAGTGTTTATCATTCTTGATGACGTGGATGATCTGAAGCAACTTGAGGCTTTGGCAAATGAAACTAACTGGTTTGGTCCTGGAAGCAGGATTATCGTAACCACAGAAGATCAAGAAATTCTGGAGCAACATGATATCAAGAATACATACCATGTAGATTTTCCAACTAAAGAAGAAGCTTGTAAAATATTTTGTAGATATGCTTTTAGACGGAGCTTAGCACCATGTGGTTTTGTACAGCTTGCCGAAAGAGTAACAGAGCTTTGTAGTAACCTTCCTCTGGGTCTCCGTGTCATGGGTTCAACTTTACGCGGAAAGAAGGAAGGTGACTGGGAAGGTATATTGCATAGGCTAGAAAATAGCCTTGATCAACAGATCAATGGAGTACTTAGAGTCGGATACGACACTTTACATAAGGATGATCAATATCTGTTTCTCCTCATTGCATTCTTCTTCAACTACCAAGACGGTGATCATGTGAAAATAATGCTCAGTGACAGTAATTTGGATGTCAGTCTCGGTTTAAAAACCCTCGCGTATAAATCTATTATACAAATAGCTAACGACGGAAATATAGTGATGCATAAGTTACTACAACAAGTGGGTAGAGAAGCGGTTCAATTACAAGATCCTAAGATAGGCAAAATCCTAATAGATACTGATGAGATTTGTGATGTCCTCGAAAATGGATCTGTAAGATTTTCTTTACAACTTTTTTTTAATATATCCATTAATAAACCATGTCATTTGGAAAAACACTCTATTGTGCTAACGTTTTCTTCCTTTTTTTTTTGAATATTAATTAGGGTAGTAGAAGTGTGATGGGTATATCTTTTGATATATCCACAATCCAAGATGGCGTGTATATAAGCGCAAGAGCTTTTAAAAAAATGTGTAATCTTCGATTTCTCAACATTTACAAGACAAGATGTGATGGAAATGATAGAGTGCATGTACCAGAGGACATGGGTTTTCCACCTCGTCTAAGGTTACTACGCTGGGACGTATACCCTGGAAAATGTCTCCCTCGTACGTTTAATCCGGAATATCTTGTGGAACTCAAATTGCAACATAACAAACTCGAGAAGCTTTGGGAAGGAACCCAGGTTGGTTTTTATATTTGCTTACTTTCGAATACTTGAAGTATGTGCGTTCTCTCATCATGTGTTGATGAAATTTCCTCTTTTGTATCGTTTTACATTCAGCGGCTTACAAATCTCAAGAAGATGGATCTGACTGAGTCCCGGAAGTTAAAGGAACTCCCGGATCTTTCAAATGCTACAAATCTTGAGCAACTGACTCTGGTTAGTTGCAAGAGTTTGGTAGAACTTCCTTCTTCTATTGGAAATCTTCATAAATTAGAGTGGTTGCTGGTGGGTCTCTGTAGAAATCTACAAATTGTTCCGTCTCACTTCAACTTGGCATCTCTTGAAAGAGTCGAGATGTATGGATGCTGGAAGCTGAGAAAACTTGTAGATATTTCCACGAACATCACAACACTCTTTATCACAGAAACAATGTTAGAAGAATTTCCTGAATCAATTAGGCTTTGGTCTCGCCTTCACACTCTTCGTATACAAGGCAGTCTCGAGGGATCACACCAGAGTGGCCCAGATATTAAGAAAATTCCAGATTGCATCAAATATCTTCATGGGTTAAAAGAGCTTTATATAGTTGGCTGTCCAAAACTTGTATCACTGCCAGAGCTCCCTAGCTCACTCACAATACTACAAGCAAGCAATTGTGAATCACTGGAAACAGTATCTCTTCCTTTTGACTCTTTATTTGAATATCTTCATTTTCCTGAATGCTTCAAATTGGGCCACGAAGCACGGAGAGTAATTATCCAACAATCATTGTTGGCATGTCTACCCGGAAGTATAATACCTGCAGAGTTTGATCATCGAGCTATTGGTAATTCCTTGACCATCCGATCAAATTTCAAAGAATTTAGGATGTGTGTCGTGGTTTCCCCTAGAAAGCTTATGAACGGTCCCTTATTCTGTCGCATACACATAAACGGTTTCCCTCTTGATGAAAACATAGTTCAATATTTCTATATTCGTACGGCACATCTGTGTATATCCCACACTGAATTGCTTGACAAGTACGGATGGCTTGAGCAGGACAACGAGATATCATTCGAATTCAGCACCTCATCCCATGAAGTCGACATTATTGAATGTGGTGTCCAGATCTTGATGGACAAAACCGGCAGAAGTTGATTCAACTCTGTTCCCTTGTCTTTTTTAGTAATTTCTTAACTTCTAGTTGATCTCATTGTGTTTATCTGTATTTTTAATATCAAATCCTGGATACTGTGACATGATTTATTAATCTGTTTGGATTCTTTTCCAATGTTTCTTTTCTAATGGTTCAGATCTCAATGATAAAATCAATGTATATCTGCAACGAATTTTTCAGTTTTCATGGGAATATCAAAGTCAAACTAAGGATTTCAAGCTATATTATATGCATGTTTTAGACTCATCACCATCCTCATGTTCATCTTCATCATCCAATTATTTATCATCCTGAATTCCTGATCAAATTACATATTACAATCTCACAGGTTCTCAAATTCTAGCACAATCTTGCGATTCTGATGTACTCCTCTGAAATGAAAAGAAGATCATGTGTGTGCAAATTAAATGTCAATGCGCTTATGAAGGATACCTTGTTTTTCCCCTCGAGTGTAGTTTCGCAATTTGCACTTCTTTATGCAAGTCAAAAGGCTTAATAGTTGATATTTGTCTCAAGCACCAATGTATATACAGTATGTCGCACACCTCTTCGCATTTGCCTAAGTGTGATGGGAGTACAAATCACTTGGAGAGTGTATCTTTCACTTTCTACACTCCAAATGTGCACCTTAATTTCAATGTTTGCTTCAAAGAGAATCAACAATCATTCCTTAATGGGGTAGATACTGGTCGAATTTAGCTGCATACCCTACGAGATTGTGAAATACAGAGAAAACAAACAAGAACACAAATCAGAGCAATGAATCTGAAGACGAAGATGGTGATATCTATTCCGTGAATCGAGCAAACACCTCATGGCATTAGCAGCGACACGGTTAAGTAAACACGAATGTACTGTTCTGCAAATCGAGTAAACACCTTATGTTTCTATATAATTCAAAATGTTTTGTTCTCGAAATCAAACAGAAGGGGAGATTGAACGCCTAAACTGTAATGTTTTCATCTTGCGGTATTTACAGACAAGACTCGAGAAGAGAATGTTTCTGAGGCCTGAGTTGTTGTTCAGTGACGATATGTCTTAACCGCCAGATCTATTCGTCTCCGACAAAGTGGACAGCTGGTCAAGTGGGAGGAGCATGCAGTGCAGCAGCACATATGACCACACCTGCGAGTACCAACCACAAGCATTTTAGCAAGTTGCAAATGCAGAATCAGCCAAAAGTGGCGGAAGAATGCTTACGGGACAAACACAGCATTGTACTCCTGCTCTAGGCATATCACACAGAGATCAGGAACAGCGTCTTCTTTCTTGGTAGAATCTGAAATGCTCTCACGTGCCCCATTTGAACCTGGTGAGAAGAGATTTGTAGTCAGAGCCAGTGCAACCTATATATGTAGACAAAAAGATTTACCAATGGATACCTTCACTCTCTAGCTCAGCTCTCTTTGCTGCTGCATCAAGCACTCTGCAAAAACAGCTGACTGCTTAATTTTGTGTGGACATAGTTTCGAGAGAAACAAACCGATCTAGAACTCATACTTGATAACGGTTATTCACTTGTAGACAGACAAATCTGTGACATACCTTTTTTGTAACTGTCTCCGCCGTCTTCTCTCTAGAACAGAATCAATGACATGCTTTGTAATTAGGAACACACCAAAGACAGTAAAACCCATGGAGGCATATTTGTACCACCTGTAAATTATACTCTTATCAATCAGTTTGGCTCATCGCCGTTTTTCTACAAGAGTATAGGAGAAGAACCGAGAGAGGAAAGAGATACGACCTTGACCATTTTCCCAAATTAGAAATGAGTTGATCGAGTGATTTAGGTGAGACGTAGAAAGGCCCCCTGTCAGGTTTTTGAATCCTGAATTCGCCAATATCGTCCTTGACAGCCTGTCATACATGGCAGCAACACAAATTTAGAGTTAAACTCATCGGTATGCCTCTATACAAAGATCAACCCCACCCCGCTTCCTACAAATATTGCTTTTACAGGAATTTTGAGAAAATTTCAAGTGGCAAATACCAGACTGTTGAAGGAGTTAGTGTGCTAAGTATCTCTATCAACAGTTACAACTTAAGCAAAAGAGATGACACGAAAACACTTGGAATACGACATACCTCACCAACAATTGTTAGCGGTATTCCAGTTGGAAGAACACGCTCAATCCGCTTAACTCCAAGCATCTGAAACAAAATAATGGCCGCTTAAGCAAATAGAGATGCCAACAAGTAAAGAACCAGAAAGAAAAGCGAAAACCTTAAGTCCTTGAAGATAATCAAGTGTTCCTCGTACAAGTGACCGCCCTGACTCTTCAAAAACTTCACTTCCAACAGTCAAGGCAAAACCTGTGGCACCACGAGCTCCCATTACATGGACACGACTTGTCCCATCGTCCTACAGCAAACAGTTTTGGAATTTGGAAATGGTATTAAGAAAACATCCAATCACAATTGTTTGAAACACTATGCTACTATACTAGCCTTACCAGAAACCAAGGAACCTCCTTGCTCATTGATAACATCAATGCACTATCTTGTACCCACGAACCCGTCTCATTATGTTTCAGAAAATGTTGTTCCGCCTGTAAGAATCATACAATTACTAAAGTTTCACATACCAGCGAAAACAAACAATGTTCCACGCCTAATCATCAGTCTACAACATACCGTTTCTTCAACAATAACACCGCGAATGCCACTATGCTCACACTTGATAGGTGTCTCAGAGCCGACTCTTCCTGATACCGCAACAATGAAAGGCAGAATCTTGCTATCTAATTCTAGCAATTGAGCTACAAACACAGAGCAATCCGAAAACAGGATTAATAATCATTCTGCGAGTAGATGAAGTAATCAGTGGAGAAGAAGATTACCTAACTCCTTGAGCTGATTAACCCTAGTGACAGTTTTCAGTACTTCAGCATCCCTACACTCAAAGGATAAGAAAGGATTTGAGTGATAGATAATCTACACTTTGGGAAGATGAAATCAAAAGAGATCAGAGGTAAGAAAAAATCACAAACCTGCCACTACTCCGGCCGAGAAGATAAAGAGCGGCGGCGCTAAGGCAGCAAGTAACTCCACCCCAAGGAATCATCAGACTCTGAAGTCACTCTTACTTGTTTGAAGAAGAAGAACAATACCTTTGAAGTGATTGATGAGTAGAGAGATAGAGGTAGTGTTCGAATCTGGATGAGTGAAATTGAATGAAATAAAGATGAGAGCAAACGAATCTGGATTAGAACAAAGAGCGATGGAAGAAGATCATGAGAAATTAGCTAACGAGAGCTATGAGTATGAATCGAGGAAGAGTTTGAAGAATTAGACACTAGAAGCAGTGAAAGAAACGAGAATTTCAGAGGGGAAAGATGAAAATGATTCAGAGTGTTGGAATTGAATGATCCTTTGCTTCGATCTCTCTCAATATTCTCAAGCGCAGGGTTTGGGGAAGACGACGATATAGTCCCGAAGCAACGAAGCTGATGACGTGGCCACTTCCCAATCCAATGGGCCTAACTGTTTTTACTTTTTTTTTTTTGTGTTTAGGCCCAATTAAGACGCATGAGTCTTTTTTTATTTGTTTCATCATGCAATTAGGTTTCATATTCATGGCTCAGTCTATAGTAGTTGTCTACCCAATTTGCAATATGAGGTTGTTCTTAACTTGAAGTTTCTGCGTTATCACGGATTGGAAGAGGTTTATAGTAAGTAAGAAGCAATGTGTAATCTCTTTCGTTTTTTTAAAAAGCCATTGCAATAATTTGGAGCAAAACCTTGAATCATTCAAATGTGAAAAGACTATAGGAAACGATTTTGTAGTTTCCTATAAGCTTTCAAGACTCTTTAAGACTTTAGGTAACTTCACCTGTTTTCAAGTCTTTGTGTGAGTCTACTATAGATTGGGTCTTTTTCTCATTTTTCTTTTTGTACAAATTAAATGCCTAGAAATTTCAGCTTTGAGGAGGAAATAAATTCTGAAAATAAACAAAACCCTTCTCATCAGTTTTTAAACTATAAACATTGGCCTTCTAGCTCAGTCTAAAGATTGAAAAGTTAAAGACCCGTCGAATATTGGTTTAGACGTTTTTGTAAACATTCAGTTCCCTTTGCAACATTTTAATTTTTTCTTTCCCTTCTCGAAATCTTACCTATTACTCTATTATCACTTCAAGAACATTTTTGGTTTTGGGTTAACGTTCCAAGAACTTTGAATGTGAAAAGCTCAAATCTTTCAAATGTGAGAAGGCATTAGGAAAATTCCTATAAGTTTTCGAAAGTCGGTGTGACTCTAAAATCCTTTAACAAATAAAGTCTTTGTGACTCTAAAATCCTTTAACTAATATATACTAGATTAATCTTTCTGCCTGATGTGAGACTTTCAAATAAAATGAAAAATGAGTGCAATAGGAAACTTCCTATAAGTTTCGAAAGTCCTTCCCAAAAACACATTAACGTAATCCTTCTCTATTGTTTCGTAATAATTATTCACTCCTTTGAAATTTCGTTGAAAAGGCTAAGAAACTTCCCATCTCACTCAACAACACCGCTTGCAATATTTCTACTCCATAAAAGGCTTATCAGCACACATTAAGATATTAAACCTTTAATACGCACATTTTGAACCACTCACGATCCTCATTCTCATGGCTTCTTCTTCTTCTTTGTCTCGCACGTGGCGATACCGTGTCTTCACGAGCTTCCATGGGCCAGACGTCCGTAAGACATTTCTGAGTCACTTACGCAAACAGTTTAACTACAATGGGATTACCATGTTCGATGACCAAGGGATCGAGAGAAGCCAAACCATCGCCTATGCTCTTACTCGAGCTATTAGGGAATCGAGGATCTCCATCGTGGTGCTCTCAAAGAACTATGCTTCCTCGGGCTGGTGCTTAAACGAATTGGTGGAGATTTTGGAGTGCAAGGAAGACGTGGGACAGATCGTGATGACTGTCTTCTATGGAGTAGATCCATCGGATGTACGAAAACAAACTGGAGAATTTGGTATCGCTTTCGATGAAACTTGTGCTGGTAAAACAGAGGAGGAGAGGCGAAGATGGATCCAAGCTTTGAACGATGTTGGCAACATAGCCGGAGAACACTTGCAAAACTGGTTTGTTTTTAATTAAACTGGTTTTTTTTTCTTAATTAAATTGTAGTTTGTAAGTTAATTAAACTGAATTATATTTGAGATGTTACATCTATTGTTTTTTTTTGTCTCATGACTATTCGTTTGATACAAAAAAATGTTTTCTTTTCTTTATTTATTTTGTTAGGGACAATGAAGCGATAATGATCGAGAAGATTGCAAGAGATGTTTTAGATAAACTAAATGCTACACCGTCTAGAGATTTTGATGGCATGGTGGGACTTGAGGCTCATTTGAGAGAAATGGAGGCTTTGCTAGATTTAGATAATGATGGAGTTAAAATGGTTGCAATCTCTGGTCCTGCAGGGATTGGTAAGACAACCTTAGCTAGAGCTTTACATAATCAACTCTCGAATAAGTTTCAACTTGCTTGTTTTGTGGATAACCTTAGGGTAAACTATAATAGCGGTTTTGATGAGTATGGTTTAAAGCTACATTTACAAGAACAATTTCTTTCAAAGGTTTTGAACCAAAATGGTATGAAGATATGCCATTTAGGTGCAATAAAAGAAAATCTAAGCGATCAGAAAGTGCTTATTATTCTTGATGATGTGAACAATCTAAAGCAATTGGAGGCTTTGGCAAATGAAACTACATGGTTTGGTCCTGGAAGTAGGATTGTAGTGACCACAGAAAATCGAGAGCTTTTGCAGCAACATGGTATCAATAATACATACCATGTGGGTTTCCCATCTAGACAAGAAGCTCTCCTGATCTTATGCAGGTATGCTTTTCGACAAACCTCTCCACATCATGGTTTTAAGGTGCTCGCTGAAAGAATAACAGAGCTTTGTGGTAAGCTTCCGTTGGCACTACGTGTGGTGGGTTTATCTTTACGTGGGAAGAACGAGGACGAATGGGAAGATATAATAAGTAGGTTAGAAACTATTCTTGATCGGGATATCGAGGACGTACTACGAGTCGGCTATGAAGGTTTAGATGAGAATGAGCAGACCCTATTTCTCCACATTGCAGTCTTCTTCAACAATGAAGATGGTGATATTGTGAAACCATGTTCGATGACGGTAACTTGGATGTCAAACGCGGTTTGAAGATCCTAGTCAATAGGTCTCTCATAAACAATTGTAGTCTCACTGGGAATATAGTGATGCACAAATTACTACAACAAGTTGCTAGACAAGCCATTCATAAACAAGAGCCTTGGAAACGTCAAATCTTAATGGATGCTCATGAGATATGTGATGTCCTCGAAAATGAAACAGTAATATCTCTTTCTTTTCTCTTTGTTTGACTTCTTGTTAATTATACTTGGTGGAGACAAAACAAATCCTACATATTGTGCTAACTTCTTCTTTGGAATATTGGTTTAGGGTACTAGAGCTGTGTCTGGCATATCATTTGATAGATCTGATATCGATGAAGTATCTATCAGCGAAAAAGCTCTTAAAAGAATGCCAAATCTTCAATTCCTCAGAGTTTACCAAACAAGAGATGCTAAAATGCATATACCAGAGAAGATGGAATTCCCACGCCGTCTAAGGTTGTTACATTGGGAGGCATACCCAAGAAAGAGTCTTCCTCCGACATTTCATCCTGAATATCTTGTCGAACTCAATATGCGGGAAAGCCAGTTCGAATACCTATGGCAAGGAACCCAGGTTGGTGTTGGAACTTTATATGTATATTTTCTCTACATGTTATATGATGTTTGACTATATCTCTTTTGTTGTGTGGTTTTTACATTCAGCCGCTTAAAAACCTCAAAAAGATGGATTTATTAGGGTCATCTAACTTGAAGGAACTCCCGGATCTTTCAAATGCTACAAATCTGGAGATATTGGAACTGTCTAAATGCATAAACCTACAAATCATTCCAGCTCACATGAACTTAGTATCGCTTGTACGCGTCTCAATGCTCGGATGCTTCAGATTGAGAGACATTCCCGTTATGTCAACAAACATCGAAGAACTGCATATCACAGAGACAGCAGTTGAAGATGAACCTCCATCAATCAGGCTTTGCTCTCGTCTTAAGGTTCTCAATCTAAGCCGCAGTGTAAAGCTCAAAAGCTTAACACATCTCCCCAAGAGTGTCACATACCTAGACGTAAGATACTCTGGTATCGAAAAGATTCCAGATTGCATCAAAGCTCTTCATCAGCTACAATTCTTAATGGTATCAAGCTGCAGAAGACTGACATCATTGCCAGAGCTCCCTGGTTCGCTTCAATTTCTATTTGCAGATGATTGTGAATCACTGGCGACCGTATTTTGCCCTTTGAACACTCCGAATGCGCACCTCGATTTCACCAACTGCTTCAAATTGGACCAACAAGCACGAAAAGCAATTATCCAACATTCTTTTTCTTCAGGAAAAGGCACGCTCTTACCAGGAAGACAAGTGCCTGCAGAGTTCGATCACCGTGCCAATGGAAATTCCTTGACTATTCCTTCCAATGGTAACAATCCTCTTTATGCTCTCACCAGATTTAAGGTCTGCGTCGTGATTTCTCCTCACCAACAAGAATCTGGTCTTCGTCACTCTAACCTGTTATTGTGTCGTCATATAGCTAAAGGCGACTTATACCCCGCTGAGAACTCGATGTTCGTAGGAGGAGTCCACGTACGCAATGTCCACAAAATTCGAAGGGAACATTTGTGTATATTTATCATTCACCATCGCTCGCTATTTATCGATCCTTCTGATGTAAACAGGGAGATAGTGTTTGAATTCAGCAGCGAACTACAAGATTTCGACATTATTGAATGTGGTGTCCAGATCTTGACGGACGAGTGGGACTATGAATTTGGATTATACCAAGACGACATTGAGTTTGCATCCAGCGAAGACGACATTGAGTTTGCATCCAGCGAAGACGACATTGAGTTTGCATCCAGCGAAGACGACATTGAGTATGAATCCAGCGAAGCCTCTGAAGACGGAATCGAACACGGTGACTACAAAGAAGATGAGTATCTCGAAGGGGGGAAACACACAACAGATTGTTGGAGTTGGCTCTTTCTCTGCTTCGACCTCTCCCAAATTGTGAGAAAGGTCGGAAGCTTGATTTCAGGAAGAAGACGACCAAACCCGGACCATGTGTAGTTGAAGCAGTGAGGACCGTACAGATGGTGAAATCTGTGATTTAACAGAAGAAAAGAGTGTTGAAGACTTTGGATCTTGCTTGTGTTGGGTAAGACGACGAAGACGACGTGGCCATCGGCTTAATCCATTGCGTTGAGTCCTTCTAGGTGACATATGGGCTAAAGTTGGGCCTACAAATAAAAGTGCAATCTACTGTATGTTTTTTTTTTCCAACTAACGTTTTGAATGGATAATGTGGGTAAATTGGACTAAATTACTAAGGGATTAAATTATTTTATTTTTGGAGCAGATAACAAATCGCCGTAGACCGAGTTTATTTCTATATAAAAGCAAACTGTTGTTAGTCCATCGCATTACTACGGATTATAGTTTACGAATGGTAAATAAAAAGCGGTTTAAACCGCAAACGGATTCGTTCGCCCTAACCACCACAACCATTCGAATTCTAAGGCTCTAAATAGAGACACATGATTCACATACGGATAAAATGTGATGCAGTTCTAATAATAAAATATATACATATACATATATGCAGATATTTTCGTTCCTATCAGAATTGCATCTCACTGTACGGTTCCATCTTCATTCGAAACCAAAATTTAGGGGTGGTTAGGTGCGTTTCATTTCAAAAGTAATTGTTTTTTAATTAAAAAATTGTGCAAATTAATTTAATCAACTGAAACATACTCAAAAAAAAATATTTTTGGAATGTTAGAAAATTAGTTAAAATTGGATAACTATTATATTCGTATCATATTTTACTTTTTCACTATTCAAACATTGTTGTGAACCGTTTTTTTATACTAACCGCACTTATTACGCATACTGCGTTTCTTTTTTTCAAACCACACTTGAACCGTAGCGTTTCACCCAATTCGCTTATTCTGCATCGCCCGGACATCTCCTACAATTTTAGGTTTTTTTGTCCTTTCCTCTCATATTGTAAGTATTATCCACTTTAAAGTCTCATGAGTCACAATGAGGAATTGGAGCCATTCCAAGAAATAAGTAAAGCGCAAATCATAATGTGGCGATAGTATGACTTTAGAAAACTTTTTTTTTATAAAAATGCAGTATTAATTAATATTCAAAAAATCGTTAAGCGGTAAGCGTACGATAGGAACCAAACGTCTACATCAATTAATCGGCATAGGCGAATCATATACACGTTAATACATTATTTACTTATTTTTCAAATATATTTCGTAATTTTGTAACAAACCAAAATGCCTTGTCACATGCCCATCTTTATCTTATATAGCAATTCATTTTTTTATATATAGCAATTCATTTTTTCCCGGTGAGATTGTACACCATGGATTATTATTTAATCAATATCGCACCGAGTTAGCCGACAGTGAATAACTGAATATATTAATGGATACGATTTGATCTCTAACTAGTGTAACTAAACTACATATCCCTTATATATTAATTGAGAAGCATTATTAAAAAATAACCTTATTTTTACGTGTGATTAACGAAAATGCCATGCTGACGTGTCGCGATTACAGAGCTCCTCAAGTCATTTAATTAATTTTCCATCCTTTTTTTTTTTTTTTTTTTTTTTTGACATCTTTGGATCGACAAGGCCCGATCCATAGCCAATCCCTACTACGCGGGGTAACGCGACTTACTGGAGTCGAACTCCGGTGGAGAAGGCGGAGTCAAATGGACTTAACCATTTGACTAAAGGCACATCCCCATTAATTTTCCATCCTATACTAGAATATTTACATCAATTTGCCATTGGTATTAATAACACTTATTTTACTCATTCATTAATCAAAAATTAAAATTATGAAATGCACTTAACGTGGGCACTTAACATGTTCTTATTTCAACCAATTAATTAAAACGAAATTATATTTAATATTTGCAATTAAGAGTTACTAATCTTTAGAAGATGAAGCACCTAACATTTTTTGTATTGATTAACTTTACAACTATACATGTTTATATCATATATACAGGTTGCATTTAAAAGGATGAATCAATTTAAAAAGATTAAAATCCACAAAATATCTAAAATATGGAATCTAACAATATTTGATAATTGATTGGTAATTCAAATTCTTCCACCGATTATGGTACTTGCTAACTATAAGTTAATAACCGAATTTATAATTACCTCAAAACTTTCATATATGGACTTATATAATTTTACCATGCACCTAACAAAAGAATATTGAGATATATTAGTTGACTTATTCAAAAAAAAAATCCTGACAAAAGATATATAAATATTAAAAAATTATGATCTAGAAAATATAAATATAAAAGAATAAATTTTGGAGATACTTTAAATGAAATATTGATTTTAAAACTTTAAGGATGTAGAAAATGTAAGAATGATATTGTGAAATTAATGGAACCCATGTTACTCGCTCGATCTTTTAGTTTTATTTAGTTGATCAATATTAAGGCTTTTTTTTTCAAGAGTCTACATGTAATAATATAATGAGGCATTTTAGTTTTGATGTTTTGTGAATGTAGTCAAAACATTAAATATATTTAATTATTAAAAACACAAAAAGATATATGTGCCATGAATGATAATATTTCATCAATACTTTCTCCACATATAAGTTTTTTACCACGTTCAAATATTTTACGGGTGAAAACAAATTCTTATACAAAATATTTGCAAATTTGAATAGAACAAAAAACTTTACTATATGTTTCGTTTTATACAAACGTATCTTGGATCTCATTAATAATTTTACCTATTATAATTTTACTTGAATCGTTTCATCCCGCACATAGTGCAGGTTTTTATCTAGTTCTCTCGTTTAAAAACAACAAGTTACAAGTGCTACACATCTTTTACATTTTTTAAAATTTCGTTTACTTCAGAACTCTTTCTCAGGTCAACCGTTAATGGTATATCATATATGGCTTATCCTAATACAGCTGCATTCTTTTACTTTCTAATTCTTTCACAAATTTAAAAGACACCACCACTTAAGAGTTAAGAACAACATCTAAAAAACTCTGGCCTAGGAGTTAAAAGAACTGCGTGAAAGTCACGCGCCCCTCTTTTCTCTCTCAAATCAAAGGAGACTTGCAGAAACCTAGATCTGTTCTCGTTTGCCTCTCCGGTCACCGGCGCTCCTCGTCGGTACCGTGAGAGGGCTCCGTTGTCTTCGCTGTTCGGCTCATTCCATCTCCGGCAATTTTCTGTAAGTACTTCCAATGGATCTGAGCTGTTTTTCTTCGGGTTGGAGGCTATATTTGAGGCCAAATCGGCGGTGGTTTGCTGCGGCTCTCCTCCTTACAACAGCGACTCCATCTTCTCAGTTGTCTTCCTCATTCCCCTGATTGCTTGAGGACGGTGATTATGTCTGAGTGAAGACTCTCCTTGATGGTCTTGCTCACGTTGGGTGTGCTGCTCGGTTTGGTTCGTGGCGGTTAGATCCTCTCTGGCTTGTTCGGAGATCGATCTCCTCTGATGGTGGCTGGTGGATTTCAGAGATTTGCCGGCGTTGGTGAACATGTGTTCGCCTCTTCTCCGACTTCGTTTTTGGCTCCTTCCGCTTGGATGTGCTTTTCCGGTGATGGTTTTTACTTCTATGTCTCAGTGTTGTTTTCCCATCGCTCGACGCGGCATTGCTCCGGTGGTCTGATGGTCAACCACGTTGGCTGGTGGTGCGGCTGGCGGTGCCTTGTTTTCCGGCGAAGCTGCGACGTCTCCGTTGTGGCGGGTCCGATGTGGCTCGGACGGGTTCTTCGTTCTGAGACCAATGGCGAGAGCCCCTTGCTTTTCCAGCGAAGCTGCGGTGGTAATAGTTGTGGCGGGACTGATGTGGCTCGGAGTTACTTTGCGCATAGGCTGAAGCGAAGCTGGTTCTCTATCGACCTTGGCTCTAGTGTTGCAGCTCGAGTTTTCTTTGCTGTCGGGGTTCTACATTTTGGAAGCTTGTATCTCCGAGGTGGTGGCACTTGTTAGTGTAAATTCTTTCAATATGGCTTGTCTATGCAGGTGAAAGATGATCTTTGCGCTCGGAAAAGCTGTAGGCCCGCATTGTCAGAGGATTTGAGGACGTTTCTCGGGTGCGGAGGACTCGTGGCAAAACCGATTGAATTGGGAATCCTCCTCCTCCAACGAATGCTATTTCCATTGTTCTTCCCTTGTTTTATAGTGTTCTTTTGTAATGTTGTTTGTTTGTAGATTTTGGTTTTCTGCTTTCTTTGTTGAGTCTTCGTGTTCTGTAAAAATTCAAAAATTGGTATAATAAATCTTCACCTGTTTACCAAAAAAAAAAAAAAAGAACAACATCTATATACTTAAGTTCTCCTTCCATAAGTCAACGCGTTTTGCCTCGATACATAGACGAATCCTTTTTTACATAATTTGTACTTCTATAGCTTTCCGAAAAATCATTGACGTGAGATATCAGATTTTACTTATCTTCCACTTCTCCATCTCTCTGAGCATGTCTCTCATGGCTTCTCCTTCCTCTTATCCGCCTCACAATTACAACTTCAATGTCTTCGCGAGCTTCCACGGGCCTGACGTCCGTAAAACACTTCTCAGTCACATGCGCGAACAGTTTAACCGCAACGGGATCACTATGTTCGATGATCAAAAGATTGAGAGAAGTGCAACGATCGCCCCTTCTCTCATCGGAGGTATACGGGATTCAAGGATCTCGATAGTGATTCTCTCTAAGAAATATGCTTCTTCAAGCTGGTGTTTGGATGAATTGGTGGAGATATTGGAGTGCAAAAAAGTTATGGGACAAATAGTGATGACCATCTTCTACGGAGCGGATCCTTCTGATGTGCGGAAACAGCTTGGGGAATTCGGGATCGCTTTCGATGAAACTTGTGCACATAAGACGGACGAGGAAAGGAAAAAATGGAGTAAAGCTTTGAATGAAGTGGGCAATATTGCTGGAGAAGACTTCATCCGATGGTTGGTCTTTAGTTCATATCTGAGTTTTTATTTCTTAGGTTCTATTAAGTTGATTGTGTTACAGTGTGATGGATACGAGAAATTTAAATAAAAGGAACTTATATAGTTTAGGGAATGTTTTTGTAGAAGGAATATATGAAACACATGTCATATATTATAGGGAACAGAGGAATGTTATCTATGTGACTATTTGATGGAAACTGTGTTTTTCCTTTCTTTCTCTTTTGTTAGGGACAATGAAGCAAATATGATCAAGAAGATTGCAAGGGATGTTTCAGATAAACTTAATGCTACACCGTCAAGTGATTTTGATGGTATGGTGGGGCTTATGGCTCATTTGAGGAAAATGGAGTCTTTGCTAGATTTAGATAATGATGAAGTTAAGATGGTTGCAATCACTGGTCCTGCTGGGATTGGTAAGACTACAATTGCGAGAGCTTTACAAACTCTTCTCTCTAATAAGTTTCAGCTTACTTGTTTTGTGGACAACCTTAGGGGAAGCTATTATAATGGTCTTGATGTGGTGCGTTTACAAGAACAATTTCTCTCAAATCTTTTGAACCAAGATGGTCTTAGGATACGCCATTCCGGCGTGATAGAAGAAAGGCTATGCAAGCAGAGAGTCCTCAACATTCTTGATGATGTGAACAATATAAAGCAATTAATGGCGTTGGCAAATGAAACTACATGGTTTGGTCCTGGAAGTAGGATTGTAGTTACCACAGAGAACAAAGAGCTTTTGCAGCAACATGGTATCGATAGTATGTACCATGTGGGGTTTCCATCTGATGAAGACGCTATCAAGATCTTATGTAAATATGCTTTTAGAAAAAACTCTCTTTGTAATGGTTTTGAAAAGCGTATAGAAAGAGTATCGAAACTTTGTGGTAAGCTTCCACTGGGTCTTTGTGTCATGGGTTCATCTCTACGTGGGAAGGAGGAAGGAGAATGGGAAAATGTGATGCACCAGCTTGAAACTATTCTTGATCAAGATATTGAGGACGTATTAAGAGTCGGCTATAAAAGTTTAGCTGAAAATGAGCAAACTCTATTTCTTCACATTGCACTCTTCTTCAACTACAAAGATGGTGATCTTGTGAAAAGCATGTTCGCTGACAGTGATTTGGATGTAAAACACGGGTTAAGAGTCCTCGAAAACAGATCTCTCATAACGATATCTGCATATGGGGAAAGGATAGTGATGCACAGATTACTACAAGAAGTGGGTAGAAAAGCTATTCATAATCAAGAGCCTTGGAAACGCCAAATCTTAATGGATGCGAACGACATTTGTGATGTTCTTGAAGATGACAAAGTAAGTTCTTTCCCTTGTAATGGTTATATTCTTTGTTCATTGATTTAAACTAGGCATTTGGTGAAGATTAACAAATCCTTCCTATTGTGCTAACAATGTCTTATACTCGGAATATGGTTTAGGGGACCAGGAATATTGTTGGTATATCATTTGATATATCAAGAATCAGTGAAGTATCTATAAGCAAGAAAGCTTTCAAAAAAATGCCCAATCTTCGCTTCCTCAGAGTTTACAAAAGCAGATATGATGGGAATGATAAAATGCATATACCCGAGGAAATGGAGTTTCCATGTCGTCTAAGGTTACTAGACTGGGAGGCATATCCAAGCAAGAGTCTTCCTCTTACGTTTCATTTTGAACATCTTATCGAACTAAAAATGCAAGGTAGCCAACTCGAGTACCTCTGGCAAGGAACCCAGGTTGGTGTTGTTGTACATGAAAATATATGAATATATATGTACTTTCTCTTCCAGTTATATGATGATTTTTTTACATACATATTCAGCCGCTTAAGAATCTCAAGAAGATGGATTTGTTAGAGTCCAAGAATTTGAAGGAAATTCCAGATCTTACAAATGCTACAAATTTGGAGGATTTGAATCTGAATGGTTGCGAGAGTCTGGTAGAGATTCCATCCTCTTGTTCGCATCTGCATAAACTACAGAAATTGTCGATGAGTAAATGCATAAACCTACAAGTCATTCCAGTTCAAATGAACTTAACATCTCTTAAATACGTCAATATGAGAGGATGTTCAAGATTGAGAAATATTCCAGTTATGTCAATGAACATAAAGAATCTGTATATATCAGAGACAGCGGTTGAAGATGTGCCTCCATCAATTAGGCTTTGCTCTAGTCTTGAGTATCTAGACATAAGCGGCAAAGGAAAGCTCAAGGAGATAACACAACTCCCCACTAGTGTGACACATCTAGAGCTAAGCAATTCTAATATCAAAAGGATTCCAGGTTCCATCAAAGCTCTTCATTTACTACGAACCCTTAATATATCTGGCTGCAGAAGACTCACATCATTGCCAAAGCTCCCTGGTTCGCTCCAATCTCTATTGGCAGACAACTGTGAATCACTGGAGACCGTGTTTCACCCTCTGAACACTCCAAATGCGCTCCTCAATTTCACAAACTGCTTTAAATTGAGTCAACAAGCACGGAGAGCAATTATCCAACAATCTTTTTTTCCAGGAACGGCACTTTTACCGGGAAGAGAAGTGCCTGCAGAATTTGATCACCGAGGAAAAGGAAACTCCTTGACCATTCGTCCAGACGGTAACCCTTACATCGGCTTTGTGGTTTGCGTTGTGATTTCCCATAACCAGCAAATCACAGAAAGTTTCTCCGGATTATTATGTCGTCGCATTATAGCTCAAGATGACGGCTATCCAGTTGAGGTATTGGTCTACGTAGGCGATGTCTCCAAATGTCGAACTGAACATCTCTTTATATTTGACTCTCGCTTTATAGAATTCTACCCATCTGAAGACCGCAGCAGAGAGATAGTGTACGAATTGAGCAGCAAATCCGGCGACTTCAACATTATTGAATGTGGTGCCAAGATCTTTACTGACGAGAGCATCAAACAGAGTTATGAATCTGGATTAGACGAAGTGTTAGAAGACGACATTGAGTTAGAACCCAGCGAAGTCTTTGGAGATGACACCGAATACGGTGAACCTACAAATGAAGTACTCTGTAACTCTAAAGAAGACGAGAATCTAGGTTACCCTAGAAATCTCAACAGCGAAAACCAGACAGATTGTTGGAGTTGGCTCTTCCTCTGCTTCGATGTTTCCCATTTTGTGAGAAACGTCCGAAGCTTTGTTTCGGAAAGAAGAAGACAATAAAATCCGAAACTGAGACGTGCCCATTAGAGGCTCTGTACTAAGCTAACAAAGAAACTGAAAAAGCGCCTGCGATGACCTCAACTTTCATATCGATTCTTTCAATGGAAGAACCACCTTCTCAGCCTGATTTCCAACCTCTCTCCGCACCCTCTGCAATTAGATACAAGACAATATCTAAATATCCATGTGTTTTAATGTTCTTTCTTTTCATGTTCTGCAAGCAATGACTCAAGCATGATGTAGGTCCACAAATTTTCTGGGTACAGAATGTTTTTGACAACACATTGATACCAAAGGTACTATGAAACTTCAATTCAAAAAGCCACCCCAAGATTTTCTATACTAATTCTTATAAAGCAAAGGTAACCTTTAAAAAACGCATAAACCAAAGAATGCAAGTTCAAATTTTGGCACCTGGGAGTAGTACATGATAAGGGCAGCATAAACCAGAGCAAGACCAAAAAGAAAGAGTAAGCAAAAGCCCTCTGATGAAACATACCATATTGGGGAAATTGTATAAGGTGAATGAATATTTAGGAAATAAGAGCTATGGATTTCTGAGTCCCACATCATATTTATTGATTACACAATTCGATTACACATCTCAAAGCATCAAGCACAAGCAAAATTCAAAGCAAAAGCAGAAATTTTTGAGACTTACAGGTAAATATGATTCACTTAGAAATGAAACAAACTGAGATAAAAACTTCCATAATAACTCGTTAGACAAGACACATCTGATTAAGTACTACAAAAAAATAAAGCAACAATCGAGTGGGCAAGATCTGATTTTAACAACATCATCCGATGTGTTATCTATTTCGAACCAAAATCAAAAAAGCATGTAAAAGACAGTGACTTTCTCCATTAATTGCCAAACCACTGATAAACCATAAACCACTGAATTGTGTATAAACATAATTATCAAATTGAGTAAAACATAGATCAAAATGGTTTATCCATTTTAAAAAAGCTCGTGTGTTTGGTTGGCTTACCTCATCGGTTACTTGGAATTCAATCAGAACATATCCGTGTGTTTTAATCCAGACTTGTTTCGCGAGCAGATAGATACTGTTTTGGATAATCTTCTTGCTTCGATAATTGCAAGGAAAACCATAAAACTTGGTTTGGGGAAGATGATGATGACGTGGCCATCGGCTTAATCCAATGCGTTGGATCCTTCTAGGTGCTTAAATTGGGCCTATAGGAAAAAGTGTAATCCATCTCTTTTATTTTTATTTTTTTTCTGGGTGGCTAACATATGGGCTTATGATGGGCCTACAGACAAACAAAGTGTAATCAACCTCTTTTTTTAATGTTTTTATTCCGTGTAAATCAGTAATTTCAAATGTATCTGTTTCTTAGGGCATAATGCAAGGGTGCATCTTTGAAGTTTGATCTTAGGAAAAAAAAAATATTAAAATATTGTAAGAGCTTTAATTAAGATCTTTTGTAAAGTAATTGATTATTGGTAGAACATGTTTAGATCATATGAATTAATAATTTAATAATCAAAAACTTTAAATGATTTTTAAAAATTTACAAAATTATTTGTAAAATTAAAAACATTAAAGATATAACTGAAAAACATAAAAACATAAAAACTAATCTTGTGTCCACGACTTGTCCTAATTTGATAGTATAAATTTCTCGGCAGTGTGATGGGAATATTCAATGTCTTACCACTCCATATTTGGTCATGATTTGATCAAATGTGCTTGCAATTCCCTTGGCTTCCTCTGCTTCCTTAGTTAGAGTATAGGCGAGTAACGGGTCTGATCCAACCACAATACACCTGTATCAAGCACATGGGACCGATTATATGGACTGATTGAGAGCAGAGAGCAAATTTGATGACATAGAACCTGTTGCGGTATTTTCTACTTACCAGTCTCCATCTGCTGCTTTTAGAATCCTTGTAAGTTCTTTCAGTTGACTGATCCTTGAGCTCTTCAATGCTCCACCGAGCACTTCCTTCAGTTTCAATCAATCAGACAAAGGAGAAACATTGCAATCAGAAGTAAAGGATAACATCATTTCCTTCAGTTCACAGAAACAAACTGATTCTACCTGCTGTAATGAGCCAGTGTCTACAAAAACAACATCCAAGGATCCACCAAAAGGCATTGTGATGCGCTCTCTGAAATATCCAGATCCTTTCTTTCTATTGTACCTAAAACGCATCAAATTGATCAGTCTTCTTCTGAGATCAACAAAAACTTAAGTTAACAAAAAGAGCTATATTCCACACGATCCTATGGAGGTATTTCGCCAGAGATTTAAGGCAATCCCTGGATCAAGATAATTGGTTAAACCTGCCTCTGTTGCTGTACCCTGAAACATGAGTTCTAGAAAGCTAAGAAACATATTCACACACTTCATAGTGGAAACAGAGAGAATCCAACCACAAAAACTTACCATAGCATTATTAGCTAAAGTAAACAATCACTTGTTGGGAACATCTGGTTGATATACTCTAAAGCACTTGACTTATCCATGGCTTGTATGATGAAACCAAAATCACTCGAAATGGACGAACTGCAAAAGAAAGATCAGGGACACTTTTTTAATACGAATGAGAACAAGGACTATGAAATTAGGTTATCTACGTCACAGAGATCAAGTCGACACAACCATTAGATCCTGATTCCGAACTAATTAAGGTGAAACGAATTCTACAATAGATCGGGAACAATTAAAAGTATCAGTGGTCTAAGAGCGAAATTTGAAGAAGCTTACGCAATTTGAAGGATAGAATGAACGCAGAGAATAGAAGAGTGAGGAGGAACAGAAACGACGGCGATGATCGCCGGCGACGGAGATGGGAACGGACTTAAGCGGAGAACGCTAGGTTTCACGCGAAAGAGAAACGACGACAACCCTAGGAGAAAAATCTGATTTTCTCCCAAAATGAAAACGTTTTGTCTTCCAAAATTCAGAGCCAATACAAAGGTGCCACTTGTAACGAAGAACAAGGCTAAAAACTGTTCTTGGGCAAGAACGATCTTCTCTGATCTAAGCCCACTATTCAATTTTTCTCAATTTTTATAATCCTAAGAACATGGCCTGTGTTGGCCCGATGCATATGGTCTTAACCGCTCGCTCTCATGTTCTCAGGGTCCACAACATTCTCGTCTTTTTGAAGCAATGTGTATTTTTTATATACACAAGAAGATTTGTAGAAAAGTATAAGTATGGATATCTGGATATCGTTTGTATTATTCTTCAGAGGCTGCTCATACAGGAGGGACCCTTTTTATGTTTATGTTTCGTCCTTTTGTATATAAGTTTCCACAAAAAATACAATGACTTCAAAATATCTGATACAGTATTTCTACTTATCTTCCACTTCTCATTACCCCATGTCCATGCATTATTATTTCATTGACTTCATAACGCGTTTGTCATAAATCATATATGACGCGTTTACATAGTAATACAGAAGGAGAAGGGTCCCCTTTTTTTGTTTTGATTTATATATAGTTTTCGAAAGACATTAATTTCAAATATCTGATTCTTTTTTACTTATCTTCCAATTCTCTCTAGCTCTGAGCATGTCTCTCTTGGCTTCTTCTTCCTCTTGCAACCACAAATTTGATGTCTTTCCGAGCTTCCACGGGCCGGACGCCCGTAAAACACTTCTTAGTCATATGCGCCAACAGTTTGACTTCAACGGCATTACTATGTTCGATGATCAAGAGATTGAGAGAAGTGCAACTATCTTTCCGTCACTCATGGAAGCTATAAAAGATTCGAGGATCTCGATTGTGATTCTCTCCAAAAAATATGCTTCGTCAAGCTGGTGTTTGGATGAATTGGTGGAGATATTGAAGTGCAAGGAATTTAACGGACAGATAGTGATGACCATCTTCTACGGAGTGGAGCCATCCCATGTGCGGAAACAGATAGGAGAATTCGGGATCGCTTTCGACGAAACTTGTGCATGTAGGACGGACGAGGAACGGCAGAAATGGAGCAAAGCTTTGACAGAAGTGGCCAACATTGCTGGAGAAGATAGCTTAACATGGTTGGTCTTTAATTAATCTGAGTTTTTATTTCGTAGGTTATATAAGAGTGGTAATCTCCAGAGGAAAAACTTAACAGTTAGTTTTTTTTTTGTCGAAAAAACTTAACAGTTAGTTAGTGGTGTTTTATGATGAATAGGGGGGATTACGGTTACTGGAATTCAAAAGACTAAGGAAATGTTTTTGTTTAGGGAATGAATATTAGAAATACATGTCATAAATTACTGGAACAGAGGAATGATATGATGAATATGAATACTAGAAAATAGAAATACATGTCATAAATTACTGAAACAGAGGATGTTATCTCTGTAACTATTTGGTGGAAATAATGATTTTCATTTCTTTCTCTTATGTTAGGAAAAATGAAGCCAAAATGATAGAGAAGATCGCCAGAGATGTTTCAGATAAACTGAATGCCACACCATCTAGGGATTGTGATGGCATGGTGGGACTTGAAGCTCATTTGAGAGAAATGGAGTCTTTGCTAGATTTAGATTATGATGGAGTTAAGATGGTTGGAATCTCTGGTCCTGCAGGGATTGGTAAGACAACAATTGCCAGAGCTTTACATAGTCGACTCTCTAATAAGTTTCAGCTTACTTGTTTTGTGGACAAACTCAGAGGAAGCTATCTTAAAGGTCTAGATGAGTTGCGTTTACAAGAAAAATTTCTTTCAAATGTTTTGAACCAAGATGGTATTAGGATACACCATTCAGGTGTGATAGAAGAAAGGCTATGCAAGCTGAGAGTTCTCATCATTCTTGATGATGTAAACCATATAAAGCAATTAGAGGCGTTGGCAAATGAAAAGACATGGTTTGGTTCTGGAAGTAGGATTGTAGTAACCACAGAAAACAAAGAGCTTTTGCAGCAACATGGTATCAACGATACGCACCATGTGGAGTTTCCATCCAGTGAAGAAGCTCTCGAGATCTTATGTAGATATGCTTTTAGGCAAAGCTATCCACATAAGGGTTTTGTAAGGCTGGCATTAAGGGTAACAGAACTTTGTGGTAATCTTCCATTGGGTCTCCGTATGGTGGGTTCATCTTTACGTGGGAAGAATGAAGAGGGATGGGAAGAAGTAATATGCAAGCTAGAAAGAATTATTGATCCAGATATCGAGGAAGTACTAAGAGTTGGTTATGAGAGTTTAGATGAGAATGAGCAAACCCTATTTCTCCATATTGCAATCTTCTTCAACAATCAGTATGTTCATCTTGTGGAACCCTTGTTCGCTGTCGGTGACTTGGATGTCAAACGCGGGTTAAAAATCCTTGAGAATAGATCTCTCATTGAGATATCTTGTAGTAACAGAATAGAGATGCACAGATTACTAGAACAAGTGGGTAAAGAAGCCATTCATAAACAAGAGCCTTGGAAACGCCAAATCTTAATGGATGCTCGAGATATTTGTCATGTCCTCGAAAATGAAACAGTAAATTTTCTGTTTTATTCTTGTCAGTTAACTTGCTTTAAAAACAAGTCTTGGTGAAGATAAACTATCGTGCTTACATTTTTACATTTTGGAATATTGGTTTAGGGTACCAGATACGTGTCCGCCATATTATTTGACATATCTGGTATTGATGAAGTCTATATCAGAGAGGGAGCTTTTAAAAGAATGTCTAATCTTCGGTTCCTCACAGTCTACAAAAGTAAAGATGATGGGAATGATATAATGCATATACCAAAGAGGATGGAGTTTCCTCGTCGACTTAGGATACTAAAATGGGAAACCTACCCAAACAAGTGTTTGCCTCCCACATTGCATCCGGAATATCTTGTCGAACTTGTTATGAAGAATAGCCAGCTCGAGTACCTCTGGCAAGGAACCCAGGTTGGTGTTGTACTTTTTAATATATGAACTATGTATCCTACTTTCTCATCAAGTTATATGATGCTCTTTTTCTCTGTTATTATGTGGTTTTCTTGCATATTCAGCAGCTAAAGAATCTCAAGAAGATGAATTTGAAAGGGTCCTCCAATCTGAAGAAACTCCCAAATCTTTCAAATGCTACAAAGCTGGAGATATTGAAACTGAGTGACTGCAAGAGTTTGGTAGAGCTTCCATCCTCTTTTTCGCATCTTCAAAGACTAGAGAAGTTGCGGCTGAGGAGGTGCATAAGTCTAGAAGTCATTCCGGCTTACATGAACTTGGAATG
The DNA here is from genome assembly GCA_019202805.1 of Arabidopsis suecica. Lineage (NCBI taxonomy): Eukaryota > Viridiplantae > Streptophyta > Magnoliopsida > Brassicales > Brassicaceae > Arabidopsis > Arabidopsis suecica. Next base: position 470,728 of record CM032906.1, read on the forward strand.
TCTATACAACTTAGATATGAGAGGATGCTCAAGATTGAGAAATATTCCAGTTATGTCAACGAGAATCTACTTTCTAAATATATCGGAAACAGCTGTTGAAGATGTGTCTGCATCAATTGAGTCTTGGTATCGTGTTATGCACCTCTCAATAAACAGAAGTGCAAAGTTCAGGGGTTTAACAGATCTCCCAAGGCCTGTCCAATCTCTAGACCTAAGCTACTCTAATATCGAAAGGATTCCAGATTGCATCAAAGATCGAAATTCGCTTAGAAGCCTTAATATATCTGGATGCAGAAGACTCACATCATTGCCTGAGCTCCCTGTTTCGCTCAAATACCTAAAGGCAGACAATTGTGAATCACTGAAGACCGTATTTTGCCCTTTCAAGACACCAAAATGGATTCCCTTCAGCAACATTTTCGAATTCACCAACTGTTTCAAATTGGACCAAGAAGCAAGAAGAGCAATTATCCAACGGCCATTTTTTCACGGGACAACGCTCTTACCTGGAAAAGAAGTGCCTCCAGAGTTCGATCACCGAGGCAGAGGAAATACCTTGACCATTCGTCTCGATGGTAACAGGTCTTACCGTGGCGTCGGGTTTTGCGTCCTGATTTCCCCTAACCAGCAAATCGCAGAAGATAATCATTCCGGGCTGTATATCCAATTATTTCCCGATGAAAAGGGGTTCTACATAGGCAAAGCCTCCAAATATCGAACGGAACATCTAGTTGTAGTTCACTATCACTTTGAAAGATTAGACCACCAATCTCCAACGGTGAGCAGAGAGTTGTTTTTCCAATTACGCAGCGGAAACCATGCCTTCGGCATTATTGAATGTGGTGCCAAATTGATTGAAGAAGAGAGCATCCAAGAGAACTATGAATCTGGACCAGACCAAGCCTCCGAAGACAATAGCTATGAATCTGGACCAGACCAAGCCTCCGAAGACAAGAGCTATGAATCTGGATCAGACCAAGCTTCCGAAGAAGAGAGCATCGAAGGGAGCTATGAATCTGGATCAGACCAAGTGACTGAAGAAGAGAGCATCGAAGAGAGCTATGACTCTGGATCAGAACAAGACGACAATGAGTTTGAACATAGCGAAGAAGCCTTCGTAGACGAAACTAATATCGATGACCCTACATTAGCTGTTTCTGATCTCCTACGACGGCTTCGATCTCCCCAATTTTTGTTTCGGGAAGAAGATGATAGAATTGAAGGAAGTGCCATACCCAGACACACGCACGAACAGTCTCCTTCGTAATCATGGTGAATTCTTCCTCTGAAACATTGAATTATACTCTTGCTATTAACTCGAATAGAAATAAAATATAATTTGATATTTTTCTCGTGCTTGCAGATTATCTCAGAGAAGAAACGCCGCGAGATCTCCAAGTACCTCTTCAAATGTACAACTTTTTTTTTTTAATTTTGTTTACGAATCGGGTTTACTTTGATCTGTATACGTGTAATCAAAATATGTAGATACAATTCTGAATCGCTTGTACTCAGCCCATTGTTTTTTTTTTTTTTTTGGTCGGCAAACAGGAGACAAAGTCTCCCAGATTTTATTCATAACTGAAAATTAAAAATTACACTCGGACTCTTCTTGGCCTAGTAGACCCCAGATTATCCTCAAACCAAAGCGAAGTAACACACTCCGGAGCAGAAGCAAACAAATGAAAACCTAAAGGCAAAGTAAACGCATAGTTTGCTAATCCGTCCGCAAGACGATTAGCCTCCCTATACACGTGAGAAATCCGGACTATCCAGTCCCTTGAGATAAAGCCATGGCACAGACGTACCAGGAAAGACAGCGGCTGATACTCAGCCCATTGTTTTAACATTAGCTGTTTCTGAATTCAAGTCTTTAGATGCCTTACTTACTTTGAACATAGGTAGCAAAGAACATTTTGTCCAAAAAAAAAAAAAAAAAAAAAAAGGTAGCAAAGAACAATGTGATTCACTATGATTACTTAGAAATGTTTACTTTTTTTTTGTTGGTTCTTTTTGCTTAGAGGGAGTTTTGTATGCTAAATAGGACTTCAATTTGCCTCAACATCCCTTGATCGAGAGTATCCTGAATCTTCATGTGATTAAGCTTATGCAAAGCTTCAAGTCCAAGGAATATGTGGGAGAGACTTTTGCTTGGATACATTACTACTGGTTCATTTTATCAATGAATTAACTTCCTCAAGAATTACCTCAATCCCCCATCTGAGATTGTTCCTGCCACCTTAAAGAACCAGCATAAGCCTCTAAGCGACCAATGTGAGGCACACCCGGCGACCGCCCGCGGTAATTGATCTTTAATGTCATTATTAGTGTACCTTCTTTTCTTTTATTATATCCAATATGATGGGAGTACATTTCTGTCACGGTATTGATAAAAGGTTTATATTAGGAAAAAACTATTATGTGTTCATTTGGGTATGTGAAAGCTATATGGTTAACATGTAAAGGTTTTTGTGGCTTTTATTTTTGTTTTGCAGTGGTCTGCGTCGTTTTGAGGGAGAGAGGATGTTTGGTGACAGAGATGGTTATCGAATAGGTCTAAGGTCAGGCGGAGAGTTTGGTGACAAGAGTGGAGCTCCTGCTGACTTACCAGCCTTCTTTCAGGTTATAATCTCCGTCCTTCAATACTTGTTATGTACTTCCCATCGTCTCGAAAGGAACTCCGTCTTTCAATTTGCTGCAATATCTATCTTAGCTTGTCTTCACTTTATGGAACTCTATTGACATCAGTTTTTCTTAAGTTATGTGGTTTTAACTTCCTTAAATGTCTAATCATAAAATCTGTCGCTTAGTCTACGAACATCCAATCCTCAAATTCCGTTCCTGTCTTTATATGCCCATGCTATCATGAGTTTGGTTTCTTATCGATCTAGAATTGACAGTTTAGTCCTAATAATACGTAGTTGCTTGCTTATATATATTTTTGCTTGACCATTAAATCTTTGGGGGGAGTGTAGGGACCAGGAGCTAGCCCTGGGTTTGGCCGTGGTGGTTTTAGTGGTGCTGGTCCAGCCTCTGAATCAGATTTTCCTTGAAAAAAATGCACCCTTTTTTGTTTCCGGTCTCTTTAAGTTGATAGGTTTGTTTGAGTACTGAATGACTCGTGGATATTAGGTTCCTTATGTAGCATCTTCCTATCTCATTTGATTGTTTATAAGTTTGCTAGGGACGTTTTGGATCTTGAATGAATATTTATTGTACTTACACTATCTTGTGTTTATCCCTAGGATTCCACATCTCACAAATTAATTACAACAAACACTTGTAGGTCCAAGCTTTCAGTATTTAACATCAAATGCGAGAGTTTGAAATCGCTCTTTGCTTCTTCTGAAACATTGGATGTCAAATAGCCATTGAAAAAGCTTAAATAGCCAATTATCTCGGTGGCCATGTCCCCATCTTTCATCCAGCTTCATTCCTTCGTCCCCACATCACATTTGGCGAGAGAGGAACTCGAGGATTTTCACAGCTGTTGAATCTCCCGTCGCAACACTTCTCCTCACCATCGACGGCGCCATGAGATCTGGCCTCCTGTCTTTCCCGGGTTCTTCCGCGCAGCCGTTGTCACTTCTTCAAGTTTATTTTCGTAGTCTTTCCTTTCCTCTGTAATTATGGTCTAGTCTTTTTTTGTCTTATGTTCCTGTGAAGGCTTTTGTATGCGTTAGGTTAGCTTGTATTTGTTTTCTTGGAACGAAATCTTCATATTAAAACCAAAAAAAAAAAACTCCAAACATTTGTACGTTTCGCTCTGTTTTTGCTTTTGGAAAAACAGAGCAAAATGCCAAAAAGTCCTTGGTAAAATTGCCGAATCTTTAGAGCATCAAGGCTTAGGCATAAACAAATTCATGTCAACTCATCCATAGGGAATTGGTGGGCAACATTTTATATTTTTAACTATTTATCTATACTGAGATTGTACACAATATGGATTATTTTTTTATCAATATCGCACCGAGTAGCCGACCGTAAATATATTAATACTCATACAATTTGACCTCTAACTAATATTATATAACTAGTGTAACTAAACTACAGTTTCTCTCTTTCAGAGTATTTGCCTGATCCGGTTTAACAACAACAAGTGCTCGACTTCGTAGCTTGAAGGAATGAAAAGGCAAAGAGACTTCTTCTCGTTCTAGTCAACAGTTCATGGAGGCCCATTTACTCCTATGCCATATATACACAGCTGTGATATTAATCATTGTTTAGTTTCACTGTTTTTGTTTACTTCTTTCTACATAGCATTCCGAAAAAATTCATTAACGTAAAATATTTATTCGTCTTCAATTTCTCTTTCTCTCATGGCTTCTCTTTCTCTGATGGCTTCTCCTTCTTCTTCATTTTCATCCCGCAACTGGAGCTACAACGTCTTTGCGAGCTTCCACGGCCCTGACGTCCGTAAAACTTTTCTCAGTAACATGCGAGAACAGTTTAAACGAAATGGGATCACTATGTTCGATGATCAAGAGATTGAGAAAAGCGCAACAATTGCTCCTTCACTCACAGAAGCTATAAGAAAGTCGAGGATCTTGATCGTGATTCTCTCTAAGAAATATGCTTCGTCAAGCTGGTGTTTGGATGAATTAGTGGAGATATTGGAGTGCAAAAAAGCTATGGGACAGATAGTGATGACCATATTCCATGGAGTGGAGCCATCCGATGTACGGAAACAAACCGGAAAATTTGGGATCGCTTTTGATGAAACTTGTGCACGTAAGACGGACGAGGCTAGGCAGAAATGGAGCAAAGCTTTGTTTGATGTGAGCAACATTGCTGGCGAAGACTTCCAAAAATGGTTGGTCTTAGCTAATAAGAGTTTTCATTTCTCAGGTTCTATTAAGTAGTAATCACCAGAGAACAAATAAACAGTTAGTGGTGTTTTATTTTTGATAAAGTGAGTTTTTTTTGTTTAATGAATAGTATAAATACATTTCATAAATTATTGGGAATAGATAAGGAATGTTATTTCTATGACTATTTGATGGAAACCGGGAATTTCTTTATTTTCTCTCTCTGTTTAGCGACAATGAAGCAAGCATGATCAAGAAAATTGCCAGAGATGTTTCAGATAAACTGAATGCTACACCGGCAAGGGAGTTTGATGGCATGGTGGGACTTGAAGCTCATTTGAAAGAAATGGAGTCTTTGCTAGATTTAGATAATGACAGAGTTAAGATGGTTGCAATCTCCGGTCCTGCTGGGATTGGTAAGACAACAATTGCCAAAGCTTTACAAAGTTTACATTCTCATAGGTTTCAGCTTACTTGTTTTATGGACAATCTGAGGGGAAGCTATCTCAGTGGTCTAAACAAGTTGCATTTACAAGAACAATTTCTTTCAAAGGTTTTGAACCAGGATGGTATTAGGATAAGCCATTCTGGTGTGATAGAAGAAAGGCTATGCAAGCAAAGCGTGCTCATCATTCTCGATGATGTAAACAATATACAGCAATTAGAGGCGTTGGCAAATGAAACTACATGGTTTGGTCCTGGAAGCAGGATTGTAGTTACCACAGAAAACAAAGAGCTTCTTCAGCAACATGGTATCGATAATATGTACCATGTAGGGTTTCCATCTGATGAAGAAGCTCTCAAGATCTTATGTATATATGCTTTTAGAAAAAAATCTATTTACCATGGTTTTGAAAACCTTGCTAAAAGAGTAATAGAGCTTTGTTGTAATCTTCCATTGGGTCTCTGTGTGGTGGGTTCATCTTTACGTGGTAAGAATGAGGAGGAGTGGGAACGAGTAATACACAAGCTAGAAACTAATCTTAATCGAGATATCGAGGAAGTACTAAGAATCGGTTATGAGAGTTTAGATGAGAGTGAGCAATCTCTATTTCTCCACATTGCAGTCTTCTTCAACTATAAAGATGGTGATCATCTGAAAACCATGTTTGCTGACAGTGACTTGGATGTCAAACACGGATTGAAAATCCTTGTAAACAGATCTCTCGTAGAGATATCTACGTACGATGGAAGAATAATGATGCACAGATTACTACAACAAGTGGGTAAAAAAGCCATTCATAAACAAGAGCCTTGGAAACGCAAGATCTTAATAGATGCTCCAGACATTTGTGATGTTCTTGAACGTGCCACAGTAAGTTTTTTCTCTTGTATTTCTTATTTTCTTTATTCATTAATTTTAACTTTAAATTAGGCATTTGGTGAAGGTAAGCAAATCCTACTACCTATTGTGCTAACAATTTATTTTTATTTGATATATTGGTTTAGGGTACTAGAGCTATGTCCGGCATATCATTTGATATAACTGGTATCAATGAAGTATCTATAAGCAAGAAGGCTTTTCAAAGAATGCCTAATCTTCGATTCCTCAGAGTCTATAAAAGTAGAGTTGATGGCAATGATAGAGTGCATATACCTGAGGGGATGGAGTTTCCCCACCGTCTAAGGTTACTAGATTGGGAGGAGTACCCAAGAAAGAGTCTTCATCCTACATTTCATCCTGAATATCTTGTCGAACTCAATTTTGAGAAAAGCAAGCTCGAGAAGCTTTGGGAAGGAAGAGAGGTTGGTGTTACACTTTCAACATATGAACATGTATTTTCTATTTATGTAATATGATGTTCTTCTCTCTGTTTTGGTTGTTACCTTTAGGTCCTTACAAATCTCAAGAAGATTAATTTGGCATTGTCCCTGAATTTGAAGAAACTCCCAGATCTTACGTATGCTACAAATCTGGAGGAATTGAGTATTTTAAGCTGCGAGAGTTTGGAAGCGATTCCATCCTCTTTTTCGCATCTTCATAAACTGCATAGCTTATCGATGAATAACTGCATAAGCTTAGAAGTCATTCCAGCTCACATGAACTTGGCATCCCTTAGAGAAGTCTCCATGGAAGGATGCTCAAGTTTGAGAAATATTCCACTTATGTCAACGAACATTACCAACCTCTATATCTTAGACACAGAGGTGGAATATTTGCCGGCATCAATTGGGCTTTGCTCTCGTCTTGAGATTCTCTATATAACAAGAAATAGAAACTTCAAAGGATTAACACATCTCCCCATGAGTTTGAGACATCTAAACCTAAGCTATACAGATATTGAGAGGATTCCAGATTGCATCAAAGATCTTCATCAGCTAGAATCCCTTGATCTATCTGAATGCAGAAAACTTGCATCATTGCCAGAGCTCCCTGGTTCGCTACGATTCCTAACGGCAAGAGAGTGTGAATCACTAGAGACCGTATTTTGCCCTATGAACACTCCAAATACGCGCATCGATTTCACCAACTGCTTCAAATTGTGCCAAGAAGCACGAAGAGCAAGTATCGAACAATCGTTTTCTCTCGTAGACGCAATCTTACCAGGAAGAGAAATGCCTGCAGTGTTCGATCACCGTGCCAAAGGAAATTCATTGACCATTCCTCCAAACGTTCACAGGTCCTACAGCCGCTTTGTGGTTTGCGTCCTGATTTCCCCTAAACAGCAATTCACAGAAGGACTATTGCATAGACCCATAGGCGGATGGGACTTGAATCCCGTTGACCGACCCGTTGACGTTGAGGGCGTAGTCTTAGTAGACAGTCGTTATGTCTCCACATGTCGAAGGGAACATCTATTTATATTTCGCTCTCCCTTCCCATTTAACAAACCCTCTGACGTGAGTAGAGAGATGGTGTTCAAATTCAGCAGCGAATTCCAAGAGTTCGACATTATTGAATGTGGCGCCAAGATCTTAACCGACGAGAGCATGGAACGTAGCTATGAATCTGGATCAGACCAAGTGTTTGAAGACGAGAGCATCTACGGGAACTATGAATCTGGATCAGACCAAGTGTTTGAAGACGAGAGCATCTACGGGAACTATGAATCTGGATCAGACCAAGTGTTTGAAGAGGACATTGAGTTTCAACCCAGCGAAGAAGCCTTTGTAGACGAAACTAATATTGATGATATTTCAAATGGAGTAATCTGTGTCTCCAAAGAAGTCGAGAATCTCGAAGGCGAAAAACGCGCATATTGTTGGAGTTGGCTCTTCCTCTGCTTCGATCTCTCGGTTTTGCCGTTTTGGGGAAGAAGACGATAGAATCCGGAAGCTGATGGCGTGGCATTCTTAAATTGATTTTTTACCACACAACATATAAGCCCAAACTCCTTGACCATGGTGCCGCTTACCTGAGAACGAAATTTTGACATATTCTCTTCTTAATTTTGACATATTCTCTTCTTCTTCCTTATCAAAACGCATTTTTTCTTACTTTTGATTTTTGAATTAACCGAAAACGAACCCCAAAAACTTATATTATATGTTGTGTGGTAAATAATCAATTTAAGAATCAATTTTTCTCAAGGATTCCAAATGATACGTTACTCTACAGTTTGGGCTTACCATCACGATGTAGTATACTTTCTTCTGCGGGACAAGGAGTTTATCACAGAGCCAAATGTTCTTAGATGTTCTGTTTAGAAGACCTTAATCATAGTCTAAATTCCAATAAATATAGAAAATGGCACGTGAAAAAAGAAGGAGAGAATGGTTTTTGTAAAATATATATATTTTTTTTTGGGTAAAAGAAAGACTCTTTTTGAATGAGAAGTTTTGGACTATGTTCGATCATTATGGAATTGAGGGTATAATTGAGTTTTTTAGTTTTAATAAACCTAATTGACCAAATCTTATTAAAAAAGGTATAGATGAACATTTTTGATCAAAAACATCCTTTATTTCTAATTTTCCCAAAAAAAAATTCTTAAAACTTCCTTAAATTAGATTTATCCACTTTTAAGGGTAATTTAGTCCTAAGAGACAATTTAGTAAAAAAAGGTTTAGATGGACAAATCTATTTCAAAACATCTTTTATTTCTAATTTTCCCAAAAAAATTCAGATATCCAAATCCTATGGTTTTAGGTGGGATTTGGGAGAGTTTTGATATCAAATTCCCTAATTCACCAAAATTCACAAAAATATCTCAAAACTCATTAAAACTCAAATCACTCCAAATTCTTTTTTCAATACACCCCTCTTATATTCCAAGGCTTCGGCGATTGGAGACACGGAGGACGGAAGCGCCACTCACACACACGCACGACGGCACGAGAGCAATCTCCTCTAGCAATTATGGTAGGTTCTTCCTCTGTCCCATTTGATTCTTTCGTTGCTACTAACTCGAACAGAAATAATTTATGTAAATTCTATGTTTCCTCTGTTATTTCAGAGAAGAATCCCTGCGAGATCTCCAAGTACCTACCTCTTCAAAGGTGCAACTCTTTTTATTTGTTACAGAGTCGGTTTTACTTCGATCTGTATATCAGTATATATGTATTTAGATATTCTGAATCACTTGGTACTTAGCCCATTGTTTTAACATTAGCTGTTTGAGTCTCCAAATGCCTTTCTTCCTTCGAACATAGTTAGGAAGAACAATGTGATTCACTATGATTACTTAGAAATGTTACTTTTGTTTGTTGGTTTCTTTTTGCTTAGAGGGAGTTTTGTATGCTAATTTGCCACAACATCCCTTGATCGAGAGTGTTCTGAATTTTTGCAGATGATTAAGCTTTAAGTCAAAGGAGTATGTGAGAGAGACTTTTGCTTGGATGTATTAGTACTGGTTACTTTTATCAATGAAGGCATTAACTTCCTCAAGACTTTACCTCAATCTCCCATCTGAGATTGTTCCAGCCACCTTGAAGAAGCAGCAGAAGCCTCTTGGCCAACCAATGAGAGTCCCACCTGGCGACCGCCCACGGTAATTAATCTTTGATGTCATTATTAGTGTACCTTCCTTTCTTATATTATATCCAATATGATGGGAGTACATTTCTGTTACCGTATTGATAAAGGTTTATACATATTAGGAAAAGCTATTATGTGTTCATCTGGGTCTGTGAATATGTAAGTGTTTTTGTGGCTTTTATTATTGTTCTGCAGTGGTCCTCTTCGTTTTGAGGGAGAGAGGTGGTTTGGTGACAGAGATGGATACTGAGGAGTTCCTAGATATCAGCCTGCTTTCAGGGTATAGTCTCCGTCTTTTGGTACTTGTTCTGTGTTTCGTGTCATCTACAAAGGAACTCCTTAATGGTTTAGTTACAATCTATTGAATCTGCTGTCATATATAGCTTAGATTGTCTTCAATTTATGAAAGTGTATTGAACATCCAGTTTTCTTAAGTTATGTGGTTGTAACTTCCTAAAAATTCTAATCATATATCTGTCAATTAGTCTATGAACATCCAATCTTTGGCCGTTCCTGTTGGTTATGGTCTCAAGTTGATAGCTCTGTTTGAGAACTTAATGAGTCTTGAAACCTCGATTGCTTAATGTAGCATTTTCCTACTCATTTGATTGTTTAGAAGTTTGGTAGAGACGTTTTGGATCTTGAATGAAATTTTACTGTCGTACACTATCCTGTGTTTATCCCTAGGATTCCACATCTCACAACAAGCACTTTGTATGTGAACGAAAAAATAAATACGTAAACTTAAAAACTTGAATGAAAATAAAAACCAGTTTATAACTTTTATGGGGAGTCAATTTTTTTTTAACAAAAGAAAAAGAACAAAGAAAAAAATCACTTTAATCTAATATAGTGATCGAATTCAGGAGAGGGATCAGATGATAAAAGAAGGAGAGTGCTCAATTGTCGTAACAGGCTGAGCGAAACACTCTTCTCGCATTAAGCGAGTTATTTAACCACTCCTCATTTCCCCTTTAACTTGCCTGAAGGATCATGTTTTGTCACTAATCCACCTATAATCCCTTTTATAGCCAACTAATCATATCCCTCTCTTCTCTACTAACCGATGTGGGACAACTTACAATTTCAAATTTCTCTTCCCTCAGTTTTTTAAAAACCCTAATTAACTCTTCGCGGAGAACATTTTCAACTCTTGAATATGACGACGACGATTTCTCAGCATGATTACCATGGTGATGGAGATTCGGAAACTTCAATTTCTATATCTGTTATTGAGGTATTAAGGTCTGACTCATGAACAATGGCGATTTATTAATCGAGCTTCTTCTTTCGCCTTTTTTTTTCTCATCGTTTGTTTGTGATTTTTGTGTGTGTAGAATTTGAAGGAAGAGTATGGATTGTTTGTTTGGCCTTGTAGCGTTATCCTCGCTGAGTATGTTTGGCAACACAGGTCTCGATTTCGCCATTCTTCGATTCTTGAGGTTATTTTCTTAGCAACCACTCTTTGCTAAAAACCCTTGATTTTGAACTGATTACAGAATTGGGATATGTGTTTGAGCTAATGAATCTTCAAAATGTTAGACCTTTTTAACATTTCTTAGACTTGTGTTGATGAAATTTGCAGCTAGGAGCTGGTACTTCCTTGCCTGGTTTAGTAGCTGCAAAGGTTGGGGCTAATGTCACACTTACTGATGATGCAAGTAAACCAGAGGTGTCAAATTTAAGTTCTTGTGTTGAAAAGATTATTGTTAATTTGGTTTAGAGAATATGAGTTTATTTGTTATTTTGTATCATATATATGCAGGTTTTGGACAATATGAGAAGAGTCTGTGAGCTTAACAAGCTGAACTGTAATGTAATGTATACCCTTCTTCACTTTGTTCTTCAATTTTATACTGGCTGAATTTATCATATTACCAGGATCGAATCATTATATGTTGCATATGTAATTCCCCCTGTAGATGTATGCTTGGGTTTGGATTGCTATTTACATTTGAAATTCTGTAGAGTTTGCTTCTATAACTTCTTTGTGGTTGTTTATTGCAGGTGATGGGTCTCACCTGGGGAGTGTGGGATGCACCAATATTTGACCTGCAACCTAACATTATACTTGGGGCTGATGTTTTATATGATTCAAGTGGTTAGTTTCATTTTTTATTTTGGGTATTGGCCTTTTCTTTTTCCCTTGTGAATGAGTTGGAATCTAAACTTGGACCTCTCTTTTGTTAAGCATTTGATGATCTCTTTGCGACTGTCTCGTTTCTGCTCCAAAGTTCTCCTGATGCAGTTTTTATTACCACATATCATAACAGGAGGTACACAATTCTTTTCCTTTCATTCATCCCGGTCGTCTATTATATATAATCGGCAACAGATTTAGGGTGACGATTTCTTCCGGATTTCATTTGTTCAGTTTTGATTGTGCAGTGGGCATCATCTAATCGAGTTCGTGATGGTAAAATGGGGCCTAAAGTGCGTTAAACTTCTAGATGGCTTCTCATTCCTGCCCTCCCACAAGGCTTCTGTACTTAGTGGAAACATTCAGTTGGTTGAGATCGTATTGAGTTCCAATAATCAGAAGCTTTAGACTGTAACAACCATCTAAGTGGATAATACCAGAGATCAAAGAGGTATAACATTTACTTCATTGTAAGATAATCCATAGTTACTCTACTATAGAAAGTGATAAGCAGGAAGCCCGAAGCCCTGGACAGGGGAGCTTAGTTTAATCAAACTCATATACTTAGTAATTCTTTGCATAAATTCAAATATACTTCCCAAATAGATCAACTAAGAGCTTGGCACATTCAAATCTTTCTTAACCCTTTGATTTTGTTTTAGATACCACTGTTGTTGGACGAAGACATTAGCGTCGAGAGAAGACCTGATACCTTGGTGTGTAAGCAAGAACTGAGCCTTGCATTCCTTGAGACTGCGCATCAATGAACAATACAGAATCGAAATTTGGCATCAATGGCTAGAAGAACAATGTCGTTTTGGGTTACAATTATTGATGTTGAAGATAAACAACAAGCCAACAATGGCATTATTTAGTAAAAATATAGAATCACATCCATAGTTCAAATGTCTAATCCTTTACATGCAAAACAAGAAAATGTAATAGTTATATTTTAGAACCTTTTTCTTTATTATTCATAATCTGGTTTGCACGACGATTTGCATAGAACCGAAGATGAGAACACACAATTTTACATCGTGCGTGTAGAGATTCCCCAAAATCCACTGTTCTCAAACAACCTTCATCTCCGATGATGTATATGCTACGTTTAAGCCGTCCCTAATATATTGTGCGCTAAACTGACCAAGATTAGAATCAGAATCAAAACCGTACCACAAGTAGAGAGCATAGAGACGTGTTTAACTAGAAAGTTCCTTCTTCTAAGACACATTGGAGATTCAGTAAAATTAAGACAGATGTACAAAAAGGAGCTCCGAGTCATCAAAATGAAAACTACTTCCAAACGATCAAGTTCATGCAAAACTTGTATCATACTAATTCTAACCGCGGTCGAGGTATTAAAATCCGATAAATCTTACACACCTCCATTCATCATTGCCTTCACTTTTGGATTAAGATTCATATTCTTCTCATTGTGTGATCCTCAAGAAACAGCGCAAAGGTGGCTGGGGAATAAACACAAGGTTAAACAGACCTGAGAGATCTCTTAGGAGTTATCAGTGGCTGAAGCTGTGACTCTTAGCCGAGCAGGCTCTTGACTCTGTTCTTTCCGTCTCCAAAACGCCCGTCTCCACCAAACTTCGAACCCTCTCTGGATATTAGGACAGTCTTCATTAGAGTTCAAGAACCGATCAAACCAAGCTAGGAAAAACTCTTGTTGCCAAGCAAGAGGAAGAGTCAGAATGGTATTGCTTAAACCGTCCTCGATTAAATACCGATCAAGCCCTTTTGAAGCTCTCCTCATCCACCCAAAATCATCATAGAAAGGTGTCAACCAATTCCTCAGTAGCAAACACCTCACTTCTTTCGGTGTGAGAATTTGTCCCTTTCCAATTCCAACAAAGATTCTTGCTGTTACTCTACTAATTTCAAACCTGTGAACAACAGGGACCTTAGAATGCACCTCGGATAGCTCAGAGAGAGAAGCCCACATCACAATAAAATCCTCTGCGATTTGTCTATCTATCAAAATATCCAAAATCCAATGCAGATTATCCGCTTGTCTTGCTATCTGATCTACATTCTCCAAATCCGACTCTGCTGCTTGAAGAAACTGCCGCTTAAGCTTATGCAAACACCCGTCACAAGCCAAGTACAACGACTCTTTCCTAAGATCATTTCCAGACGAGTTCTCTCTAAGCATTTTGGAAACAAGGGTTTTCATGTCACGCCTCGCTTTCTCATCTTTTCCCTCAAGAACAATATGCAAAAGATTCAAAAGCACCTCATCGTTGCTCCCACCATTACTCCCATTGCTAGCTTCTACAGAAACCCTTCTCAAAACCTCCGTCGCACCAACGTTTTCAAGGTGTAGCTCAGACAACAAAGAAGCAATCCTGTATTCTTCATCTTCTGACCATGGTGCTGCTTCCAAGTACTCCAAACATGAAAGTACTCCAGCATCAAACCCAATCGCTGCTGAAACCTGAGAAAACAACAATGGCAAATTGAAATTGACAATGTGATTGCAAAAACACCAATTGATTCCTTCATTTGCACACAAACAGTTAAAAATGGAGACTTTTGAGTAATTTCTCACAATACCTTCAAAATACCAAGAACCCTAGAAACATCTTGTCTCATCATCTTCTTCCTTAGATCTCTACAATACATCAGCATCAACGTCTCAATATACACCTCAACGTCATCACAATCTGAGATCTCAACAATGTACGGAGAAGACGACGGCGGCAACTGCTGCTTAGACCACCGATCCGACAATTTCATAGCGAAAAACCTACTGTGAGCTACAAGAATCTGCCTATGCACACACATAGTGATACTAATCCCATCTTTAGAGCTCAGAGTCAACTTCACATCACTCGAATTCGGATCGTTGAACTGATTCCCGGGGCTCCGAATCACTAGAAGATCCGAAATCCGTTGCATCGCAAGCGCTTGCTTATCCTGAGCTGAAATGACGAGATGGGTCACATTCGTCGTCCTCGCAGCCGTAGCAGCAGCCGAAGAAGACGATGAAGACGACGACGGAGATGGAAGCACGCCGTTATGGATCTGAACCGGAGCTTTCCCAATGGTATCAGCTTCACTAGCCATCATTTCGAACAACGTCGGACTTGATCGAGTCTTGTCGAGCATCGCCGGAGGCGGCGGAGGAGACATCGGATTCAAAAGACCCGCCGTTAAAGCGGAGTTGAACTTAGTGAAACTCGAAGGGAAAGAAGAGTCACGCGGCGAACTGTAACCATTCGCCGCCGTCGTTGTAGCCGTAGAGTAATCCATGACCGGTGGAGATCCTTCCGGATCCGAAAACAAACTCGGAGTCGGGTCGGGTTGAAAATTCGGGTGTAGACGAGAGTGAGAGTGGTGATATCACTTCAGAAGAAGCATAACCGTTGAGGAGAAGACGGAAACAGGGTCGGGTATTCGGGTCAAAAACCGGACCCGACAACCCGAGTTGTTGTGAGTCTCGTGATTGTAATTGATGCCGTGAGGCATCGACAGTGCCAGGAGTGATAAATGCACAACGTTTAGAATTTAGTGCAGATTTTTATTTTATTTATATAAAATGTGTATATATTATAGTATATACTTTTCGTGATTTTTTTTTTTTTTTTTATCGTTATCGCTGTGGATATTATATAGAGCTTTGGTACTAACAAAGATGCTCGTTGTTTCTCGAATTAATCATTATCACATTAAAATTTGAATATTTAATTAGGTATGAGCAGTTCCATAGAGCTTTTACTTTTGGTTCTCACTAGGTATACGTAGCCACTTATTATTGTTTTTGTGTAGATTTTAATAGTAGTGTAACAATCAAATGATTCGACTAAATTTAATTATAAATAGGAATAAAATTACATATATCTATTAATATGGTATTTAAAATTGGGAAATTGTTAATAATGCCACTTTTTCAATGCCACTTTTCAAAAATACCCCTTTTTAAAAACCTTATAAAAAATGCTCTTAAAAATATAAGATTTACCCAAATATGTATGTAATATTATTAAAACATACACAAACTACATTTCTATGTATCTAAAATCTTATAAATACTTTATAAATACCTTATAAATGCATTTTAAATACCTTTAAAAACCTTTAAAATATCTTGTAAAACCTTTGGAAAACCTTAAAAATCTTTTAAAACAACTTGTAAAACCTTTAAAAACACCTTATAAAACCTTATAAATACTTGGATCGAGTCTTCAAGTAGTAGTTACAATCCATAAGTAACTTATAAACCTAATAAAACTTTATAAAAATTTCAGATTTAAAAAGGGGCATTTTTGAAAATGGACATCTAAAAGGGGCATTTTTGAAAAGGGGCATGAGAAAAGGGGTATTTTTGCTAATCCCCCTTAAACTTTTTGTTCGTTTGTTTATGTAAAACTCGTTTGATTGATTTACAATAATAAAAAGTTAAATAATTTTTGAGTAAAAACTTAATTGGAGAATAATTTTAAACTATTTTCTTTCTTTCTCATTATCCCACGCAATTCAAGTTATATTGATAAAATTTATTTTAGATATTTCACCTTTATAAAACTTTTACTACTAATTAAGATTATTGAACCGTTTTAATTAAAATTAAATAATAATGATATTATTAACCACAAACCTTGAATAAATAAATAATATATATATGTTAGATCATTATGCATATATTAAATTTTTGAGATATTGGTGGAGGAAAATGAAAGAAAAATTATTTGTAGGATGATGAGTGTTGGAAGTTATTTTTAGAAAATAAATACATTTAGGGAGTTACAGTTTTTTGTAAAATTAGTAGGAAAACCATTCAAATTAAAAATTATGGTCAATGATTTTAGTCAAGTAATAAATGTATTTTAGTGGGGTTTTGATGTTCTTATAATTATTTTGTATGCAAATTACATATAAATTTAAATGTGAGTTAATAATAGATAGTATTATATCATAATATTAAATATTTGAAAATATTAAAAACCAGAGAGTGGAAGTCATATAATGTATTTTCTAGATATACAAAAAATGTTGTTACACTATTATTTATTTTAATTATACAACATTAAGATATTTATGTTAAATATTTTTTATATTCAACTCAATTTAAATATTTATATGATTTAAATTGCTAGGTTGGATTATAAATTTTTGTAAATAAATTCTTTTATTTTAGAAATTAACTTAAACCACAAGCTTTGAAGAGAATAAACATTTTAGTTAATGATTTTTATATAATTATTTATTGGATCACAAAAATTAATCTGATGAGTATATTAAAAATAATACAAAACATTATTTGAGATAAGAAAGAAGTATGTAAGAAATTTTAAAAAAATTTATTTGATATTACAATAATTTATTTATTGTAGAAACAAGAGATGGATCTTCTCAACTTGATTTTCTTCTTGTGCAATGGTTGAATTGATATTTGAAAACTTCATTGTTAAATCTGCAAAGTATGTCATTTTGAATTAAGATCAGAAATTATAGCCATCAAATTTATTATTATACATTTGTAGTTTTGAACTAAAAATATGAAAATTAAAGAAAGAATAAGTATATTCAAGTAAGACATTAGAATAAAAATAAAATTGAAAACAATGTAAAATATATACCTTATAGTCTCTAAAAACAAAATTTATAATCAAACCTCTACAATGATGTCTCAATTGATTTTTCAACTCATGCAACAACACAAAAACAAAGAAAATATTTAGGATTTGAGATATGGTGGAAGAAGATGTGAGAATGATTATTTATAGTATAGAAAGTGATGGAAGTTACATTTTGATAGTAATTAAATCATAGGAGTTACAATTTGAATTTATAGTGTGTTTGAATGACATTGAGTGGGGAAAATACAATTAATACACCATTTGTATGATGGTTACAATTTGGTATTAAATGGTAGATTAATGTATATGAATAAATGTGTTGTATTTGTGGTTTAGTAAGACATAAATATTATTATAATTTTTTTTGAAAAAGTGAATTGCCAAGTGGACCAATTATGGGAGAGTGAAACCCTACTTTTATATGTATGATTGATTTTATAAAAAAATAAATACAAATAAAATTTGGTTTTAGTTGGGTTAAAAACTAAAAAATTTAGTTTGTTATTACAAATAAAAGATATTTTTGGAGAGGCAAAAAGTAAACTGTTTATCTTGTCAAGAAGCGAGTACAAATTTCAACGGATTTTGTTTGTAGTGTGGGCCAAAGCCCAAAATGAATCATCATGAGCCACGCACGACATTGTGCTGACGACTTTCATTTTGGTGCTTGTATACACTGTGTGGTGTGGAGACAATCATTCTTTCACCATCATCTATTTTTTGTTTTATTCCAATCTCATAATCATTTTTTGTTAGACTTAATCGTATTATATGTTTGTTTTGTGTTTGATAATGATTGGATATAATTTGACTTGAAAAGTTTTTGTTCACAAACTAATCAATGAATAAATCAAAGAAAGGGATGTAATATTATAGTTTAGAGGAACAGCTGATAAGTGATTACAAATCAAGTTATATTTGTTTTTGTTTGACTAATAAAAAATAACTCATTTGAGCATTTAAATTCTTCTGGTTTTCTATAAAAAAGTGTTTGAAAATATGTGGTTCCCGTTATAGTTTTACTCTTGTGTGAGATTTGACTACCTTTCGTTAATCTTGTAATCAATAGTGCAAAAATAAATATAGAATCTGGCGCATTTCAGAAGTTTGTTATTATCTGTATAAGAAAGAAACATTTGAATTGACAGTGATACTAACTTGAACCTTGTACTCAAAGCCTCATGGGCCGAATTAAATGGAGTATTAATACCCATATCTTCTGGCCCAATTTTATTCATATGGTAAATCTAACGAATAGCCCAATTCAGTCATGTGACATATATATATTATATTATGTCAACAAGTGATTTAAAAATTTTAATACATCAAAAGTGAGAATTTGATTTTGAAGAAAGAAGAATAATAACGTGAAAAAAAAAAAGAGAGACAAGAAATGAAGCTTTTTATTTTTCTAAAGGACACAGGTGAAATTAACAACCAACATTACAGATTAAAAAATTATTTGGTCAGGTCATTATTATTTAAAAAAATTACATGTTTGGTGGGCGATAAGAATATGGTTTAATGGAAAAGTAATTTGTCACTTTGCGTAGACAGAGTTAAGATAATCGATTCCACTAAAACGTATATCAACCATACATCGATTCCACTAATATACTATAGTAATAGTTAGCTTGACAACAACATATCTTATAAATATTAATGAATGACACAAAAAGTCTTACTCATTGTTTTTTTTTTTATAATTTCCAAACTCTTCGGTTATAATTTCTTTACTAAGTTTTAGTAATTGGCAAATATAGTTAGTTTCAGCCAAATAAATTTATAAGTTTTTTTTTTTGTTTTCTGAATACAAGGAGGTTCTTGGCCAAAACCCGTAATCCCTCCAGGCCTGAAACCACAACGTGTAATATTAGTTTCGTCTCAAGCGTAACTCGAATCGGTGACCTCTAAGCTTTGTCTAGGATCTTTGCCAGTTAAGCCAACGACACTTGGTTTATAAGTCTTGTTATTAAACATGAAATGAAACAACAAATCTGTTTCTGGATGCCAAAAGAGAAAAAGTAAAAACAAAAAGAATTTAGTTAAAAATAGGAATATCTAAATATTTATATATTAGGAGTTTAGGAGCAATTGAAAAAGTGTAGAAAGAAAGAATGAGGTGAATGGAAGGCACGTTAGTTTGCCTGCTAGAAGAGAAGGAGGAGGGAGACAATAGATTCGCTGCTTCAGTTCTTGTATTAGCTGTCTTTGTACTATTTTCATATTCTTCTTGTATTAACTCTCTTTTTCTTTCTTTCTTTTTAGATCTTTTACTGTCTGTTCTTATCTTACTTCTAAAATATACATTTAAATTCGGACTCAAAAATAGAAATATAATTGGTGACTGTGTTTGAACTTTGAACACATCTACAACAAACATATTTGATCATTATTTAATTGTTTGTGACTTGTGTTGTTTGCGACAGATCAGTGGAAACAAACACTTGTTATTAGATAAATACATAGATAAATTAGCATTCCATCTATTTTTAAACGTTTACCTCCTAATTTTTTTTTATAAAACAATCTTTTATTTGCCCAAAAAAAAAAACAATCTTTTATAAGCTATTGGGAGATGGAGAACCAGAGAACGATCGAGATCAACGGTCGGGATGACAAAACCAAGATATATCAAAAAGATAAATGTTAATATTTAAGGATATTTAGCATTATCTCTAAATATATAATTTATATTTAAGTTTATTCTTATTTTAAAAAATTAGGTTTAGTTTTTATTTGTATATAAAGAGATGTAAGTTGTAACATTATTCGTATTAGAGTCTATTATAATTATTTTTAAATATCTTCGTGTTTTTTACTCTCATCGATTTATCATAAGCTATTACAAAACTGGTTCTCTAAAAATAAAGATGTATATAAAAAATGATTGATTATAACATATAGTCATATACTATACTTCTTGCATTTTTTTCTAATTCGTTTTTCACTGTTGGAAACTTTCAGTTACTAATATTTAGATGTATAAGTGCCCGCGCCAAACATCTATCGTGTGTCGACACAGGCAAAGTGTACGGTCTGACATATACGGATAATAAAATATTTTGTATAAATTGTTAGAATTAGAAAGAGCGATCCATTAATAAAAGTAATTTTATAATAACTTTATTCCTATGGAAAAGGAAAAAGAAAAGGCCTCGTGGTCCAAGTCAGTCTTCATGACCAATCATTATTTAACATAGTCTGATTTGTTCAAATATTTAATATAAAATATAAAGCTCAGTATTATTTAAAATTACTAGTAGCTTAAAACTTGGGGGTTTTCAGAATTAGTTTGAACACCCGAAAAAAAAAAGAATATGATTTAAAAAAAAACTCTAATGAATTTTTAAAAAGTTTGGTTCTAATGTGGAATTAGTTGTATTGAATAAAGTTGATAGAGAAAGACAGTATATACTAATTATGGTTTAGCTGGTTGTTTAAAATAATGGGAGTGATTAGTTGGTCGCTTACTGACAAAACGACAGTGTCTGACATGCAAAACTGGAATAAATTTTGTAGTTTTCCGTTGAATTAGCAGACAATTTTTAACTTAAAGATGTTTAACTCTACTTTTTTAACTTAAAGCAAAATTCTTGTTATATTTTTTTTATTGTATCTCTTTCTTATAATAGTTTTAAATCCTGCAACGAATAACTAAAGCACAACATGTTGCCACTACAGTAATCCGTACATAACCAAAACAAATATACAATTTTTATTAGAAACAATTAGGTATCTTCGATACAAATTTACATTGAAATTATAAATATGCTTTCATTTTCAAAAATAAAAAATTCTCTAACAATAATTCTGTTGAGTAAGAACTACAAAATTAATTTAACCCTTGATGGATTTTTGAAAATTTGAAAAATAAACAGTATAAACTATTTTTTTTTTGAGCATTGCTCTAAACTCTAAAGTAATACATTTACCAAATGATATGAAAATTGAATAGTTTCTCTCTAATTATTTTCTCAAAATTCTTCATCTGATTTTGTAGTTATATTAATTGTCCAGACTCCAGACAAAAGGGATTAATCATGGCTGGATTTAGCTGGCCTATCTGTTAGTAATATATATCTACTCTCTAGTAACGCCAAAAACTGACAGTTAGTGATAGTATTAGACTAATTAGTTATTCCCTCCCAGTTTCCAATTATATTACTCACATATATACATGACTTTGTGATAAACTTGATCTAATTAAACGTAGGTGAGAGACAAATAGCCTAATGATTTTTGTTCTCTTCCATCTTTTACCAATTACCGTGTGGTGGATTCAAGTTCTCCAAATACATTTTAAATGTTGACAAAACAAAATTATATTGGACTAAATTGGGTAAATTTATCCAATGTAATGTTGTTTAATTCACATAAATGCATTAAAATTTTGACATATTTATACTAACTGATATATATATATATATATATATATATATATATATATATATATATATATATTAATTTTTATAGTTGTAGTTGCAACAAAGAAAAAGCGTTAAATGTATGAATGTGAAATGTTGGAGGAGAAGATGGAGAGTGTGTGAGGTGGGTCAGTCCTGTTTTGGCTCTTTCATACATTTCAGTCAGATTCCCATATGACATGAGACTTTCTCTCTTTCTCTAGAAATAGATCCCCTAATATTGTATTCTAGAAGTATATCTGAAAAACGGAATCAAAAGCCAAATTGAAGAGCTATGTGTACTTTTCTACGTAATTAATTTAGTTCTCAAAACGCTAGTAATTAGTAGTAAATGGCGAATATGTAGATTGATGATAGTTCAACTAGTCATGTGATGGATGATTTGAAGATACAAACGTAATATGTGAATTCAAATCCTATCAAACATAATAAGTATTATTGGGGTATTCAATAAAACCGAAATAAATAATTACAATCTCATAGAATACGGTGTAATCTTGAGACTAGGCCTGGGCATTCGGGTACCCGTTCGGGTTCGGTTCTTTTTTTTCGGGTATCGGGTCTATTCGGGTAGGGGGTCAAGACCCATTCGGGTATTCTAAAAATTCGGGTTCGGTTCGGGTTCGGGTTCGGGTCGGTTCGGGTATTTTAATAAAAAAGCAAAATACCCGAAAATAACCAAAAATACCCGAAATATTTTCGGGTTCGGGTCGGGTTCGGGTTTTTAACTCATATATACCCAAATCTAACCGAAATACCCGATTTCTCGAAAATACATTGGTTACTCTTTACCCAAATATAACCAAAAATATCTAAAATACCTAATATATTCGGATTTATGATTGTAATTTTAGGTATTTCGAGTATTATAAATATAAATATAACTAATATTTTTAGGTGTATATTTGTATTCGGGTACATTCGGGTACATTCGGGTATTGGATTCGGTTCGGGTTCGGTTCGGGTTTTTTTCGGGTAGGAGGTTAGGACCCATTCGGGTATTTTTAAAAATCGGGTTCGGGTTCGGTTCGGGTATTGTTCGGGTTTTTCGGTTCGGGTATTCGGTTCCGGGTATTTTGCCCAGGCCTACTTGAGACTATATGATTTACCAGGTGAAAATAAAATCAAGTAGACCAAAAATTTCTCTTACAAAAATATTTTATAATAGTTCAATAGAGGTACAGACAAATTGAAAAGAAGTGAACCTAACAATCTGTCTTCACCTCGATTATTTGTCGTGTGTCTGACTATTTTAATTCTAATAATTTATGAATCTGACTAGTTTGGCTTGTAGGCAAAGATCAATTCTTAAAGTGGAGTGACACTTTCGAAACACCCTAACGGTTTAACCTTACCTGGGTATGAATTCTCATTTGGAATATGTTGATTATGTGTATTTCATGAATACATGTTTTTGAAAAGAAACTTTTATTCGTTATCTAGATGTCAATAATACCACACCATAAATCGAGAATTGTAAGAAAGTTAAAATAAAACAGAATTTTAGTGTTTAAATCAAATTTAAAATGGAAATTTGAACGCATTAATGTGTTTTTATTATTATTATTATATTAAAAAACAAGTCAATTAGTCTCTATAATAACTTAAAGAAACATCATCACCACACATTCCTGGCTATATCCTTCATCTAGAACAATAATTAAAGACTCAAAATGCCAAAGAATAACACACAAATAAATGCACCTCATTGACTATTAAATTAGTAATACATTAATTAAGTAATTAATCACATCTAACTATATATATAAATCCCACCCTTCTCCATCTTATCATCACAATCCAAATTCTCTCTATCTCTCTTCTTTCCCTCTATCTCTTATCATTTATCTCTCTCTAACGGCGAGGCAATGGGTTTTCCGGTGGGATATTCCGAGCTCCTTCTCCCAAAAATCTTCCTTTACTTGTTATCTTTCTTAGGTTTGATACGTAAACTCATCTCCACAATGTTCAAGGTCATTGGTTTACCTGATTTCTTAGAACCTGAACCGGTTTCAACCTCATGGCCCGACCCACCACCCACGTTGACCAAACCAGAGTCAGCAGCGATACTAGCCGGAGAGATGTTACCGGTTGTTAGATTCTCGGATCTAAACCGACCCGAATCCGAATGTTGTGCAGTGTGTCTATACGATTTCGAGAACGACGACGAGATCCGACGGCTGACGAATTGTACACATATATTCCATCGGGGATGTTTGGACCGTTGGATGATGGGTTATAATCAGATGACGTGTCCACTTTGTCGTACGCAGTTTATACCTGATCATCTGCAACTGGAGTTTAATCAAAGACTTTGGTCTGAATCTTCTGGAGCTTCTCAACTTCTTGATGAATCATCATCTAATTAGGACATAGTTTTTTCTTCCTTTTCTCTTGAAAGGGAATTTATATAATTAATTAAATCTTTTTTTGTACTTTCTTTGGGAATTGGGTTTGGTGGGAGATGGATGTAAATATAAAAAAATAGTAAGTGGTTACAGGTTAGTGAAAAAGAAACAAGAAGAAAAATTGTACTTATCCAATCCCAGAAAAATGAAGTGTAATTTTGAGTTATTATTGAGTTGTAGACTTTGTTTTCTTGTTAAGGAAAATAATAATAAATTATTTGCTATAACATATTAACTACATGAATGTGTGATTTTTTTTGTATTGCCTATTTTAATAAACCTTTTTTGGAAGTTATTTTTTTAATTGTTAACTTGTTCACCTAGCTAACTCAATGATATTGTTTTTTGATAAAAAGGCTTACATCAGTGATATCTTTCTTTTATGATTTAAAATCAACATGCATAGGTCATTGTTTGTTCATCCTTATAAACATCCTTACAAAATTAACCACAAATGTTAACATATCGTGTACTTAGGTTCTCATCCGATTACATAGTTTTCAAAGAAGCAAAAATCAATGGTAAGATCGTCAACCGAAGATGAATATATGGATCTATCGTGGACATTGCGTTTGACCTTTGTTGGATCACGTCTCTCATAATGGAGCTTGGTGTCTCCTTTACCACCATTCATCATGTGAAATATTGTGAAAATGTAGAAACAGCGTATAAAATATAGAAATATATAAGAAATATCTAGTAAATATGTATAATTTACTCTCTAGTTAGACTAGATCTTTTACTTGTATATATACCAAGTTGTGTTCATTGTGTATAAATATAGTTGTATCTCTATCATTATTCAATAAGAAATAATTTTTCTACAAGAGATCACAAATGAACTCTTAATCATTGGGAATTAGGACTTTAAGAGCCAAACAAAAACAAATAAAAAATCATTTGGAGTCTCATAATAGAAAGAGGTGCAAAGTGGAATATGTAAACCTGATTTGTGCAAAGGCGTGACGCGAGGGAAGCTTCCCATGTGAATGTAAACTTTGGAGTATGTTATGCTGTCGCCGCGTGGCATACGTGGACTTGTCTGTGCGTGTGCTTATTTCTTTCAATACCCTATACTCAATAGAGCCCACACGTTTGTAATCATTTTTTGCTTTCGGTTTACCACACAAATAAAAATATAAATAAAATTAAAGTCTTTTCAACTATATAGTATTTCCTTAAAATAACGTACCGAAATAGTAAATTCATTAAAAAAATTGACTAGTTCCAAATTTTTTTTCATAAATTTAGCAAAACAGGTCAAAATTGCGCATACAAATAGTACTATAGATAAAATTAAACTGTTAAATCTTATAATCCTTCCTTTATTTTGATCATTTTACGATTATGTGGTGTACATTAAAGAAATGGTTATAAGATTAAACTGTTATTTACCAACCAGAACTTGCCCCATCATATATGATGCTGACAATTATCTTTAAAAATATGTTGATTTTGTTTCTAGGTTATATGTTTTTTTTTTTTTCCTCAATCTAGGTTATATGTTACAATTTATGATAGTTGTTTTCTTTTGGCTAATTTTCAAACAATTTTATGATAGCTGTACAACTTATATTGAAATTAAGAGAAATAGTAGGAGTTAAATATACCAAGTTTGATTTTTTTTTAAAAAAAATTGCGAATACACTGAATTTTCTAAGCATTTTATCTCTTCGAACATCTGTTGTGGTTGACCCATTTTGACTAAAAAGCGTAAAGACAATTTAAAAGATGGTATGAATGAATCATTAGCTCTATAATTTATGGTTTTCGACATTTTCATTATACCTACATATACTTCCTAAGCAATATTGCCCATCCTCGATGGTTCCACGTCCATCCTCGTGCGCCAATTGGAACAGAAAGAATCGAAAAATAAGTTAAAGTGAACATAGTAATTAGTATATATATGTAACAAAGACAATTAGGTTCTGAAAAAAAGAAAAGCTTACTCTGGTTCGCATTAACTAGCTTATGTAGCCTCTCTAATACCATAAATATTTTGTAATATTAAAATGTTACCAAACACTTAGAAAATAATAAACTCACAAACCAGAAGATTTGAGCGAAGATTTGAGATTGTACTTTATTCTAAACCAGAAGATTTTTACAAAGCAAACCGGTGTGGTAATGAGTTCTAAACCAGAACCCCACCGGTTTGCATATCTCTCCGTGTAAGGGTTTTGCGATTTGGATAGTGAGAGTGAGACTGAGATTGATAAAGAAGTCTTCTCAATCAGCTGAGACGATGCAGAGATCGATTTCGAATGTATGTTCATCGACGGCGAAGAGATATGTTCGCCGGAATCTCCAGGGGAAAGGTAATCCTCCAACTGTACCTTCTTCCTCTAATCTTTGCGGGTTGTGTTGCTGGGGACGAGCTTTTTCTGGTGGCAGTGGTGATTACAGAGAGAAATTGAGTAGAAATGTGTTACAAGACATTAGGTTAGATGATGCAATTGTTTTGTTCAGTGACATGGTGAAATCTCGTCCCTTTCCTTCTATTATTGAGTTCAGTAAACTGTTGAGTTCCATTGCTAAGATGAACAAGTTCGATCTTGTCATCTCTCTGGGCGAGCAGATGCAAAACTTGGGAATTTCACATAATCTTTACACATTCAATATTTTGATTAACTGTTTCTGCCGATGCTCTCAACTCTCTCTTGCTTTAGCTCTTCTTGGCAAGATGCTGAAACTCGGCTATGAGCCCGATATTGTCACGTTTTCTTCGCTGCTCAATGGGTACTGTCACGGTAAGAGGATTTCAGATGCTGTAGCTCTGGTTGATCGGATGGTGGAAATGGGATGTCAACCTAATACCGTTACATTCAACACTCTAATTCATGGGCTTTTTCTCCACAACAAAGCTTCCGAAGCAGTGGCTTTAGTTGATCGAATGGTTGTAAAAGGCTGTCAACCAGATACCGTTACATTTACAACTTTGATTCATGGGCTTTTTCTCCACAACAAAGCTTCCGAAGCAGTGGCTTTAGTTGACCGAATGGTTGTGAAAGGGTGTCAACCAGATCTGGTTACTTATGGTGTGGTTGTAAATGGATTATGTAAGAGAGTGATATTGATTTGGCTTTAAGTTTGCTCAAGAAGATGGAGAAAGGGAACATAGAGGTGGATGTTGTGATCTACAACACAGTCATTGATGGTCTTTGCAAATACAAACATGTGAATGATGCACTTGACGTATTCAATGAAATGGAGAACAAAGGCACTAGACCAGATGTTTATTCCTATAACTCCCTCATTAGCTGCCTTTGTAATTACGGAAGATGGAGCGATGCCTCTCGACTGCTAAGTGATATGATTGGGAGGGAAATCAATCCAAATGTAGTCACTTTCAGCGCATTGATCGATGCATTTGTGAAGGAGGGGAAGCTTGTAGAGGCTGAGAAATTGTACGAGGAGATGATCAAAAGGTCTATAGATCCTGATCCTTTCACTTACAATTCATTGATCAACGGGTTTTGTATGCACGATCTCCTAGACGAGGCCAAGCAGATGTTTGAGTTCATGGTTAGCAAGGATTGTCTCCCAGATGTAGTGACGTATAGTACTCTTATAAAGGGATTTTGTAAGGCTAAGAGAGTAGAAGAGGGTATGAAAGTCTTCCGTGAGATGTCTCAAAGAGGATTGGTTGGCAACACAGTCACCTACACCACTCTTATCTTAGGATTTTTTCAAGCAGGAGATTGTGATAATGCCCAAAAAATATTCAAACAGATGGAATCTGATGGTGTCCCTCCAGATATTATGACATACAACATTCTGTTAGATGGACTTTGTAATAACGGGAAGCTAGAGAAAGCATTGGTGGTATTCGAGTATATGCAAAAGAGTCAAATGGAACTTGATATATTCACATATAATATTATGATTGAAGGGATGTGCAAAGCTGGCAAGGTGGAAGATGGTAGGGATTTATTTTGTAGTCTCAGCCTTAAAGGAGTGAAGCCTGATGTTGTAACGTACAATACAATGATCACAGGATTTTGTAGGAAAGATTTAAAGGAGGAAGCAGATGCCTTGTTCAATAAAATGAAAGAAAACGGGCCTCGTCCCAATAGTGGTACGTATAATACGTTGATTAGGGCACGCCTTAGAGATGGTGACAAAGCGGCATCGGCTGAACTCATCAAAGAAATGAGGAATTGCGGGTTTGCTGGAGATGCTTCAACGATAAGTATGGTGATTAATATGTTGCATGATGGGAGATTGGAGAAAAGCTATCTGGACATGCTTTCTTGAAACAATCAATCCTCGAGAAACGAATTGCAGAGCAACCATCTTCCCTTTTTTAGATTGCTTTTCTTGTGTTTACTTTTGGACCCAGTTTTTGTTTTCATGTGAAATTTTGTTGTTGTTGTTGAGTGTGAGTTTCATGGACATGACTGCTACTGCTCTTTGTTATGCTCCTATTAGGTTGACACGAGAAGATTTTCCAACTTCAAAAGTTGTTTCCATACTTGTACGAGAGACCCTTTTGGTTTGGTTTGAATTGAGGTAAATGCATGAATTGTCTGATAAATAAAAATTTAGGACAACAAAAAAAATTAGAAAATTTAAGTCACTTTTTATTAGAAAGTAGAAAGCTTGTTCGAGTCATAGAAAAGTTATCGCTTTGTAAGCCTCACCAACGGAGTTCAATGTCTCGTCCTTTACCAAAAAAATGACAGATTTCAATTTTGGTTAGGAACATACAGAATTGTTAAATCAAGATAATCACACTTGTTAAATTCAAATTCAACCTACTCCGGTTGCATTCCTTATTCCTGTGCTAATTTTCAAATAATTTATCATAGTTAAATATACAACAAAAAAACAACCTACTCCGCTCGCATTAACAAGCCTATGTACACTACATGTCTTTAATACCATATATGTCTGCAAACTTAAACAGGTTAGTTAAGCAAATGCAAGTAGATTATGTAACAAAGTGCCAATTATAAAACAAAAAAAAAAAACAAACCCACACATATAGACAACGAAATCAACAAACCAGATAATACCGAATATTTTTGGGCATAATAAGAGTACCAATCCTTGTAAAACAATTGCATAACCAAGGAAGATAGCTGAAAAATATTAAAGTTCTGCACACCTAAACCGAATTAAAACAACACTTTCACACAGAAAATGAAGATACCGGTTAAGATTCTCAATGTTGGGGATAACCAGGAGGCGGGTAAGATGCAGGAGGATAGCCTTGAGCAGGCGGTGGATAGGACTGAGGGTATCCAGCTGGAGGGACAGGTTGATCAAAACGGGACATCTGCTGAGCTGGTGGCACGCCCATTGGTTGAGATCCAAACACTCCATCTCTTTTGTCCATCTCAAGCTTGTGTTGTGTCTGCAAGCAGAAAATTGGATTTTGGGTTATATAAATACCATAAGAGAAGATAGTTCCAGAAGCTCAGATAAGTTTCTAATTCTCGCTTTCTGGTACCTGCATACACGCACAAACCCTGCAAAGAAATCAAGACCGCAAAGTATTAGCAATTCGTGAACATGAATAGATTATAGGGAGAAGCTAAAAATCACATGAAGTAAATCCATACGTGCAGTAGACCATATCAGCACAGCAAGAGAGTATCTGAGAAGCCTCAGAAAGTTCATCGCTACCAACAATGCAAGCAACTATAGAGAATATGCAAGCAACTTGGCTGAGGCAGAACATAAATCCCTGCAATCGCACAAGATGAGATTTGTTAGTTTCACCCAGATGTGCATTCTGTGTAAAACCGATAAAAGAGAGTATGAGAGTACAATTATGCAATTGTCGCATTGTGTAGTCTGGATGTTGAATTCATCCTGCAGAAGAAAGCGTGTAGAGGCCACAGAGTTTCCGAAGCAGAGGAAAACCTGAAAACACCAATTGCAAGTTGCTTCAAACCAAATGTCAATTCATAAGAATCATGAAGAGATCTATTGAATTATTGCAAGCGTCTCATACAAGCAGATTATACAAGCCAATATATCAAGAACATTCCACTCATCGGTGAAGTTCACAAAGATAATGTAATCTCCTGAGTCAAATAAGTCGAGCAACGGAATTCAAATATAGAGCATACAGAGCACAAGAAGATAACTACAAGAGGACTCTGACGGAATCACATTATATCAGATTCGAACAAACGTCCTAGAAACAAACACACAGCTGAACGAAAAAGAAAGATCAAGAAAATATCCAAACCATAAGCTGTTTCATGTTCACATCCCCATTTCATTTTGTTTATAACCCAAACAAGGCAAGTAAAACTTAAAATTCCATCCACCGAAAAAATCAAAGTCTCACCTCGGTGGCAAGGCAAAGTTGAGGACATTTGCTTTCTCCACATCTCCCACTACAAGGCATATATCCAGCACAGCAAGTATACCTGCACAAAACAGAAGGACGTGCAATAACATCTTAGCAAAGGAAAGAAATTAAAAATCTTAGACCATTCTCTACATAAGTTACGAAATAACATACCTTGACATGTCATTGTAAAGTGCTCTTCTCCGAAGCATATATGAAACACAAGGTCCACTACACTCAAAAATGTATAACAACGTATCAAATATGTACCCAAAACCACGAATACAGACTCAAATTGAATCAGTAGTTGTTGCTTGACTACTAATTGCAAAAAACCTAAAAGAATCTCAGATACAACAAAACCCTAAAAACGTGTAGAACAGCAACAACTTACCACAGACACGATATGCAGCAATCTGCAAAAGAGTAAAAACAAACAAACCAAGAAAACCAAAATCACTTCATCGATTAAACAAATAACGAAGGTAGTGACATCAGAAAGAGACTGAGATATACAGGGAGTGTCGGCGGTGACGGTGCCCATGAGATCGGAGTGCCATAAGTTCCGGTAATCCTGACGGAGTTTCATCTTCTCCAGCTTATCTTGTGACCCCGCCATTGCTTTGGAAACTTCAGTGTCACCTTCACCATACAAAAAGAAGAAACGATTCAGATTCGTAAAACCCTAAAGCAATAATTTTTAAGTTACCAAACGATTCAGATCTACTTCGCGAACAAACCTTTCAATTGAAGAAAGCAGAAACTGAAACTTCGAGTTCGATCGTCTCTCTCACTCGCTCGCTGCCTCTCTCGCTCTCTCTATCTCTTTATTTATCAAATCAGTTTCTTAGAAATTTCAGAACTTTGACTATTATTCATTTTTTATTTAGGACCACTTTTGACCATTAAATATTTTATTTTTTTCCCAAAATCTAATACCTTTCCAAAAATCTAATACCTTCGAGGTTTCTGATTGGTTAAAAATATAATTTTTGAAAGGCGAAATTATAGAATAATTAATTTTAAAATAGATAGATAGTGAAATCAATTTTAAAATAGATATTTCAATTCCATACACTTGAGAACGACTCTTCACACCCTTAGCCATTTATCCCATACTTTTTTTTAATATTAGTGTCGTTTAAAAATAATTCGTACATATTGAAAAAAATAGTTTACTTTATATTAATATACAGTATGTTATATAAATTAAATTAATAAATGCATTAAAATAGTTGAAACAAAACTGAAAATTTCATCAAACTAAAACGGAAGAAGTAATAGTCATAATTGATTTATTTATCGAAACCAAGCTAAATTAAAACTTTCAAGATTTCTATTGAAGAAGATTAGAATTTAGGTGTTTTTTTTTTGCCAAATTGATTTAGGTGTCAATTAGATGGTTTTTAAAAGAGAAGACCTCTTTTGCATTCTACCGACTTCAATTTGGCTTGGGTCTACACTAGAAAAAATAAGGAGGTGATTTTAATGAGAGTTGAAAACAATCCAAAGAAGAAATAAAAACTTTCTTCTTTTGCATTTGAAATTGTAAACCTTAATTTGGACCATGTCAAAGTTTCTAGATCATCAAATAAATTGTAGTTGCTTTTGCTCAACATATTGTTTAGAACAATCATCAAACTAGTCACCTTGTTTAGAACAATCACCAAACTAGTCATCTTATCCACATAGCTATTTATCGAACTGAGTTCACTATTCTTAAGAAGAAATTAAATTTATCGAACTTTATTTTTTTTGTTATCAAACTCGAACTTTAAATTTAAGGCCTATAATTAGGTCTTTAGCACGGATCTCGAGTTCTTCTCATATTCATTTAACTTACAATGATTTCCGTCATTATATTACAACTTGATTTTAAATTTTACATCACGCTTATTATTCGTCAATAAATAAAATTACAACTTTAAATAACAGTCATAATTCACAACGAATCAGACTTTATTAACATTTAAAGTAACAGTCACAATTTTAATAGTCAAAGTCTCTGCAGCCAAAGTCTTTACAGTGAAAATCTTTAAAGCCAGAAGTAACAGTCGTTACCAATCGGCCCTTTACAATTTTAAAAAGATGTTGCAAAGACCGTAAATTGTTTTGCAGCTTTTTACAGTCGCCAATCACCACATGTAAGTATGTAACTTTAACTTTTTCAAAGTCACTTCCGTTACTTTGAGACCAAATTTCTCAACAATTTTTCTTTCTTCAAACAAAAGTGTAACGTCGTCAATGCCTCTACCAATCACCCTCGATATTCGATTTGTTTCTATTTCAATAGCAATAAAGACTATAAAGAAGTAACCAATTCTTACCTTTTGCTTATGTCATGCAAAATACCCTAGTGGGTTTAGACTTTAGATATAAAAACACCAGAGAGAAAATTACTAAACTATAACAAGCATGGACAAAAATGAATAAATTAAATGTATACGGAGCAATTCATAACATAAGTAAAATAAGAGGGCAAATTTGTTAAACCCACTTATTGTCTGCTATATAAACATAGCCCACCAGACCAAATAAACTGGACCTGTCATGTCTTGGTTCTGAAACAAGAAACTGTGAAGAAAAAGAGAGAAAAAAAAAAACACACTTTTTTGGGGAAAAAGTCCAAATTTACATTAAGAAAAAAACTTTTTTCTTTTTACCATTTTTGGATTCTGGTGGCTTTCAAAAAAACAAAGATCACGAGTGTCACTTGTGTTTCTCTGTAACCGTTTCATTTGCTGAATTCAATTGCAGAGACAGAAGAAAAAAAGACAGAACATAACTCAAAAGATTCAATTGTTTTGCTCTCTTCTTCTTCTACTCCTTCATTGAGAATCTTCACAAACCGAAAAAAATGGATTCTGATCTTTATATCTTTGATGGGTCTTCTTCTTCTTCCTCAATTTGCCACAGTACTGATCCTGATATGTTTTCTTCAGACACAACAACAACAACAGATCTCTTCTGCAACAATCCTTTAATGGATGATCATCAATCTCTCAGTTTCTTTGACAATTTTACCCCAACGACTCATCATCTTCTCTCTTCTTCTCCTCCAATCTCTCAGCTCCAAACCTTAACTCTCTCTCACACAAACAGTTTCCCCAATTTCTCCGGTTTCGAAAACTACGACGCCGTCAAAACAGAGCAGCTCTTGTTTAACTCTTCCTTTGATGCTCCAATCATGGAAGATTCCTCGATTTTCCAGAATCAGAATTTGTTAAACTCGCCGGAAGATTCCTTCTTCTCCGGTCACATGCGACGAGTTTATAGTACCGGAGATTTGCAGGTACTTTAGCTATATCATCCTCTGTTTTCCTCTGTAATTTTTAACATAAAACTAATTTTTGGAGTTTGTTTAGAATTTAGGAAGGGATTTTACGGGACAGAGATCATACTCGAGTCCTTTGGCGGCGGAGAGTACATCAACGACGCTGTTTTCCGGCGAAGAACAAAGCTTGAGGGTGGGGCGTTACAATTCCGAAGAACGTAAAGAGAAGATTTCTAAGTATAGAGCTAAACGAACACAGAGAAACTTCACCAAAACCATTAAGGTAGTATTAATTTTAATTAATAAATAACTAGGATTAACAATTTAAATTTCTAAATGAATTTAATTTCGTTTAAATTAGTTTATTTTTTCTCAACCAAATAAAAAAAAATCTAATTTTCTCTATATTAATAGGTCAAAATAAAAATTAAACCGGAAATAGGCCGAATTTAATGTTTTTTTCAAAGAAACTGAAATCTAAATTAGTACTATCAAACTATTTCAGAGACTTTCGAAATTAGCTTGAATTTTTGCTTGGTTATTTCCGGTTGCATTAAAAAAAAACACAAATTATATGCATTATGCATATATTCAATTGAATTAAAGAATTGTTTACAACTTTATATTTGAAATTTTGGTTTTTATTTGCACAATTCTAATTTATTTATTTATTGAAATTGAACAAAAAATTGAAGTATGCATGCCGGAAAACGTTGGCGGACAACAGACCAAGAGTACGTGGCAGATTTGCAAGAAACGACGAAGTTTTTGAGAACCCCAAGATTGCTTCTTCCTTCACTAGACAAGAAAACGACGACGACCTTTGGGTAAGTAAATTACAAAACTTACTTTTTTCTTCCTTATATCTTACAAGTATAATAAATTGTAGTATTTAAATTGAGATTTAAGTAATTAACTGTTAATTATCTAATTATTTATTCATTTCTTAACATTCTGGCAGAATTTGGATGGGTTGCATGAGGAAGAAGAAGCTTGTGTGAACTTAGTGGAATGTCAGTCTCAGTCTCAGTCTCAGTCTCAGCCTCAGTTGCAAATGCAATACATGACGAATTCCTACTGGTGAAATTAAAGCCTTGCCCAAGCATCCGTGGTCTAGTGGCAGAGGAAGCTTTGGGAAAGGGTGAAACTCCCAAACCTGAGTTCGATTCTCCCTGGAAACAAAAACACATTTGTTTGGGAAGTCTGTCAGTTGGGCCTTGGCCCAATTGGTTTACCTGGTAGCCAGAAATGCAGGCGGCCTGACTACCCCCTGGCACTTAGTCGGAAGGCATTCCAAACTCGGGATAGGCAGAGTGGTAGCCCGTAAGGGCCTAACCGTTAACACGGTGGACCAGTCCACTATGTAGCACCTCGGTGCGTTCCTACCGGGGCCGACCGGATAGCCGATAGGGTTTATCAAAAAAAAAAAAAAAAAAAAAAAAAAAAAAAAAAAAAAAAGAAATTAAAGCCTCTGTTTGAGAAGGAAGAGATTAATATTTTTCCCATTTAGTTTTTAATATGCAGACGAATCGAATCAAATCATATTATATTAGCAATGCATTGTAGTGTAATGGACTAATGGTTGGATTTACAATGAAGTTGATGAGTAATCATAAGTCGGATCTTTGCACTGTATACGTTTTAAATGACATAAAGAGATTAGTCAGAGAGATTTGGGTTAAGAGTCTATATTATTCTTATATACATCATATAAACAATAATCACGTATTCATGTCTCGAATATAGTACTGCACCTGAATCAATTATAATTAAGGTAAAAATTATGGATGTTTAGTTTTAAGAGAATAAAATTGTGATTTAATATATAAGGTACCTACTGACATTGTCATAGTGGTGGGTACCTTTTACATGTGAATATGTAAATAAATAAATCGTTCTATAAATAATAATCACGGATGGAAAAATCTTTGACCCTCAAAGGAAGATTCTTTGGTATGATGTTAAAGTTATATGAATTTGAATTAGTGCACTACTAAACATTGGTTATATGATGTTAGATTCATATTTTAATCAATAGTCCGAATCATTGATAGTAGTCAAAACAACATTTTCTACTATATATCATGGAGGACCAAGATCCTCTCTTGTCATGTTTTGTTGGTATATGTGAATTATTATCGTTTAGAGAATCACATTTCAAATATATGTAGAATAACTTTGTAGTATATATATATATATATATATATAATCACATTTCAAATATATGTAGAATAACTTTGTAGTATATATATATATATATATATATATATCAATATGCTTAATTAATTGTTATTGCGATTGGATTATGAATTATTATCGATTGGATCGATCTAATCACCCGTTGTACTTGAAACAAGTTGTACACTAAAAATATGAAAGACGTTTGTTCAATGTAGCTACCAAATTATTACTTAAGGTTTTTTTTTGGAAATATTAAAGAGCAATTAATTTAGGGTTAATCCCGTTATATTCAATAGTACTGGAACTTTTTTAGCCCGTTATTCTGTAATATTAAAACACCATAAAACACTAGTGGAAACAAGTTGCAAATTTATCAACTTGCAAATTCTAGTTCTATAGTTTCTGCTTTCGAAACAATTGGTTACCTAAAAAGGAAAGATGATTCTTTCCTTCATGGAATATGTTCTCACGAACATCGAGATATTTTTTTCCTTTTGAACTAAATTTATGTTTGATTACGTAGAAAGGTAAGAATAAACCAGCATTATTCTATGAATACGACGCATCCATGGATAAAACTTTATATTACATGTAAGTGGTCAAATTCGGATAGATTTTAGTTACATCTATATCAGTTTGGTTACTGGTTATCATAGAGTTTACATAAGTACGTAACGATCTTATACTTAAGATTAGATTTGAGTGTTGGTTGCTTGTTTCATGACATTGATCACCACGAACTACTGTTGAGGAATGACTATAAATTCTGCGCGCGTATTTCATTATTCATGACTATAAGCATATATGAGTAGGGTATCAGTTATTATTTGATTTTAAAATTTTCTTTTGGTTGTGTTATTTTGTGTCCGGAATAAGCCGGATAAGCTACCAACCAAATAATTGTAATCAACTTGGATATATACTTATTCTCATTTAATACATTTATATTAAAAATTGTTCAAAAGCTTATATTTTGAAATGCCTTTTCTAAAGTAGATATATAATTTAAAATTGCAAACATAAATTCTTTTAAGAAATTACACTCATTCACAAGAAAATGAAAAATGGAATCTCAAGTTGCGTATCAACTAGCATATCATATGTATGAATATTTTCACGTACTTGACTTCTCTTTTTTCCCCTTTGGTATATGTTTATCATCTCATATGATAACTTACATTTACGGTAGTAAAATTGCATTTGGTATTGTCCTCCACTCGAAGTGTCGTCCATTAAAGTCAACGATGAAAATAGAAAAGGTAATCAGAAAAAGGAGATGAGAAATAGTTAAAAAAATCGGCCGCCTTAATAAAAATTACAAATACAATGCATGGAGTGATAATTAAGCAGTTTGCAGTGCATCCATGCTAATTATGTGATGCGTTGACCTTTTATAATAAGCACGTGGTAATTTCTGGTCAATTTTTTTAGTTGCCTTTTGAACGTCGTCTTAGATGAACAAACAAAGATGTTGCCCGACGAAAAATGAAACAAGCAATATATGTTAAAAAAAAAAACTCTCCTATTTTGAAGTGTCGTTAATGTTGCAATTATAATATTGTTTCGAGAATTTGTCAAACGTTTGCAATACTAGCTAGTAGCTACTATATTAAAACTTTGAATGATATACATATATTACATCGGAACAAACACTATAAAATAGGTAAAACGAATACATTGTTTTAAGTTACTAGTAGTAACTTACTACTTACTAATTAAGATTCATGCAAAATAAACGTTGTAGCCTCTATAAAAAAATAAACGTAGCTAGTAGTTTACCAAATGGGTGATGACATAGAACATAGTGGTTTTGAGAGTGTATACTTAATTAAGGTCTATAATCTATATATTAGGGATATTATAGTTCGACTTTATTTGGTAAAGATGATTAATACACTAAAAGTGGTATTATCAATATATAGTTGGTTTCGGACACCGGAAAAAAAAATGATTCAAAGATTCAAAATTTCTTACGATTTCTCAAAAAAAAACAAGTTTTCTCCTAATTAACATTATGATATCTCTGGCTCGTTTGTGAGAAATTTTTTTAGCACAGTGTGCAATCTAAATGAATAATCTCTAGATGAATAATTTCACAAAATGAGAAAATGCTATAAAAGAAGAAATTGAGAAGGTTGAAAGTGTTATATTTTTAAATTATTTTTTTGTTCTATGGTGGAGGCAAGAAAAATCATAAAACTAGCACTTCCAAGGCTAGAGGATTCTACCATTTTTATATCCATTTTCATTTATTAACCCAAAAATTGCGAGTGTCTGGGTGATGTCGAATCCAATAAGGCATTATCATAATAATAACCAACGAAACAAATAATAAAAAGATTAATGAGTACCAATGGCAAACAAAGAGCCTTCAAGTTTCTAAAAGGCTTAAGTGTTGGGCAGCATGTTCAGCCTATATAAAATGTCATTATCCTAATACTTATTATATTCATTTTTCAGGTTTTTCCACTTTAACAAAGACAAATATGAACCGTTTTATTTATATATAAATATTGATAAGTTAAAAGGATTATTGTTGATTTTGCTATTTTATCACCCAAATCTTTTGGATTTGTCATTTTGCTTCAAATATTTTAGATTTGTTATTTTTGGTCACTTTAAAAAATTATATATCTGTAATTTTATTATTATTATAAAATACACACTTAACCATAAAAAAATAGAACAAAAAAAAACCCAAACATAATGTGTAAAATCTAAAATAATTAAGGTAAAATGGCAAAATCTATAAATATTACTAAAAAATCCTTCTCTGGTAATTGATTTTTTAAAAAACTATATATATATATATATATATATATATGTCATGTTTTGCGATCTATCATTGATATTATCAAAAATAGGTTAAAATCTGATACAATCCAAGTATGTAAAAAAATACAGTTCTTGATATTTCTTTATGCGAGTTTATGTTTCTCAAATTTTACAGTATTAGATTATTTTCCTTATTCATCAATCTCACTTCTAATAAATAGACTTCTAGATTCCATCATCATCTGACACTTATTTATAGGTCCATTTTTTTTTTTATAATGTCGAACCGTCAATTTGTCAATATTACCACAAATGATTAATATTCTCATGTGTTGCTCGTCACTGAAATAATTGTGATTTTAGTTAATTGGTTAGTTTTCTCGAGAAAGCAAGGAGACTATTCTCAGTTACTTTTGCTTTCTTTCTTCTTCATTTGATGCTCCTAAAAGCTGATATTTCTATTAATCATGTTATTCAAACCAAGGCAAAGCAAGGTTCTCTATAATAATCTTTATATGTCAGCTAACAAGAATAATACAATATCACATGAAGACATCTAAACAAAAGTTGTACCAAAATAAAGACATCTAGAGAAAATTTGGACATTTTCTTTATATCAAAATATACAATCAATCGTTAAACTAATATAAGCTATTAGTGACCAATCATGGTATTGTTTATTCACAAAGAATCGATACAGAATGGGGCTAGTGTCATATATGTACGATTTTTGGTTTAATTAACTATATCAAACTTTAACATATGAATATAGATACTTTATCGATCTCCTTGCATTGATTTTTTTTCAAGTGTTTCGAAAGTTTCACATTTAAGCATATAGACATGTTTCCTATTTGTCCAAAAAAAAAAAAAAAAAAAAAAAAAAAGACATGTTTCCTAAAGCAGATGGTTCATGTAAGGATGCTCAATGTGTTGACCATTAATTAACCTTGTATACGTTTATTTTATTGAATGCTTAGACAATCGTGAAATCCACCGAAAACAAGGATAACCTACTATTAACGCGTTGACAACACTAAATTTTGTATCGCTACAATACCCCAAAATTTCTACCATTTTTTCTCACTATCTCTTCATTTCTTCATTAGATAATGGTATTGAAATTTTCAATACAAAATGCTCCTAGCTGTTGATGTATGAAATCTAACAAGTAACAAATGTGATTTCAAGAAAAGTTGAAGAATTTATCTTTCATAGACGAGTTCAAACTTAAGCAGAACATGTTGATTACAAGAGGTTATCTCGTCTAAATTACTAACAAAAAGGTCGGAGCCAAACTGAAAGCAAACTAGGACGAGCTGCTTGGCCGACGAACTGGGAGCTCGGCGGTATTGTGTGGAGCGAAAGATCATCGTGTACTCTCTATGTCAGCGTGAATTGCGGATTCTTGACACAACTTGCTATTTTGGTATTTATAGCAAGTTATGTCGGTCCGTCCATTGATGATTTTCCGAAACTACCTTTTCTAACCAAATGACGTGACTCGTCTTTGGTTTTTTTTTATGCGCTTTTCTTCGAACTGGATTCAATTATTATAAAATTAAGATTTTGTGTTTTTGCATAAAAAATCTAAAATAATTTCTAAAATATGGCACCTCTCTTTGGATGTCCTAAGCTATTGCTTGGGTAACTTATGATGTGGACCAGACCTATACATATATATATATGTATATAAATACAAATGATTAAGGCATACCTACATAAAAAATGGCTATATTTATATAAAAAGGAGAGATGTCTTATGTGGCAAATTAGTACCAAAACACAACTTTATGTGAATTGTGACCTCAAGAGGATTTGGTCGTTCTTTACTGCGAATTGTTTTATTTATTCTCATTTGTTCCACTTGAAGAGTCTTCTATTAGAAGGAGCACATAATAAGTTGAGTGTATGTGTTTAACAAATGTTTATTTTTGAAATCATAATATATTTGTAACTCACTCGCACATTACCAAATTTGAAACTGAGTTATGACATGGTAGCCGTATTGGTACAAATTTCTAAAAACAAATATCTTTATTATGAATTCTTAACCAATAAATCACTATTAGTTGGTTTTATATACTTGGTTAGGCTTTCAATTGTTAAACAAACATCAACTAAACAGCCAAGATAAAAGCGAATTGATTCTTGCTATTTAAGAACAAAACAAAACTATTTTCCTAATTAAATGAATCATATAATTTACCTTCTTAAAAGTGCCTTTTTTGATATTTACTTATAATAATGATTAATATCCCAACCAATAGGGAGTTGGCATTTCGAAAGAATGTTATATCGTAAGCTTGTACAAACAGATGAAGAATCAAAGATGATTTGATTTATTATGACTTAATGCATACTTCATTAAATTAATGAATAAGAGTTAGAGCTCTTTTGGAAAAGTAGTCAAAATGCTACCTGCTTAAGTCTTTGTAGGTTATTAAAAAATAATTTGTACAACAATATGATTACAAAAATGTAAAACAAATGTTCTTTCAAATTGTGTGACGGAGCTTAGTAATTTTATGTTGCTTATTGATTTGTTTAGCTAATCTCTTCTGTTTTTCTTTTCCTATTTAATTTGTGGGGTATCTTACCAACTTCCTCCACAAAGCAAACTAGCTTCAAAAGACAACCTGGTAAATACTTTATAAATAAATAACGAACCGTCAAATTGGCGAATCAATATTGAGCATTAGTGTCGACATGAATGTTATTATTGTACATTATACAAACATCTATTGTGCTCGAGCAGGTCCAAGCCAAAAAAAGAAAGTCTTTTGGATTTTTAGATAGTTTTAAAACAATGAGAGAACATTTTTAAATATTCAACAATTTGGGACTTATTTTTGCAAAAATAAAATTAAAAGTTTGAGAGCCTATTTTAATATTCGATGGGCTCAAAAATATGGGGATTTTAGACCCATATTTCAACTCGTTGAGGATGAACCAAATCATGACTAGAATCGTGACCTTAAAATCACTTGTGTTGCATTATTTTTGTCTTCCATTAAGTTGGGCTTGAAACCCAAACAGATTCATATGAAAGAACATTGTATCTCTAAGAAAAATTTATCCTCTTATTTCAAATTAACCAATCAAGCCCTGAATCTACCTAATCCTTCCTTTTTGCTTTGAAAAAGTTCTGATTATTTGAAAACTTGTGGGCCATATTCTTGAAATATTTGGGCTTTTAACAAACTCAATATGGCCCGATGAAATATAGTTTTAATTGATTTGACGTCGTATGATATAGCCCTTACACGACAGCGTATCAATGAAAAAGAGCAAAAACTGAAAAGAAAAAAACAAATAATTTTAATAAATTCAGACAAGGTTTAAAGCCTTCGGTTTAAACTTAAACCCAACCCTGGTTTCTTCTTCTTCCTCAGCGCCGCCGCAAACAAGCTTCGCCGTCGATTTTCTCCTCCTCCGCTGAACAGGATAATCTAAACGTAAGTTTACTTTTGATTTCGAAGTTTGCAGTATCTTAGGAGAATCTAAGTATGATTGTAATTTTGCTCTGTTTCACATGATGGGCTTAAACGATGAAGCCCACATAGGTCTCTGTGCAATTTGAGACGAACCCTTTCTTCAAAACATATAAAAATTAAACCTTTCTTTGTTTTGCTCTTCTTCTTCTTCTTAAACCCTAGTCATCGAGAATCCAGTACCAGTAACCATGGAGGCAGATACTAAGACAGACTCTCGTACCATGAAAGTGAATGACTTGTTAAAAGACGTTCGCTTAGATTACGATTCTCTCAGAAAGCTTGTTGATGATGCAGTTTCGTCGATTAAAGAAGCTATTAATGGAATCCCTGAAGATTTTAAGGTAGCTTTTTATGCATCTATGTGTTAAATGTTCTATTGAAATTAAAAAATTTGAGCTTTGTTAACAATTGAAAAACTGTAAATTCATGTTTTGTCTTAGGTTACCTCGGAGTTAGCTCCTAATTTTGTTAAGGACATTGGGGCAGATAAAGTGGAGTTCAGTTTTAAGAAGCCAAATGGTTTCAATCTCTGTGGAAGTTACTCCATTCGTTCCATGGCAAAGCCGGATACTTCTGTTGATCTTCTTGTTCACTTGCCTAAGGTAAGTGTTTATTGCTCATTTCGTAAGTTTTAAATCGTATGTTACGGGTTGGTTTCGAATATGTTTAACTATAGAAGGGTTCTTGCAGGAATGTTTTTATGAGAAGGATTACATGAATCATAGATACCATGCCAAAAGATGTCTTTATCTTTGTGTTATTAAAAAGCATCTGTTGTCGTCATCATCCATCGAGAAGGTTGTATGGTCAACTTTACAGAACGAAGCTAGGAAGCCAGTCCTAGTTGTTTTCCCAGGTGTGCTCTAGTTTTTTTTGCTAAGAGAAATAGTAATTTTTTACATTGACAAAGTATTTACGTCAAGAATCTGTGTGTTTGCAGCTAAGAAACTTGATCAGTTTCCTGGATTTTCCATACGGTTAATCCCTTCCGCAACATCACTGTTTAGTGTTGCAAAGTTGAGTATGAGCAGAAACAACGTCCGTTCTGTAACTGCAGGTAATGAGGTTTATTTCAAGAATGTTGAACTCTACTTGGATAAATATATTGAGGCATCATTGTATTGACATTCTGATTTGTCTTGATGATAAAGATGGTGTCCCTGAACCCACGCCAACCTACAACTCAAGCATATTGGAGGACATGTTTCTGGAGGAAAATTCTGAGTTTCTCAATAAAACCTTCTCTGAGTGGAATGAGTTGAGCGATGCGTTGATTTTGCTGAAGGTATGGATAGTTAACAAGTATTGTTACCCTGTGTATGTTGGGATCCTTAAACGTCTCTGATTGTGTGCAGATATGGGCAAGACAAAGGAGCTCCATATACGTCCACGATTGCTTGAACGGATTTCTAATCTCTGTGATACTTTCATACCTTGCAACCCATGCCAAAATTAACAAGGCACTAAACGCATTGGATA
The DNA here is from genome assembly GCA_019202805.1 of Arabidopsis suecica. Classification (NCBI taxonomy): domain Eukaryota; kingdom Viridiplantae; phylum Streptophyta; class Magnoliopsida; order Brassicales; family Brassicaceae; genus Arabidopsis; species Arabidopsis suecica. The sequence continues at coordinate 514,536 of CM032906.1, forward strand.
TATTCAGAGTGACATTGGATTTCATAGGTATGGTAGTACAGCTTAAGTCGATTTGTTGCATTTGATTCTGCAGTATGGATAACCAAAATCTGTTAATCCTGTTTGGCAGCCACTTCTAAATTATGGGAGAGGGGTTTATATCTTCCATCACAGAGTGAAATTCGTGTCTCGAAGGAGGTGTGTTGTCTACTTGCTTTTCTGTTTGTTCCATTTTTATGTTTGCGTATCAGTATGACTATGCACTGGTACCACTGGATTCGTCTGCTGTTGAAACAATCAGAAAGAATATCCACTGGTATATACTGTTATTGTGGTATAAAACATGAGACATAAGGCATCTTCTGATAAACCAAAAGACCATATGTAGGCACTAGATTTTTCGTGTATGACAGTCAAGTTTTCTTATAGTACTTGAGTTAATTGAAACATTATTGCAAGTATTCTATCGAAAAAACTTACATGTGCGCATACAGATTTCCTGGTCTCTGCATACTGTTGTTAAATGTTAACTGATTATCAACGTTTAAAATTCAGGAGAAGATGCAGTTCAGAGAGTTGTTCCCTGTTGTTATATGCGATTCTACCTTTGTGAATTTGGCTTTTCGAATGACCAGTGTTGGATTCCAGGAGGTACTTTAACAGGAAAAACCTCTTAACTCAATGTTTTTCGATTTTCTGATGTTTCATCAAAGGCTGTGGCTGTGTTTGTGACTTTTTCATGGAATCTGTTTATTGGTCAGCACAGCTCCAAGATGAGGCTTCTTTGATGCTTAAATGTATGGAGAAACTCAGAGATGGAGGATTCGAGGAGATTTTTATGACTAAGATTGACTATCCTGTTAAGTATGACCACTGCATAAGGTGAGCTTTGCTTCTCACTTCTCCTGATTGATATGTATTGTGTTGTTAAGGATGGAAGTGGCTGGTGTCATGTTCTTACTTTTGTCAAATTGTTATGGAAGTGGCTGTTTATTTCTTACTATTGTCAAAGCGCTTTGTGCCTGTGGAAGTATAATAGGAATTTTTTTTTCACATGTTCATACTCACCTCCATGGTTTCAAGATAGGTGGATATTAGAATTATCTGATTGTCTTGATTTAGTTTTTCTATAGTATTTTTCTGAGCTAGTTTGTTCCCTTTTCAGCTAGCTATCCTAACATATAAGTTCTCTTAGGTTACAGCTACAAGGGAAAACAGCAGTGTCTATGTCAGGGTTTTGTTTGGACAAGGAGTGTTGGAGGCTCTATGAGCAGAAAGTGCATAGCTTGCTGCTAGAAGGACTGGGTGACAGAGCAAAATCAATCCGTGTTGTTTGGAGAAATACCAATCAAGATTGGCATGTAGAGAGTGTAAGTTTTTTCGGATTATGAATTTTACTTTTCATTGCGACTAAGTGGGCTCTTTTCTAATACTCTTAACTGCCATTGAACCAGGGCTTGTCAGTTCTTGACAGAGAACCTCTTTTCATTGGCATATCTGTCAGCTCCACTGAAAAGGCTTATAGAACGGTTGATATTGGGCCAGATGCTGAAAACAAGATAGAGGTATATCCAAAATTTCTGAATCATTGCTGTCTCATTGGGTCGTACTGAGTAATATATTGGTCTAGGCACTTAGATTCCGGAAGTTTTGGGGCGAGAAGTCTGATCTAAGGAGGTTTAAAGATGGAAGAATAGCGGAAAGCACAGGTGTGTTATCAATACAATGCTTGTAGCAGAGTTAACTATGAAGTTTTTGAGTTAATGCAAGCTGAATATTGCCTCATTCATTTTCTCAGTTTGGGAGACTCAGCAGTGGACCAAACATCTTATCATGAAACAAATTGTTGAATATATCCTTAAGCGGCATCTTACCCTGTCGTCCGATGACATTGTACAATTAGTGGATCAACTTGATTTCTCTCTAGACTATGGGGGCAAAGGTACTGCTAAACACATCATACATTTTTTTTCTCTTTTCTCAAAGCATTGCGCACTGTCTGCTTATAGTTTCAATCTAATGCAACAACGCTGTTATGACTCAGACCCAATATCTTTATCTGGAAATTTGCTTCAAGCCTATGAAGTTTTATCGAAGTGCTTGCGTGAGACTGAAGGAATACCTCTCAAAGTCTCTAGCGTCCAGCCTTTAGATTCAGGTTTGTTTCTCTGTAATTTCCTTTGCAATGAGCTGTTAAAATTTAGAAACTACAAGAGTGTACTGGCACTGATTTTTTCAGTATCTGTAGTTTCTTATTTTTAATCTTCCTCGTGACTTGCAGCTCTCAGGTTCACATCCGTATTCCCTCCTGAACCTCACCCAGTGGCTTGCGAAAAAATCGATTCGCGAAGACTGCAAAAACTTATGCCATCCTGCATTCCAGCAATGGAGGTCATGATTCAGGTGTGATCAATACACCAGATGGTTACTGGCATATTTACTTTGTCTTAATTAGTTATCTTAACACTCCTGTCATTATTATTCTTTTGCTATCTCAGCTAGAAGGTTCTGGTAACTGGCCCATGGATGATTTGGCAGTTGAGAAAACAAAATCTGCCTTCCTCCTAAAAATTGCAGAGAGGTGGGTGAAGCTATTGTTTGTAACACTTCAAACTATTAAGTCACAGTGTTGCTATCTGAGTACTTACAAATGAAAATACTGACAGCCTTCAGGACGTCAAGGGAATACCATGCACAGCTACTGAGGATAATGTCGATGTTTTCATGGGTGGTTACGCATTTCGCCTGAGAATATTGCATGAAAGAGGCCTGAGTTTGGTGAAGAGAGAAAGTGAGTTTTCTTCTCGTACACACCATCCTCTAGTTCTGAATAGAAAGCCTATGTGATGCTAACTTCCTCGATTTCTACTGAGTTGCAGTTGGAGTGGACCCGGTGAAGCATGTTTCCTCTACCGATAAAATGCTTTTTATTCGTAGTCAACATGCAAGTATGATCAATGGTTTGCAAGGTCGATTTCCTATATACGCACCAGTTGCCAGGTAAAGTCAATATAATTCATGTGGTTACTTTTGTTTGCTTTGAAGTTTCATAACCAAGACGTTTTCTACTACCTGAAGGCTTGCAAAAAGATGGGTTTCTGCACATCTCTTTTCTGGTTGCCTGGCAGAAGAGGCCATTGAACTTTTGGTTGCTCATGTCTTCCTCACACCTCTCCCACTTGGTGTTCCTTGCTCCCGAATTAATGGATTCTTAAGGTATCTTTCCCGCTACCATACTTTTGATTTGACGGAAAACAACCAAGCAATACTGTTGCCAACAATCTTTTTCCGCTGGACCGTGTAACAGGTTCTTGCGATTACTAGCAGACTATGAGTGGATGTTCTACCCGTTGATTGTTGACATAAACAATGACTTTGGTAGAAATGACGAGAAAGAGATCAATGTGAGTCTCAAGTTTAATAATGGGTCTAGTGTTGGGCTAGATTTGTTAGAACCGCTGTATGTCATTGTAAATAATTTCTGTTTTTTTAGGATAACTTCATGTCAAGTAGAAAAGGCTACGAAGAGGACAGACAAAACATAACTTCAGCTATGTTCTTGGCTGCTCCTTACGACAAGGCATCAGAGGCATGGACGGCAACTTCACCAAATTTATTGGTTAGTAATTAGAATACGCTTTTGAAAAGCATATCTTCCGCTGCTCTGTTCTTTTTCTTCCTGTCTTAACTCTCTTTTATTTCCTTTGTTAAAGGAACAAAAAAGGTTGGTGGCTTATGCTCGAAGCAGTGCAAACGTGTTGAGCAAGTTGGTATTGCAAGAACATAATGATTCTGTTCGATGGGAGGTGAGTGAGATGCATTGAAAACAAATTGTATTGAGCTGGTTATTATGAGAACATTATATCGACTAATATTATATGCATATATGTTGCAGTGCCTTTTCAGGACACCCTTGCACAACTATGACGCAGTTATTCTTCTCCACAGAGACAAATTACCTTATCCACGTCGTCTTCTGTTTCCATCTGAACTTAACCAAGGTTCCAAACATTGCTCTCTCTGTCTCTGTCTCTGTTTCTTATGTTTATATCGTTACTTCCACCATTAAACTTCTCTCCCAATTATTGAACAGGGAAGCATGTAGCACGGGGAAAAGCGAGTAGATTGTTTAACCCATTTATGTCGCCTGGAGATTTGAAGAGAAGCCATGAAGAGCTTAAGAATAAGCTAATGGTGGACTTTGAGCCGACCAAGTGCTTGCTGAGTGGGTTGCAGGCAAGTGCTGTAATCCAAACATAAACATTCAATATTTTTATTCATTTTCTTGTCAAAAGAAGGAAGGAAGCTATCTCGCTATTCTTATCTTATGCGGGCTGTTTGCAGGAAGAGTTTGGGACGTTGAAGCCGTGGTATGATCATATAGGAGGTGACGCAATTGGTTTAACATGGAACAAACACAATTCAAAGGTAAGAAATCTTCTTAGTGTCTTACGTCAAACAAAAACGAAAGGAAAAATCATAACAAATGTAATTGAATAAATATGAATTAGTGTCTTACATAATGTAATGCTTGATTTCAGAAACGAGAACGAGATGAAGAGGAAGAAGAAAGTAATCCAATGGAGATGTTGAAGGCGGTAGGCGAAATGGGTAAAGGGTTGGTGAGGGATATCTATTTGCTCAAGCCTCCACGCTTTGTCTAAATATCAAACTTGTCTTATTAAAATTAGGTACAATTTTCCTTAAAATTTGTATGTCAATTTTGTTTACTCATCATACTCAAACTGTCTAAAGAGACCAAACACATTACCAGTTTTCCTTCTTCCATGTGTACCAAAAGCTTAATGACTATTTCGTTCTACTATTTTTCTTCTTCTTTTTTTTTTTTTTTAATAAACAAGGCTCAAGACCTTTCGGGGAAGGTTATGTGACAAGCAAATAGTCAAATACATATACAAAACGTAGTACAGAGTAGTATTTGTGAAAAACATTTATCTCTAATACCATTTACTTTGAAAAACTATAAAACCTGAAAATCAGTAGTGAAAACATTTTATTACCAAATAAATTTGAACCGGGTACCACATGTTCGGTTTGTTTCCACAATTTTGTAATACAACACTAAAAGTTTCCTTAAAGTTTAGCTAAAAACATTTTATTACCAAAATAATGCAAGTATATAAATGTATAAATGTTAAATTATATAATAAGAACTATAAAATCTGAAAATCAATAGTGAAAACATTTTATTGCCAACTACTGTAAGTGTTAAATGTTATTATGTGAAAACATATTGTACTTATGGGACCTCTAATAACTCAAATAAATTTCCATTATTTAAACCAGGAGACAATTTAAGTAAGATTTTAACAAACAAATAAATACTTTCTTTTACAGTAACAGTTTATAGATAAGATTAGTTACATGATCTCAAATGTTTCGATTTAATACTTTGATGGTTTTTATTTGATTTACAAATAGCTTCATGTTCATGAATTTGAATTCTATATTTATGCGTAATTATTAAATTTGAGTTACTACAGTCCACAGTTTTTTGGGTTGGCTGATTTTATAGCCATAAACTAGTTGCATTCTCAGCTTTTCCCTCCAACATTTTCGCTCCAGCTAATTCCACCATTAACTTAGATAATTCTCGCAATTTCAACATGTACTTTCGGATTCATCCTTAAAATTACGCCTCCAATTGAACCGGTCATTAAACCGGTACCACATAACCCGGTTTGATTTAATTCAAATTTAACCAAATTTAAACCCGATTTTGACCAAAATTTTATAAAATCAGCCAACCCAACCGAATCTTATTCTTCTTCGGCGGCGATTGGTGGTCACGCGCTTGACGGTTGCGGAGAATTCATGCCGTCTCCTTCTTCAACACCTTCCGATCCAACTTCTCTCAAGTGTGCAGCTTGTGGTTGTCACCGTAACTTCCACCGCCGTGAACCTGACGATTCCTCCTCTGTTCCACCACCGTCTCTTCTTCCATCTTCATCCACAACCGCCGCAATTGAGTATCAACCTCATCACCGTCACCACCCTCCTCCTCTGCTAGCTCCTCCGCTTCCTCGTAGTCCTAGTTCATCTTCTCCGACAGTAGCTGAGGGAGACAGGAAGAGGACCTGTGAGTTTGTTGTTGGCCAAGGAGACGGACCTCAAGGACCCGCATTGCTCGAAGAACCCGTCTGGGATCCGACCCGAGAGACTATTGCCGCTGAAATCGACGACTTGGAGGCTGCCGTGGTGAGGGAACTCGGGGTTTAGGGTTCCGGTGAGGTTGTTGTTGGAGAGGACCAAGGTGTGGAGGAACTGGAGACGGAGAAGGCCACGGCCGATGTGACCGGAGAGAGAGAAGGCGTCAAGTCGGAGCTCCGAGACCCGGTTGGAGGCAGGGTCGCATGTGCAACCGACCCAGTTGCAGGGATCGTAGTCTTCGAATCTGCCGTCGATGAGACCCAAAACGTCGTCGTTGAAAGTCGGGTCTGCCGTCGTTAAAGAAAAAAAATTCTGGTCAAAATCGGGTGAAGAAGAAGAAGATTGGGTCAAAATCGGGTTTAAATTTGGTTAAATTTGAATTAAATCAAACCGAGTTATGTGGTACCGGTTTATTGGCCGGTTCAATTGGAGGCGTAGTTTTAAGGATGAATCCGAAAGTACATGTTGCAATTGCGAGAATTATCTAAGTTAATGGTGGAATTAGCTGGAGCGAAAAGGTTGGGGGGAAAAGCTGAGAATGCAACTAGTTTATGGCTATAAAATCAGCCAACCCCAGTTTTTTTTCCCAATACTTTACCGTCGAAAACTCGAAACTTGAATTTGAAAACTTTATTTTTTTGTCAACACGGCAATAAATTTCACTAATTTGGAACATCTCACATCATCATCATCATCATCATCATCATCATCATCATCATCATCATCAACGATATCTGTAATAAAATATTAAAAGATTCTCTCACTTTCTCCTTTTCTCTCCACTCGATTCCCGGAAAAAAAAATTCAGCAAAAAAGAAGAAGAGAGAAACCATGTCTTCGCCGAGCAAGCGTAGAGAAATGGATTTGATGAAACTGTAATTTTTTTTAATTCTTATTACATAATCGGTTTATTATTGACTTTGAGCTTGGATTTTTTTTGTTTTGTTTTGTTTGGTGATTTGATTCGAATTTTGTTGTTGATTTGATGTGAGAGTTTAGGATGATGAGTGACTACAAGGTGGAGATGATCAATGATGGCATGCAAGAGTTCTTTGTTGAATTCAATGGACCCAAAGATAGTAAGTAACTCTATTCTTCTTTTATTATAAATCATAGAGATTTGGTTCTGTTTTTCTTGTTCCTGGTGCTGATGAGTGATGATCTTAGGGTTTTTGCATCGTTTATATTTTTGGAAAATCAGATTTTTTTTCTCCAATTTTAACTTGTTAGTATCAACTTTGATTATGAAGTCATAGAGATTTGGTTCTGCTACTGCTGATGATGTTATATTAGGTTTTGCATCATTTGTAGTCAGAGAAATTTTGTTAACTTGTTAATTTGATGTTTTTATCTCTGTGTTTGGACTATGGATAGGTATATATGAGGGAGGTGTGTGGAAGATAAGAGTTGAACTTCCTGATGCTTATCCTTATAAATCTCCATCTGTTGGTTTCATTACCAAAATATACCACCCGAATGTCGATGAAATGTGAGTTTAGCAATCGAATCAGTAGATGTTTTGGACAGTGATTATGTTCCTTCTCCAAATCTTGAGTGGTGCTTATTTGTTCGTGCTCGTGCAGGTCGGGTTCTGTGTGTTTAGATGTTATTAACCAGACCTGGAGCCCGATGTTCGGTATGATCATCACAAATGAACAATATACTCAACAGTTTTGAATTGGCTTATTGTTATTCTGTTTTTGTTTCTTGTTATGTTAATTGTGATTTGGATTTAGTTATGCAGACCTGGTGAATGTGTTCGAGACATTTCTTCCTCAACTTCTTCTGTATCCGAATCCGTCAGATCCATTGAATGGAGAAGCAGCTGCACTGATGATGCGTGATCGTCCTACCTATGAACAGAGAGTTAAAGGTTAGATATTTAGTTGCTTTAGATTCTTGTTTCTACTCATTCAGATAGTGAAAACCCTATATTTTCTTATCTTCTTGCGCGGTTTCAGAGTATTGTGAGAAATACGCAAAGCCAAGGGCGGATACTGAGGAAATGTCAAGTGATGATGAAATGAGTGAAGACGAATATGCCTCAGACGGTGATGATGAAGATGATGTTGCAATCGCAGGTAAACTTGATCCTTAATCCGCATTGGTCTTGGTATGAATCATGTGGCTGGCTTAATGGCTAAACCGGGGGTGACAAAAAGAAGCCGGTGACTATGTATATATGTATATGAATAATCAATGACTGTTTAAAGTTCCATCTTTAATTGAACTGTAAAATCTTTCTCATTCTCTGGTTGTTTACTTTGTGCCTTTTTATGGTCGTTTAATGTAAATTATTGAAGCTCCTTTTATCTTCATGTTATTGCGCACCTCTGTTTATGTGGTTAGATTGTTTGGGTCTCATAAGCAATGTCAAAGTTTAGTTTGTTGTTAATCATGAATCTGCCTTTGAATTTTGGTTTTACAGATTTATTGAATAAAATATTAGATTTACAGTATTATTTATGACAGAAATGCCCTTATAGCTCAGTGGTAGAGCGTCAGTCTTGTAAACTGAAGGTCCGTAGTTCGATCCTGCGTGAGGGCACCCTTTTTACCATTTTTCCTATTTTTTGTTTTTCGTTGGGCTTCTTTAAGGCCCAGAGATAATAAACGGCCCAAAATGGCTTGCTATCCCCGTTTCACGTTTTTAAAGACAAACACCTTGCCGTTTTTTTAAATTTCTCAACACTTCTTACAGTCGCATTCTTCTTCTTCCTGCTTCTCTTGAAACCCTTACTTAAAACCCTAACCCGCCACAACCAAAAAAGTTCGATTCTGTAGCCTCACGACGAATCACGATGTTGCGCAGAAACGTAAGGTTAAGAAAAGAGTATCTCTACAGGAAAAACTTGGAAGGTGATGAGCGTAAGCTCTATGATAAGAAGCGGAAGATAAGAGAAGCCCTTCAAGGTCTAGTGATTTTTTTTTCCGTACCTGTCGAAACAATCATTGATTCGATGTTTATTTTTCGTTGTTGTGATTTGGGGTTTTATGGTTTAACAGAAGGAAAGCCGATTCCTACTGAGCTCCGAAACGAGGAGGCCAGGCTTCGACAAGAAATTGATCTTGAAGACCAAAACACAGCTGGTAAGAATTCGGGAGCTAAAATTTTCCGATTGGTTTGATCAATTGATATATTGTAATTGTATGCATTTACATTAGAAGCACAGTCGTGTAACTTATGTTTTTGTTATATTGATACTGAATTAGTGTAAGCATTTTTCGGGAATTCATTTATATATTTTGGTCTTCATTGAAAGAAGACGAATTCGTTCTTATCTTTGTATTCAAGAGCTATGGTTTGAACCTGTGGTCTGGGGATATAAATGTTTTGTGCCATCAGCTAATGGTTATCTTTCTATTCATGTTGTTAATAGTTCCGCGGAGTCATATCGATGATGAATATGCAAATGCTACGGAAGCAGATCCAAAGATTTTGTTGACAACGTCTAGGAATCCAAGTGCTCCGCTCATCCGATTCACAAAGGTATTGTCTAGTTTAGTTTCTGTCGTTGAAGATGCTGACATAATTGTCTGGCTTGTTTTCTTCCGGATTTGTTTTTGGCTAGTGATTTGTGCCTTTTCTTTGATTTATGACCTTTGATTGTGTGGTTTCTGTTGCAGGAATTGAAGTTTGTATTTCCTAACTCTCAGAGAATAAATCGTGGTGGTCAGGTATGTGTGTTGTTCTGGCTTCTGTACTTTAACTCATTTGGAAATATCCAATCCTCTTTTTCTGTAACCTGGTTTTGTTTTACTTGGTCACTGCTTGTGGTTTCTTATTGATGTTGTTAAATTGATTGCTAATGGTATTAGCTCCCTTCAAAACATTTTGTTTCCTGGGTATAACTATTGCATGTGCATATACTTGAATCAGATCATTTTTTAATTTATGCGCAACACCGGTCCTATCAATGAACTGCATATCAGATCAAGCTTCATAATTTAAAAAGTTGTTGAGTCTGTCCAATTCTGCAGAATCTAGATTTCAAATCGAAGCTTGACTTATATAAACCATCATTTAAGCTGGAGTTGTAGGGACACTTATATACAACACAATACCTCTCTATGTTAGTGGAACATGAAAACTATGTTGCATTCGAATCGTTTTTTTCTTAATTTTCCCACTTTGTTATTTGCAGGTCATTTCTGAGATCATTGAAACTGCTCGCTCGCATGACTTTACTGATGTTATATTGGTTCATGAGCACCGCGGTGTGCCTGATGGTCTCATTATCTCACATCTCCCATTTGGACCAACTGCATACTTTGGATTACTTAATGTGGTAAGTAACTCTTTGAAGATGTGATTTTTTTAATTCCAAATCTTTCTTCTTTCCAACTCCTAGTTTAGCAGTTTTACTTAATCCAAAGTCCCCTATGTTTAGGTAACAAGACATGATATTTCAGACAAGAAAGCCATTGGAAAAATGCCTGAGCAATATCCTCATCTCATTTTTAACAACTTTACAACTCAGGTATATTCGTAGAACCAATTCACTTCGTTCTTACCGCAATTTGGTATTGGAAACCATCAAGCTTCGTTGCGTCTCATAGATTGATTGTTCTGGTTTTTCATTTGTAATGTAAACATATTTTCCAATTTAATTTCCTTTTGTTTCGCAGATGGGTCAAAGAGTTGCAAACATCTTAAAACACATCTTCCCTGCTCCAAAACTGGATGCAAGACGTATAGTTACTTTTGCTAATCAATCTGATTATATTTCATTCAGGTAAAATTTTCTACTAAACTTTATTGGTGACATCGCTTGTAGTTTTCTAAAGCTTATGTTGGTAAGTTGGTAGTCTGATTCTGTTCCTCTTGGTGAAGCACGTAAAAACACCAAGCAATGACACATTTGTGAATTGAACAGACAGATGATATCTGTTTTCTCCGTTGATTTTTCTTTGAAACTCTTGTTGGAATATATAGGAATCATATCTATGATAAAGGAGAAGGAGGCCCGAAATCGATTGAGCTTAAAGAAATCGGTCCTCGGTTTGAGTTGCGGCTCTACCAGGTATGCATTCAGCTTAGCCGAATTTAAACTAATTTTTCTCGATTAAGAAGGGAAGAGTTTCTTAATGACAAAGCTGTTTCTTGGTGATGCAACTTTTTGCAGGTGAAATTAGGAACTGTGGAACAAAATGAAGCAGAGATCGAATGGGTTATTAGACCGTACATGAACACCGCTAAAAAGCGCCAGTTCATCGGTGAATGATTGCTAAACGGAACCGCTTTGAACCTTTATCTAAATTCTGTTTTACTACTTATCAATTTGTTGGAAGAACTGTTAAAATTTTGTCCTTAGAGAAAATTGCGATAATTTTGGTTATTCGATTAGCATCGATTTTGTTGTAACGTTTCGAGTCTAAAAACAAAACTTTTTTTGTCTTCAAATAGTATTTATCTTCCAACCATATACTGTTTCATGAGTCATGATCAAAAATTTGTAGTAGTATTTTTATCCTCGAATTCAAACAAAAATTATCTGAGCAGCATCGAAGTGCTAAAAAGGTATTGGAAAATGGATAAACACAAAATGTCAAAATATATTCATTTGTTTGTGTTGAAATAAATAAAATTACAAACTATCATCATTGTGTTAAATTTTTTTTTTTTTTATTATAAATATCTTCATCGTGTTATATCAGTACCAGGTTTCGTCTCATAGTTTCAGCTGTGCCTCTTTTATCTGATCATCGGATCTCTTGGTAATTTACTTCTTCGTCGTCTTCCGATCGATTTCCCCAGATTTGATCTCTGTGGAAATCGCGAAATCGAATTTTAATTTTCGTTTAATCATTTGCTTTCTTCTCCATATTAATTTTGTTTTTTTGTTATTATTAAATCGAATTTTCTCGGCCATAATTTTTTTCATTTTAAATTCTATCCATTTACTCATCTTTATAAAAGTCCATAGCCCTAACTTACCGCTCTGTGTTTTCTCTTTGATTCTGCTCTGTGTAGAGTGAGTAGAGAGAGTTATCTAGGGTTTATATAGGTTGGAGAATTTAGCCGCAACAAGGAGCAAGTGTTTTAATTTTATTTTATTTTTAGGAGTTATTGTTGGTTTAGGGATTTTGGAATTTGGGTGTTCTTTTTAAATGGCTCGGTTGATTATTCCTTGTCGAAGTTCGTCTCTGGCGAGAGTCAATCTTCTGGGTTTGCTCTCTCGTGCTCCTGTGATTACCCTTTAAACTCTTGTTTTTCTTTATTAATTTTAGATTCTGAACAACAGAAATGAAATAATTTAAATGATGAATTTCTTGAGTTCTGTTCGAATTGTATGCTTTTGTTGAGGGTTTAGTTTTTACTTGTTTACTTTGAATTCTGTTGTGTACACAAACCTTGGAAAGAACTTGTTTAAGAATAATAAATTGTCTATGATTTCTGTTTCCTTTTAACAAACCATTTCGATTTATATCACAGCTTTATGTGTATCATTATTTTGTAGTAAGCCTTATTTTTACCTTAGTTTGTATTCATTTCCGTTTCTTAAACTTTCTCTTTCAGCTTCCTGTTAGAAGCAGTTGTCTTCGTAGTTCGGCAAAGAGACTTACTCAATACAGACCGTTTCTTACTTCCGAGGTTTGTGTGTCTTTGTTTCTTCTATCAGCAAGTGCCACGCTATTTAAATAGAGAATGATCTTTACTATAATTCTTGGTTTCAGGCCATTTGTTTGAGGAAGAATCGGTTTATACCCCATTCTGTTGATGTAACATGCTCTGTCCTTCCCTTATGATAGATAAAACCCAAAATTTATTTATTTAATTCTGAATTTGTGTAGCAAAAATAAATGTATATTCTGTTTTATATGTCAGAGACATAAGCAAAACAGCAGGAGGCTCATTTGTTCTGTTGCCACAGAATCAGTTCCGGATAAAGCTGAAGAATCCAAAATGGATGCACCAAAAGAAATATTTCTCAAGGACTACACAAAGCCTGATTTCTACTTTGAAACTGTATGCTAGCCTTCTTTTAATTCCCAATTGAGTATATGACTAGAATCATTTTGTTGTTATGTGAAGCTTTTTTGTTTGTTTGTTTAGGTGGATCTGAGCTTCTCTCTAGGTGAAGAGAAAACAATTGTTAGCTCTAAAATCAAGGTTTCCCCTCGAGTTAAAGGTACAAAAGTCTAGTACATTACTGTTTTTTAAAATCAATAGTGTCTTTAAGCTGAACATTCAAGATTAGTTTCTTTTTCATGTACTGTTTGCATAGCTCCAGGATAGAGTTTTGCTCTTTTTTTTTTCTTTTTCTCACATCACATCTGAACAAGTATCATGTTGGCCAGGATCTTCCGCTGCATTGGTCTTGGATGGACATGACTTGAAGCTACTTTCAGTTAAGGTTGAGGGGAAGCTTCTAAAGGTATCTATTTAATACTTGCCCTTCTGGAAAATATGTATCTCTAGGCTCACTCTGTTATTCTTAATATAGACTTTTCTCTAAGACAAGCAACTCAGTTTCCTCTGTATACTTGGTCTCTCTTTTCATATGTGGTTCACTTTGGCCAGGAAGGGGATTACCAGTTGGACTATCGTCATCTTACTATTCCTTCGCTTCCAGCTGAGGAGTCCTTTGTTTTGGAAATTGATACTGAGATATACCCCCACAAGAATACTTCACTTGAGGTGAACTTACTTTGCTTTCTTTTTAAACTCTCAATGATGTAAATGATCTCTACTAACGTTTTTTAGTTTTCTTCTGTTAGGGGCTTTACAAGTCTTCTGGGAATTTTTGCACACAGTGCGAAGCAGAAGGTTTCCGCAAAATTACATTTTACCAGGTTGATTGCGACTTGTTGATAAGATGACTGGTTGTTAGATAGTACAAAATGATGTTCTTACATGGTATTCTTATTATGCAATGACAGGATCGTCCTGACATAATGGCAAAGTACACGTGTCGTGTGGAAGCTGACAAGACACTTTATCCTGTGTTATTGTCCAATGGAAACCTCATTTCTCAAGGAGATGTAGAGGTTAGCAAAAGAATGCCTTATTTTTTTGGTTTGCCAAGTGTCTCTCGGCTTGGTCTTTACTGAAAGCATAATTGTTCATTGTAATGTAGGGTGGTCGGCACTATGCCTTATGGGAGGATCCATTCAAGAAACCGTGCTATCTATTTGCTCTGGTGGCTGGACAGCTAGTGAGCAGAGATGATACATTTACCACACGCTCTGGTAGGCAGGTTTCCCTGAAAATCTGGACTCCTGCAGAAGATCTACCAAAGACTGCCCATGCCATGTATTCCCTAAAAGCGGCCATGAAGTGGGATGAGGATGTAAGCACTTGCATATCTTTAATTGTAGTTGTTACTTGTTAAGTTACTGAATCTGATTATTTATTTATGTTTTTTCACTAGGTGTTCGGGCTTGAGTATGACCTGGATCTCTTCAACATTGTTGCTGTTCCAGATTTTAACATGTATGACCAAATGGTGGATTCTGTCACACTTATAGTATTAATCCATTTGCAAATATATTCAATTCATTTTACTTTTTCTTATTGTCGATACCAGACAAACTGATTGGTTTTTGCTCGGATTTCAGGGGAGCCATGGAAAACAAGAGTTTGAATGTAACCCTACCTTGCTTTATAAGAAATCATGTAATTGTAAACATATTATATTTTGATAGTAATCCATGAGCTTCTATCTTACAGATTTTTAATTCCAAGCTTGTCCTAGCATCTCCAGAAACTGCAACAGATGCGGATTACGCTGCAATTTTGGGTGTTATTGGTCATGAGGTATGTAATCATATCATATGTTGTTTGTTGAAATATCTTCTGGTGTTTCAGTTAATTTTCAATAAACACGTCTTTCTTTGTGCAGTACTTTCACAATTGGACAGGGAACAGGTCAGCCTCATCTCTCCTTCCCTTTCCTACAATTGATTGATTCTTGATTATTGAATCCTCTAATTTTGTTTGTCTGGTATAAGATAGATGCTTGTCTGTGCAGTATATTTTATATAATAAACATTGTTAGTACATGGCCAATATATGACTAAAAGTCTACTTGTAAAAACAGGGTGACATGCCGTGACTGGTTCCAACTCAGTCTAAAGGAAGGACTTACTGTCTTCCGTGACCAGGTATATTTTATCCTTTTGCTATTTGAAGATGGTTACGGGAATTTTTCCTTATAATGATAAAATTTGCAAAATCTTTACAGGAGTTTTCATCTGACATGGGAAGCCGAACTGTAAAGCGCATTGCTGATGTTTCAAAGCTTCGGATCTATCAATTTCCGCAGGTACCTTATTTTGTACTCCTTTGAGGGCCCTTCATGGGATTGTTTCATCTTCTCATGCCAAATTATCTGTCCTCTAATTTATCAGGATGCTGGTCCTATGGCACATCCTGTTCGCCCACATTCATACATCAAGGTCAGAGATTCTCTTATTTTGCCTTGGAAATGTTGATGTAACATGTTATTATAAGTGTAGCTAAATGTGGATCTTTTCCTTTTCTCTGGCAGATGGACAACTTCTACACAGGCAAGTTTCTGTTCACAAGAAGGAATTCCATTAAAACATTTTATTATGTTAATCTCAGCATTGTTTTCCAATCTAACGTGCTTGTGCTTTTGTAACCTGTTCTAACCTGTATTACATCTCTGGCCATCACCTACTCTCTCAGTGACGGTAGGGACTTGAGAATTCCTTTTTATTCATAGTTTCATTTCCTATCAATCCCTTACATATTATTTCTAACAGAATGATTTGGTTTCTGTTGTTGTTTCAGGTTTATGAAAAGGTTTGGCTCGTTACCAATAGTGTTTCTGTTATATGCAGTAAGCAAGAAACCTTATTTGACTAAATAATGTTTTCCTAGGGAGCTGAGGTCGTCAGGATGTACAAAACTCTATTAGGAACTCAGGGGTTCCGAAAGGTTGCTTCCCAACGCTACATTTTTTGTGTGGAACCAGCGGCAAAAAATTTCTTCTAACGCGTTCTAATCATCTTTATTTGTCCATATGTTACAGGGAATTGATCTCTATTTTGAAAGACATGATGAGCAAGCAGTGACTTGTGAAGACTTCTTTGCTGCTATGCGTGATGCAAACAATGCAGATTTTGCTAATTTCTTGCAATGGTTAGTCAGATTATTATTGTAGGATTTCTTGTGAAGATTCTTGTTTTCATACTTTTACGTATATACCATATGCAACATCTTAGGTACTCTCAAGCTGGAACGCCAGTTGTCAAAGTGGTTTCCTCTTATGATGCTGAAGCTCGTACTTTCTCTTTAAAATTCAGGTTCGGTTCTTCTCATATCTAAATCTTTCTTCCAAAATTTGCGCGAAATCGATTGTTTGTACTTTGTACACCAAACTTAATGCCCTGTCTTTGAAATTGAACCTTTATGGATCTTACCTCTATTGAATTTGTTGTTGATACATTGGCTTTCTTTGTAATTGATCACCTTCCCAGTCAGGAGATACCTCCGACTCCAGGCCAGCCAACAAAAGAACCTACATTTATACCAGTGGTTGTTGGTCTTCTGGACTCGAGTGGTAAAGACATTACACTCTCCTCTGTTCATCATGATGGTACAGTGCAGACCATTTCAAGCAGCAGCACAATACTTCGAGTGACTAAGGTTAGCTGAGAATTAACACCCTCTGCTCGTTTCATTTTTTATACCTTTTGTCCTGATCTTCCTCATTTATCTTTTCCTGACTTTATGTCTTGTTAATGTACAGAAAGAAGAAGAATTTGTGTTTTCTGATATATCAGAAAGACCTGTTCCGTCCCTATTTAGGGGATTCAGTGCCCCAGTTCGTGTTGAGACTGATCTCTCTAATGATGACTTGTTCTTCCTCCTAGCTCATGATTCAGATGAATTCAATCGGTATGTGCTTTTCTACAACATATTAGTTCTTCTCTATGCTCTTTCTGCATTTCGATCATTCATTTTTCTGTGTTTTAGGTGGGAGGCCGGTCAAGTTCTGGCGAGGAAGCTGATGTTGAACTTAGTTTCTGATTTCCAGCAAAATAAACCATTGGCTCTAAACCCAAAATTTGTGCAAGGTCTCGGCAGTGTTCTTTCTGACTCAAGCTTGGACAAGGTATGGCTCTACATTCCCTTATCTCCCGCGTAAGCGTACATGTAAGTGTAGGATAGGACTTTCAAATCTGTTTTCTTTATCTATTGTGTAGGAATTTATAGCCAAAGCAATAACACTGCCTGGGGAGGGAGAGATAATGGACATGATGGCTGTGGCGGATCCTGATGCCGTTCATGCTGTTAGAAAGTTTGTAAGAAAGCAGCTTGCATCTGAACTTAAAGCTGAGCTTCTAAAGATAGTATGTCTTCTTCTCTCTACATAGTGAATCTTTCGGGATTAGGGACTATAGTCGTACTGTACTCCCCACTGAAGTGAAGACGTTCCTGTCATTATACAAAATTGTTTGCTGCTTATTAACTGAAACTTTTTAATTGTTTTTCTTTGTGCAGGTCGAGAACAATAGGAGCACAGAAGTTTATGTCTTTGACCACCCAAACATGGCGAGGCGTGCTTTGAAGAACACAGCTCTAGGTTTGTGTTCTTGAGCCATTCTTCAATAGAAGGAGATACTCTCCGATCTAGTCGCTAACTTGACTATGTTTTGCTTTGTTGAAATACTCCAGCTTATCTTGCATCTCTCGAGGATCCAGCATATATGGAACTTGCACTGAATGAATACAAGATGGCCACCAATTTGACCGACCAATTTGCTGCTTTGGCAGCTCTTTCCCAGAACCCTGGTAAAACCCGTGACGACATTCTTGCCGACTTCTATAACAAGTGGCAGGACGATTACTTGGTATGGGTCTTAATATCATAAGTTACATTCTTCTGCCTCCAGAATTAATATACCGTACTAAGATTGATCGGCTTCTGATCTCAGGTTGTTAATAAATGGTTCCTCCTTCAATCAACATCCGACATTCCTGGCAATGTAGAGAATGTCAAGAAGCTTTTGGATCACCCAGCTTTCGATCTGCGCAACCCTAACAAGGCAAGTGAATTCTCAAACCCTCATTCCACAACTTTTCCATAGTTCTATCTATGCTTACGATGAAACCGATACCAATCTTTCAGGTTTACTCGCTTATTGGAGGGTTCTGCGGTTCCCCAGTGAATTTCCATGCCAAGGATGGATCAGGTTACAAGTTCTTGGGTGACATTGTCGTCCAGTTAGACAAATTGAACCCTCAGGTTAAACTCTCAACTGAACTTGTGTCTTTGCAATTACTTACCTAATGTAACTATTCTGGCAACAACAAGAAGCTTAACGACCTACTTTTTCTTTGGTCTGATTATAGGTTGCTTCTCGTATGGTGTCTGCCTTTTCGAGGTGGAAGCGGTACGATGAAACCCGTCAAGGTCTAGCCAAGGTAAATCGTCTGGACATTAAATGCAAACAAGTCTTGAATTTTTCCTTCAGCATTTCATGGTTCTTTAGCCTCATTTAACCACTTTGTCCAGTCGAAATCTGTAGCCATGATTCGTTTTATAGCCTGAGAAGATCATTAGATTAAGCTGTTGTGTTTGTGTGTTGTTTTTGCAGGCACAACTGGAGATGATAATGTCTGCAAATGGGCTGTCTGAGAATGTCTTTGAGATTGCCTCCAAGAGTTTGGCTGCTTGAGGGACACTATAAGAGAATCCTTAAAAAACTTCTACTCGAAACTGTTTAGCTACTGAAAATTAGCAGTGGGATATATTAAAATGATCACAGATTGTTTTCCCTCTGCTTATGAGTTTTACTATTACACAATAAACGCTTGAATTATATATTATTTGTTACAGACAATGTTATTTGCTCATAAGCTGTCATTTGCTTTGTCTGCATTGAGGAACTTGGTTTACAGCCCAATGTTGTCACACTTAACAAGCTGCTTCACGTGCTTTGTATCGAAATGTCTCAAAAATGTGATTTACGATGCAGTAGCTATCAAGCAAGAAGAATTCGCATAAATATTAGTACAACGAGGATTAACAGTAATACTAGAATAAGGAAAATATATTTTAAGAGATTTGAAATCTGCAAGTAGTCTTCAGGTTGGATTCCCATCTTAAGATCTGTAGAAGCACTCGTCGTCTTCCTAGGCCGCTTCCTGGATACAGATTCGTAGTTCCTGTCGACGTCTTCCTCGGACGTTTCTGGAGGTTCAGATTTGTAGCCCTCGTCATCGTTTTCTTCCTCAGATTCAGATTCTGACGTTTCTCCGGGTTCATGTGAATACATATGGACTATGCCATCATCTTCATCGCTAGATCCTCCATCGTCTTCCGTGTCACATATTACTCCATTTGTTCTGTCATCGTCTTCAAACTCATTGTCTTCTTCAAACACTAGGTATCCTCGTTTGATGCTTTGGGGTGTCCAGATCTTGACACCACATTCAATAATGTCGAAGTCTTCTTGTAATGAGCTGCTGAATTCGAACACCATCTCTGTGCCTGCTTCAGAACGGTCCATACGTAGCAAACCAGAGTGAAATATAAATAGATGGTCTCCTCGACAGTTTGAGACGTCGACTATGTCAAATTCCTCGTCATAAGAGTATAATTCGCCGTTGATGCGACATAACAGCTCCGACTCATTACTCATTTTTGTGATATCATGGTTAGGGGAAATCACGACGCAGACCATAAATTGGGAATTACCACCATGGAGAAGAATGGTCAAGGAATTACCTTTGGCTCTATGATCGAACTCTGCTGGCACTTCTCTTCCTGGTAACAGAACCGACGCGATAGAATCAGATGATCGTCTAATAATTGCTCTCTGTCCTTCTCCACACAATTTGAAGCAATTGGTGAAACTGAGGCGTGCACTTGCAGTGTATAAAGGGCTAGATACACTCTCCAGTGATTCACAATCTTCTGCCTCTAAGGCTTTGAGTGAACGAGGGAGCTCTGGCAATGATGCTAGTCTTGTGCAGCCAGATAGACAAAGCTCTTCTAACTGATGAAGATCTTTGATGCAATCTGGAATAGTTTCAATATCAGTATAGCTTAGGTTTAGATGCCTCAAACTCATGGGGAGATGTGTTAATCCCTGGAGCTTTTCATTGTGGCTCATGTCAAGATACTCAAGATAACAACACGACGCAATTGATGCAGGCATATCTTCTAACTCCGTGTTGTTTGATATATCCAGTACTTTGATGTGCGTTGAAATGACTGGAAAGTTTCTCAATCTTGAGCATCCTTTCATAGTGACTTGTTTAACGGATGCCAAGTTCATGTCAGCCGGAATGACTTGTAAGTTTACGCAGTTATTCATCTCCAACCACTCTAGTTTATGAAGATGCGAAAATGAGGATGGAATCTCTACCACACTCTCACAATTATCCAGATAAAAGTACTCCAGATTTGTAGCATTTGTAAGATCTGGGAGTTCCTTCAAGTTCTTGGACGCAGTCAAATCCATGTACTTGAGATTTGTAAGGTGCTGAATTGACAATAACAGAGAATGAAAGATCATCATATAAAATGAAGAGAAAGTACATATATTCATATATTTAAAGTACAACACCAACGTACCTGGGTTCCTTCCCATAGCTTCTCGACCTGGCTTTCCCGCATATTGAGTTCCACAAGACATTCCAGATTAAATGTAGAAGGAAGACTCTTGCTTGGGTATGCTGCCCAATGCAGTAACCTTAGACGAGGTGGAAACTCCACTTTCTCAGGTATATGCACTCTGTTATTCCCATCATCTCTACTTTTGTAAACGTGGAGAAATCGAAGATCATGCAGTCTTTTGAAAGCGCCATCACTTATAGTCACTTCACTGATTCCTGATGTATCAAATGATATGCCAGACACATTGCTAGTAGTACCCTAATACCAAATTTCAAATATATAAAAATTCATTAAAGCTACTTGTTTAGATTGTAAGGAGCAAATGAATAAAATAGCACAAGAAAAAGGACTTACTTTCTCATATCGAAGGATATCGCAAATCTCATTAGCATTTATTAAGATTTGCCGTTTCCAAGGCTCTTGTCTACGAATGGCTTGTCTACCCACTTGTTGTAGTAACTTGTGCATC
Organism: Arabidopsis suecica; assembly: GCA_019202805.1. Taxonomy (NCBI): domain Eukaryota; kingdom Viridiplantae; phylum Streptophyta; class Magnoliopsida; order Brassicales; family Brassicaceae; genus Arabidopsis; species Arabidopsis suecica. The sequence continues at coordinate 535,755 of CM032906.1, forward strand.
ACTATTTGTCCAGTGCGATGTATCTCTATCAGAGATTTGTTAACTAGGATTTTCAACCAGTTTTTGACATCCAAGTTACCATCATCAGCAAGCATGGCTTCCACAAGATCACAGTCTTTGTAGTTGAAGAAAACTGCAATGTGGAGAAATAGCATTTGATCATTTTCATGTAACCTTTCATAACCGACTCTTAATACATCATCGATTTCTCGACCAGGATTAGTTTCTAGCCTCTGCATTACAAATTTCCACTCGTCCTGCTTCTTCCCAAATAAAGATGAACCCATCACACAAAGACCCAATGGGAGGTTACCACATAGGTGCGTTACTCTTGTTGCAAGCTCCTTAAAATCATGAGGTGGAGAGCTTTGTTCAAAAGCATATTTACAGAAGATTTCAAGAGCTTCTACTCTAGATGGAAACCCCACATGGTATATATTGTTGATACCACGTTGCTGCAAAAGATCTTTGTTTTCTGTGGTTACTATAATCCTACTTCCAGGACCAAACCAACTAGTGTCCTTAGCCAAAGCCTTTAATTGCTCTACATCACTCACATCATCAAGAATGATAAGCACCCTCAAGTCGCTTAGCCTTTGTTGTAACACTCCTAAATGGTATATCCTCGTACCATCTTGATTCAAAACCTTTGCAAGAAGTTGTTCTTGTAAACGCAACTGCTGACCATAATCGTGAAGACCACTATTCTCGCTTCCCCTAAGATCCATAAAACATGTAAGCTGAAACCTATCAGAGAGTAGGCTCTGCAAAGCTCTAGCAATGGTAGTCTTACCAATGCCTGCAGGACCATAGATTCCAACTATCATAGCTTCATCCTTATAATCTAAATGTAACAAAGCCTGGATTTTCTTCAAGTGAGCTTCTAGTCCCACCATGTCTTCAAAATCCTTTGATGGTGTAGCATTAAGTTTCTCTGAAACATCCCTTGCAAGCTTCTTGATCATGTTTGTTTCATTATCCCTAACATAATAGAAAGAAAAGAAAAGCACTATTCCCATCAAATAGTCATAGTGACAACATTCCCTCTATTCCCAATAATTTTTATGACATGTATTTCTAATATTCATTCAACAAAAACATTCCCTTAAATCTATAAAAATTCATTATTTTTACCATACTCATCATAAAGCACCATTAACTATTCATTAATCTTTTATCATGTTAATTATTACCACTTAATAGAACCTAAGATATATAACTAATATTCGATTAATTGAACACAAACCATTTTTTGAAGTCTTCTCCAGCTATGTTGCTCACATCAGTCAAAGCTTTGCTCCATTCCTTTCTTTCCTTGTCCGTCTTATTCGCACAAGTTTTCTTGAAAGCGATCCCGAATTCTCCAGTCTGTTTCCGCACATCGGATGGTTCTACTCCGTAGAAAACGGTCATCACTATCTGTTTCATAGCTTTTTTGCGCTTCATGATCTCCAACAATTCATCCAAACACCAGCTTGACGAAGCATAGTTCTGGGAGAGAATCACGATCGAGATCTTCGATTTTCTTATAGCTCTTTTGAGTGAAGGAGAGAGGTCTCCGCCTCTCTTAATCTTCTCATCATCAAACATAGTTATCCCCTTGGCTTGAAACTGCTCCCGCAAGTGACTGAGAAATGTTTTACGGACGTCGGGACCATGGAAGCTCGAGAAGACTTTGAATATGTAGTTGCGAGGCTTGGAAGAAGAAGGAGAAGCCATGAGAGACATGCTAAGATAGATGGAAAATGGGGTAACTGAGAGGTGGAAGATAAGTAAAATCAGATACTTTGAAGTATAATGTGTTATTTTGGGAAGCTACATAAAATACAAAGCAAAAAAATAAAAAGAATATATTGAGGATTTCAGCAAACGCGTTTTGACTCATTGACTTGTGACAGACGATACTTCAAAAATCAAATTTACAAAAATCTACGACCCTACATATGGGTGTCTTTAAGTGGTGGTCCTTTTTGGAGAACAGATGTTAAGAGAGATTAATGCACGCAAGATTAAATATGTTAGACTGAAATCTCTCTTATGGTATCATATGGTAGACTGAAAAACACGCTTTTTGGATTTAGTATCTTAATGCTTGATATGTTTCTGATTGTAGGACGTGCGGTTAACCTCACACTCTGTATTATGGCTGGAGATGTGATTAGGAAAGCTGAATGTATTATTGCTTGTTCATAAAGAAATACTGTAGTATTTAAGTGTCTTGTGTTGACTTCTTCTTAATTCTTTTTATGGTTTTTCATTGTTATATGTCACATGTAAACGGATTTTGGCAAGTTTCTCGAGATGGAAACCCAAGAAATGACTGGCAGGCAGCTGAACCTAACCTGAATCGCGAATCTTAGCATTGAATATACAGATTCCAGTGTGCTCTTCTGCTGTCCTCCAATCTACTGAATCAACAGATTTAGGAATATAAGGTAAGAACATGACCAGGGTAAGAACCACAAGCTGTCTAAGACAAACACAATGAGATCACAAAGATTCTTAAAAAGACAGAGAACACAGTTGAAGATAGATCTGTTGGTTATGATCTGAAACAGTTTCTTATTAGTCTTACGTTCCTTTCTCATGAAAGCAAGTTGTTTCAAACGAGTGATTTTATTAGTCCATTCTACTTGTGAGTAGTGTCTCTAAAGGGTAAATAAAAAGTTCAATACAAAAAAACATATTAAATCAAAATCAAGAAGGGAAAACAAATAAAAAAAAGATAAAGATCTTATACATATTGATAGGAGAAATGAGTTTTGATCTATGTACATTAGACTCATTTCTCCTATCAGACGCTTGTTTTAGTCTTCCTTGGCTGCTTATTATTATGCTTCTGTTTGTTTCATCTGTCAAGATCTGGACACCACATTCCATAACTTCCATGTTCTGGGATGTGGTGTTGAATTCGAACAATATCTCGTTGTCCTGTTCAAGGCATTTGTCTTTGTCAAGCAAATCAAAGAAAAACATAAAAAGATGTCCCCCTCGGATTTTATCCAAAATCATATCCATGTATCGATCTGTGGGGCAACCGTTTACGCATATGCGACACCAAAAATTGGGATAATCCTCTTCCATCTCCTGTTTAGGGGAAAGCACAGCGCAAATCCTAAACCGGTATAAAGATGTACGGATGGTCAAGGAATTACCTATAGCTCGGTGAACAAACTCCACAGGTATGGTTCTTCCGGGCAGGCATGCCTCCAATGATTGCTTGGTAATTACTCTTCTTGCTTCTTCACCCAAGTTAAAGCAGTTGGAGAAATAGAGAAACACAATTGGAGAGTCAAAGTTGAAAGACACGGTCTCTAGTGATTCACAGTTGTCTACTATTAGTCCTCTGAGAGTGCTAGGGAGCTCTGGCATTGATGCAACTTTTGGACAGCCACTTAAATACAGCATTCTTAACCCATGAAGATCTTTTATCCAATCTGGAATTTTCTCTATGTCTCCGCCTCTTCGATCTAGCAACTTTTCTACCGAATACTGCGACGTATTATTGACACTGCCATATATACTGAGAGTCTCAAGGCGAGACCATAGCTCAACTGAATTAGGCAGTTCTTCTAACATTGTGTCTGCTATTTTTAGTGTTGTGATGTTGGTGGAAATATCTGGAACTTTTCTCAGTTGCCAACATCCCACCATTTCGACTCTTTCAAGAGATGGCAAGTCGAAGTGTGTCGGAAACTCTTGTAGATTTATACAGTAATCCATAACCAACTCCTCAAGTTTATGAAGATTTCCAATAGAGGAAGGAATCTCTACCAAACTGGAACAACCACGCAGAACTAATTTCTCAAGATTTGTAGCATTTGAAAGATCGGGGAGTTCCTTCAAATTCATGGAGGCTAACAAATCCATCTTCTTGAGATTTGTAAGTGGCTGAATGTAAAACAACACAGGAAAAGAATGATCATTAACTACCACATGATGGTAAAGTACATACTTCAACTATTCAAAGTAAGCAAATATTAAAAACCAACCTGGGTTCCTTCCCAAAGCTTCTCAAGCTGGTTCCATCGGAAATCAAGTTCCACAAGATATTCGGGACAAAATGTATGAGGAAGACACTTTCTAGGGTATAGCTCCCAATGTAATAACTTCAGACGAGGAGGAAAATCCATGTCTTCGGGTACATGCACTCTGTCATAATTAATCTGTATTAAAACTTGTCTTGTAGATGTTGAGAAATCGAAGATTATTCATTCTTTTAAAATCTCCTGCGCTTATACATACGCCATTTGGGATTGTTGATATATCAAAAGATATACCCGCCACACTTCTCCTATCCTAAACAAAATTCAAAATAGGAGAATTGTAAGAATAATATGTAAGATCAACTTTGTGAGAATAATAGAAAAAAAAAAAGAAAAAAAAAAGAACTTACTGAATCATTTTTGAGGACATCATGAATCTTATCAGCATGAATTAAGATTTGGTGTTTCCCGGGCTCTTGTCTTTGAACCGCTTCTCTACCCACTTGTTGTAGTAACTTGTGCATCACTATTTTTCCTTTGGTTGATATTTGTATTAGAGACTTATAGGCTAGGGTTTTCAACCCTAGTTTGACATCCAAGTAACTGTCAGTGAGCATTGCTTTCACATGATCATCGTTTAAGTAGTTGAAGAAGAATGCAATTAGGAGAAATTTGGTGTGGGTCCCGCCTCTGAGAGATGTAGGGCCTTCGGGCTTGAACTTCCAGATATTCAAAAAAAAAAAAAAAAAAAAAACTGTTTACGTAAATGACTGAGAAATGTTTTACGGACGTCAGGTCCATGGAAGCTCGTGAAGACGCGGTATCTCCAGGTGCGAGGCAAAGAAGAAGAAGAAGAGGTAGAAGCCATGAGAGAGGATCGTGAGTGGTTCAAAATCACAGTTCACAAAGATGTGTCTGGATAAACTTTTTTGGAGGAGAAAATGGCACAAGTGTTTGAAAAGTAAATGAAATATCCATGTGCCATTTTCTCCTCCAAAAAAGTTTAATATTGAGAGGAAGATATGGAAACTTTATTCAAAATCACAGTTCACAGTTCACTAAGAGTTTTCAAGATCTGGACACCCCAAAGCATCAAACGAGGATACCTAGTGTTTGAAGAAGACAATGAGTTTGAAGACGATGACAGAACAAATGGAGTAAGAGCACCCTTATCCATGGGCTCTTAGATGAATCTTAGCCAAATCTTAAGCTAAGATTTGCGAAGAAAGAGCTCTTATATAAGAGCTTTTAGGTTTATATTTAAGCTTTTTCTTCACAAATCTTACCTTAAGATTTGGCTAAGAGCCCATGGATAATGGTGGTCTAATATGTGACACGGAAGACGATGGAGGATCTAGCGATGAAGATGATGGCATAGTCCATATGTATTCACATGAACCCGGAGAAACGTCAGAATCTGAATCTGAGGAAGAAAACGATGACGAGGGCTACAAATCTGAACCTCCAGAAACGTCCGAGGAAGACGTCGACAGGAACTACGAATCTGTATCCAGGAAGCGGCCTAGGAAGACGACGAGTGCTTCTACAGATCTTAAGATGGGAATCCAACCTGAAGACTACTTGCAGATTTCAAATCTCTTAAAATATATTTTCCTTATTTTAGTATTGCTGTTAATATTAAACTTTTTTGGAGGAGAAAATGGCACATGGAAACTTTAAATATTGAGAGGAAGATATGGAAACTTTTTTCGCTTTTTCATTCCTTAATCTTTGAAAAGTAAATGAAATTTATCACATGATTTTGTCAATTATTGGCATTGCTATAAAAAAAATCTATATATATTTTTTTTTTTTTTGTCATCCAATCTATATACTTTATTATTACAAATTTAAATAGGGAAGAAAAATAGAGTCAGAAATTCACATTAATGTTTGGTTTTTGGAAAACTGTAAAGACTAAGAACAAACAAGTGGTCTCCTCGGGCAACAAGTGGTCTCCTCGGGCAACAAGTGGGCTTTGGGTGTATTAGCGCAAACGCTTGAGAAAATGAATTCGTCCTTTTTCTTTTCCTCATTTAAACGGTTTTTAGTTAAGACGAGGAAAATATCAAATCTAACGGTAATATTTTGGTTAAAAACATATAAAAACACTAATTCATGAGAATAATGTTATATATATTGTATTGAGTCGAAGATAAAAGAAGAAGCAATGGGCCAAAACTTAAGAAGAAGCTGACCCTAAAAGCGGAGAAACAATAGAGTTTCTTTGCCGCAATATGCAATTCATTTAAATAAATTTCACTTTCTTTTAAACTATTTGAGTGTTTATTAATATATCAAATGATAAATCCATGTACAAAAACTTATCACCTGCTAACCACATGACAAATCTTCTCAGCATGAATTGATGTCTCTTGAGGTCATTAGACTGCCCTAGAAAGACTTGTCTATCGAATCAACAGAATTGATACTATTATATGTAAATTTATCATCAAGGTAAAAGAACCACAATTTAGCCAGGACTTGATATATTGATAGTACAGATAAACAGAATGAGATCCAACTATAAATTCTTAAAAAGACAAGAACACAGCTGATCATAGATCTGAAACAGTACTTTCCAAGTCTACGTTTCCTTTTTTATGAAGGCAAATTATTTCCAAATTTCAGATCAGCCAGAGGATTAAATTTGTCAATCAGTAAAAAAAATCTCAAGCGCTAAAACAATACTCCCTCCGTATTTTAATAATTGTCGTTTTAGAAATTTTATTTATTTGAATTGGATGTCGTTTTCAAATTTCTATGCAAAATTTATTACTTTTTAATGTTTTATGACATCATAAAACATTAAAAAGTAAGAAATTTTGCATTGAAATTTGAAAACGACATCTAATTCAAAAAAATAAAAATTCTAAAACGACAATTATTAAAATACGGAGGGAGTAGCATTTATGCCAACAGTGGCACGTCATCATCTTGCCTGCTGATGTGTTTCATGAAAAACAACTACTTCATTCAGATTTTTAATCCTTTTTATAACTTTGAAAATTAAACAAAAACTGAGATTTTAATGCAACAGAATCACATTGTCAGTGTTAATGTTTCTTTAAAAGGCTATACAAAAGAACACTTGAGATCAAACTCAAAAGGAAAATAAAAATTAAAGAGACAAACCTCATATAACCCTCAAAGATCTTTACTCTGGGTGCATCAAACTCCTTGCTACCATCAGAGAGACTTTGATGGTCGTATGCAGACTCTTGCTCTGGTCTGGATTCATAGCTCCCACTAGTGCTGCTTATGTTTCTGTTGGTTTCGCCTGTCAATATCTGGATACCACATTCAATAATGTCTAGTTCCTGGGATGAGGTCGTGAATTTGAACAATACCTCGTTGTCCTGTTCCAGCCATCCGTCTTCCTCAAGGAATTCAAATTGAAATATAAACAGATGTTCCGCTTGGACTTTACGGAGTTGTGCCTTAAATAAGTTATCACCATTGGGGCAACCATTTATGCGTTTGCGACACATTAAATGAACATACTCTTCTTTCATCTCTGATTTAGGGGAAACCACGACGCAAATCCTAAATATGGAGCAGAAAGATGAACGGATGGTCAAGGAATCTCCTATAGCTCGGTGCACGAACTCCGCAGGTATTTCTCTTCCTGGTAAGTATGCTAGCATCTGACCTGCTTTCTGTGTAATCACTCTCCGTGCTTCTACACCCAATTCGAAGCAGTTGGGGAAACTGAAACTCAAAATTGGAGAATCAATAGGAAAAGATACGGTCTCGAGTGATTCACAAGTTTCTACTGTTAGTCTTCTGAGTGAGCCAGGGAGCTCTGGCAGTGATACAAGTTTTGGACAGCCACCTATATAAAGCGATTTTAACGCAGGGAGATCTTTGATGCAATCAGGAATCCTCTCTATATCTGTGCCCATTTTCTCTATTAAAGTTACTGCCCAAAAATTATGTGTAATGACACTGCCATATATACTGAGAGTCTCAAGGCAAGAACAAAGCGTAATTGATTCAAGCATTTCTTCTAACATTGCGTCTCCGATTACGAGTGATGTGATGTTCGTAGAAATACCTGGAAATTTCCTCAATTGCCAGCATCCCAACATTCTGAGTGATATAAGAGATGCCAAGTTGAAGTGAGTCGGAACAACTTGAAGCTGTAAACATAAATTCATCTCCAACTCTTCTAGTTTATGAAGATTTCCAACAGAGGAAGGAATCTCTACCAAACTCCAGCAACCAGTTAGATCTAGTCTCTTGAGATTTGTAGCATTTGAAAGATCTGGGAGTTCCTTCAATCTCAAGGACCCACACAATTCCAACTTGTTGAGATTTGTAAGAGGCTGAATACACAACGAAGGAAGATCCTCAACATATGAAAGTACATACTTCAAATATTATTCAAAATAAGCAAATATATATAAAAACCAACCTGTGTTCCTTCCCAAAGCTTCTCTAGCTTGTTATTCTGCAAGTTGAGTTCCACAAGATATTCTGGCCTAAATGTAGAAGGAAGACACTTTCCTGGGTATACCTCCCAATGTAATAACCTTAGACAATGTGGGAAATCCATGTCCTCCGGTACATTCACTCTAAGGTTTATATCACGTCTTGTCTCGTAGATACTTAAAAATCGAAGATTACGCATATTTTGAAAAGCTTTTGCGCTTATATGCACGCCGTTGGGGATTGTAGAAACATCAAAAGATATGCCCATCACACTTGCACAACCCTAATCAGTACCAAAAAATATAAAAGTTAGTACAATAAGGTTAAGTTCTGTGAGTGACTCGGTTTAACGGGTATATTTAAAAGAAAAAAAAAAAACAGAACTTACAGAATCAGTTTCGAGGACATTACAAATCTCATGAGCATCAATTAAGATTTGGCGTTTCCAAGGCTCTTGTCTTTGAACCGCTTCTCTACCCACTTGTTGTAGTAACTTGTGCATCACTATATTTCCTCCGGACGATTTTTGTATAAGAGATTTATACTCGAGGGTTTTCAAACCGAGTCTGACATTCAAGTTATTGTCAGCAAGCATTGCTTTCACATGATCTTCGTCTTTGTAGTTAAAGAAGAATGCAATGAGGAGAAATAACAATTGATTCTTCTCGTGTAAACCGTCATATCCGACTCTTAGTACTCTCTCGATACCTCGATCAACTGGATCAAAGCTACTTTCTAGCCTATACAGTATATCTTCCCAGTCATCTTCTGTCTTTCTTAGTAAATATGAACCCATGACACGAAGACCTAGTGGAAGTCTGCTGCAAAGCTTTGTTACTCTTTCGGAAAGATTTTCGAAACCATCTTGTGGAGTGCTCTGTTTAAAAGCATATCTACAAAAGATCTCACGAGCTTCTTTTTGAGTTGGAAAATCCACATAGTATGTATTCTTGATACCATGTTGCTTCAAAAGCTCTTGATTTTCTGTGGTCACTACAATCCTACTCCCAGGACCAAACCACTTAGTTTCATTAACCAAAGCTTCAAGTTGCTTCAGATCGTCCACATCATCAAGAATGATAAGCACTTTTTGGTCGCATAGCATTCCCTGTATTGCACCTAAATGGTGTACCCTTATACCATTTTGGTTTAAAATCTTGGAAAGAAGTTGTTCTTGTAATTGCAGCTTCAAACCATGCTCGTCAAGACTAGTATTATAACTTCCCCTAAGATTCTCCATAAAACAAGTAAGCTGAAAACTCCAAGTGAGTCGGCTATGTAAAGCTCTGGCAATGGTAGTCTTACCGATACCTGCAGGGCCACAGATTCCAACAATCATAGCTTCATCTTCATTATCTAAATGTAACAAAGACTGTATTTTTTCCAGGTGTGTCTCAAGTCCCACCATGTCTTCAAAATCCCTAGAGATTGTAGTGTTTAGTTTGTTTGAAACATCTCTTGCAATCTTTTCAATCATCTTCGATTCATTATCCCTAAGAACAGAGAGAAATCACCATGTCCATCAAATATTTATGTGAAATTGAATTGCAGATTCACTAAGATAATCCCAGATTCAAACTAACCAGTTTAGGAAGTGTTCTCCGGCTATGTTACCAACATCGTTTAAAGCTTGGCTCCATTTTCGCCTCTTCTCCTCCGTTTTACCACCACATGTTTTCTTGAAAACTTTCCAGATATCTCCGGTTTGTTTCCGCACATCAGATGGATCAACTCCGTAGAAGACCGTCATCACTATTTGCCCAATATCTTCCTTGCACTTCAAAATCTCCAACAGCTCATCCAAACACCAGCTCGATGAAGCATACTTCTTCGAGAGCACCACGATCGAGATCCTCGATTCCCTAATCCCTCGTGTGAGTTCTGGGGAAATGGTTTGACCTCTCTCGATACCTTGATCATCGAACATGGTGATCCCATTGCAGATAAACTGTTTGCGTAAATGACTGAGAAAGGTTTTACGGACATCAGGTCCATGGAAGCTCGTGAAGACGCGATATCTCCAGGTGCGAGGTGAAGAAGAAGAAGCCATGAGATTAGAGTAGTGAGAAATTCAAGTTCACATACACCAAAAAATGTTTGTGGATCAGTGGATGAGCCATAAACGATGGAGAAATTGGAAAAGGCGTATTCACCATTGACTTTCGATTTTTGACTTTTGACTTTTGAAAAGGAGAGAGCTGGAAAGGGAATGAAGTCATAAGTCGTCGAAATGATTAATGGTTTAATTGTTGCTGTACCACCAGCTTAGCACCAATTACTGTATTAATGGTTTAATTGATACTAAACCGGTTTAATTGATACTAAACCAGCGTAGCACCAATTATCTTTAGCTCTTCTGCTTCTTCTATCGATAGTGTCCGTGAAAGATCTGAATACCGCATTCAATAATGGCGATGTCCTTGGATGAGGTGCTGAATTCCAACAATACCCCACTGTCCAGTTTATCAGAAAGAGTAAAGTGGCCTATAAATAGATGTTCAGCTTGGACCTTGGGGAGAAGCTGAAGTCTTTTTTGGCCAGTGGAGATACCGTTTTTGCGTTGACGACACAACAAGTCAAAATATTCTACCATTTTCTGTTTAGGAGAAATCACGACGCAGATCCTGCATTCGTATGTATCTGAAGGGATGGTTAAGGAATTTCCAACAGCTCGGTGATGAAACTCCGCTGGTACATTTCTTCCGGGTAGCCATGCGTCCCTAGATTGCTTGGTAATGACTCTACGTGCTTCTTGACCCAATTTGAAGCAGTTGGAGAAATAGAGATCTTCAATTGCAGACTCAAAAGGGAAAGGTACTAGTGTCTCCAGTGATTCGCAAGTGTCTACTATTAGTCTTTTTAGCGAGCTAGGGAGCTCTGGCAGTGATGCGATTTTTGGACAGCCATATATATGAAGCTCCTTTAATCCATCAAGATCTTTGATGCAATATGGAATTTTTTCAATATCTGCGCCTCTTCCCTCTAGATAAATTTCTGCAGTGGCATGATATATATTGACACTGCCATATATATCGAGAACCTGAAGGCCAGACCAGAGCCTAATTGATTCAGTCAAATCTTCTAACATTGTGTCTGTCATTGAGAGTGTTGTAATATTCGTAGAAATATCCGGAATTTTTTTCAATTGCCAGCATCCCATCATCCCCAATGATTCAAGAGATGCCAAGTTGAAGTGAGTCGGAACAACTTTTAGCTTTCTACAGAAATCCATAATCAACTTCTCTAGCTTATGAAGATTTCCAAAAGAAGGAGGAATCTCTACCAAACTCTCGCAACGAGCCAGATTCAATACCTCAAGATTTGTAGCATCTGAAAGATCTGGGAGTTCCTTTAAATGACAGGACCGTAACAATTCCATCTTCTTGAGATTTGTTAGGGGCTGAATGCAAAACAGCACAAAAAAGAGGAAAGATCATCAGCACCTGGTGACAAGTAGTTACTTCAACTATTCGGAGAGAACAAAAATATATACCAACCTGGATTCCTTCCCAAAGCTTCTCGAGCTGGTTATCTCGCAAATTAAGCTCCACAAGATATTCCGGCCTAAATGTATGAGGAAGACACTTTCCTGGATATACCTCCCAATGTAATAACCTTAGTTGAGGTGGAAAAACCATGTCCTCGGATAGATGCAGTCTAACATTTGTATCAAATCTTGTCTTGTAAATGCTGAGAAATCGAAGATTACGGATCCTTTTAAAAGCTTCTGCGCTTATATACACATCGTTTAAGAGTGTGGATATATCAAAAGATATACCCATCACATTTCTACTACCCTAAACAAATTTCAAAATAAAAGAAAATGTTAGCACCATTAATAAGATATGTAGAGTATTTTCCAAATGACCTGGTTAAACAGAGATTAAAAAAAGAAAAAGAACAAATCGAAGAAGAACTTACAGAATCATTTTCGAGGACATCACAAATCTCATCAGTGTCTATTAGGATTTGGCGTTTCCCATTATCTTGTCTTTGAACCGCTTCTTTACCCACTTGTTGTAGTAACTTATGCATCATTATCTCTCCTTTGATAGATATTTGTATGAGAGATTTATATGTGAGGGTTTTCAACCCGTATCTGACATCCAAATTACTGCCACCAAGCATTGCTTTCACATGATCATTGTCTTGGTTGTTGAAGAAGAATGCAATCAGGAGAAAAAGAAATTGATCGCTCTTATGTAAATTATCGTATCCGACTCTAAGTACTCCCTCGATCTTTCGATCAAGGCTATTTTCTAGCCTATGCAATATACTTTCCCAGTCGTCTTCTTTCTTTCTTCGTAATGATGAACCCATGACACGGAGACCCAACGGAAGGTTACTGCAAAGTTTTATTACTCGTTCGACAAGCTTTTCAAAACCATATGGTGCAGAACTCTGTCTAAAAGCAGATCTACAAAAGATCTTACGAGCTTCTTTTGTAGTTGGGAAATCCACATGGTATGTATTGTTGATATCATGTTGCTCCAGAAGCTCTTGATCTTCCGTGGTTACAATAATCCTGCTTCCAGGACCAAACCAACTAGTTTCATTAGCCAAAGCCTCAAGTTGCTGCAGATCGTCCACATCATCAAGAATGATAAGAACTTTTTGGTCGCACAGCCTTTCCGGTATCGCACCTAAATGGAATATCCTCAAATCATTTTGGTTTAAAATCTTTGAAAGAAGCTGCTGTTGCAGACACAACTTCAATCCATACTCATCAAGACCACTATTAGAGCTTCCCTTAAGATTCTCCATAAAACAAGTAAGCTGAAAACTGCTAGAGAGTCGGCTATGTAAAGCCCTTGCAATGGTAGTCTTACCAATGCCGGAAGGACCACAAATTCCAACAATGATAGCTCCATCTTCATTATCTAAATGTAACAAAGACTGCATTTTCTGCAAGTGTGCTTCAATACCCACCATATCTTCAAAATCCTTAGAGATTGTAGTGTTTAGTTTGTTTGATACATCTCTAGCAATCTTCTCGACCATCTTCGATTCCTTGTCCCTAACAAGAACGGAAAATTCATAGTGTTTATCAAATAGTCATGTGAAATCTGAACCTATCTTTATTATGCATAGTTAGCTGAAATATTGTTTTGCACATGAAAGACATGAGTCTTATGTTGCTAATAAAGTAATTCATGAACCTATGAGATCTTTTAGATTCACAAAGCAGATGTCCCTAATCGGATTGAGAAGCATGAATTCCGAATTAATTGAACGAAATTAAACTAACCAGTTTAGGAAGTGTTCTCCGGCTATGTTTCCCACATCGTTCAAAGCTTGGCTCCATCTTCGCCTCTCCTCCTCCGTTTTACTATCACAAGTTTCACTTAATCGGATCCCGAATTCTCCGGTTTGTTTCCGAACATCAGAAGGATCAACTCCGTAGAAGACCGTCATCACTATTTGTCCAATATCTTCTTTGCACTTCAAAATCTCCAACAGCTCATCCAAACACCAGCTCGATGAAGCATAATTCTTCGAGAGCACAACAATCGAGATCCTTGATTCCCTAATCCCTCGTGTGAGTTCAGGGGAAATGGTTTGACCTCTCTCGATGCCTTGATCATCGAACATGGTGATCCCATTGCAGATGAACTGTTTGCGTAAATGACTGAGAAAGGTTTTACGGACATCAGGTCCATGGAAGCTCGTGAAGACTCGGTATCTCCAGGTGCGAGGTGAAGAAGAAGAAGCCATGAAATTAGAGTAGCGAGAAATTCAAGTTCACATAGGATCAGTGGATGAGCCATAAACGATAGGCCTGGGCAAAATATTCGTTAGATCCGCTTCGATTCGGTATTCGTTTTGATTCGATTCGAAAAATCTGAATATCCGTAAAATTTTGGAGCAAAGCAAATAGGAAAACATAGTATTCGTAAAAACCGAAGCAAATAACAAATATTGTTTTTTGAAAAGTCGGATATCCGCTTCGATCCATATTTTTCGATATATATTAGAAAATATATATACATATATATGCATATCATTATATATTTTTGGCTTGTATTTGTAAACTCAGTTTTTTATCCTTCAGACCTTTGTATGTGACACAATATAATACTTTTTATTAGTGAAATGGAATTTTATTAAAAAAAAAAATCAATATCCCTTAAAAATAAGAAGTTGGAATCCTGCGACGATTTCTTTTTCCCAAATTTTATCATTTTCTTCGTAGTTTTACATGCGAGCGCTTAACTTTTTAAGGTTTTAATAGGTGCCAAGGTATCGAAGCGGATATTCGCAAATATCACAAAAAAATCCGGATATTCGATATTCCGAATATCCGGAAATTTCCGGATCAAAGCAAATCACAAAATCAAGTATTCGGTTAAAACGAATCGAATAACGAATATCCCAAATTTTTTGGATATCCGCTTCGTGCCCAGGCCTAATAAACGATGGAGAAATTGGAAAAGGCGTTTTCACCATTGACTTTTGACTTTTGACTTTTGAGAAAGAGAGATGAAGTCACAAGTCGTCGAAATGATTAATGGTTTAATTGATAATTAATTTAGCATCTAGCTTCATTGACATCTACCAACTTAGGGAATATTCGCAGATGATTGGAATAATGGTTACACTTGTTAATTTCTATTTATCATATTTATTTATGAAAGTATTGTTGAAATGGAATGCCAATTGGACAAAAACTTTGTTGGACATGCTTTTCCAATCATTTTTTTGTGTGCATAATGATACTTTGGCCTTACGAGATCTCGGTCTCATATTCAAGCATGTTTCTTCTTCTTGTCATTGTGGCTTATGCCGATACTGGTACGTTTGACTCCTCATTTCTATCAATGTATCTTTTCGCACAATCTCTTTGCAAACATATTGATTGGAGTAAAATACTCCGAGTAATAGTTGCATATTACAACTCTAGTCTCTATATATAACAATATATACTACATTGATTTGATTGATTTATCGAGGATTAAGACAAAAGAAACCGCAATAGAAAACCGAAACAATGTTGGTGCTGTCAAAATCATGTTTTATGATAGAAATGAGCTTAGTGTACGATCTGTATACCTTGTTTGCAGCTGTCATTGTAGCTTGATTAGTTTCGAATTTACTTGGCTTCAAAGATTAAAGTTTTGCTCATAGAAAGTAGATAAACCATTGTCTTGCATTATTATATGTTTGAATTTAAATTAAATTTGTTTCGAAGAAAAGATTATCTGTGAACCCAAGGAAAATCATATAATTTTTTTTTGAAGAAATAAGTACGAATTTAGTTTTTATATGGAAATATGTACAATATGTTGGTCAGTCACACTAACCAAATTGGTTTGTCTTGAATTGATCATTATTTAAATAAAAGTATATCCAAAAGGACCAAAACAAAAGAAAATAGAAATTGATGAAAATAAAAGCAGGAAAACGACGTCGTGGCCCAGTCCAGTTCACTACATTGGTCTCCTGGCTCGAGACATGAGAGTTCATTGAACCGGTCGGTCTTCTTCTGTTTGAATTTTTTTGTTGCGAGTTAGGGTTTATATAATCACTCTTCACCATATCTGGAGTCAGAGGTCGAGGCGAAGCAGAATGTTGGCTCGTATTTGGAGATCTGAATCTTCTGCTAGATTGATGAGTACGAGATTGATTCACGGTCGTGTCTACAAGAAAGGTACAATTTCATCAAAGAGTCTACCTTCTTTGAGCCCAGGAACATCATTTGAAGGAGAGGAATTGAAATTGAAAAGTGGGTTTCATTATATCAAAAGCTTAGAGGATGCGATAGATTTGTTCGATGAAATGGTTAGATCTCGTCCCTTGTATTCAGCAATTGATTTCAATAAAGTAATTGGTGTCTTCGTGAGGATGGAGCTTCCCGATGTTGCGATTTCTCTCTACCGGAAGATGGAAATGCGCCGGATTCCACGTAATATCTACAGCTTCAATATTCTGATTAAGTGTTTCTGCGACTGTTATAAGTTGTCATTTGCTTTGTCTACATTCGGGAAGATCACCAAACTTGGTTTCCAGCCCAATGTTGTTACGTTTAACACGCTGCTCCACGGGCTATGTCTGGAAGATAGGATCTCTGAAGCGGTTGCTTTATTTGATCATATGGTTGACACTGGATTAACACCCAATGTCGTAACGTTTACAACACTGATGAACGGTCTTTGCCGTGAGGGTCGAGTTCTTGAAGCACTAGCTCTTGTTGATCGGATGGTAGAAGAAGGTCATCAACCTAACGAGGTTACTTATGGAACAATTGTCAATGGAATGTGTAAGATGAGTAACACTGTGTTGGCCTTGAATCTGCTTAGGAAGATGGAAGAAAACCACGTCAAAGCTGATGTTGTCATCTATAGTGCCATCATTGATCGCCTTTGCAAAGACGGAAGTTATATCGATGCTCAAAATATTTTCACTGAAATGCATGACAAAAGAATTTTTCCCAATGTAGTTACCTACAACTGTATGATAGACGCTTTTTGTAGCTCTGGTAGATGGAGTGATGCCGAGCAATTGTTGCGTGATATGATTGAAAGGCAAATCAATCCTAATGTTGTAACTTTCAACGCATTGATCAATGCATTTGTCAAAGAAGGGAAGTTGGTTGAGGCTGAAGAATTATATGGTGAGATGCTTCGTAGAGGTATATTTCCTGATACAATCACTTATAACTCAATGATCGATGGATTTTGCAAGCAGGATCGTCTAGATGATGCAAAGCGCATGTTTAATTCGATGGCTAGCAAGGGCTGCTCTCCGGACGTATTTACTTGTAGTACCCTAATTAATGGCTATTGTAAGGCCAAAAGGGTTGACGATGGAATGGAGATTTTCTGCGAGATGCATCAAAGAGGAATAGTTCCTGATACAGTTACTTACAATACTTTGATTCATGGGTTTTGTCAAATGGGTGATCTTAATGCCGCTCAAGACCTTCTCAGTGAGATGATTTCTAGTGGTGTGGCTCCAGATTACATCACTTTCCACAGTATGCTCTCCGGTTTATGTAGTAAGCAGGAACTACAAAAGGCATCGGCAATGTTGGAGAATCTGCAGAAGAGTGGTATGTCCTCTACTCATTGTTTTCCAGTGTTCACTTCCCAATGCCTTTGGGTGCAGCTTCTGCTGTAGCATCCGGGGAAGTTTGCTACTGAATGTCCAAGTCAGATTAAAGTTCCCTCTGACTGTTTTTGTGTGTTTGCTTTGCAGGATCATCAATTGGAGGGTGAATGAAAGAATGGAGATCATTCATATTTCTATCTGTAGCAGTAGAGCTCCAATGCCAATTTTTTTGCTGGATCAATTTCATTTCTGATGTCCCACAAATTCGATACACTTGTTAATTTCTCTTTTATCATGTTTATTTATGTGGTACTCTTAAAATGAGATTTGTTGTCTGAAGGCCAATTGGACAAAATCTTGTTAGATATGCTTTTCGATCATGTTTTTTTTGTTCATAGTATGATTATGGTTTGATGTTTCTTGTGAGATCTTGGTCTCTTAGTGAAGACTGTTTCTTACTTTTGTTGCAGCTGCTGCCGAATCAGGTACGTTTGTCTTCTCATTCATAACAATTTATATCTTTGCAAACATATAGATTGGAGTAATTTATATTAGGTATCAGAGCCTAGGTCGAAAAATATGGACCTAAGGGTTTGGGCTAATGTTCGGTGTGGGAGAAGCCCTTTTATTGGGCTTGGAACATTCCAACTCCCCATTAGTATGATATTGTCCGCTTTGGGCCTACATGCTCAAGCCCGCACGGATTTCTTATTGGACTCCTTCCCAAAAGGCCTCATACTAATTGGAGTTGGACTTTACTTATATATTAGAAACTTCTTTTCTAAACTTCCGATGTGGGACGTTGGTTTGTACCCAACAATCTCCCCTTCAAACCAATGACCACGAACATTGGGCCTCCTCTTCAGCGGAACCTTGGCACCCTAACTCGGCACTTTCTTATTCGCGAAGTTCTTGAGGCACTTTCTTATCGTGTCACATTTGAGGGCTTCTCCCACACCGAACTTTTTAGCCCACACCCCTAGGTCCACTTTTTCGACCTAGGCTCTGATACCATTTATTGGGCTTTCCAAGCCCATTCCAACTCCCCATTAGTATGATATTGTCCGCTTTGGGCCTGCATGCTCAAGCCCGCACGGATTTCTTATTGGGCTCCTTCCCAAAAGGCCTCATACTAATTGGAGTTGGACTTTACTTATATATTAGAAACTTCTTTTCTAAACTTCCGATGTGGGACGTTGGTTTGTACCCAACACCTAGAGATTGTTAGCAAGCCATTTTCATGAAAAGCTACGTCAGAACTACTCAAAGCTTTTAAATCCCCCATAATAGCAACTTGATGCCTCCATTTGGTCAGGTGCCCCTTTCCTCTTCTCAGCAACCAGAGGCTTGGAAACAATTACTTCATCATCATCATCCTCCTCACCCCAATAAATCTGCTCATCTTGTTGCATCACTGGCTGAGTTAAGATTCAGAATTGCTTTGGTTATCTCGCAAAGCGTTTTCAGCTTCGGATGAGAATCCAGCAAAGTCATCTGACGGTTTTGCACCAACAAGAAACTTGTTTCTTCTTTGAATCAAAATACACATTATTCTGATGAACTTTCTATTAGTCTTGTGGTTGTTGTCTTCTTTTAACCCTCTCTTGTATCCAACTGAGATTTTTCAACGTGATACAATACCGTTAGTAGAAATGTTTATTACAACAAGTTGAAACTTAAGGCCCAAGTAACGTAAATAAACCGACATAAAGAAGAAAGCCCAAACATGAAATAAAATAGAAGAAGCAGCTAAGATGCGCTGCATCACGTTTTGCTCTGGGTTCATCAAACTCAGTTCTCCCATCAGAGAGATTTTCATCGTCGTCTTCAGAGAGCTGTTCGGATCCAGACTCATAGCTTCCTTGGCCGTTTCTGGTTGTGTCGTCTTCAGACAATTGTTCTGATCCAGATCCGTAACTGCTTATGCTTCTGTTGGTTTCGTAGGTCAAGATCTGGACGCCACATTGAATAATGTTGAGTTCATGGGATGAGGTGCTGAATTTGAACAATATCTCGTTGTCCTGTTCAAGCCATCCAACTTCTTCCTCAGGCAAATCAGAGTAAAAAAACAGTAGATGTTCATCTTCGATAGCATGGATGCAATGATCTATTTTCTCCATAATAGGGCAACCGTTTATCCGGATGTGACATAATAAGCTACAGTTGTCGTCCATCTGCTGATTAGGGGAAACCACGGCGCAAACCCTAAATTCTTTGAAATCTGAACGGATGGTCAAGGAATTTCCCATAGCTTGGTGTTCGTACTCCGCAGGTATTTTGCTTCCGGGGAAGAATGCCCCCAACGAGTGCTCTATGATTAATTCCTGTGTTTCCCCGTCCAAATTGTAGCAGAAGGGGAAATAGAGGGCATCAAACATAGCGTCAGATGGAATATATACGGTCTCCAGCGATCCACAAACAACTACAATTAGTGTTTCGAGGGAGCGAGGGAGCTCTGGCAGTGATGCAAGTCTTGGACAGTAAAATATATAAAGCGATTTTAACTCATGAAGATCTTTGATGCAATCAGGAATCCTCTCTATATCTGCAAACTGTTGTGTGGAATCAACATTGCCATATATAGTGAGCTTCTTAACGCGAGACCAAGACGGAATTGAATCACACATTTCCTCTAACATTGTATCCGCGATTGTGAGATATGTGATGTTCGTGGAAGTATCTGGAAGTTTTCTCAGTTGCCAGCACGCCCGTAAAGAAAGAGATGCCAAATTGAAGAGAGTCGGTACAACTTGTAGCTTTTGACAGTAGTTTAAATTCAACCACTCTAGTTTATGACCATTTCCAATAGAGGAAGGAATCTCTACCAAACTCTCGCAACCCTTTAGATCCAACTTCTCGAGATTTGTAGCATTTGAAAGATTCGGGAGTTCCTTCAAATCGTAAGACTCTGACAAATCAATCTTCTTGAGATTTGATAGGAGCTGAATGTAAAACAACACAACAATGTAAAGATTCTTAGCACATTATGACAAAGTACATACTTCAAGGAGTTTTGTAAACATAATTTACTTAATTTGAAAAATCCATACAAAGGACGTGTGTTATTAAACTTTAACAGGATTTATAAGTGTTTTCAAGTTAAAAGAAAAAAGGTCAATATTATACAAACCTGGGTTCCTTCCCACAACTTCACTAGCTTGTTATTTTGCAAGTTGAGTTCCACAAGATATTCTGGCCTAAATGTAGAAGGAAGACACTTTCTAGGGTATACCTCCCAATGTAATAACCTTAAATGAGGTGGAAAATCCATGTCCTCCGGTACATTCACTCTAACATTTGTATCAAGTCTTGTCTTGTAAATGTTGATAAATCGAAGATTAGGTATCTTTTTAAAAGCTCTTGCGTTTATATACATACCGTTTGGGATTGTTGACATATCTAAAGATATACCAATGACGCTTCTATAATCCTAAGAAAGGTTTAAAAGCAAAAATTGTTAGCACAATAGGTAAGATCCGAGTCTTTGTCAAATGACCTGGTTTAATGGATGCATTTAATGTATATAAAGAACTTACATGTTCATTGTCGTGGACATAACAAATATCATCACAATCAATTAGGATTTGGCGTTTCCCACGATCTTGTCTTTGCACCACTTGTCTACCCACCTGTTGTAGTAGCTTGTGCATCACTATATTTCCTTCGGCTGATATTTGTATGAGAGATTTATTTGCGAGGGTTTTCAACCCCAGCCTGACATTGAAGTTATTTTCAGTGAGCATATCTTTTACGTGACCAGCGGCTTTGTAGTTAGAGAAGAATGCAATGAGGAGAAATAGCAATTGATCTTTCTCACGTAAACTTTCGTATCCGACTCTTAGTACTCTCTCGATATCTCGTTCTACTGGATCAAGGCTATTTTCTAGCCCTTGCAATATATCTTCCCAGTCTTCTTTTGTCTTTTTGCATAAATATGAACCCATGACGCGGAGACCTAGTGGAAGTCTGCTGCAAAGATTTGTTACTCTTTCGATAAGCTTTTCAAAACCATCTGGTCTTGAGCTCTTTCTAAAAGCATATCTACGAAAGATCTTTCGAGCTTCTTCTTCGCTTGGAAAATCTACATGGTATGTATTGTTGATATCATGTTTCTTCAAAATCTCTTGATCTTCCGTGGTTACGATAATCCTGCTTCCAGGACCAAACCACTTAGTTTCATTAGCCAAAGCCTCAAGTTGCTTCAGATCATCCACATCATCAAGAACGATAAGAACTTTTTGGTCATATAGCCGTCCCCGTATAGAACCTAAATTGGATATGTTCATAACATTTTGGTTTAAAATCATTGAAAGAAGTTGCTTTTGCAGACACAACTTGGAACCATACTCGTCACGACAACTATTAGAGCTTCCCCTAAGATTATCCATGAAACAAGTAAGGTGGAAACTGCAAGAGAGTCGGCTATGTAAAGCCCTTGCAATGGTGGTCTTACCAATGCCTGCAGGGCCACAGATTCCAACTATCATAGCTTCATCTTCTTTATCTAACTGTAACAAAGACTTCATTTTCCTTAAGTGTGCTTCAATACCCACTATGTCTTTAAAATCCCAAGAGATTGTAGCGTCTAGTTTGGTTGAAACATCTCTTACAATTTTTTCAATCATCTTCGATTCGTTGTCCCTAGCAAGAGAAAAAATTTCCTTCTTTGTCAAATAGTCATGTCAAAATGATTTGTAGAATCTATCCGGAGAGATAATTTATACTTCTAGAAATCTAACCAAGAAAAGTTGTATATCTCTTAGCAAGATGTGCATATATCCTTTTTAGTTAGCTTAAATAATGTTTTTCTAGATGTATATAATCTTATGTTAATAAAGTAAAACTTAAACATTCAGAAAGCGATCAGATCTTTTAGATTCAGAACAATTATTTCCCTAATCGGATTAAGAAAGTAAAAACCTCAAATTAGTTGAACGAAAGCAAACAAACCATTTTAGGAAGTGTTCTCCAGCAATGTTGCCCACATCGTTCAAAGCTTGGCTCCATTTTTGCGTCTCCTCCATTGTTTTCCCTTCACAAGTTTCATTGAAAGCGATACCAAATTCTCCTGTCTGGTTGCGAACATCAGATGGATCTACTTCGTAGAAGACCGTCATCACAATTTGTCCAATATTTTCCTTGCACTTCAAAATCTCTAACAGCTCATCCAAACACCAGCTCGATGAAGCATATTTCTTCGACAGCACCACTATCGAGATCCTTGATTCACTAATCGCTTGCGTAAGTGCAGGGCCAATGGTTTCTCCTCTCACGATCTCTTGATCATTGAACATCGTAATCCCATCTCCGTTAAGCTGTTTCCGTAAATGACTAAGAAACGTTTTACGGACGTCTGGTCCGTGGAAGCTTGCAAAGACGCGGTATGTCCATTTGCGAAGCGAAGAAGAAGAAGAGGCCATGAGAGATTGAGAGGCAGTAGCGAGAAAAGTTCAGATATACAAAAATGCCTTTGGAAGAGCTTTATTTAGGGCCTGTTCTTTTATTGATCGCTGCAATTGATCCAGCGACTGAATATTAAAGAAGGGGAAGCTGAACGGACGGCACTTTTTTTCTTGATCCAGTCGGTCCGTTCACCGTTGACTTTCGAGAAAGATGAAATTTCTTTGCTTTTTCAGTCCTTCGCTTTTTCTTATAAAGAAATGCAACATGCGAATTTATTTAGTAGAGTTGGTTCCAAATAATAACATTTAAAAAGTCAACTGTAAAATTTTGACGTCAAAATTTTATTAATAACTTTTTTGTGTTAAATATGGTTATCAAAACTGTTAATACATGAAGATTACATTAAAGATTAATTTTGTACATGTGAATATTTTGGAGTATTTTCCTTGATTTTTTTCTTTCTTATTTGTAATTGTGTCCACGTTTATCTAATTTTTAACTATATATTAGATATTAATATTTTTGGCATCAAAATGATACATTAAATTAAGTTTAAATAAACTTTTTGTTTGCGTTTCCATTTATATCGAGTCATTCTTATTTTAAGAAAAATGAGGATGTCTTATATGACTTCTTCCACGGATTAGACTTCTTTTTTTTTTTTGTTAAACGGTTTGGAATAATATACTCCTTCCACGGCTTAATATAATATATATGCAAATGATGCAGGCCATTGGAAGAGAGAAAAAAATCATGCATGTCAAAACAATGGCATAGAGTCACACGCTATCTGTTGTATACAATCTCAAGTTTGTGACTATTGGCCAATGCGTGTGGCGGACAAAACATTTGAAGAAGAAGACGAGAGCGTTAATCTTTTGGACTTTTATATTTTTAGTGACATATCACGAATATTTTATTCATGTCCAATGTATCAGAAGAATATTACAAAATCTACCACATTTCAACAAGTGGCATTCAAAATCTACCACAATCTCAAAAAGCTTTCAAAATCTACCATATTCCAATAGCACATGTGGAATGCTGGACCAAAATACCCCTGATTGGGACAGAGTCTGTGTCAGAGACAGACTTGGGACAGAGTCTGTGTCAGAGACAAGACAGTTTCGTTTGGTGCTTCCAAAGAAGGAGCAGGTCTGCAATAAATGCTGCACGGTTATTTAAATAATATATTATATCAGGGACAAATTCAGATTGAATGGGTGATATAATTAGATCATGGACAAATTCAGATTGAATGGGTGATGTAATAGTTCGAGGACAAGTTCCAAACGAATGGGTAATAGAATTAGATCGAAGACAAGTTCATATCGAATGAATAATAGAATTAGATCGGGGACAAGTTCATTTCGAATGAGTACAAGTTCAGATCAAATGGGTAATAGAATTAGATCGGGGACAAGTTCATATCGAATGAGTAATAGACTTAGATCACGCCCAAGATTGAATGGGTGATATAATTAGATGAGTACAAGTTCAGATCGAATGGGTAATATAATTAGATCGGGGACAAGTTCATATCGAATGAGTAATAGAATTAGATCGGGGACAAGTTCATATCGAATGAGTAATATAATTAGATCGGAGACAAGTTCAGATAGAATGGGTAATAGAATTAGATCGGGGACAAGTCAAAACGAATGAGTAATATAATTAGATCAAAAATTGAGCGTGATGATGTTTATCATCCAATTCTCTTGACTGTCCATCGTCAGATAGTGTAGTTTTGTCCGCCAGAGATCTGGATTTACTCGGGGACAACTGGATTTTTTTTGTTATTTTGCAATAGAAGAAAAAAAAATTCAATAATCTGGGTAGGTGAAGACAATAATGCTCAACTAATGAGAACAAATCTAAATAAAATTCGAAACCCTTAAATGAGAACAATTGGTGGACAAGATGTGGGATTCATGATAATAGAGCAAGATGATAAAATCGGGGACAAGATCTAGACGCAACAGAGAATTTTCAATCGGGGACAAGATCTAGAGACAAAAATGAAAGCATTTATTATGAGACAAGATCTGAAGAAGAAAGAGAAAAGGAAAGTGAGAGAGAGACGAAAGTGTCCGCCATAGATCTGGATTTACTCGGGGACAACTGGATTTTTTTGTTATTCTGCAAATAGAAGGAAAAAAAATTCAATAATCCGGGTAGGTGAAGACAATAATGCTCAACTAATCTGTGGACCAAAATAGATGGTGAAAAATCTAAATAAAATTCTAAATCCTTAAATGAAAACAATTGGTGGACAAGATGTGGGATTCATGATAATAGAGCAAGATGATGAAATCGGGGACAAGATCTAGACGCAACAGAGAATTTCCAGTTGGGGACAAGATCTGGAGACAAAAACGAAAGTGTTTATTATGAGACAAGATCTGAAGAAGAAAGAGACATGGAAAGGGAATGTGAGAGAGAGATGAAAACGTTTCGTTTTCTCTCAAGGGGATAATAATGTGGAGTTAAAGCGCACAGATTTCAAGAGAGGAGAGATTAATAGGGAAGGGAAAAAGTGCAGGTTGTCAAGTCGTGAAAACTGCCATCAACTGTGAGGGCAAAATTGTCAATCTACAACAAAATGTGGTATGAGTTGAAAGATGGAGAGGAATGTGGTAGATTTTGAAAGAAATTGGGAAAATGTGATAGATTTTGTAGTTTTTCCAAGATTTTTTCAGAACTTTGAATTATTCTAATACTTATTTCTTTATTTTCAAAACTTTTAATTTATGATTTATTTTAATAGTCTTTTTTTTTATGAATGTAAACTTATATTCAACAAAAGACTGTTCTACGGTAAATGCATCATGAAGTTCGAAAGTGTTTAAAAAATTTAGAGTAAAATAGAGTTGACAAAAGTTGACAAAAAGACTAGTGAGTAGTGACTATGAGTTTTGATTGTCTTTCCAAATGTGTGTAGTATTAATTTCAAAATGGAAAAAACTAAACTTGTAGATTTTCTTTCAAATACTAATAGAAAAATTATATATAATTTATATATATTAAAATGATGGTCAAAGAAAATTTAAGTATAAGTATTTATATATAATTCGTACTATGTTCTCGTTGAAACTGCAACATATATTCGTAATAGTATCCAACATATATATGTCTTTAACAAAAAAAAGAGTACACTTATATGTTGTCATGTGACATATATTCACTAGAATACTACATTGCCTGATTGATTAATTCGAGGATTAAGGCAAAAAAAACCACAATCGAAAACCGAAACAATGTTTGTGCTGTCGAAATCATGTTTTATGATAGAAATTAGCTTAGTATTGCAACAAGTGAGATCTGATGTCTGTCAAAATCATGTTATATGACAAAAATGAGCTTAGTGTTACAACAAGTGAGATCAGATATTCAGATGTGTGTTTTATTTTTGTTATAGCAGTTTCTGTATACCTTGTTTGCAGATGTCATTGTGGCTTGATTAGTTTCGAATTTACTTGGCTTCAAAGATTGAAGTTTTGCTCATAGAAAGTAGGTAAACCATTGTCTTGCATTATTATATGTTTGAATTTAAATTAAATTTGTTTCGAAGAAAAGATTATCTGTGAACCCAAGGAAATTTTTTTGAAGAAATAAGTACGAATTTAGTTTTTATATGGAAATATGTACAATATGTTGGTCAGTCACACAAACCAAATTGGTTTGTCTTGATCATTATTTAAATAAAAGTATTATCCAAAAGGACCAAAACAAAAGAAAATAGAAATTGATGAAAATAAAAAGCAGGAAAACGACGTCGTGGCCTAGTCCAGTTCACTACATTGGTCTCCTGGCTCGAGACATGAGAGTTCATTGAACCGGTCGGTCTTCTTCTGTTTGATTTTTTTTGTTGCGAGTTAGGGTTTATATAATCACTCTTCACCATATCTGAGTCAGAGGTCGAGGCGAAGCAGAATGTTGGCTCGTATTTGGAGATCTGAATCTTCTGCTAGATTGATGAGTACGAGGTTGATTCACGGTCGTGTCTACAAGAAAAGTACAACTTCATCAAAGAGTCTACCTTCTTTGATCCCAGGAACATCATTTGAAGGAGAGGAATTGAAATTGAAAAGTGGGTTTCATTATATCAAAAGCTTAGAGGATGCGATAGATTTGTTCGATGAAATGGTTAGATCTCGTCCCTTGTATTCAGCAATTGATTTCAATAAACTAATTGGTGTCTTCGTGAGGATGGAGCTTCCCGATGTTGCGATTTCTCTCTACCGGAAGATTGAAATGCGCCGGATTCGACGTAATATCTACAGCTTCAATATTTTGATTAAGTGTTTGTGCGACTGTCGTAAGTTGTCTTTTGCTTTGTCTACATTTGGGAAGATCACCAAACTTGGTTTCCAGCCCAATGTTGTTACGTTTAACACGCTGCTCCACGGGCTATGTCTGGAAGATAGGATCTCTGAAGCGGTTGCTTTATTTGATCATATGGTTGACACTGGATTAACACCCAATGTCGTAACGTTTACAACACTGATGAACGGTCTTTTCCGTGAGGGTCGAGTTCTTGAAGCACTAGCTCTTGTTGATCGGATGGTAGAAGAAGGTCATCAACCTAACGAGGTTAGTTACGGAACAATTGTCAATGGAATGTGTAAGATGGGTAACACTGTGTTGGCCTTGAATCTGCTTAGGAAGATGGAAGAAAACCACGTCAAAGCTGATGTTGTGATCTATAGTGCCATCATTGATCGCCTTTGCAAAGACGGAAGTTATATCGATGCTCAAAATCTTTTCACTGAAATGCATGACAAAAGAATTTTTCCCAATGTAGTTACCTACAACTGTATGATAGACGCTTTTTGTAGATCTGGTAGATGGAGTGATGCCGAGCAATTGTTGCGTGATATGATTGAAAGGCAAATAAATCCTAATGTTGTAACTTTCAACGCATTGATCAATGCATTTGTCAAAGAAGGGAAGTTGGTTGAGGCTGAAGAATTATATGGTGAGATGCTTCGTAGAGGTATATTTCCTGATACAATCACTTATAACTCAATGATCGATGGATTTTGCAAGCAGGATCGTCTAGATGATGCTAAGCGCATGTTTATTTTGATGGCTAGCAAGGGCTGCTCTCCGGACGTATTTACTTGTAGTACCCTAATTAATGGCTATTGTAAGGCTAAAAGGGTTGACGATGGAATGGAGATTTTCTGCGAGATGCATCGAAGAGGAATAGTTCCTGATACAGTTACTTACAATACTTTGATTCATGGGTTTTGTCAAATGGGTGATCTTAATGCCGCTCAAGACCTTCTCAGTGAGATGATTTCTAGTGGTGTGGCTCCAGATTACATCACTTTCCACAGTATGCTGGCCGGTTTATGTAGTAAGCAGGAACTACAAAAGGCATCGGCAATGTTGGAGAATCTGCAGAAGAGTGGTATGTCCTCTACTCATTGTTTTCCAGTGTTCACTTCCCAATGCCTTTGGGTGCAGCTTCTGCTGTAGCATCCGGGGAAGTTTGCTACTGAATGTCCAAGTCAGATTAAAGTTCCCTCTGACTGTTTTTGTGTGTTTGCTTTGCAGGATCATCAATTGGAGGATGAATGAAAGAATGGAAGATCATTCATATTTCTATCTGTAGCAGTAGAGCTCCAATGCCAATTTTTTTGCTGGATCAATTTCATTTCTGATGTCCCACAAATTCGATACACTTGTTAATTTCTCTGTTATCATGTTTATTTATGTGGTACTTTTAAAATGAGATTTGTTGTCTGAAGGCCAATTGGACAAAATCTTGTTAGATATGCTTTTCGATCATGTTTGTTTTGTTCATAGTGTGATTATGGTTTGATGTTTCTTGTGAGATCTTGGTCTCTCTTAATGAAGACTGTTTCTTACTTCTTGGTAAGTGTATGTGTTGTAACTCTGTCTTCAAAACTGCACTACTATTGTGTTTCAAATTTTGGTCTCTTTAGATCTTCTTCCCATGAAACTCTGTTTCAATTAAATAACATAATCTCCTCTGGTTCTTTGATCAGGTTTGGTAATAAAAATGAAATATGTTTTCTTTATGCATTGTGTTTGAATTTTATTAGCCAAAACAATAACATTGTCAGATTATGCTGCTTGTATCTGACTTAGAGCTGAGCTACTAAAGAGAGTGTAGTATCTCTTCTTCTCTCTACTCTACATATAGAATGTTTCTGGAGCGCAGTCTTTCCTTGATTAGGATATTAAAATTCAGAATCCATATGGTTGTGAAGTTTTAAGTGGTGTCAAAACATGTCTTACGATAAAAATGGTAAAATAGGACCATTTTTATCCTGAGGTTAGATCGTCTACCTTTGTCTTCTTCTTTTCCCTCTCATCTTCTCCACGTTTCTAAAAAATAGGACCAGTGATTGTAATTTAACACCAAGCTTAAGCCATGTATTCACCGACACTTATAGAGGGTTTGATACAGTTCCAAGCATTTGGATAGTTAAGTGTGTTCATCGTTACAGATACTTTAATGCTTCAACGCTTGAATCTGCTCCATTTGAACTCTACATTTTTTTTTTTCAAACAATTGTTTTGAATTGCTTGGTAGTATTACTGATTCTATTATTGTAGTCATTTTCAGCTTTATATCAAGCTTTAATTTAGTTATGTAGTATTACTGATTAACATTCACCAGACTTTAAGTCAAGTATCCACAATCACGTTTAGAAGGTGTTGATACGGTTACAAGTCTGGTAAACTAAATTGAGTCCTTCGTTACAAATGCTTTATTGCTTGAATGCTTGCATCTGCTCCCTATGGACTCTATATATCCCTTTGTCTGTTTTCCAGTTTGATCACTGCCTGTGTCTGAACCAGATGGTTAGAGCCAGCAGATGCATGTACTTGAATACTTGCAATGCCTAGAGCTTGTTAGCAAGACATTTTCATGAAAAGCTGCGTCAGAACTACTCAAATCCCCCATAGTAGCAACTTGATGCCTCCATTTGGTCAGGCGCCCCTTTCCTCTTCTCAGCAACCAGAGGCTTGGAAACAATTACTTCATCATTATCATCCTCCTTGCCCAAATAAATCTGCTCATCTTGTTGCATCACTGGCGAGTTAAGATTCAGAATTGCTTTGGTTATCTCGCAAAGCATTGTCAGCTTAGGATGAGAATCCAGCAAAGTCATCTGACGGTTTTGCACCAACAAGAAACTTGTTTCTTCTTTGAATCAAAATACACATTATTCTGATGAACTTTCTATTAGTCTTGTGGTTGTCTTCTTCTTTTAACCCTCTCTTGTATCCAACTGAGATTTTTCAACGTGATACAATACTGTTATTAGAAATGTTTATTACAACAACATGGTTAAACTAGGAATCGTGCGACTAAGGCACATACCAAATCACAAACACACAAAACAAACAACCAAGTTCATACATTATTAAGGAAAAACATGCATGCAACTAAGACAAACACATTATTACCACGTCCTCCTCATTACCCTAGTACTTGAGTGCATACAGAACAATAAACATCACGAATGAGCCTTCTGTACGGATATGGTTACAAACATGAAATCCGATAAACTCTTCGGTGGGACTTTCAGTAGGGTTCTCAGGAGGAATGTTAGCACGCCACTCTCGAACAATCCAGTTATCGGCA
Organism: Arabidopsis suecica; assembly: GCA_019202805.1. Classification (NCBI taxonomy): domain Eukaryota; kingdom Viridiplantae; phylum Streptophyta; class Magnoliopsida; order Brassicales; family Brassicaceae; genus Arabidopsis; species Arabidopsis suecica. The sequence goes on from CM032906.1 coordinate 566,253, forward strand.
CCCCTCCTAGAGCATAGAACACCCAAATGTTCTTCAAATTCGATAATGGAAGTCTTGTTGAAGTCTGATCCTTTGATTGCACCTGCAAAAGACAAAAATCACAAGTTAACGATTGAAGAAAAGAAGAAGCAGAAGGTTTAGAGAAGAAGAACTTGGAGATGATGAAGACGTGAAGTGAAGAAGAAGATGATGTCGTGGTGGGCCTGTTTTGTGTCTTTGGGCCTGCAGATTTTGTTTAGGCCCAATTTAAGTTAATTGTGTGTGCTGTTAGGTTAATAATGAGGTTAAGTGTCGAGAAAAGAGAATTAGAGTTCCAAGAGTAATAGGGTGGCTCTAGCTAGATGATGTTGCGTGTCTTAGAGAGTCATGAGTATGTTAAGGCATGTGTGGTTGTGTTTTTTGGTGTATAAGTATGTGTGTCTGAGTATGTAAGAGTTAAGTGAATTATAATGGTTTGAAGAACCTTTTCTTAAGAGAGATTGTGAGAGAAACAAAAACCTGAAACGTGAGTGAATTCAACAAGTCTAGCCGAAACGATTGTCTCATGTGAAGAAAAACATACATAATAGAATCACGTGAATGTTAGTTACATCCTCTAAGGTTTAAGTTTTTAATAAATACTCATGAGCTTCCAGTCTGTGAGCTTCTTCTTCGTTGTTCTCTTCTCTCTCACCTTTTTTTGACAATTTTGGAACTTAGAAGAACCAACAACATCCTGAGATCTCTGCCCTTCAGCTGTAACCAAACGTGTATTTCTTGAAGCTTGTCGTTGTGGAGGCCCGATAGTGGTCGTCTGCATTTTACCTGAAAAAAAGAGCTATAAGAGATCCATTGCAACTCACTCTCAAGTAAAGAGTTCAAGATACCAATAAGAACAATGGGCATCCTCAAAATCGTGTGTTCTTATCCATAATCAAAAAGTTTAACAAGCTTATCTTATCACTCACACCACAAATCCCACAAACTCAGTAAACCATTATAAAAAGCGTAGACGGAACTGAACTTTCCCAAAAAGACCTAAATCGTCAAAAGAGATGAGAGAAATGCTAAAACCCAAAGAAGCCCTAAATTAGTCAAATTAAACTTCCCAGAAAGAGAGAGAGAAGAGAAGAGAGGGAGAGAGTACTGAGTGCGCGATGGCGTTTAAAAGCGGCTTGTAGAAGAGGAGGAAGAAAACGAAGTCGTTTCTAGCCTCCCTGTCCATGGCTAACTCTCAACTGCATCTCCGACGCAGCAGCAGAATTCAAAATTCTCAATTTCTGGGTATAGCTCCAATTCTGGTTTGAGATCCAAACTCCTTATTGCCGCTTCTCCTTCTTTCTTTAAAATTCAAACCGAATTTACTAGATTTAAGGTCCATTGGGCCTTCTTCGCCTGTTAAGCGGTGAAATGTTGGGCTAATAATGGGCCTAATAATGCTCTTTTCTTGGCCTGGTTTAGTTTGTTTTCTTTCAACAATAAGGAAAATAAATGGTGGAATAATGATAAATCAGTAATACTAATGCAACGGCTAATTGTCAAATCAATAATGAGAAGACATCGAACGTTGTTATAGCCGTTAGTGAAGCTTAATAATGTAGCCGTTAGTGAAGCTTAATAATGTAGCCGTTGATGAAGATTGCTATAAATACTCACTTAAACCCTATCAATTTCATTAACAACAACAACTCATCTCTTCCTTCTCTTTCAAATTTCAATTATTCTTCTGCTCAGAGAACGAGAGTGAGAGAGAGACATCATCCTCACCATGTCGTCCACGTTTCTCCCCATCTTCCTTCACTACGATAAGTCACGACCATGCTCTGCTCGAACCATCAATCAGGTTAAACACCGCTGAATTAGCAAAATTTTCTTTTGATCTTCTTTTAAGGTTTCTTAGTTTCAGTTAGTTGCAGTTATTTTTCCCGGAGCACTGGAGATCCTGTTTCAGAAAATAGCGATCCTACTCTGAATCACAAACCCAACTCTGTATGTTCTGTTCCCATCTCTTTTCTCTCGATATAATTTTCCGTTAGTGATTCTCAGTCTCTTCTACGTTTTAGAATTAGCTACTTCCACTTGTTGATGCTTTTGTTTCCACAAATGCTCTCTGTTTTGCTTCTTCTTCTTTGATCCTCTGTTTTATGGCCGAGACCAGTGTATGCTTTTTTCATTCGATTTTGTTCAAGACTAAAAGCTTCTTCAATTTTTGGCAGTGTAATAATCATTTTGTTCAAGAAAAATCGTCTTCTGACTTAATCATAATTGTGTATGCGATTTACTCATGGGAAATATTGACTACATAGTTTTTAGTTATGGAATTTTAAAAATTTGTTCTTAAATCTCTGTCAGTTTTCATTTATTCCGGCATATGTTTTTTTTACCCACTTTCTTTTAACGTATGAACAAAAAGTATGTGAAAATTCTGTTAGTAACATGTGCAATTTGATTTTTGATTATAGGAGAATTTTGGTAATACGGCGAAGAGACTTGCGACTTACGAGGATTTTACAAGGATTATAAGCATAATAATGTTTTAGTTCATGAAATGTTTTCTTGGAAAGTCCTACACGGCTTGCAAATGAATGACTTTCTAGTAATTGGGGCCTTCTTTGCTACCAAATCCAAGGTATTATTTCTTCATCCTTATTTATTTTTATTTTTAAATTATTTTAAGTAAAACTAAAATTAAATAGTTTAAAAACTTTCACTAAAAATATAAATAAAACTTTTTAATTTTTTAAATTACTTTAATTGTAGTGATTTTTCACTAAAATTTTAAACAAATAAACATTTAAAATTTTAAAAATAATGTTTTTAACTAAAAACCATGTTATCAACTAAACATTTTAAAAATTAGTTTAAGTGTTAAATTTTAAACGCGTCGGAAACTAATCGCGCCTAGGCATCCTGTCCTTAATTGTTGGTCCGTAAGCCGGTGTTCGAAGTTCGTCATGTTTTCACGTGATAGATTTAACACTTAAACTCATTTTCTAAAAATAATAGAGATTTGACTAAAATTTAAAAACACTTCAACTTTAAGAAAAATAATGTTTTTTAAACCAAAACCATGTCAATTTCACTAAAAATTTCACTTGAAACATGTTGAAAACTAACCGTACCTAGGCATCCTGTCTTTAGTTGATCCGTAAGTTTTTAGTGTTTGAAGTTCGGCATATTTTCATGTGATATATATAACTCATTTTCTAAAAATAATAGTGATTTTTAAGTCTTTAAAAAAAATTAACACTTGAACCAAAACCATGTCAATTTCACTAAAAAATTTTAAAAGTTTAAAGTGTTAAATTTTAAACACGTCGAAATCAACCGCGCCTAGGCATCCTATCTTTAATTGGTATGTAAGCTTTGGTGTTTAAAGTTCGGCATGTTTTCACTTGATATAGAATTTAACACTCATTTTTAAAACAAATTTAACACTTAAATTTAACACTTAAATTATAAGAAAATAACGCTTTTTAAACTAAAAACCATATCAATTTTAAAAAATTAGTTTAAGTATTAAATTTTAAACACGTCGAAAACTAACCGCGCCTAGGTATCTTGTCCTTAGTTGGTCCGTAAGCTAGTGTTCGAAGTTCGACATGTTTTCACGTGATATAGATTTAACACTTAAACTTAATTTTAAAAATAATAAAACATATTTAACACTTAAACTTTAAGAAAATAAGGTTATTTTTAACTAAAACCATGTTAATTTCACTAATTATTTTTAAAAATTAGTTTAAGTGTTAAATTTTAAACACGTCTAAAAATAATTGTGATTTTGACTAAAATTTAAAACAAATTTAACACTTAAACTTTAAGAGAAATAACATTTTTAAAACCAAAACCATGTCAATTTCACCAAAAAAAATTAAAATTATATATGTTGATGCATGTCTTTAGTTGGTCCATAAGTTTTTAGTGTTCGAAGTTCGGCATGTTTTCTAAAAATAATAGTGATTTTGGCTAAAATTGAAAACAAATTTAACACTTAAACATTAAGAAAAATAACGTTTTTTAAACCAAAACCATGTTAATTTCACTATGAAAATTTAAAAATAATTGTGATTTTGACTAAAATTTAAAACAAATTTAACACTTAAACTTTAAGAAAAATAACATTTTTAAACCAAAACCATGTCAATTTCACCAAAAAAATTTAAAATTGATGCATGTCTTTAGTTGGTCCATAAGCTTTTAGTGTTCGAAGTTCGGCATGTTTTCTAAAAATAATAGTGATTTTGACTAAAATTGAAAACAAATTTAACACTTAAACTTTAAGAAAAACAACGTTTTTTAAACCAAAACCATGTTAATTTCACTATAAAATTTTAAACACGTCAAAACTAATCGCGCCTACACATCATGTCCTTAGTTGGTCCATAAGCTTTTTAGTGTTCGAAGTTCGGCATGTTTTCACATGATATAGAATTTAGCACTTAAACTCATTTTTTAAAAATAATAGTGATTTTGACAAAAATTTAAAACAAATTTAACACTTACATTTTAACGAAACTAAAAACTATATCATTTTTACTAATTGAAAAATTAGTTTAAGTGGATGTTGTTACGCTGAGTCAGAGCTGCTAATACTTTGACACATGATACAAGCAACTTAGCCACTTGTGTTGCTCGAGAATCTATAGAGAATGCGTCTATTACGCCACCTTCAGTTTTTCATTTAATTTTGTTTAGAATCATTTAATCATTTCACCAAGTCAATTTTGTTTAGAAACGTTTGTCATTTGAGACACCATGAAAAACTTTCTCTTTCTTCCACATGTCACTTTCTTATTAGTTGAGTTTTTCTTTGTAACAAATCAAATAATCTATAGTTTATAACATTAACTAAATACTTTATATGTTTGTTATTTTTTAATTTAACTTTTTAAAAAAAAATTATAAAAAAAAATTATCTATATATCAAGCTCTATTATGTATAACTTTAAATTATATAATAATATTATATTAAATTTGTGTTAGTTAAGCTTAATACTATCTATTTTGGTTTTGTATGTTTTTATTTGCATTTTAATTTATGTTATCAAAATAAGTATCCCTAAAAGAGCAAGTACTCGCCTTGTGCCCACCCCTAGGTGAGACACCATTGGAGATGCTCTAATATGTTTGGTCCAATCAGACAGACATAAAGCAATCTGGATATTGGATCTCAGAAATGAAAATGACCAGAGAAAGTTCCAATCTCTCATTGGCAGCAATCTCACATCTCAAGGTAATGCCCAAATTAGTTTGCTTTGCTTTTGCAATACTGGAAAATTGTCCAAAAGCTGAACCAGGGGGATATTAAAGACTACTCGGCACCTTTAACCACTCTCATATGTTTACAGTTGGTTTGTTGAGCTGATAATCTTACTTGAATTCATTTGTCCTGGCAGATATGGAATGGGATGCAACAAATCAGGCTGAAGCATCACATCTTGGTGCTTGTATTGGATCAAAACGTCAAAATCTCCAGTCTGTTGATTTTGAGAGGAGTTTAAAATCTGAATACAATAGGTTTCATCTTCACTGGCAAAGATCCAGGGTCAGCTGGGAGAATTTTCGCAACTTCTTGAACCAGCCTAAAACTCAGTGCTCCTTGACCCATTATTCTCCTCTCCTCTGATGTTACCTTTGTTCTCTCCATCACCTTCTCATCTTTCTCTTCTAATCTCTTGTGCATGGTTAATCAAAGATGATATTCGAACAAAATAAACCCCAAGCTTTCCACAAAATGCGAAATCAACTTATTCTTTTTTATAACTACAAATCAGACCCCTTCAACCCAAGTCAAGACCAAGACAATAATATAAGAGACCTAAATTCAAAAAAGTATACCCAACAAAGAGATTTAGTCTATCTCCCAAAGTATCACACACACAAAAATGAACAATCTCTTCATGTTATTTCCGACTCTTTTAAGCCTATGAATTGGCTTAAGCAATGGTGCCCCCTTGATAGGAGCAGTCAAAGTCACTTTAAGCAACCAGTTGCAACACAACAAGCTTCTTAACGGTTCATTGTCGTTCTGAAGACGACGATCTTGGACAGAAAACCCTGAAATTGGCGAAAACTACGAGTTTACTTTCGGTGATAACATTTGGCAAACGACTAAGTTCTCGTGTCAAATGAATCAAGGTCCAAATTTTAAGCATCACCAAGAGTTCGTGGCTTCTGAGACTTCGTGGAGCAAAGAACTTGAGGCTAAGTTTTTGTGGATTGCTAAAGATGGACAGCCTCCAGCTATAAATATATTTGGGATGCTCCTCCTCAGTTCATGAAAAAATCAAGGTTTTATAACTTCTTGGTTGATCTTTGTTATGAAGAATCTATATAATATAAATAAATTAGGAATTTCTTTTTAATGTAAACTTAATAGGTCCTTTGGGATGATTTCTTTAGTCACGTGATTAGTTAGCTAGACGCAAATTTAATTTAAAAGATTTATATCTCCTTTATTGATCTTTATTCAGCTATCAATCCGATCAAATTTAGATACCAATTATACGATTGGTATCTAAATTAAATTTGGATATTGAAAGCAAAATCATCTAGATGAGGCCAAAGTACAGATGCTTGAATCGATGGCCAGCAAGGAATGCTTTCCGATCCTAACGTAGTAACGACGTTTACTACTCTCATTAAGGTCTACTGTAAGGCAACAAGGGTTGATGATGGATTGGAGCTTTTCTATAAGATGAATATATCGAAGAGGAATAGTTGCTAATACAGTACCTCAAAGCTGTCGACTTTCCTTGAGAGAAATCCAAACAAACCAAGAACAGAGAGTAATGACTCTGAGAAAGAGAGATGAAGTGACAAAACAGAGGTAAAACAATGTGTCTAAGTCAAATTTAAGATACAGATTCAAGATTAACCATCTGATTAGTTTGTTGTGTTTGCTCTGCATGACCATCATCAATTGGAGGATGAATGAAAGATTGCAAGATCATTCACATTTCTATCTTTAGCAGCACAACTCCAATCCCTACTTTCGTTTTGCTGGATCTATTTCAATTCTGATGTCACACAAATGTGTTATACGCTTGTTAATTTCTATTTTCGTCATGTTGATTTATGATAATAATGTTGAAATGGGATGCCAATTGGACAAAACCTTTGTTGGATATGCTTTTCTAATCATTTTTTTTGTGCATAATGATTCTCTTTGGCCTTACGGTCTCATATTCAAATATGTTTCTTCTTGTCAGTGTGGCTTCTGCTGAAAATGGTACGTTTGACTCCTCATTTCTATCAATGTCTCTTTTCTCACAATCTCTTTGCAAACATATTGATTGGAGTGATAGTTGCATATTAGGACTGATACATTAAGAACAACTAATGTACATATATCTGTTTCTTTTCAGCAGAATGGTAAACCCGCGGAACAAAACTAAAACAATGTTCTTGGAATGTGTTTAATTATGTTGTGAATCTGTCTTCAAAACTACACTTTTTTGTTTCACATTTTGGTCTCTTGAGTTCTTCTTCCCATGAAACTCTGTTAGATTCAGAATAATCTAAAACCTCTTCTGGTTCTTTGATCAGGTTTGGTTACGGAAAATGTTTCCTTCTTCAAGTCACAGGAAGCTTTCCAGTCTTTGATATGTGCCACATGAACAAGGCAAGTGAACTTGGTCTCTTTTAACCACATTTACAACATTATTATATATCCAAATATTATAGCTAAAGGGTTCATAAAGCTGGTAGTAATGGACTTTTTGTCTTTTTCTGATAAGTTCGAATCTTAAAGTAGATTTATATAATCTGACTTTTATTATTCTATATTGTCTTTGGTATGGCTTTTACTTTGGAAGAAATCTCACGTAAACTTGTTGTTCCTTTTTCATCCAGCTTTGATGCACGTGAAATCTGGTGTCATGTTATTATCTCCACGAATAAATATAATTTATCTGCGATGTAAAATTTTTAATTAGAGGATAACAGCTAATTTTCTCACTTTAAAATCCTCATTTCATAATTAGTCTTGAAAAATTGCCTTTTTTAGATTTGTTAGGAAAATACTAAATCTATGAGTGCAAAGTTGGTTGGTTACACGTGTCAAAAGCATGAGTTCGGAAGTGGGGTTGATGACCTAACTCATTGAACTTCCGACAGGTCCTAATAATCCAAGTGATGATCTCATAAAAAATTATATTTTCTTAAACGGACAATAATGTGTTATTAACTTTTAACGACGTGACTCTTTTGTTTTCATTTCAGAAAACGACTTTAATCTTATTCCCAAAGTTCAGTTTCATTTTCCTAATATAACTACGAACTAAATAATTTGTGTTTTGTTTATAAAAAAATTGTTATTTAGTAAAAGTAGACTTCTAGTATGAACTTTCTTTCGAAGGTCTAGATTTCCTTAGAAAAATTAACAATTTATTAATATCGAAAACAAAGATGACGTATTGGCATATATTTAGGATAAATTGGTGTCTTATGTTGGAACTAGATGATGATGCCGACAAAAAAAAATGGAAATAGGTGTTGATAGTAATATTTAAATTGAAGGCCTAAATTGTTTTCAGCTAACTATAATTTAGTAAGAGATAATTTTGTATTTTTGTCGATATGATTAAAATATTAAACCAGATAATTATTAGCTATGTAGATATTTTCTTATAAAAATACTTTCCGAAAAGTAGGTGAAATGCTTATCAATCTCAATCAAGGAAAAAAAAAACATGACAAATGTATCCTTAAACTTGGCCATAAACCTCATCATTCTCTACTTTCTTTTTATCTTTTTACATTTTTAACTCTTAAAATTTAATTCTTCTAACTCCCAACTATCTCCTTGCCAAAATTCCTCCATAAAATTCTAGTTTTTTTTTTTGGAATGTTAAAAATATAAGTTTGTCTTTATTAGATTTTAGTGATTTAAATCGGTGACAGCTAAACATTATTGCACAATTAAATCACATTAACTCTCTGCCTGTCTTCCTTTTTTGTGTAAATGCTTCAATAATAATTTTCCCCTTTTTGGAACCAAGAATCAGTCAATTGCATTAAATCTTTTTAAACAAAGTAAGCTACCACAGTTTGTAGTATTTAAAGATGAAACCAAAAACTACTGTAGTTATTGGCTACATAAATATTTCACCAGAATTGAAAAAGTCGCTTTATTATTGGGTATGGGATAGAGAAAAGTAAATAAGACCCAAAATAAAAAGTCAAGCCACCGTGCAAAACAAGTTGAAATTGCGTTGTGACATTTTATTTATTTATTCATAATCTATAAATTTTTAATTACTTTATTACTTAGTTTAGCCCCACACTTAATGTGCACACGAGAAACCTAAAACTAAAAGAGATAGATTCGATTCTCCCACACGTGCGCTTCTGTGTCACCTTTCTCAATGGAGTATCGTCATTTTCATTTATTTTTACTTAAAATATCTTAAAACTTTTTTCCTTAAAATATCTTCTTTTCGTATTAAGCAGGGGCGGACCCACGTTGGTGGAAAGAGGTGCAGCTGCACTGGGTAATATATAAATAGTTTTGATTTTACATTAGGCATATTGAAGCAATTGGTCCAGTGGTTAACAGATTCACCCTAAGAGCATGAGGTAATAGGTTCAATTCCCCACAAATGTAATATTTTGCACTGGCTAAAAGTTTAGGCTGGGTCCGCTACTGGTATTAAGAATAGCTTAATTTACTTCACTAATCTCTTAAAAAATGAAGTAATTTGACAAAGAAAATTAGTAAAATTTTCCAGAAAAAAGGAATAAGTGAAAAAAAATCTTTAAGTTAGATAAGTAGATAAATTAATATTTTAAATAAAATAATGATATCTTAAAAATTAAATTAGAGAAAGAAAAAAAAAATTTAGTCAAATTTTTCGCAAGTGCAATAGACAAAATTACCCCTAAAGATCGTATAAATTTACAAAGAACTTTGTCTTTGCCGTGTTTTGACCTCAAACCTTGACACACACGAACACACATATATATACATGTATATATGTATTTTCTGGAAGAGAAACAATAATATTCCCAGAAATTTCGGGTTACGTGTCGCTTTATTTGTTAATGGATTTTTCAGATTTTGATTGTTGAAGAAGTTTTTGTGTCTATTATTGATTTTTACTTGAGAAAAACTCGAATGCTCTGTTTTTTTGTTTTCTCGAGAAAATTATCAGACTCAGAGAAAATTAAAAACAGAGAAGAAAGATGAGAAGCGGTGCTAGTGGAAACAACGTTTTCGATACTATAAACGCAGCTGCTTCTGCTATTGCTTCCTCTGATGATCGTCTTCATCAATCTTCTCCGATTCCGGTGAGTCTTTCTCCGTTTCAACTAGCTAAATCAGAAACTCTATGATTGTTCTCTTAAGCATTAGATCGAACACTTTGTAGGCAAATTCGATAGCTATGGAACTAAACAGTGTTATCTTCTCCGATCATTCAAATCGAATCTGATTTCGATACTTTTTTACAATTTTTTTGAAATCAGAAGAAACGAAAATGGTGGAATCGATGGAGTCTGTTGAAATGTTTCAGATCTTCAAGACAAAGGAAACGAATAGGAAACTCGGTTCTTGTTCCTGAACCGGTATCAATATCTTCAAATTCAACATCAAATTCCGGTTATCGTTCGGTTATCACAACACTTCCTTTTATAGCTCCACCTTCATCTCCAGCTTCATTTTTCCAATCAGAGCCTCCTTCTGCTACACAATCACCTGTAGGAATCCTCTCTTTTAGTCCTTTACCTTGTAATAACCGTCCTTCGATATTCGCCATTGGACCTTACGCTCATGAAACTCAGTTAGTATCTCCTCCGGTTTTCTCTACTTACACTACTGAACCATCTTCAGCTCCAATCACACCTCCTCTTGATGAATCATCTATCTACTTGACTACCACAACACCTTCTTCACCGGAAGTTCCTTTCGCGCAGCTCTTTAACTCGAACCAACAAACCGGTAGCTATGGTCATAAGTTCCCAATGTCTTCTAGTTATGAGTTTCAGTTTTACCAACTTCCTCCTGGTAGTCCACTTGGTCAGCTTATTTCCCCGAGCTCGGTTGTATCCGGTTCTGGTCCAACTTCTCCTTTTCCCGATGGAGAAACCGCGCTGTTCCCTCACTTTCAAGTCTCTGATCCTCCAAAGCTGTTGAGCCCTGGTAAATTGCAATGTCCAAAGACTGGTAGTGTTACAACTCCTTCTAAAGAGCAGAAGATTGTGAGACCGCATAAACCGGTTTCATTCGATCTTGATGCGGATCATGTCATTAGATGCGTGGATCAGAAGCTAAGAACAACGTTCCCTGAAGCATCATCTAATCCAGAATCAATGAATCATTCATCTCTCGGGTCGAATAAGGAATTCAATTTCGGCACGGATGAGAAACATATGACCGTTGATGAACAAAGAGCTTCGCCAAAGAATAGCAATGATTGGTCTTTCTTCCCTGTGATGCAGTCAGGTACACTTAGCTAACCTTCACCAGAAGATTTAGTTATATAGAAATCTGAAATTTAGAAATCGATTCGGACAAAGATCTTGTTCAAGATTCAAGAACGAAAATTAGCAAAGATTGATCTTATTATATAGTTTTCTTTTAATTCACACAAGGATGATGTTCTCTATATAGAATTTTTAGATGATTCGGTTCAGGATCTTAGGGATATTATCTTGTCTCTCTTTTGGTTTTGTAATTTGTAATAAATATTTGGCACCGTTGGTTGTTGTATATGACTTGTCTCTATGTAGTTTTTGTTTTTGTGCATACACATTTGATCGCATTTGTAAATAAAATTTAATCAGTTTCTTCAGAGAAATTCCATTAAATCTATAGGTATTGTTTAGCTTTGAAGTCTTAAGATATTTGATCTTCTGTGTATTGTTGTAACTAGAGTTTTGTTATTGTTATAGCCAATAAAGAGAGAGATCTATAGCAGAAAGGTAGTGAAAGTTTCTCCTTATTTGCTATCTTAGATTCAACCATGATATGCAATATGCAAATGAAAAAAGAAAATAGTAAGCTGGTATGAAACTATGAATACTAGTAGACATTAATCACAGACTTTTGAGTATCCAATTAAGAAGACAAACTCAAGACAATTAAAAACACATTTTATCACCAAATCGATAAACCGGTCAGGTTTTATAGGAAACATCACATCACAAACACTTGTCCACTACAATTGAAGCTATGTATACAGAAATTTTTACACATGAGAAGTTAGAATGGGCCAGCTTAAATCACTTAGTCCTCCTCTCTCAGCATTCCGCAAGCCCACTTGGAATCCATCTTCAAGTTCATAGGCCCTTTTGGTTCAATTAATCTCACTTAAACCAGTAAACAATTAGAGAGTTAATAAACCAGAGTCAACCCCTAAACCAAAGACAAACCCTAAACCTAACTAAATCTTGTAGGTTTAACTTTAATTAAAGTTCCCTTATATCTTTCTTTTTTTTACAGCAATTTTCCTTATTTCTTTTATATAGTAGATTTAGAAAAGCTTTATAAATACCGGTTTATGGGTGCAGGATCATATACAAGTTTGTGAGAAACTAGATTCGTCTTTTGCTCCAAGTAACAAAGGCTAAGAAAAGGGAGGTATTTTTTTCTTTTCTAAAGAGATATGGAGGATCATAAGCCGACGAGTTTCACGTTTGAGATAGATAACTTCTCCGAGAAGGAATCTGTGATTAGAACAACAAATTTCTTAAGCGGCGGCTGCGAATGGTAAAGAAAAAGATTATCATGTGTGTTTTGATTCTTAACTCATCGTTTAGATTCAACATATAACTGAAAAAGCAGATGAACGACTTGGATCGAAAAGTTACAACTTTTTTAATTGGTTTTATTCAACCTTAAAGACTACCCTTAGTTTGACATCTAAGATTTCATACCTAAGAACTAATAAAGAAGTCTACCCTAATCTCCTCGTATTTTCTCTCCGATGTAAGAGCAAACAGAACTCGTTCAAAGAAAATAAAGCTTTTGAATTTTTTCGTGCTTGAACGGCTAACCCTAGCAAACTCCTCTGCCTTGAGGGGAGTCGGACAAAACATTGGCTTTGGCCCCTCAATTTTAAAGAGCTAATTATACATAGATCATTACTCATTAGGCCCCAAAATCGTAAAAACAAAAAAAAATTATATAGATCATCGGCCCCCAAAATCGTAAATGTTTTTGGTTTTTGGTCAGATAAGAGGATCCTCTAGGTTAGGCTTGTTTGATCTGGAAGCTTCCGAATCTTCATTCTGAATCTATGATATCTTCAATATTTTCTTCCTTAATTTGAATCTATGTATACATATGTGCATTTTTCAGGTATGTTAAGGTTCATCCCAAAGGAGATCACATTGATGATCACTTGTCTATGTACCTCTGCGTTGCGGATCCTGAATCGTTGCGATTTGGATGGAAAAGACTAGCTGCTTTTTCCATCGCTCTACTGAATCAATCGGGCAAAGAGCTCTACAGAAAACATGGCAATTTACTACTACTTAATTATATATATCTTGGATGCATATATGAGATTGTTGAGGAAAAAATAAAATTCTTTCTGATTTTGTCTTACAGAACCGTTTTACCAATTGTTCTGTGCTGAGATCCCACTAATGGGTTGGCCAAAGGCCGTGCCTCTTGAAAAGCTTCAAGAAAAAGGGCTTTTGGAGAATAATAAATTCATCTTCAATGTCCAAGTTAAAGTAGCTCAAGTTGTTGATGAAGGATCTGTAACTGGGAATGAGATGTTAGATGTCAATGGTTTCCAAGTTCTTTATTCTCAGGTATGGTTACAACGATGATTCTTAATCTCGTAGGATTGTTTCTCTAGTTAACATTATTGCATCTTTCAGGTGGCTTCAGTGAGTTGGATTTTCGTGGAACACCCTGACGTTGCAGTGAATTTCAAACCAAAGAACCAATTACTAAAGACAACGTACATGAATATCCTCCTCGGTCTAATCGTGACACTGAACAAGCCTCTACATAGCATCACCGAGACTGAGCTAAACAACGCTCAGAGCGACTTGATCGAGCTAACAGAAGCGGGCTTCAAGCTAGACTGGTTGAAGATAAAGCTTGATGAGGTTTCCTTGGAGATGAAGATAGCAAATGCTGATGGTGATCGAGTCCAAAGCCTGGCAGAACATATCAAGAATCTCAAAATTGAAGTTAACCAGGAGCAAATCAACTCTTCTGCTAAAATATTATCACTGGAGCAGACATTGTCGAATCTCAAAGATGAGCTTAACAATAAGAATGCCAAAACACTCTAAACTTCAAGTATGTTTTTTTTTTTTTTTTCTAAGGTGAAACTAATTAATTTGAAATTACTTTACCCTATCCGGTGACACTGAGTTTAGTCAGTTTTCTTTTTCGTTTTGGAAACGACTTAAGTAATTTCCTAATGATTCCAGCACTAATCTTTCCTTTGTACACATAAAGAGATATAACTTGACCTTGAAGCATATACTTTAACAATTACAAAACAAACACTTTGGTTGCCATGACCGCAAGGAATGAGAATGTAATGGTAGTATGGCACAAGTGATCACTTTGACCAGATTCTGATGATATAGCGGTGGAGACTCTTAAATAACCAGATTTCTGTGAACCGACATTGTGAACCGGCTCCAATATAATCGGATGATTTGTAAACAACTTGATTCAAATTTAACAAATTCCCAAAAACGGAGACTTCTAGGGTTTTAATTCTAACGAGAGATTCATTTCTGAAGCAACAATTGATTGTGAGAAGATGATGAGGAGATCATCGGTTACGATTACTGGGAAGAGATTTCTGCATCGGCATTCTCTGGGGAAAGGTAATCCTGGAACTGCTGCTCCTGCTCTTTGCTATGATTACAGAGAGAAATTGAGTAGAAATGGGAAATTACAGGATATAAAGTTAGACGAAGCTGTTGATTTGTTTGGTTACATGGTCAAGTCTCGTCCTTTCCCTTCCATTATTGAGTTCAATAAATTGTTGAGTGCCATTGCTAAGATGAACAAGTTTGATCTTGTCATCTCTCTTGGTGAGCAGATGCAAAACTTGGGAATTGCACATGATCTCTATACTTACAATATTTTGATTAACTCTTTCTGCCGCCGCTCTCAACTCTCTCTTGCTCTATCTCTTCTTGGCAAGATGATGAAACTCGGTTATGAGCCCGATATTGTCACGCTTAATTCCCTGCTCAATGGTTTCTGTCACGGGAATAAGATTTCAGATGCTGTAGCTCTGGTTGATCGGATGGTGGAAATGGGATATCAACCGGATTCATTCACATTCAACATTCTAATTCATGGCCTTTTTCTCAACAACAAAGCATCCGAAGCAGTGGCATTAGTTGACCGGATGGTTGTGAAAGGTTTTCAACCAGATCTGGTTACTTATGGTACGGTAGTAAATGGGTTATGTAAGAAAGGTGATACTGACTTGGCTTTAAGTTTGCTCAAGAAGATGGAGAAAGGGAACATAGAGGCGGATGTTGTGATCTACAACACAGTCATTGATGGTCTTTGCAAATACAAACATGTGAATGATGCACTTGACATATTCAATGAAATGGAGAACAAAGGCACTAGACCAGATGTTTATTCCTATAACTCCCTCATTAGCTGCCTTTGTAATTACGGAAGATGGAGCGATGCCTCTCGATTACTTAGTGATATGATTGAGAGGGAAATCAACCCCGACGTTGTTACTTTCAATGCATTGATTGATGCATTTGCCAAGGAGGGAAAGCTTATAGAGGCTGATAAATTGTACGAGGAGATGATCAAAAGGTCTATAGATCCTGATGCTTTCACTTACAATTCATTGATCAACGGGTTTTGTATGCACGATCTCCTAGACGAGGCCAAGCAGATGTTTGAGTTCATGGTTAGCAAGGATTGTCTCCCAGATGTAGTGACGTATAGTACTCTTATAAAGGGATTTTGCAAGTGTAAAAGGGTAGAGGATGGTATGGAACTCTTCTACGAGATGTCCCAAAGAGGATTGGTTGGAGACACAGTCACTTACACCACTCTTATCCAAGGGTTTTTTCAAGCTGGAGATTGTGATAATGCCCAACAAGTTTTCAAAAAGATGGTTTCAGTTGGTAAATCTCCCAGTATTATGACATACAATATCTTACTAGATGGACTTTGTAATAACGGGAAGCTAGAGACAGCATTGGTCATATTCCATGATCTGCAAAAGAGTAAAATGGATCTTGATATCATCACATATAATATTATGATTGAAGGGATGTGTAAGGCTGGGAAGATAGAAGATGGGTGGATTCTATTTTGTAGCCTCAGCCTTAAAGGAGTGAAGCCTGATGTTATAACCTACACTTCAATGATCTCAGGATTTTGTAGGAAAGGTTTAAGGGGGGAAGCAGATGCCTTGTTCAATAAAATGAAAGAAGATGGGCCTCTTCCAGATAGCGGTATATATAATACGCTAATTAGGGCACACCTTAGAGATGGGGACAAACCTGCATCAGCAGAACTCATCAAAGAAATGAGGAATCGCGGGTTTGTTGGAGATGCTTCAACCTTTGGCTTGGTGACTAATATGTTGTATGATGGGAGATTAGACAAAAGCTTTCTCGGTATGCTTTCTTAGAACAGTTTATCTCCAAGAGAAGGGATGTAGAGCAACCATCTTTCCTTCGAAGCATCTGTGAGGTGAATTATGTGCTTACGTTACTTTCTAATGATTACTTCTCAATGCAGTCCTTAGATTACATTTGGTTGCTGTCGTGTGTGTGTAAGCTTCATGAGGATGACTGACACTGTGCTTGGTGTATTTCATTGTTATGTTGACACAAGATCAGTGGTTAGTAATAGATAGTGTGGTTTACACATAAGAATTTTGATTTAGAGAAAACCAGCTTGTACCGGATAGATGATAATTGCATATAATCTCTCTTTCTACAGCTTCTTTTACATTTAACAGAAATAGTAAATCAAATTTCCATATCTCTTCTCTCTCAAGTTGATCGTCATCTTCTTTAATTGAGTGTGAATCTTGTTTCTGTTCAACTTCAAATATTCTAACTGTTAGTATCAGAGAAGATCTCAGACTTGTCGTTTTTATGGTTTTTTACTGTAGATTTGGTTATTAACCAAATATGTATATGATAAAGTTCTTAATTTGAATTATTTTCTGGCTCAAATAATTAACTTGGTTTTTTCTGGCTCATATATTGACAAAACACTAACCAAAGTAAGGAAATTGACGGATTAGACGAAGATAAAGAAATATGGTTGAAAGAGATTTGGTTAGTGTTTTGTCAAGAGAGATAAAGTTCTTAATTTTACTTAGTGTTTCCAATTGAGTCTCTTGTCAATATCTCTTGTCAATATATCTTGCTGATCTCTTTCCTTACTTTTCTCCTGCAAGAGATCTCTTTCCTGATCTGTTTCACGCAATCTTTTGCTTGGCAATATGTGAGTATTGACAATGAGTTTACTGAGGGATTAAAATAGGATAAACAATAAGAAATCCAACTAAGACTAATTAGATCGGTAAGAGCCGCAAGGCAAAGACATCTTGAATATATTAATTTCTTAAGGATGTGTACTTATAGCTTTTAATTAGTGAATGACAATGTTAATTTTTTCTTCTTCTTTTTCTTGACAGCGATGAAAATGTTAATTACTTAATCAGCAAAAAGCACAAAGGTTAAATATGTCGAGTCTCATAATGTGAAAAAAATAATAATCAAAGATTGAAAAAGAAACAACGACCCCCACTTTTAAACCCAATTAATGCCGTATTTTATGTTGAAGTGCCGCTTTCCTCAAATCTCAATATTGTTTCTCTATCATTCATAGCCAACAAAGAATATGTTTTAGAGCATTAACTTTGTGACTAATCTATGTCAATGATATACACACATTTTTAATCAAACTTTGTGACTAATCGATTACTTTTAATCTTTTATGGTGCTATTTTATAACTTTACTGCATTTCTTTTCTTCAAATATTCCATTTTAAACGTGTTGAAATTTAGTGTATTTACTTAAATTACTTTTTTTTTATACATTTTCAGAATTTTATACATGTTTTGTCGTATTTTGATAGAGTATAGCAGAATGATACATTAACATAAAATAAGTATTTACATAGTGAAGCTAAGTGAAGTCTAGTAAACGAGTCTTGACGTTGAGATTTAATTATTGTCAATTATCAAGACACGAAATTTTGTTTTAGTAACCTTTTTCTGAATTATTGTGTTCTTGTGGAGGATATATAATAATAGGACGACAGAATTTATTCTGATCACGCGTGGGGATTATATTTTGCCAAAACAAAAGTAGGAATTATATGATTCATGTATCATGCTATTGCTATTTTTATTTGATAATGTATTATTTATTAATAAAGTTTTTTTGGCTCACCAACTTAAGTGGCACTAATGACATTGGCCCCTTAAGCTGTAAGTTACCATTAATTTATGTTGCCAGATTATAGCTGTCATTAAATGTTGCCATATTATGAATATATTTTTGTATCACACAATATCAACACATATATGGTTATAACAATATCAACTTGTCCCATCTTATAATTTTGCCTCATTCAAAACATTTTGACATTATATAATTTATCAATATATTTTAGGTTAGGACGACTCTATAAACTTTCACTTAAACAATTTTCGCTTGAATAAAATCATGTGTTTAATTAGGAAGATGATTACGGAGAAACTCATAAGAGAAAAAAAAAAAAAATAGGTAGATATTATGTAGGTGAATTAATGTATACAATATTAGGTTACAATAAACACAATGACAAACACAACACTCTACACAAACAAATTATACACATGACACATGACATGCAAATGCAACTATACGTCCCAAATTTTTTGGTTGGGTAAAATTATCAACAACAAACTTAGTTGCCTTATTAATTGCTCATACTTTTCTTTTTCACATTTTATTTTAATCTATAAAAAATTGATACGATTATCTTCCATTCCACACACATTCTTCTCTCTTCTTATAGATTCTCTGCTCTCACCTCCACACCAAAATATCAAAAAATATGGATGGATCAACGGCTGTGATCATCCTTACCTTCATCGTAACCTACCTTATATGGTTCGTTTCTTTACGTCGTTCATATAAAGGTCCACGTGTCTGGCCCTTAGTGGGCAGTCTTCCAGCACTCATCACAAACGCTCACCGCATGCACGACTTCATTGCCGATAACCTCCGCATGTGCGGCGGCACGTACCAAACGTGCATATTCCCGATCCCGTTCTTGGCTAAGAAACAAGGTCACGTGACTGTCACGTGTGACCCGAAGAATCTGGAGCATATATTGAAGACCCGGTTCGATAATTACCCGAAGGGTCCTAGCTGGCAATCAGTCTTCCACGATCTGTTAGGAGATGGGATCTTTAATTCAGATGGTGACACGTGGCGGTTTCAGCGTAAGACCGCTGCATTGGAATTCACTACACGTACGCTTCGCCAAGCCATGGCTCGTTGGGTTGATCGAGCCATCAAGAACCGTCTTGTGCCGATTCTTGAATCGGCTATGACTCGAGCTGAGCCGATCGATCTTCAAGATGTTCTTTTACGGCTCACTTTCGATAACATTTGCGGCTTAACCTTCGGCAAAGATCCACGAACACTCTCACCGGACTTTCCCGAAAATGGATTCGCGGTGGCTTTTGATGGAGCCACCGAAGCCACTCTTCAACGGTTTATTATGCCGGAGTTTATTTGGAAGATCAGAAAATGGCTTAGGCTCGGCTTGGAGGATGATATGAGCCGAAGCATCAGCCACGTGGATAATTACTTATCAGAGATCATTAATACACGTAAGCTCGAATTAGTGAGTCAACAACAAGATGGATCCCGCCACGACGATCTATTGTCACGGTTCATGAAGAAAAAAGAGTCCTACTCGGATAAATATCTTAAATACGTGGCGTTAAACTTTATCCTAGCTGGACGTGACACGTCATCGGTTGCTATGAGTTGGTTCTTCTGGTTGGTCAGTCTTAACCCTAGAGTCGAAGAACAAATCATAACCGAGATCTGCACCGTTCTGATCAAGACACGTGGCACCAATGTGACGAAGTGGACCGACGAGCCGTTGACTTTCGATGAAATTGACCAGTTGGTATACTTGAAAGCGGCATTGTCCGAAACATTGAGGCTATATCCATCGGTACCGGAAGATTCAAAATATGTTGTTGCCAACGATGTTTTACCGGACGGAACATTTGTTCCATCCGGATCAAACGTTACATATTCGATATATTCGGTTGGTCGAATGAAATTCATTTGGGGTGAAGATTGTCTCGAGTTTAAACCGGAAAGATGGTTAGAGGAAAACCGGGACGAGATATGTAACCAATACAAATTCGTAGCATTCAATGCCGGTCCACGGATTTGTCTAGGCAAAGACTTAGCTTACTTGCAGATGAAATCAATTACCGCTTCGATTTTGCTCCGGCATCGGCTGACGGTGGCTCCGGGACATCGAGTGGAGCAGAAGATGTCCTTGACGTTGTTCATGAAGTTTGGTCTTAAAATGGATGTGCATAGAAGGGATTTGACGTTGCCGGTGGAGAAAGTGGTGAATGAGATGAGGAATTACGAGAGTTGTGAAAAAGGTGAGATTATCGGGACTAATGATGGTAATTATGGTGAAGTTAAATTGGTCGCCGGTTTGGCATAACCAATGTGGACTGTGTTGTTTATTAGTTTAGTACTTTATATATTACGAATAAAATGGTCTTATAACCTTTCCTCTTTTAAATATTTTTCACCTAGCTAGAGTTGTCAACTTAATTAAACTAATTCAAATTACACTAAAAAAATCAAAACTAAACCCGGATAGAAATTTATGATCTTACTCCCAACACTTAAAAACAAATGATTTGGGGAAATACTAAATAAATCAAGCAAGGGTCACGGTTAGGTACGTACTTAAGTAGGAAAATTAAACATTTGTTAATTGCAGAGTCTCTATGAAGCTTTATGTTATAATATATACTTATAATTGTATGGTTTCTGCATACTCAAGAGTTGCATGATTTCACACTTGCTTTGAAAACAAATATACTTCTGCGAGGAAAACATTAACATAATACATGTGTTCATACTAATATATAAACCACAATAAATGAGTATCGGCCTTGTCATTATCATTACTATTATTTATCATTGTCAATGTCATTATACTTGTTAATTCTTATAGTATAGTATTAGTTATGTCCCTTGGTTCGAGGTCAAACTGAAAGAAAAGGCAAAGGTCAACGGTGCGAAGCAATGAACCACCGAATTCAAACGTTCTAATTTAACATGCTCGTCCAAACACGTGAAGATGACATTGACATGCAATGATATACATTCAAACATTACTTAAAACAGACATAAACTAGATGTCCCAATTCTTATACATTGATCGTTTTACGAATATATTATGTAAATTAAATGGCTAAATCCAATTTTAATGTCGTCCATGCGTCACAATTCTTATTCAAAATCCTTAAAAATAAGAGATTCTATAATCTAGTTATTATTTTGTTTCCTTAACATCAAAATTTTACCGGCCAATGATTTATCATTGATTAAAAATCTATGTGTAATTATTCCATTACGTTTTTTTCGTTAAAATTTTCCTTTACGCAATTATGTCTACGAATACGAACTGTAAGCATTTAAAATATAATATTAAATGGATGCGACATAAAAACACAAAGTATAATCTGTCTTTTAAAATTATAGAATATATGTAACAGTTAAATACTTTATTTAGGTCTGGACCAAATATTTTTGAAACTATATTTATTCGAGCAGAATCATATCTCCAAAAAAATACTTTGATATTGTGTTCACCTAATATAATCTTCATAAATCTCTTGGTGCATAAACTAGTATTGTATAATACGTGTTTATACACGTACCTTATTTTTTAATAAAAAATAAATCATCTCATGATTTATTTTATACATTATGGTCTTTGTGCTTTACACTGATAAAATCATAACAACGCGTCTCACAAAAGCCTAACGTGACATCATTATCTCCAATCGGACCGTTAAGATCGATTAGCTGACGTGTTAAAACACATCATTGTCCTCTTGTCACAAGGCACCCAATGATTTGGAAGTATTTTCATATTCTAATCTTCCCATATAAATTGGGCAGAATATCATTATAAAAGTACCAAGTCAGCAACTAAACTTAAGCATAAATTAAGAAAACAATACTCAAATTTGAATATTAGTAAGGTTTTTCTTTTTGTTTAGAACAATCAGGAAAAATAGAAACAGAATACTAATATTCATTAACTTGTGCTTGTCCCATAAATCAAGTTTTTTTTTCTCCTCAAGTTTCTCTTCTTGATCAATTATGCAATTAAAAAGAAAAAAAAAAAGATACTTTGTTTATGTTCGAATCAATCCAAGTATGGTATTTTTCCACTCAAACACCCAATGAATTGGAAGTATTTCATATTCTTCCCATATTTGAGAATATTACTATAAAGTACCAAATTCAACAAAATTAGCATAGAATAGATCAAGCAAATCATTCTCAAAATGTTACTAAGCTTTTTTCGTTTTAGATCAATCCAGAGACAACTAAGAAACAAAAAAAATAAAATAAAGATATTCATTAGCTTAATTAGTCCAATGCTCAAGACTCAAATTTCAAAAGGTTTTTCAATTATGGTAAACAAAATATATAAAAAACAAATCAGAACAAAATCGGAGCTCTGTCTTTTCATTATTATATTTTTCAAGTTGTGTCTTTTTCAATAAATAAAATAAAATTAATCAAAAGAATTAATTAAGGGATGATGTTTTAATTATCGGTTATAATCCTAAGTAATTAGTTACTAGTAGTAGAAAGAAGATTAACGCACCAAGAAGAAATCTGAACAAGTGAATGCTTTCTTCAAACGCTCTCTCTCTCTCTCTCTTTCTCTCTCTCCAGTTCTTATTCTCTCTTTCTATCTCTACCAAATTTCTCAGAACCTCTTCGTCTTCTTCGTTATCTCTTCCTCTGTGTCACTAACTCACTTCACTGTTAGTGGAAGAAGCTCTTAACAAGTCTTTATACTTTAC
This sequence comes from Arabidopsis suecica, assembly GCA_019202805.1. Classification (NCBI taxonomy): domain Eukaryota; kingdom Viridiplantae; phylum Streptophyta; class Magnoliopsida; order Brassicales; family Brassicaceae; genus Arabidopsis; species Arabidopsis suecica. The sequence goes on from CM032906.1 coordinate 589,305, forward strand.
CATATTCACACTTGTAAGCAACGGTTTTAGGGATCTGAAACGCTTTACTGTTTCTGTTTTGGATTCTTCGATTGCTTCTGAGCTTTCGATTTGATTCCATTTCAAGCTGCTGAATCTGGTAATTTTTCCATGAAATTAGGTTTCGATTACTATCAATTTCTCCATGAAATTGGAAAACTTGCTTTGGGTGGTGTTTTGTTTTCTGTGTTAATCCTCCCAAATTTGTTTGTGTGTAGATTTGAGCAATTGGTTGTTCTACTTAGGGTTTTCGTTTTTTGTTGTTTCTGGGGTTTCGTGGAATTTGTGTGTGTAGATCTGTTTGTGAGGTGGGAATTTTGAGTTTACTGTTTGCAAATGGATCTTCTGTAGCTTGAGCTGAAGATGAATCACATTGATTTTTGAAACTAGCTCGAACTAATCTGGAGATGATACTCTTATGATATCATCACTCAAGATGCTCTCTTGGGTGTTCCATCATTTTAGAATTTGCTGGGAAAAATTGGGCTTTTGTTCTTGTTAGAATTATGGGGTTTGGTGAATTCTGTATCTGTTTGTATCTTCAATTTTACACGTAATCATAGTTGTTGTAATTTGTAAACCCTAACACTGGGTTTTGTTGTTGTAGACAGATCTTTCAGCTGCTTCTGTGTATTGGTCAAACACCAATGGGATAATTAAAAAAAATGGTGTTTGTATTGAGACTTTTCTTCGTCTGTTGACCTATGTTGGGTCAACCAAGTATGATCTCTCAAGTGGTCAAAAAGATAGTTACTTTGTAGTTGAAGAAGATCTTTGAAAGAGTGATAGTGTGAGTGTGCCTCTTGGGTTGTGAGGAAGAAGATCATGCCTTGGTGGAGTAAATCCAAAGATGAAAAAAAGAAAACTAATAAGGAGAGTATCATTGATGCCTTTAACCGGAAATTGGGATTTGCATCTGAGGATAGGTCTAGTGGTCGGTCGAGAAAATCAAGAAGACGACGTGATGAAATTGTGTCAGAAAGAGGAGCTATATCTCGATTACCATCAAGATCTCCCTCTCCTTCTACTCGGGTTTCACGCTGTCAGAGTTTTGCAGAAAGATCTCCTGCTGTACCTCTTCCTCGTCCTATTGTCCGTCCTCCTGTAACCAGTACTGATTCCGGAATGAATGGATCACAGAGACCAGGTTTAGATGCTAATTTGAAGCCATCATGGTTGCCACTTCCAAAGCCCCATGGTGTTACAAGCATACCTGATAATACCGGTGCTGAGGCTGATTTTGCCACTGCTTCTGTGTCTAGTGGAAGTTCTGTGGGTGACAATCCATCTGATTCTCTTCTCAGTCCATTGGCTTCTGATTGTGAAAATGGGAACCGAACAGCAGTTAACATTTCTTCAAGGTGAGTTTGAATTGTGATTGTTATTGTTGTGTATTGTGCTCTCTCTCTTTACTCTCTATTTCTAAACATGTTATATCCTACTCTTATGTATAGGGATCAGCCAATGCATAGTAACAAAAACTCAGCTGAGATGTTCAAGCCAGTCCCAAATGTATCTAACAAAAATAGAATTCTATCGGCATCTCCTAGGCGGAGACCTCTGGGAACTCATGTGAAGAATCTACAAATCCCGCAACGAGATTTAGTGCTATGCAGTGCTCCAGATAGTTTATTGTCTAGTCCTTCCAGGAGTCCAATGAGATCCTTTATTCCAGATCAAGTCTCAAACCATGGGTTGTTGATTAGTAAACCATATTCAGATGTTTCCTTGCTTGGATCTGGACAATGCTCAAGCCCAGGTTCAGGTTACAACTCAGGTAACAATTCCATTGGTGGAGATATGGCTACTCAGCTGTTTTGGCCTCAGAGCAGGTGTAGCCCTGAATGTTCCCCTGTGCCTAGTCCAAGAATGACAAGCCCTGGTCCTAGCTCTAGAATACAGAGTGGTGCTGTTACACCTCTTCATCCTCGAGCTGGAGGGTCAACTACTGGGTCTCCTACTAGAAGACTTGATGATAACAGACAGCAAAGCCACCGTCTGCCTCTCCCGCCATTATTAATCTCTAATACTTGTCCGTTTTCCCCCACATATTCAGCAGCAACATCTCCGTCTGTCCCCCGAAGTCCAGCAAGGGCAGAGGCTACGGTAAGCCCTGGTTCGCGATGGAAAAAAGGGAGATTGCTGGGGATGGGAAGTTTTGGACATGTGTATCTTGGCTTTAACAGGTTCGTAAGCAAACAAGTTGATTTTAGCTTAAAAGATGCTCTCGTTGTTATCGCATTTTATCTTGGCTATGAGAATATTACTGCTAAAATCTATTTTATACTGGTAGATACTATTGTTCCATATGTTGGTTAAGCTTCTTGGTGCAAATCTCAGGTTTCATGGTTACAATAAACTGATTTGTCCTCTTCACAAAAAAATTGAATAGGGGAACTCATATGTTATGTTTATATGTCACCCCTGGTTTGATCGGTTATGTTCTCTTCCTCAGTGAAAGTGGTGAGATGTGTGCCATGAAAGAGGTTACTCTATGCTCAGATGATCCTAAGTCAAGGGAGAGTGCACAACAATTGGGGCAAGTGAGTTACACATCATCATCTGTTCAGAACAACGGATGCTGCTCTTTGCTGCTTTTGTCTTTGAATTTTCTAACCTTTCAGCTTATTTTTCAATGATTGACTCTCACAGGAAATTTCAGTTCTAAGCCGTTTACGACACCAAAATATAGTGCAGTATTATGGCTCTGAAACCGTAAGTTTTACAGATATTTCATGGACATTTCTGTTCTCTGATACTATCAACTGTTTCAGCTGAACTAAGTCATGCACATGACTAGATTCTTTACTTTGCCGTCCCAATACAGGTCGATGACAAGCTGTATATATATCTGGAGTATGTCTCCGGTGGTTCGATCTATAAACTTCTTCAAGAGTATGGACAATTTGGTGAGAATGCCATCCGTAACTACACGCAACAAATTTTATCAGGGCTCGCATATTTGCACGCCAAAAATACTGTTCATAGGTGAGGCAGTTAATTCTATCCATTCTCCTGATTCCTCGTTTTCCTTCATCCTTCATTAGTTGGAGAATTAAATGAATATGGATTTTTTTTATTCAGGGACATCAAAGGAGCAAATATATTGGTGGATCCCCATGGACGAGTAAAAGTGGCTGATTTTGGGATGGCAAAACATGTATGGATATGTTCTCTGCAATCTTTGTTGTGTTTTAGTCCTGTTTGAAATTTTCCTTCAAGCAGAAACGGCTCATCTGAATAAATTATGCTAAGCCTAGCTAGAAATTTTCATAAATCTAATACAAATTCATGAACAAAATGCAGATTACTGCTCAATCTGGTCCTCTATCATTCAAAGGGAGCCCATATTGGATGGCACCTGAGGTCAGTATGCTGCTACAAACTGTCAGTTTCATGTTGAGCGGCTTATTGCTAATGCTTTATATCTTGCTTGGATTTCAGGTGATAAAGAATTCAAATGGCAGTAACCTTGCGGTTGACATATGGAGTCTTGGATGTACCGTTTTAGAAATGGCTACAACAAAACCTCCATGGAGCCAGTATGAGGGGGTTAGTAAATCATATAAGTACTCTAATAAACATGAGAAATAATGATGTGACTCTTCCATCCTTATGTATTTGAGTTCTTTATAGGTTCCTGCTATGTTCAAGATTGGAAACAGCAAGGAGCTTCCAGATATTCCTGATCATTTATCTGAAGAGGGGAAGGATTTTGTAAGAAAATGCCTACAAAGAAACCCCTCAAATCGTCCTACAGCTGCTCAGCTTTTGGATCACGCTTTTGTAAGAAATGTGATGCCGATGGAAAGGCCTATTGTGTGTGGCGAGCCTGCAGAAGCCATGAATGTAGCTTCGAGCACCATGAGATCACTGGTATGAAAGCTCATATGCCCCAATTCTAAATTCTATATGCTTCTGATTGCCTGACAAATCTGTTTGTTTCAGGACATTGGACATGCAAGGAGTCTTCCGTGCTTAGACTCGGAAGATGCAACCAATTACCAGCAGAAAGGATTAAAACCTGGCTCGGGATTCAGGTACACATTAGCCATTCCGTTTCTACCTTCATTCTCCAAGCATCAAAACTTCTTTGTGGCTAAAATTTCCTCCTTTTTTGGTCACAGTATATCCCAATCTCCTAGGAACATGTCATGCCCGATTTCACCAGTCGGTAGTCCAATCTTTCACTCGCATTCACCACATATTAGCGGAAGAAGATCTCCATCCCCAATATCTAGTCCCCATGCTCTCTCCGGTTCATCAACACCTTTAACCGGGTGTGGTGGAGCCATTCCGTTCCATCACCAAAGACAAACTACAGTTAACTTCTTGCATGAAGGCATAGGATCAAGCAGAAGCCCGGGAAGTGGCGGAAATTTCTACACCAACAATTTCTTTCAGGAGCCTAGTAGGCAGCAAGATCGGTCGCGGAGTAGTCCAAGGACGCCTCCTCATGTATTTTGGGACAACAACGGATCGATCCAGCCAGGCTATAATTGGAACAAGGACAACCAGCCAGTCCTATCTGATCATGTGTCCCAACAGCTCTTAAGTGAGCATCTGAAACTGAAGTCCCTCGACCTGAGACCCGGTTTTTCAACTCCCGGTTCGACAAACAGAGGACCCTAACCCGTTCGAGTCAAATGATTCGACACCAATGACAGAACCATAAAACCCAGTGGAAAAAAACATCAAAACAAATAGCTGCAGAAACTCCTCCAGGATCTCGGAATTGCAACACAGCCTGAAGGGTTCAGGATCTCGAGGTTTAGGATTGGGGTTAGGGTTACTGAGCCGCGTCTCAAAACCCTGAACCATTGGCTAATATCAAGAAATGAGGATTCGTTTTTTTTTCCGTCTTTGGAAAATCTGAAGAGCTCTTTATCTCGTCTCTCTCTGTTTCTCTTGAGGATATACGGGAGTGAGATAGAGAGATCAACAAAAATTGATTTTGTGTATAGGAACTTGTGGTGGTAGAACAGATCATCACCTAATTTGTCTATTTACCTCTTTCTTCTGTCTCTTTGTTTGGTCTGATTCGTTGCTGATGAAGGAGAAAAAAAAAGAGGGCAAAGCTTAAATCTTTTGAAACCTAAACTCTTTGATGTAATCTATCTTTATTGTAAGAGAATCTCAAATTAGATTATAAACCCACTCTCTTATTTGATTGATGCTCGTTTCTTCTAGTCATCAACTGCAATAAAAATTGTCTTGTAATGGTCTTTGGTCCCAAAGTTCAAACTTGGAATTAATATGACAATATCTTTTTAGGGGTTTGATGTTCTGCTATGGACTTGGTCTCGTATATTGTGTTCTCGTGTCTACAAAATTGTGAGTAATGAACACACCTACCATTCAAATTCTGCTGTAATAAAAATCTACATACAGTAATATACACTATGCAAGTCTTCGATTTTTTTTATCCCGTCGAGTCCAAATTGATCGCCTATAATTTACCATTGTCACATTTGGAAATAACAATGAACCAAAAATGAATAAGAAAATTTATATTATTATTTAAATTACAAAATCGTCCACACAATTATGAGAGCTTAGAAAGTTGTCTACGTTTATACACATTTAACACTTTCTTACAAAAGAAACAAACTATATAGACAAAGAACGATCATGGATTCTCCTTCAATAATGATGGTGTAAGTAAGTAACATAAACAACATAAGATTAAAAAGGAATTTGAAGAGAAAATTAATCTTACAGCTTACGTTACATCGGTTACAACCCCAAAGGCCTTTTTTTCTCTGTAAATATCTCAGTGTTCCATTTTTGGTCAGGTCATCTCATTACTCAGAACACGGTTCGAGCCGGACATGGTGAGGACAAGCCCTTTCTGGTTCTCCTTTTGTCCATAGAATCCAAAGATCGCCTCGTTTTCGAGCCAGCGTTAACATTGTTCCTGCAGTTCCATCCCAAGATTTCTCTCAATACTCTTTATATGGAGAGGGCGAAAGAGAGATGGAGAGATGTGGAGAGATTTTCCAGCTTACCAAGAGTGAAAGGGACAATGTAGAGCAATGCTGGTTGGCCGTGTCCATCCATTAGGTTTAAAGCCACGTAAGTAATTAAAAGACCTGCAATTTTCAAATGGGTTGAATGATTGTCAATGATGGAGAAATAGAAGATTCTTGGGATTACGCGGATTTGTGTGTGATATTTTACCTAATCCGTAGGCAACCATTGCCCATATAAAATAGCCGGTTCTAAGAGTCTTGTTAGCTAACCAGTCATATCTGCAAGAACAAATGTCGGAAAAGCTTACTACTTGATGAAAGGAAACTATAGATGATGATTTAAGAGAGAGATAGAGTCTGGCTGTTGAACCTGAGAGCAAATGCGATTAGCAAACCGGGCAAAAGAATATCACCAAATCCAATAATGCTGTAGCCTCCCCACGGATCAAACATGCGCGGAATCTTCAGTAGCATCGGGATGCCATCTTCTCCACTCTTATCACCACGAGCTACCTGCAAAGAAGAAAGAAGCAACATTGCATTTTCTTGAACATATGAGAGATGGGATAAAGATTTCTCAATGATATTTGAGTTTGGGTATTGTTAGATTCTTTATGCAAAATGATGGATGGCTGATTGGTTGGTTACTTACGACAATCATTACGCTTTCGTGGAACAACTTCTTGGAGACAAACACCCAGAAGATATCGTACAAGAAGGCACAGCTGAGAAGAACTGTCCCGACCTGTTTCAAGTGATATGTGGCTTTATAATCTTTCAAAAACTTTTGGAAACTCTACCATGAAGTATAAATGTGTAAGAAATTACCTTAAGATTTGGGACATGAACAATCTGTAGTACAGTGATGATCAATGCGATACCCTAGTCAATAGAATAACAATATCAAATACCATCTAAATAATTGGAATGTAGTTGTAAATGAAATTGTATGGGGCTGCAATCCTTACAAGAACATCTTGGCCAATCCAAGCAAAGGAGTGAACTCGGTAAACAGCCCAGAGAACAGCAAAGACAATGCAGAAAGGAGAAACTGCAAGAGTCAGGTAAGAGATAGGTCCAAGGAAAGGGACTTTTACATAAGCATCTGCAGCACGTTGGAACCATCTGCAAAAAGAACGGTCCATGACATCCTCCAAGATGTGCATTAAAGAAATAGGTGTTAAAAGGAACCATGCTTTTACCTTGATAGTAACGCGACGAGGCAAGTTTGCAAACCCTGAAGATAAAGAAGTTATTATACCATCTAAGACTATAACCAGTTTTCAATTCAACTGAAGTATGCATTGTATAATGATCATTAGTCGAAAGATACTCGTACTGAGAGGATGCAGAGAAGAAGAAAAGAACTGAAAAGAAGTTGGTACCTCAACACCACCAATGCAGAAAACAACCACAAGAAGCTCCACAAACCAATAAGACATAAGCTTGTAAAGAATCACCAGGAATCCCGAAGCAAGAACTACGAAAAAAATAGCTGAAATAGTATTGATCTCAACAACACCACTGCCCCCATCATTTGTGTTAGGGATTTCATCTATAGCATCCTACATTTGTGCAGAAACAATAATGTTAGAAGTAAGAATGCTTACGTACGAATAATAACAGTGATAATAAAACGATAAACAAAAGCAACAAATAAACAAAACCATGTGAGTCTGTTGTCAGAAGTAGACAAATGCCTCAAGGAGGGGCCCAGCTCATTAAGAAAAGCCATCCGTTACCTATCCATTTCTTGGATGTTCATCTTGACACAACCTTTCCATAATTGGGAAAGTAACATGGTAAAGAAATGCCTAAGCGTTGTTCAATATACTCTAATTGACTTTTCTTCCTCGGCCTAACCAAGTTACCAACTACTCTGTCCCTTTTGGCATCATTGGAAATGCACAAGAAGGACAAGGGACTTACTTATTGGCAGTTTACGTTATCCTTACCCATCCAACTAAATCTTCCTAGCCTAATATTATTATTCCCAAATAAATAGAAAATGTCGGACCTTCAGTAGCTTATCATGTTCAATAGCTGCCTCTCGGGCACTCCATGCAGACCAATAAGATGCACACAAAATGGTACCAATAGCCATTAACCACAAAAAGACTTCAGCTACGTCAACAGCTGGTCGTCTTGGGGAGTAAAGCTGCGCCGACACTGTCAAGTACAGAAGATTGTTAAGTTAACCGATACATATAATGATTCATAATTTAAGCTTAAATGACAACTTCGGAAGCATATTGTGCTTGAAACAGAAAAGCTAAACAGATAAATAATTAGAGCGTACCTTTTGAACTGTTGGTTAGCATCTTTTGCAAGGATGCACCAGCATCTTGCGGGAGCATGACGGCAGGAATCTGTATATCTAAATCCGTTTCATCCGGTTCACAAACCATTTTGTAAAGTTCTGTCAGAGACAAACAAACATATAAACCATTAAATTCTACAAACAATATTCTGTGATAGTAAGCATACCCAAATAACTCATGATAACTGATTCCTATAATAACATCAAAGCAATAAAACAATTTCAACAGTCACATCGAAACAAAACAAATTACCTTTCTGATTATTGATGATGAGCAGAGCAGAGGCACCAGCAGCTTCTGCATTATTCGCCTTTGCTGTGAACCGACAGTTGCCACGTTCCACAATAACAACCTCTCCAGAAAGCTAACAAAGATTGAACACATTAAGTTTTACGCATTCACTTTCAACATCAAAACTAGTTTAAATGCATTGATCCTAATGTCATAGGTCATAAAAAAAAACCTTGTTCTTGAGCGGTGTACAAGAATCACGAGGATTAGCAAAAACAAGGTGAGTCTGGTTTGCGTTCTTCTCCTTGGAGACTATCCGCCTCCCAAATCTAGCCCCAACCCCCACAAACTCCTCATTCTCAACACCATCAATCCACGTTTGAACTTTCACCTAAGGAAAGAACCAGGTTACAACAAAATCACACACATAAAACTTTCACCAGATCTCAATCCAATTTATTAAACACTTAGCTTTCACTCATAATTAGAGAGTTTAAGCTGTGACACAGAATTGTGGAATCCATAACTTAGATCAACTACACAAGCTAATCAGTAAGCTTAAACTCCAAAATTACTAAAATAATCACGAAATTTCAATAGCATATATAATTAGAAACCTCCGATTTCGTTTTTTTTTTGGAACTACTTGTTGAGCTTCGTAAAGAAGCCAGAAAGTGGGGATAACAGCAAAATTCGTATAGAAATTAGTGAAGGAGAAGCTGAAATCGAAGTAAGAAACGAGAGATTTTGGTGGAGATAAGTACCAAAACGAAGTCATTCTCGCAACCTGGTTTCTTCGGAGCTAAATTGTCTTGATGAACAATATCACCGGCGGTGACTGTAGAACGGAGAGATAAGAGTAAAATCGAAGATGATAGAAGAAGAATCCGGAGAAATCGAAGCGAATCCATGGAATGCTCCAAGGATTCTCTCTTCTTCGCTATAATAATCACACAGAAACAATGAAGAGAAGCGAGAGAGAGAGAGAGAAGAGTGAAACACGGAAGAGAATTAAAATAATTTTTTTTTTTTTTGTCATCCGAAATTAATTAGAGCTCAAAAGAGCCATTCCTGTGGAATGTTGTTTACAAATGTGATATGAAGCGGTTCTGTACGAATTTTTCGTGCCAGATGATCCGCTTTTACATTAGCATTGCGAAAAATTAAAGATAAAGAGAATGATGAGAATTCTTCCTTGTCGCTCTGAAATTCCTCCAAGTACACTGAAAACGCCGGCCATTCGGTTGGAGAAGACACTATCTTAACCAGATCAGAACAGTCTGTAAGGAACTCTACCTCTTGATTATCTGCACCTATCATACACTTCATCGCCCAGAGAAGGGCCTCGAACTCGGTATGTAATGGCGATAAACTTCGACGGAGATTTGCAGCTCCCATGGTTGGCGGCTCTCCGTTTGATGATGTACAGAACCATCCTGTACCGGAGAACTTATCACTTTCTTTCCACGATCCATCCACAAAGCAACGGTATCCTGAATAATTGGAGTCAAGTGAAGTATTCCCCACTCGAGACCGATTTACCAATTCCACGGTACCATGAGTTTCATGATGAAGCTCAATTTGGGCAGACTGCCACAATTGTGCTTCTTTTTCCGCTAACCGTAATACCTCCAACGGATCTTTATCAATATTTTCAAATATTTTTTCATTCCTTGCTTTCCATATATACCAGATAATCCATGGAAAGGCTGAAGAGTCAAAGTCCGAAGGTATTCTCCAAAATAAATGGTCCAGATTCGCAAAAATAGACTCCGTGGGAAAAATTCCCATTGCTGTAGGAATCTGAGAGAGTGCCCAAACCTGTCGTGCCGGGTGGCACTGAAAGAGTGTATGATTGATTGTTTCCACTGGTTCGCCACATCTGGCACAACCTGTATCACAATCAATTCCTCTTCTCCGTAAATTTTCCGTAACTGGTACACAACCCGTTAAAATTTGCCATAAGAAATGACGTATCTTAGGTGGACAATGCACTTGCCAAGAATGTGCTTTTAACGGTTTGATATCTGGACCAATCAATGAGAAATTTGTCTTCAAATTTCCTAACCGTGCGGTATGATATCCCGATTTTACTGTATATTTTCCGGATTTTGTAAAATGCCAACCCAGTGTATCCTCCTTAGTTAGCGCACCCACAGGTAGGGCACTTATAATGGCGATATCTTCTGGATCAAAGATCTCCTCTAGGAGAGCAATATTCCAAAAATTCGACCGACTATCTATAAGATTGTTTACTTTTAACAATGGGTCAACAAGTGAACCATTACTCTTTGCTGGTCTCGGGAATTGAGCTGGAATCCAGGGATCCTCCCAAACTGAGATGGATGTCCCCGATCCGACCCTTTTAATAAGTCCTTTATTAACCAGAGATCTAGCTGAACAGATACTGCGCCATCCATATGATGGGGAGTATGATTTAATATTTTCCAAGGGATTGGATTTCCGAAAATACCGCCCTTTAAACACCTTCGCAAAAAGGGAATCTGGAACCGTAATCAAACGCCATAATTGTTTAGCTAATAGGGCTGAATTAAAATCGTCTACATGCCGAAAGCCTAACCCTCCTTCCGATTTACTATTGCACAACTTGTTCCAAGCCATCCAGTGCATACCTCTGGAATCTCCATTTGAACTCCACCAAAATTTAGCAACCGAACTAGTAAGTTTAGAAGTGATTGTTTTCGGTAGTCTGAAGCATGACATAACATAAGTTGGTAGTGCTGCAGCTACCGATTTAATCATCACTTCTTTTCCACCTTTTGATAAAAATTTTGCCGACCATCCGTTAATTCTTGTTTGCAATCTATCTTTAACAAAAGAGAAAATTTTTGTTTTAGAATTAAAATAATTAAATAAATAAAAACAAAGAGAGAGATATTCGTAGAAAATATATTGGGAATATTTTAATTTTATCTGATATCATTGTTGGATCTGTGGAAAGTGACGTAAGCGCGAAGGAAGTAAAGTGGAGGAACATTGAAAACGACGACGTTAGGTTGAGCTATTGGACCGGTTTTTGGCGTTTCTTCTGATTGGACCGGTTTAGCTAAACTGGTTCTATCACAATCTTGTCGAAATTTGTATTAACAAAACGATTGACGAATTGACCTTTGTTGCGACATTTAGGACAATTTCCTCGGACATACCATGTTTTATATCTCTCAGCAAATTATTATTAATTTGGTTTTATATTTGATTAGATTGGTTTTGGAGTGGTCCCAAAAATACGAATGGATATTGGGAATCTTTTAATTTATAACCAGAAAATAAAATTCAAAGTATGCTTAATAGTTTCAAAAGACTATATATTCCCTGGCATCATTGCCAAACATTCGTAATTTATGTTCTTGTCACAATATATCACAAGGCCTAACTTTCTCATTTTTTCATATGAAGAAATTATTTACCAAATATTATTATTCCTACTTTCTCAATTTTTCATATTAAGAAATTGAAACCGTATTTTCACCGTACTCTTTTTTGTTTGAATTCATTTTTTTCAATTATGTTCGGTTTCAATTTTGGATATATGGAAGAATATAAATATTTTAAACCGGAATTAAACACCTGCTATCGCTAAATCAAAACATACACAAACACAACCACTTACATTTTTGGGTTTTAACTCTTACAAAATTTGTACACATCTTCTTCCACCTTTAAAATCTTTCTCCTGCAGTAAGAATGACAAAGAAAAAACCTCTCATAAGTCTGAATCAAGTTTAGTCGAATCTTACATTTCGATAGCTTGGGTTTCCTAACTTTAAGGTAATGGTGACTCCCAAGGTTAAATACCTCTAAGTGGTGTAATCTCTTTTCCTTGAGCATGTTTTTATGTCACTTGTGTAGAATTCATTACCTCTTTGCAAATCGATCTTCGCAAAAGCACTGGACCATGGTGGAAGAAAATCTGGTTTCATGAACTAAGCTAACTTCTCTTCTAATGATTTCACCACAGAGATATTAATGACTCTCTGGTAACCTGCAGAAGCACAGTAATACAAGGAAGAACAGATTAGTGATGGGGAAGCATCTTGAGAAGTTTCAGCAACTCTTCACAGATTATAAACTTGGGTTATCGTTTGTTGTTTTAGCTGTTACGGTTCTACTTACCGCCATGGGAACTCGCTTGTGTCTATTCCAGCTTGGTGAAGCTCATCAACGTATTGTAATGCTTCCCGGCATTCCTCTCTGTCATCATAGAACTCTTTCTTTTCACCTTCAAGCTGATACGCTTCATGGCCTTTCCCAGCTACAACCTGCAAAAAGCAGTGTCATGCAAAGCTTTTTACCCGAGAACACCATTTGACTATATTACTTTGATTGCTCGTAAAGGTAAATCCAGCAACTTTGATAACACACTCAGGAAAGTACTGTATAGAGTGTGGGTTTATTTGAATACTTACAACCATATCACCTTCTTCACCCATAGCAACAGCACAACGCACAGCTACACGTCTAATATCATGAAGAAAGAGTCTATGACCATTTGCCAAAGGCGGATAGTAATCGTGTTCGCCATGTTTCAAATACTCTTGCATCGTCCATCCAATCCCAGCCAACATGTCATCCAAGATGTCCACTAAAACCACATTGGAAAATTAACTGTTAATATACCTCCAGAAACACTCAAGGGAGATAGACTCAATCTCTAATTCTTAGAGTTACTTACATGGATCTTCATTCCTCGGATTATCAGATGTCAACATCGTCACATCGCTCTTTTCAGTAGCAATTTTCGTCATAAGCGGTCTTTTCCCTCTTTCATTCTCACCCTCACAACCAATAACTTCAATGAAAAAAAAACCAACTAAAATAATCAGATGACCACACATATAAAGACTAGAGGAACGGCCGAACAGGCAAAGAGTATTTATTGGATGGAAAAAAATTCTATACCGGTAATGATTCTTCTCGGTTTAAGCTCTCGAATTGAATCTAGCAGCCTTGACAAGCCATCAGGTGTGTTTGCATGATCCACAATAACACCAAAAGCTTGTTCTTCATCAATCAACTCACACCTACCCGGGACTGCATCGACTTCCTCAACACCTCTAACAATATCCTCAAGAGGAGCTCCAACAGCAATCCCAACAGCCACAGCAGCAAGAATATTATAAATGTTATGCCGTCCTAACAAACCAGAAGAGATCTCCAGTATACCTTGAGGGGTATTAACCAAAACCTGTGTCTCAAACAAGGAAAGCTCAAACTTTAATGGGTGAACATCGGCTTTGGTGTTTTCCATGGCAAATGTCACAACAGGAACATTAGGATTCCCTTGCTGGACGAAGAATGCTGCGTTTGGATCATCTATGTTAACCACTTTCCTATGCCTTTCCGGATCAACCATTCTTGCAAACAACTTGGCTTCAGCATCTCTATACTCTTCATCGGTACCACGAAAATCCGTATTTTCTCTAGTCAAATTTGTGAAAACTGCAATATCGAAATCCACTTCATCACATTTCCCTAAAGCAAGTTCTTGAGGAGACGCTTCCATAACCAAAGCTTCAGTTCCATTATGCAACATCTTAGCCATCAAACTCTGAACCAAAACAGCATCAGGATTCGTCGTAGCATTAGGCGTATCCAATTTGTTATCGCCATGAATATAACAAGAAACTGTGCTAAACATTCCTGTTCGCACGCCCATCGCTTCATATAGGCTCTTAATCAAATACGTAGTAGTCGTTTTCCCATCCGTACCAGTAACTCCAATCACCGACATGTTCTTCGACGGATGCCTATAAAACGAAGAAGCTAAAGCTGCTAAAACTGCATTTGTATCTTCAACAATGACAAGTGCTTTGCAACCTAAGGTATCTTCAATATCAATCTCTTTGCTAGCTACAACCGCCACTGCTCCTCTCTTATCTGCTTCACTCAAGAAACTTTCACTTCCTACACAACACACAAAGAGATCTCCGGCACTCACACCGCGCGAATCGTGCTGAATCCCAGTGATTTCGACATCTAAATCGCCGTAAACTGAGATTGGTACCACTTTACTCTCATCTAAAAGCTCAGCTAAGCTCATTTTGAATTTAGGTTCCACAATTCTCACTTTAGATTCACCAAAATCATCCAAATCGAATTCAAATTGATGATCAGACCCAATCTCCTTCTTCTTGTCGATCCTAGTGCTACCTTCCTCATCAACCCAATCTTCTTCATCAGAAATCTCGGTTAATCCAGTTAATTTATCAATTTCATCCAAATCAACAACTTCTTCTTCATCAAGCTCATCAACAACGTCAGTAACATCACGTTCTTCCTCATCTCCCTCCTCAATCTTCTTAGACGACGCCGTTTTCGGAGGATTAGGTTTGAGCAATCCTTGCTTAACAAACTCACTACGTTTCATGGAGATTGCTCTATCGATATCTGAGAACAAATCGCCACCAGATTCTTCATCATCTCGTCCCGTCTCCGTCGCGTCTTCCACATCGGCGATAGCGGAGAGATAAGTGTTCCGATTCTTCTCGAAATCTTCTTCCTCTAGTTTTCGTGCACGAGCAGCTTGACGCTGTATCTGCTGAAACTTCGATACTCCGTGCATTGAATCCTCCGGTGCTTCAGGTGGATCGTCATCTGCAGGGTTCGGGTACGAATTCCGGCGAGCAGGTCCCGCCGCAACCGTGAGATTACGAGAATTTCGAGAGAATGGTAAGAGAACTGGTTTGTAGGAGAAGGAAGAGGTGGTTCCAGTTAGAGAGAGAAAGACTGGGTGAGGAGAGAGAAAAGTGAACGCCATTGGAGAGAGAGAGAGAGACTGAGAGAAAGCAAGCAGTGAAAGGTTTTTCCAGGGGATAAGAGTTGGTTTTGCGCTACAAAACGGTACGTTTAAAGAAATCAAAAATGGTGCGTTTAGCGTTTCAAGTGTGATAGTAAAAAAGGTAGAAAATTACAACGGCTGTAATTACAATTTACCTAAACATAAACTTTTAAATATTATCTTCTCAATCTTCAACACCATTCATTATCGCTGCGAAACTTCCTGATCACACCACTAAAAATATCAAAACCATTATTCGAATTTGGTTGCAAAACGCATAAAAAACGCCGATACGACGCATAGTAAAATGATGGGCTTGTAAGCCAGTATCATGGCCCATAATAGGAGCCAACTATCTGTATTTTTCTACAGATAATATTTGAGAAATATTTTGTTTGAAGAGAAGACAAAAAGTTGCTTAATGATTGCTATAATGCTATGTTGTTGCAGAGAAGTGAGAACCAAACAAACGTTTTATTTGAATTATTTATAGTGAACGAAAAAGATTAATGGCTCTTGGTTTTCTGACATAAGAGGTTGATTTAATTTCTTAAAAAAGCTAATATTTTTATCTATCGTTGGCCGAAGTTTAGATTCCGAATAGAGTATGGATGTAAAACAGTAAAAGAGTCGGAATTGTATCCAAAATTTCATGAAATTTGATATTATTTTATCCGTTATGCATCCAAATATGTCCCGCCATGTACATGTTCATTTAGAGCCTAAGTTATATCAAGTTTTTTTGCACTAAAGTCTATAGTTAGTAGTGTAATGTAGTTTTGTAGGAGTATATGTTTTTCTCTTGTTTTGAGAGCCGTATCTTGGTCGTTGATAAAAACCACATGGCCACTTTAATTTGTAACGTGGACCGACCACCGCCATGTACAGTTGAGTTGGTTTAATACACCCTTTGTGGTCCCTTCGTCTTGGGCCTCACTTCTACACTTCCTCAGCCCATTTTCATAACACGTAACCTACACATGCTATAATGTAATTACTGTTTTCTTTATACAATGTGTCAAATATACAACGAAATTACTAATTAATGAGAGTACTATATGTTATAAATAAATATAGATATATGTGTATCATTTATAGATGAGAACTAGGTGTTCCAAGCAACTTTAACCATATAATTTTCAGTTTGTACAGCAACTTTATCTTTTTTTTTGTTACCAAAAGTCTACATGAACAATATCTATATACGCATGTTAGACTTCATATGTTAACGATAAAAAATGTTAAATACATATGTGATATACAATTTGTCGGTACACTATCTCTAGCTCTAAGAATATAATTCATATACTGTGTTTACGTAATGTGATATAAACGATAAATGATTATAATATGTATAGTAAATTGACATAATTATATTATATTAATATTGAACGGCAGAGAGAAACTTTGGTGAAAAGTTAGATGGATTTGATTATTAATAACATAAGACAAGTGGACAACCACACGTATACCGTTACAAGTCAAACAATCATATTTATGTTCCACCAATTTCTATACAATAATACGAATGCAATCTCAAATTTTAATAAGTCATATTGACTTGAGAGTTAACGTGAAACTAACCCCATTGACTAAAGAGTTAATTCGTTACTGGTGATAATAGGATGAACAGAACAACAATTCCGGTTTGGGTAAATATAGAATAAGTGCAACAGACGAAAATTAAACAGAAAGAATTGATTCATCAATTTAAATCATATGTACTAATTAACACAAAAAAGAGTTAAAGCAATCAATGTCACCATCCAAACTACGACAAAGCACATGTTAATAGCTAAGGGTCTAAATGGTAACCGAGGAATCTGGCTGAATCCGGCTGAATTGCTGAATCTGGCTGAATATATTTGTGTTTTTCTGCGGAATCTGGCTGAATAATTTAAACTTCAAATGGTAACTGATGAATCTGGCTGAATTTTTTTAATAACTAATCAAATAAACTTCTAAAATTATTAATTAGAAAATTATTTTATGAAAACCGACAAAATAACCGAATGAACCAAAATATTTTGGATACTTAAATGAAACCGATGGACAATTATATATCCAAAATATTAGTTGGTTTTATACAGAATAAAAAAAAAAATTCCAAATAAGAAAACCCGTACCGGAATCAAATAGACACGAACCATAATAACCAAAAAAAACTCAAAAATATTTGAAATTATTTTGTTCCTAATCCGTTCTTAATTCCAAAATACCCGAAACCGAACCGAACTTGAACCGAAATTTTAAAATAACCGAATGGATACTAAACTCGAGAACCAAAATATCCAAAACCAAAAATTATAGAACCGAAACCAAACTAAGACCGAACATCCAAGACTATCCGCTATTATCCATAATGAAATCATAATATCAAAAAAAAATTAAAATTTTAATTCTTTAAAAATCCACAAAAAAAATATTAGTTCCAAAAACCAAACTTCAAAATACATTATTTAAAAATACATATCAAAATTCACTAAATGAAATGCATCTGTTGAAGGTTTGATTAATTCAATAAATAAAAGAATAAAGTGGGACTATTATGACAGAACGTCAAAAATTCTACAATAATTCCACAGACACAAATGATGTAACATTTATATCTTCCACAAGAATTCCTCAACAATTCCACAGAAACACGTTACCATTTACAGCCTAAGTTTTCAAACCAATAAAACTAGTTATTTAACTAATCAATATGAGAACAAAAAACACATGTAAATTTCAGATTATTTTATGTAATTCGTTCGCATAACCTCATTAAAAATTATGGTGAATATTTGTAATATATATTACAGACCCGGTAGCAAATACCAAACACGTAAAATAGAAAGAAAAAAGGAACATGCCGTATTGGGATCGGCTACTATATAAATATATGTTATTCTTATTCAGATATTAATTTCTTGATATATACACACACATATTAAATGTGCATGTGTATACACGTAGTAAGACGTAGATGGAACAATTCAAGTCTTTACGTTACTAATTAACAAAGATTAATCTGCAGAAAATAAGACTAATAATATTCATTTAAGGACTCGAGAACCAATTGGTAAATGTCAAGAAAGACTATAATAGCAAAATATTATACGTAATAAATAATAATCATTAAAAGCAGATGTACTACTTATTTCATTATTTGAGTTTGATTCCAACGGTTACATTTTTCGATAAAATAAATTTTGGGCCAAAAAGGTACTACTCCTTTTATTGACAGTGATAAGTTAATGTTTAAAATCACATAAAAACCATGGTAATATTTATGTTTTACTCTATATATATGTATATGTATATAATTTTAGAGATAAGAAGAGGACAGAAATAAAAGCTTTATTTGAAAGCATTGTCTTATATGTGAAACGATCTGCAAATTTCAATGTCTCTTTCATTCTCACGTCCCTCTCCTCCTTTCTCATTTTCTCTCATTTATTTTACAAACTTAAGGAAAAAAAACTATCTTTAATTATTTTTTTTGATTTTAAAAAAAATATTTTCAAATTATTACAGTATAAAAACAAAAATGTACACTATAAATGTCTGGTCGCCTGCAAAAAAAATGTCTGAACATCTAAAACCAAAAGTGTAAATCAGTAAATCTATTGGTCTTTTGATTATTTTCTTTTCATTTCTAAATTCTAATCATTTCCTTTTCTTTTTTACATTTCCTTAAGTTACTTCCTTCATCTTCTTCCTCTTCTTCTCCATAAGCCAAACTAAAACCCTCTTTAATGGCGAGAGGACCCATCTCCAAGAATAAACAGTAATCTTCATTTATTGTCCTTACAAATTTTTCTTTAAGTCCAAAAAAATCCCCAAATTAAAAATCTTTTCTTTTTTAATTACATGAGTAGATGAAGAGACAAGGGTCCCTATAATTTTCTCTTTAGATCTTCAAAACCCAAACCTCAATCATGTTGGTCACTTTTTCTTCTTCTTTTATAATCTATGTAGAAACAAAAATCTATGGTTTTTAACTTTTCATGTTTATCAGTCCCTCCATCATCACAAAGCTGAGTGCTTGATTGGCTCCACAGACAGTCTCTGTAAAGGAAAGTTTGCATTTTTTTTCTGACCCATTTCAACCAAAAAGCTCTGGTAAGCAAATCTCTCTTATATATTGTAAGATACACACACTTATATGGAAAAAGATTACATTTTTTAGGCTAAAAGAAGTTTCTTTTTTTCATGAAGAAGAAGTTTTTTTTATGAAAATCTCAGTTTAGGGTTTAGGGGAAGATATAAAAAGGTAACCGAGGAAGTAAAATTGACAGTTTTGTATCCAAAAGAAGCAATTTTTGGACACTATTAGAATTCTCTGTTTTTGTTGCTGTTACTATGTTTGTAAGATTTTTTTTAAAAGATAAGATTTTTTCTTTGTTTTTCAGGTCTTTGAGAAACGGTTTTACTAAATTGGAGACGAGAGTTTTGAATGATTGGTGAATTTGTTGATCATCAATGGAGAAGAAGCGATCACCGAGAAGTAGCAAGAGTCCTGGACCTGCAATTTTCCCTAAAAGCCCTCTTGTCTACGAGAATTATAAGTCTGGTTGTGGTTGGAAACTGATAAAGTTCTTTGATTTCGGTCACGTCAAATCTGGTAATAAGAGACTTGGTTCAGAGAAGAAGAAATTCATCAGAGATTCTGCTGGTTAGTAGTTTTTTTTAAATCAGTGTTTCTTGGATCATTTCTTAACATGATCTTAGTGTTAATTTGAGTTTTTTTCTTTTTGTAGGTAATGTTTATACTAAAAGCCAGCTTGATTTGCTTAAGAAGCTTCATGAGAAGTGTCAGTGTAATGATGTAAGTTTTTAAAATTGTTAGATTTTGGTTTAGCTTAAGGAGAGATTTGTGAGTGAAACTGAATCTCTTGATTTGTTCAGCGGATTGTGGAAGAAGAGATTTCATGTAAGCCTAAAACAAGGAGAAGATCTTTGAGTTCTGAAAGAGAACTTGAGAAGTATGAATCTAAACCTGTTCAGGGATTACTAGAGAGAGAGATAAGAAGGATCAAGAATCTAAAGGAGGAAACTTGCGATGTCCCTGATAAGCAAAAGCAATCTTCTTTGAGTGAAATTGAGAAGATAAATGATAAGGACAATCAAATAGATCTGAAGAATGGGAGAGATTGTAAGAAGAGTGCAGAGATTAACCTTCAAGCTTGTGTGAATGAAGCTGCTGAAACATTTATTTGTTCGAAGGCGGAGGAGAAGGGGAAAGATCGGTCTAAGCAGTTCATGGAGGCGTTAGATATTCTAAGTTCGAACAAAGAATTGTTCATTACACTCTTACAAGATCCTAATTCATTCTCAGCGAAAAAAGGTCAAGACTTGGAAGGATGTAAGGTAAAGGAACCGCGGGATAACTCTCCATCAAGGGCTGATGATTTGGATAACATTGTTCTCTTGAAGCCTAGATTATCAAGCTCGGTTGACGATAAAGTGTACTTGAGATTCAAACATCTGGCCAAGAAGTTGAAGCTCGTTGTTGGATCTAACAAAGATAGCAATCACGCAGAAAACAAACCTGAAGGTAGCGGTAAAGGTAGAGAAACCGAGGCTGCTGCTTTTAGAACAAGTGTTGTTTCTACAAGTACATTTGGACATAGAAGCCCGGAGTCACCGGTGTTTAGGCGCAAGAAACGGGTTGAATCCGATGTTTTCAAGCTAAGTATCGAGAACGATGTTTTGCCAAGGAGATTCATGGTAGAAAGGCAACAAGAGAGATTAAATTCTTCACCGGTTTATGAGGTTCCTTATGCATTGAGTAGCTTACAGACAAAGCTCAAAGAAAGAAGACAGAAGCTGGAAAAGAAAAGAGAGAGCTTCAAGTTGTGGTCTTTGGACAAAAACTTCGAGGTTTTTGACCCGAATCCATACAATTCTAATCTAAGGTCTCTTGACGGCAATTGTACAGGTAAAAGATTACAGAACCTTTAACAAATCATCTTCGAGCCAATGCAACTAAACTGTTAAAATTTGAATCAGGTTCTGCTGAGTACAAAAGTCTGAGAACTCATGTAGAAGACAGATTCGTGGAAGATAGATGTCTCGAGAGCTCATTAGCAGTAAGTACTGAAGACAAGAGTAGAGATGTCTGATGTTTCTACCCGGATTGGTTCTTTAATTTATGCTTTGAACCCTTGCAGGAGTCGAATTCCAGCCTTGAAAGACAAGAGTGCAACATTCATGACCCGAAACAGGAGCAGGAACAACCGAGTCCTGTCTCTGTTCTTGAGAGGATTCATTTGGAAGACGAAACCGTTATCCCCGGAAATGTGAAAATTTCTAACCTTGGTAAAAGCCCCTGAATCAATGCTTTCATTATTTTCCTCCTTGGATCACAGTTATCTGTTTGATTTACCTGAAAAAGTCTGTTACTTTCTTGCAGAAGAGAAGATTGGATTATCCTTCGATGATCCTAACATTGATCTTGTCGAAAAAGAATCTGTTCATGAGTTTGTGAAAAAAGTTCTTGAAGCTTCAAGATTGAATTGGACTAATCTTATGGCAAGGTGCAACGAAGAAACATCGCTACTCGATGAATTCTCACACGGTAATCACAATGACCAGCTTCTTCTTGTTCTTGATTACACCGACGAGATTCTCCGCGAGATTTACCGTCAAGACATCAAGTTTTGGCCTTTCTCGCCATCGAAGAGCTCGAGAGTCGTCAATCTACAATCATCCCTTAGAGAAAAAGATCTGATTCACGAGACGATGAGACATTTTGACTGGAGTTTACTCTGCTCTGACTCTACTACAAGATCATTGGATCAGATCATTGAAACTGATATAATAAAGCCATGTCTTTGGTTGGATTTTGGTGGTGAATCTGAAGGTGTTGTGTCTGATATTGTGGAAAAGATTCAGCAACAATTGGTGCTTGAGATCTCTCATGAGCTAAGAACAATGCAGAGGAGCATATTATATCGATTAATCTGAATTTCTTCGGATATGTTCCAAAAAATTTTTTGTCTGTATAAAAAAGTATAAAATTTGAGAATCTTCTCTTCATTATTAGTTATCTAATTTAAAAAAGATTCGATCTTTTGATTCGAACTTGGGATGGTTCAAGTAAAAAGCTTCTGATTCGTTGAAAAGGTTTTGACTTTTGACCAATTGAGATTTTGTTATTGGAATTAGGGATTTAGGGTTTTAGCAGCGGCCGGAAATTGTGGGCAAAAAGATTCGAACTTTTTTTCATTATCTCAATTATTAATGACAAAAGATCTCGTCTTTCTCGTTTTCTGTGATTCAGACAAAAGTCACAAAACCCTAGTTGCTGCTTCTGCTCTGTTTTTATAAGCCTCCACTTCCCGCCAAGCCTCTCTTAGCCATAAACAGTGAAAAACCCTAAATCCCTTTTGTTCCTTCACCAAGCTCTAAAACCCTATCCATGGAGACGCCGACGATGAAGCCTGATACTGTTTTGATTCTTGATTACGGCTCCCAGTACACACATCTCATAACTCGCCGTATTCGTTCTCTCAACGTCTTCTCTCTCGTAATCAGTGGAACTTCATCGCTCAAATCAATCACTAGCTATAACCCACGAGTCGTTATCCTCTCCGGTGGACCTCACTCTGTTCACGCGCTCGACGCGCCGAGTTTTCCCGACGGGTTTATGGAGTGGGCAGAGTCGAACGGTGTTCATGTTTTGGGGATTTGTTATGGTTTGCAATTGATTGTGCAAAAGCTTGGAGGTGTTGTTGTGGAAGGAGAGAGTAAAGAGTATGGGAAGATGGAGATTGAAGTGAAGGGTAAATCGGAGATTTTTGGGTCGGAGAGTGGTGGAGAGAAGCAAATGGTTTGGATGAGTCATGGTGATGAAGCGGTTAAGCTTCCTGAAGGGTTTGAAGTTGTGGCTCAGAGTGCTCAAGGAGCTGTTGCGGCTTTGGAGAATCGGAAGAAGAAGATTTATGGATTGCAGTATCATCCTGAGGTATTGAAACTTCTAGAATCTGATATAGTATCATAGTTTTGGATTGGGGTTTAAGTGGATTTAGTGTTTTTGGATGATGAAGTCTGGATCTTTGGCATGTTAGCTGTTCATATCTTAATGAATCTCTGACTCTCTGATAAGTGAAAAATGTGAGACATTTCTTAATTTGGACATAGCTATTTTAATGGTTGGTTAGTGTGATTCTAGAGGCTGAGGAATCTGATATAGTATAGTAGTTTGGATTGGATAGTGGATTTTAAGTTTATGGATGATAAAGTCTGGATCTTTGGCATACTAGCTATTCGTATCGTAATGAATCTGATGAGACTGTTTTTGAATATAACTCGGGACTTCAATTTTATTGACATAGCTATTTAATGGTTGGCTAGTTTGCTTCTAGAGACTGAAGAATTTGATATAGTATCATTGTTTGGATTGGATTTTCAGTGGATTTAGTACTTCTATTTGATTGACATAACTATATCAATGTTTTGTTAGTCCATTGATTTGAGAATTACTCGTGAATGTCGGTAAATGATGTGCTGGTTAAGTGTTGATTTCTTGCTTATGATGAAATGGCTTTTTGTTTGATTTTGCAGGTAACTCATTCACCAAAAGGGATGGAGACACTTCGGCACTTCCTCTTTGATGTATGTGGAGTATCTGCCGATTGGAAAATGGAGGATCTGATGGAAGAAGAGATCAAAGTGATTAACCAAACCGTTGCATCTGACGAGCATGTCATTTGCGCCTTGTCAGGAGGTGTGGACTCTACTGTTGCTGCAACTCTTGTTCACAAGGCAATTGGAGATAGGCTTCATTGTATCTTTGTTGATAACGGGCTATTAAGGTTAGAGAAGAAGTGACTTTCATTGTGATATGCACTTTTAATGTGTTTTTTTCGTTAATTAAGAATGGTCCCTTTTGTAGGTATAAGGAGCAAGAACGTGTGATGGATACCTTTGAGAGAGACTTGCATCTACCTGTTACTTGTGTAGACGCATCTGAGCGGTTTTTGAGTGAACTCAAAGGCGTTGTGGATCCCGAGACGAAGAGAAAGATAATCGGCAAGGAATTCATCAACATTTTTGATCAATTTGCCCAAGAGTTAGAGAAAAAGCATGGGAAGAAACCTGCTTTTCTAGTTCAAGGGACTCTGTACCCTGATGTGATTGAGTCGTGCCCTCCCCCTGGTACTGATAGAACTCATTCTCACACCATCAAAAGTCATCATAACGTTGGAGGACTCCCTAAAGACATGAAATTGAAGCTGATCGAACCACTCAAGCTTCTCTTCAAAGACGAGGTGAGTTACTATTGTCTTTTTACTATCTTTCTTGTCTGCAACTGTCGAGTGTTTGGTATGTGATCTTTCTCTGATTTCTTGTGCAATAAAGGTTCGTGAGCTCGGAAGAATCTTGAATGTTCCCGTAGGATTCTTGAAGCGTCACCCATTCCCTGGTCCGGGACTCGCAGTTAGAGTTTTGGGCGATGTCACCCAAGGAAACGCCCTCGAGGTTCTTCGTCAGGTGATCTCTTGAAAACTTCAAACCGGCTGTATAAATTCTTTGGTTTTGCACTTGCTCATTTACCAAACTCATCTTTTTTTTTTCCCGGTTTTTTTTCATCTCCTCAGGTTGATGAGATTTTTATCCAATCAATCAGAGATGCGGGTCTCTATGATTCAATCTGGCAAGCTTTCGCAGTGTTCTTGCCTGTAAGATCAGTTGGAGTCCAAGGTGACAAGAGAACACATTCTCATGTGGTTGCTCTTCGCGCAGTTACAAGCCAAGATGGAATGACTGCGGACTGGTAAGCTTCTTACATGTCTTAATACCAATGGTTATAGTACCCTATTGATCGTAATTTATTACCGTGTTGATGTGAATACTTGAGGTTTAGATCTACCATGTGGTACTTAGGATTGAGTATTTGGGTAAATGAGATTTAAGGTCGGATTCGTTTAGGTGTTGGGAGTGTTTAAAGTCATGTATTTAGGTATCTAGGTTGTCTCAAACCGGTTGAATGGATCGGATAGTGAAACTTAACAATATTTACTTGCTTTGTTGCAATTTAAGACTCGTTATCCGATCTGAATACAAATAGAGGTACATTGATTCTAAGAGATGGACAAGTATACTTTTATTGGTGTGAATTTTTGTTGAATAGAATTCTTGCGGTGCAAATGAAAACGCAAGTTTATAATGTGACTGTGGGTACTTGATGTTTAAATAAACTGCAGGTTCAATTTTGAGCACAAGTTTTTGGACGATGTTTCCCGGAAAATCTGTAACAGCGTTCAAGGAGTTAACCGTGTGGTTCAAGACATAACATCAAAGCCTCCTTCAACAATCGAATGGGAATAAAGTAAAAACATAAAATTGAGTCTTTTATTTATGGGTGTCTGCAATTCTTCTACCATGTAAAATAGATTATCATCAAACAATGATGGTGAATTGGTGATGGTGTTTATCATTATTATTATTAGTAGACAATGGTTTTCTGGTGAAATAAATGAGTAATTGGTAGACAATGGTATCACACTTTTTGGGCCTGTTGCTTATTGGGTTTTAGCCCGGATGATCAAATTGGTGTGTTTGTATGCAACAAGCATTCATTTCCAGGGAATAGTCATATCAGTTAGGTCTTGATCACCCTCAGTTCTGGAAAAATATATACATGATATAACCGAATTTATACGTTCAAGATGTAGCTAGATTAATCATTACATAACCGGCCTTGTATACACTAGTTGTGTTTGTACATTTCTACGATATGTTAATCCTCTTCTTCTCCTTGCTTTTCAATAGCACTGTAGTACATCTTTTTCTTGTCTTTTTAGCTTTTCCAAGTGCAATTTGGGAAGGAGGATATGAACTAGAGACTGATCCATATTGAGTTTCATGCTATGGTTTCGTAACTTTATGTCGATAACGAAAAGTAGGTTAAATGTAGTCTTCTTTCAATAGTCGGTATTCAAATCCAGTTTGTATCTTAAACCTCAGCTTCATCAATTCATGGATCTCCTTAATGGCCACCTACCATGCCAACCAATCGCATTAAAGAACTACCAATTCTTAAGTTTCTTCTAAATCAAGAAATTTTCAACACAATTTTCTAACGCCACATTATGCATTTTCAATAAAGATAACCTCTTACTAAAATGAGAGAGTTACTTTGATGCTACCAAACGAAATCCAAATATAGTCCAAGTCCTTGTGCTAAGATTTTCTTCCTTTATTTTTTGACATAAAAGTTTTATTTAATTGGTAACACATGGTGAAGTGAGATCTCAGTGGCGTTAGATGCAATTATTTGAAATGACATTACTTCTTTTCTCTATAAGGCAGTGTATTTTGTGAACACTTTTACCAGCTTTTGACCACCAATTCTATCTTTAACTTTTCTAAATAAAATTTTAAAAATTTACATTAACTTTTCTTAAAATACCTAAAGAATATTTGAAGTGAGATTGAAGATTTAGTATATTAAAATCGGACTGTAGTGTCTCTTTAGAGATTTAAGATTTTACTATAGTGTTTTTGGTCGAACTTGAAATATTTCGTTACATATACTTTTGCAAATGTTACTTTTAGTTTACTTATGTTCAACTTTTATTTACTACTACGAGTGTCTCATTTTGCATAATTTAATTTCACAGTATATTAGTATGCTAAGGAACTCATATTTGTTTTTTTCTTATTGTCTTCTTATACGTTATGAGCCAAAAGGAATTCGATTTTACAAGAATTCTAAAGGATCTTCCAAAACTTCAAAATCACAAAACTCGGTTAGAATCACTGAGTACCGAAAATTGGAAAACTAAACCGGAGAAATAGCTAATTTTGTCAATCTAAACCGTGAGACCTCAACATATCCATGCAACCCTTTGAAGTGCCTCTTGGATCATTCCTGTTGTTGCTATTTTTGTCCCTTTATGCTGCAACCAACATTAAAACTGTATATATCAAATTTCGATTAACTCATATTCCGGTTAAATAACCCTAATTAAGCTTGGATTAACGACTGTACCTTGCAGTTAACGGTTAAGCAGAGTAAACCGTCTCCAGTTGACGATTGTACTGAGTGAGAATCCAAGTTAAGATCACTAATCACATCCATTATCTCAAGTAATATCCCTTCTCTCCAAGCACATCTAAGCTCAATAACCACCTCGTTACCTAATGAACTGATCCTTAAGTTATCGGTTAGACCAGCATAACCGGTATCATTCGGTTCATCTTCTCCTACATTCACATCACTCCCCTTCCTCTTGCTGTTCATACAATTCGCCGATGCTCTTTCTTCCTCATCCTCCGGTTTCTTCCTCTTCATCATCGTCATTCGCGTCTCTGTATCGGCAGATTCTCTACAAGATTCCAATTCTTGAACCCTTTTTTGAAGTTCTTGAAGATACTCAATTGTATCATCAAGAATCGACACTTTATCAATCTGTAGAATCAGAAAGAGACTCAATATTAGTTCCTTCAAAACATAATATTTTAACATGTAACGCAAAGTTTCTTTTTATAATCAAGAAGTAAATATACAAGATAAACCTAACTGAAACAGAATTGTTAGAATCGGTTACCTTACTAATTGTAGGAATGATTGATCTCAATGTCATGAACCGTTCATTCAATTTTTCACGGCGTTTCTTCTCGGACAACGCATGGTTCCCGGTTTCTTCTGGTGTGTCCGGTAACAACTCTTCTTTCTTGTTCATCAGAGGAACTTCGAAGAGTATCTTCTTTATCATCTTCTGCGATTTCTCTCCCAACGTTTTCACGGATGATGATCGCTTCCACCTTGTGAAGCTAGACCGCTTATCGAAGTTCTGAAACTGCGGTCCGAGTATTAGCTGATGCGTTGTTTTGAAAATCGTCGAGATCACCCCTTGGTAATGAACATCATCGTCCATATTTACATGGTTACTCTGTTCTTGAATCTGACCTAACCGTTGAACCCTACTCTTCCTTGGATCACAAGCAACTCTCCCGGTTGTTCCAACAAACGTTTGGGAAACGCAATCGCTAGAGTTTAACGATTGGTGAATGCAGTTACTGAGTTCTTCACCAACAAACTGCCAGCTTTGTACCTGAGACGCACCACCATCGTTGATGAACGAATCATGATCCTCTGCTTCTTGCTCAAACCCGCTAGTGGAAGTTGTCGGAAAAGCTTCGGTTCTAAACACCGGAGTGTATTTATCGTCGCTTAAAGGATCAAAAATTTCTTGATAGTCTGATCTTGTCGATATTGTAGTATAAGGAGGAGCTTCAAGGAACAACGTCTTCACGCATTGTATCACGTTCAAGTCCTCTTTAATCTAAAAGAACAAAAAACAATGAGTAACAAAAGTTTTTGGGTACTTTTAAGAATATTTTCATAGTGTTGGGGCAATTCTAGAAGACATAGGCTTACATGTTCGGTTGTGCCGATCTCAAGGACTCCTCCAAGAAACGGGAAGCAAACCACTGTTTGAAGCGAAGCACTCTTTAAAGAGCAAAACGCCAAACGGAAAAAAAAGGAGCGTTTTAAGTTATAGCGTTCTTGACTTACTTTAGCGTTTCCAATTGCAAAAACTTACTTTAGCTAGAAGAGAACGAGTGAAGACTTTGCTATCGGCGGTTTCAGCGTTACAAAGCCATATTGGTTCTCCGTTGGATAATGCTCCTCCTGGGATGCTACAATAAAAGGACGGAAATACCCCTTATTTTATTTTTCTTAATGGAAGAACAACATTTTTGTACGACTTTTCTTAAAAAAGTTATGAATAGCAAATGTATCATGTAAATGAAGTAGAAACTTAAACTCTTTATGTCGAATTCTGAAGAAGCTCACATGGAAGACGAGAATTGAAGGAGACAAGCTAATAAAGGGTGTTCTTGTCTTTTTTTATGAGACAAAATAAAACATACCTTCCTCATAAAAAAAAATTGATCTTTGGAATTTTTTGATATATTTCACAACTTCTAATAATTGAACTACAAATTAAATAATAGAAAACTAATATTTTTATATTTAAAGATAAGTTTATGTGTTTTAAATGTGAAATGAAAGGAGTATACTGTATTAGAGATGGAATAGAGGAAAAGACGGAATTACCCTTCACCAATGTTGAAGACGAAAGACATGCATACTAAGTAGTACCACTCGGTGTCGGTGAGGTCCTCCGGTGAGAGTGCGGCAGCGGAAGCTCGTATAGTGACCTGAGAGCCACCGGAAGTTGAAGATTCAGCGAGGGAGAGAGAATCATAAAGCTCTCTAAGCTGCTCACTTCTCTCAAGACCTAACTGGTCAACTTTGACTTCTGCTGCTTGAATCGTCTTCCTTGTCTTAATGTCTCCATTGTAATATCCATCTCCCCACTCCAACACTCTTCGTTCAGAGAAAACAAAAATAAGCAAGAAAAATTGGATTAATCGAGAAAACAGAACAAAAATCGAAATCTTGAAGTAAGGATAAAGTTTTATCTGAGTTTTGGATTAAAATCAAGAATGTCTAAAGAAAACTTTATTTTCAAGAAAAGTTATTTTTAAGGATAAAGATTTGGAGATTGTACCCTGGTTGAGAAGCAGAGACAGACCAGAAGATTCCATAACTCCATTGAATGTTTCGAACTGAAACTGCGAGCTGTTTCTTTAGATTTTCCGGCACCGTTCTGTTTTCTCCGGTGGCCATTGTTTCTTCATCCCCATGTAACAAACAAACAAACAAACAAAGATCAGATATTTTGTCAACAACAAAACTTTGTTGTCTTTGAATAAATCAGAAGACAAACAGAAGTGATTTAAAGGTTATGACTAGTCATGAGTTAGTGAGTTTTACATGACATTGGTTTGGTTTCCTGAGGAAGAAGAAGACAACAAAACCCAGAATATATATATTTATTTGTTTAACCTTCTATAATGGGAAAAAAGATTAAATATTTGTGACTTTGAAGTTACTATTTGTTGTGGTTGCTGGTTGGATTGAGCTTTGAGTCGAGAGAAAAAGGACGGTGTCCGAATCTCTTTATGGATACTTATTTAGGTGTGTGTACACTGTATATTATCACAAAACACTGAATTTTACGAGGAATTTAAAATAAATATATAAAAAATAAGTGGTAAAATAACAAAAGTAGTGTGTCTGCTAAGTGCTAACCCTTTTGAATACGGTGTTCCAAGCACCACTCTCTTTTTGGAAATTTATTTTTGTTAAAGAAATTCATATAGTTCTTTTTCCTTCCCTAAGATATTTTTTCTATCAATGATATGTTTTCTATCTTTTTTTCGTAACTAATAAATTATGGGTCTTTAGACTTAAGTCCACAATTTTCTTGGCTCTGGAATTAAAATAGTAAATTAGTATTTTTTTTCGTTGCCAAATTTAACATGATAACAATATATTTGAAGAAATTCATAATTTTGTATTCGATGTGATTCGGCGAATAACTAATCAATCAGGTGAAGCAAAAAAAAATTTCAATTTAGTTTTCCAAGTATGCAAAATTGCAAAAATATGTTACATAGCTCAAGTCTCAAAACCTAATTTCTCATTCAAATTTTTAAGTTTTGACTATTTTATTTTTAATGGATTTGCTACGTGAACAAGCACGACAAGGCGTATGAGTCCTACATTTTAAAAACTAAACACCCCTTAAAAATATGGTGTATAGTCGAAATCAATTAATTGATTTATTTGTATTCAACAGTACACTCTATAGTTCGGAAAGTTATCATGTAAGTGCGGATGAGGTACGATAAATTGTAGAAAGTAAACGAGACAAGAAATTTGTTAACGAGGTTCGGTTTTTCCTACTCCCCGGGACCAAGTCCAGATTCGATTTCACTAGAACAAGAAAGCAAATTACAACCAATTCGCAAACGCGTAAAACAAGCCCAACCCTCTTGATTTACCGCTCCCTTCTATAACGTGAAACCTTAAGGATAATCTCTACCCTTAACTAAACTCCTCTTGAGTCTAGATTTAATCAGGATAACCTAACCCTTAGCTAAACTCCCCTTGAGCCTAGACTTCAAAACAAAACCACTTGATCACACAAGCACAAACCGCAAAACTAAGTTGCACACAACCTCACCGAAAGCTCTCAAAGATTTCTTCTTTATGCCTCAGCTCTCTTGCTTCTCAAAGACGTCCTCAGCTCCTCCTTATATAGCCAAAACGATTTTCTAATCACCATAGGAGAAGATTTCCAATTTCAATAAGAAAAAGTAAATTTCCTTTTATACTTTTCCTTTTTCTCTTCAAACTCCACTTTCATCAAGTCTTCCAGATCTCTTTAAGTCTTTTTTCCTTTGTGATTCATCCTCTAAACACGCTCCAAACACATCTTCTCAAACCTTCTAGAAACCGACACTCACACAAAAACAGTCGCATCTTGACATACTTCTTGAATCATTCAGAAACTCCATCAGACAAAATCTTGTATTACTTCTTGACTCAGTCAACAACTTCATCAGACTGCAGCTACATCTTCATTCTCCCCCTTTTTGACTATGTTTGTGAACTCAACAGTTCTAACTCCAAAACAACATCACGAAACACATCATCATTCTCCCCCTGAATGAGTCACAACATGGTCAAAACTACTTGGAAAGTTCTCCCCGTTTTGCAATACGAGGTTGATAGCCTAGTACACCACCTCCATAGAAATCATCTTTCCTAACCCAAATCTTCCTGCGCCTTAAGCCTTCATGACTGGATTCTCGAATGAATCTGAAACAATTCCTCTTAATATGCCCTTGAACTCCACAATGATAACATGTGGGACCATGAAATCTCACATCATAAGCATTCTCCATTCGATTTCTCTCCCTCAACAATCTGAAACACCTTGGCCTAATATGCCCAACAACACCACAATGATGACAAACAGGTCGAAAAATTCGTTGAGGTGCATTCTTCAATTCTGGATTTTTCCTTAAAGCTGATGCAGTCTCTGCTACAGTTGCAGTTTCTGACACACTTCCTGAACCAGACGTGATTTTTCCACCATAAACAAACACCGGATCTGATTTTGGTAGTTTTCCTTCAAATCCAAGGCCACACTTATCAGTCTTGCCAATATTCAGAATATGATCCAACTTCTTTGTGCCATTATTAAGCATCCTCAAATTCTTTTGAGTTTCTTCAAGTTGCACTTTAGCTCGTGATGCTTCTTCTTCTTTTTCTGCTGCATATTTTTGTGCTTCAATGACTTTAGCCTCTAACTTAAGTTTCTCCTTAGTTAACACTGAATTCTCCTCAACCATTTTAAGCCAATGCTCATATAAAGCTCTATAATTCTCAGCAAATTCTTCATCATCAATACTCTCTGCATCACTCTCGCATTCATCGTTTTCACTTTTAAGTGCAGGTCCTGTTGGAGACACTGATGCAGACCCTGTTGCAGATGCTGAAGCAGACCCTGTTGCAGATGCTGAAGCAGACCCTGTTGCAGATGCTGAAGCAGACCTTGTTGCAGACGCTGATGCAGAGACTGACGCAGAATCTGTATCTGAACTAGGATCGAAAGTTGTAAAAGCCACAAAATTCTTCAGATCTTCTTCTTCCTCATCTGAATCAGTTTCAGAATCACTAGTGACAACATTCATGGCCTTCTTCTTATGCTTTTGTAGATTGGCGCATTCCGAACGAACATGTCCATATCCTTTGCATTCAAAACATTGCACATTCTTTGATGAACTTCTCAAATCTTCATCAATTCTATCCTTCCTCTCTTTTCCCTTTCGTTTCAGATATTTAGTAAACTGTCTTGACAACATAGCCATTGAATCTTCAGTTGATGATCCCTTAAGAGCAACTCCAATGTCAACTTCCTTCTTCACTTCATCTACCTTCTTCATCTTTCCCTTAGTTTCATATGCTTTGCTTAACTCAAAAGCTTGAAGAATCCCAACAAACTCATCAAAAGCCATCTCATCTAGATTATGAGCTTCTTCAACTGCAGAAATCTTTGACTCAAATTTTGCAGGCAATGATCTCTTCAACTTCTTCACTAGCTTTTTGTCCTTGTAGACCTTTCCAAGAGCAAACGATTCATTAGATATGTCACATAACTTTGCACTAAAATCAGCCACAGTTTCCTCTTCTTCCATCCTTAGATTCTCAAATTGCGAAGCCAACATATCCAATTTCGTTCTCTTAACGCTTGTAGTACCCTCAAACATATTCTCCAATGTCTTCCATGCTTTTTGAGCTGATGCACATTGAGAAATCAACTTAAAGCGGCTTGAATCAATAGCATTGTAAATCGCAGTCTTAGCCTTAGAATTGCAACTTGATAGCTTTTTCTCTGCAGCAGTCCACTTATCTCTTGGCTTGAGACTTACAACTCCATCATCATCCGTAACTTTAGGAGCCTCCCAACCAAGTTCAATTGAATTCCAACAATCTTCATCAAGATTACTAATAAAAGCTTGCATACGAACCTTCCAATATCCATAATTTGCTGAATCAAGAAGTGGTGGTCTTGTCATAGACGTACCTTCCTTGTATGACTCCATCTCACACGATTCTCAGCTCTGTCTTACTTTCTGAACGATCTCCTGAACAATCTTCTGAACAATCTCCTGAACCTCACCCTGATCTACCCGAAACAAGACTAAATCTCTATCGAGAACCCGCTCTGATACCAATTGTAAGTGCGGATGAGGTACGATAAATTGTAGAAAGTAAACGAGACAAGAAATTTGTTAACGAGGTTCGGTTTTTCCTACTCCCCGGGACCAAGTCCAGATTCGATTTCACTAGAACAAGAAAGCAAATTACAACCAATTCGCAAACGCGTAAAACAAGCCCAACCCTCTTGATTTACCGCTCCCTTCTATAACGTGAAACCTTAAGGATAATCTCTACCCTTAACTAAACTCCTCTTGAGTCTAGATTTAATCAGGATAACCTAACCCTTAGCTAAACTCCCCTTGAGCCTAGACTTCAAAACAAAACCACTTGATCACACAAGCACAAACCGCAAAACTAAGTTGCACACAACCTCACCGAAAGCTCTCAAAGATTTCTTCTTTATGCCTCAGCTCTCTTGCTTCTCAAAGACGTCCTCAGCTCCTCCTTATATAGCCAAAACGATTTTCTAATCACCATAGGAGAAGATTTCCAATTTCAATAAGAAAAAGTAAATTTCCTTTTATACTTTTCCTTTTTCTCTTCAAACTCCACTTTCATCAAGTCTTCCAGATCTCTTTAAGTCTTTTTTCCTTTGTGATTCATCCTCTAAACACGCTCCAAACACATCTTCTCAAACCTTCTAGAAACCGACACTCACACGAAAACAGTCGCATCTTGACATACTTCTTGAATCATTCAGAAACTCCATCAGACAAAATCTTGTATTACTTCTTGACTCAGTCAACAACTTCATCAGACTGCAGCTACATCTTCATATCATTCATTGAAATTTTGACAAAAAAAAAAAACATTCATAGAAATAACACTTGTCAAATCCAACCAAACCAATTTGCCACCCATATAATCAATGGTTTATATTGTTACTGAAGATTTACTTATTTTTAGATAGAACAAATCCTAATGGTGAAACACGAAGAAAGACATGAAATTAATGTTATGCCTCGAGGAGCTACCCTATATACAAACAGACAAGCTTCTAGTATTGACTAAAATACTTTGCATGGTTTAACTAAAAAAATAATACTATATATGTTCATTGAGTATATATATATTCTACATTGTTTTCGAATCTTCGGAAATACCATAGAACATTTGTATAATTCAAATAATTGCTAGTAATTAATTTTCCATGCACCTTCATTTTAATTAATCGCAACCTCGTAAATTATTTGTATTAAAGATGCGTACACGAGTCAATTATATATGGAGTCAAACAATAAGGTTATCAAGAACGAGTGAATAGATCTAAAGATAATGGAAGGGTTTAATCTTCTTTTATTCTTCTCCTGACTTCTAATGGTAAGGGATTAATAACGGGTTTTAGCTA
The DNA here is from genome assembly GCA_019202805.1 of Arabidopsis suecica. Lineage (NCBI taxonomy): Eukaryota > Viridiplantae > Streptophyta > Magnoliopsida > Brassicales > Brassicaceae > Arabidopsis > Arabidopsis suecica. Next base: position 624,580 of record CM032906.1, read on the forward strand.
TGTAACCTATGTTGATCAAAATCACGAAAAAATGATATTTAAATGAGATGATTAATAAAGAAGAAACCAAGAGTCATTATTATCATAAGCTATGTGCATGCTCTGAATTAAATCTTCGCATCTCCCAAAATTATCACCCGTAACTAGGACTACTTGTCGTGTCTGTACGTTGAAAAACGGAGTAAGACATTGTTTATTTCGTATGATTTTTTTTTTTGTGCAACATATTTATTGTATGATTATGATGCACTAAGACATTGTTTATGCGTCATATATTTAAGATAAACATGCATTGTTTATATTTTAGTTACGGTGTTCCAAGCGGCAAGAAGCACTCTCTTTCTTGGAATTTTTTTTGAGTTATGAATAGTCTAATTATATATAGATATATTAAACTATATCACATTCATCAATATTTGTTCTTAAACTTGCAAAACGCTAGAAACATAATATAGCAAAATTATAGTTTTTAAAAATCATAAAATAGGAATTCATAAAACATAATAACGTGGTAAATGAAGATTTGTAAATTTATATCAACGTCTGTGTTTTCAGTAATTTCCTAAATACAGTAGTTTTTCTTTGCTGATTTATTTAATTCGTTACATGTCCTAAAAAATATGCATCTAAATAAGTTGTATTTGTACACTGTGAACACACAAACATTAGATTCTGTAGCCTATAGTCTCCGCTCAAAAAGGATCATTTTGACTTTTGCTTAATATATAGAATTTGACTATAAAATGTACTATAAAATACTACAAATTCTAAGAAAAAAAAAAAACAAATTTTGGACAGTACTTTTTATGCCTTAGACCGAAAAAAAGACAAGTAAATATACACTTTATTTTGTTACACATATTAACTAGTACAACTAATAAATCTTTCGTTGTAATATTCAACAAGGCGCAGATGATGTATTGTTTTATCGAGACTGAAAATACAAATAAATTATTCACACATTAGAAATAAAATAAAAATATTGAAAAAATAAAATGAAAGAGATGCTCGCATTTATTGCATGGAACAGAGTCTACTGTTGATAAAAAAAGAGGGATCGAACAGTCCATTTTTTGGGGTCCAGTTTATTTAATTTAGCATTAATAACTTTGTCAGCGCGAGCCACTCTCTATGATTTTGATTCCATCATAAATTATATAACCAACCAAAATTCATATCAAAATTAATTCCTTTAACCCATTACTAAGCTTTGCTTGTAATATTCTAAGAATTCAGATTCATTTTGAATAGTACCTTTCACGTAATGCATGTATGTAGGATCTTCTGTCATTGTCTTATATATTGTCTTTTTGCATCATAAAAATATATTGTCTTTTTACGTATACGTACACAAATAATAGATTTCCATTATTTGAATTCACATATTACATATATATACGTGTTTAAGTTAGATTATAATTCAGTAGTTTCGGGTTTTTTAGCTATGTTCCATCAGCCAATCAGTTTGATTTACGGTGGTTAGATAAAATTAACAAAAAAAAACACAAGAAAATTATCAAAATATGAAAATGTAAGCACAAATGTAATTAAAATTCGTTTGTACGTTTTAAACAGTCAAAAGTAACTAAAATACAACTTGTTCGTTAACAAATGTCAAATGGTTTTTGCATGAGAGATATATGCAAACTATTTAATTAACTTAATTTTTTCCATCTATATATACATTTTTGGAGTACATTTAGCAAATAAATCCTGGAGTTCCACCTTATTTACGGATGAATGCCACTGACATTAATTATTTAAATTTGAAAAAAATTAATTAAAGATATTACCAACACGATTTCGAGAATCATAAAATCAGATCTTCCTTAATTTTATGAGTCATTAAATGTGATAATCTTTAGAAAATATTTCTCTGTAAAAAAAAATCCACATAAGGAAGGCATTAAAATCGACACTAACAATTAAATAATTTAGATATTCAATTATTTTAAGATTCTTATATCTTATTTGATATTTTTGTTTTTAATATCTCATTCTTTAATTACTACGTTTAGAATTTATTGGTTGTTACCTATTTTTTGGTGATATTTATTGGTTGTTACTTAATAAGTAATTAAGGTGCGTTTATTTTAGTTAATATCTAATTTAAAGGATTTGTTTTCTTTTATTATTAATAAACGAACAACATGTATAGAAATAAAAGATTTTTCTTGCGACTCCATATTAAAAATATTAAACTCTTATTTTCTACATTTCTTACACATAATATCCTCTTATTCAATAACAAGAAATATATATTGCATATTTTTAAAAATATTGATAATATTTAAATTATATAAAAGTTTGTAATATTAATAATATTTTAACTCTATACAAATTCAATCTATATATACATTTTTGGTGAAGATTTGCCCTCAAAAATCCTTTTACAATTTCAATATTGTACATTTAGTCCCTACAAATAAAATCTGGAAAAATATATGTCTTAATCAAATTTATAAATCAATAAATAAACTCTTAAAACATTTCCTATTTTTATGGTTACGAGATATCAAATCCTAACATATATAAGTCAAATATTCGAAATTAAAACTCTTTATCACAATAATCTCGGGCATATCTACGAAATTTAAACAACTAACCAAAAACTAATCCTAATCAAACCTTAATTACCATTTTTTTATAATCAAACCTTAACTATCAAAATATGAAAATCTTAGCATAATAAATTCTCCAAAAGTAAATGTACCCACAATTTTCGGCGCTGGGTAAGTTAATAAACGAACTAAATCAATCAGTTTCCATAAATATCGAAGCAAATCTTTCCAAACAACCGAATAATTAATGTGATTACAGTTACTTATTCACAGATAATCCTTTCCGTGATTTTTTTCACACAAAATATTGATTACAACAATTTTATAGAAAATATTAATTACAGATATATTCTTCATAGTAGTATATTCCAAAAAAAATCCGATTCAATATATTTTGTTCCATTTTAGTTAAAGTATCAAATATTTTCCTTGGTCACCAAGAGATTTATGACCTAATGTGTGACGCCTATATATACTCTTTACTCTTTACCATTACCTCTCATCTCATTTTTTAAACACATTATAGCACGTAAAGATAAAACTCTCTACACATTCCTTTGTATATATGGCTTATTACACGTTCTTTAGTCTTTACCATGTTTTTATGTTAGCACCATTAACCTCATCTTTATTTTGTTTGTTTCTATACGTAGACGAAACTCATAATGTCTCTGAATATAGGATTGCTAATGGCCGGTGCAAAAAAAAAGGGAGAATTGGAGGCTCGGATCACTGCTTTGATAAGTGATGTTAAAAATTCAGGTTAGTGATCTCAAATTTTAATACATCAAAGAATGAAATTAGCATGGCACATTGCTAACAGTTTTTTTTTTTTTTTATCAAATTAACTATAAGAGCTAAATTTTATCAAAAACCATAAAGTTATGAAGATCAAAATTAAAAAGTCAAAATTTTCCCACGGGTCAATATCTAAATGTATAATTGAGATACTAAATTACATATGTTTTATGGGTTAAATCTAACAATCCAAAAGTGTAATCATATAGCTTTAATACGAAATATTTTTTTTGTTTGTTAAAATCCAACATTGTTATATATACAAATTCAAAATTTTATAAATAATTATACTTTATTAAAATTTAAATATTATAATTATGTAAACTTTTTAAAAAGTTAAACTTTATAAAACGGTTTAAAGATTTATAATATTAAATTTTTTATAAAGTTTCAAATATTATAAATATTTGAACTTTATATGAATTTATAAGAAGTTTAAATATTATAAATATTAAAAAAAAGATATTAATACAGGACGGTATACTACACGTGAAATCCTAGATAGAACAATCAAAATACAATTATGAAGTTTGGGTCGATATTAACACTTTTATGAAGTTTCAATTACTATAAATATTGGAATTTTATAAGAAAATGATAAAATGATGTTTAATTTTACGGGACGGAGTTATATGGTGAGATGAGTTATGGTCAATATTAATATCACGGGTGAATCCTAAAATTAACAATCAAAATATACTTATATAATCTTAAACACTAAACAAAACAAAGAATATTAACAAAACAAATACAACTTAAAATTCATTTTTTGTTATAAAATATCGTCCCGCGGTGTACCGCGGGTCAATCTCTAGTATATATATATATCTATATATATATCTTATGGGAACCTTTTAAAAGAAAACTTTTAAATTGACTTGAATTATATATCTTTTAAATAAAAGTATTATTAAAAAGAAAAATAACTAAATGATGTTTAATTTCACGGGACGGTTAATATGATGGGACGGTTTTGGGTTGATATTTATAAAAGATAGTATACCACGGGTGAAATTCTAAAATTAACAATTAAATTAATCTATCAAACAAATTACATTTTGATTTTTTTAAGAAAATATAGTCCCGCGGTGTACCGCGGGTTAAAATCTAGTTAGAATTAATTTTTAATTATTAAGGACATTGAAATTAAATTCCGCTAAAATTATTGACCACGTGTATGGTCATAAAAAATTCTGAATTCATGATTCGATCAATATTAGAGCATGAATATCGGTTGAAATGTTGAGTATCTTAGACAAATCTTAGGATTAAAGTTGATTAAAAATAATCAAACCAACATCTTAAAGCTAAGATTTGTATCTAAGTTAAGATGTTTTTCTTAACTTAAGATGTTGCAAGGTGTCACTTTGTGATTGGTTAAAGTATATAAATTTTATTTTTATATTAATATTTTTTTTTCTAAGAACCACATGTTAAGAACCTACCATTAATCACACAAAAATCTTAACCCAAAAATACTATCTCTTACCCATCACTTTTACAAATATATTACTTAAATATTCCTAAGATTTATTTCTAAGATACTACCAATAATCATGCTCTTACGACCTACTACATAAGATATGGTGTAATTAACCACATTCTCTTGCTATTTATCACATTAAAAATTATATATTTTTATTCATTATTTACTCCACCACTATTTTCCACGTTCTATGGATGATCATAGTGGAGCCACGCATGAACATGGCAAAAATAGAAATATGCACATGGCAATATATATACATTATCGACGTATGTGTCAGTCAGGCCAATCCAACTTTGTTGTGGTATATAACTCTAAGCTCGAACAGATCCGAAGATATTCTTTCGTTCTCCTTTGACCTGATGAATGATCATGACGCTAAACTTGATGATAATCCTAAATCATATAGTATAATTTCTTTTTGTCGATAAATGATTAGTTATCTTTAATCTTAAATCATTAATTAGCAAAATTTTACTCAATTTTAATCATAAAAGCAAATTTATAAGCTAATTAACACATATTTTCCATTGAACAGTCCACATATATATTACTTATGGTGGAGTTCGATGTTTAACGATATGTAATTCAAATATAAAAGTCGAACTATATATATTTTTTTCTATGATAAAATTTTGAAATCCAACATCTCTAAACTATAATGCATTAAATAGATCATATTTATCTGAATAGACTAGATAAGATTAGGCATACTAGCTCAAATGCTGGTAAGATGGTGAAAATGTTGATGGATATCCGATCCAGTTACTTGTGAAAAACAGAGTAGCAACAGGGGATAAAATGATTAAATAGAAGCAGAACGTGGATGCGAGCTGTATACATATCTTCTGCAAAGACCTGCTGGAAACAAGAGATCACTTGTTTTTCGAATGCCCGTTCTCAAGAAATGTGTGGGAGGAGCTGGTCAGTGGACTACTCATAGACACTTTCTCCGAAAAATGGCTAGAGATCATGAAGATGCTTGCGGGAAAAGACATTGATCAAACCAAAGGATTTATACTCAAGTATGTATTCTAGAACACAATCCACTCCATTTGGAGAGAGAGAAATGGTAGGAGGCACGGAGAAGAGCCAACTACGACAGAGATGATGGTGAAGTTAATCGATAAAAATCTTCGAAACTGATTAAGCACCATAAGGAGAATGGATGATGCAAAATATCCGAGTGGACTTCAGATGTGGTTTGCAAGACAGCAACATTGAGATCACTATGAATTTGTTTTGAAAAGTTTTGCATTCAAATGTAAAAAACGTTTATTTTATTTTGAATATAATTTAATATTAGATTAAAAAAAAATTATATATCCGATCCAGTTGGTCCGAGCATTCGATATTTGGGCCCAAATGGGCCGAAACTAAATTGGGTCGAATATAAAAAGTTGAAATATCTCCAAACATAATTTTGGATGGAAAAAGCGGGAAGTCGAGAGAGTACCTTATTTCTAATTTTCTATAGCGAGGGTAGGGCCCACCAAGACCATATTAGCGTAAAGCAAAATCAAACAATTAGGAAAAAAACATTTTTTCGAAATTCGAACCGTAATTAGCCTTTGTTTTTCTCGGAATCTAAAAGGAAAAAAAAAATAGAGAGAAAAACAAGGAGGAACAGTGAGCAAAATCGTGCGACTGGGAAAATTTTCGAATTTTTCTTCTCTTCCGGCGAGGGATTCAAACTTCCGCCTCCAATTTCTCGCCGTGAATCTGAGTTTTCTTCGTGGAATTTTAATAAAACCAGTCGTCATTCTCCGGTGTCTCGACTCTCGAGAGGTTTATCTACAAGCTTCTCATGGCGTTTTAGGTTCGTATCGTTTTTTGTTGCCTTTGTTTCTGTGTCACAAAAGCGTAGAATGGTTTCTTAGGGTTTTTGACTGGATCTGCGTGATTTTGGTGGAATTTTGAGCTTATTTTATGGGTTGATTTGGTCGACATTGTGGCTATTTTTGCTAAGCTAGATGTTGAAATGTGGGAACAAACTTCATCATTGTTTACAATTTGAAGCAATTTTGGGCTGTTTATCTCTCTAATTGGAGGACTAGTCTTATCTGAAATTGAAAGCATTTGATAGGCATTTTATCATAGGAGGGTTTGGTGTAGAATGATGAAGTAAGGTCTTTCATGATTTACCATGGATTAGGAATTAGGAAGTATATGTGAAAACAATTAATATTGATGCTTACTTTGTTGTTGGCTTACTGGTTCATTTAGGGTCTTCTCACTACTATAATTCTGGGAGTCGCGTAATCTCTGAGTTGAAATGAGCAGTCATCTGGGACAGGACGCCAATATGAATGGTGTCTATGTTCGATCAGATGTGTCTAGCATGCTGAGTTTTGACGGATCAGAAAGTCGTGAAAGCGATGATAGTAGGAAAGGTAATTTCTTCGAACGCTAATTCATATAAATCCTCTAATTTTATCTTAAGATTGAAACAAGTTTTTGGAAACAGTTGTCTTCCAGAACTTGAGTTATGACAGGATTATTCGAGCGAATATAAAGTATAACTGATTATCTTGAATGAGTCGATTTTTCTTGCTTGATATGGTTTGTAATATTCCAACTGAGCTTTAGCAGAAATGATTGCCTCTCATATTAGGTGTAGGGGGAAATGGGATGATGTTTTTTGTCCTCACTATTTGTCTATTTCTTCTTAATTTCGCCCACAGGTCATCAGAGTTTGGTGGAGTGGTTAAATGAGACACTTCCTTATCTGAAGTTACCATGGGAAGCTTCAGAGGACGAACTGAGAGCATGCTTGAGGGATGGAACGGTCTTGTGTAGCCTTTTAAATCAGCTTAGTCCTGGGTCAATGAGAATGGTACTTGTGAATTTTCATGACCATTTGGCTTATATATCTTTTGTTTTAAAAGCCTTTAGTTATGTGTCATTTTTCACTAATTTATCTGCTGCTAGACTCACCCTCTTTGGTTATTCTATAGGGAGGCAGCTTTGAGCCTGCTAGTGTAAAAATTGAGCGGTTTCTGACTGCTATGGATGAAATGGCCCTGCCTAGGTTCGAAGTTTCAGACATAGAACAGGTTTGTGATGTTTCATGGATATGATTCTTCGTTTCTGTGGAAAAAATTGATTTCTTAAATACATGGAAAGACATGTTGGTTTATATAGAATTATCCCATGTCATATACATAAAGTGGTTCTGGGGTTGCCACTTTTGCTTTTTAATGAATCGAACCAATTCAGAGTAGGTATATATTGATGTTAAAATTAGCCTCGTTTTAGATACTTGTGGGTGCAACACTTTTCTAATCATGGCTATTGTCTGATTTGCTATTTTGATTATACGATTGCATATCTTTTCTTCTCTCTGTCTTTTCTTGTATGTCTCTATTGAGTTATGACTCCTAATAAAAAGTAAAAAGCAGGGGGATATGGTGCCAGTTTTACAGTCCCTTAAGGCGCTTAAAGCAAGTTTTTCCGATGGTAGTTATGATAAGAACTCACTAGCTGCGAGGAGGAGATGGAGCTTGCCAGAGGACCACTCAGATTCAAGAGGAGATGACCGCAACTTTACGGATGGATTCCAGTCGAAGGAAGGATCTGAGATTGATATATCTGATGCTAAAATTTCGGATTTACTTAAATCAAACAGTTTACGAGTAAAGTTTTCTAACATAATTTTAGTCAATTGTGTCCAACCTCGTAATTGCCTCGGTTTCTGATTCAAATGGCATTTCCTTCGCAGAATGCTCCTACTAGGTCACTGTTTGACATGCTGGATAAACTTCTAGATGAGAGTATGACGAAGATGAATGGACATATGTCTCATGTAAGCCGAAGACTGAGCTACTCATAACACCCTTCTCTTGATTCATGTTTTCTGGGTTTGCCTAGATTTTCATTCCTTGGTTCATGAAATATCTCTTCTTATTCTCCATCATGTTTCTCATTGTTTTCTCGTGTGTTGTTCAGGCTATGGCATCTCTCTTGAGCGCACTTGTGCAAGTGATTGAACAGAGAATCTCAAATCAAGCTGATAACCTAAAGAATGTAAGATTACCAAATGCCTTTCTTCCTTGATTTTTCCCGTAATGTATATCATCCTTCTGACTAAGTCATGAAATATGCTTATGTTATGGGTGCAGCAAAATATACTCTTTCGGGTACGTGAAGAAAAATACAGGTCAAGAATAAAGGTCTTAGAAACCTTGGCAGCTGGGACAACACAGGAAAACGAGGTACTATTGTCTCTGGTTCCAGTGTTTCTCTTCATTTTATTTCTGTTTCGCTTACTGAATACTGATTGGTATTGCTATTTTTTGTTGTAGATTGTTACGAACTGTATGGAGCATATAAAGGTAATTGATATTAATATACATCTCCTTCATACATATTTCGCTTTTAGTTTTGTTCTTGCATCTGGAAAAGTTAGTTTACATTAAGCACAATAGTTTTGTGCATATTATCTGTGGAATATAACCTCTAAACCAATCCTAAATTTCGAGAAAGGTTCAGTCTGAGAGATCCTATCATAAAACTATTGTGTGTACGCCTCGGACTTAATAACGCGACTTCATACATCATTTTTCATTTGGATTGTGTATTAGATAATTTAAACACAGATTTTTGCGGTTGTGCTCTGTAGCTTGAGAAAAACAGAATAGAAGAGAGAGAAAGATCAGAAGAAAAAGATGTGGTGAGACTGAGAAAGGAAAAAGAGCGCAGTGATGCTGAGATTCGCAAGCTGAAGCAGGAACTCAAAGTGGTGAAAGAAACACACGAAAACCAATGCTTGGATTTAGAAGCAAAAGCAAAAAAAACTAGAGACGAGTTGGAGAAGAAGTTAAAAGATGCAGAGTTACATGTTGTAGATTCAAGTAGGAAGGTGAAAGAGCTTGAGAAGTTGTGCCAATCTAAATCTCAAAGATGGGAGAAAAAAGAGTGCATCTACCAGAACTTCATAGACAACCATTCTGGAGCCTTGCAGGTTGACTTTATAGATAGTACTGTAAACGTTGGCTACCTATGGTAGTTATTTAAATGATATAAATCTGTGAATTATGCAGGAGTTGAATGCTACTTCGTTGTCTATAAAACATGAAGTCTTAAGGACACAGAGGAAATACTTTGAGGATCTAAATTACTACGGTAAGATTCACTGCTGACACTTACTGTCTACGATTGCTTGGCCTCAATGAATTCATTTCAGAGTACACGGCTTCTTATTTATAATCTTTCTCCTAGGTTTGAAGCTCAAAGGAGTGGCTGATGCAGCGAAAAATTACCATGTGGTCCTTGAGGAAAATCGAAGACTGTACAATGAAGTGCAAGAATTGAAAGGTAACTTAGTCAATGTAATTTACTAATTTCTTTGTATTGAACCATTCAAGAAATGACTTTAGTTCTTTCTCTTGCTATCTAGGAAATATCAGAGTATATTGCCGGATTAGACCATTCCTTCCAGGACAAAACAGTAGACAAACAACTATAGAATACATTGGTGAGAACGGTGAATTGGTGGTTGCGAATCCCTTTAAGCAAGGGAAAGATACGCATCGGTTATTTAAATTCAACAAAGTTTTCGATCAAGCAGCAACACAAGGTTTAAACGTCTTTCCCTCTTATATGTTGTTAGTCTTCTCCTCTATAATATATGATATTCATATCCTGAATCTGTTATCTTATGCAGAGGAGGTTTTCCTAGATACTCGACCGTTAATTCGATCCATTCTTGATGGCTATAATGTTTGTATATTTGCCTATGGTCAGACTGGTTCTGGAAAAACGTATACAATGGTAAATGACAAGCTTGATTTTGTTAATAATATGCTTTCACCAAGGATTATAAGTTTTTCTAACAGACATATTTCTATTTTGCTAACACAGAGTGGGCCAAGCATCACTTCAAAAGAAGACTGGGGTGTCAATTATAGAGCTTTGAATGACTTGTTTCTCTTAACTCAGAGTAGACAAAACACTGTTATGTATGAAGTTGGTGTTCAAATGGTGGAGATATATAATGAGCAAGTTCGTGATATACTTTCTGATGGTGGTTCCAGTCGAAGATATCCTTTTCTAATCTAATAAAGAGACTAAATATTTTTTGCAGTAACATGCATTTATATTTGCGGTTCCATAGAGAAATTGGTATTGGTCTAGTGCTATTAGGTTTTACTAATGTTCTGTGGTTGCGTTGAATACAAAATTTCCTTAACTTGCACACATTAGGGATTTGGAACACCGCCTTACCAAATGGGCTAGCAGTCCCTGATGCAAGCATGCATTGTGTGAGATCAACAGAAGATGTTCTTGAACTGATGAATATTGGACTAATGAACAGAACCGTGGGTGCTACAGCTCTCAATGAAAGGAGCAGTAGATCACACTGGTTTGTATACTTTCTTCTTGAACTTGTATTACCTTCCTTTATGATATTGTCTAATTTTAAGAAGACAATGTTGGCTATCATCTGCAGTGTTCTTTCTGTCCATGTACGTGGTGTTGACGTGGAAACCGATTCAATTTTGCGGGGGAGTTTGCATTTAGTTGACCTTGCAGGAAGTGAGAGGGTTGATCGCTCTGAGGCAACCGGAGAGAGACTTAAGGAAGCTCAACATATAAACAAATCATTATCAGCCCTTGGCGACGTCATCTTTGCTTTAGCGCACAAGAACCCTCATGTTCCGTACAGGAACAGCAAATTGACTCAAGTCCTTCAAAGTTCTTTGGGTAATTATCACTCTTTGAAGACAAGATTGAGATTTGTTTATATTGCATAAAAATGATGTTTGCTTTATGTTGTTGTCTTGTTGATTCCCTTAACTTTTCTTTCTTGTTACTTAGGTGGACAGGCTAAAACTCTTATGTTTGTCCAAGTCAATCCTGATGGAGATTCTTATGCTGAGACCGTAAGCACTTTGAAATTCGCCGAAAGGGTTTCTGGTGTGGAGTTAGGTGCTGCCAAAAGTAATAAAGAGGGTCGAGATGTAAGACAACTCATGGAACAGGTTTGTATTCTCTATCTCGCTCTATCTCTCTCAAGATTTAATTTTGGCTATTGAAAGTCATAGAGAACAAAGGTATTCGTATGACATTGCTTGATATAACAGGTATCGAACTTGAAGGATGTAATTGCTAAGAAAGATGAAGAGCTTCAAAATTTCCAGAAGCTAAAAGGTAATAATCCAACATCTCTGAAACGTGGACTAAGCAATTTAAGGTTGGTGGGGCCTTCATCACCTAGAAGACATTCTATTGGAGCTTCACCTAATGCCCGACGAGGAAAGGCCTCTGGTTTATTTGGAAGAGGAACCTCAGATGTTGACAACTGCTCCGAATATAGCAGCAAACATTCTGATTCTGGTTCACAACAATCATCAGACGAACGTAAACATCGAAAGGATTTTCACCAACCATCTAAGTTTGCTGGAGGGGCGAAAGGAATTGATTTTGATGATGAAGATGTTGAACTCGTAGGCCTTGCAGATGCAGATTCTGAGGAAAGATTGAGTGATATCTCTGATAGTTGTCTTTCAATGGGAACAGAAACTGATGGATCCATAAGCAGTGCAGTGGAGTTGACTCTATTCCCTGAAACTGCTAAGCCTCTTGAAATAACAGAACGACCTGAAGCACACATGACCTCTGAGAAACCCGAGAAATCAGTGAAAATGGGGAAAACTGAGCCAAAAGACAGGTTAGCATCCTCTACTAGCACACATTAATTAAACAATCTGAATGCATTTACAGATTCTTATCTTTGTTTTGTTTTGGGTTTTTAAAAGCAGAACTAATATTCCTTCGAAGATTCCGAAGCAGACCTTGAAACCACCAGGCCAAACCAGACCTTCTCGTCTGTCAATTGCCACTAGCTCATCCTCTAAGGCCTTAACAGGTAATGTCTCTACACATCAACTCTTTGACTTGTGTCCTAAAAAAAAAATCTGAAAAAAAATCTGTCTGCCTCCAGTGACACTCATATCAGGCTCTAATCACAGTTAACTTAGATTTCTATGAAAGATCACATGAACTAGATGTTTGCTTATACATTGTAGAAATCTCGCATAGGATCTTTAGTGCCAATTTTCTCATGAGTCATCTGTGTCTTCTTGAGTTGCCTCAGGTGCTAAAAGACCAACAATTAGCACTTCATCTTCAGCGAAACCACTCAACAGAAGGCGGTGACGACACAAGATTTGTCTCGAGGGCTGGAAGAAGAAGATTTGTTATGGATTTGATCTGATGGTGTTTGGTAGCTAATTGCGTAACTAAGCATATGATGTCTTATTGTTCTTTTTTGTTAACCTAAATCAAACAAACACCTTAACTAAGTTTTCATATGTCTTACAGTCTTAGTATTAACTTAATCCTGTCCACGTAACCTGTGAGGTTTTTCTCTATGATTCTAATCACCTAATGTTGCGCACGATATCACTGGAGTAATACATCACTCTATCTGTATGGGCCAATTATTTTTACCGAAAATGAATTTCTCTATGATTCTAATCAACATACTTTTGCCTAATCAAGGTAATAATATCTACATGGAAGAATAGGGAAACTTGAGCAAACCAGATTTATGAATTAACTGGAACCAATCAAGACTACTTGATTCTTCTTTTTTCCTTTTGCTGATTCTTATGGCACTATTGTGGTCGCCCAATTTTGGCATTAATAGCTTAAAACTGTAAAGAGCAAATCAAGGGGATGTGTTATAGATTTCATTTAATACTAACTAATTGGTACAAAAAAATATTTCAAACGCCTTACTCTAACTAACTGTTCTTATTTTTATGTATACATTTAATACATTACACACAAACTTTCACTGGAATGGTAACTGGTAAGGTTTAAATAATTTTGAAAGTATATTGCAAATTTCTCTACGGTTTTCCAAAGAATGTCTTGTATCATTGCTAGATTTGATTCCTATTCCATGAGTAAACTTACAAACTTATGATAACCAGACAATGATCCCAAATCCATGAGTACAGCTGCAAACTTCTCATAACAAGACAATGGGTCCTAAATGACTCCTAATCCATGAGTAAAACATCAAACTTATGAAAACAACACCATTTCCTTAATCATGAGTAAATCTTCAAACTTACAAAAACTAGTACCACGCTATTCCAAGCACAGTGATTATAAAATTTGGACTCAATTAAGTTCCCATGCCATAATGTAAACTAGAGAAGACAAGATAAAAAAAAAGCAGAACACAAGTAGCAGAGCACAAGTGAGTAGGACGTACCATAGAGAAACTAGATCAAGACAGTCACTCTTCACAAGAAACACTAAGACAGCATATCAAAAAAAGCTCTTGTCCAATCTTCCATTGGATATCATATCAGCAAACCATTTTCATGGTGAATGCATCTCCTCTGAACCAGTTGCTTCGCATCTCCGTCATAAGTTCAGCTGATGCAGCTATTTCACCAGCTCTAAGACATCCTCTGATTAGTGGAATGTATGTGCAGGCATTTGGTACATGTCCATTGTCCTTCATTTTTCGGAACAACGCATTTGCTTCAGAAACTGCACTTATTCCACAGAATCCAGATATCATTATAGTGTAAGTTTGAACATCAGGTTCTACACCATCGATGGGGAGACTACAAAACAAGTCCCATGCTTCGTCCACCAAACCACCCTTGCACATTCCATGGATGATGATGTTATAAGTGACAGTATCAGGGTACACAACCTGAGGAATCATCTCCTGGAAAAGGTCTTGGGCAGCATTAAGATTGCCCACTTGACAAAACCCGTGAATAAGAGTGTTGTAAGTAACTGTATCAGCAACTAATCCTCTTCTAGACATCTCATGGAGAAGTTTCATTCCATCATCTGCCCTCTTAGCCCTACAGCATCCGTCTATGAGAGTAGTTAAAGTGACTACATCCGGAGAGCAGCCCTTGCTAGCCATCAAAATAAACATGCGCTTTGCATCATCTAGACGGTCATGTTTGCAAAATCCATCGATCATTGAATTATATGTGATTGTGTTAGGAAATATACCCCTAAGAAGCATCTCACCATATAATTTATGAGCCTCAAAGAACTTCCCTTCTTTGACAAATGCATTGATCAATGCGCTGAAAGTTACAACATCATGATTGATTTGCCTTTCAATCATATCACGCAACAATTGCTCGGCATCACTCCATCTACCAGATCTAGAAAAAGCGTCTATCATACAACTGTAGGTAAGAACATTGGGAAAAATTCCTTTCTCAAGCATTTCACTGAAAAGATTTTGAGCATGGTTATGATGTCCGTCTTTGCAGAGACGATCAATGATGGCATTATAGATTACAACATTGGCTTTGATGTGGCTTTCATCCATCTTCCTAAGCAGATGCAAGGCCGAGTCAGTGTCACCCATCTTACACATTCCATTGACAATTGTTCCGTAAGTAACCTCGTTAGGTTGATGACCATTTTCAACCATCCGATCAACAAGAGCTAGTGCTTGGAGAACTCGACCCTCACGGCAAAGACCGTTCATCAGTGTGGTAAACGTTACGACATCGGGTGGACATCCAGTTTCAACAATACGATCAAATAAAGCTACGGCTTCAGAAATCCTAACTTCCAGGCATAACCCGTGGAGCAGCGTGCTAAACGTAACAACATTGGGCTGAAAACCAAGTTTGGTGATCTTGCCAAATGTAGATAAAGCAAAAGACAACATATGGCAGTCGCAGAAACACTTAATCAGAATAGTGAAGCTGAAGATATTAAGTGGAATCAATCGCAATTCCATCATCTTATGGAGGGAAATCACAACATCGGGACGATTCATTCTGACGAAGACACCCATTAATTTACAGAAATCAATTGCTGAATACAAGGGACGAGATCTAACCATATCATCGAACAAATCAATGGCATCATCTAAGCATTTGAGATAATGAAACCCACTTGTCAATTTCAATTCCTCTCCTTCAAATGATGTTCCTGGGCTCTTCGAAACCGTAGATGTCTTGGCAGAACGAAGATGAATCAATCTCGTGCTGATCAATCTGGCAGAAGCAGTAGCAGATTCAGATCTCAAAACCTTAGCCAACATTTTGTTGTTTCGCCTGATTTTGTTTTTTTTTTCCTTCTCGATCTTTCTAAATTCTAACGAGTGAGTGAAGAAGTGGGTGAAGCCCAGATAACCGGTAATTTTAAAATGAATCATAAAATCTCAGCCGGTTCGATCTGAACGATTCTGAAACCGGTTCGTTTTGACCAATGTAGTGGTATAGTGAAAAAAATTAAACAATAATCAAATTTTGGAAGATAAGGAAAAAAAGAAAAAAAGGATCGTGCAAATATAAGTCACAGTCGCGACCCAAACAAGCGAAAAGCTTCGATTTCCAGCAATCCTAGAGTTGGATTTTTAGGGTTTGAATCTTGAGAACGAAGATGTGTTCGTTATCGATGCAATTCTCGCTTTTGCAATCACCATCTCGACCTTCTTCGTCTTTTTTAGCCAACCATGAACCTAAACTCTCTACTTCTTCCTCCTCCGCGAGCTTCCCCTTGAAGACTTGGAAGAGTAGCGGAAGTGAGAATTTGATGGTTGTGAGAGTTAAAGCTTATGGTTCTTCTTCTTCTGATTCCTCTCCAGAGTCCAATGGCACTCGGGTAAATTGCAATTGCATTTTCTCGATTGATATGAAGATGAATTGCATTGGTTAAATCACTCGAATCGAATATTACTAAACCCTAATCTTGACCGTCTCAGCCCAAAAGCAGGAGGGATATTCTACTGGAGTATGTTCAGAATGTGAAGCCTGAGTTCATGGAGATGTTCGTTAAACGTGCTCCTAAACATGTAACTTTCTCTGCTTCATTTTCTCAAAAGACCAATTTTTTTTTTTTTTAAAGTTAGAGCTTATGATTGATTCTGTGTTACTTCCTTTGGTAATTGGGGATATTGATTAGGTGGTTGATGCAATGAGACAAACTGTGACGAATATGATTGGAACTCTGCCACCGCAGTTTTTTGCGGTTACTGTCACCTCTGTGAGTGTTTTATGTAAGCGATACGTTTTCACAAGCTGTGTCCTGTGTTTGTTACTTGGGCTTTGTGTGTTGAATTTGACTGTTATGGGTTTAGGTTGCTGAGAATCTTGCACAGCTGATGATGAGCGTATTGATGACTGGATATATGTTTAGAAATGCTCAGTATCGTCTTGAATTGCAACAAAGTTTGGAGCAGGTTGCTCTTCCTGAACCACGTGATCAAAAGGTGAACATTTTCAGGTTTTTAACTTCTGTTTTTTGCTTCGCCTGTAAATGCCGATGAGAGTTAGTTAGATGCTTCAATCTTGACACTTCTGCTTCCTTCTTTTGTTTCTCCCTCGATAAGCCTTGTTTTAATAGTAGTGTAGGAGCATTGTACTTCCCCATGTAGCTGCGTTGATAGTCAGAAACCATAGTTGAATTGGTTTGCTAGAGCGCAGACGCAGAATGAGTAGGGGTATTCTGGATTGGTCTCGGATATTAGTTTGGGCAGTGGTCGAGAGTTAGAGACTTCTCGTGTTAATCAATTCTCTTGTAGTTCTTTGGGGATTTGAATAGCAGTTTGCAACCTATCACACACTCTCTCTCTTTAATGACATGCGTGTGTTTGATCCATCAGATTATATGTGACACTGGTTTTCTATTCTGATTAAGCCAGTTGGGTGATGAAGATTATGCACCTGGAACCCAGAAGAACGTTTCAGGGGAAGTAATTAGGTGGAATAACATTTCTGGTCCTGAGAAAATTGATGCAAAAAAGTATATCGAGCTTCTGGAAGCAGAGATCGAAGAACTCAACCGTCAAGTGGGGAGAAAATCTGCGAATCAGCAGAACGAAATTTTGGAGTATCTAAAATCTCTCGAACCCCAAAATCTCAAGGCATGAAATTTCATATATTAGTTTTCATTTGTCTTCATCAGATTTGTATCCACCAATGTTTTTTCTCAGTTGGAATACTTTGAATCTGTAGGAGCTTACAAGCACCGCAGGCGAAGATGTTGCTGTAGCCATGAATACATTTGTCAAGAGGCTTCTAGCTGTGTCAGACCCAAATCAAATGAAGGTTCTCTAATGATAACTTCTTTAGCTGAAACTTGTTCTGAGTTGTGTCATGTGTATATAATGTGATTGTGAATCGACTGATATCAATGTTTTTGGTGATTACACAGACGAATGTGACAGAGACAAGCGCAGCGGACCTTGCAAAATTGTTGTATTGGTTAATGGTAGTTGGATATAGCATTCGCAATATCGAGGTTAGGTTTGATATGGAACGTGTGCTTGGTACTCAACCGAAACTTGCAGAGCTGCCTCCTGGTGAAATTATTTGAACACTGTAATGAATAAAACCGGGGGCTCTTTTTACCCGAAGAACTCAGATTTCACTTGTCAAGTAATTTTTATTGTAAAATTGATTGAACTTACTTTGAAGAGAAGACAGATTTTGCTTTGAGAGACCTCTTCAGACTCACAAATAGCAGGCAAAGCTTCAATTATGATCATTAGACTTGCATAAGGATATTTATGGTCTGATCAACAAAAGAATACTCAATTCACGGGTTCCGAATAGATCTAGATATCCACTTTAGTACATTTCTATGGACGAATTGTGAGCTATCATGTATTCTGATTTAACTGTGTATGTACTCGATTTTGTGAAATGCCAACCTAGTGTGCTTTTTGAAATTCATCCAACTGCTGGTCTTTATAGTCTTAAGATTTATAATTCTTAGAACAATCTTAAGATTGAGAAAACTTCTACTACACAAGACCGATACATCGACAACAAAATGTTATTAGAAAAAAAAGAAGATAGATAGTGATTTGGTATCTTTACAAAAAAAAAACAAAAAAAAAAAAAAAAAAAAAAAGATAGTGATTTGGTACGAAAATCAAATTTCTTTTATCTCTGCAAACCATACAATTGTGTTTTTGACAAAACCATTCAAACTAATTAAATATCAAAATCAACAAAAAGGATACTGAAAACAACATAATTTGAGGGGGTTTGGATCCTATGAGACAAGAACATAACACATTACACTTCACACGACCAATATAAAGTCATCTTTACATTCCTACACCCATAAGTGTTAACACATAAGCTGTCATGGCCGCAATAAAAAATTTCCCAAATAATTCGTTTCCTACAAGACAAGAAAGAAAAAAAAGTCAAACTGATTAGTATTTTACTCTATCTAGTCTCTTCTTCATAATCCGATTTTTACAACAAAATGGTTGTATACGTATATTAATGATATATAATATACATGCTTAATTACCTTTTATAACGTTAATAGAAGATGACCCGCTAAAACCTGACGCTGCTTGCGGCCGCGTGAAAAGCGGGGGAGACGGCAATAATGGAGAGAAAAGTGGTGGAGAAGGTGGTGGAGGTGATGGATATGGTGGAGGCGGTGACGACAAAGCGGTAGCTTCATACCTCAAGAGGCATTTAGGAGTAAAGATCTGAGCCCAACGAGATTGGTTGCAACATTCCAACATTTCTTTGACCGCAAGTTTCAGACACATTGTGCAGTTTCTTGGATCAAGATCTGGACTACACTGAGCAAGTGAATCTATATCAAACGAACCCTCGAATTGTTTCACACGTTCTTGATCCTCTACGAAATACGGTGTTGATGACAGCGATGGAGAAGAAGTCGCATTGATGATAAGCTCGTCCATTTTATCGGACAGTGTTTGTGGGAACCGATCCAAGTTAGGAGCATAACTCAAAGAGTATCTAATGATGTAAGGTCTTTCGTCTACGAGGGAGAAGAAGGAGGAATCCGAGTAACGTACCATACACTCTTCATAGAATATGAAAGCTTCTTTTTGATAAGTGCAGTTTTTTGCGATTTCTAGGGTTGCGGTTTGAACACAGTCTGAACAAGATGTTTCCGAGATGTCTCCTCTACAGAGGAACATACCACGTACGGTGTCGGGGCTAATACCGGCCGTGGCATTGGAATAGGATCCGAGAGAGGAACGAAGGCGGAGAGAGGAGAGTACGGTTTCGCGGTTTGTCTCGTATGTGCTGGTTTGTGTAAAGTTATCGGAGAATTGGTTGCAGAAGGTGCTCATGTGGATGTGGTCAGATTGGGATATGGTTAGGTTTGTAGAGAAGAGAAGAGATAAAAGAAATAGAAAGCAAAAGAGAGAAGAGAGACTTTGGATCATTGTTGCCATTATTTGTTCTTTCTTGTTTTATGAATTATGAGTGAAAGATGAATATTTATAGTAGACAGATTTGTAAAAAGATGCATTATTATATACGCTTAGGTGATTGTTGAGGCCATGTTGTTGTATAAAATGTTTAATATTCAAAACCAGATGAAAATGCTTTTTTAGGAATAGTACAGAATTATTGAAGCTGACATGTTTGTTTTATTATTGTCTGAAACAAAACATAAGACTTATTTAAGAAGACCCTTTGTAATGGGTTTAAGAAGACTCTGATTAGTCTTACAATTTGGAAGGCATGTTTTGTTGCAGCTAGAGAAAATTATAACTAGGATATTAGTTACAGCTGGAGATAATATAAAACAAGATATGGTTAGATCCTTGGTTCGATCAATTGTTATGAGTCTCAACGTGAAATGAACTTCGAAACTAGATGTTCAAGTTTTTAAAATAAATTTATGAGGAATTAAGATAGATATATTCCAATTTACCTAATTAACATATTTGAAATTTTACATATACATCATATCATATAAATTTTAGCATTTAGATAGGTACATAAATGTCAATTAGCTTGTCCATATTGAAAATTTAGTTTGCGCAGATAAACTCTTCTCGTTTTACATTTAGTGAGTGACATTTTCAAAATTTGCAGACAGTTTTACTCTTGAGTTGGCAGAAACTTATGTGCTAGAAGTACTACTGTATCTTCTCAACTAATATAATCCTATAAGACTTCTTTTTTTTTTTCCTACTCCTAGAAGACTTTCATGCTTAACCTTCTTACATTTTCACGAATTAAACATTATAACCAACAGAATTAAAGTATTGAAAGCTGATACGAATTAATATACACAAATGTCTATAGTTTTTGTTTGCCTAGGTTTTTGAATCTACATATATGAGAACACAACACATCGCACGTCACCCAAATTGTGAGAACACAAATATAAACCAGTAGTCACAAATCCTTAAACCATCACTATATTTGATCATAAAACCACTAGTGGTAACACCAAAGCTGTCATGATTGCAATGAACGTTCTCCCAAATACTTCATTTCCTGTAAAACCAAAGAAACCAAAACATATTATTCTTGATGATTGGAATGTAGACAGATAAGGTTACGGTGAACCAAAAATATTCAAGTCAACCAGGTTTATTAGCTAGGCCAATTAAGGATGGACCCTACCAATTTTCATACTTTGAAAAAATAGGGACAATTCTAGTCCGGTCCATATAAAACCGATTTCATCATTTCTTTTGGTATATATTGGCAAATAAGTGAATAACTACTGACTTATCCACATGACCTCAAGACCGGACGAACTCAAAGCGACCTGACCGGGTTAGTTCGATCCATAGCCAAAATCTCAAATTCTAGTACCAAATCCTATGGTGAAAAGTTGCAGATTAAATGGTAAATAATAAGACTCACCTTTTGTGACGCCAAGACTCGTCACGTTCGGTTGCAAATCAGAGATTTCAAACGTGATGAGACATTTAGTAAAGAAGATTCGAGCAAACTGAGCATGGCTGCAACACTCCGAGAGTCTTTTGACCGCAAGTCTCAAGCAGACGGTGCAGTTTCTTGGATCAAGATCAGGACTACACTGGACCATTGCATGTAAATCATACGAACCTTCCAATTGAGTAACATGTTCTTGATCCTCCACAAAATATGGAACTGGTAACAATAAAGACAAGGGTGCTCTAAGGATAAGTTGGTCTAATTTTTCAAGAAGTGTTCGATTGAAAAATTGCGGAGAATCGAAAGAACTGCGCGGAGAGAATCTAGCGGTGTTAGGTATATCCTCTACGAGCGTGAAGAAAGAAAAGTTCGAGTACCGAACTATACACTCGTTAGAGAATACCAAAGCTGATTTATGATAAAAGCAGGATTTATAGATTTCTAACGTTGTGGCATTGACACAGTCTGAACAAGATGTTCTGTTTAGGTCTCCTCTGCAAAGGAACATGCCATAGATTGTGTTTGGGCTAAGACCGGCCGTGGCGTTGGAATAGCTGCCGATGGAGGAACGGTTGCGAAGAGTGGAGAGGACCGTGTCGCGATTTGAAAGATAAGAGCTAGTTCCAGTGACGTTGTCGAATTGGTTGCAATCAATAAGCATTTGAGAAGCTTGGGACATGGCTCGGAGAGAGAATGAGAAGAAGCAAAACAATGCAGCAGCGAAGTGTGTATTGATTCTCGTCATTTTTTGTGTTCTTTCTTGATTATTGTGACTTATGAGAAAGAACAAAACAGAGCATATAGATTTTTATTATATAGAGAAAGAATTTTCTCTCTTCAAAAATAAAATAATTCAAAATGTCCACATATAATGTTGTTGACCAGTTCAGAGGTTGAACCTATATCTAAATAATTATTATCTTAGTTGAATTCCTTATTCTTGTATATAAAAACTTTGATTATCTTTGCAAGTTTTTTAAATAAGATGTAGCCTGATGTAAGAGATAAAGTTGAAAATTAGGTTTTGTGAAAGCAAAACACAAGACTTGTTCCTACAATTGTTTTTATTGTATTTTTTGGGTAAGCAAAACACATAACCTGTTTCGACAATATTTTTTAGTTATATAAAGTTTGGTTTTTCAAAATTAGTAATTAACATGATTGTGTGTAAGTCTGTCGGCTAGAGAATCCGTTACGTGTAAAATAATAAATAATTTTACCATAAAATTTAATAAATTTATTATCATATTCAACAATAAATAATTAATTGCCAGAAATTCAAGAAATTGCGAAATCACAATTTTTGCGAGATCATGCAGTTTCTTGAATCAAGATCAGGACTATGGACCATCGCTTCTCTAAATCATACGAACCTTCCAATTGTGTCACACATGATGCATGTCACACAAAATTTATGTAACTTTTACATGGTTTTTGAAATTTTAATACATATTTGAAACTTTTGAACATGCCCTTTTTGGAAATTGGCATGTTTTCTTGAGAATTAATAGACAAGAACACGGTATATCCGTACGTCACATGTTAGTTCCCAAAGACTTTAGAACACGTTCAAAGCAATTTATCTCTCTCCCCTATGATTCCATAATTAACAATGCTAAAATACACAAAGGAATAATTAACTACTGTGGAACGTGAATGAGTGGGAGAGAATCCCACTAATATAGGAGAACACATGATGCAATATCTCCATTCAATCTTTCACCAAGTCAAAGTCGGTTTACTCTGGTTATGACCTTCTCATCACCCAAAATGGAGAGAACAAAAATATAAACCGGTAATTACAATCCTTAATTATTACATCACTAGATTTGATCATAAAACCATTAGTAAACCTATCATGATTGCGATAAACGTTCTCCCAGATATATCATCACCTGTAAAATAGAAAAAAAAAAAAAAACGAGCCATTCAAAGCCATATCACATAAACCATAGGGTGGGGCAAGGACAAAATGGTCCGGACCAGACCGGGTTTGTCCAACACAAAGTCTCAGATCTTAAAAGTGATAAAATTAAATGATATATACTGTGACTCACCTTTTGTAACGCCAAGACTCGTTAGGTTTGGTTGCAAAGCAGAGATGTTGTACCTGAGGAGACATTTAGGAAAGTGGATCCGAGCCCAACGAGATTGGCTGCAACACTCGGAGAATTTTTCGACTACGAGTCCCAAGCACACGGTGCAGTTGCTTGGATCAAGATCAGGACTACACTGGGCCATTGCCTTTAAATCATACGAACCTTCCAATTGAGTCACATGTTCTTGATCTTCCACAAAATATGGAACCGGTGACGACAAAGATGAGGATGCTCTGAGGACAAGCTTATCTATTTTTCCAGGAAGTGTTTTATTGAAAAATTGCGGATGACTTAAAGAATCATTCTGAGAGTAACTAGAGGAGGTAGGTGCATCCTCTACGAGAGAGAAGAAAGAAACGTCCGAGTACCGAACCATACACTCATCAGAGAACATGAAAGAGCTGTCATGAGAATAGCAGTATTTAGCTATTCCTGACGTTGAGGAATGGACACAGTTTGAACAAGATGTTTTGCTTATGTTTCCTATGCATAGGAACATGCCGTAAACCGTGTTTGGGCTAAGACCGGCCGTGGCATTGGAATAATAGCTTCCGAGGGAGGATCGGTTGCGAAGAGTTGAGAGGACGATGTTGCGGTTTGATTGATAAGAGCCGGGTCCTTTGTTGCAATCGGTTAGATTTGGAAAAGGTTGGGACATGGCTTCAAGAGAGAATAAGAAGAAGCAAAACAGAGCAACAGCAATGATTCTAGTCATTTTTTGGTATGACTTTATGAGAAAGAACAAAACAGAGCACATAGGTTTTATATATGAAAGGAAATAATACATTTTTGTTTTATTTTAATAAATTTAAATCCGTGATATGTCCACATATAATATAACGTGTATTAGTGTGAGCCTAACTCACACCCAAAAGCTAGCTCAAAGGAGGAGGATTGCCACAACACATATATATTGCCCAAGAATTACAAACCCAACCGATGTGGGACAATATTCTAATACACCCCCCTCACGCTCAGGACTGGACATCTGAAGCGTGAAGTTTGTGGGACTGGACATCCACGGGTGGTCCACAATCGGAATTGGGCCTGGGCTCTGATACCATATTAGTGTGGGCCTAACTCACACCCAAAAGCTAGCTCAAAGGAGGAGGATTGCCACAACACATATATATTGCCCAAGAATTACAAACCCAACCGATGTGGGACAATATTCTAATAACGTGGTAGACCAATTCAGAATTAGCATTATTTTAGTCACATTTGATCACAAGTACAAACACTTACACTGACATTGTAAAAGCAATCTCCCAAATGTTTCGTTTCCTACCATATATAAAAAAAAAACACAAATTAGAGCCAACCCTATCAATACTATCTAATTTGTATATCATAATGTGAAAAATTAGGAATGACTATACATACAGACTAATCTTTGGTGTCAAATTTTGCCATGCCAATGACTCGATAGGCCTGCGACAAATTTTAAAATGTGAGTTTTAAACAACTAATAACATATCATCTAAAATTTTTGGTTAAAATAAAAATTGAATAGAGTTTTTGAATCAAAATATTAAGTAGTACAAAAGATGACGATAAAAAGATAAAAATCACTTTTAAATCCCAACCAACAGCAGCAGAATCATTGCCAAGAGGTTGAACTGGTGGTGGTCTAAACTTGCATTGAAGTGACGGATGAGCCTACCACATGATCGGTTCGGATTCCTTTGTACTGAGGATGCAAACAGGTGCTGCATCTTGCTCAGAAAAGTCAATCCTAATAATTTGCATTAAGATCTCAAATTAACGGGTCATACTTTTATTAATCAAACACTTTTAAACTACTGTCTAATGTCTGTGTCAATCATCATACATATTAAATTCAAAACTAATAACAAAATTGAGATACTAAATATTTTAATAATAATTTTATAAAAAATTTATGTCGGCCCACAAATCAAGTAAGAGCATAACAGTAGGAGTCTTTCACTAAGTCTCTCAACAATATTAAAAAGAAAATTAATCAAAAAAGAAGGGAGAGAGAGGAGAATAGGTTCTCATTTGAATCTCTAATATTTGGAATTTTCTACCAATTACCAACAACCAACTGAAGAACAGAAGAAGGGAAGAAGCTTCATCTACTCTCTTTCTCAAAAGTCAAAAGTCAAAAGTCAACGGTCCTTTTTCATTTTCTCCATCATATATGGCTAATCAGAGACATCTTGGTATCTCTGATCTTGAACTATCTCATGGATTCTTCGTCTTCTTCAACGCTTGGCACTTGGAGATACCCCGTCTTTGCCAGCTTCCACGGACCTGACGTCCGCAAAACATTTATGAGTCATTTGCGTAAACAATTTAACGACAATGCTATTATGATGTACGATGATCAAGGGATAGAGAGAAGTCAAATAATTTCCCCTTCACTCATGCAAGCGATTAGGGAATCTAGGATCTTGATCGTGGTGCTCTCAAAGAACTATGCTTCTTCTAGGTGGTGTTTGGATGAGTTGGTGGAGATTTTGAAGTGCAAGGAAGATCTAGGTAAAATAGTGATGACGATCTTCTATGACGTAGATCCATCTGATGTGCGGAAACAAACCGGAGAATTCGGAAGCGTTTTCAGGGAAACACGTGCTTGTATATCGAAGGAGGAGTCGGAAAGATGGAGTAAAGCTTTGAATGATGTCGGTAACATAGCCGGAGAACACTTCCTAAACTGGTTTGTTCTTAATTAAATTTCATTTTGGTTCTCTTAGTCGTTGACACAATGATCACTAAATTATATTTATTTTACAGTCATTCATTGGTGTCAATTTGTTTTTAGTAGTTGGTGATATTGATAAGTTTGTCCGACAGATAGCTAGCTAATCAAAAGTTTTAAAACGCTTAATTTTCCTCTAACTGAAACATTTAGTCATAAGTTAGCTGAACTAGCGACTACGAAACAAACAAAATTTGAGCACTGTGTTTTGTTATTTGCAACTACGAAACAAACAACAAAATGTATCACTGATTGCGGTCATAGGCGATTACAAAACGAATATGACTTACAAAATGGAAACTAATGGTGTTTTATGAGAATAGGAAAGTTAAGGTGAATTGAATCATGACAATAATAAAATTTTAATAATTATTATGAATTCTTGTCAAATGAATATTAGAAATAGATGTAAAGATTTATTAATGTGAACAGAGGAGTGTTAGTTATCTCTATGATTGTCTTCTCATGAAATTAATTCGGGAAAGAATTTGTTTTCTTTCTTTTGTTAGGAACACTGAGGCGAACATGATTGAGAAGATTGCAAGAGATGTTTTAAATAAATTGAATGCTTCACCATCGTGGGATTTTGATGGCATGGTGGGATTAGAAGCTCATTTGAGAGAAGTGGAGTCTTTGTTACATTTAGATTATGTTGGAGTAAAGATGATTGGAATCTATGGTCCTGCAGGGATCGGTAAGGCGACCATTGCCAGAGCTTTACATAGTCGACTCTCTAATAGGTTTCAGCTTACTTGTTTCGTTGACAACCTTAGGGGAAGCTGTCATCATAGTGGTCTTGATGAGTATGGTCAGAAGCTGCATTTACATGAACAATTTCTTTTAAAGGTTTTGAACCAAAATGGTATTAAGATATGCCATTTAGGTGCAACAAAAGAAAATCTAAGCGACCAGAAAGTTTTTATCATTCTTGATGATGTGAACAATCTAAAGCAATTAGAGGCGTTGGCAGATGAAACTACATGGTTTGGTCCCGGAAGTAGGATTTTAATTACCACAGAAGACAAAGAGCTTTTGCAGCAACATGGTATCAACAATACGTACCATGTTGGTTTTCCATCTAATGAAGAAGCTCTTGAGATCTTATGTAGATATTCCTTTAAAAAAAGCTCTCCACCTAATGGTTATATGGAGCTTGCAGAAAGCGTAACAAACCTATGTGGTTACCTTCCATTGGGACTCCGTGTGGTGGGCTCATCTTTACTTGGGAAGAAGGAAGACGAATGGATATATGTAATGCACAGGCTAGAAACTATTCTTGGTCGAGACATCGAGGACATACTAAAAGTCGGCTATGAAAATTTAGATGAGAGTGATCAAACGCTATTTCTCCACATTGCAGTCTTCTTCAACTATAAAGATTGTGACCTCGTGGAAGCCATGCTCATTGACGGTAACTTGGATGTCAAAAACTGGTTGAAAATCCTAGTAAACCGATCTCTCATAGAGATAACCAATGGGAAAATAGTGATGCACAAATTACTACAACAAGTGGGTAGACAAGCCATTCATAGACAAGAGCCATGGAAACGTCAAATCTTAATTGATTCTCAAAAGATCTGTGATGTCTTTGAAAATGATACAGTAAGTTCTACTTTCTTGTATTTGTGTTATTCCTTTGCTCCTATTAATTTAAAAAGGTCACATTAAGAAAATAAAGTAATCTTACTATTTTACTAACAATATCTTTTTATTTGATATTTGGTTTAGGGTACTAGTGATGTGTCTGGCATTTCATCTGATACAACAGGAATCATCGAAGTATGTATAAGTGGTAGAGCTTTTAAAAGAATGCGAAATCTTCGGTTCCTCCGTATATTCAAAAGCAGAGTTGATGGGAATGATAGAGTGCACATACCTGAGGAGATGGAGTTTCCGCGTCGTCTAAGGTTACTACATTGGGAGGCATATCCAAGCAAGAGTCTCCCTCCTAGATTTCATCCTGAATATCTTGTTGAACTTGATATGAAGTATAGCAAGCTCGAGAAGCTCTGGGATGGAATCGAAGTTGGTGAAAATATATTAACTTACTAAGAATATATACATGAATTATGTACTTCCTCTTCGTGTTATGTGATGTTCTTCTCTGTGTTTTTAACTTTCAGCCACTTACAAATCTCAAGAAGATGGATTTGCATGGTTCTCTGGATTTAAAGGAACTCCCAGATCTTTCAAAAGCTACAAATCTTGAGACATTGGGACTATCAATTTGCAAGAGTTTGGTAGAGCTTCCCTCCTCTTTCTCCAATCTTCATAAACTAAAGAACTTAGGGATGAGTTACTGCATAAACCTAGAAGTCATTCCAACTAAGTGGAACTTGGCATCTCTTGAATCCCTCCACATGAATGGATGCTCACGGCTGCGAAATTTTCCGTATATCTCTACGAACATCAAAATTTTCGATATATCGGAAACATTAGTAAAACATGTGCCTACATCAGTTACGCTTTGGTCTCAACTTAAGTTTTTCGATCTCCACGGCAATGGACAGCTCAAGACACTACCACAACTCCCCACGAATATAACGTTTTTGGGGTTGAGCAATAATGGTTTTGAAAGAATTTCTTGCTGCATCAAAGGTCTTCAAAGGTTAACAGAACTTAGACTTTCTGGCTGCAGAAAACTCACATCACTTCCAGAACTCCCTCCTTCACTCAGGTACCTATTAGCACAAGACTGTGAATCACTTGAGACCATATTTGTCCCTTGGAAAACTGAAAATGCGCACCTCGATTTCACCAACTGCTTCAAATTGGACCAGCAAGCACAAAGAGCAATTATCCAACAACAATCTTTTGGATATGGGTCGTCATGCTTACCTGGAAGCGAAATGCCTGCAGAGTTCGAACACAGAGCCACTGGGAATACCTTGACCTTTCCTCTTTCCGCTTTCTCTAGTTTTAAGATTTGCCTCGTTATTTGCCTTCACCAGCAAAACGGGGAATGGTGTGATGATCCCCGAGTTTTATGTCGCCGAATACGCAAAGGCTACTTGTACCCCATAGAGGATCTTGCTTGTGGTATCTCCAGAAGCCAAACGAAACATCTGTTTATTTTTCACTCTGACTCGTTTGACAACAACATATGGCTTGAAGTGAGCAAAGAGATAACGTTCAAATTCAGCAGCAAATACCAAGACTTCGACATTTTTGAATGTGGCGTCCAGATCTTGACAGACGAAACCTTTGGAAGCAACAATGAGGGATCTGGCGATGAAGATGGCGGCAATGACCACTGGGATACACATGAATCGGGTGAAGCGTCAAATGAAGAAGAAGACGACGATGATAATATCGCTGAGGGGAGAAGCGTCCGACAAAGAAGATGGCTACAAATCTGAATCTGGGTAGGCGCCCAAAGATGGCGACTACAAATCTCTGTACAGGAAGGGTCCGAGGAAAACCACAATGACGATAGCTACGAATAAATCTTTAAGATTTTTTTTTTCTTTTCTTATGCAAAGATACTTGTGTTTTCGGAAAAATTGTCATTAATCTTCCAACTTTCATATTATGGTCATTTACTACATTAATTTTATATGTGCTCATTTAAACCCAAGAATTCGTTGATCAAACCAAAATAAACATACCGTGATCAGTCGTTAACGAAACCTCTAACGTCCATTATCACCCGTTAACAATTCTATTAATCTGTCCAAAACAATGCAATTTTGAAAATAATTTAAAGGAAAAAATGTTATTTAATCCTCTAACCTTAGTTAGATTTGTGTACGATAGTTGATCCTAGTCCTAGTCAATCTTTTCTATTTTAATACGAAATTTAGCCAGTTTAGTAAACCCTTTTATAAGGGTAATATGAAAGACTAACCCTGGAAGACTCAAAAATTAAGTGGAAGAATGAGACACTATTTGGATAACACTTTTGTAAATGATATTACGTTGCTACCCTTATTTATTTATTTTATTTTTCATCTTCTCTCTCTCCTCATCCTTCTTCTCCGATCAAATTTTGTTTCAGGAAACTAAAAGTTTCTCACAAAATTCATCAAATTGTGAGATTTCAAATTTCAATAAAATTGTTTAATTTATTTGTGATAGTAAATGCAACCATGGGTTTGAAAGGGTTATGATTTTGATCGTGAATCGTGGTGGTGTGGTGGTTCTTATTTCGATTCAGTGCCGGCTGTCGCGGTGGTGATTGTAAGTGGTGGTTATTCCTATTTAAAATAATTGGGTTTTTAACGATGGTGTAGATAGTATTTACGATGATAGTGGTGATGATTATATTATCGGTGGTGGTGAGTTTGAGAAAAAAGAAGGTGACGTGAATGAAATCGTAGATTGAGATGGCGTCAGAATGGTGCGGTAAGCTAAAGGATTTTATGGTGATGGTGTCGGAGAAGGTGCGAGGGCTAAAGAGTTTTATAAGTGTCGCCGTCTTCTCCGTCTATCTCGTCGGTGAGCAGATCTAGAACAAAATTTGTTATTTTTCATTGCTAGATATTTTTATTATTATCATGTTAACCTTGTTATTGATTATTATTGGTGAATATTATGTATAAGTTACATGTTAATATAAATATTAGCCATATATCGACTATCTTACCGTGTTCATACAAATATTATTCGGATATTTAATATGTTAGCACGTTATTATTTCATATAACATGTTGTTGTAATTGTTATCATGTTAATTACGTAAGAAAAAGTCTAATTCTTTTTTATTGTACTGATATATACATAAATAAAAAATATTGATTTATAATTTTAAATCGATAAACATTTATTTAACACATAATATGTAAGCTTATCGCGATATCATATTTTTTAGCATGTTAAACAAATAGTTATATACTTAAATCACAAAATGTTTTATTATATCATCTGATGAATAGTGTTCTCGATCACAAATGAACAGTGTCGTCGAGCGGTTTATGAACAGTACCACCGGCATATTACGGTGGAAAAAAGTTTACCATGGCAATGGCATTTGTGTAATTAAGCTAAATGAAAAGGATATTTATGGTTTACTTTTATTTTCTCTTTCCTACTTTCTTAATTTCCAAATTTCTAATGCTATAAAACTAATAAACTACTCTTCCATGTATATATATTTCATTCACCCATTTTATAATTCGTGAAGTGGTTTGAATAGTAGTGTACATGAAATAGTATTATTTTGGACTTTTTCCTTTTACTTATTTGTTTGTTTCTTTCGTTAGTAAGCAAATGGAATTAAATTTATAAACTGAAAAATTCTTCCAAAAAAAATTCAAAGTGGGAATAAATAAGTTTTGTGTAAGATTCTGAAGCAAAACACCAAGACTTGTTCCTACAATGTTTTTTGTTTTTTTTTGGGTAAGTAAGTTTAATGGCAGAAATAGGGTGTGAAAGTCATTGCAATTTTTAACTTTTCAGATTTGACATCTAAATGTACAATTACCAATTAATCTTTGATTTTTCCCCATAACTCTTATTTCAAAACTAATGTATACTCCTTAAGTCTTGTCACGGACACTAATTTGGAAAACATCTTAGTGAAAAAATTTCATTTTCTGATCGTTGTCATATGTTAGTAAAGCCCTTTAGAGGGTAAACCCAGCTATGTAAGAATTTTTGATATTTTACTACTAACAAAATAATTGTAAGTACCATGACGTAGATATGAAGATTATGTCTTCAATGATTATGCAATTAATTAGAGAATTGATTTGGGTGGAATCGATTATGTCTTCAATGAGGCAAGTTTGTAAATGTCTTCAATGTTAAATTTTTCCTCAAATGGTCAACTATGAATCCCATTTTTGGATTTCATTAGAAAAAAAAAACAAAACAAAACAAATCACACATATATCATAGGTTGTTACCAAAAAAAAAAACACATGTCATAAGAACAAAAATATGAAGTAGCATATACCAATCCTTAAAGTACCATTAGATTTGATATATATCATAGTCCTAGAAGTGCTAACGTAGAAGCTGTCATGACTGCAATAAAAATTCTCCCAAAGATTTTGTTTCCTGTAAAACAAAAAACAGAGAGCCAAACATATTAAACATGTATAATTGATGAATTCATAATTAACAAAATAATCACAACAAGTCTAGACCAAATCACAAAACCACATGCCCATATATATAAGGATGAACCGGAGTGGATCTTATTAGTCCATCGCAAAATCCCTAGCTAATCGTACTGCAAAATCTAAAAATGATAAAATGTATATAAATCATATAGAACATATATAACTTATGCTCACCTATCATAGCACCAAGACTCGGGACGTTCACTGGCGAAGAGGTGGTGTCATACTTCACGAGACATTTAGGATGGAAGATATGAGCCTCACGAGACAGGCTGCAACAGCCCAAAAGGTTTTGGACCGCAAGTCTCAAGCAGACGGTACAGTTTGTTGGATCAAGATCAGGACTACACTGAACAACTGAGTCTAATCTATACGAGCTACCGAACTCCTTCACAAGTTCTCTATCCAGTACGAAATATGGTTTCGGCGACAAACGCATCGACGCTGCTCTCAAGATATGTTCGTCCATCTTACGAGAAAATGTTTGTCCGAAAGTACTCCTAATAGAAAAATTACTGGCAGAGTATAAGATGGTGCTAGGTCCATCTAGGAGTCCGAAGAAGTAATAATCCGAGACACGAACCATACATTCCTCGTAGTAGATGAAAGCTTCTTTTTGATAAGTACAGCTTTTAGAGATCTCCAAAGTTGCGGTCCGGACACATAATGCGCATGTACTTTTGGCGACGTCTCCTCTGCAGAGGTACATTCCATAGGCTGTGTCGGGGCTAAGACCCTTCGTTGCGTTGGAATAGGTTCTCGTTCCGAGGAAGGAACGGTCGCGGATAGACGTGAGGACTGATGCACGATTTGAATGGTAAGTGCTGGGTCGAGTGAAGTTGTTAGATTCGATGCAGAAGGTGCGCAAGTGACTGACTTGAGGTTGGGACATAGTTTGAAGAGATAAGAAAAAGAAGAAGAAGAAGTAGAAGAAGCAAAATGTAGATGAAGAGAAAGTAATGCTTGTTGCCATTTTTTGTATTCTTTCTTGTTTATTAGGAAGACATAACAAAGGAAAGATCATATCAGAATTTATAGAAGGAAAATTTATATCTTGATACTTTGATTCATTCAAATATAATGCTCAAAAATAACGTATACCAATTCAGAGGGAGAGTGTGCGTATATATAGATTTATGTTATTAATAATCAATTGTTTTAGGGTGAACATTATCTGATGATTTTATCAATGAAATAATATCGGTTTCGTTAGCGTATGGAGCAAAACATGGATTTGTTCTATATAAATATATAGCTTCAATAGTAGTACTACATGAAATAGTATATTTTGGACTCTTTCCCTTTACGTGTTACGTCGTTGTTTGTTTCTTTTGTTAGTAAGCAAATGAAGTTAAATTTCTGTAAACGGATTTTTTCCCAAAAAGATTAATTCAAAGTGGGAATGATAAAGAAATTTAAATTATATTTCAATAACTAGATGGATAACCATGCATGTAAAGATAATGTAATATTAGATGACATTTCGAATTTTCAAAGTTTTCTTTAGTTTTTTTCCTCAGTTTTAAGAACCAAAAGTGTTGACAAATATCAGCCTTAAATTACTTCAACTGGGATCACGTAATAGGATAAACTATAATATACTTAGAAGAAGTAATACTCTACCAAAAATAAATGAGAACATTACAAAAACAAGAAAAACATTATATTAGATCCAGCTAAACAATCCGATGGGAATACTTTTGTTGCGCTTGTAAAAAAACTGATAATTAAGTTGATAACCCGAAGAACAAGTTTATAGTTTTTTTTTCTTTCATTTTATTCTTAATTTGACTTACAATTTTACGATGGATCATCATATAGTATGATCACATCGATTTTCTTTAGAGTATCTAACAATGTTTTCAAAATGTCAATAATGATTTGACAGCTCTTAGTTGAAATTTAGTAATTTAGATTACCTCAATTCGGCTACAACCAAAAGATGATTCTTTGTGATAGACACTTGATCATCGAATACGACCCAAAGACTTTAGAGCACGTTCAATACAAATTTTCTCTCTCCCCTATGATTCCCTAATTAACAATGCTTAAATACACAAAGGAAATAACTTAACTAGTATGGAACGTGAATGAGTACTGCGAGACAATCCCACTAAAAATGGAGAACACATGATGCCATATCTCCATTCAATCTTTGACCAAGTCAACGTCGGTTTACTCTGGTTATGATCTTATCATCACCAAAATGGAGAAAACACAAATATAAATCAGTAGTCACAATCCTTATCGCATCACTAGATTTGATCATAAACCCATTAGTAAACCTATCATGATTGCAATAACCGTTCTCCCAAATATATCATCTCCTGTAAAACCAAAAAAAAAGAGAGCAATTCACATAACCATAGGGTGGGGCAAGGAAATAACGGACCAGACCAGATATTATAAACTGTGACTCACCTTTTACAACGCCAGGACTCGCTAGGTTTGGTTGCAAAGCGGAGATGTTATACCTGATGAGACATTTAGGGAAGTGGATCCGAGCCCAACGAGATTGGCTGCAACACTCGGACAATTGTTCGACTACAAGTTCCAAGCACACGGTGCAGTTGCTTGGATCAAGATCAGGACTACACTGAGCCATTGCATGTAAATCATACGAACCTTCCAATTGAGTCACATGTTCTTTATCTTCCACAAAATATGGAATCGGTGGCGACAAAGACGAGGATACTCTGAAGACAAGCTCGTCTATTTTTCTGGGAAGTGTTTTATTGAAAAACTGCGGAGAAATCAAAGAATCATTCCGAGGGTAACTAAAGGTGGCATGTGCTTTTTCTACAAGTGAAAAGAAAGAAACATCCGAGTACCGAACCATACAATCGTCAGAGAACGTGAATGTGTCATGAGAATCGCAGTATTCACCCATTCCTAACGTCACGGAATGGACACAGTTTGAACAAGATGTTTTGCTTATGTTTCCTATGCATAGGAACATGCCATAGACTGTGTTTGGGCTAAGACCGGCCGTGGCATTGAAGTAATAGTTTCCGAGGGAGGAACGATTGCGAAGAGTGGAGAGGACGGTGTTGCGGTTTGATTGATAAGTGTCGGGTTCTTTGTTGCAATCGGTTAGATTTTGTGAAGGTTGGGATATGGCTCCAAGAGAGAATAAGAAGAAACAAAACAGAGGAATAGCAATGATTCTTGACATTTTTGTTATGGCATATGAGAAAGAACAAATCAGAGCACAGATTTATATAATGAAAGAATTACCTTTTTAATTTTAATTCATTCAAATCTCTAATGTCCACACATAACGTGGTAGACAAGTTCAGAGGTAGAATCTGTATAAACTAGTATTATTTTTAGTTGAATTCCATATTCTTGTATATATATATATATATATATATATATATATATAAATTAACGTTGAATATCTTTGCAGGTTCATTAAATAAGAAGATGAAGCCACAAGTAAAAGATAAAGTTGTCCATTGGTTTTGTGAAAGATCTAAACCGAAGCACAAGACTTGTTCATACATAATTTTTTTTTTTCGGGAAATGAAGATATTCTGAGTTTTAGAACCATAATCATTTTTTGTTTTTGGACCATAGACAAAAGAAAATCCAACGGGTGAGAAAAGATTAATTCATTAATGAGAGATCTAGGTGTTTTAGGTATTTAGAGTTTTTGACATTTTTATGTAGAATAACAATTTAATATGCGGTACCCTTAATTAGTAGATAACAAAGAAAAACCTTTAAAGGAAAAATATGAACATGCATCAATCTCCATTTTCTTCTTAACTTTTGATCAATCCATATAAACATCAGAATCAAACCGAATTATTTTGGAGGAAATATTAACATTTCTTGTCTTGTGATAATCATAAAAACATAACACACCATCACACAGAATCACAGATTAAACGAACTTTTTATTATTATTCTTATTACAAATCATTATTTATAATCCATAGATCATCACGTTTGATCACAAATCTACAACTGCAGACACCTAAGCTGCCATTGTAAAAGCAATCCTCGCAAATATATAGTTTCCTGCCACAAAAAGAAACACAAATTAGAGCAAACCCTATCAATAGTATGTTTAACAGTATATCATAATGTGAAAAATTAGAAACGATTATATGATTAAAAGTTCTAAACTATACATACAATCATATATATAGCGTTTTTAAGAAACGACGGATTAAGTGTTCGGCGGTGCTTGCATAGGAGGCGATTGAGGCGGCAAAGGTAGAAGAGGTGGAGACGTCGGAGATATAGGAGGCAGAGACGATGGAGACGGTGCTGGTGATGGCAAAACAAAGGTTCTGTATCTCAAAATACATTTAGGAGTAAAGGTCAGGGCCGAACTTGGTAAACCGCAACAAGTAGAAACTCTTAAGAACGCAAATTTGAGGCAAACGGTACAGGCTGATAGATCAAGATCAGGACTACACTGAACCATTGACACTAAATCATATGAGCCCTCTAACTGAGTCACACGTTCTAGATCCTCCACAAAATACGGAATCAAAGTTGTCGAAGAGACCTTAAGGATCAGTTTGTCGAATTTATCAGACAGTGTTTGGTTAAACCGGTTTGCGTTTGGAGCAGAAATAATAGAGTAACGAACGACGCTTGGTCTGATATCCAATTCAGAGAAGAAGGAAACACTGGAGTAACGAACCATACAGTATTCGTAGTATATGAGTGCTTTTTTGTTAAGAGTACAGTTTGTAGCGATCTCGATTGCTGCGGTTTGGACACAGTCGGAGCAAGTTGTTGTGTTGATGTCTCCTCTACAGAGGAACATGCCATAGACTGTGTCGGGGCTAAGACCGATTGTGGCGTTTGAATAGTGTACGAGCGAGGAAGACAAGCTGAAAGCGGTGAGTAGGATGTTGCGGTTTGTTTCGTATAAACTGGTTTGTGTGAAGTCGTCGGAAGGATTGCAGAAAGTGTGCATGTGTTGAGGTTGGGACATGGTTTGGTGAGATAACAACGAAAAGAAAAAGAAATAAAACAGAGGAGTGAGTGAAATATTGATTCTTGCCATTTTGTACTTTGTTGTTTAACAAAACAGAGGAGATAGATAATTTATAATAGAAAGAAAAGAGCTCTTTTTGTTGATCTATTCAAGATATTGTCTTAATAATGATATGTATACCAATTCAGAGGAAGAATATGTAAAACTATCCTTTAGTAAGACAAAATCATAATAAGGTCGAGGCAAAATAGAGTATAATGTTTATCTTAAAGCAAAACAGAGACTTAGTCCTAAACAATTATGTCAAAAACCTTAGGAAGTATGAAAGGTTGTTATCTATATATCATTGATATGGCTC
This sequence comes from Arabidopsis suecica, assembly GCA_019202805.1. NCBI lineage: Eukaryota > Viridiplantae > Streptophyta > Magnoliopsida > Brassicales > Brassicaceae > Arabidopsis > Arabidopsis suecica. Next base: position 662,281 of record CM032906.1, read on the forward strand.
TAAGACCTTTATATAGTTTTACAAGATGACCTAATTAATTGCTAAAAACTTATATATACACAACAAGAAAAGGAGATAAGCCTTAGTTCAAATATATCGTAATATCATCTTTCAAGTTGGAGCGTGAAGATCACATACGTCCAATTTGAAAGAAAGTGCTCAAAATGCTTACGTCCAAGACCCTGGTCACCGGTTCGTTCGTACACGGGCAGTGGCAATTGTTCCGTTTATATATAACTTTATCAAGAATAAAATGAGTCGGTTTTTTTTTTTATATATTTGACACCGTAATAATTTGGAAGACAGAGAACAAGATGATAGGGTTAAAGTGGAAGACAGAGAACAGGGTGATAGGCTTGAAGTGCTAGGATTGTTACTTGAGCAACAAGAACCATAAGTAACTTGGACAAGGAGCTTGCGCTCGAATTTAGATGGTGTAGGAGCAGCAAGTGCACCATAATTATCCAATATACAATACCCAAATTCTGGAAATATACATATATGAATCTCTTTAATCTTTTTTTCTTATTCGTTTTTTACAAACTAAAGAATACATTAAAGTGGTTAATCAGTTGATAACTTTTGTTGTTATCATATAAGTTAAACCGCATATATGATCTCCTTCAATCTTTTGTTGCGAGTCTCTCTTGTTTTGGGTGAAGTAAAATGGGGTTTATATATACAACCTTTTTTTTTAACAGAAAGTGATCCGGATTTTTACCGTTCGACTAATCATAAGTAAAAGATGATATATATATTTACATATAGTTTATTTGTAGGTCATCACACAATCATAATATTGTTGAATAGTCATTTTTCCGCGCACAATGCGGATTGAGTTCCTATTAGACAAGAAAATGACATATCACACGTCACACACAATCGTGGAATACAAATATAATCTTCATAATCATTGGATTGGATCATAGACCCACAAGTGCTAACACCGAAGTTGTCAAGGCTGTAATGAAAATTCTCCTAAATATTTCGTTTCCTGCAGTAAAAAGAAAAGCCAAACACATAAACGTTTAAGTTCCTCAGTCGATTTCTTCCTGATAGTTGGATTTTATCATGACCGAGTTTATTGTTCTCATTGACAAATAAAGTTTGATTACTACACAAAAAGTTGCGGTTTCAGCCAAAAAAATTAAAACATTATTTTTTCACGTAAGCTTAAACAAGAACGTAACAAAAAAAAAAAAAAAAAAAAAGAATATCTACTCGAGGGCATAGTATTAGCTCGCTCACCTTTCATAACGTTAATAGACGATGAGCCGCTTGGTGACTGAGAAGTTGGCAAACCGGTTGTGTCATACTTCAAAAGACATTTATGAAGATTGAACTGACCCCAACGAGCATTGGTACAACAGCCTGAGAGACTATTGACCACAAGTCTCAAACAGACGCCGCAATTTGCTGAATCAAGATCAGGACTACACTGAACCACTGTGTCTAATGTATACGAGCCCTCTAATTCATTCACACGTGATATATCCTTGAATTCACGTAATAAGGCGTAGAAGCAGACAAAGAAGACTTTGATCCTATGAGGATAATTAGTTGCTCTACCTTATTGGATAACGTTTGTTGGAACGAACTAAAAAGAGAAGTACGAAAAGAGGCGACCGAGTATCTAGCGGCGTAAGGCCCGTCTTCTACGAGCGTGAAGAAGGACACATTGGAGTAACGAACCATACACTCCTCGTAGTATATTAGAGCAGTTTTTCTGGAAGTGCAGTTATTTTTAGTGATTTCTAGGGTTGCAGTCTTGACACAGTCCGAACAAGATGTTTTGGGGAGGTCTCCTCGGCAGAGGAACATGCCATAGACTGTGTCGGGGCTAAGACCGATTGTGGCATTGGAATAGGTTCCGAGGGAGGAATGGTCACGGAGAGAAGAAAGTAGGGTTTCACGGTTTGATTTGTATGAGCTGGTTTGGTTTGTGTGAAGTTGTCGGATAATTGGTCGTCGCAGAAAGTGTGCATGTGGTGAGGTTGGGACATGGTTTGGTGAGAAAATAGAGAGAATAAGAAAAAGAAGCAAAACAAAGGAGCATTGAATCTGATTAAAATTGCCATTTCTTCTTTGTTCTTTCTTGTTTAATTATGAAGGTAGAATAAACCGGAGCAGAAACCTAGCCATTTATATAGGGAAAGATCTTCTTTTATTTTAATTCATTCAAATATATAATGTCCTATACCAATTCAGAGAAAGAGATACATATATATATATATATATTTGTTATTGTTTCAGAACAACAATCAGACAATTAGAGTTGAATCCATATATATATGAATAACAACATCATCTTTTATTAATTATTCTTGTTTTTGAAACGTAACTATGAAATAATCAGAAGGTTAACACAATATTTAGCTTTGTTAGCGTATGAACCAAAACATGGACTTGTTCTTTACAATTTTAGAAGACAAAGATTTGATGCAAATTAAAGAAGAAAAAAAAACCCAAGAGTCAATGTCGTGCATGTTCACAAACACTACAAACTATAATTTGGAATTGCCGTGGTATTTTCAAAAAAATATGACCATAATCATATTATATAAAAAAATTTATAAAATCATTTAGTTGAACCCTTTTATCTTTTCAGACTTCATTTTAAATATATTTAGAGGTTTTATTATTTCTGTTAATATTTAGAGGTATTTGCATTAATTACATCTGTTGAAGATATAAATAGCTAGCCCTCCAATGAAGATGTATTCTCTAAAAGATCATATTTTTATCTTATAAGTGAAAAAAATTCAGTCATGATATTTTCATGTAAATTTAATAAAAAAAAAATCAGCGTACATTTAATAATTTATCAATCAAAATAACGTATTAATTTTATTAGATATTTTTTGTACTCTCAACCCTAATTTAAAAAACATCTCAGAAATTAGGAACTCAAACCAACCATTCACTATTCAGTCATTGATTTTTCTCCTTAACCCTAATTTCAAAACACTTCAGAAAATGCTATTTTCACTCATTAAAATAAGGTCGATTTTTTTTTTTGGGAGAGGCTAGTCCATATAATTAACCGCCTCAAGTTCCAAGAAAACGACGTGGATCATACAGTTTTCGTTAACTTAATTTGATCAATAACCAAAGTAAAGATTACGCCAGATTAGTTTTACCATAGGCACATTTTTAACGTATACTGAAATTTTATAGAGAAATTGTTAAAGGTTTACAAGGTATTTTAAAGGTTTTACAGAGTATTTACAAATGTTTTGTAAGGTTTTACAATGTATTTTAAAAGTTTTTACAAGGTACTTATAAGGTTTTATAAGGTATTTATAACTTGTAAAACCTTATAAAAAACTTGTAAAACCTTATAACTTGTAAAACCTTATAAAATAGCTTGTAAAATCTTATAATATCTTATAAATACCTTATAAATACGTTGTAAAACCTTTTAAAATACATTGTAAAACCTTATAAATACCCTGTAAAAACCTTTAAAATACCTTGTAAATTTTTTCCGCCAAAAGTTTTAACGCCAAAAAAATTGCGGAATCACTTTTCCCGCAAAAAAAAATTTTTGGCGGGAAAATTTTACAAGGTATTTTAAAGGTTTTACAAGTTTTTACAAAATCAAATTTGTAATTTTGATGTGTGCACATTCTCATGTTTTCTTTATATATTTGTGATATCTTTTATTAAAAGAAGGGTAATTTAGTCATTTTGTACATAAAAAGGGGTATTTTTAAAAATGAACAGCCAAAGGGGGCATTTTTGAAAAGAAGTATTGAAAAAGGGGCATTTTTGTGAGTCTCCCAATTTTATATATGATTTGTTGAGTGTTTATTATTGGATTTGTTTTATGAATGAAAGACGTTTTAAGGTTGCACCTAAACAAGAAGACACCAATGAGCTGGAATATTTGGCTATCTCTAGAGAAATAAAAGATATACCAATTGTTGTTGCTGATATTATTTGTATATTTTGTGTGTGTGTTTAAGTTCGATAATTTGCTGTGGGTTAAGAAATTTGCAAATTGTTGATTATCTGAGAATTGTTTTTTTTTTCTTTCTAAAATTTGTTTGTTTGTTTGTATGGTTCAGTTAGACGAGTAATTTAGTGAAGCTATGAATGGTTAAAATGTTTTGATAAATATATTCAGTACAGGTTATGATAAAATACAAAAATTATTAGAATTAGTATTAACCGCCGAAATTTGGATTGCTTCAGATGACGTTGGTCATACTGTATTTGTGTACGACAGTGTTGATCATGGTCCTAGTCAATCCTTTCTATTTTAATACGGGTTTTTGCCACTATTAGTAATTTTACTTCGTGAAGTGGCTTGAATAGTAGTACATGAAATAGTATTATTTTGGACTTTTTCCTTTTACTTCTTTGTTTGTTTCTTTTGTTAGTTAAGCAAATGGAATTAAATTTCTATAAACTGAAAATTCTTCGAAAGATTAATTATTCAAAGTGGGAATAAGAAAATAAGTTTAAAGTTTCAAAGAAAAGAGATACGATAACCATGTAAATGATAATGTATTAGATAACTTGTATTCCGTTAAATTTTTTATTTTTATTTAGTTAGTATAAGAAACTGGAAGTGTTGACAACTAACGAACAACCTTAGAATACTTCAATTGGGATCACTTGGACATTATAATACTAACAATGTTTTTCTTTTTGATCAAAAACTCTACCAATATAAAGGAGATATTTAAAATAACAATAAAGCCAAAAAAAATTTGTTACTTACATACATGGATGATAACACATCAACAATATTAACACAAACCAATAGATTACATGTAATCAACATATTAACAAATATTTTACACAACTAAAAACTTAATTTGATACAAATATTTATGTAATATCTTCCATTTGTAAACTTATAACCCTAAGTACCATTTTATGCTTTTTCGTTTTCATTCTTAGTTTGACTTTTAATTTCATAATAGATGTAAGATAATCACCCCTCTATACTATGATCAAGACAATATTTTCAAGAATAATAACAATTTCTTGCAAAAGTCTAACAATGACAAAGACGAAACCACTAGATTTGTTATATCATGTTTCGAAAATGCTAGTATAGCTAGCGGTTGAAATTATGACATCGTGGTATAGACGTATAGTTGTTCCATATTCATGATTTTTTAAAGGAATGTTGACATTAGGTGTTTATATATATATATATATATATATATATATATGCGGTGAATTAGTTACTAGATAAATAACTTGACCGAAAAAAATACAATATAAAGTAAAAAATGGATATTTATCAGACTCCAATCTTTTTTTATTGTTCAATCCATTAATACATACATCAGAATCAACATCACATATTTTCTGAACCATATTAACATCTTTTGTGATATTCGATCTTATGAACGTAACACATCACACAGATTGAAGAAATGCAAATTATTACGAATCATCAATATTTATAATCCATGAGTTCATGCATGAAATTAGATCACAAGTGCAAACACCAAAGCTGTCATTGTGACAACAAGTCTCCCAAAAATTTCATTTCCTGTCACAAAAATAATAAAAATAATTAGCCGGCTGATCAATAATATGATTTAATTAGATATCATAATTAAATATTTAAAATAGGCTGATTAAAAGTATATAGAAAATATGCTGACCTTTTAGAACGTTAAAGGAAAACGACCCGCTAGCAGGTGGAAAGTTCCGTGGCGGCGTGAAAACCAGCGGCGGCGATGGCGTCTGTGGCAAAGAAGGAGGCGGCGATGATTGAGGCGGTGGAGACGATGGAGATGGAGGAGGCGGAGGCGATGGAGATGACGGTGGAGATGGCAAAACAGAGGTTGTAAACCTCAAAAGACATTTAGGAGTAAAGATTTTAGCGTAACTTGGCAAACCGCAACAAGTTGAAATTCTTAAGAACGCAACCCTAAGACAAACGGTACAGTTAAAAATATCAAGATCAGGACTACATTGAACCATTGACTCTAAATCATAAGAACCTTCTGATTGTGTCACACGTTCTTGATCCTCCACGAAATATGGAATCAAAGAGGACGAAGATATGTTGAATATCAGTTCACTGAATTTTTCAGTAAGTGTTTGATTGAACCGAGTCGGGTTTGGAGCAGAGCGAAGAGAGTATATAGTGATGCTTGGTGTGATTTCCAATTCAGAGGAGAAAGAAACATTTGAGTATCGAACCATACACTCCTCGTAGTATATGACCGCTCTTTTGTTAAGAGTACAATTTGTAGCGATCTCGGTTGTTGCGGTTTGGACACAGTCTGCGCAAGATGCTGTGGTGATGTCTCCTCTACAGAGGAACATTCCATGGACTGTGTCAGGGCTAAGACCTTCTGTGGCGTTTGAATAGTGTCCGAGAGAGGAAGACTCGCGGAGAGAGGCGAGTAGGGAGTCGCGGTTTGTTTCGTATGAACTGGTTTGTGTGAAGTTGTTGTTAGGATTGCAGAAAGTAAACATGTGGTCAGGTTGAGACATGGTTTGGTGAGATAACAAAGAGAAGAAGAAGAAGTAAAACAGAGGAATAGTGGGGGTAATTATGATTCTTGCCATTTTGTTCTTTGTTGTTTGATAAAACAGAGGAGATAGGAATTTATAGTAGAAAGAAGATAACTTTTTGTTGTTGTTGATTTATTCAATACGATGTCTAACTAATGATGGTATACCAATTCGAAGGAAGAATATGTAAAACTACTATAGTTTTCATCCATGATAGCTATATATCTTTACTTAGACAAAATCATAACGTTGACAATTGTTTTTTTGTGTTTCTTAATCAAAACAGAGACTTAGTCCTACAACTTGGAAGAAAGAGTTTGTCGCAAAGAGTAAAGAAGTTACTGCAGACTCATGGCGGCGAACGGGAGAAGAATGTAACCTTGAACAGGATAGGCTTGAAATGCTGGAGTTGTGCCTTGAACAGCAAGAGGTGTACCAAACATCATAGGACCAAAACCAGTGCTAGGAAAGAATAACCCGGGAGGAGTTGTAGCAGCTGATGGAGGAGTTGTGGCACCATTAAAGGTGAAATGACCAGAAGCAGAGGAGCTACTCGTTGCTCCACATGCAGTGCATCCATGTGCTGGGGGAGAAATAGTTGCGGTTTCATGGGGTCTCTGAACACTCGAGTTAAAGGGAGGAACTGTTGTGGAGGATGGTGAAATAGAGCTCGGAAACTGGCGACGGAAAACAGTGGAAGGCGCATTAAGTTGATCGAAAATGCTAGATGAAGGAGTTGTTACACCAGGGAAGGCACGAAAATCAACACCAGTTGTAGGAGCAAATATTGATGGTGACACAGTTGGTGGTGGAGCAAATATTGATGGTGACACAGTTGGTGGTGGAGCAAATGTTGATGGCGACACATTTGGTGGTGGAAAAGCAAAGTTTGGCCTTGAGCCTATGGGAGAGGGAGGAGCAGCAGGAAACGACCCACCTGAACATGAGATTAGTCAAAATTACAGAGAGATATAAAAGAGAAAATGTTATATATGTATAAAAGATTTAACTGATGAGTTAGTTAGTTAGTTACCTTTGACTCCTTGCTTGTAATCTTCCCACTTTAGTTCTTCATGGCTTTTATGTAGATATGGTTTGGAAGCAGATATGGAAATATAGATTTCGCCTTTTCCTTTTTCAGTGGGAAAACTCCAACCAGATGTGTTTTCTCCGTCATGTGTAGGCGCATAACCAGGATTCCTACTACCTTGTTCAGTGGGGCGACTCCATTCATGAGATGCAAAAGGATAGGATCCAGTGTTGGGATTGTTGCTATATGCAGGGGATGATGAAAAAGGCGATCTTGGAAACATAGTAGCTCCATTCAGACCAAAACGTTGAGGACCTGCACCGACTGAACCACCACCAAAATTTGGTGGGTTTGATCTAAATAGGTTGGAGGAAGATCCAGGCAGGTAACCAACACCAAATCCAGGAATACAACTGTTCAATGGAGATCCAGGCAAGGAACCAACACCAGTAGTCGATGGGTTTTGTCCGAAAAGGTCGGAAGAGGATGATGCTGGCGTGGAACGAAAAACAGAGTTGAACAGCGAAGTACCAGTCGTTGGAGATGCTGGGGCGCAACCAAATAGGGGGGATGTGAAAGTGCTAGATGCACTAGCTTGGACAGGAGCTTGCTTTGGCCCAAAAGGTGAAGGAAAAATCGTTGGAGTTGCACCAAAAACTTCTGTAGTAGTTGAGGAGGAAGCTACTGGCGAGCTACCAACATCAGGTATCGCAAAAGCATTGTTCCCAAACGGTGAACCAGAATTATGCGAGTGCATTGTCCCGAATGTAGGTGGTGTAGGAGCAGCAAATGTACTGAACCCGAAATTAGGTGTTGAGGCAGGAGATTGCGCTGGTCCAGAACTAACGGATGTGATGGCAGCAGGAGATGATCCGAAGCTGAATGGTGAAGAACTGTGAAGTGGAGATGAAGTTGAGGATGTGGAAGTGGCAGACGCACCGGAACCAGAAGTAGCTAGGAGATCGCCAAATATAGGAGATTGCGCTGGTCCATAACTAACGGATGTGATGGCAGCAGGAGTAGATCCGAAGCTGAATGGTGAAGAACTTTGAACTGGAGATGATGTTGAGGTTGAAACCGTAGCAGCAGAATCATGTCCAAGAGCTTGAACTGGAGATGATGTTGAGGTTGAACCAACAGCAGCAGAATCATGTCCAAGAGCTTGGACTGGTCCCCAACTAACGGATGTGATGGCCGCAGGAGTGGATCCGAAGCTGAATGGTGAAGAACTTTGAACTGGAGATGATGTTGAGGTTGAAACTGTAGCGGGAGAATCATGTCCAAGAGCTTGAACTGGTCCGGAACTAACCGGCACTGAAGTGATGGATGAGCCAATTCTATCTCCCGGTTCGGATTCTTGAGTATTGAGTATGCCTGGATTGCTACACTGGTAACAGTTGCTGCACTCTGTCTCAGAAAAATCAATCTTCATTCTTCTTTTAATCTTTCTAACTGCTAACCACCAAAAAAAGGACACAAATTTGTTTAGCATTAGAGGATAACTTTCAGAAACTGATTCGAATTGCAGAAACTAAGTAACAGAAACCCTAAATCCAGATCGATTAACAAAGTAATTTCCACTCAAATTAACGATTTTTATACATCAGAAAGTAACGATCTTTAATTAAGTGCATAACAGGAATAAACGAGTGATTGTCGACAGAGGAAACAGTATGTGAAAGCGTGGAAAAGAAGCAACACAAGAACCCTAATTACAAAGAGAAAACATGATCTAACCCAAATCAAGTAAAACCAAGACAAAGAAGATCAAGAGATACTGATCGGTATTCAAAATTGTTGCAAGAATCAAAATCGCCCAAAATCGTCATAGTTTAAAGAAAAATCGAACCTTTATCAAGTAGGAAGCAGGGGAACGACCAAGTGACTGAAGGAGAAGCTTACGGAACAATGGTGCGGTTTCAGAATCTGATGATGAAATCAAAGTTAGGGTTTGTGTGAAGAAGAAGAAAAAAAAAGAGAACTTTGTGGTTTCAATTTATAGGAAACGATTTCTTCAATTTGCCTGCGTCGCTCTGACGCTTCCTCTAAGATTGTTTTTTTTCTTTCTTTTCTTCTTGTGGCGTTGTTTTAACGCCGGACGTTTAGGCAATCTAATGGAAATCTCAATCAATATAAAAATTAAATAAACTAGAGACATATTATTTTTACTTCTTACAACAGACAATTATATTTTTGAAATTGAAAAATTAATAAGTAGATGACTTTACTTGACTTTAAATCAATTCCACTAAAAATGAGAACAAAAAAAACTTAATTTGTCCCAAAAAAAAATTAATAAGAGAAAAAGTATGTTTTGTCACACAAAACTTTAACCAAAACAAGACTTTAATTGAATTTAAATACACTAGGAGAAAATCCGGCCTACGGCCGGTATATCTCTAACTATTGATATTTAAATTTTTTTTTTTTTTGGAATTTGTAATGCATAAATATAAAATTAGCTTGAGTTGCTTATATTTTCACATACTGCTTACTTGTGATATTTTAATCAAATTGAATTAGTTATTTTTACTTAACTTTAATGATTAACGAAGTAAAGGAAATTAGCTGTGCATACGTATATGGGAACGACAGAGACAAATGGTGCTATTGCATATTCTTACGAAGTATTTACATGTATGTTTCTCTTTTAATTAAATTACTTGAGCTTCTTTCGTTTTAAGTTTTTTAATAATACCTTAAACTGTTATTTTTCTGCTCAATGTTTGATGGGTAACTTTTATGTGGTACCGTTCAAGTTATGGCTTGAAGAATGAACATATATATTCCTCTGTATTTTCATGTTTCAGTTCTTGAAAAGTTATGGCTAGCCATAAATTTATTTAGGCAATATATATGGTTTCCGTACAAGCTAATTTCTTAGTTTCATATAAGAATTAAAAAGAAAAAAAATCTTATCTTGCGCTTACGAACTTGATCTTGTGTAATAAACCTCCTCGTTGATCGATTGCATAAAGAGGCTTATTGAAATTTATTCTAGATGCTTAGATTGAGAAGACCATTATCTTCACACACAATATGTTATCTTTCACAGCCCTTTATAATCGATAGTTGAAATTTTGTTTGATGTAAGAAATTCTTTGATCATTTTCTTGACAGGCTAGTGTTCCTTTGTCTCGCATTTCATCTCATATCAGTTCCCAAACGCAGAAAACAAAGATAAATCCACCAATATATGTTCTTTCTACTAATCTTAAGAAACATTAACATTGGTTCACATAAATTTAAAAGAAATTTTTGCCTCTTCACAATAATTTGATGAAAAATCATTATCTCAATCGTAGACATGCGAAACATCTGAAAACTTTTTCTATTAGACCAGAATATCAAAGAGATTTCAGATGGTGCAGAAAAGTGATAACTAATTAAAGAATGAGACATGGCCATGAATCGTGATCTTCAGTAAATTCATACGAAAAATCAACAAAGATGGGATAAATTTGTTTTGAAATGTAAAAGAGAAGACGACTAATGTAACAATTTTGTAATTGATGCTTACTTCATTCCAGTCTTGCCAATCTATCCTCTTTGTTCCCGTCGCCGTAGAGTTTTTTTTTTTTTTGAGTTGTCTGTGACCCCTTCATCATGCTCCTTCAAAGCTAGCATTGGAAACAGTAAGTAAGAAACCTAATGTGAAACATAATCAAAGACATATATTCATATGAATTCACCGTCCTCTCTTTGCAAACATTCGTATCCGATTATACCACTCACCGGATGATTTTCCTGCCTGCACCTCTCCTTGGATCCATGATTACTTCTTGACTGCTCCACTACCACACCGAACTCATATATTGGGTTTTTTTCCCTCTAAATGAGAAAAACAACATGATTCAACATATGATTCATTAGAATCACGTTTAAACACAGAGATATAAACAATAAAATCTAGCCTATAGAACAATGGAGAGTTTTTGAAACCCAAAACTTTGTATGGAACTATATATGAGAAACCCAAAGGAACTCGAAACAGATGCAATTGCGGATTCATGGAATACGATGGGTTTAATTTTAAAAGAGTGTGATGAATGCGTATACGTTTTTTATGGAGACGACGGCAACGTTTTTTTTATAAAGAATTTCTCTTAATTTTTGGTTTTTTTTTTTAATTAGGTGCAAAGCTGATGTGGCATATGGAGAGAGTCTTTAGAAATTGCTGATGTGGATGGCTTGAGAAGTCTCAAACTATCCCTTTTATTAGTAAGAGATTGTACATAAAATTAATATATGAGACATATAGTAATTAATTTTTAAATTTTTTTTTTTGGAGATTAAATATTGTCAAAACAGGTCGGAATCTGCAAACCAAACCCAATCTGTCTCATTATGGATTGAAAATGGGCATAATAGTTAAGATCCACATCAAAATACTTTATTTCAAAGTTTCAAACAATACTTTCGCATAACAAAATGCACTAAACGGAGCTATGATAATGCATCAAACATCCAAAAATGTTCGAATAAAATCAATAATAAGGCATAAACCTTATCAAATTCTCTTACAAAAGACATATATTTGAGTTCGACTATGTGTGTGATAGGGTCCTCGTCCTCGTCCAATGATATCGCTTGAAGCATTTTTTGCGGATCATCCCCCATAGATTGCCAAAGCAAATTCACAAGATATTATTTTCTCTTGTGTAGAATCCGATTCTTAGTAACATAACCCCAAGATATTGTGTATTTTTTTTTTATTCGAAATGCAATGTTCCTCCAATCTGCGAAAGAAAAGATTGGAATAAATGCAATGCGCTTAGACTGATTGTAGCTCATGCAGTAGTTTATGCAATCCAATGCTCGAATCTACAACAAGGGTATCTACACATGTTCTGCTAGAAGGCACATTCCGAAGTTTCAGGACATGCTCAATTTGTGGCGAGGCTCCTTTCTCTAATTTATTGGTAAGTTTGTAAGTTTATTTTTGTTCTTATTACTTATATCAAGCTTGTTCATCCCCGTGTTCGTTGTTCTTGTGACACCTACTTTTCTAATCTATGTAATTGTTAACAAAGTTTATAAAACCAGAATTAAAATTTAGCAAAAAAGAAACCTCCGAAAGAAAAGTATGAGTTTTGAAATATTTGCTGAAGAATTAAGATAGAAACAAATATTTGTAAAAGAGTAGATTAAGAAAGGAAAAGGAATTAGGGTCGCAATTAAGCCGGTATAAAGAGATTCCATAATCAAAAGAAGAATAAATATAGTAGAAAAAGGAAAGTAAACATTTTTTTTAAGTCAAATATCAAAATAGCTAAAGTTAAATTTCCTTTTAATGAAACTCTCTCCCTAAAATTTTGTATTTATAAATGTACATTGAGCAATGGAATAACACATCACACACACAAAAATTGTTTGAAGTCTTTGTTTCGTTTCAAAGACTTATAGCAGCAAGAAACATGAAAAGCTCCTTCACGTTCACCATCTTCTTCTTTGCTCTTCTCCTTACATCATCTTGTTAGTCATCTCTTTCTCAAAAAATATTTGTAAAATTATTTACATGTTGTGAAAATAACTAATAATAATATAATTATGTGTTTGGTGGTATATATAGGTGTGGTGATGAGTGCAAGGATGCAAGAAAGCAAAAACGGTATATTATTGAAGCCTATGACATGCAATACCAATGCAGATTGTGCTAAGTTTTGCAAAGGTCCAATCCACAACTGCCTATATCATACTTGTGCCTGCGTTCCGGGAAATCCTCATTGTTGCTAGAAGAAACACATAAAGTTTCTAAATTATTTTGCTTCTGATTCAATATATATTTTATTTGCATTGGATTTGGATTAGTTTCCACACAATTATAAAATAAAATTATGTTTTCTTGTTAGTCTACTTGATTTTGTAATTGCATCCACAAGACGCAAAATCGCTATACACAACTAGACCGAACAACTTAGCTATATAAAAATATGACAATGGAACCAAGAAAAATTATATAATGTTGAAAGAAACGACTTCTTTGAGTCATGAGGAAGAGAAGAACAAACATTTTTGATGCTAAAGTTCTAAATTTTTTAACACTCGCTGATATATATTTGTATGATATGTATAATGGCTATGTGTATTAAACCCTTGAAACTGGAGAGAATAAAGACATTAGACATTAGTCACTAGTCAGAATTCCACACCCACATACATAGCATACAAAACAGAGGAGATGTTTAATTTTATAGTAGAAAGAAAAAAGTTTTTGGTTGATTTATTCAAAATAATGATGTTTATAGTACATTCAAAGGAAGAATATGTAAAACTAAAACTGTTTTCATCCATGATAGATATATTTTTACAAAGACAATCATAAATTTGACACAATTGTTTTTTTTTTTTTGTTTCTTAATCAAAACAAAGACTTAGTCCTACAATTTGGAAGACAGAGTTTGATGCAGAGAGTACAGAAATTACTGCAGACTCATGGCGGTGAATGGGAGAAGAATGAAACCTTGAACAAGATAGGCTTGAACTGCTGGAGAGTAATGAAATTACTGCAAACTCATGGCGGCGAACGGGAGAAGAATGAAACCTTGAACAGGATAGGTTTGAAGTGCTGGAGTTGTGCCTTGAGCAGCAAGAGTTGTACCAAACATTATCGGACCAGAACTAGTGGTAGGAAAGAACAACCCGGGAGGAGTTGTAGCAGCTGATGGAGGAGTTGTGGCACCATTAAAGGTAAAGTGACCAGAAGCTGAGGAGCTACTTGTTGCTCCACACACTGTGCATCCAAATGCTGGGGAAGAAACAGCAGCTGTTTCATGGGGTCTCTGAACACTCGAGCTTACGGCAGGAAATGTAGTAGAGAACGATGAAAAAGAACTCGGAAACTGGGAACCGAAACCAGTGAAAGGCGCATTAGGTTGACCGAAACCACTAGGTGAAAATGTTGTTGCACCACCAGCAGAAGCAGGGAAGAAACCAAAAGCAGGACCAGTAAAGTTTGTCCTCTGATGATGATCAGGTACGCTTGGAGAAGCAAATATTGATGGCGACACGGTTGATGGTGAAAAAACAGGGTTGGGCCTTGAGCCTATGGGAGAGGCATGAGCAGAAATAGCTCCATTGAAACCAAGAGGTTGAGGAGATGATGTTTGAACACCAGCAAAGGCTGAACCACCAACAGAGTAGTAACTTAGTGGATGTTGCGCTGGCCCAAAAAGTGAAGAAACACTCGTTGCAGATGTACCAAAAACTGATGCAGTAGTCGATGGGTTTGGTCCGAAAAGGTTAGAAGATGAAGATGCTGGCGAGGAACCAAAAACAGGTCTAGCAAAAGAACACTCACACCTTGTAGGTGCTGGGGTGCTTGAAGCACAAACAGAAGTATTCTTGGGAAAATCTTGGGACGGCCCATACAGTGAAGAAACACTCACCGGTGTGGTACCAAAAACTACTATACTAGTAGAGGAGGAGGAGGATGCTGGCAAGACACCAACATCAGGTCTGGACCAGGTCCATTCAACACCGCGCTCTGTAGAATAAGAATTAATAGCCCAAGGCATATCTTGCGCTGGCCCAAACAGTGAAGAACCACGCGGTGGAGGTGGTGGGACGTAACCAAATGGGAGGAAGCTAATGGGTGTGGAAGTACTAGACGCACCAGACCCAAAAGTAGCTTCGACAGGAGCTTGCATTGACCCGGATCTAGGTGGTATGGAAGCAGCAGGTGCACTGAAACCGGACGTGGTTGGACCAAGAGCTTGTATTGGTTCAGAAATAACCGATGTAACAACAGGAGCGAATCCGAATGGTGAACAACTGTGAAGTGGAGATGAAGTTGAGGATGTGGAAGTGGCAGATGCACCAGAACCAGAACCATAAGCTTGTACAGGAGCTTGGAAGGCTGGTCCGGAACTAACGGATGTGATGACAGCAGGAGGGGAACCAAAGCTGAATGGTGAAGAACTTTGAACTGGAGATGATGTTGAGGTTGAACCAATAGCAGCAGAATCATGTCCAAGTGCTTGAACTGGTCCGGAACTAACCGGCACTGAAGTGATGGATTCTTGAGGATTAAGTATGCCTGAGTTGCGACAATGGTAACAGTTTCTACACTCTGGCTCAGAAAAATCAACCCTCATTCTTCTTTTGATCTTTCAAACTGTTAACAATGAAGAAAAAAGAAACACATTAATTTAGGATTAGAGGATAAGTTTCCAAAATTGAATCGTAGCCATTTTTATTCAATACAGAGTGAAACAGTCTGTGAAACAGTCTGTGAAAGCGTGCAAAAGAAGCAACTCAAAAACCCTAATTGCAAAGAGAGAAAATGATCGAACCCAAATCAAGCAAAACAAAGACAAAGAATATCAGTACTATAATTGTTGTAAGAATCAAAATCGAACCTTTGAACAAGTAGGAAGCGGAGCAACGACGGAGAAATTGAAAAAAGAGCTTGACGGAGACAACAATGGTACAATTTGAGACTCTGATGATGAAATCAAAGTTAGGGCTTATGATCGAATTATGAAGAAGAGAGCACTTTGTGGATTCATTTTATAAGCAAACGAGATTTGACTTTGACTTTGCCTGCGTCTCTTTAACGCTTCCTCCGAAGATTGTTTTTTTTTTTCTTTTTTTTTTTCTGTTCTTGTGGCGTTGTTTTCAAGCCGGAAGGCTCTCTGATCGAGAAATCGTCTGGCGAGTCCCCTTTTGACAAACTCTAACCCCATATCTCCCCGTTAAAAACAGAATAAAAATTGTATTTAATTTTAAATCAAAAATGCCGGAAGTTACAATATTACCCTAGCCAAAATACTAAAACTACACATTAAACCTGGGTTTTATCCACCCAACCAAACTGATTTTGGATCTAACCCGAAAACCCACAAACCCTAACTCCTCTCAACGAGCCAACTTCTCTCACGACCATTTTCTCTCCGTTTTCTGCGTTTTCTTTTTCTCTCCTCTTTCAACGACGTGGATTCTCATTCAATTCGTCTTCAATAGTTAAGAAATTCAAAAGAGACAACCGTTATTTCCACGATTTCTCGATTTCAACTTCATATATCTCTCGATTTCGTTGCCAATTCTCTCCCTTTAAATCTCCGTTTTATCTTCGAGAAATCTTTGTTGTCGATTATGGCTGGGAGAAAGAGGAAGAGGGGAACGTATGCTCCGGATCGAAGAAAAGAAGTAAGGGAAGAAGATGGAGGAGCAACGAGTTTGCAGCCATCCTCGACGGAGTTAAAGAAGCCAATTGAGGGAGGAGAAGGAGTTGAAGAAGAAGTTCCGATGTTAAGTCCGGTTGTCGAGGCAGAGGAAGAAGAGAATGAGGAAGAAGAGAACGAAGAAGAAGAGAACGAAGAAGGTCAAGGAAATGGCGAAGACGGAGGAGAAACTAGTGGTAGTAGTACAACCTTGTTGGACTCCTCCTCCGATGAGAGTATCGAGGATGAGATAGCAGATGGAAATCGAGTGAAAAATGCGGCGGAGATGGTAAGTATTTGAATTGGGTAATACTGGTATAATAGGGTAACACTATTTGGATATCTGGGTAAAACTGGTAGAACAGGGAAACACTAAGGTATCTTGGTAAAACTGGTAGAACATGGAATACTATTGTGTGTGATATACATGTAGAATTAGGTAATACTGGTAATACAAGGGTATTACTATTATCAGTAATACTGGTAATACAAGGGTATAACTATGACTAGTTACACTAGTATTACCCATATATATATAGTATGACTAGTTACACTAGTATTACCCAGATATATGTAGTATGATTAGTTACAATAGTATTACCCAAATATATGTAATATGACAAGTTACACTATTATTACTACAAATGTAGTAGAACTAGTAAAACTAGTATTACTGACAGAGTTTTTGTATTGTTTTGGCAGGATACAATGAGGGAGAACGTGATCATATATTTCAAATGCGAAGGTCGCATGCATAGCTTGATGATGAAGACATCAGGGGAGAAGATAACTTTGTCATAGTATTGGTATAACTAGATAAAACTAATCGAATTTTATTTGTAATGCTGGTACAACTAGGTATAATTATCAGTCTTTTGAGAAACTTATGAAGAAAGTATAACAATAATTAATTGTTGATTCCCCAAAATCAAATGTTCGAAATGACTGGAGAATATGCTACGTCCGTGGAGCCATTTGGGAGAAAATTTCGACTTTTTAATTTATTCCACACGGTCCTCTACTTCTTATTTAGCATTGTTATTGGGCAAACAAAGACTAGAGAATATGATACGTCCATGGAGTCATATTTTCTAAGAGCGTTGTATGATATGAATTATTTTGGGTTGTAATGTTTCTAATCTTTCTTCATTGGTTACATTCCACATGAAATTGATAGTATCATGGTAGCTGGAGGTGAAAAAGAATATACCTTCTTCACTATATCTTTTTCATATGGTTCTTGTTTAGATTTGTACAATTGGTAATACTAGGTAAAACTATGTTGGTTTTGTTTTTTGATTTATACTACTGGTATTACTAGGTAAAACTATGTGCACCGTCAAATTTACACATGTGCGAGTCAAATTTACACATGTGCGCCGTCAAATTAGCGAGAAAACCCAAAAAAATGGGAAATTTTCAATTTTGGGACACGTGGGCCCCATCTTATTCACGTGTGCGCCGTTTTTTTCCACCAGTGCGCAGCTTTTTTTAAACGTAGTTGTACCAAGTTATTGGTTGTACCAATTTTTTACATAGTTGTACTTTTGGTGATTTTCAGTTTAACCAGTATTACATATTCTTAAAAATTGCTTATTTAGTTGTACACTTGAGTGAACTCTATAATTATAGAATTCTTAATGTTTTTTGTAATTGTATGTTAAAAATATATAAAATTGTAAATTTTCCATCCTAAGTTGGTGTTTTTATAAAAAGTGAACTTAAAAGTATAAGGAATATGTTGTATGAAGTCTATTAAAACAATCCGACATGATAAATTTTTTTTTCTCACTTAATTCATTTTAAATCATTTATAAGAGTTCATTATCACTTAATAGTCAGTGTAATATTTAGTGTTGAAAAAACAAATTCAAAATTTAAATTCCTTCATAAGTTATACCAGTTTTACCAGTATTACCAAATCTCATCATTAGTACTACTTGTTATACTAGTTTTACCCATTTTCCATAGAAAAAAACATAGTATTACATCAAGAAAAACTAGTGTTACATAGTTGTCCAACTCGAAACTGTTTTACAAATCATAAAGTGCAGATAAAATCAAATATTATGATTGCCAAATAACAACCACAAACAAAACAAAACATAACCTCTACTCTCCACAGTTGCTCGGACAATTCTGGTGGAGTGATGACCTCCACATACAAAACATATCTACAAAACATATCTACGGTTATTTTCACCTAAAACTATATAGACACCGACATCCTCATCATCACAAATGTAAATCTCTTCCTCTGGTCCCAACATCACTGCATTGTACCTCATTTGCAATTTAACCCTACTTTTATCTAACCCTAGCTTCGTGCATATCCTACCTTCTAACATGGAGAGAGTTATCTTCACCCCTGATGTCTTCATCATCAAGCTATACATGCGACTTTCGCATTTAAAATATATGATCACGTTCTCCCTCATTGTATCCTGCCAAAACAATACAAAAACTCTGCCAGTTATACTAGTTTTACTAGTTGTACTACAATTCTGGGTAATACTAGTAAAACTAGTAATACTACATATATCTGGGAAATACTAGTGTAACTACTAGTGTGACAAGTAATATTACATGTATATGGGTAATACTAGTTTAACTAGTCATACTACATACATCTGGGTAATACTAGTGTAACTAGTAATACTACATATATATTTTTCAATAGATTCAAGTTCAATTCTACCCAGTTGTACCAGTTGTACTTTCGCGACAAGAACTCAAATCGAATGGTTTCAGGTTCAAAACTACAATTCACTATGATTCAGTTGCTGTAATCCATTTTTTACCCATTTACAGACCTATTCGACCCAGAAACTATGCATAAACTTCCAATGTGCATATCAAACAATTAGCTAAATCTAATTGGATTCAATCCCCTTCATTTCTAAATCCAAAACTTCAATTACAAGCTCAAAGCAGGTCGAGCAGCATACTTGTCCTTTCTATCTCGACCCAGCTCGCCGGAGGAGAGGATACGGCAACAATGGTGACTGCAAATCGAATCTGCAGCGAGGAGGAGGAGAGCAAGCTCTCGCTCGAGTTTTCTCGTTTTTTTTCTTTCCAGTTTTTTTTTTTTTTTTTTTTTTTAATTTCAGCAAATAATTAATTATTCTGAAAATGACAGAAGGGTAAAATCGTCAACACACATTTCATTAATAAGGAAGGGGATATGTAGACAAAAAAAGGATATAAGAGGTTTGGTGTTTACAAAAAGGGACTTATGAGACATTTTCTCTCTCTGATCACTATCTCTATGATTAATATTTTTATTTTAAATTCATGAAATCTCTGTCAAGTTTCACTAAAAATATATAGAATTAGGAACAAGTTGATAAAAAAAAAATCGGAAGAAATATGGATAAATTGATAATACAAACAAGTATATTAAAGATAATTTAAATATGGCTAGCTTTAATTTAAATAAATTTTACTAAAAATGAGAAAAACATATGAGAGCATAGAAAATAAAATTTAATAGAAGAAATTTTTTTCTGTCACATTAAACTTTGAAAAAAAAGAACTATAATTTATTTGAAGACTAACTACGGGAATTCCAGACCTTTGGTCCATAATTTGTTAGATTATTGTACGTGTTATCGGGTGTGTGTAAATTTATATTTTTCCGACATAATACGATAGAATTCTTATAGTTTTGGTGACATTATTAATATTGTCAAAATATGTTAATTTTTACGATATTTTAAAAGTTTAAATTGATTTATATTTTGTTTGGTTTCTTTATGATGAGTTTGTGTGTATATATTGAACTTGGCAATGTTTAAAAAAATTAAATTGCGTATATTAAAAAAATTTATTTTTGAATAAACCATATTGTTTAGTCAAATTAAATTGGCTTAGTTACCAAAATAGCTAAAGTTAATTTCCTTTTATTCAAACTATCTCCCTAAAATAATTTTTTTTTGGTTTCTTTATAATGCTTATATAGTAAAAAATAATTTCTGAATGGGAAATATTTGTTTAGTCAAATTAAATTGGCTTAGTTACCAAAATATCTAAAGTTAATGTCCTCTAATAAAAATATCTCCCTAATATATATATTTTTTGTTTCTTAATAATGAGTTTATGTGTATATATTGAACTTGGCCATGTTTTGAAAATTAAATTACGTATATAGAAAAAAATGATTTTTGAATGAAAAATATCGTTTAGTCAAATCAAATTGGCTTAGTTACCATATAGCTAAAGACTAAAGTTAATTTCCTTTTACTCAAACTATCTCCCTAAAATATTTGTATATATCAATGGAATAACACATCACACAAAACTTCACAAGTCTTTTTGTTTTCATCACACGGTTTAGACTTTTAGCAGAAAGAAACATGAAAAGCTCCTACACATTCACCATCTTCTTCTTAGCTCTTCTCCTTACCTCTTGTTAGTAATCTCTTCCTCATATTTGTGGATTTATTTATAGTGTTGTGATGAAAGTAGTGAGTGATTAATGAGTTTGGTATGTATATATGTATATAGGTGTGGTGATGAGTGCAAGGATACAAGAAAGCACAAACGATATATTGAAGCCTATAACATGCAATAGCAATGCAGATTGTGCCAAGTTTTGCAAAGGTCCAATCCACAACTGCGTATTTCATACTTGTCAATGCGTACCCGGAAATCCTCACTGTTGCTAGAAAACACTCCACACATTTTCTGATTCAACATCTTTTGCGTTGGAATTTCAAATAAAATTACGTTTCCTTGGTTGTTGACTTAATTTTGTAATTGCGTTTACAAGAAGCAAAATCGTTACAAACTAAACCGAATAACTAAGAACAAGAAAATATATACTCCCTCCGTATTTTAATAATTGTCGTTTTAGGATTTTCTTTTTTTAAAAATTAGATGTCGTTTTCAAATTTCTATGCAAAATTTCTTACTTTTTAATGTTTTATGATGTCACAAAACATTAAAAAGTAATAAATTTTGCATAGAAATTTGAAAACGACATCTAATTCAAAAAAGTAAAAATTCTAAAACGACACTTATTAAAATACGGAGGGAGTAATATTGAAAGAAACGACTTCTTTGAGTCATGAGGAAGAAAGAAGAACAAACATTTTTGATATTTATTTGTAGCTAGATTCTGGGTGATACTTATTTGTATGGTATGTATAATGACTATATATGCACATAAGAGGAAGCTAGAGATTACTGTTTGATGTGCCTTAAACCCTTGAAATTGGAGAGAAGGTGACATTAGGCATGAAAGAAGAAGGGACTTCTCTTGAATACACCGGAGTTTCCATTTCGATAAGCTCTCTGAGTGAACTGCATCTAGACAAAGAGATGTTTCTCTCTATTCTTGAGACTTCACTTCTGTGAAGCTCGGCGACACAGACTGAGAATGCTTGTAAAGCTGATAGCTTCGCGTGGAAGTTTACCTCGTAATGTCCTTCTCTGATAAACACCATTGTGATTGCTGGTGTGATCTCTTTCCCACCCTGAAACACAGTTTCTTTATATCTTAAGATCAAGAGAGACAAGTTGAATCACA
Source organism: Arabidopsis suecica (assembly GCA_019202805.1). Taxonomy (NCBI): domain Eukaryota; kingdom Viridiplantae; phylum Streptophyta; class Magnoliopsida; order Brassicales; family Brassicaceae; genus Arabidopsis; species Arabidopsis suecica. The sequence goes on from CM032906.1 coordinate 684,497, forward strand.
CTTTCTTACCACAAGGAAAAGATTCTTACCTCTATGAAAAGTTCCAAACCAAGATGATTGTTGGTGAGTTCTGGAGATTCTAGAACAAAAAGGTGACATCCCATGTCCCATCCGCTACAGTCACAGCCTCCACCTGATATCCATCTTTGCAGTATCGGTGTAGGACATGAGTTTTCGGTATCAGGCAAACCATGGTTTCCTGTTGGAACTATGACTTTCATCGCTCGACTCGATAGTTTGCTGTTTGAAGAAGAGTCTTGAATAACAATTGCTGCAATCTCTAGCCCTGGATGTAAATCTGAGACAGGCCAAGGATCAGATGCAGTGTTCTCTGAACGTTTCGATAGACTACGAGTCAATCCTCGGTTGAAACTGTTCTGCCTTGGGAGCTTTTCTTGTATTTGATCAGATGCAGAGTTCTCTGTTTCTGAAAATATCGATCCTCGTCTGAAACTGTTCTGTCTTGACAGGTTTTCATGCTTGAAGCCACTTCTCCTTGCACGTGCGATGTCGAAAAGAACGAATTCCGACACAGTTGATTCCACAAGATCTTCTTCGTATGGTTCTTGCTCTAAGCAGATTTGAGTTGAAACTTGCATCTGTCCTATTAGTGAAGATTCTTTACCTGAAACATTCAACCGCTGTTTACCGAGATTCTTATTGCTTCTACCACCAATATAGCGAAACGAATAGACAAACCGAGAGTCATTATCATCCATTCTTGTACTGGCCATATATACATCATCCGGGCGGTCTAGCGAGAAGATGAAAACAGGCATCCCAAGTTCATATTCCATACTGAGATGAGCATGTAGATGAACAGGTGAAGACTTTCTCAATGACTTGTTTCTTGAGAACATTTCTTCACCTGATTTTGGTAACAGAGGATTTCTGTTTGAAAATGGATTGGACATTTTCTTGATACGGTTAAACCAGCTCGTTGAGCTTGAAGTATTAGTAGAAGAAGACTCATTGCTTCCCTTTGAAGAAGGCATAAACGGGAGTTGCATTCTAGCAGAGAATGACTTTTGCAATCTTGGTTCCATGTTTCTCTCTGTACCTAAAGGCTTAGCTAATCGTTGTTGTTGCTGATGTCTCCCATTCGTGTTCAACCGTACCCCGAAAAAACCACCAGAAGAGTATTGCTCAACTGAAAACTTTTCAGCATCAGATATGTTCCTTCTTCTTCTTTCCTTGGATTCCTGATTGAAGAAACCGTGTCTCTCCTTCGCCTTGTTTCCCGGTTTTGGAAGTTTCTTGCACGAGGAGTTGATCGCCCGATATAACATAAACTCATCCTCTTCCCCTGCCTTTTTAGAATCGAAAAAATCTCGTAGAGTAGGAAGAACATATTCAGAACTCTGTGCCATCTTTTTGCTGCTTTTGTATAAATTAACTATTCTCTAGCTATTACCATCAGAAAATGACCAAACTTCTGCAGAAGATTTGTTCAAGGCAAGAACCTGTATCAGTATTGTGTAATGCCAAAGAAGCTAACAAACAGATAATGCAAATGAATATAGAAAGGATCACTTACCAGTATTGATGAAACTGTCACTGATAACCTTAACAAAGAGGGAAGTTAAAATTGCAAAATCTAGGATAGAGAAGTCAATAAAATTTAGCCTACGCTCTTACAGATCTAAAGTAACATAGGAATCAAGTAGTTGTGAATGTAATGAAAGCAACAGACAAAAGTTGCACACAAAAAAAAAAAATCATTTTAAAAGACAAAAGCTATATTTCACTTGCATTCTAAGCCAATCATAGAAAGCGTGTGGAAAAAGTAACAATCGAATACCAATTGATGGTTTCAGAGTAGTGATCCTCAAGACTGATTTAAAAAAAAAAAAAAAAAAAAAAACCTTTAATCATATGCATCATACAAATTGATGACCGTTACATTAAAATAGGAAAAGTAAGTAGCTCTCTTTGAACATGAACAATAATAAGCCATGTTAAAAAAAAAGAGATAAAACTAGCAGAGAAATTTATGTTTTTTTTTGGTTATCTTCATGGGCTTTTAACAGAAGCTTGGATAATTGTCTATAAAGCCCAATTTGGTAAACACTACATGTATAAAGTTGTTAGAAGTATGAGTTAGATCATCCAAGGGCCCATAGCTCAGTGGTAGAGCATTCGACTGCAGATCGAGAGGTCACCGGTTCGAACCCGGTTGAGCCCTTTTTTTTTTTTCTTTTTCCATCTCGGAACTCCAGTTAATTAGGGATGTTAATTTAGACTAATTATAGGCTGAGTAAAAGTATTTGTGGCCTTGTGTTGGTAACTATGAAATACTGAGATCTGAAGAAATAAGAAATAAGAAACAAGAACAATTCCTGATATGCAAATCTCAACAGATCCTTAACAACCAAAAATCAAAGTACTCTCTTCTTTACATTACATATTATAAAACATTGATTACAAATCATGGAATCCATCAAAGCAAATCCACAATCACACCATTTCCAGTTTTTCCTAAAAATCAAATCTCCATCAAAGTATGGAACTTCTTTTTCTTTTGTATAACAGGGAAATGTTCATGCCAGTAACCAAGAACATAAAAAGAGTCTAATTCGCGGTAGTAGACCAAATGAATGCTTCGAGTATTTGGAAAGAAAAAAAGACAAGGAAAGGGATACACAAGCGGAACCTGAAACTGACCAATGACGATGATGCACACGATATGAGAACTCTGTAGTAGCTTCTACTCCAGAGGATGAGATTTGATCTTATTCTACAAAGCCTATGGGGGCTTATCGGTTTAATGTAAGAAGATAAATGGTCTTTAATTTTCCTCTCATTTTCTCCTTTGTGCTTTCTGTTATCATCATCATAGCCTGTTTCTTTTGCTTTCGAGCATGGATCCGTCTTTAAGAGCAGCGTGTGCTTCGTTCTCTTGTCCTAGAGCTGATAGAGCTACAGCTTGAAGATAGGATGCGATATGCCAAGCAGGAGATATCACTTGGGCTTGCATTGCATCATTCAGCGCCTCTTGGGGCATCTCATTCATCAGGTAACACAGACTTCTTCTTGCATAAACAGTAGGGGAAACCATTGTCCCTCCCTCAATGAACTGTCCAAACACATTTTTCGATCAGAATTTGTCATAGGGTTGCCAAGATTTACTCGCTACCCTTTCTCTGGAAACTTAAAACGCAAAGACAAAAACAATGGCAGTAGAAAAGATCTAACCTGAGAATAGCAGTCGATGGCATTTGCAAATTCTTTATGTCGAAAAGCAACATCACCCTTTTTCTTGAAGTTTAACGAGTCCTGCATCTGATTGGTCCACATCTGGAACGAAAGCTGAAATTTTTGCAGAGAAGAAGGAAGCAGAAAAGTTGATCAGATTATAATACGAAAAAGATAGCCCACTCCCAAATACACAATGAGACAATTACGAGAGCGTGATTAACAACAAGGTTTAGAATTAAGAAAGAAACCTCTGTGGCTGCACCCTCATCATCTTTATAGCTAAGCTTTTCAAGAATCTCATGTATAGCAGTTAGATCTGTTCTAAGGCATGCTTCTCCAAGTGGTGAAAGGGGTGTCGTTGAGGCGCTGCTTGGTATGCCCATCAGTTGATGAGAAGGAGTCTTACATGAATTAACCAGTTTCTTATTAGTGTCGGAGATAAAATTTTCGAAAAGCAGAAAAAGATAAGTAACCAAAAGATACAAGAGCTTGCGAAAGATAAATGGAAAGTAAACTACTTAATGGTAGTAGTAGGAAAGCACCTCAAGATCCTTTTGTAGAGGGATCATTGCAGTAACTAGAGACTTCGGGTTAGGCCGCTCTCGGGGCTCATACTGCAAGCATCTAGAAGCTAACCGTATTAGTTCAGTCCCGTCGTCGCTTGAAAATTGACCCTCCAAGCATGAGTCGATCAACATTTGAATGTTCCTGTCCCGTATGAGGTCCAGAGCCTAATAATACACAGAACAAATAAAGTTTTAGTCAGAAAGATGCACTCTTCCCCGGAATATTTGACATATATTCAGCAATGAATGGTGGATTGATAGATTTAGTATCTTAATCATAAGCTTACATGGCTTGGAGGAATATGTTTTCCACTAAGAAGATCAAGCAACAGAGTTCCATAACTGTACATCACACTTTCTGGTGTCACGCGACCTGTAGAAACAATCACACAAAAACTAATAAGAAAACTAGCCACAATCCAAATAAAGAACACTAATATGCAAGAGTTCAAGTATATACCTGTTCTGAGATACTCGGGAGGAGTGAACGCCAGGTTGGTACTATAACTCTTTCCATCTCTACTATTTTTCATCAGACCAAAGCACGAAAGCCTTGGATTTGAGTCCTAAAAATACAAAACATATGAGGATTTTTGTATGGACATATTAAAATCAGCAAAAGTTGAAAAAAATCAAACATGTAAAGCTTAACTTACATCATCAAAGAGAACTCTATAAGCATTTAAGTCATGGTAGAGCGCACGACCTTTACCGGTACAATATTCTAAAGCTTGAGCAATATGTAAAGCTACTCTTAGTCGCATCGCCCACTTCATCGGTTGTGACTCCCCTAAACAAACAGAATTATAGTTACTACAGAATCATAACCAAAGAGAAGAAGAGTGTATCAGATGAAGTAAGTTACAATAAGTTCAGTAACTTACAATGGAAAAGATGCTTAGCCAAAGTTTCATTAGGCATAAACTCAGCAACAAGAAGTCTCTCTTCACCTTCATAACAACATCCAAGAAGATTTGCCATTCTATAATTCCTTAATTGACCAACAGCTTTAGCTTCCTCCTATAAAACCAAAGACCAGAGATTCAAAATCCAAGAATCCATATTAACATAAAGGTAAAGACTTTATTAAGCTATTTTACCAGAAACTGACGAGAATCAGGCCAAGCTTTCCTATTAAACCTTTTAACAGCAATACGTCTTTGATTATCCAATTTCCCTTTATACACAACATTTGGAGCTTTTTCACCATGCTCTGATACTATATTCTCTGTAGCAAATCCTGATGTTGCGTTCCTTAATGTCTCAATTGAGAATTCACGAAATTGAGGCAAATCATTCCCTTCACCTCTCCTATCTTCATCTATAACAAAAATCACCATTAGAACAATTCAATCACAGAGACAACAAACAAACAAACCCTAGAAACAAAAAAAAAAAAACTCGATCTTTATTTACCTAATCCTGTGACTCCATGATTGGATCCTTCTGGTTCAGAAACACAACAAAATGCACATAACTTTGAAACCTCACAACCCATTTCAGTTTTTGTTCTAGTCAAACCATAAACCCTAAACCGCGTCTATTTTTGAGCTGATTTATAAAAATCAAAACTTTTATAGCTAAAACAGATCAAATCCGTGAAGAATTTCTCCAGAATTCCAGATATAAAAAAACCCAGTTTTGTGATAATCTTCTTCCACTTTACGAACAACAACACCAAAAAAGAGTCAAAATCTGAGAAAACGATCTGTGAAAAAAAAAAAAAAGAAATTGAAGGAAGAAGAAAGAAAGAGAAAAAGGTGGAATGACAAATGAAGCCGCTCGTGTGAGCTCAAAGGGAAAGCTCAAAGAACAGAGAGATTGTTTTCTGCAACTTTCTTTATTTTTTCTATCCTTTTGTTGGAGAGACAAAAGCAGAGAACTTTGCCAGAAAGTTAAAAAAAAATAAAAATTAAAACTTTTGTTTTTTTTTTGTTTTTGATTATAAGAAAGAAAGAGAAAAAGAGAGAAACAGCAAAGCAGCAGGCCTCACCAAGTCAACTCACCAGTGGGTCAAAAAAAATATAACTAAGAAACAACTCATTTTTGCTATCACCAATAAGGCAATAACCATCCATTTGGATTTTTCAATAACAATATTTCTTCTATTAGGACTTTTTTTATTTAATTGTCTGTCTAAAAATATTCTAGAATATTTGGTTTTTCATTAGTCAAACTATTCAATAATATTTGGTTCATATATATTTATAACACCTCCGAAAATAATGTATAACAATTTGGTAAAATTTAAGTCATTTTTTGAATTGACTGTAACAAAAAAAAATAGTTCGCAAACTCGAATTTGAAAAAAATAAAGGGGCCACAAAATAAATTGTTTTTGTTTGTGGTTGTTTTAATATAACAATTTGTTTAAATTTAAGTTGAGTTTATTAGTAAAAGGGTTTATTTTATCATTTATGAAAAAGTGAAGGTTTAAAAACCCACCAAAAAAACTTGATTATTTTTTTAATGTTTTAAGGAAAAATAAAAGTTTTTCTACCTATTTTTCTCATTAAGAGATAAATTTAACCTTACAGGATATTAAGTGCTTTTGTGTTTTTAAATTAGATTTACAGAAAGAAAATAAACATAAAAATTGAGATTAGTGTTATCTCGAAGCAAACCATGCTTCATTTCTCTCTTGTATCAATTTATTTACGTGTTTTGGGGATTTACCACGGTATAAAAAACAAGAATGATGGTGCACAACTTTTTTTAGAATTGAGTTAAAAGTTGTGTCAACATAATTAGTTGCAAACGTGTTTTTTTGTGAAGATGTAAACTTAAAATTTTCGTGTAAATGGAAATTTTTCAAAAATATTATTACGATTAAGAAAATATCTACAAATTTTTTATTTATTTTGATCAATGATAAAATTTAGACGCGTCGCATAGTAGTAGTAGTACACACTGGTACCCTATTACAATTCCATCTTATCGATCCATAGCTGTCAATAAATAGTATATAGATATTTCATATAATTAGTTATTACTATATATACACATACATGTCCCTTGTCGCATAAAACTATTTAGGTAACAATTTATCTTTTCTAATGGAAATGAATATGAAAATGTGAAAATAGAATAATGTGAACATGGAAAAACAAAAAAAAAATTTGCCACCGACATAACGCTCTAAACATTTTTATTTTTGTTTTCTTCCAACAGTAGAAAACGCCTTTTCACCGACCATCCCCTCGTACCTATGAATGATATCGAGAAAATTTTCCTTATTATCGTATTCTTGAAAAACCCAAACTTTTGTTTTTGATGTATGACTTGGTTCAAGATTACATTCTGGTTTAGCTCAAAATCATTGGTTTAGAAGACTGGATAAATTGGAGACGTTATAGAGGGATAGAGACTTGTGCATATTTGTCAACAAAGATTGTATAGTAAATGATGCAAAGTTGACTCTTGCCGATACCTAGCCAAAATTACATGTGCGGAACTCGTAAACTATAGTTGCAATTTACTTTCTACAATCTAATCAATTGAGAGAGCAAGACAAATATTGAATGAGAGGTCCCTTGAAAGACATCTAAATATCTAATCAACTCGTTTTAATTGGAACGATATAAAGAAGATTAGCATGATCAAATTTCGACAACTTCCGGAGAAAAAGAGACATTTACTTTCTAATGAAAATTCTTATTGCCACAAAATAGAAATCGAATGAGAGAGATCAAAATCAAGAGATAGCAGTATACTATAAACCTAAGCTCGAATCCAAATTTAATATTAGGAAAATTATGGAAATAGTAGTCTCAATGTTATATCAAACTATAAAATATTCAAAAGTTCTCTAAATTAAAACATGTCTAAAATTTAAATCCTCATTCCAAATCTAAACCCTCTACCACAATTTTTTAAAACAATAATAGTCTATTTAGATTTTTTTAAAGATTTTAAAAAATCCTAATTACAAAATTGTCCCTACAATATTAGCTTATTATTGAGTCCACTGGGCAGGTTTATTATGGGCCTTAGCCTTACCCATGAAAAGCCTTAGAATTGTGAGCCCAACACGGCTTAACAGAAACTACACGTAGTACATCTTCGATCAGTACAAACGACAAGAAGTTCTTATTATTCACAAAACCGGCACGAAGTCTTTTCTCATTAGATACGAACGGCAAACATTTGTTTTCCTTCTCTCCACCCCGTAATTTCCGTTACTAACCAAACCCAATTTTGGAAATTCAGTAACAGAGCTTATAAAAGAATTAAAATCTTTTTATTTTTATTTTCCAAATCTTCACAAACAAAATTCGTCAAAACAAAACATTCTTGACACTTCCTCTTCTCCGTTTAACTAGTTTCACGAGAGCTCTGTTCTGTTTCTTCTCTTTCAGAAATTTCAAGGTAAATTTTCTTAAAACCCTAGAATTGCAATTTCACTCACTGTTCTTGAATTATCTTGTTTCTAGGGTTTTTTGATCTTGGCATGTCTTGAAAATTGAAATCTTAATATCGTAGGTTATGATTGTAGTTGATGTGTTTGGTAATGGGAAAAGGTAGAGTTAAAGCAGTGGAGAAAAGGGTTTTAGATCAGAAACTCAGAGGATCGATCAATGTTCCGTTAGGACCTGTTTATTATCCGACAGAAGATGAATTCAAAGATCCATTAGAGTATATATACAAGATCAAGCCAGAGGCAGAGGTTTATGGTATTTGCAAGATTGTTCCACCTAATAATTGGAAACCTCCTTTTGGTTTGGATTTGGAATCTGTTAAGTTTCCAACAAAGACGCAAGAGATTCATCGGTTGCAGTTTCGTCCTGCTTCTCGTAATTCAAAGACGTTTCAGTTGGAGTACAATAGGTTTTTGGAGGAGCATTTAGGTAAGAAGCTGAAGAAGAGAGTTGTTTTTGAAGGAGAAGAGTTGGATTTGTGTAAGCTGTTTAACGCTGTGAAGCGGTTTGGGGGTTACGAAAAGGTTGTTAAAGGGAAAAAATGGGGTGAAGTTTATCAGTTTATGAGCTCTGGTGAAAAGATTTCTAAGTGTGCTAAGCATGTCTTGTGTCAGTTATACAAAGAGCATTTGCATGATTTCGAGAATTATCATAATAGGATGAATGCAGATGCGTCAAAGGGTTGCAAAAGGAAAATTAATGCCGCTGAAAGAACTCGACGATGTACTGAATCTCGGAGCTCTAAGAGACGAAAAAGAAATGCTGATGTGAAAAATCCCAAGGTGGAAAAGGAGGAAGGGGTTGATCAAGCATGTGAGCAATGTAAAAGTGGGAATCACGGCGATGTGATGCTTTTGTGTGATAGTTGTAATAAAGGTTGGCATATATATTGTCTCTCGCCTCCACTGACGCATATCCCACTTGGGAACTGGTATTGCCTTGAGTGTTTAAACACTGATGAAGAAACTTTTGGCTTTGTTCCTGGTAAATGCTTATTACTTGAAGATTTTAAGCGTATTGCTGATCGCGCCAAAAGAAAGTGGTTTGGTTCAGGATCAGTGTCTAGGACGCAGATAGAGAAAAAGTTTTGGGAAATAGTAGAAGGGTCAGGTGGAGAGGTTGAAGTTATGTATGGTAATGACTTGGATACTTCTGTTTACGGGAGTGGTTTTCCTCGAATAGGCGACCAAAGACCAGAATCTGTTGAGGCAAATATTTGGGATGAGTATTGTGGTAGCCCCTGGAATCTGAATAACATGCCTAAGTTGAAAGGATCTATGCTTCAAGCCATTCGGCATAACATTAATGGTGTTACAGTGCCTTGGCTATATCTTGGAATGCTCTTCTCTTCCTTTTGTTGGCATTTTGAGGACCATTGTTTTTACTCTGTCAATTATCTACACTGGTATGTTACCTGAACTGTAATTGTCATCCTGTTTCTTTTTACTGTAATTCACCTTGCTTTTGAAGCAAATTTCTCTTCCTCTGTTCCTTAGTTTGTCATGGTCTTAGGGAGAAGATGTTTTGAAACATAACTGGACTCTTATAACGAAACATTTTATTCATATTGAGTCTCTTAATTTCGTCTTTTATGTGGAAAGATTGTGTTACCAACTTCTTTTTGATCCACACCTCAGGGGAGAGGCAAAATGTTGGTATGGTGTTCCAGGCAGTGCTGCTAGTGCTTTTGAAAAGGTTAGTTTTTTTGTGCTTCAAGTCTCTCAAGGTTTTTTCCATTGCAATATATGATCTGGCCTACTTATCTTCGGAAAGAAAGGTTTAGTTGTCTGAGCTGCTTGATATATCTGCAGGTCATGCGGAAAACCCTTCCCGATCTCTTTGATGCTCAGCCAGATTTGCTCTTTCAACTGGTTACCATGTTGAGTCCAACTGTTTTACAAGAAAATAAAGTCCCGGTCTACACAGTATTACAGGTTTGATATACAAGTGGTTCATTGATGAGTTCATTTGTTTGTTAGCATTCCTATTGCAAGTTCAGAAGCTATTTGTGATATTAGTTAGTAACTTTCCTCTTAAAATCACAGAGCTTGTTTAGTTTTCCAACATAATCATTCTACTTTTTCTCACTGCTAGGAGCCAGGAAACTTCGTGATCACATTTCCAAAGTCCTTTCATGCTGGATTCAATTTTGGTACGTCAACTCTAATTCAAGTTATAGAAGTCATGACTCATGTGATTAGTTACGTGTTAAAGTGTTCAATCAATTGCATTAGGGAGTTTGGTTACCAATGTACTTGTGCATATTGTTGTCCTTCCAGGTTTAAATTGTGCAGAGGCCGTCAACTTTGCTACTGCTGATTGGCTACCTCATGGTGGTTCTGGGGCGGAGCTGTATCGGCTGTACCGGAAACCTTCAGTCATATCTCATGAAGAGCTTCTCTGCGTGGTAGCTAAGGTAAAGAGACAATATTAGTAAAGTGTTACCCTTGATCAAATGGGTAGTGGCTACTGGAAATATCAACATTGAAAGAGGCATCTTTTATTATTTGACGATATGATCTACCGTTAAATTATCATTGGTTACTAGTGTTATTGTGTATGCTAGCTTCAAGCAACAAATGTGGATATTTGCGGCAGCTTCAGTGATTGTTTTAATTGTATTCTCTTATAGGGAAACTGTTGCAATAGCGAAGGATCAATACATTTAAAGAAAGAATTGCTGAGAATATACAGCAAGGAAAAAACCTGGAGAGAGCAGCTCTGGAAAAGTGGTATTTTGAGATCTTCTCCTATGTTTCTGCCTGAATGCCCTGATTCTGTGGGCATCGAAGAGGTTTTTCTTTCTGCAATAAGATATTGTTGGTTTCAATGTTAAAAGTTTTCCCTACTCTATCATTCAAGCTTGCATAAAATAATGCTCTGATGTGTGGACTCTTTATAACGGTATTTGTAGGATCCAACATGCATCATCTGCCAGCAGTTTCTTCATCTTTCTGCTATCGTCTGCCATTGCAGGCCATCTGTTTTTGCATGCTTGGAGGTAAATAATTTAATATAACTTCTTATAGAGCGATCCATTTCAGGCAGGCTAGCCGCTAGCCTTTGTAGAAAATAGAAACTGTTGAGGGCTCCAGAGGTGCATTGCAGTATACATAATATACTGAAGATTCTTGTTTTTTGATTTTGTTATTTACCTAATAGTTTAAAATCTTGAATTCAGCACTGGAAGCACCTTTGTGAATGTGAACCTACGAAGTTGCGTCTTGTCTATCGTTATACCCTTGCCGAGTTGGATAGGATGGTACAAGAAGTTGAAAAGTTTGTTGGCTGCAAAACCCAAGAAACCAAAAACTCACAACGGCCAAGTTCAGGCACCAAACGATCTATTGCTTTCAACAAAAAGGTAAATTTATACTTATGGTTACCAAATAACACTGCTGAATCTTGTTTTCTGTTCTCGTTACTGGATTTTAAATTAGTGGCAGCATAGCCATTCTTCATCATTACCTTTTCTATATAAGGATTAGATAAAATCAAGCATTAAATAAGTTATCAGCCTTCCATATCATATGTTTGCTTAGGCCTTGAATCTTATGATAATATATAAACTGTTGCTGCTTTTCTCATACTAGCAGGAAGGAATGCAAGTGTGTCAGGCACGACCAGCAGACAATTGGCTTCTTAGAGCATCAAAGGTTCTCGACGATGCCTTTTCTAGTGTTGAATATGCCACTCTTTTAAAGGAAGCAGAACAGTTTCTTTGGGCAGGATCAGAAATGGACCGTGTGAGTTTTATAAGTATCCCTTGGAACGATTTTGTATATATATATTTATGTCTTTGGGTAGATTCTGGAAAAAATAGTATCTATATATGTCACACAGGTACGAGATGTTACAAAAAGTTTGAACAAAGCAAAGATATGGGCTGAAGCTGTTAGTGACTGTCTTTCAAAAGTCGAAGGTGAAGCCAACAATGATTCAATGAAAGTTCACTTGGAATTTATTGATGAGTTGGTGAGAGTTAACCCCGTTCCTTGCTTTCAGTCTGGTTATCTGAAATTAAAGGTTAGCCATATATGTACCTGCCAAAGTGCAATGTCCCAGTTTTCCTTGAGATCATTACTACTGTTTGCGATTATGTTCTCACTTTGTTTGCGTGTTTCCATTTCTGTGCAGGATTATGCTGAAGTGGCTAGAAAGTTGTCTGAGAAAGTTGATTCAGCTCTGTCAAGTAGCCCAACTGTATGCCACTACAAACTCCATTACTTCACCACATAGTCTTGAGGAAAATGCCTTTTAGTTACATGACAGTCCAATCTGACTAAATCCAGTAAAATCATTCATGTTCTGCATTTTGATTAATGTTACTTGGTTTTTGTTTCTAGATCACCCAGCTGGAGCTATTGCATTCTGAAGTCTCCAGTTCACCAATCTCCCTAATAAAACACGAGATCTTGTCAAAGAAAATCTCTTCCGCAAAGGTAAACCATGTTTTAGTATTGGCGATGTACATAACTCGTCAATGAATTCAAATAAATATATATCCTCCTTTAGGGTCTATATCCAACTTGGTTATTAATGACTATGTTTATGAAAAACTTATAGTTTGTCTTGGATCCTTGTTAATCTGAAGGGTATCTATGCAGTATTTTCTCTTTGCTTGCATATCAACAAAGGTCTTAGAGAGACTGAGCGCCATATTGAATTATATTGGTTCTAGATGTATTTACCTCGTTGTTTTAGAGCTTACGACCATAATCGTAGTCTAGTGGTTTCGATTTTCCAGGTTCTCTTTCATTTCTTGCCTTGTCGAGAATTTAATAATCTCTCTTCCTCATGGTTCCGCAGATGTTAGCTAAAAGGGCGAGACGGTATCTCGCAGACACTAAACCTCCAGGACTTGAAATGGATGCACTTTTCAAGCTAAAGTCAGAGGTGAATATCTTGTCCTTATTCTGAAAATGATAATTCTGTTACATGTTCGTGTGTTCTGATCGTTCTGTTCCCTTGATAGATGTTAGAGCTTCAGGTGCAACTTCCAGAAACAGAAGGGATTCTGGATTTGGTAAAGAAATCAGAATTAGCCCGTGATAAAAGTAACAAAGTTTTGACTGGTTCTTTATCTCTCGAGGTTGGCTGTACTTTTGTTCTGTATCTTTCAGTGTGATTAACAGCAAGCTCTTTTGTCGAACCTTTCTGAATTATTTGTTTTCTTCTGCACAGAATGTGGAAGAGCTGCTTCATGAATTCGATAGTTTCAGCATTAACGTTCCTGAGTTGACTATCCTGAGGCAGTACCACGTTGACACTTTGTCTTGGATTTCACGCTTTAATGATGTAATGGTTGATGTTCGTGAAGGCAAGGACCAACAAAAGCTAATTAGTGAACTGAGTTCCCTTCTACGGGATGGGGCATCCTTAGGCATTCAAGGTCTTTCTTTATAACATTTTTTAGGGTGTCTTATCTGGTTCCCACCTTATAGGCTGATAGCTAAACCCTAACCACGGTATCTGATGATATAGTTGAAGGACTCCCTCTTGTTGAAGTTGAATTAAAGAAGGCATCTTGCCGGGAAAAAGCTCGAACGGTAAATGTTTACTCTTTCTTTAATTTCTAAATTGGTATCTCTCATTCGTCTCAGGTAGTTATCATAATAGCAACAATTCTTTGCATTTGATATTGAATGTAAAATGCATGGAAATTTTTTGTATAGTTAACTGGTGAAATAGCGTTAGGTGTGATGTTCTGAGTGCTTTTTCTGTGGTTCATATCTTTGATTCAGCTTTTTTTTTGTATGGAATTTGATGTAGGTTTATACTGCAAGAAGGTCTCTGGATTTCATTGAGCAGCTGCTCTCTGAAGCTGTTGTGTACGTCTTCCCCTATTATTGATTATAGAATATGTAGTATGCATTCTACTTTAATTTTTGTTAACATGCCAAGACTTTCTATTTTCAGTCTACAAATCGAGGAGGAGGAGCTATTTGTTGAGATCTCTGGAATTTTGTCAACAGCACGGTGTTGGGAAGAAAGAGCAAGCAGTATCATTGCAAGTGAAACTCAGATGTACGACCTTAAAGATCTCGTAAGGTATATATCTTTTGTTCAGGCTTGTAAATTTTTAACTTCAACACATGCTTAGTTTTTCGTAAGTCTTTTATTCATCAAAAGATGTTTGTTCCTAGGATGTCAATCAACATTGATGCGGTTTTGCCTTCTCTGAAGGGCATAGAGAACACAATCTCGTTGGCTGAAACTTGGCTTCAGAACTCTGAGCCTTTTTTATCAGCCACTTCCTCTATGGCATCATCTCCATGTTCTCTGCTTGAACTTCCTGTATTAAAGGTTTGTCTGCCTGTAGTTTCGGTTTTTTTTTTTCCTGTGTTACAGATGTGATTTTTGAAGTATTTAATGCTTTTATTTTTGCAGGACCTAGTTACTCAGTCTAAATCGCTTAACGTTCAGCTTCAAGAGCCACGAATTCTTGAAACATTGTTGCTTAATTGCGAAAGGTGGCAGTGTGATAATCATCAGCTCTTACAAGAAACTGAGGATTTGTTGGACAATGCGAAAATAGATGATGGCATGCATAACAATATCCTTCCGAAGATTTTGGATTTGATAACCAGAGTGGACTCTGCTAGAAAATCTGGTCTGTCCCTTGGTCTCAATTTCGATGAACTTCCCAAACTTCAAACTGCAAGTTTAAAACTAGGATGGTGTTGTAAGACCATCACGTTAAGCTCTAGCTCACCTTCCTCTGAGGTACAAATAGATTGCTGAATTTTTATTGGTTTTTGACACTTAGTAATAGTACCCCTTTTGATTGTTTAAGTGCGTCTTTAAATGGCAGTTGCTAGAAGATGTAGGAAAGCCCTCGTTACAGCAAATTCAGCAGCACTTAAAAGAGGTATGTTCGGATAATATATCAACTTCCTACACATATTAAGATGTTTTTGGGTCTTGAAGCATTATCTTTGGATTTTCAGTGACACCACAGTGATCTAGTTTATGAGTTTCGTCATTTTCTTATTGACAGGGACGAACACTGGAAATATTACCCGAAGAGTATTACTTAGGCAAGAGACTAATGGAGTTAGAAGACACTGGACTGGAGTGGGCAAAACGAGCTAGAAAGGTACATAACCAACACACGGTTTCTCAGTTAATCGCTTATAATCTCTTTGGAAAGTTTAACGTAAACGAGAGCTATTGTTTTTATCTGCAGGTGGTGACAGACTCGGGTGCTCTTGCCTTACAAGATGTTTTTGAGCTTATTTCTGAGGGTGAAAACTTACCTGTCCATGCAGAGCAGGAACTTCAGGTTAATATATGAAATGAATGTTAACAAAGCTTAACACATAACCTTACCGTTATCTAAAACTGTTTGTATCATGGTTGATTGATGCAGTCTTTACGAGCTCGGAGTATGTTACACTGCATTTGTCTAAAACCATACAACTCAAGATCTATGGTTTCTTGTAGTCAATGTGGCGAATGGTATCACACCTATTGTTTAAAACTTCATTGGCGGCCTAAGGCTTATGTCTGCTCCGCTTGCCTACCACTGGCGAAATCCACTCCACAGATTGATCCCGCCAGGTTTGTTCCTTTGCCATAAAAGCTAACTCTAAACCACATAGCTACACACTTCTATTCACATTGATCTTAGATTTTTAAAAGCATAACCATCAAAAGCTACTTATTATGTGGTTTCTATTATGCCTAGTGGCTTAAACCTAGAATGTTTGCAGGTTCTTTAAAATACTTTACACTTCTTGCCATTTTTCTGAACCCATTTGTTTGATTGATCTCTATTAACAGAGCAAAAGAGCCAGAGACACCGTCTCTGAACCAAAGACGGACAAGAATGGTTGCGACTGATGACTTACGGTGGAAAACCCGAAAACACATCAAACGGACAACTAAACGGTGTCCTCAGGTTCATATTCTTCCCTGGTTTTTCACTTAAAAACCAAGATAATAATCTCTTGAGGGTATGATTTATAGAGCAATTTCATTTATTCAATTTTAGATTGGATTTCTCTAATCCTTTTGTAATGTTTCCATTGGAAGATGGAGAAGTTAAAATAAAAGGTTTTGGACTTAATAATTTGCCAGGTTATTGGATCTTTTATTTTTTTTAACCGAATCATTGGATCTATAACTTGAATTTGTATTATGTAGTACATAATACAAATCACAACTATGTATAGAGGAGATATTAGCTTAGATCTTAAAGTTAAGACTTGTTTCATGCTGTAATGTTTTATTCAAGTTTAACACATTTACCATTGAATTTGTAATCTTATCAAATTATAGTTATGTATTTTGGTATGTGAACTTCATTATTTTTTTTTTGAAATCTCTCAATATTTAAACTCAACAAACTCTACCAAAATCAAACTACCAGCAGCTATTAGAGTTTTGAAAACCATTTGGACCACAAATGTGTGAAGAGAATCATATCACTCAATCCCCACAAATACATGAGAAGTAAAATAAATAAAAAAGCAACAGTTGAGATCACTTTCCTTACAAGAATCAGAGAGAGACCCACTTTTGATGACATCATGGATTCACAGACCCACAATCATATCTCTCTATATATGTATCATAATGTGTAAATGTGTTGTGAAGTAATAAGTAAGGGACTTTCATAGAAACAGAGCCTTATTGTACCTTTCCAGACACCATCCTCAAGCTGAAAGCTTCCTTCAACACTCTTCTTCCATTTTTGAATATCTATCTACTACATTTATTGTGATTTCACACTGTCCATATCTTATTTATTTATTGAAGTTATTATGTAGATGAAATGGACTAATTCGTATATGTTTATAGCTATTTATGTGAGAAGAACAAGTAAAAATTTGTATAAGTTCAGTAATGGTCGGCCTCCAATTTTTCCTATCATGAAAATTGCCAAGTAAAAAAAGACAAGTCACATTAATTTAGGTAAAAAGTTGGCAAAACAAAAAGTGAAAGAAGGGAAAGTCAAAACTATTTATTTTATTGTCAAAAGTCAAGTTTGTGCAAGTGTAAGATTGTTGACATTAAACAACTTAATAATGTAAAGATTAATTCAGAAATGGATCGGGAGTAGCAAAACAAATCTAATTAACCAAAAAATAACCATACCTAAAAAACTTTATTTATAT
Organism: Arabidopsis suecica; assembly: GCA_019202805.1. NCBI lineage: Eukaryota > Viridiplantae > Streptophyta > Magnoliopsida > Brassicales > Brassicaceae > Arabidopsis > Arabidopsis suecica. Next base: position 701,801 of record CM032906.1, read on the forward strand.
CTAGCACCAAATTTTTACTATTTGGATTTTTTGGTCGGGTTCTTTAGCCACCGGATATTAAATGCATCATACGAACTTTCAAATTAGGTGGAAACAAAATATGTACGTATATATATTTAATAAATAAATCACTTTCAAAACTTTTGAAAGAAAATAAAAAAGAATTTTAGATAAAAAGTAAAAGAGAAAAAAGGGGAATATAAAAATGGGAAGAAAATAAAGTTAGGAGAGAGGGCTCACTGTCCGAAGCAAAGAAAGAAATAGCAAAGTGATTAAGACATGTGAGAGAGAAGAGATTCAAGTGTGCCCCCATTCTCTCTCCTTTCTTTTAGTCAACAACACATCTCTCTCATACATCACTTTTCTAATCAAGATTAAAATTTCTTTTTAAAAAGTTGTTTTGTTTAACAACAAAATTTGTTCTATTTTTTTTCTTTTAACATGAAATCAAGTGACACTAGTCTTGCCTCTTGTCAAAGTATTAGGGCTTTTATTAATTTCTCTTTAAATTTCACATTATATCAATTAAAAAAAAAAACATAACACTAAATATATCCCATATAAAAAACTAGATAGTGCAGTAGAAGAACTAATATATTACATGATGTAATAAGCTAAAATGTCAACTATATTCTTTTTGACTATATAGAAAGATAGAAAATCTCAATTGGTAGCAATTTTTATGAGAATATAGCACATAATTTATACATGAAAAGCATAAAATTTCAAAAATGAATATAGTAATAAATTTCGTTTTCAGTCAGAGATCTAATGAGACATTAGATTTTGTAATAAATCATCAAAGAAAGTCTATATCCTTTTTAATAAAATAAATATTCTTAAACAAACTAATAAAATATTCTAAAAAAAGGTAGAAAAAAACAATTGAATATATCTTTCACAAAATTAAATAAGAAATAAATTAAAGAAATATATAAATAGGAAAACAATGGTCGTCACTCTCCTTCTCTTCTTTAGTCTTCTAACTTTCAGAGAAGAAGGCCTCTCTCATTTCAAAAGTTCACAATATTGAAAATAAAAATCAGAATTATTTCACAATATATCTTTTTCTCTTCTCTCTGATTATTTGTCTCTTCTGTCTTCTTCCTTCGTCTCTCCTCTGATATACAGTACATTGTGTTCTCCTTCTCAGAAACCCTAGATTTCGAGATTTGCTTTCTTTCGCTGCAAGACTGTAACAGTAGGAGAAGCTACTCTCCTCTGTTGTCGTAATTTCAAATCTGCAATTGTACTTTTTCGAGTTCTATAAGTGAACTCAAGATTTTAGCTTTTTTTTTTTTTTCTAGGGTTCTTAAAAACAATTTGGATCTTGAGCTAACAGCATAAAGAACCCGACTTTGATTACTGGGTAATTAAAAAAACCGCCATTGTTGTTCTCTTTATTACTTTGGGGAATTAGGGTTTACGATTTCTGGGTATTAGATTAGATAAATTTGTTTCCTTTTTTTTTGAACCAGTTTAAAAATCTCTTCTTTCTCTTAAAGTTGTCATTTTAAAGTTTTTAATGCATGGACGGAAGAGAAGCAATGGCATTTCCAGGCTCGCATTCTCAGTTCTATCTTCAAAGAGGAGCCTTTACCAATCTTGCACCTTCCCAACTCGCGAGTGGGCTTCACGCGCCGCCGGGAACGAGGCCAATGTCGAACCCTAACATTCATCACCCTCAGGCTAACAATCCAGGACATCCTTTCTCGGATTTTGGACACAGCATTCACATGGGGATGGCTGCCTGTGCTTCTCCTGCTGCGGTGCAGCCGACTCTGCAGCCGCCACCGCCGCCGCCACCACCGGAGCAACCGATGGTTAAGAAGAAACGTGGACGGCCAAGAAAGTATGTTGCTGATGGACAAGTCTCTCTAGGGCTTTCTCCAGTGCCTTGTGTTAGTAATAAGTCTAAGGACTCTTCTTCAATGTCTGATCCTAATGCACCTAAACGAGCCAGAGGTCGACCTCCTGGAACTGGAAGGAAGCAACGCTTGGCTAATCTTGGTGAGATCGAGTTTTTTTTCTGTGTAGTTTGTCAAGTTAAGTTGTTGGTTTAGCTCTGTTAGCTAATCTCGAAGGACATTAGCTTGAATCTTATGAATGCGAGAAGCTTTTAATGATTCTATGGTTAAGTTAGGTTTTGTTGCTTTGGCTTTGTCGTTACTGCTACTCAATATTGATTGTTAGGTATCAAATTGACTGATCCATGTGTGGTACAATGTGAGTTCAGATAGTAGTTGGTCATTAGAATGTGGTTGGCCAACATGGTAAAAGTAGAAGAAATCGAATTCTTGATTTAAGATATATAATATGTAAGCTTGGATGCTAGAGCTTTGGATGATTCTTTGGCCAAATTAGGTTATTGATTTAGCTCTGTTGTTACTGCTACTAAACATTGATTGTTTGGTTTTATGCTGTGAAAGAGTAATTTGACTAATCCATTCGTGTTGAGATAAGTAATTGGTCATTATAATGTGATTAGTCAAACTTTAAGTAATAGCAAACTCTTGACTCTGTTAATTTCTTTAGGTGAGTGGATGAATACATCAGCTGGACTTGCTTTTGCACCTCATGTGATCAGCGTTGGAGCAGGAGAAGTAAACTCTCAAAACTCCTTTGAATCTTAATGATTTATGAAGCTTTTCATTGTTTCAATTTCCTTTTATTTTTCTTGCAGGACATTGTTTCGAAAGTTTTGTCATTTTCGCAACAAAGACCTCGGGCTCTTTGTATAATGTCAGGCACTGGAACAATTTCTTCCGCCACTCTGTGCGAACCCGCTTCAACATCACCTAGCATAACATTCGAGGTTTCAAAGTCGTTCATTCAGTTAATCGAAAAAGAAAAACCTGCAAAGATTTCTTATTTAATCCTCTTTTGTGTTTCTTAGGGACGTTATGAGATTCTAAGTTTTGGTGGATCTTATTTGGTGAATGAAGAAGGTGGATCCAGAAGTCGAACAGGCGGATTGAGTGTCTCTCTTTCTGGTTCCGATGGTCGTATTATTGCCGGTGGAGTTGGCATGCTTATCGCAGCCAGCCTAGTTCAGGTATATTGAATTCTTCTTCTTAATGGTTGACAAGTGAAGCTAAAACGATGGGAAACAACTAACTACGAATGTTAGCCTTTGATATGTCTGTTCTGTTTCTTTCTTTCCTCTTCAAGATTTTAGCTCTTGCGATTTCATGATTTTCATGTGTTAGAGTTTGAACGCTTATCATCTCTTTACCCAAATTCTAATCTTTTTTCGCATTTTTGGACATTTCATGATCCTTAAAAACCTGTTTGTTATTTTGAAGGTGGTGGCATGTAGTTTTGTATACGGAGCAAGTGCAAAGTCTCATAATAACAATAACAAAACCATCAGACAAGAAAAGGAACCAAAGGAAGACGACAACAATAGCGAAATGGAGACCACACCCGGTAGTGCACCAGAACCAGCAGCATCGGCGGGTCAGCAGACGCCACCGAATTTCTCATCTCAGAAAATGAGCGGATGGCCCGGTTCAGGCTCAGGTTCAGGCAGATCACTTGACATTAGCAGAAACCCACTCACTGATATTGATTTGACTCGTGGATGATACACTATTAGTCTTTGAAGCAGCAGCATACAGAATGTGAGTGCTGTACATATCTTTGTTGTTGTAGATTTCTCTCTGGGAATGTTTAAAACCAGACATTTAAGGAGTGAGACCACTTTCTCTCAGTTCCTTGCTTCTAACATTGTTAATGTAACAGAATCCTCCCACTTTCAGGCTATTTAAGGAGATTTTTCACTCTCATATGATCTCATTAAAACTTTCTTTTATGGTCACCAAGAACTTGGTTTCTTCACTAGTCTTTTGGACTTTGGTTCTTTAACATCTTTGTAAACTTGATTCCTCTTATTTGGTAACACACACAAGATTTGGGATGTTACTTATAGCAAGATGATCTCACAATTTATACATGAAGAGCATTAAATATTAATGAATAAATTTCTTTTTCAGTCAGAGAGATCTAGTGAGACATTAGATTTTGTTATAAATCATTCAAGAAAGTCTATATCCCTTTTTAATAATAAAAAAAAATCTTAAACAAACTAATTTAATATTTCAAAAAGACCAATTGAGTATATATTTTTTGACAAAATTAATAAAAGAAATAGTATATATATATATAGAAAACAATGGTCGTCACGCTCCTTTCTCTTCTTCAGTCTCTTTTTTTCTTTCTTTCCTTTTTTTTTTGAGATTTGCTTTCTCTGCTAGAGAGACTGTAACAGTAGGAGTAGCTACTTTTGCCTGTTGTCTTCATTTCAAATCTTCAATTTTACTTTCTCAACATTTAGCTTCTTTCTGTTTTCTAGGTTTCATAAAAACAATTTGGATCTTGAGCTCACAGCTCAAAAAACCCGACTTTGATTACTGGGTATATAAAAACCGCCATTGTTGTTCACTTTACTACTTTAGGGGATTAGGGTTTACGATTTCTGGTTGGTAGATAAATTTGTTCTTCAAAAAGTTTCCTTTTTTAAAATCTCTTAGATTTTTAAAGAATTTGTAATTTAGGGTTTTAAATGCATGGATGGGAGAGAAGCAATGGCATTTCCAGGCTCGCATTCTCAGTTCTATCTTCAGAGAGGAGTTTTCACCAATCTTACACCTTCCCAGGTCGCGAGTGGGCTTCACGCGCCGCCGCCACCTCCGGGAATGAGGCCAATGTCAAACCCTAACATCCATCATCCTCAGGCTAGCAATCCAGGACCTCCTTTCTCCATAGCTGAGCACAGGCATTCGGATTTTGGACACAGCATTCACATGGGGATGGCTTCCTCTGCTTCTCCTGCTGCGGTGCAGCCGACTCTGCAGCTTCCGCCGCCACTGTCGGAGCAACCTATGGTTAAGAAGAAACGTGGACGGCCAAGAAAGTATGCTCCTGATGGACAAGTCTCTTTAGGGCTTTCTCCAATGCCTTGTGTTAGTAAAAAGTCTAAGGACTCTTCTTCAATGTCTGATCCTAATGCACCTAAACGAGCCAGAGGTCGACCTCCTGGAACCGGAAGGAAGCAACGCTTGGCTAATCTTGGTGAGATCTCAAGTTTTTCTGTGTACTTGGTCAAGTTAAGTTGTTGCTTTAGCTCTGTTGGCTAATCTTGAAGGATCTTATGATTAGGTGAAAGTTTGAATGGTAGAAGTTATGTGTGATTTCATGGTTAAGTTAGGTTTTGTTGCTTTGGCCCTGTTGTTATTGCTAATCAACATTGATTGTTAGGTGTTAAATTGACTGATCCATGTGTGGTACAATGCGAGTTGAGTGGAGTAATTGGTCATTAGAATGTGGTTAGTCAACTCGATATTAGTAATTGTGGACGAAATCGACTTCTTGATTTATGGACACAATATGTAAGCTTTGGCACAACTTTCTTCTATGTACATTGTGAAGAACACGAGCTGGGCTCTTATGATTAGGTAGATTTTGGTTGCTAGAAGCTTAAGATGATTCTATGGTCAAAGTAAGTTATTGATTTAGCTCTGTAGTTACTGCTACTCAACATCGATTATTAGGTATTAAGCTGTATAAGAGTAATTCCACTGATCCATTTGTGTTGAGATAAATAATCGGTCATTATAATGTCATTTGATTCTGTTCATTTCTTTAGGTGAGTGGATGAATACATCAGCTGGACTTGCTTTTGCACCTCATGTGATCAGTGTTGGATCAGGAGAAGTAAACTCTCATTCTCTCAAAACTCCTTTCAATCTTAATAATTTATGCAGCTTTTCAGTTTCCTTTTATTTTTCTTGCAGGACATTGTTTCGAAAGTTTTGTCATTTTCACAAAAAAGACCTCGGGCTCTTTGTATAATGTCGGGCACTGGAACGGTTTCTTCGGTCACTCTGCGTGAACCCGCTTCAACAACGCCTTCCTTAACATTCGAGGTTTAAAAATCGTTCCATCAGTTAATCTAAAAAAGAACCAAAACGTGGAAAACTAAAGATTCTTTATCCCTTCTTTGTGTTCTTTAGGGACGTTTTGAGATTCTAAGTTTAGGTGGATCTTATCTGGTGAATGAAGAAGGTGGATCCAAAAGTCGAACAGGCGGTTTGAGTGTCTCTCTTTCTGGTCCTGAAGGTCATGTTATCGGTGGTGGAATTGGAATGCTCATCGCAGCCAGCCTCGTTCAGGTATTTTAAAATTGGTTTGGTTCCATTGAGTTTTGTTTTGGTTCCATTAATTTTTTTGTTTTGGTTGTAATTGTTTGGTATAAGATCTGTGCTACCTTGAATACAAAAGTTCAAAATACGGTTCTGGTACGGTTTGAGAAATTTTGTTTGGATTTGTTTATATGTAATGTGACTCTTAAACTGAAAAACTTGTTTGTTATTTTGAAGGTGGTGGCTTGTAGTTTCGTGTACGGAGCAAGTGCAAAGTCTAATAATAACAATAACAAGACCAGCAAACAAGAAATAAAACCTAAAGAAGAGCAGAACAATAGCGAAATGGAGACCACACCGGGTACTGCACCAGAAGCTGCAGCATCGACGGGTCAGCAGACGCCACCGAACTTCCCAGCTCAGGGAATGAGCGGATGGCCCGGTTCAGGCTCAGGCTCAGGGAGATCACTTGACTCTAGCAGGAACCCACTCACTGATATTGACTTGACTCGCGGGTGATTCAGAACAAAAACACTATTAGTCTTTCTTCCTATTTACTCCCACCACTACCCCTTTAGTCTTGGAAGAAGCAGCAGCAGCATACATTATCTGAGTGCTGTACATATCTTTGTTGTTGTAGATTTATTTCTGGGAATGTTAAACCAGACATTTCAGGATTGAGACCAGACCTCTCAGTTCTTTATAACATTCTCGATGTAACAGAACCACCCCACTTTCAGGTTACTTAAGGAGATTTTAACTCTTGATATGACTCATTAAAGTTTCCTTTCGTTTCTTCAGTAGCTATGTTCAATTTGGTTTTAGAGATGAAGTAACCTATCCAAGTTTGGTAATTGATTGGTGGGATATGGTTTTGGACTGGGTTTAAATAGCTTGGATCAGTTTGGTTTGTCCGAATTAAACACCACTAGTCTTTTTGTTTGCTTTGCTTTGGTAGAATAAGGTTTTGGACTTTTGGTAAGAACAAGGACCTGTTTGTTAAACCTGATAATGCTGGTTTATCTAAATAACCGGATTAATTGCGAGTCTCGAACCGATTTAAATTGAGGAAAACAAAACAGAACAGATCAATCCAAGTCAATGTCATGGCTCTTTATTGAATTAGAGAGGTACATAATCAAATACAATTCGATTCAGCAACAAAACTGCATCATTCAGGAGATATTCAGAAGCTTCTTTATGTCATGCTGCAGAAAAATTGAGACAGGAAAATTAGCAGAGAGAGTGAATGAAAGAGTGAGAGAGAGAGATAGGTTGTCTCTTTACCTCAAGAGTAAGAGGGGAAGTAGTTGGATAATATCGTTCTACAGCTTGACCGTTCTTGTCAACAAGAAACTTAGCAAAGTTCCACTGAATGTCATCGCCGAAGATTCCCCATTTGCCTTTCTTTAAGAACTTATACAGAGGAGAAGCATTCTCTCCGTTTACTTCAATCTAATACACAACGGGACATACAAGTGTTTTTTAAGAACTTCAGGACACAGAGAATTATGGTAGATTCATGTAGTGATAGATACCTTGTTGAAAATGGGGAATTCAGATTTGAAGCGAGTACAAACAAAGTCAGTGATTTGGTCACTAGTTCCCGGTTCCTCGTCACCAAACTGGTTACAAGGAAATGCTAGAATCTCCAGACCTGCAACAGAACAACGTCAATGGAGAAGGTAACCGCGTGGACTTAGAAATTTGTTGTTGAAATCACTATGTACCTTTGTCTTTGTACTTGCTATAAAGCTCATTCAATTCGGTGTAGTTTGAGTTTGTCATCCCACTGAGACCATCAGAGAGTATAAACAAGACAAGACACAAACATTTTCGACAATTTTGCAAAAGAAAGAAGCTTAATAGAATGAGTAAAAACTAACCATTTGGAAGCAACATTGACAATCAAAAGAACTTTGTCTTTGTATTGACTGAGTTCTAAGCTGTTTCCCTTAGCATTCTGTTACAGGAAGAAGAAGAGATATCACGATTATTCAGCTAAAACCTCAGAGGCCAACAAAAGAATCAATCAAAGATCATAGAAAACAATCTGTGACAGAACAATCAACAGAAGAAGACCTTGATAGCATGATCCAGCATGATCTAATTGATTCTACTGAGAAAAGCAAAACCTAAGCAATCTTAAACCAAACATCCAAATACAACCAAAAAGACACCTTAAAGTACAAACTCTTGCAATTCTTAACCCTATCACAAAGGTGCTTCCTTTTAACAAAAAATCACAACCCCAAATAATCAGAGAGTGTTATTGATTCAAGTTAAAGCAATTTCTTCACCTCGATGCTAATCTCGTAAACAGATTCTGGGTCCTTCGTCGCCATTTCACTAAAAATGCAGAAGAAACAACAGTCAACGAGCAAAGAGAGACCTTGGATATATTCGCTTCACACGCGCTACTAATGCGCGTGACGTTCGATAATGAGTCGTTTACTCGGTTTTTTGAGTAACTGGTATTATGTTTTGGGCTTAATGGGCTTTTATCCTTTTTCGGAAACTGGGTTTTATTTAGTGGGCCAGTTTTGATATATTTCAGAATCCTTTAATTTTTGGCAAAACCCCCAAAAACTATAAAATGATGAGTTCTATATTATATTTTGAGGTTTCTAATAAAATTTTAAAAATTTGACAATGAAAAGAAAAAATAAAATCAAACAGTTTTAGCAATCTTCCGGAGTAAACTATCCATAGTAATATCAAAAGCATCTCGAAACCTCTCAAACTTAGCATTAGAATCTCCATACACCAAACCAGGCAAAAGCTCATGAACTATGTAACTTCTCATATCCTCTCTCTCCCTTAGAGTCTTTGACATCAATTTCTCAATCACATTTACTTTCTTTGCCTTCACATCTTCTTTGTTTATATAAACTGAATAGCTCCGGTGATCCTCCGGTAAATGCCACGTGTACTGATAATAAGCACTATACGGATCAAAGATCACCGGAATACAACCTGATATGAGGGAATCGAATATCGATTTCCTTGTCGGACTGTCTCCAGGCGGTTGGAGGCAGAATTCCGAATCTCGGAAAAGCTCGATAACTGATTCCGGTTTATCGCAGCCTCCATCGGTACAATTCAAAAACCGGCATTGGTTTGGAGATGATTTGCATTGGTCAATCAATGTTGATCGGATGCTATCAGGCTTACCAGGTCTTGCTCCACCGGCGAAGCTAATTAAGCTCTGCCGTTGTTTTCCGATGATCTTGTTTTGCCAGATGGCGATATCGTAGTCCGTTTTCGGGTGAAAGTATGTCGGATGAGGTATCGCGATGTCGTTGACATCCCATGGATTACGTTCGATGAGGAGTTTTGTAGGGTTTTTCATTTCTTGCATCTCAAGTAAACTTGAGCCCCACGAAAACTTATCATTCCTCCTAAAATCCCAAGAGATCTTTCCGAGAACAAAAACATGATCTTTCCCGGCGTTTTTCCTCCATGATTTTTTCGATCCGAGCCATTTAACGACCTCGATCGCCAAAACATCCTTCACATCCTCAGAAACGTTCTTGAAATGCCATCTCAAAACATCTAGACCACCATAGAAAGGCACATAGAAGAGCTTTGCTTGGGTCTCATCATGAACCCTACATGGATGCTTCAAAACTCTAGAGTGAAAGATTGGCTCAAGAGCGTATTGGTGCGTTCTGAACCAGCCTATACCGAGATTCTCAATCAATTCACCAAACGCATCGTTCTTGAAGTAGCTGCAAAAATTGGCCCATGGAACCATATCGGAGCACTCCCCCAACAAATCTTTGTTGAATTTAGACGGTAAATCGTAAACATAAACCCCTTTTCCTTCGCAAGATCTTGGATTTCCGCGGTTGCTTCCCATCGATAACCAAGATCTTTGTATTTGAAGATACTTGTCCACGGCTTTTAGAGCTGTCTCCTCGCTTTCGTCCTTCGATTTGAAATATCGGTATCGTTCTTCGCCGGTTTCTGGATCCAAATCAACAAAGACATCGCGATCAATCTCGTTTGTGGGTTTAGAATCTTGATCAAGAACGGAATCAAGATTCTCCTCATGGATGGGTTTAGAATCTTGATCAAGAACGAAAACTCTTTCTCTGAAGGTTTCTCCGGTGGAAGTGTCATTCTTTATGACGTTGAGGCTTGTTCCGACCGTAGATTTGTCTGAATCTCTTTCTCCGACGAATGTTTCATTTTTTGCGAAACCCTTGTCTCCATCTTTACCAAGAACTACAACATTCTTCTCTTCTTTCCTTCTTACAACATCTTCACTAAACGGTTTAGTGAAATTGTTGACTGGTACACGTAAAGCGGGCTGAGTACCGGCAGTGAGACAATAACGGTCATTGAGCTTCCGCGAAGAGATGCATATATGAACGACATGACCGGAGATAGCGGTCGTGGAAGTGGACCAAAGATAAATTAAAAAGAGAAAGATAATCGTGAGAGGTACACGATAGAGAATTGATCTGGAGAAGATCGAACAAATGTTATTACAACAAGTACGAGAATCTTTAAGTGTTTTCTCGGATTTTTCGGTATCGGTTTTTTTGGAAGTTCTTGGTCGCCTCTTTGAGATGGAGACAGGCATTTTCTTGTTTGGTTGCTTTTTGGATTCTTTTTTGTGTGTAAGCTTTTGTAGATGTTATGTTAGGGACATGCAAGCACGTCGTCTAATAATTGTAGTATATATATGATCATTGAGTTTGCACGTCTTGGTGTTCCAAAAATAAATTATATGATTTGGAAGACTTATAATTGATATCAAATATACTTACATATCTATAAATTTAAATTAATTATGTATATCAACAAATGTCTTAATTTCTCATTCGTTGAATCTTATATTAAAATTAATGCAAGTTTTTTTTTTTTTGGTTGAACAATTAATATGTGTTAGACTACTTTCAATGGTACCGTACGTACGGTGGTGTTGATTTTTTTTTCAACTGTTGTAAAGACCATTTACAATGAAGGTGATAATTTTTTAATTCAAAAGTCGAATTGGTGTAGTGATGGTGTTGATTTTAGGTGTTGAAATGAGATGGATTAATTGAATTCAACATGTTGAAAAATGAGTTTGGAGGGGACAATGTGTCACGCGTGATTTTTTTATTCGTTGTTTCGTTTATCATGTCATTTATTTCATAGTAATGAAATTGAAAAGAAAAAAAAAAACTATACCAAAATTCTTCAGTTTTTGTTCTCTATAAAAATAATTTGATTCATTTAATTTGGACATAGATAAAAGTCTTTTCACTATACCTTTTCTATTATCTTTCCATAAACTCTCATTTTAAAGTTTTAAACATAATTTTAGTAAAATGGATCTGACTTCCGTTTTCACTACCTTTAGGTAGTCTACCTATATTCCAACAATGATCAATTTAAAAATAATGTGCTTGATAGATCCGAATTATGTGATCTAAATATGCATCATGAATTGCAAACAGATATGATAAGCATACACGGGAAAAATTCGGAATGTTTTCATGATTAAAGAATATTTTGAAGTTTTAGTGTATGAATTTAAGAGTTTGATTGTATTGACGTTCCAAATCTGACGTTCGTTTTCGTTATTTTTATACTTGAATGCAATGAGTTGATGTGGCTTAAGCGAAGACCTAAAGGGGAACGATCTAATGAAATCTTGACTGCGGATGATTTTTGCCCATAACTTGGATACAAGAAGGAATCTAGCTACGGATTTCACAGGCGATCTCCTCAAAGTCTCGATTACCAGATCTATAGGAACTAAATCTGCAACATATCTTGTTATTTCCGACGTTACTCGAGACTCGTTGTCGATCTTTTCCTTCTTGTTCTCATGATGACGTTTCTTGTTTCCGAAGGAAGAAACCCTTAAGAGATCTCTTTGTGTATTTGTAACCGATTATAAAATCACGTTGATATATATTCCAAATTTCCAAATTAACCTATTTAAAAGCGATTTGTATTGTTCTAATTTTTTGGATAAAGATAAGGAAAGTTATTAAACGGATAAGAGTGTAGGTTTAAAATACTGTATGCGGGATATCCAAATTACTTGTTTGAGTAATTATTATTTTAAGAATATTTATGATTTATTAAAAATTTAACCAAAACTATCGAAAATAGTCTATAACTATATATAAAAAAAAATAGATGTTTCTTTATCTGTTTCTTTATTAATAATCATCTATATCTTGGACCATTCATGTTTCTCAACATCTTCCAAAACCCACAATTCAAATCTTTGTTGTTCAATTTCAATTACTTGCGATAAGATGGAGGAGAATGATCACCAAATATTGTACTACTACTTGATCAAACTTTTCAGATCTCACATTGAATCTCACCAACCACCATTCACTTATCCTAGTGCCATAATACACAAACGCCATTGATGCACACACCATTAATAGTTAATGGACTTAATTTCTAGATACGGAGTGAAAATTTACAGTACGGTTTATTGGTTCATCAAATTCAATAACCGGTACTCGGTTTAGTTCAGTTTTTTTTTTAAACTCGCTCCACCTGAATCTCCCGGATCTCCAGATGATCAAGCTTCTTAGGTCGCTTGTAGTTCTTCAGCAAGAGAGAGCAACACACTACACTAACAGAGGAAGCAGCCATTGCAGCACCTGCAATCCATGGAGGCAACCTGAAACGTGTCGCTGGGAAAAGCACTCCCGCAGCGATCGGTATCCCCATGAGGTTATACCCGAGAGCCCATACGTAGTTGAGGCGGATTCTTGAGAACGTTTTCCTTGAAAGATCAATGGCTGTGATCACATCTTCTAAGTTGCTTTTCATCAGAACTATATCAGCTGCTTCTATGGCAATGTCGGTTCCTGCACCTATCGCCATGCCTACATCCGCTGCCACTAGAGCGGGTGAGTCATTGATTCCGTCACCCACCATTGCCACAACATGTCCCGCAGCCTGCAAAATCATTGCTTTTATTCAATTTTGTAATTCATAGATGTGAACTTTTTAACATTTAGTGTTGAGCTACTAATGTACCTGTAATTCCTTGACTTTCTCTGCTTTTTGCTCTGGTTTAGCTTCTGCGATAACAGAGTCGATACCGACTTCTCTAGCAATGGAATTTGCTGTTCCCCAGTTGTCACCAGTTACCATGATGCTTTTGATATTCATGGACTTTAGAATGGAGATGGCTTCTCGAGCACTCGGTTTTAGAGGATCCGAAACAGATAAAACTCCAATCAGTTCACTGTTTATAGAGACAAGAATCCCGGTCTGGGCCATATCTTCAGAGTCAGCTAGCAACTCTTCAGCATCGACTGGAATAAAAACTTTATGATCATTCATCAGATTCTTGTTTCCCACCATGATCTCTCTTCCTTTAACGGTGGCTTTCACTCCCTTTCCAGTGATGGACACAAAGTCACGGGCTTCAGGCCACGCAGGGTTCTCTTCGTCGTCTCTGAATTTCTTCGCGTACTCGACAATGGCCTTTGCTAACGGATGCTCACTGTTGACCTGATAAAAAGATAGCATTAACATAGTGATATTATTTTTGATGTAGGCCATGAGTTTCCAAAAGTTAGCCTGAAAATTTGTACGCATGTTTGATGTTTACAAGGGATTACCTCAGTTGCAGCAACAAGTTCATAGAACTCTCGAAGTACCATGTTTTTCAGGAGCTTTGTTTTCACAACCACGGGCTTCCCCATCGTGAGAGTTCCCGTCTTGTCAAAGACAATGCAGTTTACCTACACCGTCATTGAAACTTTCAGGTTTTATCATTTCAGAAAAGAAATGATACAGAGAATCTGAGTAAAGTATAATAAGTTTACAAAGCAAGAGACTTAATAAGTTACTGCACACTAACCTTGTGTGCTCTTTCTAGGGCTTGACCACCCTTTATCAGCACACCTTGGGATGCACCAACCCCAGTACCAACCATAACAGCAGTTGGAGTAGCCAGCCCAAGAGCACATGGACAAGCTATAACCATGACAGAGATCCCGAACTGAAGAGCAAGCTCGAAGCTATCCATTGAAGAAGGTATCCAGGATTCAGGGTACCAATGCAGTTTCCCAGCTAAGAACCAGGCAAGCCAAGTAGAGATTGAGAGGAAAATTACCTGCAACATTATAATCCAGTGAGTTTAAAAAGTAGTTGTGCCTCTAAAAGACTAAACTTTTGTTTATAAACAGGTCAGATTACTCACAAGAGGAACAAAGAACTTGGAAATCCGATCAGCCAACTTCTGTACTGGAGCTTTCGCTAGCTGCGCAGACTCAACAAGTCGAACAATCTGAGCAAGGGCACTCTCTGAACCAACCCTTGTAACCTTAACATGTAGAACTCCATTCTCGTTCAAAGTGCCTCCAATCACTGTATCACCCTTCCTCTTTGCCACTGGCCTTGCCTCTCCAGTTATCATACTTTCGTTCACATGACTTTGTCCCCATATGACATAACCATCTGAAGCTACTTTAGCACCAGGAACAATTTTGATCACATCATTCTTCTGTATCAATCGACCATCAATCTCTTCTTCACCAGTCACATTCCCTTCCTTATCCAAAGTCAACAATATTGCAGTGTCCGGTGCCAAGTTCATAAGCTTTGCGATCGCTTGAGATGTTTTTCCTTTAGCCATAACCTCCAAATATTTTCCTAGTATGATAAAGGAAATGAGCATGGCACTGGTCTCAAAGAAATCTACTCCCTTGAAATCAGGAGAGGTTGCAGCTCTCAACACAGTGTATAATGAATAGAAATAAGCTGCATTTGTTCCCAGAGCAATCAGAACATCCATGTTAGCCGATCCTCGGCGTATAGCCTTGTAAGAGCCAGTATAAAATCTCCAACCGATGATAAACTGGACAGGGGTGGCCAAAACACACCTTATGATTTCTCCAATGGTCAGCATATTGATGACCTTAAACATCAGCAAATCTTTAATTCCAGGGATATACATAAAGACCATCGCTGTCAAAAACACTGGTACAGTAAAAACCAAACTCCATAGAAACGACTTATAGTACTGCTTAATCTCCCCCTGCTTCTGAGATTCTCTGCCTACACCACCCTCGGAAAATATCGTTGCCTTGATGTGACCACTATGACCAAAGACAGTAGACTCAATCACCTGAATAAAATTCCTCGGCCCTGTCACATCAGGTTTGTACAATACAGATATCTTATCAGTTCCATGGCTGATCTCAACACTTTGAACTCCAGGAAGTGCTTCAAGCGATCTTTCAATGATCTCCATGGATTCATCAGTAAACTCACCATCAATCTTCAAATCAATCTTGCTCACATCCTCACCTGTACTTATAAGTACAGCTTCAAAACCAGCATTTTCAATCTCTTCCAGTAGTTTATCATAGCTCAAGAGTCTAGGATCATAATGAATCTCAGCTTCTTCAATTGCTAAAGCCACATGAGCTCTTTGTACACCATTAACCGATTGCAAAACTCTTTCGATTGTTGAAGAACACGAAGTACAAGTCATACCATTAATTCTTATCCTGCAAACTTGTTTAGATCTCTCATTCGCTTCATTTTCTATCAACGATGCTTCAAATCCAGCATCTTCAATAGTCTCACGAATTGTCTCCACCTATAAATCAAGAATTACCAAATCAGAACCCTAAATTACTAATTTCGTCTTCTCAGAAACATTTCAATTGAGAGAGAATCATAGCTTACATCGACAGATTTAGGGTAAAACAGAATCTGAGCACGATTATTCAGAGCATCGATGACAGCTTCGTGAATTCCAGGGAGACGCTTGATAGCTTTCTCAACAGATCCAGCGCAAGCAGAGCAAGTCATCCCCAACACTTGAAAAACCGCCCTGGAAATCGCATCGTCGATCTCAAACGCCGCCGTCTCCGACGATGATCCGCCGCCGTCGCGAGACCTGGTTAGGTGCTTCCGCACCAGAGGGTAACGCTCGCTGAATCTCTCTTTCCGTATGCATGTAAGCGACAAAAGCTTCGTCGCCATGTGATCGTCTTGTGCGCGAATCTTGTTCGTCTCGTATCGAATTTGATTTTTTGTTTACTTTTAGGTTTGTGGGAAATGATGAGACTTTGAATTGTTTTGCTTTTTAAATAGAAACGAAGAGGGAAAGAGGTTTGAGACTGCCAATGACAAAATAGGTGCGCCAATTTGTAAATATTTAAAACTAGGGGGTCCTACCAAAAAAATACTTTACTTTAAAATTTCAACCGCCATATACGAAAAGAGTTAATTTCAACCTCAACAATTACGTTCCAATTTTCTCTTATATAATTCAAATTTAATCGTCCAAAGTAATAACATCTTTGACTTTAAGGTTCTCTAAAATAATGGATCGGTTAATGAGATTATTACGACATGATGAAGCAATGTTTTTTTTTTTTTTGATAAAGAATGATGAGGTAATTTTTACTTGTTTTTTTTTTTTCTGTTTCAATTTTATCGATTTTATTTATTTTTTTTCATTTTCAGAAAGAAAGACACAATTAAATTTATTTTTAAATTAAACATTTTGATTTCTTCCTAGGTGGCCCCAGGGCTCGACGTTGTCCATTCATGAACAGGTTGATTATATTTTAAATCTAATGGAAAAACAAGATATTGATAGAGAGTTGAGAGAGGCTATTCCCTGGTTGGTTTGGGAGATTTGGAAGGCGAGAAACTCCACATTATATGCGGCAAAGACAAATTCTCCTTATTTTGTAGTAGCCACGGCTTTGGAGGAAGCAAAGGAATGGTTGCAGCAACAAGCTCTCTCTCAACAGGAACACTCTCAAAGTTTGCAGCGACAAGTTATTGGTGAAAGATTCTGGACTAAGCCGGCGACAGGTAAGCTTAAATGCAATCTACATTCCTCATGGATCAAGAATTCTTTCCACATAGGAGGAGCTTGGATCCTACGAAATCATGAGGGTGATGCAGTCTTTCACGCTCGGGATGCTTTTCTCCCAATGGTGAATCGCTTAGCTGCAGAACTTCAAGTTATACTTTGGTGTCTTCGGAGTTTAAATGAGCTGCGGATAATTTCTTGTGAAGTATGGTCAGACAGTCGTGCGGCCATTGATGCGTTAACTTCTCCGGAAGAGTATCCTAAATATCGTTCTCAAATCATCAAAATTCAACAAGTAATACGGGTGATGCGGGAGGTTAGTTTTCACCTCTCTTCACCGAAAGCCAACTCTTTGGCCAAGGATATTGCTTGTAGTGTTACTCGAGAAGGACGATTCACATCGTATTTAGCACGCGGTGGTCCGGCTTGGTTACATAATCGGATTGAAAGTGAACGGCGAGGTCGAAGATGAGTCTGGTTTATTACGTCTTCCCCTGTTTTCTTTGTTGCTTTCCCCTGTTCTAATTTTGCTCTGCTTTTGTGAACTCTGATTTTGCATTTTATTAAAGACGACAAAAAAAAAATAATAAAAAAAAAAAATACTATGCGTGTGGAATTAAATAATTTGATTATAAAATTATTAACGAAACTTGGCTAATTCATATCCGTTTTAAGGTAAAATGGAATCTATTTTACGTGTCTGGCTAATCTTAAGAAGAAGAAAGTCATTACCAAATTGAAGATTGAAAACAGGCAAAGCATTATAGATGGGCTTATTGAATTGTCAGGCCCATTTAGTATTGTTGCGAGACTAAATGTGGGCCGTTCATTAAGTTCAATTACGTTTCTTCTTGTTCTTGGTCTGCAAACACTTATCTGAGAATGATATTGATCTCAAATTGATTTGCCTTAAAGCTTCTTTATCCAATGGGGGACTAAACATCTCAAACAATAGATCTAATGCTATGTAAAATAAGATAAAAGGATAGATCCAAACATACTATATTAACATTCTTCAACCTCTCTCATAGATTTCCAAATAATAGAGAAAATCTTTCAGAAACTCTATGTTCCTCTCTTCCTTTACAAACACTTTGAACACCCAAAACACAAAACTATTCAAGAACACAAACACACTCGTCAAGATCAGAGCAAAAACAAAACAATATCAAATGTTGTAATCAGTCTATTGATTTACAGAGTTGAGGGTTTGGTTTTTAGTTAGTTAGCATTGCATCATTCAACACTCATTTCTTTCCTTTCTTCTTTCATCATTCTCATCACGAGTCTAGCGCCAGCTCGGCCCAAGCCAAAGAAGATGATCTTAGCTCTGCAGAAATTGACAGACTGATTCTACTCTCCAATGTCTCGCATAGCTCTTGCACTGAGGGCTTGCTGTTATTGTTGTTGTTGTTGGTCGGGTCCCGGTTCAAGCATTGGCTTGCCACTTCGCATACCGTCTCAAGCTCTTCTTGGTTAAAATGTTTCAGCTCCGGATCCACCAATCCCGCCATTGCCTCTGGTGCTTCAAGGAACTCCTTTGCCTGCAAAATGCCACAGAGAGGTATAAAATTCAAAACTTTTGCCACAAAAACCCACATTTGAGGTTCGATATAACTAAACAGGTGAACAAGGTAGAGACTTTCACATCCAGACGAAAACTCGGTCTCTCCCTGAGCAGACCACTATACTTACTTGGCTAACAGTAACAAAGTTTGATATAAATGGTGAAAAAGAGGAGGCTGTATCGATTTCCCGGGGTGAAAACAGAGAAGGAATTAACTCAGTTTCAAGTGTTTAGAGAAACTGAGTTTTTTTCTCTTACCCATTCAATTAAGAAACCTTTGTCTTTGCAATAAGGAGGTCTTCCACTGACAATTTCCAGCAAAAGAATGCCGAATGCATAGATATTACCCGACACATCAAGATATCGGCTCTCCATTCCGTTTGGGAGCACACATATCGAACCCTGGCTACTAATATTTCTCAAATTCTTTTCTGATCTCGCAAGAATCGTCTTCCAACATTCGAAATCAACCAACTGCATCGGAAAAAGTCAGAAAAAGAAAGAATGTGAACATAATTAAGCTTAGCTTAGCTAATTGTATTGCTCAGATAATAAACAGGTTTCACTTTACTTTACCTTGGGAGTGAAATCTTCTGTGAGATAGATTGCGTTTGAGCTCAGCTCAGAGATTGTAAATGGAGGATCAAGTTCCATATGAAGGTACTTGAGACCACGTGCGATGCCTATAACAATCTTCATCCGTCTTGCCCACGATACTAAAGCCGCTTCCCCATCTGCATCAAAATATTTATCATAATAATGTTATCTAACCAAAACAATACAGTATGATGCAACAAAGCTCTGAGGTAAGTTAGACTATTTACAGTGGAGGTGCTCGTATAGTGTTCCGTTTGATGCATACTCAAAAACAAGCATTCTTGTAAATGGTGAGATCTCTTTACAATATCCAAGTAATTTCGCTGTGTTCTCGTGGTTTAATCTAGCCAAATCAGCAGCCTGAAACAGTGGGAAAATGGAGTCGAAGTCTTAGAAAAAAGGAGGATATGTTTAACGATTGTTCTATCCAAGTGACTAGGTGATGATGATAACATGAGAAGAAGCTACCTCTCTCTGGAAATAGAGCTCAAGATATCCAGTCCAATCTTCTTCCTTTACACAAAGAGAGATCACCGCAATCTCAGACCCACCTTTCAGCGTTCCTTTATAGATCTGACTATCTGCAGATAAACCAATGATATTGCTAAAGTCTTCACACGCCACTTCGAGCTCTTGTCTTGTTAATCTCGAAACATCCTTCAGCATTTCAGAATCTGTAGTTAAAATAAAAACATGCCACTTTTGTTTTAGTTCTTTGGTCCATGGATTTTTGTATTGGAAGGTACAGAATTTTGAAAAGGTTCTAACCTACGTAGACTGTGAACTTTTCCTTTTCACTTGAAGATTTTTTCCAAGGAATGATGAGAGATGATCTGTTGTTCCAGCGGTGAACTGCTGAGAAAAGTGCAACCAGGACGAGCAAACCAACCATTGACCCTGTCACTATCTCAAGAGCTAGAAGCCATTTAGGTTTTGATGCTCTATGGTGCTTAGCCACCATTTGAGCTGACTGGTGCTTAGGGGCGGCGCTCGGGCTTCCATGAGTTTTGACCAGTTGTGCATTACCTGCGACAGGGATAACATTCAGAAAACCAAGACTAATCAAACATGTGTGTCAATAAAGTGAAAATTTTCTATCTTACACACCGCATTGGGAAGAAGGTCTATGCTTAAGATCCTTGTTTTGCATGCAGTTCCCTTGAAAGCTCGTTCTAGTGACCATAAAAGAGAAACTATAAGGCGAAATCAGAGACTTAGAGAGTTCAGAAAGACAGTATAGATGATAAGAATACCTTGGAAGGTACTCTAAACATTTTGGAATGTTTCCCACAAAAAAGTTGTATGAAAAATCGGCTACTTTTAGAGACTTGCACAAACCGGCGATGTTTGCACTTGAATTTGAAGAATACCTAAACAAATTGAATAAACAAAACCCGATTAACATTGCCATTATAGACAGAAGTCACATAGTGTTTCATTTTTGGCTTCTTGAGCTATTAAACTTACACTTTCGACCGATAGCCCGATGCTCCAGCAACAAGAAGACTTCCTTGAAGCCTATTCCTGTCAATATGAAGTTCTCTAAGGTACTTCAAGTTACCGAGCTCTGCAGGCAACTTTCCAGTCAAACCATTGGACTGAAGGTTTCTGTAAAATGTCAAAAAAACTGTCGTCTCAACAACTCATCTATTAATAAGGTATGAAAGCATCATTTTGACTGTTGAAATCTTTATTACATTATCATGATGCCGGACAAACTCCCGATCTCTGCTGGGATCGGTCCCATCAGATGATTGTTTCCCAAGTCCAAGATCTTGAGATTCTTTAGGTTTCCTATCTCCTTAGGTATTGTCCCGATTAGAATGTTCCCATGTAAGATTCTACAGAAGCATTTTTAAGATGTTAACTCCCAAACTCAATGCACCAAACTACATATTTGTGAGTATGTGAGAAAGAGATGAAACCGTACAATTCCTGCAGGTATGTTATTTGACCCAGTTCCGGCGCAAGAAACCCTTTTATTGATGAAGCCGATATATTTCTGCACGAAAAGAAGATCCACAGGCTATAAGCTCAAGCAAACTTCATCCTAAACCACTCAGAAACAACTGATTTTGCAGATACTATACAACAATAAGTAAATGCAAGAAAGAAAGAAAAAAAGATGAAAGATTCATACATCTTGATAACATGATCTTTAGATGGAGAGCAATTAATGCCGGTCCAATCACAAGGATCTGAATTGGGGTCATTCCAATTAGACATAACTAGCAAAGGGTCCTCATAGATAGCTTCCTTGAATCTCCTAAGTGCTCCAACTAAAAACAGAGGAAAAGATCCACAAATCTATCAGATGATTTTTATGAATCAGACCTTGAATTAAAAGCTTCAACTTCACAGATTCTTCTGATCTTATCCATTAAAAAGTATTAACTTTTTCAGATTGATTAAGATTCTACACTAATCCCAACTCTGCTCAAGTCAAGTGAGGAAATTGTTCACAGAGATTCTTAAAGGTATGAGCTTTAAGCTAGCATTTTCTTAGTAAACCTAACACAAACGAGAAAACAATTGAAATCTGAGATCTGGGTTTAAGAAGATCAAGAAAACACAAAATAGTTACCTTCATTAGAAGCAAACCCATCACAAGAAACGAAGAAGAGCACAAGAACAAGAGCTAACGACCAAAACTTCGATCTCATCGTCTTTTGAAAGATTCCTTCAAATTCGACTCATTAAAAAAGAAGCAGAACCCAGATTCTTTCACGGAGGATCAACTATTTTCCAGATGAATATAATCTGGAGAAAGAAGAGAACTTTCTTTGAGAAGTACTCTGCAGAAATGAGATGTTTTAAGCTCAAGAAGAGACCAAGATTAGCCAAGTAAAGAACGAGAGAGAGAGAGAGAGGCTGAAGAATGGAAGAAGGAAATGGTAAAGAGAAGTGAAAGTGGACAAGATTATATGATTGATTTAGCAATAACCTATCAATGGAAAACTCACTGAGACGAGAGAAACAAAAGTAGCAGAGATGATGAAGTGTGGAGAGAGAGAGAGAGAGACTTGGATTCAAAGACAGGTTTTTGTTTTTTCTTTGTTTTTCCTTGTTGGAGGGGAAAAATGAGCTTTAAATGTTTTTAATAAAATAAAAGAGAAATTTATAAATTAGAAGAAAATAAGAAAAAAGGTAATGGATATTTCTATGAAATATATAATTTTAAGAAATTCACAGAAAGGAAGAATGTTCTCTTCCTCTTTTTCTTTTTATTTCTTTTACTTTTTGGTAACTTTATGTGACTCTGAGTTATTTTTAAATATTCTTAACTATGGAAGTTTTTTAACATGAAATGTTTGTTTAGTTTTTAGATCGATTTTTCTGTTTGATCACATTCTAACCAAGCTTTTACCTGTATTTGTATTACTAATTTATATGTAGGATTTTTTTTTAATCTATTATATTTGTGGCAAACTAGCAATAGATCTTAACACCAAATTAATAATAAGGAAATATCCAAATCTTTCTATATCAGCCTATCAGGAATTGATTGTTCTAGTAGCATATGTACAACTGTATTTTTTTTTTTTTTACAACTGTATTTTCTTATAATAACTAAGTAGTAAATTAGTCTGTTTCGGATATAATCGCTAATATTTAGATAAAAAATATATTTAAGAAACTGATCTACTTAAAAGCTTTATTACGAAATAAAAATAAAAATGGGACAGATTATTATTCGAACGTAAAATGGAGGAGGTGTGTATTAGAATAATGGTCGAAATGAATAAATTTCGTTGGAAGATTCTTAATTACAGAGTACTAGATCCTGACCCGCACGTACGTGCGGGGTTTCATATTTAAAAAAAAATTGTAACAAATTTTAATTCAATATAGATTATCTTGTTGTTTTTATGATATATATTTTAGTGTATTAGATGTGGATCCACACGTATGTGTATAAATATTTTTACAGAAATTGTTATATAGAATTTAAAAATATAAAATATTTTATTGTGTTAGTGAACTTTGTAATAGTATAGATATTATAAAATTAGAGTAATAAAAGAAATTCAGTTGCGTTAGTGCATAGTTATATTTTAAGATCCAGCCCTAAACGTACGTGCATAATTTAGTTGCGAAAGTTAAGTGATGTTACGTTTTTATTTTTTAAACTAATCAAAACATTTTTAACAGTTTGACTACATGTGTTAAATAGGAAATGGATTCGGTTTTAGTTTGAGTTATTTCATGTATATTAGCTAGGTGTTACTATTTTGGAACGGAAAACCAATCCCGTCCTGTATCTGTCATAAATTCTTCGTCCCATAACCCGTCTCGTATACTTAAAATAAAAATATTATGGTCCCGTATCCGTCATAAATAGAATATGTGTAATTGAAAATGTACGTGTAGGGGTTATGTGTGTAAACAAATTTATTTTATATAGTGCTCATAACCCGAACTCATACCAGTTGAGTATTTAGTTTGATTTTTAATTTATATTCCTCTCCCATATCGTCACGTAATCTTAAAATCTTCCATTGATAAAACTTTTTAAACGGTAGTGTTTTAATTTTGAATTAAAATGATATTTTTATTTGTATTTTTGTTATAGAATAATCTATTAGGATTGGTTTAGATAAAATCTTAGTTGGATATCAAATCTTAGTTTTTCAATTTTCATTGGTTAACAATTTTTTAGAAATTAATTTAATATTTTCGTCCATAATTAATAAGAGAGAGAAAGTGAGTTTAATTTTTTGAAAACTAATAATTACTTAAAATAATTTTACTATTTTTTATTTAAATATATTAAATTTGTGACTATCTATTGTACCCTTAATGAATTTATTTAAAAACACTAAAAACCAATGGCATCTTATGTAATATTTTATCTTTCATAAGGTTATTTAATATTTAGTGATTCCCAATTAATAATATAGATATAATATAGTTGCTAATCATTGACATAATAGCGCGTTTAATTATAAAGAGAATTTTTTTCGTGGTACGGTGTCTAGTGTCTACCACGGTGATCTAGAGCTTGGCTAAGCTGTTGCTGGGACATACCGTACTACCGTAGACCACAGCTCTAATCAATAAATTGTATTTTAATCGGACGATCAAGATACTAATGCAATACTAATATACTGTTAAAGCTAATAAAGTAAAACTTCTACAAAAGAATAATATTAAGACTAATATATTTTACTAAATTTTATTAATTAATCGTGTTTATTAATTTATAAAATTTCAATTTCAAGCTGAAAATAATTATTAATTTAGCGATATATTTATTTATTAAGTATTAATTTATAGAGTTTTCACTGTAATTTTTTTTTGGAAGATAATTTTCAAATAAGAAGTATTTGTAAATTAAATTAATAAGCTATTCAAATATGCTACATGATTTTTAGTGTAAGAGACAAAATGGACCATCGAAATTTACGCCACCACTTATGCGAGCTTAATGCTTGGAGCGCATGACAAATACTCGCCGCATTTTAGGTATAACTTATAAGTTATAACCATTATTTATCACAATAACACAAACTCAATTTTACATATTCATATATTAAATTAAAATTTAGACAATTTTTGGAATATCTCAATCCTTAACTTGCAATGAAAAAATAGTTCAACTCCTTACCCTACTTAGTACGGGGTTGTTGTTGCTACTTGCTAGATTTGGAAGAGATAATAAGACTGAGTCGTTAAAAGACTGAAAGTAAAAGAAGGTTTGGAGAGACTATGAAAAAAAAAATAGGTTGGATCTAACACCAAATCAAGACCAAGAAGTCAAATAGATTTCCAGTTGAATGCGACTTCATTAAGAAGGTTAGAAGCATGTTAATTTAAGGTGACACATTCGTAAACAGCTTCGTCTTCCAATAGAAAAAACAATTCAAGATAACGACCATTTGTTTATATACACAAGAACAAAGCTTATATATAAGCTCAAGTAGTTTTCACTTTTTTAGTTGTAATTATGCGTTTGTACTTTATCTCTTACGACTTTCTGTATCTTTTCACCATATACAATATACATAGAGGATGAAAATGGTATACTATTTGTTTATTAGAGGATCCATAAAAAGCCCAAAGATTAATCTCATGAAAACTTATTATTGTTTACGTTGTCACGTTTTGAAAATGTAATTTTGCTAATTTGTATCATTCACAATATTTATCAAGTTTTTAAAAAGTGATTCCGCTATATACAACTAATATGTTAAAAATATAATTAGAAAAAATAAAAAAACGTGATTAATTTACTAAAACTAACTTTTTAACGTTTTGTAATTAGTTTATAAAAATTTTATTCATTTCACTTTTTCGCTAATGATTATTCAGTTATTCCGTAATTTTGTTATTTCTCTGATATACTACTCAGGCCCATAATTAGTAGTACATACATTACAAATATCATTTTTTATTGACTTGATAATGGTGAAGTCTAGCTACAATATATATGCTTCTGCGAAAATAATCGCATGATAAAAATCTTACATACTCAACATAAAACATTACTTCATTTATGTACCAAAAAATTTACTTCATTTTCTAAGCGAGTTGAATAATTGTATCGGAATTTACTTTTAGATGTACATTATTGGATATCAAGGTTATTTAATTTTTAGCCGAACTTGCTACGTCAAACGAACCGAAAATGGAGATGACCATGTTTTAGCTAAACTTGGTTGTATTGATAACTCATGCTTTTATTTTGATTCTGTAATTCAGCATGAAAACTTTCTATGGACCTTAACAATGCAATATAATTCGATTTTGACGAGAAAAATAAAGAAAAAAATAATTGTATCCAAAATAAATATTTTTGTCTTAAAAGTTACTCCACAAACTTATTAAATTGGATTTTTTTTTGTAATACTGAACTTGGGTTTACTAAAATAAATAGGTTACATTGAACCATGAAAAGGATAAAGGAACAATACTCTTTTATAAAGCAAAAAGAGTTCCAAGTCATAGAAAAGCTAAAATCTCCATTAAACTTTCTTTGTTGAAGCATCTCCAATAAATCTTTCTATGTAACAATTCGTTGTTTCATGGAATAATTCAAACATAATATGAGAAATTTAGAGAAACTATTAGGCAAATTAACACAACAAAATTAGGATATCAAATAGTCTAAAAAATACAACGCTCAACAACTCTAGCAATTTAATAATTTCTAGTAATAGTCAACAAATGTACACAACATATATTTCAATGTTTGGTACAAAATGTCATAAACATTTTTAGATGAATCCAACTAACCCCTCGTTTATTTCTAGTACATTCTAAGTTTCCTATTTTTAAATAAAGCTTTTGTAATAAAAGGTACTATAAAAATTATATAATTGGCCTCGATAGATCGTAACTTCATTAAATTGAACAACAAACAAGAGAATGGGACAAAAACCCATACGTGTTCCATTTGTTTGTTTCTAAGTTTTTGTGCGTTAAATATATCATTATTTAAACGACACATATTTATGTTCAATCAAACGTTAGTTTTGTTAAAAAACACTGTTAAAGTTCTGTCTATTAGAATGTGATTGGCAAGGGTTCTAGAAATTTTCTACAGCTTTGAGTTTTTGACAATGTTGGGGATAAATCTTGTCTATTAGAACCAACCAATTACAATGAAATACGTGGGCTTTGGGCTACGAGGACGTCTACCAATAACTATTTTCCGAACAAAATTAACACAAATCGTCATTACGAAACCAAAGAAAAGCTCATGTATCTCGTTATTATGCGCGAAAACAATTGATGATCAAGACAATTCGTGCTATACTCTAAATAAACACACATAAAACATCATAACACCAATTAATTTAAGACAATATGTTTTAAGAAGTTAGTCGCTGGATATAACAACATGGCTCTTCATCATGTCTCGCTAGCTAAAAAAATTCGTACCCGAATCTTGTTCTATGCCACATTACCACTGGCCTAAAATTAATTTTCTAGAATTTTCAACAAGCCTTTTTCACCATAGGAACTCTTCGAAAATCCATTCTTGTTATTATTTGGACAGTTTCATGTGGAACTTGAATTTACATTTGTGTTAATTAATCTGTATCTAGTATTGTTGAAGTAAATATAAACATATAGTTTATGTTTTTAATTTGCAAGATTGTATAATGACACACTTCCTTTTGTAGGTAATGATTCTTGATCGGTATGAGATTTGTCTTCGATATCTCATTAAATTTCTCGTGTCATTTTATGCTTATGTTTTAACTGTGTATGACTGTATGCGCTTAAAATTGGGTTAAATATACTTTTCTACTGCCTTTTCAGTTTTTATAATCATGCTATTAA
Organism: Arabidopsis suecica; assembly: GCA_019202805.1. NCBI lineage: Eukaryota > Viridiplantae > Streptophyta > Magnoliopsida > Brassicales > Brassicaceae > Arabidopsis > Arabidopsis suecica. The sequence goes on from CM032906.1 coordinate 729,216, forward strand.
CTAACTAAAAATGCTGTAATAGGAATATTTTCTAATTGAATATATAATAATTATATATATTATTATACTTCTGTGATAGTCTGGACATGAAGGTTCCCCTGTCGTCACTCACGCCCAATGCTTACAAGCAAACATTGAGTAGATACTAAGGGAACTTGATAAGGACCATCATGAATACACAACTTTGTGATGACATCAAATTTAAATAGGCCACTTGTTCAATCATAATTTCTAATCAAAAGATTAATAGTTTATTGTACTGGATTTAAGGTTAGATCTAAACCCGCGGGTATACAAATATTGTGGGTTTTATTCGCATTTGGAAAGTACTTGATATAAGTTGTTAATTAATATGAAATTTAATAAATACTATTTTCTTAACATGTTTGTTATATATTCACTGTAGTGGTAGAACTTTGAAAAGAAATTGTTAGGTTTTTATCAACCTTATGCATGAGAGAAATCTCAAATCTGAGTCAAAAATATTCACCGCCGCCGTGCATGTGAGAAGAAAAGAGACATTTAATGAAAATGAACAAAGCCACATATAATAGTACTAATAAATAACTAAACACCTATAATAAATATTTTCTTTTGTTAAGTAATAAATACACCATTCTAATATTAATGGTTTTATTTTATTTTTGTTATTGTATAATTTACTTGTGTGTTGAGAGGGAGATACACGTTTGTTCCACCAAGACGAGTAACCAAGTTGGTACCAAATGGCTAATACGATATATCTCCATCATAAATATATTTTTGACATGACAAATTATTGGAATTTGATATTTTATATCATATGATGGTAATAGCTTTACGTTACTTTTTATAACACACTTGTTACAATTAATCATGCTTATGTTAAGTTAATTAAACTTTGTATTCCCAAGTCATTAAAAAATCTTTTTTTGTGAGAAATAGACAAATAGTACATATCTCATTTAGTTAATCTAGCGTTATCTAATAAATAAAAGGTAAAATCAAAATTTCCAACCAAATTTAAATTATACATAAATCTGGATATATCAATTTATTAAACCTTTTGCCAGTAAGAGTCTTCCCATTTCTCCACTTGCCGGATGAGATTCAATTTCTTCCTATGGAACTTGTCAAGACCATTGGAATCAAAAGGAGGAGGAAGTGAACATGGGCTAGAAACATGAGGCCTACTAACTAAAGAGCCCATCATAAACCTTTTATTAACCCCATTAACATCTTCAGAAGGGCACACCATTGCTTCTGTGCATAGCTCAACACTATTCTTGGGAACTTGAGGCTTGTACTTGAGAAGCTTGGAGTATTCATTCAACAAATGGAACATATAATCATAAACATTTTCCATTGATAGATCTCTTTGCATGAACTCACTTGCTTCTCTTCCTATCTCTTGAGCCTGCAAACATATAAATCCATGAAATCGTATGCACAATTACATATGTGTAAATCTTCACACAAAATGTGTAAGAGGAGGATTTCATGGATTTATATAAAACATATATAGGTTTTAAAAGAAATCATGATCAGAGAATCCCTTACTTATATACACCCTTAATATTTTATACATACACTAAGGGATTCTCTGATTTCTTTAAAATCCATATATATTTTGGAACTAGTTTGATGTGTTATATAGTATTATATATAGAAAGAGATGGAATATGGTACCTTTTGAGTGTGATTATTAAGCCAATCAACAGCAAATTTGATGGATCTACATTTATCTTTATCCCTAATGGGCCAATAGTGTTGGAGAGGTTGAAGAGTTCTTGAGAAGAAATCATAGTAATAAGGTTTCACCATCAATGTGACTGAGTCACATGCTAATATGTATTTCTCACTCACTGACCACGCATACCCTTCTATATATATCTTGTACCTACACAACTTATTATATCCAATCATTAAAATAAACTCATTTCTAGACATTAGTACTATGACACAAGAAGAAGATGAAAATATAGACAATTGTACTGACCTGTGAGTGCATTGATTTGCTACATTTGAATTCTCAAATCCTCTTTGTCCTTCTGATATCCAATCCTATTTGCATGCAAGTACAAACCAAATATCAATTATCATAGGAAGATAAGTTTAAAAAAAAAAAAAAAAAAATCAAATAAATATGGTTATAGAAGCATACCTGAATGAAAATTCTAGCATTCCAATCATGTAGAGAGGATAAATTGCAAGTGAGAAGATCTTCTCTTGAAGGAGATGCAACAAAAGGGTTCCCTTTCCAATATGCATAAGCCTCTCTTTCCATAAATGTCTTCTTCTTTCCTTCTTCCATTTCTTTCAACACTTTGCTCCATTCTTTTATGTTTATCTCCTGCCTTCACCCACCAAAATTAATCCATTTCATTTCAATTTTATTCAAAAAAAATGAATTACTAATTCTATTGATAGAAAACATGTCTATATTTATTTAAATGAAACTACCAATATGGTTTTGGAACTACACTTCACGTTTTGCTGGAAAGATTGAATGATACAAGAACTGAAAGATACTTTAGTGAAACACTTAGTTAAAGCATAATAAGTAATAAATAAATTACAACCACATATTTAAATTGTAGTGGCATTGAGTGGAGGGATAATATTGTTTTTGGACTTACCTTTTCGACCCATTAAATTACTATACTTAGTCACTAACTATACTCTATTAACACAAAAAGAATCTATTAATCAATCACGAAAGAATCTATTTGTGTATAAATGATAAAAATGGACCCCGGTAACATTTCTCCGGCATGTGATCAAGTGGGGACAAGTGTACCTTAACAACCATACACGTTAACTTCAGACAAAAAAAACAAAAGGAGAAAAAAAGAGAAAGAGAGAAGAGATTATAATCTAGTACTTACCATCCCCAAAATGACCAATCGGGAAAGACAATATCCACTGTCCATCTATCACCGCAATACCTAAATAACGGAGGTGGTACATCTTCAGCCGTACGATTAGATCTATTATAACCGTCCGATCTAATGACTGGTCGATCATCGCAGTCAAACATGAGATCCACGTCAGGTAACTTCCCTGGATACTTTCTCAGCAGCTGAAGAATCCCCCATAGTGTGAACGCATCTCTAGTCTGTATAGACTTCTTGTAGTTTTCGACGAACACCTTGCCGTTTACAATAACTAACCTGAAATGCGCTGTTGTTTTCCCTCTTTCCACCATTTCTTTTGTTATCCCTGTTTCTCTCCATGGTTTTAGATCCTCGTGAATCCACTTGAAGTAATCAGGACAAGACCGGTTCGATTCGGTTTGGTTTTGATTATTATTTGGTTTAGGTGTTCTCGAGCATGAACCGGACCGGTTTTTGTTCAAGAAACTTGTGCAATCTAACGAGATTCCGGTATTCTGTTGTGATTTCTTCTCTGGTATGCGTACCGGGACCGGTTTTATCGTCGGTTGATTATAAGGTTTTGTCTATAGTAAACAAAAAAAAGTTTTAATAATTTATTTTCCGTTGAACAATATATTAGGCATTAATCATGTAATGAAGAAAAGAAGAATAATCACCTTGTTAAGCCATAGAGGTGTTCTTGAGCAAGAACCGGACCGGTTTTGATTCAAGAAACTTGTGCAGTTTACCAATACTTCGGTTTTCTGCGGTGGTTCTAGCTCCGGTTTTGTTGCTACTAATGTCGGTCGATCAAATGCTTTCGTCGTCTTTGATAAACAAACAATAATTCATTTATTTTAGTATGAATTATATATTTATATAGTTATCATAATAACGAAATTATGTAGAGAAAAAAGCTTTATTGGTTACCTTGTTTAGCCATAGAGAGGAAGTGACGGCAATACCGGCGGCGATAAGGAAGAGAAGAAGCGTCAAAGTGGCGACGTGGAGTTTTCCGATCACCAGGCGGTAAGTTTTAAAGTCGGTGATATGAGAAGTGAGAGCTCTAGGTTTAGAGAATAGAGAAGTCATTGTTATGATTTTTTCTTTGTTGGATTATTAAGGGAATTTCTTTTGTGACATTTTTGTTGATATCTCGAAAGCAAGTTGGGGGTTTTCTCACTCTCTTTTTTATTTTTGAACTTAAAAAGATTAAGGAGAAAAGAAAAGAAAAAAAAAAAAAAAAGGGAAAAGAAAATGTGCCTCGTGGGTTTGAGAAAATGATGACACGACATTGATGATAGTGGATTAATTGTTTTACTATATACTTCGAAATTTGGAAATTTAAACTAGTCAACTTTATCACTCGATCGTGTAAATTACGTTATTTACATAGATACGTATATAATATTATATGATAATCATATACTTCAATTTAATTTTAAGCGTGACCAATATAGGTGGATAAAAGAGATTTCAATGGAGCTCAAGAAATGTATTTTAATGTACTAATTACAGGTTACTAAAAGAAGAAGATGAAGTAATCTCTATAAGTTGTTCTTGTTCTTGTGGTCTTGCCTTGCGCATTCACAGAGAAGGAAAAAGCAACTTCTTTTTGTCTGATAAAATTTGAATTTATATTACTAAAAATCGATACTTGATGGTAACTACATAAGCTTTTAAGGCTAAGGAGCTTTGGTCAAAAAGTTTTTTTTTTTTTAAAACCCCACTCCTTTCAAGTAAAGTACAGGAGAGGAGATTGACAAAGAGAATATATAAACAACCTTAATTTTGTTATTTAATTTATTAGTTTAGATATCTCTATTAAATTATATATATATATATATATATAAATCGTCACAAAAACTCAAAATATAACTCACATATTTAATTTTACTAACCAAAACTTCTATGCATGTAATTCGTCGAATCACTATAGATTTTTTTTTTTTTTTAATACGTGTGCAAGTTTAGTCACCAAAAGCAAAGATCCTTGGGTTGCTGGAAATACGAGGTCCATTAAGTAGAGATTCCATAAATCATAAATGAATCTCTTATAAGGCCCATTATCACTTTCAAGAGAGAAGAGCGTTAGTTTTATGGGAAATTTGAGGCTTGATCGTAAGAAGCTTGCAAATATTCATTAATTAACACATTCTCTGTTGTACCACAAAAAATGGTACGATGTAACAATTGAATACAATTGTTATACTCCTGGCACACAAAAAATAATTTTCTAATCGTTACAAAAAGTTGATAGAACTATTTACATCATTATTTATGAATGATGGAGTCGGAAGAGACAAAACATGCATAAACTTAGGGTCTCGGTTTTATTACTCCCTCCGTTTCGTTTTAGTTGTCGTTTAAGGTTTTTGCACACAAATTAAGAAAATCATTAAATTTTTTGTTTTACCCTTTATTAATATATTTTATAATTTTTTCATTGGTCAAAACATTAAAACATTAATGACAAAACATTAATTTTCACCAAACATTTGCATTGAAAACCTAAAACGACAACTATTATGAAACAAAATTTTAATCCTAAAACGACAACTAAACTGAAACGGAGGGAGTATAAGGTTTTTAATGTTTCAATTTGCAATGATGTCAAACATTAGGGTCCCAAACTGAATAAGTGTAAATATATGTGACAATTTTTTTCTAATATTTTACTCTCTAATTAATTATATGGTCGCGCATAAGTAAGATAATAAATGTTTGTACATAAATGATATGATGAAAAACAATGTTATAGAATTATGAGTGCTTTATTTTTTCTTTAACCGTATGTGATATATAAATCACGTACATGATTATAAAAAAGAGGTGGTCCTAAAACTTTTAAACGGGTTTAGTTTGTGGTCTGAAATGAAACGTGTGACCCACTAATTACAAAATGATAAACAATCTTTAGTTTCAAGGATAACTCAGTTTATTAAAATGTGTACGTACTTGACTTCGTGAGACAATCTAAAGATTAATTATCGATTAGAAATTATGTTTGTGGGCTGAATCGATTCCATTAATAAACATAAAAAATGTAATCTTCTGTTTTTTTGGTGCCATCATAGTCATGCTCGTTGCATCACCTAATTAATTAACAACTGAAGAAAAAAATTCATCTTTATATCGCTTGTAAACTATTCCTAGATTGTATTCATTTATAGGAAATTTGGAAATTGAGTGTCTATAGATATAGGTTTAATATAACGAGTATTAAAATTGTTATACTTTATAAAGTCTGTGAAAGACACGTGCTCTAAACCTAATTTTAGTCATGGCCATGATCATGATTTCAAATTCTTCTTTAAGAGATACTATAGGCAAAAAGGTAGAGGGTTATAGATCAAATGTTCAAGTTCGAAGACTCTACAACTCGTTACGTTTAAGCTCCTTAACGAGTCATGTGCTCGTCAAGTGTGTGGTCTTTTTTCAGTTGCAACAAACCAAGGCAAAGATCATGCAATCCTTAGCAAAATGTGTTAATAAGCAACAATTTTGTAACTGTTGCACACAAAAAAAGAATATGAATTGTTATTCTCGTTGTTGTTATATTTATTCCATAAGTCATAAAATATATAAGGATACAATTTTGATATCAAATAATCTAAAACATGCTAATGGGTCTATAATTCCATTCATATAATATTCATAACAATAACACAATTTTTGATGCATTTGCAACAATATATATTTCGTTGTTGTTTCTTCGATTCCTTTATTACTCGATTTCTATAACAGCTAAGTATATAAAATGGTTTACAGGAAATATATATATATAGATAAAATGATGTTGATGATCCTGAGGCGGCTCTAACATTCTTGTCTCTGATTGAAGTTTCAACAGCATATGTAGTTTGGCAGTGGTGGCAATGACAGTTCATCTAGTAACAACAACTAGTCTAGCAGTTGCTGTTATGTTGAATAATCTTGTGTTGTGAATTCACAATCGAAAATATTGGTTTATACCTTCATCAAGCTTCATATGCGAGACACTATTTTAAAACTTTTTAATTTGTTATAGAAATTTCGTAACAAATCTTTTAAAACGTTATCTATATTTTCCTATAAAATTTTTATTTATCACTTAACTAAAAAATGCTCAACCAAAAATAATAGATATTAAAAATACAATTGGTGATAAAATATCAAATAAATTTAAACTGCATAAAAATTTCTACAAAATCAAAGAAAAACCTCAAACATCTAATAATTAAAAACGAACTGAGAATATTTTTAAAACTATATATGACTGGAATCACAAAATAAAAATTGATTTCGGGGTTTAATTCTTTAGAAATATGAGAATAAAAGCAAAAGAATAAAAAACTCTTCTTTGAAACGAGAGAAGCAAATTTTGTAGAGGAACTTGCATAATAAAATAAGGACCTCCGGCAGATAAGTCCACTATCAACATATAATATGCGAAATGCGGTGTTTGTATTTTGTAATTATATCTTTATCTTATTTTATGTTTATACTTTTTTCTTTTGTATGACATCTCGATAAGAATTGTATTATACACAAATAATAATATTCTTAAACACAGCAAAACTGAAAAAGAGTGCCCAACTGTGGAAACGTTGTGAGAATAATAATATATTTTTTTTAAAAAACAGGAGTTTTTATTTGACAACAATTAAAAAGGGATTTGTTTTTACTAAACAAAGGAATTTTTATTTCTTTATGACATTTGTCGGCTCTATGAGAATTTACACCTAATTCCTAATTTTACACAGTTAAAGTTAGTGCTATGTTTTTCAAAAGCAAAAGTTAGTGCCATATTTTAATTTCAGTTTCATTTTTAAGGTAATAAGTGAAACCTTAGTATATATACTTTAACATTTGCACATACATATGCATGTGAAATATATAATATTCGCTCCTCCATTTTTACTTAACAACCATTATGAATAAGAAAATCCCTCAATCGAAAATTATATACATAAGACTTATATTATTTCATGTCTAACAAAGTCATATGTATATATGTAATGATGATGTCAAACATTATATTATTGGTCACCGTACATGAATCTGCTATTGGGAGAAAAAATTAGAAAAATTCAAAGTGATCCTAGTTATTTTTTTAATGGGAGATAAGAAAAAGAAGGCTGATTATATAAATTCAAGTCATTGAGGTGTATAAGACTTCTTCAACTTCAACTACAATTTCAGTTTCATTATAATTATTGAAGAGATATAGTTTATATACCATTTCTCTTCTCTCTGTCTCTCTCTGTCTCAACCATGGCTAGGGTTTTTCCTCAAGCAGCCATCTCTTCACCGTACATGAGTACGGAGAGAGAGACTTTCACGGTTTGGATGAAATCTCTGGTTTACCAAACCAATGGTTTAACTGTTTACAATTCCAACGGAGAGATTACGTACCGTGTCGAAAACTACGACAAATGTAGCAATGAAGTCCACATCATGGATCTCCATGGCAACATTTTGTTCACCATCCGCAAAAAGGTATCATCAATCCCTCATCGATTCGATTCGATTCTTCTTCTTTTTTTCTTGGTTCATCCCGGTTCGAGCTCCAAAACTAGTTGTTCGAAAACTTTGTTGACCATCCAGAAAAGAAAAGTTTTCAAGTTCATAAATATGCTCTAAGTCTCATAACTTATTGTTTTTTTTTAAAAATGGATCATTTTGAAAATCAAGAGCAACAAAAAAAAGAATAATTTCGAATTCATAATTTTAACTAAAAAAAGAAGTTAGTTGAAGTTTCTCTAGCTCAAAGTAGAAATAAATTACAAAAAATATAGTAAGCAAGCAACCATACTTAACTAATAAAAAAAACTACGATTCAAATTTCCGCCGTGGAATTGGACGTTTTTAGTTTAATGATGATCATTATATATGTAAACAAGTTGGACAAAAATATAAATAAATTCATATGTTTAAATAATAGTGTTTCTTGTCTTAAAAATATTTGCAGAAATTATGGTTGTTTGGGAGTTGGTATGTGTATAGAGAATGTGGAAGCTTTACAAGCACTGAGGAAGCGAAACCTTTTGTTAGAGTCAAAAGGTCTTCGATTAGAGATGGAGATTGGGAAGTTCGAGATGAGACCAATGAAGTCTTTTGGATTTTAAGATTTGACCCCAAATTTGCTTTTCAGATCATAGACATCCACGGAGATATCATTGCACAGGTAAATTTACCATAACTTTGAACAGAAAAGTGAGATTGAAAAAATATTTATCTATAGAGTTAAATACTTAACCATGTAACCTGTTTTATAGGTAAAGCCAAAGCAATCATCAAATGGGATTACATTGGGAGAAGATGTGTTAACTTTGGAGGTGAAACCACGTGTCGATCACTCACTCGTTGTCGCACTTGTTACTGTATATGGATTAATTAAAGGAGTAGTCTAATTTTTTTGTTTGATTTTTATAGAAAAGAAATACACAAAATAGTGTTTTTTCCAACCTTGTTTGTGTTGTGGGAGATGTAAATATATATTTTTTTTTTTGCAAGCCTTGATTTTTGCTTGTTTCTAAAGCTCTGTCCAATTTTTTTCCAGCGTAGAATTATATTGTTTAGGACTTACATATAACAAACACCATTCGAAGTCTGAAATCTTCATGATAGGAGCTTCTATTCTGACTTTGAGTACCATTCTTGTGTTAACAAGACAACAAACAAGTGTTTGCATCAACTCTTGCCTGGAATCTAGCATGAAAATAACAAATAGAATCAGTCATATTTTATAGTGAGCAGACATTACAACTACTTGTCACTAGAATAGCAGCAAGAACGCTGATTCACCTCACAGCTTTTCTCTCGACGATGATAAACTGTTTTAAGAAAGCATATCGAGGAAGCTTTTGTCCAATCTCCCATCGTGCAACATATTAATCACCATACTTATCGTTGAAGCATCTCCAGCAAACCCGCAACTCCTCATTTCTTTGATGAGTTCAGCCGATGCCGCTTTGTCACCATCTCTAAGGCGTGCCCTAATCAACGTATTATATGTACCACTATTGGGACGAGGACCATTTTCTTTCATTTGATTGAACAAGGCATCTGCTTCCTCCTTTAAATCTTTCCTACAAAATCCTGAGATCATTGTATTGTAGGTTACAACATCAGGCTTCACACCTTTAAGGCTGAGGCTACAAAATAGAATCCACCCATCTTCTATCTTCCCAGCCTTACACATCCCTTCAATCATAATATTATATGTGACGATATCAAGTTCCATTTTACTCTTTTGCAGATCATGGAATATGACCAATGCTGTCTCTAGCTTCCCGTTATTACAAAGTCCATCTAGTAAGATATTGTATGTCATAATATTGGGATGCACACCATCAGAAACCATCTTTTTGAATACCATTTGGGCATTATCACAATCTCCTGCTTGAAAAAACCCTTGGATAAGTGTAGTGTAAACGATTGTGTCTCCAACCAATCCTCTTTGAGACATCTCGCGGAATAGATCCATACCATCTTCTACCTTCTTAGCTTTGCAAACTCCCTTTATAAGAGTACCCCAAGTCACTACGTTTGGTAGACAATCTTTGCTAACCATCAAAGAAAACATCTGCTTAGCCTCGTTTAGGCGATCGTGCATGCAAAATCCGTTAATCAATGAATTGTAAGTGATGACATTAGGATCTATAGACCTTTTGATCATCTCCTCGTACAATTTCTCAGCCTCTACAAGCTTCCCCTGCTTCACAAACGCATCGATCAATGCATTAAAAGTAACTACATTTGGAGTAATTTTTCTCTGGATCATATCACTCAGTAGCCGAGAGGCATCACTCCATCTTCCATAATTACAAAGGCAATTTATGAGGGAGTTATAGGTAAAAGCATCTGGTCTAATTCCTTTGTTCTCCATTTCATTGAATAGGTTGCGTGCATCGTTCACATGTTTGTATTTGCAGAGACCATCGATAACTGTGTTGTAGATTACAACATCTGGCTCTATTTTTCCTTCCTCCATCTTCTTCAACAAACTCAAAGCCAAATCAGTATCACCTCTCTTACATAATCCATTAACTACAACACCGTAAGTAACCATATCTGGTTGACAGCCTTTTACAACCATTCGATCAACTAACGCCACTGCCTCTGAAGCTCTGTTGTGAAGAAAAAGTCCATGGATTAGAGTGTTAAAGGTAACGGTATTAGGTTGACATCCCATTTCCACCATCCGATCAACCAGAGCTACAACATCTGAAATCCTCTTACCGTGACAGTACCCATTGAGCAGCGAAGAAAGCGTGACAATATCGGGCTCATAGCCGAGTTTCATCATCTTGCCAAGAACAGCTAAAGCAAGAGAGAGCTATTAGAATGTCCCACATTGCTTGGGATTAAGATCTTTGGGTAGTATATAAAGGATGTGGCAATCCTTAACTCTTGAGCTAGCTTTTGGGTTAAGTTAGGCCACATTCCTAATATGGTATCAGAGCCAGGTTGGCCCAACAAGCAAATTCCCACAAAAATGGTTTCCCACCTATGTGGCCCATATAAGTGGCATGTCTTGTTGTATTTCCGAGATGTTGGGCTTGGCCTGTTTTCCGTTGGACCGTTTCCCACCCACATCTCGAAGAGGCCTATTAGAATGTCCCACATTGCTTGGGATTAAGATCTTTGGGTAGTATATAAAGGATGTGGCAATCCTTAACTCTTGAGCTAGCTTTTGGGTTAAGTTAGGCCACATCCTTTATATACTACCCAAAGATCTTAATCCCAAGCAATGTGGGACATTCTAATAGGCCTCTTCGAGATGTGGGTGGGAAACGGTCCAACGGAAAACAGGCCAAGCCCAACATCTCGGAAATACAACAAGACATGCCACTTATATGGGCCACATAGGTGGGAAACCATTTTTGTGGGAATTTGCTTGTTGGGCCAACCTGGCTCTGATACCATATTAGGAATGTGGCCTAACTTAACCCAAAAGCTAGCTCAAGAGTTAAGGATTGCCACATCCTTTATATACTACCCAAAGATCTTAATCCCAAGCAATGTGGGACATTCTAATAGGCCTCTTCGAGATGTGGGTGGGAAACGGTCCAACGGAAAACAGGCCAAGCCCAACATCTCGGAAATACAACAAGACATGCCACTTATATGGGCCACATAGGTGGGAAACCACTTAACTCTTGAGCTAGCTTTTGGGTTAAGTTAGGCCACATTCCTAATAAGAGCTGAGACCGTCGGCAAAAACAGTTTATGAGAATATTGTAAGTATAGAGACTATGTGAGATTCCCAAGTTTTGCATCTGCTCGCCCAGAGAGATGACAACATCAAACTTCTTCATCTTAGCAATTGCACTCAACAATTTATTGAACTCAACAATGGAAGGGAAAGGACGAGACTTGACCATGTCACTGAACAGATCAACAGCTTCATCTAATTTTAAATCACTCAGCACATTTCTACTCAGTTTCTCCCTGTAACCATCAGAGAAAGCTCGTACCCAGCAACAACAGAAACTGCAATGACTAAAGGAAGGAGGAGCAGTTCCAGGGTTACCATTTCCGAGAAGACTCCGATGAACAAATCTATTTCCCGTCGATGCAATCGCAACAAACAATCTCCTCATCTTCTAAATCACTGTAAACTTGTATAAACCCTAAATGATGAACCTTTAGGAGAAATAGAGAGAGCAAAGGTTTCAACTTTTGGTTCTTCCAACCAAACCAGAGAGAGTGAGAGAGACTCACGAGGAAAAGTGACTGATTTCATTTTGGCACCACCGTTGGATTATTTGACCGGTCAAGATTTCATCTTATCATTTCCAGTTTTAACAATTTTATCACCGGTTTGGTTTCATAATACATAATTTTTGGGTTTTGTAAACGCCTATTTCACAATTAAAGGCCCTCAAAAAAAAAAAGAGTTAGTGTTTTATTGGAAGAGATATACCAAAATTAAAATTGTTTCCGGTTCAGATTGAAATATTGGTTCGCTATTAGTTTTTATGCGTGTTCAAAAAATCTTTAGACGTTAGTCGGACAGTGAAAATGGACCTAGCGCCTAGCAAATAGTCGGAGATTATACGAAAATTAATTAGGAATTAGTTTTAAAGCTATTTAATGTTTTAAAAACATATTAATCCATTATAATCAAGAAATTTATGTAATATTATTTTAAAAATTACATTAAATACATGAACACAAGATTTTAAGCTGAGATTTATGATTTTTATACAAATTGTGAACATAAGTTGGACATTTTGAATTTTATATCTAAAAAAAATAAAAGAAGATGTAAAAAAATCGGACTAGGCGCCGTTTATATCAACCAAACTGCTCAAAACGGCAACACTCTGCAAAAAAGGCCTCAAGATACAAAGGCCCAAACCAAAGCAAGAAGAGAAGAAGCCCACCTCTGTACAACGGCTACCTGCGACAAAAGATAAGAACAGAGGATTAGCAGAGCAGACAAAACGTACGGAGGTGACAACGCAAAACCGTTTTGAAGCTCTAGGATCGTGTGACGACAGCTATGCCACGTGATGGTCAATAGCCAGCTAAGCCAGTCAAGGGTACACTAGGTTTAGATTTGAATCTCTATAAAACCATTGTATCTCTGTAATCACAAATCAAGTAGAAAGGAAATCAAAATAAAAAAAAAGAATCTTTCCATTTCTCTTCTTTTCTTTCATGGTATCAGAGCCATGGAGAAATCCATGGATGTTTACTCATGTCCGTCTATAAAAATATCAAACTGCGTTACTGTGACTCTTACGGATCGTAACTATCTTCTTTGGAAATCTCAGTTCGAGTCATTTCTGTCTGGTCAAGGCCTTCTTGGTTTTGTCACCGGCGCTACACCTGCACCTGTCAGCACTCTCCCCGTTACTCATATTGAAGGTCACACCAACACAGTCACGAACCCAGATTACGAATCATGGCATCGGTCTGATCAAGTGGTGAGGGCCTGGCTTCTTGGATCTTTGTCTGAGGACATACTCAGTGAGGTTGTTGGAGCTTTGACATCAAAAGAGGTATGGCAAAGTTTAGCTGGTTACTACAACCGTGTTTCTTCATCTCGTGTCTTTGAGCTGCAACGCAAGCTCCATGGTTTGTCAAAAGAGGGAAAAACCATGGATGAGTATCTGCGTTCCCTTAAAATGATTTGTGACCAACTGGCATCTGTGGGAAGTCCGGTAACAGAAAAGATGAAGATTTTCGTTATGGTTCATGGTTTAACCCGTGAATATGAGCCATTCATCTCTTCGATTGAAAGTTCTCTGGATACTGCTCCTGGTCCTTCTTATGAAACAATCCTTTACCGTTTAAAAGGCTATGACGACAGGCTTCAGAGCTACACTACAGCTGATATCTCTCCTCATCTTGCTTTCAACACATACAGAGACTCTCACAGAGGTCGAGGAAGAAACAACAGAGGAAGAGGTCGTGGTAACTTCTCAACAAGAGGACGTGGGTTCATTCAACAGTTCTCCTCCTCAGGTTCCTCTTCAGGTTCTTCCTCTCCATCTATCACTTTAGGAGAGAAACCAGTCTGTCAAATATGTGGAAAAAGAGGCCATCCAGCTTTACAATGCTGGTATCGTTTTGACGAAAGTTATCAACACTCTGAAGCTGCTGCAGCTGCGTTCTCTGCTCTTCACATTACTGATGTCACAGATGACAGTAGCTGGACTCCTGACTCTGCTGCAACCGCACACATCACCAACAATAGTCAGCGTCTTCACCAGTCTCAACCTTACTATGGGAATGACACAGTCATGGCAAGTGATGGAAATTTCTTGCCCATAACTCATATTGGATCTGCAAATCTTCCCTCATCATCAGGTAACCTTCCTTTAAAAGATGTACTGGTTTGTCCTGCTATTGCTAAGTCCTTGTTATCAGTATCAAAGTTAACAAAAGATTATCCATGCTCCTTTACTTTTGATGCTGATGGTGTTCTTGTAAAGGACAAAGTAACACACAAGGTTCTGACAATGGGAAGCAGCACAAGTGAGGGTCTTTACAAACTGGAGAATCCAAGGTTTCAGAGTTTCTACTCAACCAGACAAGTTAAAGCTACCGATGAAGTCTGGCATATGAGATTGGGACATCCGAATCCTCAAGTTCTTCAGCTTCTAGTTAATAATAAGGCGATCCAAATCAATAAAAGTACCAGCAGACTGTGTGAAGCATGTAGGCTTGGGAAGAGTTCGAGGTTGCCATTTGTTCCTTCTAATTTTACTGCTTCAAGACCCTTAGAGAGACTACACTGTGATCTCTGGGGTCCTGCTCCTTTGTCTTCAGTACAAGGTTTTCAGTACTATGTAATCATCATTGACAATCTATCAAGATACTGTTGGTTCTATCCGTTAAAGAGAAAATCTGATTTTTGTTCTACATTCATCAAGTTCCAGAGTCTTGTTGAAAATCTATTACAAACCAAAATCAGAATTTTTCAGAGTGATGGTGGAGGAGAGTTCATAAACAAGAGATTTTTACAACACTTGCAAGATTCTGGTATACAGCATTTCATCTCTTGTCCCCATACACCTCAACAAAACGGTATGGCAGAGAGAAAGCATCGGCAACTTATAGAAATGGGGCTTACATTGATGTTTCAAAGCAGAACACCACAACAATTCTGGGTTGAAGCTCTTTTTACAGCCATATTTCTCTGCAATCTTCTACCAACAACTGCTCTTAAAGAAAACAACAGTCCCTATGAAGCTCTTTTTGGGAAAGCACCAGACTACTCAGCTCTCAGAACGTTTGGATCCACTTGTTATCCTACTCTTCGGGCCTACGGTCACAACAAGTTCGACCCACGGTCATTAAAGTGTGTCTTTCTTGGCTATACAGAGAAATACAAAGGATACATGTGTTTCTATCCTCCCACAGGTCGAGTATATTTGAGTCGCCATGTGCTTTTTGATGAAGGCTCTTTCCCATTCAAGGATACTTACACAAGTATGCAATCTTCGTCTCAAACTCCACTCTTTCAAGCTTGGTTAAAAGGTGGTCCAACAACAGTACCTTTTGTGCAAAAGAATCAACAGAATGTTCCTATTGTCTCAACTTCAATACCTATAAGAAGAGAAGAAGCAACATCTGATGATCACTCTCCCATTAAATCAACAGAGGGGAGAAAGATCACAATATGATGGAAATCACAACAGATGAACAAATTTGTGCTACTCCAATTCAGACTATTTTAGCTTCAGACACTACTTCAACATCAACATCAGAGTCTTTATCTAGGAATGATGAGGAGTGTACTGGGTGTACGGCAAGCTTAGACCTTGATCCTATAGGCAACAGCGCTCCTCTTTCATCTCCTAGACCCAAGTCTCCTGTTCCAAGTGCTCCACCTGCAGAAACAAGTCATCCTATGATTACAAGATCTAAAGTTGGCATTACCAAACCTAATAAAAGGTACGCTTTGCTCACACACAAAGTGTCTCATCCTATGCCTAAAACAGTCACTGAAGCCTTAAAGAATCCACAGTGGACTGCAGCAATGGATGAGGAAATGGCAAATTGTTCTGAAACAAGAACATGGTCCTTGGTTCCTTTTTCACCTGAAATGCATGTTCTAGGCTCTAAGTGGGTTTTCAGGGTCAAATTAAATGCTGATGGCTCACTTGATAAATATAAAGCTAGATTAGTGGCTCAGGGTTTCAAGCAAGAAGAAGGAATTGATTATCTTGAGACTTACAGTCCTGTAGTAAGGTCTGCAACAGTGAGAGCAGTTCTTCATCTTGCCACAATCTTCAACTGGGAATTAAAACAAATGGACGTTAAAAATGCCTTTCTCCATGGAAATCTCACTGAAACTGTGTACATGAGACAGCCTGCAGGGTTCATCAACAAAGCATTGCCAGATCATGTCTGTCTGCTTCACAAATCTCTCTATGGATTAAAGCAGTCCCCAAGAGCCTGGTTTGACAAATTCAGTAAATTCCTTCTGGTTTTTGGTTTTGTCTGCAGCATGTCTGATCCTTCACTCTTTACATGTGTGAAAAACAATGATGTGATCATGTTTCTTCTCTATGTTGATGACATGGTTATAACAGGAAACAGCTCTTCTCTACTCTCTACTCTTCTCAGTGAGCTTAACAAGCAGTTCAAAATGAAAGACTTAGGAAGACTAAGCTATTTCCTTGGAATCCAGGCTCAATTTCATCAAAAAGGCCTCTTTCTCTCTCAGCAGAAGTATGCTGAAGATCTTCTTATTGCTGCAGCAATGACAGACTGCTCTCCAGTAGCCACACCTCTACCTCTTCAGCCTGACAAAACAGCTCATCAGTCTGAACTTTTTGAAAATCCGACATATTTCCGAAGCTTAGCAGGAAAATTGCAGTACCTAACACTAACAAAGCCAGACCTGCAGTTCTCTGTCAACTATGTATGTCAAAAGATGCATGCTCCGACTCTCTCAGATTTTCATCTGCTGAAACGCATTCTAAGGTACATTAAAGGCACCACTACAATGGGTATATCTTTCAATAAAGACACGAATTGCACATTGAGGGCTTACAGTGATAGTGATCATGCGGGTTGTCACTCAACAAGACGCTCTACAGGTGGTTTCTGTACCTTTCTTGGAAACAATATCATTTCTTGGGCATCAAAAAAGCAACCAACGGTTGCTAAAAGCTCCACTGAAGCTGAATATCGGTGTATGTCTGATACTGCTTCAGAAATTACATGGCTGGTTAATCTTATGCGAGATTTGGGTGTACCTAAGTTGAAGACACCTGAGCTCTTTTGTGATAACCTGTCTGCAGTGTATCTCACAGCAAATCCTTCCTTCCATGCCCGGACGAAGCACTTTGCTACTCATTACCATTATGTTCGTGAACAGGTTGCATTTGGAGAGCTTATTGTCAACCACATTCCTGCTCACCTGCAACTTGCTGATATATTTACTAAGTCACTTCCTAAAGCTCCTTTCGAATCCTTGAGATTCAAACTCGGCGTTGACTTTCCACCAACTCCGAGTTTGCGGGGGAGTATCAACCAAACTGCTCAAAACGGCAACACTCTGCAAAAAAGGCCTCAAGATACAAAGGCCCAAACCAAAGCAAGAAGAGAAGAAGCCCACCTCTGTACAACGGCTACCTGCGACAAAAGATAAGAACAGAGGATTAGCAGAGCAGACAAAACGTACGGAGGTGACAACGCAAAACCGTTTTGAAGCTCTAGGATCGTGTGACGACAGCTATGCCACGTGATGGTCAATAGCCAGCTAAGCCAGTCAAGGGTACACTAGGTTTAGATTTGAATTTCTATAAAACCATTGTATCTCTGTAATCACAAATCAAGTAGAAAGGAAATCAAAATAAAAAAAAGAATCTTTCCATTTCTCTTCTTTTCTTTCAGTTTAGACGGACAAAATATCAACGATTATTCTTACCGATTTGGACAAAAATCGTGGTGGGCCCCTTCCGATCAGCACCAAAGCGGCTAGACGGCCGATTTTAGAACAAGGGTTTTTACCAAAAAGGAAATCCAAAATATTGGTTCCCGGTTCAGATTGAAATATTGAAATATTACCTTGCCGTGAAGACCTTCTACTTAGCCGAAAAAACTAACATCACGATCGATCCACCAAAATTAGTAGAAACGGATACCACATACTACAAATAAAGAAAAGCGGAGCAGTGGGGCCACTTCACAGTGACGGCAAGGAGCGCAGCTGACCGGAAAGGACGATCGGAAATCTAGATTTTGATGGACGGCGTGGAGAATAGGACGACTTCGTCGAGAATCTGGTTAAGTTGATGATATGGATGTTCAAACAGAGGTTTGGCACAATTTTGTCAATTAAGAGATATAGTAACAAAATGGAAACTGAATACTAAGCTCACTTTTGTCGATCAATAAAATTGAAATTTAAAAAAAAAAAACAAGAAAAAAAAATCAATTCGTTTGTTTTGGTACAATTTTAGTAGCAAGCAGAAGTTGATTATCGAGAAAAATATCTTTACTGAAATTAGCTCATTCTTGGTAATGTTTTTTTCATCAATAAGGTTCAGATAAATTAATTATGACTTTTGATTCAAATAAAGATCGATTTGGTTTAACTTGAATTAACACTTTTAGTCGACAATAATTATGTATGTCCCTAACCAAAATTGAAATCTGTTATTTATTTTTTTATTTTTTGCAAAGGCCGAGATATTGAATTCCGTTGGAGTGATAACTTTTCTATGAATCGAATAAGCTTTCTTCTACTTTCAAATAAAAATTCACTTAAATTTTCTATTTCTTTATTGTCCTAAATGTATCAGACAAGTCATATGCATTTACCTCAAATCAAAATAAAAGGCTCTCTCGTAGAAGAATGCAGACAACTTTTGAAGTTCTAATGGTTGAAAATTCAAACCAAAAACATTCATGAATTCACGGGGGAAGATGGTTGCTCTGCAATTCGTTTCTCGAGGATTGACTGATTCAAGAAAGCATGTCCAGATAGCTTTTGTCCAATCTCCCATCGTGCAGCATATTAATCACCATACTTATCGTTGAAGCATCTCCAGCAAACCCGCGATTCCTCATTTCTTTGATGAGTTCAGCCGATGCAGCTTTGTCACCATCTCCAAGATGCGCCCTAATCAGCGTATTATACGTACCACTATCTGGAAGAGGCCCTTCTTCTTTCATTTTTTTGAACAAGGTATCTGCTTCCTCCTTTAAACCTTTCCTACAGAATCCTGAGATCATTGTATTGTAGGTTATAACATCAGGCTTCACTCCTTTAAGGCTGAGGCTACAAAATAAATTCCACCCATCTTCCACATTCCCTGGCTTGCACATCCCTTCAATCATAATATTATATGTGCAAATATCAGGTTCCAATTTACTCTTTTGCAGATCATGGAATATGACCAATGCTGTCTCTAGCTTCCCGTTATTACAAAGTCCATCTAGTAAGATATTGTATGTCATAATATTGGGATGCACACCAACAGAAACCATCTGTTTGAATACCATTTGAGCATTATCACAATCATCAGCTTGAAAATATCCTTGGATAAGAGTGTTGTAAGTGACTGTGTCGCCAACCAATCCTCTTTGAGATATCTCGCGGAATAGTTTGATACCTTCCTCTACTCTCTTAGCCTTACAAAATCCATTTATAAGTGTATTATAAATTACTACATTTGGGAAACAGTCCTTGCTAACCATCAAAGAAAACATCTGCTTGGCCTCGTCTAGGCGATGACGCATACAAAATCCATTGATCAAAGAATTGTAGGTGAAAATATCAGGATCTAATGACCTTCGGATCATCTCATCATATAATTTGTCCGCCTCTATAAACTTCCCTTCTTTCACAAACGCATCGATCAGTGCATTAAAAGTAACTACATCGGGGTTGATTTTCCTCTCGATCATATCGCTCAGCAGTCGAGAGGCATCACTCCATCTTCCGTAATTACAAAGGCAGCTTATGAGGGAGTTATAGGTAAAAACATCTGGTCTAATTCCTTTGTTCTCCATTTCATTGAATAGGTTGCGTGCATCATTCACATGTTTGTATTTGCAAAGAGCATCGATAACTGCGTTGTAGATTACAACATCTGGCTCTATTTGTCCTTTCTCCATCTTCTTCAACAAACTCAAAGCCAAATCAGTATCACCTCTCTTACATAATCCATTAACTACAGTACCGTAAGTAACCATATCTGGTTGACAGCCTTTTACAACCATTCGATCAACTAACGCCACTGCTTCTGAAGCTTTATTGTGGAGAAAAAGTCCATGGATTAGAGTGTTAAAGGTAACGGTATTAGGTTGACATCCCATTTCCACCATCCGATCAACCAGAGCTACAGCCTCGGAAATCCTCTTACCATGACAGAAACCGTTGAGAAGAGAAGAAAGCGTGACAATATCAGGCTCATAACCGAGTTTCATCATCTTCCCAAGTGTTGCTAAAGCAAGAGAGATTTGAGAGCGTCGGAAAAAACAGTTAATCAAAATATTGAATGTGTATAGATTATGTGAAATTCCCAAGCTTTGCATCTGCTCGCCCAGAGAGATAACAACATCGAACTTCTTCATCTTAGCAATAGCACTCAACAATTTACTGAACTCAACAATGGAAGGTAAAGGACGAGACTTGACCATGTCACTGAACAGATCAACAGCTTCATCTAATTTTAAATCACTCAATACATTTCTACTCAGTTTCTCTCTGTAACCAACAGAAAAAGATCGTTCCCAGAAAAGATTAAAGGAAGAAGGAGCAATTCGAGGACTACCTTTCCCCTGGATTTTCCGACGAACAAATCTCTTCGTCGTCGAAGCAAATGCGTATGAAATCGATCTCATCATCTTCTCGATCTCAAGAGTCCACAGCTTTTTTGCTCTGCGAATTGCAAAACCCTTTCTCGATCGAATCAACCCAGAGCAAGATAAATTGATAAACCGGTGGTAGACTTCCGGTTTAATATTTATTGCCAAGCTGGTTTAGTAACAATCACCCTTTGCCGGTTAACATTTTCAATTAATATTTCTTTTGGGAACAAACTTGAATAATAATTTCATTTTTTCAGCAAATAAATATATATATATTCTTGAACTCAATGGAAAGTCATTCTATAACTTTTATAACAGACAAAATCCAATTCTTTAATTGCAACACAAGGCAATGTTCTCATCATTTATTCCCATAAAGATATAATAAATCACATAGCTTATATATGCATAGTTGGATTGCTTTGCCTTGCCATCTCTGCTTCTGTTGATAAAAGAATGAAGCTAAGCGAGTCAAGAGGCGAAACAGAGAAGCACAGGCGCCAACAACATTTCGAGCACGAGCTTAAGAACATGATCTCTTCGTTAACCCACATGGGAGGAGATAAGGCAGGACCTAGCCAATACGATGAAGAGGAGGATGGTATCAGAGTCATCACGCTTTCTGGATCCAACCTTGGAGCCACCATGAAGACCGAGCTTGACAACAATCATGGAGACAGAGACAAAAACGGCGACTACGAGCTTGATTTCCTCAGCACTTATGTTAATAGCAACTTCCAAGCTGTGAACAACTCGATTATGATAGGGGCCAAGTACGAGACTCATGATCCTGGCGTTCATCTTGACATCTCTGGCGATGTGGAGAAACCTTCGGTGAAGATACCTGCAAGGAGTTCAAGGGGAAAGAAGGGTAAAACTCCTGCTAGAAGTGACCGTCGAGAATCTGAACATACTAATTGAATGGTATGGTATCTTCATTGACAAAGCAATTTGGTTGCCTTCAGTATTAATTCTCTTTTATTTTCTTGTCTTGCCTTCTCTAAATAATCAGAGAAGTGGTGCATGCCAAAGCACTTTACTTTCTCTTCGAGGTTGTTGTTTTAGCTTGCGCTTATTATTAAACATGTTTCTATTTACAGTCTATTCTCGATATAAATAAATGTATGAAGCAGGGTGTGGTCAATCCACTTAGATATGATTACTTGGTTGATGCGGGAATGTAGAGGCCATACCTTGTCCAAAGAAATCACACTCCTCAGACCTCAATTGTAGTTTTGGACCAATGGTTTATTTACTGGAAATCAAAGATTCTAGAGAAGAACTCATATGTTGTAGACAGCCACATACCGATTGAATCATAGGGTGTGCATATCCACATAAATACAGAGCACGCAAATGTGTCGAAAGCATAACCAATAAAGGTCCAACAATAATGGCAGGGCATGCATTAAGTCAGTACAGAATAGTTAAGCTTTTAATTCGAAAATATGGCACAAAAGATTAGACAAAAGATGAACATAACATGCATTGCAAGACAAAGCCACTTTGACAGCTTGGGAGTACCTAAACTACTGTATGTCCTCAGAAGCATGAAAACAGTAATTATCATAAGAAAAATACCATTACAAGAAAAAATCTGCATTGTATGCATCACGAAAAGCCGCAAAGAAGTCTTCACACCTCAAAGCTTGATCATCATGTCTTTTGAAATTGAGATCGGATCCCTGAGACATATGGACAAAGAGAGGTGACATAAACATCTTTTAAATCTCATTTCTTCACCTTAGTCCAGTCCAGTTAAGAAGCATACTATTTTCCTTGTTACAACCATTCACCTGTATAACCAAAACATCTTTAAAATTCTGAAATCTTCTTGAAGGGGGGTTCTTTGAGTTCTAACCACTGATCTTGCGTTATTCAGTGTTTGGGTCAACTCTTTTCTGAAACCTTACCTGGACAATAATATAATCGTCAAATCCATTGAATTCAGACAACACAGCAACAAAAAAAGTATATGCAGAAAAAAGTTGTCATTAGACTAGCAGCAAAAATGTTGATTTACCACACAATTTTTCTCTCAAGGATGATTGAACTGTTTAAGAAAGCATGTCCAGAAAGCTTTTTTCACTTCTCCCATCATACGACAAATTAGTGACCAAGCCAAAGGTTGAAGCATCTCCAGCAAACGCAACTCCTCATTTCTTTGATGAGTTCTGTTGATGTGGCTGTGTCACCATCTCGAAGATGTGCCCGGATTAGCGTATTATATGTACAGTCATTTGGGAGAGTCCCATCTTCTTTCATTTTTCTAAACAAACCATATGCTTCCTGCTTTAAACCTTTCCCACAAAATCCTGAGATCATTATAGTCCCATCTTTTTTTTTTTTTGGTCTACCATGTAATGTAACTAAACTAAAGAAAAACTTTAGTCCATCTAGCTGATTTCTTTGGTGATTAACAAAAAAAAACAAGAACAGAATCAAAATTTGAGTATCTGTAACTTTTTGGTTCCTATGTCTCCATGAAAGTTGAAGTGATTATATCTTTTTTAACAAAAAAAGAAACTTGAAGTGATTCAATTATGGATCAATTTCAAAGACATGGCATTAAGATTTTTGTGAGTAATATAATCAATATTTGAGTCTAGATGAAGAATAAGAAATGGTGCAGAGGAAAGAAACATGGGCTTTCGACAAGGGCGTTGAAGATGTAAGTAAAATAATGAGACTGTTTTTGATGCCATTTTCTAAAGATGAGTGTATACAACAAGTGTATGTGTACCGGGAGTCCGGGACAAATGAATTCAAATACTTCTGCTCCATTTCTGAAAATATGACGGTTTTCCAACGGTATATATGGCTCTGAAATCTCTCAAGATTATTGATGAATGCTGTCTTTGCAAAGGCGATCAATGATGGCACTATAGATCACAACATCAGCTTTGATGTGGTTTTCTTCCATCTTCCTAAGCATATTCAAGGCCAACACAGTGTTACCCATCTTACACATTCCATTGACAATTGTTCCGTAAGTAACTACGTCAAGTTGATGACCATTTTCTACCATCCGATCGGCGAGAGCTACTGCTTCAAGAACTCACCCTCGAGGGAAAGACCGTTCATCAGTGTGGAAAAAGTTACGACATTGGGTTGACATCCAGTTTCAACCATATGATCAAATAAAGCCACTGCTATAGAGATCCTATCTTCGAGACATAACCCGTGGAGCAGCGTGCTAAACGTAACAACATTGGGCTGAAACCAAGTTTAGTGATCTTGCCAAATGTAGACAAAGCAAGAAGATTCAAACTTATGCAGATTTTACTTTTTTTTTTAAAAACAAAGTAATCACATCTTAAGTTTTTTTTTTCCAGTATATTACAAAAAGCAAATTATGTAACTGTGAAATCATCAATATACGATAACCGGTTTCTGATTATATACCGGTTTAGCTCCTCTTAGCGTTTTTAAGATTACGTACTGTCATTACAAGCTGTTGTCTCTCACCTTCCACTTCTGCAAATCTCAAACTTATCTCTGAGTATCTCTCTCGCATCTCCTTCAGCTCCATCTCCATTGATCCATTACACTCTCGCAAACACGCGATTTCCGCTACAAGAACTCGAATATCTTCGTTTTCTTGACCATTTAGAGGCTCATTCTCACTCTTCTGTTTCATCATCAGTAAAAAAAAAACGAAAGGAGTTAAATTTTCATATGTTCAACGTTGTTGGGTTGCAAAATTATGAAAAATGTTAGCAACCTCTTGGCTATTTTGATCGAGTTGGTCGAGTTTAGTTTCCAGTTCCTCGATTCTGTTCTTCAGATTCTTTTCCTTTTCGATGAACATATTTGATGAAGATTCAAGAGCAGTTTCCTTCAGTTTGATTTGCCCCTGGATCACAAGTTCACACACTTATCATCTACTTAAAGATTATTACAATACTGAAACGAATATTGTAGATGCATATATACCTCAAGAAGCTTTAATTTATCTTTCATAACCGCAACTTCTTTAGATCCACCATGAGCTCCTACTGGACTTCCTTTGTTGCTGTTGTTTCTTTGCGCGGTTTTCGTTAAGTTGTTAATCGCGGTTCTGCTTTCCTTCAGTTTCTTCTCAAGATTAGTCATTGCTTCTTCTTTCTTCTTCAACTCACCTTTAACTTGTGTCACTTGCTTCTTGTGCTTCTCCATCTCCAAATCATTCTCTGATAATGAATGATTTAGATCATCGCACTGAGCTCTTACGGTTTCTAGCTCTGATTGTAAGTTTGAAATTGCTGTTTCTTTTTCATCTTTGGCAAGCTTCACCGCTTGCAACTCCGCTGCTAGAGACTCTGACTCTTTCCTCATTAGTGAGATATTGCTCTCTAGCTCAATTTTCGTCATCTTCTCTCTCTGTACTGAAGCTTCCGCTTCCATAACCGATTTTTTCGTCTTTTCCAAATCAACTCTCAGGTTCTCTGCTTGCTCTGCCTGTAACATGAGACAATTTTGGTTCTTTTTCAGATTCTCAATTTCTTCCTTCAGCATTGAGATCTCTTGATTTAAATTTTCAGTAACATCTTCTTCATGCCTTTTCTGATTCTCTATATCATTGGATTTCTCATCAAGATTCTCTAGCATTCCCTCCATCTGACTGGTTTTGAAACTCAGCTTTTCAGAAAGCTCGTGGAGCTTGGCTTCGTACTCGGCTTGGTTTGCTCGGAGCTCATCATTAGCGTTCTTGAGCATTTCTTCTAGTTGACGTTTCTGCATTCGTAATTCGTTAGCTTCTGTCATCGCCTTCATAGCCATTTTCTCATTTGATGTAAACATTGAATCCATCTGCTCAGAGAGTCTCTTGAATTCATCCTGGAGTTTTCCGGCTACACCAGCGTTTTTCCACCTCGTTTTCCTTAGAGTTTCTTCGGCTTGGATAGCTCTTTGCTCTTGCTCCACTTTACCTCGTGTGACAGCATCGATGTCTGCCTCGAATACCCGAGCCTGTTTCTCCAGCTCTTCTTCCAAAGTCTCCATTTGTGTTTCAAGTTCTTTAATCCGGCACAAAGACTCCGAAAACTCTTCAGATTGTTTCTTGAGCTCAGCTTCTAGACTCTCCACTTGGTTTTCAAGCTCGGTCACATCCACAAGCGAAGATGAACATTCATATTGTATCTTCAACTGTTCTTGCAGTTGGCTCTGCTCTAGCTTGTAAGAGATATCATGATTTTCCTGTTTCAGTATCTCATAATCCAAAGCAAGCTGTTCCATCTGTACCTCAAGCTCATCTTTATCACGTTTATAGATCTCAATCTCATTATAGAGATCTGTGATCTTCTGCTCCAAGACGTGTGTATCTTTCGCATCCACATGTTTCTTCACAAGGTCCTCAAGTGCCTTTTGATCCTCATCATCTTCATCTGTCTCACTTCTACAAGACCTTCTCATTGATTCTTCAATGTTATCAGAGGCCCTTGTTCTAGGAGGAAGATCAGCTCCTTCCTTACTCCTTTCCTCCAGCATTTCTTCAAGATCTTGAACAGCAAGAATCAACTCGGAGTTTGATTCTTGCGTCTTCTGGAGCTGTAACCGGAGATTGAAATTCCGATCCTTCTCATAATCAAGTTCCTCTCTTGTTTCCTCCAAAAGAACCCATGGATCCCTTCCTTCAAACTGCATTCTGTTCCTCATTTTAGTCTCTCCGTTCTGCTTGTCAGATACTTTATGTCTCTCACAATCTTCCTTCAACGAATCTCTCTCCTGCTTCAAGCTATTCACTTCCCTGAGAAGATCTTGACTTCTTTTAGTCTCTTTAACAATTTGTTTCCTCAAGCTTTGCAGTTCTAGCTCCGAAAGATCTGCTTGCCTCGCCAAACCAGCAAGCTCGTTCTTAAGCTTCTCCATCTCATCCTCATCCGAGGAGTTATTCGCGGTGTCCCTTGCGATAGTCTCATTCGAACTATTGGTCGAGTCATCAGTGCTGCTGATACCATGATCAGAACTTCCGGACCACTCAGATTCCGATATACGAGGCTCTTCAAACAGATTTTTAGCTGAATGAAGATGCTTAGTGGGATGTCTCAAAGGCTTGGGAACTTCTTCAGGAGTATTAGGCTCAATGACACTTCCAGAGCTTGATATAGTACTATCAGATTCAATCGATGCTCTTCGTCTCAGTTCCGCAAACCGTGCAGCTTTACCAAAGGGTCCTTCCTACAAATGCAAAGACAGTAGAAAACATCAAGAGAAACTCCAAAACTCTCTTGCATCACATAGCCAAATCAACATACCTCATGCAAATCGCTTTTACGAGTTTCATCTGCATCATCAATGCTGAAATGTGACTTCAAATCTTGACCCTGTGACATTTTCCCCAGAGTCTCACACTCATCCGCCTCTCTGCAAGAACTCAAAAAACACAAAAGCTACTTTCATTACATATCCAAAACAAAAACCAATAGATGAGTTTAGTTTTGTGCACCTTTGAGGATCATCAAATTCTAATTGCCTTTGTATTGATACCTAAAAATCAGAAGACCATTAATTATAAGACTCGAAGGTTACAAAACTCTAAAAGAAAAAGGACAAAAAAGCTGAGATCTTCAGAGCTTTAAAGATATACATTAATGAGTAAAAAGACAGAAAAAGAAGAAGAGAGAAGCTAACATGCAACAAAGCTTTAGAACTTGAGTTCTGTAATGGAAGAGAAACATTGCAAGTTTTAGTTGCATCAACATAATCAGCAAAATCAATTGATGTTTCTCCAACCAAACCACCTCTTGTAGATCCCTGCACACAAAACATAAATAAAAATCTAAATCTTTGAATCAAAATCTCTGAGATATCTAATTTTGTTTGGTGCTCACCGTAGTTGATACAATGAGATGATAAATTCTCTGATTAACTTTTCCAGTTTTTACATCTTTGAGAAATTTCACAGTCTCGTAAACCGGAATGTCCCACCGGCAATGTCCGTCGTTCACTATAGCTTTCTCTGACCTCGCCGTCGGTTTTCCTATATCTCCGGGAACTAATGACAGAATCAATCCCTCTGTATTGAACTGTGACGCCTGCGTTAATAAATCAAACATAAGTAAATTCAAATTCAAATTTCTAAATGTGTCACATCAAATACCAAATTCAGATTTCTTTAACTTCTTTTTTTTTTCTGGAGAATTCAAATCTAAGCAATGCGAGACAAATCCATCAAATCTTCTAACCTAAGAGAAATCGATGAAGAAGAGAAAAGAAAAATGGAGTTTATAGTACCTGAGTCGCATGAAACTTCAATCTGAAAACGACTTTGATCCTGTTCTTCTCACTTCGCCATCTCGCTGACTTAAACATCTCCGCCGCCGAGTATTGATCGCCGGAAAAAAAACAGTAACTCTCTCACCGTCGCTCCGGCCATTGTCTCCCGGAACGAGCCATTATACAACACTCCTTTTTAGTCCAATGCAGAGGAAATGATCATTACAGAGGCGAACGAGTTAGCTCAGTCGATCGGAGCGAGTTCGACTCAGAGAGAAGGCGAAGAAGAAGAGAGAAGAAGACGCGAACGTTAAGCCTCGAGCGGTGGATTTTATATAAATGGGACAAAAGAAAAAGTAAGTAGAGATCTAAAGAGAGATGAGATTAATAAACAATTAGTAAAAGTAAAAGGACGATACGTTTTTATTTTTTATTGTAATTAATTAGTAGTTGTATATTTTCTTTCATTTAATTAATATTTTTCTGTATCGTATAGGAAACTCTTTACGTTTCAATTTGGTAGGATATGTTAAAAACATATATAATTTTCATAATTGTGCTATGATGCCTAAAAAAGTTATCAGTTAGTAGTAGATTAAGAAGATCAAACTTTGCATACATCTCTTATTCATTTTACTAAAAAAACAGTTTTTTTTTTTTAATTCATTTCATAATTAAAAAAAAGTTATGTGATTGGTTGCAGCAGAAGAAATGTGCCTGTTTTTTTTAACAGGATCATTTTTTTATTTCACTTCATAAATTTTGGTTTATAATTGGAAATAGTTTTATCCGCTATAATCTAGTTTTTACTTTTTACTATAATAAAAATTTGCATTAAGTTACCATCAATCTTAAAATTTGCATTAAATTACTATAATAAAAACAGTTTATTCAGTTCTGCTTTCACTACAATCATTCAAAACTCTAAATAATTACGAGAATAGTCATATAAATCGCGAAAATGAAAATTAGTTACTCAAACACAAGCAAGGTGGTGCAATGATTCCTCATGTAAACTAAAACTCTTTTACTTAAATTTTAGACTTTAGTCCAAATACTTAATTTGTGGTAAATTAGTGAAAATTCCCTGCTAAAATGCATGTTTCTTCTTAAAAATAATTGGTGTTAACTTTTACATTTAGTCTTGAAAAATCATTGAACAATATCTGGTGCTAAATAAGAAAAATATATACTCCTATAAAATCTATATAAGAAAAATATATATAAAAAATAGACCGACAGATTTGGAAACATGATCTTATTGAAAAGGTTTTGTTTTGGGTTAGGGAACAGTGATCGATACGCAAAGAAAATTACATGTCTGTCCTCTTGTAGTTACGAGTAATACACGACCTTTCTATGGGCATTATAGTCAATAAATACCAGGCCCGGCCCAGAGGACAAGCCTCTGAAGCCACTGATTCGGGCCACAAAGTTTTGAGGGCCTTTTCAAAAAAATTTTTTGTTTATATATAGATATAATCTGAATTGTTCTCTAAGGCCTTCTAAAGAAATATTGTGGGCCTTTCTTATTCAACTAGATACATAAAAGCTCAAGTAAAAAAAAAACCTAAAATCTAGAGTAAAAAAAAAAAACGACAGTAGAGTTTCTTGTTTCTTCTTTGACAGGATACCTTCTTACTGCTTCTTACTGTTACTGCTGCATATATGTGAGTTTTTCTTACAAGTGAAAATCATAGGGTTTGAGGTTAATTGTTAGTTTTGCTTTCAAATTTGTTGTTTTTCCCTTTTGTTTTTGTCAAATTAGTAAAATAGAGATGCAAATCTAATGATTTGTTAAATTCCAATTTTAAATGGATCGATTATTATTCTTTAGCTTTGTTAAGCTATGAGACAAACACCGAAACACTTCCAACAAATTTCAAATCCGTTTGTATTAAAAAATTGTCAAAGTTCAAAGTCTTATATAGTCATAATATCTTATAGCCACGATTACGAACAGAGAATACTTGATGTATCTTGACTTTTGGTTTGGTTTTGGACTTTTGGTTAGAATTTAGAAACCTTTGACCTCACAAACGTTGGTTTGATATCATGTATATTTGTTGGATTTACTTTATAATATTTTTCTTAGTTTTCTATAGTTCTTTAATCATCTATGGTTGAAAAACTCGACTACGTGAGTTTGATGAATGATTTCGCAAACAAAAACGGAAGTAGAGCCAAATTTCGCGAATAAGAATGTAACTCTCCTTTTGTGGTTTTTTTGAACTTTTTTGGAATTTGTAAACGGTTTAGTATGTTATGAAAAGGGCATGTTTATTAAGATGTGCGTAGGGCACTTAAAAACGTCGGGCCGGCACTGATAAATACGTTACAGCTTACAAAGCTGATTCCCGATTAACTAAAAAGTATCGAACGGTAACATTTGACGTTGATATAGTTTAATACTATCTGCTTATCGGATAATTGTGTAATTAATACTTTAAAAACATTTACTTAGAAATATAGCTGAGAGTGAGAAAATGATGTTTTAACCAAAAAATGTATTGCTTAGCAAAAGTTATTTCTCAACGAATCAGTAAATAGCCTTATTCTTTAAATCAAAGAAAAATATGTGGAAACTTAGATACCATTTTGAGTATACATTAATATATCAGATTTCAACATATTAATACGTATGCACTCATGTCAAAACTATTTTATTTATCTTTCTATTTTGCTGCAAAAACTTAAAGAACATGACTACAATAATGATACATCGTTATATTATACCGATGCAATAGTCTATATGTGATAAATTTTGCTCAAAATAAATGTTTTTAGCTATGCAGTAAAAAAATTAATAGTAATCCATAATCAATAATAGTTTAATTCAAAATAGGGCATAGGAGAGTATATATATTTAATTAGTGATAAAAACGATTATTGTGATATTAGCTATGAGCTAAGCTGCTAAACGTAAATAGTGCTAATCACCAATTATAAATTATAACGATAATACGAATCTTATTTTCACAAAATATACATCACACTAAAAACCTAACAATACCCATTTTATTCATTATTCTACATTTCTTTTAGTTGATAATGTATCAATATATCACAATGTTCTTTAAACAAAAATAAGTCTTCAAAACTCTCTACTCACTTCTTTTTTTAGTATAACCAAGTATTGAACCTAAATTTTATTTGATTCAGTTCAAAATCCATATACACTCAATTTAGACGTGGGTGGGATATATATGATGTCGTCCGGTCCATCTATTTGAGTCAATATAAGCTGTCATGAAATAATAATTGTAAAATAGAAATTTCATCCTCGGGCATGGAACATGCGAATTTCATCATAAGTTTTGGGACATCAAACTAAACACCCAGATCAGAGTTTAATGAATATGTGTTGTTGTACTTGCACAGTCCCCACCTTGTATGATGTTCCTATTGCGGGTATATCTAAGCAAGCTGTATATTTTGTTAGCTTATATTAAAAAGCTAAAAAAACAAGAACAAATTCACTTTTCTTTTTCTCCTTTTTTTTTTGATGTTGGTCCATCGCGATTGTGGAAATATAAAAAATATGGTATCCTATGTACTATATATACTATAGTATCTCACTACCAAAAATGTTATATAATATCCTAGATTGATTTTAAGGTATAAGATGTTGTTAGGATTTTTCGATGAAGAATATGATCAATAGGATCAAACAGCTGATTCAGACTGCTATAGAAAAAAAAAAGATCAAATCACAAACGCATGAGTTTGAACTACGTTATAAATTTTTGTTTAACTCTGATGAGTTCGTAATGAGATATCACTACAAGAAAAATGCACATTCTTAGCTCACGATAAACGCTATTATACGTAACTAATAGCGTTTTTCTAAACGCTATTTCTGCCCCAGCTATAATAGGGTCACCCCATACAATAGCATTTTTTTACATGCTATTAAAGATCATTCTATTATAGCGCTAATCGAATGCTTTAATATATTATTTTGTAACTCATAATTTTTGCTATGTCATATTGTTTTGTAGCAATTTTTATGTGCTACATTATAAAATGATGAATTGCTATATTGTTCCAAATATATAAATTGGAAATCCAATTGATTCTATGCTACAAAAACCAATTTGTTAAAACTATGTTTTATTTCTATAGATCATCAAAAGATACATAATTGTTATATTACAAAGTAGCTACAAAACAAGGTCTCAAACAACATAAGTACTGCCATTCAGATAGACTAAACGAAGAACTCCAATGGTTTGCTCTTTCTCTCCCTCCAAGTTGATGTCTCATTCCAAACAATTCTCACTTCACGGACTTCTCCAAAGTAACACAAAACAGATCAACATTTTGAAGAAGATGAGTCAAAACTAACACCTCACCTCATAAAACTGTAGCTTGTAACGTTTAATAATTGCAGCATTCATTCTCCCCAGTCAACAACTTAAACTCTCCTGCAACCTTGAAAGCTCCTTCTCCCAGTCAACAGCTTAAACTCTCCTGCAACCCTGAAAGGTCCTTCTCCCAGTCACCTTCGTTTTCATTCTGTATGTCAAAAACAATCTAAACACATATCATTGAACAAGATTAAGAGATAGTAAGAATCTATACCAATTCCAAGTTCAGAAAGCTCTACCTCATTGTGTTGTTGAAGCTATCTCTGCATAAGTCAACGAAATGGAAAAGCATTTGTATCAACTTTTGAAACCTTGGATTTTTAGTGGTATATTACAAGACGAAAGTTACCTGAAAACCTTTCACCTTGGTTCTCCAACAACTCTGACCCCTCCAGCTACAAGACAACAATTGAAAACAGTATAAAGAAAATCACAGAAACATTTGATAAAGCAAATTGTGGGTCTTCTTCATTCCTGGTTTGATGGGCTTAATCTTATTAAAGACAACATCTGGCTTAAAACAAATAAGATCTACTCCACTCGCAACTTTCTAGATATCACTCAATCTTCTGCAGCAAATTGAAGAAATCAAACAAAAAGAGGATTCTAGATTAGATACAAATTACTGCGAGACAGCGAGAGATGGTGAACAGTATTACCTGTTCTAAGGAGAACTGAGGACAACTTTTGGAAAAGTGCCTTCTCCTTGTGCGACTATCACTCCAAGAGTTGAAGAAGCCATGGCAAATATAATCTCCATGTTTCTAGCTCGTTCAGTCACAAAGAAAAACGAATCAAAACAACAGATAAGCAAATATCACTTTCAGATTTAAAAGAATCAGCAGAATCGAGCGAGAGAGTATACTGTTAGATTTGTAAAGGAAACGAGAAGCGTACCATAAGACTGGATGAAGATGACTGAGATGCAATACCATAAGACGAAATCCAAGGTTTTTCTGTTTGAATCTCTGTGGGCTTGTCGAAATTAGGGTTTGTGGTAAGAGGTCTTATCAAGAACGAGATGATTGAGATGCAATACCATAAGACGCGGATGAGCGACTACGAATCTGTGAATCTGTGATGCGAGAATGCGAGCTTCAGGTTTTTAGTTCAATCGAAGAGACGATGAGGAGAATCGATATGTGAAAGAGAAGAATAGAAGAATGCTCTCTCAAAAATTTGGGATGCGTCGAAGGAGAAGAATAGAAAAGGAGATAGAAATTAGGTTTTGCTTGGTTATAATTTTTTTTTCTTTTCCTTTTTTTTTTTATTTTAGGCGCTAAGTGTAAAAATTTTGGTAAGGATCGGCGGTCGAAAGTGATTTTACCTTTCCGTTTTGCTAT
This sequence comes from Arabidopsis suecica, assembly GCA_019202805.1. Lineage (NCBI taxonomy): Eukaryota > Viridiplantae > Streptophyta > Magnoliopsida > Brassicales > Brassicaceae > Arabidopsis > Arabidopsis suecica. Next base: position 763,254 of record CM032906.1, read on the forward strand.
GATTGGGCTTAGCGTTTTAAAAACGTTATGATATAGTTTCTAAACTCTGAATACCATCTTTAATAGCAATTTCAAAATTTGTGCTATCATCTAGTGCTATCAATGCACACTTTTGTTGTAGTGTATATGTTACATATGGTCAAGAAAAATCATACATTTTATATCTATGTAGCCTTAGTTCTTGTTTTTCCCTTTTTCTATCTCAAATTTTATAAACTAGTCTTCTCTTGTTACGGACCCTATAAATTAGATTAGACGTAATGTATACCCGTATACATGTATATCAGTACATATGGATGCACATTATATTTATATGTAAGTACAACATGTACGTATGCGTACATCACAAGCAAAAACAGATACATAACCAAATTGGGTAGTCTCGTAACGAAATGGTGGTTTGGTCGAGTGTGTTTGAAATAAAACTAACAACTTGAATATATCTGCCTAACTTATATACCAAACATACATAATATTACTTTAATTGATATGTAATTATGTAAATATTTCGTTTCTTCCACACTAATAATTAATTAATAACCGAGGGAATTAAATAAATACTCCAATGTGATTGGTTTAACCAGAATAAATTGAGTTAGTAAGAACTGGTGTAAATGCAAAATTGGCCCTTTGACGGTACATAAAGTAATGGTCCTTTCATCTTTGACACCTTGTTCTTGTTAGTTTTGAGGAGCATACTTGGCTTCGAATATTAGCCATTGCTTTATTTGTTCTTCACACGTGCCACTCATGCGTGCCTACTCATACACCCCCTTTTTTCTTTGCCTTATTTTTATATAAGTAAAACAATTAGGTTCGCATACATTTATTTGTAAGTAATTATATGTAAATATTTGTTTAATTACATATACTTATATAAAAGAAGTTATATTTGCAAATGAGGTTATACACCGTTGTCTAATCTTGTGATTATATAATTCGAACAATAAGGTTCGCATACATTTATTTAACTATGCGTGTAGATAATTTATAATTTTGATAAATTACGGTAATTAATTACAACATGCATTTTCCAACAATGATTTGTTAATCGATTTTGTCGTAATATTTACATGTAAGTTTAAATAAAGTAACGTACGAAAAAAAAAATCACGTAAGCTGTTTCAACAGCTCCAACCTAACTTCTACAAAGTACAAATATCTCTCTGTCTGGCCTCCTCTCTCTCTGCTTTTAACTGACATCCTAGTTCACAAGTTTAGTTGACGTCACACCTTTTTTCTTTTTAAATGATTTCAATTTTAGTTGCCTAGTAAATTTTTAGAGCTTTTTTAGTATAATTTAATGTTCTTATGCAGAAAGCAATTAAAGAAGAATTTAGTACCATAACATTAGAGATCGAAAAATGTGCAGTCAAACTGCCATGCTCCTACTGAAAAAAGGTTCTATGAATTATAACAATTATTTCGGGTGTCGAACAAAATTTATGTCCACATTTCCTACTTTCATTTCCATTAATAATTACAAGAAACATAGAATCATTATATTATGATACCTAAAGCATTGGATTAAGTTTGTTTTGTGGGTTATATTTTTCTGCTTCGTTGTAGGTTACAGTAAACTAAAAGTCATTCCATATGTTTCATAATATGGTGTGTATAGAATGTTTACAAAAATAAGATTTATAGTTACTATCCATTTGATTTTGATTGAAAGCATCTTTGAAAGATTTTAGATCCAAAACTGTTATACAAGAGGAGATGAATTCAGAAAGTAGTTTATCTTCATTATTTGTAGATGTAGTAGACGAAATTGTTTAAATTCAAAACTCGAATCTAGTACTGCTAATTAACCAAAATAAGCAAACCAATCTATACTAGTATAATCGCAGCACTTTTTGTGACGGGTGGGTAAAAAAGCTTTCGGGTATATCGGATATCCGACCCATTTTAAAAATCCGACCCATTTTAAAAATTCCTTCCCAAAAAATTTGTTGGGTCGGGTTATATTTAACCCAACTCATACACCGGATATTCCATATTTAATAATTTAGATTTTTAGAAGATTTGATTAAGATTTATAATTATGATTCTCCTATCATCTTTGTTTGATTTGTTTTTAACTGTTTTGAATCATCATATAATACATAAAGTAAAAAAAAAATCAATTTTTTTTCTGCATATACTGTGATTCGAAATTTTAAAAACGGACATATATTATCCAATTGACGAAAATGTGTGTTCAACGTTCTACATCGATTAAAATATTTAGACAATGATTCAGAATCATATCATAAATAAGAACATTAATAAAATAAATGAGTTTTTTGGCGGGATGGGTTTGGCGGGACGAGTTTTTGAATCAACAATAATAAAAAGATTAAAATATCATTAATCCGCCGCTTCAATATGGATTTAATCCTTATTTTTTTAATACAAATCACAGGACGGGTTAAGAAATTACGGAACGGGTTATATTTCGGAAATGATTTATATGGCGGACGAATTTGAATCAATATTTATATACCGCTTTAATACGGGTTAAATCCTCAGTTTATTAATAATTATCTCGTGGACTCGTGGTATACCGTTACTTAATAACAATTGTAAACTATAATATAAATAAATATGTTATAAGGAGATACAATTTACAAAATATTTTTATACTAACTTTAAAATTAAATCATCCCGCGGTGTACCGCGGGTTAAAATCTAGTGTATATGTAAAAAACAATAACCAGACTAAACCAAATGCGATTGAAATAAAACGCTCTAATACATCTCAGATCACAGTTCATTTTAGCTTTCAGATCTATTTTCTTTTTAAGAAAAAAATATATACAGTATCAAAGACATTGATGGCTCTAAATAAAGAGAACAAGAAGCACATGTGTGATGGGGTCACATTCCCAAAAAAAAATTCACTAATTAAACAAAGCTCTGAAGAAAATGGGGAAGTTGTGTGCAGAGGTCCCAGAAGCATTAATACACAAAACGAGTAAAATCATCATTTATGAACAAAATTTTCAGTCGTGTTATTTATTTCAAATGTAACAACTAATTAAGTCAGCAACCCGTTTGATTTATAATTGCTGTTTTTTATGTTTTGAGTTTAATATTTTGGTTATATGACATTTTATTTGGATTTTAGTTTTTACTATCGAAATTTATATTTTAAATTAATTTGAAATCTCTAACTTTATATTTGAATTTTTTATAATTATGAAGTCCTCGAAATTTTTCACGAAGTTTCGACGATGATGTGGACTTTTGTTTGCTATTCATCGAAATTTTTTTATAACTTTTCTGTTATATTTCTGATTAATTTTCATGTCAGTAATTTTTGATGAATTTTAGTTTATGCTTTATTTTGGACGAATTTAGTGTTGTCGAAAATATTCGAAATAAGCAGTTTCCGACGAATCATACCTTGTTTTCTTTTAGTATAAGCATAATATCAATCAATAAGCAATTGAATGTTATTTTCTTGAATGTATATGATTAATCTTGCACCATCTTATTAGTGAAATTATCATATGATTAATCAATTGATACATTTTACCCATAAAATTAAATAGACACATATATCATTTAGGTTAGTGTTACTTCTTAAAAGAAATTGCATTTTATCCCCCAACAAAAAGCTTAGGCATTGTCTCAATTTATTTTTGACAGATTTGGAGAGAGACGTCAATCAACTAAGAAGTATGAACCAAAAAAGATGTGGATGTGTTTTTTTCATTATTACGCCAATATGTGGAGGATTAATGACACGAATACATACATAAATATAAATTGCATAATATATATAGGCATGAGAATGGTCCTAAACACCTAATTAGTCGTCATGATCTCAAGTAAATTGTCAACAATAATCTTTGATTATGAACTAATAGATACCCTTTATCCTCCTTTAAATCACCATCATCACCTTTTTTTTTTGGTTTAATGAGATCTTGACATCTTGTATACTAAAATCATGATCAATGTAAAAGTGATGCGTATATATATATAGGTATATATATATATACTCATGCATGTACAGTCATATTATCTAAATAATCTCTATATATCAGGTACCAAAACTTGTATATCATTAGACTCTTTTTTAGGTTTATGATTACGTGATCATTTATTTTTTCGGTTAATGCATGATTACGTGATCACGCATGAGTGCTTTCCGATATTTAACACTGAACTTAAGAAGGGAAAAACGAGAAGAAGAAAATAAAAATGTTAATAATTGAGGTTATATATATACAATAATGTTCGTCTTTCCATATTTGATTTATCATAAAATTTGAGTATCCATAATTTCTCGAGTAAGGCTTATTTGGCTATCCGTTTTTTTTTTTAATCCATTGATTACTGAGTTATATGAATTTGATAGTTTTTCTTACTCCGATCAATCTTAGAGATAGATTGATCTAATCTATATCTGCCGATTATAATTAGATAAAAATGCATGAGAAAAAAGATTAAAAAGCAAAAGCAAATATAAAGACCAAACTATATTATACCAAAAAAGAAAAGAAGACTTAAATTTTAGCTTTAGGATTGATAGCTTGAGAAATAAGATAAGTATAAATTCTAGTCTCGTAATTTTTTGTTTTTGTTTTTTATGTTCGTCTCCCTTTCAACATGTGATGTGGTCGTACGAGAGAGACCTTTTCGCTTTATAAGGTCATGTGATCAATCAACGTATTAATTATGTGTGTATATATAATTTTCTCATTACTCAAATTACTAATATATATTTTAATATATATTATCTCATTTTTGGTTTTGACATGTATATATTTTTAACATGAACAGTTAACATCTAGATGTGGATGTGTAGATCCGAACGGATCACAAATATTTTAGATAATATTTGAACATCTGTTTCATACTCTATACTTTTTATTCTTTCGATAAGATTTTCTTTCCAAGTAATATATACAGATTCTAAAATCTAAAATGTGATTCTAATTCATAATATATAATCTAAAATGTAACGAGTGTAGGATTCATAGGATATACTAACAACGATAACATGTAATTTGGTAAACTTTGCTAATGTCGTTTCTATGCTACCGATCGGCTTCAAGTCCATATAATATATATTATTTTAAAAAATTATTCATGAAAATGATATGATTACAAATATCAGTAATAACTAATTCACTGTGAAAGAAAGTTTTTGAACATATCATTTACATATTAAAATTCACTTAACATATATAAGATCAACAGAACTATCTAGATAATCAATTTTTTTTGGATAGATCTCATAATGTCTTCGTTGGTCATATGAAAGTGAGTTTCTTTTCTTTCTTTCTTTCGCTTTTATGCTTTGACAGTTTTTGTTTACACAACGTTCAACATTATCATAGCATCTTGGCATCTTGGAGAACTAAAGATGTGTAAATTCATCATTTCATATCAAGAAAATAAAAGGAGAAAACGTGGGCACTTTTTACTTTTGTCTAATAATTTGATAAAGAAACATATATAGACGGTAATTAGTTTTGGCTATTATTTAGTAAAACATAGTTTACATATATATACCTGAAGTTTTTATGTTTACAATCTTAATCCAATTTCTATACAAAACTTACGATTCTTTTATACAGTACTAACTAAGTCATTAACTCAATACTTGGAGCTTCCTTTAAGTAGCTTTTTGTGAATACATTAATTAATCGTAAATGTTTTCCGTTCACCTACCGATAAACAGTTAATTAATTGATTACTTGGAGTAAAAAAAATCGATGACATACATATCATATATACGTAATATATTGGGCATGTATATATTGATAAAATTCGAGCATAAAACTCCCACAACTAACTCGAAGTCATCATTAAACCCTATAAGATCTTCAGTTCTTTTCCTTGTCTTTAATTTATCTTTAAAGGTAATTATATTTATATCTTTCTGTTTAATTATGCTTTTCAATTGTTTGAGTAACTAGCTAGTTTCTACTAACTGCAGTTTTAAATTTTATTTTTTTCTGTAACAATCTCACAAAAGTACAAAGGAAGAAGAACGAGAAGAGAAACCCTAACATGGGACAAAATAAACAAGTCCAGAAATATTCTCCATTATATGAACAAAGTAGTATCATTTTGGCTTCAAGTCAAAGTATGTTTGTGTGTTCTATACTATATTTATACATTTATAGTAAGTTTCTTTCATGGTTCTAAATTTTTCTACCAGAAAAATAAAGGATGATCTACAATTTTGTGAACAAGTAAACATGAAAAGCGTCATGACACAACGACGTATTAAATATATCTCTTTCATTAATTAATATTACGATCATAGTAATGTTCAACGATGGAGTTGGATTGACATATATATATGGATGGATTTTTGCATTTAGATTATAAGTTTTTTCAATTTATTTTATTTTATTTTGTATGTAGATGAAAAACTTGTTGAGATAGAGAAAGAGAAGAGACTTGCGTTGATAGATGCATGGGAAGAGAACGAGAAGGCAAAAGCTCAAACCAAGTAAGATATACCAAACCAAAAATATATAATGACGCTAGAACCATAAAGATCAACATTTTTTTTACTAACAAATTTCTCACAGAAATATTGACGTACGTGATCATAATTGAATTCAAAACATACAGTTATATATATGTCGCAAGATATGCGAGATTACCACTTTTATGCTTTATAATATCAATATATTATTTACATTTTGTTCTTTGAATCAATGTAAGCAGGGCTTACAAAGAAATTTGCTCCATTGAATCATGGGAGAACAACACGAAGACAGCTCTAGAGTTAGATTTGAAGAAAATGGAGGTGCATATAGAGCATTTTAGCTATTCAATATATTTTTTCTTCAACTTCTTTTAGCTATTAACGTTTATAGTAAAATACAAACAATATCATAGAAAAGTATTCATATAGTCTCCTCTATGAATGTCTATATGTCTATGTTATCTAGTTTGACTATGATAATTTTCTTTTTAAAATTATTTCTGTTTATTCTTTTTTTATCAGGAGAGTTTAGAAGTGGAGAAAACTGAATACTCAAAAAAATTCAAGAAGAAAATACCAGAAATTGAGAAGATTGCAGAAGCTAAAAGAGAAAAAATAGAGAAACAAAAGGAGCAAGAATCTATCAAAGTGGAAAAAATAAGTGAGAAGCTAATTGCAACTCCAAATGCATATCCACCCAACACCAAAACCTGTGGATGTTTCTAAAACATTTATATCCTCCTTTCATGGGTTACTTCTCGGCCCATCAAATATATTATTGGGCTTTCCTTATACCCAAACAAATAATGAAAAGAATCTATGTGTAAGGTGTGAACTTTCAAGCATCAATGTATCATTCAATCAATGTGTATGTAATATGACTCTATGACTCATGCATTCATGCTCAATTTCTCTAATAAAAGTATAAAACTTTGTTGCACAAAAGAAAAAAAAAAAGTATAAAACCTTTAGTTATTGTAGATATGGTGTTCGACAAAATATCTAAGTGACTTTCTTAGAAGTGGTTTATGTTTTATTAATCCTCCTCTTTAATCCTTGGTGTTTGATGCCACGTCATCAGGTTTGGTGGAATCAAGTTGGGTCGGGTTGAGATTCGGGTTAACGGGTTGACCCAATTACCTATTGCTCGCTTTTTCTTATTTCTTCTCTTCTCTTCTCTCAGTGCTCTCAGCTAACGCATCATAATCAGTCGTCGTTGAAATCAGGGAAGATGGTGGGAGTGTCGCCGAAGATCGCTCCGTCGATGTTGTCATCGGACTTTGCAAATCTAGCGGCGGAGGCTAAGCGGATGATCGATTTAGGCGCCAATTGGCTTCACATGGACATTATGGTAACAACCTTTATTGCTTCTTCTTCTTCTTCTTCGAATCTGTTTTTTTTTTTTTTTTTTTAATTTCACTCAGTAAATTTACTTACTTGGTGATTGAAAGGTTTCACCTTTGATATGAATATGATAAGAGTTCAAGATTGTACCTATCTTTGAAATCTGAATCCGAATTGTACAAAGAATTATGATTTGTTATAACAAAAATGGAAAGAAGTTGATTCTCAATCACTCTAGGGTCTGGTGTGTTGAATGTTGTGGAATTATGATCTGAAACTTGTATCTCTGCTTTTAGTATGAAACAACAACCAAGAAGCTGATTTTTGTTCTTGTTATGGTCCTTATGGACTTACATGCTACATAACCTTTGCTTGTTTCATACTTCTTACACTGTTATTTCATTTGCAGGACGGGTAAATTTTACTGCTTTAGCTGTGTTTTTTACTATGTGGATTATGACTTATGAGCATCCAGTCGGTATAATTCTGTGTTACTCGGGCAGGCATTTTGTTCCGAATCTAACGATTGGTGCTCCTGTCATCGAGAGATTGAGGAAGCACACAAAGTAATGCACTACATCCCTTTGATTAATATATCTGACATGTTCATGTCCTTGAAAACTTATCATTCCTTTTATCACAGTGCATATCTTGATTGCCACTTAATGGTGACGAACCCCATGGATTACGTGGATCAGATGGCTAAAGCTGGGGCGTCTGGTTTCACATTCCACGTTGAGGTGGCCAAAGGTATATATAGATAGCTCTTTCCCCCACACCATCCTCCAATTTTGTCTCATCCTAATGCTCGGTCTTGACTTGTGTTTTACTTATTTTCAGAGAATTGGCAAGAACTTGTGAAAAAGATCAAGTCTACTGGGATGAGGCCAGGTGTGGCTCTAAAGCCTGGAACACCTGTTGAACAAGTCTATCCTCTGGTATTGAATTATTAAAATTGCTGTTTGGCCAGAGTGCGATCGGGATATTATGTGTGCTTGACCTATCTATGACAGGTTGAAGGTACAAATCCGGTTGAAATGGTTCTTGTGATGACTGTGGAGCCTGGATTTGGAGGCCAGAAGTTCATGCCCAACATGATGGACAAGGTTATGTTTCCAACTCTGCAAATCGAAATCCCATTTGCTTATTGAAATCCCCTTGTAACCTCAGTTTTTGATATTCTTGATATAGGTCCGGGCATTGAGGAACAAGTACCCAACACTTGATATTGAGGTAAGGCATCTCAATCCTACAGTTCAGACAGTGTTTGATCTTTCCTTAAACTGAGTCCTATCTCCTGGATCAGGTGGACGGCGGCTTAGGCCCTTCCACAATCGATGCAGCGGCTGCAGCTGGGGCCAACTGTATCGTCGCAGGAAGCTCAGTGTTTGGAGCTCCTGAGCCTGGGGACGTCATATCCCTTTTGCGGGCCAGTGTTGAGAAGGCGCAGCCCTCCACTTAAGGGAGTGGCCGAGTGGGAGTGCCCCAAGCAATAACTGTAAGAGCCAAGGCCTTTATAGCTAATACTTTTTTATAATTCTTTGAAATGGAATAAATCTTTAATCTGTCTCAGAGCTTTTGCCCTAGCGATGAACTTTCTCAAGAAAATCACCGCAGATAGAAATCTTTGTTCAAAAATTGTTGATATGTAGCAGTTACATTTTTGTTTATCAGACTTAATTAGATAATCCAGATATTCAATAGACAATCTGATTAAGCTTCAGCTTAAATTTCAAGAGCATTGAGCAATTTAATCTGAAACAAAAATTCTCTTTATGAACCACTAGAAATATCAATATCACGTTTTTATTGATCAAAAATTCATAACAGAAACGATCAAAGCCAACCGAAGAATCAAAAATGATCGAACCAAACCTTCTTAACAGAACTAACCAGAACCAATCTCGTTTCAACTCACAAAACTACCAGAGGACCTAACCTAATTCGATTTTCTCGAAGGATCGAAGATTTGACCAAGGAACAAAATGGTTCCGGTTTTGTCTTCTCTAATCAAGAAAAGAAATGGATGATCTGCCACAAAATCTATCCTCTTCTCCATATGAAAACCAGTGCCTGTTTCCTTCATTCCAAAAGTAACAGCCGCAGCTTTAGCGCCTTCTTCATCGATCTCGACACAAGCTTTATGGTACAACGACAATGAATCAAGTTCAGGAAAATCCAAAGTGGAAAACATGAAAGAGATGTTAAACTTTGGAATTCTGAAATCAGCCACTTCAACTCGGTATCTCGGAATGTGACTATCTACAAATCCAGGAGTAGATACCATTTCCTTCAAAAGACTATCCAATCCATCATTCTTGTCAGGAAGATAGAAATACATTGAGAATTTTCGTTTGGTATCATCATGGCCTTGTTGGTATGGTAGTCCAAGGACCTTGAAACCATCGTAAGCCTTGATATATTGACTTTTATAGCTTCTCATGAAAGGCACATGTACTTGTTTGCCATCGAATAGGTGAAATTTGTTGTGTCTGGTTAAAGACTTGTCAAATTTGTTTTTCCATGCTCCTTTAAAGTACAATGCGTTTCCATAAACCTGAACGGTTTCGCTTTTAACGGATCCAGGAGGAAGAAGGTCTCTGATGAGACCATTGGTGTGATCTGTAGCCCATTTATTCAGCTCACGACGCACTTGTTCAGCCTCCATTAAAAGTTTAAAACAAAACAAAACAAAAAACATGTCAGAGAAGATTATTACAAAACTGAAAGCTTATGTTTAACAAAAATCTCAAAACCCTAAAACATTATAAGAATATTAACTAAATAAAACAATAGATAAACTATTTGGTTAAATTAGAAGATTAGAAGATTAAGGAACATGGAAAAATTACCTTGAATCGGAAATCAACTTGAGCAAAAGTAGCCTTGAAAAATTTCTCCAAGAGATCCTTCAAAGAGGAATCAAAGGGGAGTGATTGCTCGACCCAAATTCCGTTTATCGCTGAGATTTTGGGGCCGCCCTTCGTGCTACCGTCAGCGAAGACGAGTTTAGCGATCTCGCTGAAGACAGCGTTACGCTCGTCAGAACCAGGAGTCGTCATGGTGACCACGGTGTTGATTGATGCGGGAGAGAAGACGAAGTTAGAGTTTCTATCTAGGGCAGAGATTACTTTCCCTGCAAGGAACATAGCAGCCTCGTTTTGCTTCTTCATCGCTTCTACCATATCCTTCTCTGAGAGAGAGGGACTTGCCATTACTTGTGATTTACTAAGTTTTTGCTTTTTCTTCTGTTCAGGATTCACCTCTGATGGTGTGCTAAGCTTTTGTTTTTTTTTTGTATCCATCTTTTAATGTTGAATAGGTTTTTTTTTTGCGTAGAGTCGGTTTAAGTAAAAACGGAATACAAATCTTTTGATACGGAATATGCATTTTTGATTTTTCGAATATTCTAACAAATCTACTTGTTATCGATAATATTTTTATCATTTTTTCTTAAACCATCTTTATAATAAACTTGTTGACATTCTCACATCTAACCTCCTTTTACACTTAAGAGATTAGAACACGTTTTACTCTTTAATTGTCTACATTGTTAATATTGAATCACAAGGATACTACTTACAAGACACACACACATACATATAGTGGTTTTTTCTCCACTTGCTACACTACACTCACTTAGACTCGAGACCATACTGCTAGGCATCATTACCCTAAGACTAGAACCAAACTTACAAGCAAGGAACTACTAAACCTTACACAACAACAACTCCACTCTACTTTAGCTAAAGCCATGAGCAAACTCCAACAATTATTAGTTGGACAAGCTAACAACAACACTAACACATGTTTGGGCCTAACTAAACAATTAGCCCAATCCCTTTTATTATTACAAAACAACAAGCCCAACTTCTTCTTCCTTGTTGACTTAGGCCCCGTTCGTTTGCTCATTTGGGATGTCCATCCAAATGGTCCATGCAAATGATCCATCTGAATGATGTTCGTTTCCATTTTTGGTGGTTCAGCTGGATGATCCATCTAACTATTTTTTTTTTAAACTTTGTTTGTTTGTTCAGTTGGGTGATTCATCTAGATGTTTCTGATAAGAAAAATGACTAAAATGCCCATGTTTTCATCTACTTATATTTTAATTCTTAATCTAATCATATTAATTTTTATTTTACCGATCAAATACATATTTACAATCAAATAAATTTCAAATTATTATATTTGACATTTAAACTTCCATTTTCATGATTTTTTTATATATAAGAACCAAAGCATATAAGCATATATTAGGTTTATACTACTTATATAAGCATATTTATACTAAAGTTTTAACCTATAGTTCTACTTAGCCCAACAACATTATCTTGCTTATGGGCTGTACATGTTAAGAGGCCCAAACCTAATTACCCAAACTACACATGCTTCTCTTCTCTCGACTCTCCTTCTTCTCATGTCCTGCTACATCTTCTTCTTCTTCTTCTCTACAAGATCTTCAATCTTCTCTCTTGCCAATTTTCTACTAAAAAAGCTAAGTACACAAGAAGAAACGGATCCACAACAATCAATCTAACTTTGTCCAAAACGAGAGAGATAGAAGGGGAGAGTGAGAGAGATAGAGAACGTACGAGAAGAAACAAGGAAGAGTGGATTAAGGCAAGAGATAGGAGTGGATTCCGGCGAGAGATCCGGCGAAGAGCTCCGGCGAAGTGAATGTCGAGGAATGAAGTAGAAGTAGCCGCCGTCTCTGTTGGGGTAAGGTCGAGGAATGAAGGAGAAGTAGGTTTAGGTTTGGACTGAATTTTGGACTGAATTTTGGACTGAATCAGCTCCAGCTGACTGTACCGATCAGACTCAGCCGGATTCCGATCATTTCTGGGATGAGTTTATTAAAAATCATCTGACTGATCCATCCAACTAATCTATTAAATTACTCTAAACGAACATCAATATTTATCTCCATTCAGATGGACCATCTGAATGGAGAAACGAACAACACCTTGTTCTTTCTTGTTGCCATTGACCTCTTTCACGACAACTTCTTCTTCTTCGCTAGCTTCTTCTCTTTGCTCTGTTCTTCTTCTTCTTCTCACTAAAGCTTTCTCTTTTGTTGCAGGTTTAATCAAGGACTCAATTTCAACAAAACTCCATAAATTCGGCGAAAAACTATACAAATATCTCCGGTATGCAGTGCACTGTCCCACCATAGAAACAGCAAAGCGTGTCTCTCGTTTGCAAACAAACAACACAAAGCGTCTTAAAATAAACCACGTGAGTAACCAAAACTTAAACCCGGTTTAATTATAGAATTCACGGTCGGTTTAAGGTTTGATTATTTCATTTTCAGGGGAAGAGAATACAAAACCCTAAACCAAAGGTTCGATTTTTCCATTTCGTTATCCGCATCTTCTTCAATCCATTGATTTTGCACGAGAATCCAATCTGATCTCGTTATCACCAACAGCACCGTCGTTCCTCTCCGGTAGGTTATTTAGGGTTGATTTTGTTCCATGGCCATTGGGAATATCAGATTTGAGCATTCATACTCTGTTTTAATCTTCACAGTACCGTTTCTCTTCTCAGTTTTGGTTGATTAAGTTCAATTTGTGATTTCATCAATTTAAGAATCTGGGATTTATATTCTCCATTCGAGCTTCTGGGATCATTGGGTTAATGAAATCTTTGAAAATTATGTGACTTTGTTATGCTCAAGTCTTCTTTTTTCTAACCTTTGGATCTTCATAGCTTTAACAGAATCATATGCTTGCAATCTGGTCAGCTCTAGGATCAATACCAATAATTTTTATCAGTTTTGTTAACTCAAAAACTTGAAATTCGTAGTTTCTTGTCTTCTATGGATACAGATGTATGCAAGCATTTACCATGAGTCTCTTCTTCCTTAAAGCTTTGCTTTTTGGAGTAATCCAAGTGAAAGTTTGTGTTTTGTCCTTTAAATGTTAAACTACTTACCAAAAATGGTTCTTACTTAGACTAACAATGAATAGTTTGTTTTCTTTCTCAAATTCAGGTTGTTATATCATTTTTTCTTATATAGATTTATCGCTCTCTGTTCTTTGTTAATCTTGTTTCTGAACTTAATCTGTATAATTCATAAGCCTTTTGTTCATAGATTACTTATCCTCTTTAATTGCTGCTTTATTTCTTCAGATATCGGGGCGGAAGTCTTGTCCCAAAATGTCTATCAGGAGGCCTCAAATCCCTCGGCTTCTTCTCCAAAACGTCTCTTGCATGAGAAACGCACAGCAGATTCTAAGACACGTGAATGTATCTCTTCATGACGGTGGTGCACTTGTCTTAACTGGAACAAACGGATCCGGTAAATCAACATTCTTGAGAATGTTAGCTGGATTCTCAAAACCCTCTGCAGGAGAAATCCTTTGGAACGGTCACGACATCACACAATCAGGAATTTTCCAACAATACAAACTCCAACTCAACTGGATCTCTTTAAAAGACGCCATCAAAGAGAGATTCACAGTTCTCGACAATGTCCAATGGTTTGAGCTTCTCGAGAATAAAATTGGCAAAGCTCAACCCGCATTGGAGCTAATGGGTTTAGGGAGACTGGTGAAAGAGAAATCGAGAATGTTATCCATGGGTCAGAGGAAAAGATTGCAACTTGCGAGGCTCCTCGCTATCGACAGACCGATTTGGCTATTGGATGAACCATCCGTTGCTTTGGATGATGAAGGAGTTAGATTGCTCGAGTATATTATCGCAGAGCATAGGAAAAAAGGAGGGATTGTAATTGTCGCAACTCATCTTCCGATCGAGATTGAAGATGCTATGATCTTGAGGCTTCCTCCTAGATTTCCAAGGAAAATGACTTTGATTGATATGCTTGATCGTGCAGACATTTCTTAGTAGAGAAATCAAAGAGATTTTATATTTAAGAGCGTTTTATCTCGTGTAATGGAATGTTAGTATTCTCAAGCAAATTTGGTTAGTGGAGTTTTAGTAAATCTAAAGTCCAAATTTAATGGAATGGATTCATTAGGAAATTTCACAAACTTATCCTAAAATTGAAATAACATAACTATAATTTTTGGAAAGACAAAGAAATCTTTTGTTTTTGGTCATCAGACAAAAGAATCCATGCTCTGAAAAAGTAATACACATTCTAATCTTGAAATTGCCACAGATTAAAGAACCAATAATAAAACTTTTATGAAAAGAAGGAAACAACGAATAGCGGTCGCTCTTTAGGATTTGGCACGAGTCAAACGTATACGTTTGTACATTGACCTATTGTTCTTATTACTATGTCGTGTCGTGTCTGTTCTTAAACCCCATCCATCGATAACTGAAACTAAGCATGAGCTGTTTTTTCTTTCATTGACGAAAATACCCTCAAGTCATTTTCGTTCTTCAGTTCTTCTTCTTCTTTTGATTAAAGACTCCATGAGAAGTTTAAATTCTCACTGACCCATTTGTTTTCTTGCAATCTTTTGTAGAACCCTGAACCAAATTTTGCATCTCTCTCTTTAAATTTTGTGTCTTTCTTTAATTCTTTGGAGGGGTTTCTCAAAAGAAAGAATCTTGAAAAATGGGTATGGGCACAAGCACTTTCGTTATCAGATGGGTCAATCTTCTTACAATGGTTAGCTTAAACCTCTTCTTCTTTACTTAGTTTCTAATTCTGAGAACCGCATTTGATCGTCCTTTGATTCCTCTTTAATGGATTAGAATCTGGGTTTCGTACAACTTAGATTATGGTTCTGTCTTATAAAGATTCTTAGTGAAATTCCACTGCTTTAGGTTTAATAATGTGCAAGTTTCTACCTTTCAATGTTGATTGTTTCTGCAACTTTATAGTAATGTCTGTGTATTACCACTTTTGGTGAAGCTATTGGCTGTGGCAGTGATAATATTTGGTGTTTGGATGAGTACACACAATGATGGTTGCAGAAGGTCACTCACATTTCCAGTCATAGCTCTAGGTGGTTTCATCTTCTTGATGTGAGTTTACACTACTTTCACAATTGGCATTACACAACAATGGTTCTTCCTTATGTTTCTATTTTTTTTTTTTTGTGTTTGCTTTATTGTTCATGAAATGTCTATGATCTGATGTTTGTCAGATCCATAATCGGATTTCTTGGCGCGTGCAAGAGAAGTGTGGCGCTTCTTTGGATTGTATCCTTTACTTTTCATGTTCTGTTTTCTGTTTCTTTTGTTGGAAAATTTTGGATTTGAATCTTCCTTGACATGATTGATTCTCCTTTGAAGTATCTTGCCGTGCTCCTGATCGTTTTGATCGCGATTCTTGTCTTTACCGTACTAGCGTAAGCCTTATCTTCCTAGTGGTTAAACATGAAAACTCAGCTGTTGACTCATTAAAGATCTCATTTCTTATTCTCTTTTTCGCGGTTTTACAGGTTCATTGTAACAAACAATGGTTCTGGCCATACTAACCCTGGTCTGAGGTAACTGTAACTTATTTCTCCTCGGTTACAAACTTACTTCAATGTATAAATTCTTGAAACTTTCTACCTCAAACTAGGTACAAAGAGTATAAGCTGAATGATTACAGCTCATGGTTTCTAAAACAGGTATTATAATTTACCGTGGCGCGGATATAGAATTGAAAAGAACTTTGCTTTCTTTTTCTCCTTTTCTAACTCTCGTTGATGTTTCAGCTTAACAACACCAGTAACTGGATAAGACTAAAGAGTTGTCTTGTTAAATCCGAGCAATGTAGGAAGCTTTCCAAGAAATACAAGGTCTACTATCTTTATATTATCGAATATTCGACACTGATTATCTTTGAAATGTTCTTGATTTTAACTAATGATTTCAGACCATCAAACAATTAAAATCCGCAGAATTAACACCGATCGAAGCTGGATGTTGTCGACCACCCTCTGAGTATGCATATATATAGATGCCTCTTCTTATTATTCGTTGATGATTTGAATTCACTGCGAAAGATTGAACTGTCTCAATGTTTTTTTTTACGCAAAGGTGTGGTTATCCTGCGGTGAATGCTTCTTACTATGACTTGAGCTTTCATTCGATAAGTTCTAACAAAGATTGTAAGCTCTACAAGAATTTGAGGACCATCAAGTGCTACAATTGTGATTCTTGCAAGTAGAGCCATCAACTTCCCCCTTAAAGCTCTTTTGCTACAATGGTCTCATTCATTTTCAGATATAAACTAATTATTTTGTTCGTTTGATTAAAACTGCAGAGCTGGAGTAGCTCAGTACATGAAAACCGAGTGGCGACTTGTTGCGATCTTCAATGTGGTTCTGTTTGTTGTCTTGGTAAGCTATCTTTAATCCCAACTACAAGTCTACAACAATTATAAAACAAGTTTTTTCGACTTAACTGATCTTGAATTGTTCTTGTGAGAACTGATTTGGTTGTTTTCTTTGTTAAAACACACAACAGTCGATGGTTTACTTTGTTGGATGCTGCGCGAGAAGAAATGCCGCTAGTTACCGATCCAAAGCTTAGAAATCGAAGCCCGGTTAAAAGATTCTTCAAGTTTCAGAGATATCCCACGCTGCGTTGGTGAATGCTTCCAAGAGAGACACAAGAGCAACAACTTCTCTTCATTCTTTTTACTGTGTAATCAGTGTGTTTTTTGAAACTGAAGATATTAAAACAGGAAAAAATTTGATTGGATTTACAAAAATTCACCTTTTTGTTTTCCTTCATCAAAAGGAGTATTATGGAAGTCAATATAAAAAAGAAAACTACTAAGAAAAACAGTTTTGATATTGCTCTTTTATCTTTAAAAAAAAAGATTGGATGAGATAATGCATAATATATTAAAAAAAATTTGGATTTTATCGGTTCAATTGCATAAGCCTTTTTCTCATGCAAATCAAACCGGATATCAAAGGCTAAACAAACCGGATTTGATATCAAAATCTGATCTTTTATCTTTAACAATCAGAAAATGAGATATCCGGTTCAAAAAATAAATGGACAATTGTAGTTAGATTTTGGTTGAACCGGTTCAATTGCATACCGAGTTTTTATGAAAATCAGACCGGATATACAGTGAAGCAATTACTGCCTTAAACCCTAAAACCTCAGGAAAAGAAAACACATTTCCTTTGCAAAAGAGTCACCAGAAAATGTACTCGTTAATTCTCCGGGAACGATCTGGATCTTTAACAGGATCCTTATGGAGCCGAATCTTCTCACGGAACATGGGTGGTGGTCCGAGAACTTTCCCTGGAGGACTGAACAAGTGGCAATGGAAACGTATGCACGAGAAGAAAGCTAGAGAGAAAGAGAACAAGCTCTTGGATCAAGAGAAACAGCTTTACGAAGCTCGAATCAGGACCGAGATCCGAGCTAAAATGTGGGGAAATCCAGATTCCGGCGAGAAAACGGCGAAATCGAAGCAGAGTCACGGACCAATGAGCCCGAAAGAACATATCAAAACTTTGGCTGATCGGTTTATGAAAGCTGGAGCAGAGGATTTGTGGAACGAGAACGATGGGCCGGTGAAGGAATCAGATGATGGGTGGGGATTAACTCGTAGGGATAATGGACGGTCAGGTTCGAATTCGATTGATTCTTCTTCTAATTCGTCTATTGATGTGAGGAAGTTAGTTAGTGGGACATGTGATTCAATGGGTAATAGTCGGGTTTTCGATCGTAGTAGGAGAGGTTTTTCGAGTATGAGTAGAGGTAGATTTAAGAGAAATGAGAGTTCTTGTGATGAAGGAGATGACTTTGATGCTAAAAAGCTAGATACTGTGAGTCCTTTTTCTCCTAAATTTGCGGGTACCAAGGAGAAAGTGAAGAGCTCGAAGAGTGTTGTTGGAGTTATAAGGAACAAAGGTTTGTTTGGGAGAAGGAAGTTTAGGAAGAATGATAGTTCAACTGAAGAGGATTCAGAGGAAGAAGGCGAAGAGGGAAAGATGAACGGTTGGATGGATTTGAGGAAAACCGGAAGCAGTGCAGCGTTAGGAAACCACGATATCAAACAGACGAAAAGAGTGAATCGTAATGTCACGGACGAAGAGCTATATCCTCCTTTGGATATTAATACAGTCAGAGAAGAT
The DNA here is from genome assembly GCA_019202805.1 of Arabidopsis suecica. Lineage (NCBI taxonomy): Eukaryota > Viridiplantae > Streptophyta > Magnoliopsida > Brassicales > Brassicaceae > Arabidopsis > Arabidopsis suecica. The sequence goes on from CM032906.1 coordinate 782,052, forward strand.
CTTAGTAAAAGAAAATCTGTGGATAATGTAATGGAGGAGAACCTAGAGCCTCATGACTCGATTTACAGTGGAAAAAGGTATGTTAAAACGCACTGTGTTAAGGATTCTGATTTGTCAAGTTTGAATCTTGATGAGATTTTTCCCCTTCTGTAAATGGTTGCAGATTTGATGAGTCTAGTATATCTCCTTTGACGCTAAAGGCGCTTTCTGCGTCTGGCATTGTTAAGATGACTAGAGTACAGGATGCCACTCTCTCTGAGTGCCTAGATGGTATGTATTCTTATAGTTCGTTTCTTGTCCCGGTTCTTCTCTGACTACTCTGCTTTGGTAGTTTGGTTTTAATTTCTTCTTTTTGCTCAAATGGTTAGCATTTGACAACGTATTATCCTTTATGTAAAGCAGGTAAAGATGCATTAGTCAAAGCCAAAACCGGGACAGGAAAAAGCATGGCGTTTTTGGTATTTTACAATCCCTTATCCTGAGATCATGGGCCTTAGCTTTTTTTTGTTTCTTTAGATAACGCTGTTAGATTGAAAAAACAGCTTCCTGCAATTGAAACAGTTCTGAAAGCTATGAACAGCGGTAATGGCGTTCACAAAGTTGCTCCGATTTTTGCTCTTATCCTCTGCCCCACAAGAGAACTTGCAAGCCAGATCGCTGCAGAGGGCAAGGCTCTGCTCAAATACCATGACGGGATCGGTGTTCAGACTCTAATTGGTGGTACCCGCTTCAAACTTGATCAGCAACGCCTAGAATCTGAGCCATGCCAGGTTTGACCAACCGTGATTCTCTGTTTTACAGGAATTGTTTATATTTCTAGTTGTTGTGATGAATCTTCTTTTCTTTCCGTACCTTGTTGCAGATACTAATTGCAACTCCGGGAAGACTCTTGGATCATATAGAGAATAAGTCTGGGTTAACATCGCGTTTGATGGCGCTTAAATTGTTTATAGTTGACGAGGCTGATCTTTTACTAGACTTAGGATTCAGGAGAGATGTCGAAAAAATCATTGATTGTTTGCCTCGTCAGAGACAATCTCTTCTCTTTTCCGCAACCATTCCAAAAGAGGTACAATTGCTATATAACTAACTTCATATTTGTTCACTTTATCATAAAATCCAATGCGAACACACACGGCTGAAAGTTAGTTTAAATTCAGGTCCGTCGAGTCTCACAGCTTGTTTTGAAAAGGGATCACTCTTATATCGACACAATCGGTCTTGGTTGTGTAGAGACTCATGATAAGGTAAAATACTAAAATCTCAAACTCTTCTTTTTGTCTCAACAGCTTGTTATTTGAATCTGGTTATTGAACTTCCTGCTTTGGTTTCAGGTGAAGCAATCTTGTATTGTTGCTCCACACGAATCTCATTTCCACTTTGTACCTCATCTTCTAAAAGAGCACATCAACAACACGCCTGATTACAAGGTAAAACAAATCCTCTAAACACGCGCTTTTTTTCTTACCTCGGTAATTCTCATAATTATCCAATTTCATTCTCGCAGATAATAGTCTTTTGCTCAACCGGTATGGTAACATCACTGATGTATACTCTGCTCCGGGAAATGAAATTGAACGTTAGGGAGATTCATGCTAGAAAACCTCAGCTTCATAGAACACGTGTATCAGACGAGTTTAAGGAATCAAAAAGACTGATTCTTGTCACATCTGATGTATCTGCTCGGGGAATGAACTATCCAGATGTTACTTTGGTTATTCAGGTAAAGCACAACATTTTCATGCTAAGAACAACCTTTTATGGATATTTAACGGATTAGACTTGGTATTGTGTTTTTGGTAGGTCGGTATACCGAGTGACAGAGAACAGTATATACATCGGCTTGGTAGAACCGGGAGAGAAGGCAAAGGAGGTGAAGGATTGCTTTTGATTGCGCCATGGGAGAGATATTTTCTTGATGAGCTTAAAGATTTGCCTCTTGAGCCAATTCCAGTTCCAGATCTTGATTCAAGAGTTAAACTTCAGGTTTGTTTGAATTTACTATTATCGTCCGCCTAAATGAATTTCATTGCCAAGTGACACTGAGGACAATTGTTTTGTAACCAGGTTGATCAGTCTATGGCTAAGATTGATACAAGTATTAAAGAAGCAGCGTACCATGCTTGGCTCGGTTATTACAACTCGGTTAGAGAAACCGGTAGAGACAAAACCACGTTGGCCGAGTTAGCTAACCGGTTTTGCCATTCTATCGGTTTAGAGAAACCTCCTGCTTTGTTTCGAAGAACGGCGGTTAAGATGGGTCTCAAAGGTATTTCTGGTATTCCAATCCGAAAATAAACCGACCCGGGTTGGTAATTAGATGTATCCTCGATAAATGTATGAACACATTTTGTTATTTAATTATTAATATATGATTTACTTTTTAATTACAGGAATTTTTATTTGTCTAAGTCATGTGTTTATTCATCATATGTTTTACTATTTGAGGAAGTTTGTTTATTTATTAATCGTTACAATTGAGATGTAACTAATTGACTATGTAAGTAAGGGTAAAATACATATGATACATGATTTGCTCAATAATAACATCATTGATCTCAGTTCAAAGTTATAAACTAATAAATTACAAATAAAAATGAAGTTAATAATTGACTAACTAATTGCATATAGGGACAAAGATAATTAATCTGGTGTACATATATGATCTTTTTGCATAACAAACACATGCATATTAGTGTGATTAATAATTGTATTCATTATAAATAAAGAGAAATTGTTAAAAATGCCCCTTTTTCAATACCCCTTTTCAAAAATACCCCTTTTGAGAGTCCATTTTTAAGTTTGCCCTCTTTTAATTTTTAATGACCATTTTACCCTTATTTGAAACAAAATTAGGTCCACAAAATGCAAAATATTTTTTGGCGGGAAAAGTGATCCCGCAATTTTCCCGCCAAAACACTTGTAAAAACCTTTAAAATACCTTGTAAAATTTTCCCGCAAAAAATTTTTCCGCCAAAAAATTTTTTTTGCTGGAAAAGTGATTCCGCAATTTTTTTGGCGGAAAAAATTTACAAGGTATTTTAAAGGTTTAACAGAGTATTTACAAGTGTTTTGTAAGGTTTTACAATGTATTTTAAAAGGTTTTACAAGGTACTTATAAGGTTTTATAAGGTATTTATAACTTGTAAAACCTTATAAAAAACTTGTAAAACCTTATAACTTGTAAAACCTTATAAAATAGCTTGTAAAATCTTATAAATACCTTGTAAAACCTTTTAAAATACATTGTAAAACCTTATAAATACCCTGTAAAAAACCTTTAAAATACCTTGTAAATTTTTTCCGCCAAAAATTTTCCCGCCAAAAATTTAACGCCAAAAAAATTGTGGAATCACTTTTCCAGCAAAAAAATTTTTTGGCGGGAAAAAATTTTACGGGAAAATTTTACAAGGTATTTTAGAGGTTTTTACAAGTGTTTTGGCGGGAAAAATTGTGGGATCACTTTTCCCGCCAAAAAATATTTTGTATTTTGTTGACCTAATTTTGTTATATTTCCTTATATATTTGTGATATCTTTTATTAAAGAAGGGTAATTTAGTCATTTTGTACATAAAAAGGGTATTTTTAAAAATGGACAGCCAAAGGAGGCATTTTTGAAAAAGGGTATTGAAAAAGGGGCATTTTTGTGAGTCTCTCAATAATAAAATCAATTTGTTGAGGAGAAAGCAAGTCACGAAGTTTTCAATGGCTCCATGGGTTTTCAGAGTGAAGGAACTTTTCCAAGGTTATAACAAGAGAGTTCCAAATAATCAAATCTTTCTCAATCTTAATTGTCACCATGCAAGTAACATCTTCAACTACACGACATACCCAAAATTTTTGAAAGATCTCTTCTTTTTGTTTTATTTATAAAAACAATTGGCTCATGCACGTATCGTAGAAGATATAGATAATTTATGGTGTCATAGGCTGCATGATTTTTCTTTTTATCAATACATCAAATTTTGGGTTTAAATCTTAAATATGCAATTTTTTATAGGCTATTGATGAAATTGTTTTTTTTTTGTGTTGTGGTTTTTACTTTTTATGTGTTGGATTGTTCATTTAGGAGTAATCGTTCTTTTTTTTTTTAATTTTTTTTGGAACAAACTATAGGAGTATACTGTAGTAGTTAAGTTTGCTCATTATAGAAATTAAAATCCATAATAACAACAATAAAACTTATAACTTCCGAATGACAAAGTGGTATGTTATATTTTGCTAGAAACATAAACTAGAATTTTCAATAATAAGTTTTACCATTAGGTATTCGCACAAGGCAACATTTCAAAAACAGAAATTTAACTTGTTGTCTTTGTTCTTTCTGGTGAAACGAACATCTCCATAACAGAAACTAATAATTTACCTCCACATTTTTTTTTGTTTACAAAGTACAACCAATTTTTTGATCCATAATATCTTAAACTCAAAATCAAAATATCTTAAAATTTATATATTAAACTCCTCCACAGTAGTTTTTTTTCCAAAGTCTTCGATATTTTATATATTTATCGCTGTCAAATAATATACATAGACAGAAAATATATCTTTTATTAATTATCATATCTAATTCATAATCTTACAAAATTACTACTATATGGTTACTATTTAGACATGAATTTTATTTGTCAAAACAATAGACTGATGTCATGTGTATACAGTAAACGTAGATCACATATTCGTTGAGCTGTTCATTTTATTATAAAACATTAAAAGTGATCAAGAGTCGTTATCGTTGACGCCTGACCATCGTCATATATCCTTGACGTGTCTTGATTCAAAGGGCTTACAAATTCTAAGAAATCCACTTTGAAATATTTTAAATCTCGCATTTGTTTTACATTACATGCCATTTATACGTTTTTTTTTCTTTCTAACAAACCGTCTATATAATATAACATTTTTTTTTTTGATAACCGAGTGTCCTAGCCCCACCTAAGTGGTCCAGACTAGAGACCGAACCCTTACGGTACGGACGCACACCCGAAGGTGGGTCATGGCCAGGTAACGGTCTACGGTCTCGGGCGCCAGAGCAAGTCCGCATGTAAATTCCCTGGTGGCCACTAGTATGTAGCAAGAGGGAATCGAACCCGGGCGTATTGAGATTACCCCCTCAACCACGAAATCCGTCCTACCACTAGCCCACCTTGTAGTGGTTTATAATATAACATTTCCAAACGAGATCTATACAAACTCTTTTTTTTTTTTTGCTAAATTGTAAATATTATTTAGGAATGAAAGTTGAGATTTAGAGAAGTTATAAGAACTATAAATTTCGCCTTGCTAAAAAAAGAAACAAGGAGCATAAACAAGAGAATTAAAGAGATTTAATAGGCGTGAATTAGTGCAGCCACAGTTGCACCAGTCTTGAATAACTGCATATATGACATCTTGCAGAGATTGAATTACGGTTACGGATCAACCTTTCGATTTTTCTGAAGACTGTCGATGAATAAAATGTTGGGAAAACTAGCTTAACGATCTAGAAATATCAAAACATATATTATTATAAACTTTTACAAAATACTCACTTTGTTCCTAGAAGATTGATTTTTTTAGAGATTTTATATATATTAAGAAACAATTATTTGATAATTATTTATTTTTATTAAGAATTTTTTTTAATAAACTACGAACTAATAGTAATCTGGAATATATAATTATTTTCAATCATTACGTTTTGAAATTTACGATTTATTAATACTAATTAATTAAAAATAAATTAAATTTTTAAAAAATCAATCTTTCTGGAACAAACCTAAAATAGTTGAACATCAAACTTGGAGGAATAGAGGGAGTAATGCATAGATGGCTGACTTTCTACTTTCATAAGCGATACATATTGGTTGGGAAAAATCAATATATATTGTCTCTAACTGATGAAGTATATTATATGTTAACGCGTAAATAATTAGATGTCAAGTTACATAAATAATTATTTCGAGGAGCCAAACAAAAAAAAGAAAGTAAATTATTTGAAAGTCAACGGTGTGATCAAGGCATCGACGGATCGGAGAGACCCACGCGAGCACTCCACCCATTTGGGTTAAATTACAATACTACCCTTGGATCAAGTTCCCATTTGTGAAAACGTCAAACACTTCTGTTTCTCAATTTACCAAATGACAAAACGTGCTCCACGATGACGGTGAGACTATAGTAAAGAGGAATAATCAAACTCATTACAACTGAAAAATTATGTTATTAATTAAAACACCAAGGAATAAGTTAACAATAAATATATACATAAAGTTAAGTGTTTTTTTTTTTCCTAATTCTTCTGTTTTTTTTGAACCACATTTGTAATTCTTCTCATATTTCGTTACTTAGTAGAAATTTGTGAACTTGGAACGATGAAGAAAAAGTCCAATACAAAATTAAAATCTGTCATATTATAATTTTCATATAAGGCCATTGATCTATGTCTAGTTACTTAGATCGAAAATACTTAACGTGAAAACCACAATAATTACTTAGGACTTACAATAATTACTTAAACACAACAATTATATTATACGTTTGAACTTTCTTATAGTCAAAGGAGAGGTTAGTTTCGTCAATAGAGGTTACCAATATTTAATGGACTTAAGAGAAATTTCGTTCGTTTCCTTCTCTTACAAGTCCATGTCACGATCCCGTAATTAATATAAATTCTAAGCTTAACTCATCGACATCAACACAAGATTAGTCAAGAAAAAAAAAAAAAAAAGCTCTTACGAATAGAAAACAAAATGAAAATTTGGAGCCAAAGATTATCGCTTCTTATCGTCATGATCTTCATTTTCTCCGGGCTCCATTTCTCTTCGGCTGGACGCAAGTTCCCTAGTATGACCACGACGGAGGAGTTCCAGCGATTAAGTTTTGATGGCAAGAGAATGTTATCGGAAGTGACCGCCGGCGAGAAGTATGATCCGATCTACGGAGCTTTCGCCAGATTAGTCCCCGAAGGTCCTAACCCGCTTCACAACAAATGATATATTTCTATATTATTATAGTTCAAATTTTGTCGCCAAAAATTATACTATAGTATTAAATTTGTCTAGGGTTTTATTTAGAATCTTTTCACCTTGTGTCAACAAATTATCTTATTTCTGGTTCTTTAATTTCTTGTATTTTGTAGATATACATGTATGATAGATATACGTACAGATACTTCTATAACTTTTGTTCATATTTACATTTATTTGTACGATGTTGAAAATATGTATCAAATGATTCTCTTGTAGTATTGATTTGAAAGAGAGCTGAGATTAGAAAATAAGAAAAACTACCATTTTTTTTTGTAATTTTAAATAAGAGGGGTGATTATTATATATTTTGATTATAGATCATTATATAAATTTGGCATGTTACTAGTTTGACAGAGTTATTAATTTATTCAATTCAGATTATTCACGACATTTCTGTGGTTTCCGTTCCTAAGATAGTAACATAACATGATCAAAGTTTTTTTCTTGTACGATCTATGGAATCTTTTTCTTTAATTTTTTCGTCTGTAAAGGATTCTATCCGCCACTCGATGGTAATTATAATTCAAGGCGGTCCGAACGACGTTTCCGCTGAACGGACTTAGCCAATGACACATGCTTTTGGAAGCCGAAGTTGGGTCGACAATCAGACGGCGGACGTATGCATCGCTTCTAGCCCGAATTCTAGGCTTCGAATGGTAAAAGCAGTTCAAGCGTTGCAGATCATGCAGAAGATGCAGAACAAGTGCAGAACATGCAGAACATGTAGGACAAGTGCAGATCATGCAGATCAAGCAGTTCAAATATGAGTTCGAATGGTGAAAGCTGTTCAACATGTGCAGATCAAATTATTAAATAATAAATAGTACACAATATAACTAAAAATTTATTAAGAACTACATATTGTTATAAACTTTATTAAAAAATACATATATAAAATACAGTTATATTTTTAGTTTATTTTTTATTTTATTTTATATAATGTTATAATATATTATGCTATGTATAAATAAAATCATATAAAACTAAAATATATTAATCTATTAAATAATTTAAAATATTAAACATAAAATATCCAAATACAACACATAAGAGTGAAAAAAAGAAGACAATATATAAGCAAAAACAAATTAAATTTAATGGAAAGTATTTTGATTTGCCCACAACATATCAGCAATATTTTCTCTTATATTTGCCATATGATTTCCGTCAGGTATACTACCTCTCTCCATGTCATCAAGATCATTCTCAGAATTTACGTTGTTGATATTTGTATCTCCCATTACTTCAACAAAATCCTCATCAAAATAATTCGAAATTCTGATAAAATTATGTAGTCCCATTGTAGCCGTTACCACTCTTTTTTGAACATCAATATCATATCTGGGAAATTCACAAAGAATCCTCCATTTTTTCTTCCAAACTCCAAATGTCCTCTCAATAACAGAACGTAGAGATGCATGACATCGATTAAACAACTCCTGTTTATTCCTAGGAGGAGGACCATTGTAGAACTGTGACATGTGATACCTAACAACTCCGTTCCGCGAAGATCTATAAGGTGCCAAAAAGCCTTGTTTATTTGGATACCCAGAATCAACTACATAATACTTGTCTCTTGGAGGCAAAGGAAATTCAGAATCATTTTCTTGTGCCATCGTTAGAACTGCTGTATCGTGACACGATCCAGGTGCTCCATTCCAAACATATGTAAACAACATATTTATATCACATATTGCCATGATATTAAACGATGTTCTATCGTGTCGATTCCAATACATTCCTTGTAGTTCAGGCTTCACCTTAACACATACATGAACTCCATCTATAGCTCCAACAAATCCACTGAAATATGGCCAATATCTTCGATCCGTTTGTAGTTTTTCAGAAATTCGACGTAGTTCTTGTCTTGTTGGAGTCTTGATATAATCACAAGCAAGTAACTCTGTCGCTCTAAGGACTTCAAAAAATTTCCGATTCACTGTTTCTTGCGTTCGTCCAAATCGTAACCCAACATCTCTATATATGATTAAAAAATATTTATTTATATTGTTTGGCTAATATGTTCACTAATATTCTACTTCATGTAAACACAATCTTGATCTCCGTTATTGCAAGAAAAATAAGAAATATTCTATCAATACATTTGACATTAACATCAAAGAAAATTATAACAAAAAAAAAATGTATACCTGTAGACAAAACTTTATGTGATCTTCAACGTCAATATTTCCACATGAACCAGCACACTGCCACATGAAAAATATTTTATGAGAAATAGTATTTTTACCAATGTAATTATTAATACATAAAAATTCAAAATTAAAAGCAATTCTATGAATTTTTTAAAAATCTTAAAAATATACCAAAATGACATACATAAAACTGATTTACTAATTTGTTTAATCTCTATATTATAATACTTTGAAAAAAAAGACTAGTAATAGAAAGTAGACAATCATAACAATCTATGGAAAGATAATTTTATGCTATATCTAAATAAATAAATACCATAATATTTATTTATAATTTTGTGAAAAAGAAAAAAAATATTTTCTAAATGAAAAGAGAGAGCAACGTACAAGAGGGAGAAAGCAATTTTTTTTTTTATGGTTTGTGGTGTGTGTATAAGTAAGTACAAAGGAGATGTGTTATTTTATAGAGGATAAGAAAGACTATTTAATTAAATTTTCGTTTAAAAAAAAAAAGAAATTTAAAACTGCCGTTGGACCACACCAATTATCTGGTGGGTGAGAACTGCATTGATTCTCCTGCTTTTATCACTAAAAAACAAAAATTTATTACTCTGCATGCAGTCAACTCTGCTTTTTATCTTTTTTCTGAATGGCACATTAAAAGCAGGAGAAACACATTCATTGGTCATCTGCACTTTATCTGCTACGCCATTCAATGCCTAAATTAGAGTCATTCAGTCATAATCCAGCGCACCTGTTAAAGGTAAAGGTTTCTATGTAATCTTCTCAAATAAGACTAGACTATTAAATTTCAATTTTCTTTCCGATGAATCGATCGGTCAACAATCAACATGTATATATGAACACATTAAGCAAAAGAATAAATTAGTCATCCATTCAACAAATGATAGAATCATAGAATAAGTCAACATCTATATATACTTGTAAAATAAATAAGTTGATTTTTACAATAATAAAATGATAGTAATAATGAGTTTATGAGTAGTCAACAAAGGCACGGCACGGCAATGGCGTTGACCCTCTTTAATTTTATGTTCTCGACTTAAAAAATAATTAATGTAAACACATTTCTACAATACAACTGATTAAAACCAAAATTTACTTACTTAATATCTTTATTCATCAATAAAAACTAAAGTGCAAAAGAGCCAAAATTTAAACAAAAATCAACACAATCATAATCAAAGATTCAAAGATGAAGACAACCAATTTTCTGTTTTTCTTTAACAAGCATAGTTTTGTTTCTTTGGTTTTTCTTTAACAAGCATAGTTTTGTTAATTAAAAAGATCATTTACATAGATATTCAACAAAAAAACACTCACTGATTTTTAACAAAAGAAAAAGCAAATACATAAACAGTAATAGAACAAATATAAATGTTTAATTAGCCGGCAAAAACTTGTCAATTTGACTTCATTTTTCAATAATAAAACTTATTTCAATTTCAATTTAGTGGCTAAATGTTTTGGCCACTTTCTTTCCAACTCAATAACCAACCAAAGTTTATGACCTTGACATTCCAATAAAGATTTGGGGTTAATACCATTAATAAACATTCTTTAGGGATTAACATGCAAAGCTTTCAGATATTATTGTCACGTGTCACGTAAATAAACTCCACGTCAACGATATTTTATCGCTTCTTCTGTCTTTCTCAGACACACACAGTGACAAAACCTGGTCACCGGCAAAAAAAAAACACTGTTTCGAGACCGAATTTTCTCATCGGAAAATGTTACGTCAGCTTCCACCAACTATTACGGCGGACGCCACGCCGGATTGGCTTCCCGCTCATCGGAAAATGTTACGTCAACATGTTTTTATAATGCCAACCGGAGACAAACGTATCTTTGATACCTCTATACACATACACGACTTTTTGCTGGCTTCACGCAATGTGTGGAAGTGCATGTGTGTTGAATAGAGCATAGGAGAAGGAAACTTTGTGAGATCATGAGGGTTTTGTGAGAGCAAGGATGGTTTTGGGGATTTAAAAAACAATTATTTGAAGGTGAGGGCAAAATGGTCAGATCACATTAGTTTAAAGTTGAGAGGGATATGAAGATTAACAAAGGAGATAGGAGATTTTCTTTTTTCCAAGAGAGAGATTTGTGACTATGGGCCTGATTGGTTCCGGCTGTAGCTTTATATTTTCTGCTGTAGAATTTAGGCTGTAGGTTTTTTTGCTGTGGCTTTAAAATGTTGTCTGTAGAATTTTAATGCAGCAGTAACTTTTCTAAATGAAAGTCTGATTGGTCAGTTGTATGCTGTAGACTTCTGTATTTTATTGTCTTAGTTATAAAATTATTATTTTAAGTTAATAAGAATATAAATTACAAGAAATTATAAATTAAATATATATTTAGATGGTAAAATTTTTAACATATACACATATATATATCATAATTTATATACATATACATTAAAAGTTAGTATATATGTTATAAATAATAAATATATATATATATATAATAGAGATAAAGTTGTAATAATAGCTAGACCAAAAAAATATATAACGATAGTCATTATTTTTATAAATGACTACATGAAGTTTTTTATGTATATATAAAGTAGATGATATTTGTAGAATTATATGTATATAACTATCAAAAAAGCATAAAAGATAGGAGAGAGAAATTAATTAATTTTCCTTTAAATCTTCCAAAGCCAAAATATTAGTGCTGTAGGTTTATGGTTCTCTACAGCCAAAAAAAAGGAAAGATATGAAAAGTGGCTGTAGAATTTTAAAATATGTGTAAAGTCTGATTGCTGTAGATTAATGGCTTTAGATAATAATATGGCTGTGGACAGCTTCTACAGCAGCTTCCAATCACGCCCTATGTCTCCACTGGATGTCTAATGAAAGACATTATAAGTATGCAAATGAAAAGGTTGATTAGACTATGAGTCCAAGGTACCCCTTTACCCCTTATTTTCCAATCTGTTTTGGAGCTTTTTTTTAATCTGGTACTATACTTTAAATTTGATAATGCTTGCTAGGAGTCATATGGGTATAGCCGTATAGGGTAAATTATAGGAGATTGTTTCTGATGAAAAAGAAGACGAGAGATTGTAATTTTAAATAAGAGGGGTGATTATTATATATTTTGATTATAGCTTATTATATAAATCTGGCATGTTACTAGTTTGACAGAGTTATTAATATATTCAATTCAGATCATTTACGACATTTCTGCAGTTTCCGTTCCTAAGATAGTCACATGACATGATCAAAGTTTTTTCGTTGTTACGAGTCTTATGGAATCTTCTCAAATAAGACTAGACTATTAAATTTCGATTTTCTTTCCGATAAATCGATCGGTCAACAATCAACATGTATATATGAACACATTAAGCTAACGAATAAAATTAGTCATCCATTCAACAAACGATAGAATCATAGAATATAAGTCAACATCTAAATAAGTTTATTTTTACAATGCTAAAATGATAATAATGAGTTTTCTGAGTAGTCAACAAAGGCACGACACGGCAATGGCGTTGACCCTCTTTAATTTTATGTTCTCGAGTTAAAAAATAATTAATGTAAATTAAACACATCTCTACAATAAAACTTATTAAAACCAAAATTTACATAATCTCTTTATTCATCAATAAAACTAAAGTGCAAAAGAGTCAAAATTTAAACAATAATCAACGCAATCATAATCAAAGATTCAAAGATGAAGACAACCAATTTTCTGTTTTTCTTTAACAAGCATAGTTTTGTTTCTTTGGTTTTTCTTTAACAAGCATAGTTTTGTTAATTAAAAAGATCATTTACATAGATATTCAACAAAAAAACACTCACTGATTTTTAACAAAAGAAAAAGCAAATACATAAACAGTAATAGAACAAATATAAATGTTTAATTAGCCGGCAAAAACTTGTCAATTTGACTTCATTTTTCAATAATAAAACTTATTTCAATTTCAATTTAGTGGCTAAATTTTTTGGCCACTTTCTTTCCAACTCAATAGCCAACCAAAGTTTATGACCTTGACATTCCAATAACAAAGATTTGGGGTTAATATCATTAATAAACATTCTTTAGGGATTAACATGCAAAGCTTTCAGATATTATTGTCACGTGTCACGTAAATAAACTCCACGTCAACGATATTTTATCGCTTCTTCTGTCTTTCTCAGACACACAGTGACAAAACCTGGTCACCGGCAAAAAAAAAACACTGTTTCGAGACCGAATTTTCTCATCGGAAAATGTTACGTCAGCTTCCACCTACTATTACGGCGGACGCCACGCCGGATTGGCTTCCCGTCGGTTGGATTGTTCACTCTACAGTTCTAAAACGCGGTCGTCAAACTAAGGTTAACTACTTTAAACACTCTAAATGTTGAGCCTTTTCGTGTGTTCTCTGTTCTTTCTTCTTTCAATTCACACTGATTCTTAGCTTTTTTGATGTGAAAGTTTTGTTTTTTTTCTAGTGTTTTGATCACAATGCAGACATGAGTCTTTAAACACACAATGTGAAAACCCTTCAAATTGTGAAAATTTACTAAAAGATCACCACCAATTTGCGTAAATCGACCACTAATTGAGAAAAAATCCGACCTTTGATTGAAAAAGTATATGAAATTTTCTTCATCAAATTGCAAATTCTTTGACCTCTCATTGTTGATTGAATTGGTTTGGATGCATGTTGATGAAAATTTACACATTGATTTTGTAGACATACACGCAATTGAGAACAGGGAAAAATTTATCTACAAAGGATCAAGTTCTTGAGTACATTAAAATGGAGAAAATTCGAGAAAAACGAGAAGCAGGAATCCAGAGGAATAAAGCAAGTGTATTATCATGTTCTTCTTGAGTAGACTTGTGCAAGTTCTTTGTTCTGTTTATGTAACGTTTTGTTTCTATTGTTGCAGTTAAAAGCCTTACAAGATAGAGAGACCGCACGCGAAAGGCCGTCGTGGCTTCCGGATGAAAGGAAAGCAGAGTTGGGGATTGGTTCTGTTAGTGGACACCCTTACAAGGTACAACAGACTAATCATTTGTGCATTAGTTTGTTATTGAGAGTGAAAGATTTGTTTTTGCTTTTTGTTAGATGAATGTGAACACATCAAATGATTTTCCAAAGGAGACAGTGGTATTAGATGAGAACACTATGGAATCTGAAGATTCATCGGGTGAAGAATACGGAACCCGGTGTAATGAAATTGTAAGATGCATGGTTTTATTTGAAAATTTAGAATCTTGAAAAGTGGTTGTAGTATAGCTGATAGATACATTTTTTTTCTTTTCGTTTTTATGGTTTACAAGACGTATGCAATTGAGGAGGATGAAGAAGATTTTTCAGAGAGGGAATATGTCGAAAATGTGGAGATTTACTCTAATATAACCTCTACTCCTGTAAGTGAATGTTTTCTCAGTTTTCTTATGTTTCTTCTTGAACATGTATTGATGGGAGTTTTCTGTTTTGTTTATCGTAGCAACGGTCACAGCCAGAAAGAATGCAGAAATTGGAGTCTCGAGCAAAAACGCAATGTGTGTTTGAAGGTATGTGGAGAAAAGGAATCAAAGAGTAATAACACAGAGATATTTGTTTGTTAGTGAAGAAGACACATAGTTTTTGTCTGTGCAGATGAGGATATGAGTAGTGACAGTGACAACAAACTTATTCCAGAAGCTGAGACCTCGAAAGACGAAAATGCTTGGGGAGAGGCTTGTGTTGTATCTAACCTAGTTGAGTCTTTTGAAGAGAAAAGCTCGCATGGTGTTGTGGTTGAATGTGATGATAAGGCGAGGGAGATCCCGGGTTTGACTGGATCACTTACTGTTGAAATCAACCTGGACTGTGAACCTGCAAGTGATAGTTTGGTAGAGAAGAATTGGAATAAAAGTGGGAGCGAAGGAATAGGAAAAAGATACATTGAGATCATTGACCTAGAGAGTGACGTATGTGGCTCATCAAAGGTTGTTGAAGGGACTCGAGAATCAGGAGATAAGAGTGAAGAGCCTCTGAAAGCTCAAGCTGAGCAGGAGGGACCTGCTAATGAGTGGGTCTTCTTTCCAAACAGAGAAGCCCCTTCACATTCTGTACTTGTCTTTGGCGATTATAATGCTAGATCATGTGTAGAAGATCTTAGCAACACCATTGAGCTTGGTTCAAACCCGCAAGAAAAGAACATCAGTGGCTCTAAAAAGCGGAAGAAGAATACGGAAACATGTTCATCTAAGAACATGAAGAAGAAAGGCATTGAAGCACCAACCAAAAAACTTCAGAAAGGCAAAACACCACCACACAAACCGCATGGCAAGAAGGGAAGTTTGAGTGTAAACATGGACAAAAAACTTGATGATTGGCCTGAGATGTGCCCAAACTTCCCATTTGAACCACTCACAAGATCATTTCAAGTAGAGGATGATTCGGTAATCCGCAAGTACTTGGAGCAACACTTTGCAGCTACAGGAAGTGCTGATACTTGTCCATATTTACCTGATTTCGCATTGCCTACCTTCTCCAACATCAAAATCTCACTGAATGAAGAACCTGCATCCAAGAAAAAGAAGAATCCTAATCCTCCATGTGTACAGGTTGCAAGTTCAAGCTTACCTAGTTGCAGTTCCATGGGTACTAGTGTGCTACAAACAGTTGCAGGAAACTAAAGAGACACTGAGACTTGACAAGCTTAAGTTGTTCAAAGAAGTCAGGTAAGAAAAATTAGTAAACAGGGCGTGTATGTATGATCCATAAACTTAAATGAACATTTGTCTTTTCTATGATCTATTTCCTTTTCCTATTAACTTAGGTCGGTTCGAGAGGTCCTATATATCAAGACAACTCAAATCAGATCCTTTTTATCAGAGGTTCAACTTCTTTTCTTAGATCATTCTCTTGGGTTCAATATTTTCTCTTGGAATAGTACTCTCAAGGGCTTAATCAGATTGTCACAGGACCAGTTCTCGTAATTCTATATTTGCTATTTCAATTGCTCTTAATCCGGTTATATATCTAAACCGGTTTTCTTTTTATCAATTATTAGTTGGTATATCTAAACCGGCCCTAAGCATTAGCAGAAGGGAATAAAGCAATAACAAATATTTTCTTCTTCTCTCTCTCTCCGTCTCTCGTCTTCTTCCTCCATTGATTCACCCCTGAGGTGGTTTTCTTTCTTCTTTCTCTACCTTTCTAAATCTATTTCATGGTTGATTTCTGGATTTGAAGCACTAATCACTGTCCCACAGATTCGCTGATTCGTTAATTTAATAAAGAAAAAAAAACAATCCTTTTGTCTTGTAAGCATTCTCCTAAACCTCTTTAGTATCTTTCTTCCATGAATCGCCATTTATGATTGTAGGTGATTCTAAAGGTTCAACCTTTTAGCTTCGATTATCGTTGTCCCATCCGTTATTTGGGTTTCGAATAGTGTTTTCGTTAGAATTTGATGACCAATATGAACATGTATAAATCCTTTTTGATATTGCTTTACTCTAGTATTAGTCTATAACAATCCTTTATCCTCTCGGTGAACAATTTGGATACATAAATTCCAGATTTTTCAGATCAATAACTATGAGATTTGTAGATATCATTAGCTCTTTGAGGCTTTTGAGAGGCCTTTGAGATGGTTTCTGTGCATAGCTATTTGTCTCCGAATTTTGCCTTGCGTTCTGGTTTTTTATTCATCTTTGCTTCTTGTTATGTGGTATTCTTTTAGGTGAAGGAGCAATGGAGACTATGGGTTTGGTAAGGATTGTTCCAGAAACCCAAGGTTGTCTGAGAATATGTGATTTGCCCGACGATTTGCTATTGCAGATCTTAATCCTTGTCCCGGGAAAAGATGCGGTGGCCACTGCGATCTTGTCTAAACGATGGCGTTACATCTGGCAGATGCTGCCTAAACTCGCCTTCAAAGACGACCGATACAGCGAGAGCTTTGGGTGGTTTATTGACAAGTCAATGCAACTCCACAAGGCACCGTTACTAATAAGCCTGGTCGTCGAACTGGGTGAACATTGCCCTGCTGACGTAGATGTAAGAAAGTGGGTTGACAAGGCAGTTAACCACAGCGTGAGAACGTTAGATTTCGCTCTCCTCTGGACAGGAGAGCCCACAAGCTTCCCTAAGAGCCTTTACACATGCGGCACGCTCGTCTCTTTATCTCTATCCAACCAGATCCTCGTTGATGTTTCTTTCCCGGCTAGCCTGCCATCTCTCTTATATCTGGATCTTCTCAACGTGGTGTACAAAGACGAAGATTCTCTTGCTAGGCTTTTATCAAGTTCCCCTGTTCTCCGTGAACTGGATGTTCAACGACGTAATGAGGGTGACAACTTGAAAAACTTTACCGTGAAAGTGCCTTCATTGGAATTATTAATTTATGTTAGACGGGGCGGCCAGCAAGAGCAAGAGGAAGATCAGATTGGGTCGTTGGTGATAGATTGCCCTGCATTAACAGATTTTAGCATATATGACGATTTGGGATACTATTGTAGTTTGACAGAGAATATGCTTTGCCTTGATGAGGTATACATCAGCTATGTTCCTAACCCTGATGGAAAGTTTCTGAGGTGTCTATCTTCTGCCAGATGTATCCGCTTGTATTTATCCGAATCAATGGTAACGGTTACATAATCTCCTTTGTTCCTTGTTCCTCAAAGACCTCAACCAATCTTCTTTGTTTGTTTGTTTGTTTTGTTGCAGGTTGCATGTTGTAACGCCATTAATTTCTCTCGGCTCATAGATTTAGTCTTTGTTTCAGAAAATCCAGTATATTGGTTGGAACCTCTTATTTTTATGCTTCAAAACTCTCCTAAACTGAAAATTCTAACGATCGACACCAATGTAAGTGCCCTCATCCCTTCAATATGCACATCTAAGTTTGATGAATTTAAAATATTAAATATAACTAATGTAATGGTATCAGGGTTCTCCCACATCTTCGTGGAACCAGCCGAGTACTATTCCACAATGCTTATCGTCTCATCTAGAGATTGTTAGGTGGAAAAACTATGAAGGAAGAGAAGATGAGAAACAACTAATGTCATACATTCTCGCTAACTCAAAGTGTCTAAAGACAGTGAAGATCTTCGGCATTCTTCCATGGTGCAAAAAGGTGTTAGAATCTATGCCTAGGATTTCAGCATCATCTCGGCTTCTTTATTCTTCTACCGATAAAGCCGATTGGACTTTTTAGCTGGGCTAGATTATTTTGTTTTTTGGCGAACGACACATTGGAGGTATGTTTTAAAAATACATATCTAAAATAATAAAGTATTTTACTATCTTGATTATGAATTTATGATCTACTTTTGAAAACAAATAACACAACCTTATTGAAATATATATATATATATATATATATCAAACCGGAACCTCGTAGTCTACGTACATTCAACGATCTCGTCAATGGTTTTGGCAGTGAGATGATTCTTCCAGTCACAAACTTCACCTTTCCTAAAGAATACATTAGCATCGATACCAATTCTCGTTGTACCCTTCTTATTAGTCTCTAAATCTCTCAAATTACGCAAGTACACAATTCACTCTTCTCTTCTTCCTCGGTAAATGGACAATTCAAGAACTCGGCGACTCTCTTGACTTGAACACGAGGCTCCTCAATTATCTCCTCATACTTCAAAAAGAGAAACGTTCTCCTTATCTTCTAAGCTCCCTTTCCAGTAGCTCAACACATGTAACCAATAGGGTCCATTAGCTTAAAATTGAGAACAGGGAAAAAGTTATCTACAAAGGATCAAGTTCTTGAGTACATTAAAATGGAGAAAATTCGAGAAAAACGAGAAGCAGGAATCCAGAGGAATAAAGCAAGTGTATTATCATGTTCTTCTTGAGTAGACTTGTGCAAGTTCTTTGTTCTGTTTATGTAACGTTTTTTTCTTCTATTGTTGCAGTTAAAAGCCTTACAAGATAGAGAGACTGCAAGCGAAAGGCCTTCGTGGCTTCTGGATGAAAGGAAAACAGAGTTGGGGATTGGTTCTGTTAGTGGACACCCTTACAAGGTATAACAGACTAATCATTTGTGCATTAGTTTGTTATTGAGAGTGAAAGATTTGTTTTTGTTTTTTGTTAGATGAATGTGAACACATCAAATGATTTTCCAAAGGAGACAGTGGTATTAGATGAGAACACTATGGAATCTGAAGATTCATCGGGTGAAGAATACGGAACCCGGTGTAATGAAATTGTAAGATGCATGGTTTTATTTGAAAATTTAGAATCTTGAAAAGTGGTTGTAGTATAGCTGATAGATACATTTTTTTCCTTTTCGTTTTTATGGTTTACAAGACGTATGCAATTGAGGAGGATGAAGAAGATTTTTCAGAGAGGGAATATGTCGAAAATGTGGAGATTTACTCTAATATAACCTCTACTCCTGTAAGTGAATGTTTTCTCAGTTTTCTTATGTTTCTTCTTGAACATGTATTGATGGGAGTTTTCTGTTTTGTTTATCGTAGGAACGGTCACAGCCAGAAAGAATGCAGAAATTGGAGTCTCGAGCAAAAACGCAATGTGTGTTTGAAGGTATGTGGAGAAAAGGAATCAAAGAGTAATAATACAGAGATATTTGTTTGTTAGTGAAGAAGACAAATAGTTTTTGTCTGTGCAGATGAGGATATGAGTAGTGACAGTGACAACAAACTTCCAGAAGCTGAGACCTCAAAAGAAGGAAATGGTTTGGGAGAGGCTCGTGTTGTATCTAACCTAGTTGAGTCTTTTGATGAGAAAACCTCGCATGGTGATGGTGTTGTGGTTGAGTGTGATGATAAGGCGAGGCAGATCCCGGGTTTGACTGGATCATTTACTGTTGAAATCAACCTGGACTGTGAACCTGGAAGTGATAGTTTGGTAGAGAAGAGTTGGAATAAAAGTGGGAGCGAAGGAATAGGAACAAGTAACATTGAGATCATTGACCTAGAGAGTGACGTGATTCACATAAGTGGCTCATCAAAAGTTGTTGAAGTGACTCGGGAATCTGGCGATACAAGTAAAGGGCCTCTGAAAGCTCATTCTGTGCAGGAAGAACCTGATACTGAGTGGGGAAGATCGGTCTTTTTTCCAAACAGAGAAGCCCCTTCACATTCTGTTCTTGTCTTTGAAAATTCTAATGCTAGATCATCTGTGGAAGATCTTAGCAACACCATTGAGCTTGGTTTAAACCCGCAAGAAAAGATCATCAGTGGCTCCAAAAAGCGGAAGAAGAATACGGAAACATGTTCATCTACGAACACCAAGAAGAAAGGCATTGAAGCACCAACCAAAAAACTTTAGAAAGGCAAGACACCACCAAGCAAACCGCATGGCAAGAAGGGAAGTTCAAGTGTAATGATGGACAAAAACCCTAATGATTGGCTTAAACCGTGCCCAAACTTCCCATTTGAGCCACTCACAAGATCATTTCAAGTAGAGGATGACTCGGTAATCCGCATGTACTTAGAGCAACACTTTACAGCTCCAGGGAGTGCTGATAGTAATCTACCTTTACCCGATTTCGGATTGCCTACCTTCTCCAACATCAAAATCTCACTGGATGAAGAACCTGCATCCAAGAAAAAGAAGTCTCCTGATCCTCCATGTGTACAAGTTGCAAGTTCAAGCTTACCTAGTTGCAGTTCCATGGGTACTAGTATGCTACAAACAGTTGCAGGACACTAAAGAGACACTGAGACTTGACAAGTTTAAGATGAAATTGGGATTTGTTGGGATGAAAATTCTAGAAATTTCTAATTCCATCTGCTAAATGTTGCGAGTCTCACCTAATGGCTTTTTCCGAGCTTTGTTTTAAGAAGTCCCTTTGTTTTAATGTTCAAGTTCAAGTTCTATGTGAAAACTTTTCTATGTGAAAGGGAGTTTTTTTTCCCGTTATAAACTTATAACCAACATCCTTCTAGAACAAATTATAAATAAAAAATATATTTCTTATGTTCAGAAAAAAACACAAAAAGTTTTCAATAAAGTAAAAAAAATTAAAAATGGATTTACCAAAAATTAATGCAAATTTAAGAAAAACAAATAATACTTGAGTCATATTTTACTAAAAAAAATTTATATATGATTTGTAAGAAAATTTAGAGAATATCTATATATTTTTGATAAGTTTATACAGTTATTAATTTATGATATTGTTGGAACCATATATTTACGTAGGATTTTAAAAAATAAATTATTATCTTATTGTTTTATCGAAGTATATTAAACATTACATTGATCCGACATAGAAACCGGAGAAATTTATTAATTTATAGTGGTTATTAATTTATCGATTATTAATTACAGAGGTTTTATACAGGCAAATTTCGGAATCTTTGAAATTGTCCTAAAAGCATTGAAATCATGACCAATATTTGGTAAAACCACTAGAAAGCTATAGGTAAATCGAGCGAAAAAATGATGTTATCATTTGGTAATGATTTCTTTCTCGAGTGGTATCAACTCATTGCTTTGCTCATCGGTCACAACTATGATCAGCTGCACTTATTTATTCTCCGGTATGTATTTCAAGCAACACTCTACCATATGGTGAGAATAAAACAGAAACGACATAGAGGTACCCTACTCTATTTGATCGTCTTATGAAACTTATTGAATTAAAATGTAATATGTTGATTTATAGTGATTATTAATTTTGTCCTTCATCAAATGATATGGGCAGTACATGTATACGAAAAACTTGGTTACACTTTATTTAAGTTGGAAAAAAAAACTATGAGGAAGAATCTAGAAGAGCCATGAAATTTTCTAGAAGAAGAGACGTAGTCGACCGGAAGGAGAGAACATGAGGAGGACAAGATCAATATCACAAAGCTGGGGATTGTTTTCTTTATGTAGAAGATTCTTCATTTTTCTATATGTATATGCTCCTATTTGCTAACAATCAATTTAAAAAATTTCATGTTGAACAGAAAATTAGTTGGAGTAGAGATACATTGGAAAATCCAATTGATGAAAATATCCGGGACATCAATAGCTTTAAGCGCAGAGACAATGAAGTCCCATCTTACAGTGTCAAATGCTTTTCTTAGATCCACCTTAAGCATACCTCTTGACTCAATATTCTTTCTGTTATAACCATGCACGATCTCAGTGGCAAGAAGAACATTCTCAGCAAGTAATCTACCCGGAAGAAAAGCAGACTGGGCTGAAGAAATAACTCGGGAAAGCAGACTCTTCAGCCTGGAGGAAAGCAGCTTAGCAATTACCTTGTATAAGGTGTTTAAGCACGAGATTGGTCTAAAATCAGTGGTCTTTGAAGCATTGACCACTTTTGTTTTTATTCTTTTTTGCCAAGATTACTCTACTTTTAGGTTACATTTTTTGTATTCCTTCAACTTCATTTCTAATGATATTTACAAGTTAGCAAAAAAAAAAAAAAAAAAAAAAATTAGTTAATAGTAGTAATAGTTAGTGAAGAAAAGATAATGTATACATTAAGAGAAAGCAAAAATATATACCAAATGTGTTATTTATATGATCTTGTATTTTTGGGTATATTATAATTTTTTATTAACTATGTTTGATGGCATATTTGTAAATGTTGTAATGATGTAATTTAGGATATATTACATACTTTTATATCACAAAAGTTTTTTTAAAAACATAACAAAACATCCACTCAAAACAGAAAAAAAAAAAACAAAATTAGATTAACTAGTATTTTTTTGTTGTTGTTTATAAATTGTCTCACGACTTTTGTTGACCAAGTGGATAAGTTTTTTTCATCCCATCTAGAACCTAGAACCATAAATACGAATAGAAGCTACAAAAAAAAAGCTATATGAACACTGCTCAAAATATATGCACATTAATGTTTTGTATGCTTAGTGATGAAGTGGATCTTAATATTTCAAAAAATAGCAGTATCTATTTTGGAAGTGAAAATAGATGTGGGTTGGAGTAGATTTTATTCTACAATAGAGTTTAGAGGCAAAAATAGAGACGGGTTGGAGATTCTCTATGGTGTTATGCTTTCAAATTGTCGTAGCTGAACTTCAATACGGGAAAAATGACGTCTTACATGCCTGAAAACTCTGCAACATAGGTGGTCAAAACATGAAGGGCATGTTTCCAACTCTTGTACAGTTTCTTTGGAAGCCATGGTCTCATCAATTACGTTGAGTGCCAGAGGGAGACCACAACACCTCTCAGCAACCTGTTATACGAGGTTGAGAATATGTGCATCACTTTGAAGAGTTCGTTCTCCGACATTCTTTCGGGACAACTCAAAAGCCTTGTCCGGTGCCAAGCATTGGACATGGATAGGGTCTCGCACTCCCATACGGACACAAACAAACAAGGAGCGAGTGGTGAAGGCTATCTTGCATTTGTTTTCTGTGGTGGGAACATGACCTCATATCTCAGCTAGATCGACTTTGGTCTAAATGTTATCTAGAAACAGAATAAATCTTCTTGTCCTTAGAAGATTGTAAATCAAGATGGATTTCTCTCTTTCCTATCTTGAGAGTCACTAGCTCCTCTCCAAATAATCCTAATTTGGCACTAATGTTGTCTATAATATTATGCAAGTTTGAGCAAAACATAGGTAGAAAGGAAAATACGATTCAAGTTGTTTTTACGTATTATATTTTTTACCTATGTTTTGCTTATGTTTTGCTCAAACTTGCATAATATTATAGATAACATTATAGACAATGTAGTTTTTAATTTGTTAAGAATTTTTGTTTTTTAGAAACCAAATTTATACAATAAGATATAACTGAAAAAACCATATAGTTGTATACAATATTAGAAGATAATAAATAAAAATAGAGGGATCCTAATCTAGTGCAGATATAAATAATTTCGGTGTATGTTTTATGAGTAAATAGAATTGCTAAAAAAAGGAGAAAATGTTTAGTTGTTTACAATGGTTTCTTAAACCCACGAGGATACGTCCAATGACTACATTACCCACCTTATCGTTTCTTTTTGGGATTTGTGCTTTCGACTGGTATGAAACTTCAGTTAGCTTGGTTAGTCAGACTTTTAAACTTTTGTGTTGTGCGTTTCTATTTTTCTATCAGAGACGGTAGAAATTGAAACCTTCAGTGATTCAAAGTTGTTTTCAGTTTCTGTGTTCTACACGACCACTCTTGTTTGCCTCAGAAACTTCAATTTTTTAAATTTTCGATGTGCTTCACAGATTCTGTCTTTATTCCCTGCGACCACTCGATTGTGCACTTTTTTTTTTTGAATGAACCAAAAGCAGAACCATAAATATTAATGTGCATGTGGAATTCCAAAACAATTTGGTCAATCTAAACACCAAGAAGATCTCAGAATCACAGCCCTGCAGAAACAAAGACAGATGATTCGTAATCACAAACCGTTGATCATTTCTTGTTTTGGCACAGATTGAGAGAACATTTTCTTGAGTCTACAAACCTTCAAAGGAGAAGCAAACTTCAGGTAGAGGTGTACTGATGATCTCTAAAGCAAAGTATATCGAGCAAAGTGAATAGCGGGCACTGGCTATAGTGTTGTACTGAATAATGTCAAATGCATTCCAAAGTTGTCAGGAAATCTTCTTAGGATATCAACCTTGAGTAAGGGGATATAATGTGTGGTTACCGGTAGAAAGAAATGTTTCTTTCAATGAGGACTTGAAGAATTAAAGTTCAAACACAAGTACAAGCTCAAAGACTGAAGAGAATAATTATCAAGAGTTACTGAATATAACTTCGAACCTCAATGTGAACTACGTCAAGGTGGAGTTACTGACACGTGTGACACAGAAAAACAAGCTCATGTTAATTCAGATACTGAGACAACTGATGTCTGACCCTGGATTGAATCCAGTGGATTCTACAGGCTAGCTAGAGATAGAGAAAGAAGGGATCGGAAATGAATAGTTTGCACTATACCAAAAGTGCAAAAGTGACCTAATACTCTGTAACTCTCCTCGTGTAAGCTAGCAAAACCACTCAGAACATTAAAAATACATAATCACTTGAGAAACCTTATGAAGTAATCATTTCTCCTCCTGAAGCCAAAAAAAGATCTAATGATAGAATATTACATTACCTGTAGAGACAAGACTCCACCTGAAACAAGACCTTTTCAACCTTGACTTGATTTCTTCAAACTTAGCTTCACTCATTGAGGTACTATATACTTTGCAATCACTTTGATTCACACACAGGCTATGTAATAGAATGATTGACTGCTGCTTCTTACTTGAAAAAAAATAAGACCATGGACATGTATTTCTCACCATTTTGCAGCCACTTAAGCCGATTTTGTTCCACCAAATTGATCAGGCTTTTGATGCCTGCGTCAGCACGACTTTTGATTACCATAAACTGCTACAGTCTGAGACTACTCGCCTGATTAAGAAGGCATATCCAACAAGTTCTTTTCGTAAAATTGACCATCACATAACATATCTCATTTCAACAGTAACATAAATAAACACTACAAATAAAAAAATGGCATCAGAATCGAAATCGATCAAGCAAGAAGCAAAATGGCATTGAATCTTCCATTCTTTCATTTATCCTCCAACTGATGATCCTGCAAAGCAAACACACTAAGCTAATCAGAGAGGGTTAATCTGGACTCTCTATATATATATATGCACACATTCTTCTCCAAAACCCAGAAGGAAAATAAACAAACTGGACAAAAATGTGTCGAGGACATACCACGCTCTGCTGCAAATCCACCAACAGTGCCACTGCTTTTTGTAATTCCTTCTTGCTACATAAGCCGGCCAGCATACTGTGGAAAGTGATGTTATTTGGAGCCACACCACTAGAAATCATCTCATTGAGAAGGTTTTGAGCGGCATTAAGATCACCCATTTGACAAAACCCATGAATCAAAGTAGTGTAAGTAACTGTAGTAGCAACTATTCCTCTTCGATGCATCTCGCAGAAAATCTCCATTCCATTGTCAACCCTTTTAGCCTTACAATAGCCATTGATGAGGGTGGTAAAATTGACTACATTTGGAGAGCAGCCCTTGCTAGCCATCGAATCTAACATGCGCTTTGCGTCATCTAGACGATCCTGCTTGCAAAATCCCTCGATCATCGAATTATATGTGATTGTATTAGGAAATATACCTCTACGAAGCATCTCACCATATAATTCTTCAGCCTCAAAGAACTTCCCTTGCTTGACAAATGCATTGATCAATGCATTGAAAGTTACAACATTAGGATATATTTGCCTTTCAATCATATCACGCAACAATTGCTTGGCATCACTCCATCTACCAGAACTACAACAAGCGTCTATCATACAGTTGTAGGTATGAACATTGGGAAATATTCCTTTGTCATGCATTTCAGTGAAAAGATTTTGAGCATCGATATGATGCCCGTCTTTGCAAAGACGATCAATGATGGCACTATAGATGACAACATCAGCTTTGATGTGGTTTTCTTCCATCTTCCTAAGCAGATTCAAGGCCGAGTCAGTGTCACCCATCTTACACATTCCATTGACAATTGTTCCGTAAGTAACTACGTCAGGTTGATGACCATTTTCAACCATCCGATCAACAAGAGCTAGTGCTTGGAGAACTCGACCCTCACGGCAAAGACCGTTCATCAGTGTGGTAAACGTTACGACATCGGGTGGACATCCAGTTTCAACCATTTGATCAAATAAAGCCACTGCTTCAGAGATCCTATCTTCGAGACATAACCTGTGGAGCAGCGTGCTAAACGAAACAACATTGGGCTGGAAACCAAGTTTGGTGATCTTGCCAAATGTAGATAAAGCAAAAGACAACATATGGCAGTCGCAGAAACACTTAATCAGAATAGTGAAGCTGTAGATATTAAGTGGAATCAATCGCAATTCCATCATCTTATGGAGGGAAATCACAACATCGGGACGATTCATTCTGACGAAGACACCCATTAATTTACAGAAATCAATTGCTGAATACAAGGGACGAGATCTAACCATATCATCGAACAAATCAATGGCATCATCTAAGCTTTTGATATAATGAAACCCATTTCTCAATTTCAAACTCTCTCCTTCAAAAGTTCCTTTGCGACCACTGCAATGGACTGGCAAAGAAGGTAGACGCTTTCTAATTGTACCTTTCTGGGTGACGCGACGATGAATCAATCTCATGCTGGTCAATCTAGCAGCAACATTAGCAGAAGAAGATTCCGATCTACAAACCCTAGCCAACATTTTAGTTTCGCCTGATTTTGTTCTTTCTCGATCTATAAACCTCTAACTCTGACTATGGAGCTTACGAGAGTGAGTGAGTACCACAAAACGACGACCGGTTTGATTGGATTGGCACAATGACCGGTTTAATTTAATTGGATTGATTCGGTGACCGGTTCAGATAGACTCATTCTATTTCCCCATTCAGTACACAACCACAGAGAAACATTACCAAACAAGTTTTGTAGACTCAAGAAATGAAAAAATCTTACCAAAACAAGTTCTTGAAAAGAATAATCAAAAATCTCAGGAGTTTTTGAAATCATTAGAAACAATCTGAACACAAGAATAATAATAAGTAACTCTTTGAACAAAAATACCCTTTCAAATGGAAACTCAACATTTTGTTCCCAAGGCTCAAATCAAACAGTAACACACAATGGTTTCTTCTCTTAGTATGATGCTTCAGAGTTTTTCCAGCCTCCATAGGACTCTTCGTCGATACCCCTGCTTCGGTTTTCCTAACAAAACGCCACCAGAATAACACATTGTTCTTCAAATTCTACTTAAAACATTTAAAACCAAATCAAGAAACAATGCAAGATGTTTTATACCGAGGGCTTGAAGGAGAGCGCGATCCAAATCTCGCCTTTGTACTCTTCATCTTTCACCACATTGTATGCAGTTGGTGGAATACTTCCTTCCACGAAAACCGGCTCCAATGGAATACTGCATTGTTTCATAACATATCTCCTTGATTAGGTTCTAAATCTATCAATTGGGAATCTAAAAAGATATTGTTTGAGGAACTTACGTTGCTTCACCAACCGCATCATCCTCAGTGCCGACATCTTTGTCGAAGATTTTCGCTTTTAACTCTGTAGTTCCTTCAGAGACAGTGAAGATAAATGTCTCATTCCATTCAGGAGTAGTGCCCATCCCTGCAAGAATTCATGATTCTTCTTCTCAACTCTAGA
Organism: Arabidopsis suecica; assembly: GCA_019202805.1. Taxonomy (NCBI): domain Eukaryota; kingdom Viridiplantae; phylum Streptophyta; class Magnoliopsida; order Brassicales; family Brassicaceae; genus Arabidopsis; species Arabidopsis suecica. The sequence goes on from CM032906.1 coordinate 810,330, forward strand.
AAAGCACAAAGACCGATCTTTTTCTTGCACAAGCAAAAGAATCAAAATAAAAACCATTGATCTTGATTGAAAAATTACCTTCTGCAACACTGCTCTTCTGATCTTGAGTCCGACAAGTGAGTTGCACATAAGGATCCATGTTATCTATATATAAACCGCACAATAAGTCAACGAATATGCAAATCGATTTTATATATTCACAAGGCTAATGTTACAATAAAACAAGCGTATATCTTTTGATGTTAATCAAGAAACAGATTTACATGTCCATAACCAAAAATTAGACTAGATCATTATAATAAAATAGGATTAGAAGAAGATCAAGACGAATTTGAATCTATGATCAAACTTTCACAAATATTTTAAGATCTCCACTAATATCAGTTATTTTTTCAGATATGAATCAAAATCCGATTCATAAAATGAATTCACATATTTTACAAACAGAGAATTCTGATCGTTCTAGTCAACAACATCAGATAGGCACCAAAATTGTGAATCTTTGATCCAAAAGTCAAAGGACATATATACATTCACAGATTCAACACATTTTGGACAATACCCATCAACAAAAATCAAAAGGGTTCTAAGGATTTCTGAAAAAAAAATAGATTTTTAAGGGAAAAAAGAACAAAAAGCTTACTCAGAAAATCTGCGTCCTCGAGACCTTTGGCGCTGACAAGAACAACTTCAAGAGTTCCATGAGGCATTTTCTTTTTTGTTATTTCTCTTGTGATCTTTTTGTTTTTTTCTCAGAGGAAATATGAAGATTCAGATCCCAAGAGAGAGATGCGAGGCTTTTGTCTGATTTGTTCGATCGTTTTGAGCACGACAATATGAATATAATGGGAATTTAGGACATCGCTGTAGCGCGTGGGCGCGTGTAACTAACGCTCTGTGCCAGCTTTTCGCCTTTTATTTTCCTTAATTAGAGTAATGACCAATGAGAAATAGTTGTTCTTCTTTGAAAAATAGTTAGACGATTAATACGTTCAAAATTTGGGTCAAACTTTATGACATTGTTACAGTCTTACAAATGTTAATTATCTATTGAGTAGGTGACAGTAAGGATTTATAATTTTCTTTCCTCATGTGAAATTACAAATTAATCTATTGTTATTATTTTTTAAATTAGGTTTATTAAAAAATTTAAAAAATTGATTTATTAAGATTTTTTCCTCTACTAGCACTATTTATATGTTAGTAATACTGTATATGACTTTGATATGCCAATCCCAATCTAATCTTTATGACAGAATCTCTTAAATATGCCGTTACGTATATTTTCATATATTGCAATAAAAATTAATAAATGTTGCAGAAAACTTTACAAGTTGTTCAATTAATTTTTTTTTTTTCATTTTAACTTTCATAAATTTAGATTGATTTTATATAATAAGAATAAATAGAAGACACTTTCCATCTTCTTGATATACATATTTTTTTTGTCAGCCATCTCCTTAATAATAATTAAATAAATAATACGATTGTACTCTTTGGTTCTTTGGGACAAACAAACAAGCTTATGAAAATGATTACTGTAAAGTAAATTGGGAACATAAACATAGCACTAATCTTCTAATGAAATATTCATCGATAGTATGAATATAAAAATAAGTAAATTGACTCATTGGCGATGATATGAAATTAATAACCTAATTTCTTATTTGCGTAATATGAATTGTCAACACAATAAAGTCACTGATAAAAAGTTAACGATATCAAAGTAGTTCTTGTACTTGAACCAAACATCAGCAAAACCATACCTTGAAATCAATCTGCAAAAAAAAAGTAAGAGAACATCATTTGATACATAAATGAATCTAAAAATCAAATATTTAACCCAAAAGTAACGGAAAAAAAAAATCCATGAAACAAAACAGAGACGTTAGAATTGTAAACAAAACTCTGTTCACAATAAACAGCTAACTAATTTTATCTTTTGTCTCTTCACATTTCTTGTGGGATCTTTATCACTTTTGATTACTAACATAAGTTGAATAGAATTCTATAGTTCTACTAAACAACAGACCTAATTACGTTCCAAAAACAAAAGTATTGTCCCATTCTTGCCTAAAAAGCAATCGGTCTAAAAAAAGCTTTGCGCTAAAGAGTAGAACAATTCATGAATTCAGATAAATAAATAGTACCTTAAAGTTCACTGATTAGTAATGGCCTTGATCATCAACATGTCTCTTGAAATAAGCAGCAAGCTTATCAAGATCTCCAAACATTCTTTTCCGGAACTTGAATCCCTTTGGATATAAACCGATATACTCATGGTGCGGATTTGCGGATCGTATGTAAGACAATATAAAGCTCCCTGGATGTTCATGCGAAACACCAAAACTGTAAACTACCATATTCGGATTTACAACCTTCTCAACCCGAAGAAGATCATCTATTTCCGACTTTGTCCCAGTCCGAAATTTGCGGTAATTGAGCATTTTCATAAGATGAGTTACCAAAGGATCAACATACCGATCCATTACCTGAAATTTTTTATAACGAGCAAGTATTTTCACTTGTATATCAAAACTGAAATTTATAAGAATATAAAGACGAACCTCATCTAGATCCTCGAAGGTTTCATTCCCAATTTTCAATGTTTTACCAATACGTTGTAAGCTCACTATGTCCTTGTTCTCCTTCTCACCTTCGATTATCTCCTTGTTAGCATACACATTATCGAAAATCTTGATCATTAAACTCAGATGATTCAGTCCTCGTGAGCTTGGACGAACAATGCTTTCTCCACTATTCTTATCAGACAAATACTCTGTTGCTTGCTCAGCAGTGATGTTCTGAAACCGAGGATGAACAATCATCCTAGACTTAAACTGCTTCTTTTCTTTAGGAGCTTTCTCTTTCTCTATCCGAACACTGTTTCGTTCCTCCTCGTGGTAATAATCATCGACATCTTCGAGATTCCTGTGCTTTCTCATTTCGCTTTCTTTGCAGACAAGTAACACATGATACCTTTGCTTTAGAATCGATTTGATCTTGCAAGTAACGATATCGCCTTCACACAGTTTGTTAGACAAATAAACAATATCTCTACCATCATCTGAGTAATCTTCCTTCAAGAGAATCCCAGGTAATCCACAATCTAATACACATTTGGCTTTACCACTTGTTACTTTCTTAACAGTGGCCTGCACAATTCTCCCTTCACCAATAGTTTCTTTGGTTTCACCAGAAATCATATAAAACTCTTCATCTGGATCAACCTCTTTAAACAGACTTCGCCAATCCTGAAAACCACAGCTTAATTCTCTCAAGATAAGACTATAAGTTTCCTTCTTATTCTCTTGGTTCTTGCTTCTCAAATACTCATCAAGAACGATTATCTTCAAAGAAGCTGGCTCATCTCTCACATACTCTATCGCCATCTCTATTGCATCATCCTCATCATCTCTAACAATATCATGAGTATAAACATCTTTCGCCAATTCTTGCGCAAGACCGTATGATTCAGGATGTATTCTAGTGTCATCCAACAGATCAATTAATTGGCTGCTACTACAAGCCAACCCGCTCCTACGAATCCGCAAGAAACCAGCTGCATTTACGAAAACTTTTTTACCAATCCCATGATTTATCAGTTCCTTGCGGACAAATATCGAACCAGCTCTAACAAGAGACCTCTGCAAAGATGCAGCTTTCCTAGGACCAAGCCCTGAAACAAACTGTAAAGGAGCAAAAAGCCATTCATGGCTCGCAGCCAGATTAATGTCGATTCCAACTTGATTTGTTATGTCAACCATAACTTGTTCAACCATCTCATACTTCTCATCTGGATCAAGAAAATCTTGCAAAGAATGTAGCTTCCAAGACAAAATATCTTTACCTGGACCGCATAAGGTTGAGATCATTGCTAATGGATTCTGGAGATAACGTCCAAGCGCAACTGCGCGTTTCACGATCCTTGCCTGTTGAGGTAGTTGTTCTCTTGAGATTCTAGAATTTTCGTATAGCCTAGATAGAGATTCATCCGCATAAACCAATTGAAAGTCATCAACATCAGAATGCAGTTCTTCCGCCATTTGGAATATAACCTCATAAATCTCACGCTTCAGACGTACACAACTCAAATTTACAGCTGCTAAAGCCACAACATTTGGTTGATGGTCTCTTATAAACTTTCGAAGACGATCTTGATCCTTCCTTTTACGTTTCTGGTCATTTACATCCTGAGACCGCGATGCAATGGATCCTGCGTAAAGCACATCAACCAGCTCTCCCGATGAATCAAGAATCACAAATGTAGTTTCTGGATTTCCAGGTCCCCAACAACAAGCTAGGACCCTCGGCGCAGCTTCCTCATCCGAGGTATTATTATTATTCCTTCGATATGGCCCTGAAGACACTTTGTTCCATAAAACCTGTCCATACTCTGAAAGCAACCGAGTCTTCGCTCTGCTAGTTAGCAAGGATCTTGCTTCTTTCTCCATTGACGGCAAAAGAAAACCGTGAACCGCGTCCTCCAGTATCAATTTCCTCTGCTCATTCCAGAGTTGAGCATACTTACTAACACCAACACTTAGATAGTGTTCACTGCATTCACTAATTATCCTATTCATCTGATTCTCAGGCAGCTTGAAAGTTACTTGAAGAAGCTTCTCTTCTTCTGCTTTCTGAATGAGAAGCCATTGTGTACCTTCAAACTTTCTCAATGGCTTTTCGCGTAACCACTTAACCGCAGAAAACCGATGGAAAGAATCTATAACCACATTCCCATCTGCTGTTGGACTCGTTGAGACTACTGCATCCTCCATATAAATCCCGCGAACATACTTTTTAATCAATGGCTCGCAGCTTATCTCAACCGCAGCCATATGCCGTGCGCCTTTAAGAACAACTTGAGGATCTTCAAACATTGCACATTTATAGTACAATGCCATCTCCTCTGGTGTTTTCTTTGCATCTTCAAGCTCATCAACAAAAACTTTCTCAAGAGACAACGCAAATCCCAATTGCTCAGCGCTATAACCAAACTTGTTTGCAAATTCCCGGATTCCAAATTTGCTACAGATGCTATAATGCGATTTCCTATTCGGCCTCTTATACTGTCCTTCATCGATCTCACAATGAGGAAAATGCAAGTTGAACTTTGAGTCTACATCATCAACTTCTCTCTCTGTCTCCGCGACTTTAAGAGACTTCATAACCGATTCAAAAAGACTATTATTCAGATCAGACCTGCAGGTTTCTTCTTCAAAACGTTTGGTAAAGTAACCAAACAACGCGGTTTTCCTTTTCCGAAGAAGAAGCCACTTTCTATCCAAATCTTGAATCATCCACAAGACTTTATTCCACTTGGTCTCAAGCTTCTTGAGAAGATTGAAATCACTACCATCATCATCAGAACTGTCCAACAAACTCCGACACTGCTCCTTCCGGTACATAGCTATAAACGGTATCTCTAACTTCTGCACATGAGACATCTCCAAAAATCTCACAATGTCATCTTTGTTAACCAAAAAACTTGGACCATGTTCTTGAACCAATCGAGCATAAATCCAGTTGCTCTCTTCTTCAATGCTAATATCATCAACGCGAGCGTTTCCAGTGACTTCTTCGAATATCTGCATTCTCTCAGGAACATCAAGCTTCCTAATTTCATCATCTTTCTCTGTCATATACTTCTCAGAGAGAACAATTGGTTCAAACTCATCTTCTAACTTTCTTTCGATATTTTCGCTATACGCTAAATCCTTTCTCCGAAGTTTCAACAATTCTTCAGGATCACCAAATATATCATTAGCGTTAGCGTATCGTAAAGCGTTGGAATCAGTTCCTTGCTTGAATTTCTTTATCTTCCTCCTCCATCCATGATCACCAGGAACATCCTCATCTACAATGAAGTGACTCAAATCATCATCATCATCCTCATTGATCTTATCTTCTTCCTCTTCCTCTGAAGATTTCTTCAAACGTTTATACTTGTTTCTTTGGAAATCGACGTTGTTATCTTCTAGAAGAAGATAATCATCTTCGTGAAGACTAAAGGCTTCGTCTTTCTTCCTTCGATTTCTACTCTTTTTCTCATTACAATGTCTCTGTTCTTCGTCTTCTTCTTCTTCTTCTCCATCATCAGAACTATCCACTAAAAACCCATCTCCATACTCATACTGATCATCTTCATCATCGTCCTCTTCATCATCGTTGTCTCTATTCTCGACTGGATCGTCGTGAATCTGTGGCTCTGTGTCAAAAACATAGTCGAATCTTCAGAGAAAAAGAAAAAACAGAGAATTAGGGATTTTACAAGCAGAGCTTTTTATGTACCTTCGTTGATCCTATTCATGATTAGGTTAATATATTTAGCTATATGAAATCGATGAAGGTGGTGATCAACCCTAAAAACTCTGTGATCGTGAAGATAGTAACAATTTGATTCTGATTTTTGCGAGGAGAAACAAAGAAGAAGGCTTTTGTAGTTCTAGGGTTCACAAAAGCATTAAGAGGCTACTAATTGCAGTTTTGAAACATTTCTTTAAAAAATAAAAATTATGGATCTCTTTGTAGCTAATATTTAATAAATATTATTATATTAAAATATATAAAATTCCTAATTCAATAATCTAAAAATATTTGTATTTGAATTTATTTTCGATTTATTAAAAGATTTATTTTCCATATTTATACAATCTTCTTTTGATAATTTCTTATCACATTTGTTGACAGAGGGCTTTAATTTAAGCCTAGCCTAGTTATTAAGAACATGTGCAGTGGTGAGAGATTCAAATGAGTCTCTCATAATATAATATTACTAGGTCCCGACCCGCACGTACGTGCGGGGTTTTATATTTTGAAATATGCGGGTTGAATATGTGTTGTATAACATATAGTGAAAACGGATATAACATATAGTGTTGTATAACGTACGTGCGGGGTTTTTTTGTTTGATTGGTTAAAAAGATTGGAAAGAAAAATTAGTAAGAATTTAGTAATTTTGATTGGTGAATGATTGGATATTTTTGTTTTGTTTCGTTGAATTATTGAGAATGTTGCAAAATTGGTTGTAATATTTGTGAAACCAAATTATTATTTTTATTTATATTGTATATTTTTATTTCCTAAACTATAAAATTATTTGTTTGGTTAAATAAAATTATTGTTTGTAATTTGATGCAATTTTCATAAATATAAATGATTATTTAACAGATAAAGGCCCATGAATGATTCACCTTTTAATTTGGATTGGGCTGAAATTTTGATAACTCATTAAGTACCCCGATCCATGGTTTTGTTTTGTTTTTTTAATTCAGAATGTAATGTTTTATTTTCTTTTTTGGACAGATATTATCGAGACATAGTTTGTCTTATCGTCTTCAAACTAATGAAACCCTAAAAATCAGAAGTTTTTGCGATTTCTCAATCAATGTCAGAAGTTTCGATCGTCAATCGAGTACGTCTCCGTATATCAAATTTCCATATCAGATTCGGGATTTCTTTAAAGAGGTAAGGATTTTAGAGATTTTTCTTCAATCAATCTATTTTTATAATGTATCGATTCATTTTACAGTCTTTGTAATTCTGTGTTTCAACAGAGATCTTGGGCTATCACTGTGATTACGAACTTGCATGAGTAAGTATTTTCAATTATATTTATGTTTAGATCAGAAATTGATTGTCTATAATTTTTGTGTTTAACCGGGTAACTCAATCTATTATCAAAATCGTCTATGCGTTGGAGTTAACAGAGGCTATAATAATATTTTGTATAGATTTATACAATAGAGTTTGTATAATTCCTCCAAACCACCTATATGATTGTTATTTTGATTAGTGAGTGCTTAAAATGTTTTGAAAATATATCATACGGATATTATGTAATGTTTCTTCTTCTGAATGCAGGACACCATCAGAGTCTTCTTGAATGGTTTGACAACATGTACTGTTTGATGTTCTTCTTCCCTTTGCAACATAATTGGTAAACCTCAAAGTGTTTCTTGAATTGGTAAGTTTAATACCCTTAGTAGCTTCAGCAAACAAAAATGATCTATCAGTTATCTACAATTAATACTTTATAAATGCTAAGACATTGTTATTGACATTAAATGTATACCTTGTTTGCTGTTAACAGATGGAGGACTGAACTTTTTCACATTGTTTCCTGTTGGGATTTGTGGATTGATAGGAGTCTGATTAACCTCACTGTGAAGATGTGGTGTGTTTATAATATTCTGCAACTCTTGAAAAGGTCTTCTCTGTGTCCTAGCATTTTTTTTGCTGATCTTATAGTTGTATTAGAAGTAACTGTTGATTCATCACCTATAGCAATTTTCAGAATTTTTAGTTTGCTTCTTATATAGTTATAATATATTCCAATATAAAATATTCACATACCTTTTGTTTCCTCTGGCATATATGCAGAAGAAGAAGGAAAAGTTACTGTCTGAGGAGTCTGAGGAGATTTTTCCTGTGAAGGTTTGTTACCTATTCCAACCATCAATCGATTAAAAATTCCCTGTACTTGCACCTCATTCATATCATGTTGGTTCTGAATATTAGGATTAATATTTTCATCAATCTGTTGAGACCTAGAACGCTTAGGTGTTGGTGTCTGCAAAAGATTGTTACTTGCTTTGCTTGTTTCATTTGTTCTTCTCTTCATTCTGATAATGAACAGATAAAAAAGGTTAGAAAATAACGACTAACGATAAACATACTTGTATAAGAGCAAGACTGACCTTTTAGATGGTTGACAGCTATTTAATCGAGTATGAGAAGACTAAGAATGAATGTATAAGAGTGATTGTTATGTAATCACTCTAAAAAATCGAAACAACCATATTTAGTGTGTTAGCATTTAACTGAAAAGATTATAATTAGATAGCATATATTTATTTTTCCATATTTTAAAGAAAATCAACTTGATTGGATATTTTGTTTATTGTTAGAATCTACTTGATTGGTTCATTTTTCCGTTTGTTATGTCATGTTTGTAGAGAATTAAGTTAATCCATAACAACTCTATCTTTTAATATCGTGAAATCTATATTGCTATGTGGACTCTATTCAAAAATTATTAGGAGAGGATAGATATTCTAATATTAGAACTATATATAGTACTCACTCTATAGTTTTTGCTTTAAAAATTTCTGTACTCACTGAATGTTAGTTTCATTTATGTTAAATTACACTCTTTTTCATGCCTGCAGATACAGCTAGCAAAGTGGAGGTTATTTGTAAAGTCAACTTGAGATTTGCAGATATAAGGTTAGTATATGCTATTCTCTGTAATTTTTTGTTTTGTCAAAAACTGATTAATGGTAGTTTTCATGCACGTAGAGTAACAAAATTGGTTGAAACTTATATTTCTTTATTCAATGAAATGAGAGTAACTGAAATGTAAATAGAAATTGGTTTAGAAAATAACTTATAAGAAGTTTAACAACTTGAAAAAAATGCAAAAACTTAAAATAAAATCTGAAAGTAACTGAAATGCAAATAGAAATTGGTAAAGAAAAAAACTTAAGAAGTTTGACAACTTGAAACAAATGCAAAAAAAGAAAATAAGAAGCTTCAACCAAATCCCTACATTATTCCCAGCCAGCACAACTTAATTCTTGCCACCTTCAATCTCTTCCTACTCAAAGTCACCAAGAATGGAAGAGACACATGCCTTTTTAGTAGATGAACTTTGACCTTCAACGCCATCAGAAGTAGCATCCATACTTCGCTTTGACAAAGGAGTAGATGATGATGGACCCAAAGCTATAATATAATATGGTAAAGCTTATCTGAAATTACTTAGTGTCTCTGAGTTCAAACTCAAGTTTCTTTGTGACCTTGTTGTTAACATCATGAGTTTTCATTTCATTGAAACTAACAACCTGTCCAAGTACATCTGCAAAAGTAAGAGATTAGAAGATGTTAATATTAAAATAGACAAAGAATAATATAAACTAAAAGTAAGAGAGATATATTACCAATTAAGATGTTTTCATTCAATCCTCCTTCATCCAGAATATCTGGAAAGTTTGCCAAATCCAAATAAATGTCATCAGAAACAAAAGGAGTTCGAGTTATTACTGTTTTTTCCATCATGGATATTTTGAAACCATGTTTGGTTGCCCGGTATTTTCCTATTGATTTGGCTAGTGTAAACTTGTCGATAATTCGCCACTCTCCAGAGGTTATGAACCTCTGTAGTTTGTTCACTTGTTGCTTCTTAACAGTAGCATGGATCAAAGTACCCTGCAAAAAGGAAAAAAAATAACTCATGTTAAACATAGATTGAGAATGATGTATCCAAATCACGATTATTTAGAAAAAGAATGATATATTTACTTACAGATGTATCAGCAAGAATCATCTCCACTGTTTCCCCTGTGAATTGAGTGTATTGAGTCCACGAATGCACAATCTTAACTTGAATTCTCCATTGTGTTTTGAAAGGTTTGATTTCAGCAAGGTTGGTGAATGGTACAATAGCTGCCATTTTTTTTAGAGGGATTCGTGAAGAGAAAAGGTAAAACAATGAAAAGGTGAGTTCAATAGTAAACTAAACCCTATATTTATAGTACTGAAAGTCGTCTATAATTATTCTAGGGTTTAGAGATTTACGGGTAAGGTGATAAAAATCTTTTAAAATATTTAAGGTATATGCTTGATTATATGCGAATTTTTGAATTGTGTTTATGGTTTATTTGGTTGATTCTCGGGATTAATTTTAATTTGAAAAGATTTTTTCATTTAAAATATAAACTAACTAAGGAAATGTAATTTATCGTGTTAGTTTTGAGTTGATATAGGGAATATGCAGAATTGAGATCCCATAGATTTAGCGGTGATATTTTGCTCATTTACATCGCATTTATATTTTGAGTTGTTATAGAATGATTTTTTGTAGATATTGAATCTAAAATGGATATTTCAAGAATTTTTGAATTGTGTTTATGGTTTATTTGATTGATTCTCGGGATTAATTTTGATTTGAAAAGTTTTTTTCATTTAAAATATAAACTAAATATTAGTTAGTTTTTAGTCGATATATATGCGGGGTTGTTATAGAAATATCTGTTCAGAGAGATTGAAATTCTATATTTAGATTTGGTAGTTATGGTATATAGCATAAATGTATTGAATATATTTTTAATTTTCGTAACATAACAGTGTATTGGATCAGGGCTATTGTTAGGGCCTATTCTTCCGAAGCCCAATAGAACCATAAAACAATCAATTCAGGCTGCTAATAATAAAGACCCGAGATCCGACTATATGACCCAAGATCCGCGTCCCATTCCGAGTTATTTCTCTATTTTACCCTTTGCCGATTTTTGCAATGTATTCGTGTAATCAAAAAATACCAATGGCATCTCTTGTAATTATTTACACGGTTATATATTATCTAATCCTTCCCAATTAATAGAATAGATTATTTTGTGTGTACTTTATTATGAAAACATTTTACAGATTTTTTACTTCCATTGGTAAGTCTCTCACCAAAAGTCTCTTACCAATATAATAATTATTTTTTGCAAACAAAAATAATACAATATTATTATAGTTTATTATTTGTAATATAATTTACCCTGAAAATATATTTTAGGTAAAAGCATGAAAAAAAAAAAAGACGTGAGAAACAAAGAAGGGAAGAAAGAGAGAAAAAATGGGAAATGTTTAGATGTGTGAAAAAATGAAGAGATGGAGTCTCTATATATAGGGAATAATTTTTTTTTTGGTCAACAAAATAAAATATTATAAGATATAATTTTATAACTATCAAAATATATTTTAAACTTTTCAAATCTCAGATATTTTTAGTAATTAATTTGAAATGTGTTTTAACAAAAATAATATTAAATTATTATTATTATAATTTTAACTAGTATTATTTAAAATAATATTAATATATAATTAAAAAAATCATGCATAATGGAACTTGTTAAATAGGTAATTTTATTTTAAGATTTATAAAAAAAAAAGTAAAAAAAAATAATAACATATAAACTATATAATTAATTTTTAAACTATTAGATATTTGATTTATCCTAATAAAATTTAAACCATTCACAAGATGACATGTGTCCCATATAAGTGGCTCTCATGAGGTTGTCAGAGTCCCTCATATGAGAATCGAATCTCATGCACTTTTTAGCAAACACATTAATTTAATATTTTTTTATTGTTTTTAATTGTGAGAGACTTATGGAGAACCTACCACTAATCATGCTCTAAGGCGCTTAACGGTGCCAAAAAGAATGTTATTCTATTATATTAATGATTTTTAATTTAAAGGTTAGGTTATTTTCTTACACATTAGAATAATTAGAGGTTAATTCTGTTTACGAAAAATGAGAAAAAAAAAATGGAAAAACCAAACGGACTGAAATCACAGAGTATGCATAGGCAGTTATTATTATTGTGTTCAGATTGGCTATAATGATTCAAAACGTTTCATCTGAACCGGTCAAAGAATCCATCCAATTAAATTAAACCGGTCATTGTGCTAATCCAATTAAAATTAAACCGGTTATTGTTCCAATCCAACTAAACCGGTCGTCGTTTTGTGGTACTCACTCACTCTCGTTAGCTCCATTGTCAGAGTTAGGTTTGTAGATCAGGAAAGATCAAAATCAGGCGAAAGTAAAATGTTGGCTAGGGTTTGTAGATCGGAATCTTCTTCTGCAAGATTGATCAGCACGAGATTGATTTATCGTCGCGTCGCCGAGAAAGGTACAATTAGAAAGCGTCTACCTTCTTTGCCAGTCCATTGCAGTGGTCGCAAAGGAACTTTTGAAGGAGAGAGTTTGAAACTGCAAAGTGGGTTTCATTATATCAAAAGCTTGGAGGATGCGATTGGTCTGTTCGAAGATATGGTTAGATCTCGTCCCTTGTATTCAGCAATTGATTTCAATAAACTAATTGGTGTCTTCGTGAAGATGGATCGACCCGATGTTTCGATTTCTCTGTATCAGAAGATGGAAATACGGAGGATTCCACTTGATATCTACAGCTTCAATATTCTCATAAAGTGTTTCTGCGAATGCCATAAGTTGTCATTTGCTTTGTCTACATTCGGGAAGATCACTAAACTTGGTTTCCAGCCCGATATTGTTACGTTTAACACGCTGCTCCACGGGCTATGTCTCGAAGATCGGATTTCTGAAGCAGTGGCTTTATTTGATCATATGGTTGAAACTGGATGTACACCCGATGTCGTAACGTTTACCACGTTGATGAACGGTCTTTGCCGTGAGGGTCGAGTTCTCCAAGCAGTAGCTCTCGTTGATCGGATGGTAGAAAAAGGTCATCAACCTAACCTAGTTACTTACGGAACAATTGTCAATGGAATGTGTAAGATAAGTGACACTGACTCGGCCTTGAATCTGCTTAGGAAGATGGAGGAACGCCACATCAAAGCCAATGTTGTCATCTATAATGCCATCATTGATCGCCTTTGCAAAGACGGGCATCATATCGATGCTCGAAATCTTTTCACTGAAATGCATGACAAAGGAATTTTTCCCGATGTTCATACCTACAACTGTATGATAGACGCTTGTTGTAGTTCTGGTAGATGGATTGATGCCAAGCAATTGTTGCGTGATATGATTGAAAGGCAAATAAATCATGATGTTGTAACTTTCAACGCGTTAATCAACGCATTTGTCAAAGAAGGGAAGCTCGTTGAGGCTGAAAAATTATACGAGGAGATGCTTCGTAGGGGTATATTTCCTGATACAATCACTTATAACTCAATAATCGATGGATTTTGCAAACAGAATCGTCTAGATGATGCAAAGCGTATGTTTGATTCGATAGCTAGCAAGGGCTGCTCTCCCAACGTAGTTACTTGCAATACACTAATTAATGGCTATTGTAAGGCTAAAAGGGTTGACGATGGAATGGAGATTTTCTGCGAGATGCATCGAAGAGGAATAGTTGCTACAACAGTTACTTACAATACTTTGATTCATGGGTTTTGTCAAATAGGTGATCTTAATGCCGCTCAAGACCTTCTCAATGAGATGATTTCTAGTAGTGTGGCTCCAGATTACATCACTTTCCACGGTATGCTGGCCGGCTTATGCAGGAAGAAGGAACTACGAAAGGCAGTTGCAAAGTTGGTGGATTTGCAGCAGAGCGTGGTATGTCCTCGACACATTTTTGTCTAGTTTGTTGATTTTCCTTCTGGGTTTTGGAGAAGAATGTGATATATATATATATATATATCTAGCTTTGTCTACAGAGCTACTGAATGTACAAGTCAAATGTAAGATAGAGATTCCTGATTAACCCTCTCTAATTAGCTTAGTGTGGTTGCTTTGCAGGATCATCAGTTGGAGAATGAATGAAAGAATGGAAGGTTCAATGCCATTTTGCTTCTTGCTTGATCGATTTCGATTCTGATGTTCCACTTACACTTGTTAATTTTTTTTATTTGTCGTGTTTATTTATGTTACTATTGAATCGAGATATGTTATGTTATGGTCAATTTTACGAAAAGAACGTGTTGGATATACCTTCTTAATCTGGCGAGTAGTCTCAGACTGTAGCAGTTTATGGTCTTCAAAAGTCGTGCTGACGCTGGCATCAAAAGCCTGATCAATTTGGTGGAACAAAATCGGCTTAAGTGGCTGCAAAATGGTGAGAAATACATGTCCAAGGTCTTATTTTTTTTTCAAGTAAGAAGCAGCAGTGAATCATTCTATTACATAGTTTGTGTGTGAATCAAAGTGATTGCAAAGGATGTGTTACCTCAATGAGTGAAGCTAAGTTTGAAGAAATCAAGTCAAGGTTGAAAAGGTCTTGTTTCAGGTGGAGTCTTGTCTCTACAGGTAATGTAATATCCTATCATCAGATCTTTTTTTGGCTTCAGGTGGAGAAATGATTACTTCATAAGGTTTCTCGGGTGATTACATATTGTTAATGTTATGAGTGGTTTTACAAAGTATTAGGTCACTTTTGCGCTTTTGGTAAAGTGCAAACTATCCATTTCCGATCCCTTCTTTCTCCATCTCTAGCTAGCCTGTAGAATCCACTGGATTCAATCCAGGGTCAGACATCAGTTGTCTCAGTATCTGAATTAACATGAGCTTGTTTTTCTGAGTTACACGTATCAGTAACTCCACCTTGACGTAGCGAAGTTATATTCAGTGAACTCTTGATAATTATTCTCTTCAGTCTTTGAGAGCTTCACCGGACACAACAACGTGACATCGATTCCAACAAATTTCCCTACAGATTTGGCTCAATATGAATCTGTAACTGCAAAATCAACAAACTACATAGGTTTATAGCACTGTACACCTACACGTGTTTTTTTTTGCTCTGGTTAATCTGGTTTGTTAAGTTTTGTTGCTGTAAGAAATATATGAGCTGATGGGTGTTCTGTCAGGTACGTAAAAAAAAGAGTTCATGTGATCACGTTTAACTGTTGGAAACGAGACAGGTTCATGTCTGTGATGTTTTCAGTGTTTGGCTTAAGATTTGAGATAGGGTTTCGGTCATGGGAACTGGGAATTCTCAAAAAGAACATATAGTTTTTTTTATGTAACAGGAATTATCCATCATTCTCAAATGACTGATTCAAGCTCAGGATATAGCTAGCATCGGCACACTCAAACTGTTGCACTGATATGATAAAATGTGATGCAGAAACCAAGTTAAAGCAGATGGTTGTCTAAGTGGATGGTTGTTGCTGGTTACAGAAAAGCTTAGGCATGTAAGTAAGACTTGGAAGTCTGAAGCCTGCTCAATATGTCTCAGGACATTGACTTGGAAGTCTGAAGCCTGAAGCCTGAAGCATCCAATGTAGTGAAAGATGAAGAGTACAAAGGCGAGATTGGGTCGCGCTCTCCTTCAAGCCCTCGGTAACATCTTGCATTGTTTCTTGATTTGGTTTTTAAATGTTGAGTAGAATCTGAAGAACAATGTGTTCTTCTGATGGTGTTTGTTAGGAAAACCGAAGCAGGGGTATCGATGAGGAGTCCTATGGAGGCTGGAAAAACTCTGAAGCATCATACTAAGAGAAGAAACCATTGTGTGTTACTGTTTGATTTGAGTCTTGGGAACAAAATGTTGAGTTTCCATTTGAAAGGGTATTTTTGTTCAAAGAGTTAACTCATGAAAAATAGTGTCTTGAATTTTCAAACATTTTACTTTTGAAATCACACTCAACAAAATTGCTTTTGGTAAATGTATTTTTTTTTTGTCACAAGTCGTATTATTATAACATCACAAGCGTTACAAAAATATATTACAGTGGAGACATCCACTACATAACTGAGTTGTCTTATTAAAAAGTACAAACTTTAGATTATCACATGAAGATTGATAATCCCTGTTAAACTTTAACTTAAAAGAACAAAAGTTAGACTTTAAACTGATCCAAAAGTTGAAGAACATTAGATCAACTAAAGACTAAATTTTGCCTTAGTCAACAGTCTTAATCCTGTAAGAAGAAACCCTAGGAGCCAAAAAATTCCTTCTGTTGAACTTATAAAATTTAGAAAAAAATTCCTGACAGAAAGTGCAGAGTGAATTATCGTGTTTTTGGAGTATCTGAAATCCTTCATCCTTCTTATCTCTTTTGCGTTTCGAACATTCTCCAACTTCAAACTTTGAGGAGATTGGTGAATTGACTTCAGCGTCAGTACTTGGAGTGCAGTTAGATCCCTTTGAAGACTGCTTCTCGCTTGAATTATATTGAGGAATTGGCTATTGGTATATATTCAACAAAATTAGCTATTGGTATACAGTATTTCTTTATGAGAAATTCGTGAAGAAGTGTAGTAGAGTGGGCCTCAGAAGATGTTGTTCTGTGATTGGTTAAAACAATGTCCAAAAATAGAGAGATTCTGCAGAACATATGTTGGACCAAAAAGGCCCACTAGATCAGATGACAAGTGACACAAACTTCGTAGATATTAGTATAATAATCATTTCCACTAGATGACCAAAAAGGCAAAAACAATGTATTTGTTTTTTTTTTTTTTGATAATTAAAAACAATATTTGTTTGTTACACCGTTTATCTTTTGTCATCTTATGTTATGACATGTTGATATTTTAAAGAGTGATGTAACTATGTAAGTTTGTAACCCTCTATTTTCACATGCAAATTTTTAAAGCACGGTACCAATCAAGAATGCAAAACGTGTTGGTGGTCGAGGAGGCCGTGGTCATCACAATTAGTGTTTTCTAGTAACCTAGATTGCACTGCCCGGCCCTCTTTACTTCATCTTCTCATCCTTATGTTGTTATTCAGTTTCTCGATTAGGTGTAACACTAATCTCTTTGCTCTCTAAACTATAATCTAAACCACATGATCCAAAAAATTGTGGTCTTGTAACCTGACATTTTTCATTTTAATTTGAAGACTTTTTATCAAGTTATTTTACACTGAGAATCATTGTTCTATGTGGAGCTAGTCTAGTTACAAGTGAACACGAACGAATCTAATGAAATTGAGTTGGCACATCAACTTTAAAATACATTTATTTTTAAAGTATTTGAAATAGAAACCCCTGAAGTCGTGAACTCATCGCAATCAATAGACTCATCACTTATTTAGTCACTACTCACTAGTTATAATAACCTTTTTAATGTTGCTGGAAAACAAAGAAGCTGAAGCCTAGCTAGTTATAGTTTGAACAACAAACATATCAGAATCTGGGGCTTTGAGAACACCAAACAAACAAGGCAAATACTAGTAAGCATAGTACAAGTCCTCCTTATACAAGTATATATGAGCATCGGTCAACTGTCACAAGGGATTTTGTGTTCCTATGTCAATCTGAGGATATCATTAAAAACAAACATGAAAAAGATTCAGCAAAGTGAAAAAAACCTAAGATAGAAAAAGTTTCTCAAATACTTCTGACTTTTTGAAAGTTAAAATAAATAGCATAAATCATGCATATTTTCTAGAGGTGTGCATTTTAAATTTTTAACTGAACCGAACTACACCTACTAATATATTTTCTTTGTGTTTAGTTTCTTTAGAGAGGGTCTTGTCTACCTCTTGTGACATAACGAGACTCGGTCAATTATTACAAGAGCGCTTGTCTCACCACCGAGTATTGGACATTAGATAGCTCCTCTTTTGAATTGATCTCAACGTATAAGAAAACAAAGGAAAAATCTTCCAAAGAGAAAGAGGCAAATGTAAATAATTTATGCCTTTGCTACAAACCTATATATATGATTGATCCAAAAGCTGCCTTGTTATTACATAGAAACAATTACTTTTGCAAACGTACCATTTTCTCATGTTTCAGATCACAAAAGATGTACTTGGGCGGGTAATGATAAAAATAGAAGACCTTAGCTCGAAATTCTCTTGGCTGATCATACGAAGGATCCTTACCTTTGAAGGTAATGAAATACATTACGGCAGGAGTACCAGTAGTGAAAAGATTGGCTTTGATAACCTTGACAAATTCATATCTTGTATTCTATATTTTAGACAAATGCAAAAACCACTCATAAATTAATAAGTACAACATCTTATAATTCAGTGTACATATTACATAATACGAATTTTATTAAAGAAAAAAACAGAAGAATATAGTTTTGACCTCTCTTTCATTGTAACCCGCAAGGGATTCCCGAGACAGCCTGTCCATTAACTCTCTGGAGGTTTCTGGTTTGGCGACGAAAGCGGTGTCATCATAATCAACGGGTCGGTAATTAAAAACACAGCGGAACTGCTTGAAATCGATGTCGAAACCCTATAAACAAAAGATTCATCAAGAATCCACAAAGAAGATCAAAATCTCTTACTATGACACTAGATTTTTACCAAAGAATTGGATTGATCAAGACCTGTGTCTCCGTGACTTGTTTTGTCAAGAGGTGCAACTCTTCATCAGGGGTGAGATCAGGCCCCTCATCCTCACCGCGTCTTACCCACGGATATGCATTCTTAGGCATAGAACCAGCATGGTACTGTATATATGGGGGTTCGTCCTCAGTAATCCAATCTGAGACCACAAATCGAAATTAGGGATTTGATCCGTCGATCTTTAAAATCAAGACTTGGATTCCTACCTGGAAAAATATCCTCCATCGTTATATCGCCTTGTGTTTTTTATACAAAAGACAAAACCCTAACTTTTAAGTAAATGTCTCGAGTTAATTGCATTGGAGTTCCTCTATGTTTCTATTCTTTGTGTTTTCTCCTCTTAGTTTTAATTCGACACTCACACCCCTCTAAGTTGGTCAATGGAGTATAGTGTGATGCTTGATTTGAAGGAAAAGTGTATCATACAAGTTCCAAAAGTTCGAAAACCGTTATTTCATTGTTAATTAGAGTATTAATTAATATTTGCACAAATGATAATTATCGGATAACTCTTAAAATCGTCATGTTTGAGTTAGAAACACAAAGCATAAAATAGAAAGAGGAAAAAAAAAACAGAATAAATTTATTGTAACCTTGTTCCTTTGGATTAGTTAACACCATGTTTCCAAAGTATAAATTTATTGTAACCTTGTTTTTATTTTCTTTTTGCCAAGGTTACTCTCTCTCTAGGTAATGCTTTTGTAATACCTCATCTTCATTTTATATGATATTTACAAGTTTAGCAAAAAAAAAAAAAAAAAAAAAACAGAATAAGGAGTCTTATCAAAGTTAAGCTTAAGCCATTATATTATATCCATCAACGGCTTGTTTCTTGCCACTCAAGAAACTGATAACAACTTACTCCAACGAATTTGTCAATACAGTTTATTGATGATTAAATTTTGTAGATAACAACTTAATCCTACAAAAAGGTTAATGTTGTTTATTGATGGTTAAATCACGTAAAATTGACAATCAATAAGCGAACAAAAGTAATTGCAATGCTACATTGATTGTGAAGATGGGCTTTTAACAAACTTAAACAAATGCAAAATTCGCATCCTCTATAAAACAAAGAAAAAAAGTAAAAAAGTTTTTTTTTTTTTTTCCCCTCTTTCTGGAACCTCGATAAAATAAAACAACACAACCCTTTTGCTTTGTATCCAACTATTTCCCATTATTTGTACACAAGTCCCTCTAGTTTCTCTACTTTTCTTATTTGGCTCCTAGTTGTAGTTGTACACTATAAAAACCCGGGTAAGCGCGCAGACAACAACATCACGTGCCTACTCTGTGATTTCCTTTCCACCAACAGAGAGAGAGGAGAGAGAGAAAGAGACTGTTTCATGTAGCATCAGATTTTGTCCCCGGTTCGAGAGTAGTAATGATGAGTGATACACGTGTCGCCAGTATAGCTTTCTTTTTTTTTTTTCTGAAGAAACAAATTTAAAAGAAATCTGATATTTTCTTTAAGTTTAAGAACAATATATATATATATTTTCAAGATCACTAAAAAATTTATGTATAAGAACCGTGTTTTCAACACTAATTATTTATTTTTCAAGATCACTTAAGTCTAGTTTTTGTTTTGAGCAGAAAAAAAATCCACTTTGATTTCTTTTGTCTCTTTTATAATTAATGGGTCCACTTGAATTTTGATCAAATGCATTTTATTGTATGACATAAAAAAAAAAAAAGCATTTTATTGTAATTTTCTTCCCGAGATGATCTTAAGGAAACATTTCATCTCAGAAAATATGGGAAAAGAATGGAGTTAACTACATAATTTTTTTATAAATAATATAACCATACTAATAAGTTTGACAAAAAAAGCATTAAAATTTTAAGATTAATGAGTAACATTAGGATAAGCGTCGCCATGAAGAAACGAAGGATTGATTTATATTTCCAAAATCTTTGGCAGTAGAAAACGACGAATGTAAGCATTTAATTAATATCCGTACGGAGCTCGCGTGGTTCTAGTTTTCATTTAATAGAAATAAACAAGCGAATATTCAGATTTATTTATTAAGAAAATGATACAATAACAATGAAAAGATAAACTGGTAGACTAAATGTCACTTTACTCTGATGTTCTACTTTTGAATGTGTTACGTAAAGTGGAATTGTAACATTAGGAAAAAAACCAAGCCTAAAGTATATCTCCGATTCCGACGGGAAAAAAATATGGTGCTAAGTACTGTTGTGAGTTGTGACCATTATTTGAATAATATCTGATACGGTAATAAAGTTACTTGAGTGTGATTTGATATGGTCTTTTTGGTTAGTCAAATATATTGGTAGAATCTCTATTCTGAGCAATTGTTTTGTACGTGCCTGGGCATCTTCGTCTTTTGTTGAAGTCCACAAAAAGAAAAAGACTTTATCGCTAGGCAAATTAAATGTTTAAGTATCCCTTCACCCAAAACGATGAGCTTTTGTAATAATCTTTGGGATCTCTGTACAAACTTTCTAAAACTATTTGTTAGAGTAGACCATAACTTTTTCTCGATTAGCAAAACCCAAGATCATATAACTCTTTCTCACCAAAATTTCACCCCAAGTAATTATGATCATTAAAGCAAATGATACAACTTTATAACTTATTTTGTTGCCATTTTCCCTTCACTAGGTGGCACAAGCCAAATGAAATCTAATGATGCAAAGTTGGGAAAAAATGGGTAAAAAAACCCTCACCTTTCTTAAAAACATAGAAAAAACCCTCAACTTTTTTTGTGGGTTTTTAAACCCTCACCTTTTTATAAATGGTTAAATAAACCCTAATATTAATAAATTTAATTTAATTTTTTTAAAATCTTTATATTAAAACAGTAAGAAACAAAAATAATTTAATTTATGATTGTTTATTTCAAATTTGAGTTTATGATTTTTTTCTAAAATTATGATTTTTGCGCTATGAACATTTATTCACCATTTAGTTGAGATTAGGCAAATTATTTTTGTTACAATTAGAATTTATGTTATATAAACTACAAAAATCTATAGGATATCACATTTGATTTTTTTTTTATTATTCGAGTATTCACGTTTTGGATAAAAATATAATTAAATAATGATTAATTAAATATAATTTATATTATATTTTAATATATCGTAATATATATATATATAAATTAATTGTTAGTAAATCTTATTTAGTTTGTCCAATGAAAATATTTTGATGTGGAAATTCATGTACTTTTCGTAGTATTATAAAATTTGGTTTGGTTTTACGTTAGTAAATTTGTGTGATCGAATCTAATAAACCTTTATTAATAAAAACTCATATTCGGTTTCGATATAAGAATTTACATATAATTCGTAATAAAATCTGTTTGATTTCACGTTGATGAATTTTTGTAACACACCGAATAAAACTTCACTAGTTAACTTTTTTACATCATGACTTACATACTTTCAATTTAGAAAAATATTGTAAACTAGAATTTTAGAAAAAACACCCTAAATCAAATTGTTTCTATTTATTTATGTTTTAGTATAACTATTTTTTGAATTTAAATTAAGTTTATTAATACTAGGGTTTATTTTACCATTTATGAAAAGGTGGGGGTTTAAAAACCCACAAAAAAAGTTGAGGATTTTTTCTATGTTTTTAAGAAAGGTGAGGGTTTTTCTACCCATTTTTCCCAAAGTTGGTATATGATTAAACCAAAACAAAAAATATTTCAAAATATGTTATTTATTACTATTGTTTTTAATACATTTTTGGCTTTATTTTACTTTCTTTCTTTTTTTTTTTTTGTCAAAGGCTTTACATTACTTCTTGTGTGAAAACTTGTAGCCGTTGTGAAATATGTATGAGTTGACAAAGAGAAATTGTTGCAAAAACATAAGACCGAGACTATTAAACTATTAAAAGGAAAGAAACAAAATATCAAATAAAAGATGGGGCAGATGAGATGGGACAGAGGACAAATAACCGATTTCAACAATAAAAATTAAATAAAAAGACAAAAGGTGAGAATGGTATATGTCGAAAAGTGCAACATTTTTTTTTTTTGTCATCCGAAATTAATTAACACTCAGAAAAGCCATTCCTGAGGAATGTTGTTTACATATGTGATGTGACGCGGTTCTGTACGAACTTTTCGTGCCAGAGAGTCCGCTTTGACATTTGCTCTACGAGAAATTAAAGATAAAGAAAAACTTAAGAATTCTTCCTTGTCGCTCTGAAATTCCTCCAAATACACTGAAAACGCCGGCCATTCGGTTGGAGAAGACACCATCTTCACCAGGTCAGAACAGTCTGTAAAAAACGCTACCTCCTGATTATCTGCGCCAATCATACACTTCATCGCCCAGAGAAGGGCCTCGACTTCGGTATGTAATGGAGATAGACTCCTACGGATGTTGGCAGCTCCCATGGTTGGCGGCTCTCCACTTGATGATGTACAAAACCATCCTGTACCGGAGAACTTATCACTTCCTTTCCATGAACCATCCACAAAACAGCGGTATCCCGAATAAGTTGCTTCAAGTGAGGCAGTCCTCACTCTAGACCGAGTTACCAAATCCACAGGTCCCTGATTTGCATTTATGAGCTCAATTTGCGCTGATTGCCACAATTGTGCCTCTTTTTCCGCTAACCGTAATACCTCTAGTGGGTCACTGTCTACATTTTCAAATATTTTTTCGTTCCTTGCTTTCCAAATATACCAAATAATCCATGGGAAAGCCGATGAGTCAAATTCTGAAGGTACCCTCCAGAATAAGTGATCCATATTCGCGAAGATAGATTCCGTGGGAAAATTCCCCATAACTGTAGGAATTTGTGAAAGCGCCCAAATCTGCCGTGCCGGATGGCATTGGAAAAGTGTGTGATTAATCGTCTCCTCTGGTGCGCCACATCGGGAACATCCTACGTCACAATTAACTCCTCTTTTCCGAAAAGTGCAACATCTTTACAAGGATGTTGGATTTTTTGTTTTTTAATCATAGTGCAAGCTGCAAGGTTAGAAGTTAACCACACTACATTTATATTAATTTTAGAATTTAAGTATAATGATGATTGATGAGAGATAGATCATAAATTTCAAACTGTCACGTGAAACTATGAACAAGTTTATCTGATACATTAGTGAGCTCAATTGATGATTAATAATTTAATTATTAGACAATCCTCAGATGCATTATTTGTTCCTTCCAAGGTTCCCAGTTTCCATTTTAGATTGTTGACTAATAATCATATAATTGATTGATAATGCGTTGAATATTTAATTTCTTAAAAATAACACGTTGATTTTGGTCGATGTGACGATCTTGATGTGATTTGAAAGTTTTTTTTTGAATGCTGTATTCCACAAGATGCATGGTTGTAAGCATATGTTTGTAATGTAATATCATGATTACCAAAACTTAAAGTAGAAAAGCGTAATATATGGCAAGAAAAAATATATAAGAGATTGTTAAAAATTTCCACACAAACGTAAAGATAATTTCCACACGCATTCTATTTGCCTATTTAGTGATAGGTTTATTAACTTTTCTTGCTCATAAATTTCTCTGTAGCTAATAGACAGAACGAATCTTGAATTTGATTAGTTCGAGGTGTAGAGCTTTATGTTGTCCTTCTATCAACAAGTTTTGCATTAGAATGGCTTGTGCTTCATTGATGGGTTTACTAATAAACCAATTTGAGTAATTTTCAAATATAGGACTCTAGGCTCTAGAAATTAAGATAGGTCAGTAATCAATATGTACTATGTAGTACATGACTCAGTGTGTGCTCTCCAAGTTTTCTATTTCACATACCTTTTGTTCTTTTTATCTTTTAAAGGTTGTGACTTGTGATCTTTTTTTTTTTTCATGAAAGTTGGTTACCTAGTTTCGTTTGCCATGAAAGTTGGCTCATTTCTTACTTGATTTGATGCATAGGTATGGTTTTCTATTTACTTTTTTTCCATGAAAGTTGCTCTTTTCTTACTTGGTTTGAAGCATATGAATTTCTAATTG
The DNA here is from genome assembly GCA_019202805.1 of Arabidopsis suecica. Classification (NCBI taxonomy): domain Eukaryota; kingdom Viridiplantae; phylum Streptophyta; class Magnoliopsida; order Brassicales; family Brassicaceae; genus Arabidopsis; species Arabidopsis suecica. The sequence continues at coordinate 835,107 of CM032906.1, forward strand.
TTTTTTTCCATGAAAGTTGGTTCATTTTCTACTTGATTCCAAATTTTCATTCTCCATGAAAGCTAGCTCTTTTTTTACTTGCTTTGAAGCATACGCTTTTCTGTTTTATCATTTTAATTTTTTTTTGGTCGTTGACGTTAGTCAAATGGTTAGAACGGTGGAAATTATGTTTCTTTTCTTCTTACTTGTTTAGTTTTTCTGAAATTGTTTACGCTTACTTGTTTAGGATAGTATCTGTGTTTGTGTGATTTAGTTATATCATCATCATCATCATCATCATCATCATCATCTATAGTTATAAAAGAAAGGCGGTAGTTAAACGTAACTCACTTATTTATTTCTTCAATAGTACTTTATGCTGCTGGTCTGAAAGCTAATTTTGTGTCCTTTTTCAAATTTCAGAAATTGTTTTTGTTTATAATGGGAGATCAAATAGCAAGGGCCGAAAAGAATAAGAATGTGGTAATTATATATATACGTTAAATAGTAAAATGCTTGGTGACAGAAACAAAATAGCTCACTACTAATGATGATTATTTGATTGATGATGAAATAGGTGGGTTCGTCTAGCTCTGAGTATCCTGAGGTACAAAAATGTGATTTTAATAATTTTGTGGATTTTGTGTTTAAGCGAAACTCTTAATGTATATAGATATCTGTTGTTTGGTTTGTAGGATATTCCACAAGGATGTAAAAGACGATTGAGCTGGAGAAACGTGGAAGGGAAAAACATGTTAAGGCAAGTGGTCGACCAGGGAAATCAGCGTAAGCATTTAACTCTGATGAAATTGTTTTTTTTTTTTTTTTTTTTTTTTTATCTTGTTTTAAATACAAATGAATTCATCATAGAAATTCTCGTAATGCATATGTGTATATATTATATGATATTTTTCTTAATTATTTTTATCTTTTGATTGACAGCATATTGTTGGAATATTTCAACAAGTCACATGGTTTCATCACATTTATACATCCATGGAAAAACGGAAACACTTCTTCCGCTTTCAGCCCGACATTTGTTTGTCGGAGTTAAGGGAAAAAATCCGGATGGTTCGCTCAAAAACTTTGAGAACCTAAAGGATTTTTTGGTGAACCAAGGCATGATTCAAGAAAAAGACTGTGCATGTGTCGTAGAAAAAGAAAACAAGCAGATAGGAAGCAGCTCAAAGTCAAAACCAAAAAACAAGAAAAAAAGCTCGAAGAAGGAAAATGCTAAAGCTAATCCATGTTTTGGAAAAATGAAGGTAATTAAATATAGTAATAATTATGTGGTTTTTTTCTTTCAAATAATTATGTGTTATTTAATCAGATATATAATATATATTTTGATTTTTTCAGGGTAAAAAGGTTACCAAAATCAGGAATTTGCAAATTGTGAGAGATGTCGATGAAAGAGAGTTGATCGAGCTGCTACAGAGAGGACCGGTTACAGTTAGTATAGAAGTAGCAGATACATTTAAGCTATTTAAAGGGGTGAGTAAATTAAATAGACCTATATTTTTCAATTTACGATACACTATGATTTTTATTATAATGTTATAACTATACAACAGGATGAAGTTCTTAGAGGATATAGTCAAAGCGAGAGTCTAGAAGATCATATGATTGAGTTGACGGGTTATGACACTACTCCCGACGGCATTAACTACTGGGAATTTCAAAATTCATACGGTCTTGGCTGGGGGCAAAATGGATTTGGAAAACTAATTCGAAAGAGTAGCCGAAAGAAACACGAGCCATCTCTAATCAATGCTTACATGTATCCAGAGGTATGACATAATAATATAATATCTTTACTTGGTATATGTAATATGAATTTGTTTTGTTTATAAGATATATATCAATTTTTGGTTTTTTTTTTTTTTTAATGCAGCTTTTGGAGAGAGAGGAAGCTATTAATGCGCATTAGCAAAATGAGAAAAAATAATATTTTAAGTTTTTGTTTCTTCTAAACTCTCGTTTGTTTTGTTTGGATAATGTAGTAAATAATTTACGGCTAATGAGAATGTGACGTAGCGAGAGTTAAATAGATGCAAAAAATTCGTTTAGTTTTAAAATGTCAGAATTAACAAGCTTTCTTGATTTTATTGAAATTTTTTGAAATGTATCGAAAATAAAGATCGAGAATGTTCTTCTGAGTCCTTTCAAAAACTCTTTTAATTTGTTTTTCAAATTGACGACTAGATAAAACAATAAACCTAAAATCACATAGTTATTATAATTAATTAAATTTTTTTTTTGAAGTTTTACAAATATCTCCTTATATCATATCTCGCCCGCCTATAAAAATTCATTCTCAAATTTTGTATATACATTTCATCCAGTCGCGCAATAGGGGCGGGTGGGCGTACGGATTTTTAGTTTGATTTCGGTTCGATTTTTTCATTTTATAAAAATTGAAACCACATGTATCTCGGTTCGGTTTGGTTTCAGAATTTTAGGTTATTTCATGTTTTACAAAAAAAAGCTATAAATTTGATATATAAATAAATGTAAACATACAATAAAAAATATTATATCAATAACTATAAAATTACTAAGAACTCAATAACTATAAGCCCAATATAGAATTTTTTTAATGATTACTATTATTAATCATAATATAAATTGAACAATATAGTTCTATATAATTATTTCTTAATTTAATTTAAAACCAAAAAATCATTCGGTTTAACGGTTTTTAACCAAACCAAACCTAAACCGAATACTTAATAAAAATAACAACCAAATTAGTTTTTAAGCTAAACCAAACTTTTTTCAGTTTCTACGCTCATGGAGATGCTCCTTTGGTTACTATTATTAGTTTTATTAATTTTTTTGGGAAAAACTATCATTAAAATCCCTAACATATTGGAAACGTTGATTTAAATCCTCAACTCTCGACGAAACGAAATAAATATCAAATTTATATTGACTTTCCAAATAAATACCAAACTTTCGTTGACATGACCATATTAGACATAACGTTAAGTGGATTAACAGACTCCGTTAACGGAGATAATTTTCTGTTAACATACCCGTTAATTAGAAACAACATCGTTTTGTCGTAACGACTGAACAAAATCCCCAAATTCAATATTAGATCCCCAAATCGAGCAAAATCTCTAACCCTAAAAATCGAAAACCCCCAATTTTCTCTATGTCTATTCTCTTACTCGATTGTCGAAATTGATTGCCGTAATGACATGACAGAAGCATCTTGCTTTCTGGAGTCCACGAAAGAAGCCGCATGCTTCTGTCGAGCCTTCCGAAACGGAAATAGAAATCGATTTTCTCTTTCTAGGGTTTAGATTTCTCAATTAGGGATTTTGCTCGATTTGGGGATCTATGATTTGAAATTGGGGATTTGATTGAGTCGATGCTACAAAATGACGTTGTTTTATTGTTAGAGAGAACATTGTCGTTTCAATTAACGGATCTATTAACAGAAAATTAATTCCGTTAACGGGATATGTTAACCTACTTAATGTCATGCTTAATATGGCCTGGTCAATGGAATTTTGGTATTTATTTAGAAAGTTAACATAAGTTTGATATTTATTTCGTTCCGTGGAGAGACGAGGATTTAAATCAACGTTTTCAATAAGTTAGGAATTATAATTATATTTTTTCCTGCTCTGAAGGGCCCAAATAGTAGGAAACTAGAGGGACTTGTGTACAAATAATGGGAAATAGTTGGATACAAAGCAAAAGGGTTGTGTTGTTTTATTTTTATCGAGGGTTCCAGAAAGAGGGGAAATTAGGGTTCTTCAACACAAGGCAAGAATTTGATCCGTGAGGAGCGATGGGGGAGGTTGATATAGACGGTACGAGTCCAATTTTGCTTTATGGTTTCGTTTATATAGTCAATTTTGTGTATAGCCCTGACTCTGATAACTGATAAACCCGTTTCAGGAAGGTCTCCAATGCTGGGACGTGTGTATCTGAGTTACGAGGTTGGTTCTTTTCCTAAGAATCTGATTCCTCCGCATATTCGACGGGACGAGAATAAAGAGCCTAAGTACACGACACAGCAAGAGTGTGTTATGATGAGAAGACAAGTCAGGAAGAGCAAGGTTCTTCTTCTCCTTCTTGTTCTTGTTCTTTTTCAATTCGCCACTTCATTTTGAGATTTTTTCATGTTGATTTGTCGATTCTCTGTGTTATACAATTTAGGGGTTCGACATCGATTTCACACAGTTCCGCTCTGTTTTCAATTACCGCCCTGTTAATTTTGACTGTAAAGAGTACTCTTTGGCACCAGAAACCACTAGGGGGTTACTCGAGAGGCTGTCTCGAAACTCCCTTAAGAACTACAACAAAGAATGGGTCTGCTTTCAAATTCTCTTTGTTGTCTTGAAAGATAGATCAGTTTTAGTTTGATCTGCTAATGAAATTGTTTTCTTGGATAACAGTTTACAGAATATGAATTTCTCAATGTTGTCAAAGCCAATTCTTACATGTGTTCTGGGAGAATGTATTTCATAACCTTTGAGGTTCGAGATCCTTACGACAACCTGCCAAAGCTCTTCCAAGCTAGGGTCCGCTATTATTATGATGTTACGGATGACTACATATTATGCAGACCAAAACCCAATCAGAAAGGTATTATTGTTCTCTTCTTTCTACATGACTAATGTAATCGTTTCCGTAGATCATTAGGCCAGATTGTTTGTGAATATCATGTTGTGGTGTGTATTTGTATCATTCTTTCTCTTTTGGATTATATGATCCTATATATGTTTCTTCACAAGACTCTTTTGTAATGGTAAAATTTGATTGTTTTGTCAGTCAAATGCGTTGGAACTTCCAGGAAACATAAAAGGTAAACCCGTCGTTTACTTTGATGCATCTCTTCCATTATGTTAATAGACTCTCGAAACTCTTTAATCTGTTCTCTTCTGTTCATGATTTTTGCAGCTGGGCATAGGAGCTTCTGCGATATCTAATGCGGTTTGGGTGGTGAGCAGTGAGCTAAGTTAGTGTTAAGAGTTTATGGTAGAATTGTTCTTGTCGCCCAAATTACCACTAGGAAGTTAATGTTGACTAAATCTTATTAATGTGAGCTATATTTTAATTAAGAAAGACAAGCATTACATTTCTCGCCAAATCGTGTAATGTGGATGCTATTGTAATCTCTCTCTTTTTGGACGTTTTCTTATTTCCATTTGCAACCTTAGCTTTTATGATGGAACCACAAAATATACTGGTTGCGAGTATGATATGATGGAAATGTTTTTGGCAAACAAGACATGTTCGTAGTGACAAAACAACCCGAGTAATAAGGGACAGTATCCATAGCTCTGATAGGATTGGGCTGTAGAGCCAACCTAAGGGATCAAAAGTTAAATCTAACTGTATAATAGCATATTAGCTCTAAAGTTGGGGAATCAAGATTTGGCGCCATGTTACAGAATTTGGTAGATGAGAATATCATGTCTTGGGATTTGATATCGATTTTAGGAAGTTCCGCTACCATACTGTTGATTTTGATGATAATGAATACGTTGAGAAGCCAGAAACTAATGTGGATTTACTCAAGAGGCTGTCTCAGAAATCCATTGATAACTATAAATTTTTAATCATGAACATGTGAGAACTAATTAAGAGCTAGCTAGTCTCATTAAATAATGCTTCTGCTTTTATGTTTGTGATCTCCATTCTTACAATCAAATTAAAAGGTTCTATCTTTGTTTTCAAACAGGAGACAAAATATGAATTTGTTAAGGTTCTCTATGCCAATTTTCACATGTCTGCTGGGGTAATGTTTCTCATAACATTTCAAGTAAAGGATCCTGCTTTTCCAAGCTAGGATTCGCTACTCTTTCGTCGATGAGAGCAACTTTGTCTTTTGCAGGCCAAGAAGGTACTCTTTATTTTCCATATATTGGGCAGGTTTTGGAATGGATCATTATATTGGGTACAGTAGCATATGAAATTATTCCGTCTCAAGTGTATTAACCTCTTCCTCCTTTTATCTTATTTTTTGTTCTGAAACTTGTCGTTCCTTGATATTTATTCTGGATTGTTTTGGCAGGTTCGACCCACGAAGATGGCGTTGGACTCTCCGAGAAAATTGTCACGAAACCAAGCTATAGTATTTATCCAGACATGGATGCATTGTTTCCTTAATGTTTAATGTGAGAATCTTGGTTTTTTCTTTAATATTCGCATACTGGCATAGAAGCTTAATTTTCTGCACGAGAGTGTTCCTTGGACGTGTTTCCATCGATTCGTCGCGAACTTACTAGCTCTAATTACAACAGCAAAACTAGCATGTCACCTTTTTAGATTTAAACTGAATTAGGATGTTTTAAACATTTGTTGCGCTAGACTACACATCACCTATATTATTTGGATAGTTATAAGACCTTCACATTTCTTGCTTCATACACCTGATGAGCCTGATTGGGTGAGACCAAAATACCACACACGAACCAAGAAAGATGAGCCTCGGTACACAGTAGATGAAGAAATTGCAATGATGAACGAACAAATCGAAGCCAGCAAGTGGTTTTTTCTTTTGTTCTAACTTAAAAGTTTTGTTTTATGTTATCAGTACTGCTTTTAAGGTTGTCAGAACTTAGAGTTGATTACAGAAACCAATGCGGATTTATTCAAGAGGCTGTCTCAGAAATCCATTTATAACTATAATAAGGAAAACGTGAGAACTAGTCTACTTGTTCTGCTTTTATGTTTGTGATCTTCATTCTTACCAATGGTAATTAATATCTATGTTTTAACAAGAACACAGAATATGAATTTGACAAGCTTCTTAAAGCCAATTTTCACATGTCTGCTGGGATAATGGTACTCATAACGTTTGAAGTGAAGGATCCTTCTGACAACCATCCTTCCATAAATTGGGAAGCTTTTGTAATGGATATATAATAGGGTAGTAGCAAAAGCATATGAAATGATTAATGTGGAGTGTAGTAACCTCTTCCTTCTAATATTTCTTTTTCGGGTTGTTCCTTATGGTATTCTGGATTGTTTTGGCAGATTCGACCAACGAAGATGGTGTTGGAGTTGCCAAGAAAGATGTCAGAAATCAAGGTATATATCTATTCAAACTTGGATGCATCGTTTCCTTAATGTTTGATGTGAGAATATCTTAGATGTTCATTTGATATTGGCAGACTGGAATAGGAGCTTTATGCACGAGAGGTTACCGATCCTTGGACGTGTTCCCATTGATTTGTGGCAAACTTACTAGCTCTAGCTAGTCTAAACTGTGATTTCTATAACAGTATATAGCAAAATTAGCCTGTCACCTTAATGTTTTGTTTTAAGTGTTAAACTGATTTTAGGGAGCTTTTTTAATCACTTGACTACACTCATAGTATTTTGAAATTTTTATAAATAAGCATTTCTAAAATTTTAAGAAGGTTTTATGAACATTTGCCTGAAAAAGTTGCAAGAAATAAGATTACAAACTTTATAGAGGAATAAAGAAAATATTACTTCAACTTCACAAAATTTGACATTTTTCCTTTTGATATGGAAACTAAGATTAAACATCGCAATAAAGACAATTCCGTATTTCAATGATTATGCATAACTTTCAAATTCTCATATGAGACTAGCTCATACATTTCAAAATCATAAAAAAAAAAAAAATTGGTTGTATTCTAGATTTTGGAGTATCGATCAATTGCACTTTTTACTAACGTTTTATTTGAATAAGATTTTTCAGAAAAGAGTTTTCGATTGGCTGGTAGTTGTACGAAACTAAAAGTATGAGGCCAAAGAATGATGTATCATAAGAAATAAAAGAGACTTGAGTAAAAAAAAAATAAAGAAGGGGAACGCAACTAAAATCACTTTCAACAAAGCGAACAGAAAAAAAAAAGTTAGGGTTTCATCATCTCTTCTTCAACGCAAAGTGCGATCTGATCCGTGGGAGGGAGTCATGGTTGAATCATTCGAAGGTTTAGTTTCTCTAAACTCTAGGGTTTGTAAATACTCCCGATCAGTCGATTAAAAGCCCTTGATTTCGATTTGTTATCTCAGGCTGGAATTCGTGGCTCGAAGATGCATATTTGCTATGTACACCTGAAGACCCTGAGTGCTTGAAGCATCACTATATCACACGAACTGAGAAAGACGAGCCTCAGTACACAGTAGATGAAGAAATTTCCATGATGAACGAACAAATCACAAAGAGCGAGGTTTTTGACATTATGGTTTTTTGTTTTTGTTTCAAAGTTGTCACCATATTGAATTAATTAATGAAGGTTCTGTGTGAATTAGGGGTTCGATATTGATTTCTCCTTGTTCCGATGTCTATTCAACTACCATCTTGTTGATCCCGATGATTACGATTTCCTTGAGGATGAAACAACAGAAACCAACGGGGATTTCATGAAGAGGCTTTCTCAAGAATCCCTTAAGCGCTACAATGACGAATGTGTTAGAACTGAATAATCCATTTATGTTCCTAATGTTCTTTTTTTTACACAACAATTCAACTTAATGGTTCCTTGTTTGAAACAGGGTACGAAATTTGAATTTCACGAGGTTGTCAAAGCCAATTTTCACGGATCTGTTGGATATATGTTTCTCATCACGTTTCAAGTGTTTGATCCATCTGATGACCAGGAAAAAACCTTCCAAGCTAGGATCCGTTACACTACACATTACCCGACTGAATTCGTCTTTTGTAGGCCGAAACCCAATCCAGAAGGTACAAATTAAAAGTTATTGTTTTGGATACTTGGGTTCATAGCATAAGTGATTCATTGTGGAGTAAATATAGTTTCCTCTTTCTCTCGTTTAAAGATGTGTATTACTTGTAAAAGTGGTTATTATCTCTGGTTCTTGACATTTGTTTTATTTGGATTGATTTGGCAGTTGACTCTGATGAAACTTCCAAGGAAGATGTCAAAGGTTGACGTTGACGTTGACGTTGGAGTCTTGGATTGAATACTTGCAGATTGACGAAAAAAAAATAGTCTAAATTTTCAAAAACAAGGGTCCCATCCAAAGGTTTCTTTTGTATAGTGCTCAGGACCGGTCATGGGTTTATTAAACCCAATTTTTACTTAGCCCTATCGTTAACAAGCTTGCGATAGTTGTTTACTTATAGCACTATATATCGTTAACAATTGAAAACATTGTTACCATATAATTGAGAAAATTGTTATCGTATAGAGCACTATTATCAATGGTCTCTTAATTTTGGTTCTTAAGAATTTTTAGTATTAAATTTATAAGTTTTGGCTCTTAACTTCTTTTTTTTGTTCTTTACCTAAGGAACCCATCTTAGATTTAATGCATTTGGGAATTAATTTTAATCAATTAAATGCTAAGATCATCTTAAGATTTTTAAATCTAAAGTTCCAAAACCAGTAAACAAAAGGTTGAAAATTTTACAAACTATGGTGTGTTGGAGAACACGGTGTTGACAACTGGAGGAAAAATCGGCAACAGCAACCATCATCGAGAAGACTTGTTTTGGAGATGAATGTGTTGAGGAAAATAAAAATTTGTGTCTTATATCTAGATTTACAGATATTGAATGGTCAGAAAATTCGACATGTTTTCTTTGTAGTATATCTAGCTAGCTCATATACTGTACTTCTTTTTTTTGTCGTATTCTAGTTTCTGGAGTATCAATTTCAAGCACTTTTTACTCACGTTCTTATTTTGACTAAGATTTTTCAGAAAAGAAATTTTTATTGGGTGGTAGTTGGGAGAAACTAAAAGTATGAGGCCAAAGAACGAAATAAAGAAATAGAAGGGACTTCATAAAAAAATAAAGAAGGGTAACGCATCGAAAATCACTACAAAAAGTTAGGGATTTTTTCATCTCTTCTTCAACGTAGGGATGGGTGAAACATTCGAAGGTATGAATTCAATATTTGTTTCTCTAAACTCTAGTGTTTGTATATACCCAGTGCTTGTTATTTTCGATTTGTTATCTCAGGCTGGACTTCTTGGGTCGAAGATGCATATTTGCTATGTACACCTGAAGATCCTGAGTGCTTGAAGCATCACTATATCACACGAACCGAGAAAGATGAGCCTCAATACACAGTAGAAGAAGAAATTGCTATGATGAACGAACAAATCGAGAACAGCGAGGTTTTCTAAATTATTGTTTTTATGTTTTATGTTATCAATCAATCCACTTTAAACATTGTGGTCATGATATAGAATTACTGTGTAAATTAGGGGTTCGATATTGATTTCTCTTTGTTCCGGTGCTTGTTCAACTACCATCTTGTTGATCCTGATGATATCGATTTCGTTGAGGAGCCAGAAACCAATGGAGACTTGATGAAGAGGCTTTCTAAAGAATCCCTTAACGTCTTCAATAAGGAGGAGGTGAAAACTAATCCATGCTCTTCATATATGTTTTAGATGTGGTGATGTTGTACACCTATGAATGGTTGGTTACTTTGTTTCGAAACAGGGCACGGAATTCGAATTTGTCAAAGTTGTCAAAGCCAATTTTCACTATAGCGCTGGGTTTATGTTTCTCATAACATTTGAAGTGTTGGATCCATCTGATAACCAGGAAAAAGTCTTCCAAGCTAGGGTTCGTTACTCAACACGTTTCCCGGCTGAGTACGTCTTTTGTAGGCCAAGACCCGAGCCAGAAGGTTCCTTTTCTTTTCTGACTCTTTAAAGTTTATACTGTTTCTACATATTTTTTTGATACTTGTGGGGATCATAACAAAAGCATAAGTGATTCATTGTGGAGTACTGCATTTGCCTCTTTCTCTTGTTTAAAGACTTTTATTTTCTTTTGAAGATGGTTGTTATCTCTTTTTGACATTTATATTCTTTGGATTGTTTTGGCAGTTGACTCTGATGAAACTTCCGAGGAAGATTTCAAAGGTGTATGAAATTATCCATCTATATATACTTTGATGGATCACTTACTTTACGTTGCCGTTGGAATCTTGGATTGATTTTTATTTCTTTTGTCCGTTCATACTTTTTTTTTTTTTTTTTTTTTTTTTTTTGCTTACAAAAATTGCATGATCGACTGACCATCAATTTATGCGATGGTTGTTTATTAGCACTATAGTTAACAGTTATAAACCTATATATTAATTGTAAGTTATAAAATAAATTATTTAGAAACAGAGAGAGTAATATTTTTGCAAGGTCTGTATATATTTTTTGATACTGTATAATAATAAGTAGTATTACTTCGAAAAGGGTTTCACTCATGTTATTCATGCGATGATTGTTTACTTTAGCACTATCGGTAATAGTTATAACTTATAAGTGTAGCTACATATACTTAGAAGGGGAATAGGTAGTTTTAAATCGAAATTAAAAGACTTAAATGGTTTTAAACTTTGGTTGCTCAAACCTCAAAGTATTGGAACAAATTACTTTCTTTTAAAGAAAAATTCATATAGATTCTAAGAGAAATAGACTAAGACTTTCCCTAGAAAAGTTTGTAGTCATATTAGATTTTAAATCTCTAAATTTCATAAAATAATAAACAAAAAGTTGCAAGAAATTACAAAATTTTATAATTGAATAATAAAAGATAAAAATACTTCAACTTCAAAATAAATGATATTTTCTTTTTGTCGGAATACAAGATATTAAAGTTGTAGTATTTCACTAGTTATGAAAAGATATTTCAAATTCATACACTTTTTCGTATCATAATTTTGAAGTATTTATTCAATGCACTTTTACTAACGCTGTTATTTTGGTGAGTGAAAAACGTTGTTATTTTATAATAAGAAAGATTTCAGAACAGAGCTTTCGATAGGGTTGACGAAATTAAAAGTATAAGGCCAAAAGACAAAGAAAAAATAAATAACAGCGACTAGAGTAAAATAAATTGGATATTAAGTTAAGCATACGTAATCTAAACTCACTTTCCCCAAAGCAAAATTATAAATACAAAAAAGGGTTAGGGTTCTTCTTCATCTGTTGATCAACGATGTGTGAATTCGATGGAGGTACGATTCGAATTTCGTTAATGTTAAGTGTAAAGGTTTATAATTTTACTCTAACCCGATGGATTCCAATTACAATGTCTCAGGTTGGGTTGCGTGGCTCGAACCTGCATATTTGCTATGGAAACCTGGGGGTCGTGGCTATGAGAGACCTTCATACATGACTAGGACGGAGAAAGATAAGCCTGAGCTGACACCAGAGCAAGAACTTGCCCTAATGACCAAAGAAGTCAATGCTAGCGATGTATATATGTCCCCCTTACTTTGTTTTTTCTTTTTTTTTTATGATAATAACAAATCAACTTTACAATTTTTTGGTGAAAACATATAATATGCCTTCAGGGGTTTGATATAGATTTCAGCTCCTTCCGCTGTGTTTTCAACTACCATCCTGCTGTTCTCCATTCTGATCAATTCGCTGACGATGACTCTGAAACTACTGAGGATTTCCTCAAGATGCTTGCTCAGGAAGCCCTTGATGTCTACAATGGCAGACATGTGAGGGAACTCGTCTTTTGTGCTTTCAAATTCCAATAATGTATGAATGTGTTTATGTTTTCTTTGTTTTAAAAAAATAGGTCACAGAATATGAGTTGGTCAAAGTTGTTAAAGCCAATTATCACTTTCCTTGTGCGATTATGTTTCTCATAACATTTCAAGTCAAGGATCCTTATGATAACATGATTAAGCTCTTCCAAACAAGGGTACGCCAGGGTAAACATATCACTACTCACTATGTATTCTGCAGGCCCAAACCCAATCAAGGAGGTATTTAAACCCAAAACTAATCATTACTCTTGTTGAAATCGGCTCTTTCTTGAGATTTTGAAGTATTTGGTTTGTTTTGATAGTGCAATACATTGGGATCAAGAAAGTTGTCAAGAGAGATATTGAGCAAGTTGTCAAGAGCCATGTTCCGAAAGATGTCAATAAACAAAAGTAATTAAGTGATGGAAACATCTATCTTACATGGGTCTTTACTTTGCTTTTGTGTGCCACAAGGAGTTAGAATCCAGAGATGCTCCATTGGTCCTATAGATGTGACTTTAATTAATTACTTATGGGAGCTCTTGTGTTGCTAGGGAATGAACTTATATATTGTGCGACTTGGACTGTTTTTCTTTTTATACGTATCGTTTATTATTATGAGTATCAACATTATATGTTTTAAAATGAGTCTTTGCTACTTTGTTCAACGGAAGCTTTAAAGCTTCCAAAATTCTCCACCATTGAATCCCTTTATTAAGCTTCGTCTAAGAAATTCAGTGGAGCAAAAGGGAGATAATTGGTACAACGATTATAAGACCTGATTTAATCTGAGAATCGACGGTCACTGCGACAAATTAGCGACATAAATTTGAAGAAGAAGACATTAATTTAAAATTATCCAAAATATTATCTAAAGTCTCCTAAAATTAATTTATATAGTTTAAAGACAAATTAAGTTTTGAATATCAGTAGATTTGACATGATTCTGGTAAATCATATATTGAATAACAAGAGATTTAATACTATTTTGAGTGATTATAAGCAAAATTCAAGTTCAATATTTGGAAAATTTTTGGAAACTCTTTAATTGAATAAGAGCTGATTTAAGAAAGAAATCAAACTCCTCCAAAATACTAAAAGTACAAAACTTAGAGGGACTACACTAGAATTAATCTATAGGAGTCCTGGAACTGATATCATCAATTCATAAAGTCACTTGCCTGACAAAACTAAAGGGTTCTTTAGTTCATAAAACGCAAGGCGATATCAGAGTCAAGAGGAGCGATGGATTATGAACCTTTTAAAGAATGGGATCATTTGGACATACCTGCATATCTGCAACCTGACCCTGAGCATTCTTATATTCCGTGTATAAGACGCGGTGAGGATGATGGAGACAGAGGTTTTGATCTTTCTTCATTCATCAGTCATCTTGTAAATTTTGTAAGTTGATTTTTGGATTCTTAGGGAGATCTTGTGTTTATAGGGATTCGAAATCGATTTCAAGCAGTTCCGCTGCATTTTTAACTACATACCTATTGATTTGGATGACAACGATTTAACCATGGAACCAGAAACTACGAGAGAGTTAATGGATAGGCTGTCTCGGGAATCACTTGAGAGATACAATGAAAGAGAGGTTGAAAACTCGAAACTATTTTCTCATGCTTCTGCTTTAAAGTCGTGTTATCAACACTAATACAAGATGAATGGTTTTTTGCTTTTGTTTTAAAAACAGAATACAAAATATGAATTTGTGAAATTTATCAATGCCAATGTTCATTTAAATTGTAATCCTTCCATAACGTATTACATCACCTTTGAAGCTAAGGATCCTTCCAATGATCAGCAAAAACATTTCCAAACTAAGGTCTGCTATTGTTTTCGTGCACCGAACAAGTTCCTCTCTTGCAAACTGAAACCTGAGAAAAAAGGTATCCAACTCTCACATTGCCTTAGCTTTTAAAAAAAAAATTTAAGGCATAAATGACTTTCTTTATCTTTGTTTTCTTGTTTGGATTATTTTTTGGCAGTTCACTCTATTAAAACTGCCGAGAAAGAAGATGTGAAGAAACCAAGGTATATGAAATTTCTTATCTTCTTACTTTGATGAGTCTTTTCCTTTTGTGTTGATTATAGATGATTCTTGTTCTATCTAAGGGTTTTATACTTTGCTAAATGTTTCTTGCTTCTTTTATTGATATCTTCAGAGGAGCTCTCTAATGTTGGTAGTGAGACCCAAGCACTTCTGTGATAATTGACATGAGTGAATATATTGCGAAACTTGTACTACTTTTACCATTCGCGTTCGCCTTGGTTCGTTTGTGTTTTCTGTTCTGTTTGTTATTCAAACTTTATCTAGAGTTTTATTTTGTGTTTTTACATACTTTAAATGTGATATGTATTCACGACTTCACTGGTTTTTATTCCTAGTTAAAAAGGTATTTTGAAAGTTAATGTGCCAACCCGTACTATACATGCTTGTTCGTTCTCACTTGCAACGATATTAAATTCCACCTTACGATAGTGCAATCACTTTCAGTGTAAAGCATGTGATAAACCAAAAATAATTTATTTTCAATTTCTTTGTGAACATACATTCACTTTCACTTTCCGTAAATCACAAGAAAACGAATAATTATTATGATTCGTTCAATATTCTAACTCCACCAACAAATCTCTTGATCAAAAAGGAAACTTTCATTTTCAAAAATTAATTTTGCATTTGGGTAAATTTAACATTAATATAACATTTGATTTGTAATAGTCTGCATTCATTTATTCAACAAAAAAATTGGGTTTATGAATGCATCGACTTCTATTGAGAAAAGAAAATAAATGTATGGATTTATGGTTGTAGTTGTTATAATACAAAATTTTATACATAGACCATTTAAACTTTTTTTAATAAATTTTATGACGCGCTAGAAAACACGCTAAAGTGTAAACATCGTATAAATGGAAGGTTTGGTTTTACAAGGAGCTCAACCTATACAATTGTTTTTTTTTTTTTGGATTTTTGGCAAAATAAAAAAAAAATGAAAAAGAAAGCGATACAGTTGTAAATGGGTCTATATCAGTGAAACTAAAGACTCATGCTTTTTGAAACGCCTATTAATTCTTCTCGCAGTGGTGGAGTTCTTTATCTCTAGATCCATGGCTTTGAAGATCACCAAAGGCAGTACATATATAGGCTTGGTAGTGGTGCAGGTTATTTCGCTGTTCTAGATGGCATTGCTTCGTTGAACCAAAGTATATTCATTATTGTTACATTGCTTCCTTTACTAATGAGTTTTGTATCTTCCGTCAATAAATTTATCGGACAACTAACATTATACAAATTTAATCGTTTCCTACTGTAAATCTCGATCCAATTTCACAGAAAAATTCGAGCATCAACCAAATGATCCATGCAAGGGGATTTCACTATTGATTCATTGTTTCTATTGAGCAAAAAGTTAGAGACATCATTTTTTCTATTGAGATGCATACATTATTTTATTTTTTTCTTTCTTTTGTTAGGAAATATTGACTCAATCTCTCTCTCTAATGACGGTTTAATAACCATATAAGTTATTGACTAAATTCTTGATGGGAATTAACCTTCCTATGATCAGCCAAAATGTCTCCAAGCTAAGGCCTGCTATTTCTATCATGAACCGGCCAAGTACATCTCCTGCGAGCTAAAACTTGAGAAAAAGGTACTCTTTTCTTTCCAACAATTTGCAAAAAAAGTAATAGTTGTTTCTATGTAATAATATGCCGCTTTAGGATCAATCATAGGATTATTTTTTTTGATAAAGCAAAAAAATAAAGTGTGTGTGTCTTAAAGTTGATTTGGAGAATTCTATCGGCTAAGGGTTCGTTGTGGGTGGATTGGGTTCACCGATATCTCATCCGTAGTGGCTCCTTCTGGTCAGAGAAACAAAGCTCCACATATGGTTCATGGATTTGGAAAAAGATCCTCAAATATCGGGAGACAGCAAAACACTTTCATCGGGTAGAGGTAAAAAGTGGTGATTTTACTTCTTTTTGGTTTGATCGGTGGAGTTCTTTGGGTCGTCTCCATGAAACACTAGGGGAGAGAGGTTGTGTGGACTTGGGAATTCCGATTCATAGTACAGTGGGAGAAGTGTTGAGCAGGACCAGAAGACGAAAGCATCGCCAACCTCTTCTAAATCTGGTTGAAGAGGAAGTGAGGAAACAAAGACAGAACCGAAAACAGGGAGAACACGATGTAGTGTTATGGAAAGGGAAGAATGACATCTATAAGAAAAGGTTCATAACAAAGGAGACGTGGTCGCATATACGGAGTGCTAAACCGTTGATGAATGGTTATAAGGAAATCTGGTTCTCAAAGGCAACCCCTAAGTATGCGTTTCAAACGTGGCTGGTAGTGAAAAATAGAATTGCAACAGGTGATAGAATGCTGCAATGGAATCAGAACGTCGACCCGAGCTGCATACTCTGCAAGCACCCCATAGAGACATGTGATCATTTATTTTTAGTGTGCCCTTATTCTGCTGCAGTGTGGGAAAAACTAGTGAAAGGAATTCTAGTCGACAAATTCTCGCAAAACTGGAGGGATGTGATGACACTACTAGCCAATAGAGACTTGGACAAGGTGCAAAGGTTTCTTGTTGGTTATACTTTTCAGAACACGATACACTCTCTTTGGGGAGAGAGGAACAATAGAAGACACGGGGAACAACCTTCCACGACGGAGAAGCTAGTTAAATTGATCGACAAGAATGTTCGTAATCGGATGAGCACGATTACAAGAGGAGGAGACTTTTCACTCGCTAGTGGTATCCAAACATGGTTTGCAACAAGACAATGACAACGGATAGACTCTCACTAGTAGTTATAAAAGTTTTGCATTAACAACGTAGAAACGTTTATTTTTCTTTGAATATAATTTAACATTAAATTCAAAAAAAAAAATAAAGCAAAAAAATAATATCAATCATATATAGGATTGTTGCCAAGGAATAAATGATTTACATTTGTCTCTTTCTCTATGGAAGATGGGTCCATATTTGTTTCCTTGTATGTTGAAATAAATTTGAAACTGGTTATAATATTGTGCTACTTATTAAGATTGTTTTGGCAGTTCACTCCATTGAAACTGCGGAGACAGAAGATGTCAAGAAACTAAGGTATACAAAATATTTATCTTTTAACTCTGATGAGTCTTTTCATTTATTTTGATTTTAGATCAGTCATGTTATATATATATGTGAAAGAGAAGATAATCAATTTAAAATCAACCATACAATATTCTAACATCAAAGTAAAAGCCCTTGTAGATATATATTTCATTACCTTTGTTTCTTGAAATCTCTCTCCACATCTTTCTTGATACTTCCAACGCATTTCATATTTAACAAGGTGCAAAAGCCTAAGAACTATACAGTCTATACTATATAGGATTCATTAATTGTGAGCATTTTGACTTGGAACATGTATTATACATCACCCGAGGGGGATTAGTGTAAAAACCAAACTATAAGACTAAATGCTAAAATTACAAAACTTAGAGGGACTGCAGTACAATTAAACTTGAATAGTTGGATCTTATCTTTTTGATGTATAGAAGATTTTAATTCATAAAGTCACTTCCCGACAGAACAAAAGTGAGGGTTCTTCTTTTGTTCATGGCGATATCAGATTCGGGAGGAGCGATGTCCGATGATTTACCAGGTACGAATCCAATACTAAATCTTAGCATCTAAACATAAATAAAAAGTACCGATCGATCCCTAACTTCGAACTTTCCGGTCGGCTCTCAGAATGGACCATTATGGAAATACCTGCGTACTTAAAACACTTGCCTGGTTCAGAGCCTGAGGATGCTTATATTCCGTATATAAGACGCGGTGACAATGAAGAGCCTAATCTCTCGCCCGAAGAAGAGGAACAACTCATCAAGGAACAAGTCTTTGAGAGCGACGTAAGTTTTTTCTTCTTATTAATTACACTCTTTTATGATCGATTTGTCCAAGTCTTTGAAAATATAGTGTTTTATAGTGTTAATTTATGTTGTTGATTCTTGCGGAATCTTGTGTTTGTTAATTTATAGGGTTTTGACATTGACTTCAAGCAGTTCCGGTGTCTTTTTAATTACCGACCTCTTAATTTCGATGATAACAACGAGTATGTCATGGAACCCGAAACTACGAGAGAGTTGATGGAGAGGCTTTCTCGGAAATCCCTTGAGAGATACAATGAAAGGAAGGTCGAATACTAATTAGTTCAAACTCATTTAAGAAAGATCGATGTGCTTATTCATGAATGGTTTTTAATTAGCTTTGTTTTGAAAACAGGATACAAAATATGAATTTGGCAAGGCTATCAAAGCCAATTTTTACCCGACTTGGGCTGCTTCGGTAATGTATTTCATTACCTTTGAAGGTAAGGATCCTTCCGATGGTCAGCCAAAACATTTCCGAGCTAGGGTCTGCTATTATTATCATAGTCCACCCTTGTACATCTCATGCAATCCCAAACCTGAGAAAATAGGTATTCTTTTCTTTTACTTTTCCTTTTAGCTTTTGGATGAATCATTGGTTTTATTTGTAGATGGGTCTATCTTTTTCTTCTTCTTCTTGATTTCTCCTTTTCTATTTATAATTTTGGATTGTTTTGGCAGTTCACTCCATCGAAACTGCAGAAAAAGAAGGTGTCAAGAAATCAAGGTATATGAAATATATATCTACATTATAAAACGTCTTGCTAGTTTTATGATTCTGAATGTTTGCTGAACGTTTCTTGTTTTTTTTTTTTGATTGATTGCTATCCTCAGACAGATAGAGGAGCTATCGAACGTCTAATATATCACTGGTGATGACGCAATTACTTTTACGATAATTGACCGAGACTTGTAATACTGTTTATTGTTTGCCTTGCTGGCTTCTTGTTTTTAGATCTGTGTTGTAAACTTTAACTAGAGTTCAGACTCTTGTGTGTTTTTCACAAACTTCAAATAAAACTTTTAGCTAGGGACTAGCGAGTTTAGTGATTATGATATGGGGTCACGACTTCATGGCTTTTACAGTGAACAAATCACGGTTCCTTTATCACATTTCAGCCGTCTTAATAGAAACAGTTCGATGTTGAAACGGTTTGGTGATTATTTATTGGGCTCAACCATACTCTAATATTTGAAAACGACTACAAAATTATAGTATTGAGTATTGACATAGTAAACAATAAAAGATATAATTATATAAACCAACAAATAAAATAACTCGAGCCAGGTACATTGGTTACGTTCTTTCGTCTTTGCATTTAATAATACTAAACAATATAACCAACAAGTTAAATAGTAATACGAAATGAAACACATTTTTTTGTCGTCAAACACATTTGGTTTTTATTTTTTGTGTGTTTTTTTATTCATCATCATTAGTCGTCACGTGGTTCCGTATTATGACAAACTATTCGACTACTTGGTCAACCATTATCGCATCAATCTCGCAGCCACAGCAAAGCCGTGTTGAGAGATTCCTCGCAAGATATGTTTTACAAGCGGTAGTATATGCAGTTTGGAGAGAAAAAAACGAGAGGAGGCATGAAGGCACAAATAACTCTGCATCAAAGTTAATCGATTGGGTCGATAAGCAGGTTCGCAATCAAATTTCAGCAATCTGGTACCTTGGAGATAGGCGGTACGAGGAGAGTCTCCAAACATGGTTCCGATCAAGACAATAAATCACTTCAATCTCATTTAAATCCACTGCAGTTTTTTAAAAACTATGTATTCATCTAGTTTCTACAAACCGTTGCACTCAATGTACAAAAGTATATTTTTTCTTTGAATAATATTTTAACATTTTATTCAAAAAAAATATATATATATAAACAATTTTATTTGTTGCAAATGAATTGTCATTCTTGCAAATTAACAACAAATTACCCTAATAATTTGTGGAGTTTTTTTTATCTTTTTTTTTTTTATTTTCTTTCTGCCTCCACTACCACCGTAAGAGAACGTATCATCTTCCATCATGTTTTTTTTTCTTTTGTTATCACCATCGTCAATCTTTTTAATCAAACACTGATAAATCTTCAGTAGTTCTACAATAACAATTAGAAACAAAAAATTTCAGTTAAAATCTTAGGTTTCAGTAGTTATGCGATACTAAAACCTAGAAGAAAAAAGTGACTGAAAATTAAACAGAGTCTCGTAAGTTTGACGAAGAAGAACATAAAATCTCGAAAAATCAAACAATATAGAGAAATCATAAAAATTTTGCAGTAGCGATGAACATTCGCAACCAGAAACTGGAAAAATCGTTGAAGTAGAGCAACAATAGTTGAGATTCGGAGAATATCCGTACGATTTAAAGATGAACCGAAAAGATTTCGAAAAATCAAACAATATAGAAAATCATGAAATTTTGCAGTAGCGATGAACATTTGTAAACAGAAACTGGAAAAATCGTTGAAGGAGATGAACGATACTTGAGATTCAGAGAATATTTTACCGTATCTTCTAAAACCTGAAAAACAAAAATGACTAAACATTAAACAGATTCTGAACATTAAAGCCGATCTGATACTTCGTGCTGAGGATTGATTAGGGAGGTAAGTTTCAAGCAGGTGGCTTTTGATTATCATGTGAATGAATATAGATTTGGTTTTGAAATGAATATAGCTGAAAATACATAACAGTTATAAAGAATATTTTATATCGTTTTTCTTGGTAATCGAGAAAACGAATGATCAAATTAAATCAAAATGTATGTACGTATGGGGGAACATATGAATATTATTTGGTTCACGATTGCTTATGCGTTTTTGCGTTAGTTCTCGGAGAAGTTGTAAGCTTTTATCTTGAGGTTTTGAAGATGGACTTTGAATAATTATTCTTGTGGCAACTACGATGAGGATTCCATTTCTTCGGTTTTGTGGCAACCAAGCAAATTTTCGAGCTTCGCGGGCTCAGAATCGGTGTTTCTCCTCGTAACTTGGCCATAACCGCTAGGGAGCAATTCTTTACAATTAGAGTTGTAATGTTGTTTTTATTTCTTCTGTATATTGCTTTAATCTGTTTCAAAATTTTTCAGTAATTCTGTCAAAATTCTAAATTGATATAAAATTCACCTTTTACCAAAAAAAAAATAATATATTTTTACAAACAAATAGTAAAAGAACATCTGAACAAGAGGACATATATATATTTGATATATTTTTTCTTCTTTATTCATCATTAGTGTCACGTGCCTTCCGTACAAGTTATGGGATATGGAAGAAATACGGTGCAGTGACTCACTGTCAAGAAAATGACGGTCGATTGACGAATTGAAATGTTGGATCTGATGAGTAAGGTAAGAAAAGCTACTGCTATTCACCGTTAGTTTTAATTTTATTTTGTTTTTTTTGGATATTTTGATAACTGATTATGACCGTTAGTTTTCTTTGGTAGAAATTAATTCAACCTAATTACAAATATAAATCTAACTTTATAATTTACAAAAAAAACGAATTCAATTTGAAAAATAAATAAGATAGTTTTTTGGGTAAAGGTATGGTGGAAAAAGCATATTTCATTATATTTAATAAAACTAAAACCCTAGTAATAATAAAAACCTTTTTTAAAAAGGATGCTTTTTCATAATTATTAGTTTTATGACAAAGAACTTCTGATGTCATTTAATAGTACCATATTTTATTAAATCATGGAAAGAGAGCTATTAATACAAGATAGTGGATATATATATATTTTTTTTTTTTTTTTTTTTTGGTAAAATGTGAAGTATTTATACCATTTTTGAAATTTTGACAGAAATTACAAAGAATACAAGTAGCGGAAAGAAAACAAAAATCTACAGAAAAAACAGACAATAACAAAACAGCAAAGGAGGAGAACAAAAGTCCAGAATGGAAACAAAAGAAGAAACACCGATTCCGAGATGCCAAACTCGGAAATTTGCGTGATTTCCACAACTCCAAGGAGCTGGAGTCCCATCTTAGTTGCCACGAGCAAACCCTTTCAGAGATCCGTCCTCAAAACCTCTGGATAAGCGCCTACAGCTTCTCCGCAAACTAACGCAAAAACGCGATGACAACAGCGGACTTAATCACAAATCCGACGGTTACAGTGGATTGCGAAATAGTGGATATATATATGAACCATGAAAGAATTAAAGAACTTAAAGAGCTGGCTTCTCGTTTTTGAAGGTAGAGTATATGCAACTTTATTGCTTTCTCATAATTAACTTAATGAAGGATAAAAAAAAATAGTAAAAAAACTTATTTTTGGATTGCGAAACGAGTATATGCAGTTAGAGAATATGCAACTTTATTGGTTCCTAATTTACAAGGAATTTTGATGACTTTAATAAAATCATAGAAAGTAAACAAATGAAAGATTATAAACTATTGTTAGAGAGTTTTCTATAATCTTGTTGATTAGTATGTCATAATCTTGTAAAGTTTCTCAAACAATCTCTCTATTTTGATGATACTTTTCATGACTTTGTTTTGTGAAGAAAAGTGTAGAAAGTCATAAACCAATAACATAATAATTAAATTCATTAACAATCATAGATTCTTTTGTTGTAATTGAATAACACAAAACTTTTAATGACTTTATAAAAGTATGAATCCAATAACTCCAGATTTATGAAGATTTTAGATTACTTTTTACAAATCTTAAACTAATAACACCAAACTTTAACAAACTTTTAAAAAATCTTGATTGAATAACAACAGATTCTACATAACATTTAAAGTCACTAAAACTCTATTTAAATCACAAACCAATAACACCCCCTTGATGAATGATAAAAAAATAGTAAAAAAACTTATTTTTGAACAAAAAATTGTAATAAAACATGATTAAGTACAACTAGATAGTATTTAACTAGATCTATATTGGGAAGAGAAAGTGATAAAAACATTCATAAATTGTGATTAGTATCAACTGCTAATCTCTGAAACAAAACTAAAATAAATTAAATGGATAACTTTTGTTTACATGAATTTTTAACTACGCACCACCGCTCTTTTGAATGACTAGTTACGAACTGATCACGACCCTAAAATTTAGAAAGAAATGAGGATTCTTATTAATTCCATCAACTAAACTGGTTACTATAATATAGCAACTACATGATATAATATTTCGGCAATAATCAACTAAACTATTATATTTTCTTGGGACCAATACGAGGTTGGTAATGGTCGATCGTAATATAACGTCCACACTACAATGTTTGGCAAAAAAGACCCCACAAGATCGCTTGAAAAAAAATATTCAATACCTTTTATTTATTTATTATCCAATAATATTTTCCAAATAGTGTGTTTTGCTGTTATTCTTACTGTTTGTCTTTTCTATCTGTTTTTTTCTTCATCATTATTTTTGTAAACTTATTCTTATCACTTTTTAAAAAACTTACTTAAATTTTCATGTCACGTGGCATTTTTCCATTGTTGCATTTCCACTAACTTGTCTTAGGGTATGCCGTGATTATTTTAAATTAAGTAAAGAAACAAAAACTTTCCTTTCCCAGAAATTAATTGGACACATTTTCTATATCCTATAACAGTAGTTGATTTGGACCTCAACATACTATTTTATAATAGTCTACATTCATTGGAAGTATTTGAATCAATGGTGTTTAAACTCAATTTGGATGATTATAGCCTTAAGTCTCAATTTATATATCTCTTTCTTCTCGTCCTATAATTGGTACAATTGAAAGCTAATCAATAGTTGTTGTTGACCAAAAATATGCAATTATACGGAAATAAAAATATCAATATAAGAGAAGAAACAAAATTGAACACTCCTAACTTAAACTCACTACACATGATTTTCCTAAGATATCATAGTGAATAACGTTATTATTGGCTCATATTTGCAAAATAGAAATAGAGTCAACACTCCATAGGAACACATGTAAGAGGATAATTTTGGAATTAGGATTTTGATTTTTGGGATTTAGTTTCTCTTAAAATAAATAACATGTCATATGCGTTTAGTAATATACTTAATTACTTATATTCAAGCACACGGTAACTATTTTTTTTTTTTTATATAGATAAGCAGCATTATATTCTAATAGTATATCACATGTTAATATGATTCATAGAAACAAAATCCAATTTTTACAAACGTTACATGAAGTTTTGCATAAATCATCCAAA
This sequence comes from Arabidopsis suecica, assembly GCA_019202805.1. Taxonomy (NCBI): domain Eukaryota; kingdom Viridiplantae; phylum Streptophyta; class Magnoliopsida; order Brassicales; family Brassicaceae; genus Arabidopsis; species Arabidopsis suecica. Next base: position 859,667 of record CM032906.1, read on the forward strand.
TTTTCAACAAGATACATAATTGATTATGATCAGTGCATCACTGTTTCATATGGATATATTATCCAATTGTCATCGTATTTCAATCATCCAAACACTTTTGTTTAAACGCCGATGCATTTCAAAAGATGTCGAAGTATTCAATATGATCACACTGCCCCAATTTTCTATGAAGAAGAATTGCAGACCAGACTCCTTTTTGTTGCATCGACCATTATGCGTCAGAAGAATTGCGTCATTCTGGTGGTAGAGTGCTTTATAGCGCGTGCATACACGCTCTTTTCCCACTTACACCAAATGAGGAAAGTTTTTTACAGAAAAAAAATCAAGGGTTACCAAGAAAAGGTCCGTTTTGGTGAAATGATAATTAAATATTTGCGTGACAATCAAGTTTTTGTTTTATTATTTGTGGGCTCCAACAAAAAGACAGGTTGTTTCTTGTAAAGGTTACAAAAAGAGAAAAGATTTTGCCGAGAATATCATTTGACCATTATAAAAGAGACTCACCAAATCAAAGTAACGTGCTCACTCGCATATTCAACAACTTTATATTATTATTAATTATGTTCCTCGTAGTAACACCACTTTCTGGTTATTCTTTTTTATCTTAAATAAGAAGTTAAACGTTTGGGTCTTAACATTCTTTTTTCTCTACCATCAGATTTCGAATTTAGTAATAAAAATTTAACATACGTAAAAAAACACAAGAGTTAACCAAATGATATATATTGTCTTTATTTCATTATTGTTACATCCTTTTCTTTTTGATAAAAAAGTTTACTAGGCATGGGCGTTCGGTTAACCATTCGGTTTCGGTTCGGTTATGTTCGGTTTCGGTTAGTTTGGATATGGTAATATATTAACCATCCGGATATTTTAGTAATTTCGGTTCGGTTCGGTTCGGTTTGGATATTTAAATAGATAACCGTAACTAACCAAACTTTTATCATGTTTGGTTTGGTTCGGGTTTTTACCCAAAATAACCAAAATTTACCGCATATAACCGAAACAAACCGAAATTAACCGAAAAAAATACAAAAAAAAAAAAAATTAGAAAGAAAATTAAAATTTGATTCAATTTTGTAAAAGAGTATTTAACTTTGACAAATATAACAAACAATATTATGATTATTTAAAGTATTTGATTGTTTTGATTCTAAAAATAATTAATATTTTGAGTTTATAGTTATAGTTTTGGATATTATCTCTGGGTATTTTATAGGTTTTTGGATATTTCGGTTAACCATTTGGTTATCGGTTCGGTTCGGTTCGGTTTCGGTTAGTTTGGATAGGGAATTTTACTAACCATTCGGTTATTTTAAAAACTTTGGTTCGGATATAGTTCGGTTTTTTTCGGTTCGGTTCGGTCGGTTATTTGGTTAGCGGTTTTTTTGCCCAGGCCTACTATTTAATGTATGAGAAAGAGATTGTTACAACCAGCCCATGCTTGTTTGGGTTTAGCCCAATTTCTCTACAGTTTAACCAAGTAAAAGTTACATAACAAGAACAATTAAGACCATTTTTATTGGGAGGTGCTTAACTTGGTTCTTAGCTCAAAAGAGATTAAAATTAAAGGAGTCATTGATGATTTTGCTAAGGAATGATTCTTAGCTAAGAGTCAAAAATTGGGCTAAGAACCAAAACTAAGCACCTCCCAATAAGTCCTTAGAACCATATTTTGCTTCATCAAAGAAAGTGAAAACTGAAAACTTATTTCCATGTAGAATCGAGCGTGTGGTCAATCAGAGATCCTTGGGCAATCACTGCTTAGTCAAGTATTCAAGGAAAAAAAGCGGAGAGTAAAGTAAAAAATTTACATGTCCTCGATAAGTTACAAGGGATCCCAAAGTATTCATTAGTAACCACTATCTACATACTGTATATACTAACGACTAACGAGTATGAAATACTAGGTACGATTCCAACTCTAAATCTAAGGATATATACAGAAATAGTAGGGTACCGATCGACGGATCAAAATAGACCTATTTGGCAGTTCACTTCATTGAAACTGTGAAGATGATGAGTCTATTTTGATCCGTCGATCGGTACACTACTATTTTGATCCTCTGTTATTCTTATCTTTGTACTTTGATGATGAGTCTTTCCCTTTTGTGTTGATTTTACATGATTCTTGTTCCATCTATAGCTAAGGGTTTTTCACTTAGCTGAATGTTTTTCTTGTTTTTTATTATTATTTTGCAGGCTAACAGAGGAGCTTTCTAATGTCTAATTAATACTTGTGTGATAATTGACCTGAGTAGATTTTGCTATAACGAGACTTGTACTAGTTTTACTATATTAGCTTTCTTTTTCTCGAGAGAACTTATAATAATTCGGATTCTTTTAGAATGATCCTTGGGCAAGTACACAAATTTTAGAAGCAACTATCCATTAGTTTAGTAAAACTTTATGGCCTAAATGCATATTTCAACTGTATAGTAGATTCCACCCGTCCATACTTTTTTTGTATCAATAGATTTGTGTTGCAGCATCTCTCGGTTCCCACACCTTGTGGCATATAATAAAAGCTTCTACTCCAATCTGTGAAGAGAACAAAATCAATGTGAAAACCAACCATACAAGTTATCATATGTAAAAGCCCTTGTAGATAGATATTTCAGTACCTTTGTTTCTTGAAATCTTTCTCGACATCTTTCTTGATAATTCCAATGCATTCCACTATCAAAACAATCCAAAATACTAAAGTCTCAAGAAAATAGAGATGGAAGCTCACAAGCTAAATCCAAATCCATCTTCCATGGTGAAAGAGAAAAAATATTCCACAATGAATCCATAAAAACAATTACTTTTGTCATATGGAAAACAAAACAAGATTAGAGATACCTTCTTGATTGGGTTTCGGCCTGCAAAAGACATACTCAGTCACGATATCTGTAGCGTGGCGAACCCTTGTTTGGAAGAGTCAACAACTTCAAATGTTATGAGAAACATATATGCACAACACCAGTGAAAGTTTGCTTTCACAACCTTGACAAACTCAAATTGTGTTCTCTGTTTTTCAAACAAAGAGAGAATCAATTTATGTAAATTTGATGAAAGCAAAAGGCACATATTTAGGTTAGTTCTCACATATTCGAGATTGTAGTCATCAAGGGACTTCCTAGAGAGCCTCTCGAGTAAATCCCTAGTGGTTTCTGTTGGCTCCTCAGCGAATTCATCTGAGTCGAGATAAGCAAGATGGTAGTTGAAGACACACCGGAAGTGTGTGTAGTCGATATCAAACCCCTGTGACGTTTCACAAATTTATCTATAGAGCTCATTATTAACCAAAAGGATAGAAATAATGTAACATACATCGCTTGCAAGGATTTGTTTGTCGAGTAAGGCAAGTTCTTCCTTTGGTGAGTACTTAGGCTCATCTTCCTCCTCGGTCCAATCCCTATACGCAGGTCTCTCATAGCCAGGATCCTCTGGTTTCCACAGCAGAAACCCTGGTTCCAGCCACTTAATCCACCCTGCAGAGACGTTGACATATCATTGGAATTGATCGGGAGAGAGTATATATAAACCCTAACTTTTAGGGAAACGAATTTCGAAGCGTACCTTCAAATTCACTCATCGCCCTGTGTTACGTTGATGAACCCTAAAACTTATAAGTAATGTCCTAACTATTTCCCATTTATTTCACTCAAGTCCCTTTTATTTATTGATCTTTCGTCTTTTGCCCTCGTATTGTTTTGTTTTTTGTTAGACTACCCCATCAAAATAACAATACATTAGAATGCCAAACGATTGTGGCATGAATAAGTGATTTTCAATTCTCAAATCTTCTAGTATATATTAAGAGAGAGTTTTTTTGTGATAATGTGTCAATAATTAACGATGATATTTGTCTGTCTATTTATTTGAAGTTTTTTATTTTTAATATATGTAGTACTTCTTGAAACTCGCATTTTTTTCCTCATACAAATTATTGTAATGGTATAGTGAGTGTTATAGTATCTTTCGATTTTGCTTATTCGGTTCTTTTCATAATCTTGAAAAGGGAACTTCGGATTGAGCTAGAGGAATCGACGTGAAGGAGAAGTTGGGTTATAAGGGTTTGAATAATGGTGATCATTAAACAATAAGTAGAGAGAAAGAGAAAAACAATTAAGTATTTACACGCTTGTGACTTGGGTTATAAACAATCAACATTTCTAAGCGATTAATTTATGAAAGTACCAAAAATTCCATTGAAATGGAACTTCGACTGAAAAAGCAAAAAAAAAATTATGACACTAAATATTTGTTGACTATTAGTATAACTTTATAAACAAATGAAAACACAACACCTCATATTATTTGGTTTAGACCATCTAAATCCTTGTTGGCAAAAGACTATCTAAATCCTTCATTATCTAAAAAAAAATAGGAAATTAAATCGAATTACACAATAAGAACAACAACAAACAAACTTTAAATACCCCACTTTTCCCTCTAATCCTCGTGGATTTGGTCATCACTCGTTATCCACTAATCCCAAAAATAGCAAATGAATCATCTCTACAAGATCTTTTTTATTTGGTCAAAAAAGGTGTTAAAGTTTGTTCAAACAAGTTAGTTATATAAACCCTCACGAATTCAAGAAACCAAACAAACGAAAAAAAGCTTTCGCTTTCTCTTTCTCTACCTTTTTCCTTAATTTCACATTTGCGGCGTCGTTCTTATCTACTCACAAGAAAGCAACCGATCAATAACTCCCAAATTAAAGAAAGACTCAAACTTTGTTCTCTCTCTTTCTTAAATAGTGAAGAAAGCTTCGATTTTGGGAAGTGGGTTTGTGTAAAAATGGGTTCTTCTGTGGAACAGAACATTTTGGTGACTGGTGGTGCTGGATTCATTGGAACACATACTGTTGTTCAGCTTTTGAATCAGGGTTTTAAGGTTACGATCATTGATAATCTTGATAACTCTGTCGTTGAAGCTGTTCATAGGGTTAGGGAACTTGTTGGTCCTGATCTCTCTACCAAGCTTGAATTCAATCTGGTTTGTACCCAAAAAAAGCTTCCATTTTTATATCAATATGGCTATTTTTGGAATCAAGATTGTATTTTTATCATAGATTCTTAGTTTAGTGGCTTGTTAGATTTTGAATGTTTTGATTAATTGCAGGGTGATCTAAGAAACAAAGGAGATATTGAGAAACTCTTTTCGAATCAGAGGTATTGTGAAATTTTAGAAACTGAGATTATGCAAATTTTTTATTCAGGTGAATTGATTTTAATAATATTATGATTCTTTTGTGAGGGGAAACAGATTTGATGCTGTGATTCACTTTGCTGGTCTTAAAGCTGTGGGAGAAAGTGTTGGAAACCCTCGTCGTTACTTTGATAATAACTTAGTTGGAACAATCAATCTATATGAGACCATGGCAAAATACAACTGCAAAATGGTTAAGATCAAGATCCTTCACTTTTGAAAATGTGTTTCTTGTTCTAGTTTAGTTACCAAATTGTTCTGATTCTGGAATTTTTTACACAGATGGTGTTTTCGTCGTCTGCAACGGTTTATGGCCAACCTGAAATAGTCCCATGTGTGGAAGACTTTGAGTTACAGGCTATGAATCCTTATGGTCGTACTAAGGTACTTCAGACCTCAAATCTGTTTTGTTCTGTTGTGTTCATAATCTTGAAAGTTATATCATTTATGACTGAGATTTTGAAAACATTTGATCTATTTGTGTAGCTGTTTCTTGAAGAGATAGCTAGAGACATTCATGCTGCGGAACCAGAATGGAAGATAATTCTTCTGAGGTACTTCAATCCGGTTGGAGCTCATGAGAGTGGAAGAATTGGAGAAGATCCAAAGGGCATACCGAATAATCTCATGCCTTATATCCAACAAGTTGCGGTTGGACGATTACCTGAACTCAATGTATATGGACATGACTATCCTACTATGGATGGCAGCGCGGTATAACATCGATAATACCGTTTCTTTATGCGAAAATTCGGTTTTCATTTCTGATGATAGATTGATAAAATAAGGTACACTTGACACTTGCAGGTCAGAGACTACATACATGTAATGGATTTAGCAGATGGCCATGTGGCTGCATTAAACAAGTTGTTTTCAGACTCAAAGATTGGTAAAATCTCTATACGACTTTTAACTGTTTGTTTTTTATTTGATGGAGTCAATCAAAGATTAGAGTTTTAATAATGTTTTGTATGTGTTGGTGTGTCATCTTAATCTTAGGCTGTACTGCTTATAATCTTGGGACTGGTCAAGGAACTTCTGTCTTAGAGATGGTTTCTGCTTTTGAAAAAGCTTCTGGCAAGGTAAGATTTTCTCTTTCTCTAATTGCTCATGAATTTTGTGTGAATGAGACCGAAGATTTGGTGTCTGAAAATGCTCTAAACCATTTGTTTTGCAGAAAATCCCTATCAAGCTTTGTCCAAGAAGAGCTGGAGATGCAACAGCTGTTTATGCTTCAACTGAGAAAGCTGAGAAAGAACTCGGATGGAAGTAAGTCATCGGTTTTATACCACTTCCTCATTTAAATATTTTTCGATCAGATTTGAACTCGACTTAAGTTAATTTTCTATGCAAAGTTCATGTTCATGGCCTCATGGATATAAAACTGACTAGATTTATGGTTTAACAGAGAAGTATATTGAATCTTGACATGAATTTCAAGAACCAAACTTTGAATACTTTTCAGAATTTTTATATCTGTTGAGTTATTATGAACAAAAGATTAATTCTTTGTTTTTCTTTCTTAGGGCAAAGTATGGAGTTGATGAGATGTGCAGAGATCAATGGAACTGGGCAGATAAGAATCCATGGGGTTTCCAGAAAAAGCCTTGAATTGTTTTTTTTTTTGCTTCACCACTCAAATATAAAGAAAAAAATATATAGATGCCGTTTTATTTTCCTGCATCTATTTTATTTCTCTCTTCAAAAAAAGTTGTATTGAACTCTTCATCTTTCGGTTAATAAAGTATAAAAGTTTATCTACATTGCGTAATACTAACTAATCGTTATAATCAACGAATCATTCATTTAGTATAAGAAGAAGCGTTCTCAATTCAGGATTGAATAAGAGAAAAAAGATGTTAACTTGTCGAGCAAGTAAGAACCAAAACATGTTAACAAGAGTCAACAACAACAGAACATACAGGCTCCAAAGAAAAAGCAACTAAAATGTGTAAACATATAACAAGCAATGTAAAACTACAAATTGATTAAATGTCGAACCCTTTTTTTTCCTGGGTTCCTCAGCTGCTAATGATACAGATATTCGCATATTTGCAAGTTTTCTCTTCTTACTGTTCTAGACTTCCTCGCCTTCTTCGTAGTTGCTACTCTTGAGGATGTTATATTTGCAGAGGGGACAAGTAGCGTTTATGTAAAGCCATTTGTCCACACAACCACAATGGAAATGGTGGCCACAAGGAAGTTCTCTAAGCTCTGTCTCATCTTCATAAGCCGAAAGACAAATGCAGCATTCCTGTAGATTGACAAAAGCAAAATCCGGCTTTGTTCGTCAAAATCTAAACAGAGTATAGCCATAACATAATATGCAGAGATTTACAGGTTACTAATAGAAAGAAGAGTGATTTAGAGTGTTACTTACTGCATCCTCATGAGGAAGAGTATGTTCGACGGGTGAATCTGTACCACATTCAGTCATCACTCCTCCTGAATCTCCTTGTTCTTCATCAACAGTGTGTTTCACAGAATCACCAATCTTTCGGAATTTGAATTTAGTAAGTTGGTCAATGTCTTCTTTCGAAGCTCCTTCCTGCATTTTCAACAGATTTTCATTGGAACAAATCCAAATTTCTTGGAGATAGCAAAAGAAACAGGTTATAAGAAGCTACCTGTTCTGCAACGGCGTATAGAACTGCAATGATGCAAGGCAAGCAGCAGCAAACAGCAATGCCAATAACACAAGCCAATGCAACGCAGAAAACCACAAAGAACACATCGAAACCAAGAAATACTATACATAACCTGTAAAAACAAAGACATCCAAACAAATTTAAGGAGCTTGAACACTTAAAACACTCCCGAGAATGTAAGAGATATGAAAGAAGTGAACAACAAACCAATAAAGCTGAGGGGATCCTTGCGCTAACTCTTGGCCACCAGAAGATACCCAGTAGAATCCAATAACCCACCATATAAATGAGATCATCGTATTTGCAGATTCTAGATGCTTAGCAAAACTGATTGCAGAAAACAGTACTTTAGCCAAAATTCACATCACATATAAGACAAAATCTGTATCACAACAAATATACCTGTTGTTTTCATTCTCTAGTTGTCCTAGCTCCAAGTAACGATCATCTGAGTTTCTACTCAAACCCAAACCATCTTCTTCCTCCATAGAAGAAGAGCTAGATCTTGGACTCATATCTCTTCTTCTTCTACTATTCCTCCTACGATACTCAACACAGACACAAACCATATGCATCATACATTGCACCCCATACCCAATAATCCAAACCCTAAGAGGCATATTCGGATTCTCATTGCTGCTAAGTACCAAAACAGCTGTAGCAACGGCGACAAAAGCAAGATTCCAAACGAAATCCAAAACCACTACAGGCTTCGAATAAGCCCAATCGCTTTGTCTCTCTTCAAGCTGCTCAGCCGCAGCTTCACGAACAAGCATCGATGGTTCTCTCATCATCATTCTTCCGCTACTTGCATGTCTTAGTAACCTCGCCGCTTCTCTTAACCCTTGTCTCCTCACCGATCTCCTTCCTCCTCCGCCGTCGGTTAAAATCAAAGGCGTTGCTTCCGTCGTCGTCTCTGTTGACATTTTCTCTTTCTCTTCAAAGTCTCTTCCTTTCTTCGAAATTTCAAAAATTGATATCGAATTGATGAAATTGGTGAAGCTTTACGCCATTAAATTGGGGCAATTTCAATCTCAGAGACAAATTCGGATTTGCTAGGGTTTCGATTCGAACAGAGAGAGAGAGAGAGAAAGAAGATGAGTCGGACAAATCGGAAAACGTGATGTTTGAAAAATGAATACAAAAAATCAAAATTTTAATTTATTTAATGTCTCCTCAAATGACATTAAAATCTGGAGTGATAATTGGTTGCCTACTCTTCCACCAAGACCAGCGGCTGGACCTATTTTGGACCCGATGATGACTGTCTCGGACCTGTGGAAGGAAGGGCAAAGGGAATGGGATCCTACCATCTTTGAAGGTGTCTTGAATCCGGAAGATCAAACACTAGCGAAAAGCCTCTATCTTTCACAACATTCAGAGACAGACTCTTATGAATGGGCATATACAAAAAATGCACGATACAACGTTCGTTCAGGATATTGGGTGGCTACTCATGTCAATCTACACGATGACGAAACTGTTACTCCTCCTAAAGGATCAGTTTTCCTTAAGACGAAAATATGGAATCTCAATATTACTCCTAAAATCCGTCATTTTCTTTGGAAGTGTTTATCAGGTGCTATAGCGACTACAACACAACTTATAACGAGAACAATCCCCGCAGACCCGATTTGTCAACGCTGTTGTAAGGAAGATGAGACCATTAATCATATCCTCTTCACATGTCCTTTCGCCAAAGCTGTTTGGCGACATGTTCATGGTACAGGACAACATTATCTCTCGGACTACCTTGAAGACAATATGAGAAGCCTTCTCCTCCGGACTACGATTTCAAGTCTCTCTCAGTCCCAACGTCTGTTACCTTTTTGGATAGTTTGGAGACTATGGCGGTCAAGGAATGATTTTCTGTTTCGCAAGATAACAAGAACTCCACAATCTGAAGCAACTAAGGGGACAAATGAAGCAACTGAATGGTTGGATGCCAATATCAACTCCGAAGTTGACAGCAACAGTACTTCACCACGGACTACTCCAGTGATAAATGCTCCCGATGGTCGCCTCCACCAATTGGTTGGCTGAAGTGTAACTTCGATAGCGGATACAAGCAAGGGCAATCCTTTACAAATACGGGCTGGGTGATAAGGAACAGTGATGGGAAAGTACTTCTTTCGGGATGTGCAAAACTTAGTTCTTCTACCTCTGCATTGCAGGCCGAAGCTTTGGGTTTCTTACATGTTCTTCACGTAACTTGGTCTCAAGGAATGCGTCAAATTTGGTTTGAAAGCGATAGTAAAGAACTGACTTCCATCATTAACAAGTGTGAGGACCATTCGCAGATTGGCACTCTACTTCAAGACATTCGATATTGGATGGCAAAGCTCCCACTTGCATCTTTAGATCATGTTAACCGAGAACGAAACAGTGCCGCGGATAAAATGGCTCATCAAGCTATAACTATGAACTCTTTATATAATGTGTACTCTGTTCCTCCTTCTGTTCTAATTCCTTATTTGTATCAACCTTACACAATCTAATAAAGCTTCAGGTGTTAAAAAAAAAAAAGACAACCAGAGAAATTAGCGGGACTTATATGTAATATTGAATTTTTCTCAGTGGCTGAATGGTAAAATTACAGTAACTTGGTCCAAAATGAGGATGGGTAAGAAACTGAACCAAACCAAAATAAACCGAACTTTATTAATTTGAACCAAATCCGAATTTCTGCAGCCGAATCAAAAATTAACAGATAGAACTCAAATCCAAACCAATTTGGTTTAATTCATAACTAAATAAACCGCATATTTAATTTATCGAACCGAACCAGGCATATATGTAATAACGAGTATTTAAAGGCGGGGGCTATATAACTAAATTAATATACTTTGGTGCAGAATTCGGATTCTTGTATTTTTATAGGCCCTTTAATGCAAACTAATCGTATAATAAAACTAAAACCCTTAAGGATTGGATCCTCTAGCAATTTTCCCTCCAAACCAGAAAACCCCCAAATCTCACCGGTCGGAGATTCCTTCTCTTCCGACTGATAATGGCGGCGTCTTCTTCTTCAACCTCTTCCGACGGCGGATACAATAACCCATGGGTGGAGAAATACAGGCCGAGCAAAGTAGTTGATATCGTTGGAAACGAAGACGCCGTCTCCAGACTTCAAGTCATTGCTCGCGACGGCAACATGCCTAATCTTATCCTTTCCGTGAGATTCACTCTTCTATTGACACTCTTTGATTTAAATCCTCCTCGAATTTGCGAAAAAGTTTTAGGTTTGATGAAAAAGTTGTCAATTAGGGCATTTGGGTTTGTGTCATGTGTAGATTTCAGGATAAAGTTTTGATTTTTAGGGCTTTTGATCAATTTATATTGTCTATTAAAGTTAACGAAAGTTTGATTTCTAGGTGGATGGTTTAACTTGTTCATTGTAGTGTTCACTGGACTTGTATCACTAGTATCTAGGATTCTGTGTTTAGTATTACTTGTGGAGATTTTATATATGATTTAGTGGTGTTTTTGTGGTATATCCTTAGGGTCCTCCTGGAACAGGTAAAACCACAAGCATTTTGGCTCTTGCTCACGAGCTTCTTGGCCCAAATTATAAGGAGGCTGTTCTGGAGTTGAATGCATCTGATGATAGGTATGTGATGCCAATCTTTTACCTATGGGATGTTGTTCTATCTTCATTTGTTGTTTGGTTAAACATCTTCTGTGTTCTGTTATGGTTGTAGGGGTATTGATGTTGTAAGGAACAAAATTAAGATGTTTGCGCAGAAGAAAGTAACACTTCCTCCAGGGCGTCATAAGGTTGTCATTCTGGATGAAGCTGACAGGTTAGTCTGCTAAGTTTGTGACTTAAGTTGAATTGTTCCAGTCAAGTTTTTTTCTGACTCATTGCGTCTTTCTGATTTCGGTTTGTAAAATTAGCATGACATCTGGAGCACAACAAGCATTGAGGAGAACGATTGAAATCTATTCGAATTCAACACGGTTTGCACTTGCTTGCAATACGTCATCCAAGATTATTGAGCCCATTCAGAGTAGATGTGCCTTAGTTCGATTCTCTAGATTATCTGATCAGCAGATATTAGGCCGTCTTTTGGTGGTGGTTGAAGCAGAGAATGTATGGATTTGCCACTTTTCTTTCGTTCGACATGTTTACTTACTGCAATTTGGAAAATATTCTAATTGCTTGTGTTTTCAATCTCTGAAGGTTCCGTATGTACCCGAAGGCCTTGAGGCGATAATCTTTACAGCTGATGGTGACATGAGGCAAGCTCTGAACAACTTGCAAGCCACATTCAGCGGGTTTCGGTTTGTCAACCAAGAAAACGTCTTCAAGGTTCGAAACAAAACCTTAATTCACTTAGCTTATGAAATACATTGGTTTCATATCATCAATCAAAGATCTCATTACTTGTCTTCCCCTTTCTCTTTTCCAGGTCTGTGACCAGCCTCACCCGCTTCATGTCAAGAACATTGTTCGTAATGTGTTGGAAAGTAAGTTTGACGATGCTTGTCACGGCTTAAAGCAACTCTATGATCTGGGCTACTCTCCAACCGACATTATCACAACGCTTTTCCGTATAATAAAGAATTACGATATGGCTGAGTATCTGAAACTCGAGTTCATGAAGGTATACATCTGATTCTCCATGACAGCTCAAAACATCCAAACTTTCGTCTAACACCAATGTTTTTCTTCAGGAAACTGGATTTGCGCATATGAGAATCTGTGATGGAGTTGGATCTTACCTTCAGCTATGTGGTCTTCTGGCTAAATTATCCATTGTTCGTGAAACAGCAAAAGCACCTTAAGTTAGGTAACTTCCACTCATCTCTAGTGATGTACTGTTGACCGGTTTATGTTTAAACCGATTTGGTTAACCCTCGTTGTTTGAGAATTTGGATAGATCATGGAACTTCCTTGCTGCTTTACTCTGTCTTCTAGATTTGAATTGCTTGTGAATGTTTATGAATATCATCTTGAAGTTTAATCCTAACCAATTTGGTATATGGGTATTTTTACAAATAGAAAATCTGGATTTCGGCAGATTTTTTTTAACAAAATATCAACACGTTATTTTATATTTTGTTTAAATCACACAAATGAAAAAAAAAACAATACAGAAACTATTTTACACATTACATGAAAAAAAAAAAGTCCATATAGTCTCCACAAGTATGACTGTATGAGAGATGAATTTTATTGGTAAAGTGTTGAAATTATTTGCGTAATTCGATAACACTATATGAGAAGGCATGACAAATGATTTTGAAATTATTTGCGTAATTCGATAACACTATATGAGAAGGCATGACATATGATTTCGCAACGAAGAAAACCCGAATCAGAGGCTAGAGTCTCAAATTGTGAAAGAGTCCTCTCCTTACCACCTGAGCATTGTGTTAACATCAACATGTCCATGGCTAACACAATGTTAGAAGAAACGTCGTTGATCTTTGGTTCCACCGGCTTAACCATCTCGACTATTATCACTTTTCCTTTCTCGGATAGACTTTTCCAACAATTTCTTAGGATCTTTACACAATCTTCGTCAGTCCAATCATGTAGTATCCACTGTCAATCATTTCATTTCCTATAGTTACTATATGGTTGACTATGGAGTTATATACGTAGTAATAGGTACTTACCTTCATGAAGATGGCATCTCCTTTTGGAATTTCTTTGAACATATCTCCTGAAACATGCTCCACTCCTATATATAACCGATTTTAGTGAAGTAATATTGAGCAAGAGAAATTTGATAATTTTAAGAGATATAACTTGTTATTTTTCTCACTTAGTGGTGTACCTTTATAAAGAGGAGCATGGACTAAAACCGATGCTAGATCAAAATTGATGCCTTTAATATTAGGATACTTGGAAGTCACTAGACCTATGACGGTTCCAATTCCTCCTCCCACATCCACCAAAGTATTTACATCTTCGAATCCTTTGTAAACTTTTAAAACCTTCTTCATAATCAATGTGGAAGCTTCCGACATTGCCCGGTTAAACATCTCAGCGAGTTGTTCGTTCGAACCAATGTGTTCGAAAATCCTCATGCCATGAGCAGAGCTGAATGCATCTTTTCCTTCTAATATCACATCTTTCAGATGTGCCCTAGGAAAAATAAATTATTCTTTTTAGCTGACTTTACGTGTATATATATAGCACATTTTGTTGAAGTAGGACGTACCAAGTCTTCATACAGCCTTCGCTTTGGAATACCATGAACAAAGTGGCGAGAGACCCCGAGTCATCTCCGCGGTTCAAGAAAAATTTGCAAACCGGTTCAGATGCATAGACCCTCTCAGTCTTTCTACTTCCAATGTTCGCTCCGGTTTCTACCGTACGGTACTTCAATATTGAGTGGCTGGCTAATAAAACCAGCATTCGATCCAGCAATACCGGTGCCTCCGGATTGGTGGGCTTTGTTGGGAGACCAAGAGCGATCTCAGAAGGCGAGAGCCACACGCCGTCATCTACAGAAGTGATCATGTCGATAACGCCAAGCTCCAAAGCAGTTTTGAGTACCATGGGAAAGGCCATGGCATGCAAGATCCTCTCCGCTTGCAAGCTCACCGTATCTTCGTCAAAACGTTGTTCTTCTTTGATTAGATCCGGTTTAGGAATGGTGGTTAAGGAATGTAGAATATGGTACGCCATTGTTATTGGTTGAAAAGTTGAGAAGGATAGGTAATAAAGGTATAGATTGTAAGAGAAAGTTGGTTTCATCGTTCATACTTTGGTGTCCTTTTATACGGAGACCTCACCAACGTTAATTATGCCTGATATTTTATAGCTTAGTATTAAAATATGAAAATACTACACGTATGTTTTATTTATAGAATTAATATCCGTGAAATATTTAAAATGATCTTCTTATAAATTGGTGTACGAAGAATAGGTAGATATTTGTTTTCAATTTTATTGTGCGTTCATCAGTACAACTTTCCTAATTGAATGTTTCCATTCATACTCATTGAGTGTGAATGACCTCAAATTGTTTATAGTCTTAACACTTCATTCTAAAACTCTGAATTTATATGCTTTGATGGATATTCTTTGATGCAACTATTTTTGTTTTGGTTTGAGGACACTTTTAAGATAACAAGCGAAAAATATATAGAGTAGATATGACTCCGGTCGAATGAAACTGAACGAAACAATTTTTTCTGAATCGACCGTCACCGATTTTATTCAGTTAATTACATTTTGTTTTAATGGAATCGAATCAAATTTGAATATATTATTGGTTGTATTGTGCTTCTATGTTTGGATAGTTTTTTAATTGGGTTTGGGGTTTTCAAAGGAATTTCATGAATTGTTGATATTAAGTTTTTGGGATCTTATTTATGGGTTTCTCATCTATGGTTATTCTCATTGCTTAATCTAGACTAATCACCTAGATTATGATCTTACATTTAATTATTCGGAGCACCAATATTATTGTTGAATTGCTTGAAAGAACATATAGGTGAGCAAAATATCTTTAACCAACGAGAGTTGAAGTTAAAGCACTTTGTGAACAAATCAATTTTTTTTTTGGAATTACTAAGAAGTTCTGGGTCTAAGTCCGTATATCCCCTCAAACCAGAGATCAGTGCATTTAATATGGTTTTCTCTCAAGCGTCACTCAAACCAGTGACATCTAAACTTGAATTCAGAACAAATCAAACTTGAATTACTTGAATTCTTAAAATCAAACGAAAGTTTAGTTTCTAGTGATTTCATTGTTTAGATAGTTAACGCTGCAAGAGTGGGTTAACTTTACCTTAGTGATTTGAGTTCTGGAACGATGCTTAATTTGATCTCTGTTTATTTATGCTTTCAGGAATCCCTGAGATTTTCATGCGTCCAATGTTTTAATCTTATTGATTTACATTGCTTTTATATTCTGCTTAATTTAGGAAAACCCAACATTCACTTTTCTTTTATCTCTATTCGATTCTAACGAATTTGTATTGTAACTTTTGGTATTTGACTATTTGTGGATTTGATTCTAATGTGATACATCGATATACCATTCGATTGTGGTTGTATGCGCATTAAATTTTAGTTGATGTGTTAATCAAATCCGTTGATTAAAAACACATTCAATAATGTATGTAAAGTAGGTACGAAATCGAAATCAACATTTAAGAAAATGGGGAAATAGGTTTGGTATGAGTTAATAAATGTTCAACAAACAATTGTGTTCTAGGGATATCAGTGGGTCCACGTGTAGAAAGCATTCCAATTAAGAGTCTCCTATAACCCTCTTGGTGAGCTAGAAACTTTCCAAATCTGTCTTCAGAGCTAGACACTTCCCTAAGTCCTAATCTGTCTTCAGCTATGTGGTCATGAAAGTAAGACAGCGAAAGCAGCTTAAGCCTGTAACTTTCACTCATCTATAGTGCTGGCCGGTTTATGTTTGATAATTCAAATAGGTCTTGGATAATCCTTGCTGTATTACTCTATGTTTCTGAATCCATTTTGGTATTTGGATATTATACAAGTAAAAATATCTGAGAAAATTACAAATGTAGTTTTAAGTGAACCTGTAATCATTGGAGATTCTTTTTCTTCTGGCAATTATATACTTTAGAGTAACCATGTGGTCTTCTTGTGGTCAATTTTAATTAAAAAAAAATAATCAAAATGGTCAATTAATATATCACCAAAGAATCAACCCTTTTAGTTTTATACACGTTGGAGGACTTTTGCAGTGCCTATTGTTTGTTCAACTTGCAGTGAGACCACTTATAAATACCACATTTATGCCCATATGGAGGAGAGGTCTTTGTGGTTACATGTTTGTGTTACCACCCGAGCATTGTGCTAACACAAACATGTAATGTCAGAAGAAGAGTTGTTCATATTTGGTAGTATCCACAATTTTCCCTCTTTCAGAAAGACTTTTCCAACAATTTTTTAGAATTCTCACACAATCTTCATCGGCCCAAAATCATGTATATCCACTGTAATTTTATTTTGAAGTCAATATATGTTTTTTTTTCACCAAGTCAATATATGTTTAACCATGAAATTATATACTTCTGTTTCATAAGAAGGGCTGTTATAGAATTTTTCTTTTTAACACTAAGAATATCCTTTTATATTTTGATTATTTTCAATGCATCATTTTAAATAAAAATTTTTAATCTATAATCTTTCAGCTTATTAATTGGAGAAAAAAAAATCATATATATATATATTAAAGATATAAGAAAACTTAAACACTTTTAAATGTGTGAAAAAATCAATGAAGATAGTATTTGTTATTGGTAAAGCTTTTCAATAAAAAAGAAATATATATAAACTTACTTTCATGAAGATGGCATCTCCTTTTGGAATTTCTGTGAACATATCCCCTGAAACATGGTTCACTCCTATATATATAACTGATTTTTAGTAGATTTGATTCTCCTTGACAGCTCAAAACATCCCAATGCACAGGACAGCAAATTTAGATAGAAAAAAACTGGTTATTACCGGTTTAAAAATTACCACCAAAATAAAAACCAGAAAAAAATCAGTTTTAGTTTGAATTTCGATTTATATAAGAAGCAAAAATCCAAAAAAAATATGTATATAGAAAACAGAGTCTGGGAATAAGAAACGAAATCAAGTTATTTATTTGAACCATAAGGAACTAGAAATTGTCAAGGCAATAATTCAAAACAAGAATTATAAAATACGTTTGGTTAATAACCAAATCCACTACAGTAAAACCATAATAATGACAAGTCTGATATCTTGTTCTGATGCTCACCAATTGATCTCGTGTAAATCTAACAATGAAATACACAAAGCAAAGTATATGTCATCTTCATGAAGCTTACACACGACAGCAACCAAATACACACATGTAGCTTAAGAAGTAAACAGAGTATAGCAACATAAATACTTGATTCACCTCACACTCCTCTTCCCTCGAGGATAAACTGTTTTAAGAAAGCATCTTGAGAAAGCTTTTGTCCAATCTCCCATCATTTAACATATTTGTCACCAAGCTAATGGTTGAAGCATCTCCAGCAAACCCGCAACTCCTCATCTCTTTGATGAGTTCTGCTGATGCTGCTTTGTCACCATCTCTAAGATGCGCCCTAATAAGTGTATTATAAGTACCACTATCTGGAAGAGGCCCTTCTTCTTTCATAGTTTTGAACAAGGTATCTGCTTTCTCCTTTAAATCTTTCCTACAAAATCCTGAGATCATTGAAGTGTAGGTTACAACATCAGGCTTCACTCCTCTAAGGTCGAGGCTGCAAAATAAATTCCACCCATCTTCCACTTTCCCAGCCTTGCACATCCCTTCAATCATGGTAGTATATATGTAAGTATCAAGTTCCATTTTACTCTTTAGCATATACTCGAATACCACCAATGCCTTCTCTAGCTTCCCGTTATTACAAAGTCCATCTAACAAAATATTGTATGTCATGATACTGGGAGGCACACCACAAGAAACCATCTCTTTGTATACTTTTTGGGCATTATCACAATCTCTAGCTTGAAAAAACCCTTGGATAAGAATGTTATAAGTGATTGTGTTTCCAACCAATCCTCTTCGGGACATCTCGCGGAATAGTTCCATACCATCTTCTACCTTCTTAGACTTGCAAAATCCATTTATAAGAGTCGTATAAGTCACTACAGTTGGGAAACAGTCCTTGCTAACCATGAACTCAAACATCTGCTTGGCCTCCTCTAAGCGATCGTGCATACAAAACCCATTGATCAATGAACTGTAAGTGAAACTATCAGGATCTATAGACCTTTTGATCATCTCCTCATACAATTTCTCAGCCTCTACAAGCTTCCCCTCCTTCACAAACGCATCGATCAGTGCATTAAAAGTAACTACATTTGGGTTGATTCTCCTCTCGATCATATTGCTCAACAGTCGAGAGGCATCACTCCATCTTCCGTAATTACAAAGGCAATTAATGAGGGAGCTGTAAGTAACAACATCTGGTTTGATTCCTTTGTTCTCCATTTCATTGAATAGGTTGCGTGCATCATTCACATGTTTGTATTTGCAGAGACTATCGATAACTGTGTTGTAGATTACAACATTTGGCTCTATTTTCCCTTTCTCCATCTTCTTCAACAAACTCAAAGCCAAATCAATATCACCTCTCTTACATAATCCATTTACTACAGCACCATATGTAACCAGATTTGGTTGACAGCCTTTCACAGCCATCCGATCAACTAGCGCCACTGCTTCGGAAGCTTTGTTGTGGAGAAAAAGTCCATGGATTAGAGTGTTAAAGGTAACGGTATTAGGTTGACATCCCATGTCGACCATTTGATCAACCAAAGTTACAGCCTCGGAAATCCTCTTACCATGACAGAAACCGTTGAGAAGAGAAGAAAGCGTGACAATATCAGGCTCATAACCGAGTTTCATCATCTTCCCAAGTGTTGCTAAAGCAAGAGAGATTTGAGAGCGTCGGCAAAAACAGTTAATCAAAATATTGAATGTGTATAGATTATGTGAAATTCCCAAGCTTTGCATCTGCTCGCCCAGAGAGATGACAACATCGAACTTCTTCATCTTAGCGATAGCACTCAACAATTTACTGAACTCAACAATGGAAGGGAAAGGACGAGACTTGACCATGTCACTGAACAGATCAACAGCTTCATCTAATTTTAAATCACTCAGCACATTTCTATTCAGTTTCTCTCTGTAATCATAACTACCACCAGAGAAAGCTCGTACCCAGAAAACGCAATGGCTAAAGGAAGGAGGAGCAGTTCCAGGATTACCTTTTCCGAGAAGACTCCGATGAGCAAATCTGTTTCCCGTCGATGAAATCGCAAACAATCTCCTCATCTTCATCTGATTGGGGTTTTTTTCTAAATCAGTGACTCAGAATACTCTTTGTAAACTTGTATAAACCCTAAATGGCTAAATGATGAACTTTTTGGAGAAATAGAGAGCAAAGGTTCTAACTTTTGGTTCTATGAAGTATGAACCCAAACAGAGAGCGATACTCGCGAGTGACTGATTTCATTCATTTTTGTACCGCCGTTGGATCATTTTGACGGTCAAGATTTCATCTTATCATTTCCAATTTTAACAATTTTTATCACCGGTTTGGTTTTATAATGTAATTTTTTTTTTGGGTTTTGTCCTAATTTAAAAGGCCAGCCTTAGCAAATAAATATGAAAAAAAAAGTTTCGCTATTTGGTTCTATAAGACCATATTTATCGGGCCAACTTGTTGGGCTGTTCTTAGATTTTAAAAATAATAAAATTGAGGAACATATACTCAAGAGCATGGGTAGATGTTCTCCCTGAAGAACTGTTGTAGCATCTGTTGAAGAACTGTTCTTAGATATTATAAGCTTTAATATTATTTTAATAACTAAGAACTATCTTCTTGTTTTACCGTTGCATATGCCCTTATTTGTCTAATTTATTTATTTATTTATTGTTGACATGTCTCTTTCTAATTAAGGTGAAACCGCGTGGACCTTACCAATTTAAGTTTTAACATGGATGCAATTTCTTTCAAAAGATGCATATATTGTAGCCATGGATTGTTTTTATGAATAAGTTTTATATTCATATAAAAATATAAAAAAATTGGACGCAACCAAAAAGAAAAGGAAATAAAGAAAAAGCTATTAAACGCGTTTATGTTTTTAGTAGAATAACTTAATCTAAAATTATTTTTTAGCAAAATAACCATAGAACCTTTGCTATATATAGTTTTTCTTCTAAGAAAATATTTAGATAATAAATACCTTACCAGATTGAAAACAAAATAACAAATAATAATAATACTACTACTTTATATACAAGTTTTTATCTTAAATGCCAAAAAAAAAAAAAGAAGAAACAAGATTTATCTTCTCTTTTTTTCTTTTCACAAAATATCTTCTTTTATTTGTTGTTTTCTAAGTTTGATATTTTGTAATTTTGTCGTAGGTTTTAGTTGTTTTTTTGTGCACTCACAAAAAAAAAAATTGTAAAAAAAAAAAAAAAAAAAAAAAAAAAAAATTGTAAAACCTAAGGAGAGGAGGAGCTGGCACCACCCACCGCCTAACTCGCCATTGACACAACACCAAAACTCTTTCTTTACTTTTATTAATTCGGTTTATTCTACTGGGTTTTGGTTTGGCATCGGTTCGGTACAGTAAACCACAGATAAACCACGAATTCAAAATTTTGGGGACCAAGGTCTCGAACTTTTGATTTGGGGGGAAACTGGAGTTTAACTTCTGATCTGTGTCGACTGCGGTCGAGGTCCGAATTCTGTGTAGTTGTGATACTATATGAAACTTCCTAGGGGGACACAGGTCGTTTACCCAAATAATAATCGCACTAACTTTTTCAACATCAATTCAACGGTTAAAATTCGTGAAAAAGCGTTTTTTTAATTACAACTTTATTTTCCCTAATTCTCTCTGATTACTGATACTCTGTCTCAATCTCTTCTTCCTTCTAATAATCCTCTTTCTTCCAAGCTACTTCTCCTGAATTTCGTATTTGATCCGTTTAATCCAAGTTTCGATTTTTATTTAACAACCACAAAGATCCTGAGGTTTTGTGATAAGAAACAGAGATAGAGAGAAACAGAGTAATGGCGAACAGAGATGTGGAGAGAGGAGGGAAGAAAAACAGAGGAGCTAATAACAATTATTTCTACGATGAGTCTTCCGGTGAAACTCATTGGACTTCATGGTTGATTCCGGCTATTGTAGTGGCGAATCTCGCTGTCTTTATTGCTGTTATGTTCGTTAATGATTGTCCTAAGAAAATCACTGGAGCTAACAAAGAGTGTGTTGCTCGATTCCTTGGAAGATTCTCGTTTCAACCACTTAAAGAGAATCCTCTCTTTGGTCCTTCTTCTTCTACGTAAGTTTTACTTTAAGCTCGAGATTCAAGTTTCATCTTCTGGGTATCTCAAAAGTCTCAAACTTTTGGGAGTCCAATTTGCAATTGAATCTGATCACTATTGTCTGTTCTTTGGAAATTGAGCTCAAAGTTTTCATTTTTCTTCTGGAATTATGTATTTAGCTTGGTTAGGATTTCTTGATTGATAAAACCAATTGAAGACTTTTCTGTTCTTGTTTTGGACTAAGCAACTTGTGGATCCAATTGGAAACTTTGGAATTATGATTCTATGAATGATTATTTATAGTGATGGGTTTTTTACTCGGATTCTTGTATCAGATTGGAGAAAATGGGAGCATTGGAATGGAGGAAAGTAGTACATGAACATCAAGGATGGAGACTTCTCTCTTGTATGTGGCTTCACGCTGGTATCATTCATCTTCTTACAAATATGTTGAGTTTGATCTTCATCGGTATCCGCCTTGAGCAGCAATTTGGCTTCAGTAAGTCTTTACCTTTATGAACAAACACTCTTTTTCAGTCAAGTTTTGAGACTCTTTGTTTAATTGTCAAGTAAAACATTTGATCTTTATCGAGCGAATGTTACCATGCAGTAAGAGTCGGGCTTATCTACTTAATATCTGGTCTCGGTGGAAGCATACTTTCGTCCCTTTTCCTTCAAGAAAGTATCTCTGTTGGTGCCTCGGGTGCTCTCTTCGGACTTCTTGGAGCAATGTTATCTGAACTTCTCACCAATTGGACTATCTATGCCAACAAGGTATGCCCTTTCCGCTAAACCCGCCTTAACCGGAAATTACACACACTTTGGCTCGATTCGGTCTAAGAATTTTAGGTCCAGGTTTGGTTTATATATGCCCTCTCTTACGGCTTCTTTTGGCAGGCGGCTGCTCTGATCACGCTTCTGTTCATCATCGCAATCAACTTAGCACTAGGCATGCTTCCTCGGGTTGACAACTTTGCACACATTGGAGGGTTTTTAACCGGATTCTGTCTCGGTTTTGTCCTCCTTGTTCGACCACAGTACGGTTGGGAAGCTTCCCGCACCAACACTTCACGTACCAAACGCAAGTATAGCATGTACCAGTACGCGCTGTTTGTAGTCGCAGTGGTTCTACTTGTGGTTGGGTTAACAGTTGCATTAGTGATGCTTTTCAAAGGAGAGAATGGGAACAAACATTGCAAATGGTGTCATTACCTCAGCTGTTTCCCAACTTCTAAATGGGCCTGCTAATCATCATCATCATCATCATCATCATCATCATACAGTAAAAGCTTTTATATGTTCTTCTTGTTAACATTAAATCTCTTTGATCTCTCTAGCCTTTGATTACTTATATATATGTACATTACAAAATTCGTCTTGTGTAAAAGGGGATAGAAACAAAAGAGTGTGTATTATACATTTAAAAACCGTACTTCTCAAACTATCTTTAAGTACATAAATAGATTTTATTAAAGTAAAAACATAAGCTTAAATGGAAATAAATTCCTTTAATTTGGTTTATAGTACACACTTCATATTTGCATCTTAGGTCTTGTAGATTGTTCTTCCTTTGCTTCAAATTCTTCTAACTTTCTCTAGATCTCTTTCTTCTTGAGTTTAACATGATAGCCATTTGGAAATTGCAATCCAGGAGTTCGAAGTATATTTCCTCCACTAATTTCTTCCCATCTGATGAAATCCAAGAAACAGAATCACAAAATCAAGAACCATTATTTGTCTTAACTTAAAAGATGAAAGAAAAGAGTAGTTTCATTAAACCTGTAATTTGTGACTAAGCTATGAAGGAATACTGCAGTTTGAACTTTGCTGAAGTCAGCTCCGATACAGAATCGCATTCCGCCACCAAACGCCATGAAATTCTTCGATGCATTAGTAGTTTCTGATCCCTATATTTTCACCAGTTTGATTAGCTTTTATTACGAAAACTTTATAGGTTACTTAGAGTAGAAGATATTGATGAACTTACTTCCCATCTAGATGGATTGAAGACAAGAGGATCTTCATACATGTTTGGATTCAAATGTATAGCTGGAGGACATACCATTACCGCCCAATTGGCTGGAATAATATAATCTGCAACCATTTACAAAGTTATTATATATAAAAAGTGGAATCAATTTAAGTGTATAATGGTGTTTTTGCTTTGTTGATCATACTTTTATACTTGATATCTCTCAAGGCTTTCCTGAAGATTGCAGGAGCGATATTCGCTAGTCTCACTGTTTCGTTTATGAACTGCAAGTTAGTATTTAACATTTGGTTAGATGAGAATACACATTATAAATTTTAGGATATGGAAATACTTGATCATATACCTGAAATGTGTAAGTCATTGATTTGTATTCTTTCCATGTAAGTCCAGAGTCAGCATCTTCACGGTTTCTCAGGATTGCCTCATGCTCTTCCTGATAAAGATTAGAAAACTTTTTTACTTTAGGCAATGATCAGCTTACTTAGAGTTAGAGACAGTAGTTGTTTTTTTTCGATTTACTGACCGTTAGACGTTTTAGGACTGAAGGGTTGTCTGAGAGGAACTTGATAGCTAATGTTAAAGAAAGAGAAGTTGTTTCGAAGCTGGCAAAAAGCAAGGCAAACATCAAGTCTAGTGCAATTGCTTCTGTCAGAATTGTGCCTTCTTTCTTAAGCTCTTCGATGACATAATCGAAGAAGTCACTCGGATTCTCCCTTGGCTTCTCACAACGCTCTTGAAGCATATTCCTCAACATTTTCATAGCACTTTCCCTACCCTGCATCACCAATTTAAGCATGAATACAATGAATTGCTTAACAAGAAACCATGAATTGTGGCTAAGTAATAACCTTTAGGCACTTGTGATAAGCTGTCCCTGGGATGTCAATAGGAAAGGAGATCAAACCGTGGATGAACGCAACAAAGTAATCCCTTAGATTCTCTGAGGACTTCTCTGTGTCATGGCTTATCAACTTTTTCGCGGTGAGATCAAATATTAACTGATAAAGATTAGGTAATAAATAATGTTAGCAATTCAGAAAGTTGATAGTGTTTTAAACAGATGTGGAAAGTATGTTTCTTTAAGTTAAATCATCACTATTTAACTAGTAGTATATGGAATAAGGGCATTACTTGTAATATATGTTAAATATGGCAAAAGTCTTCTTTCTTTTTTTCTTTTTTTTTGGGTACCACATGGGTTTTACAAAAAAATTTAATATTACAAGTAAATGAATAATGCACCACATTTCATCATTTATAACTGAATGGTTGACTTTTAAGAAAGCAATGACCACACACAACCCAAAAACCTTCGTGCACACATAGTCATTTAGGATTAGAATAGTGCAGAGGGTAAGGATAAAGTACGGGCATAAACGGTGCCTTTAAACCCCACCATTCACAAATGAAAATATCTTACATGCGATCTAACTTAAAATCTAATTAAAAAAAAATTTGATTGTGTGCTTTGCGGATCAAAAGCAAGTGCTCAAAACCTCTCGGTACAAAGTGCAAACTAATTGGTATTCTAATCGCAAGGCACAGGAGATTTGTCAATCATATGATGTTCTCAAACAAAGAAAAGCGACTCACACATTCAACATGCGGCCAACGTTAAGCTCAAGACCGAACTCTTTTCTTTACGTGTAATAGAAAAGTGGCGATATGTCCTTCAATGGCTTAGCTCTTGACTTATCGATGGTTTGAGTTAGATCTCTTCAGCGCCCTGTCATGGTTTAGCATTGCGCTTACGCTCTCAACCACGAAAACGATCTGTAAAGAACCGCAGAAACCCGTAAGCCGGTTTTAGTCAAGATAATCCAAAACTACAACATTCTTTGATCAAAAACTGATGATCTCATTTTTCTCCGGTTGATATCAAATTGTGTACTCTATGAATCTATAAACTCCAAATACTGAATAGAATAATGATTTTTGAAATGGCACCGGGCCTATATTTTACCTGAAAGCACGCATAGCCTATAGCATTTCCAAAGTAGAAATTTGCATTTCCGGTTCCCTGTCATGAAAAAATCAAAGGTAGTTGTGATCATTGGAACATTTTTGTTGCAACTGTCGTGAAGAGCTGGGTTATGGATTTGACTTGAAGCTTACCCGCCATATCCAGAGATTGTGCATCACAGGGCTAAGTAGAGAAATCCCGAGATATCCACAGAAGAGGAAGAACGAGAACTTCATATCTATGCGAAACAAAAGCAGAGTTTATATCATAGGCTACACAATGCGAAAGAAAATGTGAAGTTTTTGCTTTTACCTATTAACTCATTGACAAACAATGCCCATAAGCTCAAGTATAATGCCGAATCTCCGACCTAGTGAGAGTAAGTCAAATTATATAAAGCATTGTTAGCATTTATGAATATAATTCCTCAGAAAAAAAAAAAAAAAAAAAAAAAGATAACATATAGTTCACAGTGAATTCAACTACTTACTGAAGGATAAGATTTAAGAATCGAGGAGATCGCTAAGTATATGAAAGCTAGGAAGCATGGCCGATGTTTCAACCGTATGGCTAAGGGCAGTAACATAAACAGAATATTTACGTGGAAAACAATCAGGAAAAAGTTTCTGAAGAAGTCGAAGACTTCTGCAAAGAAGTACCTGAAAGCAAGATTTAAAACGAACACTGAATAGTCTTTTCATAAAAAAAGGGATCCCTAATTCATCACCAATGATATGACCTTATTATACTTACCAAAAGACTCCAATGTTTGGTGAAAGATCTTCAATACTGAGAATGAAACCATACGTCCTACAATAGGAGGCAAAGACACAAATATCAAAACGCCTAACGACTATGTTGCAAGTACTTGATATGTAATGATATGAGTTGGAATCTAAGTTATAGAGACTTTCTGGCTAACGGAAACTAATCCTATAGCGGTATAATTAATGTTTCTAAGTTAGGGGATACCTCTTGAACATCTCCTCAAGCCCACCATATTTATTCAGTGATAAAGCACATAAGACCAACACATAGAGCGACCACAGAAGTACCCAGAACAAGAAATGTGCGACTGTTTTCCATAAGAAAGGAATGTGCGTTGTCTGTTTCAACTTGGCTTGTTTAGAAACAGTAGATGTTGAAGTCTCCTCATTTTCTACACTCCTGGTCTGAAGGAACAATTTAATAGGAGGAGCATCCAAACCATATCCCAATAGAAAGATTATCTGTGGGAAAACACGAGCAATTAGAATTTGTTTAATTTGAGAAACGTGAAAAACATAAAATAAGAAATTATTACATACTGGAATTGTCAGAGTAGCAGGATAAAGAGATAAATGGGTGGCAATGACTAAGCCAAATGCAGCCAGAGGAACTCGTCCTGCATGGGTAGAAAACATAAGTTATAGAATGTCGAGAAACTATTGAAAAATCAAATTTTTGCAAGTATCATCATCTTCTTACGGGTAACTGCTCCAAAAAGCGCCAGTATGACAGCCAGGTTTTCAATGGGAGAAGTTGATAAGCCCACACAAGAAACTATCGTGAAAGGGTTCCACAAATAAACAAGAGCAGCAATATCACCACAAGGTAGGATAACTGAGGAGAAAACGAAAAGGGAGAGATCAATCTTTGCCTTCAAGTAAATAGTTACAAGAAAAGAGAGTTCCTCTCTGCTCCAATCTCAATGAGCACATAATACATTTGTGTTTCATCAAAAGAGTGGAAAAAAGATAGATGATACATTGGATTCAACAAATGACTTGAATTTACCTTTATCCCTTGATGACTTAAGAAAGCCAAGTAGCCTCGCATTCAGTCCATAAGCCATCTGAAGTTTCTGACCAATACCTCGAAGAAGCATCGCACTTAATATATCTGCAATAACAAAAACCAAGCTGTATCCAAGAGAATGTTGGTATCAACGACATGACTATAAAGCTCTTGATAAATAGTAAAACAGATCATCTCTTTTCCATATTCACATCTCTTGTCACCACAGAGAAACAGCTTATCAAGATCTATTACACTCACAATCTAATCCTACCTAAGATTTTAAACTAGCTCAAATCTGAGAAGAAGGAAACAACATGTGATCACAGAAATGAAGGGACATTGAAAACTACCTGCACAAGAGGTGACTTGGTTGCCCTTTAATCCTGCAAACACCCAAATTGTCTTCCAATTAAACTCAAAAGGAACAAACTATTGTTTTCATATGGTTCAAGCTCAACAAATCACAAAACCTAAGATTATAGTCACTACCTCTGAACTGTGAGAGGTCCAAGAACCGAGAGCAGCAATGGTGAGCCATGATACATAGACCCTGCTCAAACACAAGTACAATTTCAGCTTCTAATAGCCTAAGAATTCAAAATTACAGAGGATCAAATCTTAAGATAGACCTGCGTATGGTGACATTGATGCTTGCTTCAACCAATAACCTTCAGCAACTGAAAATTTACATACAAAACGAAGAAATGTGAGCTGAATTCGAGATCTTAGAGATCTAATGAGGTAATGAGATAGAGAGAAAGGAGATACGGCGGCGAATGCTGGTGAGAGGGGTAGAGACCTCCGGACGGGCAGAGAGATTGAGATTTCCCGGGAAGGAGATCAAAATCAATCGGAAAGCTACAGAAGATAAAGCCCAAATCCAGAATCGGCATAGCTTCTTCTTCTGCTCCTCCGCCATTTCTCCGTCGTCTTTTGTTCTTCTCTCTCTCCGGCGAGTGAAGAGAGACGACTCAGACGAAACGACGACGTATTGATATTAGGCTTTAGAGGTAGCAATCTGGTTAAGGTTTGGTTCCGGTTCGGTTTATGATCTGAAACCATGGTAAATCTATTTATACTCGGTTTGCTTTCGGTTTGTTTAGTGTAACTCTATTTCTGTTCGGTTTTTGTTTGATGCATTTCGGTTTCGTGTTTGTGTTTTTTATTTGTCGTCTAGTGTTTGTGTGATTAACATTTTTTCAATGTAAAATACTATAATTACTTAATATTATAGAAAAGAATAATCATATGTTTATTTTCTTGATCGTGTTTAATTTTGAAGATAACACTAAATACATATATTATGCTTCGTTAAAAAATAATCATGTGCTTATTAACTTTTTTTGTTTACTTAATTACGTTGCAAATGTGAACTGCTCTCTCCTGCTTCGTTCTTTGCTTTCTTCTTTAATTCTTCTTCTTTTGCTCGTTTTTGGGCTTCTTCTTCTTCCTTTATTGCTTCATCTCTTGCTTTCTTCCTTTCCTTTGCATCAACAATCGCTTTTCGCATTATGTCTAACGCAGTTTTTGATTTCTCGAAGACATTATCCCCCATATTGTCTACCTCGTCAAGATCTCGAAGAAAATTAGGATCTGAATTTGCATTTCGTAGAACTTGCACGCGATATGAAACATGTTTAGATGTGTTGATGATTTGCTCCATTTGTGAAAGGATCGGGTTAGTCACGGCTTTAAACGCTTCGTCTCCCAAATCTGTGTTAGTAGCTTTCATGTAAGCTGTATGAAAATAGTCTACATTCGTCCTCGCTTTGTTAGCTTTGGAATTTATCTCCGTAAAAATAGATTCCATCTTAAGAAAAAGAATAATAATAGTAGAGTTAGTGTTTTATTGAGTTTTTAATAATACGAATAAGAGCTAGCTAGAGAGATTTGTGATGATGCATAAGGGATTCATACCATCCTATATATATACACATTTAACAACTTGATTAGCAAGTTCAATAAATATCTCAAAAGTGCTTTATTCACTCATTATCAAATTTTTTTACTTTTTATTAAAACTCAAAGGAAATGAATGATCTAATTCAAGACTAATAATACAAAGGGAGTTCCACAATGAATGGTTAACGTGTGAGGAATTAGGTACCTTCTATCTTTTAATTAAGAACAATCCTTTTAATATCCAATTATATTCTTTATTTTTTAATTTGTTTTAGCTTTAATGCAAAGTTTATTTTCTTTTTTTGGATAAAGACTTTCATGAGAAGTTCTTTATTGCTCTTATCCTATTATATCATCTCCATATTGTAGCATGATAAAATTTTACAAAGCACATGAGCGAACAATTCAACATATATATTTGTGCTACGTGTATCTATATTATTCATTAATATATGTTAATATATGATTTTTATGTGTATAGTTTAGATTTTATACATAGATTCAGAGATTTTTAGTCTAGTGAGTCAATAAGTAGATTATGTACACATCTCATATTTTGTATGTGTTTCCTAGAAAAAATCATTAAACCCCAAATACTTATCTAAACATCTTAAGATAATGTTGTAATAAGATGTTAATCTATCTTATCTAAATATCTTAAGATAAAGTTTAAGATGTTAAACCTAAAAGGTCCACCAAATGTTAATGAATGAAAAAAAAAATTAGGGGAAAACATACAAGACATTATAAAAGTCTTGAGTTCTTAATTCATTACCATTTTATTTAAAATAATACTTCTACAAAAATTTCCAACTATTTACCCTATTTCATATTCTTATTTTAGCAAAACTAGACAACATTTTCATCAGAAAAAAAGAAACACATTTTGCCCTTTTCTTTATCAAAAAGCCCATTATATTTGGCCATGTAAACAAACAAGAGGCTTTGTTCTTAGAAATCATGTAATTTATTTCTAATAGATAGGCTTAAACATAGAGTTTCAGTGTAAGAATCTAGTATTTTCTTTAAAATTTGTTACTTTTTGTGTTTGTTTTGTTGTATATACGTTGTTAACGGACTAGAATATAGACCAGAAACTCCCCATTTTTGTTAACGCAATTTTACACAAGTTCCAATAAAAATTGATGTTTAGTTTTTTTTTTTTTTGAACTTTTGTTATGTTTCATGAATATTGTTTTAATTTTTTTTGTAGGCTTTATAAATATGTAAACTTCAAAAAACATTGACTGACGATAATTGAATTAGTATTGATTTATAATTATGGGATAGTTTTGTGTAGAAAATTAGTACATGTAAATTATTGGTATAAATCAGAAAAAGATTAAGAGAACTTGTAAAAATCATAAACAATAAATCATAAATAGATTTTAAAAAAAACTAGCAATATTTATTAATGACAGAAAAATTAGTACCCTAAATAGTTATTGGGTTTGTATAATGATCAGTTTTTACTGTGAGAATGTGTCATACTCTAAAACAATAATAATGTCTTGTTGACGAAAAACGAAAATAAAATAATAATGTCTTTTTTGGAGTGTGTATTAAAAAAAGTCGTTTTTGGCTTTCCCAATCAGAAGTCATTGATGTCCGTACACACCCAACACTCTTCTTCATCCCAACGGTCATATTTCTCCGACAATTCACAAACGGTCACCAATTTTCTACCGTTTGATTTAAAAGATCCAACGGCTCAGATAGATCAAGATTCCTCGTGTACCACTCACTCTGCCCAACCTCTAAAAAAAACAATTTACTGTAAAAAGAAAAGTCGCCAACTTCAATTCTCGAAGACCCAACAAGAATACAATTGCCTCAACTATGGTATTTGTAGAAGCTGTATAGTACCCCTTAACCCCTGTAGAGAGTTAGAGAGAGAAACACCAAAAGTAAGTGAGTGAGAGAGAGAAACAGAGAGAGTGAGAGTGAAGAAAGGAACAATCTTTGAGAGTTTTTGGATCTTGATCTTGAGTTTCAGTAATCTCCTAGTGATTGTCTGATCTGGGTTCTTCTGATTTGGGGGTTTTGAGAGAGAGTTTCTTGATTTTGGCAAACCGGGAATGGAAAACCGGAATGGTGAACCGGGTTTACAGCAACTCTCAAGTCTGTTTATCCAGCAACTTCGAGGTCGTTCTTCAGTAGTCTCTGTTCGTGATGATGTGAATTCGTTGGTCGTCATTATCATCTAAATGAGATTTTGTTTTTTATAAAGTTTAAGGAATCCGATGATTGTTTTATGGTAGATTGATTTGACAAAAGTTTTTAGATTAGTTCCATAATTCTTTCATTCTTTATTGAATATATAGATTCGTTGGTTCTTTTGGGGCAGGGGATTCAAATTCATTTTTTTGCATATTAAGTCACAAAAAAAAATTCATTCTTTTTTTATTTTTTCATATAGGATTCACTTTGATTTCATTAAAAACCAAAAAAAGATTAATCTTTGTTCATCGGATTCCATTTTTTAGTTGTTTGAGCAAACACACACACACTTTTAGACCATCTCTTAAATTGGGTTGGGTAGATTTTGTAGAGGATGTTGGCAGGTTGTTCAAGTTCATCATTGTTGTCGCCGACTCGAAGATTGAGGAGTGAAGCAGTAGCAGCAACATCAGCAACAGTATCAGCACATTTTCCCATGAACACACAGAGATTGGACTTACCATGCAGTAGTAGCTTCTCTCGCAAGGAAACTCCTTCCAACAGACCACTTGGAAGAAGCATCTCACTTGA
This sequence comes from Arabidopsis suecica, assembly GCA_019202805.1. NCBI lineage: Eukaryota > Viridiplantae > Streptophyta > Magnoliopsida > Brassicales > Brassicaceae > Arabidopsis > Arabidopsis suecica. The sequence continues at coordinate 891,723 of CM032906.1, forward strand.
CAACAGCAACAACAACAACAGCAACAAACCGGTTGAGCGCAAGACGAGTGGTTGTTCGCTTAAGCAGAACATAAAGCTTCCACCTTTGGCAACAACAAGAGGAAATGGAGAAGGGTTTTCTTGGAACAACGACAACAACAACAACAACAGAGGGAAGAGTTTGAAGAGATTGGCGGAGGAGGATGAGTCTTGTTTTAGCAGAGCGAAGAGGACAAAATGCGAAAACGAAGGTGGTTTCTGGTTTGAACATTTCACTGGCCATGATTCTTCTTCACCAGCATTACCTTTTTCTTTGACATGTTCAGGTGATGATGAGGAAAAGGTTTGCTTTGTGCCTAGTGAAGTCATTTCTCAACCTTTACCAAATTGGGTTGATTCGGTGATCACGGAGTTGGCTGGTATAGGCGATAAGGACGTTGAGAGTAGCCTTCCTGCAGCAGTTAAGGAAGCATCTGGATCATCGACAAGCGCATCATCAGAGAGTCGTAGCTTAAGCCATAGAGTACCAGAACCTACAAATGGTTCAAGGAATCCTTACACACACCGCGGCGCAACAGAGGAAAGGACCAGCGGAAACATCATCAACAACAACAACAATCACAGGAACGATTTGCAGAGGGATTTCGAGCTTGTCAATTTGCTAACTGGATGTTTAGAAGCCATCAGATCAAGAAACATCGCGGCGATTAACCATTTCATTGCAAGAACAGGTGATCTTGCTTCTCCTAGAGGAAGAACACCAATGACTCGCCTCATAGCTTACTACATTGAAGCTTTGGCATTAAGAGTTGCGCGTATGTGGCCTCACATCTTCCACATCGCACCGCCTCGTGAATTTGACAGAACCGTTGAGGATGAATCAGGAAACGCATTGAGGTTTTTGAATCAAGTAACCCCAATTCCAAAGTTCATTCATTTCACAGCCAATGAGATGTTACTCAGAGCATTTGAAGGGAAAGAGAGAGTTCACATTATCGACTTCGACATCAAGCAAGGTTTACAATGGCCAAGCTTCTTCCAAAGCTTAGCTTCAAGAACAAATCCACCACACCATGTACGAATCACTGGAATCGGAGAATCGAAACTTGAGCTAAACGAAACCGGAGATCGCCTCCATGGATTTGCAGAGGCGATGAATCTTCAATTCGAGTTTCATCCTGTAGTTGATAGACTTGAAGACGTTAGACTATGGATGCTTCACGTCAAGGAAGGTGAATCAGTAGCTGTGAACTGTGTTATGCAGATGCACAAGACACTCTACGACGGCACCGGAGCAGCAATTAGGGATTTTTTGGGTTTAATCAGAAGCACAAACCCAATAGCTCTCGTTCTTGCGGAACAAGAAGCAGAACACAACTCAGAGCAACTAGAGACGCGAGTTTGTAACTCGTTAAAGTACTATTCAGCGATGTTTGATGCGATTCACACAAATCTTGCTACAGATAGCTTAATCAGAGTCAAAATTGAGGAGATGTTGTTTGGGAGAGAGATCAGGAACATTGTTGCGTGTGAAGGAAGTCATAGACAAGAGAGGCATGTGGGGTTTCGTCATTGGAAGAGGATGTTGGAGCAGCTAGGGTTTCGGAGTCTTGGAGTCTCGGAGAGAGAGGTTATGCAGAGCAAGATGTTGCTTAGGATGTACGGAAGTGATAATGAAGGGTTTTTCAATGTGGAGAGGAGCGGTGAAGACGGCGGAGCAGAAGGCGGACGCGGCGGTGGAGTTACGTTACGGTGGTCGGAGCAGCCACTTTACACGATCTCGGCTTGGACTATCGGCGGAATCGGAGGGAATTAGGGTTTTAAGAAAAATAAAGTTTTAAAATATACATTTACGGGGGAAATGGTTTTTTTTTTATATTAAGAAAATAGGGAAAAAATTGATTTTATTCTTTCATTCATTATTTGGGGCGGGTAGGTATTTTTTATAAAACAAAATGTAAGGATTAGAAGAAATATTTTGTGGTGTCAAAAAAAAAAAAAAAGAAGAAATATTTTGTAATAGCTTGGAGTCTTTTACATGTAACTTGGAGCTTTTAAATGTTTTTTTTTATCAATGAGAAAAGTGAAGTATTTTTTTATCTATTGCAAATATAGAAAGTTTAGTGACATTTTTGCTTTATTAATTTTGTGAAGGAAAATATTCTTTTATATTGAAAACAACAAATGTTATGCTTGAGAAAGAAATAACGGGAGTACAAGAACTAACGGGAGAAGGAAAATAAACAAAACTACAAAAGTCTCTCTCGCCAAACCCTAGATCTAGCCGCCGTCACCCCAAATCGTGTCGCCGTCGCCTCTCCGCCGCCCGAGGCGCTCTGCCGGCGGTGTGAGAGGGCTCTGCTCCTTCTGTTTTTGTTATTTTCTCTTTGTTGTAGGTAAGTAGTTGATTCGGCCGCTCTCCCTCCGGCGAAAGCGATGAAGCGAGAGCTCGGCTCGCTGTCTTCTCCGGGAGTCCGATTGGGGCGTGTTGCAGCGCCGTCTGGCTCCCCTGAGTTCCCCTGTTCGTTATCTGGAGACCATAGCTTGCCGGAGAAAAGCAGCCGGGTTAGGTCTTGGAGTCTTCCGGCGATTGAGAAGATCCGCGCTCGTCGGTGCCGAGTTTGAGGGATACCTCAAGCCGCTAGTTCGAGAGATTCTCCAATCTGCTGGTTCAGTCCGGTTAAAGAGCGAGATAACAAGATGGAGACGAAGTGGCTAATCCGGGAATGCACCATGAGGTGAAGAATACTAATCCGTGCTCTACACTCTGATTATTAGGTGATTAGCATCTGATATTATTAGGTAACCTTGGAGAAGTTGCTGGGTCTGCTGAGTTTATCTTGGGTTTCTTGACCGGTTCAGTCGGACATGTGGTCCGTTTTAGGTTTAAGACCGGAACAACAAAAGACGGGGAAACCAATCTTTTCTGATGTTGCGCATTCGTGTGTTATTGCTATTGGGACAAGTGCTGCACTCCGATCATGAGGGACCAATAGATTGGAATTCATTGGTTAGTCAGCTTAGGTTTTGGCCTTCTCCGGGCTAGTAGTTGTTTTCGTGTCATTAGAGTTTTTTTTAGTGGTTTAAGAGATGATTTCACTCCGAGTCGTGGCGTGTTTCATCTCGCAGTGGTTGAAAAATACAATGATCTTCAGTTGGGTAGCGTTGGATCCGTTAGTGTTTCAGGGTTTTACTTGACTAAATCATTGTATTTGAGTGAAGTTTGTCGAGGTCAAATGATTTGTAATCTCGATTTGGTGAATGAATAGTTGATGTTGAGCCAAAAAAAAAAAGAAAAAAGAAAGAAATTAAAAACCACCACTGTCACTAAGAGAAATGTGAAACCAAAGAAAAAAAGTAAGAGAAATGTGATTGTTGATATGGGCCTTGTATGAGGTCGGCCCATTAAAAAAAATTGTAAGGATTATATGGTTTGTGGAATTAGTTTTTCCAAACTTTGTGTATCAGATCATCATCTTGGCCAAATTCTTTTTAAAAAAGTACGCTTTTAATTTTTAATAGAAGTTTTATTTCTAAGATTTATTTTTTTCTTAACTCAATCAACACCTTTTCAAAGAACTAGTATATAATTTAATATAACTATTGAAAATATATAGTAGATTGTTGTGAGTTGTGACTATATTATGACTATATTGATTAACAAAAAAAAAAAAAACCACTTGAATACGATGTATATTACATCATATACATAAGTCTACTAGTACTTCAAACCAACCACTATTGACGGATTTTATTTAGGATTCGTTTATGTAGATATAAACCTAATTAGTACCCCTAGCTAGTATCTATCTTTTCGAATGATTTTTCTGTTTGTAATTTAGACGCACGGAAGTATTTGTCGACTAGTAGTGATTTCAAATCAATCACCATTAACAGATTCTATTTAGAATTTGTTTTGAGGTGAAATTAAATAAAACTCGTAAAATATATCTTAAGCAAAAAAAAAAATTAGTTTGCTAAAATCCTAACCTCAAAAAGGTACAATTTCTTTTTATAATTTAACAATAAAAAGGTACCAACTTGAACATAGTTTTATGCTATAAGGAAAAAAAAAAACAAAGGACAAGTGGCACGCGGTGTTTGTCTCCTACGAACTTCTATGTTCCGCCGATAATGTCTTTATCATTCATTTTTATTTTTATGTTTATTTGCTTATGTATTTTACAGTTGTTCTGATGTTTAATTCTGATATTTTGTCGTCTAAACTCGAGTCTTATCGCTTATGGGTCACTTTCGGTAATTGGATTGTACATTTTCAACTAGTGATATTTTTTCTGCCCATAATTTACCAATTGGTGCATGAAAAGGTTTATGGAGAACCATACAATGAGGTTGGTCGGAAAGTAGTTCACTATTGAGTGGTAACCACATTTCAAACTATTTTTGTGGTCACTAGGTTAACCCAAAAAAGAAAGAACATCAAAATATTATGAATTAATGTTGTCAGAAAAAAAAGAATACATAAAATCAAATCTGAAAGATGTAGAATCATATCAATTGTTATCTAACCTAGAGTCATTATCAATCAAGAATAGACACATAATAATTAATGGAGATAGAGATTTTTACGTGTTCGAAACTTCCAATACACACAAGGACTCGAACTTATACGAAACTCATTTTCCTGCTGAATAGTTATAAACATATACAATTTATTTCAAAATTTCATTAATATATACAATTTCGTCAAAAGTATCCTAACTAGAACTAATTAAGACACTGTTCTTGTTTTTTTTTTTTTTTTTGACAAGAACATTTAAAACCATTATCATCTTTAGAGTAAGTTGGGTTATTTTTATCTTGGGTCGGCTAAAACATTAATTTTTTAATTATGGATTTTAATAGAATACCTATTACCTAGTACCTACCTATCCAAAATACCGAAAAGACTGTATATTGTATAGTTAATTAGACGAGCATGGCATCATAATACAAGTATTGAAAAGAATTGCACAGGACATCACTATATAAATAGTGGATTCCAACTTCTCAATAATATTTGAACTTTTAATACAAGTTTTTGTTTTTTTTTTTGACGTTTTCAATATCATATTCCATGGTCGTGGTTGGTTGCTTATTCATTCCGTAACCTTTCGGCCAAAAATAATATAGCATCAGAAGAAAATTTTGAATATTATGATTGTATATATTTAGCAGTTTTACTGTCTTTTTTTTTTTTTTGGTGGTCAACAATGACATGGATGATTCGAACCAAATTTCCTAAAACAAATCTGGAACGTTTCTACTAGCTGAACTATAATAATCAGACAACTATTTTTTGGTTTACTCTCTATTAGTGTCGACTGTTATGTACTTATGTGTAAAAGTTTTAATACTATCTATTATTTCAAACTAGTTATAATATGTAACCACCATTTTTTAATCTCATAACTTAAATTACCAATTTATTTGTCTAATTTTATATGAAATTAACACAGTAATTTGTTAGAAAACTAGTATCGTATTCAATGTGAGTCGGGTTACTCTATTTTGAATATCAAAACAAATTTTTCGTACGTTTAATATTTTGGTATATATATTACTCCCTCCGTTTCACAAAGAGTGTCGTTTTAAGGTTTTATTTTTGTTTCACAAAGAGTGTCGTTTTAGGTTTTCAATGCAAAATTTAATGATTTTTTTATGTTTTATGACTATTAGTATTCTGCAGATTGTTTTACTATTGGGCAGATTGTGTTTAAGTATATAGGTAATGGTGTTTTTGTTCAGAAAAAACAAAAAATTTAATGTTTTCTTAATCTGTGTGCAAAACTCTAAAACGACACTCTTTGTGAAACAGAGGGAGTAGCATTTATGCTCTTTTTTAATTTGTATCCACGCATAAAATATGATATATTTATGTAATCAATAAGTGAATGTAAATGCATTGTGCATGTTACGAGTTAGTAGTAAACAAACATTAAGAAAAATGGTAAAGCTACGTGCTATAGCATAAGCTTGACCATGCAACACTAACCAAAAACTAAAAGAATTGATAAACGGATCAATTGATTATTTTCGTTCCTCGTCAAATCTAACAACTTATTAAGTAATAATGTTTTTGGTGCTTTTGACCTACCAAAAACCTAAGAAAAATGGACAATTCGATCTTAGATTAAAATAAGATTATTTTGGGAGATACGTATGGGTCTAATTCCGCGTCGTATAATCGCATCGTCATGGACAAGTCCACATTACACGTCCGCGACACGTACATTCACACGTGCCATGTTTCCAATTCTCATCTTTCACACGTGGCCCATGTAAACTACGCGTACGTATTATTTCACTGTATCTTTTTATTTCTATGGATCGTGTCTTTTTCTTTTATTCTGTCTACAATCATTCAATATTTCTATTTTCTACTGGTCAAGAAGCCGAGATAAATAATTGTCGGGGTCCAATGATTTTACAAGTTATCACTATGAGTGATAGCTTATCACATGACTAAATAAAATATCTGGTCGACAGAGAAAAAAAAAACACTAAATGAAAATATCTCGTCGACAGAAGAAAAACCTGAATAAAATAATGGTACTATGAGATATTTCTCAGTAAATAGAGAACGTTCGACTTTTCCTTATGACACGTTGAATTCTCACTATTTTCTTTCTATCGTATTACAAATCTCTTTAGTGTTTGTTTATATCGTTAGCTTTATCTTCATAATAGACTAATAGTAGTAGTTTATGTGCAATGACATGCTTTCTTTGTAATGGATGTGGAATACTTTTAGTTGAAATAATTGTAACTTTCGGCGATAACCAGGGGATGGCGTTGTTTATTTTATTTAACATTCTCTAGGTCAAATTGACGCCCATTTTTATACATTTGGTCCGGAGATTATGATAAACTTCTAATTTGTCCGAGATTATAACCAAAGAGACAAATCGTAAATAACAACAACAAAGATGCCAGCTAATAGCACAATGTATGAGTTTGTATCTGTGTGCTGACACTTAGTGCTTTGGCTTTGGATTATTTGCCCAACCAATATAAAACAATGAAATGTAATCTGTTCTTACGTTCTAATCATAATTCCTTAAGAGTTTCATAAACATTATCATTGGACGTACGAAGATGTTGAATACATTATTTTAGAAAGTTCGAAAAAACTAACCACCCAATTCGCAAACCTTTACACGTTTTTGTTGTGTGTCTCATATAGATGTAGTATTAATAGTCATCGTTTGTTTTTGATGTTGTTATTGTTTAAGGAAAAAAAGTGTTTCTGAAAAACCAAATACATTGATTAATATTGATATCTATGTTCAAATCAAAATTTTTGATTCTTTACATATACCACTATTGTTCTCTTTTACTGTAGCTTTTTTTTTTAATGAAAAAGAAATAGCTCTCTTTTACTTGTCTCTTCGTCTTTCTGGATACGTTGAATAAGTCTAGCTACTTGTATTCATCTCTTCTTGTTTTTGACCATGTCTTTTAGTATTCATGAATTGTAATCTATAAAGATATATGTAACCCAACTTTTATGATTACGAGAGACTACTAATATTCTTCCCATTCCAATTCTCTCATCATCTCAACATTTTAGACTTTTAATTAGTGATACATCTCAAGAAAAATTGAGATGAATTGACACGCGCGTTGGCCGTTGATCAAATAAGACTTATACGCGTTTGTTACCAACTTACCATACATTCTTTTTTTTTCTTGGTTTGCTTATTATCTGTTTGATTCAGCATATCTTAGATACATCATACATGTGTGTTCAAATGCAAATCCTACATTTTATACTATTCATGAAAATACATATTAGGAAAAAGACCAACACTTCATGAAAATTAAGGTATTGGCACATAGAATTTGGTTTGACTGACTTGATAGTCATGAAAATAATGACTTAAAAGGCTATTACAAATATTACAGTTAAATAAGAATATCGAATCATGACTTTTTTAAAAAAACGATATTTTGAAAAATTTGTTGATAAAAAACATAGCAGGAAAATCCAATGTAACGTTTTTATGTTGTATAAATCTCATTAATTTTATGTGTTGGCAAAAACTAATGTCTCACGGAAAACTTGTGCGAAGTTTGTTTTGTATAACAATTTCCGATAAAAAAATTATTGACGTTCAAACAAATTATACTCAAACTAGATTTGAATAAAATAGATTTAGTTTTAGTTTTTCTATATATTCTATATTGAATAAGATAAAAGAATATATTTGAGTAAAGTGAATTGGTATTGATTTATAAGTATTAAGCAATGTTTAGTTTGTGAAAATGGCACATGTATAATTGTTGGAAAAATAAAATAATTACAAAAAATGAAATATTGTGAAGATTTAAATTATGAAGATATCTATACATTAAGAAATAGAAATATTACTAATATTTACAAAAAGAGTTATTATTGTGAGGAGTATGAATGATTGTAGTGTTGTGGACTTCTTACAGCTCATGTCGAAGAACTGGATGGCTAATATTTGAAATGAAAAGAATCCAATATTTTGAGTTTCATTTTGTAACGCATGAAAAAATCTTTGTGAAGATTATAAAATATAAATATTTTATTATATATACGCGTTTTTAAGATAGTAACATGGAAAATCCATGTGAAGTTTATAAGGTAAAAAATTCCATTATATATATGCGTTACGAAAAAAAATAAATATTTTATTTATGTTAATAAAAATATCCTAATATTCTATTTCACTAGCTATGTTGGCTTTTAATATAAATTTTATATTAATTAAGATAAAAAAAGAAAAAAATTTCAAATATTATTGAAGATATATGAGCAAATTGAATTGGTATTGATTCATATTGAGAAATGGTAGAAAAAAAAGAAATATTAAATTTTTTAAAATATTTAGTCTGTCCAAGAAAAAAAAAATATTTTTGATGATATATGAAAATTCTCAAAAATACTATATTTCTGATTCAATTATAAGAAAAAAATATCTCTAAGTTTAAATTTTTGGACACATTTACAAAAAGAGTTATTATTTCTAATAGTTACAAATTACAAAACAAAAAAGTATTAAAATGCTTAGTCATTTCATCATTACTTGGATAAATACGAATGGTTGTATACTTGTCTTATTGTTGTATCAAACTTCTTACAACTCATAGAGTACAAACATTTGGATGTCGAAAACAAATCTACGGCTAATAATTTTTCAAATTTAGGATCAAAAATAGATAAAACAAAATCCAAAATCCAACAGATTGTTTTCATACTACAACAAATACAATAAACAAAAATACATGGTTTAGCAATAAAACTGCAACAATTTTTCACATAAAATAAGACAACCAAAAAAAAAAAACTTTCAAGTATATATATTTTAATTTATATTTACTTAGTTATTAATTAAATAGATCCTCGAGTTTGAAGCATATATATAATACACATATCCCCTCCCATTTGCGTCACCGTCCATAAATCAGAGAATCCTTACAACACCATTTGTGTCTGTCGCCACCAAACCCTTCTTCTCTCCATTTTTCTTTGTTTCTGTGTTACGATTTGTCAAAAAGAAGAAACCCAAATCAAAAGTTTCAAAATTTCATAAGATTTCTCTGTTTTTTTGTTTCTCTGAAGATCCAAGGCACACAAAAAAAACAGCTTTTTGATTCTTCAATCAAGGTTTTTTGCAGGGTTTTGATAACCCCATGGGTTCAGGGTTCTCTCTGTTTCACAATAGTTTATCGTCATGTTATGGAGATCGAGATCTGTTGCAGCCTGGTTTAGGAGATTTGCCTGAAAGTTGTGTGGCTTTGATTCTCCAGAATTTGGATCCGGTTGAGATCTGTAGATTCTCGAAGCTAAACAAAGCTTTTCATGGTGCTTCTTGGGCTGATTTCGTTTGGGAATCGAAACTTCCTCCAGATTATAGATTGATTCTCGAGAAAATCCTTGGTGGTTTCCCGGAAAATTTGCGTAAAAGAGACATCTTTACTTTTCTCTCTCGAGTTAATTCCTTCGACGAGGGCAACAAGGTTCGTCTTTTTAGATTTCTTTGGCTTCAAGAAAATTTTTAGGGTTCTTCAGAAAAAAAAATTGGGGATTTTTTTGTTAAATGATTCGCATGAATGGTTTTAGGAAATGAATTCATAATATGCAAAATATTCCTGTGAATTAGAGAAGAAATCTAATGTTTTTGATGTTTTCTGCAGAAAGCTTGGGTAGATAAACGAACAGGTGGGCTCTGTTTATGCATATCGGCAAAGGGCTTGTCGATAACCGGAATCGATGATCGGAGATACTGGAGTCATATTCCGACTGATGATTCTCGGTGAGATTGTGTTTCTCTCTCTGTTTCTTACACAAATCAGTTTGTTTTGATTAGATCCGATGGTTTCATGCATTAGGCATAGTTGATTTGATTACTTGCAACAGTTTAATAGTATGTAGATGTTTTACTTTTCATCAGTTATGTTGTTCCTTTTTGGTTGCTTGTGGTGGCTTGTATTTGTTAATTTTGGGTGTTCAAAGTTTGGTTTTGGTAGTCTATGTGCAAAGTTTATATTTTCCCTCTGTTTTCTTGTTAGATTCGTTGGTACAATTAGTGAATGATGTTTGCTATGATCGAAAAAGGCGACATTGTTAGTTGTGTGAAGGTTGTAAACTTGTAATGGATACAAATCATAACTTTAATCTAATGTTTTTTATGCTATAATCCTTTTTTGTCTGTTCAAAGTTTTGATTTTTCCTCTGTTTTCTTGACTCGTTGGTAAAATTACTGATTGATGTTTGCTATGATCCAAAAAGGCAACATTGTTAATTGAATTAAGTTTGTAATGGACACAAATTCCAACTTTTAACTGGTGTTTTGCGTTACTATGATTCTTAATTTGACAATATCTTTTTTTCTTGATTCCTGCAGATTTTCTTCAGTAGCATATGTTCAACAAATCTGGTGGTTTCAAGTGGATGGAGAAATCGATTTCCCATTTCCAGCTGGAACCTACAGTGTTTACTTCAGGCTTCAGCTAGGCAAACCGGGCAAGCGGTTTGGTTGGAGGGTTTGTGATACAGAACAGGTTCATGGCTGGAACATCAAACCGGTTCGGTTTCAACTCTCGACTGAAGATGGACAACATTCTTCATCTCAATGTATGTTAACTGAAGCAGGAAACTGGAGTCATTACCATGCTGGAGACTTAGTGGTTGGTAAATCGAAAAATTCATCGACGAAGATTAAGTTCTCCATGACTCAGATTGATTGCACGCATACTAAAGGCGGGCTATGTGTAGATTCTGTAGTTGTGTATCCGAGCTCGTGTAAGGACCGGTTGACGCAGATTTAAGTTGCAAACCGGAGTTTGGTGTAGTTTAGAGGTTTAAAAAAGCTGTTCTTTTTAAGTAGTTTTTGAAACCTTTTGTAGAATCTTTGGAGGGTAATTAGAAAACTCAATGTAAAGAGAAAAAGATGGTACTGTAATTAGAAAACTCAGTTGTTTCATTGTTTAGGTCAAATGTAAACTTGCACTATTTTTCCGTTGGAGGTTGTGTGGGAAGTGAAACGCAGCGGTTAATAAAGACCGGAATGGTTCAATTAAACCAGTTCGGAGAGAATCGAAAGTTTCTGGCTGCTCATTAAGTAATTAACAATTTAAATGTATTAGAAAAATCAGAAAAAAACCTTTAGTAAACGGTAAACTTCTTTAATTTGAGAGTTAATTACATATTGTTAATAGAATACGTCTTTCAAGGAGAAATTTCTAAATAACCAGATTTCTGTGAACCGAATCGAACCGGTTCAAATATATTCGGATGATTTGTAAACAACTTGATTCAAATTTAACAAATTCCCAAAAACGGAGATTTCTAGGGTTTTAATTCTAAAGAGAGATTCATTTCTGAAGCAAAAATTGTGAGGAGATGATGAGGAGATCGGTTACGATTACGGGGAAGAGATTTCTGCATCGGCAATTTCTGGAGAAAGGTAATTTCTGGAGAACTGCTTCCGTTTTTAATTTTCGTTGCTCGGGACGATCTTTTTCTGGCCACAGTTATGATTACAGAGAGAAATTGAGTAGACGAAATGATTTGAAGTTAGATGATGCGATTGGTTTGTTCGGTGTTATGGTAAAGTCTCGTCCTTTACCTTCCATTGTTGAGTTCAGTAAATTGTTGAGTGCCATTGCTAAGATGAACAAGTTTGATGTTGTTATCTCTCTCGGCGAGCAGATGCAAGATTTGGGGATTGCACATAATCTCTTTACTTACAGCATTTTGATTAACTGTTTCTGCCGACGCTCTCATATCTCTCTCGCTTTAGCTCTTCTTGGGAAGATGATGAAACTCGGCTATGAGCCCGATATTGTCACTCTTTCTTCGCTGCTCAATGGTTTCTGTCATGGTAAGAGGATTTCCGATGCTGTAGCTTTGTTTGATCAAATGGTCGAAATGGGATATCAACCTAATACCGTCACATTTACAACTTTGATTCATGGTCTTTTTCTCCACAACAAAGCTTCCGAAGCTGTGGCGCTAGTTGATCGGATGGCTGTGAAAGGCTGTCAACCAAATCTGGTTACATATGGTGCTGTAGTAAATGGATTATGTAAGAAAGGTGATATTGATTTGGCTTTGAGTTTGTTGAAGAAGATGGAGAAAGGAAAAATAGAGCCAGGTGTTGTAATCTACAACACAGTCATTGATGGTCTTTGCAAATACAGACAAGTGGATGATGCACTCAGCCTATTCAATGCAATGGAGAACAAAGCAATTAAACCAAATGTTATTACCTACAACTCCCTTATAAGTTCCCTCTGTAATTACGGAAGATGGAGTGATGCCTCTCGACTCCTGAGTGATATGATTGGGAAGAAAATCAACCCCGATGTAGTTACTTTTAATGCACTGATCGATGCGTTTGTGAAGGAGGGGAAGCTTTTAGAGGCTGAGAAATTGTACGAGGAGATGATCAAAAGGTCTATAGATCCTAATGTCATCACTTACAATTCATTGATCAACGGGTTTTGTATGCACGATCGTCTAGACGAGGCCAAACAGATGTTTGAGTTCATGGTTAGCAAGGATTGTTACCCAAATGTAGTGACATATACTACTCTCATAAAGGGTTTTTGTAAGGCTAAGAAAGTGGTGGATGGTATGGAACTCTTTCGGAACATGTCTCAAAGAGGATTGGTTGGAAACACAGTCACTTACAACACTCTTATCCAGGGGTTATTTCAAGATGGAGACTGTGATATGGCTCAAGAACTATTCAAGGTGATGGTTTCTGATGGTGTGCCTCCCAATATCATGACATACAGCATTCTGTTAGATGGACTTTGTAAAAATGGGAAGCTAGAAAAAGCATTGGTGGTATTCGAGTATCTGCAAAAGAGTAAAATGGAACCTAATATTTACACATATAATATTATGATTGAAGGGATGTGCAAGGCAAGGAAGGTGGAAGATGGGTGGAATTTATTTTGTAGCCTCAGTCTTAAAGGAGTGAAGCCTAATGTTATAACCTACAATACAATGATCTCAGGATTCTGTTGGAAAGGTTTAAAGGAGGAAGCAAATACCTTGTTCAAAAAAATGAAAGAAGATGGGCCTCTTCCAGATAGTGGTACTTATAATACGCTTATTAGGGCGCATCTTAGAGATGGTGACAAAGCTGCATCAGCAGAACTCATCAAAGAGATGAGGAGTTGCGGGTTTGCAGGAGATGCTTCAACCATTGCGGGCTTGGTGACTAATATGCTGGATGATGGGAGATTGGACAAAAGCTTTCTGGACATGCTTTCTTAAAATAGTTTATCCTCGAGAGAAGAGGAGCGGTAGTGCAACAGTCTTCCCTTCAAAGCACAGGTGAGGTGAATCAAGTATTTATGTTGCTTTCTAGTGATTACTTCTCTGTCCTCGTGTTACATGTGTATATTTGGTTGCTGGTGTGTGTAAGCTTCAGTGTTAGGTAACACAAGATCATCAGAAGAAGCTATTCCCTTCAAGAAGACCTCAGACTTAATTTGGTGTATTTATTGTTTTGGTTTAGATTTGGGTTTTAGCTAAATGTAGGTGACAAATTTTTTGAACTTTGAAAGATTGTTTAGACAAATTTTTTGTTTCGTTGGGTTCAAATAAAGAACTTGGTTTGGTTTCTCATTCTCGGTTCTGTTTTTTTGTACACAAAGATTCTGAATTTGTTTCTTCATTACATGAAAAATGAGTTACCTCCAACGCCAGCCAAAGGTAAACTATTGCTAAAACTATTGCACAAGCATGAAGAATCTGTTTCATCTTGTTTTGCTAGTGCAGTTTTCTGCATAAGGGTCTTTCAGTTGGCGGTATCTTCACTTGTAGCTTGCTTCAAAATCTCTAATCTCTTAACATAATGTAACATTGGCTGGAGAATATGGAAAATGCGCAATGATCTTTTGTTCCAAGGTTCAAAGATGGTCTATCCTAGAATTAAAACTTTCGCAGAAGCTTCAAAATGCATAGGCGGCATAGGCTGAAGCTATTGCAACTTAGAAATGTCAATACTCTAAAAGTTTTCTTTGATCTTTTTCTTCACCAATCATTATAGACTTTTAAAGGACTCTTCAATATGGAGACGCACTTTAGATTAGCTCAATCCCACTTGACGACAAAAGAAAAAAAAAAGATGAGAGGAAACAAAATGAATGATAAACCTGAAACTTTGTGTTGCTGGAGACGAGCTTTTGCTGGTGCTAGTTATGATTACAGAGAGATATTGAGTAGAAGAAATGATTTGAAGTTAGAAGATGTTGTTGATCTGTTTAGTGAAATGGTCGAGTCTGGGAAGGTGGAAGAAGGGTGGAATTTATTTTGTAGCCTCAGCCTTGAAGGAGTGAAGCCTGATGTTATAATTCAAAGGAAGAAGCGGATGCCTTGTTCAGAAAAATGAAAGAAGATGGGCCTCTTCCAGATAGCGGTACCTATAATACGCTGATCAGGGTGCGCCTTAGAGATAGTGACAGAGCTGCATCAGCAGAACTCATCGAAGAAATGAGGAGTCGCGGATTTGCTGGAGATGCTTCAACCATTGGCTTGGTGACTAATATGTTGCATGATGGGAGATTGGACAAAAGCTTTCTGGAAATGCTTTCTTAAAAACAGTTTATCCTAGAGAGAGGAGAAGTGGTAATACAACACAGTCCTTATGTTAAATGTGTGTATATTTGGTTGCTATTTTGTGTATTTTATTGTTAGGTTAACACAAGATCAATGGTGAGCATCAGAAGAAGATCTTCCCTTCAAGAAGATCTCAGAGTTTATTTTCTTAATTTGAATGAGATTGTTTAGGCAGATTTCTAGTTCCTTTCGGTTCATATAAAATAACCAAACGTATTTTTGTTGCTTTCTAGTGATTACTTCTCAACTCAGTCCTCATGTTACTTGTGTGTATGTTTAATTGCTGTTGTGTGTAAGTTTCATGAAGGTGACTGATATTTTATTGTTATGTTAGTACAAGATCAGTATAATGAGTATCAGAAGAAGCTCTTCCCTACAAGAAGATCTCAGACATGGTTTGGTGTGATTATTGTTTTGGTATAGATTTAGTTTATTAGCCAAATTCTTAATTAATTTAGGGAATGAAACTCTTTTGGACACTTTTGTTGAGTTTAGAGGAATAAAACTCAAATGACTTTTAAATTTCCAGTTAAGTAAGATTGGTAAAAACGAATTTTCAATCAGTGGATATGTGAAATGTTCCTTAGCTTATTACCTGCAACAACTTTTTGCATTTTTCTGATCTTCGAACATATATATAATTCAGTTTACAGAAATCACTAAGATTGGTGGTTAAGGAATATATTTGGAGAATGTTGCGGAATCCAATATCTCTTGTTACCAGAGAGTCCTTAAAGCCAAGTTTTATTCTGGAGAAGGTACCTTTGCAGGCAGGGAGAGGTCATATGGATTGCAGGTAAAGGAAACCAAATCAATGTTTGGTGAGAAAATATGGCTTCCTACATCACCTCCAACGCCAGCTAAAGGTATATAGCTGAATGTCTCTGATTTTATAAGTTCAGGAACTGGCTATTGGTGCCATATAAAAAATTTCATTCAGGATGATTGACAACCACCACACTATCAAAAGCACTCTGAATGATTTCTCGGAACTGAAGTGGCTTGTCGTTTTACAAAATTAGTGGCGCTTTGTTAACTTTTAATCCTTTTGTAGATTTTGATGTGTCTCTCTGTACTCCTCTCTGGTGTACTCTAACTTGAGAAGCTGAGAAGATTGATTGCTTTAACAGTAAAGATATATGGTGGATTCAGATGATGTTCTTGAAGGTTAATTGTGCACATTAGATGAATCTGAAAAGACTTCGGAATCTCTGAGCAAGATGAAGCAAAAATGAGTATTTATGCTTTGCCTTTTTATCATCATCATCATCATCATTTTTTTTTTTTTTTTTTTTTTTTTTTTTTCGCCCATCATCATCATTTAGGGTCACAAATACATTAGCTTGAATATGATGAAGTTGTGTGGTAATTAAAACGCTGCGTTATATGCGTAAAAGTCACTCACTACTAAACAAACCAAGGACATCTTCACTCTTTGTCCGGTTTATCTAGACCGGAGTGATTCGAATATGACCGTTGCTCAATAAAGTAAAAGAAAAGAACCGGTTTAAAAGCGAGCAATGACCGGTTTAAGAAAACCAGCTGTAACCGAAGCGACATTGAACGGACCGACTGCTCTCGATTATAGGGTTTATTGGATTCTGCGATTTTGCTGTTTGATCTCTTCACTGACTCTCTAGTGTAGTCTCAGTTCATTTCAAGGGGAAGCCATTTTCGAAGCAATCAAGAAGATGATGAGATCTGTTGCGTTTACGGGCATGAGATTTCTTCATCGGCGGCACACTCTGGTGAAAGGTAATCCTGGAACCGCTCCTGCTCTTTGTTGGAGACGAGCTTTTTCTGGTCACAGTTATGGTTACAGAGAGAAATTGAGTAGACGAAATGATATGAAGTTAGACGATGCTGTTGATTTGTTCGGTCAAATGGTAAAGTCTCGTCCTTTACCTTCCATTGTTGATTTCAGTAAATTGTTGAGTGCCATTGCTAAGATGAACAAGTTTGATGTTGTCATCTCTCTGGGCGAGCAGATGCAAAATTTGGGAATTTCACATAATCTTTACACTTACAGTATTTTCATTAACTGTTTCTGCCGACGCTCTCAACTCTCTCTTGCTTTAGCTGTTCTTGGCAAGATGATGAAACTCGGTTATGAGCCCAGCATTGTTACGCTTTCTTCGCTGCTCAATGGGTACTGCCACGGTAAGAGGATTTCCGAGGCTGTAGCTTTGGTTGATCAAATGGTCGAAATGGGATATCAACCTAATACCGTCACATTTACAACTTTGATTCATGGTCTTTTTCTCCACAACAAAGCTTCAGAAGCAGTGGCGCTAGTTGATCGGATGGCTGTGAAAGGCTGTCAACCAAATCTGGTTACATATGGTGCGGTAGTAAATGGATTATGTAAGAGAGGTGATATTGATTTGGCTTTGAGTTTGTTGAAGAAGATGGAGAAAGGGAAAATAGCGCCAAATGTTGTAATCTACAGCACAGTCATCGATAATCTCTGCAAATATAGACATGTGGATGATGCACTCAACCTGCTCAACGAAATGGAGAACAAAGGAATTAGACCAAATGTTGTTACTTACAGCTCCCTCATTAGTTGTCTTTGTAATTACGGGCGATGGAGTGACGCCTCTTGCTTACTTAGTGATATGATTGAGAGGAAAATCAACCCTAATTCAATAACTTTTAACACACTGATTGATGCGTTTGTGAAAGAAGGGAAGTTTGTAGAGGCGGACAAATTATATGAGGAGATGATCCGAAGGTCATTAGATCCTGATATTTTTACCTACAATTCGTTGATCAATGGGTTTTGTATGCATAATCGCCTAGACGAGGCCAAGCAGATGTTTTCTTTGATGGTTAGCAAGGACTGTTTCCCAGATGTAGTGACTTATAGTACTCTTATAAAGGGATTTTGCAAGTCTAAGAAGGTAGAAGATGGTATGGAACTCTTCCGCGAGATGTCTCAAAGAGGATTGGTTGGAACCACAATCACTTACAACACAATAATCCAAGGGTTTTTTCAAGCTGGAGATTGTGATAATGCCCAAAAAATATTCAAACAGATGGTTTCTGATGGTGTGCATCCCAATATCATGACATACACCATTTTGTTAGATGGACTTTGTAGTAACGGGAAGCTAGAAAAAGCTTTGTTCATATTCAAGGATTTGCAAAAGAGTGAAATTGAACTTGATACTTACATATATACTACCATGATTGAAGGGATGTGCAAGGCTGGGAAGGTGGAAGATGGATGGGATCTATTTTGCAGCCTTGACCTTAGAGGAGTGAAGCCTGATGTTGTAACCTACACTTCAATGATCTCAGGATTTTGTAGGAAAGATTTAAAGGAGGAAGCAGATGCCTTGTTCAATAAAATGAAAGAAAACGGGCCTCGTCCCAATAGTGGTACGTATAATACGCTGATTAGGGCACGCCTTAGAGATGGTGACAAAGCGGCATCGGCTGAACTCATCAACGAAATGAGGAGTTGCGGGTTTGTTGGAGATGCTTCAACAATAAGCATGGTGACTAATATGCTACATGATGGGAGATTGGACAAAAGCTATCTGGACATGCTTTCTTGAAACAGTCAATCCTCGAGAAACGAATTGCAGAGCGACCATCTTCCCTTGTGAATGCATGCTTCTGTGAGGTTTATCGACCTTTTCTATACTGCTGTTCTTGTGTTTACTTCTCGACCCAGTTTCATGTTAAATCTGTTGTGGTTGTTGAGTGAGTTTCATGGACTCGACTGGTACTGCTCTTTGTTATGCTCCTATTAGGTTGACACAAGAATATTTTCATAGTTTAGAAGTTGTCTACATACTTGTACGAGAGACCCTTTTGGTTTGGTTTGAATTGAGGTATATGCATGGCTTGTCTGATACATTTAGCCTGAGTTTGCTTTTCTTGTGTTTACTTCTCGACCGAGTTTCATGTAAACTATTGCTAAAACCAAATCTGAACGTCTCTGATCTTATAATTTCAGGAACTTGGCCATTAGGACCAAATAAAAATTCATCAGGAGGACACATATTTGAAGGGGAACATACAAAGTGAGATCAGGCTACCATTTGCAACGTGAGAGCTCTCTCAAGCTAACCTGCCAATACAACAATAATCTTCAGATAGAAAGTAGCACAAGCATGAAGAATCTGTTTCATCTTGTTTTGCTAGTGCAGTTTTCTGCATAAGGGTCTTTCAGTTGGCGGTATCTTCACTTGTAGCTTGCTTCAAAATCTCTAATCTCTTAACATAATGTAACATTGGCTGGAGAATATGGAAAATGCGCAATGATCTTTTGTTCCAAGATTCAAGATAGTCTATCCTAGAATCAAAACTTTCACAGAAGCTTCTTGGGCTTGTCTGAATCAAAATGCATAGGCATAGGCTGATCAAAACAAGGACAAGTATACTAAAACAACTTCGTCTATATTTCCAACCTCTTGCTCTCTTGAAGCTGAAGCTATTGCAACTTAGAAATGCCAATACTCCAAATGTATTCTTTGATCTTTTTCTTCACCAATCATTATAGACTTTCAAAGGACTCTTCAATATGGAGACGCACTTTAGATTAGCTCAAACAAACCAAGTTTACTAAAAATCATATATGCACAGTTTAAATCATTTTGAACTACCGTGTCCTGTGAATTGAACCTCAGCTAAACCATAATGAGTACTTAATTTGTTGTTCATTAACTAACGGAGAGCAATATAAAGTGCTACAAAAACACAGCTGGTTTGATCATAATGTTCTCGGATACTGTTTTTCTGAGATGCTTCCCCTTACCGAACTAAACTTCATGCCAAAGATGGTTGATTCTGGTAATGCATAAGTTTAGCTGCTCCTGTTGTTCACCATGATGAAGAAGATGAGCTTGTGGTGCCTGTGTGGGATGAAGGTTCTGGCTCCAACACTCCTCCTCATCATGTTTCTAACAGTAGCTCTGACAGTTCAGCAATCTCTTCCTCCTCCCTAATATCTCCACCTCCTCAACCTGTTTCCCCACATTTCCGAGGTGATGAGTTTGGTGCGGGTCGTCAGCCTTCCAGGTTTGAAGATTCAAGTTCCTCTTCTATGCATCATTCTCCAGGTTCCTCCTCTATTCATCGAGCTAAAGGGAAACCAAGGTATGAGATAGGTGAATGTTCTACTCGTAAGAAAAGAAAAAGGATTGATCTTAACTCTGAGAGAAACATTAGACAGTGTTGTAAAGACAAGGGGGTTCGGTTTTACCCAGTGGATGGTCAACTTCCCTAGTTTGTTTTCAGACACTTAACACAATCAGAGCATAATTTACCCTTATGCTCTGGTTTCTGCTGCTTTTTGGGGTAAGTCTTACCTTAGTTTTTAGGAAATAAAGGACCTATTTCAGGTCAAACAAGTGGATGATGAAGGATAACTTTTTGGACATCATTCTGATTTAAACTGATGTTAATTGCGCAAAGAGAAGGTTCAGTTTCACAGTTGGAAGGCTTTCAGTGACTTTTTGGAAACTTTCTACTGCTAATCATGGCTGGTATGAAGATGGTGAACAAGCAGCAAGCATAATGCAAGCTTATGTTGGATGCGATAAGATCAACTTCAAGCTACAACGCTTCAATATTTGGTCTTATTGAGAATTGTTATGAACTTGCTAATACCAAGTTACCATTTTGTTGCTACTCTTTAGTTTTAGAATGTGTTGTATGTTACTTATGTTTGCTAGTTTGTATATGTTTGTTGTACCCTGTACTTGGCTTTCCTCCTTGGTTTCTCCTGGATGATGCAGTTTGAATGTAATATACAAGAAATTGACCCGCGGTACACCGCGGGTTGATATATTTTTCTAAATTTTATTGTTTATAAATTTATGCTTAATATATGAAAATGATATATAGAGTTGTATATGTGTACTATTAATGTGTTAAAATAAAATGATTGGACTAAACCCAAAAAAAAAAACAGAACAGAAGAATACATTACCCGTTTTAAAAGAAGTTGATCTAGATCTGATTAAACATAATATAAAATTTGAATATACAACCCATTAAAAATAACAGTAAAGTACCGTTTAAAATTCATTTAAATATATAAATATAAATTGTGGATATTATTTCAACACATAAATATTTCACAGGTAAGTATATTTTATGATTATCTTTTATGATTGTCATATTGTTAAACATGATATGGTCAAATCTGGTATTTCCTTACCGATTGGTAAGACACTAATGTTCAATTAGAAGTTTGATTAGTAAAAACTGTTATCAAAAAGAGAAGGAGAATACAAAAACTTGGAAATTGTGTTTTATGATTATGTATATTTTTGACATTTCGAACATTAGCCACTACAAACCTTTTTATGTAGTCACAAATGGGACCCAAAATCAGTATGATGTGGTAGTAATTTATGTATCCTATTCCTAATAAATATTCTAAGTGAAGAGATGATATTAAAATTAAAAAGATTCCTCCGAAGATCAATAATTGGGAACATCAAATCCTTATTAGAAAAACCATCACACTCTAAACAACAGCAAACAAAAAAAATAACTTACCTAAGAAGAAGCTATATTGATGTCGAAATCAAAAGCTCTAGCATTCACAATCTTTGCTTTATCTTACTCCTTCCTCTTCTCTTCTTCAACAAAGTCTCACTACCACGAGCTCTTCCTCTCTGCTTCCTTCTCCAACAACACTTCTGTCGCTTTAAACCTCCATACCCTCACGCCCCGCCTTCATGTAGGCGGTACAATGGCCAACGCTGAAGCTTTTTCTATACTTCATTCACTCTGCTTCCAACACGTTTCTAAACACTTTTGATTTCACTGTATGTCGTATATCAAGAAGTTAAAAACGATTATAAGTAAGATTCCTATATATATATATATATATATATATATAACCCCAAATAATTGATATAGTTCTAAAAGATTTTACCAAAACAGCTTAGTGGGCATGGATTCTTGGACCATTGTCACCAGGTTTGACGATAATATCAGGATGTATCACTTCTTTCAATGCCATAACATGCTCACTGAGGAATTCTACTTTATTGATTTTCCTCCTTTTGGTGCTATCTGCCATGCTTCTCTTGTCAATACAACTTAATCAAGTCATAATCATACATTCATCAAAATCCTAATGAAACCCTAGAATTATACTATCAAGCCAACGATTAGCAATCAGCAAGCAAGCAATGCAATAATCAAAGGGATATACACCTAAAAGACCTAAATAATATGGAGAAACCGATAAAGACTTTGACACCTACATAGAGAGAAGATCTCAAGAAGCATATATATAGATTCAGTCCTTAGGGCGAATTAAGAACCTTTTTCCAATTATTTTTTTGGATTTAAAATTCAAATTTCGATATGTTGGCATATAAGGAAATCAAATCCCACATGATTAGGGGCTATTCAAATTAATTACCGTAATATTAAATGGAAGATTTGATTATGATATTACAATCATTGTTAGCATTTAATTTTAATGTCGTTTTTTATTTTTTTGCAGAGATATCTTACCAAAAAAGATTACATAGCGAATATCGTATGTATTTTAGGAATATGCTATGATTTTGGTTTGAAGAGTAGTAATTGTTTTATTTGTAATCGATTATTCGAATATTTGAAGTCTTGAATTATAGTAAATAGTAAATGAAATCTACTAAAATCACAACAAAATTAGATCTTAGGTAAGGAAACAACAATATTTAGTATTTAATTAGTTGGGATTAGGTAGAATAAACATTAAATCGAGAATATAGCAACATACTCGAGATTTAGTTTGCTTAATATCTTTATTAAATTTTGCAAATATAAATAATAAATGCTAATGGCATGCCGATTAATGTGGGAATAAGTTAAGGAAACAGAATAAAATGGGTAACTAAAAAATAATTTCGTTTTTTTAAAAAAATTTCCTTAATTGTCTTATCCAGGATCCGAACAGAATTAATCCGGGTCAAAACCCGATCCGTTTGAATTAAAAACAAAAATCCCCTCAAAATATACGTAGATATTAGAAAGAAAGAAAAAACGACTAAAAAGAAAAAGGGAGCAATGGAATCGACGTTGAACGGACCGACTGCTATCGATTATAGGGCTTATTGGAATCTGCGATTTTGCTGTTTGATCTCTCTTCACTCACTCTCTAGTTTAGTAGTCTCCTCAATTCATTTCAAGGGGAAGCCAATTTCGAAGCAATCAAGACGATGATGAGATCTGTTGCGTTTACGGGCATGAGATTTCTCCATCGGCACACTCTGGTGAAAGGTAATCCTGGAACCGCTCCTGCTCTTTGTTGGAGACGAGCTTTTTCTGGTCACAGTTATGATTACAGAGAGATATTGAGTAGACGAAATGATTTGAAGTTAGACGACGCTGTTAATTTGTTCGGTGACATGGTCAAGTCTCGTCCTTTACCTTCCATTGTTGAGTTCAATAAATTGTTGAGTGCCATTGCTAAGACGAAGAAGTTTGATGTTGTTATCTCTCTTGGCGAGCAGATGCAAAATTTGGGAATTTCACATGATCTCTGTACTTACAATATTTTCATTAACTGTTTTTGCCGACGCTCTCAACTCTCTCTTGCTTTAGCTCTTCTTGGCAAGATGATTAAACTCGGCTATGAGCCCGATATTGTCACGCTTTCTTCTCTTCTCAATGGGTACTGTCATGGTAAGAGGATATCCGAGGCTGTAGCTTTGGTTGATCAAATGGTCGAAATGGGATGTCAACCTAATACCGTCACATTTACAACTTTGATTCATGGTCTTTTTCTCCACAACAAAGCTTCAGAAGCAGTGGCGCTAGTTGATCGGATGGCTGTGAAAGGCTGTCAACCAGATCTGGTTACATATGGTGCTGTAGTAAATGGATTATGTAAGAGAGGTGATATTGATTTGGCTTTGAGTTTGTTGAAGAAGATGGAGAAAGGGAAAATAGAGCCAAATGTTGTAATCTACAACACAGTTATCGATGGTCTCTGCAAATACAAACATGTGAATGATGCACGCAACCTATTCAATGAAATGGAGAACAAAGGAATTAGACCAAATGTTGTTACTTACAGCTCCCTCATTAGTTGCCTTTGTAATTACGGAAGATGGAGTGATGCCTCTCGGCTACTGAGCGATATGATCGAGAGGAGAATCAACCCAAATGTAGTTACTTTTAATGCACTGATCGATGCGTTTGTGAAGGAGGGGAAGCTTGTAGAGGCTGAGAAATTGTACGAGGAGATGATCAAAAGGTCTATAGATCCTGATATTTTCACTTACAGTTCATTGATCAATGGGTTTTGTATGCACGATCGCTTAGAGGAGGCCAAGCAGATGTTTGAGTTGATGATTAGGAAGGACTGTTTCCCAAATGTAGTAATTTATAATACACTTATAAAGGGATTTTGTAAGGCTAAGAGAGTAGAGGAAGGTATAAAACTATTCCGCGAGATGTCTCAAAGAGGATTGGTTGGCGACACAGTCACTTACAACACTCTTATCCAAGGGTTATTTCAAGCTGGAGATTGTGTTATGGCTCAAGAAGCTTTTAGTCAAATGGATTCTCTTGGTGTCTCTCCCGATCTTTGGACCTACAACATTTTATTAGATGGACTTTGTAATAACCGGAGCATAGAGAGAGCATTGGTGGTATTCGAGTGTTTGCAGAAGAGTGAAATGGAACCTGACATATTCACATATAATATTATGATTGACGGGATGTGCAAGGCTGGGAAGGTGGAAGAAGGGTGGGGTCTATTTTGTAGCCTCAGCCTTAAAGGAGTGAAGCCCGATGTTATAACCTACAACACAATGATCTCAGGCTTGTGTAGGAAATGTTTAAACCAGGAAGCTTATGCCTTGCTCAAAAAAATGAAACAAGATGGGCCTCCTCCAGATAGCGGTACATATAATACACTGATCAGGGCATGCCTTAGAGATGGTGACAAAGCGGCATCGGCAGAACTCATCAAAGAAATGAGGAGTTGCGGGTTTGCTGGAGATGCTACAGCGATTGGCTTGGTCGCTAATATGTTGCATGATGGGAGATTGGACAAAAGCTTTCTGGACATGCTTTCCTAAATCAGTTTCATCATCCGCTAGAGAAGGTGTAATGCCCAAAAAATATTCAAAAGATGGTTTCTGATGGTGTGCATCCCAATATCATGACATACAGCATTTTGTTAGATGGACTTTGTAATAACGGGAAGCTAGAGACAGCATTGATGGTATTCGAGTATATGCAAAAGAGGGAAATTGAACTTGATATTTTTATATATACTACTATGATTGATGGGATGTGCAAGGATGGGAAGGTGGAAGATGGGTGGGATCTATTTTGCAGCCTCGGCCTTAGAGGAGTGAAGCCTAATGTTGTAACCTACACTTCAATGATCTCAGGTTTGTGTAGTAAACGCCTACTAGTGGAAGCAGATGCCTTGTTCAAGAAAATGAAAGAAGACGGGCCTTTGCCAAATGACCGTACCTATAATACGCTAATTAGGGCACATCTTAGAGATGGTGACAAAACCGCATCAGCTGAACTCATCAAAGAAATGAGGAGTTGCGGGTTTGCTGGAGAAGCTTCAACTGTTGGCTTGGTCACTAATATGTTGCATGATGGGAGATTGGAGAAAAGCTTTCTGGAAATGCTTTCTTAAAGACATCTTTGAGGTGAATCGGATTTTTATTTTACTATTCTATTGACTAGTTCTTCTCAGTGCAGTCCTTATGTTCTCATGTTTACATTTGGAAATAGATATGAGTATATTCGGTTGTTGTTGTGTCTAAGCTTCATGAATATGACTGATACTGTTCTTTGTTATTTTTGGGGTGAAATTCTTGTGAACTGCAAAGGCTTTTTAACTCATATTGAATCTGCTTAGCATATGGTTACAACTGTTTTGGGGATCTTGGAGGAGATGAAAAAAAAAAGCTCACAAAATACAATTGTTGATTTCTGTGAAAAGAAAAGCTCATTAAGAATGGAGATTTGCCGCTGCTTCCAGAGACTGGCATATCGCCAACTTCGTTATTTCATATTCTAGCTAGCACCGCTTACTAGAATATTCGAGATTTCATATCTCAGCTCACTTGAGCACCTGATCAGATTTTGAACTCCCCACAAACACGGTTTTCTCCTTATCCTTGAGCCAATGTTATCCTCTTAACATAAGTATAACGCACATTCTTTGCTCATATGATCATTTAGATCACTGGATTAATGATACCTTTGATTTTATGTTAATGGTGTGTGACCTGACCTATATAGCGTAGAGTGTCTGAATTTGATCTACGATCAATTTTTCAACAAATGAAGCAAGTAACTGAAGTTTTGATTTGATTTCCAATGTCTGAGTCTCTTTTGATAACAAACATTGATTGCAGTTTTGGTGATTCAAGGTTTGTTATGTTTGAGAATGCATTTTCGTATGATGTTTCATGTTTTTGACCAGGAGAGGTGTTATGTGTACATGAAAGGCTCTGTTACATTCAGAGAATAGCTAATGGAGAATACTTGTCTCGTGTTACTGAAATAGTATTATGCAGGTTAGTTGTCTTTTTTCCTGTCTGAATCTTTCTTTCTTGTTTTGGTTAAGGGTTGTACAATGTTTTGTACAAAGGCAGTGCCTCTAATAAAACATTCAAATAATTTCTGTTTTTGTCTAAATCTTTCTTATTCGCTTTCTCCTTTTCATTTTCTCTCGAGTCTCTGTGCGTGTGTGTCAGCTTTAGCTTAAAAAGTGTATTTGATTTCTATCTTTTTGTGACTCATGGACTTCCGCTGAATAGCCAACCATTTCAATGCTTGATCGCGCACTTTTCTTGCTTTCCCTCTACAGAATTGCATCTTTGGTTTATTTGTTGACAAATCTTTGGTTTTTCTTTATGTGTGTGTTTTTTTTTCTTGCAGTGATGTTCCCATGGCGCAAACCATTGTACATATGAGCAATTTGTTGAAGGATTTAAGATTTCAAGTACTGGAAATGGATAGTACTTGTATGTTTGTCCAGCTGCAAGCTCAGCAGATGATCCACGGCGAGATCTCCATGTTCAGCGACTTGATATGTTTTACTTGGTTTTCGCTAGCTAGATTTCGATTTCTTGATCTTATTAAGATTTGTCTTTATTCTCTGAAAAGAAGATGATGTTAGTTAACTTGTATAGCTTAGACAAACTGGTGTGCAGGATGAGATGTAATGTGTTGTAATTTTTTCGTCTAAAACTTGATCCGGTTCGGTTCTTGTGACCCAAATTGGTTTATATTGTTTTCTTTTCACAGACAGAGTACTGTAATAATTACTTGGGCTATATTAATTGATATGCATAGAGGAATGCAAAATTAAAAATCTATCCATACTTATTTTTTTATTAGTTCTTTTTCCTCTGACCCAATTAATACCAAAACTACCCTTTGTTAGAATTAAATGCTAACAAAAATAATAACAAGATAAATAATTTAGTGTTAACAGTAAAAATAACATTGTTCATTTGTTATCAGAAACACTATCTATCATCTGAATCAGTAAGAAAACAATGATTTTTGTGGTTATCAATTTGATTAACAATGTAAATCAAATTGTATCGCGATAAATAAAAACTAAAACACTGTTCGGCCAACATCAAAAACACTATTCATCACGAGAGAAAATAAAAAGATAATGATTTTGGTGATTATTTATTTGATTAGCAATATAAATCAGATTGTATCGCGATAACTTTTCAAGTTATATGATAAATTTATATTTATCATGTTAAATTATTTATTATCTGATTGATATCAACTAACTTATATATTGACATGTTTATTTATTTCAACAATTTATTTATTACCGTTAACTTATGCATTAGCATCGTTAACTTATGCATTAGCATATTTATTTATCGTGATAATTTGTTTATCACGGTTAACTTATGTGTTATCGTGGACGTAAAAAACAATAAAATTACATCCTCTTCTCGGGTATCCTCCTCTGTCGTCATTCTTCCAAATTTTCTTCTTCTTTCATTGTCACCTGCAACTCCAACCCATGTTCACCTCACCACTTTCTCTTCTTCTTCTCTCCTTTTTATTTCCTTTATCTCTGTCCTCTCCATCTTCACTTTAAATTACAAAACTATAATTTTCATCCCCAAATTCTTCAAATTAAAAGTTTAATCCATCCAAACTCATGTAAGTTCTCTCTATTTTTATGAATCGTTTGGTGATAATTGTGTGTTACATATAAAAACAATGAATTTTATTAACCAAATGGAGAATTGGATATAAAATCTGTTTGAAAAAAATGGAAGTGACGATGAAGAAAGAAGATAATTTGGAAAGAGGAGGATTGGGAAGAAAAACAAATAACCAAGTGTTTAGAAAAAGGGTAAAATGGTAAAAACATTATTCTCTCTCTTGCTCACTTAATTATTAAAAAAGCATGCATACATACTTAATTCTTTGGTCTTCTGAGCATAGATACTGATATTTCCCTAATTACTTTTAAATTTGGAATCATATAACCAAACAGTACAAGAGAAAGCGGAAATGATTGGAAGATAATCTGAACCGTCAAATACAAAAAATAATCCAACGGCATTGAAGTGAGATCCATTTTCTATTTTTCTTCACGCTAAACCGGGTAGAACCAACCAAATTAAATCCCGGTACAAAATCTTTCTGTCTCTCCCAAAAGTTTGAGCCAGAAATCGAGAAGAAAACCTAATCAGAAGATGAGGAGATCGTTGGTGATTGCGTCGACGGCGAATAGATTTGTTAATCGGAATCTTCTTGAGAAAGGTAAACCTGGAACTGCTTCTCCTTCCATTAGCCATTGTAGTTTATGTTGTTGCTGGGTACGAGCTTCTTCAAGCGTCAGTGGTGATCTAGCAGAGAGATTGAGCAAAACTCGGCTTCTTGATATAAAGCTAAATGATGCGATTGATCTGTTCAATGAAATGGTCATTTCTCGTCCCTTTCCTTCCATTGTTGAGTTCAGTAAACTGTTGAGTGCTATTGCTAAGATGAAGAAGTTCGATGTTGTCATCTCTTTGGGCGAGCAGATGCAGAAGTTGGGGATTTCATATGATCTCTATACTTACAGTATTTTCATTAACTGTTTTTGTCGATGCTCTCAACTCTCTCTTGCTTTAGCTATTCTTGGGAAGATGATGAAACTCGGCTATGAGCCCGATATTGTCACGCTTTCTTCGCTGCTCAATGGCTACTGTCACAGTAAGAGGATATCCGAGGCTGTAGCTTTGGTTGATCAAATGGTCGAAATGGGATATCAACCTAATACCGTTACATTTACAACTTTGATTCATGGGCTTTTTCTCCACAACAAAGCTTCCGAAGCTGTGGCTTTAGTTGATCGGATGGCTCTGAAAGGATGTCAACCAGATTTGGTTACTTATGGTGTGGTAGTAAACGGAATATGCAAGAGAGGTGATACTGATTTGGCTTTAAATCTGCTCAACAAGATGGAATTATGGAAAGTAGAGCCAGATGTTGTAATCTACAACACAGTCATTGATGGTCTTTGCAAATACAAACATATGGATGATGCGCTCCACCTATTCAACAAAATGGAAAACAAAGGAATTAGACCTAATGTTGTTACCTACAGCTCCCTCATAAGTTGCCTTTGTAATTACGGAAGATGGAGTGATGCCTCTCGACTACTGAGTGATATGATTGACAGGAAAATCAATCCAAATGTAGTCACTTTCAGCGCATTGATTGATGCGTTTGTTAAGGAGGGGAAGCTTTTAGAGGCTGAGAAATTGTACGAGGAGATGATCAAAAGGTCCGTAGATCCTAGTATTGTCACGTACAATTCATTGATCAATGGGTTTTGTATGCATGCTCGCCTAGACAAGGCCAAGGATATGTTTGAGTTCATGGTTGGCAAAGATTGTCTCCCAGACGTAGTGACGTATAGCACTCTCATAAAAGGATTTTGCAAGGCTAAGAGAGTAGAGGATGCTCTTGAACTCTTTCGGAACATGTCTCAAAGAGGATTGGTTGGAAACACAGTCACTTACAACACACTTATCCAGGGGTTATTTCAAGCTGGAGATTGTGATATGGCTCAAGAACTATTCAAAGTGATGGTTTCTGATGGTGTGCCTCCCAGTATCATGACATACTGCATTCTGTTAGATGGACTTTGTAAAAATGAGAAGCTAGAGAAAGCATTGGTGGTATTCGAGTATCTGCAAAAGAGTAAATTGGAACCTGATATTTGCACATATAATATTATGATTGAAGGGATGTGCAAGCCAGGGAAGGTGGAAGATGGGTGGAATTTATTTTGTAGCCTCAGCCTTAAAGGAGTGAAGCCTGATGTTATAACCTACAATACAATGATCTTAGGATTTTGTAGGAAAGGTTTAAAGGAGGAGGCATATACCTTGTTCAGAAAAATGAAAGAAGACGGGCCTCTTCCAAATAGTGGTATTTATAATACGCTTATTAGGGCGCATCTTAGAGATGGTGACAAAGCAGCATCAGCTGAACTCATTAAAGAGATGAGGAGTTGTGGGTTTGCTGGAGATGCTTCAACCATTGGCTTGGTGACTAATATGCTGCATGATGGGAGATTGGACAAAAGCTTTCTGGACATGCTTTCCTAAATCAGTTTCATCATCCGCTAGAGAAGGTGTATAATAGATCAACCATCTTTCCTTTAAAGCATCTGTGAGATGAATCGAATCTTTGTATTGCTTTTCTTGGGATTACTTCTCGATGTAGTTAGGTGAGTTTACGTTTTCATGTTAAAGTTGTTGTGTGTAAGCTGCTTCATGGACAAGATCAGTGATGAAAGTCTTCAATATGCTTTTTACTGCAAAAGATGCTTTCGAGAGATCTTTTTGGTTGGGAATTTAGATAAATGTAAAAAGAGAAACAACTTAGGAAGAAAATGAATGCAACTTTATTTGAAACAAGATCAAAGAGATCATTTATATACAAGCTCAAAACAAAAAATTGGAACATGAGAAATAGAAAAGATAAATGCATCAGAAAATATTATTCGATTCATCAAAAAGTTTTCAGATTCCCTTTGGAGCCACACCAACGGAGTTCAATGTCTCTGCATTTCGAGGCCTTTGCAGAAACAAAACAAAAATGATAGATTTCAGATTTCTATAAAACGAATTTCTAGTGAGTGTTTTTGTTCAAAACTATATATGTGAAGAGAGGTCACTGAACTTACGTGGTGAATGGGTTAGGTCGAGTGGGATCAGATAAGATTGCTTTAGACTTATCTTGAATCTGACCTACTTTACGTAGCCAAGACTTGTTGATAAATTTGTCAGCAGAGGTAACACAATTTTCTGGATCATCGACTTCTGCGACAGCCGCTCTTCTGTTCTTTCTTGTACTGATTGCCGGAGCATGCATAAGCTGCTGCTTGATGCTATGTCCGGCCATAAGCACCGCTAAACCAACAAAACCTCCTATTATAGCCACTGGTGCAAACTCTCCCATTATGGAGAACCTATTTGAAAAATCCATTAATTGATCAAATTTTGTGTTTTCTTTTCTGTGGATTTGTTCTGTTTTCATTTTGTTATACACAAAATACATATAATTTACTATAGTTTTGAGAAGAAATTACTTATTAACTCTTTATGCTTGAGGAAAAAAATGAAATAACCAAAACTAGTAAGGAAAACATAGAAATATAATCTTATTTCTTTTGTAAGTTCTTTTTCAAGATTAATGAGTGAACCTCTATATATACTCTATACCATACCAATATAAATAGGAAAAAAAATTATTTTTTAGATTTAATTTCAACTTGGTTCATTTTCTTCAAAATATGAAAACGGAATATTCAAGTCATAAACTAGATCAAACACTTTAATACAATGTTAAGATTTTTTTAATAGAAATAACAAATTGAAACATGAAAACAAATCACAAAAATTCTATTAGGCTTGTTGAAATACTCATAACTAGATACTGAAATTGAAACCATATATCAGTATCTCTTACTTGTTATATGTTTGTTTGGCGCCATCGGCGACTGTGGTTGCGAAACGACGAGAGCCACCAAATTGGTTTCTAACCGGTCGCAATTGACTCTATAAATTAAAAAGTTAATAGAACTGATCAAAAATTATTATTTACATTTGAATAGACAAGAAAAAACAAAAAAAAACTTACGGTGATTCTGAAAGCCATTTCGGTAAAAATTAATTTGCTGAGGAGAGTTAAGAAGCTGGAAGAGGAAAATCCGATTATGTTAAAACCAAAACAAAAAGAGAAAGATTGATTATATATATACACATTGAGGATGAGACTATTTAGGATCTTTGTAACTACGAATGGAGAAAATTTCAAATGGCATCTTATATTTAGTCATACAGAAATTAAACCTTATCCATTGATTGAATTTTTCCTTTTTTTTTTTAAGTACCAAAGGTAAACACCAAAAGAAGAAGAAGAATTTTGGTCCTCTCGATTTAGATTCTTTTTGTGAGGAAAAATAATATTCATTCCATTCCACCCTATTCTAGGTAAGTTAGAGGCACATATAATGATATAGAAATATATATATATATATATATATATATATATATATATATATATGAAAAATTTTGGTCAACTAAAAAAGTGATGAACACTATTACTTTCAATTTTTTTATCTTGCTTTTTGAATGATAATCATTTGAGTCATATGTTTCCGATAAAAGAAAAAGAAAACGTAATTATGTTAAGAGGATCGAAGTGTTACAAATGTAGTTAAAAAAAACTGTGAAAAAGAGTTCACATAAACTCTCTGTACATGCTCCCAATATTTGGACCTTGTCTTTGTGACAATTGGGAGCTAGAGAAAACGTGTAACATTGCATTACATTTTCTAATAACTATCTGAATTCTACTTTAATTTGTTGCATTTTCTAGTTTTTAAAATTAATAAATTAATCAAAACTTTTAAATTTATTCGGTGATACACTAGATTTGTTAGACATCTATATGATATTATTGTTTAAAGAAACTATCAATGTTTATTATATCCCTTATATATTTATTACGTCTCATAAAAAACATTATGAGATGATACATCTGATGAGTAAAGTATTAAGTAATAAGACAAAAGCATACTAGGAGCGAAACAACAATCATTTGCTCTTTAGTAATTTAGACATATATATCATCGCTTTCCTTCTTCTTGTTGCATATCTTCGAGCATTTTTTTATGCATGACTCAAGCTTTTCCTCATGGCCTGTTCTCATCGCTAATTCCCAAAAGAAAAAGAAAAAAAAACATTTTAGTTAGATCCAAAAAAATTATAGGTTCTTTTAATTTTTAATACTCCCTCCGTATTTTAATAATTGTCGTTTTAGAATTTTTATTTTTTTGAATTAGATGTCGTTTTCAAATTTCAATGCAAAATTTCTTACTTTTTAATGTTTTATGATGTCATAAAACATTAAAAAGTAATAAATTTTGCATAGAAATTTGAAAACGACATCCAATTCAAAAAAATAAAATTTCTAAAACGACAATTATTAAAATACGGAGGGAGTATCAAATAGACAAAAATAAACATAAGTAATATTCAGTTTTCGTGTTTGAAAATATAATTTGTTAGATTCAAAACAACAACATGTAATATCAATGGTTTGCTACAAAAACATACGTATGAGCCAAACATTTAAACTGTTCAACTAATAAGAAAAAAAAAAGTCATTTGCAATCCTTAATTAATAATAAGAAGAAGATACAACTTACTTGAGTCTTTGCCATGGTGAAAGCACTTCTCAAAAGAACAACCAATCATGCAATATGATGATGATTTTCCTTTTGATTTTGGTGAATGAGAAGGAGATTTTGAAGAAAGATCAAAATCTAGTAGTGAAGAAAGATCAAAATCTAGTGAAGAAGAAAGAGAATCAGACTCTGGTGTAGGAGAAGGAGAAGGAGAAGGAGAAGGAGAAGGAGAATGATGATGATGATGATGATGACGATGTGCCTGAACCAAAATGTTCTCCATTCCCATTGTTACCATCATCACCACCATTAACAAGGCTACACTCTTTGTGTTCATCATTTTTTTTCTTTTCTCAGAGACTTATCTTTACTAATTAAACAAGTTTTTTTGTGAATGTTGATGTTGATTGCTTGGTTGGTTTTGTGTATTTATATAGGAAGATGTGTGTGTAAGTTTGTATAGAAGGTGATAAGAATTATAAACGTAAAATCAAAATGTCACCTATAGCATAAAATTTAGGTGATATTCCACATAATAGAATGATATTCTCGTAGATATGGTTTACTATTATCTATGTTTAATTATAGTTATTTATTATAATAATTTGGGAAGTATATATTATGATTTTTATTTGCAAGAGAAGTTACTCAATCATGTAGCTTTAATAATTTATAGATATTCCTCAAAATAACATGAATTTGAGTTGTTGTATGAACATAAAATAAAATTCTTAAATTTTTAGATTTTACATTTCTAAAAGAATTAGAAAATCAATATTTAATTAAGTGTAGTGTGATTATTGGTAGATATTATGATTTTATTTACAAGATGAGTTATACAATCATGTATTTAGAATAAATTATTATATTCTCTAGAGATTTTTTTTTCAAAATAGCATAAAAATTAGTTAATTGTTTTCTGAACATAACATAAAATTCTTAAATATCTAGTTTTCACAATTTCATACAGTTGAAAAAAAAATCAAGCTTCATTAATTGTTGTGTAATAATGAGCACGAATTCTGATTGTAATTGTAAGCTGGGTTATTTCAATCATAACTTTCACAAATTCTAGAGATATTCTTCTACATAGACTTGTATTTAATTTGATCAAAAAAAAAAAAAAAGACTTGTATTTAATCTAAACATAAACATTAAATAACATTGATTTAAATTATGTATTTAAATAAGGTGTTATGGCCTATATATGATTATAAATGATAGTTTAACTTTAACGTTGTTAAATTTAATGTTTTTTTTTTTGTTACCACAAATTTTTTTCGTATATTATTAGTTTTTTTTTTGGGATAGACAAAACCTCTTTCCAAAAAAAGGAATTAGTCTAGAACCAAGTTGCTAACATAGAAAAACAAAGATTTTGGTGCCCTTACTCTTTTAGTAAGACAATCAGCACAAAACATTATTACAATGTGTTGTTAAAACAATAGAAAAATTATAGGAAAATCGCAACTTGAAAACATTTGATATATAATCGGCATGATTTCCTAACATTTTCAATAGTTTTGAGTAATCTGACCACATAAAATGTCATTGCTCTAGTCATAGGAGGGCGTAGAATTTTGGTGTGTAAAAGGGATAAACATCTATGTGACCCCTTCATATAAACCTGACAAGTCGATCTCTTCTAAAACTAGTCGCTACACCACTAACAGGATTTTCAACTTGCCATGAATAAGCTACTAAACAACAAATCCTTAACGTGAAATATGGGCTTCTTCTTTGGGTGTCGTCGCTTGATATAATCTTTCTTCCGGTAACAAATCAAAAACTAACTTATTCCACGTTTTTCACAATACCATCCAAAGGTAAATTTGATAATTGGTCCTTTTCGTTCATATTTCAAAAGAGAAAATCAAAGTTATTATTGAGCAAAAAACAAATTAAAGTTATTAAATTTTATCAAAAAAAAATCAAAATTATTAAAATATGGAGGTGCTCCAGTATCTTCTCGAAATAAGATTTATATTACTTCATTAAAATGTGTTGTTGTAATTAATAAAATTTTGATATAAGAAATACATGAAAAAGTGATCTTTATTATAAGAAAGTTTGTAACATCTTTATCTCATGTATTTCCTATTTCATATATTTTTGAAAATTGTTATCCTAAATAGATTTGATTTTGACATATATTAGACCTTGAATGTTTAGTAGATTTTAGAAGAGATTTTGGTTTTTGTTTTCCAAAAACTCATTGTCATACATACCAATCAAGTTTTTGATATTTTGGTTTCCCTAGAAATGAGGAAAACACTTTTGCTATAATATCTCATTCAAGATTTTAGATTTTTAGTTCTCCTATAATTTGTGCACAAAAAAAAAAAAAAAAAAGTTGTCCTATAATTTAGAAAATCTAGTTTTTGCTTCATCTATGTTATTTTTCTCAAAAACCAAAAACTATTCTTTTGAGATTTTGAAACAAAAGTATAATAACAAAAACTAAAACTAAAATCTAAAATCCAAAAACTAAAAACCAAATCCGAAAACTGACTTAAAAACAACATTTATTCATGGCCTTAGTCTCCTTTTTTGGGTACGAGGATAAATAAGATCGAGCTACATAAGTCAGAGTAACGTTATTAATCAGTAATAGATAAAAATATTGAGGGTATTGTTGTAGTTTCACACAAACCTCGTCAACAAGATCGAAACCAAACCCACACGAACTACAAAAGACCCCATCAGAGATTCGGATTTAGATGTCCGAACTGTAAAAGCTTTTCAGGAAACAATTTTGGTAAAACAGTTTGGACGCCATTCCCATTTAAACAATGGGAAGGGATAACAGGCCGACAATCCATTACTCCTTGCGTATCCTCGCTAATTCCATAAGTTGAGTCTGCAAGGTATAGACAAAATAATAGATTTTAGTGGACAAATCTGGATAATGAATGACATTGATATAATTTGGTTAAATCTCAGGACAACTGCAAACGGACAAATAAATATCAAAGCCAAGAGTTACCTTCTACTTCGATATGTAAATCGTGGACGAAAATAATGTTGAGAGAGATATAGAGAGATATGGGGTGAACGGCGGAGTGAGAGAAGAGATTAAGGTTTAGAATGGATGTTGCAGACAAAACGATCTAATTTGTCAACAGTTTAGTCTATTCTACTTTTGGGGCGGATTGGCATACCAAGAAGGTGATTGGATGAGGCTTTTAAGACTTAAAAATGTTTTTTAAAATTTTAATTTTTTTTTTTCCAATAAGCATTTTTGGCTTTAATAAATTTAAAGCTTTTAAAGTCTCTTTTTTATTTTTTACTCTTTAGTTTTAATTTTTTTTAAAGTCACACTTTAGAAATATATAAATTAAAAGCTTATAGTTTTTTACTTTTTATTTTTCTCATATATATATAAACTCTTATAACATTCACAAATAAATTAATTTTTGAAAAGTTTCATGTGATTTATAATTAAATTTTTTTTCTTGTTTTTTTAAGATCCATTTTTCCACATATTTGGTAGTTATTTAAAATCGTAACTTTTATAGTCAAAGTCTTTACTAATCGGTTACAAAATTTATAAAGTCAAAACCTTTACAGCAAAAAATTATACAGCGAAAATTCTTATAGTCAAAGTCTCTACAGCGAGAATTAACAGTCGTTACCAATCGGTCCCCAAATTTATTTGTATATAAAAACGGTCCATAGTTAGTCTTCGGTAAATTTCTTCAATTTTCTTTAAACCGTACCACTACAGACGATCAATTATAAATGATAAATAAAAAACGGTATAATCTACAAACGGAATTATTCGTCCCAACTACCGTATCCATTAAGAACCTTTAAAATGAAGGGTGTAAAACGAAGGATGAATTAATCAGGTTTGGTCTTTTTACAATTGGTACATAATACTATTATTAATAAAATTATTGATCTGTAATTTGAGTTTTCTCGAATTCCTAATGCAAGTCTGGCAGAATTAAATGCTCAACAGAGCAGTTAAATCGTCGTTCTCTGCACGCAATATCGAAGGCGTTTTCTTGCTTTCTTACTTGAAGAAATGACCTTGCGTAAAACAAAAGTTGAGAAATGTTATTAATCAGTACTCCAAAATAGTGAGGGTATTATCGTAACTTCACATACGACCTCGTCAACAAGATCGAAACCAAACCCACACGAACTACAAAAGGACCCCATCAGAGATTCTATTCAGATGTCCGAACTGTGCGAGTCGTCGTCGTCGTAACTCAGTCCAAAATCCACAATCTTTCACTTCACACAGCCATGGAATTGCTTGACATGAACTCAATGGCTTCCTCGATCGGCGTCTCCGTCGCCGTTCTCCGTTTCCTCCTCTGTTTCGTCGCAACGATACCAATCTCGTTCTTATGGCGATTCGTCCCGAGTCGACTCGGTAAACACATCTACTCAGCTGCTTCTGGAGCTTTCCTCTCTTATCTCTCCTTTGGCTTCTCCTCAAATCTTCACTTCCTTGTCCCAATGACGATTGGTTACGCTTCAATGGCGATTTATCGACCCTTGTCTGGATTCATTACTTTCTTCCTGGGCTTCGCTTATCTCATTGGCTGGTAAAGTTTAAACCTTTATGCTTTTGGGTCTCTAAATCTTCCTCCTTTTGATCGATTTTGTGATTTTGTTTATGTAGTCATGTGTTTTATATGAGTGGAGATGCTTGGAAAGAAGGAGGAATTGATTCTACTGGTAATCTTTTTTCTCTCCATTTGATTCCAATGTTCGATGATTTGAAGAGTTTGAAGTGAGTAGGGATATTTTTAAAGTTTGAATCTTTTAGATCTTTGAATCATGGTGGAACAATATTCAGATTACAACACTCTTTGGAGGCTGAATCTTGATTGTTATAAATGTATTATAGGAGCTTTGATGGTGTTAACACTGAAAGTGATTTCGTGTTCGATAAATTACAATGATGGAATGTTGAAAGAAGAAGGTCTCCGTGAGGCTCAGAAGAAGAACCGTTTGATTCGGATGCCTTCTCTAATTGAGTACTTTGGTTATTGCCTTTGCTGTGGAAGCCATTTCGCTGGCCCGGTTTTCGAAATGAAAGATTATCTCGAATGGACTGAAGAGAAAGGAGTAAGTGTTTTTCTTTGTCGTTCTTCTGTCTATGTACTTGTCGTAAAAGGGAGATTCTTGATTTATTAAGTCTTGTGTGTGGATTTCAGATTTGGGCTGTTTCTGAAAAAGGAAAGCGACCATCGCCTTATGGAGCAACGATACGAGCTGTGTTTCAAGCTGCAATTTGTATGGCTCTGTATCTCTATTTAGTACCTCAGTTTCCGTTAACCCGGTTCACTGAACCAGTGTACCAAGAATGGGGATTCTGGAAGAGATTTGGTTACCAATACATGGCGGCTTTCACGGCTCGTTGGAAGTATTACTTCATATGGTCTATTTCAGAGGCTTCCATTATTATATCTGGTTTGGGTTTCAGTGGTTGGACTGATGAAACTCAAACAAAGGCGAAATGGGACCGTGCGAAGAATGTCGATATTTTGGGGGTTGAGCTTGCCAAGAGTGCGGTTCAGATTCCGCTTTTCTGGAACATACAAGTCAGCACATGGCTCCGTCACTGTGAGTAACAATGCATATGATGAGATCCTAAAGATTGCCATATTTTATAAGCCTTTTAACCGTTTCTTCTTTTTTACGTAGACGTATATGAGAGAATTGTGAAGCCCGGGAAGAAAGCGGGTTTCTTCCAATTGCTAGCTACGCAAACCGTCAGTGCTGTCTGGCATGTGAGTGCTCCTTCCCTGCCTTGCTATACTCTCAACTCAGATTTTGTTTGGGAAGTCTTGAAAAGTCGCGGTTTTTAATTGTTTACGGTGATAAAGGAATCATTTTTACGTGTCCACAGTGCGAATTCTGCATAAAGATTCAATCTTTTTGTGCCAAAGAAAGTAATCAAAATCTCTATTTGTTTGTTTGCAGGGACTGTATCCTGGATACATTATATTCTTTGTGCAATCAGCATTGATGATCGATTGTTCGAAAGGTACGATACTCGCCTTCATCTTTCGTTAGTGTTCTGTTTTGATTTGATTTCGGTAAATAAGTATCTAAAAACTTGTCCTTTTTGCATTGAACAGCTATTTACCGATGGCAACAAGCAATACCTCCGAAAATGGCAATGCTGAGAAATGTTTTTGTTCTCATCAATTTCCTTTGCACAGTATTGGTTCTCAATTACTCAGCCGTTGGTTTCATGGTAAATACTCTTCCCTCCGGTTTTTCGCCTATCTTGTAACCGGTTTTTATGTCCAAAATCTCTCATTTTTTTGTGTAGGTTTTAAGCTTGCATGAAACAATCGTCGCCTTCAAGAGTGTATATTACATTGGAACAGTTATACCTATCGCTGTGCTTCTTCTCAGCTACTTAGTTCCTGTGAAGCCTGTTAGACCAAAGACGAGAAAAGAAGAATAATGTTGTCTCTTCCAATCATCAACCTTTTTTTTTTTATCTCTTGGACCGTTTTATGTACACAACAGAAGAAATAATATTTGAGTTTATTCTTCTCCTTACCAATTTCCCCACAAAACCATACTTTCGATTTGTTTCTTTAAAACGCAAGAAATGGGACAAAACAAGATTTTAACAGATTCTTGTCCAACACAGTGTTGTTATTTGTTTAATACTTTAGATAAAGCCATAAGCCCATAAGAAAGATCGCTGTAGACATTTTATGGGAAATTAAGAATATTATCATCTTAAGACTACATTTAGATACATGTTATCGATTTAGGGAAAACCGAATCTTGAAAAGAGTGATTAGGGTAATAAACAGAAGCATTAGGGGAAAATAATTAAGGTTAAAAGGTTGTTAATCTTTGTTTAAGTTAGTGTAAACACATGCCAGAAAGAGAAACGTTATGATTAAGAAACATTAGCGAGACGATGAGTGGACCATACTATACATTAATATGTAATCAAGTCACATCAAGTTTATGGTCGGGAACTTAATTATATTATTCATTTTATGTATAAAGTGAATCACATTACTAAATTCTTGTAACAAAAACCAATTATATTTGACAAAATAGTTTCGATTATATGGTTCACCTAATTATATGATGCTTTTCTACGGACTAAGCTATTAGAGTATATAGTTTATACTTGTAAATAAGCATTTTACATTTCAGTATAAATACTAGTTGTACTAAACATTATGTGAATTAATGAGAAATATACTTTACTTTCTCTCTCTACTTTACTAATCTAATATGGTATCAGAGCAATTTCTCTCTCCTTCCGCAACAAACTTTTTCTCTCCGATTCATTGTTCTTGAGCTTAGATCTTCATGATTTGAGCTTCGTTTTTCATGATTTGAGCTTCTTTTTCTTCGATTCGACCTCTGTTTGTCTCGGATCGGTCTTTGTTTCATCTCTTTTGAGCTTATTTTGCTCGATTTCATTTTCTCTTCATCGCGTATTTCTCTATATCTTCGGTTTTCATGGCGACTTCAAATGCTAATCGCGATTCTTATGATAACCCATACTATCTCACTAACAACGATCATTCTGGTTTGATTTTGGTCTCCGATCGTCTCACCGGAGCTGGTGATTTTGGCTCGTGGCATCAGTCTATGATCATGGCGTTAAACGGGAGAAACAAACTTTGTTTTGTTGATGGTAGTCTTCCGAAACCTGATGATGGTCACAGAGATGCAGCGGCTTGGTCTCGGGTTAATGACGTGGTACGTTCTTGGTTGATGAACTCAGTCTCTAAAACAATTGGTCAGAGTATTTTGTATGTGAAAACAGCTCATGGTATTTGGCAAAAGTTGATGCAACGGTACAAGCAGAATAATGTTCCTCGCTTGTATAGGATTGAACAAAAATTAGCTGGTCTCCGTCAAGGATCTTCTGATGTTAACACATTTTACACCAAGCTTGTCACGATTTGGGAAGAGGTCAAAAGTGCTCAAAACTTTCCAGTGTGTCAATGTAATGGTTGTGACTGTGAAGTCAATCGAAAATGGATGGATCTCTTTGAACGAAACTTTGTCATTAAATTTCTTTTTGGCTTGAATGATTCTTATGAGCATATCAGAGAATCGATTGTGATGATAGATCCATTGCCTGACTTGGAAAAGACACTCAACATGGTTATCCAACATGAACACCAACAAGAAATCAAGCAGGTGCCTCAATCCGGTTCAGTGGTTTTTCAGATGAGTTCTCAAAATACTTCATCTTCTCAGTTTGATTCAATTTATCCTTCTTCTCCAACTACTGAGGGTTACTCTAGTCAGAATGATTTTGTGGGAGCTGTTTCAGGAGGTTACAAGCCTCGCCAACGTCCAATGTGCACTTATTGTGGTTTACAGGGACATATTGTCACCAAATGTTACAAGTTGCATGGCTACCCTCCTGGTTACAAGACCACCACTCCCTCTTATGGAAATCAGATTTTTGGAAATCAGTCTTATGGACCTCAGCAGAGTGCTCCTAACTTTACTCCAAAACAGTTTCAGCCTCGTGCTCCTGCAACTCCTTTTCAGCAACAACAGTTTTTGGGTCAGCAGGTTAACAACAACAATCCCAGAATGCAGGGTCCAAGAGGTTCAAGAGACAATGTAGTGGGAAATGTAATCACCAATTCACCTGCTGTACAAGATCACTTCCATCAGGTCTCAAATGCTTTGGCACAATTATCTCCGGATCAGATTGAACAGTTAGCCAGTCAGCTCAACACTAAAGCTAATTGTCAAATGCCTAGCATCAATGAGGTTCCTGGTGTCAATTATGCTTCTACTTCAGCAGGTAACTCCATTTGCACTACTCTTCAGGAATCATGCCTTAATTTCACTGCCTGGATTATTGATTCTGGTGCAACAACACATGTTTGTTGCAACTTAAGTTTGTTTGATGTCATCAATAGTATTTCTGAAACTACTGTGAAACTTCCAAATAGTACTCAAATTGCTATCAATCAATCTGGTACTGTCAAGTTATCAGATAAACTCATCCTTCACAATGTGCTTTTCATTCCCTCTTTTCATTTAAATCTTATCAGTGTAAGCTCTCTTCTTCAAGATTGTGCATACTCTGTTAATTTCTTTCCTTCCTTTTGCACAATTCAGGAGTTTACTCGGGGCTTGATGATTGGTAAAGGTCGTTTGGAAAACAAACTCTACTTTCTGGATTTAGAGTCTCCATCCTCACAGTCTCCATCCTCTTCTTCTTTTGTTTGCAATCTCAATGTTTCTGAGTCTTGTTCACTTTGGCATTCAAGACTGGGTCATCCATCTTTTCTAAAGATTCAAGCTCTTTCTGAAGATCTCTCTCTTTCAAAGTCCAAGCTCAAAGACTGGTCTCATTGCAAGACTTGTCATTTAGCAAAACAAAAACGTTTAGCTTTTTCTTCTTCTAATAATCTTTCAAAACAGCCTTTTGATCTTGTTCATTTAGATGTTTGGGGACCTTTTTCTGTTATTTCTAATGAAGGATTCAGA
This sequence comes from Arabidopsis suecica, assembly GCA_019202805.1. NCBI lineage: Eukaryota > Viridiplantae > Streptophyta > Magnoliopsida > Brassicales > Brassicaceae > Arabidopsis > Arabidopsis suecica. Next base: position 934,955 of record CM032906.1, read on the forward strand.
TATTTTCTTACTCTTGTTGATGACTGTACAAGAGTGACTTGGATTTATCTTTTAAAAGCCAAAAGTGATGTTCTTACTATTTTTCCTTCTTTTTTAAACACTGTGGAAACACAATTCAATACTAAAGTCAAAGCTATTCGATCCGATAATGCTAAAGAATTATCTTTCACTTCTCTTCTAGAATCCAAAGGCATATTTCACTATTTTTCTTGTGTTGACACACCACAACAAAATTCTGTGGTTGAAAGAAAACATCAACATATTCTAAATGTTGCAAGAGCTCTTCTTTTCCAATCAAACATCCCTATTCAATACTGGACCGATTGTATTCGTACTTCTGTCTTTCTAATCAATAGAACTCCTTCTCCTTTACTTCAAAACAAAACTCCTTTTGAGCTTCTCATGAAAAAGAAACCAAACTACTCTCACTTAAGAAACTTTGGCTGCCTTTGTTATGTGTCAACATATCCCAAAGATCGACACAAATTCACTCAAAGAGCAGAAGCTTTTGTTTTCTTAGGTTACCCATCGGGTTACAAAGGTTACAAGGTCCTCAACTTGGAAACTCATTCAATTTCCATTTCCAGAAATGTAATCTTCCATGAAACTATTTTTCCTTTTCTTTCCTCAGCTCTTAATCCTACCACTCTTGATCTTTTCTCCTCAAATATTCTTCCTCTTCCAATTCCTGATACAACAAATTCTCCTCCTCAAACACTTCTTCCTTTACCTTCTGATGTTTTATCTGATAACACAAGTTCTACAGTAGCATCAAACAATACTACTGTTGATAATGCAAACAGACCTAAGCGCAATATTCGTGCTCCCTCTTACCTGGCTGATTACCACTGTAATCTGGTTCATGACATGCCTACTCCAAGTGGTACAACAGCTCATCCATTGTCCTCTGTGCTTGACTACTCCAAACTGAATGGCCATTATCAAGAATTTATTCTGAACATCTCCTCTGAATCAGAACCCAAGAACTTTCTTGAAGCTGTTAAATCTGAAAAATGGCATGGTCCTATGAATGAGGAGTTACAGACTTGTGTAAACACAGGCACATTCTCAGTAGTTTCTTTACCTGAAGGAAAGCGACCTATTGGCTGTCGTTGGGTGTATAGAATTAAGCACAACGCAGATGGGACAGTGGACAGATACAGGGCTCGTTTAGTAGCTAAAGGGTTCACACAACAGGAGGGTGTGGACTACATCGATACATTCTCCCCTGTGGCTAAACTGGTTACAGTGAAATTATTTTTGGATTTAGCTGCTAAACATGGTTGGTCCCTTACACAATTGGATGTAACAAATGCCTTTTTGCATGGGGATCTTGATGAGGAAATATACATGGATTTGCCACCGGGTTATACGCCTCCTCCTGGTCAAGATTTGCCTCCAAATGCAGTATGGAAGTTACATAAGTCTTTATATGGACTGAAGCAGGCATCAAGACAATGGAATAAAAAGTTCTCTGAAGTGTTGTTAAGAGATGGCTTCATTCAATCTGAATCTGAGCACACCCTTTTTGTCAAACATGTCAACAACACCTTTATTGCTCTATTGGTTTATGTTGATGACATAATGATAGCAAGCAATAGTGATGAAGCTGTTTCTGCTTTGAAGAACACTTTGGCAGTTGCTTTTAAGTTGAAAGATCTTGGTCCTGTCAAATATTTCCTTGGTCTTGAGATAGCTAGAAACAAGAATGGTATATCAGTTTCTCAACGCAAGTACACTTTGGACTTATTGGAGAGTATTGGTTTACTAGGCAGCAAACCTGTAGCTACTCCGATGGATTGCACCATTCAGCTTCACGCAGAAAGTGGAGATCTATTACCTGATGCTACCACATATAGAGCTCTTATTGGGAAGCTTCTCTATCTCACAATAACAAGAGCAGATATTACTTATGCAGTTCACAAATTAAGTCAGTTTTTGGCACAACCAAGAACATCTCACCTAGAGGCTGCATATCGTATTGTCAGATATCTAAAAGGTGATCCAGGACGCGGTTTGTTTTACTCTGCTCATTCAGAATTACGACTGCAGGCTTTTTCAGATTCAGATTGGGGGACTTGTCAAGATACTAGGCGATCAACAACAGGTTTCTGTGTATTTCTTGGCAATTCTTTGATCTCTTGGAAGTCTCGGAAACAGCAAACTGCTTCCAGAAGCAGTGCAGAAGCAGAATACAGGGCTTTAGCTGACACTACCTGTGAGTTACTTTGGTTGAATCAGTTGTTAAAAGACTTACACATCAAAGTTTCTGGTCCAGCTAACCTCTACTGTGACAGCACTGCGGCCATACATATTGCCTCAAATTCAGTCTTTCATGAACGCACAAAGCACATAGAGATTGATTGCCACATTGTTCGTGATCGATTAAGGGCTGGCTTCTTAAACTTATTACATGTCACAACTGATAATCAGTTAGCTGACTTGTTCACAAAGGCTCTACCTCCCAAGACATTCAAGATGCTAATGTCAAGATACTCTTTTTCAAGTCTCTTTCTTCCCATTGAAGAATTCGACTTGAGGGAGGGGTATTAGAGTATATAGTTTATACTTGTAAATAAGCATTTTACATTTCAGTATAAATACTAGTTGTACTAAACATTATGTGAATTAATGAGAAATATACTTTACTTTCTCTCTCTACTTTACTAATCTAATATAAGCACTTAACGCGTATTAGAACATTTTGGTTTAATCAAATTATACATCCTAAAAAAGAAAAAAGAAAAAAGAAGAAAAAAAGCACATGAATGGTCTTGAGAATGATATGTATAATATAACAATTAGCATCGATTGGATAGCTTTAAAAGTATTCAATGAAGATCTAACTTTTGGTTTACTAAAGTAAATTCAAAGAGTGATTAACTGCATGGAAAAGTTATAATGAGATATGAACAATCAACAAAGAAGAAAAGAGAGACCGTGTCGGCCATATGCACCACTTTTTTACTTTTAGTCAACAAAGCCATTACAACAAAAATCTACTAGTACTTATTTCTTCTTTTTTGTTGACAAAATTATTAATTCAAAGTTTTCTGCTCATTCAAAGTCCATGCTAAATCGAATTTCGGCTAGTCTTGGAGCTCGGAATAATTCTGACATTTGTCTTTCATGTTGTAAGACATAAGAAAAAGAAAGTGGAATTTAAAGTTTCGAATAATTACTTCGTACGTAATAAGACAGAAGGTACAAAAACGACTATGTATGTTTCAAGTAGTCTAGAGTCTAGACCAACAAACATCTCTCGTTCATTTGAAACTAAATAGTTGATTAGTATTAGTAATCTAATTGAAAGTGTCATGCGCAAAATCAAGTATATTTGATTTTAGCTATAGTCTTATCTAAATAGATAAAGAAGAAACTAGTAATTAATTTAGTGTATATTGTTAGTAAAACAATTTTCTTGTTGGATTAAATTTTACTATGCGAATAATTTAAAAATACACTCATCAATAAAACCAACTACTTAATTGTTTTCACTCACGAAGTGGCGGGTTCCGATATACGTACTCCTATTTTTTCGAAAATGCTATTTAAATTCAAATAATTGAACTACAATTAATACTATATATATATATAAATCAGAAATTCTACTATAATCATTTTTTTATAACCAATAAGAAACTAACATAATTTTGTCATATTTTAAAACGTCGTGACCTATTCCTGAAACATATGTTTCATTTTTGTTTTTTTTCAACACACTCATTCATGATCATCATGCAAATATTATTGCACACTCACACGGCGCAATTAAGAAATTAAAGTTTAATTTTAAATATATATGTCTTATTAGCCGGTTTCGTCTTTCTAAACTCCTTTTCTTTTTTCTGAATCCCTCTTAATCTTCATAATACATTCTTTTTTCTTTTTTGTCAAAGATCTTGATAATACATTCATACTTATAAAACTTAACTCTCATGGTACGCATGACGCCACGTCCCAATTTCACATGCTTTGTCTAGGTACTAGACACTGAGCTATTTTTCGTATTCGTAAGATGAAGAATCCCTAGATCAATGAGGCTGGCACGAGAGATCATTCGTCCCGATGTACCTCCCTAAGTTATATACACATGATCATCTGAATGAAATTTACCTCCCTCCTCCAATAGCTTGTAGTTTGTATTGGAAACAATATTGTTCAACTTCAATGCTTTTGTTGTTTTGCTATTTCATATATTCCATTATTTAACTATTCGTCGTGCATATATAATTCATAATAATAAACTGACAGTCCAAATTTATAGTAATCTATTAATTTTGTTTCAATAGCTAGGGAATGTTATGATGAAACCCGTGAGTCTAAAGACAGACAAACTAGCAAAAACCCACTTGCCCACAAGTTCTTGGCAAGCTAGAAATTAAATCACATATTGTGGAATATCAATTAGATTTACTATCTTGTAGAAAATTATTGACTTTATTATTTTTAATATACTTCGACACTAGATTCAGTGTATTATTCACAGATTTGATGTAATAATTATTATTCTATTTAAAAGAGAAACAACTTTAAGCCTACTATGACTTCGATCTTAGAATTTAAGGAAGTACGGAACAACAAAATTTCGCTACAAATGGTCACTTTTTCATGTCGACTCACCAATATTCACACTCAATAAATAAATCAAGACCAAAATGGTAACATTATGCTACTACTACTCGTCATTTAGAGTCGACAGAGACTTTCAATATGAGTCAAAAATAAAATAAAAACTGTGCAAAAATAAAATTTTGGCCGCTACTTGAATCTTTTAGAATTATAAGTGAATGGACCCAGCGATATCGAGAAAGATATGTGTTGTCTCCTCTCTATCAAGATTATTAATAAAACACAAATGCTATAAATATTGCGCTTTCCTTATCAATCTTCTGAACAATAATAATACTAATAAACACAAATGCATAAATATTGCGCTTTCCTTATCAATCTTCTGAACAATAATACTATAATAGTCTTGTTTTGTTCCTCTCCTCTTTCTTTTATTAAAAGTTGAGTTCTACTGGAAAAAATGATGAGGCTTGACACTAAAAAAATAGTACTATTATACTATAATAATCTTCTGAACAAAAATAATACTATAATAGTTGTGGGCAGTCTTGTTCCTCTCTTTACTTTGCATTTAGTTCGTGTTGTGTATATTGTACGGGCTTAAATTGGTAGAACCTTGAACTCTATGAGTGTTGAAATTAATCTCTTTAATTTCTTTAACTGAAATTCACATAACAAATATAAACTAATTTATAATATATACATCATGTAAATTTGATAGTGCCCAAAAGAAATGCGTTCAGAGTTTAGCACATATTTGTTAATTTTATTTCTAAATAAATTATATATGCTACTCAATCTATATACAACATGATCAGTTTCCGGGCAACAATTTTCTTCTTTTCAAAAATGTATATGACCATTCTAATATTCTACTACAATTAATACTTTATGCAAGTAATGAATGAAATTAGAAGAGAATGGATCACTTAACGCCATTGTTAGTCTTCGCTACCATTACCCATTTCCTTCTTTTTTTTTTTTTCCATTACCCATTTTCGGGGACTAATCTCAATTGCTCCTCAGAGTCAAAGAATTAATCTACATACTCTCCTCTAATCCACATACTCTCCTTCTTTTAATGAAAGGACGAAACTACCCCTTTACTAGGTATACGTGGTACAACTGGTACCCTACCTACCAGTTGTACCACGTATACCTATCCTAGTTGTACCTCCTCCTAGTTGTACCTCAACTTAACGCCATTGTTAGTCTTCGCTACCATTACCCATTTCCTTCTTCTTTTTTTTTTCCATTACCCATTTTCGGGGACTAATCTCAATTGCTCCTCAGAGTCAAAGAATTAATCTACATACTCTCCTCTAATCCACATACTCTCATTCTTTTAATGAAAGGACGAAACTACCCCTTTACTAGGTATACGTGGTACAACTGGTACCCTACCTACCAGTTGTACCACGTATACCTATCCTAGTTGTACCTATCCTAGTTGTACCTCCTCCTAGTTGTACCACAACTTAGTTGTACCACAACTTAGTTGTACCAGAATATTCCCGAATATTCCCTAGTTGTACCAGTTACAACCCGTATAAAAGGATTCGAACCCTGGGGGCGCGCGCGTGCGCATGGAGCTCGCAACCACTGAGCTATTGTGTTTTTCGTTGAACACTTACCGATTTAATTGTATTTAACCCTTATCACGCGAAATCAACCCTCATTAAGGGTAATTTTGTCTTTCTACCATTGAGGAGTATTTGAGACTAAATTTGGAGCTTGAGGAGCCCCTGAAAATTTGTTCCCCCATTTTCTAATCAATCCATCTTCACTGACTTGAGAGGAAATTTAAGAATTTAGTGAAAACAACAATGTTAATCCGATGACATATCGCCACTTATAAATGATGGTCCCACAGAGTAAAAAAACAGGTACAAAAATTAAAAGTATAAGAGACGAGCCCACTTAATTTTAGATTTTAGAAGTAAATTAAAAGAAGACGCATTTTATGATTTAAAATATTTTAGGACAATTTTAGGCCAAGTGCCTGACCATTTCGAAAACCCTAAAAGCATTATAGGAAAGTGCCGTCACATCCTTCTACTTCCTTAATTTAAACGATTAACAAAATTAGTTATAAATTATGAACACTGAAACAAGCGATTAACAAATTAGTTAAAACAAACAGTCAAAAGTAAATTGATACGATTAACAAATCTGGAAAAAAACAAAAAGTATTCGTTTACTTTTTTTTCTTAGTCTATCTTGAAATTTTATATCTTATTTTTATTATTTTTCGTTTTTCTTTTTTAAAATTATACTGTACTATTTACTTTAGTCAAACCACCTTTTACATTATTGTTACTGTATGTAACCGTTTTCTTTTTAATCATCGAAAAACTTGTCAATTTTTTAAAGAAATTGTGTTTACCACTAGCATCCTATATATCGTTGTGAAATTAATTTATAACACATGCTTTGACAAGGATTAACGATCTTAAAGAAGAAGGGAAAAAAAAAGGACATTTCGATGATTCGAGAAGTCAAGTGTTGAGACATGTCCAATTTAAGTAGAGTCAATTAGTTGTATAGACAGGCTCACCAAAAAAAATTAGTTGTATAGACATCATGAGTCATGACACTGCTTTAGCGTCAGATACGATGAGCATTATATGCAAATTTAAACAATCTATATGTTATGTATATCTGAGTGTGTGAGTGTATGTTGAAAAGTGAAAACCTATGCTACTCTTAGGAATGATTCAACTAATACATACATATAAGAATATTGCCATTCAATACTTACAATAAATTTATTTCTAAAAGCCAAAACGGATTTTGTTTGTGAGCAATTCATACAATACAAACAAGAGTATAATACAATTTTCTATCATCAGGTAATAGTGGTTATCAGCAAAAAAAGATGTTACAAATCAGACAAAACCTATTTGGTTCATTTTATTTTGAATTAATTACCAAATAAGGACTTTTTTAGTGGCATTTATACATTTTGCCATTTTACTTTAAAATTTTCAGATTTGCCATTTTTGAAGATCTAATAACACAATTTTACACATTATGCTTGAGTTTGTTTGGTTCTATTTTTTAGGGTTTAGTGTTGCTAATTTTATATTAAAAAAATATACAAATGTATTTGAAATGGCAAAAAATGTCAAATTCGAAAGTTTTTAAGAAAGTGGCAAATCCAACAGATTTGGTTGACAAAGTGACATTTTCATCAAAAATCCCTTTTATTTTCCTAATGGATAGATGAAGTAAGATAGTAAGAAACTTATCTTATTTATGACTCTATATGCTTAAACATATATACAACAAAACCTTTATCATACACAAACACATACTGAAAAGGAAAGGAAAAACAATTCAAATACTTCAAACTTCACTAAATACTAAACAAATTAAATCTAGCTATTTTGCTTGATCCATTTCCTTTTTAAATTGTATAATATGTATTAGAAAGAGTTGCAAATTTCAGAATTAATCTAGAATGAGTATAGATCTGGAACCATTCAGTTATATACAAAAAAAAAAACAATGCACTTAAAAATACCTTGATCCGATCCATCAATCATGCATATTTCTTGATTTTCAAGAACAAGTAATATAAAAGGAGTTTTTAGTATCAATTTTGATCTTTAGATATACAAAATTAGGATTATATTCATGTAGTAGTTGTTCATATGATCAAAACATAAGAGACCATCACAAGAAAAAATGGGTAGATAGACTAATAAAAACCCTAATGAAAAATTCAAGAACTCCCTAGAGCCCTAATTCAAGAACACTCCAGAGACAAATGTGACTAAAATTGTTAAATATGATTTGTCTTCTTGAATCTTGAAAAAGGTTTTTTTTTTTTTTAAAGTTGAAAACATACGATTATTTAACAAATCATCTCAAACAATCATTGGGAGAAAGAAACAAAGATGACTCGCATAAACGTGAACAAAGGATCCAACAAGAAATTAAACAGATATCAATCGATCAATAGCTCCACAAGCTCTCTCCATCAGAATTTTCCGGCGAATCATCTGACGGAGGAGATCCCATCCACGGAGGAGCCACCATCATCCCTTTGGCCATATCAACTAGCAAACCAGGCATGTTCAATAGCTCTTCTTCATCCACAAACCCCATAGTTGAAGATCCCGCCGTATCACAAACTTCCTCTTCCTTCTTTTCACCTCCCTTCACGGTCGCTGCAGCCGCACCCTTAGCCGCAGCAGCTGCGGCTGCAGCGCATCTGATATGAGCTGCGGAAGAGGAAAGGGGAATGGGGTAAGATCCCACGGAATCCGGGAAGTTCAAGACGGTGTCTCCACCTTTAAGAGCTAACGCTGCCACGTCATAGGCGGCCGCAGCCATCTCCGGCGTCGTATAAGTTCCAAGCCAAACAGCAAAAATAAAGCAAATAAAACATTTTTATTTTGTCAACTTTTAAATAAGTTTTAGGGTTTATTTTTCATCACATATTGCTAGAGATTTTTTTAAAATGTTCTCTTTCCGTATGTTTTAAAATAAATTGAGTCAAACATTTTTCTATCTACCAAATGTATAGTAGTACTCATGCGAAACATTCGATCCATATCTGCAGATTCAAGTTGTTTGCATTTTAAAATTGTGAAAAAGTCTAATTTTTAAACAAGAAAGATGTCCATATCGATGCATGTAAACATAAAAAAAAATCCATGCATATAGTGAGAGAGAGAGGGAGAGATGTTTGATAAGGATTAGGGAACAATACCATACAGTGAGTCAGAAACAGATACATAAATCATTTTATAGTGTAACCAAGAATCTTAAATCACATTATTACAAGTTGGAATAAAAAGAAAAAAAAATATTGAAACTGAAAATAAGAAAGTACTCTCCTGCTACATCAGAACATGAGATTCTAGTGGAAAATTATAGGTCGCTTTACAAAAAGCAGACCCTTGGTATTCTTTTTTTACTTCCACAATTTTCGAAGTATAAATTTACTCTCTTTTTTTTTAACTTACTTTTCAATCTTGGTTTAAAATTTGTTTCGTAATTGATACAAGTTAAGTGTATACTTTTTTTTTTGCTTCCCAAAATAATTTAATTAACTAATGTCTAATGATACTAAACTATAAATGATTCCATCTTATCGAATTGTAAAACTACTTGAAATTCGGAATTGATTAATGTACCTTAGAAGTTGACAAATTAGGAAAAAAATAAAGGAATAAAAGAATAATAAAACAACGAATATGTATACCAATTGTCGATTCATATTGATGAGTGATCAGGTTCCAATGCAAAAAAAGAAAAAGAAAGGAGCGTAGAAATTACGCATCTTAATTTGTTTTGTGACTTTTCTCACTTAAGATAGGAATGACATTAAGATATGTTAGTTTTCCAAGTTAACCACTTTGAAAAATATTTAGTATGTTGAAGTTAAAATCTTTGGTAATGTATGAACCCTTTGGTGAATGGTGAAGATACGTTTCAAACAAAATTTGGTTATGCAAACGAAGGTTTCTTGTATTATAAGTTTATAACAAATGGTTACATTAATTGTTGAGACCTAGAGTTTGTACTTTGTAGCCTCATGATGATGTGTTCTTCTATTGTAGTTGCCGTGTTACAATTAACAAATCCAGACTCGTGCATGAATGGGTAGTAAATGAACAAAATGATTATTAAAAAAGTCCAATAGCTTAATTATTTTTAACGTAAACCAAACGTTTTAATGCATGCAACTCTAAATGCAAACAAAAGAAACGTATAATTATGAGGTTTATTATATATTATTTGGCACACAAAATGATGAGTTTACAGTTGTACCCCTCTTTGACTGTTGTCGTCACACTTCGCTTTTGTACGATTCTTTAAAGACTTCAGGAGAAAGCTGTATTGAGAGAGAAGAGAACCAATCAATCAAAACAAACCTTAGTTTCAAACTGTTAACTTATTATACATTTATATAATTAAATTAATTAATCATTCGAATTTTTATTTTAAACATGCTTTGATTATAGTTAAATAAAAGCAACTGTTAAATATGATTCATCGTAGGTGAAGAAAATTTATTACTTATATTCTATTTTTGAGTAGTCTAGTATGAAGGTGGACCCACAGAATTGTGACATAATATTGTCACTTAAAATTTTGTCACATAATACTTGTCGTTTTAAATTTTCAATATAGATATTTTGTAAAAATTTCAGTTTTATCCTCACAGTTTTAATGTCTTCACCAATTAAAAAATTTAGAGAATATATTGAATAAGGGTAAAATAGAAAAATTAATTGTTTTCCTAATTCATGTGCAAAAACTTTAAACGACAAGTAATTTAAAACAGAGGGAGTAATTAGTTTTGTAAATTAGACAAAACCACATGTTTACAGTGTATTAGTATGTTAATAAGAAAATTTAGTGGAAGATTTTTAAGTCTAGTTATTCTACATGTTTTTTAACAAACATGTTTATTTATAGTTATACGTTAAACTGTTTTTAATAACTAACCACTAAACTAACTATGTAAGTGCTTTACAAACGAACACGTGAACTTCACGAAAACAAAAATCCAATTTTACATCGCAACAAGAAAAAAACTGATTTCAAATATATACCTTGATTTATACACCGACATTTACAAACTCCAAAAATAAGATTTGTAGAATCTTGTAAATTTTAATCTATTTTAACTCAATTAAGTTTAATTATTTAACACATTTTCCCTCAAAAAAAATTCGTCTCATTAAAAAAATTGTACGATAAATTGTGCATGTAACTAAATGTAAGTATTTTTTCAAACAATAAATTATAGTTTAACTAAATATAAGTGTTGTTTTTTTGTCAATAAAAAAATTATAGTTTAACTAAATATAAATGTATAGAAACAAAAAGAACGAATTTATAGCATAAATTTTTAGTAATTCTGTTTTACATATTGTATCTTGATTGACACTGACACAAACTTTACAAATAAAATTTGTATAATCCTGTAAATTTTAAGTGATTTAGAGATTATAATCCGTATTTCTTTTGTTAACTAGAAAAATCACAAAAACATCACAAAATCATTTTAAAAAAATAAATGGAGTTTTTTTTGGTTCACATTATAGTTATGAACTAAAACAAGCTAAAACCCACTAATGGAGTTTTTTTTTGCCTAGATGGAAATTCAATTAAATACAACATTATACTTTAAAAAAGTATTAGTTACTTTTTGTCAGTTTTAAAACTAGTCCAAAAGTAAAAAAAAAAAAAAACTAGTACAGCTAATATAATATGCTTAAGGAAGGATTTTTCAACTTTTTCTTTTCTTCCCAGTTTCAGAGTTTATACAAATAAGGTAAAATTCGCAGAAACAGAAAAATCATAAATCAATTAAAATAATAAACCGAGGAAGTAAAAAAGATTTCCAAAAGGTAAAGTGTACTGATGTAAAGTAGGTAAATAGAGGTACAGGTCAAGGGGTAGTTTCGGTATTTCATCTCTTTCTTCTTCATTTTTTTTTTTGGTTTCTCACATTCCAAAGTCCCCATTGGACTTATTAGGAGAAGAGTTTTTTTCGTTTTCTCTGCTTTCTCACTTTTTCCCGTTTCCTTTGGGAATACAAACGGCGGCTTCTCAAAAGCCTCCGATTTCGATTTTTTTTCTTTCTCTTTTTAGACTTTTTTTTTATGTTCTTTCCTTTTTCTTCTTCTTCTCCGGCTTCTTCCGTCGGAACTAAAAATCAGAGGTTTTTGTTTGTGCACTGTTTCAATTGGATCATTCGAAAGTGAGATTCTCTGTTCTACAAAACAAGTAAGTAACTACATTGTTCTATCTCAATTCTCTTATGGGTTTTCTTTACCTTCTTCGGTAATTTTCTTTCTCTCTTTGAAACAATTTGAGTTTTTTTTTTGTTTCTTGATTGATCACTCTGTCTTGTTCCTTTTCACGGTTCTTTTCTTTAATTTTGATCGATCGTTGTCTGTGAAATCCGATTTTGTTTACTTTGAATGATTGTGAAAGTTTAAGTTTTTTGGTTTGTGCATGTTCTTATGAGAAATCGATTTAGAGATCGTCTTAAGGCGGCTAATGTTTTTGCAGTGAGGTTTTTGTGAGTCTTTAGAAGTAAAATTTGGAAAAGGGTTTTTGTCCTTTTTTTTTGTTGTAGTTGACAGTGTTTTTTTTTTAGTCCATGAATAATGTGTGTTAAAAAGTTTGAACCTTTTTTATGTGTGTGTGTTCTGCAGTTTTTTTTTTCTTCTTCTTCTCAGGTTTGAGTTAGAATCTTCTTTGTCTGAACATGTTTTCTCTTTTTTTGGGTTCATGTTAGATTCTATCAGTAATTCAATTTCGAATCTCCTCTTCTTTTTGATAGGCCAGTCAAAGAGAAAGATTGTGGTAACACTTTTGTCTCTTAACAAAAGTTGTCTGTTTCTCTTTGGTCAATTTTTTGATCAGAGAGAGTTGTTTTGGTTTTTGGTCTGGTCAGTGAAATGCTAAAGATTGGTTTTTGTTTCATATTATGCACATTTAGATTGATCACTAGAGGGTACAGATAAAAACTGATCTTTTTGTTGATTTATCAGTGGGTTTTAGCTCTGTTTTCTGAGTTTAAGGTCCAAAAGTACGAATATTTCAATAATGCTTGTTCAAAAATTGGCCTTACTGATGATTTTACTTCTTGTAGGAAACTCTTCTAACATGGAAGACGATTGCGAGGAGCTTCAGGTTCCCGTGGGAACTCTAACTTCGATAGGTTTTAGCATTTCAAATAACACTGATCGAGTAAGTGTTGTCCTTAACTAATCTTCCTGATTTGTTTGTGAGTAGATTAAGCAAATGTTTAATGTAATGGTACTTTGTTATAGGATACAATGTCTGCCATAAAGATTGAAGCGCCGAATCAGGTGACTGATTCTCGGCTAGGGCTACCGAATCCGGATTCTATCTGCAAAACATGTGGCAGCAAAGATCGAAAAGTTTGCGAAGGTATCATCAAGAATCTGGTTTTGGCGATATTGTTTCATCTTTTAGCTCATTTATGATTAGTTCCCTGAGTTTTCTTTCTCTTTAGGGCATTTCGGGGTTATAAACTTCCAGTACTCGATAATAAACCCGTATTTCCTCAAGGAGATAGCTGCGTTGTTAAACAAAATCTGTCCGGGTTGTAAATACATTCGAAAAAAGCAGTTTCAGGTTCACGAGTCTTTCCAAATCCTTTAATGTGTGTCAATTGTTGGTTTTGTGTTCTTGGAACTACATATACTAATGTCGCCTTTGCTTGATACAGATTACCGAAGACCAGCCTGAGAGATGTAGATATTGCACTGTAAGAGTTTGATTGCAACTATTTTTTTTCATTTAAAGCTTTGTTTCTACACTAATTTTCTGTTTTTGTTGTTATATATCAGTCGAATACCGGTTATCCTCTAATGAAGTTTAGAGTAACTACTAAAGAAGTCTTCAGGCGATCCGGGATCGTTGTTGAAGTAAACGAAGAGAGTCTGATGAAACTCAAGAAACGGGGAGTGTTAGCATTGCCTCCTGACTATTGGAGTTTTGTGCCACAAGACTCCAATATCGACGAGAGCTGTTTGAAACCAACAAAGCGAATACTAACACATGCACAGGTATAGAAGAGTGAAATGTACCATCTCCATGATTTCTTACTAAATAGTTTTCTGAAATTTTCACCTTTTTGCAGGTTTATGCTCTGTTATCTGGGATTGATCAGAGACTCATCAAGAAGGATATCCCCATGTTCGACTCTCTTGCTCTGACATCTTTTCCTGTTACACCAAACGGTTACCGTGTAACCGAAATAGTTCATCAGTTCAATGGAGCTCGACTAGTATTTGTAAGTTAAAACGCTTGTTTATATAATTTGTATCATATTCTATGTTATTTCTCTTATCATTTTTGGGTTCTTGCACATTTTTTGAAGGATGAACGGACTCGGATATACAGGAAACTAGTCGGCTTTGAGGGAAACACGCTTGAATTGAGTTCTCGGGTGATTGAATGCATGCAATATTCCAGAGTAAGCAGTAGTTTCTGATAGATTAAACTTTTCTTTCTGTTCATCTGTGAAGGTTAGTAACTCTTCTTTTCCACACAGCTCTTTTCGGAAACTGTGTCTTCGAGTCAAGATTCTGCAAATCCATACCAAAAGAAGTCTGATACACCAAAACTGTGCGGTCTAAGGTTCATGAAGGACGTGCTGCTCGGTAAAAGAAGCGATCATACATTCCGGACAGTAGTTGTTGGTGATCCGTCCTTGAAGCTTCATGAGATTGGCATACCCGAGCGTATCGCGAAAAGGCTTCAAGTATCAGAGCATCTCAACAACTGGAACAATGAACGGCTTGTCACTTTCTGTTCCCCCAACCTGTTCGATAATAATAAAGAGGTGCATGTGAGAAGAGGAGATAGATTGGTGGCTATTCGAGTCAGTGATCTCCAAACCGGAGACAAAATATTCCGGAATTTAATGGATGGAGACACAGTGCTGATGAACAGACCGCCTTCGATTCATCAGCATTCGCTTATTGCAATGACAGTTAGAGTCCTCCCAACGACTTCTGTTGTCTCCTTGAATCCGATCTGCTGTTTGCCGTTTCGTGGTGATTTTGATGGAGATTGTCTTCATGGTTACGTTCCTCAGTCCATTCAAGCAAAGGTCGAGCTTGATGAGCTTGTTGCTTTGGATAAGCAGCTTATCAACCGACAGAATGGTCGGAACTTGCTTTCCTTAGGACAAGATAGCTTGACGGCGGCTTATCTGGTCAATGTCGAGAAGAACTGTTATCTGAATCGAGCTCAGATGCAGCAGCTTCAAATGTACTGCCCATCTCAGCTTCCTCCGCCTGCAATTATCAAAGCTTCTCCTTCGAGCACTGAGCCTCAATGGACGGGAATGCAGCTATTCGGGATGCTTTTTCCTCCCGGGTTTGACTACACTTACCCTCTGAATGATGTGGTTGTGAGTAACGGAGAACTTTTGTCTTTCTCTGAAGGATCTGCTTGGCTCCGAGATGGAGAAGGTAATTTCATCCAGGGATTGATCAAACACGACAAAAGGAAAGTTCTTGATATCATCTATTCCGCTCAAGAAATGCTATCTCAGTGGTTGCTGATGCGCGGATTGAGTGTTTCCTTGGCGGATTTGTACCTTTCCTCTGATCCGCAGTCTCGTAAAAACTTGACTGAAGAGATATCATACGGATTACGGGAAGCTGAGCAAGTCTGCAACAAGCAACAGCTAATGGTTGAATCTTGGAGAGATTTCCTTGCAGTTAATGGGGAGGATGAGGGAGAGGATTCAGTTGCGGGGGATTTGGCCCGGTTCTGCTATGAGAGACAAAAATCCGCTACATTAAGCAAAATTGCAGTTAGTGCTTTTAAGGATGCTTACAGAGATGTTCAGGCACTAGCATATAGGTATGGCGATCAATCCAACTCTTTTTTGATCATGTCAAAAGCCGGTAGCAAAGGGAATATCGGGAAGCTGGTTCAACACAGCATGTGTATCGGTCTGCAGAATTCGGCAGTTGCTTTGTCCTATGGGTTTCCGAGGGAGCTGACTTGCGCTGCTTGGAATGACCCAAACAGTCCACTTCGTGGCGCAAAGGGAGAAGACAGTACCGCTACTGAGTCATATGTTCCTTATGGAGTCATTGAGAACTCGTTTCTAACGGGTCTGAATCCGTTGGAATCTTTTGTTCATTCAGTTACAAGTCGTGACAGCTCATTCAGCGGTAATGCTGATCTCCCGGGGACACTGAGCAGAAGATTAATGTTCTTCATGCGGGACATATACGCTGCTTATGATGGCACCGTGAGAAATTCTTTCGGAAACCAGTTAGTCCAATTTACTTATGAGACTGATGGTCCCGTTGAAGATATCACCGGTGAAGCACTTGGCTCACTTTCTGCTTGTGCATTATCTGAGGCAGCTTACAGCGCGCTAGACCAGCCAATAAGCCTTCTTGAAACTTCTCCGCTTTTGAATCTTAAGGTTTTCCTCTTCTTTTTCTCTTCTTGATTTATTTAACATTTCCACTTTATCTTTTGCATTTCTCTAACTAGATTTTATCTCTTTCCACAGAATGTCTTGGAGTGTGGTTCAAAGAAAGGTCAACGAGAACAGACAATGTCTCTGTATTTGTCTGAAACCCTTAAAAAGAAAAAGCATGGGTTCGAATACGGGTCACTGGAGATCAAGAACCACTTGGAGAAACTTTGTTTCTCAGAGATCGTTTCAACATCTATGATAATGTTGGTAACTTTAACTTTTATGCATCTTTTTTTTGAAGGGCTTCTCTTAACAAATGTTTATTGTCTTCTTGGTTCATAGATTCTCTCCAAATACTAACACGAAAGTACCGTTAAGCCCGTGGGTTTGCCATTTTCATATCTCCGAGGTACAAACTCATACACATATAGAGCCATATACATCTATATATGAACAGATTCTAATGAACCTCTTCTTTAATTTCACAGAAAGTACTGAAGCGGAAACAACTCAACGCAGAATCCGTGGTTTCTTCTTTAAACGACCAGTACAAGAGCAGGAACAGAGAACTGAAGCTTGATATAGTTGATTTAGATATACAAAGCACGTAAGAACATCCTTATTTGTAGCAGACATGTTTTATTTCGCTTTATGTCTTTATTAGAAACTGATTTGCTATACATTTATGTGTTGTGGATTAGAAACCACTGCTCTTCAGACGATGAGGCAATGAAGGATGATAGCTTTTGCATCACGGTGACTGTAATCGAAGCATCAAAGCACTCGGTTTTGGAACTGGATGCTATTCGTCTCGTTTTGATCCCTTTTCTTCTTGACTCTCCTGTCAAAGGTATAGCCGGATGAATAAAAAGACGAGTGAGCTGAACAGATCGTTGTTTTGTTATTATCGTTCTTATTAGTTCTATCATCTTTTTGCAGGTTCTCAAGAGATTAAAAAGGTGGATATCTTATGGACAGACCGACCAAAAGCGCCAAAAAGGAACGGGGACCATTTGGCGGGTGAGCTGTACTTGAGGGTTACAATGTATGGAGATCGAGGAAAAAGAAACTGTTGGACCGCTCTTTTAGAAACCTGTCTTCCCATTATGGATATGATTGACTGGAGCCGAAGCCATCCTGATAATATCCGACAATGCTGCTCGGTTTATGGAATAGACGCTGGACGGAGCATTTTCGTAGCAGTCAGTATCAGTTTCTTTAACAATTTCTTCATTTTCCTGGTCTTACAGCTTCTAAAGTTATGTATTTTTCTTGTGACCGCAGAATTTGGAGTCCGCTGTGTCAGATACCGGTAAGACGATACTAAAAGAGCATCTGCTTCTCGTAGCTGACAGTCTCTCTGTTACCGGAGAATTTGTGGCATTAAACGCTAAAGGTTGGAGTAAACAAAGACAGGTCGAGTCCACGCCTGCACCTTTTACTCAAGCATGCTTCTCGGTATGTAACTAAATCCCAAGTTAACGTCCCATTTCTTTTGGTTATAACAAGCTTATATAGGATTTAATTTGATACTTAGTGCTTGCTTAATCTCTACAGAGCCCAAGTCAATGCTTTCTCAAAGCTGCTAAGGAAGGTGTTAGAGACGATCTTCAAGGGTCTATCGACGCGCTAGCTTGGGGTAAAGTTCCTGGTTTTGGAACTGGAGATCAGTTCGAAATCATTATTTCGCCTAAGGTAAATTAACTTTACATTTTTGATCCGTTTCAACCACAACTTCAGAGGTCTAATTAGTGTCTTTATGCATGCATCAGGTTCACGGGTTTACTACACCGGTAAATGTGTATGACATTCTGAGTAGTACACCTCCAAAGACAAACTCTGCGCCTAAATCAGACAAAGTCACGGTCCAGCCATTCGACTTGCTAGGTAGCGCATTCCTGAAAGGTATCAAGGTACTAGATGGGAAAGGGATTTCTATGTCACGGCTTAGAACGATCTTTACATGGGAAAACATCGAGAAGCTTTCCCAGTCACTGAAACGCATACTCACCAGGTAAGGCGAAAAAAACAATTTTTCTCCGACTTTTCTGTTCAAAGAGCCGTAAAGATTCTTCCTTTGGCTGATTCAAATTCAACCGCGTTATCTTTGTTAGTTACGAGATCAATGATCCATTGAATGGGAGGGACGAAGAACTTGTGATGATGGTTCTGCACTTGCACCCCAACAGAGCTGATAAAATTGGACCAGGCCTTAAAGGAATCCGGGTAAATCATATTAGATAAAAACTCATATGTTTCAGAATCTTTAAAAAACATAAAGATCCTAACCCGGTTTCTTTTACAGGTTGCTAAATCGAAGCACGGAGATTCTCGTTGCTTCGAGGTTGTAAGAATAGACGGGACATTCGAAGACTTTTCGTACCACAAGTGTGTCTTGGGAGCAACAAAGATCATTGCCCCAAAGAAAATGAACTTCTACAAGTCAAAGTATCTTAAAAATGGTACACACCAGTCCGGTAGGCTCTCCGAAAACCCGCAAACAGTCAAGTAAAAGGAAGAAAAGGACTGTCTTTCCTGCGATATAATATCGAACAATGTAGGAAGTTGTGTGTATTTCTGTTTAAAAAAGTGATTAGATAGATATAGGGGAAAAGCCTTTTGGCTTTGCTCTAAGCTTCTTTTTGCTCCTTTCACTATGTAATACCTTTTGCCCTTAAACCTCAAGGCTTAAAGGTTAATTACTTAGTGGAAGCAGCAACGAGAAGCTGGCAAAGGAGGCTTCTGTTCTGTTTCTGTTTGTAAACCATGAAATATCCGGTTTGACTATGATATATCCGGTTATGTTTCTGTTCTATCTTTACCCGGTTTAGATCCTTCTTCATGCAATTGCTAATGATCCTTATAACATCTTCCGGTTTTCCTCATGAGAAGTGAAACTTAGTTTTCTTTCTGGTTATGCTCTGTCTTTCTCTATTCTCATACAATTTGATCTTTCTTTACCCGGTTTAGATTGGTTTTCATGCAATTCGCTTTTGATTCATATGAGTTATAACATCTTTCGTTTTCCTTGCGAGTTTAGTGAAAACTTCTTTTTCTTATCAAAGCTTATTTCTTAGGTTATGCTCTGTTTTTTTCCTGGTTAAAATTAATTCTTATACAATTCTTTAATGATCTCTCCGATTATGCTACGATCTATCCCGGTTTAGATCGGTTATGGTCCCTAAAGAATATTTGTTTTCTCATGATTGAATCATCAACCTTAAGAAACAGATGTTTTTCTGTGGATTATAGAAATGATTTCATAAAACAACTACACCTTTTATGTTTCTACATCACTTTTATGACTACAAATTATATAATTAAGTCTTTTCATCAAATTTTATCATCACTAAACAATGATATCCATATTTCTATGGTTTACCGAATTGAATAGGAAGAGATCACCAAAAAAAAAAAAACTTCTCTATCAAATGTGCAAAATTTTCGTTCTCGTGCAAATTTTTAATGTCTTAATGATCGTATAGTGGGACATGAATAATTTCTATTGATAGATTAAATTTCTTCAAGATATCAAATCCGGTTTAATATCTAAACAGAAACCAAATACTTCCGTCGATGGTTTTCGTTCCAGCGGGCTGCCGTGAAGTCGTGGCTCTTGTATTCGCATATGCTACTGCGTCGAATTCTCTGCCTCCGGTCATCGCCTGGATCCGATCTATTATTCCGGTTAACCAGCGCCATTCTCCGTTTTGCCTGTTTTGTATCTGATAGGCGTTTTGTAAAAAGTCAAAACCAAAACCAAATGATAAATTGATAAGAGTAAAGAACACAAAAATGTTTAGAAAGAATTATAAGAATTATATTAGATTCTCATAAAAATAATATTACAATTTACATCTACATATAGATAGTGAAAGACTAAACTTAATTTTCTAAATTAAAATAAACTTAAATATAAATAATACTTTAGAGATATTAGTAAATATCCTAAACTAAAATATTAACAAATATCATGATCTTCTAAATCCTTTTCGATATTCATGATTTTTTTATTTTTGAACTTCCCGTACCAAGCCCATTTGAGTAACCCACTTCTTTTATCTATCGATTATGCTCTGATCTTTGTTGGTTATGATCCATTGATCCCAATAACTTGTTTTCGTTTTTAGAGACATTTGGTCCCAAGTAGTATCAGCATTTATGCTTAAAACGCCAAAAAATTTACCCAAAAATGAAAATAAAATAAAAGAAACAGAAAAATATATTAAAAAATATGAAAATAAAAGAAGCAGACCACAATTATAAGCAAAAAAAACAAAAAACATTAACTTTTGAAACCACAATTTACTCTTTTTCTTTGTGTTGGTGTTTTTCTCCTTGTCGCAAACCACAATTTTATAAAAAGGTCATACTTTTTCTTTTCTTTTCTTAACAAAACATGTGGTTGTTAATTTTATACCTCGATTATTTTTCTTTGTTGATGAATGCATTAAATCATTGTCCTGAAGGATATGGAAGTTTTGTTTCGAGGTAATAAATAATATATTGTTCTCAATCACCATAAACCAATCCAATGGAACATTGTTTACATAAATTTTATATTGGAGTTGAACACAAATAAGGCATGTAAGTTTATCCGTTTTAGTATTAACTCGTCTAGAGATAAAAGAGATAAAAAACAACCGCAAAACTTTCTTTGATTCTCTTAATTTTTTCTAGGTATGTTACAAAAGCTGGCTACTTTAGCAGAAGAAGACACCATTTTCACCAATTCTGAGTAGTCTGTAATGAAAATTGTATCTCAATATTAGCATGAATCAAACACCTATAATTTTTATTTTTGTAAAACATAATAGGAATAGAAAGTAGTATACTACATTCTTTTGAGAATGATGAAGCAGTGAATATCAAAATATAACCAAAAAATTCATCTATTTAGATTCTAGATATTTAGGGCTTTGTTTCCCTCTTTTGGGCAAATGTTTCTGGGGACATTCATGTCGTCCGCCGGCATATGTATTTCATCTTGTAATTCTCCTTGGTTTATTAATAAAACTTCAGACGAAAAAAAAAAAAAAGATTCTAGATATCACTTTAGCTTCTAGAGATTTGCATGTCATCGTCTCATACTCTCTTACACAGGTCCACAAGTGCACTTGCTTTGTTTTTTATCTTTAGCTTTTTTATTTGTTAATTTTTCGGCCGTTTATATATGGCAGTGAATCAAAAGTGGAGTTTGGTGTCTAAGACTATAGACTATAGAGACACATGTCGTGAACCCATAATGCCACTAGACATACACTAGTTAAAGCGTTTTTCTGTATCGGAGAACCATAGCGAATCAAAAGATAACATTTAATTGTGGTGACCACTAGAAAGTAGACGCGTAATGAAGGCAACCTTAGCAAATTATGCTTTACACTAAGTTATTTAATACAGTATATTTTATTTACTTACTTCCATTAAAATCAGGAGAAAATCTGACACCGTCCAATAGTAATATACATGTATCTTTTTTTTTTTTTTGGTAACATGTTATATACATGTATCTTTAGTTGAAAATACTAACAAAATAATAGATTCGGGCAGAGCAATGTTCAGAAAAAACGTTAGACGTTAAGCGGATGGTGACTTAACGTCTAACCTAAAACGTCTAATTGGAATCTAACCGATTTTAGACGGTTTAGACGTTATAAATATGATATTATAGATAAAACTATATATTAAGAAAATGAAAATATGAAATCGTAAACAAAAAATTATAGAAAAACATTTATTTAATTTATACATTATATATTGTTCATGTACATGTATAAATTGTACATGTTAATATAATTGGGTTATTTTTATCAAAAAAAAAAAAAAGAGTATTATACGACTTCTTCAATTTGATTTGTATGATATGATAAATAAATGAAAAGGCATGGAGTCGTAATAGACTAATAGTGTAGATGTGTCCGTATTAAATTTGTCTTTCATTTTATGAATATTGTAGAAGACATATGTCATGGACTCTCAATATGTCATATGTGTCCGTATTCAATTTGTATTGTCTATTTTTTGCATAAATAACTTTAGTTGGAATATTTTAATAATTACATGGCAGATACTTTTTCCTATTATTGCACATTTGCACTAAATATAACTATAGTGGGGACAAAATGTATGAGAGCTCGTTTTGGACGAAAAAAAACTTACCAAGAATAAAGAGGAACATATTATTATATTTTGCAGCCACATATTTAACTCATTTTGTTTGGTTACCTTACAATACAATGTTTCTTTTTGTAGAAGACTATATAAGTTACCTACAATATTTTATCTTTCCTAAATCGGTGGTTCAACCAACGTGATACTCATTTTTGTTAACCAATTATTATTGTTTATCTTTTTTTGGTCTTCTAATTCGGATTATTCGTTTAATTAAATCATGTAATTTTCCATAACGACAGAGAAAATATCAGAACAACGTTACATTAGTAGTTTTTTCCATAGGCGGCCGAAATAAATAGTTTATTCCATTTTAACCCCAAAACTTCAGCTTTCGTTCCCAAAACCCCCCTAGAAGTTTCACATAGTTACGTAAAACCCCTTTTTATTAAAAACATGCAAATTGAGGACTTTCGACAGCCACGACGATATGATTTTTCCACTTTTTTCCCTCAATGATTGGGTCCATCTGAGTAAATGCGATTGCCGATTGATGATCACATTACTCGTTATAAGATTCTGCGATCTACTATGAGCAAATTAGTCCGATACTCTCTCCAAGATTCTCTTTTTCTTCTTCTTATCTTTCTGGGTTTAATATAAATTCTTCTTCTTGGCAATTGGGTCTTTACAAATATCGAAACTTTTTTCTGGGTTTGTGTTTCTCAGATCATTTTTCGTTGATTTTAACTCATAAAAGAATGATCTTTCTGATTCAGGCTTGTTGTTTTTCAGGTGTAATTACGTTGATGGTCATCTATATCTCGAAATCAGTACATAAAGTTGGGATTTTTCAATCGAATTTCTCTGTTTAGGTAATGCATTTTTTGGTTTTGATTACTTAGAAAAAGTTGACAAAGAAAGAGAATCTAGTGTTTGATGGGACTCCATTTTAGAAAAAGTTCAAAACTTTTTGGCGTTTTTCATATGTCTGCAAGGTGTGGAATTTTCTTTTTAACAGGCAAAACAATTTGGCCTACTTAAGCAAGTTGGCTGCTTTAGAAATCATTTATCATTGACTCCACTAAGATCTATTTTATACTATTTTATTATTTTGTGTAGGCGTTCCTTAATGCTAAGTTCGTGTGTTCTGATCCCTTTGCACTATTTTAATCTATTTTCAGAGATTTCATCTGTATAAGATCTCAAGGAAACATCAGCCTTTTTTTGTATTCAAGAAGAACCAGAAGAAGAACGAGGTAAACATTATGAGTTTTATTGATATATTACTCTGTTTTGGCTCATTTACTATAACAAAGGATCTTGGTGAATTGAAATGCAAGAGTTTTAAAGTAGAAATTAGCTGAATTTTGATTGTTTCTTCAAATTCTGTTTTGATTTGATTTGGTATTTAATTCCATAGTGATTTCTACGTGATCGTATCATCATCTAAGCACATGGCTTATAGTGATAGCCAGCCATTTAGCCGCTGACTTTCTTATAAATCTTTTTATAAAAGTGTTTCTTGGAAATTTTCTTGATTTTGTTTCTATAACTGTAGTTAGTATTGTGCTTGAGCACTATCAGATACTCAGCAATTCACGCAATCCATTTGAGGTTTATTCCTTTTAGATGCTTTATGATCTCTTCGTGCTTGAGTCATATTGTTTTTTTTGTCCTTGACTCTTTCTTTTATTTCCTGAAACGGGTTTGTGTTAATCCCTTGAATCTGCCCTGTGGCTATGCCTCTTGAATCTACCTGTATAGCTCTCTTTGTGACTGTCTTGATTATTAACTGTAAAAAGTGACATTGCTTGCGTAATGATCAGGTTGAGTTTAGACAATTTTGTTAGCTCCATTGGGTAAGGCTTGTTGTGGATTAGTTGATTGAAATCTCAATGTCAATTAAGTCTTCAGGAGCTTTGAATATCTCAAAAATGTTTTAAGAAATGTTCTTTTCTCTCCTTTCCATTTTGGGATTTAAAAACTGTTTGTGAATGCTATTGACTTTGGATGATATTATTATGTATTTGTTTAAATTCATTTTCAGTATGCCGCAAACCCATTCTCTGTTTGCTTCATCAAGTTGACACAAAGCAAAATCTATATATAAGTGATATCAGGGTGTTCTAATTTCCACATTCTTCTCAGGCTCTTATCTAAACTTTGCACTCTGCTTTATGCGATAAAAAGATGGTGGCTTTTGGGAAATATTTGCAGCGGAAACAAATTGAAGAATGGAGAGGGTATGCATTTGCTTGTGACTTCTTGATTTCAGCCAAAACTTTGATTTATCTTCTAATCCTCTGATTTTTGTTGCTAATGAAGTTTTGATGATCCCCTTGTAGCTATTACATCAATTACAAATTGATGAAGAAGAAAGTGAAACAATATGCTGAACAAATCCAAGGCGGATCTCAACATCCTCGCCATGTTCTCAAAGACTTCTCAAGGATGCTCGATACTCAGGTATGTTATAGACAATTTCAAGATGATTTTGTTTGAGTATTACGCTCTCTGAATTTATCGTCCATGCATCTCCGAGGTTAAGTATGACTATATACGAGTAGTCGCAGTCTGCTGTTTTTCACTGTTTCTGTTTATTAGATGAGACATTCAAGAAATTAACCATTCTGATGATCAGATGGAATTCCTTTATAATGTTGAATTGTTCTAGATATTGAAAGCCATTCATCGTTTTGCAGATTGAGACAACTGTCCTTTTCATGTTGGAACAACAAGGGTTGCTTGCAGGGCGATTAGCCAAATTGAGGGAAACGCATGATGCTATACTTGAGCAGCCTGACATATCAAGAATTGTCGAGCTACGAGAAGCATACAGAGACGTTGGACGAGACCTTCTCCAGCTCCTGAAATTCGTTGAGTTGAACGCCGTTGGTCTGCGCAAGATACTTAAAAAATTCGACAAACGGTTTGGTTATAGATTCGCTGATTATTACGTGAAGACACGCGCTAATCATCCTTACTCTCAGCTTCAACAAGTCTTTAAGCATGTGGTAAATTAATTTTCTTACCGCTCTTTCACTGGTTTTGTCTATAGGCTCTTCTTTTTAGGCATCTGAAATTTTCTGTGTATGGAATTTGTAGGGTGTAGGAGCTGTTGTTGGGGCAATTTCCCGCAATCTTCATGAGCTTCAAGAAAATGAAGGAAGCTTTTATTCAATTTATGACCAACCTGTTCTTCCGCTTCAGGTACTACATTTCAAAAATATCAAATCAGACTCATATATTTAGCTCTCGTAAATCCTAATCCTTTCCATAAATTCTGCAGGATCCAGTGGTTGAAGCCATAAAAACTGCGGTGGACAAGTTAACCTTCTCGACAAATTTCCTCAACTTCTTGGCACAGCATGCTCTTATCATGCAAGATGATTTGGTGACTCCTTCAGAGGATACAATCGATGAGCGGACTTACCATTTTAATTCGTTACTCCTGAATCTAGGAAACACATTTTTGTACATGGTCAACACTTATATCATCGTTCCGACAGCGGACGACTATTCGATGAGCCTTGGAGCTGCAGCAACGGTTTGTGGTGTTGTCATTGGATCTATGGCTGTGGCTCAAGTATTCTCATCGGTTTATTTCAGCGCATGGTCCAACAAATCTTACTTCAAACCTCTTGTGTTTAGCAGCATCGCACTCTTTATCGGAAACTTGATGTATGCGTTGGCTTATGATGCCAATTCCATAGCGCTTCTATTACTCGGCCGTCTCTGTTGTGGGTAAGTTAAAAGTACAATCATTTTCCTATAAATGGTGTAAAAGAGGAAACCTTTTCTTCAACTAATTTTAACCCTTTAAATTTGCAGGTTGGGATCAGCAAGAGCTGTTAACCGGAGATATATCAGCGATTGTGTGCCTTTGAGAATCCGAATGCAGGCATCGGCGGGTTTTGTGAGTGCAAGTGCTCTTGGAATGGCTTGTGGTCCTGCGCTTGCCGGTTTACTCCAAATCAAATTCAAGTTTTACAAGTTAACATTTAACCAATCTACTTTGCCGGGGTGGGTTATGGCTGTGGCTTGGCTGTTCTATTTGGTATGGCTATGCATTTCATTCAGAGAGCCGTTGCGTGACACAGAGGAAGAAGAAGATACCAATCCAAATGAAACAACATCAAGTAATGCTTTTGTAGATTATTCATATTAAAACTGTTCCCTTTTTCTGATTGTTAACAGTTATTAACGAGGTTCGATTGAATTCTTGGTCGATGCAGTGACAGATAGAGTAGAAAGTAGCAGAGTCGAGGAAGGTCTTCGAATGCCCTTGCTGATTACTTCAGGAATCAAGCCAGAAGATGAAGAGGAATGTGATGAAAGTGAAGAATCTCCAGAAGATTCTCACAAACCTGCAAACTCTTTCAGATCAGCATACCGACTTCTTACTCCATCTGTTAAGGTATCGTCATCAAACATTCGGAAAAATATATGATTTTGATGAATTCTCGATAGAAGTTTTATCTTACTGAGAGCTGTGTTATGCGGTTCTGGTCGTCAGGTTCAACTGTTGATCTACTTCATGCTCAAATATGCTATGGAGATATTACTGTCGGAATCTAGTGTCATTACTTCATACTACTTTAGTTGGACAACAAGCTCCGTTGCCATCTTCCTGGCCTGCCTTGGCCTCACTGTGCTACCAATCAACATTTTGGTCGGAAGTTACATCAGTAATATGTTTGAAGACAGGTACTCTTTGAATCGATATAAAGCTTGAATCTTTTCACATCTAGTCCATTACACTGATGGTTTTTTGTGACTGAGTTATAATTTGTCTCTCTCATAGGCAAATCCTTCTAACATCTGAGATCATCGTCTTCCTCGGGATTCTCTTCAGTTTCAACTTGTTTGTTCCATACACTGTACCTCAATATGTAATCTCTGGTCTCATAATGTTTGTTGCTGCTGAAGTACTCGAAGGTATAATTATACAGACCTCTGCTTTCTGTTTTAAAAGGACAACCGACTTCTAATAACTTTTTTGGTTTCTTTAGGTGTGAATCTATCGTTGTTATCGCGGGTAATGTCATCAAGGCTATCAAAAGGAACGTACAACGGAGGATTGCTCTCAACAGAAGCTGGAACGTTGGCTCGTGTTGTGGCAGATGCAACCATAACATTGGGAGGATACTTGGGAAGAGGCCATCTCCTGAATGCCACTCTTCTACCATCACTTGTCATCTGCATTGGCTCCATTGTTGCTACTTGTTGTACTTATAACTCTCTCTATTGATTTTGGAGTTTTGCTACCAATTTTACTAAATAGAATAAAACAGTGTGTATGATCCTCTCTCTTTGATTTAATTATTTTTGTTGTTGTCACCAATGTTCTAATTCCTATGGGTGTATATGTGTTTTTTTATACATATCGTATGTATACTGATCAGTATATATACCGGGAATATCAAATCCTCCAATTGTTCCAGTTTTGTGAGATTTGTTTTCTGAATTATTGTAATAAATTTTGTATTTTGATTTCTACCCAATTTATCTGAATTATTGTGATAAATTTTGTTTGATCTCGGTTTAGCTTTTTGTTCTTGTTGATGTCTCAGTTCTGGTTCTTGATGTTGTTGCTCCATCTCTTACTATATTCTATAATTCTCATATAAAATTTCTAAGTTTTTATTTGTTACTTGCTTTTAGTATCAGTTAGTACACACATCCATTTATTGTACACATAAATAAGTTAGATAGTTTAATCTCATGTATACCACTAGACCAACCAAGACTACCATATTCAATTGTTTCACCATCTATGATTAACCAAAACCTTAAATCATACCAAAATTAAATGTTAGTGACACATATCATCACATGGAAAGTCAGAGGAGCTCACAACAATTTTTATATGTTTTGTTGGGACATTTTAATTTAAATATTTAAAGTCTTAATTGCTATGTATCTTGCGATTTCCATTTGAACAATAGTAAAAATGATATATCTACAATTTTATAGCTTATTTCCAACTAATTATATATAGTTAGGACATGATTTTAATCATCCCAAATAAATGGATATCAATAGTCTATTGGATTACTCAGATCAAAATGATAAGTATTAAGAAGTTTAACACTTATTTCCAACTATATATATATATATATATTTATCTTGGTTGGATTTTAATCCCTAATGAAAATACTTCTTATCCCTTCCTCTAACTTAGGTGAAAGGATCATATCTGTGGTGCCAATTGATGATCTCGATACGGCTTTGAGTTATCTTCCACTTCGCCCATTTGGTGCGGATCTTATTGTATACTCACAGTTATTTGTCAAAAGTGATGACATCTACTATGGTCCTTTAGAAAATAATGTTTTACTCGGAAGGTATACACAGTCATCGTTGGTTATGTGTATGTCTCCCTCACGGTGATGTATATGATTGTGGGAATTCATCCTACAGGATACCTTTCGTTTGGCCCACGCCCATTCCGCAACATCTTTTGTCAAATGTGAATGGTGAACAGGGACATGAAAAAGGAGAGATGACATTCATTCACATGCTAAAAGTAATAATTTTAATCAATTAGAATTTAGAATACTAAATAATATAGGATTATCAACAACTCGTTTTTCTTATGAATATAACGAAACTCCTTAGCCATGAAAAACCCTAGCCGTAACCAATTAATATAACCTCCCAAACACCATTATCGAGACAAGGAACAAATCTAACATCTCCATCGTACATCAACATCAAAAACCCTAGATTGTTTGGTTTTTATCTTTTAAAATTACAAAAGAAAACTAGAATTTTTAAAAAGTTTCTAAATTTTCTCATCGTACATCATAACATCAACATCTTTTGGATTGCACACATAGAAATAATCATCTACTATAGTCCATATTCCCATTGTTCAGAAAACATAAAACTGTATTAAAAAAATTAAAAAAATAAAATAAAAATAATACATATTCCCATCGTTCAGAAAACATAAAACTATATAAAACAAAATAATCAAAAATAATTTATAATATATAGAAATATGGACTATAGTAATATTTTCTTAATTTTATATACATTAAACATCAACTAGTTTATATTATTCAAACTAGAAATTGGCTTGGAACAGAAACACCAACATAAGAGAAAGAAATAAGACGGGTTCTAGAAATAGGAGCCAAGTTGTCAGCCAGCCAGATAATTTGAACCTCAAAGTATAGAGTGGCATACCCACAAATTATTTTCATCTAATATGAAGTATGACAAAATATTGTACCATGTCATGCTGATAATGGAGAATGACTCTCATCGTTTACATATGTAACGACACCATTTAAGAAAACAAATCCTTGCTTGTTCATACCAAAAAAAAAATTGAAAAAACAAGTCCTTGCTAAATTGCGTTATCTATAAAATTATGTGAATATTTTTAATCGTTGGCTTCATGGACCATGGTTTTATTCTTTTATCTTTATTGGTAAAATGTATATTGATTCTTTTTTTTTTTTGATAATTAATATATATTGATTCTCAACATAGTGAATTGCTAAACTCTAGCTAGTCGAGCCGTAGGATTATTCATATCGATTAATCTAGATTCATAAAACTTTGTGTTCATCATTTTCTTCAACCCCTATTCTATTGTTCAGAGTTATTTTAACACTCACGTTGATCTTGGTTTTTGGTTTAATCACACAGTTTAACAAAATTTCGATTCTCGATTCAATGAAACTCAGTCACTTTTTTGTTTTTTCATTCGAAACTTGGTGAATGTTCAAAATACGACAATATATAATGTTTCTTTAATCAAGAAATTGTTTATATCGAAATTTTGATCATTTTAGTCCATAAATAACGGGACAATCTAAATATAAATTAAAAAATGCAATTATATAAGGAAGACAACGTTCTCGTAACGTGGGAAAACATATTCCCCTATATTTTCTTTCTATGAATTTAAGACTCTATAAAGTAACAAGATAAATGTTCGAATTAATTTGTTTTTCATTTCCAGAAATAGTTTTATTTTGGACTGGGAAGCTATTCTTGTTCTTTTAAAGTAAGCATGGCACAACTAGAGAATATCCAACGGCATATGCTATCGGTCTATATGGCACATATTTTACAAAACTTTTAGAGTAGAGAGAATGAAATAATTTCTTAACACTTTGGAACTGAATCTTAATTATTTCTAACGTACCAATTTAGTTGTACGAAACAAAATGAAAAATATAAACCAATTTTAGAATTATATATATATATATATATATATATATATATACAATAAAAATGAAACCAAACTAAACAATAAAAAAGCATCGATTTTACCTTTTTTTTGTAACAAGTTATTTAAGACAAATTTGGCCAAAAACAGAATCTGAACTGAAGTTAAAATTGTATCAAATTAGACCGAATAACTAAAACTTTAAATCAAACTAAAACTCGGATTCATTGCACCTTAATTACCATTTTTTCAACTTTCATATCTTTTTTTATAAGAAATTTATTCTCACCTCATGTGTTCAGATAAAAAAAAGCTGCAAAAATTAGATGTCCAGCATTATGAAGAGACATCATGGAAAAATCTGATATTCCTTGTCGAAAATTCCTTATGTATATGTAATATGTTCTCACACGCATAGTAACACATATATAAATACACACACGACTTGATGGATCTTATAGAGATGTAGAGAAATATGTAAGCTCACTAGTTTTAGGGCGCCTCTCCATTGGCAGGTCCTTTACTTCCAAATATACACATACATATATGAATATCGAAACTTTCGGATGATCGATTTATATATGACCTGCCAAAGGAGAGTTGCCCTGAAACTGGTTCAGCTTAATCAAACACATGAAAGAGAGAAGAAATAAAAGGTATATACGTACACTCTTCTTCTTTTTTTAACATGATTTGTAATATTTTTTACAATAATTAATTCGATCGAAAAGAACAAATTGTGTTGATCTATCTAGATCTGAGTTAGAGTACAATGTTATGTTCGAGAAAAAAAACGTATAACCGTAGATATATTTATATCATTTGGCCTTAGACTAATACAGAAATCTTGAACAAGAAATGGAATAAAACTCGGATGTTTCCTATAAGTAAATTAATCCTCTATTTCTTATCATTTTCATTACATTCGTTTCTCTTGTCTCGTATTTTGAGACTAAGAAATTTCTTATAAGAAGTTTTTTTGTAGATAATGTGAAATTTGATTTTTAAGTTATAAATTGACATGGTGTATTCACATTGCATGATCATATCCAAACACATGACTCTGTTCTTCGGCTTTGGAAGGTGAATCTCAGGCTATTATAGTAACGATGTGAGTGGTGCAGAAGCCATAAAAAAGTGATATTTCATGGAGATTCCAACAAAATCAAATGGTCTGATTAATGGAATGGTCCTCAATTTTGGTGTTTTAAGCCAAGGCTGCAACCTCTGGCAATTTTCCACATGTTTATCATACTTATGTTCCGATCCAGATTAACTTATTAGAATTTTTACATGCATAAAACATTTAAAAATCAATCTTTATGGAACAAAAAAATCTAAAATATCATTTTTTGAAACAGAAAGACAGAGGGTTTTGCCTTCATTTTTTCGTCTTTATAACAAAGCTAGGAATGTATTTATGTTGGGGGTTGAATTAGTCACAATTTTGGTGCAAAACAAAAATCAAAATTGGAGAATGTGATGTGTTGGGACATGTGGGTTTCGTTGTTATTATGCCCTTACAACGTTTTACTTTTGAATTTTGATTATATTTTATATTGCTGATTAATATTTTGAACCATGATTATATTTGTTTTTATTTAGTATCAAAATATTCAAAAATATCTAGTCAAAGAAATTTAAAAACCAAAGATCAATTTGAATTCATATATGATAAGTGATGACCAAAATCTCAACGTGGCCATTAGTATTCTTTTTTTAAAAATACTATTAAATGATGTTTTCGCTTAAGCAATAATTTTTTTAAATATGTCTCAAACATCTTACATTTTGAAAGAGGAAATACAAACAAATTTATTTATTATTACTCAACCACCAATTTAATTATGCAAATCACAACTGGAATCAATGGATGATTAGTGACTAATTAAAATAGCTTAATATAAGTTACTAACTTATTATAGATTAATTAACAGAGTAAATAATGCAAAATAGTACATTTTTATTTGTAATAAAAGTTTATTTTAACAATACAACAACATTGGGAAAAAGAAAACAAAAATAAGAAATTACAAAAAAAAACACAACAATTTTTTCAGCCCATAAACCCCAAAAAACTTTTAAAAACCCAAACTTTGTTTTTCATTTGATTTGTTTTTTGGGGTTTAGAACCGTTTACCTCAGAAAAACCTTTTTTCAGCATTTCAAGCTTTAACTTCAGTCTTCTTGTTCGGCTCAAACACGAACTTGATCAGAGACTCTTTGATAGACATCAACTCTGGGAACTCAGTCTTCAACTTAGTTGCATCGAGCTCATTGTTACTCCTTGGAGCCACAATCACTTTAGCTTGTTCCTCCAATGTGAAGTTCTTCCAAGTAAAACTCGGGTCAATGTAGTCTCTGTACATTTCCAAGATCTCGTTATGGCTCACAACCCCCGGGTTAGTGAAATTGTAGATCCCGGTTAAGTTCCTCTTTGCCATTTCGATTGATATCGGGAGAAGCTCATCGAGAATAGTCATCGAGTTTGGGATATCCACAACTTTCTCATAACGAGCAATCTTCGTGATGAAGTTTCTCGGGTTTGTTAGATCCGAAGAAATCGGCATTCGCACTCTTAGCGTGCATACATTTTCATAGTTCTTGAGCAGCTCCTCCACCTTAGGGATTTTACCAAGATCAAAACAAGATTCCAGCAATCAATAAACGAGCTTACGACAATAATGATTACATTTCATCTGAAATGTTCTTAGAGCTAATCTAACATCTAAGATCTAAGCAATCACAAGTATTGAAGCCAAATCAACACGAATCGAAACTTAATTAGCTAAATCTGAATAATGTCCTAAATAAAGGGATCAAAATATAAATTAACGAATCTAATCAACATTTTCAGAGCTAAAATTCACACAAATCAGCTAGATTTTGGGGTTGAATCAGAGAAGAAACTAAAGAGACGGATCAAATCTGAAGTAATTCATAAATAAAGGGACTGAAAATGTAAAAATCACTCACCATAGCTTTGGTTTTAGAGTAGAAAGATCCGGTGAAATTAGGAGTATCCTCCTCCTTGAATCCAATACCCGACCCGAGAGGATGACCCGAATCATACTCAAATATACAACCAGTAGCGTAATTGATCAGAACAAGTCCTTTCTCTCTGCAAATGTCGGCGAGAGTTAGGGTTCCGGCGACATTAGTACGAATCGTCTCAACTTTGTGAGATTCGCACCAATCAACATTAGGACGACCGGTGACTCCAGCGGCGTTGAACACGTGGCTAGGTTTCACAGATTCGATGTCGGCGATGATTGATTGACGATCTTGAAGACGACCGGAGCCGTAAGTGTAAGAGATTCCTTGAGATTCGCAGAGTTTACCGAGTAAACCACCGATCCATCCGGTTCGACCGTAGATTAGGAAGTTGAAGGAGGTTGATGATCCGTTTGCGTCTGCAACCATTTTTTTTTTGTCGGTGATCGGAAAATTTTCGCCGGTGAGATAAAAGAAAGAGAGTGTGTGGATCTGAAGAAGATATAGAGAGACGTTGTGATCGGTGTTGCTTCTTTTTATCCCAATTTTTCGGGGAAACGATAATCTTTTTGGTATTTACTTTTAACCACCCATGTTTTCTTATTTGAGTTTTATGACCCCCTAGAATTATATAGGAAATTGTTTATTTTAGATGCAACTACCAAAAATAAAGCAAAAAATTGGGTAACATAGCATGTATAGATTATTGGAGTAGTGATAAAATTTAGTAATGAATTTAAGAAAATGTCATTATAATATAGTTTTAATAGTTAGAAACAAGTTGACGCAAATTTGACGTAACATAACGAAGTTATTCGTTACGTTAATAATTCTAATAGAAGATAGTTATATACATATAATTATATATGTTAATAATAAAATTTTGATACTATGGTTTTATAGAAAATTATGCATTTTGACAAATTTTAGTGATACATTTTTTTCAATGAATATTCTACGAAATAAAATAAAAGTCTTGTTATATTTATTGAATACAATTATATTAAAATAGCATAAAATATTTCATTGTATTTATATGCCATGTTACTATTATGGAAATTAATATGTAGTATGACTATATCTATTATTTTTAGAAATAGATAACACATTTTTTATGATGTTAAGAAAATACATAAAACATTTTTTATATACAAAATTTTGTAGTGATGTAGTAGTCAAAGGATCGGATATATGTAAAAATCCATAAGAAAAATTTCTATTTTAAAAATTTCATTCTATTTTAAAAATTTCATTAAAAAGGACTAAGTTGTCATACATATGGCTATGGTTATGGTGCTATCTCACCCATAGTTATCATACAACTTTTGAAAAAATATATTTAGTAGTTCTCATAGATAATATCATACCTTTTGCACAAAAAAAAAAAGATAATATCATACCAAAAATAAAATTTATACTAACATGAATTTGGGTAAAACTCGTACACTAATTTATTGGGGTGTTATCTCTATTCCTTGGTAAATATGGGGGCCTTAGAGGTAGTTTTTCTAATCTTTTGGTAGTACCGTAGTAGATTGAATATACCTTGAATTATTGTGTTTAGTAGTAGTGGTTTGTGTTTTAAAAAATAGTTTATTATTGTCCGAATTATAGACAGAGATCTGTGAAGGCGGTGGCGTGATAAATTATTTAATTAATTAACCCAAAGGAGATTCCACATCATTGGATGTCTGAATTAAAATATGTAATATTCGTTGCTTAGATTTAAGAATCTTTTTTTTTTTTACCATCATTTTTCTAGTCAACTACGATTCTTTAATAGTGAAAATCAAGAAGTTCGCCGACAAAAAAAAATGGGAAAAATGTCGAAAAATGCGCCAACTTTCAAATTTGGGACGATTAAAGCATGAACTCTCGAAATGTCTATTAAATCACAAAGTTATGTTGACCTGTGTGAAAATAGCTAAGTTTTCGTTGACATGGCCAAATTAGGCATAACGTTAAGTCTCCGTTAGAACGACGCTGACGCTGTTAACAATCCGTTAGAAGTCTCCGTTGGATCAAAACGACGTCGTTTTGAAGTTTTCAAACGACGTCGTTTCACCAGAAAATAAGAAGGAAAAATGGCATCTTCAAAGACTCGAACCGCTGACCTGCTACACTAATAAGAGACACTCAACCATTGAGCTAAGAGAACATTTTAATGTTATATCAAACAGAACATGTATATATACTAAAAACTGGCAACATAAATTAGGTAAAAATATATGCAACTAATTTAAAATAAAAAAAATTAATAACCAAATATATACAAATATTAAATATACTTACCTTAAATATTTATTTCAAAATTTAAAATATTTAATTATATATATAAAGATTTTATTCTATTTTGGAAAATTATTCTTTCCTAAATTATAAAAACCTAAACTTATGAAATAAAGAAAATTAAATATATGACCTAAAATTTATACAATCCTTCTCATATAATTAATTTTATATCATAAATTTAATTTTTTTTTTATGAGAAGGAATTTTGGAAGGAATAATTTTCCAAATATGGAAGAAATCTTTATGTATAAAAAAATATTTGAAATTTTGATACATATATTTATGATAAGTATATTTAATATTTGTATTTTTGGTTATTATTATTTTTTAGTTTTGTTATTTTTAATTAATTGTATAATGTTATTTTTAATATATATATATATATATATATATATATATATATGTTTTGTTTGTTATAACATTAAAATGTTCTCGTAGCTCAATGGTTGAGTGTCTCTTATTAGTGTAGCAGGTCAGCGGTTCGAGTCTTTGAAGATGCCATTTTTCCTTCTTATTTTCTGGTGAAACGACGTCGTTTGAAAACTTCAAAACGACGTCGTTTTGATCCAACGGAGACTTCTAACGGATTGTTAACAGCGTCAGCGTCGTTCTAACGGAGACTTAACGTGATGCCTAATTTGGCCAGGTCAACGAAAACTTAGCTATTTTCATACAGGTCAACATAAACTTTGTGATTAAAGAGACATTTCGAGAGTTCATGCTTTAATCGTCCCAAATTTGAAAGTTGGCGCATTTTTCGACATTTTTCCCAAAAAAAAATCAAGAAGTTCAAAGAAAAAACACTTAAAACACATTACGGTTTTGAATTTACAATTCATAATATTAGGCCTTTATTCGACTAATTTTCAAATGCATATATTATATTAAGCATCCAAATCGCTAACTTAGAAAAAGAATCTGTCAATGAATTGGCAACCCTTTAAATATAGTCTCATTTCAATAAATAAAGATACATTTCAATTACAAAAAATAGTACCAAATGTGGTGATTATATCATATTCAAATATACATAATTCCACCGATCTTTGGTACTATATATTGTAATTGCAAAGTTTCTATATATAGTAATTGATTTGACATCGAAACTAAAATGAGGTTTGACCAAAGATCTAGATATATACAACATTTGATATATTAAGCATGTAAAACTCCAAATGTACAAACCCCCCTGCCCTTAAATACCATACGTGTATGTTATCGAAAATATATACATGTCACCTACATTCATTTAATTAACTAGTCTGTACAACTATTTTGTCAACAATTAACTAGTAGTTTGATTGTACTGAGTACTGACTATGAGATTTGAAATGCAATTGGGGGTTTACCATAAGTAATGTATTACTTTTATATAGAAACAGATCGGATCTTCTGTCTGAATCGTAGTGGACAAATGATGGGGGTCATTTAGTGACTTTTCTAAGATCCAATTCTCAATCTCGAGAGTTATTTTTTAATGAATACCACACCATCATATATCTATTTCTCGGTATTATTGTGTTTGTAAACTCGCTTGAAAATATTAAGTTACACAAATGACAAATCTTAATATCAAACAAAAAACTAGAAAAATATACTTTAATAAGTTTTTTTGAGAATTCAAAGATATATGATATGGCATATATTTATAAAGAATGAAACCATTACCTTTTTTTTTGTCGGCATCATTACTTTATATTTTCAAATGATGGTCTTGTCAACCACGAAAAACACGTTACAAAATTAGTATTCTTACCAAAAATATATATATTTAAATACCAACAACACGTTACAAGATTAGTATTCTTACGTACCCGTGGAAAAAAAAAAGGATAGTATTCTTACCCAAAAAACTATATTTAATTTGAATGGAAAAAAAAATACAAAAGAAAAACAAAATGAATTACAATCTATTAACAAACAGTAATCACTCGAAGCACAAATCATATAGTAGTCGAGGGATCTAACAAGCTAAGTAAGTACATGATATTAATGACCACACCTCGTTATTATCAATAACATGAATTACATATATATCATGCATGACTTAAGCAATGTAATTAGTATGAAAATATGTAGAGGTGATAACTAGTTAATATGGTAAGAAGAGATTAGTGTTTGCGCTTGGACTTCAAGGAAGTGAGGGAATGAGAGTTGTTGTGCCAATTCCTCTTGCGTTGGTTAATGAACCAATTGTTGATTTGCTTCAACTGCAATCCTGTCTCCTCCACCAATTTTGCCTTGTCATCTTCCTGTTCAAATCAAATATTTTTTACATTATAAATTTGCTGTTGTTAATTAATCACATTGTAATTCTCAATCTCTATCTACTTTATTCCTATGAATATTTTGATGCATTTAAGCATTTTAAGAAGGAAAACAAAAACCAAAAAATGCATATATTGAGCGTAGATCCAAGTGGTTACGTTCTTGATTGTTTCTTTGCGTTTACATTTGCTTCTGCATTTGTTGTTTCATGTTGTAGTGATTAGACTATTATAATTTCATGAAAATGTGAGCGCAAATATATAAGTAGACCTATATATATGATGCTTCATAAAATATAAAACGAAGGTACTCACAGTAGGGTAAGGCCACTTGCAATGTTGTTGCCACCAATTTTTCAAGACAGTGGTTGTGTCTCCTGGCAATTTCCCAGCTCTTCTTTTCCTCATTATCTCTTCTCTTACATCTTCAATTCTCGATTTAAAACCCTTAATTATCCGAAAAATAAACAAATGTCATTACAAGAAAATAAATAGTAACATAAACGTATTATTTTTGTGACTCATAACATTTTAGTTTACCTGTTTGAGTTCTAGTTTAAGTTCTTGTCTGACTCTTTCCATAAGAGATCTTTCCGATTCAGTCGGTAGCAACGGTCCAAATCCCGTCATATCGTGGCCGCCGCTAAAATCAACGCCGGAATTATCAGACGAGAAGTCCATCTGAATATCATCCTCATCCTCCGACATAGTCGCACCTGACCCTTCTCCTAACGTTGCTCCTACCAGAATAGAGAGTTTTAAACGAAATGTTACTCCAACTACAACATTTAGATGTCAAGCCCAAGCCCAAATTCGGCTCAAGCCTAATCCTTACGCTCACAAGGTACAATAATCCAATCAATATAGCACTCGCTTTACGTGGATATCAATGCAAAAATGGAAATTTCATCTTTAGAGCAATCATGTAATATAAGCACAAATAGAATCTCTATATCTTTTCCTTTTTTTTAATCTTATTGTGTGAGCATATAATATATTCTTCATCATCATCTCCCAACACACTAAATTTAATATGTTTACAAATTGTTCATATCTGGTATGATCAGCAAGAACCTTTAGATACCTAACTCTATTATTTGTTTTAAATATCGCTAATATTAATTATATCTTGTACTTTCTAATTCTGTAGCTATGTGGCGTATATAGTAAAATTTAATTATCATGAAGATATGTTTTTAATTGGCTTATAAAAAAATACAAATAAAAAGTAGAAAAGAAAAGAACCTGTAAGAGAATGAAGATTGTTCTCAATTTCACGGCAAGCCATAACAGCTTCGACGGCATGAACCCTCACGTGCTGTTGCAGCTGTTCTTTGAAGCTACACAACACCATTATATATTGTGCCTGCTTCCAATTAATGATAATAATTATTATTTTATTTGATATCCTCAAATTTCATATAATTATATATTCAATTCATTAAATTCAATAAACATTTCCACATATATGTATACAAGCATATAAATATGTGCTTCTGGTGTGGTGTGTTTTGAGCAGTTAGATCATTATATAGTCCTAGTTTCTCTTTGACAAAAAAAAAAAATAGTCCTAGTTTCTACCTAACTTAAATAAATATAAATGAAGTCGACTCTTTTTTTGGAACATTTCGCAAGCTAATTCCAAAATTATAGTTGCAATATCAATTCAACTTTAATGCATTTGTAAAATTTAGTTTGGAGTAGAAAATCAATCGCCATGATTATTCAAAGTTTAAATAGAATTCAATTTACTTACAAAATGATATTTAGCATTGACTCACTCTAAGTGAATTTAGCACCTAACTATATATATTATACACAAAACTATATTCATACAAATGTCTATGTGTGTGTATAATACATTTGGAAATTGTATGAAGATACATAAATTTCCATGAAAGTTGAAAAAATCACTTCTTTCACAAAAATCAGGTAAGAAAAAAAACAGAACCACTACTTAAAATCATTGGAAAAACATAATTTGTTTGAAATATAATTGCCCACAATATTAATTAGTAATTATAAATTTATATAAATTGTTGCCCAACGATCTTGTAAAAGTAAACCACGAAAATCATTGGAAAGCATAATTTGTTTGAAACATAATTTCTCAACAAAGATTGGTTAGTAATCATAACTTCATTCAAAGTTAGTCCACAAGAAATCATCAAAAAACTTTCAAAAGAAAAACAAAGAAACAGAACTTAATTGTACGTAATTTAATTAAACAAGATTAATTTTTAAAAATATAACGAATTAATTTATATTCAAACGTACCAAGAAATTATCGAGCTCACGATCATGGTGGGAGTATCCAACGGCGGTGGAAGCGTAAGAACGAAGAAGATGATGAGATTGAGAAAGCTGAGCTTCAATGATCGGAAGTTGATCTATCGGAGTAGCTACTCTTAAACATGCCACGTGTGCGGCCAATAGTTGTTCATACATCGGATGTGTCGCTATCTCACCTTTCATCTGTCTATTCTGCTCCGCCACCGCCGCGGCGTCTCCGTCTCCGCCTACGGTGGCTCCGATCATACCTAGCGCCGCTTCTTGCATATTCTTGGCCGAAGACTACGGAGAGAGATACGTTTTTGTGACTGATCAAAACCCTAATTCTTGAAGTCGATTATTTTGTTCATATGATTAGAGAAAGAGAGAGAGAGAAGATGATCAGATGAAATCAACGTATATAAAGCTGTCCTGATTTCTTTCCACTTTAATTGTTTTACACTCCTTTTTTTCTAAAAATATACATTATTTGTTTATAGATTATTTTGTCTTATTTATATACAAAATACATTTAAAACAATGTTTATCATACACGGGACTGGTCCGGCCAACCATATACATTTTCAATTTTTTTTTATTAACTTTGTATCAATTTCTATGTATATTAAATTCTAAGTGAAACTATATACACTAATATTAAAATTAAATATATAAAAAGCTGAGACAAACGCCATTATTCTGAAACATAATTCGATTTACATTTTAATCATTCTGAAAACCACTAACTAATTTTTCTTTCGTAAGATATTGTTTTTCTATAAATCAGATTATATAGAGAAACATAGTTTTTGTCATGTTAATCAAAAGAATCAAAACTAGAATTACTAATTTTTTTTTATCAGAAATATGAATACAAAAACACACGCACGTAGATTGTTTTATATGGCCGTGATTTTTATCTTTACAATTAATCTGAATTAATTTAGGAGAACCAAGTTACCTGAAAAAATTATACTAGATAATACTGCAAATGAATTTGCTTAATTCAGAATTAGACTATCTGAGTTTTACTGTTTTAAGGTTATATGACACAACGTTCAAAAAAAGATAAAAGGTAAGGTGGCTTTTCTCTCGGGCACGCTTTTCGAGAATTCAAATTAGCGCCGATAAACAAACCTAGATCTACTTTCTACGGTGGTTTCCGACGCTGTTTGAAAGGGTCTCGAGAGTTTTCTTGAGCTGGAGAAAGCTGGTGTTCACTAGAAAGATTGAGCGAGCTGCTATCTTGTTTTGTGAGAGATGTCACGAAGATTTTCGACGGAAGAAAAAGGAAAAGGAACGGCGGAGCCTCCTCGACCACCAAGTATTCCGAGAGTAAAAGCTCCAAAGGTGGATAATTCGGAGTTGCTAAAGAAGCATGCGCTCACGGTCATTGGAAGAGTAACAAACCCGGCTACTCAACGGATCTGGGCTCTTATACCGTTTCTGGCTGACCACTGGAAGCTATCTTCCCGTCCAATGGGGTCAGATCTTGGACAGGGTCTATTCCAGCTCCAATTCGCGTCGGAACAAGACCTGCAAAAGGCTTTGGAACACCAGCCTTTCCACTTTTCCCAGTGGATGGTGATTCTGCAAAGGTGGGAACCAACTACTTCGAAGGCGTTCCCATCTCAAATTCCTTTCTGGATCTATGTGCAAGGAATCCCAGTCAATCTCTGGTCGGAAGAGATTCTTGTCTCCATTGCTGAAAATGTGGGACATCTGGAGAAAGCGGAAGTCACTCCGACTTATTTTAGGATGAGAGTGACGATTAATGGACTAAAACCCTTGATTAAGAAGACAATCGTGGAGTTTCCCGACGGGAGTGAAGTTGTCGCAGATCTCATCTATGACAAACTGCAAAAGCATTGCAAATTCTGCTGTATGCTGGACCATGAAGAGAAGGACTGCTTGGCTTTCAAGAATCAAAATCTCAAAGGAATCGTTGTCAAAGATCGGACAAGGGATATCGAAGGAGATAAAAGAGACAGAAGAGACCTCCCTAAGAGGAGAGACTATCGGGAAGAACGAAGTGGGTTTTCGGATAGGGCTCTATCCCAAGAAGCAAAATCTCAACGCAGCTTTCACAGGAGTAGAGCAGGAGAGGACGCAGGTCCAGAGAGATCTCATCGAAGTTTTGGTTCGAGAGATGATTATCAAAGGAACCTGAGGCGGGAAGAGACGGGAAAGAGCCATTCTCGAACTCCGAGCAGCAGGAATGATTTCCCAGAAGGTCTCAGAGATAAGCGAGAAGATTTGAGACATGGTTTGATGTCTTCGAGGAGAAGAACAGAAGCTGACTGCTCTAGGGGAACTAATGCGGAAGTGTCTGATTCTCATCATGGGAATGCGGGCTCCAGTGGTTCTAGAGCAAGACAGGACACAAGGGAGAGATTAGTCTCTCAGTTTCAAGAGACTGGAATTTTGCCACAGGCTGAGGTCGAAGTAGCCATGGGTGAACTTCGTGAAGTTATGATACAATATGCAAACTGCCCGGATCCTACGGAGAGTGCAGCGAGAAAGGAAAGAGTCCGTCTAGCTGAAGAACAAGGAGAGTTTATCCAGACTGCGGAACAGATGGTTAGAGCTGCTATGCCACTACAGGAGAGTGATATTTCGCTGGATACTCCTGTAGCAGAGCAAAATAGCCAAGAAAGAGTTCCAGTGGCGCAGAGGCTAGGCCCTGTTAATCCTACTGCTGCTGTACCAAAAGGAAAGAAGAGGGTCACTGGGAAAAAGAAACCAGGACGTCCTCCGGGAAAGAAACCTAGTCCAAGAGCTCTGGTGGGAGTCACATCCAAAAAGAGGAAGCTTCTGTTATCTCAAAACTCCCAATCTACTCAGCCTTCCCCTTATAGAAGGCTCAATATGGATAATCAGGAGGAAGCACCAGAAGCTAGGGGCTCATTGATAAGAGCTCCTGAGGGAGAAGCCCGCTCTACAGCTGGAGGAGAAGTCAGCAATGAAGAACCAAGCAGCTCTAGAGTTAATAGCAGAGCAGGTTTCTCAAGACAGGTGGATTTTCGGGTTCCACCAAGCCGGCCCCCGTAAAGATACTCAGCTGGAACTGTCAAGGTTTGGGAAATCCCATGACAGTTCGCAGGCTGATGGAGATCAACAAAAAGAGTCTCCCTGATATAATTTTCCTAATGGAAACAAAGAATGTGGATGATGTGGTTTTAAAGAAACTGGAGGATATAAAGATGGACCATTCTTGCTTGGTCTCTCCTCAGGGACATGGAGGAGGAGGCCTAGCTCTACTGTGGAAGCAAGAGATCGAAGTGGAAGTTTTAAAGAGCTGTCAAAACTTTATAGACACTAAAATCACAACAAAAGGCCAGTCTTTTTTTGCTTCCTTTGTGTATGGGGATCCAGAACAGTCTAAGAGAAAGCAAGTCTGGAGAGATATTTCAGAGACAGGACTCCTGAGAGAAGAGCCTTGGTTTCTCACCGGCGATTTTAATGAAATCGTTGATAATTCAGAGAAAGATGGAGGTCCTGTAAGAGCAGAAGGTACTTTTGTGGATTTCAGATCCTTCATTTCTGAGAATGATCTGTATGATCTTAAGCATTCAGGTAACTCTCTATCATGGAGGGGAGTCAGAAGTACTCATGTAGTGAAATGTCGGCTTGACAGAGCTATGGTCAATAGTTCCTGGAC
Source organism: Arabidopsis suecica (assembly GCA_019202805.1). NCBI lineage: Eukaryota > Viridiplantae > Streptophyta > Magnoliopsida > Brassicales > Brassicaceae > Arabidopsis > Arabidopsis suecica. Next base: position 979,267 of record CM032906.1, read on the forward strand.
AGAAATGTTCCCAAAAGGTAGATGTGAGTATCTAAAATATGAAGCTTCAGACCACAGACCAGTGCTCTCTATTTTTGCTCAAGGTACAAGAAAGAAGGGTTTGTTTAGATATGACCGAAGACTAAAGGATAATGAAGAAGTCAAAGAGTTGGTGTCGGGTATCTGGACTGAAGATGAAAGGCTAGATATCATCAACAGATTGGTGAGGGTCAGACATGCTTTGATTCAATGGAATAAGGAAAAGCACAGAAACAGTCAAGTGGAGATTGAGAAGAGGAAGAATGAATTGGAGCAGGCAATGGTGAGCCCAATTCACGATGAAGTCCTACTTAAGAAAATAAATGAAGATCTGGCTGCAGCATACAAGGAAGAAGAAGCTTACTGGAAGCAAAGAAGCAGGCAGCATTGGCTCCAATTGGGGGATCGTAATACTGGCTATTTTCATGCAGCCACAAAGGGCAGAAGAAGCACAAACAACATGACAGTAATTGAATCTGAAGAAGGTCAAGCTGTTTATGAAGAAGATCAGATTGCTGCAGTGATAGCACAATACTATCAGGCGCTTTTCTCTTCTTCTCCCGTGGAAGTTGCTGAAATTCAAAAGTCAGTTTCGGATGCAATCAGACCAAGTATTTCGGAGGAGCTAAATCGCAATCTTGTGGAAATTCCTTCTGCTCAAGAGATAAAAGATAGTCTTTTTGATATTAATCCAGAAAAAGCTCCCGGACCAGATGGTTTTTCTTCCAGTTTTTTCCAATCTAACTGGGATGCTATCTGTGAGGCTGTTATTGATGAAGTTCAGGAGTTTTTCAGAACTGGAGTAATGCCAAGAGCCTTCAATGAGACACATGTCTGTCTGATCCCAAAAGGACAGGGTCCAAAGAGAACTTCTGACTACAGGCCAATTGCTCTATGCAATGTTTACTACAAGATTATCTCAAAAATCATCACAAGAAGACTGAAGCCAGTAATTTCTGAAATGGTTTCAGAGAATCAATCAGCTTTTGTTCCAGGCAGGGCAATTCAGGATAATGTTCTCATCACCCATGAGATGCTGCATTTTCTCAAAAACTCAAGGGCTATGAAGAATTGCTCAATGGCTGTCAAAACAGATATGACAAAAGCCTACGACAGACTTGAATGGAATTTTATCAGCGCAGTTCTCACCAGAATGGGTTTCAGCTCGATTTGGATTGGATGGCTGATGCAATGTATCACCACTGTGCATTATTCCTTCCTTATTAATGGCAGCCCCATGAGCTCAGTTATCCCCTCTAGAGGGATAAGACAGGGAGACCCTTTATCTCCCTACATATTTATTTTATGTAGTGAGGTTCTCTCTGGTCTCTGTTTAAAATCGCAGGCTGAAGGTAAAATGTTGGGTATAAGAGTTTCAAGGAAGAGTCCAAGGGTCAATCATCTGCTATTCGCTGATGACACCATGTTCTTCTGTAGAGCAAAGGAAAAAGACTGCGTTGAATTCTTGTCTATCCTGAGAAGGTATGAGAAAGCTTCAGGACAGCTTATCAACAAGCAAAAGTCATCCATCTTCTTCTCAAAGAAAACACCTCCAGAGATTAAAGAGAAAGTGAAACAGTGGCTCCTTATTGATAAAGAGGGTGGAGTGGGCAAATATTTGGGTCTCCCAGAGTTGTTTGGAAGAAAGAAGAAAGATCTTTTGACATCTATTGTGGATAAGATAAGACAGCGTGCATTGAAGTGGTCAAACCGATTTCTTTCAAGTGCAGGGAAGTTGGTTCTGCTGAAAAGCGTCTTATCAACTCTCCCAAATTACGCGATGTCCTGCTTTCAATTACCAAAATCTCTCTGTAAAAGAATTCAGTCCACGCTGACCAGATTTTGGTGGGATTCAAATGATCAAAAAAAGAAAATGTGTTGGATTGCCTGGGAAAAGCTCACTAAGACAAAGAAAGAGGGAGGCTTAGGTTTTAAAGACATTACAGCATTTAATGAGGCTCTGCTTGCTAAGATCAGTTGGAGACTTATCAATGAACCTAAGGGTCTGCTTGCTAGAGTTCTGTTGGGGAAGTATTGTTATGCCTCTGATATCTTGAAAGTGAAGTGTCCCGGTTCTGCTTCCCATGGCTGGAGATCTATTTTGGTTGGAAGAGATTTGTTAAAGAAACAACTGGGCTGGGCAATTGGTAATGGAAAATCTGTGAGAGCTTGGTGTGATCCATGGCTCTCCTCGTCTTGTCTTTCCATGCCAATGGGTCCTATGCCAAGAGTTGGGAAAGATTTTTTGGTTGCAGAACTTTTTGAGAATGATTCAGTGAATTGGAATCAAGAGAAAGTTAAGGAAACTTTTCCCAGTTGGGCAAATGACATCTTGGCTATTAAGCCTAGCAGATTTGATGCTCCAGATAAAAGGATCTGGCTAGCCACTGCAGATGGAAGGTATACGACGAAATCGGGATATGCTGTTGCAAGAGGAGAGCAGGTGAATGGGATAACTCCCTTAGAATCTGGAGGCTGTAATTGGATTCAAGAGGTGTGGAGCATTAAAGCTTCCCCAAAAGTAAAGTTATTTCTATGGAAGTCTCTTGTTGGAGCAATCCCCACGGGTATGCAACTGGTTGCTAGAGGAATGCATATTGATCCGGCGTGTAAAAAATGCAATGCACCCGAATCAATTTGCCATTTACTGTTCAACTGCCCGTTTGCAAAACAAGTGTGGCAGCTAGCTCCTCTGGTGGGTTTGGAGGAGATGCCTAATTTTTCTGAAGTTCACAAAGGCCTAGGTTGGCTAAGAGAGAAGCAGGTTCTGCCACCCTCAGGTATTGGAACTCTCTACCCTTGGATCTGCTGGAATTTGTGGCTGGCTAGGAACCAAAGATGTTTCAACAACAGGGGCTTCACTGAAGCAGAGACTCTGTTAAAAGCCATCCTGAATGCAAGAGAATGGCAGGAGGCCCAATTGGTTATTAATCATGTACCAAAGAGCCTTGTGGCCCCGAGGAGTGCTGTTAGTTTGGATCAGCAGGGAAGAGCATCAGTGACAACGGATGCTGCCTGGAATCAAAGCTTTCAACTGGCAGGACTCAGTTGGATTTTCTCCTCACAGGAGCCGTCCTTTCCTCAAAGACACTCAGCAGTTTGCGAGTATGTGTCTTCCCCGTTAATGGCGGAATGTTTAGCCATCCGCTCAGCTTTAATCTCTGCTTTGGAGTATGGGATTCAGTTTTTGTCCCTTAAGACTGATAGCCTAGTCCTAGCAAAAGCATTGTCGACGAAGAGCCATCTGGTGCAAGTCCATGGCGTTATCTCAGATGTCTTCATCTGCATTTCAAAATTCAAGAGCTTCTCTTGTAATTTTATCCCGCGCACAGCCAATGTTGAGGCTGATGCTTTAGCAAAAGTTTCCTTATCGAACTTCATTGTAAACCTCTAAGTTAAATGAAAGTTCTTTGTTGATAAAAAAAAAAGGTTATATGACTAAGAAATGGTGCATCAAAGCTGTATCACATAATATACTATTTAATATTTTAAATGAATAGATAATTATATTTGTTCTTTATCAAAAGGAAAAACAATTACATATTTGTTCAATTAAATAGTATTATTAATTAGGTGTTACTATTTGTTAAGTGGATGTTAGAGGATTAGGTGTGTCTACCGGTCCTGTCGTTAAAGGTGTGAAGATATTTTCTTTTCCTCATTCTTTTTCAAAATTTTCAACTAATTTTTAAGTTCAAGTTGTTGAATCACTTATTAGGTCTTAAATCATTGTCACGAGAAGAAAAAAGTGTTTGAATTTTTTTTTTTTTTTTTTTACATTTTATACATATACACGTATTTATGATTTTTGTAAAGCACGTTGTTAATGTGCACTTTTCTATAGCTTTACGTCAAGGTATATTAGCATATTGTGGAACCAAACATAGTAGCAATTTTCTAATTTCGTTTATTTTTGACAAAGTTTTCTAATTTCGTTTTATCGAGTATGATTTGAGATAAAAGATACCTAATGGAAAAAAAAGATACCTAATAAAAGCAATAAACTAAGAGTTTTTTATTTTAATAAAAATTTTGGGGAGCAACTAAAACGAAAATATGTTATTCTCCAATAAACGGTAAACTACACATAGATATGTGCTTTTTGCTTGGTCGGTGAAATATTGGCTACTAAAAAATGGATTATTGTTCTCTTTCCAATTTCCATTGTGAAGTTTCAAATAATTTTGGTATTTTTTTTTCCAGTATACGAGTATGACTTACTAGTCTTATTTAAGACCAAATTAAATTTGCACCAGTCAAAGAAAAGAAAAAATTGCACCTGTAATATAATATGCTGTTGATGTGATTGTGAACGTTCATTTGACATGTATTTAAATTCAGATTCAGTGGAATATATATTTTGATAAAGAATTTGACAATGGGAAAAGATTAAAGATTGTTTTCTCTTACTTTCGGACCTACCAAAGAAAACGCAATTTTTTTCTTTTGGTAATCACTTTTATTTTCATTTCTTTTTGGCCCATCACTCACTCGGGAAAGAGGAATAAAAGGATTTTGCAGATTCCTATGCATCGATACTGTTAATTTCTAGAGTTTTATTTGATTAATTATTTAATAAAATTAGATGCTATTGTTTTAACTAGAAAGAGAGAACCATCAACACAAACTATGATATGTACTACTTGAGGTAATTGAAAGAGACTGATTGGTGATATATTTGGACAAGGCAACGATAAATATATGAATACTACCAAACTGATTTCGAATTTTAATCTATTTTTAAAAATTATCAATGAAACTAAAATAAGCAATATATATGTGTTGCTATCCGCTGGGAAATTAACACATTTTGTAAACACATTTTTCATAGTTTGATATGAAGTTAATATATTATACACACAATGGTAAACATGATTTATCGGTTACACATAAAGGAAAAAGACAAATAAAAAAAACGATTTTGGATTAAATTAAATGAAAAGGAGAAGAAGATACACGCCTAACCAATAAGGAAAAACTAATTTATATATATATATATATATTTTTTTTCCTCTGAAAAACTAATTTATATTTCTTCCCTTTTTATGTAGTTGTTTACAAACTCCCTTTTGTTTTACGCAATGAAATAAAGAATATTCGTTAATATAGAAAAATGAATGAAACAAAATAAAGAGAGACAAAGACAGAGTTGGTCGAAACAAAGAAAAGAGGGACAGAATTGTCGTTCTCTTAAGCCTAAGATTTAAGACATCTCACATCTGAAACAATTTGTGGTCCCCTTTCCTATGAAAACTACTTCTCAACTTAAAATTATGCTACCAGCCTACCATTAATCAAAATCAAACAACAATGAGATAATATTAGTGACACGATAGTCAGTTTTCGTGATTTTATGTTGGGCCATATAATATTTTGAGTTTGGTGGACCTAAAAGTAATTCTCATTGGGTACTTCATTAAGGTCTCACAGCCCAAACACTAGTAAACATGTGTTCGTAATTGTTTACGTGTGTGATATTAATAGCATAAAACGTTTCATCAAATAATGTTTTTTTTTAAGACGGCATACTTACATCAAATTATAATTCTTTATGCCTCATTGATTAACGTGTAGGTAATGATCATGTTTAATTTTTTCAACAAAAAAAATATGATCATGTTTAATTGTTTATCAATGACTTAGAATGCATTTTTGCTCATTTGATTTTCTTTACTAGTTACTACTAACGGTGTTGCCTTATAAATTCATCACCATTAAGTGACTTGTCACTAACGAAATATATATCTATATGTCCCAAAACTCCCAACAGGCAACAACATATATCTTAAAATAAATTAAAACCTTTTTTACAAAAGAAAAAATAAATATAGCAATATACGTAAAAAAAAAAAAACCCACAAAAACGAAATCACACGTAAATATAATTAATTAATTAGGAACAAACTCATGTTCCATGAAACCCGGAGAAGTCCTTGTAGCAGAAGCAACGAAAGCCCTAGAATGCCCCACCATTGACACTACTCTAAGAGCTTCTTCTTCATAAGCTTTTCTCTCTATTTCTTCCCTTTTCTCCCTTCTCCGCCTCTTCTTCGCCGCCACCACCGCAGCCGCCACCACCAGCCCTAAAAGCACCACCCCCACCGTCACAGACCCAACAAGTCCTCCAACAACCTTTCTCCATCGTCCGATCTTCTCCTTCTTCATCTCCTTCTCGCCTCCACCATTCGATTTTGGATCATCCGTTACCACTAAACCAAAATGTCCGTTGGTTTTAACGGCGCAAACAAACGGCTTCACTTCTCCGGCAAGCGTTACTTTTCCGTCGAGCTCAAAAGTAGCGCACATTGGCTTATTCAAGAACGTTCTCTCTACCACCGACGGTCCAGAAACGTTCCCAAAATCAACGGTCGATGGATCATTAGCACCGTCAAGGAGGAGACTTATCTGATAAGAGCTACTCAAGTTATTCCCTAAGACGACGTCGTGTAACGCGTTATAAGCTAAGAGCCCTAGAACCGGAGACACGAGTCTATAACCAGAGAGATCATAGTTTTTGTAATATATATCGGACCAGTTTGATCCCAAGCTTTGTCTCACAACCAAAAGACGTTCACCGCACGGCTCAAGAATTGCTCCAACGCCAATATGGAACTCTTCGATCTGAGCTCCGTATCGCCTGAGACTCCCACACCGGAACCTAACGGCGTCAATTTTTATGTCGGAGTAGTTAGAGGGAAGATGAACACGCCGTGGAACACCGGTCTTGATTGAATAACGTTGGTTCTTGAAGAAGTTGAGAGTGTAGTCTCTTAGAATGAGATCAAGAAGCCTTGAGGATTCGTTGAGAGCTTCTTGAGTAGTAGTAGTAGTAGAAGAAGTCGAACCCTCTAGATGAGAAGGAAGGAAGAGGAATAATACGATTATTATTAGTTGAAGAGAGGGAAGATAGAGTGTTGATGTTACCATTTTCGATGTTGGTGGAGTTATTGTTCACGTTTGAGTGTTGTGATGAGAAGATGAGAAGAAGAAGTGTAGAGGAAGAGTCGATCATGAGAAATGAGTTTCTCTTTTTTTAGAGCTTGGTGAAGGCTTTGGATTGAAGGGACAGGTTTGCTTTTATTTGATAGATATCTTTATGTGTATATGAATATTTTTATATGCTAATCCATATAATTTTTTTTGGTGGTATGAAACTATAGGCGGCGTGAGATTGTTTTGAGTAAAGTGTACGTTTTAGAATTTTTTTCTATTTTAAAAATAAGTGAGGTTTTATTGTTTTTGTATAAATGTTCTTTTACAAATTCCTAATTTTTACTCTAATCAAAGTTAATTGTAAAGTGTGAAATAGATCAGTTTTTTTTTAAAGTTAGTTGTTATTCTTATTTTTTCGTGCACCCAAAAGTCAATTATTTTCTAAAAAGATACTATTGACTACAAATTAACTTTCTTAATTCAAATTGTCAAAAGATATTTATATTAGAAAGTATTGAGTATCATACAGGCAAATTATATCGTCTAATCGTTCTGTCATATTTATTGATAACTCTTGAATTAGAAACGTCATTTTCTCATTAGAAAAAAGTACTAATAATCCCATCAATCATTTTGATGCTAAAATATAAATGAAAAGAAAATTCAAAAAAATCAACAATTTTTCCTCAACCAATGATGGAATGGATATACAAGAATTAATGACGACTACCATATAACCAAAGGGAGTTATTAATTAGAAAAAGATCAACCTCTGAATCGATCAGCCTCAAGAACAAGTAGCAAAACCGTAAATTCAAATAACCCGTATTTCGGAATTGAATATGACCTAAATCAGCTAAAATTAGCCTTGCTCTGGTAGGTCTTGCCGGCGCTCCAGCTAGCCGGAGCAGCATTATAAGCGTAAATGGTCTGACGAGTGGTGTAAGAGGTAAGCCGGAACGAGAGAGACTGACCGTAGAGAGAAGAAAAGGCTTGGTACGAAGCTCCCCAATTATGGCTCATGTTGATCCAGCCTGTGCGGCTACCTTTCACGGCCATGGTCTTGATGTCACCTGGACCGCCTACGTTCATCACGTACACAAGTAGCCAATACCCATTTCCTTCAAATTTAAACCTTATTCCTCCGATTCTCTTACATGCCACTCTGCATATTTTATATTTATATGAACAAAATTATCGTATTTTAGCATGTGCCAAATGTGCATTCGAACAAGATCTCATTTAAAAATATTTGAAAATAGATATATTGAATTCACAATGGTTATAAAAACAATTTCTTTACGTTTTCAATCTAGGACCTCTGTAATTATAAAACGTTAGTCCTTCGTATATACCCATCTCTTCCAAAAAAGTGAAAATTGTATATTTAGTATGTACTTATCTATATATTGGTGTAGTGGATATTACCTGCGGTATGAGAGGGGGATGATACCAGCCTTCCAATTAGCGATCTTCATGAAAGCTGGTTTAGCCAAATCAAAATGGACTTGTGGCGGATTACACCATCCACCATTGTTGGAGGCTTGGCCATAATTTGGTGGACATATGTTGGTCGCAGTCACCACGGTGGCTGGTGAACCGTAGTAGCAGTTAGGCGACGACACACACCTTATCTGGAAACATTGACCGCATGCATAACCATCGTTGAACAGAGCTGTGCTCAGCGCAGTCGTGGCTACGCCGTAGCCGCTGTCCCACATGTTACCATAGCCACAAGCCCCACCTGATCAATATACATGGTCATGTTAAAAATTGTCGATACATTTTAACGATCTTCGAAATTAAAGATTCATGTATTTATATATAAGCCATAATTGTATCGTCGCGTTTGCATTTTTGTGTTATGATATATGATTAGTATATCAAAGCATAGAAATGCAAACAAACAATCGTTTCAAATAATATGCAATGGAGTCATATATAGATTTTGTTCTACTTCGACATACAATAGAATGTAGAAGTATATGGACTTTACCCATAGTTGCGCTGCCGGTCTCGTCACCGTAAAAAGTGGCTGAGGCCGTACGCCATGGGGTCCCGGCATATGCCGCCATTGATGTGCCGATCATTGCCATCATTGATAAAATAACCAAGCACTTGCGATACAAATTTTGATCCATTTTACTCTGTTTTCTTGAGGGCTCCTACTCTTATTTTCTCTCTGTAAAGCCAAGTCTTACTATTGCATAAGATCTCATATATATAATGAATACAATGGCTTTAAAAAATTTCCCTAGAATGAAAGGCAAAAAATTGGTGTCAACGTGAGAAACACTAAGAAAGAAGAGTATGAACAAGTAAGCAATGGACGTGCGTTCATGCTTGTTTTGGTCTGCGCCTCCCTTCGCATTCTAATTATTTTAGTTAGTTTTACTTTCTAAATTAATCATGTCTTTATAAAATTTTTTTCATATTTTTTGTTTTGGTCAAATTTATAACAAAAGGTGTTAAGCGGATAACATATCACTTCATTTATTAATCACTGGCAGAATAATGAGATTGCTTCTTTTCTTTATACATTATGAGAGAGAATTTGTTTTGACACCACGTATCATATTCGGACCAAAGACCAATTAGGCTATCCTCCACAACCAATTCTCGACTAAGGATACTGTCGACATTCTCCTAAAGCAAATAAATCTATTGCATGATGATATGATATCTAAAGAAAGCTACAAATTAGATTCTTTAACTAATTATTCATTCAACTTTCAAAATGAACGTACAATATTAACATGTTAACATTGGATTTTGTTACAAATTTAGTTATAAGGTCCCAATTTTATTTCTATCAAGTTTTAAAATTCACTAGTGACCGGTTTTGAAAGGAATGTTAATGGAAAAATTGTTGGCCAACAGGGTGTTTCACTCCCACGGAAAATATTGATTATCATTTTCATATCGCCAAGTACAGCTAGTACAAGAAGCCAGTCAAAGATGTCTCATGTTACTTGTAATGACCACTTTGCCTAAGCTTTTACTAAAATTGGTGTCTCTCACTTTTCGTTTGTACAAGATTGGACTTGCATATGCATGTCTAAAGAAAATGGCGGGGGAGGAGAGGATTGAAGAAATTGGAGATGTTTTCTCCTATCTTAGAGATTAGATATACGTACAGACCCTTATAAACGATCATATATTTCCTATTTAATACTACTAATTAAAATGAAATATAGCATAGTTAGAATGTCAATTGTTTATATTTAGCCGGGAAGAAGATTATACGATGCCAAGAAAAATAAGCATTATTTTACAAAAACAAGAAAAGAAAAACAAGAATTAGTTTGTAACATTAACTCTAAGCACTCAACAGTAAGCCGAAATACTAAAATAACATGATCTTAGTATCTAACAACTCAAATAATACATACATCGAAATTCAGTAAAACTCCAATTTAAAGTCGCGTACTTTTTTTCATTTTTCATATCAACTATTTCTTCTTGTACATGGCTACATATTCATTATTTTATCCTTAAGCTCCAAAATATTGATCTGTTTGCCATCCTCCACCTGAAAATTTGAAACCATGATATATTAATGCCTATAAACAAGATGAAATGATGATTATTATATCAAGATTTATGGCCATAGCGTAGTAATTATTACTAATGATACTATTATATTACTATCCAACTCCAAATTCAATGCGTAGTTTATTAACATATATAAAATCATGGAAAAAATGTTATAAGAGGTGATAGGAACTTCTCTGTTGTTTTTATTGAATGATTAGGAAAAAATATTGCAATTTTGTCTTTAGAAAATCAAACGTGGAAATAATCAAATACTACAAAAACAATTTGTATAAAACTTAGTAATTTGACTTTTAATTATCTAATACTAATTTCATGTAAGTATATTCGTCATATTTCCACAAAAGTGGTTTTAGAAAAGCAGAAAATGATAATTGTATAGCAAAATAAAATGGTACTATTAGAACTAAAAATTGGTATTAGCAATTATGATAAACCCAATGTTTTGTAATATTATTTCATAATTTTTTCTCTTTAGTTTTTAGTAATAATTTTACCTGAGAAACAATGGTGTGCATGAATCTCTGTTGCCGTCTACTTGAGAGACAACTAACTACACTGAGCCTTTGTTCTTGAGCTAACATTTGAAGAACACTCGAGAGACAAGACTTGTTTCGTCCGAGACAACAACTCAAGATGATCTCAACACCAACCAAACAAGGCGTGACCACAACTGTAATGTGTTTGTCTCCTACACATGAGCAGCTTGATGATAATGTTGATGTTGATGATAAACTACTGGTGCATTCCTCTATAGATGGAAGAGTAGTACTTGTGCCCGGTAAGGATTTTTTAATCTGATTTCTCTTTTCGTTGAGTTCTTTGATCTTGGTTTGTAAGTCTTTGATGTAGTTCACTGCCTGGAAAATGTGATCTGATGTCGAGCGCTTACCCTGTATATTAAAAGATATGTTCATGCTCAGAACAACTAACTAGTATTTGTTTGATTCAAGGGTGTAATTGGATATATATGTTTACTAGTGTTAAGAAAAAAGAATTAGCTCATCAGTTTGAGAGGATGTTTCCTTGATGTGGTATCCAAATTCGAGTTAGTCTAAAAATTCAATTTATATAAATTTTACTGTAATTTGTTTCAAACCATCAAATAAGTTATACATACATATTCTATGATCTAACAAAATTCTCTAAAATTTTCTCTGTTCTTTGATCGATTGTTTCGATCTTCTTCTTTCATAAAGTTTTGTTCTTTCTTGCGTGACAAGAAACCATGTCTGTGATAGAAGATAGTTCTTCTGCAGCAAAAATGGCGTCCTCCTCTCAATCTGAGACGAAGTCCGTATCCCCTTACACCTTGGCTAGCTCCGACAACCCCGGAGCCATGATCTCGTCGGTGATGTTAACCGGTGACAACTACAACCAGTGGGCTACGGAGATGGTGAACGCACTTCAAGCCAAGCGTAAGAGCGGTTTCATCAACGGGTCGATTCCAAAACCACAATCCACTGATCCAAACTTTGAAAATTGGAAGGCAGTGAACTCTATGATTGTTGGATGGATTCGAACTTCGATTGAACCAAAAGTAAAGTCTACAGTGACATTCATCTCCGACGCTCACCAACTATGGATGGACTTGCAGCAGCGTTTCTCTGTGGGAAACAAAGTTCGGGTTCATCAACTCATTGGTCAACTTGCATCGTGTAAGCAAGATGGGCAATCGGTTCTTGACTTTTATGGAAGACTCTGTAATCTTTGGGAGGAATTCCAAATCTACAAACCAGTCACAGTGTGTTCTTGTGGGCTGTGTGTTTGTGGTGCTACTAGCAAACCAGCAAAGGAAAGAGAAGAGGAGAAGATTCACCAGTTTGTTTTGGGACTCGATGACTCTCGGTTTGGTGGTCTAAGCACCACGCTTATTGCAACGGATCCTTTGCCATCTCTTGGTGAAATTTATTCACGGGTTATAAGGGAAGAGCAACGTCTTGCTTCAACTCGGGTTCGTGAAGAAAGACAGGAGGTGGTTGGTTTTGCAGCTCACGGTGATCAAAGCAACTTGCCACTTGTGCGACCAGAGATACAGAGTGGAGGACGAGCAGAATCCTCAATTATCAAGTCTCGCCCCATCGTGTGTGCCAACTGTGGGCGATCTGGTCACGAGAAGAAGGACTGTTGGCAGATTGTCGGCTTTCCGGAATGGTGGACTGAACGTAATGGCGGTGGTCGTGGCTTTAATGCTCGGGGCAGAGGAGGTAGAGGTTCCGGTCGTGGGAGAGGACCTGTTACAGCTCACGCAACAACCTCTAATCCCTCCAATTTTCAAGAATTCTCGCAAGATCAATTACAAGTTCTTGCTCAGATGATTAAAGGGCAAATGGGCAATGCAAATTCTGATAAGCTTTCTGGTAAGACTAAATTCGGCAATGTTATTCTCGATACCGGAGCATCCCATCACATGACTGGACAACTCTCTCTCTTGACTAACATTGTTCACATACCACCTTGTTCGGTGGGATTTGCGGATGGAAGCAAGACATTTGCTTTAAATATGGGAGAGCTTCCTCTTTCAAACAAAGTTGCCCTTACCAACGTTCTTTATGTTCCGAAATTGACGTGCACTTTAATCTCCGTTTCTAAGATTGTCAAGCAAACAAAGTGCATTGCTACATTTACTGACACTATTTGCGTTTTGCAGGACCGTTTTTCGAGGACTTTGATTGGAAGCGGTGAAGAGCGTGATGGGGTTTATTATCTTACGGATGTGGCTACAGCAAAGATTCATTCGGCAAATGTCTCCTCTGATCAAGCTTTGTGGCATCAGCGTTTAGGACATCCTAGTTTTTCGGTGCTTTCTTCTTTACCAATGTTATCTAGTTCGTCTTCTTCTGTTAGCTCGCGTTCGTGTGACGTGTGTTTTAGAGCTAAACAAACAAGAGATGTGTTTCCCATTAGTATTAATAAATCAATCGAGTGTTTCTCTTTGATTCATTGTGACGTTTGGGGTCCGTACCGAATACCGTCATCTTGTGGTGCAGTTTATTTTTTGACAATCGTTGATGATTACTCTAGAGCTGTTTGGACGTATCTCCTCCTAGAGAAATCGGAAGTTCGTAGTGTACTCACCAATTTCTTGGCTTACACGGAAAAACAATTTGGCAAGTCCGTCAAAGTGGTTCGTAGTGACAATGGGACAGAGTTTATGTGTCTCGCTTCTTATTTTCGTGAACAAGGAATTGTTCACCAAACTTCGTGCGTCGGGACTCCACAACAAAATGGTCGTGTTGAACGTAAGCACCGGCATATCCTTAATGTTTCTAGGGCAATACTGTTTCAAGCAAGTCTCCCGGTTAAATTTTGGGGTGAAGCGGTTCTCACGGCTGCATACCTAATCAATCGTACTCCAACGTCACTTCATAATGGGCTCTCTCCTTACGAGATTCTTCATAACTCCAAGCCAAATTATGATCAGCTGCGAGTCTTTGGTTCCGCTTGTTATGTTCACCGCGCCTCGCGTGACAAAGACAAATTTGGGGAGCGAAGTCGCTTGTGCGTTTTTGTAGGCTACCCGTTCGCCAAGAAAGGTTGGAAAGTCTTTGATATTGAGAAGAATGAGTTTCTTGTCTCTCGTGATGTTGTTTTTAGGGAAGACGTTTTCCCTTACGAAAGTAACGGCACTAGTTCTGTGACAGTGTCTCCGACTCCCCTCCTTGTTGATGAAGATTGGATGGTTTCCACGACTAACCTAGACAGGGGGAGCTCCGTCTCTGTGTCTGATAATGACACTGGTTCTGATTCTGATTTGATTACAGTCTCTGTTCCAAAACCAGCTTCTGTTTCTAAACCAGTAACAGAACCAGTTACCATTTCTAAACCAGTCACTAAACCAGTTGATGTCCCAGAACCAGTTACTATTTCTAAACCAATCACTAAACCGGTTCCTGTCTCTGTTATTCCCGACGAATCCCCTGTTCCTATCTCTGTTTCTGATTCAATCATTGCCCAAGAACCAGCAGCCCTTGAGCATCGGCGGACTCCTTCGACCCTGTTGGATGAAGCTTCGGCTTCTAGTGACCAGTCAGCTAATCCCGACGAATCTCCTGTCATCGTCACTACTCCCGTTCAAAAATCACCACCGTTAGTTGATGATGAGAGTCCGTTTGTAGAAATCACACCTCCACGTCAAGGAAAGCGACCACTTAAACAATCAGTTCGCCTGCAAGACTATGTCCTCTACAACACTACAAGCTCTCCAATAAACCCTCACGCTCTCTCCGACACTTCTTTTCAGTCTTCGTCAATGGTCCAAGGTAAATGCGCTTATCCTTTGTCAGATTATGTTTCGGATGATTGTTTTTCGCCAGGTCATAAAGCTTTTCTTGCTGCAATAACCGCTAATACCGAACCTAAGCATTTTAAAGAAGCCGTTAAGATCAAGGTTTGGAATGACGCAATGTTTAAAGAGGTCGATGCTCTAGAGGTTAATAAGACGTGGGACATTGTTGATTTACCGCCAGGAAAAGAAGCTATTGGAAGTCAATGGGTTTATAAAACTAAGTATAACGCTGACGGATCCTTGGAACGGTATAAAGCTCGTCTTGTTGTTCAAGGCAATAAACAAATTGAAGGAGAAGATTACAATGAAACATTTGCTCCGGTTGTGAAGATGACTACAGTTCGTACTCTTCTTCGTCTTGTTGCAGGAAATCAATGGGAAGTGTATCAAATGGATGTGAATAACGCCTTTCTTCATGGTGATCTTGAAGAAGAGGTTTACATGAAACTTCCTCCCGGGTTTCGTCATTCTCATCCCGACAAAGTTTGTCGACTTCGCAAGTCATTGTATGGCTTGAAACAAGCTCCTCGGTGTTGGTTTAAAAAGCTGTCTGATTCTCTTTTACGTTTTGGATTTGAACAGTCCTATGAAGACTACTCGTTGTTTTCGTATACGCGTAATGGTGTGGAGCTCCGCGTGTTGGTCTATGTTGACGACCTCTTGCTTTGTGGTAATGATGAGTATATGCTTAAGAAATTCAAGGAGTATCTAGGGCGTTGCTTTTCCATGAAAGATTTGGGGAAGCTAAAATATTTCCTAGGCATTGAAGTAAGTCGTGGGCCTGAAGGTATTTTCTTATCACAGCGTAAGTACGCTCTTGACATTATTTCCGACAGTGGTAATCTTGGCTCCCGACCAGCCCACACTCCGTTGGAACAAAACCATCACCTTGCCTCTAGCGACGGTCCCTTACTTCAGGATGCCAAGCCTTACCGTCGACTTGTTGGTCGCTTGCTTTATCTCCTTAACACACGGCCAGAGTTGAGTTATTCAGTCCATGTGTTATCTCAGTTCATGCAAGCTCCTCGAGAGGCTCATTTAGAGGCTGCAATGCGAATTGTTCGTTTTTTGAAAGGATCTCCCGGTCAAGGTATTTTGTTGAAAGCAGATCGGGATTTGCAGCTCGACGTTTATTGTGATTCTGATTTCCAAACATGTCCTTTAACTCGACGGTCTCTTAGTGCTTATGTGGTTTTGCTCGGTGGTTCGCCTATTTCTTGGAAAACAAAGAAGCAGGATACAGTCTCTCACTCTTCCGCAGAAGCCGAATATAGAGCTATGTCAGTTGCTCTTCGGGAAATTAAATGGCTACGAAAGTTGTTGAAAGAATTAGGCATTGAACAGTCTGGGCCGGCCCGTTTATTTTGTGATAATAAAGCCGCTCTTCATATCGCTGCTAATCCGGTGTTCCATGAGCGTACCAAGCACATTGAGTCTGATTGTCATTCGGTTCGTGATGCGGTTCGTGACGGCATTATCACTACACATCACGTTCGTACGGAGGAACAACTAGCAGACATCTTCACGAAAGCTCTTGGTCGTTCCCAGTTTCTCTATCTAATGTCCAAGTTGGGTATTCAGGATCTTCACACTCCAACGTGAGGGGGAGTATTGAGATAATATCGTATATTATTAGGATAATATCGTATATTATTAAGATTAAGTTTAGTTCCTATAGTTTAGGATCTTATGTTTATCTCTTGTTGAGATCATCTTGTATAAATACCAAGTTTGGGATTCAATGAAATTCAAGCAAGTTCTTTACCTAATTCTACAATATACGTAAATCAATGTAAATAATTATTTAAGAGTTTACTAATGTGAAAACTTATACGAATGTGTAAATTTATTCACTTCTATGTATAAAGTGGTACCACAATATATAACGGAAGACTTAAATACTGTATATATGTATAAATTTATGAAAAAGTATATATGAAAGCATGAATGAGCGAATTGTTAATTAGTAAAATCTTTCAAAACTAAGGTTCTATATATATTTTCCATTTCAGTGGAAAGAAAACTGCTCGCTTCTACTTTAAAAATGAAATGGTTTTGTAATTAGTATGTAACTAAGGAATATATATAGATATAAAATATTTCTTAAACTAATCAAAATAAAATATCTTCTACTAGATAAGTTACCTGGATATATTGAAATGGCAAGAGAGTTCTTAGACTTTTGAAAAGAGATGAAACTTCTTGTCTTCTTTGCCTTTCAATGTCTCTATGTTTCACCTTCTTGCTTTCTCGATCATCATCATTCTTGTTGGCTTCATTCACTCCATATGTATCACACAAACTTCGTTTCTTATTGCTCCCACCAATTTTGTTTGTGATCGGATTGCAAACATCATTGTTTTGGTATGATATAAAAGGCGAAAGAAGAAAAGAATCAGAAAATAGTAATCCATCTTCGTAGGTTGAATCAGGCATAAACATTGAAGGAATAAAATCCATTAGAATTTGATATCTATGAATATGAGTACTTTTTGGTTTGATTTTTGTTGTAGTGTTGTGACTTTCTGACTTGTGAGTCTCTTTATACTTGTCTCCAAGATTTGTTTCTTCTTCCTCTTTAATTGGACAGATGTGGTGATAGGTTAGTGATCGATCTCGAAGAAACTAAAATCTCCATAAAATATGAGTAGTTGGGATTAAATTAAAGATGATAGTAATAATAATACTATTAAATTAAACTTTGCGCTGTTCATTTAGTGGCCATTTAATAATCACGTCAAATAAGAATGGGAACATATGTTTTAAATGTGCTTGAACATATACATCTCACCTTCATTACACACCACCTAAATTTCAACTCCAATAAATTTTAGTTTCACAATAATTCGTATTCCATGAAATACAGATGTTTTATGCTTAAAACATTTTGTTTCATATAAATATATATTTTACAAATTCCTATGAAAAAATAGATGATTTTATTCAAGCTTATTTGGACGGAATTTAAACTTACTAAGTTTATTTTCGATGGTGATGGGTAATTTTTTAATTAGATTAGCGTGAGAATATGTGTTCAGACTCTAATACCATATTGATTTTCATGAGTTCCAACTCAAAATTAGTTGGCAATAACTGGATTAACTAATACTCCATTCGTTTCTTTATATAAGATGTTTTGCAGATTTTGGTTTATTTCATTTTATTTGAAATGTTTTAAAGTTTTTAGACAAAAGTCACAAAACATATATTTATTAAATATTTTCTGACTATTTAAATTCTGTAATATTTTTATTAATTGGTTGAATTAATTTTCTCTATATATAAAACAAATGTTTCTTAATCTCCGTGTTTTTCGTCAAAATTTTTATATAAGAAAACGAAGAGAATATCATTTATATACTAAGTAAGTACTTTCCATTAATTTGGTTATTGACTCTTCACTTGAATTTTCAAGCATCATTTATAGATAAATTATATTCCCTCCGTTTCACAAAGAATGTCGTTTTAAGATTTTATTTTTGTTTCACAAAGAGTGTCGTTTTGTATTTTCAATGCAAAATTTTGAATACAATTTTATTTTTAATCTTATATCTTTAATGTATTAATAAAAAAAAAATTATTTAGTGTATTGATAAAATGTATAGAATAAATTTTAATAGCTTTTTTAGTATGTATGAAAAATGTAGAATGACATCTTTGTAAAACAGAAGGATATATAAGAAATTTAAAGCTTTTTTTGGTCGGGGAAAATACTTTACAGCTTGAGTTCAGATTTGGCATCTAAGCTGAATATTTAGCTCGTGTAGCATGGATGGACCAAACATTTACTGTGTATGGACGAAGACCGAAGATTATTAATTTGTTTCAATTATTAGTGTATTGTTGTTGCTACCCATCGTTAATGTCATCTCTTCTTCATTTATTTTGAGTAGTTATGTCAAGGTTTCTAGATTTTTTTTTCCACATCTAAATGAATATAAGAAGATTGACATGTATTTATTGTATACATGATAAGGTGATTAGGACTGATATTCAATCAAATAAACTTTATTAACTCATTATTACTACGAAACTAAAATTATGATTCAAATTTTTAAAATAATTATTAGTTTTATCAACGATTTTGAGGTTATCGACTTATGGCACATGTTTATATGTTTTTCATTACAAATAAAACGAGCCATCAAGTTTAAGTCGGCATATAATGTGACAGCTTAGTTGAATTTTGGAGTTAAACTTATAAAACCTCCGTCCCACAAAGATAGATTTTGTAGAAATTTCGCATTCTTTAAAAAATAATGTATAATGACAATTTTAACCTTTTAACATTGTAACACATTTTAAAGAGTGTATTATTTATTATTATTTAATAAGGGTAAAATAGGTAAACTGTTTTAAATTTTACATTGGAAACACAAAACTTCTATCTATGTAGGACAACTTTTTTTTCTCCAAAAAATCCATCTTCGTGGGACGTAAAGAGAAAACACAAATCTTTTGTAAAGGTTTATTGGTATAGTGAAAAGGAGATTAAGAAAGATTGTTGTATTTAATTAATAGTAATGACGCGCAATAATTAAGGAGTGTAATTGCAGATGATAACGTGGACACTCAAAAAACCATTAAATGGTTTGCAATAATTGTTAGTGAAGTAATTAATATATTAAATGTGGTCAGGATTAGGTCTGACATTTTGGTAACTGGGGTCCCTTTATTTGCATGTCTATTTTGATCTTCATGCACCAACAGAATCATAGATTTGTATGTGATCAGTGATGACGAATTAATGATATGATTTTATGATCATTAACATGGTTTTAATATTGATAAATTAAAGATCTAATCTGGTTAGGTTGTCCATTTAGATCTTCATGCAACTACAGAATCACAGTTTTGTAGGAATATGAGATCATGAAGATGGTTTAAGTTAAATTCTGGTTAACTCAAACCGGAAATTCTGAACCGCTTTAAAATGTCTAAACCAAACTGAATTTAAAGTCCAAACTAACCTTTGTTGTTTCACCTTTATCAATTGTGAGCCCATTTTAAATTGGGCTGTGGATCAACTGGACCAGTTAGCCCAACATATTTATGGATTATTCACTTATCGTTGGTTCAAAGTGATGTTAGAAACTTCTCTTATCTGCTTGAATCAGTTTTTGAAGACTTGGATGATTTCAGTGCTGATATAGCTCCGGTATCAACCAAGGATCTTTATGACCAAGTTAGCTCTGGTGAAAAGAATGTGATAGTTGTGAGGAAGAGGCAGCTTATACCATTTGAAGACCTTGAAAGAGCTTTGCCAACTCTCTGATTTAAGAACAAAGATGAAAAAAAAGTAACAACATTACTTTGGAATGGAAAAACTAAAGAGTTTAGAGATGATCGATGTGGATGGCAGAGGCAGTAAGAACAATCAGGCCACAACCACAATTTTTCATGAAGCTTAATGACTCAATGGAGAGCCTCTGGTGTATTATTTTGGTATTAGCATAGTAATTGAGAGGACATATCCAATAGGAATGGAGAAATAGAAAGATTGTTATATCATGTAAATACGTATTTTACATGAATCAGAGAGAACAACATTTCGTCTTTAGAAATTTATTGAGATGAGACAAAAAAAGAAAGGAAACTCATCAAAATGATACTTCTCCAAGTTTTTTTTCCAGAAACTACATTAATCCAAAATGAGGTACCAAAACATTACAAGTTACAGCCATTGCTTCTAAACTTAACCCCGAATCGCTTCGACCGCAGCATAAACAGAACATGGAAACCGCGGAAGCAAGCAAATTTACCTTACACTACATAAAGAGAAACTACCGCAACTAAAATACAACAACAGAGCCAGAAATGAAGAACAGAGAGAGCCTTACTGAAGTTGTTCTTTTTCTGTTCCCTACCCGATTTTACTCAATCAACCTCGATTACTTTTTGACGTTTTGGTTTGGTTGATGCTTTAGCTTTACTTTGCTTCACATTCTTCCTTCTCTTTGTACCATTCATCAGCCAGTCATCGTCGTCATCATCCTCACTAGAATCAGAATCTATGTATGAATCATCATCTTCTTCTTCGTCGTCATAATAGTAGACCTTTGGAGATGGTTTTTTGGGTGCTGATTTGGGTAAATCACTCACTGGGATTTTAGTATGTAAACTACTGACTGGGATTTTAGTCACTTCTGAGAATCCTATTGGATAGAAACCCCAACAGCAATAATAACTATCTTCTTCAGTAACTGGCGGCGGAGAAGGAACCTTCACTGCCTGGTAAGCTCTCCTGCAGCTCTTAGTTTGGCATTTAAGCACGCTTTCCTCGTAAATGACGGGATACTCGTAAAGCACGTAGCAGTATGGACAAGTCGTCCAGAAACTCGGAACCTCCGGCTCAGAATCGGATCTTGCATCCCCACTCTTTGGAGTCTGTTCAGCAGTTGGGGTTTGGTTAAAAACCCGAGTTGGCTGAGAAACTGGCGCAGGCGCAGGCGGAGATGGAATAGTAGAGGCTGCTGGAACCGGAGAGGGAGTAGTAGAGACAGGAGGTGGCTGGAATGATTGTGCTGAATTGAAGACAGGAGGCAGTTGAGAAGGAGAACTAGAGGCTGCAGGTGGCTGAGAGGGACGGGTTGACTGAAATACCGGTGGTGGCTGAGACACTGGCAACGGCTTAGAGGTTGTAGGTGGCTGAGATACCGGCATTGGCTTAGAGGTATTGGGTGGCTGAGACACAAATTGCTTAGAGGCCGGAGGTGGCTGAGACACTGGGAATGGCTTAGAGGTCGGTGGGGGCTGAGAGATAGGGAATGACTTAGAGGCCGCTGGTGGCTGAGATGCTGTGAAAGGCCTAGCAGTCGATGACGGTTGAGACATCGAGAATGGCTTAGAGTTTGGTGTTGGTTGGGACACTGGGAATGGGTTAGAGGCCGGTTGTGGCTGAGACATGGAGAATGGCTTAGAGTTTGATGATGGCTGAGACACCGGAAATGGGTTAGAGTTTTGTGATGGCTGAGAGACCGGCAATGGCTTTGACTTTTGTAATGACTGAGAAACCGGTAAAGGCTTAGACTTTTGGGATGACTGAATCACAGGGAATGGCTTAGAGTTTTGCGACTGAGACATCGGAAACGGTTTAGAGGTCGATGGTGGCTGAGACAATGGAAATGGGCTAGAGGTCGGTAGTGGCTGAGAAATTGGGAATGGCGGATGTGGTTTAGAAATAGGCTGCGGTTTAGAGACTGCATGTGATTGATTCGAGCGAGTTGGCTGAGATGCATGAGGTGAGTCTGAAACAGAAGGCAGCAGCGACAGTTGAGCAGCTTCACTAGACCTACTAGATGACTGATACTGCCTAGCCGGCTCCGAATACTGCCACGGTACAGGCTCAGACTGACGTACAGACTCAGACACTGGAGTAGGCTTAGATGCCCATGTCAAATCAGTTGAAGGAGTCCTATGAGAAGATCCCTCAAATGATCTACTAGGCGGCCGATCCGGCTCAGCAAAACGACGACTGGACTGAACTCTTTCAGTTGCATTGTTCAAATTAATCAACCTCTCTTCCTCCACTGGTCTTTTCCAATCACTACTCGAACCACTACTTTGCTCTTGACCAAACTGTTGCCTCCAAGATGCTTGTTGTTGCTCCTGCAATAACTGCTGATCAAATTGAGACCTTTGCTGCTGCTGCTGCTGTGACTGAGACTGAGTCTGAACAGCTTGAGCAAAATGTGGTTGATGAAGCTGAAATGGTAACTGCTGATTCTGAAACGACATCGTTTGGTTCTGGTTCGGATGTTGAGGTGATTGAGATTGTTGCTGATGATGTTGAGGAGATTGAGACTGAGATTGTGGCGTTTGATTGAAAAGCTGAAACCCTAATTGACCGAGTTGCCCAAATTGACTCAGATGCAATTCTCTATCATACAATGTCTTTCTAGAAGGATCAGAGAGAACATACCAAGCATCAGAGATTAACCTAAAAGCTTGTTCAGAATAAGGAAACCGATTCCGACTCGGGTTAAGCAACACGGCGAGTCTACTGTACTGAGTCGCGACGAGTTCAGGGTTGTGAGTTAAACGAACGAGACGGAGCACGGCGTACCAGTCGGGAAGATCGGAAGTGGTTCCTCTGATTCGTGATTCTCCGGCGATTAGAGTGTCGGCGACGGCGAGGATTAACTCGGCGTGGTCTACGAGTGAGTGATCGGCTTCGCATGCGCGAATCGCGTAGGTTTTTGAACCGTTTAAGTCGCCGCTTAAGAGTAGCTTCTCTGCTTGAGCTAGCATACGCTCAGCATCTCCTCCTCCTCCGTTACCTCCGCCGCCGCCACCACCATGGTTCATCATTTTACACAGTCGGAGACTTTTTCTCCGTCGGAGAGAGAGAGAGAAAGATTTGATTTTTACTCAGTGGACGGCAAAGTGACTGACTTATTTTTTTTGTTGTAAAGATTTATGTTTAGATTTTTTTTTTGTTTTTTTAATACCTTCTTTAATTAATTTATTAATAAATGCATTAATGACTAAATTTAGGAATTTAGGATCGAAATTGGTAAGAAATAAAAATTGACTATGTGAAAATTTTAAAAAATTTTTTTGCAAAAAATATCTTAAATAAGGTGAAAAAGTATACTGGTTTTTCTATATTTTCTCTACTTTTTTTTTTATTTCGTTAACACGACTTTTTTTTCTAAGACATGCTAATTTATATATTTGTTTCAATATGAATACATGCTTAATTTAATGTTAAAAAAATTCTTAATTACTAAAGTAGTAGAATTGAAGTTTAAGATCTAAAGTTTAATCTATAAATAACATTAAGATCTAACAAAATAAATTTATACCATACTTCACTTTAAAGATGAATAATCAACTTTATAGTTTTGTTTCAATTGAGGTTTTTTGTTTCAGTTTTAATAGTTTCTAAAGAAAATTGAAACTAAAAACGTTTATAAATCTGATGGTCTGGTTTTTTTTTTTTTTTTTTGGATCAAACTCATACTTTCATTAATTTAGATAGCCTCAAACTCTAAAACTAGAGGAGGAATTACATCAAGCAGAAAGGAATCACACCAAAGCAAAGCAACAAATGCCATAAAAAACACCAAACAATGGTTAAACTTAGAGATAGATTGACACAAATCAAAGAAAGAGACCATAAGAAATCGAAAGATAACGATATCAAAAGCTTCTTGATTGACTGCATCCACTGCACGAGGAGTTGCAAAAAATGCAACAATAGCAGAGAAGAGCATCAGCCAGGAGGAAGATCCTTGCAAAACCGGCGACGCTTGAGCATCCAAACCACTCAATAGAGGGAATTTTGGGAAACGAAATTTCTCCATAAAGGAGATAATAGGGCAGCAAAGACCCAACAGAACCAGAATCACTGGGGAAGACTTGTTGCTTAGTTTTCTTTCAATCTGCCACCAATAAAGAGAAACCAAACTCACAGCACCAAAGGCTGAAATCAATTCAACAGCAACAACGAAAGACCTGCATACTGCAGTAATAGGTCGCAAAAAAGCGAAATTTGGAACGAATGATAAACCCATAATCAAATAAAACCTGCAACTTACACAAGTAAGGAAGCCAATCTGAATATGGTGAAGGAATGGAGCAGCAAAGTATGGAGATGCAGCACAGCCAAAGGAATAGGCATGGACTCCAATGATCACTGTCCGCAATGAAGAACCACTCGAATCACCAAGAATGGAACAGATCTGGAACAAGACCAGACTCCACAGACTGCACATAGCAGTAAGACATCGCATAGACGCGGAAGAAGAAAAACCACCAGCAATTACAAGAGAAACCACTTCTCCAAAAGGAGAGAGAGACATCGAGAGGCTGGTGGAGAGGGAGGAGACACAAGCCGGCAAAGGGACTTCGACAATTCCGCCGGACAAAGACGCCGGAAAAGATGGATCTACAAACGTCACTGATAAGAAGCTGTCACAGCTTTTACTCACCGACGAAGACGCATCCGGAAAGGTCACTTTGGGAGGAGGATACGAGGAGGCCAAGCAAAGAAGAGACGCCTGGGAAAGTGACGGAGATGAGACGCTGCGAGGAGGAGAGACGCCACAGAACAACACGACGGCGCAGAGAGGAGACATCAAGAAATCGGAGAACGAGAACCTAGAAGAAAAAACAGTAGGAAAACAAAAGTGAAAGCGACGAACGGAAAAGATTAGTCGGCCCCTGTCTCACGGCCGGAGGCCGGAGAAAGGGTCGACCCTCAACGAGCGGCGGTGAGTGGAAGAAGAAGAAGAAGAACGGAGTGAAAAACGTCGGCCGGAGTAGGGAACGTCAAAGCTTTGTTGAGGCGGCTACCTTGGAGAACGTGCCCGAGAGAAAAGGTTTATCTGATGGTCTGGTTCATCGGAACGATATCGTCGTTCAAAGAGCTACTGGTTATTGAATTAACTTATGTTATTTAATCATGTAAGAAGCCCAAAATATATATTTCAAAACCCAAATGTATTTTGGTAAATTGTAGAACACAAAAACGGTTGGTCAAGTGATTTATATACATGGGTTCATTTATAAAAATTAATAAAACATTGTAAATTTAAAAAGTCATCTTCTATTGGTTTTGCGAATTCGGTTTTTTTTTTTGGCGTAAAATGGTTCGGATTTTTCGGTTTTCTCGTTAGTTAGGATTTTGAAAGTTAGCCAAAATTAACCGATTGAGACATCAGTTTGGTTCGGTAACCGGTTAGTTCGGTTATTCAGATTGTTACCAAATCAAACCGAACTACGAGGAAAAATTTGGTAAATTGAGTAATTTGGGTCCTCTTAGAAACCAACTTACTTTGGTTATTTCGGTCAGGTTTTCTGCTTTGGAACCGAACCAAATGGTTAACCGACTCTAATTTGTATGTTGTCCGATCGGTTTATATGCTAAAACCAAACCCGAACCAATTTGCACAAACCTCGGTTCGGTTTGGTTTCCCAGTGCTAGTTTTGTACATATTGAGATTACGCACAAAGTCCTTCAATTTGATCAGAGCCGTGACTCATGTGTAAAAAATAAGGCATTTGCCTTAGGCCACCAACAATTAAAAAAATAAAAGGCCACATTTTTCCTAAATTAAGCAAATCATTGATTTTCATATAGTGTTTTAGGATTTTTTTTTGGAAAGAAATCTCAAATCTTTAATATTTATGGAAATTTTTGTTTGTTTTTCCTTTTCATTAACTCCTAAATCTTGTTTATTCATGAAATTTTTTAAAATTAAGCACCATTTCCTTATTTTTTACATTAAAAAAAAAAAATTTCTCTCAAAAATAAAATATATTAGGCCACATTTTAAAAATTTGCCTTAAGCCTCCATGGACCTTGGCACGGCACTGAATTTGATGAACAACGACAACCAACGTCCTTAATGATTAAAAAATCAAAAAAAAAAAATCAACAAAGTACATCTACATAATATTGATCCCAGGCCCAACTTAAACATTCTTATTTTTCTTATAATCCCAGGCCCAATTACTTTGGAGAGATAGGCCTAGAAGTTATATGATTCAGTCTCTTGCAATCTTGAGTTTCTTAAAGTTCAACACATAATAGGGTTTAATGTCATAAACATGTGGCTATGTTTATTTTAAAATGGAAGCACAAGTACTGAGGAGCCCCACATGAATACATGATGATTTATGTTTTACATATAACGACTAAAACCGCAGCCAATCTCAACTTGAGGCTGAAACACAAACTAAGCCAAATCCATTTGGTCTACTTATCAACTTCTGTCTCTCATTTTGCAATGCCAACTGTTTCAAATACATTTGCTGATTTCTTTCACGAAAATAATTGTCATTTTATATCATATGTATAAAAGGATATCTCCTATAACATTTGTGGCTTATGTTATTTACTTATTTTCGGGGAAATATGCAGACTTTATTCGATATAGCCTCTTTTTTGGTTGGACTATATAAAATTTCGACCATATATTAAAGAAGATGATATAGATTACTATCTACTAGCCAGTTGTCTCATATTTTAACAGATTTGTGATTTTTTTTTTACTTTGTCCACACAAAGAGAGACTTATTTTATTATGTTCACCAATTTTGTTAAACTCTTGAAAACTAAAACTTCTCAAGATTTTGGTAGGACTAATTGTTAATTATTAATCTCCAGAATTTCATAATCCACAGTTCAACATAACATTCGCCTTCCTCGATTTTGTGTTTCAATTTTTCCAAGCCTCACTTTACACCATTACTATGAACAAGTAATTACCATTCTCATGTTAGCAAATTACCTTATTTATGTTTAAAGTTAGCAACTAAAATATTCAAAATTACATTTGTAAAAGAATAAAAAAACATCAAGACCAGAGATTTGTTTACAATGTCAGGAATCTACTCAAATTATTTTAGATTCAGATTCAGTTAGTCAATAGTCAAATACTACTCAATATTTCACTCATTCACCATCAAAACTATCCACTTGGACCGCACATCTAAAACATACAAATAACCTATTTTCTTACATATAAATCCAATTACACTTTTTTCAAGTTTATTAAATTATTATGAAACTTTAACAGAAAAAGACAGAAAAGTTTCCAGAGAATACAAAGACTTCAGGACCCAGTTAAAAAAAAAAGAAAAAGGGTAATATAGTAATTTACATATTTCCTCTCTCCCTCCAAAAAATCTCAACGACCCAAAAACGAGCGTACGAAATAAAACAGATCAGAATTTAAACAAAAATCCAAAAAGAAAAAAAAAAACAAATTCGAATTTTTATTTCCTTTTAACCTAAAAATCAAAACTTTTCTCTTTCTCTTTCAAATCTCTTCGCCGTCGGACTCAATAATCCGTTAACCCGACCCGATAAAAACCTTCAAAGAGGCTCCGATTTTGATTTTCAAACACTAAAAATATTATTTACCTAAAAACATGAGTTCACTACAATGACCCGTACCGAACCAAACCGGAGCCGGAGCTCCAATTCCGATTCCGAGAAGAATTCCGGTAACGGCGGCGGAGGTAGAACCACCGCGATGAGGGTTATTGTTCCGTTACAAGGTGTGGTACAAGGTCGTGGTGGTTTATTCTTAGGCTCTGTGATTCCTTGTGCTTTCTTCTACTTTCTTCAGTTTTACCTAAAACGAAATCGGAAAAACGACGAATCCGATAATTCCGGTGAACAAAACTCCTCAGCTTCTTCTTCTTCTTCTCCAAATTCGGGTTTACCGGATCCGACCCGGTCACAATCCGCTGGTCATCTCACGGAGCTTACTGGTTTACCTCGTTCTCTTTCTCGGATTCTTCTCTCGCCGAGAAATTCCGGTGGAGCTGTTTCGGTTTCGGGTCGGGTTAATTGTGTACTCAAAGGTGGAGATTCTTCGCCTTACTACGTTGGTCAAAAACGGGTCGAGGAAGATCCGTATGATGAGTTGGGTAACCCGGACGGAGTGATCCAACTTGGTTTATCTCAAAACATCAAGGTTTGGATCATAATTTCTTCAAAGAAAAAAAATTGAATTTTTTTGTGATTTTTATGGATTTGACTGTTCTCTTTCTTCTTACAATAGTTGAGTTTCGATGATTGGGTTTTGGAGAATGCAAAAGAAGCAATTTCAGATGGATTGAGTATTAGTGGCATTGCTTCTTATGAGCCTTCTGATGGACTTTTGGAACTGAAAATGGTTTGTTCTCTCTTACCCTAAACTTTTTTTCCATTAATCTTGTTCATTGGAGTGTTTTGAGACATCTTTTGAATCTTCTTGAGATGTTTTCATGTGTTTTGTTTGAGGATCTGTATGCGTTCTTGAGAGAAGTTTTCTGGATTATATGATAGGCTGTGGCAGGATTTATGTCTGAAGCAACCAAAAATTCGGTGTCTTTCGATCCATCACAGTTAGTGTTAACTTCTGGTGCATCATCTGCTATTGAGATTCTTTCCTTCTGCTTAGCTGATTCGGGAAACGCCTTCCTTGTTCCAACTCCGTGTTCCCCCGGGTATAACTTTATGTCTATACTGTTTGACCCGATGCTAATGCTACGAGAGATACTGAATGGGGACATTCTTTTTGTGCAGATATGATGGGGATGTTAAATGGCGAACAGGAGTTGACATTATACACGTTCCTTGTAGAAGTGCGGATAATTTCAATATGTCGATGGTCGTGCTTGATCGAGCATTCTATCAAGCCAAGAAACGAGGTGTCAGAATCCGAGGCATTATAATCTCGAATCCTTCGAATCCCATGGGAAGCCTACTGAGCAGAGAGAATCTCTATGCGCTTTTGGACTTTGCCCGTGAGAGGAACATTCATATAATCTCAAACGAAATCTTCGCTGGGTCAGTCCACGGAGAAGAAGGAGAGTTTGTTAGCATGGCTGAAATAGTTGACACGGAAGAGAATATCGACAGAGAAAGAGTTCATATCGTGTATGACCTCTCGAAAGACTTGTCTTTCCCTGGACTTAGATCCGCTGCTATCTACTCGTTCAACGAAAGTGTTTTATCCGCTTCAAGAAAGCTCACGACGCTCTCACCTGTCTCATCGCCAACCCAACATTTGCTGATATCGGCAATCTCCAATCCAAAGAATGTTCAGAGACTTGTGAAAACCAACAGGCAGAGATTGCAGAGTATCTACATGGAACTCGTGAAGGGGTTGAAAGAGTTAGGGATCGAGTGCACAAAAAGCAATGGAGGGTTCTACTGTTGGGCCGATATGCGAGGATTGATTTCATCTTACAGCGAAAAAGGCGAGATCGAGCTGTGGAACAAGCTCTTGAACATTGGCAAGATCAATGTCATACCAGGATCTTGTTGTCACTGTATCGAACCAGGATGGTTCCGTATCTGTTTCAGTAATTTGTCTGAGAGAGATGTGCCTGTAGTTATGAACCGCATTAGAAAAGTTTGTCAAACATGTAAATCTCAAAATTGATTCTGCAATTTGATTATTTGGTTTGTTCTGATGACAATACCAATCCAGGATCGGTTTAAGGTTAGAGAAGACCCGGTCAATAGAACTTTTACCAATTTTAGCAACAAAACTGACAAGTCACAAAAGAATGAAGTAAACACTGCACAATATCTCTGCAAAAACTAAACGAATCCTCTCATGATTCCATTCCATTTCTGATCAATTCAAGAACCTGCACAACCTCTGCCATGCTCGGTCTCTTCAATGGATTCTCTGTCGTGCAAAGCAGACCTAATTTCATCACTTGAATCAGCTCATTCTCTTCAAACCCTATCAATCTACTGTCAAAACAATCAGAAGCCGAACCTGTCTCCAACACATCCCTCACATGATCCTTTAAGATCAAAACCTCGTTTTCGGATGGCGACTCCACCGGTTTTCTACCTGTAACAAGCTCAAGAAGAACTACACCGTAGCTATAAACATCACATTTATCACTCACTCTCAAACTCTGAGCTAGCTCTGGAGCTATGTATCCAACCGCATTGTGGAACTTGGTCAAACCGGAGCTGTTTAAAACCGGAAGAAACTTTTCCAAACCGTAATCTGATAGCTTTGCCTCGTATCCTTCATCAAGGAGTATGTTGGTAGACTTTACATTGAGATGAAGAATCGCGGGTTTACAATCGTTGTGAAGAAAAGAAAGCGCATTTGCGGTTCCTATTGCTATTTGGAATCTTCTATGCCAATCTAACTCGGTGTTTCCATGGCTGCTGCTGCTACTGCTGGTTCTATGAGAGATTCTCGGGTGTAGATTATCGTAAAGGCTTCCGTTTGTGACAAATTCAGAAAGAATTAACTGCATTGTCGAGGAAAAGTAGTAACCTTGAAAAGAAGCAAGATTCGGGTGACTTAAACTTCCAAGCCTTCCGATTTCTTGCTCAAACTCTTCTTGGCTTCTGATTCTTCCTAGAGTCTCGAGCTTTGTCACTGCAATGGAAACCCCGCCTTCGAAAGATGCTCTATAAACCGCTCCAACTGATCCAATACCGATTATGTTGTCCTTGTCGAGCAATGCTTTCGTACCTGCCTCCCAATCTTCATACTTTGAAGGCAAA
The DNA here is from genome assembly GCA_019202805.1 of Arabidopsis suecica. NCBI lineage: Eukaryota > Viridiplantae > Streptophyta > Magnoliopsida > Brassicales > Brassicaceae > Arabidopsis > Arabidopsis suecica. Next base: position 1,010,046 of record CM032906.1, read on the forward strand.
CTCTTGCTAAACAGAACAAGTTTCCCGAATGTTACACCACCATTTCCAGATTCCGTTGAAGCCTGTGTGGGTGTTGTGGTATCAAAAGTGACTATTTCTTCTTCACGCTTTTTCCGTCTTTTACGAGCCCTAAGGTTCAAAACAAGCACTAGACAGATACCAACCAAGATCGCAGCAGCAGCGATGATAACAATGATAACAGAGGTGCTTAGAGCTTTGGTTTTTCTTGATCTTGATCCAGTTCTGAGAGCATTGCACGGTGTTTCAAGAGGATCACCGCAGAGGAAAAGGTTGTTGGAAAACGAAGAAGCTCCCGAAGCTTGAATCTTTGGAATAATGCCGGAGAGGTTGTTGTAAGAAACATTGAAATGTGTCAGTCTATTCAAATTCCCGAGAGAAGACGGGATAGGACCAGAAAGCAAATTCTCTGAAAGATCGAGGAACTGGATTCTCGAGAGGTTCCCAAGATTAGGCGGAATGGTCCCACTGATTCGGTTCCGATGTAGATCAAGGATCTCTAAGTTTGTTAAGTTCAATAGATTCTTAGGGATCTCTCCTTCTAAAGCATTCCCAGAAACATCTCTACAACAAATAACAAAGATTAACAAAACAAAAAAATGAGATCAAGAAATCGAAAATTCGCTAAATATCGGCATAGAAGAGATTCAAAGACTCACAGTTCAAGAAGTAGTCTGCAATTTGATATATCCTCTGGTATTTCACCAATGAGATTGAGATTATGCATATTCAAAACCTGTAGATACTCCAGATTTCCGAGCTCGGGCGGTAGCTTCCCATCTATAGAGTTCTCTCCTAATCTGATCACAGAGAGCTTCTCCATCTTACCCATACCTACAGGTACACTCCCATTGAGCCTATTCGATTCCAAGTCCAAAAGCTTCAAACTTTTGCATCCGGTTATACCGCTAGGTACATTACCCGTTAACTCATTCGAAGAAGCATCCAAAAACTCCAAACTTTCACTACAATCAACAATCTCGCCAATCTCCCCGGTAAACCGGTTTCCAGACACATTGAAATAAGTTATGTTCTTGAATCCAAGAACCTCGAAAGACGCTACTCCATTGAAAGAATTGCTTCCTATATCGACATGACTCAATCTCTTGCATTTCAATATCTCCTCAAACACATCACCAGACAACACATTTCTTCTAACGGATACAAACTCAAGAACCGGAATATCGCAGATTCGAGGCAACAAACCGGTAATGCCATTGTAAGAGAAATCGAAACCGATGAGATTATTACAGTTTACGATTGATTCCGGGATTGATCCTGAGAGATTGTTATGAGACAATGAAACAAACTTGGTCTTGTAGCATAATTTAAACAGAGAACTCGGAATCTCTCCAAAGAAACCATTTTTCGACAAATCCAAGAACCTTAAATTAGGCAAATCACCAATAAATTCAGGAATCGAACCAGACAATGCATTGGAACTAACATTGATCTTCCATAAAGTCTGTAACTTTGAGTAACCCAACGGTAAATTACCTGTAATCCTGTTGCCAAACAGAGTCAAAACCCTTAAAGAAGTTAAACCAGACAATGCCGGCGTTAGGGTTCCGGCGAGACTTGTGTTCCAAAGAACGATCTTTTCGACGAATCCTTCTCGGTTACAAGATACACCATTGAAGCTATTACAGAGGTCACCATTAGAGACCCAAGAAGCTAAACTGTTGTACGGATCATCGTTGATGTTGTCTTTGAATTGAAGTAGAATCTCTCGTTCGGTAATAATAGAAACCGAGAAACTCGGAGAAGATGTAATAATGTAAACGAATGTGAACATTACCCAAATCAATTTCCCAATTTGCATTGTCGGTTATCGGATCCTAAACCGAACCCAAACCCGGTTCGAGACACTAGGCTATATCAGTAACATTTTCTTGAAATCGAAGAAGCAGAAGAAGATCAAAAGCATGAAGAAGTAGCTGCATTTGCCTTATATTGGCATCTTCAACGGCTAAAACCGACAAAAAACAAAGTAATAAATAAAGAAAAAAAAACCTCGAGAAGAGAGTTTCAAGAATCAAGAAGAATCCATGATCAAGATTCAAGAAAGATAGAATAAGATCTGGGTATTATCAGTTATGAGTTTCCGAACCAAACCCATTAACTTCTGGACACAAGTCTATAGAGAAAGAGAGAGAGATTTGAGAGAAGATGAGTGCGTGGAGAGTGTGCCTTGGCTGGAAAGTAAGCAAAGCAGGTGAAGCAATTTAATACTCTTTGTCTCTCTTCTGCAAAAGGTTTGGTTTTTGTTTTTATTTCTCTCTCTCTAAATACATCTGTGGCTTCCACCATGTGAGCAAGAACCACGTGCAAGCTCATGTGTGTGTAATTAAAGAGTGGGAGAAGAAGGTGTCTGTTTGTCTTGTACCATCAAGCATTTATTCTTTGTTGCCTACACCAATCAAACTTTCATAAATGTAATTCATATTTTTAGATGAAATGATTTTTTTTTACTTTTATTCAATGACGATTTATGTAATAATTTGATCATTTTTGTGATTCTATAGATTTTTTTGAATTATTTATGGATGATACGAAATGTAAATTTTATCAAAAATCTAAAAATATTATCTAATTAGAATTAGTTTTCAACTTAATAATGTTTCGCAAAAGAAGTCTAAAAAATCACTCAAAATGAGAGTATGTACTAGTAAATGTTTAATTATTTGTCCAATAATTCCTTTAGGTAAGAAACCATCAGAACATGTTAATAAATCTATATCTATAGTTAGGGGTGTCAAAATGGATTGAAATTGATGGATCAATCCAAACCAATCCAATCCATGGATCTAATGGATGTAAAATTTGGATCTTAATGGATTAAATGGATTAATGAGTTTAATGAATTGGATTGAAATGATTTTGATTAGAATGGATTAGTGGTTACTCATAATCAAACCTATAGAAATTAAACATTTTAAATCAAATGTTTAAACCGAATCTAACCGAATTGAATGTCTAAACCGATTTGATAAACCGAAACAAAACCTAAATTTTTCGTAAGTCTCACAATCACCGATCTCTCTCTTTCTCAGCCTCACACCTCTCACCATCATCAATCTCTCACCACCATCAATCTCTCTCACCATCGATCTATCTATCTTCGCCATTAAAGGGGTTTTAGAAGCTTCGATACTTAAGGGTCTGGTTCTTCTATTTTGCCGATCAAGTCTCTGGTCATCGATTCGTCGGCTCCACCGTGACTTAAGGTTTGTTTTCGTTTTAGATTCGTCGGCTCCACCGTGAACCTAACCCTCTTTTTCTAATTCTGGTTTGTATCCTGCAGGTTTAGGGGCAATGGTGGTTTCTAAGTCTCTATCGTTTTGAAACTGGAGAAACTGGAGAAAAACCTTGTTTGGGAGATTTGAGAACTAGTACGGCTATAGTTTCAGGTCAGAATTCATCTTCCTCTTTGAGTATTTCTAGAAATTTTAAGACTGTAGCATCATTCTCTTCGAAAACTGCATGATTAACACATTTCAAACAGATGTTAGTTCCTCATGCTAGCCTTTGTAACACATAGGATCGGTGGCTGGCCTATCCTTGATGTATTCTGATTTGCAGATTGTGTTATGGACCTTCTTGGTTGATTAATGATCTGAATTTTTTACTTCTTTCTACTTTGCTTGTGTTGTCTTTTTGCAACTTGTTTATTAGATAACAAGGTATTATATAAGCGCTTTGAATTCTCTGTAATTTTGTGTATTTTGCAGAGTTTCCTCCTTTGAGTTTCCGAAATTGTTTTGCACACGTATCTTCTTTATGCAATTTTTGTTCTTCAGTCTCTTGAACTCTTTTTGACTTATCATTCTCAGCTTTTGTAATATCTTCTTTATGCAATTTTTGTTCTTCAGTCGATGGAGGATTAATATTTATCATTTCTTTACCGTCATCACATACTTTTTGTTCCAGCACTAATTTGACTATCATCTAATTTGACCAAAATCTGCAGACTTAAACCTGAGACTTACCTGATGGATGATGAAGAAGAACAGCCTCCTAGTGGTGGTGGTGGTGGTGGTGGGCAATCATCATCATGTGCATCCGAATCTATGATAGTAAGTTCTTCTAATCATGCAAAAAGACGTAGAAGATCATTGATGTGGAATCACTTTATAATAGAAAAAGATGAGCATGATAAAGAAAGGGTATATTGTAAGAAATGTCGAACGAGTTATTTGTGGCTGCCAACTAGTGGAACATCTAATTTGCATCAACATTACAATAAATGCTCACTTGATTTGGATGTAGAAAGAAGGGTAGCGAAGATTGATGATAAAATTGCTAGAGAGAAGTTTAGTCGGGTGATTATTCGACACAATCTTCCTTTTCTTGTTGTTGAATATGAAGAGCTTAGAGACTACCTTTTCTAGTTTTGAGAAGTTTCACTTTACTACAGTGTGTTCTGTGTGGTTTTACCCGTTTTATATAAAAACAAAGATTGAATCACATGTTTTCGATCATCTTTACTCAGGTCACTATGCTCCTCAGCTTGCAGAAGTAATTTACGACAGGAACAAAAAGACAAAAGACTCTCGCATTAATCTCAAGGTTTCATGGCACGTGCGCACTATGTAGTAGTAGTTAGGTTACTTGAAGCAACGTTTCTTGAGATATAAGTAAATCTGTCAATGACTCTCTTTCGTTTTATGCTTTATGTTCTTCGGTATACAACATTAACTATTGTCTATCCACATTCTTCCAAGTCTCTTTCTTATTTTTATGATAATGATGATGATGATGATGATGATGATGATGATGATGATGAGATGATGATGATGATGATGATAATGATAATGAAATGATGATGGTATGATGATGGTGATGATTATAGTATCATAGTTAGTAATTATTAATTATGATAATTATTTAGATTATAGAAAAATTAACAAATGGATAAACTCATTTAATCCATGAATCCAACAATTCAAATGAGCTATGGTTTCATCCAAACCATTTACTAAATGAATTGGATTGACTCATTATCCATTAGACACTAAATTCATATGGATATGGATTGGATTGGTTTGGTTTAACCAACTTGACACCCCTATCTATAGTGCACTAAATTCGAAATTCATATTAAAAAGGACCTTTGCTTGAACAAATAAAAAACTTCATTCCAAAGTTTCATGTCAAAAAAAAAGTTCAATTCCCTATCATGCCTTTTGTTGGAATTTTTATTTATAAATCTTTAATTTTTCCAAATACGGAATACTATTTATAATTAGGCACGAAAAATTCGTACCGAACCGCTTCATATCACATATGTAAACAACATTCCTCAGAAATGACTATTTTGAGTTTTAATTAAAAGTTGTGGACAAAAAAAACGCAATGAATAATCATATAAAGATCTAATATTATTGATTACACATACACATATGCATAAAAGAAATATCCATCATTTTGATATATTATATCGATATGTACATATTAAAATCACATGATCCTAAACTCCATAATCAAAAGAACCGAAACCAAATATAATCAAAACGAAACCGACAGAATATCCGAACATTTAGAATACATGTCCAAAAGTTTTTAGAAATTTTCAATCCGGACTTCTGAATTTGTTAGAACAGAATACTAGTCTAAAAATCATAGATCATATACAAAAGTTTAGAATAGAAACTCTGAAATACGTAGAACACTAGAAAATAATATTAGACAAAACTTTATCTATAAAAAACTCAACTTTTTTCAACTAAATCACCAATTTATTTTCCCTACATCTATATTCTTGTATATCTACATGTTTTCATGGTTTACTTTTTTAAAAAAATGCTTAAATTAGGGAGTAAAGGTATTTAAGTCTAAAGTAACATTCTAAAAAAATATGTATATGACAAAAATCTTTATTAGAACTCCGTTATTTCCAATTTTCGCTTAATACTTTTGTAATCTAAAATATTTTCTATTTACTAAATTTAGCAAGGAATATGAGGTCATTAGATTTGTTCTAACTCCTTCGTAGTAACTGTTGGATATGCATCTTTTAAGGACATTTTTCTTCTTCTTTTCTTTCCTTTTTCAAAAAAGAAATAAAAATACATTATATATATAACAGCGGAACATTCCACCAAAACAAAAAGGAAGAGATCAATTAAGGAAAGACAAGAAAATGGCCAAGATTGAAAAACTGCTTTTTCGCTTCATTACTTTTGTAATGATCTTCATGTTGATTATAACAGGTAATAAACGTAATGAAATATGAGTCTTAGATATGAATTCATTGTTTATTTATATTTGTATTTTCTATTTTTTCTCAAATAAATTAACAACTTTTACCATTTTAAGAAATGCTTTTTGATTAAACTATAAACAACAAAAAGGCGAACAACGTTTACACCTAAACTTGATACTTGGTATATATATGAGAATTTGCTTTTTAAAATTTTGTCATTGTTAAATGCAAGCAAAAATAAAATTGACTTACAACATCCAAAACCCAAATCAGTTGTGACTTGTGATTTTTTTTGTTTTGACAGAGTTGTGACTTGTGATTGAAATGAGCATCTTCTTCAATTATTCAAACCTGCATTTTAAGATTAAAATATGCAATTTGGCAAAAGGAATTCATTCATATTTACAATATTTCTGACTTGTTGATTACTACGATTTCAGGAATATCAAAAATGGAGGCTAGAAATCCAATAAATAATCGTTGTGGTGAAAGGATTCTAGCTAATCCGAAATTTTGTGAAAGACGCGGTAGATGTGAATCAATTTGTAGTCGAACAAGAAATTCTACGTATAAATTTGGAAGATGTATTGGACAAACAGTTGGGAAGGACACATACTATATTTGCCATTGCCGCAATTGCCCATGGCCATGAGCTCTTCAACCTCCACACTTCGGAAATTTTATGCTTCCACAAATTCTTGTTCGTTTGACTAATTAATAGGTGATTATTGATGAAGTTATCATTTCTTTTTTTGTTATTTATCATTTTAATAACTGTTGGCTGAAAGTCTTCTCAACGAAAAATTTTGTTTTCTACAAAGCTAAAGGAAACTGTACTTGTCTATAAAAAAATTCTCCGAATCTTCAATTTTTATAGTTTTACCGCTCATCTCTAAAAATATAAATTAATTATACGAATATATAATAATACGTAATATAATCTTTATGTGTGTCTTTGAAAATTTTTTCACGATCATATATATAAGATTTTTAAAATTTTAAAAGCATACTTGGATTCCCCGTTGCGAGAGTTTCGATTTGATATATTATTTATCAATATTTTACAAAATTAACATTAAAGAAAACGAGTTATATTGTGATCGTGTTAGAATATGAACACCTCGAAAACCTAGGATTTGTTTATAATCGAATGGGCTATACCAACTTTAGGCCCAATTCGTGTAGGATTTGTGTTTAAATTTAGTTCAAATTTTACTTTAAATCGGCGATTTTCAACGCCTAGGATACTAATCGGCCGATAAATCGGTCAAACGATTAGTCAATCCGATTAGGAGTAATTCGCGGTGGTATACCTCCGCCGAGCGCCTAGGCGGCCGATATTTTGAATAAGATCAATTATTATTATTTCTTTGATTTTGTCAGAAGTTGAAATTAATTTAAGCTAGAACAAAAAAAAACCACTATTCTTTCTTCCGGTAACAACACTACCGTTGGGCAGCTTAGCTGGTTAACCCCACAAACCAAACCCGGCTCGGATAAACCGGTTCTCTATTCAAACCGGAATTTTGATACCGGAATAACCATCGGCCAGCTTAGCTGGTTAACCCCACAAACCAAACCCGGTTCGGATAAACCGGTTCTCTATACAAAATTCCGGTTTGGTTCTCTGCTGTCTGTTATCTTAGCTAGATCTGTTTTTTGATTCTATGAGAGGGATCATCAGCAGAGGAAAGAGAAGAAAAATAAACTAATTGATTCTAACATAATTCAAAGCTAATTCAATAACTCAATGTGTTATTTATATAGAATTTGCCGAGTGACCTTGAGAGATTGAGTTTTTTACATAGATTACTTTTTGTTCGAAAACGAATCCTTGTCGAATTCTGGAAAAAGTCATTAACGACCTTTCATGGCCGACATGGACATTTGACAAACGGTATAAGTTGCATCATCTAGATGTTCCATGGAGGATGAACAAGTGTCATCACCGGGGGATTTAGGCCTATCTATATCAACTGTTTCACTTCCGAGCATAAAAACCACCGGCCACATCGTCGGTCTGTCTTGTGCAAGCTGTTGAACGCACAAGAGACCAATCTGTATGCACCTTAGAACTTGATCTGGTCGAAATTCTGTTGAATATGTAATGGCCGGATCGACGATCTCTAGCCCCTTTCCTTCGCTCCAGTTACTCCATATCTGTGTGTAAAAATACCAAAAGCTTTTTTAAGTGTTTAATTTATTTTTAGACACAAAGGTAGAATTTGATTGTTTTAAGCTTACGTAGCTTAGAAGAGATTCTCCGTCGTTCAGTGCAGGGAACCTATTGTTCCTCTTTCCACTGAGAATCTCAAGAAGCAAGACCCCAAAGCTGAAAACATCCGATTTTACAGAGTATATCTTGTCCCTCAAGTATTCCAGCGGCATGTAACCACTGCATAACGAAATATTTAACTCTTCACAGTTTAAGAAAATAATGAAGATACGGTAGTATATATAGTTCCTTACAAAGTTCCGGCAGCGGTTGTCGCAATAGCTTCTGTCTCATCCCTTGCCAGTGTCTTTGCCATCCCGAAGTCCGAGATCTTTGGGATCATGTCTTTACCAAGCAAGATATTGCTTGGTTTCAGGTCAAGGTGGATAATCTTGAATCGGGAATCTTGGTGAAGATATAAAAGTCCTCGAGCAATACCAATAATAATGTCAAATCTCTTTTGCCAGTTTAAAGAAGAGCTTCGGGTTGTGTCTGTGAAAGAATCAAACCAAGTCAAATGTACATATATAAGTAATGCATGTTAGCTCTTCAACTAGAGCTTCCAAAAAAAGATAGGCACTATACTAACCGAAAATGTATGAGTCCAGTCCTAGGTTTTCGAGGTGTTCATATACTAGGATCTTCTCGTTTTCGTCAGAGAAAAAACCGATAAGTCGGATAATGTTTATATGCTGAACTAGCCCGATGAGTCTCACCTCGTTGTCAAAGTTTTCAATCCCATTAGGTGTCATACTAATAAGCCTCTTGACAGCAATCTCTACCCCGTTAAGTAACCGGCCCTGTCAGTCACCACATATTTCGTTAATAACAGAATCTAGCCAATTTCAGAGGGCTTCTTATAAAGAGTTCATATATATTGTAGAAATAAAAGAAAACTCTAAAAAAAATCAGTGCATATCAAAGAGCCGTTAGGCTACTATGAAGGTTCTAGTGATTTCCTTAATAGTTGTATGTGTATATTTTGTAGAATCATTAGATTCCATCCATAGCTTGTAAAGAGTATTATATTATACCATTGAGAGATCAAATACATATATACCTTGTAAACGCTACCAAAACCACCTTCTCCAATCTTGTTGGAGTCAGAGAAGAAGTTGGTGGCTTGGGAAATGACTTCAAAATCCATGAGATGAGATTGCCAATCCTCGGTTATGCTGATGTCCATGGTTGGATTTTCACGTTGACACACTGATTTTCGTTAAGACATGAATGCAAAAACAAATCAAGAATAGTCTAACGAACAAGAGGAAAAAGAATATTATATATCAACAGAATAATTAATACCAATTGTTCTTTCCCTCATCTTTCTTGTTTTGTATATGAGAAGCACTATGAAGATGAGAAGCAATGTGCAAACTCCAACGATCAACCCGATGGTGGTTTCACTCACATTATTTCCTTCCACTAAACAAAATAATTGATAGAATACTAATCGTTATCAAAATATCTAGACAGACTTATAATGTTATTTGTAGAAGAAATAAGGGAAGGAATAACAAACCTAAATCCGCAGCCACCGGTAACTTTATATAAAAATCAAGACCCTTGCATGGTTTTGTAACTACGAATATCATGTAACTCATTTAACCACACCATGCAACCAGATCCACCATTTTGCGAGTCCATGTTTGCAAACGCCAAACAATTGCAATCTTTGAGGCATCTCTCTTTACAGTCCTCAACTCCCATTTTCGTGTCGATTTGCTCTCCAAAATCTGGAAGCTTCATATTTGTCATCCTCCAAAATTCTTTCTCAACGCAGCTTACTTGTGTCTTCTTCCTCTCACAACCTCTATAAGGTTTGTCACTTGGCTCAAACCCTTTGATACAGTTACAAATAGGGTTAAGGTTTATGTCGCAGAACATGTTTAAACCGCATGTGCCGTACCAATCACACTCGTCAACATGAGAAATCCAGTCGACGTGCCATTTGTCTCTCCAGACGAGCAGCTGGAGGACTCCATATTCGTCAATTCTCAACATTGTAGAGAAGGTTTTATTCGTAGTGGAAGGGAGTATTTTGTTCGGAAAGATACGGGTCATGGGAACTTGATGCGCATCATGAATAAAACCTTGTTGACCTATAATCTCGTATGTGTAGGCTCCACTGGACGGATCCTCTGAGCTTGCCCAGGATACTAAGTTTGCGTTAAGTATCATTCCAGGAAGTAAAGTGTCCGTGGGGGAATCAAAGCTTTGCCACAATACGCCAGTTGGGTCTTTTACCACGAAATTACCGTTATCGAGAAGCTCTGCCACCACCGAGGAATCCCTATTGATCAGGTTCTTCCTCCACAGAACAACGTTACCATCGAGGAGGTCGACGTTCGAATTTGAAATGTTTAGGATTCCGGTGGGACTGGAGAGAGGATGGTCTCTGTTAGCCACCCATACGGCTTTGCTGGGGAATTTTTTTATACCAAATTCCGAGATACCAACGATACTTTTCTGGAAACCTCGTTGGGGATCTCGAACAGCTTACCAGGAGACACGAGTGTCTCATTGTTCTCTGAAAACCTCAGAGATATGGATAACGACAAAGGAAGACTAGCAAGCAAAAGCAAAAGAAACAAGTGTTGGAGTCTCAACGCTGAACCTATGAATAACAAGTCCCTTGCCTCAACTCTATGCCAATCTCTGCCCTCCTTGGATTCTAATCGTGTTATCATCTCCTCCGGCATTTGTGATCTCATCTCATTCTGCAAACACAAATACCCAAGTACGTCATTAGATCATTTACTTACTTAATAAGTACTCTATTGATTACACATAATTAAGCAAAAATAATGAAGTTTGTGGAGTCTCTCTGGATCTTCCATTTACAATTTACAATTACATGAGTTGAAGCAAAACTATTGTTGTAACCTTTCGAGCAATTCTTCAACCATTGACACATACAGAAACAGACCCAGCTGAAAGGAAAAAAACACGATAGATTCAAGACTCAAAAGCATAGGATCTCTAACCTGTGAGTGATCACTGATCAGTTCTTGTCTCCAGTTTCTTTCATTGAGTTGTCTCTAATCGCTAGAAAAAACAAACATCTTCCATGGGGAAATTCAAGCTCGCCAACTCTACTGTTTTCTCTTTTCAAAGTGGAAAAACGGTCTATTTCCCCCCGAGAACTATCGTATCTGGCCAGATAAAGCCCGATCTTTGACCTCTGTCTATATACCCATGAAACGGAAGTTAAATGTTTATTTCCACACCAATTGAAAGTTCGAGAGCTTAATGTCCATGAATCCTAAGTTCGAGATTTAAAACCCCATAGCGCTGGGTTTAATTGGTTTATTGTATACCAAACCGATGCTTGAACCGATTAAACCTAATTAGAACCAATCTAAACCCAAATTACAACCTGTTCTTGGTTGAAAACAATCTCAAGATTTTCCGGAGTCGGCTTGTAACCGTAAACTCGTCGGAGCTAGATTCTTATGCGGTGGTTATGAAGCAACCAACAGGAAAATGAATGAAACGACTGAGTTTCGTTCTCCGCGTGACTCCGATGGACATGGGACTCACACAACTTCAATCTCCGCCGGCCGTTACGTTTTTCCGGCGTCAACTCTCGGCTATGCTCGCGGCGTCGCTGCTGGGATGGCTCCGAAAGCTAGACTCGCCGCTTACAAAGTCTGTTGGAACTCCGGTTGTTACGACTCCGATATCTTAGCTGCTTTTGACACCGCCGTAGCCGACGGTGTCGATGTCATCTCTCTCTCCGTTGGAGGCATCGTGGTTCCTTATTACCTCGATGCCATCGCCATTGGAGCTTTCGGAGCTATTGACAGAGGGATATTCGTCTCTGCTTCCGCCGGAAACGGAGGTCCCGCTTGTTTACGGTGGTAGTTTACTCGGCGGCGATGGTTACTCTTCGTCTCTGTGTCTTGAAGGCTCGTTGGATCCGAATTTGGTTAAGGGAAAAATTGTTCTTTGTGACAGAGGAATCAATTCTAGAGCAACCAAAGGTGAAATCGTACGGAAAAATGGAGGCTTGGGGATGATTATAGCGAATGGTGTGTTCGACGGCGAAGGTTTAGTCGATTTTTGGTTTTGATGTGTTCTTTGGGTAATGGGTCATAAACATGTTGTAATTTGGGTTTAGATTGGTTCTAGTTAGGTTTAATCGGTTAAAGCATCGGTTTGGTATACAATAAACCAATTAAACCCAGCGCTATGGGGTTTTAAATCTCGAACTTCGGATTCATGGACATTAAGCTCTCGAACTTTCAATTGGTGTGGAAATAAACATTTAACTTCCGTTTCATGGGTATATAGACAGAGGTCAAAGATCGGGCTTTATCTGGCCAGATACGATAGTTCTCGGGGGGAAATAGACCGTTTTTCCTTTCAAAGTATCATAAATTTGAACTTGGACTTTTTTGTTTTATGGGTTTGACTTTTAAATGCTGCTGCTGGGCTTCCGGAGGATACAAGAACGGCGTTAACTTCATGGCCTTTTAGTTTGGGTTACTTAATGGGCTTTACTCTTGTGTTTTACTTGGGCTCCAACCAACATCTACGACGGTTCATCTATAAAAAACTCAACTTTTTTCAACTAAATCACCGATTTATTTTCTCTAAGCATCTATATTCTTATATATCTACATGTTTTCATGGTTTACTTTTAAAAAAAAAGAGAATTTATAGTAAATAGCCATGGATTCAAAAAGAATTAAGAAAATAGCCATGGGTGAATAGTATTTGTCGGAAACCAAATGATAATTACTTTTGTATCCTTAGACATAGAGGAGACATACTATTTGAGAGAGTAATGATTACAGTTTTTTGAATTTTGAATATTTCCGAAGAGTATAGGCAAACATTATAATTGGAAATTAAAAATATATCTTGCTATTATACCCATTAAAAACGCTGGAAAACCCTAGCGCCATTTGAGGAAGAAGTTTTTTTGTGGCTCTCGTCAATCCTGCGAATCTGAATCCGTTTGATCTCCAATCAAGTGGTAGTCGACTCATCTGCAAAGTGGAGACCTGTGTTTTTGCTTTTCTCTCTCTGTCTTCGTCTTCTTCTTCCCATATATACTTGTCTAAGTATCCTACATTGGTTTGTTACCGATTTCCTCCAGATCTAAGTGTTGGTTTCTTTTAAGTTTTTCTTTACTAACCCTCAATTTTGTCATTTTTCTGTACATGAAAACTGTAAAGGTGAGATATGGGAATTTCCTTTAAGGGTTGTAGATGACGAATCCAAGCTTGTTGATGTGTCTACCACCGAAGCCTCCATAACCTCCTCTCTTACGGCAACCACCACCACCACCAGATCCGTCACCTCCATTTAATCATTCGTATCCACCATCGCCTCCTCTCTCACGGCAACCACCACCACCAGATCTGTAACACCACCGCCTCCTCCGTATTCACCACCACCAGATCTGTAATACCATCGCCTCCTCTGTATTCATCACCACTAGATCTGTAACACCACTGCTTTCTCCGTAACACCACCGCCGTTTCCTTTTTGTGTTTTCTTGTTTTTTTCAAAATTTCATGTGTTTTGGAAGTTGTTTTATCACTTGATATACCACGGTATTTTTACGTATACATGTATTTTTTTCCCTAAATCATTGTATTTTTCAAAGTTTCTTTTAAATGATACATGTTTTTTACTTATATTACAAGGATCTTTTTGTGTTTTCTTGTTTTTTTCCAAAATTTCATGTGTTTTGGAAGTTGCTTTGTCACTTGTCTCACGGCAACCACCACCACCAGATCTGTAACACCACCGCCTCCTCCGTATTCACCACCACCAGATCTGTAATACCATCGCCTCCTCTGTATTCATCACCACCAGATCTGTAACACCACTGCTTCCTCCGTAACACCACCGCCGTTTCCTTTTTGTGTTTTCTTGTTTTTTTTCAAAATTTCATGTGTTTTGGAAGTTGTTTTGTCACTTGATATACCACGGTACTTTTACGTATACATGTATTTTTTTTCCTAAAACATTGTATTTTTCAAAGTTTCTTTTAAATGATACATGTTTTTTACTTATATTACAAGGATCTTTCTCTCTCAGTTGTAACGATAACATGTACTTCTTTGAATAAAGTTTCTTTTACCTGCTCTTTACTAAAATTACAAGGATCTTTCTCTCTCAATTCTAACGATAGCATGTACTTCTTTGAATAATTCATGCTATTTTCATATTTGACATGTATGTTTTCCTAACACATTTGTGTTTTTCTAGTTAGACAATACTTTTTAAGATAATGTGTATTTTACTAATAATCCATGATTTTTACTAAAATCATACGCAAGTTACAGAGTCATGATTCATGTTTTTTCCTATAATCACATGCAAATTAGTACAATCACATGTAATCTATAAATAACACGGATGTCAAAGCAATAAACCTAGGTTCTAATGTAATAAAAATAAATAGCATGTCCTTAAATGCCCTATACAACATTTTCTGCTCTATGATAGCATAGTCTATGCTTATTTCAATGTTACATGCTTTTTATATATTGCGCCCAATCTAAATAGTGTTCTATGCAAATTCACTCAAGCGTTCATTATTCATATCCATATAAAATTGCATGTGTTTTTTTAAAATATTCCACATCAATGATTAGCTACTTAGGAAGCACAAGTTTTTTTAATATTCCACATTTGTAAATGGCATGTGTTTTATATACATAACGGCCTAATTATTACCTACTCATGTTTTTGTTCCCTACATCTAGACACCTATTGTCGGAAACAAGAGTTTCCGCCTCTCTTTCGAGGTTATTTTGGTTATTTCGCATCCGCTGTAAAAGCTATTTACTAATGTTTTCTGACGCATGGCTATTTACTTAATTTGTGTGTCAAATTTGGCTAGTTAGTAATATTACCCTTAAAAAAATGCTTAGAGTAAAAGTATTTAAGTCTAAAGTAACATTCTAAAAAAATGTGTATATGATAAAAATCTTTATTAGAACTCCTTTATTTCCAATTTTCGCTTAATACTTTTGTAATCTAAGAAATTTTCTGTTTACTAAATTTAGCAAGGAATATGAGGATTAGATTTGTTCTAACTCCTTCTTCGTAACTGTTGGATATGCATCTTTTAAGGACATTTTTTCCTTCTTTTCTTTCCTTTTTCAAAAAAGAAATAAAAATACATTATATATATATATATATATATATATATATATATATGTATAACAGCGGAACATTCCACCAAAACAAAAAGGAAGAGATCAATTAAGGAAAGACAAGAAAAATGGCCAAGATTGAAAAACTGCTTTTTCGCTTCATTACTTTTGTAATGATCTTCATGTTGATTATAACAGGTAATAAACGTAATGAAATATGAGTCTTAGATATGAATTCATTGTTTATTTATATTTGTATTTTCTATTTTTTCTCAAATAAATTAACAACTTTTACCATTTTAAGAAATGCTTTTTGATTAAACTATAAACAACAAAAAGGCGAACAACGTTTACACCTAAACTTGATACTTGGTATATATATGAGAATTTGCTTTTTAAAATTTTGTCATTGTTAAATGCAAGCAAAAATAAAATTGACTTACAACATCCAAAACCCAAATCAGTTGTGACTTGTGATTTTTTTTGTTTTGACAGAGTTGTGACTTGTGATTGAAATGAGCATCTTCTTCAATTATTCAAACCTGCATTTTAAGATTAAAATATGCAATTTGGCAAAAGGAATTCATTCATATTTACAATATTTCTGACTTGTTGATTACTACGATTTCAGGAATATCAAAAATGGAGGCTAGAAATCCAATAAATAATCGTTGTGGTGAAAGGATTCTAGCTAATCCGAAATTTTGTGAAAGACGCGGTAGATGTGAATCAATTTGTAGTCGAACAAGAAATTCTACGTATAAATTTGGAAGATGTATTGGACAAACAGTTGGGAAGGACACATACTATATTTGCCATTGCCGCAATTGCCCATGGCCATGAGCTCTTCAACCTCCACACTTCGGAAATTTTATGCTTCCACAAATTCTTGTTCGTTTGACTAATTAATAGGTGATTATTGATGAAGTTATCATTTCTTTTTTTGTTATTTATCATTTTAATAACTGTTGGCTGAAAGTCTTCTCAACGAAAAATTTTGTTTTCTACAAAGCTAAAGGAAACTGTACTTGTCTATAAAAAAATTCTCCGAATCTTCAATTTTTATAGTTTTACCGCTCATCTCTAAAAATATAAATTAATTATACGAATATATAATAATACGTAATATAATCTTTATGTGTGTCTTTGAAAATTTTTTCACGATCATATATATAAGATTTTTAAAATTTTAAAAGCATACTTGGATTCCCCGTTGCGAGAGTTTCGATTTGATATATTATTTATCAATATTTTACAAAATTAACATTAAAGAAAACGAGTTATATTGTGATCGTGTTAGAATATGAACACCTCGAAAACCTAGGATTTGTTTATAATCGAATGGGCTATACCAACTTTAGGCCCAATTCGTGTAGGATTTGTGTTTAAATTTAGTTCAAATTTTACTTTAAATCGGCGATTTTCAACGCCTAGGATACTAATCGGCCGATAAATCGGTCAAACGATTAGTCAATCCGATTAGGAGTAATTCGCGGTGGTATACCTCCGCCGAGCGCCTAGGCGGCCGATATTTTGAATAAGATCAATTATTATTATTTCTTTGATTTTGTCAGAAGTTGAAATTAATTTAAGCTAGAACAAAAAAAAACCACTATTCTTTCTTCCGGTAACAACACTACCGTTGGGCAGCTTAGCTGGTTAACCCCACAAACCAAACCCGGCTCGGATAAACCGGTTCTCTATTCAAACCGGAATTTTGATACCGGAATAACCATCGGCCAGCTTAGCTGGTTAACCCCACAAACCAAACCCGGTTCGGATAAACCGGTTCTCTATACAAAATTCCGGTTTGGTTCTCTGCTGTCTGTTATCTTAGCTAGATCTGTTTTTTGATTCTATGAGAGGGATCATCAGCAGAGGAAAGAGAAGAAAAATAAACTAATTGATTCTAACATAATTCAAAGCTAATTCAATAACTCAATGTGTTATTTATATAGAATTTGCCGAGTGACCTTGAGAGATTGAGTTTTTTACATAGATTACTTTTTGTTCGAAAACGAATCCTTGTCGAATTCTGGAAAAAGTCATTAACGACCTTTCATGGCCGACATGGACATTTGACAAACGGTATAAGTTGCATCATCTAGATGTTCCATGGAGGATGAACAAGTGTCATCACCGGGGGATTTAGGCCTATCTATATCAACTGTTTCACTTCCGAGCATAAAAACCACCGGCCACATCGTCGGTCTGTCTTGTGCAAGCTGTTGAACGCACAAGAGACCAATCTGTATGCACCTTAGAACTTGATCTGGTCGAAATTCTGTTGAATATGTAATGGCCGGATCGACGATCTCTAGCCCCTTTCCTTCGCTCCAGTTACTCCATATCTGTGTGTAAAAATACCAAAAGCTTTTTTAAGTGTTTAATTTATTTTTAGACACAAAGGTAGAATTTGATTGTTTTAAGCTTACGTAGCTTAGAAGAGATTCTCCGTCGTTCAGTGCAGGGAACCTATTGTTCCTCTTTCCACTGAGAATCTCAAGAAGCAAGACCCCAAAGCTGAAAACATCCGATTTTACAGAGTATATCTTGTCCCTCAAGTATTCCAGCGGCATGTAACCACTGCATAACGAAATATTTAACTCTTCACAGTTTAAGAAAATAATGAAGATACGGTAGTATATATAGTTCCTTACAAAGTTCCGGCAGCGGTTGTCGCAATAGCTTCTGTCTCATCCCTTGCCAGTGTCTTTGCCATCCCGAAGTCCGAGATCTTTGGGATCATGTCTTTACCAAGCAAGATATTGCTTGGTTTCAGGTCAAGGTGGATAATCTTGAATCGGGAATCTTGGTGAAGATATAAAAGTCCTCGAGCAATACCAATAATAATGTCAAATCTCTTTTGCCAGTTTAAAGAAGAGCTTCGGGTTGTGTCTGTGAAAGAATCAAACCAAGTCAAATGTACATATATAAGTAATGCATGTTAGCTCTTCAACTAGAGCTTCCAAAAAAAGATAGGCACTATACTAACCGAAAATGTATGAGTCCAGTCCTAGGTTTTCGAGGTGTTCATATACTAGGATCTTCTCGTTTTCGTCAGAGAAAAAACCGATAAGTCGGATAATGTTTATATGCTGAACTAGCCCGATGAGTCTCACCTCGTTGTCAAAGTTTTCAATCCCATTAGGTGTCATACTAATAAGCCTCTTGACAGCAATCTCTACCCCGTTAAGTAACCGGCCCTGTCAGTCACCACATATTTCGTTAATAACAGAATCTAGCCAATTTCAGAGGGCTTCTTATAAAGAGTTCATATATATTGTAGAAATAAAAGAAAACTCTAAAAAAAATCAGTGCATATCAAAGAGCCGTTAGGCTACTATGAAGGTTCTAGTGATTTCCTTAATAGTTGTATGTGTATATTTTGTAGAATCATTAGATTCCATCCATAGCTTGTAAAGAGTATTATATTATACCATTGAGAGATCAAATACATATATACCTTGTAAACGCTACCAAAACCACCTTCTCCAATCTTGTTGGAGTCAGAGAAGAAGTTGGTGGCTTGGGAAATGACTTCAAAATCCATGAGATGAGATTGCCAATCCTCGGTTATGCTGATGTCCATGGTTGGATTTTCACGTTGACACACTGATTTTCGTTAAGACATGAATGCAAAAACAAATCAAGAATAGTCTAACGAACAAGAGGAAAAAGAATATTATATATCAACAGAATAATTAATACCAATTGTTCTTTCCCTCATCTTTCTTGTTTTGTATATGAGAAGCACTATGAAGATGAGAAGCAATGTGCAAACTCCAACGATCAACCCGATGGTGGTTTCACTCACATTATTTCCTTCCACTAAACAAAATAATTGATAGAATACTAATCGTTATCAAAATATCTAGACAGACTTATAATGTTATTTGTAGAAGAAATAAGGGAAGGAATAACAAACCTAAATCCGCAGCCACCGGTAACTTTATATAAAAATCAAGACCCTTGCATGGTTTTGTAACTACGAATATCATGTAACTCATTTAACCACACCATGCAACCAGATCCACCATTTTGCGAGTCCATGTTTGCAAACGCCAAACAATTGCAATCTTTGAGGCATCTCTCTTTACAGTCCTCAACTCCCATTTTCGTGTCGATTTGCTCTCCAAAATCTGGAAGCTTCATATTTGTCATCCTCCAAAATTCTTTCTCAACGCAGCTTACTTGTGTCTTCTTCCTCTCACAACCTCTATAAGGTTTGTCACTTGGCTCAAACCCTTTGATACAGTTACAAATAGGGTTAAGGTTTATGTCGCAGAACATGTTTAAACCGCATGTGCCGTACCAATCACACTCGTCAACATGAGAAATCCAGTCGACGTGCCATTTGTCTCTCCAGACGAGCAGCTGGAGGACTCCATATTCGTCAATTCTCAACATTGTAGAGAAGGTTTTATTCGTAGTGGAAGGGAGTATTTTGTTCGGAAAGATACGGGTCATGGGAACTTGATGCGCATCATGAATAAAACCTTGTTGACCTATAATCTCGTATGTGTAGGCTCCACTGGACGGATCCTCTGAGCTTGCCCAGGATACTAAGTTTGCGTTAAGTATCATTCCAGGAAGTAAAGTGTCCGTGGGGGAATCAAAGCTTTGCCACAATACGCCAGTTGGGTCTTTTACCACGAAATTACCGTTATCGAGAAGCTCTGCCACCACCGAGGAATCCCTATTGATCAGGTTCTTCCTCCACAGAACAACGTTACCATCGAGGAGGTCGACGTTCGAATTTGAAATGTTTAGGATTCCGGTGGGACTGGAGAGAGGATGGTCTCTGTTAGCCACCCATACGGCTTTGCTGGGGAATTTTTTTATACCAAATTCCGAGATACCAACGATACTTTTCTGGAAACCTCGTTGGGGATCTCGAACAGCTTACCAGGAGACACGAGTGTCTCATTGTTCTCTGAAAACCTCAGAGATATGGATAACGACAAAGGAAGACTAGCAAGCAAAAGCAAAAGAAACAAGTGTTGGAGTCTCAACGCTGAACCTATGAATAACAAGTCCCTTGCCTCAACTCTATGCCAATCTCTGCCCTCCTTGGATTCTAATCGTGTTATCATCTCCTCCGGCATTTGTGATCTCATCTCATTCTGCAAACACAAATACCCAAGTACGTCATTAGATCATTTACTTACTTAATAAGTACTCTATTGATTACACATAATTAAGCAAAAATAATGAAGTTTGTGGAGTCTCTCTGGATCTTCCATTTACAATTTACAATTACATGAGTTGAAGCAAAACTATTGTTGTAACCTTTCGAGCAATTCTTCAACCATTGACACATACAGAAACAGACCCAGCTGAAAGGAAAAAAACACGATAGATTCAAGACTCAAAAGCATAGGATCTCTAACCTGTGAGTGATCACTGATCAGTTCTTGTCTCCAGTTTCTTTCATTGAGTTGTCTCTAATCGCTAGAAAAAACAAACATCTTCCATGGGGAAATTCAAGCTCGCCAACTCTACTGTTTTCTCTTTTCAAAGTGGAAAAACGGTCTATTTCCCCCCGAGAACTATCGTATCTGGCCAGATAAAGCCCGATCTTTGACCTCTGTCTATATACCCATGAAACGGAAGTTAAATGTTTATTTCCACACCAATTGAAAGTTCGAGAGCTTAATGTCCATGAATCCTAAGTTCGAGATTTAAAACCCCATAGCGCTGGGTTTAATTGGTTTATTGTATACCAAACCGATGCTTGAACCGATTAAACCTAATTAGAACCAATCTAAACCCAAATTACAACCTGTTCTTGGTTGAAAACAATCTCAAGATTTTCCGGAGTCGGCTTGTAACCGTAAACTCGTCGGAGCTAGATTCTTATGCGGTGGTTATGAAGCAACCAACAGGAAAATGAATGAAACGACTGAGTTTCGTTCTCCGCGTGACTCCGATGGACATGGGACTCACACAACTTCAATCTCCGCCGGCCGTTACGTTTTTCCGGCGTCAACTCTCGGCTATGCTCGCGGCGTCGCTGCTGGGATGGCTCCGAAAGCTAGACTCGCCGCTTACAAAGTCTGTTGGAACTCCGGTTGTTACGACTCCGATATCTTAGCTGCTTTTGACACCGCCGTAGCCGACGGTGTCGATGTCATCTCTCTCTCCGTTGGAGGCATCGTGGTTCCTTATTACCTCGATGCCATCGCCATTGGAGCTTTCGGAGCTATTGACAGAGGGATATTCGTCTCTGCTTCCGCCGGAAACGGAGGTCCCGCTTGTTTACGGTGGTAGTTTACTCGGCGGCGATGGTTACTCTTCGTCTCTGTGTCTTGAAGGCTCGTTGGATCCGAATTTGGTTAAGGGAAAAATTGTTCTTTGTGACAGAGGAATCAATTCTAGAGCAACCAAAGGTGAAATCGTACGGAAAAATGGAGGCTTGGGGATGATTATAGCGAATGGTGTGTTCGACGGCGAAGGTTTAGTCGATTTTTGGTTTTGATGTGTTCTTTGGGTAATGGGTCATAAACATGTTGTAATTTGGGTTTAGATTGGTTCTAGTTAGGTTTAATCGGTTAAAGCATCGGTTTGGTATACAATAAACCAATTAAACCCAGCGCTATGGGGTTTTAAATCTCGAACTTCGGATTCATGGACATTAAGCTCTCGAACTTTCAATTGGTGTGGAAATAAACATTTAACTTCCGTTTCATGGGTATATAGACAGAGGTCAAAGATCGGGCTTTATCTGGCCAGATACGATAGTTCTCGGGGGGAAATAGACCGTTTTTCCTTTCAAAGTATCATAAATTTGAACTTGGACTTTTTTGTTTTATGGGTTTGACTTTTAAATGCTGCTGCTGGGCTTCCGGAGGATACAAGAACGGCGTTAACTTCATGGCCTTTTAGTTTGGGTTACTTAATGGGCTTTACTCTTGTGTTTTACTTGGGCTCCAACCAACATCTACGACGGTTCATCTATAAAAAACTCAACTTTTTTCAACTAAATCACCGATTTATTTTCTCTAAGCATCTATATTCTTATATATCTACATGTTTTCATGGTTTACTTTTAAAAAAAAAGAGAATTTATAGTAAATAGCCATGGATTCAAAAAGAATTAAGAAAATAGCCATGGGTGAATAGTATTTGTCGGAAACCAAATGATAATTACTTTTGTATCCTTAGACATAGAGGAGACATACTATTTGAGAGAGTAATGATTACAGTTTTTTGAATTTTGAATATTTCCGAAGAGTATAGGCAAACATTATAATTGGAAATTAAAAATATATCTTGCTATTATACCCATTAAAAACGCTGGAAAACCCTAGCGCCATTTGAGGAAGAAGTTTTTTTGTGGCTCTCGTCAATCCTGCGAATCTGAATCCGTTTGATCTCCAATCAAGTGGTAGTCGACTCATCTGCAAAGTGGAGACCTGTGTTTTTGCTTTTCTCTCTCTGTCTTCGTCTTCTTCTTCCCATATATACTTGTCTAAGTATCCTACATTGGTTTGTTACCGATTTCCTCCAGATCTAAGTGTTGGTTTCTTTTAAGTTTTTCTTTACTAACCCTCAATTTTGTCATTTTTCTGTACATGAAAACTGTAAAGGTGAGATATGGGAATTTCCTTTAAGGGTTGTAGATGACGAATCCAAGCTTGTTGATGTGTCTACCACCGAAGCCTCCATAACCTCCTCTCTTACGGCAACCACCACCACCACCAGATCCGTCACCTCCATTTAATCATTCGTATCCACCATCGCCTCCTCTCTCACGGCAACCACCACCACCAGATCTGTAACACCACCGCCTCCTCCGTATTCACCACCACCAGATCTGTAATACCATCGCCTCCTCTGTATTCATCACCACTAGATCTGTAACACCACTGCTTTCTCCGTAACACCACCGCCGTTTCCTTTTTGTGTTTTCTTGTTTTTTTCAAAATTTCATGTGTTTTGGAAGTTGTTTTATCACTTGATATACCACGGTATTTTTACGTATACATGTATTTTTTTCCCTAAATCATTGTATTTTTCAAAGTTTCTTTTAAATGATACATGTTTTTTACTTATATTACAAGGATCTTTTTGTGTTTTCTTGTTTTTTTCCAAAATTTCATGTGTTTTGGAAGTTGCTTTGTCACTTGTCTCACGGCAACCACCACCACCAGATCTGTAACACCACCGCCTCCTCCGTATTCACCACCACCAGATCTGTAATACCATCGCCTCCTCTGTATTCATCACCACCAGATCTGTAACACCACTGCTTCCTCCGTAACACCACCGCCGTTTCCTTTTTGTGTTTTCTTGTTTTTTTTCAAAATTTCATGTGTTTTGGAAGTTGTTTTGTCACTTGATATACCACGGTACTTTTACGTATACATGTATTTTTTTTCCTAAAACATTGTATTTTTCAAAGTTTCTTTTAAATGATACATGTTTTTTACTTATATTACAAGGATCTTTCTCTCTCAGTTGTAACGATAACATGTACTTCTTTGAATAAAGTTTCTTTTACCTGCTCTTTACTAAAATTACAAGGATCTTTCTCTCTCAATTCTAACGATAGCATGTACTTCTTTGAATAATTCATGCTATTTTCATATTTGACATGTATGTTTTCCTAACACATTTGTGTTTTTCTAGTTAGACAATACTTTTTAAGATAATGTGTATTTTACTAATAATCCATGATTTTTACTAAAATCATACGCAAGTTACAGAGTCATGATTCATGTTTTTTCCTATAATCACATGCAAATTAGTACAATCACATGTAATCTATAAATAACACGGATGTCAAAGCAATAAACCTAGGTTCTAATGTAATAAAAATAAATAGCATGTCCTTAAATGCCCTATACAACATTTTCTGCTCTATGATAGCATAGTCTATGCTTATTTCAATGTTACATGCTTTTTATATATTGCGCCCAATCTAAATAGTGTTCTATGCAAATTCACTCAAGCGTTCATTATTCATATCCATATAAAATTGCATGTGTTTTTTTAAAATATTCCACATCAATGATTAGCTACTTAGGAAGCACAAGTTTTTTTAATATTCCACATTTGTAAATGGCATGTGTTTTATATACATAACGGCCTAATTATTACCTACTCATGTTTTTGTTCCCTACATCTAGACACCTATTGTCGGAAACAAGAGTTTCCGCCTCTCTTTCGAGGTTATTTTGGTTATTTCGCATCCGCTGTAAAAGCTATTTACTAATGTTTTCTGACGCATGGCTATTTACTTAATTTGTGTGTCAAATTTGGCTAGTTAGTAATATTACCCTTAAAAAAATGCTTAGAGTAAAAGTATTTAAGTCTAAAGTAACATTCTAAAAAAATGTGTATATGATAAAAATCTTTATTAGAACTCCTTTATTTCCAATTTTCGCTTAATACTTTTGTAATCTAAGAAATTTTCTGTTTACTAAATTTAGCAAGGAATATGAGGATTAGATTTGTTCTAACTCCTTCTTCGTAACTGTTGGATATGCATCTTTTAAGGACATTTTTTCCTTCTTTTCTTTCCTTTTTCAAAAAAGAAATAAAAATACATTATATATATATATATATATATATATATATATATATATATATATATATGTATAACAGCGGAACATTCCACCAAAACAAAAAGGAAGAGATCAATTAAGGAAAGACAAGAAAAATGGCCAAGATTGAAAAACTGCTTTTTCGCTTCATTACTTTTGTAATGATCTTCATGTTGATTATAACAGGTAATAAACGTAATGAAATATGAGTCTTAGATATGAATTCATTGTTTATTTATATTTGTATTTTCTATTTTTTCTCAAATAAATTAACAACTTTTACCATTTTAAGAAATGCTTTTTGATTAAACTATAAACAACAAAAAGGCGAACAACGTTTACACCTAAACTTGATACTTGGTATATATATGAGAATTTGCTTTTTAAAATTTTGTCATTGTTAAATGCAAGCAAAAATAAAATTGACTTACAACATCCAAAACCCAAATCAGTTGTGACTTGTGATTTTTTTTGTTTTGACAGAGTTGTGACTTGTGATTGAAATGAGCATCTTCTTCAATTATTCAAACCTGCATTTTAAGATTAAAATATGCAATTTGGCAAAAGGAATTCATTCATATTTACAATATTTCTGACTTGTTGATTACTACGATTTCAGGAATATCAAAAATGGAGGCTAGAAATCCAATAAATAATCGTTGTGGTGAAAGGATTCTAGCTAATCCGAAATTTTGTGAAAGACGCGGTAGATGTGAATCAATTTGTAGTCGAACAAGAAATTCTACGTATAAATTTGGAAGATGTATTGGACAAACAGTTGGGAAGGACACATACTATATTTGCCATTGCCGCAATTGCCCATGGCCATGAGCTCTTCAACCTCCACACTTCGGAAATTTTATGCTTCCACAAATTCTTGTTCGTTTGACTAATTAATAGGTGATTATTGATGAAGTTATCATTTCTTTTCTGTTATTCATCATTTTAATAACTGTTGACCAAAATTCTTCTCAACGACAAATTTTGTTTTCTACAAAAGTAAAGGAAACTGTACTTGTCTTCTATAAAAAATCCTCCCAATCTTCAATTTTTATAGTTTTACCGTTCATCTCTAAAAATGTAAATTAATTATACAAATTTATAATAATACGTAATATAATCTTTATGTGTATTTTTGAAAATTTTTCACGATTACATATACTGGATTTTAAAATTTTCAAAAGCATATTTGGATTCCTCTTTGCGAGAGTTTCGATTTGGTATATTATTTATCTATATGTTACAAAATTAACAGTAAGAAAAACAAGTTATATTGCGTACTATTTTTTACTTTACGGGATTACTTTCATATTTTGAGATGGAGAATAAATTTTAAAAATAGCGACTTTGATAATTTTTTTGCAGAAATCTTTTTTTAATGTTAATGAAAAATTTGTTACAATATAATATAAGATAATTCTTTTTATAATTTTAATGTGATTATTAGAGTTAATTTGGTAATTAACTAATGATGAATACAGACTTATTGAAGCAAATGACAAATCTACAAATTTTCATTGAGAAACTTGTATAAGGGATAAGGGTAGTAGAATAATTTGAGGTAGCGCGATATTTCTTTTAAACAATTTTCTACGAATATAACTATTCCTCCAGTTAAAGAATATGTCAATATTAAATGCGATGTATAATCATATAATGTTCTAAGATAATTGATTACATATACATAACAAAAATATATATCAATTATAATATATCGATGTGTACATATTAAAATAACATGATCCTAAACTATATAATCGAAAGAACTGAAACTAAATAGAATCAAAACGAAACCGACAGGAATATTCGAACATTCATAAAATATGGTGATTAAGGTACATCTAGTTAATTAGAGGTTGTCTTTAGAAAAAAAACACTGTTAATTAGAGGTTTAGTTAATTTGATAAAAAAAAAAAAGTTAATCAGAGGTTGTGTTTAGAAAAAAAATTGTAAACGTTAATACTTGTGCGAATTAAGAAATTTTCTAGTTACTAAAACTATCAAGGAATATGAGATCATCAGATTTGTTCCTTCTCCATCTTCATCACAGTTTAGCATTAATTATGAGTATTTATGAAGATGAAATTTCTTGTTACTTATATTGCTTTCTTTTCATCTTGTATTCTAACGATCAATACTAAAATTTCATCATCATAAATACTCATAATTAATTGTAAGCAAGATACAATGATTAAAGTCTATTCTCTTAACCATATGTGGTGGTAATCCAATTAGGAAATCCATTTAGGACATTCTTAAACCAAAGTAGATTAAGTAAAGCTTGTAAGAGTTTTCTTTCTTCTACTTCTTGTTGATGCTGAGGATCTTGTCTCTAAGAAGCCTCCTCATGATTTTACCAGAAAGAGATTTGGGGATTGAATCCACAAAATGGACGGCTCTGACCTTCTTGTAATGAGCCACATTTGCTGCAACAAAGTTGAGAATGTCTTCTTCCTTCTCCGTCGCTTTAGGATTTATCACCACGCAAGCCGCCGGAATCTCCCCGGCTTCCTCGTCCGGTAACCTTTTCATTTCATAATTTCTATGTTTTAATAACATCTAAGAATATTAGTTTCAAGAAATCAGTAGGGCAATATATATATATACTCACGGCACGACGGCAACGTCTTCAACGGATGGATGAGTGAGTAGAATAGCTTCAAGCTCGGCGGGAGCAACCTACCGGAAAATTACACCATAACTTTCAAAATCCGGCCAATTTGAAACAATGAAATATTATGTTTTACTTTGGTATAACATTTTACCTGAAAACCTTTGTATTTAATAAGTTCTTTGATACGATCAACGATGAAGATATCTCCATCGTCATCGATGTAACCTATATCCCCTGTGTGAAGCCAACCTTGTTCATCAATTGTCTTGTCAGTCTCTTCCTTGTTCATGAAGTAACCTTGCATTACACATTGGCTCCTCACACATAGCTCACCGGAAGTGTTCTTCGGGAGTGATCTACCGGTGTCAGGATCTATGAACTTCACCTCGAGATTCGGAAGTATGAAACCGACAGAGTTTCGTTTCGCGATTGCTTGTCCTTTCTCT
Organism: Arabidopsis suecica; assembly: GCA_019202805.1. Taxonomy (NCBI): domain Eukaryota; kingdom Viridiplantae; phylum Streptophyta; class Magnoliopsida; order Brassicales; family Brassicaceae; genus Arabidopsis; species Arabidopsis suecica. The sequence continues at coordinate 1,038,216 of CM032906.1, forward strand.
GGATCTCCGTGAGTTAACGTAATGCAACTATGCTCCGTTAATCCATAAGCCTAATACAAAAACAAGGTTTAATTCCATAGAACCAATCAAAACATCATTGAACATACAAGTCTTAGCCTTATAAAGTCTTTACCTCTTGGACTTGGACGTTAGGAAACTTGGCTTCGAAGGCAGTAAGAAGCTCAGGAGCTAAAGGAGCAGCAGCAGTCATAACAGACTGAAGTTTAAGCTTCGAAAGATCAAACTCATCAACTATCGGATTCTTAACAAGATTCAATATAATCGGCGGAACTATAGGCGCAAAGGAAACCTCATGCGCAATCAAAGCATTCAAGAAAATCCTTAGATCGTACCGACTCATAGCAACAACTTTGCCTTTATTCTTCATTGTAGCGCAACATATGCCAACGATACCGTAAATGTGAAAGAATGGGATCAAACCAAGCGTCACGATCTGACCGATCATTTCAGACCTGACACTGAAGAGAGTAGAGCAAAGATTGGCTATGAGATTGCGATGTGTGAGCATTACTCCTTTTTGTAATCCTGTTGTTCCTGAAGAAAAAGGAAGTGCACAAAGATCTGTCTGAAGAATCTCTTCATTGTCGGTATCTCCTGATTTGTCTCCTGCTTCTAGAAGATCTTTCCAGTTTACTGCTCCTTCGATCTTCTCTTCACCTAACACTATCACCGGTAAACCTAGTGTTTTCACCTGTCCAAAATAAGTAAATGTTTTAGGTATAGGGATGGATTTTAACCAAACCAAACCTAAACCAAACGAAACCATAGTCGAAAAAGTTAATTTACTGTTAAATTACCTTTTCATAGTTAGTAGCATCAGTGATGATTCCTCTAGCACCGGAAGCTTCAACTTGCTTCTTGATCTCGGAGACAAGAGCCGTCGGATTTGCACCGGAGAAGACTCCACCGGCAGACATAATGCCAAGGGCAATAATCCCATACTCAGCGACGTTTGGTAGAACCACAACCATTACTTGACCTTTCCTTAGTCCGAGAGAGGTCAACGCTTTGGCTAGCCTCTTTGTGTCCCTCACTACATCACCGTACGTCACCGCTTTTCCGGTCACCGCTTCTACAAACGCCACATTTTCTGTGTATTCTTCAACTCCTTGGAGCACAAATTCAGGCTTTTCCACATTGCCATTAGTAAATAAATATAATCAGTTTCAGATAAATCTTAACCTAAATTTTAGACCGAAACCAGAAAGAAAAAAAAAACTGTTTGTTGCTATATACCAGTGTAAGCTTGTCAGGAATGGGCACAGATGGATACAAACTGCGGAAAATGTATTCATTGTCTTCTTGCTTTTGACTCTCCATTTTTTAACGGATTGAATTTGATTTATGTGTTAGGAAAGGATGAATATAAATAGGAGAATAGTTTCTTGTTCATGTCATGTCATGTGTGTGTAAACCAATATTGGTAATATAAGAGGATGATAGTCTTTGACTCGCTTAGACATATTATAGGTAGAGTTTTGTTGAGTCATAGAAATGATGTGAAAATATCTGAATTTATTCTTTATGGAGTCCAAGGAAAAAACATCTTCAAAAGTATTAATGAGTTCTTTCTTAAACATTCTCTACTATTATAATATTACCGATTATAAATATGGCCTTGAATGGTAGTAGATTCTACACTAGTTTTTGGATTTTGTTTTTCAAAAACCCATTTTTTCTCCATTCAAGATTTTAAACAAAATAGATTCCCTAAAAAATAGGGAAACTAGTTTTTACATTTTCTTTACAATTCTTAGCAAAAACTAGAATCCACATAATTTGAGATTTAAAAAAAAAAACTCACGATTAGTTCACTTTTTCTTTTTTCTCTTTGTAATAAAAAAAATAAAACAACCAAAAACTAAAATCACCATTCAAGTTAAAAAAAAAAAAAAATCTATTCAAAAACTAAAAACCCAAAAATCAAAAACCAAAAACTACAATCTAAAAACCATTTAAAAACTAACAACCATTCATGGCCATAAAGTTTTCTGATACTACCTATAAAAGAAAATACAAATCTATATATAATAGCAATCTAATAAATACCATTTGCACATCTGAACGGTTGCGTCTTTTTATCGCAACTTTTCGTTAATGTTTTTATTAATTAAAATATATATTTTACGATTATGTTTTTTTATATAAATTGCATTCTGAATGTTTTTTACCGTTGCGTTTTTTATTGTAACTCTTCATAAACGGTTGAAACCGCTTATTCGAATCATTGCAATATTTAGTTTATTTTACGAACAATTGCAACCTTTGGTTTATATATTTAGTTTATTTCACGAACAATTGCAATTTTTGGTTTATTTTATAAATAGCTATAACATTTAATTATCTGCCGCCGCGTCTCTCGGTGTAACTTTTTATAAATTCTTATTTTAATTCTTAATTTTTAATTACTCAAATTTATTTAAATGAGATTGTAACTATTTAATTGAACTGTTTCAACATTTGGATTATTTGACAAATTATATTGCAACTTTTGGTTTTGTGTTACGAACGATTGTTATCTTTAGTATATTTGATGAACTATTGCAACATTTGGTATAATTGACGAACCGTTGCAGTTTTTGGAATATTTGATATCTACGGTTGCATTTCTCGGATAACTTCGTCATATTTTTAAAAAATATTTAAATACTAAAATATATTTAAATGAATTGTTGTTACCGTTTAATTTAACACAATAGCATTTGGTTTATTTGACGCTGAACGTTTTGGCTTATTTATCAAACCATTGTAATATTTGGTTTATTAGTTTATGCTTTTTGCACTTGGGAATAGTTTTTTAGTTACAAATTATTGTTTTCTAATATTAATATACTTAATAAATGCTTGTGAGGGTTTTTTTTATCATAATTTTTGAAAATATATATTGATTTGTTATTAAAAAAATTCAAAATTATTACAATTCATTATGATTTTTTTGTTGATATTGTTTAAATGATTTTTGAAATATATTCCCCCGCGACATCGCGGGGGTCCTGAGTCCTAGTACTAATACAAATTATTATTGCTAATGACATGTTCACACTTTGATGGTTTTAGTGTAAGGATCACATAAAAAGTTAAATTAAATTACAAAATATTTTTTAATATACTCACCTACATTTAAATAATTAGAATTAAAAATCAGAAATTACATTTAAACTGAGATACTTGTAATGATCATAAGTCATAACTTAAAAAAACTCATTGTGTCCACTTCAAGAATCGTAAACTTCTCTCTCAAGAAGATAAATACTGTATTAATACTAAAATTACACATACACATATTCTTAGAACTTGCGCAGCAAGAAATAGACATGTGTACAACACATCCTTAGAATATTAAAATCTTTATTCTATAGAATATGTTAAGTTTTACAATAACTTCACACAACAGACTTTTTCCACTCATTATCTCAGCAGAATTCATGGTATTTTCCCGGAAAATTACTCTTAATTCGAATTATTTTCCTGGAAAGTTACTCTTTTATTGATATAGATAGAGTCCAGATGAAGATGTTGAACATTATAATCAATGTCATGGAGATGATCTGGAGAACAATTGTTTCAACATTAATGCTCTTTTTCTTCTTGAGATTTTTCAACAATCCTCCAAATCCTCTTCTTATTTTCTTTTTCCTCTGTTTGATTCTTTTCCTGCTTATCATCGATCGTAATCGCTCTGTTTATGAAGAAACCGAAGATTTCTATGTTTTGTACACTTTTCAAGAAGACAGTATGCTTGATGTTGAAACCATAGACAAGAACAGAGAATGTTGTGATTTCACAAGATATTACTATGATGATTGTTTTAGCTATTATGATGGTTTTGATGAAGTTGATAATGATGGTTGTATATGGAACGATGATGAAGATTATAGCCAACGGAATCAAGATGGTGGTGATGATGGTATTGAAAACCATGATGATGATGATAATCATGCCTATGGTGATGATGTTGATGATGACACCTTGACGAGCAGGATTGAAGATTACATTGCAAATGTTTACAATGGATGGAGAGAAGAGAGACGAACAGAGAAACTGTTTGTCTGATCTTTTCAAAACTCTGTTTTTTTCTCTGTACATATGAAAAAATTGTTGTGGTGTGTACATAAATTTGCCATTTACGATTGATGGATCTACTATTCTATCGATAAATCAGTTGTAATATGTCAATCTGTAACATTTAATCAATACTAGAAAAGCAACATAAATACTTGATTCACCTCACAAATGCTTTGAAAGGAAGAGTGCTTACTCTACCACTCCTCTTCTGGTAAAACTTTACGAAACTCTAAATCAACAGAGTGTTCCTCAATTACTTGAGAAAGAGACTCCTGAAGCCGGTTTAGTGAAATTATAGTGCAACTGTTGTTATCTCCCTAACAAATGTCTTAGAGAACTAGAACCAGAGGAAACCACTACATATGTAAGAACCAAACCGTTGACAGGCTGTTTGGGAACAGAACCTTTTGCTGGACTGAAGAATCTTAGCAACTTGAGGTGGCTTCTGATGGAAAAATGCAGATCCTATATGCTGCAAGATATCAAAAGGTCCACATGATTCGCATCAAAATCTTTGTAACTGTCCCACAACAAATCTCTGTCGTTCTTACTTATGACCAATCACAAATTGTTTCCGTGATAAATTTTGCCTCACGGAAGCGACCAAACATAACTCCAGATCCGAAACTGATGGTAGTCGCTTAGATTTCCATTTGCGCCATGGGATCAAAACCATTTTCTTAATACACGAAACAAAGATAAAAGTTTCCAAATTTGATTAACACCTTTGAGAATGTTTCGTTTGTAAGATATAAACAATAATGGATACAGAAGAAAGAAAAAAATTCACAACCCCAAAACGTCCACCAAAACTCTAATGCTGGTTAACAGAACGCTAATCAAACATATTCATGAACATAAGAACTGCATAGAGAAGTAATAACTAGTTAAAAAGGGCTTATTAACCTCAAAGACGTCTTTAAGAGAGCATGTCCAGAAAGCTTTTGTCCAATCTCCCATCATGCAACATATTAGCGACCAAGCCAATCGCTGAAGCATCTCCAGCAAACCCGCAACTCCTCATTTCTTTGATGAGTTCTGCCGATGCCGCTTTGTCACCATCTCTAAGGCATGCCCTGATCAGTGAATTATATGTACCGCTATCTGGAGGAGGCCCATCTTGTTTCATTTTTTTGAGCAAGGCATAAGCTTTCTGGTTTAAACCTTTCCTACACAAGCCTGAGATCATTGTGTTGTAGGTTATAACATCAGGCTTCACTCCTTTAAGGGTGAGGCTACAAAATAGACCCCAACCATCTTCCACCTTCCCATCCTTACACATCCCTTCAATCATAATATTATATGTGAATATGTCAAGTTCCATTTCACTCTTCTGCAAACACTCGAATACCACCAATGCTTTCTCTAACCTCCCGTTATTACAAAGCCCATCTAACAAAATATTATAAGTCCAAAGATCAGGAGAGACACCAAAAGAATCCATTTGACTAAAAGTTTCTTGAGCCATATCACAATCTCCAGCTTGAAATAACCCTTGGATAAGAGTGTTGTAAGTGACTGTGTCGCCAACCAATCCTCTTTGAGACATCTCGCGGAAGAGTTCCATACCATCTTCTACCTTCTTAGACTTGCAAAATCCCTTTATAAGAGTACTATAAGTCACTACATCTGGGAAACAGTCCTTGCTAACCATCAAAGAAAACATCTGCTTGGCCTCGTCTAGGCGATGACGCATACAAAACCCATTGATCAAAGAATTGTAGGTGAAAATATCAGGATCTAATGACCTTCGGATCATCTCCTCATATAATTTGTCCGCCTCTACAAACTTGCCTTCTTTCACAAACGCATCGATCAATGTGTTGAAAGTGATTGAATTAGGGTTGATTTTCCTCTCAATCATATCACTAAGTAAGCAAGACGCATCCCTCCATCGCCCATAATTACAAAGACAACTTATGAGGGAGTTGTAGGTAACAACAGTTGGTCTAATTCCTTTGTTCTCCATCTCATTGAATAGGTTGAGTGCATCATTCACATGTTTGTATTTGCAAAGGCCATCAATGACTGTGCTGTAGATCACAACATCAGCTTCTATTTTCCCGTTCTCCATTTTCCTGAGCAGATTAAAAGCCAAATCAGTATCACCTCTCTTACATAATCCATTTACAACCACAGCATAAGTAACTAAACTTGGTTGACAGCCTTTCACTGCCATCCGATCAACTAGCGCCACTGCTTCTGAAGCTTTGTTGTGGAGAAAAAGTCCATGGATTAGAGTTGTAAAGGTCACTGTATTGGGTTTATATCCCATTTCCACCATTTGATCAACCAAAGCTACGGCATCAGAAATACTCTTACTATGACAGAATCCATTGAGTATCGAGTTAAGCGTAACAATGTTGGGCACATAACCGAGTTTCATCATCTTGCCAAGAACAGCTAAAGCAAGAGAGAGTTGAGAGCGTCGGCAGAAACAGTTTATGAAAATATTGTATGAGTAGAGATCATATGAAATCCCCAGATTTTGCATCCGCTCGCCGAGAGAGATGACAACATCGAACTTCTTCATCTTAGCAATTGCACTCAACAATTTATTGAAATCAACAATGGAAGGTAAAGGACGAGAATTGACCATGTCACCGAACAAAGCAATAGCATCATCTAACTTCAAATCATGTAAACTATTTCTACTCAATTTCTCTCTGTAAACAACAGAAAAAGCTCGTACCCATAAACTGCAATGGCTAAACGAAGAAGGAGCATTTCCAGGTTTACCTCTCTCGAGAAGACTCCGATAAAGAAATCTCTTCGCTGTAGATGCAATGGCAAATGACCTCATCATCTTCTCCATTTGGATTCTTCTCAATCACACTGACTCGGAATCTCTGTCAAAACCCTAAACGAGCTACTCTGAGACTGTGAGAGAGAGACGCAGATATAGGGCTGGGCATAAAACCCGAAATCCGAAAACCGATCCGAAACCGATCCGAAAAATCCGGAACCGAATCCGAACCGAATTGTCACAAAACCCGAACGGATAATGAATTCTCCTATCCGAATTATCCGAACCGAATCCGATCCGAACCGAAAACCGAAAGGATATCCGAAAACCGGAAATAAAATTATATATCCAAAAATATTAGTTATATTTAGTTGTAATTTTATAGCAAATAACAAAAATATCCTAAATAACCTTAGATTTCGGAAAAAATTTAAATATATTTGTTAAAATTACACATATTTTTGCAAAATTTGATCAAAGTTTAGTAAGATTAAACCAATTTTTATTTAAATTGAATAATTTTTTAGTTTTTTCCCCCGAAAACCGATCCGAATCCGACACTTATCCGAACCGAAACCGAACCGATGACTCATAAAATCCGAACGGATAATAAAATCTCTTACCCAAATTATCCGAATCCGAATATATCCGAACCGAAACCGAACCGAAAAGTCATAAAATCCGAACGGATAATAAATTCTCATATCCGAATTATCCGAATCCGAATATATCCGATCCGAATCCGATCCGAAATCCGAATGCCCAGGCCTATAGACCGAGTGAGGGAGAGAGTGAGTGCTGAAACCGGTTTAGTAATTATTTTATTTAGAGATTATCGGTCTGCGTTTTTAAACCGGAACAAAAACAAATTAAGGAAGTTGTCTATAAAAGGCAAATCTGAAAGGTGACTGTAAATTTGTCAAGAGTAAAAGAACAAAAAGATTTTAGATTCAATGGACGCAAAAGCACTGAGACTCTGAAACCATTGACCCGCAAAATCCATTTTGATCTCACTATTAAGATCCAAAATCCATTTTGTACCCTATAAAATGGGAACTTTTAGCATGGAATAAAGAATGAAAGTTTAGCAGCAGTGAGGCCTTCGTTACCTCGAAATAACGGCGTAGGAGATAGGCCAGTCTCCCGAAGAAGTGGGAATTTACCATTCTTAATACAGGTTCTAGTAATGAGCCGTTTTTTTAACAGAATTCCACAATTATTTCGATCTCTCAAATTGTAACCAAAATTCAATATGAGTTAAATAGCTTTGCAGTTCACAAGAACATCACCAAAAACTTCATTTTTCCCACAAATAAGCTCCATTTGACATTACAATGCCACATATGAGGGGAGGGAGCTTTGGGAAGAAGAAGGAAGATGAGAAACAAAACCAAAGTCTCCCTCGAGCCCGAGACATCATTCGAAATCTAAAATCTGCTTGAAGAATGCTCTTATCAACTCTTGTTTGCAACCTAATCGGGAAATAACAAAGATCAGTATCAGTCATATTCATGAAGCTTATACACAACTAACCAAAATGTACACATGAGAACATGCGTTCAGAAGTAATCAACAGAAAAGCAACATAAAAAGTTAATTCAAAGGGCACATGGTTCCTCAACAACTCTCTCAAGGATAAACTGTTTAAGAAAGCATTTCCAAAAAACTTTTGTCCAATCTCCCATCATTCAACATATTAGTGACCAAGCCAATGGTTGAAGCATCTCCAGCAAATCCGCAACTCCTCATTTCTTTGATGAGTTTCGCTGATCTAGCTTTGTCACCATCTCTAAGTTGTGCCCTGATCAACGTATTATAGCTACCGCTATCTGGAAGAGGCCCATCTTCTTTCATTTCTCTAAACAAGGCATCTGCTTTCTCCTTTAATCTTTTCCTACACAAGCCTGAGATCATTGTATTGTAGGCTATAACATCAGGCTTCACTCCTTTAAGGCTGAGGCTACAAAACAGATCCCACCCATCTTCCACCTTCCCAGCCTTGCACATCCCTTCAATCATGATACTATATGTGAATATATTAAGTTCCATTTTACTCTTTTGCATATACCCGAATACCACCAATGCTTTCTCTAGCTTCCCATTATTACAGAGTCCTTCTAACAGAAAGTTGTATGTCATGAGATTGGGAGGCACACCATCAGAAACCATCTCTTTGAATAGTTCTTGAGCCATATCACAATCTCCAGCTTGAAATAACCCCTGGATAAGAGTGTTGTAAGTGACGGTATCGCCAACCAATCCTTTTTGAGACATCTCCCGGAAGAGCTCCATACCTTCATCTACCCGTTTACACTTGCAAAAGCCCTTTATAAGCGTACTATAAGTCACTACATCTGGAAAACAATCCTTGCTAACCATGAACTCAAACATCTGCTTGGCCTCGTCCAGACGATGGTGCATACAAAACCCGTTGATCAATGAATTGTACGTGACAATATCAGGAGCTATCGACCTTCTGATCATCTCATCGAACAATTTCTTAGCCTCTAAAAGCTTCCCCTCCTTTGCAAACGCATCGATCAATGCGCTGAAAGTGACTGCATTAGGGTTGATTTTCTTCTCAATCATATCACTCAGGAGTCGAGAGGCATCACTCCATCTTCCGTAATTACAGAGGGAACTTATAAGGGAGTTGTAGGTAACAACATCAGGTCTAATTCCTTTGTTCTTCAATTCGTTGAATAGGTTGAGAGCATCATCCATATGTTTGTATTTGCAAAGACCATCAATGATTGTGTTGTAGATGACAAGATCAGCCTCTATTTTTCTTTCTTCCATCTTTTTGAGAATACTTACAGCCAAATCGATATCACCTCTCTTACATAATCCATTTACTACCACTCCATAAGTAAACATATCTGGTTGACACTCTTTGGCAACCATTCGGTCAACTAAAGCCACAGCTTCTGAAGCTTTGTTGTGAAGAAAAAGACCATGAATCAAAGTTGTAAATGTGACGGTATTAGGTTGACATCCCATTTCGACCATTTGATCAACCAAAGCTACAGCCTCCGAAATCCTCTTACCGTCTATGTTGCACGGGGACGGGGATTTTCAGCCGTCTCACGTCCCAGTTTCGTTTCGGGGACGAGTACTTGCTGGGGACAGCCTAAAAACGTTTCCCACACGTTTCAGAGATGTTAGGGACTGTTAATTGCAGAGAACAATTCTGGAAACTGACTTAATTCATTGAAGAAAGACAATGGCTTATAAGCCTTACAGGAAACAGATCGTGCAACACAACATGAACAACTACTCCTAAGAAAGAGGAAACGTGGCCTAAGTGTGATAACCACAAAGGACTGAAACAGAAATAACAGGTTCCTAAATAATAGAACAACAGACTTAACATACGCCAGCAAAAAATGGAAACGTGATGGAACAGATATAGGGACGTTTCCGACACGTTTTGGGAATAAATTAAGTGTCCCTAATTTTAAATAAGCAATTTTATCAATTTTCCTAAAGAAAACTCAATCATAAAAGGAATTAAAAACATGTTCTAGGGTTTTTTAATTAAAAGAGTCATTAGATTTAGCACGACTTCTGCCGTTCTCAACTTCTCTTCACCAAGTTCACAATCACAATCTTCTCTTCACCAAGTTCACAATTACAATCTTCTCTTCACGACACTACGTCTACGTGAAACGACCTTTTGACCAGAGATGGATTTGATTCAATGGAAGATGCGGGGGTCTTGGAGTTTTCGAACCTTTCACTAGATGATCCGGATTTTGAAAATCAATTCCTCAACATTTAGCTTTTTTTTTTTTATGTTATTTAAGATATTAAATCAAATTGTTTTTGTACTTTGAGACTTATATTTATAATTTAAGGGTATTTCTTTATATGTTTTTATATATATAAGTAATATATATATATATATATATATACATACATATTGAAGTACCCATGCCGTCCCCGTAGCTATGAATTTTTATTTTGCCGTTTTCCGTCCCCGTTTCCGTCCCCGTTTCTTGTTCCCGTACCCGTTTCAGTGCAACATAGCTTACCGTGGCAGTACCCATTGAGCAGCGAAGAAAGCGTAACAATATTGGGCTCATACCCGAGTTTCATCATCTTGCCAAGAATAGCTAAAGCAAGAGAGATTTGAGAGCGTCGGCAAAAGCAGTTAATCAAAATATTGTATGAATAGAGATCATATGAAATCCCCAGATTTTGCATCCGCTCGCCGAGAGAGATGACAACATCGAACTTCTTCATCTTAGCAATTGCACTCAACAGTTTACTGAACTCAATAATCGAAGGAAAGGGACGAGACTTGACCATATCATTGAACAGAGCAACAACATCATCTAGCTTCAAACCGATTAACGCATTTCTACTCAATTTCTGTCTGTAATCATAACTACTCTTACCAGAGAGAGCTCGTCTCCAGCAACAGACACATTTCTCGAAATGACTCCGACGAAGAAATCTCTTCGCTATCATCGATTCTATCGCAAACCTCATTTTTCTCGAATTGTCTTCTCAGGTGATTTAGGTTTACATAACTTTATCACTTCAGATGCCAAAAGTCTCAAAATTTAATCAGATCCGAACCAAATGATCTCATTCTGCAAACTTACCCCATGTTCTCTCATTCGAAGAAATCCTTTACAATCTCAAACTATTTAAAGATCCACATTTACACAAAGCTTTTGTCCAATTTCCCATCATGTAACATATCAGTGGCCAAGCCAATGGATGAAGCTTCTCCAGCAAACTCGCAACTCTTCATTTCTTTAATGAGTTCAGCTGATGCGGCTTTATCACCATCTCTAAGGCATGCCCTGATTAGTGTATAATATGTTCCGCTATCTGGAGGAGGCCCATCTTGTTTCATTTTTTTGAGCAAGGCATAAGCTTCCTGGTTTAAACCGTTCCTACACAAGCCTGAGATCATTGTGTTGTAGGTTATAACATCAGGCTTCACTCCTTTAAGGCTGAGGCTACAAAATAGACGCCAACCATCTTCCACCTTCCCATCCTTGCACATCCCTTCAATCATAATATTATATGTGAATATATCAAGTTCCATTTCACTCTTCTGCAAACACTCGAATACCACCAATGCTTTCTCTAGCCTCCCGTTATTACAGAGCCCATCTAACAAAATGTTATAAGCCCAAAGATCAGGAGAGACACCACAAGATTCCATTTGACTAAAAGTTTCTTGAGCCATATCACAATCTCCAGCTTGAAATAACCCTTGGATAAGAGTGTTGTAAGTGACTATGTCTCCAACCAATCCTCTTTGAGACATCTCCCAGAAGAGTTTTAGACCTTCGTCTACTCTGTTAGCCTTACAAAAACCATTTATAAGTGTATTAAAAGTTACTACGTTTGGGAAACAGTCCTTTCGAATCATCAACTCAAACATCTGCTTGGCCTCTTCTAACCGATCATGCATGCAAAGTCCGTTAATCAGTGAATTGTGAGTGAAAATATCAGGATCTATAGACCTTTCGATCATCTCCTCGTACAATTTCTCAGCCTCTATAAGCTTCCCCTCCTTCACAAACGCATCGATCAGTGCGTTGAAAGTTACTACATTTGGGTTGACTTTCTTCTCAATCATATCACTACGTAGTCGAGAGGCATCACTCCATCTTCCGTAATTACAAAGACAACTAATTAAGGAGTTGTAGGTAACAACGTTTGGTCTAATGCCTTTGTTCTCCATTTCATTGAATAGGTCAACAGCATCATCGACATGTCTGTATTTGCAGAGACCATCGATAATTGTGTTGTAGATTACAACATTCGCCTCTAATTTCCCAGCTTCAATCTTTTTGAGCAGATTAAAAGCCAAATCAATATCACCTCTCTTACATAATCCATTTACAACTACAGCATAAGTAACTAAGCTTGGTTGACAACCTTTTACAACCATTTGACCAACTAAAGCCACCGCTTCTGAAACTTTATTGTGGAGTAAAAGCCCATGAATCAAAGTTGTAAATGTAACGGTATTAGGTTTGTACCCCATTTTCACCATTTGATCAACCAAAGCTACAGCCTCGGAAATCCTCTTACCGTGACAGAAACCATTGAGCAGCGAAGAAAGCGTAACAATGCTGGGCTCATAACCGAGTTTCATCATCTTCCCAAGAACAGCTAAAGCAAGAGAGAGCTGAGACCGTCGGCAAAAACAGTTAATCAAAATATTGTATGTGTAAAGATTATGTGCAATTCCTAACATTTGCATCTGTTCGGCCAGAGAGATAACGACATTAAACTTCTTCATCTTTGCAATGGCACTCAACAATTTACTGAACTCAACAATGGAAGGTACGGGACGAGACTTGACCATGTCACCGAACAAATCAACTGCATCATCTAATTTCATATCATAACTGTGACCAGAAAAAGATCGTCTCCAGCAACGGAAACCGCAAAGAGGAGGTTTACCTTTCACCAAATTATGTCGATGGAGAAATCTCCTGCACGTAATCGTAACAGATCTCATCATCCTCTTGATTGCTTCGAAAATGGCTTCCCAGGATTCTCTTGGGAGTGAGTGAAGAGATCAATTAGCAAAATCCAATCAACCCTATAATTTGATAACAGTCGGTCGGTTTAGTGTCGATTCGGTTACAGCTGGTTTTCTTAAACCGGTCATTGCTTTTTTTTCGTTTTTAGTCGTCTCTAAGCCGAATTCTTCTTTTGATAATTAAGTCTCTGAATTCGAATTTATCAACATTGAGTCTGATTTTGTAATTAATAATAACTTTATTTTGAACTTTATTTAGCAACAGTCATATTCTGCGAAATTTCCAATTGAACCACTCCGGTCTAAATAAACCGTACAATGGATGAAGAAGTCCTTGGTTAGTAGTGACTATTAACTTTTAGAGTCACCATTAGGCAAAAAATGCAGCGTTTTAATTACCACAACCTCATATTTCAAGCAATTTGTAACCCTAAATGATAATGATGATACAAAGGCTAATAATCTAGAGCATAAATATTCAGTGTCTCCATTGGATTTTAGAATAGTGTAACCTCATAAACCTTTATATATGACATATAGGAGCCTGGCCAAACCAGACAGCTCTGTCTCATTCTTCTCCAACCAATCTCTACTTTAAGAGTAATGTTTGCTTCCACCAGATCTTCATTGGAGAGCTCCTCAATTCAAGCTGAGCAGGAAGCTCATCCATGCATGTTGCTTCTTTGCACAGAATTCTCCAGCAATGTCTGAGTGTCTTTCAACAAAAAAAAAATCTATCTACCTGCGAGTGAAAAACACAGATGTGCAAAGAGACCAATCTTTAGAGATATGGAAACAGACGAAGAAATGATCTCTCCCCTCTTGTAAAGTAACTACAAGGTTGCTCCATTCGTAAGTTTCTTACATGTGAAAGAAGAACTTAAAAAACCCATTACATTGAAGTCATTTGTTGCTGAATAAATCATTAGATTTCGCACCATCATGTTTGCCGAAGCCTTTACATATTCCTCGGATTCCATGTACTGTGCCATTAACCTACAGATGGAACAAAGGAAAAAAAAATACACTAATTCAACAAAAACTCTACAGAAAACACAACTGAGAAAGAAAAAACCAAACCAAGTTATTTTATATGAACCCAAAGGAACTAGAAATCTGTCTGAACAATCTCATTCAAATTAAGAATTACAAAAATACGTTCCGTTAACAACAACCAAATCAACTCTGAGATCTTCTTGAAAGGAAGATCTTCTTCTGATGCTCACCATTGATTGATGTTGTGTTAAAATACGCAAAACAGCAACCAAATATTCACACATGTAACATAAGGACTGTGTTGTTTTAAGAAAGCATGTCCAAAAAGCTTTTGTCCAATCTCCCATCATGCAACATATTAGTCACCAAACTTATTGTTGAAGCATCTCCAGAAAACCCACAAGTCCTCATTTCTTTGACGAGTACAGCCGATGCAGCTCTGTCACAATCTCTAAGCCACGCTCTGATTAGCGTATTATAGGTACCGCTATTTGGGAGAGGCCCATCTTCTTTCATTTTTCTGAACAGGTCATCTGCTTTCTCCTTCAATCTTTTCCTACACAAGCCTGAGATCATTGTATTGTAGGTTACAACATTAGGCTTCACTCCTTTAAGGCTGAGGCTACAAAATAGATCCCACCCATCTTCCACCATCCAAGCCTTACACATCCCTTCAATCATAATATTGTATGTGAATATATCAAGTTCAATTTCAGCCTTCTGCATACGCTCGAATACCACCAATGCTTTTTCTAGCTTCCCGTTATTACAAAGTCCATCTAACAAAATGTTGTAGGTCCAAAGATTGGGGTAGACACCAAAAGATTCCATCTCTTTGAATAGTTTTTGGGCCATATCACAATCTCCAGCTTGAAATAACCCTTGTATAAGAGTGTTGTAAGTGACTGTATCGCCAACCAATCCTTTTTGAGACATCTCGCGGAAGAGTTCCATACCTTCCTCTACTCTCTTAGCCTTACAAAATCCCTTTATAAGCGTATTATAAGTCACTACATTTGGGAAACAGCCCTTGCTAACCATAAACTCAAACATCTGCTTGGCCTCGTCTAGACGATCGTGCATACAAAACCCGTTGATCAATGAATTGTAAGTGACAATACTAGGAGCTATCGACCTTCTGATCATCTCCTTGTACAATTTCTCAGCCTCTAAAAGCTTTCCCTCCTTCACAAACGCATCGATCAATGCGCTGAAGGTGACAACATTGGGGTTGATTTTCTTCTCAATCATATCACTCAGTAGTCGAGAGGCATCACTCCATCTTCCGTAATTACAAAGGCAGCTTATGAGGGAGTTATAGGTAAAAATATCTGGTCTAATTCCTTTGTTCTCCATTTCATTGAATAGGTCGCGTGCATCATTCATATGTTTGTATTTGCAAAGACCATCGATAATTGTGTTGTAGATTACAACATTTGGCTCTATTTTCCCTTTCTCCATCTTTTTGAGAATACTTAAAGCCAAATCAGTATCACCTCTTTTACAGATTCCATTAACAACTGCACCGTATGTAACCAAATCTGGTTGGCACCCTTTCGCAACCATCCGATCAACTAAAGCCACAGCTTCGGAAGCTTTGTTGTGGAGAAATAGTCCATGGATTAGAGTTGTAAATGTCACTGTATTGGGTTTATATCCCATTTCCACCATTTGATCAACCAAAGCTACAGCATCAGAAATCCTCTTACTATGACAGAATCCATGGAGTATCGAGTTAAGCGTGACAATGCTGGGCTCATAGCCGAGTTTCATCATCTTCCCAAGAACAGCTAAAGCAAGAGAGAGTTGAGAGCGTCGACAGAAACAGTTGATCAAAATATTGTATGAGTAGAGATCATATGAAATCCCCAGATTTTGCATCCGCTCGCCGAGAGAGATGACAACATCAAACTTCTTCATCTTAGCAATTGCACTCAACAATTTACTGAAATCAACAATGGAAGGTAAAGGACGAGACTTTACCATTTCACCGAACAAATCAACAGCATCGTCTAACCTAATATCACTCAGCCCATTTCTGAGTATCTCTCTGTAATCATAACTACTCTTACCAGCAAAAGCTCTTCTCTGGCAAAGGGAAAAAGAGGGAGGAAAAGTTGCAGCATTACCTCTCACCACAAGACTCCGATGAACAAATCTCTTCCCTGTAGATGATATCTTTGCAAGCATTATCTCGATTTGGCTTCCCAATTTCTCTGTAAAATTCAACAAAACCCTAAACGAACCACTGAGACTGTGAAAGAATCTCGAGCTCTGCAAATATGGAAGATGGAGAGAGGAGAAGAAGCGTAAGAGGACTTGGGGATTTTTTTTTATTAACGGAGCAGATGTGGTTCGTGAAGAGCTTACGTGTCCGGTTTATTTAATTAACCAAAACTGTTATCCAACCCAAATTAAATTAAAATTGGTTTACTCGACAATTTTCAATCGTCACTACTAGTAGCCGCTGCTGTGCTTATCAGATTAGGGAACCGGAATAAAGTTTAGGTTGGTTTAACAAAATGTTAGATCCGGTTAAGCTTATAAGTGTGTTTTTTTTTTTTTTTTTTGCTCAACTTCAACTATTCATTATTCAAAGGATTACATCCACATTCTTTTTTTTTTTTTGAATCTAAGAATACAAATTTTGATAAAAGTAGGACTCGAACTTGGCACACGGAAGAAGACAGTTAGTGCATTTACCACTAGACCACCGACATTTATCTATTACATCCACATTCAAGGTACATGACATTAACCTCTATAGAATTGGACCAAATACAATGGTTCGATCTAATATCACCCTGAAACACTATCGGATCCAACGCTACCTGATCGAGAAACCATTGCATTTTTTAACCACAGTGAGATAGATAATACTCCACAACTCAGAGTATAATCATCTCTTAAACTACCTAAATTGACCCTAAATGACACGAGAACAACTACTAACACGGATAAGACCAAAACCTAATCTGAAGTACAAAGTAAATCCAAACTATTAGTCCCTAATGATCGGAGTGTAGAACGTGTCCCAATAGCATCGCCGCCCGGAGACGCATCATCAGCAAGGCTCAGTATCCCCGGCTTTCATTGTTCCGGTCTTGACCCAAAAACGGACAATACATCCGACTGACCCGACCAAGAGTGCGACGCAAAATCAGCATGACCAGAGATTTCTCCGAGCTAACCAATCAATAGCCAGGATACTAATCGCCTAAATATAAGACAGTGGAGCACGGATTAGCATAACCTCACCTCACGGTGCATTACCGGAATGGTCTCATCGCAAATGCCTTGTTGCCTCATACCGTCGCCGGACTGAAACAGACATTGAGGAGGCTCACTAGATCTCCGGTTTTAAGGATAATCTCAAATCTCGGCCACCGGCGACCACATAAACTTTCCAACACCCGGAAGACTCTAACTCCGACTCAGCCATTGTTCACCGGTCAGCTAGGATCTCCAAAGAGAGGACAGAGGGAACGGGAAGCCGCTCGGAGCAGCTCCGACCCACCACCAGACTTCCGGAGAAGGAATCGAGCCGAGATCTCTCTCCTGTAGCTACAGCCTCCGCATCATCTCGCCATTACAAGTGAGCTACTCCTCAGCATACCGGAGAAACAGCAAGCGAGTCGTCCAACTACTACACAGAAAGACAAGAAACAAAAAAAGAAGAAGGCAGGGCCCTCTCACACCGCCGGCGAAACGCCCCTAGCGGCGGAGAGGCAGCGAAACTCAGGCGAAAGGAATCTGGGGGGCGGCGGCTGGAGTAGATCTAGGGTTTTCTCTCTTTTTTGGTCAGTCCGATTTTTCGTGCTTACGGCCCACAGTTTCCTTTTAGATATAGTTTATAAGTGTGTTAGAAAAAGAAAAGAAATCAGAAAATTTTAACGGACAAAATAATGAAACTTTTGATTTTTGACATTTTCCATTTTTTTTCTAGGGTGAATTAAATCAATAACAATTTCTGATAACAATTTCTGACATTTTGTTTTTTTTTCTATTTCATTCGTGGATAATTTCTCTTTTTTTTTGGTTGATAATTATATCATCTATAAATTTTAGGTTTTTGGTTACTAAAATCCATGACTTTCATATTTACGTAAGGATAAGAAAGAAAAACAATCTTTAATCTTGGCACAGTAAATACTGTATTATTTTGTCAATCGAAACAAAACCTATCCTTTCTATTTATTTTGGTCAAAACATGTCTCCAAAGTCATTGTTGTGTCATTTGTTGTCGTTCTCTCACTTATAAAGTTATAAGTACCAATCTCCAGGTGTGATTGTTAGTTTTTAGCGTAATATTGTTAAGAGCGAAGTAGAGGAAAGTGAAAAACATAAATCAGAGTTAACTTTTACTCTGCACAGTTCCAACCATGAAACTTTTGATTTAACTATAAGGATTCCAATAGTCATCATCACCACGCAAATATGGCCAATTTTTTTTTTTTTTTGAAGAATTAATTGTTTTGTTCATTTTCCGTTTGGAGTGGAAGGAAATATAGATAGAATTCAGAACACTCCGCGTTATACAGGTCAATAATATCGAATCAGTGAAATCATCTATCAAGTGATTTGAATGATCATATGAGCAAAGAATGTGATATGGAGACTAGAAATTTCTAATAAACGTTTCCAATCTCTTTTATGCTGGGATTTGATTAACTTGTACCCTATAAATTGGGAACTTTTAGCATGGAAGTTAAGCAGCATCGAGGCCTTTGTTACCTCGAAATAACGGAGTAGGAGATAGCCCAGTCTCCATACATTTATTTTGAAGAAGTAATATATAACATGTATTTATTAATGTATGTATATATAGTTGAATAGTAAAATAAAAATTACTGAAATCTGAAAAAAAAAACTAAATTCTAGAAACCTTTAAAATTTCTACCAATCTTATATATTAAAGGAGAAGTCGAAAGTGCTCACGTTCGCTCTCAGAAATTGAAAGTACGTTTTTGCCCACCTTTAACAAAGACTTTTCTCTCTCGAAGCGTTATCCCCAAAGACACCGTTTCACCAAAACAGTTTCCGATCTCCATATTTTCCGGCCGGCGTCGGCTTCTCTGGCGTCGGTCGGTTTGTCTATCCTCCTTTAGTTGTTTATTATTCACTTCTGTATAGATTTCGTTTCTAATAATGGCAAATCGGAAAACTCAAAATCATGCCCTTTGCCTCTTAGCAACGGTGGTGATACATGTCTTGACTCCGGTGATCCCGATTCTAGTTCCGACTTCGATACTGGCACCTTCGTTTCTCCTACATACCTTTTCTCTGTTGAGAGATGTCTATTCATGCGATCCTCGCATCTGCTTTCTCTTCATCCCGAAGAGCGTTTGTCCGGAATATGTTTTCCATTTTCTTTGGATCAAATATGCCGGTGTTTGTCCATTGAGTGAAATCTCTGGCGATCGGTGGAAATTATCCTTGTTGGATAAAATTCGATTTCCTAAGCCGCCTTGGATGTCCTCTAATTCTTACGCCTTCTCGAAACAATGGGATAGAATCACAATCTTCTGGTTATGTGCAATGAGGATCGCTATTGTAGTTAAGACCAATGGTGGTGGTGAAGTTGATCGACGACGCTTTCACCTTTTGAAATGCTTTATTAAGGTTTCCGATTGGAGTGGATTGGAATTATTCTTTAATGGGTCTTATGAGGCAGATTTGGATTACAAAATTGTTTCTAATCAAACGTATGATGTGTGTTTGATGGGAACTCACGAATCCAGTGCCAATTATTTGGAGGATGCTTTTGTGTGGATCTTGGAAAACCCAAAATCGTTTCATATGATGGAGACATGGGCTTGTGTGTGTCTACTTCCAATCAAGGAAAAAGATCTAAGGCAACAATTGTGGAAGAGAGTGCATTTTGGAATGAAGGAGAAAACCATGATCAGTAAAAAGAAACGATATCAAAGGTTGACTTCAAAGAAGAAGATGTCAAAGTCAATTCACCAGAAAAAGACTCGGTTACGGAAGTATTGGTATCCGATAGTCACAGTTTCAGAACTTATGATGGAAGCATTAGGTTTATACATGTGGTGTGCAATTTGGAGATCAAGGCAAGAGAAGCTATCCACGCATACAATTCACATGAGAGCGAGATCGAATATAGAGAAGGAAAATAACGGATTTCATAATCCGGTAGCGAGTAAGGCTAATCTGCGGAAAGCATCGTCAAATTCACTTCTTTTTGTGTATCTTTCTCACTATATGGCGCATATACCTGCTTATGCAATAATTTGTTTTCAAAAGTTTCTGTATACTGACTTTGTAATCTTGATTTGATATCAATGAATTTAGAAGGAAAAAAAAAAAAAAAAAAAATCGTAAACCCTATAGCACCTTCTCAAACCCTAATCCATCGTGTATATATATATGTTATGTATTGTGTGTGCAGCTTAAATAATTGAAACTCAAACAAACCCTAAAACGTGAAAACTTCGAGAGAGAAAGTGAATCTGAGGTTATATATGCACCCATGCCGTCATCATTACTCTTATCTGCCGCAGCCACCCGAGTTGGTAATTTGTCTTCCTCCGTCAACACCACCGTGTTTATTTATGATATAGTAAAAGGAGGGTTAAGAAATGATTGACACGTGGAGGGTGGAGATTAGAACTTGGGTTCAACGGTGGAGATCAAGTGCAGAGGAGAATCGTGTAAAACAGAAGCAAATCGGATTTGGGATCATTATGCGAAAATTCTGAAATTGTAATCTTCTTCTTCTTCATTTGTTCTCTGTTAATTCTGAGAATTCTCCATGAATTCTCTTGGTTATCTCCTCATTGTAGCTTGAGCTGTTTCTTCTTCTATGCTCTAGTGATTTGAGAAGTGAATCCTCGTTTTATGAACGTTGATTCAATCTATCTTTTGATTTTGTTGATTCATTGTGGAATTGTTGAGTTTTCTGTATCAAAGGTATCAGAGCCATTCGATTTTCGGAATCCATGGCAGAGACAAGAACGCAAGCTGTAATCAAGGAGATGGTGGCTAGAGAAGCGATCGCAGTGGTTCGTGAACCGGTCGCAGAGATGTCGTTTCGATCGCACTCAAGATATGTAGATCCTAAAAGGTTAGAGAAAGTTGATTTTCCACGATTTCATGGTGATAAAATCATGGATTGGTTGTTTCAGATTGAACAATTCTTCTTAATTGATCGTACTCCGGAGGAATTGAAAGTTGATCTCGCTTCAATCCATTTCGATGACATTGTTGCGACTTTGCACCAATCAATTGTACAATCAATGTGGTGGAAGCATGTTAGGCATGATTGGTCGAGTTACAAGCTGATGTTGCAAGTGAAATATAATCAGCATGTGGAGGATTCGATTGCAAAGCTGAAACTGTTGCAGGAGACTGAAGGAATTGAGGTGTATCATACTCGTTTCGAATCGATTTGCACGAGAGTGAAGTTAGATGAAGATTTCTTGGTTAGTCTGTATTTGACAGGACTAAAAACTGATACTCAAGTGAATATTAGAATGTTTCAGCCTCACACGATTCAACAATGTTTCTTGATTGGGAAATTGTATGAGCGAGCACATCCACTTAAGAGAGAGAGTGAGCTGAAGGCAGATGAGGATAAAGAAGTGGTAGAAATTGTGATTAAAACTGAGGTTGACACAACATCAGAAACGAAGGTGATCAGTAGACACGAGAGTGATGATGATCAAACATCGGAAGCTGGGAAAACGGATTCATCGAATCATGTAGAATCTATCCAGCAACTTGAATGGAGAGTATGTGCAGAGAAGATGGAGATAGAGACGATGGATTCAGTTCTGGAACCGCATTGTGTTCAGCATACGAACTTGATTTCACAACATCAGGTTCCAATCTCATCCTTGGAACATAGCCTTAATTTTTGTAACCCAACTTTGGATGTTATTGAGTATCATGCGATTGGGAGGACATATCAAGCTCAGTCACATTCTAATTTTGGAGATGTCAATTCTAATACCTGCCAAGTGTTTGATACAATGTTACTGAGAAGACAAGTGTTATCAAAGGGACATAAGAAAAATTTTCCGAAGACTTGGAGATTCAAGTTCAAAGGGAAGCAAAGTTCATTAAAGGTTCCATCAGATAGTGTGCAGATTCATGCGGCGATGATTGTAGGGAAAGAGGCTCTTAATGTTGATATCACTACTGCAAACAAGCAGCTCGAGTACACAAGAGAAGGTAGAAGGGAAAAGGAATATGAGTTTGAGCAGGTTACGAACCACACTCCATTTTCAGTGGACAAGTTGGTAAGGCTTAAGGATCATGATGCATTGCTAATAAACCAGTTTCTGCTTCGTGATGAGAGGTTCCAAATAAAGCATAAATGGAGATCTAAGCTCCTACACTCAGTTTCAGAGTTGATGTTCTGCTTGGACAGCTTGTACACGAGAGAGTCTTCAATAGAGCGTTATGAAGATTTTATTTGGGAACAGAATGATAAAGGGACGAAGCTCTTATGCAATAGACTATTGGTTGTTTACAAGCTTGGAGGTAAGGACAAGACTATTGCAGAGATGTATCACTGTGTGGATCAACTTGTTAAAATGGAGTTTGCCAAAGTAGAACGAATGCTTGAAGTCACACAGAACCAAACCTTTGACCCTGGAACCAGACTTGAATTACAAGAGACTCTAAGAAGTACATTCCAAGCAGAGCTGCTTCAATGGTGTTAATCAAATGGCCTCATGAAACCACATGGGAGTTCTCTTTGTTTTTCCAGAGACAATTTCCAAACTTTGAACCTTGTGGTCAAGGTTCTTCGAAGAGGGGAGATTTGATATAGTAAAAGGAGGGTTAAGAAATGATTGACACGTGGAGGGTGGAGATTAGAACTTGGGTTCAACGGTGGAGATCAAGTGCAGAGGAGAATCGTGTAAAACAGAAGCAAATCGGATTTGGGATCATTATGCGAAAATTCTGAAATTGTAATCTTCTTCTTCTTCATTTGTTCTCTGTTAATTCTGAGAATTCTCCATGAATTCTCTTGGTTATCTCCTCATTGTAGCTTGAGCTGTTTCTTCTTCTATGCTCTAGTGATTTGAGAAGTGAATCCTCGTTTTATGAACGTTGATTCAATCTATCTTTTGATTTTGTTGATTCATTGTGGAATTGTTGAGTTTTCTGTATCAATTTATCTCGCTGTCACTGTTGCTTGCTGCTGCTCTATCGATTTAGTGATCGATATCAATTGGGCAGAGAAGAAAGGAGAAGAAGAAGATTAAACCCAAAAGAGAAGGAAAGAGAAAGGAAGAAGAAGAAGAAAGAGAGATAATAGATAAGAAAATAAAGAAACGTGGAAAGAGAGGCACGTAAAAAAAAAAGGGATGGAAAAATTAAGAAGTAGATGCGTGACACCAAGAAAAAATTAACGAGTTACTCTTGCAATCGGAATTTTTGAAAGACCTAACAGGTGATAAGAAGGTGACTGGAGATGAAGATACCAAAATTGTTAAATCGGAATTAATCTTGAGAAGGTTCTATATATTCTACGTTTCTATCTGTATATAAATTCTATATTTTTCTACTTTGTGAAATATTTTATAAACAATATACATATGTCTTTCTATGGATCGGAGCACGTTTGTTCAAAGATTATAATCATGTTTTGTTTTTTATAATTGGTTTTGATGGTTTTACTCAGTTTTAGTTTAAATCTATTATTTTGTTTTGCATCTACACATGAAACGATTGAAGGAGATGAAAGAGATGAAGTGAGACATGGAGAAGAAAAGATCATCGTAGGGTTTTTGGATTCGTTTAGTATTTGTTTGTTGATTTTCGAATATTGTTTCCTAACATACAATGGCCCAATAAGCCTTATCTTTCACACTTTTCTAAGTGTTCTGTCAATCTCAACGTGCATGGATTGATAAACCTAATCATTGGACGTTGTGAGTCAATATATCGTAGAAACCCTAATCTTAGTGGATGTACTATGTTAACCTGAAGGCTTTAACAATATGTGCTCTGATTAAATCTCATTAGATGTGGTAGCGGCTCATTTATTCCTTAAAACAAAACCATATTAGGCTTATGTATGATCATATTTACCGCTTTGCTCTTGCGTAGGTGTACGGTGACGCACGGCTGGGTAGGTAAAGTTTGCTTGAATCTTAGGTAAATTCTGTTTGAAACTTAGGTCGATATTTGTAGTCGTGCTATTATATCTTTCATCAGAATCCAAACTCTCTGTGATAGTCTCTAGCTTTGGCAGCTGCCGACGTAAAAAAAGCCGTGCCTCTAATAAGGTGATGACTGATGATAGATGATCTAAACTCATCAGAGCAAAGAACGTATTTAAGAGCAAATTCATGAGATCAAGACTGAATCCTATACCATCTCTAGAGAAAATCTCACCATATGGTGGTACGTAGCAGAAGATATAAAGTCAGTGGAAAACGGTGCTGGTCAAAGAAAAGGAGAAAAAAATCATACACGACCAAATTCAAAAACACGAGAGAAAATTACGTATAAGTTATAATGCACAAAAGTTATCTAAATTTGATGATGAATGAGTTGACAATACAATTATGAATGTGATTACATTAGTGTCGATTGGATTTTACCAAAAAAAGAGAGTTTTGATGGGTTAGATCACAATTGATATGGAAATGGTGAAAGAAACGAGAAGGAAAAAAGGTTCGATAAGAAGAGGAAAAGTGATTACGGAATATAACAATGCGTTCATATGCTCCAGGACCCACTAAAAATTGTTTCGTAAAACAAATAAACATTAAAATGTTCACGTATTGTAATGTTTTTTTAGTAGTAGATCATTGTACATTTAGTTAATGTGTTTACAGTATAAGTATTTGGAATTTTAAATTATAAGATGCTCATAACTACAATTCGTGTATATGATCTGTTGTTTGTGTGTTTACAATTGAATGCTTCGTTTTGGTATGTTCTGTTATATATTTTGTGTGTTTTCAATGGTATATCGTCTAAAATTTCATGATATCTACAATTAATTGTACCTAATTTAAGTTGAACTGGAAATTTCAGAAGTTGAAAATTTTAGATCATTGTAAGTTCTCATAAGGTTTTACTCTTTCTTACGTGTCTTCGTTATGCTGTAAAAATATAATACTAATTTTGTGTTTTTTCGATTTGTTTGTTTTCAAAATTTCAAGGAAAAGGGCTGGTGTTGTAAGCGAAAAAAAATGAATATTGAAATTTTTTATAGGTTTTGGTTTTTATTATTTTAATCGTGGTGTTGTTTTCTTTCTTTTAACAGCATATATTAGTTATTTCATATATTTATTTTTATAACACTTTTGTGTCTTTTGGATCACAAATAATTTTAACACTTTGTTAGGAACTTTAATTTGAAAATATAATATTGTTAAACTTAAACTATACATTTTTTTGTTATTTTTAATATCCTCATGATGTTAAATGTATTGTCGAGTGTTAAACCTATATAATGCCTTAAATTTAAGGTCGAATGTTAAACCAATAGAATGTCTTAAATTTATGATCGGTGTTAAACTAATAAAATGACTTATACATAAACTATACTATATCTCAATCAACTATAATGTCTTAATATTTTTTTTTTGTGATTTCACTTGGCCGCGCAAGGCGCGGGAATTCATCTAGTAATATTTCTATTAGAAATGTGTATTTCAAAAAAATAGGTACTGTATATAATAAAATGTTTAATTCCACCAAACTGAAGATGAGGATGTCTATGTGAGTATTTTCAAACCCTATGTAGTCTGCAAATCAAACGTTTATGTCTTTATGATTATGAGTTCCGATATAATCATCATGAAGCTTCATATACAAATTTCTAACTGACCAAATTCCGAAATTCAGAAACAGGAACTGATCAAACCATATATATAGATTTCTAGCACTAGAAAAGCATATTTCAATCTTCACATTATGCTATAGAACCTAAGGGAGATTCTCATATCTAATGGCAGAGTAAGCATCGGAATTCAAAGGAATTGTTTCATAATGATGCTACTGATCTAACATCCATACCGAGAAAGAAGTGGTCTATCAAGATCAATTTTCAAAGGAAGAGCAGCTCCATATGCATGCGTAGTAACTTTCTTCTTCATTTCTGCTTGGGATTTCCTACCCTGAAATAAAATCCCCTAATTTCAGATATGAAGAAACCGCGTAAAACCGAAACCACTTCTCAAAATTTATGATAAAACAGAAATTTCTGGCAAGGGAAATTCAATCAATGAAATTGACAATGGGAACTGCGCCATGGAAACATCACTGCAAGTTCATAATTCAAGTACTAAAACTGGACACTACGTGTATGTTTGTGCAGCCACACACACGTTTATAATTCCTCTAGGAACTACAAAAAACAACGAGTTGTAATTCAAGTTCAACACAAAAAGAACGAATTGCTCAAATGTGCAATGAACTACACCATGGGAACATTACTGCAAGAAAACACCAACAAAATGGCATCAACGTAAGATAAGAAGATGCGATTCTATTGAGGCCAAGCAAAATCGTAGAGACAAGTGCTTGTGGTCAAGATCCTCAAGAATAGTTTAGCTCTCCAGCAGAAGTCCATGAGTCGCAGAAATTACAGGAAATCAAATACATTTCTTTAGCTAAATATGACACACACAAAGAAATAGTGAGGCAGAGACAGGAACCGTATCGATCACGAATCAGTAGAGAAGGATGCACTACCTATCATCTTATACAGTACACACTAAACCGAGACATCCTTATTAATCTCTCCAAATTGACATCCACTATGCAAAAACCAAGAATACGGAGAAAAAAAACATTTAACCAAGAATACAGACTGACTATGAACATTTTTAGGAGTTAACATTTCCTTTTTCTTCTCACGAAAGATGAAAAGAGTTGTAAAACATCGCATATCATATAACCACTGAACCTCATCTTATTATAAACCAGTTCTGTTATCAAGAACCGTACCGGCAAAGAATCGTTAGAGAAGGATGCACTTCCTATCATCATACACACTAAACCGACACATCCTTATTGATCTCTCAAAATTGATGTCCACTATGCAAAAACCTAAGAGCTTTGTTCCCTAAACTTAGCGTCTGGCTGCACAAACATACAAGTACTGTCCACGTCCAGTACATGAATTATGAAATTTAGTGCAGAACACAACAAATTAATCATATGTACAATGATTTGGCAACAACCAAAGACAAAAGCCACGATTCTATAGAGTGTTTCAATACGATTCTGTTTTATTTAGCGAACCCTATCATCTTCTTTTTCACAAACATTATCATTTTCAAAGTGAATTTTCTGCTTTTCAGATAATATTTTCTTGTGTAGTAGAAACTATCAATATGAAAATTAATCAAACATATTCATGAACATATAAGGACCGCACTAGAAAGTAATTACCAGAAAAGCAACATAAACGGCTTATCAACCTCAAGGATGTCTTTAAGAAAGCATTTCCAAAAAGCTTTTGTCTAATCTCCCATCATGCAACATATTAGCGACCAAGCCAATGGTTGAAGCATCTCCAGCAAACTCGCAACTCCTCATTTCTCTGATGAGTTCAGATGATGCTGCTTTGTCACCATCTCTAAGATGCGCTCTAATAAGCGTATTATAAGTACCACTATCTGGAAGAGGCCCATCTTCTTTCATTTTTTTTAGCAACGCATAAGCTTCCTGGTTTAAACCTTTCCTACACAAGCCTGAGATCATTGTATTGTATGTTACAACATTAGGCTTCACTCCTTTAAGGCTGAGGCTACAAAATAGATCCCACCCATCTTCCACCTTCCCATCCTTGCACATCCCTTCAATCATAATATTATATGTGAATATGTCAAGTTCCATTACACTCTTCTGCAGATACTCAAATACCACCAATGCTTTTTCTAGCTTCCCATTTTTACAAAGTCCATCTAACAGAATGATGTATGTCCAAAGATCGGGAGAGACACCAAGAGAATCCATTTGACTAAAAGTTTCTTGAGCCATATCACAATCTCCAGCTTGAAATAACCCTTGTATAAGAGTGTTGTAAGTGACTGTATCGCCAACCAATCCTTTTTGAGACATCTCGCGGAAGAGTTCCATACCTTCCTCTACTCTCTTAGCCTTACAAAATCCCTTTATAAGCGTATTATAAGTCACTACATCTGGGAAACAGCCCTTGCTAACCATAAACTCAAACATCTGCTTGGCCTCGTCTAGACGATCGTGCATACAAAACCCATTGATCAATGAATTGTACGTGACAATACTAGGATCTACGGACCTTTTGATCATCTCCTCGTACAATTTCTCAGCCTCTAAAAGCTTCCCCATCTTCACAAACGCATCAATCAATGCGCTGAAAGTGACTACATCCGGATTGATTCTCCTCTCAATCATATCACTCAGTAGTCGAGAGGCATCACTCCATCTTCCGTAATTACAAAGGCAGCTTATGAGGGAGTTATAGGTAAAAATATCTGGTCTAATTCCTTTGTTCTCCATTTCATTGAATAGGTTGCGTGCATCATTCACATGTTTGTATTTGCAGAGACCATCGATAATTGTGCTGTAGATTACAACATTTGGCTCTATTTTTCCTTTCTCCATCTTTTTCAACAAACTCAAAGCCAAATCAACATCACCTCTCTTACATAATCCATTTACTACAGCACCATACGTCACCAGATTTGGTTGACAGCCTTTCACAGCCATCCGATCAACTAGCGCCACTGCTTCGGAAGCTTTGTTGTGGAGAAAAAGTCCATGGATTAGAGTGTTAAAGGTAACGGTATTAGGTTGATATCCCATTTCGACCATTTGATCAACCAAAGCTACAGCCTCGGATATCCTCTTACCGTGGCAGTACCCATTGAGCAGCGAAGAAAGCGTAACAATGCTGGGCTCATAGCCGAGTTTCATCATCTTCCCAAGAACAGCTAAAGCAAGAGAGATTTGAGAGCGTCGACAGAAACAGTTGATCAAAATATTGTATGAGTAGAGATCATATGAAATCCCCAGATTTTGCATCCGCTCGCCGAGAGAGATGACAACATCGAACTTCTTCATCTTAGCAATTGCACTCAACAATTTACTGAAATCAACAATGGAAGGTAAAGGACGAGACTTGACCATGTCACCGAACAAACCAATCGCATCATCTAACCTAATATCACTCAGCCCATTTCTGAGTATCTCTCTGTAATCATAACTACTCTTACCAGCAAAAGCTCTTCTCTGGCAAAGGGAAAAAGAGGGAGGAAAAGTTGCAGCATTACCTCTCACCAGAAGACTCCGATGAACAAATCTCTTCCCTCTAGATGATATCTTTGCAAGCATTCTCTCGATTTGGCTTCCCAATTTCTCTGTAAAATTCAACAAAACCCTAAACGAAACACTGAGACTGTGAAAGAATCTCGAGCTCTGCAAATATGGAAGATGAAGAGAGAAGAAGAAGCGTAAGAGGAGGACTTGGGGATTTTTGTTAACGGAACAGATGTGGTTCGTGAAGAGCTTACGTGTCCGGTTTATTTAGTAAACCAAAACTGTTATCCAACCCAAATTAAATTAAAAGTGGTTTACTCGACAATTTTCAATCGTCACTACTAGTAGCCGCTGTGCTTATCAGATTCAGATTAGGGAACCGGAATAAAGTTTAGGTTGGTTTAACAAAATGTTAGATCCGGTTAAGCTTAAAGGTGTGTTAGAAAAAAGAAAAGAAATCAGAAAATTTTAACGGACAAAAAAATGAAACTTTTGATTTTTGACATTTTCCTTTTTTTCTAGGGATTTTTTCTATTTCCTTTGTCGATAATTTCTCTTTTTTTTGGTTGATAATTATATCATCTATAGATTTTAGGTTTTTGGTTACTAAAATCCATGACTTTCATATTTAGGTAAGGATAAGAAAGAAAAACAATCTTTAATCTTGGCACAGTAAATACTGTATTATTTTGTCAAATCGAAGCAAAACCTATCCTTTCTATTTATTTTGGTCAAAACATGTCTCCAAAGTCATCGTTGTGTCATTTGTCGTCGTTCTCTCACTTATAAGTACCCATCTCCAGGTGTGATTGTTAGTTTTTTAGCGTAATAGTATTGTTAAAGTAGAGGAAAGTGAAAAACATAAATCAGAGTAAACTTTTACGGTTTTACCCTGCAAACTTCCAAGAGAAATTTACGGAATTAGGCATTTATTTGGAGGGGTATTGTAGAAATAGGGATTTCTATACGTACTTACAGATTTGGGTATTTTCCAGAAGGCAAAAAGACAAAATTGTCCCTTCTCTTAAGACGATCTGATTCTCCCTTGCTTCCCAAAATCCTCGTCTCAGCGAAAATCAAACAAAAATTTGATATAATCTTCTGGAAAAACTCTCGGAGAATATGCTTAGAAGATCCAGAAGCTGATTGGTAGCTTTATTCGCCAAAGAGATTCGTCGAGCTGCTATATTCGTCGCTAATCTGAAGATCCGATTCATCCGCCGAAAGCTAGCTCGTGTTACACTCCAATACGAAACGATCCACTCCTCATAATCAAAGGTAACGTCTCTATTTTTCGTCTTCTTCTCTCTATCCCTCCTCTCATTTTGCTGATTTCGAGTGATCTTTACTCTTCTTACGTTGCAACTTTGTCTCCGATTTTTCATTTTGTTGTTGCTTTTCTATAGCGCTGGAAGCCTTTTGGAAATTGCTTGATGTCGAGAGGTATGTGAGCTCTCTTTCTGTGTCTTCTTTGCATGAATCGTTATGTTTTTATTCTTACGGGAGAAACAAATCAAATGGGTTCTAGATTTCTAGAGTAATTAGATATGGTGGTGTTATATCAGAGAGTTTGAGGAAGATATGTAAACATTGTGATTGTGGATAGTTGGTAACCTCAAGAACCGTTTCTAAGAAATTGAAATCTTAGGGTTTTAGCCTGAAATTGAGATCACTTCCTCTCTTTATTAGCAAATCCTTGGTTGATTCACCTCTCCATGTGTGTGCTTGGTCCATCTTTTGGCATGTTCTCTGGAAAAAAAAAATCATCGTTCAAGCTATATCACGTTTTACTCATTATGACAGTGGTCTTAGTTAAATAAAGAGTGAATTGCAGATCAAACAAGTAACCACCAAAACAATGATGGTGATAGAAATCAGCCTCTTGCTATGGATCTTCAGATGGAAGACAATTCCCAGAGGATAATAACACTAAACACAGGTTCTATAAGTGAAGCTTATCAGCTCTTGAGCGAACTAATGAATCTGAACTCTCTCTTTAAACATTTAAGCGTATCTGGTCGTTTTTCTGTCAACTGTTGCTAAGCTAAATATCGGATGAGTCAATGTTAATCTCTTTCAACAAGCATTTTCTTGGTTTTCTTGGGTTCCCTCATTGTTGTAGTCGTTAGGGTATAATGTTCTTTATTAAATGTGCGTTTAAGTCGGTTGCTTGGGTTCCCTCATTGTTGTTGTCTTTAGGGTATAGTTTTCTTTATTAAATGTGCGTGTAAGTCGGTTGCTTGGGTTCCCTCATTGTTGTTGTCTTTAGGGTATAGTTTTCTTTATTAAATGTGTGTTTAAGTCGGTTGCTTGGGTTCCCTCATTGTTGTTATCTTTAGAGTATAGTTTTCTTTATTAAATGTGCGTTTAAGTCGGTTGCTTGGGTTCCCTCATTGTTGTTGTCTTTAGGGTATAGTTTTCTTTATTAAATGTGCGTTTAAGTCGGTTGCTTGGGTTCCCTCATTGTTGTTATCTTTAGAGTATAGTTTTCTTTATTAAATGTGCGTTTAAGTCGGTTGCTTGGGTTCCCTCATTGTTGTTGTCTTTAGGGTATAGTTTTCTTTATTAAATGTGCGTTTAAGTCGGTTGCTTGGGTTCCCTCATTGTTGTAGTCTTTAGGGTATAGTTTTCTTTGTTAAATGTGCGTTTAAGTCGGTTGCTTGGGTTCCCTCGTTGTTGCAGTCCTTAGGGTATAATGCTCCTTACTAGATGTGCGTTTAACTCATGACAATATAATTAGATGTGTAGTTGTAGACTTGTAGTTTCTATGAATTGTAATTTTGTTTCCGTGTGATGGTGCTTGCTGGTAAGTATGATGATTTGATAAGGTGCAAAGAGTGTACTTTAGGAGAAAGAAGCATAATGAGAATGAAAGAGAAGTCATGCAACGCATGTGTGCAGAGAAGAACTGAAAGAAGAAGAAATCTATAAATAGAGAAACAAGCGTGAAGAGAAAGGCATGTGAATTGTGAGGATGAATCAGTCGCTATGAGACTGTGTGGTGAAGATAGAATCTGAGTGATGCGAGGATTCTAACTTCAGTTTGTTCTTTGTTTCACATCATCTTGTTGCTATTGTTGTTCTTGAGACTCATTGTTGTACTTCCTTAGATCTAATATCAATTATCTTTGGAATTGTGTACAGAGGATTAAGAATAAGCAATTGAGTTTGTGACATTCTTATGGTTTAAAGACGGATAAGAATATCAAGAGAGAGTGAGTATTAAGTTCTTATCATTATCTTCCTGAACAATCGTTTTACAGGGACGTCGAGTGGCCGGAGCAGTGAAGGATTTTCAATTTGCCAAATCCCACCCAAATGAAGTGATGAGTCTCACGAGGGGTAATGTCGTCTTTTTACGCACCAAGAAAATGCCTAAAACTGAGGGAACGGAAAAAAATGCCTAAATTGAAAGTTTTGGGGTAACAAATGCCCATTTAGACAATAACCCCAACTTCCAACCATGAAACTTTTGATTTAACTATAAGGTTTCCAATAGTCATCATCACCACAAATATGGCTAATTTTTTTGCTCTCCATTTTTTTTTGAGGGATTAATTGTTTTGTTCATTTTCCGTTTGGAGGGGAAAAAATATAGATCGAATTCAGAACACTCCACGTTATATAGGTCAGGTCACACTCCATTAATATCTAATCAGTGAAATCATCTATCAAGTGATTTGAATGATCATATGAGCAAAGAATGTGATATGGAGACTAGAATTTTCTAATAAACGTTTCCAATCTCTTTTATGTTGGGATTTGATTAACTTGTACCCTATAAATTGGGAACTTTTAGCATGGAAGTTAAGCAGCATCGAGGCCTTTGTTACTTCGAAATAACGGAGTAGGAGATAGCCCAGTCTCCATACATTTATTTTGAAGAAGCAATATATAACATGTATTTATTAATGTATGTATATATAGTTGAATAGTAAAATAAAAATTACTAAAATCTGAAAAAGAAAAAAACTAAATTCTAGAAACCTTTAAAATTTCTACCAATAATATTTCTATTAGAAATGTGTATTTCAAAAAAATACTCTGCGGCATAGCGCAGATCTTGGTCTTGGTCTAGTAATGTTTAAAGGAATAATATCACTCTAGCATACTTTCTCAACTTCTCTTTCACAATAACACACTTTCATCTTTCAACAAGTTTTCTCTTTGTGTTAAAGTCTAAAATACCCTTCTTTATTGAAAGAGTTGAAACAATTGGTTACCATCGACGAATCTTCTATCAACGTCTTCTTCTTCTTCTCTCCTCTTTCTCAGAAATCTCTCCAACACTTTGTTTTCTCTCCAAAGATATTTCAAATTTCTCAGCGAACAATGGGCGAAGAATCAGAAACCGCCATGGCTTCCCCGTGCGATGATTCCGATTGCGACGAGTTTCTAGAGGAATTTCTAAGGTTTTTGGTGGTTGGATCTGTGGCTGCGAATAGAAACGCGAGATTGCTACGATTTTTGATTATCGTATTACGGTGAAGAAGCTTTGTTATAATCTAGCGAGGAGATTGAAGCTGCTTGTTCCTATGTTTGAGGAAATTAAATAGAGTAACGAACCGATCAGCGAAGATACGTTGAGGACTTTGGTGAATTTGAAGGAAGCTATGTGTTCAGCGAAGCATTATCTCAAATTTTGTAGCCAAGGGAGCAAGATTTATCTGGTGCGTTTCTCTTTCGATTTATTGGTATCTTGATTAGATCTGTGTGGTCACTGAGAATTTTTGTTGATTAATGGTGTTTTCATTGAATGAGAGAGCCACGTGCTTTGTTTGGCCATGGTAGTGTTTTGAGTGAATCAATGCTTCTTGTGCTCACTTTCGATTCTAATTCTGTCTACTCTCAATCTCATGGCGATAGCTAGTACTTTGGCTTCAACCCAAAACCCCTTTTATGTCTAAGTCAACCACCGTCTCCGGTGAGCCGCTCCGTCGTCTTCCGCCGCTATCTAGAGCCCTGTGGCAGACGATGGATTCCCAGATCCATTAGAGCATGCCAACCTTCCGACAAGGTCTCTGTCTCTGTCACTATTCCACGTTTGCGTGTGGTGAATGAATCGGATTTATGTAAATGATCAAACTTTATTTGACTCGTTGGAGATTTTTGTTTTTGTTCACAGCTTGGTGGTGACGGAGCCATTTCAGCTTCAGCTCAAAGATTTCATTTTGGCAAGGAATTTCTGAGTTTTGCTTCAGATAATTTCTTGTCTCTAGGTAATTACACATTTCTCTTGCCATTTTCTCCAATTTTCCACTCAAATTTACATTAAATATGGGCTAATCCTCATTTTCCCAAACGATTCTTGATATGAAAGTTTAGGTTAGATCTTTTAAAGTCTGGTAACAAGATTGACTGCATCAAACTTTCAATAATCCATCAAGATTACTTAGCACTTTATTGTGATGATTCTAGACTTTCTAGTGACCTCTTAGGCCTCACTTTGTTACTTTTGACATTTCAATTGTGCTTTGTTGGTTATTTGTTTGCAGCTCTTGTTAGTGGAGTGGGGCTCGGCTTTGCAAATCCAACTCTAGGCTGTCTTGCAGACAAATACTCTTTCACTAAGATCAGCACATGTGGGATATTTATTATATCATGCGATTCTATCATGCTATGGCATAAGTGGACAATTGCTTTCTTCTTCTTCTTTTTATGTTAAAAGGGTGATGGAAGCAATTACTTTGTTTCTGTCGAATAGCTTATCCATTGTGTACTCTTTCTATGTATTGTGGAGCAGGGTTGACTTTACGTACTGATGAACTATATTTTTTATGAACTATATTTTTGATTTTAACTTAAGAAGCAATGAAAATACCCGAAAGTAGGAGTTAACTTAAGAAGCAATGGACAAACTTAGTGAACTATATTTTTGATTTTTTGCAACCATGTGTTCCAATTATGATTTACTTATTCATTATTTTCCGTGGAAGCCGAAAAATGGACATATATTTTTTACTAAGTAAAGGTCCAGTCCATATGAATTTTCTTGGTTTGAACTTAACAATTATGTTATTTTCTTGATTAATTCTGCTTATGGTAATATCCTAATGGACGCCGATAAATTAAAAGATGTCAATGTATATGGTCACGTCCACATGGATATTGATAATCTATTTTTCATGTGGTCAACTAGTAACTCACACCGGCTTGAAAAAGTGATATTGTTATTTTATACCATAACCAAATGGATTCGAACAATAGATTGGGTTTAGTGTTTTAGTGTAACAATTAACGATATCTGTATCAATATGAAACGACTACTTGGCATGAATCACATGATGACCATATCGACAACACCACTTTAAAAGTCACCGATAGAGGGTTTTGATTTAGAGATTAAAATTTAGGGTTTAGTGTTTATTGTTTAGGGTTTAGAGGTTAAATTTTAGGGTTTTGGGTTTAGGGTTTATAGTTTAGGGTAAAGGGTTTAGAGGTTATGTTTTAGGGTTTTGGGTTTAGGGTTTACAGTTTAGGGTTTAATGTTTAGGGTTTAGGGTTTTAGAGTTTTGGGTTTAGGGTTTACAGTTTAGGGTTTAATGTTTAGGGTTTAGGGTTTTAGGGTTTAGGGTTTTGGATTGATAAGGTAGGAGTTAAGGTATATTTTTATATATTTAAACAAACTTACATATCGGTTTGGGTTTATAAGGTCGGGATTATGATATATTTTTAGACATTTAAAAGAACTTACATATAGTTAAAACTTTTAATCGTTGTATGTCGAACTCGTGTCTGATTTTAATGGTGTATAATTGTGATAGAATGGGAAGGAATATGGTTATGAGAATTGATAAAGGCTTGAAAGCCATTGGTTGTGGTCAAGATAGTTTCCAAGCATTATAAGTTTATAACCATTCTCAACCACTGAACTTCTTCTTATTCTTCTCCTTATTTGAATTCATGAAGCTTTGCAATTTCACTAAACGAAATTGACATTCTTTATATTCGTTCATTGGAGGATTTGTTTAAAAAACTGAAATTAATAGAATGTAGCATCTCTTCTAGTAAATTAATAGAGGTAGCATCACTCTCATGAATAAGATACCGTGAACTGTAACGAAATAACTATCCAAGATCATTTATCTTACGTGGATGGGAGCATCTCTTCTAGTAACCATCTATAGACCTATCTACGCCGTTCATTCGTTTTTGAACATGTGTTCGGCTTATATTGAAAAACTTCATGGTGATATATTTATATTTTCTTGTTTTCATTTGTAATAGTCTTGACAAAAAAAAAACAAAAGTAGAGTAGCCATCAACTACAAACTAGAATTATTCAATAAGAAATTAGTTGGGGCAAAGAAAACTACATCACTATTGGATCTTAATAATTTTGAAGTAGTTAACCCGAAAAATCAATTCTTGCGGCGGTTTCAACTACTTCTTTAGTAAGCAGTGCTTTAGTTCGACAATTATCCTTTTTTTTCTTGAGTTGAGAACTAAGAGACAGAAGCAATTATGGTGAAACAACTCGTCCGATCATATGGAATACATCGTTTGGACATGGTTTTATGGACAAAAATGATAAGTTTGAAGTTAAGCTTGCGAGCTTAATCAAAATTATAACGAAACTTGTCATTTGGTGGTTCCGAGTTGCTATGTGAAGTCCCTGGGAAGCAGATGCTATCGGGTACTACTTGATTCAAATTAATCAAAATCCATATTCCTCCATATTACACATTATTTACATGTGATTGAACATTTGTTCACTACGAAGGGATGATAAATTGCATGGATAAGGGGTGGTGGAATCGATGAAATGCACGAATCTTTAGTTATCAAAACAGTAAATCTTTGAGGAATTGTGTTTGCTTCGGAACATTAAGCACACAATTTTGTTTGTGTTCGTTCGTAAAGGCTTATCCTAAAATTCTCTTAATACAATGTTCTCATCTCATCCAACATTGGTTTTGGGCTTGGAAGAACTACAAAACTTAGTAATAGTAAGACTCCTTTTTGTCTGATTTTGTAAGGTTTTTTCTTATGTCCATCTCTTTTATATGAGAAAGTTAATGTCTTTTATTAATTAATTTTTAATCTTGAATCAATTTTGCATTTCCAGTATCCATGTAAATGTGACCATATATATAAAATATGTTAATTTTTCGGCGTCCACTGGGACATGACCAATAACGTTGGAAATCTTGTTACCATTCTGTTTCGCATTTAAGATAGGGTTTGACAGATATGTTTGGATGGTCAGTAGTTTGTCATGGTATATTTTTATACATCTAAACGAACTTATATATCTGTTTGGGTTGATAAGTAGGAGTTAGGGTATATTTTTATACATTTAAACAAACTTACATATCAATTTGGGTTTATAAGGTCAGGATTATGATATATTTTTATATATTTAAAAGAACTTGCATATCGGTTTGAGTTTATAAGGTAGGAGTTAGGGTTTAGTGTTATAAATTTTTTAAAACTAGCATATCGGTTTGGGTTTATAAGGTAGAGGTTAGGGTTTAGTGTTATTCATTTAAACGAAGTTACATACACATCACTCAGATCTGAACTCGGAGCAGTGATTGGTGTTGTTACAACAAACACTTTATCAGAGTTTAGCGGATGTATATTACACCGAAAAATCTTATCTTTATTCGTTCATGTGGTCAAAGTTTAACGGTTATGTTTGGATGATCAGTATTTATAAATTTTGGTGTAGTATGTTTGTTCTAGTACCTTTGAATATCCATTTAATGATAAACAAATGTTCAATTGGAAATGGATAATATGTAATATAATTATTCACTTAAAATATAGCAACAATGGATCTTAAAATGTAGGGAAAAATAAATCTTAATTGATTATATAAAAAAATAGACAATATATGTTATATTAAGTAAGTAAAATGATAATAAAAAGAAAATGAGAGAGTGAAAAAAGAAAAAAAAAAAAAAAAAAGAATGAGAGAAAGAGAATTGACGTGGAAGGAGAAGAAAAGATCAAGAAGTTTGTATCTCAACTTTTTCCCTTTGCACATGAATATAATTAAGGGGTATTTTGGTATTAAAGAATGTTGAACAGTGGAAATAAGTTGAAAGTGTCTCTTTTTGATATGAACTTAGAAAAGTATGCTAGAGTGATATTCACCCATGTTTAAAAACTTTGAACTTTGAAGAACAGAAGAAGATGCAAATTTTCAGTGCCGTTGGATCATTTTTTGTATTTGACGGTTGAGATTTTCACCTAATCATTTCCGGTTTCAATAGCCGACCGGTCACTCCGTATTCTCTGGTTCGGTTTAGTTTTATAATTTTTGGTTTCACACTGCAGCTACTAATCCCATACATGAAAAATGTCGAGGTTGACTGGAAGAGAGAACTAATGAAACAAGAGTTTATTAAAAGATTTTTTGGTGAAACTAAGAAAATAAACAAGTCTGAACACTTTTTCTCTTATATACTCAAAGAGTTCAACTTTCTGCAAAATAAAGGATGCTTTGTTACACAATGTAAGCAGTATATGGTAGTCACTTTTTGAGCAATGTCAATTGTAGAAGCAGACAATTCTACTGTATGCAAAAACCAAGAATACGGAGAAAAAAAAACATTTAACCAAGAATACAGACTGACTATGAACATTTTTAGGAGTTAACATTTCCTTTTTCTTCTCACGAAAGATGAAAAGAGTTGTAAAACATCGCATATCATATAACCACTGAACCTCATCTTATTATAAACCAGTTCTGTTATCAAGAACCGTACCGGCCAAGAATCGGTAGAGAAGGATGCACTTCCTATCATCATACACACTAAACCGACACATCCTTATTGATCTCTCAAAATTGATGTCCACTATGCAAAAACCTAAGAGCTTTGTTCCCTAAACTTAGCGTCTGGCTGCACAAACATACAAGTACTGTCCACGTCCAGTACATGAATTATGAAATTTAGTGCAGAACACAACAAATTAATCATATGTACACTGATTTGGCAACAACCAAAGACAAAAGCCACGATTCTATAGAGTGTTTCAATACCATTCTGTTTTATTTAGCGAACCCTATCATCTTCTTTTTCACAAACATAATCATTTTCAAAGTGAATTTTCTGCTTTTCAGATAATATTTTCTTGTGTAGTAGAAACTATCAATATGAAAATTAATCAAACATATTCATGAACATATAAGGACCGCACTAGAAAGTAATTACCAGAAAAGCAACATAAACGGCTTATCAACCTCAAGGATGTCTTTAAGAAAGCATTTCCAAAAAGCTTTTGTCTAATCTCCCATCATGCAACATATTAGCGACCAAGCCAATGGTTGAAGCATCTCCAGCAAACTCGCAACTCCTCATTTCTCTGATGAGTTCAGATGATGCTGCTTTGTCACCATCTCTAAGATGCGCTCTAATAAGCGTATTATAAGTACCACTATCTGGAAGAGGCCCATCTTCTTTCATTTTTTTTAGCAACGCATAAGCTTCCTGGTTTAAACCTTTCCTACACAAGCCTGAGATCATTGTATTGTATGTTACAACATTAGGCTTCACTCCTTTAAGGCTGAGGCTACAAAATAGATCCCACCCATCTTCCACCTTCCCATCCTTGCACATCCCTTCAATCATAATATTATATGTGAATATGTCAAGTTCCATTACACTCTTCTGCAGATACTCAAATACCACCAATGCTTTTTCTAGCTTCCCATTTTTACAAAGTCCATCTAACAGAATGCTGTATGTCCAAAGATCGGGAGAGACACCAAGAGAATCCATTTGACTAAAAGTTTCTTGAGCCATATCACAATCTCCAGCTTGAAATAACCCTTGTATAAGAGTGTTGTAAGTGACTGTATCGCCAACCAATCCTTTTTGAGACATCTCGCGGAAGAGTTCCATACCTTCCTCTACTCTCTTAGCCTTACAAAATCCCTTTATAAGCGTATTATAAGTCACTACATCTGGGAAACAGCCCTTGCTAACCATAAACTCAAACATCTGCTTGGCCTCGTCTAGACGATCGTGCATACAAAACCCATTGATCAATGAATTGTACGTGACAATACTAGGATCTACGGACCTTTTGATCATCTCCTCGTACAATTTCTCAGCCTCTAAAAGCTTCCCCATCTTCACAAACGCATCAATCAATGCGCTGAAAGTGACTACATCCGGATTGATTCTCCTCTCAATCATATCACTCAGTAGTCGAGAGGCATCACTCCATCTTCCGTAATTACAAAGGCAGCTTATGAGGGAGTTATAGGTAAAAATATCTGGTCTAATTCCTTTGTTCTCCATTTCATTGAATAGGTTGCGTGCATCATTCACATGTTTGTATTTGCAGAGACCATCGATAATTGTGCTGTAGATTACAACATTTGGCTCTATTTTTCCTTTCTCCATCTTTTTCAACAAACTCAAAGCCAAATCAACATCACCTCTCTTACATAATCCATTTACTACAGCACCATACGTCACCAGATTTGGTTGACAGCCTTTCACAGCCATCCGATCAACTAGCGCCACTGCTTCGGAAGCTTTGTTGTGGAGAAAAAGTCCATGGATTAGAGTGTTAAAGGTAACGGTATTAGGTTGATATCCCATTTCGACCATTTGATCAACCAAAGCTACAGCCTCGGATATCCTCTTACCGTGGCAGTACCCATTGAGCAGCGAAGAAAGCGTAACAATGCTGGGCTCATAGCCGAGTTTCATCATCTTCCCAAGAACAGCTAAAGCAAGAGAGATTTGAGAGCGTCGACAGAAACAGTTGATCAAAATATTGTATGAGTAGAGATCATATGAAATCCCCAGATTTTGCATCCGCTCGCCGAGAGAGATGACAACATCAAACTTCTTCATCTTAGCAATTGCACTCAACAATTTACTGAAATCAACAATGGAAGGTAAAGGACGAGACTTTACCATTTCACCGAACAAATCAACAGCATCGTCTAACCTAATATCACTCAGCCCATTTCTGAGTATCTCTCTGTAATCATAACTACTCTTACCAGCAAAAGCTCTTCTCTGGCAAAGGGAAAAAGAGGGAGGAAAAGTTGCAGCATTACCTCTCACCAGAAGACTCCGATGAACAAATCTCTTCCCTCTAGATGATATCTTTGCAAGCATTCTCTCGATTTGGCTTCCCAATTTCTCTGTAAAATTCAACAAAACCCTAAACGAAACACTGAGACTGTGAAAGAATCTCGAGCTCTGCAAATATGGAAGATGAAGAGAGAAGAAGAAGCGTAAGAGGAGGACTTGGGGATTTTTGTTAACGGAACAGATGTGGTTCGTGAAGAGCTTACGTGTCCGGTTTATTTAGTAAACCAAAACTGTTATCCAACCCAAATTAAATTAAAACTGGAAGCGGAATA
This sequence comes from Arabidopsis suecica, assembly GCA_019202805.1. NCBI lineage: Eukaryota > Viridiplantae > Streptophyta > Magnoliopsida > Brassicales > Brassicaceae > Arabidopsis > Arabidopsis suecica. Next base: position 1,080,138 of record CM032906.1, read on the forward strand.
AAGTATGGTTTAGGATGGTTTAACAAAATGTTAGATCCGGTTAAGCTTAAAAGTGTGTTAGAAAAAGAAAAGAAATCAGAAAATTTCTTCATTTCCGATTTTAAAATTTAACCTCGATTCCTTCCAGCAATAAGTCTGTCTTCTATATACAATGCCCGAAATTGAGAAAGGTGAAAAAAATGAATTGCAACAAAACAAGATATGTTTCATGAAGCTTAGACACAACAGCTACTGCTATACATATCTACATCCACATGTAACATGAGAACATAATGACTGTATTTAGAAGTAACCAATAGAAAAGCAACATGAAAAGCTGATCGACCTCAAGGATGTCTTAAGAAAGCATTTCCAAAAAGCTTTTGTCCAATCTCCCATCATGCAACATATTAGTGACCAAGCCAATGGTTGAAGCATCTCCAGCAAACCTGCAACTCCTCATCTCTTTGATGAGTTCCGCTGATGCTGCTTTGTCACCATCTCTAAGATGCTCCCTTATTAGGGTGTTATAAGTACCACTATTAGGAAGAGGCCCATCTTCTTTCATTTTTTTGAACAAGGCATATGCTTTCTGCTTTAATCTTTTCCTACACAAGCCTGAGATCATTGAAGTGTAGGTTACAACATTAGGCTTCACTCCTTTAAGGCTGAGGCTACAAAATAAATTCCACCCATCTTCCACTTTCCCAGCCTTGCACATCCCTTCAATCATAATACTATATGTGAATATATTAAGTTCCATTTTACTCTTTTGCATATACCCGAATACGACCAATGCTTTCTCTAGCTTCCCATTATTACAGAGTCCATCTAACAGAAAGTTGTATGTCATGAGATTGCGAGGCACACCATCAGAAACCATCTCTTTGAATAGTTCTTGAGCCATATCACAATCTCGAGCTTGAAATAACCCCCGGATAAGAGTGGTGTAAGTGACTGTATCGCCAACCAATCCTCTCTGTGACATCTCGCGGAAGAGTTCCATACCTTCCTCTACTCTCTTAGCCTTACAAAATCCCTTTATAAGCGTATTATAAGTCACTACATTTGGGAAACAGCCCTTGCTAACCATAAACTCAAACATCTGCTTGGCCTCGTCTAGACGATCGTGCATACAAAACCCGTTGATCAAAGAACTGTAAGTGAAGATATCAGGATCTATAGACCTTTTTCTCATCTCCTCGTACAATTTCTCAGCCTCTATAAGTTTTCCCTCCTTCGCAAATGCATCAATCAATGCATTGAAAGTGACTACATTTGGATTGATCTTCCTCTTAATCATATCACTAAGTAATCGGGAGGCATCGCTCCATCTTCCGTAATTACAAAGGCAACTAATGAGGGAGTTGTAGGTAACAACATCTGGTTTGATTCCTTTGTTCTCCATTTCATTGAATAGGTTGCGTGCATCATTCACATGTTTGTATTTGCAAAGAGCATCGATGACTGTGCTGTAGATTACAACATCTGGTTCTATTTTTTCTTTCTCCATCTTTTTGAGAATACTTAAAGCCAAATCAGTATCACCTCTTTTACAGATTCCATTAACAACTGCACCGTATGTAACCAGATCTGGTTGGCACCCTTTCGCAACCATTCGGTCAACTAAAGCCACAGCTTCGGAAGCTTTGTTGTGGAGAAAAAGCCCATGAATCAAAGTTGTAAATGTAACGGTATTAGGTTGATATCCCATTTCCACCATTTGATCAACCAAAGCTACGGCATCAGAAATCCTATTACTATGACAGAATCCATGGAGTATCGAGTTAAGCGTGACTAGATCGGGCTCATAACCGAGTTTAATCATCTTGCCAAGAACAGCTAAAGCAAAAGAGAGTTGAGAGCGTCGGCAAAAACAGTTAATGAAAATACTGTAAGTATAGAGATTATGTGAAATCCCCAAATTTTGCATCTGCTCGCCGAGAGAGATGACAAGATCGAACTTCTTCATCTTAGCAATGGAACTCAACAGTTTACTGAACTCAATAATCGAAGGAAAGGGACGAGATTTCACCATTTCACTGAACAAATCAACAGCATCGTCTAACCTAATATCACTCAGCCCATTTCTAAGTATTTCTCTATAATCATAACTACTCTTACCAGCAAAATCTCGTCTCCAACAAAGGGAAAATGAAGGAGAAACAGCTGCATCATTACCTCTCACCACAAGACTCCGATGAACAAATCTCTTCCCTGAAGATGCAATCGCAATCGATATCCTCATTTTCTCGATTTGATTTCTTCTCAATCTCTCTGAATCTCTGATTCGGAAGCAGAAACAGACGAACCACTGAGAGTGAAAAGGCAGAGACAGAGTGAATGCTGAAACCGGTTTAGTAATTTTAATGTTATTTTGAGATAACCGGCCGGTTTGAGTTTTCATACTATATAATTTGTAAAGTTTTGTTGCGTTGTCAAAATAAACCAATTCGGTTTTGTCAGAACAATAGAATTTTTTTTTTTTTATAACAAACATGTTTATCTCCATCAGAGATTTCCCACAAATCCTTGTTGATCTCACACTATATTAAGATCCAAAATCGACATCTAGTAACCGAAAACCGAGAAAAAAAACCGCTCAATTGGCCTTTGCGTAAGAGTTTTGATCCCTGAAATTGATGACGGCACTACGGATCATCTCCTCAGCATGTGGCTTCACAAATATACAAGTAGTGTCCAGTTTCAGTACTCGAATTATGAACTTCTGTGAAGCAGGCAACGAATTATTCAAATGTGCAATGAACTGCGCCATGGGAACATCGCTGCAATAAAAGAACACCAAACGATTTGGCATCAACATAAGATAAAAGATACGATTTCGATAGAGTATATTAACAAGAAAGGTAATGTACCATGAGATGAAGACTCCTTTGATTGAGTTAACCATTGAATCTTGAAGCAAAGAAACCTGAAACAAGAACATAAAAAATCTTGAATCACCAAAACTGCACATAACATTTTTTATCAAAAAGAAGACTCGAGACATTTCGAAATTCAGCTATAGGAATCAAATCAAAAGCTCGGTTTACGTGTGCTTTATCGACAAACTGATCGTAGATCAAACGCTTTATCGACAAACTGATGGTAGATCAAACTAACAATGTAGTTTAAACATTGAAGCAGAGAAGAAACTGAAACCATAGTGTATTCAAGAACAGAACTAAAACTGCAGTTAACATACGTTTATCCATTCAGAACAACACTCACAAATTTTCAAAATTCAGTCAACGCTCGATAACTAATTAACACTAATCATAGCTCAAATTAACAACAATTTACACTACTAATTAACATTGTGCTTAATCCTGATTTCGATTCACTTTTTTTTTACTCTATTATATAAACCCTAATGCTATAGTCTTCTTAATTCACTTAAGAAACAATAGAACATATGCGAAGAAGATTCATTACGAGTAAGAATCTTTCAAAATTCACATTAAATTCACCCAAAGATCCATGTTTTTCCACAGATTCCACACGAAACTTTGAAAAATCAAAAGCGTGATCGAGATTTGGGTTTTCTTTTCCAGTCGTCAAAACATTATTTAGGGTTTTAAAGAGAGATTCAAAATCCAACAACGATCTTCAAATATCATACAAATTTCGATTCGGAGGATCACAAATCTAGAGAAAGAACTCACCACGATTGTTAAAGAAAAAATCCTGCTGGCTTCTCCACAATTGAAGAATTTACCAATTATACTAATAAATAATTTTGCAGCTAAAATAAAAAAAAAAAAAAAAGTAAACCTTCTAAATGAGTTAGAGGGTTCCAATTATGGTTAACACTTCACTGCTTCGCTTCACCACAAAGATCCACAATGAAATCTAATGACTATAAAATCTGGCTTACACAAATCTCTAATGCCACAAAACCAGTAATTAACATACAGAAACAAACACCTTCCTTCTCATGCCATTGTATCAAGCGCGTTGTCAAGTAGTAAGAGAGAGGTTTGATCAAACCGTTTGTTGTCGCCTGTCATAGGGATGTATCTTTAAGTGTGGTTCAGTCCTCGTAATCATCCAGCGTTGAATAGATTAACCTGAAAAGAAGTTGCAACATAAGTTTTCACTGTTTTGGTACAATTTTTGGATTGAGCAAAGACAGCGAGAGAGATTTGGTTACCAGAAAATAGTGAGAAAGAGAGTGAGGATAATGTAAGCGAGCTTGAAGAGTCGTTTCTTCTTTTCCCAATCAAGCAAGTTGAAGATCTCTGTAACGTCTATCAAATGCTGTTTGCGAGAGTAACTAATAACAGAAAAAAAGGATATACTCATTATCAGAATCAGCTTGACATTAGAATTAAACTTGTTTGTTAAAAATAGAGAGACTCACAGATGGAAATTGTAGTAAAGATAAGGAACACAAAGGAGTGACATGAACCAATGACCCGTAAAGAGGTAGAATACGCATAAAAATCCTTGAAGAATGGATTCTGGTAATACCACAAAGTTTATTCTTGATGCAGAATCGTAAGGGTTGATATAATCAAACTCGAGATCAGCCAAACTAATGAGCTGCAAGAACAAAAATTATATATATAAGCACCAGCACTTTCGTTACAAATTATGCATATCGTGTACTGCATATCAAAAGCAAAGCACAAGAGCAGAGACCTGTGATCAAGATTCTCCAACCAAATATCCATTACACATAATCTCATTACTCAAAACACTATAGATCAACTCTATAGTTACCAAATCAGAGCTCATTAATCAAGAAACGTTATGAAGTAAAACTCTAATACACATGAGCACACTTCTACACACTCACAGAGACTTGTTGGATTGATATAAATTGAGAAGATACCATCTAGAGTTTCAATACACAATATCAAGAACCATTTAAAGAATTTAAGAAACGAATTTGTGGTTAACAGATTAACTAGTTATATACAGAAACCCTAAAGTTTCTTATAAACGATTTATGATTGAAAGAACACAAAACACTAAATTTAGTTCAACTCAATGCTCGGATAAGCCTAAACAGAGTTTATACTAATTCAATAGGTAAGAAGATTCGATGGAACCAAAGTATATGTTTTAAGGGTTTTTTTGTTCAAAGTATGAATCAGATCGAACCTGATAGACGATGAGTCCGACAAGAGTGATAAGGATTAAAAACGAAATAATCCATGTCCAAACCTCTCCCATCCCTCTTCCTCCTGGCTCCTACAACAGTTTATTACCTCGGATTGATTTCGTTGTGTTCTTCTTCGATTTTAAGCTTCTGGGTATCAAAGATCCAATGAAGAACAGAGATAAGTTTATTGTCGGAAAACTTCAAACAGTTCAGTTTCAATCTCTTTGTTCGAGATTCTCTGATCGGGACTAGTAGGCCTGCGAATTTAAACCGATCGGTTTATTCGGTTTCGGTTAGTCGGTTTTCCGGTTTATTCGGAAAATGAATTCTGTACCGAACTAACCGACTAACAATTTCGGTTCGGTTCGGTTCGGTTATTTCACGGTTATTTCGGTTTTTACCTTTCGGTTTTTTCGGTTCATAATTGTTGGGCCAAAAGCTATTTTCTATTTGGGCTTCCAAAAAATTGGCCTCTTGACCCAAAAAGAAAAAAAAAAGAATTTGGGGTGGAAGAGAAAAAAAGCCACGTTTGGTCTCTTGACCCACAAAAAAAAAAAAAAGAATTTGGGGTGGGAGAGAAAAAAGTGACGTAGTGATGAATCGAGGAGTGGAGTCGTTGATCGGAGACACCGGCGACGAGATCTTATGGGCGAAGATTCCGGTATAGAAGAAGAAAAAGATGATGATGGTGTAATCGAAGAAGAAAATGATGAATCGAAGAAGAAGATGAGGAATCAAAGAAGAATATGATGAGATTAATCAAGAGAAGATGATGATGAAACGAAGACGACGAAGAAGATGATGAAACGAAGAAGATGATGAGATTAATCGAAGAAGAAGAAGATGATGGTGATGATGAATAGCAGAAGAAGAGAGGAGATCTAAGAGGAAGACGAAGAAAAAGAAGAATTGAAGAAGGGTTGTAGGCGGCTAGGAATATATTAGGTTAGGGTTTTTATGTTTTCGGTTAACCGGTCGGTTCGGGCGAACCGAACCGAAAATCTCGGTTAACCGAACTAAATTTAAAACCATTCCGATCGGTTAAACCTAATTAAAAGAAACCGAACCGATTTGCCCAAACCTCGGTTCGGTTCGGTTCGGACAAATCGGTTCGGTTCGAATTCCCAGGCCTAGGGACTAGTGTGGAAGAAGAAGGTACGTTTTGGTTTTTGACCTTTTTGTTTTGTTGAACCGTTTAAATCAATTCCCGGTTCCAAACGGTTCTCGTACCGGGTTTTTAAAGCCCATGGGTTAATAAATTAAGCCCAGTTAAAAAGAGAGACTTGTACGTGTTTCAGAAGTTACTTTTTATCTTTAAAATTTTACTGAATGTGGAACCCAGAGTTCCTTCAATCATGTGATTGATAAAATTCAGCTTTTCGATGTGTGTATGTTTATTTTTTTTCTAACAATATTTGTTATAGTTATGTCTCAAAGGAGAATTTATGTACTCCATTATTGCGTTAAAAACAAAAAAAATTACTCCATTTTTTATCGAAATATGAATTTTATTAATCAACAAAGGAGAGTTTTTGTACAATGTTTTAAAGAAAACAACTAAAAAAAAAAAAATGAAAGAATACAAGTGAATCTCTAGTGGAAACTACGAGCTTGAAAACCATCTTTAAAATAAACAACTCCATTTTAATCTTGTGAATATATCTTGTATTAATGTCTATGCAAGAAAATGATACAAAAATTGTGCTCAATAAGTGGGAATATATGAATATTGCTTACTTCTTTTGCAACTTACCAGGAACCATTAAAGAAAATGAATGATACTATTTGCCGTCAAAAAGAATGAAACTATCCAAGTTCATAATAATAAATAACAATAATGTATTCCAAACATGTGCTTTTGTGACTTGTATTTTATGATGTAGTATAATATATAATTATATATTCATCTTTTTGTTGTTTGTATTGATCAAGCAAGCTCTACTCACAAATGTAGTGGAGTGGTTGGCATAGAGATAGAGAATTCCTAATACAAGCTTGTAAATGAAGCAAATTAATTGTCATCGTAATATTTTATTCTGATATAGTTAATTATCTTTTTATGATTTTAACAGTTTTCTTATTACTGTAAAAATACACGTATGCCGAGTGCCGACATATACAAAAACACAAACACTTATTTAAACAAAAAGTAAATTACATTGCTGTCTTTAACTTAACAAGGGCTAGTTTAGTTTCAAAGGGTCATAAACTTAGGATTTTCGATGATCTTTTAAGTATGTAATCTAATGATTTGTATTAATGTTTATTTTTGAATTTAAATTCGATAGCGTATGTGTGTATGAGTGTATCAGCTATAAATCAACCTAAAAATCCACTCAGTTTGTTAGACCATTAATATCATTGAAACTTTTATGTGACGTATTCAAAATCTAAACTAGTCTGAATTTTCAATAGAAAATAGTTGGTTTCAGATTGTACATATAGTATAACTAAGAAAAATAACTGATTAAACTGTAAAAAAAAGAAATAAAGAATTTGATGTTAGCTTTTGTTACTAAATTTGCTAAATCCAACGTACCTTCGAGATAGTAACGTAAAATTATGAAATCATTGGGTTACTTTGTATAATACCAGGAATAGTAAGTAGTATTAAGTAACCATAGTTTTGTTAAAGTGGGAATAATTTATGGGAGAAATTAAAAAGATTTTTTTTGTATACAATGTAACTACCCATGCCTTTGATGTGACTTTTGTAAGGACAAAATCATGCGAGTTACGAGAGTCAAATTTAGTTAGTGTTTCTTGTCTACTTTTACTCTTTTCTTCATTTTTTAAATTTATGTAATTCTTCTTTATTTGTTTGTTTAGCTAATCCTTCGTTTCTTACAAAAAGTTAAAGTTTATTTTAATACGATTATTAAGTTTCGCTATTAAAAGTTTGATGGCGGCACAAAATGAGTTGGTACGTGCTGCGTGGTAATTGGAGAAAAGAATAAAACTTCTCTCACGTGAGACAAAGCTTCACCTTTAAAAGTCGAATGACTTTTTATATGAATGTTAAATAGTAAGAAAAAACATATGAATGTTCTAATAGAACTTAGGTTTTGTTGGGGTTTTATTCTCTAGTTATGGTCTTGGGGTTGCGTTTTAACTTTAGTTGAGTTCGGATTTTCTGTTTGGTGAGGCTATGTTTTGAAGTTCTTGAGAAAACATAGATAAATGTGTTGTAAACACTTCTTCAATAATGGATTTGATTCAAATTCTCGCTGAGACGTACTTGATATCGCGCGAAAGGTATCGACAATGTTGTAATTTTGAGTCTGTTTGATATAGTTGTAAACACTTCTTCTATAATGTGAAGTAAATATGCTTCGGAACATGATATTTTAAAATCATTGAAAATGTAATGTTTAGAATACTATTCTTTTCAAAATATTAGTTAAATAACTTCGAATTTAATAAACATTTAATACGATTATATTATAATTATCAATAGCACTATAAAGTTGGATAAAAGAAATTAGTCCAAATGATTGGGTTAAATAGCCCTTTGATGTTTTAAGACAATTTAAAGATACAACTCTTACCAAATAACCTCCGGATTCTTGCGGATGATATGTAACACAAAGGATAATTCTCAAATTAAGGACCATTCATCTTTTAATATTTGGGTTGGTCTATATAGTATAGTAAGATATTTCATTTTTTCTTTTTCAAAAAAAAGATATTTCATTTTTTACAAAATTATTGTATAATCACAAGTACATTATACGATCGTACACAAGAAGGTGGGAGACAGTTGTGACGTGTGGCTATATTGACATTAAGACATTGACCAATTAAATCTTGACTCATACTAATCTCCACTTGTATACTTTAATTATTGTTTTATTTTTAGGTATTTTTTCCTTTTATTACATTTCTCCCATCTGCTATATCCTTTTTAAACTCATTTAAAATTTTGAGTTTTAGTATCATTTAAAAAAATCGAATAAGTTAAACATCCATAAATCAATCTACAAAATATATAAAACAGATGTGCAGATGTGCAGTTTAATTTTTAAATCTGTAGGATTACAAAAATTGAACATCCATATTGTATTACAATTGTGGTTCTATAAAAATCTTCTGACGAAAAAAAAAAGAGATGGTCTAGTAGAATAGACTGATGATCTCCACTGACAATCCTATATCTAAATTCCCTTATAATAATAATAAATTATATATGTTTATATATATATATATATATATATTTATATGCAATAGTAGAAAAGAAAAAGATTATATACCCAAACATTCTTTCATTTTGTAACCCTACGTAATATTTTTAGATCTTGTGAAAGCATTTGATTTTTTTTTTTTTTTTTGAGAGACTGACATTTGATTAAGATAGCTCAATCTCATTGCGTTAATAATCAAAAGATAGAGAGATATCGACAGATAGATAAGTTAAATATTGGATATTGACCTGATTTTCGTGACTCTGATAACAATATTGCAAATGAAAAGTAAATATCTAAATTCATATGTTTTTGTACATCTTAGTTTGGTCATCCGTAAAATGTTTTTATTGTAAATAGAAATAGAAAGAACACTATGTTCTATTCCAATAAGAATTTATACTCCATAAGTAATGCATCAATTACATTTTGTTAGAATTTGCATAACTATTTTCAAAATTCCACACACACATAAATGTAGAGTAAATAGTTAATCTAAAAAGAGAAGCGAAGTAAATAACTTAACAAGAAAAAATGTATGAGTAAAAAGAACAACTAAATAAAAACATGAAATGAGTGTTGTAACGACCATTAGACTCATGAATACCACACAAGACAGTTAAAAAAGAGAGTGTATGTCATTGTGAAAAAAATTTAGGGTAAAAAGTCAACTATTGCAGTAGAAAAAAGTAAGAAATCTAAAGACAACTTTACAAAATACCATAGCAAAATAACATATCTACGATAAACAATGCAATTCCATAATGCTAATTGATTAAACAACTCAGAACAGAGTACATATATGTAATGGGCACAAAAAAACGTTTGGTCTGTTATGTTATTTATCGATTTTTATTGTCAACGAGAAATTTGTTTCATTCTTACAAGAAAAATCATAAATAAAGGAAAAAAATAGTGGTAAAATATATTGATTTTTTTTATTAATAATAAATACTAGCAATAATACAACTATTAGTAAAGTTTTTTCTAAAAATATAAAAATATTTCTTTTGATAAAATAGTTTGTTTTCCATTTATAATTTAGAGTATATCGTCATATATAATTTTTTTAAACAAAATTGAAAGTAGTGTTTCTACTTTTAATTTGGTCAACAACTTGTATTGTAATTATATTTGTAACATACATTATACTACTTCTAGTAGAAACAAATTGTAATGGTAAGTAAATGTCTTTATTATTGCACCAATTATATTCAATAAATATATATATATTTTCAATTTTTTTGTCACATTCAATAAATATTTTTTTACTGGATTCTGAAAATAATAAATAAGAATTTACTAAAGAATGTCCTTTTGGTCAACAACTCTCTCTCATACACACAGAGAGACACAGTCCCTAAAGAAACAAATTAAATTCCTAGGTTGCCCTTTTATGCCCACATTCTGAATATATCCCACATAGACAACAAGACACAAATGGAAACCCCACTCATCACTTTTTTGTATTTTTCCTTCTTTACAATCATAGTAACAAAAGTAAATATATAAATTAAATTAACAAAAACACATTTCATGTCTTTCACTCACTCATTTATTAACACTTTCACACAATTATCTACTTTTAAAAACCATTTAATGATTTAGTACTAAATTTGTGAGCTGCTTTGCTTATGTCATGAATGATTTCCCCTCTTAATAGTATTTATATTGGTGGGTTAGTTCATAACACGAATTATACCATCCAATGATACCAAATTTGATTACGTGGAATAGTTGATACTATAAAATAATATAATCGTATAAAATATTAAAAAAGTATTAAATTAAGAAAAAGAGGAAACAGACGAAGACCTCTTCCACACAAGAACCCAACAATTCACTCAAAAAACAGAAAAATATGAAAACAGGAGACATCCAAAAACAATTAAAAAAAACTATAATTTTTTTTTTTTAAAAGGTGTTACAATAATAATAATATATAGTATTAAAAAATACCTTTATGGAGAGCGTGAGATACACGTACCAATGAGAGTGAAGTGAGAGACTAAAACAACCAATGCTTTGTTTCCGTTCTCGTACGACGTGGGACTCTGGTCTCACCTTGTTCCTATCAAACGTTTCATTCAATGTTAGGGCATCATCAATGGGGGATCATGTGAGGGTGTTTTTATAGAGAATATAATGTTAAAATAATGTAAGATCATGTGTTTAGATCTTTTGTTTAGAAGTTGATTAGTGGGAGAACATGTGTAAGATCTTAAGACTTAATAATATAATAATCTAAATTAAATTAAGATTTTACAATTATTAAAACATTTAAAAATAACATATAAATTGCAAATGCCAAATTTATGAAAAACTGAAAATAAAAGTGAAAATACAATACTAAATATTTATGAAAAAAACATTAAAATATAAATAACAATAAACAAACAAACATATTACTTAATAAAAGCACAAAAACATTTTATCTAATTAATACATAGTTTATTATCCAAATTTATTCCAAATATGTTGAATATTCCAACCAATGCCCAAATGCCACGTCACCCCGCAACACCCACAAGAACAGATCCAGGTCAAGAGCCCAGTTCCTGATCTTAAGCCCATTAACCCATTTTTTTGGATTTAAATAATGCTTAGATCAGGGGGGATGATCTCCCAATGCAGATGGTCTTACAAATTTTTTAATTCCACGCGCTTACCTTATGCGCGTGAGATTCACTTTTGTCTCCCTTATTTTCTTCTCCTTCTCTCTCTCTACTGTCTCTTTCTTTCTTCTTCTTCCTTTTGAAATTTCTCAGTCTCTTAAAAAAGAATCGAAAGAAACTATCAGTGTGAGAGCAAAGCAGAGCAGAGAGAAGAAAAAATACTTTTTTTTAATAGGAGTAGCAAAAAAGAGAAACTTTATTTTTTTTCTTTTTCTGATCTCTGTCATGAGAAATCGCCGGAGTTATCTCCGACCACCGGCGGACTTCCCCGGCTGAAAATTCTACACTTTTTCGTATAAAACAACTAAGAATCAACTAAACCCTTCTCAGAAAAAAAAACTTCATTCTTCTTTTTCAATTTCCATTTTCCGGGAAAGTTTTCAAGAATCCGAGAAAAATTCTCTTCAATTTCACTACTCTCAGCTTAATTACGTTCAGGGTTTTGTTTTAAGTTTTCGACTTTACAATGGCGACGACGACAAACGCAACAACGGCGACACAACAGCAAACGCAAACGCAATCACCATCGCAACAACCACCATTACCGTCGGCAGAAGAATTAGCAACAAAGGCGTTACAAAAGCGTTACGAAGGATTAATGATGGTAAGAACAAAAGCAGTAAAAGGCAAAGGCGCGTGGTATTGGAGTCATCTTGAACCAATCTTACTTCACAACACCGACACTGGTTTCCCTAAAGCCGTTAAACTCCGATGTTCTTTATGCGACGCCGTTTTCTCAGCTTCGAATCCTTCACGAACTGCTTCTGAGCATCTTAAACGTGGAACTTGTCCAAATTTCAACTCTTTACCTAAACCCATCTCCACAATCTCTCCTCCTCCACCACCTCCGCCGCCGCAAACGACGTCTTCTTCTCACCGGAAACGTAATTCCTCCGCTGTGGAAGCTCTGAATCATCATCATCAAGGGTCTTATAATGTGACTCCTCTCAGTGTTGTTGATCCGTCGAGATTCTGTGGGCAGTTTCCGGTTACGCAGCAGCCACATTTGATGCTTTCCGGTGGAAAAGACGATTTGGGTCCATTAGCTATGCTTGAAGATAGTGTGAAGAAGCTTAAGAGTCCTAAAACGTCTCAGACGCAGAATCTAAGTAAAGCTCAGATAGATTCTGCGTTAGATTCTCTCTCTGATTGGGTGTTTGAATCTTGTGGCTCTGTTTCTTTATCTGGTCTTGAGCATCCAAAGTTGAGAGCTTTTTTGACGCAAGTTGGGTTACCGATTATCTCAAGGAGAGATTTTGTTACCGGAAGATTGGATTTGAAGTATGAGGATTCGAGAGCAGAGGCTGAATCGAGAATCCACGACGCAATGTTCTTTCAAATCGCTTCTGATGGATGGAAATTCGAAAACTCCGGCGAGAATTTGGTGAATTTGATTGTGAATTTACCTAATGGGACGAGTTTGTATAGACGAGCTGTGTTCGTGAACGGAGCTGTGCCGTCTAATTACGCAGAGGAGGTTTTGTGGGAGACGGTGAGGGGTATTTGTGGAAATTCACCTCAGAGATGTGTTGGGATTGTTTCAGATAGGTTTATGAGTAAAGCATTGAGGAATCTTGAGAGCCAGCATCAATGGATGGTGAATCTCTCTTGTCAGTTTCAAGGTTTCAATAGTTTGATTCGAGATTTTGCGAAAGAGCTTCCTTTGTTTAAATCCGTCTCTCAAAGCTGCTCGAGGCTCGTTAATTTCGTCAACAGCACGGTGCAGATCCGAAACGCGGTTTGTAAGTATCAGTTGCAAGAGCAAGGAGAGACTAGAATGCTGCATTTGCCTTTGGATAGTTCCTTGTTTGAGCCATTGTATAATCTTCTTGAGGATGTGCTTAGTTCCGCTAGAGCGATTCAGCTGGTGATGCATGATGAGGTGTGTAAGGCTGTTCTAATGGAGGATCATATGGCTAGAGAGGTTGGTGAAATGGTTGGGGATGTCGGGTTTTGGAACGAGGTAGAAGCGGTTTATTCGTTGTTGAAGCTCGTTAAAGAAATGGCTCGGCGAATAGAGGAAGAGAGGCCTTTGGTAGGGCAATGTTTGCCGCTTTGGGACGAGCTAAGATCGAAGATAAAAGATTGGTATGCAAAGTTCAATGTAGTTGAAGAGAGGCAAGTTGAGAAGATCGTTGAGAGAAGATTCAAGAAGAGTTATCACCCGGCTTGGGCTGCAGCGTTTATACTTGATCCGCTTTACTTGATAAGAGACAGCAGCGGAAAGTATCTTCCTCCATTCAAGTGTTTGTCGCCAGAACAAGAGAAAGATGTTGATAAGTTGATAACAAGGCTTGTGTCTAGAGACGAGGCACATATCGCGATGATGGAACTGATGAAATGGAGAACCGAAGGGCTTGATCCGGTTTATGCAAGGGCGGTTCAAATGAAGGAGAGAGACCCTGTTTCGGGGAAAATGAGGATAGCTAATCCACAAAGCAGTAGACTTGTTTGGGAAACTTATCTTAGTGAGTTCAGGTCATTGGGGCGAGTTGCAGTTAGGCTTATTTTTCTCCATGCAACTTCTTGTGGGTTCAAATGCAATTCCTCTGTTTTGAGATGGGTAAATTCGCATGGAAGATCACGCGTAGCCGTGGATCGAGCTCAAAAGCTGATCTTTATATCCGCCAATTCAAAATTCGAAAGGAGAGACTTCTCAAACGAGGAAGAGAGAGACGCAGAGCTGCTCGCTATGGCTAATGGCGAAGATGATGTGCTAAACGATGTTCTCATCGATACATCCTCGGTGTGACTTGTTAATTTTTACTTCTTTTTTTCGGTTACGTTTCTCCGGCTTACCCCATTTAGTTTTTACTAGAACTTGGCCATTTTGTAGGATTGCTTGAATTCATTTTTTTACTACCCTTAATTTAATTTGTACTTGGCTCCTTTAGGAGGTGAGAAGAGAGCCATATCATTGTATTTCTTTTAGTCTATTTCGATCATAATTTTAGGCGATTTTTCCGTGTCTTTTTTTCGAACTTAAGCAATGATCTTGAGACTGGTTTTGGAATTCATGAATACAAGTTACTCTTGTAAAGTTCTTGTCTTTATCATATTACCATTAGAAGTTTCATGTTTCTGCACCAATTTGGCTTGCGTAGCAATGAATTCTAATGTGAATCGACTTCTCTTGTCGTGATCATCATCAATCTATTGGTTCAAAAGGTCCAAGCTTGTAGTTAAGATCATTAATGGCATCAACAGAAGATTCAACGACAGCTTCATCTTCTCTTATCGTACATTGTAATGATCTCTTTTGTTCTGTTGTTCTTTTGTTCTTTTTTCATTAACGTTAATATTCTTAATCATGACTCAAAACAATGTCTTTTCCATTTCAAGAAATTGACTTAATAAACCATTTTCTTTTTGAACATTTTTCACGTTCTTGCTTCATCATAACATGTTAGTCTCTATTGATGTCGAGGACGAAAGATGTAGACCTTTTTGTCACCCAAGAACTGAACCGGGTTTTCGGGTTTTCGCTTTCATTTCAACTATGATTATGATTATCTATCTATCTAACTTATCAATCTATCGAGTAGTTTCTTAAAATCTTTTCTCAAAAAATGTGGATCCCCACAAGGAAAGCAAATTTAGTGGGAGGTTCTTGCATCAAAATCATAGCTTTTTGATGTTATATTGAAGCTTTGAAAGTGAAACTGTCAAAGTTGGAAGAACAATCTTAAAACTTTAAACACAAAATCCAAAATCTGGTCTTATTATTTCTTTGAGGATTACATAAATTTGATTTGATTTTCATGGATAAATCCCCAAGATTCGATTCTTGAAGATTTTGTAACATTAGGTGTCTTTTTGTGTGTTTACCCCATGATTTGTACTGTGAATGGTAAAAAAGGTTAAATCTTTCGTCCTTTTTGCCCAAACTCATGATTTGTACTATATGTTTTTTTGTTTGGTAACAAAAATCAAATCTTTTTGGTGCAAACCCATGATTTTACACTCTTGTAAATAATATGGTAGTAAAAGAAAAAAAAAAGTCAAGAACTGTTGTTCAAAAAAGTTTTACATCTTTTGACATGCAAATCTAACCTCCATAATATTCATCATAGCTTTATCAAATAGTACTAAACTTTGAAATTTTGGTGGTAAATATATAATAAATGGACAGACTGGAGAGCTAAAAGTGAAATTACACAAATTAAGTAACAACAGAACCACCAACAAATAATAATTAAAATATTTAGAAAGTATAGAAAACACATTGATTTTGGATGGTGTTTTGCCAGACAAATAGATAAATCTAAGTACTCTCTCTCTCTCTCTTTTTTGTGTGACAATTTGACAATGCCTTGTCATCAACCATTTTCTTATACATATGCATCTACATTATAATATGAAATTAATATATATCAACTTGAAAGTGCTGAAAATAATTGTTATTGAGATTTGAGTGCAGGGAAATTGGTTTGCTTTTAAAAATATTCATCAAGGAATCATTTTTACTTACCAAAAGGAGGGGTAAAAACACCAAAAAAGTATATATCAATAAATATACCCCACAAACAGCATATTATAATGACAAAGAATACACTTTATTTTTGTTTTGATAACTTTATATTTGATTGGTATTAGATTCATCTTACCCACCTCCATTAGCTGTTGATTGCAAGAAAATTCAAAACTCATACTGCTACATACAATAAAAGTTTGATTAAAAAGTAAATTGTCTCAGTTTTTATACAAAGACATTAATATTATGAACTTCTATCCAATTGTATTTTCTGTTTTAAATTTTTTAGTTGAAGTTTATTTTAAAATACCATCAGTTTAAGAAAAAGAAAAAATTCCATTAAGAGAAAACATTCTCATAACTTATTCCATTTCAGTTTCCAACCCAAAAGATGAAGTATTAATGGTTTCTTGAATTAAAGGAACATCAGCATTTCAGAGAATTTTTGCTTTAAACTCTCATTTTTGTAATTTAAAAAAAAACTATGATATTTCGAAACTGTTTTGACAAAACAAAGTAAATCGATCACGAATTAATTATTAGAAAATAAATAAATCAAGAACATAAGCACAAAAGATTCTAGTTTTTTTTTTTTTTATGTGAAACATATATTTATATTATGTTTGTATATTTTACATTCATCCTTTAAAAATAAAGATATATAAACTTACATGGAAAGTGTTTAAATAAATGTTTTTCTTGAGAAGATTTAATTTTTAAAGAGGAAAAAGTTAAGCATTACATTTTTTTATTGCTAAAGTAAGCATTATATTTTTTATACTGTCAAAATGTAATGAAGAAAATGAAAATGCGAGCATTACACTTTTGACATTATAAAAAACAGTATATCATCATAATTAATCAAAATTCCAGGGTATATCCGATGCAAAAAAAAAAAAATTGCTTCTTGAATTCGTATGCAATTTTATGGACTAAGTTCATACATTTATGACATAAAAACAGTATTACTAAGGTAAAAAATATTTTAAAATGCGTAGACGCCAAAAGAAGAAGTGAAAAAGTTACAACTTCAAAAAAGTAGTTGGAATTATTGATTTGGTATTTTGGTGGTAAGACAGAATTTCCTGTCGGCAAATGCTGACTTCTCACCAAATCTTTCTCTCTCTCTAATTATTTGAATATTTTTAAAACATTTAAATTAATTTGATTTTAGTGTAAAAAGTTTTTAAAAAGTTTTTTTTTTTTTTTTTGTGAACAAAAAGTTTTTAAAAAGTTAAAAAGAGAAAATTATAATGATATGGTAGAGGACAATATTTTTTTAATACACAAGAATCTCGTCCTCTCCCAATGCTTCCTCATCATTATACAAAATTACAAAAATTCCATTTTAAAGTAAAAATAAAATAAAAAATAAAGTAGATTCTTTTTCCTTTCACATGTTTTTATTAAATTTTTATAGTACTAACTTTTATATTGACTATTAATGGTATATGTATCTGGCAATTTTTCAACAGCTAATGAGATTTGGTTTTAAATAGTAATCGCTTCCCCGGATTATTGTAATATTACTTTTTAATTGCTTGAATTAATGATATGCATGATTATGTAGTAGAAATATGAAGAAAATAGTGGCTACATATATATATCTAGTTTCATTACGTGTTACATTAAATTATACTTTTAAGTTTGTTTCGCACTGCAAATTACTTAATCATTGTTTACCAGATTGAATAATGGCATACTATATACAATTACATAAGTTTGATGATAATGCTAATGACTTTGACATGTGGCACGATTAGTAGAGATCATTGCTCTCGCGTATGGTAATTTACATAGAGATTATTATTTTATTTTTTTTTTGAAAAAATGTAAAAATATATTCAACCAAAAAAAATCCTTGTTACAACTTACAACATAGAGATTATTCATTATCAACCATTTTTCTATATAAGAAAATTATCAATCATATCTAATTTTCTTTAACAGAATTAAAATAAAGTCAATTAAAAACGTAGAAAATGTCCCTTAATTTATACAAAAACTAGAAATCGAAAATTTAATTTTTGTCATGTTTCTAATTCCATTAAAAAAAGTATAATCATATTGGTAAACCACTGACATGAAGAATCTAAAACGAGTACACGTGTTCGAAGGAACAGCAGATCATAGCTTTCCCACGTATAAGAATACTGTATATAAAACGGCGTCGCAGAGCTGACAAGGTCAGAAGGTCTCTCTGAATGACGTCAAGAATCTCAAGTTTTTGAAGAACATAAATATAAATATAATATTTGCAACAAAATTGTACATAAATAATTATATTTTTTTTTCTGAATTGCCTGATGATTAGTAGGTAACGTAAAGAATAGAATTGTTCATGTAAAGAGAGAGATATGTGTCCCTTGTTTTAATTAAGATAAAAAAATTTAATTGAATATATCACACCCTTATTAAATTTCTATATTTTCAATTTAAAATTTTTGAACTAAAAGTTTTTTTATTAATTATTGGTCAGTCTGAATTTTCCAAAAAAAATGAGGTTTTTTTATTTGAAAAACATACTTGAATTCAATTAAATCTAAAACTTACAAGTTCTTCAACGTCATAGTTGGATACAACAAGATTAAAAAAGTAGATCAAGATTACAAAAGAAAATCATAGAAGGTAAACTTCAAAATTCAAAGATAGGTCCATAAGCACTCGGAGACAAAAAAACGGTGGAGCAAATTGCCACAAACAAAGTTATATTGCATAGGAAACGCTTCCGTAAAGAAATCAAGGAAAAATATTTAGTTACTACCAAAAGAATTTGTGACGTCAGTGATAACCATAGCTTCCAGAGTCACCAGCTCGGCACACGCAAAATTTAAGATACAATATATGACGGATTTTCAACTTGGAAATCAATGACCAAAGATGAAAGCTCCGTAAAAGAGTAGGTGGGTAAAATATTTCTCCGTAAATGAGTAATTAAAATTATGTCAAAGGTTTCTCAAGTCTCAAGGAAAACTCTCAAAGTAAAATAACTCTATAAAAATAAGAAATTATGATCTCTTTGTTTCAAGCACTCGTTGAAAAGAGATTTGAGTTGTTCGCTTCGATTTAAGAGGATATATGGACCCTTAGATCTAAAACATATTGAATAAACAAAAAAAAAGACTATAGCTATTATCAATGTTAAGAGCAATGTTTTTACAATGATGCTACCAAGATAATATAAAAATTGGAGTTAATAATTTTTCTGATTCATCTATGAAAATGGCATTATTTCTTGCAGTCTTTAGACAGTTTTTTTTTGTTAACATATATAATGTACATTCGGGTTTCTTAGGAATCCAAATTGTTACTCCATGTTTTAGTACTATAAAGCCAAATTGTTACTCCATGTTTTAGTACTATAAAGCTTAATATTTTAGAGATAGAAATATAGAATATATTATTTGAAAAGAGAGACCATTATTACTTACGGGGGAGTTGATATGAAATGCATGATGATAGAAAAGAGATTGTGTCTATTTTGAATTAGGGTGAATTAAATCTTTATACACGGTTGACCAAAAAATTAGATTTCAGGACATGATAATTTCAAAATTAAGTAATTATGAAAGATAAAGAAACTACAAACCAAAAATATCCTTCTTCTTTTTATTAATTACAAAAGTACCATTGAATTAAAAATGGTTTTACTATTTTAGTTTCTCGTCGATACTGTTTACTCTGACGTCGATAACACTGTTCATTCCAAAATTGATGATACTGTTCATCATAAGATAGTGTAAAACATTATGTGATTTGTGTGGATAACTATTTTATTACCTGATAAATAATATAGTATCGTGATAAGTTCACTATTATGTGTTATATGCATAGTTATCGTGTTAAACTAGTTATTATATCTAACAATATAATGTAAATTATTAATTTAAAATTGTCAATTAATGCTTTTTAAAAATTTCTCTTGAATAATTAATATGATATAAAATATCATAAATATATTACATATAATGATAACGATAACAATAGTATTAACGCGGTAAAATAAATTGTATATCGATAAATTAATATTTAGTACAATACAAAATATATAACCATGCTATATAAAATATTACCGAGATACAAAATTTAATAAAACGATAAAATTTTGTGTAGCGAATTATATGTGTTTGAAACATGTTAATATATTAATAAACAAATAAAACATATAGATACAAAAGTGATAATCAAAATTGCTGGGTTCCAATGCTTCAATTAAGAACAGACCCACAAAATTAGTCAAATTTCATCAAAAATAATTAAAATAGTTGGATCGAGATACTAAAATGAAGTGGAACGAGACCTACGTTTCACAGAGATGTTACGTGACGGTCTTTGCCACACGGTTCCAGTTATGGAATATTCCGATGATGGTTTATCGAGATATATACGGAAGTCGTCGGAGCTCGGAGCTCCCATCACATGAGTCCTCCACTTCTTCTTAGCCGGGGATGATGAAGAAGATCGTTGTTGTTTGCTCCAACAATCTCGTCGTTTTATCGCCGACATTGATCTTCAATATTGAAGGAGATGAAGTTAAGGAATAAAATAAAGTAAAAAGTAATTGTTATAAAAAGAAAAGGGGTATAGAGTAAATTCATGTACCCAAACACTGTAGAAAAAGTTGTCAGAACTCTCACTTAATTTTTCATTCGTCTGTGGTTACCGCCTTTAAATTCCCTTTGAATTATGACTTCGAGTAATATTATAAATCTAGATTTTCTTATGGAGCATGTGAAGGAATTATTTCCTATAGGTTTCCTTGTGTGTAAGCAAATCATGAATCAACACTATAGGCTATATACATATATATATATATATATATATATATGTAATACGTGTGTGTGTGGGTGTCTATACATATAATTATATAAAACGTGTTGTGAAGTTTATGTTAAAGCTGAGAGAATGGCTGAGAATCTACTCTATTCCACAACTAATATTTTTATGACAAATCACATTCATCACTTTATCTAATTTATGTATGGAAGATTCTTCTAGTTTTAAAGTTAGCTAAAAAAAAGAGTTACATGATTTTTTTTTATTTTCTTCGAAAAGTGTACAGTTCCTAGTCATAGATTTCCTGCGTTAGCACATCAGGAAACTCGCTTCCATCTTCATAAAAACACAAAGAGCATTATCTATTGTTCCTTTTCAATGAATCCCCATAGTGTAAATACTTAGGTCACATATTAGACTTATGCCAAAACCCAAAAGTATGATTAAATTGTAGATATGACAAGAAGATAATAACCCTTACATGAAAAAAATCACCAAAAAGATCATCAAGAACCTAATATTGTATAAATCAAACCTGCTGACTTGACTAGAGGATTTCCAGATCTTGACTAGAGTCTTCAGATTCATTTGGTTGCATATGACAATGCTGAAGAAACTAAAGTTTTGCTCTTCTCGTTTCTAATTTCTTGTCCCAAATTTGAGCTAAAATTTTGACCATAATTCAAGAACTGAATGCTCTGTCTTTGAGAAATCGATCCAAATTGTTTCTCAATGTTCGGTAATCTTTTTGGCTATGTCAATAATTTATTCCATATACAGATGGGTCGAATTGTGTCAAAGCTAAAGAATGTTATGGGCCTTACGGCTCGTTGTGTTCAGCAAAATAAACCATTGGTTCTAAACGAAATTTAAGATTGAACCGGTCAATGTGCCAATCAAGTTGAACCGGTCGTCGTTTCCTGATGACTCAAAAAAGTTTTAAGCCTGTAAGGGTTTCCCTGCACACACACTCGTTTGCTCACTTGTTAGATAGAATTTGGAGACAGATAACGAAAATCAGGCGAAGCTAAAATGTTGGCTAGGGTTTGTAGATCTGAATCTTCTTCTGGTAATGCTGCTGCTGTTTCTGCTAGATTGTTCAGTACGAGATTGGTTCGTCGTCGCGTCGCCAAGAAAACTAGTAAGGTTGGAAAGAGTATGCCTTCTCTGAACGGAGGAGCTTTTGAAGGAGAGAGTTTGAAACTGAGAAGTGGATCTCATTATATCAAATGCTTTGATGATGCGATAGATTTGTTCGATGATATGGTTAGATCTCGTCCCTTGTATCCGGCTGTTGATTTCAATAAACTAATTGGTGTGGTCGTCGTGAAAATGGAACGACCCGATGTTGCGATTTCTCTCTATCAGAAGATGGAATTGCGGAGGATTCCATTTGATATCTACAGCTTTAATATTCTGATGAAGTGTTTCTGCAGCTGTCATAAATTGTCCTTTGCTTTGTCTACATTGGGCAAGATCACTAAACTTGGTTTCCAGCCCAGTGTTGTTACCTTTAGCACGCTGCTCCACGGTTTATGTCTCGAAGATAGGATCTCTGAAGCCGTAGCTTTATTTGATCATATGGTTGAAAAGGGATGTCAACACGATGTCGTGGCCTTCAACACACTGATGAACGGTCTTTGCCGCGAGGGTCGAGTTCTCGAAGCAGAAGCTCTTGTTGATCGGATGGTTGAAAATGGTCATCAACCTAACGAGGTTACGTATGGAACAATTGTCAATGGAATGTGTAAGATGGGTGACACTGACTCTGCCTTGAACCTGCTTAGGAAGATGGATGAAAGCCACATCAAAGCCGATGTTGTAATCTATACTGCCATCATTGATCGCCTTTGCAAAGACGGGCACCACAGCAAGGCTCAAAATCTTTTCACTGAAATGCATGACAAAGGAATTTTTCCCAATGTTCTCACCTACAATTGTATGATAGACGGTTGTTGTAGTTATGGTAAATGGACTGATGCGGAGCAACTGCTACGTGATATGATCGAGAGGAATGTCGACCCTGATGTTGTAACTTTCAATGCATTGATCAATGCATTTGTCAAAGAAGGAAAGGTCTCTGAGGCTGAAGAATTATACCTTGAGATGCTTCGAAGGAATATATTTCCTAATACAATAACATATAGTTCATTGATCGATGGATTTTGCAAGCATAGTCGTCTAGATGATGCAAAGCACATGTTTGATTTGATGGTTATCAAGGGCTGCTCTCCGAACATTATCACTATAAATACTCTCATTGGTGGATGCTGTAGGGCTAAGAGGGTAGATGACGGAATGAAACTTCTCCATGAGATGTCAAGAAGAGGATTAGTTCCTGATACAGTTTCTTACAGCACTCTTATTCACGGGTTCTGTCAAGCGGGGGATCTTAATGCTGCTCAAGACCTTTTCGTGGAGATGATTTCTCATGGTGTGTCCCCTGATATTGTAACTTGTAACACTTTGCTGGGCGGTTTCTGCGAGAATGGAAAGCTAAAAAAGGCATTGGAAATGTTTGAGGTTTTCCAGAAAAGTAAGATGGATCTTGATACTGCTACTTATAACATCATCATCAATGGAATGTGCAAGGGTAATAAGGTGGACAAAGCATGGGATTTGTTCAATAGTCTCCCCCTCAATGGTGTGGAACGTGATGTTCAAACGTATAATATAATGATCAGCGGATTAGTAAAAGTAGGGAACTTTTTAAGCGCTGAAGATATATACTTGGAAATGCTCTGTAAAGGTATAGTTCCCAATACTGTCACATATAACTCAATGGTAGATGGCTTGTGCAAGCAGAATCGCCTAGAAGAGGCCAGACAGATGGTCGATTCGATGGCTAGTGAGGGATGTTCCCCAGACGTTGTGACTTTTAATACACTCGTTAATGGCTTCTGTAAGGCAAGAAGGGTTGATGACGGATTGGAGCTTTTCAGCGAGATGTCAAGAAGAGGAATTGTTGCTAATACAGTTACTTACAGCACTTTGATTCATGGGTTTTGTCAAGTGGGTGATCTTAATGGCGCTCTAGACATTTTCCCGGAGATGGTTTCTAGCGGTGTGTGTCCTGATACCATTACTTTCCACAGTATGCTTGCAGGTTTGTGTAGTAAGGAGGAACTACAAAAGGCAGTGGCAATGTTGGAGGACCGGCAGAAGAGTGGGCATGGTATGTCCTCTGTTTATTTTTATCCGGTCTATGTACTTTCCTTTTTGGGTTTTTTTTATCAGTTTGCTACTGAATGTCGAAGTTAAATTTAAAATAGAGATTCCAGATTAACCCTCTCTGATTAGCTTAGTGTGTTTGCTTTGCAGGATCATCCATTGGAGGATGAATGAAAGAATTGGAAGATTCAATGCCATTTTGGCATTTTCCTTTTTGATTCTCTTATGTTCCACAAATTCGTTACACTTGTTAACTTTTTAATCCATCATGTTTATATACGTTTATTGTTGAGATGAGATATGTTATGTGATGAATAATATTACAAAAACTTGTTGGATATGCTCTCTTAATCATTGGTTTAGTTCATCATGATACTTGGTTATAGTGTCTCTATTGAAGATTGCTTCTGTCTTTCCTTGGGGATGCTGCTGAATCTGGTACATGTCTCGTTGCAAACACATGTAGACTGGATTGAATGGTTGCAGATTTGGACTATCTATATATAGCAATACTAACTGGGAGCAGATTTGATTGCAAGGTGATGTCTGTGTCAAATGAATTGCAACTTTTGTGGACAAGAACCTGAAACAGAGATCCCAAAGAACGTGTAAGAATGTGATTGAATGAATCCTTGTTTGTTCATAAGGAAATGGAGTCTGGTTGTTACTTGTGATGAGGTCTGTACGGCTGTGTACGATGACATCTTCATGGAGTTTAGATTGACAAATGCAGAACCGCGTGATTTCATGTGAAAATGGTTTTAAGTATAATTCATGTAGAAGGAAAAAGTTTAAACTTTCAAGCTCAGTTCCATTTTCATCAAAGTATAGTCAAAAACAATATGAAAATTTGACATTGGTTAACACCGGTTTGATTCTCATAACACATCTACAGTTTTTGCTACAATCCAAGAAGCCTTATCGTAAACCACTGTAAGACCCTCATTCATATCCTAATACTATTCCACTATTCGGTGACATGTCACTAAATAGCTCTTGAACTAGCATATACTCTAATGACTAAAACCGAATTTAAACCGTATCAATGAATTTCCAATTTTCCACACTTGCTAATTTGCTATGATTATTTTTTTTTTTTGACATCACTAATTTGCTATGATTAAACCGTATCCATAAAGGCATAAACTACAAATAATATACTGTATGTTTATTTATTTAATTTAGTTCTAATCACGTTTACGCAAACCGGGATATCGAGCTTGAATTTCGACTTCGACCGGATCTTTTTTTATGGTAAAGAGATAACCACGAAATATTCCGGTTTTTTATGAACCGAAACAGTAGGGTCGTTTTTTTTTTCTTTGATTCTCCTTCTCGTCATCATTTCACATCGGAAGAATGAATCTTCAGTGCCGAGAAAGAAAAAAATGGCGGAATCAGAACGAGGCTATCTAAATGCCCTATGCCACTAAAAAAATTATGCTTTTTATAAAAGATTTTTTTTTAGCATCACAAATAAGATTAATATAAAAGTCATAGTAAAACTAAAAGAAAACAGTGGTTAACTTCAAATTTAGTCACTTAGAAGTTAGAAGTTAGATATTTACTTGATTAATCAATTCAAGCAAAATTCACATACCTTTAACAAGCTTGCAAACAACCAAACACACAGAAGGAAAAATATGAATTGAATCTATGAAAAGAGAAATATTTATAAACGTTTAGAGCTTTATTTTATTTTTAAGCCAACATTTTACTAATAAAATTTATTAACAACACATTAATTAATATTTCATTAATTTAAATGCTTAAAGAATACAATGATGAAAGGAAAGCCCAACAAATATTTTTTTTCAAAAAAGCTTATAATTCTATTTTTAACATAAAAGACCTAATTTGTTTTATAAAAAATATGCACCCTTTAATTTGATGCCTTAAGCCATGGGTTCACTTGATTGTGTCATGCGCCGGGTTCATGACGAACATAATTCTACGCGACTTTATCATCCATTACCCTCTTCTCGTTTACTCTTCATCGAAATCGTATCAATTTCTTTTCCCATGTCTTTGTCTCACTCCACTAATTGTTCCAATCCACTCGGACCCATCGAGATCCGGAGGAAGCATTGGTGATCGGAAAGTCTCTTCAAGGTTTTCGCAGGAGCAACAAATGCTTCATGAAGCCGAAGAGAGGGCTAATCCAACAAATCACTCTAAGGTAAGGTTATAGAGAATTCTACTTTCTTATGACTTTTGAACTTTCTAGAGAAATGAGTTTATGTTATGTTTGTTTCTCCATTCATATGATCAATCTGGATGGAAATGAAATGATATTTGTTTTTGACAATTTAAAAGAGCATTTTGATGAATCAGTTGGATGGATTATCTGAATGAATTTGTAAATTTAGGCAAATTTGTCAAATTAATGAACAACCATTTGGATGGAGATGGTTTAGCTAAAAAGAATAAATGACAAATATACATTTTTTTACAATCATATCTTAAATAATGTTAATGTTTTTATAGATTTCTTATTTAATATTTTTAAAACTAGATCATGACCCGTGCTGTACAACACGGGATTTTATATTTTTTTTTGAATTATATTGTTCATTTAATATGAAATATGTAAGATCTAAGATAGTGTCATAGTTTAGTATAAAAGGGAATAAATCATATAATTTTATGTTTATTACTATTTGGATATTATGTTGTATAGTATTTATTTGACAATAATTTTTTATTTTGTTTGTATAAATAAATAATATTATACAATGTATTTTAGATTTATTTTAAAAACAATATTTGGATAGTTTTATTATATTTATTAAATATTTTGTATTTTAATTTGGTTGAAAACATGAATTGGTAATAAAATGATGTAGTATATTGTATTTTAGAGTTGAATATATTTAGCTGCATTAGATTTGTATTTTGTTTAATGAGATTAACAATTTAATTAGTTTAAATAGTAATTGATAATTAGAAAAAAAAAGAAATTGTTGTATTGGGGCTGAGATGTTTAGTGGGCTATTTCTGGGTTTATTTGGCCCAGTTTGTTTGTTGTTTTCTTTTTAAAAAAAAGAAAGAAGAAAAACATTAAAAAAAACAGTTTGGCAAACGTCCAAAGTTCCGACAGTTAATCGGATCCCAGTTAATCCCAGAAAACTAATGTCGAATTCTACCCAAATTTCTTTCAATTTCGACCTCAGACACGAAAAAGATTGAAGATCTTGTCCAATCCGTTCATATCTTTCGAGTAATTGAAGTAGCGGAGTGGTGATCAAAGGTAAAGTTAAAACCGAAAGATTTTGTTTATATGTTACAGAAATTGATTAATTAAGTTCATGAGTTGATTGATGATTGAATCGATTTAAGAAACAATGAATTATGCAATAGCTGATTGCAAACTTGAATCAAATTCTCGGAAATGAAATTGTCGATTTCAATGAGTTGTGAAGAAGAATATCAGCGAGGAATCTAAACACAGTTGATATACTTTCAGCATGCAATTCAAGATCAGCTGATTGCAACATTATACGAACACAAAAATATCCAGGTAATTGATCATGACCACTATTGTTTATTAGTTAAAAACATTGATCAAGTATGTTATTGAAATGATTGATGATTGAATCGTTTTTAAAATTTTGTAACAAATGAATTGATTTTGAAACATGTAGATTAGAATATTGAATTCAGAATAGAAGTGTAAAATCCATATACTGAGGTAAAGAGAGTGATAGCATTCATTTGTTTAGAAGAAGAAAAAATTCAAAAATCTAAATTAGAGTCTGGTAAATAAATTAAAGAAAACCCAAAAAATGAAAAACTTTAAATCTAATGCTGTTGCTTCTTCAGGTGCAGAAGAATGGTTTTCATAAACACCTAATCTGGTCGAATTGGAACTCTTTTAGATTCTTTCCATGAGTGTCTTTAGTGAAGGTTTTGAAAGACTGCTTTAAAAACTACATTCATTGTTTTGCTCTGTGGTTTACCTTTCTTGTCTGTTATAAGAATCTTCAAACCTGATATAAGGGTAACATTAATAATAGTATACATAATTTATCAATGAATATTCTGGATATAAGTATCTTCATACCTGATTTTGATGACACTCTAGAGATTGCCACGTATAATTGACCATGTGAAAAAACAGGCCTAGGCAAATAAAGTCCAACGGAAGATAGTGTATGTCCTTGACTCTTGTTTATGGTCATGGCAAAAGCAACAGATAGAGGAAATTGCCTACGCCTCATTTTGAAAGGCAATCTGGCATCTGATGGTGTGATGAGCATTCTAGGAATCAGAACAATCTTACCAACTCTGTTACCTGTGATAACTCTAGCTTCAATTACTGTGTCTACCATTTGAGTGTCCTGTAATCTTGTCCCATTGCATAAACCTTTATTAGGATCCATGTTTATGAGTAGCATGACCGGACAACCAATCTTCAGACGCAAACAATGGTTTGGCAATCCAGAAACTCTAACACTGTTTAGAAAATCAGAAGTTTGAATAGTGTATTTTGTGAATAAGAATTTGTATACCATCGACAAAATTTGATTTTAGTCATCTAATTTTGGACTGCAGTTCACCTGTGTGTGAATTTTTTTTGCATATAGTTTTAATATATTTAATTTAACATGGTGCCTACTTAAAATTTTAAAACAAAAAATAATAAACATGTAGTAAAATGTAGGAAGGATTATAAGGAGGAACAATTTTAGTGGCGTTTTTAAATGAGATCGATAGCATTATTTTGGAAAAATATAGATTGGAGAAACCATGAACCTCATATTGGGCTTGGAAATTCTCTGTTTTTTTCCTAATTTTTATCTTACTTCAATTTTGGCAAGAACTACTCAGACGCAACATTCTCGTACTGTGTAAACAAAACATCATCACTACATTTATGGCTACATGAATTAAACAAATAGCTATTTAAATTACAAATTAGCAACAAAATTTATGAATAGTATAACAAATAAGCGACGTTAATATGTGAAAACAATGAAAAAAAATAAATCATTCCCATACTAAAACAACAAAATCGCTAATGATAAATTCTACTATGATATAGATAAATAGGCATGATAATAAAAATTTGAGAAAGAGGTAAGTATTATGTTTAAAAGTAGGATGAGATAAATCGGGCTAATGAATAAAGAGATATTTAAAGAGATTAAGTAATGTTCGGATTTAGGTTTATAATGCAAAACAAATTATGTTAATATTTCTTTTGAATTTTTTGCCTAAAATATCGGCAAGCATTTTTATTTTTTTGAATTGGTTTTGGTAAACAATTATTACAAAAGATATTTTGAGAATCCCGTAGAAATTGAAAAAATAGATATTGAAATATATCAAAAACATAATTATGGAATATGTGATGGAATATATTCTTAAGATTAGGGAATATAATCTTCAAATAAATAGATTTTATTATGATTTCCTTATGAATGTATATATTAACTGTTATTTTTATTCAAATTTATTGCTATTTAAATCGGGTCTGGAAATTACCCATATTTAATATGTTAATTCGTTTATTGTTTATAATTAATAATTAGAATATTTACAGATATTTAATAAAATACAAATTGCTTTGAGAAAACTACAAAATCTCTCAGTTATTCTTTGCAAATATTAGAAATCTCATTTAATGACTAATTAGAGATATATTTAGGTAAGATTGCAATTTGTCCAAAAAAATAGGGAAAATTGCAGTCATTTTATGCTTTTTTCTAAGGAATATGCTTTTTATCTTTAGTATATCCGGAAAATAAATACTAAGCTTGCACTGAAACTAAAAATTAAGAAGATCCGAAGAAACAATTTCCTTTATTTCCCTAATAAAAATTTAAAGTATGTATTTACATATTGTTTAATAAAGAAGTCATTGAAAATTGAAAAAAACATGATTTGGTTTCAGCTTTTTCGTTTAGAATTTTTTTTTTGAGATTCCTTGTGTAATGAGATAAATTATCACATCTAATAATAAGTTACAAATATGGCTATTGGTTTTGTTGCTTTATTGAATTGACAGATCGTTTTACATTAAGGTTGTCCTAATCATATTATTTCTTTGAAACTATACATGTGTAACAGTGTAAGTACTACTGGACATGGTGGAAGAAAACTATAGATAAGAACACACAAAGTTTAACTAATTAAAGAAAAAACATAAGGTAAGATAGACAGATAGTAAATAAAAAGTTTCATTGAAATGAAATTGATTTATTACATTATACTAATAAAAACCTTATTCATAAGGTAATTATTTCAATAAGTAATAGGGAGTAAAAATAAGCAATGGAAAAAATATAAGTTGCGACAAAGTAAAAAATTTAAAATAATCCAATGCTATTATTATCTTAACAAACCACATGCTTCAGAAACTTCTTTGTAGGTTGCATAGACGACACCAATGAACGTCCGAAGATTTTTATCACATTTGAGACATGTTATAAAACGAAAAAGTAGTTTCGAGTATGCATTTGCATCCATCTTCCGGGAAAGACAATTGGTACGTCCATCTTGGAATGATCTTTTCATGAATTGAGACTTTTTTTTTATTATTATTCCAAGTGAAAACAATTGAAATTTCAGAAAATGTTAAGCATCTTACATTAGAATTGAAAAGATTCCGATTAAACCAAGCTAACAACATAGGATCTCCACTAACAACATAGGATCTCCACTTTCTTTCGATTCCATGTTAGCAGCGACATGTATGACTCTGCAAAAAAAAAATGCAAAGTTATATGAATCATATGTGAAAATGTATTATACGAATCATTGCAAAAACTCACATGTCTCAACGATGATAAGAAGAAGCAGGTTCACCCTATAAATTTTTAAATATTAAATAATATTATAAGGATGATAACATAGTTGAAAACGTATTATACAGATCAATAAGGAGCAATAAAAGATGAATGTTTTACTTACAGATGGTTCTGCTAAAATCATCTCAACAGTCTCAGCCTGTGTAACTTGTATACTGTGTCCAACAATGAACGACCTATATTTATACTGGTATGTTATATATTCACATGTGTAGGGTTGCCGCAAAGTATATTCGGTAAAATATTCTAGAAAAAAATCTAAACAATATCAATATTACGATGGCAATAACGGAAATATTATCCCATACTAATTGGATAGTATTAAATTCTAACAGTAAAATATAGCAAAAGAGGAATATATGGATTATATGATAGCTACGATTAGGGCAATAACAGAAATCATCTCAATACATTCGTCTTTAATAATGACTAGAGTTTAACCAGCGGTACACCGCGGGGCTATCCGAAGATTTTTTTTTGAAGATTATCTATACATATAATTTATTGTTTTGTTCGATTTAAATGTACTTATACTGTATATGTATATATTATACTGCGGATCGATTATTAATTTATACTAAAATTTTAAAATTTTAAGTTATATTTGTTTTGTTAAAAAAAATTTTGTTTTGTTTAGTGTTTATGATTGTAGAATTGTATTTTGATTATTAATTCTAGGATTTCACCCGTAATATATAGTCCCGTATGAATATCAACTCAAACTCGTTTCACCATATAACTCCTCCTACAACTATAGCCAACGACTTCCCGTGTTTACTTTTGAACCTTCTTCTGCCAAAAAGGAAAAAAAAATGGCAACTTAGTACATCATCAAACTGATATTTGTTTTCGTTCACTTTGGTTTAATAATCGTATGTACCATGGTATAAATCATCGGGATGTTCATGCAGGTGATATGCATAACCGACTGCTGTTGCGGCCAAGGTGGAACTTATGCACTCGTCGCAATCACAAGCTTCAGCATGGCCGTCGCATTTAGCCACAAACGTGGAGGAGCTTGTAACTATCCTCATAGAATATGTGCCCGTCAACAACTCCTCTTTCGGCTACAGTGAGTGCCTCCGTCTTTGATTAGTTGTCATTTGATAGTAAACCACTAAATATTTTTCCTGTGAAACAAACAATTTTTTTTCAAAATCAATACTAATGTGAAAGTTTAAATGGGTTAAAAAAACAAAGAAATGAATCTTTACAACAAAAAAATTGATGATGTGATGAGAGGTAAAACTAAAGAGTATATATAGGCGATTGAGTTAGGTCAAAAAAATATTTTGGTGGCCAAACATCAAATATTTGATATCATAACTAAATTGGAATAAAATCTATTTAATTGCTTTTGTTATAGGAATATGCTAACAAATCGATTTGATGAGTAGTAAATAGTTTCTATAATTTCAAATTAATAAATATTGTGGAGGAAGAATCGACGAAATATTTATGTGTGAGTAATAAGTTGAGATCATAGTAACTAACCGAAATTTTAGTAAAAAAGAATCCAGATTTTTGGGAAAGATTTGAGCAACGATTCTCATATCAAAATCTTTCAATAAATATAATAAATCTTAACAATTAAAGCCAGTGGCATACCATTGTAAATACTTAGCAACTCTAGGATTTATTTGCTAAATGTACTCCAAAAATGTATATATAGATTATAATTGCTAATCGAATAATTCTAATTAAGAAGTTACCATATTATTCGGAATTGCAATCATATATCGAAGATATGATTGCCGACTAATAAGTTTAGAGAATATTTAAGAAAGTATATAAGTTGTTACACGATTATTTCCTAATTTGCCTTATTAGTTTGAATTAATTTAATTATTTACGAAATCTCCCTAATTAACTAATTACAAATTTATGTGATTATATTGTTTAGGTAGTATAATTAAACCCGTCTGATGACCCAATATCATTTTATGTTTACAATTTCAATAACATTTTTATAATTCACTTTATAAAATGTTCGAATGATGGATTACTATATAACATTTTGAGTAACATTTTCAATGTGTTAAATTTTTAAATTGTCGAATTGTGTTTAATTATGACTCTCGAATTGATTATTGAACATCATTGTGTTAAATTGTCGAATTGATTAGAATAAGACATTCTCGAATTATATTGAATTAGATTAAACTATATTAATTATTGAAATTATATAAACAAAATCTTTTGATATCTTTAAACTCGTTGACCCGTTGACCCGTTAAATATATATTAGTGAAATGGAATAAAATGTTTATAATTAGATATCTCTAATGGCATATATTGTAATTTTTTACAAAATCTAAGTTATGAGCCTTAGGATGTACTTCCCAAATATTAGTATAGGATTACATATTTGCACCAAAAAATTACTCTAAAAATCGTGAAATCACAGATTATTATTTTAGGTCAAATCGTAAAACTTGGAATTGCGTTTTTTCCTGCCTAGAAAGTGAAATCACTATTTTGGTGTAACATTTTGGAAATGCGCTATTCTACCAAAACTGTAAAATCGTAGAATTACGGATCATTGTTTTCCGTAAAATTATGTTTTTTCCGTCACAGGCGCAAAATCATACTTTTGGAAAAACCAAAAAACATATTTTCCCGCCAAAACTATAAAATCACGATTTTGGCGGAAAAATTGGAAAATGTGTTTTCC
This sequence comes from Arabidopsis suecica, assembly GCA_019202805.1. NCBI lineage: Eukaryota > Viridiplantae > Streptophyta > Magnoliopsida > Brassicales > Brassicaceae > Arabidopsis > Arabidopsis suecica. Next base: position 1,113,990 of record CM032906.1, read on the forward strand.
CTCCAAAATCGACAAATTGGAAAATTGTGTTTTCCGCCAAATCCGTAAATTGTATTTTCCACCAAAACTTTAAAATCAAGGTTTTGGCGGGATATTGTGGACTTGTGTTTGTTCGCTAAAACCACAAAACCGTATTTTCTTGTCAAAACTATAAAATCCTGATTTTGGCGGAAAATTTAATTACTTCATGTTTTTTTGCCAAAACCGCAAAATCATGTTTTTCTGCCAAACCCGTAAATTCATGTTTTTCCGCCAAAAACATAAAATTAGTTTTTATTTTAATTTAACACAACAAGAATATATATTCGAAATCACTATAAGTCTATAACCAAAGAGTTACATTCACATGATTGGACGTGATGGAGAGAGAGAGCTCACATCTCGTCTGGCCTCGTCATCATCGTAATCTATTGAAGATATATATGGCAAGACAAACTTTACTCACATAATTCATTCTTTACCCATTCTTGGTTTGGTAACGAACGACGAACCAACAACTTAGGCCTGGGAATCTGAACCAATCCAATTGAGCCGGTCCTATCATTGTGCCAATCCAATTGAACCGGTCATTGTGCCTAATCCTAAAGTGACTGACACCCACTCGTTAGCTCATTTGTTACTTGTTAGAGAGTTCAGAGAGAACGATATCAGAGAGAGCGAAACTAAAATGTTGGCTAGGGTTTTTAGATCGGAATCTTCTTCTGCTAATGCTGCTGCTGTTTCTGCTAGATTGTTCAGTACGAGATTGGTTCATCGCCGCGTCGCCAGGAAAAGCAGTAAGGTTGAAAAGAGTATGCCTTCTTTGAGCCAAGGTGCTTTTCAAGGAGAGAGTTTGAAATTGAGAAGTGGATCTCATTATATCAAATGCTTTGATGATGCGATTGTTTTGTTCGATGAAATGGTTAGATCTCGTCCCTTCTACTCAGCAATTGATTTCAATAAACTAATTGGTGTGGTCGTCGTGAAAATGGAACGACCTGATGTTGCGATTTCTCTCTATCAGAAGATGGAATTGCGGAGGATTCCATTTGATATCTACAGCTTCAGTATTCTGATTAAGTGTTTCTGCAGCTGTCATAAATTGCCCTTTGCTTTGTCTACATTGGGCAAGATCACTAAACTTGGTTTCCAGCCCGATGTTGTTACCTTTAACTCGCTGATCCACGGTTTATGTCTCGAAGATAGGATCTCTGAAGCCGTAGCTTTATTTGACACCCAATGTCGTGACCTTCAACACACTGATGAACGGTGTTTGCCGCGAGGGTCGAGTTCTCCAAGCAGTAGCTCTTGTTGATCGGATGGTTGAAAATGGTCATCAACCTGACGAGATTACTTACGGAACAATTGTCAATGGAATGTGTAAGTTGGGTGACACTGACTCTGCCTTGAACTTGCTTAGGAAGATGGAGCTAAGCCACATCAACGCCAATGTTATAATCTATAATGCCATCATTGATCGTCTTTGCAAAGACGGGCACCACAGCAAGGCTCAAATTCTTTTCACTGAGATGCATGAGAAAGGAATTTTTCCCGATGTTCTCACCTACAATTGTATGATAGATGGTTACTGCAGCTATGGTAAATGGAGTGATGCGGAGCAACTGCTACGTGATATGATCGAGAGAAATGTCGACCCTGATGTTGTAACTTTCAATGCATTGATCAAAGCATTTGTCAAAGAAGGAAAGGTCTCTAAGGCTGAAGAATTATACCGTGAGATGCTTCGAAGAGATATATTTCCTGATAAAATTACATATAATTCATTGATCGAGGGATTTTGCAAGCAGGATCGTCTTGATGACGCAAATTGCATGTTAGATTCGATGGCTAGCAAGGGCTGTTCTCCGGACGTTATCACTATAAATACTCTCATTGGTGGATGCTGTAGGGCTAAGAGGGTAGATGACGGAATGAAACTTCTCCATGAGATGTCTAGAAGAGGATTAGTTCCTGATACAGTTTCTTACAGCACTCTTATTCACGGGTTCTGTCAAGCGGGGGATCTTAATGCTGCTCAAGACCTTTTCCAGGAGATGATTTCTCATGGTGTGTCCCCTAATATCGTAACTTGTGGCAGTTTGCTAGATGGTTTCTGCGAGAATGGAAAGCTAGATAAGGCATTGGAAATGTTTGAGGTTATGCAGAAGAGTAAGATGGATCTTGATACTGCTACTTATAACATCATTATCCATGGAATGTGCAAGTTTAATAAGGTGGACGAAGCATGGGATTTGTTCAATATCCTCCCCATCAATGGGGTGGAACGTGATGTTCAAACATATAATATAATGATTAGCGCATTAGTAAAAGTAGGGAACTTTTTAAGCGCTGAAGAATTATATGCTGGGATGCCCCGGAGCGGTATAGTCCGTAATACTGTCACCTATAACCCAATGGTAGATGGGTTCTGCAAGCAGAATCGCCTAGAAGAGGCAAGAGATATGGTCGTTTCGATGGCTAGTGAGGGATGTTAATGGCTACTGTAAGGCAAGAAGGGTTGATGACGGATTGGAGCTTTTCAGCGAGATGTCTAGAAGAGGAATAGTTGCTGATACAGTTACTTTCAACACTTTGATTTATGGGTATTGTCAAGCGGGTGATCTTAATGGCGCTCTAGGCATTTTCCAGGCGATGGTTTCTAGCGGTGTGTGTCCTGATACCATTACCTTCCGCAGTATGCTGGCAGGTGTATGTAGTAAGGAGGAACTACAAAAGGCAGTGGCGATGTTGGAGGATCTCCAGAAGAGTGTGGTATGTCCTCTACTCACTTTTGTACTTTCCTTTTGAGTTTTGTAGATGAATTTATATATATACAGCTTTGGCTGCAGAGCTTCTAGTGTAGCTTCTGGAGAAGTTTGCAACTGAATGTCTAAGTGAAATTGAAGATACATATTCCATCTTACCCTCTCTGATTAGCTTGGTATGTTTGCTTTGCTCTTTGCAGGATCATGAATTGGAGGATGAATGAAAGAATTGGAAGATTCAATGCCATTTCTCTTTTGTAATTCCATTTCTACTATAATTGAAAATGAATATTTATGGTTCTGCTCTGTAAAAGTTAACTGGAACTTGTTAAGAGCTGAAGATATTTACTTTTACTGGATATGTGTTCATATAGAGGAAAAAGTTTCAATTTTCAAGCTCAGTTCCATTTTTATCAGAGTATAGATATTTCTGAAAGTTGTTGCTTTTAAGCTGAGTTTGTTATTTCTACTGGCGTTGACGCGAACCGGAAGTATGAACCGGGAAATCGCGTTTGAATTTTGACTTGGACCGGATTTACGTTTTACATATAAAGAGATAACCACAAAAATGTTACGGTTTCTTATTAACCGTAAACCGGAAATTGGGAGCCACGTAAATTAGGGTCGCCTTCTTCCTCTTCTCGACATCGGAAGAATCTTCTTCAGTGCCGAGAAAAAAAAAAAATGGCTGCAATCAGAACGATGACGAACATGATTCTACGCGAGTTTATTCATCATCCACTTCTCCTTCACTCTTCATCGAAATCGTGTCAATCTCTTTTGCCATGTCTCCGTCTCACTCCCCTAATGGCTCCATTTCACTCTAATTCCCGATTTGGATCCATCCGATGTGCGGCGTCGACTTCCGGTGGAAGCAGTGGTGATCGTAAAGTCTCTTCACGGTTGTCGCAGGTTCAACAGATGCTTCATGAAGCTGAAGAGAGAGCTAATTCCGCTGGCAATGAACCTACTCCTCAAATCACTCTTGGTAAAGCTTTTGCTTTATCTATTTAGAAAGAAACTGAGTTTAGTTTTAAGAAATAGGTTATGGAGAATTCTACTTTATGTAGAATTGGATGTGCTCATAGTTTCATGTGTATCTGTTTTTGGTATTTGCAGACCATGTTACACTTAACTTTGCTAGAAGTGGTGGTCCTGGAGGCCAGAATGTGAACAAATGTGTGACCTTCTTCTTGCGCCTTTTAACCGTTATTTGCGTTGTAGTTTTTTGGCTATTTGATGTCTCAATGCTTTCACATGTACCAATTATTTTGCAGTGAATACCAAAGTAGATATGCGCTTCAATGTGAAGAACGCGTACTGGCTAAGTGACAGGATCAGAGAGAAAATCATACAAACGGTTTGTTTTCTTACTCTATCATCCCTTTTCAAAACTAGGAGTGCGAGTTTTATCTCTATCGTGTTCCATGGAGAGAGTAGAGATAATTGTGTTGTTTGATATTTGAATCTTGATCTGGTAGGGGCTAAAATTTAGGACAATAGAGTATTTGGCTTTTTGTTTCTATGCGTTGAGTATTTAGCTTTTTGTTGTTTGTCAACAGGAGAAGAATCGGATCAACAAGGACGGTGAACTTGTGATATCTTCAACCAAAACCAGAACGCAGAAGTCAGTAACTTAATAATCCTTTCTATTCTATACCATTTTCAATAACTTCTCCATTTCTGACAGTGTGTTCCCTTGCAGAGGCAACATTGACGATGCACTTGAAAAACTACAGGTAATATACCAAATGGCTCTATTGAATATCGCGTCTTTTGGTCATGGTGTGTTTCGTTTTATCTAAAGCGGAGATGTTTTGGTTTAATCACATAACTGAACAGGCGATAATTAATGCGGCTTCGTATGTTCCTCCTCCACCATCAGAAGAACAGAAGAAAAAAATTGTAAAGCTGTGAGAACCAACGAAACCAAATCGTTTTTCATGATTCCATTGTGTAATTTGTGTTAACTCTCAATCCTCAAATCTTGACGTGGTGAATTCTTACATTTTCAGGGCTGAGAAAGCTGACAATAAACGACTTAAAAGCAAAAAAGTTCTTTCAGACAAGAAATCTGCGAGAAGAAGCCGTGGTAGTTACGATGATTAAAACTTAAACCATACAATGGAGTCCAGGTTGATTCTATGCTTTTAACTTAGATGATTATGTCATTTTCTTGGAATTTAATGTAACACAACAATCAGATCTTCCAATAAAAACTGCAGTATATTGGATTTTATGTACAAACCACTCTTAGACAAATTATGAATAAAGAAAGTATTAAACATAACATTCCACACTTTTTGTTTTACTTTCGAATAACATGTTCTTCTCCTGATCTTTGATCAAAATGCTTGATCCATTTTCTTTTGTTGTTGTTATCATTCTTCCCAGAGCTTCTTGCTGCGGCAACATGAGCGATTTCTAGACCACCGGAAACTGGAAGAGTCACTGTTCTAACAACATTCCGGTCACTAAATGCTTTTGTCCAACTGAAACACGAAGTGCTTCTTCGGTAACCGTTTCTGCATACCACAACCGCTCCTCTGCTTCCAAACACAGCGTTTCTCAAAACGTTGGCTGCGAAATCCTTCTGATCCCAGTCAACTACCAAGAAATCGATTCCTTGTAGCGTCAGCATCGTGTGATCCAATTCTTCTTCTTCTTCCTCGTTCATAATAATCGTCTCCGGCAAGTTTGAGCAAGATTGTTCGGTCATGGCTTGAAGATAAGCAGTTTGTGATCTTGCGTTTGGTACAATACAAATGTGTCTTCCGTTTGTGACTTGCTATGTTTAAGCCAACGCTTATGGCTATGGTTTCTCCTTATGTTTGTAATTTTTTCCATATACAGATGGATCGAATTGTGTCAAAGCTAAAGAATGTTATGGGCCTTACGGCTCTTTGTGTTCAGCAAAATAAACCATTACTTCAATGTGCCAATCAAATTGAACCGGTCAATGTGCCAATCAAATTGAACCGGTCAATGTGCCAATCAAATTGAACCGGTCGTCGTTTCCTGACTTCTTAAGTTTTAAGGGTTTACACACTCACTCGTTTGCTCAGTCGTCAGTTGGAGTTTGGAGATAACGAAAATCAGGCGAAGCTAAAATGTTGGCTAGGGTTTTTAGATCGGAGTCTTCTTCTGCTGTTTCTGCTAGATTGTTCAGTACGAGATTGGTTCATCGCCGCGTCGCCAAGAAAACTAGTAAGGTTGAAAAGAGTATGCCTTCTCTGAGCCAAGGAGCTTTTGAAGGAGAGAGTTTGAAATTGAGAAGTGGATCTCATCATATCAAAAGCCTTGATGATGCGATAGATTTGTTCGATGATATGGTTAGATCTCGTCCACTTCCTTCAGCAATTGATTTCAATAAACTAATTGGTGTGGTCGTCGTGAAAATGGAACGACCTGATGTTGCGATTTCTCTCTATCAGAAGATGGAATTGCGGAGGATTCCATTTGATATCTACAGCTTCAGTATTCTGATTAAGTGTTTCTGCAGCTGTCATAAATTGCCCTTTGCTTTGTCTACATTGGGCAAGATCACTAAACTTGGTTTCCAGCCCGATGTTGTTACGTTTAACACGCTGATCCACGGTTTATGTCTCGAAGATAGGATCTCTGAAGCCGTAACTTTGTTTGATCATATGGTTGAAACTGGATGTCAACCCAATGTTGTACTCCCTCCGTTTTCGAATAGTTGTCGTTTTAGAGCATTTTTTTTGTTTTAAATTAGTTGTCGTTTTAAGGTAATAATGTAACTTATGCCAATAACTACCCAAATTACCCTCATTTAATTAAACACAAATTATTTGTAAATAATTACTTGTCATTTTTATGAGGTTAATATAGTCATTGTATACATTTTCTTAATTTGTCTAAATACAGTTAAAACGACAACTTTTAAAAAACAGAGGGAGTAACTTTTACCACACTTATGAACGGTCTTTGCCGTGAGGGTCGAGTTCTCCAAGCAGTAGCTCTTGTTGATCGGATGGTTGAAAATGGTCATCAACCTAACGAGGTGACGTATGGAACAATTGTCAATGGAATGTGTAAGATGGGTGACACTGAGTCTGCCTTGAACCTGCTTAGGAAGATGGATGAAAGCCACATCAAAGCCGATGTTGTAATCTATACTGCCATCATTGATCGCCTTTGCAAAGACGGGCACCACAGCAAGGCTCAAAATCTTTTCACTGAAATGCATGACAAAGGAATTTTTCCCAATGTTCTCACCTACAATTGTATGATAGATGGTTATTGTAGTTATGGTAAATGGACTGATGCGGAGCAACTGCTACGTGATATGATCGAGAGGAATGTCGACCCTGATGTTGTAACTTTCAATGCATTGATCAATGCATTTGTAAAAGAAGGAAAGGTCTCTGAGGCTGAAGAATTATATCAGGAGATGCTTCGAAGGAATATATTTCCTGATACAATCACATATAGTTCATTGATCGATGGATTTTGCAAGCATAGTCGTCTAGATGATGCGAAGCACATGTTTGATTTGATGGTTATCAAGGGCTGCTCTCCGAACATTATCACTATAAATACTCTCATTGGTGGATGCTGTAGGGCTAAGAGGGTAGATGACGGAATTAAACTTCTCCATGAGATGTCAAGAAGAGGATTAGTTCCTGATTCAGTTTCTTACAACACTCTTATTCACGGGTTCTGTCAAGCGGGGGATCTTAATGCTGCTCAAGACCTTTTCGTGGAGATGATTTCTCATGGTGTGTCCCTTGATATTGTAACTTGTAACACTTTGCTGGGCGGTTTCTGCGAGAATGGAAAGCTAGATAAGGCATTGGAAATGTTTGAGGTTATGCAGAAAAGTAAGATGGATCTTGATACTGCTACTTATAACATCATCATCAATGGAATGTGCAAGGGTAATAAGGTGGACGAAGCATGGGATTTGTTCAATAGTCTCCCCCTCAATGGTGTGGAAACTGATATCCAAACTTACAATATATTGATTGGCGTATTTGTTAAAGAAAGGTATTGATTGGCGTATTTGTTAAAGAAAGGAACTTTTTAAAGGCTGAAGATCTATACTTGAAAATGCTCTGTAAAGGAATAGTTCCCAATACTGTCACATATAACTTAATGGTAGATGGGTTCTGCAAGCAGAACCGCCTAGAAGAGGCCAGACAGATGGTCGATTCGATGGCTTGTGAGGGATGTTCCCCAGACGTTGTGACTTTTAATACACTCGTTAATGGCTACTGTAAGGCAAGAAGGGTTGATGACGGATTGGAGCTTTTCAGCGAGATGTCAAGAAGAGGATTAGTTCCTGATTCAGTTTCTTACAACACTTTGATTTATGGGTATTGTCAAGCGGGTGATCTTAATGGCGCTCTAGGCATTTTCCAGGCGATGGTTTCTAGCGGTGTGTGTCCTGATACCATTACCTTCCGCAGTATGCTGGCAGGTGTATGTAGTAAGGAGGAACTACAAAAGGCAGTGGCGATGTTGGAGGATCTCCAGAAGAGTGTGGTATGTCCTCTACTCACTTTTGTACTTTCCTTTTGAGTTTTGTAGATGAATTTATATATATACAGCTTTGGCTGCAGAGCTTCTAGTGTAGCTTCTGGAGAAGTTTGCAACTGAATGTCTAAGTGAAATTGAAGATACATATTCCATCTTACCCTCTCTGATTAGCTTGGTATGTTTGCTTTGCTCTTTGCAGGATCATGAATTGGAGGATGAATGAAAGAATTGGAAGATTCAATGCCATTTTGGCATTTTCCTTTTTGATTCTCTTATGTTCGTTACACTTGTTAACTTTTTAATTCATCATGTTCAATGCCATTTTGGCATTTCTCTTTTGTAATTCCATTTCTACTATATTTATGGTTCTGCTCTGTAAAAGTTAAATGGAACTTGTTAAGAGCTGAAGATATTTACTTTTACTGGATATGTGTTCATGTAGAGGAAAAAGTTTCAATTTTCAAGCTCAGTTCCATTTTTATCAGAGTATAGATATTTCTGAAAGCTGTTGCATTTAAGCTGAGTTTTGTTATTTCTAATGGCGTTGACGCGAACCAGAAGTTATGAACCGGGAAATCGCGTTTGAATTTTGACTTGGACCGGATTTACTTTTTACATATAAAGCGATAACCACAAAAATGTTACGGTTTCTTATTAACTGTAAACCGAAAATTGGGAGCCACGTAAATTAGGGTCACCTTCTTCCTCTTCTCGACATCGGAAGAATCTTCAGTGCAGAGAAAAAAAAGATGGCGGCAATCAGAACGATGACGAACATGATTCTACGCGAGTTCATCCATCATCCACTTCTCCTTCACTCTTCATCGAAATCGTGTCAATCTCTTTTGCCATGTCTCCGTCTCACTCCCCTAATTGCTCCAATTCACTCTAATTCCCGATTTGGATCCATCCGATGTGCGGCGTCTACCTCCGGTGGAAGCAGTGGTGATCGGAAAGTCTCTTCACGGTTGTCGCAGGTTCAACAGATGCTTCATGAAGCTGAAGAGAGAGCTAATTCCGCTGGCAATGAACCTACTCCTCAAATCACTCTTGGTAAGCTTTTGGTTAAGGAGAATTCTACTTTTTGATGACTTTTGAACTTTCGAGAGAACTGAGTTTAAGTCATTAGAGCCAACGATCATCTGTATACATGAATCTCAAATTCAATCTAGATTTCTGTTTTGTAGAATTGAATGTGCTCATAGTTTCATGTGTATCTGTTTTTGGTATTTGCAGACCATGTTACACTTAACTTTGCTAGAAGTGGTGGTCCTGGAGGCCAGAATGTGAACAAATGTGTGACCTTCTTCTTGCGCCTTTTAACCGTTATTTGCGTTGTAGTTTTTTGGCTATTTGATGTCTCAATGCTTTCACATGTATCAATTATTTTGCAGTGAATACCAAAGTAGATATGCGCTTCAATGTGAAGAACGCGTACTGGCTAAGTGACAGGATCAGAGAGAAAATCATACAAATGGTTTGTTTTCTTACTAGGAGTGCGAGTTTTATCTCTATCGTGTTCCATGGAGAGAGTAGAGATAATTGTGAAAATGTTGTTTGATATTTGAATCTTGATCTGGTAGGGGCCAAACTTTAGGACAATAGAGTATTTGGCTTTTTGTTTCTATGCGTTGTGTATTTAGCTTTTTGTTGTTTGTCAACAGGAGAAGAATCGGATCAACAAGGAAGGTGAACTTGTGATATCTTCAACCAAAACCAGAACGCAGAAGTCAGTAACTTAATAATCTTTTCTATCATATACCATTTTCAATAACTTCTCCATTTCTGACAGTGTATTCCCTTGCAGAGGCAACATTGACGATGCACTTGAAAAACTACAGGTAATATACCAAATGGCTCTATTGAATATCGCGTCTTTTGGTCATGGTGTGTTTCGTTATATCTACAGCGGAGATGTTTTGGTTTAATCACATAACTGTACAGGCGATAATTGATGCGGCTTCGTATGTTCCACCTCCACCATCAGAAGAACAGAAGAAGAAAATAGTAAAGCTGTGAGAACCAACCAAACCAAATCGTTTTTCATGATTCCATTGTGTTAACTCTCAATCCTCAAATCTTGACGTGGTGAATTCTTACATTTTCAGGGCTGAGAAAGCTGACAATAAACGACTTAAAAGCAAAAAAGTTCTTTCAGACAAGAAATCTTCGAGAAGAAGCCGTGGTAGTTACGATTATTAAACTTAAACCATACAATGGAGTCCAGGTTTATTCTAAAGCTTTTAACTTAGATGATTGTGTCATTTTCTTGGAATTTAATGTAACACAAAAATCAAATCTTCCAATAAATATTGCAGTATATTGGATTTTATGTACAAACCACTCTTACACAAATTATGAACAAAAAAGTATCAAACATAACATTCCACACTTTTTGTTTTACTTTCGAATAACATGTTCTTCTCCTGATCTTTGATCAAAATGCTTGATCCATTTTCTTTTGTTGTTGTTATCACTCTTCCCAGAGCTTCTTGCCGCGGCAACATGAGCGATTTCTAGACCACCGGAAACTGGAAGAGTCACTGTTCTCACAACATTCCGGTCACTAAATGCTTTTGTCCAACTAAAACACGAAGTGCTTCTTCGGTAACCGCTTCTGCATACCACAACCGCTCCTCTGCTTCCAAACACAGCGTTTCTCAAAACGTTTGCGGCGAAATCCTTCTGATCCCAGTCAACTACCAAGAAATCGATTCCTTGTAGCGTCAGCATCGTGTGCTCCAATTCTTCTTCTTCCTCGTTGATAATAATCGTCTCCGGCAAGTTTGAGCAAGATTGTTCTGCCATGGCTTGAAGGTAAGCAGTTTGTGATCTTGCGTTTGGTACAATACAAATGTGTCTTCCGTTTGTGTGTCGACTCGCTATGTTTAAGCCAACACTTATGGCTATGGTTTCTCCTTCTGACCATGATTCCACGATTAAATTCGCGTTCCATCCTGCCGCCATCGCCGCCACTAGCTCTGCTGCTCCCGGCGTTCCAAGATTTTCGCACTGCAAAAGTTGCCCAAAAATTATATAAAAAACGTTAAAATTGTTACAAGAAGGCCAAAACGTGCAAGATTAAAGTATACGAAAAAACTTCCAAATATAGATAATTGGGTTTTTGAGAAATGTGAAAACGATCGAAAGAAGCTTTACTTCTTGAAAAAGTATGTAATCTTTTTGAAAACGTTGCAAAAGTCTTGGAGTTAATGAACGGAGGAAATGAACTTACCGATTTAACGGTGTCGATGTAAGCCTTTGATGCAGTTTCCGGTGACCAAATCAATTTCATCTTCTCTTTGATTGTTTGTTTTCTAACGTCTTCGTTGGGTCAGATACAGAGTCTAGCGTAAGACCTCCAAACGATGTGTTGCTTTTATAAACAACACATGAGAACATGAGAAAAGTCTTTGTGTTGATATTTTATTGGGAAAAAGTGTTTGCGCGTAATAGTCAAACATTGCCCCTTCTACTTTTTGTCTATTTCGTTTTGGCACAAATGTTATGTAACTTAGTTAAGTACCACAAATAAAAACTAATTCATGGTGATCTAGTGGATGAATGAGTATTTCATTGTGATTTTAATTATGACTAGAATTTAACTCGCGGTACACCGCGGGGCTATAATGTTATTTTTTAAAGATTAACTGAAAATATATCATATTAGTTTATATTTTTAAATGTAGATATCTATCTATGTATTATTTAGTGTATGATTACTATTGTTTAGGTTTCAATTTTTGAAGTATAGATTCGAAAACATACATTTTTTTAAGTAACGATGTATGGTAGATTTTAAAATTTTGAATATTTTACTCCGCGGTATACCGTGGGTCGATTTTTTATAACTAAAATTTTTAAATTTTAAGTTGTATTTATTTTGTTAATATTGTGTGTTTTGTTTTGTGTTTAAGGTTGTATAATTGTATTTTGATTGTTAATTTTAGGATTTCATCCCTGATAAACTGTTCTTTATTAATATCGATCCCAACCCGTCATCCCATATAAACCCATCTATATTATCCCGTTAGCTAAATTATTACTGTTATAAAATCCAAGAAAATAAATTCTTATTATTATAAAATCCAATAATTTTAGGTTCCCACCCGTGGTATACCATTCCTTGAATGATTTTAAATTTATACTACTAATATATGTTTTAAATTTATCATATAAAGTATATGATTTCAAGTTTTTGTGTTTTTTTTTATTAAATAAAACAACGGTTTAAATGATGATATATAGTCTTTTTCATGTATGTGTATATGATTTTTCTATGTGAATATTTTGATTATTACAAATTAGTATTTTTTTATTGCTATGCAAAATGTTGATATAAATATTTGCTATAAATCGGATTTATGCATTTTTTTTTAAAGATTTTTGGAAAGATAGTGTAGAGATTTTTAGAAACAAATTAGGCAAGATATCGTTTGGTTAATATCTTTTATTTAAATTTTGTAACTTAATAATAAATGTCAATGGCATAAGTTGTAAATACTTTCCAACTCCAGGATTTATTTGCTAATTGTGATCCAAAAATGTATATATAGATTAGCCATTATTCTACAACAAAACCCATATCAATCTCCGTATAAATCTGATTCAAAATACAGTGAAAGGACTCGATCGCTAAACCTTTGATCTTTTCATGAGTTATTTAACCACTAGACCACCACGAATTGGTTAACTATAGACACATTAAATGATTAAAATATTTTCACTGGTTTCGAAGATTGGTTCAAATTTTCAGTTACAACAAAATAAATAGAATACCTAAAACACCATTAATCTACTAATACCCTTTAACATTTCATGATTGTTTTTTCGGAAACTCTATATGTTCAGATGAAGTATTTCACTAATCATTTAACATCCTAGTCAAACTTGTGTTTCTTCTCTTTTAAGTTTTAACTAACAATCCATAGTTAAATCTAAACTAGTACTTGAAGTTTTCAATTGTTAGACAAGATACACACATATCTTTCTAGATAGGCCCAAATCTCTCAAGTATATATCTCGTATATTTTGGATAGACTCAACTATGTACTATATATATGTTAATCATGAATACAATGATCTCTACGGAGTTTACCTTTCTACATCAATTTATTTATAATGGAAAATAATAAATAAAACTCTTCAAGCAAAATAGATCTTGTATTTTTTACTTGTAGTAAGTATTAGATAGAATCCAAAAATTTGACATAGAGTAGAAGATAATATAATGGGGTTAAATCTGCAAAACATCATAAAACTAGGGGTGCATAACTAATTTATCGGAAAGATGATTTATTCTCTGTTTCTTTTCTTGAAAGATAGGTTGCGTTGTTAGATCGTTGACATTAAACATTTTGTCCAGGAGAATCCGACGTGTTAGAGTTTTGGATTTGGATTATAACGAGATTAAACTACTTAATCTTTAATTAGTGGTCGGAACCGGCTTAAAAATATTATATTTAACTAACAAATTCTTGAATTGTCCATTGCTTTGGTACAATAGATACTAACTCTCCCTAATTGAATTGACTTGGTACTATGTATACTAGGACTCAGAACCCCCGCGATGTCGCGGGAGAATATATTTCAAAAATTATTTAAAAAAATATCAAAAGAAAAAATCATAATGAATTGTAATAATTTTGAATTTTTTTAATAACAAATCAATATATATTTTACAAAAATTATGATAAAGAAAACCCTCACAAACATTTATTAAGTATATTAATATTAGAAAAACAATAATTTGTAACTAAAAAACTATTCCCAAGTGCAAAAAGCATAAACTAATAAACCAAATATTACAATAGTTTGATAAATAAGCCAAAACGTTCAACGTCAAATAAACCAAATGCTATTGTGTTAAATTAAACGGTAACAACAATTCATTTAAATATATTTTAGTATTTAAATATTTTTTAAAAATATGACGAACTTATCCGAGAAACGCAACCGTAGATATCAAATATTCCAAAAACTGCAACGGTTCGTCAATTATACCAAATGTTGCAATAGTTCATCAAATATACTAAAGATAACAACGGTTCGTAACACAAAACCAAAAGTTGCAATAATTCGTCAAATAATTCAAATGTTGAAACAGTTCAATTAAATAGTTACAATCTCATTTAAATACATTTTAGTAATTAAAAGTTAAGAATTAAAATAATAATTTATGAAAAGTTACACCGAGAGACGCGGCGGTAGATAATTAAATGTTATAGCTATTTATAAAATAAACAAAAAATTGCAATTGTTCGTGAAATAAACTAAATATATAAACCAAAGGTTGCAATTGTTCGTAAAATAAACTAAATATTGCAATGATTCGAATAAGCGGTTTCAACTGTTTACAAAGAGTTACAATAAAAAAACGCAACCGTAGAAAACATTCAGAATGCAATTTATAAAAAAAAAAACATAACCGTAAAATATATATTTTAATTAAGAAAAACATTAACGAAAAGTTGCGATAAAAAGACGCAACCGTTCAGATATGCAAATGGTATTTATTAGATTGCTATTATATATAGATTAGTATTTATGGAATATATTCCACGTACTAAGTAGGTTGTTGGTGATTATTCTTCATATTTTAAATTTATTTTCGTAAAAAAGTTTTTTCATATATAATTAGATGTTAGTTAGTTGAATTAAGTTAATGATATTTCCACCACCCACGTCCTTTGTTAAACCAAAATTAGAACGATTCTTCCGTTGATGGTTTTGGACATGTTTTTGGATTTGGTCGGCAACTAGTTTTGGACCTTTGGTCATTTATTTGCTAAAGAATCAATAAAGTTGATCGTATTCATACACAACGTATAAAACATGTATATGCATTTAAGTCGAATACAACATCATACTAATCGTTACATATATTTTCAACAATCCGTCGGTTTAATATTTGAGCAAAACTCACATAAATTTTCAGTAAGCGGTCGGTTTAATATTTTAACAAAATTATCGGTTCAAGATCTTACAGAAACTAAGAATTGGATAATCTGATGACATCTTACAAAACAAATATATATATTATACGTTTACAAATCGTATATATGAAAATACGTGCACATATTACAAAGACACAAATATGAACTCAAAAACAGCTGTTATATATATATAATATACTTAGTCGTACATTGTTGATGTATGTTGCTTTCCCATTAGATGCATTTGCGATATTAATGTTTTTTGTTAAGTGGATGTTTTCATTTTGATATTTTCTGTCTTCTGATGCTGATACACGATACTTTTGAATTTTGATAGTATCTTCAGATTTCTTATCCATCTTATTATATAAACTGCTGATGTGTGTTTTTTTTTGTTTCCTTGTACACTAATCTTTTAAACGATAACATGCACTAATCTTTTAAACGATATCGAGATCTTAATATTTTGCTAATCTAATTTTTCGTAAGGTCGTCGTATGCAAATATGACCTGCATGGTAGACAAAGCAT
Source organism: Arabidopsis suecica (assembly GCA_019202805.1). Lineage (NCBI taxonomy): Eukaryota > Viridiplantae > Streptophyta > Magnoliopsida > Brassicales > Brassicaceae > Arabidopsis > Arabidopsis suecica. The sequence continues at coordinate 1,129,701 of CM032906.1, forward strand.
AAGGTTATATGCTACTTTGCGAAAAATAACTACTGTTTTATAGAATAATTGTTCAAAATATCAATCTACATTTTAACAAAAAAATATGTTGATCAAAGATTTTCCTAGAGCCCAAATGATAATTTGGCTGTTTTAGGTTATATTTTTATTTTATCACAAGCGTGATGAGATCATAATTTCTAAGTACATACTATATACATCAATTGCGCCATTTCTAGTAGTACCAAATGTATTTGTTCCCCACAAATCAATCCTAATAATGGGATTGGGGAACAAAGAAGAATTGTTTTGTTCTTTCCATTTCGAAAACGACCCTAGAGGTTTTGATCAAAAGAATATTAGGTTATGTTCCCCATTTTCTTTCCCACTTTCTAAAATTTACTCTTCTATTGGATGATGCATGAAAGGAGTTTTTTTTTTTTATATCAAATTTACATTCCACACTAGCTACTGCTGCTAGACTGATTGTATCGATCAATGTTACTATTGCCCTAAAAGAAATAGATTATCAATGGTATATTTGTTTGGGATTCAAGTTTTTCTTTTTCCAACGTTTCATTAAAACTAAAAGAAAAAAGACCATAATGTCAAAACACAAGATTCATAAAAGAAATAACGTAAAACAACATCGCAAAATAAACATAATCAGCCCCTCATCATCTCTTCCATGATCTTTGTGTGTGGCCAAGCCGGACCTCCCAAAAGCTAGGTATGATTACAAACGTCCATATCCCAAATTTAAACCAGTCAATTCCAATTGAATAAGTCGAATATAACATGGTCGCAGTTACATCAAAATTGTTATTTCGTGCTGTTAGATACTATATTGTGCCATTTCTAGTAATACCAAATTATTTCCCATAAATCAATCCTAATGATGGGGTTGGGGCACAAAGAAGAATTGTCTTGTTTTTTCCATTTCGAAAACGACCCTAGAGAGGTTTGAATTTGATTAAAAGAAGTATACACTAATGGCCAACATTGTCTCAACATTTTTGTTCGTAAGTGTTTGTTTGTGTTTCTCTAGGCCCATTGGGCTTATTGTGAACGCTTTATATTATTTTGTGCTATTTTTAACTAGGTGTCAAGTGTCAATTCAATCACAAAAGGTAATATATTTGAGACTCAAAATTTAAAATACTAAACAAAATATAGACGTTAGGAAAGTAGCCGTTGAAAGAACAAATAGTGATTCAACATTTTTGTTCGTAAGGGTTTGTTTGGGGTTTTCTAGGCTCATTGGGCTTATTGTGAACACTTTGTATTGTTGTGTCAAAGTGTTAAATCATTCACAAACGGTAATATATTTGAGACACAAAATTTACAACGGTAAAAAAAATATAAACGTTAGAAAAGTAGCCGTTGAGAGAACAAATCCAAGCTGACATCTTAAGACAATTTCAGCAGGTAGAGAAAGAAGAAGTAATGACATGTCGCAGTCACGACAAACGATCCACGGCGACCGTTGGCGGCGAAACCTTACACTTGGCGGAGGATCTTCTCGTTGACTCTTTTTGTAAACTCTTTCTGTTAAAAAGTCAGTATCATCGTAAATTCTTATTGTTTTAATGCTTAAGATTTGGTGAGTTAAGTTGTCAGATTTTATAGGTTAACTCTCTGATCCATTAACTACTCGAACTTTTATATGTTAGCTCGTGTTCGTTCAGTTTTTCTGATTTTTCAACATTGCATTCCCGAACTTGCTACTAATTATTGAATGCTTGTTTGATTAAAATGTTCCCCAACTTCTCAAGGCTTGCAAAACTGTGATTGTATCATATTTACGCTAGCTTTTCCGACAGACCAAAATTGTTCGATTCTTTTATTCTTGCAGGTTCTATGGGAATATTATTTTGACCCGGTTCAGGCAATTGCAAAAAATGATCACACTTTGTTTGACATCTCCTCTGTACAAGTTCTGTTACAATATTATAAAAGAAAGAAAGATTCTTGCTTTGACACTACTATATACCCCATTGGTAAGAGTGATGAAATAATGACATAAGTTCCATAGTGAAAAGTCACAGAATGGTCTAGTGGTAAGGAAGAATTGGGAAAAAGTTGGAAGCAATCCTGGAACTAAACGATCCACCTTGGAAGCAATTCACATGCATGGTATCCGAGATTAGGCTAAATGGATACTCTCGGACATTAGTCGGAAAGCATTAACTTAAGTATGGTGCTACCGAAGTGCGTTTTTCCGAGGCTGACCGGATCAGCCGATCGGGTATATAAAAAAAAAAAAATTAGCAGAATGAAAAATTTTAGAATTGTCAAAAAAAAATTTTAGGATCAGCCAACGTTTGTATTGTATAATGATTATGAAATTTCACTTAAGCGAAGAAAACACGAGACTCAAATTCTGCATTTTTTTGTGTTTTATTAAAAATTTAAAATATTATACAGAAAAATCTTGATTGATAATTTTTTTGCATAAGCGCATTAAAAAAAAACGGTATTCGTGTGACTGTGTTACAAATCAAAAACCTATTCCAATCTTTCTATGCAAACAAAACAAACCGAAACTACAAGTAAATGGGCTGGGCAAGACCCATACATTTCGGGCCCAATATCTAAACGTTGCCGTATACCTTCCTTTTTTAGCTAAGAAAATAAGAACTACGCTTTGGTAGACTCGTCACTCACATCAGCACACAGAGAGCAAGAGGCATGTCAACAGAGACCAAAGAAACCCGACCCGAAGACCCGGAAACCCATTCTAATTTGGATTTACCCGGTGAAGTACCTATCGGAAAGCTTATCGCTGACGACGTGAACGACGTCGTTTCTGATGCGTCGGCGACGGAGACAGACTTCTCACTCTCCCCAAGTCAATCGGAGCAAAATATTGAAGAAGACGGCCAAAACTCACTCGATGACCAATCGCCATTAACGGAGCTTCAACCTCAGCCTCTTCCTCCTCCTCCTCTAATCGAAACACAAATCTCAGAATCGCCCGGTGAAGAAGAATCTTCCGATCTGGTAACGGAGCAACAATCACAAAACCCTAATGCGGCGGAGCCTGGTCCTAGGGTAAGAAAACGACGCCGTAGGAAGCGTTTCTTCACTGAGATTAACGCAAACCCAGCTTTCTCAAGAAACCGCCGCACTAGCGTCGGCAAAGAGGTGGATTCAGAAGCGCTAATCGCAATGTCGGTAGGGTTTCCGGTTTATTCGCTCACGGAGGAAGAAATCGAAGCTAATGTGGTTTCGATCATCGGAGGTAAAGATCAAGCTAATTACATCGTTGTGAGGAATCACATTATTGCTCTGTGGCGATCTAATGTATCGAATTGGTTAACGCGAGATCATGCGCTTGAGTCTATACGTGCTGAACACAAAACCTTAGTTGATACTGCTTACAATTTCCTTCTTGAGCATGGTTATATTAACTTCGGGCTTGCTCCGGTTATTAAAGAGGCGAAATTGAGGTCGTTTGATGGCGTAGAGCCGCCTAATGTTGTAGTTGTTGGGGCGGGTTTAGCTGGTTTGGTGGCTGCTAGACAATTGTTGTCAATGGGGTTTAGGGTTTTGGTTCTTGAAGGTAGAGATAGACCGGGTGGGCGGGTTAAGACTCGGAAGATGAAAGGTGGTGATGGTGTTGAGGCAATGGCTGATGTTGGTGGAAGTGTTCTCACCGGAATTAATGGGAATCCGCTTGGGGTTTTGGCGAGGCAACTCGGTTTGCCTCTTCATAAGGTTAGAGATATTTGTCCTTTGTATCTTCCCAGTGGAGAGCTTGTTGATGCTGGTGTTGATTCTAAGATTGAGGCATCGTTTAATAAGTTGTTGGATAGAGTTTGTAAGCTTAGACAGTCGATGATAGAGGAGAATAAATCAGTAGATGTGCCTTTGGGAGAAGCGCTTGAAACATTTCGATTGGTATATGGGGTTGCTGAGGATCAGCAAGAGAGAATGCTCTTAGATTGGCATTTAGCAAACTTGGAATATGCAAATGCTACATTGTTGGGGAATCTGTCAATGGCGTATTGGGATCAAGATGATCCGTATGAGATGGGCGGTGATCATTGTTTTATCCCAGGTGGGAACGAAATATTTGTACATGCGTTAGCGGAAAATCTTCCGATTTTCTACGGGAATACCGTTGAAAGCATCAGATATGGAAGCAACGGGGTTCTTGTTTACGCAGGAGACAAAGAGTTCCACTGCGATATGGCTCTTTGCACGGTTCCGTTAGGTGTTCTGAAGAAAGGTGCGATCGAGTTTTATCCCGAGCTTCCTCAGAAGAAGAAAGAAGCGATTCAGAGACTCGGATATGGATTGTTGAACAAAGTGGCGATGTTGTTTCCGTATAATTTCTGGGGCGAAGAGATTGATACTTTTGGGCGATTAACCGAAGATTCATCTACTAGAGGAGAATTCTTCTTGTTCTACAGCTATTCTTCTGTTTCCGGTGGTCCATTACTTGTAGCACTTGTAGCTGGTGACGCTGCAGAAAGATTCGAGTCATTGTCGCCTACTGATTCCGTTAAACGGGTCTTGCAGATACTACGCGGAATATATCACCCAAAAGGAATTGTTGTTCCTGATCCGGTTCAAGCCCTCTGTTCCAGATGGGGCCAAGACAAGTTTTCATACGGTTCTTACTCATATGTTGCGGTCGGATCATCAGGAGATGATTACGACATTTTAGCTGAGAGTGTCGGTGACGGAAGAGTGTTCTTTGCAGGTGAAGCTACTAACAGACAATATCCAGCAACAATGCACGGAGCCTTCTTAAGTGGAATGAGAGAAGCAGCAAACATACTTAGAGTTGCTAGAAGAAGAGCATCATCGTCGGCTTCAAATCCTATCCAGACCTGCATCGACAAAGAAGAAGAGGTAGACGAAGAAGAAAACTGTTTGGATCAGTTGTTCGAGACACCCGATCTGTCATTCGGGAATTTCTCGGTTTTGTTTACTCCGAATTCGGATGAACCTGAATCCATGTCATTGCTGAGAGTTAGGATCCAAATGGAGAAACCCGAATCGGGTCTTTGGCTTTACGGTTTAGTAACTAGAAGGCAAGCTATTGAGCTTGGGGAAATGGAGGGAGATGAGTTGAGAGATGAATACTTGCGTGAGAAGTTAGGGTTTGTACTCGTCGAGAGGAAGAGTCTATCTCAAGAAGGAGAATCGATGATCTCTTCACTCAAAGCTGCGAGATTGAATCGACAGATCTTTGATTAGTAATAAAATAGATTTAGATGGAATTGTATTCAGCTACGTCTACGTCTCTTATTTGTAAATTGCTGTTGTAATGCTATTTTTGTCCATTGCCCTAATGTTAAACAATTTTTTAAGTAGCTTAATCTGATAGCTGTCAAAAAAATATGTAGGTTAATCTGATAAAACAAAACATGATTACACATAAATTTACGATTATTTTGTGATTCCACAGTTTATCAATATAATTGTTTTTTGTTTGACAGTATAATCACGTTTTACATGAGCGTTTCCACTTTCCACTAATAGTATATATTAAAAACATATGTCACATAATTAAATTTAAATTCCATCAGTTCCATTACTTCATTCCATTCAAACATAATTTGAAAATTTTCATCTAGAATCCAAAATCTTAAGTATCTTACCAATCAAAAAGCAAAATCATAAATAGAAGATCACATAATATATTCCACCATCACAAAATTACCCAATAAGAATCTTCACATGGGCTTAGAAAGCCCATAAATAATAGATCTTTAACCAGTTCAAGACGACGACGTATGGTTGTTTCTCTCTCTCTCTCCTTCAAATAAAAAAACGCTACACAGTACGAGAAAATGTCTCATAAGTCCCTTTTTGTAAACACCAAACCTCTTATATCCTTTTTTTGTCTACATATCCCCTTCCCTATTAATGAAATGTGTGTTGACGATTTTACCCTTCTGTCATTTTCAGAATAATTAATTATTTGCTGAAATTAAAAAAAAAAAAAAAAAAAAAAACTGGAAAGAAAAAAAACGAGAAAACTCGAGCGAGAGCTTGCTCTCCTCCTCCTCGCTGCAGATTCGATTTGCAGTCACCATTGTTGCCGTATCCTCTCCTCCGGCGAGCTGGGTCGAGATAGAAAGGACAAGTATGCTGCTCGACCTGCTTTGAGCTTGTAATTGAAGTTTTGGATTTAGAAATGAAGGGGATTGAATCCAATTAGATTTAGCTAATTGTTTGATATGCACATTGGAAGTTTATGCATAGTTTCTGGGTCGAATAGGTCTGTAAATGGGTAAAAAATGGATTACAGCAACTGAATCATAGTGAATTGTAGTTTTGAACCTGAAACCATTCGATTTGAGTTCTTGTCGCGAAAGTACAACTGGTACAACTGGGTAGAATTGAACTTGAATCTATTGAAAAATATATATGTAGTATTACTAGTTACACTAGTATTACCCAGATGTATGTAGTATGACTAGTTAAACTAGTATTACCCATATACATGTAATATTACTTGTCACACTAGTAGTTACACTAGTATTTCCCAGATATATGTAGTATTACTAGTTTTACTAGTATTACCCAGAATTGTAGTACAACTAGTAAAACTAGTATAACTGGCAGAGTTTTTGTATTGTTTTGGCAGGATACAATGAGGGAGAACGTGATCATATATTTTAAATGCGAAAGTCGCATGTATAGCTTGATGATGAAGACATCAGGGGTGAAGATAACTCTCTCCATGTTAGAAGGTAGGATATGCACGAAGCTAGGGTTAGATAAAAGTAGGGTTAAATTGCAAATGAGGTACAATGCAGTGATGTTGGGACCAGAGGAAGAGATTTACATTTGTGATGATGAGGATGTCGGTGTCTATATAGTTTTAGGTGAAAATAACCGTAGATATGTTTTGTAGATATGTTTTGTATGTGGAGGTCATCACTCCACCAGAATTGTCCGAGCAACTGTGGAGAGTAGAGGTTATGTTTTGTTTTGTTTGTGGTTGTTATTTGGCAATCATAATATTTGATTTTATCTGCACTTTATGATTTGTAAAACAGTTTCGAGTTGGACAACTATGTAACACTAGTTTTTCTTGATGTAATACTATGTTTTTTTCTATGGAAAATGGGTAAAACTAGTATAACAAGTAGTACTAATGATGAGATTTGGTAATACTGGTAAAACTGGTATAACTTATGAAGGAATTTAAATTTTGAATTTGTTTTTTCAACACTAAATATTACACTGACTATTAAGTGATAATGAACTCTTATAAATGATTTAAAATGAATTAAGTGAGAAAAAAAAATTTATCATGTCGGATTGTTTTAATAGACTTCATACAACATATTCCTTATACTTTTAAGTTCACTTTTTATAAAAACACCAACTTAGGATGGAAAATTTACAATTTTATATATTTTTAACATACAATTACAAAAAACATTAAGAATTCTATAATTATAGAGTTCACTCAAGTGTACAACTAAATAAGCAATTTTTAAGAATATGTAATACTGGTTAAACTGAAAATCACCAAAAGTACAACTATGTAAAAAATTGGTACAACCAATAACTTGGTACAACTACGTTTAAAAAAAGCTGCGCACTGGTGGAAAAAAACGGCGCACACGTGAATAAGATGGGGCCCACGTGTCCCAAAATTGAAAATTTCCCATTTTTTTGGGTTTTCTCGCTAATTTGACGGCGCACATGTGTAAATTTGACTCGCACATGTGTAAATTTGACGGTGCACATAGTTTTACCTAGTAATACCAGTAGTATAAATCAAAAAACAAAACCAACATAGTTTTACCTAGTATTACCAATTGTACAAATCTAAACAAGAACCATATGAAAAAGATATAGTGAAGAAGGTATATTCTTTTTCACCTCCAGCTACCATGATACTATCAATTTCATGTGGAATGTAACCAATGAAGAAAGATTAGAAACATTACAACCCAAAATAATTCATATCATACAACGCTCTTAGAAAATATGACTCCATGGACGTATCATATTCTCTAGTCTTTGTTTGCCCAATAACAATGCTAAATAAGAAGTAGAGGACCGTGTGGAATAAATTAAAAAGTCGAAATTTTCTCCCAAATGGCTCCACGGACGTAGCATATTCTCCAGTCATTTCGAACATTTGATTTTGGGGAATCAACAATTAATTATTGTTATACTTTCTTCATAAGTTTCTCAAAAGACTGATAATTATACCTAGTTGTACCAGCATTACAAATAAAATTCGATTAGTTTTATCTAGTTATACCAATACTATGACAAAGTTATCTTCTCCCCTGATGTCTTCATCATCAAGCTATGCATGCGACCTTCGCATTTGAAATATATGATCACGTTCTCCCTCATTGTATCCTGCCAAAACAATACAAAAACTCTGTCAGTAATACTAGTTTTACTAGTTCTACTACATTTGTAGTAATAATAGTGTAACTTGTCATATTACATATATTTGGGTAATACTATTGTAACTAATCATACTACATATATCTGGGTAATACTAGTGTAACTAGTCATACTATATATATATGGGTAATACTAGTGTAACTAGTCATAGTTATACCCTTGTATTACCAGTATTACTGATAATAGTAATACCCTTGTATTACCAGTATTACCTAATTCTACATGTATATCACACACAATAGTATTCCATGTTCTACCAGTTTTACCAAGATACCTTAGTGTTTCCCTGTTCTACCAGTTTTACCCAGATATCCAAATAGTGTTACCCTATTATACCAGTATTACCCAATTCAAATACTTACCATCTCCGCCGCATTTTTCACTCGATTTCCATCTGCTATCTCATCCTCGATACTCTCATCGGAGGAGGAGTCCAACAAGGTTGTACTACTACCACTAGTTTCTCCTCCGTCTTCGCCATTTCCTTGACCTTCTTCGTTCTCTTCTTCTTCGTTCTCTTCTTCCTCATTCTCTTCTTCCTCTGCCTCGACAACCGGACTTAACATCGGAACTTCTTCTTCAACTCCTTCTCCTCCCTCAATTGGCTTCTTTAACTCCGTCGAGGATGGCTGCAAACTCGTTGCTCCTCCATCTTCTTCCCTTACTTCTTTTCTTCGATCCGGAGCATACGTTCCCCTCTTCCTCTTTCTCCCAGCCATAATCGACAACAAAGATTTCTCGAAGATAAAACGGAGATTTAAAGGGAGAGAATTGGCAACGAAATCGAGAGATATATGAAGTTGAAATCGAGAAATCGTGGAAATAACGGTTGTCTCTTTTGAATTTCTTAACTATTGAAGACGAATTGAATGAGAATCCACGTCGTTGAAAGAGGAGAGAAAAAGAAAACGCAGAAAACGGAGAGAAAATGGTCGTGAGAGAAGTTGGCTCGTTGAGAGGAGTTAGGGTTTGTGGGTTTTCGGGTTAGATCCAAAATCAGTTTGGTTGGGTGGATAAAACCCAGGTTTAATGTGTAGTTTTAGTATTTTGGCTAGGGTAATATTGTAACTTCCGGCATTTTTGATTTAAAATTAAATACAATTTTTATTCTGTTTTTAACGGGGAGATATGGGGTTAGAGTTTGTCAAAAGGGGACTCGCCAGACGATTTCTCTACACAGTACACACTCGTCGTCGTCAGGAGCAAAGACAACCTGATTGATTTCTCCACAAGAGATCCGACCCGTATTCGAAAACCCGAAAGAACCGAATCGAAGATGGGCAAGGATGGTTTGAGCGACGACCAAGTCTCATCAATGAAGGAAGCATTCACGCTCTTCGACACAGACGGCGACGGCAAAATCGCACCGTCGGAGCTCGGAATCTTAATGCGATCACTCGGCGGCAATCCAACAGAATCACAACTGAAATCAATCATCGCGACGGAGAATCTCTCATCTCCGTTCGATTTCAATCGATTCCTAGATCTAATGGCGAAACATCTGAAAACAGAACCGTTCGATCGCCAGCTTCGTGATGCGTTCAAAGTACTCGATAAAGAAGGTACTGGATTCGTTGCTGTTGCAGATCTGAGGCATATACTTACGAGTATCGGTGAGAAATTGCAGCCGAGTGAATTCGATGAGTGGATCAAAGAGGTTGATGTTGGATCTGATGGTAAGATTCGGTATGAGGATTTTATTGCTAGAATGGTTGCTAAGTAAGATCTAAATTTTGAATTTTTTGGATTAGAACGAATCTTAGGGTTTGTTCATAAAATGTTTAATTGTTAATGTAATTGGAAATTTGGTGTTAGAATTGATAAATCTCTTTATCTGTTTTATGATTATGTAATTTAATTGAGGTGGATTAAGCTGTGTTATTCGAAAAGATGGTTCCTTTTTTTGTATTGAATTCTGCAAATGTTGTATATGTTCATTGGTGCTTGAACTTGGTTCTGCATGTTCTGCATCAAATCGTTGCTCTTTTGAGTGTGATTGTTTTGTTGGTTGGAAAATTGGGATCTTTGGAATGGTATTAGAGATCTTGCGTTTGATCTTGAGTTATCGTTGGAATGAAATAGAATGGTCTAATCTATGTGTGTTGGGTTTCCATGAAAACATTAGTATTTATTTTGATGTGTGTAGATCAATGATACACAGAAAGTGTCTCTCTTTTCTACTTTTCGTCCGTGTTTATTAGAATTGAGGAAAGTGGGATCTCGAGGTGTATTGTACAAAAAAAAACATGCAATAATGGAACTACTTTATATTAGTGAGCAAGAGAGAGGACATGGACACGTAGTGTCGTATTAAGAGAAGATAAGACAAGTGACTGAGAGATTATAAGAGCATGGTCAGTGGGGCAAGCAGGTGGGTGTGAGTCTTGGGGTGTAGGTATTAAAAAAACGAAAAAATTGTCTCTCTCTTCACACCCGGGTGTAAGTTTACACTCGGGTGTAACACTTTTTCTCTTTATCTCTCTTTTTTTTTCTCTTTTGCTTTTTTCTTTTGCTTTAAATTATAATACTAAAAAAATACTTACATCCACATAAACACATTTGCCATTGCTGATAGTCTAAAAAGACAAGAATGGGTCAAATGTTCACTTCGGTTTTACTTTAGGACAGAATCAATCACGACATGAGTAACATAGTGCGGTGGCTTTTGGCTAGTCTACTTTAGCTGAGCTTACAAAGGTGTCATACTAGTGTGCATCACCGAGAACCAAATATTGTATCGTTTAGGAATTTAGGAATAAGAGATCTTTTGGAATCATAAATCTCCACGGTTTAAGTTTCAACTTTCAAGTAAAGAATAAATTAAACTTATTCATATTATAGTAGCTAATTAGTCTTTAAAAACTGTTTTAATTGAATTTAATTGTTGACCTTTGTAACAACAGACTTTTGGTGTACAAGAATTCGAAACGATATACAAAAATTTGGGTAGACAAGAAATGTTGTCCACCATTATGGCACATTTGGAAAGATTTATGTTTTGTGGTGTTTTTGCTAAGTTTTTGAACAGTAAGTGGCACATTAGTTAGATTTTTCTTATACCAATATCAATATATCAATGTTATGGATCTGATCAGTTAAAATAGAGCCACATTTCACTCGAATATATTTTTCATTTTAAAGTGATCTAAAGTTTTGGGTCACAATTTTTTAGTTTAGCGCATATAGATATTTAAACATTTATTTCACTTTCACAAACCTTAAATCAACAAATACAAGACCTTACCCGGAGATTCCACTCTTACTAACCGGTTTAAAAAAAAAAATTTGCTCATGACAACATTATATTGCAGGTTCCTTTGAAGAGCTTTGAATTCAACCGCTCGATCGAAGCGCGTGGGGTTAAGCTTTCCGATTTAGCTTGCATTACACCGTTTGCGGGATGGTTTGGACAGGAGGAAGAAGGACGTAGAGTCATAAGAGTCCAATGTTTCACATTACAAGGCACTACTAATTATTTTATGAGACCACTCGAAGGTCTTTATGTAACGGTCGACTTAGACAAATTGGAGGTTATCAAGATCGTCGATAAAGGCCCAATTCCGATTCCCAAAGCCTCGGGTACAGAATACCGGTTTGGTGTTCAGAATAAACCGGTGCATATGGATCGAATTAACCCGATTTCGATGGAGCAACCGGATGGTCCTAGTTTTAGGGTAGAAGATGGACATTTGGTTAAGTGGGCTAATTGGGTTTTCCATGTTAAAGCAGACCAACGAGCCGGTATGATCATATCTCAGGCCACGGTTCGTGACTCCGAGACAGGTATATAACACCATAATTCAAATATATACCTAAAATAAAATTAAATAAACATAAATAGGGTATAAATCTATGTTGACAATGAAAACATAAAATATAACTACGATCTTTTGTCATGATGTTTATATATGTGGAATGAGCAGGTGAACCAAGAAGTGTGATGTACAAAGGATTCCCATCAGAGTTGTTTGTACCATACATGGATCCCGAAGAAGGATGGTACTGCAAAGGTTATATGGATGCAGGCGAGCTCGGTTTAGGACCCACGGCCATGCCGCTTGTGCCCCTCAATGATTGCCCTCGAAATGCTTACTATATAGACGGTGTTTTCGCCTCTCCAGACGGCAAACCCATTGTTCAACCTAATATGATATGCTTGTTTGAACGCTATGCAGGCGATATCAGCTGGCGACATTCTGAGATCCTTTTTACCAATGCCGATGTATGTCCTTTGTTTCTCTTATTTACTTAAGTATTAGGAGCTAATTAAGGGTGTTAGATCTGTTTTAGGTTTGGTTCGGATTCGGTTTTAAGAAAAGCTACCGGATCGAATATATTACGAATAGTTTTAATACGATTTGAGTTTACGGTTTGTGCTTTAGTTTTAGTATATATAAGAGAGTAACTTTTTCTTAAAAAAATATGCTTAAGTTCGTTTTTGTTTCCCTTTACTATAATAATCATATTAAGGCTCAATTTGATGATTCGGATCGGATTATCTTTTCTTATGCTTTGAATGACAATTGATTCCTAAATTGATGATTTAACAGATAAGAGAGTCAAGGCCAAAAGTTACATTGGTCGCTCGAATGGCAACTTCGGTTGGAAATTACGACTATATTTTCGATTGGGAGTTTCAGACTGATGGTTTAATCCGTGTTACGGTATGCCAAAACATTTTTTTTAAATTCTGTATATGAATATATTTCTATAAAGTTTCATTATAGTGTAATGCTATTGTTAGGTCGCGGCTTCGGGAATGTTAATGGTGAAAGGGACACCTTACGATAATGTAGATGACTTAGGTGATAAGGAAGATGATTCTGGACCGTTAATCTCTGAGAATGTGATTGGAGTCGTCCATGATCATTTCATAACGTTTCATCTAGACATGGACATTGATGGACCGATGAATAATTCTTTAGTTAAGGTTCATCTAGAGAAGCAGAGAGTTCCAACAGGAAAATCGCCGAGGAAGAGTTACTTGAAGGTCAAGAAATATATAGCCAAGACCGAGAAAGATGCTCAGATCAAATTGAGCCTCTATGATCCATATGAATTCCACATTGTGAACCCAAACCGAAAATCTCGGGTAGGAAACCCGGCTGGTTACAGGATCATACCGGGTGGAAATGCAGCGAGTTTGCTTGATCACGATGATCCTCCTCAAATTCGAGGTGCATTCACCAATAATCAGGTATTTAATTTTAGGCTATGTTTTATATATATCGGTTTTAGACTTAGATGTGTCAAAATATTGATTTAACCGATACAATTGGTTTTGTCGGTTTAGATATGGGTGACTCCATATAACCGGTCAGAACAATATGCCGGAGGAGTTCTAATTTACCAGAGCCAAGGTGATGACACACTACAAGTTTGGTCAGACCGGTAAGAAACTAATTTATGCACTATACCAATTGAGCCATACCGTTTATGGTTTGAAACATTTCTCTGAAATCTTTGTTTTTGTGTTGAAACAGAGACCGTTCGATCGAAAACAAGGACATAGTGCTGTGGTACACACTAGGGTTCCATCACGTACCTTGCCAAGAAGATTATCCGGTTATGCCAACCGTCGCGGCTAGCTTTGAGCTTAAACCGGCGAATTTCTTTGAATCCAATCCGATTCTTGGGGCTGCTCCTTTCTTCGAAAAAGACTTACCAGTCTGTAGACCGTTGGCTTCATCTTGATTGGTTCTGTGACAGAACTTCTGTCTCACATAGTTGTAGATTAGATCAAACCAACGCTTGTTAAAGTTTATTTACTGTTTTTTTAAAAATACCAAAACGTCCATAGACCATAATGATACAAGAACGGTTGGTTTTGTTTTATTGAAATAAAACACGGCTAACATTAAGTTCAGTTCACATAGAGTACCTAATTATTTAAAAATATATACATGAGAAGATTGATTTTGAAATAGCATCTTTCAAATATATATATCTAGCTAGGTTGCAACTTCGAAGATTACGAAAAAGAATATAGAAAAAAAAAATTAGATGAAGGTTCCAACTTCGAAGATTACTAAAATGAATATAAAATCCTCTGTCATATAGAGTTTTCAAATATATAAAGCTAAGTTCCAAACGGAGTAATATTTTTTCTTTTTCGTGTCCTAAAATGAATATATAAAAAATTACCAAAACGAAATAAAGTGTTGAGTTAGGAAAATTTTTAATCTTCATTTATAAAAAAAAAACTAAATCTTCTTACATTTTATTCAAAATTTTTTTTGTAATATCTTATTATATAAAGGAAGAGTTAGCGAGGAAACAGAAAAAAAAAAATTAGATTAAGACAATTAATATGAGATCGTAAATAATATTTCATATCTACTTATTTCAACGGTTAGCATACAACCTAAAATCCTAGCTGAATCATCTCAGCTTTAATATTATCATCTATAGAGATTTGTTTTTTAATTTAAGAATGAAATTCCTAATTGTTAGAAAAAGGAAAAACGAAAAAAAAAAGAATAATGTATTTTTTTAAACCATGATTCACGTGGTTGGTGAACATAATAATGCTTTAGTTTCTCAACACTTTTTTCAATAATTAGTCTTTTTTTTTTTGGTTCAGATTCATTTCAACTGATTCAATCAATTCTCATGAATTCCATCTTGTCAATCGTCCTTCCTGCTCCCAAAGATCCTGTTCTCAGTGTACTACACTAATGGCTCTTTCATCGATTTCACTTCTCTTTTTTTGTTGATTTCTTATATACTTACTTATGCTGCTTCGACAAAATGTGTACTTATGTTAATCTTTTTTCTAATGTATATATTTATGATTATGGAAACAGGTAATTTTTGCTTATAGAGATGATCCTAGTCCGGTCAAGTTGAATTTGAGCGCAGGTACCTATCGAACTGAGGTAATTTTCAGATCTTCATAATCTATATGATTAAGTTGATTATTGCCATTTTGCGAGTTCATGAATTGATTAGATTTTAGCCTTCTCTTTGTTTTTTTTTCTTAAGGAAGGAAAGCCTCTTGTTCTTGATGTTGTGAGAAGAGCAGAGCAACAGTTAGCCAACGACCTGTAAGTTAGTAAATACAATTTATTAACAAAAGGCAACTTTTGTGTACATGAATAGAGAGATACTAAATACTTTTTAGTTTTTAATTAAATATTTCCGTTTATAGTAAAATCCTTAGTTTGAGAAAAATTATATAGTAAATAATGTAAACACGAACGCAAACGTAAACAAATGTAATTTTCCAAATCCATTTTAGTTTGTTAATCATTATTCATTAGCCTATATGATTTTTCTGTTTTATCTCAAGGTCTAGGGACAAGGAATATCTTCCCCTTAATGGACTTCCTGAATTTAATAAATTAAGTACCAAGCTTATCTTAGGTGATGATAGGTAATGTATTCGCTGCTATTTTCTCTCATATTGTCTCTTTATTATTCATTCTACTATAAAGATTGTTTTGTTTTGGACAGTCCCGCAGTGAAAGAGAATAGAGTTGTTACAATCCAGTGTTTGTCTGGTACTGGTTCTTTGAGAGTTGGAGCTGAGTTTCTAGCAACACACAACAAAGAAGTAAACAGTTCTCACTATCTACTTAGTTTTTTTCCAATGGTCATTAGAATTTGGTAAAAGAAACCACTAGCATTTCAGAACGAATTAACCGTATACTACATACAACAATTCTACAATATATATACTCACAAATTTTGCAACAAACTTTACTCGTATAAAAATTTGCTATGTACATTGCCACTTATTTGTCAATAATTTCGTTTCTCATTATTTTCAGCGTGTCATTTTCGTTCCAGACCCAACTTGGGGGAACCATCCCCGTATTTTTACGTTGGCGGGTTTGTCTGTCGAGTATTTCCGCTACTATGATCCGAAGAGCCGAGGACTTGACTTCAAAGGTGATTATAGAACTATGTCCATAAATTCTCTGTCTTTCACCTTGAATTGTTGCATTTTATCGTTTTTTTTTATTGACCCATTCACACCAAATTTCACCAAATTTGTTTTGATATGACCCAATTGATGTTATTTGCTAAGTGTATATATATACCAATCATTATTTCAAATAAAGACTTGATCTATATCAAAATAGGCATGCTCGAGGATCTTGGCGCTGCACCTCCTGGAGCTATAGTGGTACTTCAAGCTTGTGGGCATAACCCCACAGGAGTTGACCCAACATTCGAACAATGGGAACAGATTCGACGACTAGTGAGATCGAAAAGCTTATTACCCTTCTTTGATAGTGCATATCAGGTAAGTAATAAAATTACCTTTGCTCTTTGATAGTGTTTTCCCTTAAGCATTATCAGGTAAGTCATAAAAGCAAAATGACTCATTTTCCCCCTTAACACTTACAGGGTTTTGCTAGTGGAAGTCTTGACTCAGATGCACAAGCGGTTCGTATGTTTGTTGCCGATGGAGGTGAATGTTTGATAGCTCAAAGTTATGCCAAAAATATGACACTACAAGAAAAACTTACATTCTTAGCGCGGAAAAAGTGCTATCATAGGTAATACATAGCGAAATAACAACTGCTATGATTGCGGCAGCTATGGTAGATACCCCACCTACAATAGCATTAATTTTGTCTGCTATAGTATGTTCATCTACAATAGCACTTTTTTAATGTCTTTATTTATTGTTTCATAGCAATAATCGAATGCCATTACTACCTTTAATAGCATATTTTCTTGACGCTCATAAGTTTTATGATACGTGCTACTGTTTGGTCTGTGCTATTGTTTGGTCTGTCTTATATGTGATAAACATCCAAAACATACATATACATCATATCATAAACCAAACATCATTTTTGAACCAAACATCAATTCATACATAAATCAAATATGAATCCAATACCTAAACTAATATCCTTACGTCTAATTACCATTGTTGCCATTGGAGATAATAAGACGACTAATAACATCATACAAATAGCTTACTTTGTCTTCTAGATCACTGACTCGGTTCTTCAAGTAAGTTAACTCTTCTTCAACGGTTGGTATTGTAGGTTTTCGCTTAGCCACTCTTCGAAAAAGACTTCTACGGTTTTTGTCTATTAGGGCATTGTCTATGTCACTATCCTCAACTACCAACTCTGTTAGAAATAACAAAACAAACATTTCAAATCAGAAATATGCACAAAACAAACATTCATATATTGACTACAAAATTGAATCATTTTAATCGCATCACATTATAATAAAGCCAAAACAATAACATATATTTGTTCACCTGAATATGCAGCTTGCGAGTCAGTCATATCATCAATCTTAGAAGAGACTAAGTCATCGATTTTTGTTGGTGTCTCTTTCTTAATTTCCAAATCCTTTATACTTTCACTTTCTTTAAGGTCAGAGAATTCAAAACCATAACATGTATCCAACATCGGTGATTCATAGACATAGTCCGGAAACCATTTACTTAAATGAGGAGGTGAGGTTCTGATAATCAATTGAAACAAAACATATTAGGTTTGATACAAATGATTAACATGTACAGATTTAGCAAGAGCATAAGAGAAAAGAGTACTTACCAGAAAATTTTGAATCATAAAGATCATTATCTGAAGTGTTCTGCAC
Source organism: Arabidopsis suecica (assembly GCA_019202805.1). Classification (NCBI taxonomy): domain Eukaryota; kingdom Viridiplantae; phylum Streptophyta; class Magnoliopsida; order Brassicales; family Brassicaceae; genus Arabidopsis; species Arabidopsis suecica. The sequence continues at coordinate 1,147,659 of CM032906.1, forward strand.
AAAAGTACCCAAATTTAAAAGCTACATAAGGACACCAAGTAATAAAACATTTGCTTACCTCTGTTTTCATTTCATCTCTGAACTTTTTCTCTTGAAAATGAGCTGAATATGAAAAAAGCAAATATCAATAACAATAATAGATGACAAGTGCAACAAAACCAATTGTTGTTTCCATAATATTCAATTGATATGCTAAGTTGACTATATCATACAAATTGGTGTGATGCCTCTTACCGTGAAGATGCGACAAGTAGTCTCTTTCGTTGTTATGCACCTTTAGACAGATTTTACATTCGTAACTTCACAATATAAAACACACGAAAGAAAACAACAATCAAATTAGTCACACCAGATTCAATAATGATCCATAACTAAGTTCAATAATGAACTAAATGTAATAAGCTGTACATAACGCCAAACAATGTCAAGAAACAAGCAAACCAATAATGAGGCAATTCGTCGAACACCTGGAGGGCATAAAATCATCATCAGTTTACACAACAAAAACCATTCTAAGGAATCAGGTAGAGACGCACAATAGTTTTGTGAATTCAATCTTTCCATTGTTTGAAACCAGTTTCAATTTCGATAAGACCAAATAAGGACAACTAACGGTAAAGAAAAACCTAATCAAGGTATATATTGGTGATTTAGTACCTTAAGCTGAAGATTGAACCCTAATTTGAACGACATAGATAAAAATTCAGCTGTCGAAGCTTAAAACTATCGGCGGAAAGGTAGAGGCCATCGGAGATCGAGATTATCGCCGGGGAAGGATGAGGCAGTGGTCGTCGTCTTTGCAGAGAGAGGGATGATATGTCGGAGAAATCTAAAGAGATGAGAAAAGTTGCAGAGAGAGAGAGGCAAGGGAGATCGAATGAAAGAACATAATGGAGAAGAAGATTGGAGAGGGCAAGGATATATGGAGGAGAAGAGGATCGAAGATGGTGAGAGTGAGAGAGCTTTTTTTTTTTTGTTCAAAGTTTTGTTTTTTTTTCTCTCTCTCTATCCAATTGAAAAGGAAAAATCACCGTCTGTTTTTTTTTAAGTGATAGGATCGATGAAAAAATTGGCTCTAATAGTTCCCGCTTAGTTAAATTTCGGCATAGCATTTATAAAATGCTATAATAGAGTATTCCAATCCGACGTAGTCTTTTTCATAGCAAAATCGAAAATCGTGCTATGCTTAAGTGCTATCAATGTAACCTTTTTTTGTAGTGTGAGTCTTTATGGGGAGCGTATTGGCGCTCTTATCATTGTAAGCAACCAAACTTCTTGACATCAACTGTTTTTTTTTTCCTATGCATTTAGATTTAATGAAAGATAATAGGTATGCATTTTCCAAAAATATTATATGAGAAGATAAACTGAAAATAACGTGTATGAAATTGAGTTTGAAATAATCTACGCCATATTATAATTTTCATGGGTCTAATGTGAAGGTATGCACATCAGAAGATGTGGCTAAGAAAGTTGAGGACCAAGTGCTACTTGTTGTGAGGCCTATGTATCTTACCCCACCTATTCATGGTGCAGCTATTGTTGCCACAATTCTAAAAAACAGGTAATGTATTATTAAAAAAAAAAAAAAAAAATTATATAGATTTTGATTATGCTCAAAGTTTATGTGTATACATCTTGGTAGTGATATGTACAATGACTGGACAATTGAGCTGAAAGGAATGGCTGACCGCATAATTAGCATGCGTCAACAGTTATATGAAGCTATACAAGCTAGAGGTTTAGTTTAGTGTCTTTTTCTTTCCTTCATTTTTTTTTGTTAATCTTCTCATATTTGAATCATGCATACATAACTTTTGTTCAGGAACACCTGGTGATTGGAGTCACATTATTAAACATATTGGGATGTTTACTTTTACTGGATTAAGTGAAGAGCAAGTTCACTTGATTGCCAAAGAATATCACATTTACATGACTTATGATGGGTAAGGGATATATCTAGTCTGTTCAAATGATTATAGTACTTGTTAAGAGGATTATTAGGAACTCATTTTCAAAAAAAAATTCCATTTACTTTCAGATTAGGCTAGATGATTTATTTATTTTTGGCTTCTAGTCTAGTCAAAGAATATTTTTTTCCAATTACCTTCAGATTAGGCCATTCTCATTTGGAACTAAAAATAATGTTCATGTAACGTCACTAGGAAAAAAAGAGTCTAGTGTTACACGGCCACTATTTGAAGTCCCAAATGGGAATGGCATGAAGCATTTAAGACCATTACTCTTATCATAAATTATATTTATTTGTCTGTGTTCATGAAAAAACTTGGCTTAAAAATGAAAATTGTGTATTTGCAGGAGGATAAGTATGGCAAGTCTAAGTTCGAAGACAGTGCCTCAACTTGCTGATGCTATACATGCTGTTGTTACTCGCATTGCCTAAATTTGCGATTATGTTCTTTGTTGTTTTATGAACACAATTGGGGAATAAAACTGCGTTCTTGGTTTACATTTCATAAGAGGCTAAGAGAGCACAAAGAAACATATTATGGATGATTTGTTCTCTAAACTGATTACTAAACCGACCAAAATGAGGATTGTGACCTTTGAAAACCTACACAGTTTTGATATTTTGTTTTTATTTTCAAATGTAATAAAACAATTTAGATCAAATAAATCCATTCTCTGAGGAATAATTCAAACCAATAGAGTAGAATTACATACAACAATCCAGTTTGTAAAACTCAGAAACCCATATTCAAATCAGATATACAAATGGTAGAGTCCGGTTTAAACCGGTATATATACTAACATGGGACTCAATTATGAATCAATGATAATACATAACATGTTTTTTCTTTATCATTAAATAAGTTAAGCCAAAGCAAACAAATCTCAATAACAAAAAAAAAAAAAAACAAATCTCGTGAATTATTGAGCTAATAATAATAAACCGGGTTAACAATCGGAAAACAGTATAAATCCGGTTAAGGATTTCAGAAGAAGATGGATGATATCAAAGACAAGATCACGGTGGTGACTCCATAACCGGCGAGCTTGTTCCCAGCTCCGGCGTCTTTTTTGGTATTCCCTGCTGAAAAATTAGAAATCCATCCATATAAGACAAATCGTCAATAATACAAATAACAATTAAAAAAATTATAAATAAATACAAAAAAATGAATCTGACATGTTTCATTTTTTAGTGGTTTTGTCCGAATCATTCAAGTCAATATTCGAGACAAAATAAAGTAGACAAGTAAAAGCTGGCATTCACACTCTGTTTATGTTTTTTATAAAGAAAACAAAAAAAAGAGAAAAATCTGGGAAAATCAAAAGATCGATTCAGTGAATCAATTGAATAATTGACTTGACTAATCAACATTTGATTTGGTTAATAAACTCCGAACAAAACCAATCAAATAATTCAATTAATACACAATCAAGTCGATCAAAAGCTACTTGGAAATTCAATTTAAAAAAATGAAAATTGAACAAAAGTATTCAAGAAAGTAATTGAAAGGAGTAGGTGAAGAGTTTAGTTCGTACCTGGAGGAGGTAAAGAAGCTTTTGGCGATGGAGCTCCTTTAGCTAAAAACAAAACAAAAACATGATTAATACTGAAATATCAAATTGTTAAATATCAGATTCATAATTTCAACGAGAAAGATCTAAAACCTATACCAATTTTCTTAGTCACATTCACATTAATCAGAATCCACAGATCCATTCAAAATCCCTATTGTGCTAATGTCATTATTGTGTTACCATCCGGTCAAAGCTAAGATAATGCATGTTGTTGACAAAAAAATAAAATCGGAGATCTGAAAAAACAAAATTACTAACCGGTACAAGCGGAGAGATCAGTGGTGACGTTGCATCGACGGCTAAGACCAAGAGCTTTATCAGTGGTGACGTTGAACTGAGAGAGCAAACCAGGAGTTGTGTAGATTGTACAGAGACATGTAAGTTCTTTCTCCACCGCTTCTTTGATCGAGTCGCAACATTCTTTAACCGGCGTTGTTGTCGTGTTTAGGTCGTTGAAGCAAGGGACTAGTTTGCTCACGCACTCAGTCTGTGCTTCAACCGCCGGAACCGAAACCAAAGCCATCACCGTCATCGCCGCCGCGAAGATCATCATCGTCTTCATCATTTTTTTTTCTTTATCTCTGTAAGCTTTTTTTTCTCTTTCTTTTTTGGTTACTTGTGAGTTTTGGTTTTGCTTTTGTTTTTGGTTATAAATATTTATAAATTTGCTTAAGGAACCTTTCGTATTTTACTTTTTTTTTTTTAAATACCCATTAACAATTTGATAGTAGGTGTCTTTTTTCTTGATAAGTTATTATTTCTCAAATACTTCAACGAGAAGATTGAATATTTTTTAGGTAATGTAATAAATTTTATTGAAAATGATGATTATATTAATTGTCATTTGGTGTAAATCTCTAGATTCTAGGATGAGTTAATCACGTTTTGTTTTCTTGCCAACTTTTGTTCTTTGTACAATTCAATTTGTAGCTGTCAAATTAATAGTATATCATCTACCAAATTCAATAAATTATGCTAATAAAGTAAGAGTATATTATCATCTACCAAATTCAATAAATTATGTTGAATTTTCTTGTGGTAGGACTAGGTCAACCTGATATACTCTGATCTTCAGATATATAACCATATAGATTAAAAAAATAAAAAATAATAACCATATAGATCCAAACCAACCTTAACCATATGGTTAACCAGAGCGCAATCCAATTTTGGTAAGAATGGTTCTATAATCCCAGATATTGTTCGGTACGGGCTATAGAAAGGCCTTATAAGGTTTGGGTTAATTGGGCCTTTGCATAAATTTTAAAAGACCTCCTTTATATTGCCACGTGATCAAAATATGATCGTCAGATCAAAACATTTGAACGGTTATGATCTGATCAAACGTCTCTAAGCAATTGTAAATTCAACGGTCACAAATAGTCCCGCCATTAAAACAGATAAGAGAAGTTAGAGATAACGTAGCTAAGCAAAAAAGCAGAGCTCACACTTAGAAAAAAAAATTCTAATGGCTACGCTTTCGTTTGGAATCGCCGCCGCAACCACCGTCCGTACAATTCCGAGATTTAATACACGGAGGAGCAAAATCTCCTGCGAATGGGTAAGAATTTGATCACAATAACAAAGTTTTCTTTGAGATTAATTTCATGAAATTGATTCTTGTTTGATTGATTCGAAGGAAGGATCCGAAAGGTGTGTTAGGTCCGCCGCAAACTGGTCATATCGCTAGGCTTGAGTTTAAGCGTAGGCTAGAGAGAGATTCAGAGGCAAGAGAAGCTTTTCAGAAACAACTTCGTGAAGAGAAAGAGCGTCGTCAAGCTCTTAGACAAGTTAAAAATTCTCTTTTTTTCTTGGAACCTTATTGATTTTGGTTTTGTAGTTATATTGATTGGTTTTGGTTTTGTGGGAATTGTCAGTCTAGAGTTGTACCGGATACTGCGGCGGAGCTGATTGAGTACTTTCTTGATACTGAAGCTCAGGAGATTGAGTATGAGATTGCTAGGCTTCGAGGAAGGTTAGTGAATTTGAATTATTGCACACAACGTGTTCGATGAATTTCCCCTGTGAAAAATGTTTTGTTACTTTACATTCTTAAGTGAATTTTGAATAGCATTTGGGAGAATAAATTGTTGAATTTGAATGTTCCGTATTCGATGAATCGACCCTGTGAAGATGTTTTGGTTCTTTAGTTTCTCAAGTGAAAACCGTTTTCATCGAAATATTGGAACTTGGATTATGAAATAGTATTTGAGTGAATAAATTGTTGAAGTTCAATGAACTGCCCTTGTGAAGATGTTTTGTTTCTTTACATTCTTAAGTGAATCCATTTTCGTCGAAATATTGAATCTTGGGTGATAAAATAACATTTGGGTATTTGAATGTTGCTTGTTCGATGAATCCCCCCTGTGATGATGTTTTGGTGCTTTAGTTTCTCAAGTGAATCCGTTTTCGTTGAAATATTGGAACTTAAGTTATGAAATAGCATTTGAGTGAATAAATTGTTGAATTTGAATGTTGCGTGTTCGATGAATCGCCCCTGTGAAGCTGTTTTCGTGCTTTACTTTCTCGACTGAATCCATTTTCCTCAATATATAGAAACTAGAGTAATAAATTTGGGGGTTTGAGATGACTTCTAAACTCCAAAGTAGCTCATGATTACTGTTAATTTACAGGTTAAACGACGAATTCTTTGCACAGATACGACTTGAAATCGGGCAAATTCGGTTTGCTGTTACAAAGACTGCGGTACAAATTTCATGAAGCACCAATATTTAATCTGTCATCGAAAATCGACTACTTAACTATCTTTTTTCGTGGCAAACTCATGCAGGACATTGAAGATAGATTGATTGAGCTTGAAACACTTCAAAAAGCTTTAGAAGAAGGAATAGGTTTGCGCTGTCTCTTGCTTCCTTATTAACTTACTCATTGATTCAACGATTTTACAGGTTATGATTACTTCTCTTGTTATGTTGCTTTGCAGAGGCTTATGACAAAATGCAAAATGAGCTTATGACGGCTACAAATAGCTTAACCAAGATCTTAACCTCAACCGATATAAAAACCACAGTATGTGAACTTTACCATAATTCCATAAACATTATGATGCTTCATGAGATGATCTTGAGACATTGTTTTGATTCTTCTTTTTATACAGTTGTTGGATATGGTGGAGAAAAACGAAATCAACCGATCTTTGTTGGCACTTCTCGACGAAAACATAGCCAATGCATACAAAGGAAACCAGGTTAGACCCTGTTAAGAATAGTTGAATTGACAAAAGAAAATTGTTCTGGTTCGAAGTTCGGTTAGGTTTGTTTTGGGTTCAGTTTTTGATTAACATGTTATTTCGGTTCTTGCTCGGATCCATTTTTCCAAAACCTAAAACCCAATTAACCCGAACGAAACCGAAAAATCGAATGCCAAACCTTAAAATTGACCTTAGGAAAAAGCTTTTTAGTAATTCAAATGTTTTTGTTGCAGAAAGAAGCAGGAGATTACATGGAGAAGATACGTTCTTCGGTTCTAAAGTACTTGACAGTATAGGATGATACGAGTCTTCGAAAGATTTCTCAAGCTTTTGAATGTTTTCTATTTTCGGATAAAAATGTATTTATATTTTTGTTTTGTTGAGTAAAATGTATTTCTTTCTTCCGAACGATATTTATATCTTTAGGGTCATTTCAGATCTCCAACAGAATAAGCTTAATGGAAAAATAACCATAACCAAATACTATGAAATTTCGTATAATATGTCAAATATTTTATTTTTCATTAAGTATCTCGAAAAATTTACGTCAGTAAGCTTTTTTCTTCATTCATTGCATGTCTGTTTAGTATGGAACCAAGTTCGCTGTAACAATCAAATCTCTTTTATTCGTAATAAATGAAACAAATCATTTTTTTTTATTTTAGAAAACAAAAGACATGAATAAGTATGGGAAGTGGGAACCTACAAAAGGAACGATAACTAAAGAAAAAGAGGTGACATTTATAAAATTGATAACTATTGGTTCCAACTTCCAAGTTCCAAGCACCACTGTGACATAATTACCCTAATTATTATCTTCACATGCATATGTTTTTTTGTTATATAATACAGTATATACAGAGTGAATTAAGACTAGTAACGATAATATAGTAAAAATATATCTAAATGACTCAAGAAATTAAGTAAAGAAACATGCCCACTTGTTGTTGTCTTCTCTGTTAATTAGCTACCGACGTACGGGGTTTTGGACAAGATTCTTTTTCTTTATCGGCGTTTACGAGTAGATTCATGTGAGTTTTGTTCAGTCAATAATCTTGAACCATACAAATTTTAATTTAAAATATAAATAACAATCATGTTACCATTTCTTTTACAAAGTTGTAATTCAAATATTTGTTTTGGTTAAGGAACTGTCATTTCTAATGAGTTTTTTCTTTTCATATGAATATGGTGGAAGATAGTAACTCCATACTGCTCATGATGACTAAAGAAAAATTAAAATCAACTTTTAGGTAAATATCTATTCAACTTTCCTGATTACTCGGATCAACCCTCATCCGATAGCTGAAAATTAAATAGTAACCAAAAGAATACGCATGAGAGACTATTGTCGTTTATATCCATTATGATCTGGATAAGCATCTCAAATAAACACGATAATGCATTGGGAAAAAAGTAATTAATTAAATACTACAAAAGTTGCAATTGCAATTCAAAACCAACAACCTCTAAACTACTGTCAGTTTAACTTATGGCATGTGGATATGTGTTGATCGATGGATGACTCATCTTGAAACTTTAATCTGCACATTAACACATGTAAATACTACTTTTTAAAAGGATCACAATGTAGAGTTAGATTTTGGTCAGTGGTATTTTAACCAAAGTGATTGAGATATTTCTATATAACAATAATATATATGCAAAAAAAAGGTCTCTACTTTGACCTAAATTAAACTCTATATAAACCATATACCGTCTTGTACACCTTCTCTTCACTTCACAACAAACAAACAAAAGCTACAGAAATTTGTCATCATGGAGCTTAATAAAAATACAATCTTTCTAGTCCTACTTCTATCAATAACCATTCTCCAATCTTCATCCGCAACCCCAAACCGGTCGGAACCAGACCGGTTCATTGTGTCTTCATGCCAAACCACCCAATATCCATTAGTATGCGTGCATACACTCTCTGCTTACGCCACCAAGATCCGCCACAACAACGACCAAGATCTCGCCCAAACCGCTCTCACCATCAGCTTAGCTCGAGCCAAATCCGTTTCTATCTTCGTCGCCAAACTAACCAAAGAGTACGCTTTTCTCTAACATTTTTTTTGTCAACCACACACTTAAAACCAGAACAGTACTCTTTGTTTACAGAGTTTACAAAAGTTTATCCCTAACAATTTTTTCATTATATATTTAGGACACCAAGATTAAAACGTAGAGAATATCTAGCAATCAAAGATTGCATCGAAGTGCTAGGCAATAGCGTGGACCGGTTAGCTCAATCGGTTAAAGAACTGGGTCGAGCTGGTCATGCCGTGGCTAGTGAGGACTTCATGTGGAAGATGAGTAACGTTCAAACATGGGTCAGTGCCGCTTTAACCGATGAGACAACGTGTCTAGATGGATTCTCGGAACGAGCCATGGGAGGCAAAGTGAAGAGGCTGATTCGGTTTAGGGTGGTTCACGTGGCTCAAGTCACTAGCAATGCTCTTGCTTTGGTTAATCAGTTTGCAGAGAAACGAAGTGCGAAGTTTCCTTAAATGGAGTTTTTGTTATCTTAATTCAATGTGAAAATTTTGGCTTGTGTGTGAAAGTTTGAATCTAAACTTCAAAGTTGTGTAAATTGTTATCCTTTTTTTGTCGGTTGGAAAAAAAACTCAAGATTGTTTAACAATCTTTGTTGTTTCTGTATAATATTGTATTTTAAGATAAAGATATATAGTTTTACTTCTTCCTTTTTGGGTGTATATGTATAAGTATTTTTTAACATCTATTATAGATATGATATGCTTCAATTTCATATTGGCATATTCTAACTTCAACGTAAAGATTGAACCGTATTAAATGCAATTTGAGATTCAAAACTAAACTCTAATATTTTTCAATTTTATTTTGCTACGTGTAAACATTGGTAAAGGTACGTGTACCTAAATGAGTCCACTCCTTCTGAACTTTTTTTTGTTTTAGTAATAATCTCAGAAATACACAAATTTTAATTTTGTTATGCAAATTTTGTTGTAATTAGTACTATTACTAAGACAGCTTCAAACTATAATTTTTTTTTCTGCATAACAGAAGAACGAATGCTAATTATATTAAATAACTTTTGTTTACATATTTGGAATATTTTTGGATTTTTTGTTGTAACAAATTAACGGGATAATATACCATATTTAGGGGAGAACGTTGGGAGACAAGATTTGTCCAGAGACAAAAGTCTTGATTTGTTTCTAGTGGTTCAGGACAAAATTAGCGTATTTTTATGCATAATAATTGGGAAAACAACCTATTTGTTCATTAAATAATGTACTGAAATCAAATAATTCTGATTTAAAACCATATAAAAAAATTAAGCCAATGATACACATCTTAACACTAACAGCTGTATAATTGACCACATGAACTGTAATCTATGATGACACAGAGCTGAAATACTGTATTAATTCAAAATTAATCCTATTTATGTCTTGTAGCGAGATATGCTTATAATTTTGTTCATGTGCTCGAAAATGACAAACGTCACCCCAAAAAGACAGGACAGGAGTTTCAACGACAACTACCAAATTTTGTGATATGAAAAATTAAATAAATCAAATACGAACTTTTGTTCCCGCAATTGACGGTTTAAAAACGCAAAATAAGACGAAGGGAAAACACTATTTGACAGAAACTAAAGACGATGCTTATTTTAATGTCTTCAAAAAGACGTTACGCATTTTCTTATGATATTAAATTTTTTTTTGTGATGAACGAAATAATTCTTCATTTTTAGTTCCTCATCGTAATCATCTTAATCTAAAAATGCATTTCAATTTTAAATTCCTCACGTTTATTTTATATGTACTTCGCCAGGTCTCAAGTTTGGGCTGGGCCGTAATGGGTTTTTTTTTTTAACGAACTTGTAATGCATAAAGTTAACGAAGATGATTTTTTTTTGGCTGGGCCGTAATGGTCTCAATCTAAAGTCACAAACTTGTAATGCATAAAGTTAACGAAGATGATTTTTTTTTTTTTTGGATAACGGCAGAGTTTCATATTCAAACGGAAGGAATGGCTTTTTAAAAGTTGTAGTGATTTTATTTACTAAAAAATCATATTTTTAACTTGGAGATTGACGATAAAAACATACGAACGTGAATACTTAGTATAAAATATGAAAAGAAAACATGTTCTCTTTTATCTTTTGAAAAAAAGAAAAAGGAGATTCTTCTTAGCTTTTGTTTCATTAAGATTGAGTATGTGATGGGCAAGTGCCGACAGAAGATATATCTAGAGATCATGTTCGAAAGCTAATGGAAAAAAGGAAATCTAAAAGATAAAAAGATATGAATGATCATACTCCAAACCTGAGACGATGATGGCAAGTTTTGGGTTATTGGAATTATTTGATTCACAATTGATAATTCGATGTACGGTTTAGAATCTGATTCCTTAACGATCAAATTATAGGTCAGAAACTATATATAGTTCAAATACAAATACGTTTTATGAAGTTTCTAAATTTTTCATAGGTATGTTTTACGGTGTTTGATCGATTTTTATTTTTAGAAATCTGTATGATAAATGTAGAATAATATTTTTCTCTAAGAATAGAAATATTTCATTAAAAATAAAACTTATGCAAATATATTTCAATACAAATATTTCAAGGCATTGATAAGAATTTAAGCTATATATAACTTGAGATATATCTCTAATCAATTTGGTTAAACCTATCACGGAAATGGATGTACATAATGCCAACTTAAGATATAATAAGACTAATCTGTGATATAAGATTTCGTATACATTTTACCAATAGAAAAGTATGTGCATGCAACAGCGATAATGATGTTAACTTTTTGGCCATCGTAAATTACGTCTACGGAACATCTAATTCATTATGGAAACGAATGTAACAGATTAATTATCATGATTCATGAATATGACTGTGCACTTGTGATTCTAATTTGGCGTCTATACGACTATACCATCAAGATCATGTCCAAGTAAATATGTTTATGCATGTCTCTTGTATATTATAGACTAGTTCTTTGATTCTTTACATTTCTAATATGAGATCATAACACGTTACTTCAAAATGATCATTCTTTTGATTCATTCATCTCGGATTGTATCTTTTTTCATTACAGATCAATTATACTTGTTTGTGATTATTGGGATCTAATATGAATATCACGTGAGAAAATAATAAGTTTTCGACCGAAAATCAATTAGTAATAAATATAGAAGACGATGCCCTCTTATATACTAACTAGATCATGACCCGCACGTACGTGCGGGGTTCATATTTTAAAAAATTTCTAACAAATTTTAATTTAGTATAAATTATTTTGTTGTTTTTAACTTTTTATGATATATATTTTAGTGTATTAGATCTGGATCCACGTACGTGTAGAGATATTTTTATAGAAATTGTTATATAGATTTTAAAAATATAAAATATTTTGTTGTGTTAGTTAACTTCGTAATAGTATAAATATTATAAAGTTAGAGTAATGAACAAAATTCAGTTGCGTTAATGCATAATTATATTTTAAGATCCTGACTAATTTAGTTGCAAAAGTTAAATGGTGTTACATTTTTATTTTCTTAACTAATCAAAACAGTTCTAACAGTTTGATTACATATGTTAAATAGGATAAGAATTTGGTTTTAGTTTGGGTTATTTCATGTATATTAGCTAGGCGTAACTATTTTGGAACATGAAAATATACCGTCCGGTATCTCTCATAAATTCTTTGTCCCATAACCTATCACGTATACGTAAAATAAAAATATTATGGTCCCGTATCTGTCATAAATAGAGTATGTGTAACTGAAAACGTATGTACAGGGTTATGTGTGTAAACAAATTTATTTTATATAGTGCTCATAACCCGAACTCATGCCAGTTGGGTATTTAGTTTGATTTTTAACATATGTTACCCTCCCATCTCGTCTCGTAATTTATATTTCCATTTTATTCCATTAAAATCATATTCCAAATTCTTGTTTGCTTACCTTTAAATACCATACAATATTACAATATATATTGTGAATTTTGCGGATTATTATGTATGCTGTTAAAGTTACAAATATATTTTAACAAATTTATTAATGTTTCTAGCTAAATTTTGCATATTTTTCTTTTCATTGTTTAATCATAATTAATTCGATTTTTGGGACTAAAATTAAAATTTGAGACACATCTATAAAAAGGATATGCTATTGCTGCATAATTTTTTTGAATGCAAAATATATAATTAGTTCACATTATTTCGAAAACTGTGTGCAATATATTATAGATTTGTTTAAGGAAGATCCGGTTGAGAAGGAAAAAAAGAAAACACAAAATATTTCGAAATTAATATTTACAATCTTTTGTTTAGATATTTCCGAAACTTGCTCTAAACGAATGTCATAATGATAATTACTTTAAATTTATTATTATTTGAGTTTATTTCATTGTAAATATAAATATTTGTTAATATCTAATATCGTTTTTTAGAAATTTTGAAATAAAACTTTGTTTTATATTTTAAAATTTGTGAAAATATTATAACAAAACTGAGTTTTAAATATTTGTATTTAATTTTTTTATGAAATTTCAAATTCAATCTTAAAATCCTCCATTGATAAAACTTTTTAAACGATTGTGTTTTTAATTTTGAATTAAAATGTTATTATTTTTCTTTTTATTTTTGATATAGAATAGTTTATTAGGATTGGTTTAGAACTATTATTTTTGATATAAAATTTTAATTGGATATCAAATATTAGTTTTTTAATTCTCATTGGTTAACAACTTATTAGAAAAAAAATAAAATTTTCATCCATAATTAATATGAGAGAGAAAGTGAGTTTAATTTTTTGGAAACTAACAATTACTTTAAAGAATTTTACTATTTTTTATTTAAATATATTATTTTGTGATTATTATTGTATCTTTAATGAATTTATTTAAAAACAAAAACCAATGGCATTTTTGTAATACTTTACACTTTATAAGGTTATTTATGTTTGAGTGCTTCCCAATTAATAGTATAGATGTTGATGATTTTACATTTTTGATGTGAGATTTTAACACTAACTAAAGCTTTATAAATTATAAAAATGTAGAAGCTGAATTAATCAAACTATACACTACTATTGTAAAATCAGCATGATCAGTGCAACATTTTCCAAAGCCAGTCCAACGTTATCGAAGGCCCTACTCAAAATTAAAAAATTTGTTATCATTTTTGAACATTATAAACTTATAAACGAAAAGAACATGAGAAATCTAATGGTACGACAAAAAAAATATTAATCACAAAAAAGCAAACTTTTAGGTCTAAATTTCATCATTTTAATAACATTTTAAGTCAAAAAGCAAAAAAAAAAAAAAAAAAAGAGAACAAAAACCAAAAAAATTCAACTGATAAAATTTTGGACCATAATCCTTGGCTTATGATCCGGTCTCGGTCTTGACATTTTCACAATTCCCACGTAAGAATTCAAAAATATCAGCCCCTTTTCTACATTTTTTTGTGTGTGTGTGATTTAAGTAGCTATATATCTGAAGTCACAATGTCAGTTCAAGCTACCTTATCGGTAGAGAACAAAAAAAGTACATGCAAGTGAAGTAGTTCAAAGTAGGCAGATAAGGGCATGTATAGTTAAAGGCAAGCACATAAATATGAGATAGGCATTCAAATCACTATCTTCAAGATAACGTATTTCAGAGACAAGAAGAGTGGCTCATGCATGCATATATTTACTTCGTTTAGACAAACAAGTCTAGTAGGCAAAACAATTGCTATAAGAAGCATGGGCTAGCAAATATGATCGTGAATGAGCAATGACTTCATTTGCTTATGCTATCGATGATAGATCAGGTCTGAAAATCAAAATTCTAATACAAAACGTCAACACTATGTACGTACATGTGAAAAATGATCACAAATTACATTTTTTGAAACCTTCATAAACAAATATCATCGACAACATTAAATCTTAGATATTTTTACAAAAAATAATCTATGGCACCTAGCCTCTTCATAAATGTCTTCGTAAGCCGAAAACTATTATGAAAATAAATAATTTACGCTATAAGAGTTCAATATATAGAACGTATATTTGTCTCCATGCTCGATCAGGACAGAAGAATTTCAATGGCCAATAATGATTTTCACATTTCAAAATTTCATAAACAAATATTATGACCAATATAGAAAATTTATAAAATGAAACATTATCGGGAATTATAGTCTAAATTTCTGTTTATAACCTCAGAACTATAAAGTTAGGTCTATACATCTCCGAATATATTTTTAGAATCTAGAGTCTTCATGATATATCATTAGAAGCGCTTAACTACGGTGGTCACTGTTTTATTTAATTTCAAAGATTTGATATATATATCGTCGACTGCTCTTTTTCTGTATCCACTCTGAATTTATTTTCTTTTGGAAGGATATAGCTTCAATAAAATGGGAATTATATCGCTGGACCAAACTGTAGTTGGACTAATTAATTCATCATATGCAACAGATTTAGAAAAATAAACTATATATATATATATTCTTCAAGGTCAAGCTTCTGTTACAGTATTTATGGAGATCATATGTATTAATATATAACTAATTATTACAACTAATAAAGACCATATAATTATACAAAAAATGTTTTTTTTATAAAGTCAGTAAAAATAGTTTTTTTTTTGCCAACAGTAAAAATAGTTTCATCACCTCAATTTGCTTCTTCTTTTTTTTTTTTTTTTGGTTGAAAAAACAAGCAATGTCAAATTATATTATACTAGTAAAACTTTAAGTAGTTCATAACATTATACCTAAATTATTTTCGTATCCACCCCATTGTATGGAAGAAAAGTTCCATTGCCAAAATTTCACGCAACTATTAGTCAACTACATATAACATACAACATTTCAGATCTAACAAACTTTGCTTTTCAATTATGATTTTACTCCATTCAACGATAAATGTGTACAAGAGAAAGCTTAAATACAAGTGAAGATAATAAAGATTAACTAATAACCAACTAAACCAAACAAGATCCTATAAACCGACATTAAACCGGGTCTATGTACTCTAATACTCCCCCTCAAGATGAAAGTATCAAGGAACTTTCATCTTGGACTTGAAAACTCCATTAGTGTATCCTCCATAACCTTCTCGATGAGAGAAACATTCATGTGAACTTGATAGATCTTATTTGACGTGAGTGGCTTGAATCCAAGATGAGCTTGATAAAACTGGTGAGTATTACAAGTAAAGAATACTGCTCAAAGAAACTTGAAGTCTCCATGGTTTTGTAGCCAAAAAAACATCACGAACCAGCCATAGGAGTAACAAGCCGTAGACAAGTGAAGGATCTTATCTCTTTTAACCAAGCATCCTCTTTCCAAAACCAAATTCAACTAACCATCAACCACAAACCAGCTTCTGCAATGACCTTTTGCTCATCAAGAGAAAGTTAACAAACCAGAGATGTGTAAACTACAATGTTTCATATCCAAATAGAAACCCAAAACTTCCTCTGGTTTGGACCAGAACTTGGTGAAGGGATGCTTGCGGATATATCCGGCCATGAAAATATCAGTTGAAAACAAACTAGAATTTAACACACAACTGCAGTAAGTGAGCAGCTTCTCTAGTCTTCCCATACGTTCTTGAACTTGAGAATGAAATTTGGAATGACAAAGACAAGCCAGCAAGTCAACACTGCTTAGATGATACTTCCATCTTCTTAATCAACTCTGTAAGTCCTTGAAATCCATGCTTGATGTGCATGACAAACAGTTGATCAACACACAACACCTCAATAAAGGCACATCCATCTTCTGTTTCGACAAGGAGGCTTAACAACAGGTAACATTATGGCACCAAGTTCACAAAAATAGTGAAACCATAACAATTGAAGATCATAATCATCGCTGCCATGAACCAGAATAACCAAAACATTGGGATTACTTGATTGTATCTCCCCCTGTCTTAGAACAGATCCATATGATCAAATTCTTAATAACTATCAAACAAACAATATCTAACTCCATTGCCAAAATATTCACAGCCTAATGAACTAAAGATCAAGGCAGGGGAATCATACATATTGACTTAGATGACGTTTCTGGTGGACGTGGAAGTGAACCAAAGAGGAACACCAACAATATCATCAAACGCAGCCATGGAATTGCTGCAATAACCTTCTCAACAACAACATACGCTCTTTGAAACTCACGTGAACCAGACATTGAATCCATAACAGAAGCAAACGATATCAACACATCGTGATAAAGCAAAGCAACACGTAGATCAATTGAAATCGCAGACAAAGAATCGCAACCGAGATCTGGAGCATCAACGAGCGTCTTGCGGCGGAACAAACGTGATATGCAGCATCAACAACCTATATATATCCAAAAGATCGGTTGTTTAACTGAGGAATTGACGGAATTATCGATCAATGAAGGAATAAAATCCGATTTTAATCGGAGAAGAAACTGGAAAGTGGCAAATCGAGCACAAATCCAGACAAATTGGAGTATAAATCTGACGGAATAACCAGAAGAAAAAAATTCAAAAGAGAGAAGACGATTCGAGATGATGAATCGCTTCAAACAAACGAATAAGAACAATCGAGGAAATCTGATCGTAAAATCGAAGGATAAGAACTCAAATCTGAGAAATCAAGCTAACAAACGAAGAGATCAAAGCTCGATTCACAGAAACTGGAGCTCGATTCGAAGAGATCAGTGCTAGACACAGATGATTTGATGATAACCAAGCTTGATCGATGAAATTGAAGCTTGAATCAAGCCGGAGAAGAAGAAAGAACTCGATCGGAATGTAACGCGATCGGAAAAGCAAGAAAACGAAGAAGAAAGTAGAAAATCGCCGATGAAAATGGCGAGAATGAATCGGAGAAGAAGATAATGATAGATTCTAGATGTATGATCAAAGAATGAAAGATGATTTGAGCTTGCGGAAGAAGAATGAAGTTTGACAAAGCAAAGCTTGAAGAAGAAAAAATTGCTCTGATACCATTTCAGATCTAACAAACTTTGCTTTTCAATTATGATTTTACTCCATTCAACGATAAATGTGTACAAGAGAAAGCTTAAATACAAGTGAAGATAATAAAGATTAACTAATAACCAACTAAACCAAACAAGATCCTATAAACCGACATTAAACCGGGTCTATGTACTCTAATACAACACAAATACATGTATGAAAAATATTTTACTTAATAAATTTAATTTAAAAGCTATATATATAATATTTATTTATATTCATTTTCATAGATTATTTATAATCAACTAACGATTTTTCCCATACTTAAGAAATATGGGAATCCATACTCTTTGGCTTTTAAGATAAATTTTTTTTTGTCGTTTATGAGTAAAATAAGATTTTTGAAGCATATGTGACAAATCCAGAATACGTTAAACATTTGAGCCGGATAATTGGTAAGTTTTCCCACCAAAAAACCTCAGCTTCAATCAAATAAGTTATTAGATATGATTGAGTTATTAATAGACTCAACCAATTTTCTTTTCACAAGTTTCTTTATTATTATATTATATCACATGTTCTATATATACACACTATATACATACACGCACATGCACATTACTTTCACCTAGGCCATTCCTCTTTCAAAAAAATCGACGACCCAAAAAGGAAAGCACAAAACAAAAAGGGATGAAAATCTTATCTCAAACCCAAATCCTTCTTCTCTCTATAGCTATTCTTCTCTTCATCACATCGTCATCATCATCATTATCACCATCATCATCATCACCATCATTATCACCATCATCATCATCACCATCACCACCATCATTCTCACCATCATCACCACCACTATCATCATTATCACCATCGTCACCACCACCACCATCATCATCCCCACTATCATCATTATCACCTTCATCACCACCACCATCATCATTATCACCATCATCATCAACATATTCAAATCAAACCAGCTTAGATTACATCAAAACATCATGTAACCTTACACTCTACAAAACCCTTTGCTACAACTCTCTATATCCTTACGCCTCAAAAGTCCATTCCAACCCTCACAAACTCGCCGTCACCGCCCTCAATCTCACCCTCTCCTCCGCCAAATCCGCCTCCAAATTCGTCAAAAACATATCTCACCGAGGCGGTCTAACACGTTTGGAAGCCGTTGCTGTTGCTGATTGCGTGGAGGAGATTGAAGACTCGGTGATTTCGCTTCA
Source organism: Arabidopsis suecica (assembly GCA_019202805.1). Lineage (NCBI taxonomy): Eukaryota > Viridiplantae > Streptophyta > Magnoliopsida > Brassicales > Brassicaceae > Arabidopsis > Arabidopsis suecica. The sequence continues at coordinate 1,166,625 of CM032906.1, forward strand.
AGATTCCATAAGAGAGTTGGATTCTATCAACTATAAAGATAGTGCAAAGTTTGAGATGGTTATGTCGGATGTTGAGACATGGGTTAGTGCTGCTCTCACGGATGATGAAACATGTATGGATGGTTTCAGTCGAGTCAAAACGGCCGTGAAAGATTTGGTTCGGCGACATGTTGTTGAGGTAGTTCGGCTGACTAGCAACGCGCTTGCTCTTATTAATATGTTCGCCTCCACGCAAGAAAACTTTTCATAATTAAATATTTGTTCATATACACAAAAAATGTTTTATACTTTTATTAGCTGATTACAAAGCTTATGATTATATGAATGTATACATGTATGTCACTTTATACTTGTTATAGGTATTGTTGATTTTTCTGTGTATATAATGTATGTGAAGATTTTGTATAATTCTGAAGATGGTGAAAAAGTTTCAACACTTTATTGGGCTCTTTCGGGATTGCTTTATGGCTAGAAAAGGCCCACAAATATTTTCTTGGTAAGATTCAGTAGTGATACAATTAGAAATTTAGAATCATAACCATAGTAGTCTATCTTGTTAAGCAAAACCTAGTTATACTTGCACCTTTGTCTCCTTTTTCATTGTTTATTCCGTCTGTTGTGAAATAGTTGTGTGTGTGTGTGTGTTTTTTTTTGAATAACATTAATTTGAGCTTTATTAATTAGATTTTCGAGCTTATAAATATGGTTATGAAAGAGTAATTGGTCAATACATGTAGGAGGGAAATCATAAATGAAACACATGTATATTGGAATGTCCTAGACGTGCCAGTTTTCCGACTACATATTATACCACTTGAACACCCACAAACATATTGATCCATATGTTATATCGCCAATCAAGTTTGCCATAGTTGTGTAATTCTTCCTTCAACCTCTTTTAAGTTTGACAACTAGTTTTAATCATTTATAAACTAAAAATCCAAAAAAAACAGAAAAGTTAAACCAAAATCGAACCAAAACCAGTTGTTTACCAAAACCAGTTTAGACAGTGACGTGTCTCCTTATCCATTTGGACCAATAAAACCTTTGGAAAATTTATAGACCATATAAAAAAAAAATTAAAACCCGACGAGAGAAATAAAATAAATAATAAACCAACGGTTCAGAAACAAACCACGCCAAGCCCAAAAGGCTTCGTTATCTCCAAGCCATACGAGATTACGAGTAGTGTGATACGTTAGCCAAAGAGTGACCAATTGATTCAATATCTCAAGAAGTAGAAGAAGGAAGAAGAAGAAGAAAGAAGCGATTTTGATAAAAATGGCGGCGGATGCTCTGAGAATATCGAGTTCTAGTTCTGGTTCGTTGGTTTGTAATCTTAATGGTTCACAAAGACGACCTGTTCTTCTCCCTCTATCTCATCGTGCCACCTTTCTGGGTCTTCCTCCTCGAGCTTCATCTTCTTCGATTTCTTCTTCAATTCCTCAGTTTCTGGGTACTTCTCGTATTGGACTTGGTTCTTCCAAGCTCTCACACAAGAAGAAATTCTCAGTCTTCGCTGCAGCTGAAGGTCTGTGTCATCTCTCTCGCAAAGCTTTCATTTTTTTGCTTACCTAATTCGATTTTTGTCATAAAAGTTTGAAATTTCCTACTTGCCTTCAAAGTGTTCGTCAAAATGCCTCTGAGAAGTGTTTTTACTCTGATATTGCTAAAAATTTGAACTTTATGCTGAATTGCTTCATTTTGTGTATTTTCTGCTGTTATATAGGAGAGGCTAAGCGCGCTGTACCGCTTAAAGATTACCGAAACATCGGTATTATGGCTCACATAGATGCGGGAAAGACGACAACAACCGAGAGGATTCTTTACTATACAGGAAGAAACTACAAAATCGGTGAAGTGCATGAAGGGACAGCTACAATGGATTGGATGGAACAAGAGCAAGAAAGAGGAATCACTATTACCTCAGCTGCAACCACAACGTTTTGGGACAAACATAGGATTAATATTATTGATACACCGGGTCACGTGGATTTCACTCTTGAAGTTGAACGTGCTCTTAGAGTTCTCGATGGAGCTATATGCTTGTTCGATAGTGTTGCTGGTGTTGAGCCTCAGTCTGAGACTGTGTGGAGACAAGCTGATAAATACGGTGTGCCTCGGATTTGCTTTGTTAACAAAATGGACAGGCTTGGAGCTAACTTTTTCAGGACTAGGGATATGATTGTGACCAATTTGGGTGCTAAGCCATTGGTGCTTCAGATTCCAATTGGTGCTGAAGATGTCTTTAAAGGTGTTGTTGATCTTGTGAGGATGAAAGCTATAGTTTGGTCAGGAGAAGAGCTTGGTGCCAAGTTCAGTTACGAGGATATTCCAGCGGATCTTGAAGATTTGGCTCAAGAGTATCGGGCTGCGATGATGGAATTGATTGTTGATTTGGATGATGAGGTCATGGAGAACTATTTAGAAGGAGTTGAGCCTGACGAGGCCACGGTAAAGAGATTAGTTAGAAAAGGAACCATCACCGGCAAGTTTGTGCCTATTCTATGTGGTTCAGCCTTTAAGAATAAAGGTGTGCAGCCATTGCTTGATGCTGTGGTTGATTATCTGCCTTCGCCGGTTGAAGTCCCGCCGATGAACGGAACAGATCCTGAGAACCCGGAAGTTACCATTATACGGAAACCAGATGATGACGAGCCATTTGCTGGGTTAGCATTCAAGATCATGAGTGATCCTTTTGTGGGTTCTCTTACATTTGTGAGGGTTTACTCAGGGAAAATCTCGGCTGGTTCTTACGTGTTGAATGCTAACAAAGGAAAGAAGGAGAGAATCGGAAGACTATTGGAAATGCACGCAAATAGCAGAGAAGATGTTAAAGTGGCTTTGACAGGTGACATTATCGCTCTTGCGGGTCTCAAAGATACAATCACTGGTGAGACCCTGAGTGATCCAGAAAACCCTGTTGTTCTTGAACGAATGGACTTCCCTGATCCCGTCATCAAGGTAGCGATTGAGCCAAAAACGAAAGCAGACATTGATAAAATGGCGACAGGATTGATCAAGCTCGCTCAAGAAGACCCGTCTTTCCATTTTTCCCGTGATGAAGAGATGAACCAAACCGTCATTGAAGGAATGGGAGAACTTCATCTCGAGATTATCGTTGACAGACTTAAAAGAGAGTTCAAGGTAAAACATAACCTAAAAACTAATTCTCTACTTGAAGCATCCAAGTTTCTAATTCCTTTTCATCTTTCAGGTGGAGGCTAACGTTGGTGCACCACAAGTCAACTACCGTGAGAGTATCTCCAAAATAGCGGAAGTGAAATACACACACAAGAAGCAATCAGGTGGACAAGGTCAGTTTGCTGATATTACAGTCCGGTTTGAGCCATTGGAAGCAGGATCAGGATACGAATTCAAGAGTGAGATTAAAGGAGGAGCTGTGCCAAGAGAGTATATTCCCGGTGTCATGAAAGGACTTGAGGAGTGTATGAGCTCCGGTGTGCTTGCTGGTTATCCGGTTGTTGATGTCCGTGCTTGTCTAGTTGACGGATCTTACCATGATGTGGACTCAAGTGTGCTAGCTTTCCAGCTTGCTGCAAGAGGAGCTTTCCGTGAAGGGATGAGGAAAGCGGGTCCGAGAATGCTTGAACCTATCATGAGAGTTGAAGTTGTTACACCAGAAGAACATCTTGGTGATGTCATTGGTGATCTTAACTCACGAAGAGGTCAAATTAACAGCTTCGGAGACAAACCCGGTGGTCTCAAGGTATGTTTTAATCAAAATGATCGAAAAAACCCCAAAATCATTGGATGATGAATTTGATTTTGACATCGTTGGTCTTATTGTTGTTGTAGGTGGTGGATTCTCTGGTTCCATTAGCAGAGATGTTTCAGTATGTGAGTACATTGAGAGGGATGACAAAGGGTCGAGCTTCTTACACAATGCAACTGGCTAAGTTCGATGTTGTTCCTCAGCATATTCAGAACAAACTTTCAGACAAAGATCAAGAAGTTGCTGCTTAGAACAGATTTTGTTTTGCCTACACTTAAAACTTATTGTGATTTTGTTTGGTCTATTATATAGGCATGTAAGCTAATCAAATTTGTTATTGTCTTAAAACACATGGATATGAGAAAAAAATCGATATATCAGAAAAGTGAAAAATGGGAAGAATTCGATCTTAGTGTTTGGAGTCATAAAAGAGTAATGAATCAGCAGAAAGAAATCAATGTCTTCGCTTCTAGGTTTATTTCATCTGGACAATTCCTGAACTGATAAGCTTTTGGATTTTGTTCATGATCATTGGGTTCTGCATGTGTTTTTGTGCTGCTGCTGGATTCTCCTGGAGATCAGAAAGTACCTGTTCAAACAACAAGTGTTAGATCTTGGTGAGACATATCAACATAGAGAGATTTGTGAATTGTCTACAGAAGTTTGTTCCTTTACCTGTCTCATTACAGGATCTGTGAGAATGTTCTGGATTTCTGGGTCTTGCATTCCCTTAGCCTGTAATAAGAACGAAAGCAAAATCCCAAAAGTTTTAATTTAAGATCACGGGTTTCTCTTAACCGAGTAACAAAACAGTTTTATAGCAGTAAATAGAATCTAACCTGTCTTTCTTTCAATTCCTCAGGAGTAAGGTCGCCACGGTTTGCCTTGTTGATCTGTTGTACACATCTGCAGAATAGGGTTTAAAACAAGTTATATAAGCATATTGACATCACTAGATAAGAGAAGCGAATAATCTCTCTGTGACTTAACACCTATCTATATAAAATACCTTCTAACACCATCAAGAAGTTCCTGGTTATTAGGATCATGTTTGAGACCCTTCTGGTACGTTTCCATTGCATTGTCATACTCCTTCATGAAGAATTGGACTGCACCTTTTCTGCTGTATCCCTTTGAGAATGTTGGATCGAGCTCGATACATTTCTCTGCATCTTTTAATCCTTCGGGCATTGCCCCCAGTTTAGTGTAACACGCAGCCCGGTTGCTATATGCCTATGTGAAGTGCAAAGAAGTAAACATGTTAATTAAAAAGTCAAAGATGGAACTCTTTTTGTGCACAACATTGAAACACATATGATGATGAATTGGCCTTACTCTCGGGTCTTTTGGATTCCTCTTGATCGCTTCAGTGTAATGTCTCACAGCATCAGGATACTTTTGCTCCTTGAAGAACTCATTACCTGTGTTACAAAGATGTTAGTTCAACTATATTTACTGAAGTCTAAGAGATTCTTTCCTGACATAAACAAGATACAAATTGCAAAGCAAGTACCTTTCTCACGCTCCTCATCGCCAATATTAGGATCATAATACTCTTGCTGCTCCAACTCTTTCTTTGCTTTTTCTGCCTCATTCAGTCTCTTCAACGTTTCAGGGTTACGATGCTCTGTAAGAGCTTTCTGGTAAGTCTCAATCACAGGTTCATAGTCTTTTGAGACTTTAGCCATCTTCCCCAAAGCAGTTCCTTTCCTAGTCAAAGCTTTCGCCACCATCTTGTAATCAGACCTAAGCTCTCTACCTCTTTCAACAGCCTTATCACAATCCTTGATGCACTCATCATACTGAATCAAACACATACACATTTAGACTCATAACCTAGCCAAGCAAATCACTTTAACCTATCATAAAAAAAAAAGAGAGCACTTTAAAAACTATACCTTTCCCATCTCCAGATGAACAGCAGCACGATTAGTGATATAAGAGATATCTTCATCATCAATCTCCATAGCCGTAGAGTAATGCTGGATTGCAGTTTCAAAATCCTTCTTCTTATACGCAGCATTCCCCAACTCTTTCTCCTTCTGAGCTTTAAGCTTCTTCTCCTTCCTCTCCTTCTCTTCTCCAAACTCCGGCTCAGGCTCAGGCTCAGGTTCTCGTTTCTTCTTCTCTACCTCAGGCTCCTTCCTCGAAGGCACAGCCATCTCTTCCTCACCAACCTCCATATCATCACCCGCCTGTTGAGTCCTAATTTGAACATTCAACAAAACTCCAAGAGCTTGCATAACTCTCTGATCTTTCAAATAAAGATTAAGATTACTAGGATTCCTCTGAATCTCCTTCATCATATTAACAAAATCAGGCTGTTTCAAAAACCCTCTAGTAGAAGGATCCGCCGTCAATTTCGTCCACATCTCCGGTCCCTGAAAAGCATCACCAAACGGATTCGGCGCAGCGGCGCGTGACCTAGAAGCAGAAGCTTTCGCATCAGCTAAACCTGATTTCAAACCTTCATTACTTGGATCAATCTCAAGCCCTTTTGAATACGCATCCACGGCTTCATCGAACTGATTTAGACCTAAGTGAGCAGCACCAAGACGGCTATAACCTTTTCCCCAATCTGGTTTAAGTTCAACAGTCTTCTTCGCGTCTGAGAGAGCTTCGTCGTAGTGATGAAGCGACGCGTGAGCAGCGGAACGGTTAGAGAAGAGAACGTGATTGGTTGGAGATAGGTTGATTGCTTCGGTGAAGTGATTAACGGCGGAATTGAAGTCACCGGAGGAGAAAGCTGCGTTTCCTTTAGCTTTTGCTTCGTCCGCCATAGTTGAATCTGAGAATTTTGCAGTCTTCTGGTTTCTTCTGGAAGATACCTTGAGGGATTATTGGGGTTTTGGCTTTAGGGAAATAAATATGAGTATATATATCATTGTTCGATAAGAGTGTGTTTGGTTGGGTTATTACTATCCTAATCACGTTTATTCATCAAACAGTTCTTTTATCAAAACGTCGTCGTGTTACTAGAACCGACTTAGTGTTAAAACGATGCCGTGTCACTTTGTAGCGAAAAACGACGTCGTATAGTAAAAGTGGTTTAGATTAGACGACGTCGTGTTTCTCTACATTGACCCAACGCTTCTTCTCCGGCACGATTGTTCAGAGTTCGATTTCCATTTTCGGGTCGAATTGGATTTTGGATGATAGATTCAGTTCCTAAACATCTTTTCTCGCGTTTGGGTAAGTTTTTTTTTCCTCATTTCGTTATCTCAGAGTTCCAGCAATTTTATATTTCTCATTGGAAAGTTTCTGTGAATTTTAGTGATCTCACTTGTTTTTCATGTTTGGTTCTTGGGTTTCTGATTCTGTGTTAAGAAATGTTGAAAATTTCTTATTTTGTTTGTTGAATACTAATGTCAGTGCTTTGTCCACCAAGTGTTTGTGTTAATTCCTCAATGAGTTTATGGGTTCACAAAATCTCTGAATTATTCATTTGAAGTGGTCATAATTGGAGGATTTGCTCTAGTGTTCGTAGATGGATTCTGTGTTACTGTCTATAATGGAGTGATAGAAGAAACCAGAGGTTTTCATTGTTTTTATGAACTGATCTTGTTTGTTGTTTATATGGCTGTAGGAGAAGAGAAAGAATCATATTTGGAGCTAATCTGATGAATGGAGGAGGCTCTAGTAGTTTGCGTTCAGCATTGTCCTATTGTGTACAACAAGTACGAAACTATGACTATCATCACTACCTCTGTCTCCTTGAACTCCCAACTGAGATGCGTAAAGCCGCATTTGCTCTCCGGGCTTTCAATGTAGAAACTGCAAGAGCCATGGATGTTGCATCTGATCCCAAGATTGGCTTGATGCGGCTACTTTGGTGGCAAGAAGCAATTGACAAACTGTACACCAAAAAACCCATAAACCATCCAGCTGCACAAGCTCTGTCTTGGGCAATATCAGAGCATAACATCAGTAAACCTTGGCTAAAACGCTCGGTTGAAGCTAGAATCCGAGATGCGCAAAGAGAAGTAGACGATATACCGGAGAGTATTGAGGAGCTAGAGAAATACGCAGAAGACACAGTTTCCACTCTTCTGTACAATACACTCCAAGCTGGCGGAATTAGTTCAACAACAGCGGATCACGCAGCTTCACACATTGGTAAAGCCAGTGGTCTTGTCTTGCTACTGAAATCATTACCGTACCACTGTACCAGAAACCGTCACCAGAGTTACATCCCTGCAGATCTCGCTGAGAAGCACGGGTTGCTCGTGAAACAAGGCGGACGATTAGAAATTCTTCTGGATAACAATTCAAGAGAAGGACTAAGCAATGTCGTGTTTGAGATTGCATCTGTTGCCAATGCACATCTCCTGAAAGCCCGTGAACTGGCGGGAAAGGTTCCTGCAGAAGCTAAACCCGTTCTGCTTCATTCTGTGCCGGTACAAGTTCTTCTGGATTCGTTAAATAAAGTACAATTCGATGTGTTTGATCCGAGGATTCAAAGAGGAGTTCTTGGTGTTCCTCCACTCTTGTTTCAGTTTAAACTCAAGTGGTATTCATGGAGAGCTATGTTCTAAAAAACTTGCGTCTTTTTCTCGGCTTTCTTGCCTTTATTCTGGTTTCAGAGACATTTACATTAAACTGTCAGTTTCTTTGTATTTGTCCTTGTAATAATAAAAAATTACAAATGGTGATGGTTACAAAATATGAGAATTTGTCTCCTTTTTACTTACAAATAATACACAGTTTCATATGTTATAACGGAAGAAGCCCATCTTCTTGCATTTTTCTGTACAACAAATCTGCTTTATCCCATTGGCGTTTCCTACAGAAGCCTGAGATCATTGTAGTGTAGGACACAACATCAGGCTTAAGTCCTTTAAAGGAAAGGCTACAAAACAAGTCCCATGCATCTTCGACATTACCAATCTTGCACATCCCGTGAATGACGATATTATATGTCGTAATATCAAGGTCCATTTCACTCTTTTGCATATTCTCGAATATCACCAGTGCTTTCTCTACCCTCCAGTTATTACAAAGCCCATATAACAAAATGCTGTACGTCCTAATATTGGAACGAGAACCCATCCGACTGAAAATTTCTTGCGCGGCATCTGGTCTACCTGCTTGAAAATAGCCCTGGATAATAGTGTTGAAAGTGACAGTGTCGACAACTAATCCTCTTTGAGACATCTCGCGGAAGAGTTTCGTTCCTTCATCTACTCTCTTGGTCTTGCAAAACCCGTTAATGAGAGTATTATAAGTCACAACATCAGGGAAACAACCCTTTGTTACCATCAAATCAAGAATTTGTTTGGCCTCATCTACCTGACCGTGCATACAAAAACCATGGATCATCAAATTGTAAGTGAAAACATCCGGATCTATACACCTTCGAATCATCTCCTCGTAAAACTTCTTCGCCTCCAAAAATTTCCCTTCTCTCACAAACGCATTGATCAACGCAGTGAAAGTAATTACATTAGGGACAATATCCCTCATTATCATATCTCTCATAAGCTGAGCAGCATCACTCCTTCTACCAGAACAACAAAGACCGGTCACAAGAGAGTTATAAGTAACAGTATCCGCTTTAACCCCATCTCTTTCCATCCGCTCGAACAACACCAACGCGTTATTCACCAATCCGGTTTTACAAAAACCGTCGATGATCGTGTTGTAGATAACAACATCTAGTTTACATTCCATTTCCTCCATTTTACTAACCAAATCTACAGCATCAAAAACTCTATTCCCTTGACAAAATCCATTAATCAAAGAACTAACCGTGACAACATCGGGCTCGTAACCAAACTTCATCATCTTCCCAACAACAGATAAAGCAATAACAAATCGAGAACATCGACACAAACAATTAATCACAATGTTGTAAGTATAAAGATCATGCCCAATTCCACAAATCTCCATATTGTGAAACAGAGAGATCACAAGATCGTAATTCTTCGATTTGGCGATATTACTCAACAATTTACTGAATTCAACAATTGAAGGAAGAGGACGAGATTGAATCATGTTACAGAACAAATTAATTGCTTCGTCTAAATTCATACCACGATCCCTAATTCTACTCAATCTCTTAGTAGTAAAAGCTCTTCCCCAGAAACGGCTAATGAAAGGAGCAGTTACAAGATTACCTTTCTCCAGAAGACACAGATTGAGAAATTTCTTTGCTTTTGATACAATTGAGATCGTGATCGATCTCTGCATTTGATTTGATTAAGCTCGTTTTGTTCGTAATCTCTGTATCTGTAAAATGGCAAAAACCCTAGCTTAAACCCTCTTATCTCCATGGGAGAGAGACGACGATGAGAGCGAGATATGAAGACCGGTTCAGTTCCGGTTTTAAGTTTTTTAATCAAACCGGATTTAATGAGATTTGATTCTAATTTCTCTGGTTAATTAGTGCCGTTGTAACGGTGAAAATAGCATCGTTGTGGGTCCTTTAAGTGTACACGTGTTCCGACTATAATTTGCATGTTCTGTGTTGTGTCGCGAGCAGACCCATTCGTTGATTTTGTGAGATCAGCAGATGTAATATTCCAAAATATTCCATCGTCGACATAACAATCATTTTAATTCGTATTTTGATCATTATTTAAGAAAATCTTACTTAGGGCCTGACTGGTTTAAACGCAGCGGGTGCGGGTGTGTCTGCGGGAGTTTGCGGAAGCGGGTGGTTGCGGTTTCAAGCGTTATGACGCATTTTGAACGACTGGTTAAGCAGTTGAAAATTGGTGCGTTTGCGGGAGTTTTATGACTGGTTAACCAGCTGGTGCGACAACGGTTAAATCGAAAATAACCAAAAGAAATATAATTTATAATTATATAATAAAGTATAAAAACACCAAATATTTATATTATTATGATCAAATATAAAAAAATTTATATATAATTAATAATAATAATATATATAAAATTACTACATAATTATTCAAAATAATATATTTCATAGTTAAGTACTTATTACTTCATGCATTTGGTTCATAAAAAAAACTTCATCAAGTAATATAACAAATTACAAAACAAATAATATGACAAACTAAAAAAATAGATGTTTTGAATTCTTAGATCCTCTGGATTAATAATTTTATTACAATACTTAGTTTGTATTTTTTCATTCTTGAATTTAGATTGACTCTATAATTTTGGTAAATAGAAAAAAATTAGGGTTTTGAGAATTAACGTTAATATATATAGGTTTTGATAATTTTTTTAATTTATTTGTTTTTTATTTATTTTTTTATTATATATAGGATTTGAATTAAAAAATTAAAAATTTTGCCAATCGCTACCGCCCGCAACCGCAAACGCTTGCGGAAATGAGCTTTTGAATTCGGCGGTTCGGAGCGGTCTAGAGCGGTTCGAAGCGGTTTAAAACGTTTTTTATGATTGGTTTTAAACGCTAGCAACCGCAATCGTTCGCAAACGCAGCGTTTACGGGTGGTAGTGGGAGTTCCAATCAAGCCCTTAGTTTAGAGGAAACATATCAAAAATTTTAATAACGCGTTAAAATTATGTCGGTATAAGAATGGCTTTAGATGAATGAAAGTGTATTTAAAAAAAACATAGGAGCTTATAAAATTAAATTTATCACGCATAAGCCCTTTCCGACCAAAAAATCTTATACTAACCTTTAAGTGCTTTATTTTAAATAATCGGGTGGCATTAAATATGATTAGAAAATTGATTTGTTAATTACATTTTCTTGAAAATATATAAATCATTAACACCATTTAGCTCTATAACTATCCTTTGCTTTTATAGTTCTCTTTAGTCTCTCAAAAAGCCTCTCTTTCTCTCTGTGCCTAACATGGCTAAGTCTTGCTATTTCAGACCAGCTCTTCTTCTTCTACTACTTCTCTTGGTTCGGGCAGAGTCACGAGGTCAGTTCGATCCAAAGATTCTTTTGCCGACAGAGAAAACTAAACCGACAGCTGACCAAGACGAAGATGGTATCGGTACAAGATGGGCGGTTCTCGTCGCCGGTTCTTCTGGATACGGAAACTACAGACACCAGGTACACACATATACATACACATCTTTTATCTTTATAATCTTATATCTTCTCAGATATTTTTAGTGCCCAACGAGTTGATTCTATTATTCGTAATTTAAATTAAGGGGGTGTTATTGGTTTATTAATTTGTAAATCCATATAGGATTTGAAATTCTTTATTAATTATAAAATCAAGATATATGGATTTTGAAATAACATGTGTTTACCCATGAATTTGAATCCTTCTATTTTTCTCTTTCAAATCCATTCAAATCCATTTAAAACATAATTTGGATTCTCAAATCCAAAAACAAATGACTAAACGGATAACATAGAATTTTAATTAGTATTTATAAATCATAGAACCAATAACACATGATTTTAATTAAGATTTAAAAATCAATGATTGAATAACACATGATTTTTGTTTGGATTTCCAACTCCTTATAACTACATGAACCAATAACCCCTCCTAAAATAATTCCTTGATGCAATTATTTTGCCTTGAGATTCTTTTTGGCCTTGAGAATATTTGTGTTACATGCAAAAATTTATTTAAACTATTTTTATATTATAATCTTTTTCAAAAGAATAAAATATGCTACATATAATCCTATATTCCTAATTTCCTATATATGGCGAATTTCTCTATTTCTCAATCTAGTTGTCATTCAAGAAAAAAGTTCATAAGTTTTTTTAAAATTTAATATCTATTAAAAGTGTTTTGTTGCTTTGTGTTAAAGGCTGACGTGTGTCACGCATATCAAATTCTAAGAAAAGGAGGTTTAAAGGAAGAGAACATAGTAGTTTTGATGTATGATGATATCGCAAACCACCCACTTAATCCTCGTCCGGGTACTATCATCAATCATCCTGACGGCGACGATGTTTACGCCGGAGTCCCTAAGGTATATATTATGTATTTAGCCTTCCTCTTAATTATGCATGAATTAATTAACCCTCGATCCGACCAATAAGTCTGTATCTTGAGGTTTGGAATCTTCTCTTAAGTAATATCGACTTATCGATGGTCTAGATGTGACCTATGTTTTGGTCCAACTAGCATCTAACCAGGTTTTAGAGCTTTATTTTTTATATAACGAGAATTTTTTTCTTCTAGAATCTTATTTTAAACTATACTTTCTTCTTTGTATATGGCGCTTAGGTTGTTAATTTATTAAAAATATATTATGGGATCTATCGTGGAAGAGATGGTGACTTAGGCACTACACAACAATTATAGTGATAGCGACTCTAGAGATATTTGCTATGGTAAACCAAACTTAATGTGTGGACCTTTGATTGGTATCGCTCCTAGATTTTTTATAGCCACTAGTTGTTTTCCCTTTTTAATAGTTTGTTCGGATATTTACTTTTTGAAATATCTTTTTCAGGACTATACCGGTAGTAACGTTACGGCTGCGAACTTCTATGCGGTGCTTCTAGGCGACCAGAAGGCTGTTAAAGGTGGAAGTGGTAAGGTCATCGCTAGCAAGCCTAACGATCACATTTTCGTCTATTATGCAGATCATGGTGGTCCTGGAGTTCTTGGTAATTTCATCAATCCTTTGTGTTGTTTCCGATTAGATAACTTCTTCTAGTGTAATATTTATAATCGATTGCTTATAATGGTTTAATATTTTTTTTCCATTGGTCAGGGATGCCAAACACGCCTCACATATATGCGACTGATTTTATTGAAACACTTAAGAAGAAGCATGCTTCCGGAACATACAAAGAGATGGTAAAATTTAGTTTTAACAGTTTAATTTGTTGAGTGCTTAATTTGTTTTGTTAGTGTTACTATTGGTATACTTGTGATAATGTAATGCAGGTTATATACGTAGAAGCGTGTGAAAGCGGGAGTATTTTCGAAGGGATAATGCCAAAGGACTTGAACATTTACGTAACAACGGCTTCAAATGCGCAAGAGAGTAGTTACGGAACATATTGTCCCGGCATGAATCCGTCACCCCCATCTGAATATATCACCTGCTTAGGGGATTTATATAGTGTTGCTTGGATGGAAGATAGGTACATATTTATCTTATAATTATGTTCTTTTATGTGTATATGCATCGGTTTATTTTGTGTGATCGATCTATTTGCAGTGAGACTCACAATTTAAAGAAAGAGACCATAAAGCAACAATACCAAACGGTAATGTGAATTTTTGTTTTACGTTACTCGATGATTGGTTTGAGAATGTGAAATATATATCAGATCTTTTATTCCGGTGAGTAGGTGAAGATGCGGACATCAAACTACAATACCTATTCAGGTGGCTCTCATGTGATGGAATACGGTAACAATAGTATTAAGTCGGAGAGGCTTTATCTATACCAAGGGTTTGATCCAGCCACCGTTAATCTCCCTCTAAACAAATTACCGGTCAAGTCACAAGTGGGAGTCGTTAACCAACGCGATGCGGACCTTCTATTCCTTTGGCATATGGTAGTGAACTATACTGTTTTGCTTATTAAGTTATGATTTTTGGTTATCTAAATTGACTACAAGGTTTTAGTTTACTTAAACCATATTGGCTTTGGTTTTACAGTATCGGACATCGGAAGATGGGTCAAGGAAGAAGGATGACACATTGAAGGAATTAACTGAGACAACGAGGCATAGGAAGCATTTAGATGCAAGCGTCGAATTGATAGGCACAATTTTGTTTGGTCCGGCAATGAATGTTCTTAACTCGGTTAGAGAACCCGGTTTGCCTTTGGTCGACGATTGGGAATGTCTTAAATCGATGGTAAAAATTTCGCAATCCTTAAATCTCACTCCTATTCAATTTTAATCACATTAAGTTAAAAGGGTTGGATATAATGTTATTGAAATTTCTTAGGTACGCGTATTTGAAACACATTGTGGATCACTAACGCAATACGGGATGAAACATATGCGAGCGTTTGCGAATGTTTGTAACAACGGTGTCTCGAAAGAGCTGTTGGAGGAAGCTTCCGCTGCAGCATGCGGTGGTTATAATGAGGCTCGCTACACGTTACATCCATCAATCGTAGGCTATAGCGCCTGATGAGAGATTTTGAGACTTTTCTGATTTTCAAGTGGTTCGAGTTATAACGTTAAGATGGTTTAAAAATAAAAGAAATGTTTAGTATGTAATTACGTACGTAGCAATAAGGTCATCAAACTTTTATATATATAGTTTTTTTTTTTAATAAAGCTTTGTTAAATATTGTTGTTACCATTTTATTTACGTCTAAAATCTATAATGATCAGCTAACTAAATCTGTCAGCAATCTCGCTCTCAAGTCTCAATTATGTTTTCTATAAAATGTATTGATACGAATACGACACGAACGACGAAAACAATGTTCAGCAATGTCTCACAGTAAATTCGCTGGTAAGGACAGTTATATATATACAGTTACATAGTTTCACTATCCAAAGAGGATTTCTTGATTGATTAAATTGTGAGAGACCCTGTTGGATGAAATAATTTAGCAAATCATCTGCCATTTCACAGTCTCCGGGTTTCATATGAAGCGGTTTTCCAATGCAGGCTTCCTTCAATTTCCAGCCTTTTGGTAAACGCAAGCAGCCTTTTGGCCCATAAAGAAGACTAGTTTTTTTTGTTTCCCTGCAAGTATGAGCAGCATAAATGGGCCGTTGTTGTTAACTGTATTTTAAAAAAGATATTAGTATTCACTAATTCAATAATAGTGGGTGGGATGTTTTATGCATAGGGATGTTAATGATGGGTAAAGCCCATATGGGTACCCGAAACCCGTAAGAAATATTAAACCCATTACCTTACTTTTGATCTTTAAAATATCTGTGCTTATTTCGGGCTGGGTACCCGAAATGTAAAAGTCTTATATGGGTAGTTCTGGTGGGTTATGGGTACCCATTGGGTTTTTCTAAAAAAAAATTGTTATGACTAAAATTGCAATTTGGAATGTCAATTTTTTAAAAAACATTTGGAACTAAAATAAATAAATATTATAAAAATTAAAAAAATGAAATTAGAAAAAGAATATTTAAAATCATTTAAAAAATTAGATATTTAAATAAAAATAAAAACTAAAAATTTTAAAAAGTAAAAAATTAGAAAAATAAAACTAAAAACAAAAAATTAAAAATAAAAAATTTGAATTTTTTTTTTTTAAAAAGAGGAATTATTAGAAATGCCCTTTTTAGAAACCACTTTATAAGGTTTTCATAAGGTTTAGTTTTTCCCGTAAAATTTTTTCTCGCCAAAAAAATTTCACAAAATGTTTTTTTCGTATAAAACTTTTCCGCAAAAAAAATTTCCCGCAAAATTTTTGGCGGGAAAAGTGATCCCGTTAAATATGGGCTGGGCTGGGTAAAAAAAACCCATGGCAACATCCCTATTTATGCATATTCATTATCATCACAAAGTAAACTCAACTAAAGAAATTTATATCTAAATAAAATCAAAATGAACAAGTGTAAATCATCAACTTTAAAAAAAAACCAATAAAAAAAACTTAGGAGGAGAGCTAATAAAATGGAAAAGAGTGGTGTGTATTTCAATCGATAGCCGGAAGCTTCCACATTTTGCCGTCAGTTGGATTTAAGATTGACATGTTTGGTTTCAAGGTTTTAGTGATGATATCCTCTCATGACCATCTTTTGATACACAAAACAAAACAGTGAAAAAGAGAATTGATGGTTTATTCGATAGATCCAAAAGCGAAAGTCTTAGGCGACGGTCCTCTAATTACTCTTACGGCCATGGGCTTGTCAGACGTAATTGCGAATACCTATTTCTATTGTGTTTTGGTGGTCCGATGTATTGGACTGGATTTTTGTCATAGTTTCCTCTTTCCTTTCTTTGCTGAATTTTTCTCTCGGTTTTTAAACGGTCGAGTTACAATTTTCCACATTCGGACTATAGCACGTAAAATGGTTGGATGATTTTTCTAATTTCATCCACTCGAGTTTAATAATAGATCTAATCGAGAATTGATTAGCTATTTCTCTCAACTGAACTTTAGTTGAGTATATCTCGGTGTTACCAATGTCGGTGAATAACTAATAGTTCCAAAACATTATAAAAAATAAAGTTTAAAAACATCAGAGTAAGTATGCATATGTTTTATTTTTCAAAGTCTATCAAAGCACCAAATTACGACGTGATAAAAACCCGAAGTTTTAGGTGAGATCGATAATTTTCATTATCTCGGATCGTAACAATTAGATATAAATCAATAAATAATTAACTAAAAACTAACACCACCTTTTTCTGTTAAATAACAAAACTGTTTTTGAACGAAGGTATAAAACTAGAGTCGTACACATTGAGTTTAACAAATGAAAAAGAAGGAATAATGCACGATGAAACATTTTTTTCTTAAGAGTATAGATAAATCTACAGATCCATCACTATATTCACCAAGTACTAAATAGTGGTTCCAAATACAATTACCCTAATCACTAGAGATCTTTCAACATTTCTTTATCTTATAATTACTGCCATCATTGATATCATTGATCCGAAGAAGACATACAAACCAATATGCAATCATTATCCTCTATTTCTATTATACAATTTCACTTTAATTATAGTGAAATCGTAGTTAAATGAATATTAAAAAATACCTGAATCTGTAAATATTTGTCATCACGCCTTGAGCTGCCCAACAGTGAAATGATGAAGGTTGGTGTGCATATGTTTTTCTTTGTGCGCTTGATAGTTGACTTAATAGTCAACGAGTCAGCTTAAACAAAAGTAATCATAATAGAACGTGTCATTTTGTAATTAAGTATAATCAAATTAACAAGTTTGATTAGTTGCAAAATTTAAACAATTAATATCCTATATACATATGTTTTTGAAAAGCTTTTAGACACTTATCAACATGTTATTGGGTCTACCTTTACGTGTTACTTTGATAAAGTTGGTGATACATGAAATTATAATCTGTATTATTTGCTGAACGTGTTGAGCTACTATTCGATAATATGCCGTAAATTTTTTGTGTTCTGTCATTAAAGATTTACAGCCATGCAATAATTTTTTTTTTTTTTTTTTTAGTATCATAATAATGATAATGAGCTTTCTAATTAGCATGAACGTGAACTATAATATGTCATCGTATTCATATAGACCAAACATTAAGGGATTCTCTATGGTGACACAAATCCATATTCGACAAAACAGTAATAGAGTATACTAATCTAAAAACGCCTCGAGTATTGTCGAATATGGATTTGAATTTGATAGTCTACCATTATGCTTGTCAAGTGCTTTTTCATGGTAAAACTAAGCTATTGTCACGATAAAAGGAAATATATAACTCAAAACTCAAAAACTAGCGGTTTAAAAAATACATTTGTATTATCCGTGGACAATTCAAATCAACTTTTTCTGTCTGTTTATAAAATTAATCTACTATGTTGAATTTTCAAAACCCTAACAAATATTTAACTCATTAATTTATAATATAGACTGGTCAAAATTATCATTAGAAAATTTATTCTGGGTGGTATAAATTTACAAAATGAACTATATATATAACTAAGCTCATATCAAGCATGATGGAATGTGGTTTCCAACTTTTCGAACGTAATAAGTTAAGTTCTCCTCGGACAAGAAACTGACAAGAGAAACAAACTTCTCCACGTGGTTTAATTTCTAGGGCTTTTTGTAATGATTAGTGTTAAGAGACTGCTAACTTTGAAGAACTCTGTCGTTTTCTTTTTCGTTTTTTTTCTTTCTTTTTGGACGAAATGAAGAACTATATCTTGTTTACACGATGGACCAATTATCAGTGTTTTAAAAATTTGATGCATAGCCGACGAATATGTACAAGAAGATTAAGATTCATGTTATTCATTAGACCTTAATTACTTAATGGTGCATCGAATAATGTAAATATATATTTAAGATATACTAGTTGGTATTCAGAATTTAATTATATATAGGTGAAATTACCAAACTTCTGCCACCTTTGTCATGCGTATGTAGAATAGTATAATTGGTTGTCTAGTCCATTTTATACATTGTATTACAAAATTATTAACTCTATATATTTTAGTCTTTAAAAAAACATATGTAATTGGGCATGACTCAACAAGTGTGGCCCTCTTCATGGTACAAAAGTTTCCTTTAGATATATCTGGAATTTCTTCTTCTAGAATACAAACCTCTAAATAATAACATTGTGTGTGCATATTAAACTATAAATCTGTGTATGTATTATACTATCTATTTCATAATGGTAACTTGCAATTTCAGCAGAATCTATATGAGAAGATTTTTGACATTTTCTTTTACCAAAATGGCAATAATGCATAATTATAAATTTTAAGTGGAAGAGAAAATGGGAAGAATAAAATTAATATATCTGAGAAAATTATCTGTGATGTTATTCATTTATGAATTTTAATAGAATATACATAATTGCAAAGACAATACGTTTTTACTCAATCTGTCATTCTAAATTATGCATGGTGTTATAGAATCTGATAATTGAAATTGAAAAGCATGGTTTAGTTTAGTTACAGGTTTGCCACCATAATTTTGTTTTGCCAATTTTAACTAAGCATTTGGTTATTTACCAAATAAGCGCTTACTTTTAAATAAAACATAAGAAAGTCTTGTTTTTCTAAAGTTTTCTATGTTCCACTTACGGTAGGTGGCCAATAGGAACTCACCAAAACTTAGACATATGTTTATCTTTTCACAAAATGAACATAAATTTGTCATAGCAAACTTTACTACCAATTGTATTCATTTCCGTTGTAATAATAGACTACTCAAACATTTTATCAGCATAAAGATAAATAATAGTAAGACATATATATAGTGGTTTGTGGCCAATTGTTTATATAAATTTATATCAAAATATAAGCTCCAATTCATTAATACACATTCAAACAATTATTAATCGAGATGTCATATAGGAATCGGCAAGAGGCAAGGTGGGACAAAAAAAAGACAATTTTTTCAACAAGAAAAAAAATGACACTTTTTAAGATCACGCACTTTACTTTTGCTTTACTTCTATACTTCGTTTCAACAACACGAAATAAAGAAATAAATAAAAATCTCAATGCCCATTTTCCAAATTTTATTAATAAATTTCGCTGAAAACAAACTTTGTCCTAAAGTCCCAATATAGATGAACTTACCTAAAGTTGTACTATAGTCTATAGGCTAAATATAACGTAACTTACCTAATTTAGATCTAAAAATATTATTTTGGTAATTAGTTACTAAAATATTTATCCAGTGAGAAGAGTGTTGAAGTGAAAGTTTAACTGTCAACCAATTCTCTAGAGAACATTAGTTAGTATAGAAAGCAACCAAAATCAGTTTCATTTATGAACTTTGAAATGTTTCTTAAAATCCAATAGTATATGATTAACCATGCAAATTACTTTTATAAGCTAATGACATCCAATCGTAACAAGAAATCAATATACAGTAATTAAAAACATTAGCACTTCGTTAAGCAATGTGTTTTGCAATTATAGACAAAAAAATGTAGGATTAAAAAAAAAACTAATAGAGGGCATTTGACATGGCATTCAAACTATGGTCATGGAAACGGAAGTTGTTGTTTTTTTTTTTTTTTATAACAAACACATGTATGTTCTTATTAAACAGAAGCAAATTAATATTACTACCACTGATTTTTTTTTTGACTTCTAATATTAATGATTTAAACTTTCGAAAATGTGTGTTGTTATATTCACAAGTTTCACAAATAAGAACGGGATAACGGGATGGGACCAACATGACCGAACAGAAAATTGTGAGATTAATGATCGAAGCCTATCTCACGCCCGACCATCAGCCGCCACGTCATCACATTCCAATTGTTGGCGGGCCCTTAATTCCACTAATACTGGCTCAAATTCCACATCTGATTTTTTCATCTATATAAAATATTTTTGAAATAATTTGGCTAAACTTCTGTTCAGAAAATTAGATACTTTTCTTTGGCTTCATAAGATAAAAATAAGGATATATATAAATCTCACTGCTTCCATTAGTTAGGCAAACTAACAATTATATACGCAATGGGTTATGTTTTTGGACACTACCATAGTACCACTGGTTCACAATACCATGAAATTGAGAATAATTAAATGTAAGAATTGTTATACTGGAGGAAAAAATTGATATGTGGAATTTCTTATAACTGGAGGGTAAGTCTCATGCAAAGTAAAAAGAACATACGAAAGTCTCAATGTAATTATGCGACGTTTCTCGAGGATTCTTAGACATTCATGTTAACATTTACTACGAATTTGGACCGTAGAACATGACCGAGTTAAGTCTTATAGAATATAGAACATATATGAGATAACTTTTGAAGACGCCAAGGGATGAAAATGTTCAAAGAGAATATGTGCCCTATATACACATATATATACATCTACGTAGCAGTTTACAGAGCACATTAAATACCTTTTTGCAAGTATATACTGTATATTTAACGGGTTAGTCTTCAAGAAGATACACGCACTTTGACAATAATTAAGGGATTATATGAATACAATATATATATATATATATATATATAGAGCATATTAAATACCTTTTTGCAAGTATATACTGTATATTTAACGCGTTAGTCTTCAAGTAGATACACGCACTTTGACAATAATTAAGGGATTATATGAATACAATATATATATATATATGTGTGTGTGTGTTACATATATATATGTATATATATATATGTAGTATGTAACACATACATATTCTTAAAGAGACTTTTGATTTTAACTAAAAAATGATTTTTGAAGTCTTTCGAACCTTTTCTTTGAATTCCACAAATACCAAAGACGACTTAGAAAATCTCATCAGTTCAACTATACACTAGTCACTGGTAAACAAAAACTATAGTAACCAATCTAACCTCATTTATTCATGATCACTCTCTCATGTGTTGTTAACATGTACAATTCTATTTAATTTTAAGAAAATCCTAACTTAAAAAAACAAAAAAATTCTGACTAGCTGCATCGGAAATCACACCAAAATTTGTTGTGTTTATAAAAAGGGATTAATGTTCAATCGTTCATAAAAAGATTTTTTTTTTCTTTTAACTTTGGACCGTCTCCATCAAGGGCTGGTAGGTGGTAATGGAGGTTGCCGCTCTCTTTCTCTATCAAAATCTTGCTTGAATATCAAAACCTTATTCGCCTCTCTTTTCTCCCGAAGCTTTTGCAACAAATAAAGTCTCTCTCTCTCTCACTCGGTTTCATAAAGGACATAGAGAGACTATGATTGAGAAGGACAGGGACAGAGAGAGAGACAAAGTAGTATAGATTATTAGGACACGGTTGTCTACTTTTTCTTGTGTCGTCTCTCTCTCTTTCATATTCTTCTTCATCATCATCATCGTCTGATGATCTTCTTTATTTAACCCTACTCTCTTTCCTTTCTCCCATCCTCTCTCTTAATATCTCTGACTCTTGGGATCTGATCTCTTTCCGGTGGTTATTCCCGATGATAACTTTCAAATCTTTTCCATTTGCATAACATCTCCTTTTAGGGTTCTCTCTCTCTCTAGCTCTGAGTACTTTATAGTGTATTTCATGAAGTGTTGGATTTTTCCAAGTACAAGAGGAAGATTCAATAGAATCTAGCTAGTCATATACAATAACACAAATCCTGAGGTTTTTGAAGGGGTTGAGTTGCATCAGCCTGTTTTAGAGTTTTTTGAGGTATATACCCTAACTTCCTTTTGAATATTCTACTCCATCTTTAATCCAATATTTTCTCTATGTTTTTGGGTATTTTTATCGTCAGATATTTCCACAGATATTTACCATTTTATTTTCTTGATAATTGCTGAAATTTTTAATTATTAGCATAATTATAATGATCATGATCATCGTCCTCTCTCATCCTACTCAATGTTGCTGATGGTACAAGCTAAGCAAAATATCATCCTTAAGAGACTCGATCGTGGGCTAGGTTTTTCCTTAAGATTTTGCTTTTCGATTGGTGATTTAACTTATAGAATGATTCTCTTATAGCATGATCATCCTATATATAGATATAAATTTCTCATTCTTTGACTTTATTTACTGATCATACTTAAAATGCAATTATCAGTTAAATTTAATTTATATACTGGTGATCAGTAAATGAGAAATCAAGGTTAATTGGAAACTAGTAGTGATATAATTATTTTATGTATTCCATCTTCAAGCGTCCTTTGAATCTAAACCCATTTAATGGGCTTAATCAAGTGATTTTCATTTTTCTAAAGATGTACAGATATGTTTCTTCTTCCCCCAAAATACTACACACATGAATGTCTTAAATGATATATACGTCGGATATATAACCCTAATTAGCTTCTGGCTAAGTTAAATGAAACGATCATATATTAAACAAAAGCTTGAAAACGAAAACTGTTTTTCTTAATTTTCATTCACATTTTCTTTCTTATTAGTTTGCCGATGCAAATAATTTTTTTTTTAATTGGTAAATGAAGTGAGTTCGTATAACATTTACTTTCATGATCCATAACTTAACAGTCGTTGTTTCATATCATAAACAGGCTAATCTCAATACGTACGGAGAAATAAAGAAATAAAGAATGAATTCGTTTTCACAAGTACCTCCTGGCTTCAGATTTCATCCTACTGATGAAGAACTTGTTGACTACTACTTGAGGAAAAAAGTAGCATTGAAGAGAATAGAAATCGATTTCATCAAGGACGTGGATCTTTACAAGATTGAGCCATGGGATCTTCAAGGTTTGGCCAAGAATATGATCCTATCAACTCTCTTTAGCGATGTTCCTTGTTTTGATATAAATTAAGGCTTACGATTATTGTTTTTTTTTTCTTGTGATAATTTAGAGTTATGCAAGATAGGAAACGAAGAGCAAAGCGAATGGTACTTCTTTAGCCATAAAGACAAGAAGTATCCCACAGGAACTCGAACCAATAGAGCGACGAAAGCAGGATTCTGGAAAGCCACCGGAAGAGACAAGGCTATATATATAAGACATAGTCTTATCGGTATGAGGAAAACACTTGTGTTTTACAAAGGAAGAGCCCCAAATGGACAGAAATCCGATTGGATCATGCACGAATATCGCTTAGAAACAAATGAAAATGGAACCCCTCAGGTATATACATTGATCCAGCTAAAACATCTTAACCCATACTCTATTTACATAAGGAATTAAGCTTCCATGTGTATATAATCTTTTTAAGTATGTCTCTTAAAATACATTGGAGTAGTTCACATTAAGACACATATCTTCTATGTCCAATATATCCAAATGTGCATTGTTCAACTCACTAAAAACTTTCATAAACATATATTTCATAGCTTGACTGTTACTAAAAATTTACTAAACTTGTCACCATATCCAAATTCTAATTTCATTGGTCACTAAACTTTCTACTTACAAGGAAAATAAATACACATATATGATGGACAAGTAAGCATTTGCGATGTTGTAATTGAGATATTTTTATGTGATGTGTGTAGGAAGAAGGATGGGTGGTATGTAGGGTGTTTAAGAAGAAATTGGCAGCGACGGTGAGGAAAATGGGAGATTACAATTCATCACCATCGCATTGGTACGATGATCAGCTCTCTTTTATGGCCTCCGAGCTTGATTCTAGTTCTCCGCGACAGTTTCTTCCAAATCATCATTATAACCGCCACCATCACCATCACCAGCAAACATTACCTTGTGGCCTCAATGCGTCTTCAGCTTATGCATTCAACAACAACAACAACGCTAACTTGCAATGCAAGCAAGAGCTCGAGTTACATTACAATCACATGGTACAACATCAGCAACAAAATCACCATCTTCGTGAATCTATGTTCCTCCAGCTTCCTCAGCTCGAAAGCCCTACTAGTAATTGCAACTCTAACAACAACAATAACACAAGAGATATTGGTGACTTGCAGAAATCATCAAATATCTCTCATGAGGAACAATTACAACAAGGCAATCAAAGTTTCAGCACTCTTTATTACGATCAAGGAGTAGAGCAAATGACTACTGATTGGAGAGTTCTCGATAAATACGTTGCTTCACAGTTTAGCAATGAAGAGGCTGCAGCCGCGGCTTCTGCTTCTACCTCTTCTCATCAAAACAACGTCAAGATTGACACGAGAAACCCCGCTTATCAAGTGATAGATGAGGGAATAAATTTGCCGGAGAATGATTCTGAAAGGGTTGTTGAAATGAGAGATGAGTATACAAATGCTCATACTGCTTCTACTTCTTCGAGTTGTCAGATGGATCTCTGGAAATAGTGATAAAAGTGAAGAAGATGCAAGATGAATATATATGAAAAATACATGCACACTAGTGCTATGTAGATGATGATGGACACAGTTTTATACTTAAAGATGGAAGGGAAAAACAAGGAGTTATTTCCCTGATTTATGGAGGTTTTGTACATAAAAACCTACAACTACATGGTGTTATCTTTTTATTATTCTTGTTACATTATTGAACTATATGTTATACGCACATATATATGTATGTGTGTATGTATTTGGATGTATGTATATATGTATGAATGTATATGCATCCCTAACTTTATATATAAACCATATGAGTTATGATTTAAATGTGAGACCAATTCTGGTATATGAAGGGACAACTACTTCATAGAATATTTATAATTGTAGTTATATATATTTTAATTGTTGTCTACTCACTTAATTCATGTCCCTCATTTTTTGGTTCTTCCATCATATGATTATTTGTATGTAAATTTTCTTATATCCAAATAATTACATCAGCAAAGTTTGATACTCCTACAATTATTAAAAATCCGCTTACTACTCACACAATTTGTACATAACCCAAATTAAAGAGATACCATTATAATCCGCTTACTACTTTTATATAGTATTAGACATCACCATATATAGGAAGAAAAAAACAAGTAGAACAACAAATGTTTTACCAATTGACTTTAATTTGGATTGACTTACACATTTTGAGTTGTCTTGATGAGAACAAGAACAACTTGAAAGAAGCTTGAAGAGTTAGTAAGTGAAACCCAGAGAAAAAAAGTGTCAATGAGAAGTAAAGATGGCATGGAGACGATTAGTGCATTTGAAGAAACCAAAATTGTTATGACATGTTGGTCTTGAGAATATACATATATAGAGAGACAAGCCGTGTTAGAAAAGGAAGATAACAAAGGCGTGCTTTGTCCTTAGGGTATTATTATAAAATTATAATCATAATGTTTTATATCAAGGGAGGCAGAAGAAACAATACTGTACGTTAAAGTTGAAAATATGTTTCCTCGAAATCATTAGCTCGGATCGCCATATGGCTGATTTGAATAGAACTAATAAATTTGTTAGCAGTAATATATATCAAAATTTAGATATTTTTGGGTCAGAATAAAAATCTATCTGGTTCCAAAATTAGAAAGATGCATGAATCGAATTTTTTTTATTTTTATTTTTTCACTTATAAATGAAAGTATTTGGATCTTCTACTTAACTTATATGAATGATATGACTAAATAGTAAATATCACACATATTAGTATCACTACTTTTTGGATATTTTTTAACAACTATATTTGTATAATATATTTTCTCCATAACAACTATATACATATACCATTATGTGATGCATAATATTTTAGCTATGAATAACCTCAGTTCATTTAATTTTGTGGAGGAACATCACTATTTGGGCGTGCTCTTTGGGATTGGTTCCGGTCTAAGCGAAAGCCTCGGATAACTTCGACCATTATTAGACATTGATCTCAATAACTTAGGGAACATTATATGAGACAAAACCATGTGACGCTTTATCATTAGTATTTCTCTTTTTAACAAAAAAGACATTAGTGTTTTTCTTAATTAGGGCGTACGTTTACGCCACAAATGACAAATCCCAAGTTCCTACGGTTTTAATCAAATGGCCATATAAAAAAAATATATATAATTAAATAAAATCCCACATACTTTTAATACACATAATAAAAGTGTGAAAATTTTATCATTTTCATATAATGCATTATCCCTAAACAAATATTCGTTGATGGGCCTAAAATTGCTAAACAAATTGGGCTTAGAAAAAGCGTATAAAGTAACAATTTTGTTTTAACACATACTTCAGGTCACTTGCCCCGCTTTACCAGAAAGAAACCCTCATAGAGTCATATTCCGAGGTAAATTGATTCTCTCTACGAATTTTCTCCATTGGTAATGCTTTTTGTCTTCTTCGATTCATAATTTTGTGTTGTATAAGATCTGAATCTCTCTTCTTAGCATTTACGTGTTCCTGAAGTAAATTTTCGTTGATTCTTTATCGCAATATCGTGAGCTTACCCAGAGATCCTTTCTTGATTTTGTGTTGTTGCAATTTTGTTAGGGTTTTTTTTTCTTTCAAGAAATGGTTTCTGGGTTTTTTTGGATTGATGCATTTTATAATGATTTCTTGGATTTTGTTACAATTCACAACCTAGAAATTGTTGAAATTGATTAGAAGCGTTTCTAATTTTGTGAAATTGATGGTGTTTCAAGGTTTTGCTTTCGACGAAAAATGCGGTACAAGAGAAGATTTGTGACAGTTTACAGGGATTTTCCAGAAGGTTGTGGTGTTCCTTCAAAACATTTATCCAATGCTGATGAATTTTTGATGCAATCTAAGTTTAAGGTAAGAAGAAGATTATATCAGATTCTATTCGAACCGATTTATATCGCTGCGACTTGTTTATATTTTGAATTCTAAGAGCTTAGAATTTGTTTGAAATGTTAAAGGATGGAATTGTCCCAGATATGACAAAGGAATCATCAAATGATTCGGAGACCGAGACTTCTATAACTGAGGAATCGATTCTTGATTCTAATGGAAGTGTTAAAGACCATCAAGAGGATGAAGGTATAGGAGAAAGCGAAGATAAGCAAAACGAGATGAGCTCGGTGAAGAAGAGATGTTTGAGTTCACATAACTCAACCATGGAAGTTGAGACAGATGTTGTGGATGTCTCAAAGAGAGTTATTGTTTCAGGACTCTCAGCTAAGTCGAAATGCCCTTGGAGACAACCTAAGAACCTAGGTTCAAGACAGGTGAATGATTTGAACCGAGTCAAAATTGTTTTTTCTTCTTGTGGATTTATGTGTTTGGTTCTTGTTTATGTTATTGTTAATGTAGTGAAAACATTTTGAATGCAGGAGAAGAGAAGGTGGTGGTAACTCTGAAATCAAGACTCTTTCTTAGTTAATATAAGACAATAGGTTTAGAAGTAAGTAATTTACTCTTTTGCCTCTTTAGCTTAGAGGTTTCAGATTAGATGAATCTGAACACAGTATCTCATAATTTAGCAAAATTGACAAATTATTCTGTCAGAACTTTGATACTTTTTTCATCTTAATTTTTGTCGACAATCACTCAATGAAGGTGTTCAATTCAGATAACCAAAACAAACCAACAGATAAAATCGAAAAACCGAATTAGAAACCTCACCAAAAAGAAATTAACCAAAAATGTTAAACAAAACCAATCCCTGTTATATTAGTTTTAGTGTGGTGGTAAATATTTTCCCAGTACAAAAAAATCTGAAAAATCAAATAACCCCAATCCAAACCTAGATTTTGAACACCAACTTAACCCAAATCTGAACCGAATCCTAAACCGAACCGATGTTAAAACATAAATCAAATTCGTTTAAATAGTTGTACTCGATCTGTATCAAATTGGGAAAATAAACTGAAATATCGTAGCGGAACCTTCGTTAACCACTTTGATTTGATGCAATTACTGGCGTTTGGATTCGATTCGATTATATTCGGTTTGTTATAACAAAAAAATATATTTAAACCGAAACATAACCGGAACTAAACCGGTTTTCATTCCCATCTCTTTCAATAAACACTTGGTTTTAGGATTCTCAATCAGACAGAAGAAATCGAAATGCAGAGATCGATTGCGATGACGGCGAAGAGATTTCTTCATCGCAATCTTCTTGAGAATGGTAAACCTAGAACTTCTTCTTCTCCTTCGTTTAGCCATTGCAGTTCCTGTCGTTGCTCGGTACGAGCTTCTTCTAGCGTCAGTGGTGATTTGCGAGAGAGATTAAGCAAAACTCGGCTTCGTGATATAAAGCTACATGATGCGATTAATCTGTTCAGAGATATGGTCAAGTCTCGTCCCTTCCCTTCCATTGTTGATTTCAATAGATTGTTGAGTGCCATTGTTAAGATGAAGAAGTATGATGTTGTGATATCTCTGGGGAAGAAGATGGAAGTTTTGGGGATTCGAAATGATCTTTATACGTTTAATATTGTGATAAATTGTTTCTGTTGCTGTTTTCAAGTCTCTCTTGCTTTATCTGTTCTTGGTAAGATGTTGAAACTTGGTTATGAGCCAGATAGAGTCACGATTGGATCTCTTGTTAATGGATTTTGTCGTAGGAATAGAGTTTCTGATGCTGTATCTTTGGTTGATAAGATGGTGGAGATTGGATATAGACCGGATATTGTTGCGTACAACGCGATCATTGATAGTCTTTGCAAAACCAGACGTGTGAATGATGCTCTGGATTTTTTCAAGGAAATTGGAAGGAAAGGGATTAGACCGAATGTTGTTACCTACACTGCGCTTGTAAATGGTCTTTGTAATTCTGGTAGATGGAGCGATGCTGCTCGGCTTTTGAGAGATATGATCAAGAGGAAAATCATCCCTAATGTTATTACTTACAGCGCGTTGCTCGATGCGTTTGTGAAAAACGGAAAGGTTTTGGAGGCTAAAGAGCTTTTCGAGGAGATGGTACGAATGTCTATCGATCCTGATATTGTGACTTACAGTTCGTTGATCAATGGGCTTTGTATGCATGATCGCATAGATGAGGCAAACCAAATGTTTGATTTGATGGTAAGCAAGGGTTGTTTCCCAGATGTAGTGAGTTACAACACTCTTATAAATGGATTTTGTAAGGCGAAGAGAGTAGATGATGGGATGAAACTGTTTCGTGAGATGTCTCAGAGAGGATTAGTTAGCAATACAGTCACTTACAACACTCTTATCCAAGGGTTTTTTCAAGCAGGCGATGTTGATAAAGCTCAAGAACTTTTTAGTCAGATGGATTCTTTTCGTGTCTCTCCTGATATTTGGACCTATAACATTTTTCTAGGTGGTCTTTGTGACAACGGGTTGCTAGAGAAAGCATTG
Organism: Arabidopsis suecica; assembly: GCA_019202805.1. NCBI lineage: Eukaryota > Viridiplantae > Streptophyta > Magnoliopsida > Brassicales > Brassicaceae > Arabidopsis > Arabidopsis suecica. The sequence continues at coordinate 1,196,481 of CM032906.1, forward strand.
GTGATATTTGAAGATATGCAAAAGAGTGAAATGAATCTTGATATTGTCACATATACTACTGTTATCCGAGGAATGTGCAAGACCGGTAAGGTTGAAGACGCTTGGGGTATATTTTGTAGCCTCAGCCTTAAAGGATTGAAGCCTGATATTGTAACATACACTACAATGATGTCAGGGTTGTGTACAAAAGGCCTACAACATGAAGTTGAAGCACTGTATACAAAAATGAAACAAGAGGGGCTTATGAAAAATGACAGCATGCTATGCCTTGGAGATGGTGACATAACCATATCAGCTGAACTCATCAAGAAAATGTTGAGCTGTGGCTATGCACCGTCCTTGCTTGGAGACATAAAACCTGAGGGAGGCAAAAAAGCTCTGTCTCTCTTGTAATTGTTACTGCGTTTGTGCATTCCCCCAGTGTTGTTATGTAAGTTATGTCCAGATTTTGTCTTGCAAATTCATCTGTTTCAGCGGTGATTGAACCACTGGCAATCGGTGTTTCTCTAATTCAAGTAGAGAAATCCTCAATTGGTTCATCCAAGCACTGAGTAATGGTGGTCAGTCAAGTGTTATCGAATACTGAATGCATCTGGGTTCTTCACTAGCCTCCTCATCCCTGATTGGAGATTCTGGATTTGGGTTGTACATTTCGAAGGGATTCTCTGGGAGGGTTTTCTGCTGTCATCACCAGCAGCATCAGCTCTATCAATGGTGCTGATTAGCGTTGCTTCATCTTCTCCTTTTCATCTCGACTCTTTAAGGTGAAATTTTTATCTTTGATAATCAATCACATTTTATGGTCTGCTCGTGCTGGATTAATTGTTCATGGTTTTATTTTGTCTTTCGAAATCCTTTGGTTTAAGATCGTTTTTACTACCAGGTTGAAGTTGTTCTGGCTGTTCTGTTTTGATTGAAACTGGTATGCAAAGCTAGTAGATTTTAAGTTTGTGTAGCTTTAGAAAGATTATAAATCTCCCAAATTGGACCTCCCGGTACATTTTTAGTATCCCTCAGAAAAAAGGCATTCTTATTATTTGGCTTTCTTCAACGCAACTCCTTCCTGATTCATGCTTTCTTTGACTCATCTAGCTTACATATCAGCCCAAATTCTTTCATTTTGAAGATATAAGTATTACTTTCCCTTTCTCAATAAATAATGGAAGTGTTACTGTTGATGAACAGAAAACGTGAATAATCTTTACTGTCTCGCGCTTTCTGGGTGCAATTTATATCACAATTTGAGTACTAAAACCGTGTTGGCTACGTAATGCAGGAAAAAGAGATGAATGTACGAAAAAGATGTATTTGGCTCGGCTTGAGGAAGAATGAGCATCACTTGGTTTCTCTCAATCTTATCACGATTTCTCTCTTTGTGCATAAACATATATAGGAAAAATGCTCTGCCAGAGGTTAGAAAAAGCCATGATGTTGTAAATAAAGGCAAAGCTTTCTCACTTGTAAGAGAAATCTATTTCCCTTGTCCATCTTATCTTTTGTTCTTCCTAATAATTGACAACTCACTTGTAAGCAATGAAGTTGTAAAATTTTCGTAGGAAAAACCTTGGAACACCTCAGTTCTTGTCGTAAAGTAGCTATTAAAACTGTTGTCTAAGTTTTAATTAAACAGGATTATTCTAATTGTGGAAACAAAGCAATCATTGAAAAGGGTAAAGGTATTCTTTATTATTTGGCTGGACCTATCAATAAAGCAAAACTTACTTTTCTTTGCTCTCTGCAAATGTAAGTTTTTGCTAACAGCATCATGTTGTTTTTTCCTTTGAAAATCTCTCTGTGTTTCTGAAGCGATTGGTGGTTGATTCTCTGTCTCGTTGTCTTGTGATCAAAGGTAGTATCAAAGGCAAGGCTAAATGATTTATTAAGAAGGGTGGAGAGAGAGAGAGATTAAAGGTCTACGAAGGCTTGACCAAATTCAGGTATGGGTTACTAGAAAGGCCTATTCAACTGAGAATCGTCGGTCAGGACTCAGGAAAGAGTGCTTAAAACAGCATGGAACCGATTTTGTTGGAAAATGGATGTCTTAGCCTCTCTGTCTCTGATTTTGTTGTTAATAGCCCAGAAATGTTGTTGTCTTCCCCAACAAAATCATAAAATGTACTACTACCATCTTTTTTGTTCTGATTCTTGATTCGGTTTAAAAACGCAAACCGATAATCCCCAAATAACATAATTACTAAACCGGTCTCAGCATTCTTCACTCTCTCTCTCACAGTCTCAGTGGTTCGTTTAGGGTTTTGTTGAATTTTACGGAGCGATTAGATTCCGAATCAGAGAGATTGAGAAGAAACCAAATCGAGAAGATGATGAGATCGTTTGCGATTGCATCTACAGGGAAAAGATTTGTTCATCGGAGTTTTCTAATGAGAGGTAATGCTGCAACTGTTTCTCCTTCATTTTCCATTTGCCGGAGACGAGCTTTCTCTGGCAAGACTCATGATTACAGAGAGGTATTAAGATATGGGCTGAGTGATATAAAGCTAGATGATGCGATTGCTTTGTTCAGTGTTATGGTACAGTCTCGTCCCTTTCCCTCCATCATTGAGTTCAGTAAATTGTTGAGTTCCATTGCTAAGATGAAGAAGTTTGATGTTGTCATCTCTCTCGGCGAGCAGATGCAGAAGTTGGGGATTTCACATAATCTCTATACTTACAATATTTTGATTAACTGTTTTTGCCGCCGCTCTCAAATCTCTCTTGCTTTAGCTCTTCTTGGCAAGATGATGAAACTCGGCTATGAGCCCAATATTGTCACGCTTTCTTCGCTGCTCAATGGCTACTGTCACGGTAAGAGGATTTCTGATGCCGTAGCTTTGGTTGATCAAATGGTTGAAATGGGATATCAACCTAATACAGTTACATTTACAACTCTAATCCATGGACTTTTTCTTCACAACAAAGCTTCAGAAGCTGTGGCTTTAGTTGATCAAATGGTTCAAAGAGGCTGTCAACCGAGTCTGGTTACTTATGGTGTGGTAGTAAATGGGTTATGTCAGCGAGGTGATACTGATTTGGCTTTAAATCTGCTTAAGAAGATGGAACAAGGGAAAATAGAGGCTGATGTTGTGATCTACAGCACAATCATTGATGGTCTTTGCAAATACAGACAAGTGGATGATGCACTCAACCTATTCAACCAAATGGAAACCAAAGGCATTAGACCTGATGTTGTTACCTACAGCTCCCTCATTAGTTGCCTTTGTAATTACGGAAGATGGAGTGATGCCTCTCGCTTACTTAGCGATATGATTGAGAAGAAAATCAACCCCGATGTAGTCACCTTCAGCGCATTGATCGATGCGTTTGTGAAGGAGGGGAAGCTTTTAGAGGCTGAGAAATTGTTCGATGAGATGATCCAAAGGTCTATAGATCCTGTTACTGTCACTTACAATTCATTGATCAACGGGTTTTGTATGCATGAACGTCTAGACGAGGCCAAGCAGATGTTTGAGTTCATGGTTAGCAAGGATTGTTTTCCAGATGTAGTGACTTATAATACGCTTATAAAAGGCTTTTGTAAGGCTAAGAGAGTAGAGGATGGTATGGAACTCTTCCGCGAGATGTCTCGAAGAGGATTGGTTGGAGATACAGTCACTTACACCACTCTTATCCAGGGGTTTTTTCAAGCTGGAGATTATGATAATGCCCAAAAAGTATACAAAGAGATGGAATCTGATGGTGTGCCTCCCAGCATCATGACATATAACATTTTGTTAGATGGACTCTGTAAGAATGGGAAGCTAGAGAAAGCACTGGTGGTATTCGAATATATGCAAAAGAGTAAATTGGAACTTGATATTTTCACATATAGTATTATGATTGAAGGAATGTGCAAGGCTGGAAAGGTGGAAGATGGGTGGGGTTTATTTTGTAGCCTCAGAATTAAGGGAGTGAAGCCTAATGTTGTAACATATAATACAATGATCTCAGGCTTGTGTAGTAAACGCCTACTACAGGAAGCGGATGCCTTGCTAAAAAAAATGAAAGAAGATGGGCCTCTTCCAAATAGTGGTACTTATAATACGCTTATTAGGGCGCATCTTAGAGATGGTGACAAAGCAGCATCATCTGAACTCATCAGAGAAATGAGGAGTTACGAGTTTGCTGGAGATGCTTCAACCATTGCCTTGGTCACTAATATGTTGCATGATGGGAGATTGGATAAAAGCTTTTTGGAAATGATTTCTTAAGACATCCTTGAGGTTAAGAAGCCTTTTATGTTGCTTTTCTGGTAATCACTTTCTAATTCAGTCCTTATATGTTCATGAATATGTTTGATTAGCTTTTAAATTGATGGTTTCTACTACAGAAGAAAATATTATCTGAAAAGCAAATAATTCACTTTGATATGATAAGGTCTGTTGAAGTATGCATTTGTCGGGTTTTGCAGAGGAGAAACCGTCTCGCTTCTAATGCTTGTAATATCCATCTTTATCTCAGAAATAGTACATGAACGAAAATAAAGTTCACGAACTTCATAGCTTGTGTACAACGCATCAGCTTGTGAGAGCTTAAAAATTGATCCAAACCTGAATCATTAGATTCCTATGGTTAAAATTTCTAAATGTTCCAAGACTAGCAACTCCTCCACTGTGTTGGGATTGACTCTAACTCCTGAACCTTTTAATTTAAATACTTTCAAATTCAGTAGTGAAGAAATCCCAACAATACTTGAAAGCTTCTTCGTCCACTCCAAATCCAAGGGAATTATCTTTTTCAACTCTTGTAAACCACCAACATGTAGACATTGTATACCTGTCCGCGACATGTTGAGACATTTTATGTGTGTTCTCAAACTTCCAATAGGTTGCGTTAAAAATTACATTTATTTAAAGGAGTTTTAAAGTAAATCCTCAATAAACTTTTATTTTTAGGAATAAGATAAAAATAATATAACATCAATCAAAAAGCTAAAAATAAAAAGAGGAATAAGATCTTATTATATGTAAAATGATCAGGTACGGGAAGGATGAATAAAAGCACTGTTCATTTGCCAAACCCTAAACGACGCCGTAACGGTCGCATGAATGGCGTTATTGAACAAGAAGAGTTTTGTAGCTCCATAACGCAAACCGATAATCCCAATAACATAATTACTTCAGCATTCACTCTCTCTATCGCTGCCTTACTCTCACAGTCTCAGACTCTCAGTGGTTGGTCTAGGGTTTTGTTGAATTTTACAGAGCTTCCGAATCAGAGAGATTGAGGAGAAACCAAATCGAGAAAATGAGGATATCGTTTGCGATTGCATCTTCAGGGAAGAGATTTGTTCATCGGAGTCTTGTGGTGAGAGGTAATGCTGCAGCTGTTTCTCCTTCATTTTCCCTTTGTTGGAGAAGAGCTTTTGATGGTAAGAGTAGTTATGATTGTAGAGAGATACTTAGAAATGGGCTGAGTGATATTAGGTTAGACGATGCTGTTGATTTGTTCAGTGAAATGGTGAAATCTCGTCCCTTTCCTTCGATTATTGAGTTCAGTAAACTCTTGAGTTCCATTGCTAAGATGAAGAAGTTCGATCTTGTCATCTCTCTCGGCGAGCAGATGCAAAATTTGGGGATTTCACATAATCTCTATACTTACAGTATTTTCATTAACTGTTTTTGCCGACGCTCTCAACTCTCTCTTGCTTTAGCTGTTCTTGGCAAGATGATGAAACTCGGTTATGAGCCCAGCATTGTTACGCTTAACTCGATACTCCATGGATTCTGTCATAGTAATAGGATTTCTGATGCCGTAGCTTTGGTTGATCAAATGGTGGAAATGGGATATCAACTTGATACAGTTACCTTTAACACTTTAATCCATGGACTTTTTCTTCACAACAAAGCTTCAGAAGCAGTGGCTTTAGTTGACCGAATGGTTGCGAAAGGGTGCCAACCAGATTTGGTTACATACGGTGCAGTTGTTAATGGAATCTGTAAAAGAGGTGATATTGATTTGGCTTTAAGTATTCTCAAAAAGATGGAGAAAGGAAAAATAGAGCCAGATGTTGTAATCTACAGCACAGTCATCGATGCTCTTTGCAAATACAAACATGTGAATGATGCACTTGACCTATTCAATGAAATGGAGAACAAAGGAATCAAACCAGATGTTGTTACTTACAACTCCCTCATAATACGCTTGTTAGAGCACATCTTAGAGATGGTGACAAAGCAGCATCATCTGAACTCATCAGAGAAATGAGGAGTTGCGAGTTTGCTGGAGATGCTTCAACCATTGCCTTGGTCACTAATATGTTGCATGATGGGAGATTGGATAAAAGCTTTTTGGAAATGATTTCGTAAGACATCCTTGAGGTTAATAAGCCTTTTATGTTGCTTTTCTGGTAATCACTTTCAGTCCTTATATGTTCATGAATATGTTTGATTAGTAAACTGATGGTTTCTACTACACAAGAAAATATTATCTGAAAAGAAGAAAATTCACTTTGAATATGACAAGGTCCGATCAAGTAAAGCAGAATCGTATTGATCTATAAAATAGCATCTTTTGTTTTCGGTTGTTGGTTTTTCTTCTTGTGTTACAGTGATGTTCCCAAGGCGCAAATCATTCTCACAGTTGAGAACAACTCATTTGTTATTTTATTGTTGATTGTGGATTCCATTAAACACGAAAATGCCTAGGCAAGTGGAGTTCTTGGCCTTTTTACAACTAGCTCTGTGACATTAAATAATTACTAAGAGGAAGTGACGTCTGGACCAGCATTAGAACTCGCAGGGCTTTGCGCATGAAGGCAAGGTCAGATTAGAGACAGAATTTGACCTCTACGTGTGGAGATTCTCCGGTAACCCGAAATTGTGGCTTCAGCTATGAATAGAGACTCTTGAATACAAGAGAACCGTATCCCATCAGATCCTGTAATGGTGATGAGAGGGCCAGATTTGTCCAATCGTCGTTCCACAAAGAGCATAATTCTCCAATACCGATGGAGCAACTCCTCGAAGCTCGGTGATGTTACTTGGTTATGAGCCCAGCATTGTCACGCTTTCTTCGCTGCTCAATGTCAATGGTAGGCTTACACATCTTTTCTAGTTCTGAAAGACACTTGTTAGGGAGAATTTGCCCAGAGGTTAATCAGTTATAAGTGTTTACTGGTATAATTTTGCTTCTGAGCTTTCTGAATCTCGTGTAACATTTATTGGATTTGTGTATGAATTTTCTTTTAAACTACAAAAGCTTTTCACTTGTGCGGCATCTTTGTCGCGTATGGTTACACAACATTTTCATGTAGTATACTGTTGGTGGTCTTATAGCTTAGAAATTACAAAAGTGATAAATTTGTTATGTTAATAGCAGTTTTGGTGATTTTGGAAAATTTGTTATGTTCTTGAATGCTTGGAGAGGAAATGATTTGTTAACTGAACTCCATCAAAGGAATTCTCCGCCAAATGTCATCGCCGAAACTTAGTTCATGGCATCCAAGCATTGAGGAATGGTGGTCTTCACTGACATCCTCACTCCCGATTTGAGAATCTGGATATGGGTTTTGCATTTCAAAGGGATTCTCTGGAAGGGTTTTGTGCTCTGTCATCATCATCATCATCGGCCCTACTGATGGTGCTCTGCTCAAAAGCATTGCTTCATGATCTCATTTTGATCTCGACGCTTGAGGTGAAATTTCTGTCTTCGTTTATTGCATTTTGTGGTATGTTCGTAGCGGATTAATTGCTCATGGTTTTATTTGTCTTTCAAATCCAGAAGATTCAAGAAGAGGTTGCAAATAAACTAGGCCTGGCTGGCGAAAGATTGGAACCATAAAGATGAAGACCAAAAGGCATGTGAAATACTCAATGTCCTAAGGAGAAAGAAGTTTGTGTTGCTCTTAGATGACATATGGGCGAAATGTAATCTAACCAAGATCAAAGTCCCTTCTCCAAATAGAGAAAATGAAGGTAAAGTAGTTTTCACCACTCTTCTCAAGAAGTGTGTGGGCGCGTGCCGCGTGGTAGTTGATATCGAGATGTAAGTCAAGTGTTTGGCATTTTTTCCGAAAGAAAGTTGGAGAGTCACGTTAGCAAGTCATCCAAACATACCAGAGCTTGCAATCGTGGTTGCTAAAAAGTGCCATGGTCAACCATTAGCACTTAACGCCTATGGTGAAATTTCTATCTTCTGTAAAAAACATTTTCCAATTCCAAAAGTGAACCAATGATCAATAAAAACGAACCCGAATTTCGTTACGAAAATGAGAGAGTACATTTTTATTTTTCTTCTCTTCACTCACATGATGAATCAATCACACAGATCAAATCAGACCCATATAATAATATAACAACAATCAAAAAGCTAAAAAATAAAAAAGAGGAATCCTCTTATTATATGTAAAATGATCAGGTACGGGAAGGAACACCGAGATCGTCTGAAGAGTAAGGATGAATAAAAGCACTGTTCATTTGCCAAACCCTAAACGACGCCGTAACGGTCGCATCAATGGCGTTATTGAACAAGAAGAGTTTTGTAGCTCCATAGATTGCTTTTGTGGGATATACTCTTGAGGTAATACATGTTCTTCCTCCTTGTGCGAATCCTTCTACTATCGAATGATCCACCTAATAAAATTAATAACAACGGAATTAAATTAAATTCTTGATTTTGTATTGAAATTATAGTATGAAAATTAATGAATTAGGTTATCGTTTAAGGATATATTACCAAGATTCTCATTGTCAATTTCTCTCCTTTTAGGACCGGTACGAAGCTTCCATAGATCGGTTTCACCACATCGTTAGCCAAAGTCGACCTATAAAAAAGGATTTTGATTTATTTCTTTTGCATTATCCAAACTAATTTTCGGAATAGGCATTTAGTATATATAAAGAATAAAGTTTATATGTAGTGACAAAAGAAAAAAGCAATAAATAGAAATTAGTAATTACTTGATTGGTAAATAGAAGAATCTATTAATATTTTGGTTATATATTGATTACCTTGAGGTGTCAGAGCAGAAGACAGTTTTGAGTTTTGAATGTTTTCCCTTAGTCACATAGAAGTAAACCGGAGTTTGTTCTGACAAGCTTTCGTCAGCAAGAACGGAGAATCCAAAAGGCCCTAAAGCACCACGTGCCGTGGAGCCTCCGCTGGTTTCGCAGCTGAATTTTTTGTCGGCCTCTACGGAGTCATCATCAAAGAATAGTTTGAGATCCTCGGTCTTGATCTCGAACTCGGCCTCTATGTCGAGCTGAGTCGCAGAACCCACATCTACCGGAACCACTGTCCCTGGTCCAATCGTCATGTCAAATTTGTTGCTGCTTAGTCTCAATGATTTGATTTCTTCAACTGGCCACTGGACTAAGTTTTTCCGCGTCCTTGTGTCGAAGACAACAGTTCTTGGGATGCCCTGATCATGGTTCCAGAAAAAGTTAAGCCCTAACTTACTTAGGTGACAAGTAAAGACCTAACTTTCATAGCACGCTACGTGAAGAAAATGTACCTGAACAGAAGACCAACCCTTTTGTACATCAGCAGCTTCACTGTCAGATTCACCAATCCAACCCCATAAGATTCTCCGTCCCTTATTTTGATCGTAAAACGTCTTTGACGCATAAAATTTCCCGTAATCGTATCTCAAAGCGGTACTGATTCCGACATCGATAGAAGGATTATCCGGGACCCATGTACCGTTTGAATCATAATACGTCCCAATGGCGTAATGGTCAATTCTAGTATCGTCCATGCTAGCCTTGATGACATGCTTTACACCTGGTCCGTTGACCGAAGTATCGAGCCCATTGACTTGAGTCTTCGACACAGGGTAAAAATCAACGCACTCCCACATTCCGGTGTTAGGGACTTGGTGCAACAAGGTATCGTGTTTCTCGTAAGTTTTGAAATCGGTAGTGTCATAAATGAGAGATATTCCGGTTCTATTGATTTTGGAGCCGATGGTGATTCGCCATTTTCCGGTCGATGTTTTCCAGGCCGTCGTTGGGTCACGGAAGTCCTTTGCACCAATACCTGGTGGAGGTACGAGAACCGGGTTGCCGGAGAACTTGGCCCATTTCAACAAAAGTGGGTCGCTTGGGTCCTCAGGATATGCAAGGTTTTGAACCTAAAATAATCATAATTATATCAGTGATCGATTGGTCCGACCAAATTTATATTAAAAAAAGATTTTTAACCACAACCCAATAGTAAAGTTTAACCAATTATGACGGTTTTTAGTGTACTATATACGAATTCAGAAACAATATAACACTTGTTAGATACTTAGATAGTGGTGCACAAAAAAAAAAAAGATACTTAGATAGTTACTTATTAGTTATTGTTGTAAATCCATGATAAGTACTATCAAAAATTGATGTAATATTCAATATTGAAGATCTAGTTAACAAACGAAGAAGGATTGTAAGTAATCAGTACCTGTACGAATTTATCAGTGGAACCGGTGTAGAGCATGACAATGGAGCCATCATCTAGAAAAGTGGCTGAACCGGTCCAGACGCCGTTAGCGTCGTACCATTGGTCAGGAACCATGGCTATTGGGAGGTAAAGCCAGTGGATAAGGTCCTTTGACACGGCGTGGCCCCAAACAATGTCACCCCACACAGCTGCATTTGGGTTGTATTGATAGAAGAAATGGTACCATCCCTTATAGAACAATGGACCTGGAATCATGTTTAACATTCCATTTGTTCAGTTTAATTTAAAGTTGTACTAGAAAATATGGCTATAAAGCATAAATACATTTCAAAAATAAAATAATCATGATTTGAGCATAGTATTCAGAAAGTATAATTATGACTTCAAATTTACTAATGTATATTCTTTTTGCTAGTTTAAATTAACATTCTTGATAGAAAAACACGTTTACTAAATAAAACACCACTATAAAGTATGACGTTTCATAACTTCGATAAGCTGTGATTACTGTATATTTGTGACTTTTGAGGAAGGAAAAAAAAGTATGACGTTTCAATTTACAATTGGGTTAATAGAACGAGTCAAATTGGGACCGTCCAAACAAAATAATGGGTAAGCAATAATTTGTACAATATGCACATGACTCACGTGGTGTATATACAAAACATGCATAAACAAAGTAAACTAATTGGCTTTAATGACTCTTTCTGTTCAGATTTTGTCTGAGTACTTTGCATACAAAAAAAAAAAAAAAAACTTTTTACGTGTAAAGTAATACTCCAATTTGTTATTGAAATTATTTCTTATCAATTTTATTGAAAATATTTCTTTTCAATTTTATCCAATGACATTAATTGTGGCCCGCAAAGGACGTGCCGTGTTGTCATATATCTATCTACCAATAATTTTTTATGGGTTTCAGATATCTCTATCAATTTCGTAGCCAATCAAATTTTTTATAATATGTTTTCCATATTTTATTTTATAGTTATAAAATAAAAAATTGGTCAAAGGAAATAGGAAAACGTTAGAAGCACAAAAATAGAAGACTTCAGTGTAGGATCTAGAGCTTACCATTAGGATCTGCAGACGAAGAAGCCAGAAGTTTTGCCATTCACAACGCCATTCGATAGACGAAAAAAAAAAAATTAATTACAGATGGAGACTAAAAATCTTATACTATGTAATAACAAAACTATTGAAATTTTTGATAAAACAGTAAAATATAAAACATTGTATATAACTCTTGCGTATTTACTTAAATCTTGTTCCTCAAGTCATGGTCTCATAAATGGCTATGTAATTCGAATCAATACAAAAAGGAAAAATGAACATTCTTTGTAAAGATTAGACGCTTTTTTAGCTACTTTAGCTATATAAAATCAATGATGATTAAGTAATTTATTATTCATAGCTTATAAAATAATCTTTTTAGAAGAATTTTTTTCTTTGTTTGTACCGTTCATCCAATTTTTCTCAGGCTGGAAATGAAACGCCGTGCGTTGCCACGACAACATAGTATTGTTCCACGGGAACGCTTCAACTTTCCGATCATCTGATAATCTCGAAACTCGGTCGTTGCTCTTCTCCGACACGCCGGCCAAACGAGCACGTGACTCTGTCGACGTTTCATCCTTGGCGCCATGTTGAACGGTGGATCCATCGTGTGTGACGATGAGAGCAACGTACAAAGCAATCAAGAGCAAACCGGAATAGACGGCGAGATGGACTTTGATGGGTCTTCTCCGACGGGTCTCCGGGATCTGGTCGGATTTTGACTCGGATAATAGATCTTGTCGGGACGTGACGGGTAAGAGAGCTTCGTTGCTCGCCATTTTTTTGTTTGTTTTGGTTTATTTAGATTTGATGGTTGTAATTAGAAACTGGCAAGTCCAATATTTATATATAGCAAAACCAACCAAAACAAATCTCAAAATAATGATATTAAAAAATATTATATGAGAAGTTGGGAATTAGAAAGTATAGAGAGAGATCTGGATTGGGTTGGCAAATTAGAGCTGTGATTGTTTTTTTTTGTATTATTTATTACCAGTAAGGTTCACGTTTACAGACGTCAAGTCAATACTTTTTTTTTTTTTTTTTTATGATGATGATGATAATTTATTAAATTAGTAGATTTTGGGTCAATATGTTTAGAACAATTTGTGTAACTACCTTTCCTTGTTGCATTCATTAGCATAGATGTGGATTTTCATAGAACACTATTTTTACATTTCCCCCTTAATTACTACTAAATTTCCTAAAATGGTTGAGAAAATAAAGAAAGAAAAAAACATCTTAAAATGTTGTCTTTGATCTCTTTTGTTTTTTTTAATCTTATCCATTCCACATATTATTATATATTTTTTGTGTGGAAATGTCACTAATTATATTGGTCTAACATTCCGCATACAAACAATATATATATGTATATATATATATATATATATCTTTTATATCTCTAAAGAATGTTATTCCACTCCATATTCTATTAATATATTCAGATTAAATTATAACTATATCTAGACTTTAAGATAGAAACATAAAAAAGCATATATTTATAACTAAAATTACCCTATGTTGTGTACTCGCAATAAGAATAAATTTAAAAATATTAAAATTTAACAGAAAATTTATTTTTATTTAACTTTTGTATAAACAGTGAGATTAATACAACTATTGTAGCTCACTCTTTTTTCAAAATTGTCGGAGCTCTAGCCTTTCGGTTCTTAATATTTTCCAATATCTAAAATCAAATTTAAATATTTTAATTTAAAGAATAATTTTCGTATCCAAAAAAGATTTAACTCGGACCACAAATAAAACAACCCCTTGTACTATCATATCCATTATGCCGTCGTTTTTTTGGTCAGCTTTGCCTTCTCATTATAGGATCCTGTCATAGTTCATACATCAAATCCCAAATAGTTTCCTCTAGTAGACTAGAACTCTACATCATTTTCTAAAACAATATCGTATGAGAAACATCTTATTATCTGAATCGGAGGCTGTTTTAAATAAATTTTTTGCGTGAAGGTACGCTAGTGGAGGAGGGGAAAATTTAATTACAGTTTTTTTGTCAAAGAAAATTAAATAAATTTAATTACAGTTGAGTAATAAGTAAGTAGTTGTTAAGAACTATGGCACCATATTTGAATTAATATTGATTGCCCACATTTTAAAACCACCCACGTTTTAATCAGTATCTATAAATGGGCCAACCCAATTTATTTGTAGCTATTTTCCAACTTTCCCAAAATGAGAAGTAGACTTCCCTTTTTCAATTAACATAAAATTATTAAAATAAAATTCTTGTTGAATGTAACTTTTCACCTCCAATTTATTAGGCATCATAACTATTCTCACTGAAAAGTTCTGATTGGTAATCACCTTTAGCTGAAAAATAAAGGTTGAAAAATAACTATTCTCACTTACGTTGACAATGGCCGATCAAATATAACTTTTTAAGTTAAATATTAGGATTATAATATATTTTTCTCTATGTAAGCTTAATTTTGTTTGATGGTTTGATCATCATTTTAAAAACTTTTATAAGACTTGATCATATCACAAATTTTTCTGTTTAACAAGAAGATTTACATATAGCGAGAATCAATTACAGTTGACTATCTTGGATCAAACATTTAATCATGAAATTATAGATCTTAATTTTTAGAAAAAGATAAAATCAGTGATGCAATTAAATATTTACCCACTTGAAATAAGATATAACCCAATGGCGCAAAAAAAAACTTTCACAATAAGTGATATATATAGATGAAACACGTCTGAAAATAGTTTTATAACACTTGTGTGTTTGGCCAGGCCACATGATTTCTTTTAAAATAGCATATATAATCTTATCACGATCGCGTCAGACCTGTATCCAACAGTTGAACTTCGATTACGACAAATAAAAATATAATTAAACTTCGATTTGTGTTTGTTTTTAATAATAAATTGATTCACCACGTGAAAAGATCTTCCATCGACATTTTGTAAAAGATGTTTAACAACTAATAAGCCACCGAAAAGTTATACAATCTTATTCAGCTAAGCAGGAAATTAAGCAAATGAATTTTATTGTTCGTATTTGTAATTCGAATTCAAGGTCCGTTTCACTTTTTTTTTATACCAAATTTCACTTTAAAAAAAAAGCTGATTTCTTTCACTTGTAACTTTTGTGGCACGGCATCATGTTTTCAATTCACACTCTTCATAAATTTTTTGTTAAAGATTTTTCTTTTCTTTAGTTTTTGTTTTGCTTGATTTTTTATGTACTTTTAAATTGAATTAAAATAGAAAGACAAGATCTCAAATTTTTGCACAAAACAAAAAAAGACAAGATCTCAAATAATTAAAAACGACAAAACATATAAATTGTTGGATGTGTGAAAACTGGATCCACATGTAAAAGACCCATTCGGTCTCACAGAATGAGACGTGCTCTTCTGAAAATTATCCAATATATTAACACATTTTTTTCAGAAAAATAAAAATAAAATAATTCAACACATACTATTGTATATAGGTGAGTTCCGTTTTGGTTTCACCAATCATCTAGCTAGGTTGTGCCGTGCAAAAAAGTGAGAATGTTTCAAAAAGTCTTATATTATACACACATATAATATATTATATATACAGTATCACAATTAATAGATTCTAATAATTATACATATTTGCTCAGGACTTGAACTTGTATCATATTATTTGAGACATAAATTCGTGTAAAAGTTTTCCCATCCAATATTTTTCCAAAAATATAGAAGTTCTAGTTTTTATGGATTTTCATATTATGCTGTTTTAATCATTGGGGTTGCACACGACACTTACAAAAAAATAAGATTAATTACCCAAATCTAATATCTATTTGAGAATCTAATATCTATTTGAGATTTAACAGATACCAATATCATATTAATTTCAAAATTCATACGTGGCCGTATTATTTGACATTAAATTTCAATAAATCTTGGTAGAATAATGACCTAGATTAGACATGGATCTGACTCAGACGAACACGTTAATATTCATCCTTTCTTGTCTTCAAGTTATTTGTCATTTGGTTCACCTCGAAGAACAACTTCCATTTTTAATTTTTAATATTGTTTTCTTTTTTTGAGATTTTATTGAAAAATACTAAAATTAGTATAGTCGAAGACGGTTGCGAATTCGGTCTTGAATGAGTCTCAAGAAAACATAACCAAAAAGAATTAATGAGACATATTTTTAGGTAAGGATGTTATATCAATCTTCAGTATTTATTATTTGACAGTTTAAATTTATACATCAAATCAACAATCAAAATACATTACTAAGGAACATGACAACGAAAGGGTACTCTTATATATTAAGCATCAAAGAAAACACAAAACATCATATATATACCTCTAGAATTTCAAACCAGAACCTTGAAGTTTCTCTTGGATGATCATGTCTATCTTGTTCTCCATTTCAGGAGTAAGATAGTTCTTCCAATCACCGACTTCCCCTTTACGGAAATAATTCTTGTGATCCACGTTGTTTGTTTTATGGGCTTTGTTAACCTCCAAACTGCTCAGGTTACGCAGAGAGCAAAGGTCCAAGATCTGGTCCACCGATCCGCTCTCTTCTTCTTCTTTAGTAAAAGGACAATCCAAGAAGTCGGCAAGTCTCTTGATCTGATCACGAGGCTTTGATTTCATCTCCTCGTACCTCATGAATAGAACATGGTTATGGTTTTCCAAGCTTCCTTTCCAATAGCTCAAGTGATGTTCCCAAAAAGGTCCATAATAGACAGTTCCGCTGCAAAACGATTTAAACATAGACTCGAGCAGATTTTTATCGAGTTCTATCTTATGAATAGCGCACCCGAAAAACCACAACGAGATCAACGTGTCCTTCACGTCCCTACAAACGTACACAATCTTGCAAGGAGATTCCTTGAGGATTTCGTGCATAGCGGTTAGTGGCATATGAGTGGAGAACAACCTCGGAAATGATGAGAACTTGGCCAAGTCAGGACTTGAGCTTTCGTTATACATATCGATCTCAAAGAATGGAACAATTCCATGAGGATTATCAGATAGCAGAAGATGATGGTCATCAGAAGAACGGTTCTTCAATCTTTCGAGGAGGGCAACAGTGAGGGCTTTGAGCCAAGTAGTGCCTGATTTGGGGAAAGAAGCGAGGATTATATCCGTGTCTTGCGGTTGAAAACCTCTCTGGAAATTAAGAACGCCTTGGAGAGTGTTGTAGTAATACTAACATCCTTGATACTTGCAAAGCTTCTTCCCACAAATTTATTATGATATGAATATAAAGATCTAAAATACCCCAAAATACGATGTAAGTCATGTAACTGAGTTCGGATTGGTTCGAAATGTTTCATGTAGCTTGCAACATGTATATTTTTTGTTCATACATGTTACTATTATACATTTGTGACATACTTTGACAAACTCTAATTCTTGATAGATAATTGAGAATTCTTCTGATCCTAATAGTTCTCAAAAACAGAAGAAAACAAGATTAAGCAAATGGAGAAATGTTGTCTTTAACATTACAAACAAGAAATGATGAAAGAATGCTACTATTTGCATTATTTGCATTCGAAATAACTAACAAGTTAAACAAGTAACAACAATGAAACCTTCAAAAAAAGAGAGACCGAATTCAGACAAAATGCGCTTTACCTCTAGTTTAACCGGGCTTAACAAGACCGTTTAAACCAATTTCCAGTGTTCTTCGGGGGAGAAGAAAGCTTTGGCTCTGAAGTTAACTTACATGTCGGACTTAGCCATTCATCTCCATCGGACAATTGCTGATCCCCACGTTAAACCGGCTCCAAAACCGGATGTTGCTATGGTATGTCCTGGTTTAACTTTTCCGCTTCTCACCGCCTCATCAAGAGCTAGAGGAATCGAAGCAGCACTCGTGTTACCGTAATTAGCCAAATTCGATATGACTCGCTCTGGTGGGAAATGCAGCCTTGTAGCCACAGAGTCTATTATTCTCTGGTTCGCCTGCAAATATATTTCAAAGACCACTTAACCATTTTCCAATACAAAAGTAAGAAACTTTTCAACTCGAATTTCAGGTCCATTATCAACGGGAACTGAATAAATGATAAGTATACTTATCGACATCTGTTTTTTTTACCATTTTTTACCAGGTTTTTGGTATGAAAACTCTAAAACTTCGCCATTTGCTCATATCCAATTCGATGGAAACTGAATACATGATAAGTACATACTAATCGACATTTATTTATGATACCATCTTTAACAAGGTTTCTGATACAAAAGCTCTAAACTTACCCCCATTTAAGCTTGAATTCATATCTACTATGGATGAAACTTGGATTAATGATAAGATTCTGATAAGAAGATTACCTGATGGAGGAGGAGCCAGTCGATGGCAGAAGCAGGAAGACCGGCTTTTTGCAAAGCAGACTCAATAGATTGAGGAACACATTTGACAGCAAAGCGAAATACCTCTTTTCCATTCATCTGAATACAAGAATATGAAGATTGTTTTGGTGGAAAGTCTCCAAACACCGAGCCATTGGAGCTCGATTCACCATCGTTTTGGGATTCTTTAACAGAAGCATTCAAATGTCTGCAAAAACAGAGAGTCTTACTGTGGGTTCTTGAGGGAAAAGAATGAGAAGAGGCCAGAAAAATGGAATGTGAATATAAATACCTTCGACCGTCCCCATCGCTATGCACATCAAAACTGAACAAACCATCATCTTCAATATCACAAGCCTGCACGAAATGAAAGGACATATCTTTAAAGAACAAAGCTTGATCTTTTAAGCAAAGGTTTGATATGCACTGAGGCAAGAACTCGTCTTATGAATGTGTTACTTGTGATAAATTACTAAAGGTTATACTCTGTATCAGTAATTCAATGAACATTTTATAAGAACGTTGGATATAATGACCGCTCCAGATTGTTCAAAGCTTTATAAAGCACGGTACCTGAACAACCACAGCACCAGCAGCGTCCCCAAATAAAATGCAAGTCCCTCTATCCGTCCAATCAACAAACCGAGACAACGAATCAGCTCCGATCACTAAAACATTCTTAAAACCGCCTCCTGAAAAAAACAGAAAGGGACAAGAATTATACACTTATCTTATTCATTAGTCATCGATTTTGCATCTTATTTGTTGACTTTTACCCCTTATATGACAAGCAGCTGAAACTAGACCCAAAACAAATCCACTACAAGCAGCTGTGATATCGTAAGCCAATGGGTTCTTCGTGCAACCAAGTGCCTTTTGAATCTGCCATCAATAGAGAAATATCGCGAATCAAACAACGGGAACTCTTACTCCATCAAAGAGAAATTTTAGAATAAATGGTCAATAAAAATACCTGTGGAGCAGCACCGAATAGATCATCAGGAGTGGAAGTACACATCAAGACTAAGTCAATATCTTCAGGAACAACCTCAGCCATTTCAAGGGCTTTGGTTGCTGCTTCTACTGCTAAGCCAACCAAGCTATCTTTGCCTTCAATTGTAGTTTTACAAATTAATCTCTCTACATGATACTCTTAACTTATCATAGAGGAAGGGATCAAATGTTATATGTTACCTGAGACAACTCGACGGTTGCGAATACCAGTACGAGTAGCTATCCATTCATCATTAGTATCGACTATTTTTGCAAGATCATCATTAGAAATCAGAAGACTTGGAACTGCTGAACCACATCCAATCAATTTGCAGCCACTCGGCACTAGCCTTTAAGTAGATAGAACCAAAAAGAATCATGAATCAGAGACCGTCTTCAAAAGCAAACTTGTGATCTTCTTAAAGCTAAGCAATTTAAGATCTTAAGCTAAGAGTTTTAGCCTAAGACTTAACAATAATCAATCTTCCTAATCTCAGAATCTCAAATCAATGGATTATTAAAGAGAACATAAAAATGTGATCTTTTTAATTCACCTGGGTCGTTGATATTCAGAAGGAGACGACGAAGCATGTTTATCGATAGAGCTGACGCTAGAGCACAAAACCCTTTTGGAGAATCGACTCGAAACGCAAAACCCAGATCCAGAAACTCTAATCGGAACATGGATTCTGCTTCGTAAGTTAGGAATTGAAGGATGAGTGAAGAACCCAGATGCATTCGCCATTGATTTGATAGAGGAACAGAAGAAAAATGTTTTGGATACAACGAATCGAAGGATCTCTATGTCTCTCTCTAAGCTCGAAATTAGAGTAATTGAATCACCAAATGAATGAAAACTCGGTAGACAAAAATTCGAAATTTAGCTTTTTTTTTATTGCGTTGTTGTGTGTGTGAGAGAGAAGAAGAGTGACTAAAAAAAAATCAAATCTTCGGAAGTACCGAAGCGAAGAGGAGACAGGGGAGGTGAGTGTGACAGCTCAATTTTGAGGAGATTCCAATGCTACCGTTTGTTCACTGATTCCTGATTAGTGTTTTTTTTTTTTAACCAAAATATTCACAAAATTAATTAATTTAGATAAATTTACTTGCATCCAATTTCATGTGGTAACTAAATGGAAACATCAAAACCATATAATTTAGGATAGTTGGAATTTGATCTCTTGTTAATTAAATTTATAGAGTTTTTTCTAGGGTTAATACCGGATTATCGGACTTTTAAGCGATACAACCGTTTTTCGACCATTCGCAAGAGCTATGTAGCTTGTAAACTTAGTATGGTTAATTCCTTATGGCGGTTTGTTAGAGCAAATATATGCATGATGAGTCAAGATCACAATGACATTCATCATGCATATTTGTTGTAATAATAATCTCCCATTGACTTTCTAATTGTGGGTAGGAAACGTTTTTGTGTTTTTTGGGTTAGAACGTCTTCCGGGAGAAATAGAACGTGAAACTAGGGGATCATGTAGGAATGATCCCTTAGTAAACACAATTTATCTTGTTTTACTATAGTTTTAAATATAAAATCTTGTTTCAAAGGGGAGAATTCTCATCCGAATTACCATTTACCCATCCTTAGCACCAACTAATCATTTTAATAGATTAAATTTTTAAAATTTTATGGGCTTTGATTTGTTTTTTTTTTAACAGGGGTTAGTAACTTAATATAAATAATTGGGACAAAAAACAACAGGTGGTTGAGTGCACCGGTCATATATTAGTAGAGGTTTGGTGAACAACTTGAAGAAAAATAAGAGATTAACCAAATCCACTTTCAAAATTTTATTGAAGTGACTAAATTCAAAAGAACAAAATTTATTGCCTTAAAAAAGCAAACGTGAAGGAAGATGCAAATGTTACATATGTAGTTGGTTGTGCACCGTTTTCTTAATAAACAGAACCTTCATAGTTTGGTGGACGCAAAGAGGCTTTTGATGTTAGATTAGTAGTCAACACGTATGGATAGGAACAGAGTAGCCACAAAACCACAAATCTGTCTTAATTGCAATTATAATGTACACAACAAAGTAAGAACTGCAAATTTGCAACCTTGTGCGCCAATGAACTCAAGCCGACTAGAATCAAACCTATTAAAGAAACTAAAAACACTAAAACTTCTATTAAAAACACATTAGAGCATATGCTAAATTAAACCTTCACACATGAACGTAAGAAGCGGGATTTGGTAGCTTCGTCCTCCCATTCCACACCTTCAATCCATTCTTTCTCGCGGTATCTTATGACAAGTCCTTTTTCACCTTCCCAGCCACTTGTAGAATCTAGCGGAAGTCTTTTCAGCTTTGGACATCCGATTGCAACGATTGTCTTCAGGCAGGGAAAAGGTAGAGGAGTCCAATATATGTTCATCAACTCCGGTACACTAGACAAGCGTAAGAATTTCAGCTTTCGAAAAGGAACAATCCCGGGTTCTTCACTTACACTAGCCTTGTCTTTGCTTCTTATATCTTCTGGTTGGTCGGAACATTGGATATCAATAGATGTAAGATTTGGAGCAAATATCAGCCATGTCAACTCCCGAAGGCATTTAGAACCTTGTACCACATACACATCATAAAGACTCAAGAAGCATGGATTTATCGGATTGCGCAACAGATAGCTTGTGTTGCTTTGAATGCACGTCATATAGATCTTAATCTCAGAGATAGTGCAGCCAAGGAAGACTAGAAACTGGAGGTTGTTCATAGTTGTGAAAAATGATATTCCAGATTATTGTAGTTGAAGACCGCTGAACTCTAAATCTCGTGTACAGCTCATATATAAGCTTGTGAGAACTTAAAAACTGAACCAAACCTGTAATATCTTTCCAATACAAATAATTTCTAATTTTTCAAGACTTGCAAGATCACCATTAGAAATCACAAGACTCCGAATTGCTGATCCACATCCCAAGAAAGTTGCAGCCATTTATTAATAGCAAGTATGTTTCATGTGAAAGGCATAAAAAAAGAAAAAAAACACACAGAAAGCAATACAGAGTTTGAAATATGAGGGAGATAAAGAGAGAGAGAGAGAGAGAGAGAGAGAGAGAATTCAGCGGAAAGCAGCAGGGGATAGAAAGCTTCCCTTTGGACCAAAATGACAACACTATCAACTTTGAACTTGCTCCCTTAGTATATAACCTTGGGAACTTGGTCTGGGTGGTTAATACTCCTATAAGAAAAATTAACACACACAAAAAGAGACAAGAGGCATTAGAGATGGAAGCATCCTAGAAAATCAAATAAGAGAAGAGGAAAAATGTTAGACCTTTTCTATGCATGAAAATAAGAAGTGGATTTTCGTAGCTTCGTCCTCCCATTCCACACCTTCAATCCAGCTCGTCTCACTGTATGTTATGACGAGTCCATTATCACCCTGCTTGCCACTTTCGGAATTGAGTGGAAGCTTTCTCAGATTTCGACATCTTTTTACTTCGACTGTCTGTAGACATGGAAAGGGTAGAGGACTCCAATAGATATTCTTCAGCTTCGGTAGATTATATAAATAAAGTTTCTTCAGCTTGTGGAAAGGAACAATCCCTGAAATTTGTACTTCGCAAGCTTTCTCTTTGTTTATTATATCTTCTAGGTCTTCTCCATCCTCAACATAAAGTTTTCTAAGGTTTGGAGCAAACATCAAAAACGTTAATTCCCTCAGGCTTTCACAATTTATTATATACACTTCGACGAGGCTCAAGAAACTGCAGATCCTTCCCATCTTTATCTCAGAGATTCTGCAGCTTTCAATTCTGAATTCGCTAAGCTTGTCCATAGTTCCTGAAAGTGATATTCGAAATGATTCCAGATGTCGTCTGTTCTGTGATGATACATATACTCCAGAGATCTCTAGAAATCGTGAACGACTCATCAACCTATGAGAGCTCAAAAATGGCTCCAGACCTGGATTGATCGTTGCGGTCGTTGCGGTTAAAATTTCTAACTGTTCCAAACTTTCCAACTCCTTCACTGTATCGAGATCCCATGAAAACCTAGAATCACGTAATTTCAAAACTTTCAAATTATACAGACTTGATATCCCAGCAATACTCTCAAGATTTGGTGTATACTCCAAATCCAAGTGAATTAGTTTTTTCAACCCTCGAAGACCCTTCTTTGGCAAACGCCGTGTACCTGTTGCTTTCAAGTTGAGATATTGCAAGGAAACTAGATTTGATATTCCTTCTGGCAATTTAAAGAGCCTTAGATTATTTGATAGATCCAGGACAACTAGCTTTGGCATGTAATTGAAGAATTCACTCGAGATCATTTCTAATCCACTCGAGCTAGTTCCATATTCTCCCCATTGCAGGAGCAAAGTTGTGAGTTCCATACATTCAAAACTGCCAATGAGATGATGAATCTTGTTGTCCATCAACGACATCTTTCTCACAGCATTCCAATTCTTAACCTTTGGAATTTTACGTAAGCCACCTGCACGCACAATGAAGGCCTCTTTTTGTTTTCCCAGTTCAGAAGCAATCCATAAGGCCATTTCACGAACAACGTCATGCATATGCACAACACCTCGTCCAAGCCTATCATCCCACTCCATCAACAATGATGCGCGGACAAGACTACCAATAATCTCATAACCCTTGTCCTCTGCCTTTTCTATACCTTCACTTCCATCTATAATATCCTCACATATCCAGTACTCTATCAATTCTTCTTTCAGAATTACAGCATCTTCTGGATATAAAGCGCAATATAGCAAACACGATTTGACATGCTCCCCTTTAAGGCTATCGTAGCTATATTTCAAAAGCGGAAGGATCTTATCTTCCATGCCAGAAAACTCTGCAGCGTATGAATTCAAAACATCTCTAGCGTTACGCCATTCTTGTATTGTCTTCTTGCATGACATGGTCTCGCCTATGATGTTGAGCGCCAATGGTAGGCCACAACATTTTCTTGCAATTGTTCTTGACTTCCATTGAGCCATCAACCAAGTGTTTTCTGTCCAACCTTTTTTTGGAACAAATCAAATGCAACGTTTTCCACCAAGCATTTGACTTCCATTGAGCCATCAACCCCCATCCACGCACATACATCCTGAGAACGAGTCGTAAATGCCACTTTACATCCATTTTGTCTTGTTGGAAACGGCACTCCAATCTGAGCTAAATCCACCTTCTCCCAGATGTCATCTAGAAACAACACAAACTTCTTTTTCCTTAAGAAATTGTATATAACATCGACCTTTTGGCGTTTCTCTTTTTCTTTCCACTCCCCTTCATCGAGACCAACTTTCTCAGCGATTTCATCTAGAATCTTCTCTATTTGAAACTCTTTAGACACCACAACCCAAATCACGTAGTCAAATCCACACCTATCATTACTGAACTTATTGTTAATTTGGGTGAGAAGAGTCGTCTTCCCTACACCGCCCATACCGTACATACCCATAATGCCAACTCCATCTTCCATCAAGTGTTTCCAAGCCTTATCAAGCATTGTTTCTTGACCAATAATTGTCGGTTGAAGCTGTTGTTCCACCACCTCAGGAATTAAAGCTTGACCAGAAATCTCTTCGAAAACTGTCATTTTGAGTTTCTCAACCTCCCCCAATGTCAAGAAAACATTTTTCCCATAACGATAGCTCGTCATTAAATTCTTAGAGCAAAACCGACAAAAGCACAGCCTTTGAAGTTCAGTATTTCTAGCATTAAGAAGATCATTGACTTCGCTTTCGATAGTCGCAACTCTATTAAGCCATACCTGGATTTCGTCAAGCCTTTGTAGACCTCTATCCTCCTCTCTTGTGACCCTTCTTAATAAATCATCTCGCTTGGCCTTGAGCTCTTCCATGGTTGTCTCCAGGTCCACAAGATTCTTCTCGAGATTTTGAGTATAACTTCCTTTCTTGTCTATGCATTGAAAGACTTTATTCACACACGGATCAAAGGGTATGGAGAAAGACGGACCCATTTTACAGAAATTGAGAGATCTGAAATTTACGAATTTGAGCAAACGTACCAGAGACGATGCAAATAATAATTGAAGCTAAGACTTACTTACGTTTTGGTCCACTCGAAATAATAAAATTCTTCTTTTATGATTCTCACATTCACACCCGATTTGGTAAAGCGTAGTGACTGTTGACCTTTGCTGAGCCAGACTAATTACAAAGTCTCCATTGGCTAGTGGCCGAATGACCTGACCTTAAATTAAGTCTCCATTAGTTTTGTTTTCAATTGTTTCCAAAGAAAAAAGAGAAAACTCTTTTAGCTTCGAAAACATGGGATACTAAAATTGTTAAATCATCAAAACTTTTAATTAAAGACTTTTAATCATCAAAGCTTGAATTATCGTTTTGTTTTTTTTAATCAAAACTGTGTTGACGTTCCGACCTCTTCCAACATTCTTTGAGGTCACCACCTTATTCTTTCTTTACTCTCTTGTTCTTGTTCTTGTTTTGTTTCTTTTCATAAACCACAAACGTTTAGTAACTAAGAGAGAAGAGAGAAGTCCTTTAATTGTCTACATCTTTATTATTGGATCAAAAGATGGTTTTCTTACATGACACACACACACATAAAGTGGTTTTCTCCACTTGCTACACTACACACACTTGCACTTAGACCTTACTCCTAGTTCTAGACTCTCTTACACAAGCAATGTTAAACAACTAAACCTTACACAACAACAACTATAACCACCCTAGTTTAGTCAAGGACACAAACACAACTACAACTATAACAACTTCACTTGGTCCTTTCCCAAGCTTTATACAACAAAACACACTTTCTCTTGGGCCTAACAAATCAGTAGCCCATTAGTCTTCTTGAGACAAAACCAAAACACTTCAAGCCGAAACCTTCTTTTGTTGACTTGTGTCTTCTTCCTTTGTCGTTGACTTTGCTCCTTCTCCTTACGACACAATTCTTTTTTTGTTAATTTGTTGCATAAAATTAAATGGCCGAAGCTTGAAGTGTTTTATAAATTACAACCCATACTAGTTAGTACCCTTATAAAAGAAAATAAAAGAACCCATAATTTAAAAGTCCTTTAAGGTAGTAAACCCATTAAGAGAAAAAAGCCCATTCGGAGTAGTAGAGCCCATATGAAGAAGTAGATGAAACGATGGTTTGCTGTTGTCGTTCATTGCCGAGACATCCATAGTTGCATAAGCTTGTTCTTCTTTAGACATCAGAATCCGACTTTATGACACAATTCTTCTTCTTCTTCGTTGTGCTTCTTCTCTTTTATTCATCTTCTTCTCACTAATTCCTTTTTCTTTGTTGCAGGATTTAATCAAGGGAAGAAAGTGAATGGCATAATGGGAAATGACAGAAGATTGGTACCTCACAGTGATGAGTTACCAATATTTCTAATCCAAGCCCTAATAACAAAAAGAACTATCTCAAATCAATGGATTATTATTAGTGGGCTGTATTGGGCTTAGCCTTGTGTTATACGTTATACTTGCTCGGCAAGTCTTGTCTAAGGCTTTCAGCAGTTTACCTTTGTGTACGTTGTAAAGCCGTCTATCATTTACACAGAACATACATTCTTTGTATCGAGTCAAGTTTCACATGGTACTTCTGTGCATGACCTAAAATACGAGTCTATTGTTTTCTTGATTTTGAACTTCGAAATCCTTTCTTAAGTTTTGTTTTGTGATCTTCGCTGTGAGAGTCATAGTATGGCTGGCGACTATGATAACAGCACCGCGAGAAGCGGACCAATATTGTAGATTCTGGAGATGTAATAGACCGTGGATCCCGGGCTTACATCTCTCGTTCATTTTCTCATTCATGACTCTTCACAATATGTCACCGGGGATACATACATTGTAGATTCCAGAGCTACATTATTGCCTGGTGTGCCCATTTATATCTTCTCTCTAATAAGAATGAAGTCTTTTTACATTGAATGGCAGAATATATTGGCATTAACATATTCGGTAAATTTACATTCATAAAATGTTTTGTTTATGAGTACAAAGAGAAATCTTGATAAGCTTGAGAAATTAAGTGATGATCTTCCCATTCGTCTCTGTACATCTCTGGATGGGCTTCCTTCCTCACAACATTCGCCAAACACATCTCTTTCCTCCATTCCTCTGTTTCTGAGCACCCGCATTGGGAAGCCAACCACTTATCATAGTCAAACTGCGGACCACAAAAATGTCATTGATGTGTTTCTGTTCAAGCACAATCTGGTTTTCAAAATATGATATTTTTGGTTCGGCTTAATTACCAGATTGAACTATAGGAAAATATAAGTTAAAACAGATTCTAACATGAGTATTGCCCATACGATGAGTATATCGCTTTGGAATCCCTTGGACTTCAAGTGTGGAGTAAAAGGTTTTGATTTCCGTTATCATATATCTTCCTTGGAAGGAAGCGGGATCCGAACGGACAAAACATCCGCGATCCACTTGTTTTGCAGCTCAAACATAGGGAACGATAACACCTGAAATCCAGTTTGTTATGGATTAAAACGTTGAGGGAAATGTGAAAAAAATTTAAGAGCAATTTAAAGGTATGTACCTGCCATGGTGTCCCGACGAAAGAAAGCCAAGGTGAAAATGCTGGAGGGAAGACGTCTAGCCATTGAGAGACTTTATTTACCGATTGATCCAAAGGTATTGAGAAGTTGAGTAAACACCACATGGCACCACGTGGCAGTTATTCAATTCACTGTTCCTATAAAATTGTAATACTTTTTAACACGCCAAGCAAAGCTATCGAAGATCAAGGGATTATCAAAGAATCCAAAAATGTTTTTTTTTTTTTCATCTGAAGAAGGAGACGGCGATGGAGCTGACAAACGAGATTGTTAAATGTTTCGGAAACAGCGAATCTCAGCCCGAATGTAGAGTAATGATGGCAAGTACCAGAGATTGCATCACCGAATGAATGGAAAACTGGAGGTTGTTCATAGTTGTGAAAAATGATATTCCAGATTATTGTAGTTAAAGACCGCTGATCTCTAAAACTCGTGTACAGCTCATAAGCCTGTGAGAACTTAAAAACTGAACCAAACCTGAAATATTTTTCCAATACAAATAATTTATAACTGTTTCAAGACTTGCAAGATCACCATTAGATATCACAAGACTCGGAATTGCTGATCCACATCCCAAATTCCTAATAAAGTTGCAGCCATTTATTAATAGCAAGTATGTTTCATGTGAAAGGCATTAAAAAAAAACCAACAGAAAGCAATACAGAGTTTGAAAGATAAAGAGAGAGAGAGAGAGAATCCAGCGGAAAGCAGCAGAGGGATAGAAAGTTTCCCTTTGGAACAAATTAAACCAAAATGACAATATTATCAACTTTGAACTTGCTCCCTTAGTATATAACCTTGGGTACAACATACTTTTTGTTGTTGTTCAACTTGGTCTGGGTGGTTACTCCTATAATAAAAATTAACACACACAAAAAGAGACAAGAGGCATTAGAGATGGAAGCAGTTAGAATTCTTGAAAATGAAATAAGTGAAGAGGAGAAATGTTAGACCTGTTGGCATGAAGATAAGAATCAGATTTTTGTAGCTTCGTCCTCCCATTCCACACCTTCAATCCATCTTTTCGCAGTGTTTGTTATGACGAGTCCATTATCACCCTGCTTGCCACTTTTGGAATTAGTGGAAGCTTTCTCAGATTTTGACATCCTTTTACTTCGACAGTCTGTAGACATGGAAAGGGTAGAGGACTCCAATAGATATTCTTCAGCTTCGGTAGATTCGATAAATAAAGTTCCTTCAGCTTTTGGAAAGGAACAATCCCTGAAATTTGTACTTCGCAAGCTTTCTCTTTGTTTATTATATCTTCTAGGTCTTCTCCATCCTTAACATTAAGTTTTCTTAAATTTGGAGCGAACATCAGAAACGTTAATTCCCTCAGGCCTTCACAATCTATTATAAACACTTCGACGAGGCTCAAGAAACTGCATATCCTTCCCATCTTTACCTCAGAGATTCTGCAGCGCTCAATTCTGAATTCTCTAAGCTTGTCCATAGTTCCTGAAAGTGATATTCGAAATGATTCCAGATGTCTATTCCGTGATGATACATATTCTTCACAGATCTTTAGAAATCGTGAACGACTCATCAACCTATGAGAGCTCAAAAATGGCTCCAGACCTGGATTGATAGTTGCGGTTAAAATTTCTAAATGTTCCAAACTTTCCAACTCCTTCACTGTATCGAGATCCCATGGAAATTCAGATTCATATAATTTCAGAACTTTTAAATTATACAGACTTGATATCCCAGCAATACTCTCAAGCTTCCTTGTAAACTCCAAATCCAAGTGAATTAGTTTTTTCAACTCTTGCAGACCCTTCATTGGCAAACGGCGTGTACCGGTTGATGACAAGTTGAGATATTGCAAAGAAACTAGATTTGATATTCCATCCGGCAATTCAGAGAGATTGGCATTACGGGATAGATCCAAAACAGCTAGCTTTGGCATGTACTTGAAGAATTCACTCGAGATCATTTCTATTTCACTCGACAATTTTCCATATCCTCCGCTTCCCATGAGCAAAGTTGTGAGTTCCATACATTCAAAACTGCCCATGAGATTATGAATCTTGTTCTCCATCAACGACATCCTTCTCACAGCATTCCAATTCTTAACCTTTGGAATTTCACGTAAGCCAACACCTGCACGCACAATGAAGGCCTCTTTTTGTTTTCCCAGTTCAGAAGCAATCCACAAGGCCATTTCACGAACAACGTCATGCATACGCACAAGACCTCGTCCAAGCCTATCATCCCACTCCATCAACAATGATGCGCGGACAAGACTACCAATAATCTCATAACCCTTGTCCTCTGCCCTTTCTATACCTTCACTTCCATCTATAATATCCTCACATATCAAGTACTCTATCAATTCTTCTTTCAGAATTGAAGCATCTTCTGGATATAAAGCGCAATATAGCAAACACGATTTGACATGCTCCCCTTTAAGGCTGTCGTAGCTATATTTCAAAAGTGGAAGGATCTTATCTTCCATGCCAGAAAACTCTGCAGCGTATGAATTCAAAACATCTATAGCGTTACGCCATTCTTGTATCGTCTTCTTGCATGACATGGTCTCGCCTATGATGTTGAGCGCCAATGGTAGGCCACAACATTTTCTTGCAATATTTCTTGCAAGGTCGGGGATTCCCGGATCACAATCAAGTGTTTTTTGTCCAACCTTTTTTTGGAACAAATCAAATGCAACGTTGTCCACCAAGCATTTGACTTCCATTGAGCCATCAACCCCCATCCACGCACATACATCCTGAGAACGAGTCGTAAATGCCACTTTACATCCATTTTGTCTTGTTGGAAACGGCACTCCAATCTGAGCTAAATCCACCTTCTCCCAGATGTCATCTAGAAACAACACAAATTTCTTTTTCCTTAAGAAATTGTATATAACATCGACCTTTTGGCGTTTCTCTTTTTCTTTCCACTCCCCTTTATCGAGACCAACTTTCTCAGCGATTTCATCTAGAATCTTCTCTATTTGAAACTCTTTAGACACCACAACCCAAATCACGTAGTCAAATCCACACCTATCATTACTGAACTTATTGTTAATTTGGGTGAGAAGAGTCGTCTTCCCTACACCGCCCATACCGTACATACCCATAATGCCAACTCCATCTTCCATCAAGTGTTTCCAAGCCTTATCAAGCATTGTTTCTTGACCAATAATTGTCGGTTGAAGCTGTTGTTCCACCACCTCAGGAATTAAAGCTTGACCAGAAATCTCTTCGAAAACTGTCATTTTGAGTTTCTCAACCTCCCCCAATGTCAAGAAAACATTTTTCCCATAACGATAGCTCGTCATTAAACTCTTAGAGCAAAACCGACAAAGGCACAGCCTTTGAAGTTCAGTATTTCTAGCATTAAGAAGATCATTGACTCTGCTTTCGATAGTCTCAACTTTATTAAGCCATACCTGGATTTCGGCAAGCCTTTGTAGACCTCTATCCTCCTCTCTTGTGACCCTTCTTAATAAATCATCCCGCTTGGCCTTGAGCTCTCCCATGGTTGT
The DNA here is from genome assembly GCA_019202805.1 of Arabidopsis suecica. Classification (NCBI taxonomy): domain Eukaryota; kingdom Viridiplantae; phylum Streptophyta; class Magnoliopsida; order Brassicales; family Brassicaceae; genus Arabidopsis; species Arabidopsis suecica. The sequence continues at coordinate 1,227,278 of CM032906.1, forward strand.
CTCCAGGTTCACAAGATTCTTCTTGAGATTGTGAGTATAACTTACTCTCTTGTCTAGGCATTGAAAGACTTTATTCACACACGGATCAAAGGGTATCGAGAAAGACGGACCCATTTTACAGAAATTGAGAGATCTGAAATTTACGAATTTGAGCAAACGTACCAGAGACGATGCAAAGAATAATTGAAGCTAAGACTTACGTTTTGGTCCACTCGAAATAAGATCAAATTCGTCCAAAATATGATATACTTTGCATGGTTGAAAAGCCCTGACGTCCTTCTCGGAAATTTTGATCGTTCCATATTATCAATAATAATAAATTCTTCTTTTATAAATTTCACATTCACACACGATTTGGTAAAGCGTGGCGGCTGTTGACCTTTGCTGACCGAAGAAGACTTGAGAATAAAATTAACTGTTTCTATGAAATTCTAATAAAATTTCGAGATTAAACACTTAACAAAATGAGTACTACAATCACACTTATCACTAACGCCTTTCTTCTCTTCTTCTTTTTTGTGCAAAATCACTAATTAAAGCTTATGTTTCACTGTTCCTATATATAAAGATTAGCTAAGACTTAACGATAATCAATTTTTCTAATCCAAGCCCTAATAACAAAAGAACTATCTCAAATCAATGGATTATTACTAGTGGCCTGTATTGGGCTTAGCCTTGTGTTATACGTTATACTTGCTCGGCAAGTCTTGTCTAGGGCTTTCAGCAGTTTACCTTTGTGTACGTTGTAAAGCCTGTCTATCAATAACACACAGAGAACATACATTCTTTATAGGGTTGGCTGATTTTATAGCCATAAACTAGTTGCATTCTCAACTTTTTCCCCCAACCTTTTTGCCTCTGAAAATTCCACCATAAACTTAGATAATTCTCACAATTTCAACATGTACTTTCGGATTCATCCTTAAAACTACGCCTCCAATTGAACCGGCCAATAAACCGGTACCACATAACCCGGTTTGATTTAATTCAAATTTAACCAAATTTTAACCCGATTTTGACCAAAATTTTGACCAAAATTTTCTTCTTCCTCTTCACCAAAATTTTCTTCACCAAAATTTTCTCGATAAACCAAATCAAATTTTCGATTTGAAACTCGTAATTATGCGAAGAAATTAAGAAGTAGTAAACACTCAGGGAGAAAAAGAGTTATTACACAATCGGAACTTGGCGGTAGCTCTTGGAGGAGAGGAGAACAGTCAAGTAGCGATTTGTTCTTGTCCTTTGCAGGTTTTGCCATGTTTTCTGGTTGTTGCGATTTCCTGACCTAAATGAAAAAAGTAAGCTTCTATGGTTTAGGAAACATGAACAGAATCTTGCTATTGAAACAGTAAATCAAATCATGGTTGGAGAGAAAGAGTCTGTACCCAAATCATGCTTGGTATCTTCTTTTTCTGTGCCATGTTTTGCTGATTGCTGCAATTTCCTAAAATCTGTAAGAAAAAGCTTTTAGAGTTTAGCAAACTGTAAACAATTATCAGAAGAAAAAAAAACTAAAAACAAACATGAATGGAGAAAAGTAAGTATCAAGAACAAGATTTGCCAACAGATATTGGAATATGAGAATCGAATCCAATTCCAGAATTCAATAATCAAAATAGATTATTCAATTTCGTACAAGAAGAGGGAAGAAGAGTCTGTACCAAAACTTTGGATTACAAGTTTAGAAATTGAACCCTAAAAGAGAAGATTCATTGGCCAACAATTACTAAAAACAGAGAAGATTCATTGGCTAACAAATATTGAAAACAGAGAATCGAATCGAATATAGCAAAGGGGAAGAAGATTAAATCGTACCCAACAAAACCCACAGAAGTTTAAGAACACCAACCTCACAGAGAAGAAGAGTACACTAAAATTTTGGTGAAGAGGAAGAAGAAAATTATGGTGAAGAGGAAGAAGAAAATTTTGGTCAAAATTTTGGTCAAAATCGGGTTAAAATTTGGTTAAATTTGAATTAAATCAAACCGGGTTATGTGGTACCGGTTTATTGGCCGGTTCAATTGGAGGCGTAGTTTTAAGGATGAATCCGAAAGTACATGTTGAAATTCTGAGAATTATCTAAGTTTATGGTGGAATTTTCAGAAGCAAAAAGGTTGGGGGGAAAAGCTGAGAATGCAACTAGTTTATGGCTATAAAATCAGCCAACCCTTTCTTTATATCGAGTCAAGTTTCACGTGGTACTTCTGTGACCTAATATATATACGAGTCTATTGTTTTCTTGATTTCGAACTTCCAAAGCCTTTCTTAAGTTTTGTTTTGTGATCTTCGCTGTGAGAGTCATAGTATGGCTGGCGCCTGGCGACTATGATAACAGCACCGCGAGAAGCGGACCATTGTAGATTCTGAAGATCTAATAGACAGTGGATCCGGGCCTTACATCTCTCGTTCGTTATCTTTCTCATGACCCTTCACTAAATGTCACCAGGGATACATACATTGTAGATTCCAGAGCTACATTATTGCCTGGTGTGCCCATTTTTTTCTTCTCTCTAATAAGAATGGATTCTTTTTACATTGAATGGCATTAACATCTTCGGATTTGTCTATGAGTACGAAAAGAAATCTTGATAAGCTTGAAAAATTAAGTGATGATCTTCCCATTCGTCTCTGTACGTCTCTGGATGGGCTTCCTTCCTCACAACATTCGCCAAACACATCTCTTTCCTCCATTCCTCTGTTTCTGAGCACCCGCATTGCGAAGCCAACCAATTATCGTACTCAAACTGCGAAAAACAAAATTGTCATTGATGTGTTTCTCTTCAGCTTTGGTTTATTTTTTTATTTTTATGCGGAAACTTGGGATGTTTTAACCTGAGTATTGCCCATACGATGAGTATATCGCTTTGGAATCCCTTGGACTTCAAGTGTGGAGTAAAAGGTTTTGATTTCCATTATCATATCTTCCTTGGAAGGAAGCGGGATCCGACCCGACAAAACACCCGCGATCCACTTGCTTTGCAACTCAAACATAGGGAAAGGTAACACCTGAAATCCGATTTGTTATGGATTAAAACGTTGAGGGAAAATGTGAAAAAGTTATAATAGCAATTTAGAGGTATACACCTGCCACGGTATCCCGATGAAGGAAAGCCAAGGTGCAAATGCTGGAGGGAAGACGTCTTTGTATAATGGCCCGACACGGTTATCATCTACAGTGACTACTCCATTGGTATCAAGAAACGGAAAGTGATACTTATACCTACGAAAAATAAAGAGCTTTGTTAAATAACCACACAATGAGAAAGAAAACAGAAATTCAATTAAAGAAAGAATGCATACCCAGTGCAATGCATAATAATATCAACGGAAATCGTCTTCCCGTTCTGAAAAACCACTGAACCATCCTCATGGACACACTCAATCTGCATGAGATTCAAGAAACATAAAATTGTTTTTCCTCCTAATCATCAAATTATAAGTATTACTCTTAGGAGCTAACGTTAACCCACCGATGAATGCTTCCATAGATTATTGTAACCGGTCTGTTTAATAAACGTATCAGCTGGATTTGACCTACAAGCCACATGAACCTCTTTGGCAAATGTAGCAATGTCCCTACTTATATCCTCAGCGCTTGAAGAGTTTCCAATAAGCACAACAACCTAATCGATACCAGAACAATCTTCACATCAATTATGCATAACAATAACATTACCTCTTTACATGATCAATGAAAATAAGTACCTGATCTTTGAACGGTTCCGGAATACGGTAATTATGGCTATGCATCTCTTTCCCTGGCCAAGAACTTATACCTAAAAGTTTCAAAGAAAAATTCACAGTCACACTTCTCATTCAGTCTTAAGTTTCACGAAATTCCAATACTAAATTCCTCTTTTTTATTTCTTCAAAGATTTTTTTACTCAATCATTTTAACCAAAACATTAAATTTTATCATTTGAAATTATTAATCATCTAAAACGAAAATGTTGTTTTTTCATTGTTTAATATTAAACAACTTTTTTGTAAATAATATAATTTGACCATTCAAATTTAATTTAATGTATACGAATTTTCAATTTGAATTAAAAAATATCAACTAGAAAAACAAAAAAAATTCTCAATATCTAACAAAATTTCACAAAAATTTGAGGATTAATATAAAAAAAAAGAATATGTTTAACATAAAATCTAAATATTTTCCTTTATTTAATACTTCAAAATAATAATTGAAATCAAGTTTACTTATATATTACCAGGAATTTCAGCGAGACGAGGTTCAACATAATGTCCATTACAAACAACAACAGCATCATAAATCTCATCCCGACGAACTCTCTTCTCCTTCTCCGTTGATTCAACTCTCCATTTTCCGATTTCTCCTTCCGCCGCCGGAGAAACCTTCACAACCTCCGTCTCAAACCTAACCATCTCCTCAATCCCAAACTCTCTTGCGAAATCTTGCAAATACGCCAAAACTTCACCGTGACTCGGAAACCTCCTTCGATCTCTAGATTCCGATACACCGGAACGAACCACGAACGGGTAGTCTCTAAATCCGGTGCACTCTCGGGTACCGTTGATTCGGAGAGAACTATAGACGCTTGAATGGACAACGGATCGGGTCGGGTCAACACTTAACGGATCCGATTCGACTTCATCGGTGTAGATCCAGGTTCCTCCAACTTGTTTTTGCTTCTCGAAAACGACCACCGAGTGACCTTCCCGTCGAAGCTCTCGCGCCGCCACTAGACCGGCGGGTCCAGCACCGATAACTGCCACGTGGTGTGATCTGATTGGTGATAATGCAGTCTCCATTTAAAAAAAAAAATCTAGATCTGGTATAGTGTTCTGAAAATAATTAAGTTGGTGTGTTAGAAACTTACACGGATCTGTTTATACAGACGTTGATTGCCACGTTGAATGGTTGGTTTGGTTTAGAGAGAAGTGAAGGTTGTTATTATCAAACTTGTGTCATTGTATCTCTTCTTCTCCACCGACACCGACACAGACACAGTGAAACAGCAATCAATATGAGCAATCATCAAACTGTGAGAATCCTTTTGCCCTTTCACTTTCTTGATGATAGTGATCTTTATGTATATTATTTGATGTGTGTTATCTTGATCAAGCAGATGTTGAGGCAATTGGAGCCATGGTGTGAGCTTAAAGACAAAGTGGTTCTTGTGACAGGAGCTTCCTCTGGTATAGGGAGAGAGATCTGTATTGATCTTGGCAAAGCTGGTTGTAAGATTGTTGCAGCAGCTCGTCGTGTTGATCGTCTCGATTCTCTCTGTTTTGAAATCAACAGCATTGGTTTAACTGGAATTCAAGCCGCAGCTCTTGAGTTAGATGTTTCATCAGACGCAGACACTATTCGAAAAGTGGTTAAAGAAGCTTGGGAAATCTTTGGAAAGATAGATGTTTTGATTAACAATGCTGGAATCAGAGGCAATGTCAAGTCGAGTTTGGATTTGTCAGGAGAAGAATGGGATAAAGTCTTTAGAACCAACTTAACTGGATCTTGGTTAGTATCTAAATTCGTCGGTGTTTTGATGCGTGACGCTAAACGTGGTGGCTCGGTGATAAACATCTCGTCGATCTCTGGGCTTCACCGTGGTTTACGGCCAGGTTGTCTTGCGTATGCTTGTTCCAAAGGCGGTGTTGACACCATGACGAGGATGATGGCTATTGAGTTAGGTGTTTATAAGATCAGAGTGAACTCGATCGCACCGGGGCTTTTCAGGTCAGAGATCACACAAGGTCTTATGCAGAAAGAATGGCTCAAGAAAGTTACGGAACGAACTGTACCGTTAAAGATGCAACAGACTGTGGATCCAGGGCTTACATCTCTCGTGCGTTATCTCATTCATGATTCTTCTCAATATGTCACTGGGAATACTTACATTGTCGATTCTGGAGCTACATTGCCCGGTGTGCCCATCTTTTCTTCTCTCTGAAAATCATAATCAAAATCTTGTGTGTTTGTACACTGTGATAAGAATGAAGTCTTTTCCAACAAATGGTAGTATTGACATTAACATGAAATTTACTTTGTTTTGTTTATGCGTACAAAGAGAAATCTTGATTAGCTTGAGAAACTAAGTGATGATCGTCCCATTCGTCTCTATAAGTCTCTGGATGGGCTCTCTTCCTCACACCAGTCGTTAAATACATCTCTTTCCTCCATTCCTCTGTTTCTGAGCATCCGCATTGTGAAGCCAACCAATGATTGTACTCAAACTGCCAAAAAACAAAAACGTTGTTAAATGTGTTTCTGTTTGGTTTCCGTTTAGAATTGGTTTTCTGAGTGGAAACATAAGAGAATTCATACTTGAGTAATGCCCATTTGGTGAGTATATCGCTTTGCAATCCCTTGGGCTTCAAGTGTTGCGTATAAGGTTTTGATTTCCATTATCATATCTTCCTTTGAAGGCAGCGGTATCCGACCCGACAAAACACCCGCGATCCACTTGCTCTGCAGCTCAAACATAGGAAAAGGTACAACCTGAAAATTGAATTTGTTACAGATTATTTAACATATTAAAAAGTTCAGAAAAGATATAAAATTGCTTCAGAGCAATTTAGAGCTGTGTACCTTCCATGGTATCCCGATGAAGGAGAGCCATGGTGCAAAGGCTGGAGGGACGACGTCTTTGTACAATGGCCCGACACGGTTATCATCTACAGTAACATTTCCATTTGTTTCAAGAAACGGGAAGTGATACTTATACCTATAGAAAGTAAAGAGTTTCGTTAAACAAGCACACTTTTAAAAAACAAAACCGAAAACGAAAGAGAGAATGAATACCCAGTGCAATGCATAATAACATCAACCGAAATCGTTTTCCCGTTCTGAAAAACCACCGAACCATCCTCATGGACACTCTCAATCTGCGTGACACAAGAAAACATAAAATTGGTTCTCCTCCTGATCAACGCTAAGTACTAATGATGAGCTAGCTAACTCACCATTGAATGCATCCATAGATTAGTGTAACCGGGCCGCTTGATAAACGTATCAGCATCATTTGACCTACAAGCCACATGAACCTCTTTGGCAACTCTAGCAATATCCCTACTTATATCATCAGCACTTGCAGAGTTCCCTATAAGCACAACAACCTAATAACCAATGTAACACAAAACTTCACATCAATTATACAAAATAACATCACACCAAAGAATCGAACATTATCATCTTTAAGAATGAGTACCTGATCTCTAAATGGTTCCGGAATACGATAATTATGACTATGCATCTCCTTCCCTGGCCAAGAACTTATCCCTGAAAAGTTTCCAAGAACAAAATCACAATCACACTTCTCACTGTTCCTATGTAAACTTCGATGAATTTTTAGATGAATCAATGGAGATTACCAGGAATTTCAGCGAGACGAGGTTCAATATAATGTCCATTACAAACAACAACAGCATCATAAATCTCATCACGAAGAACTGTCTTCTCATTCTCCGTAGATTCAACTCTCCATTTCCCGATTTCTCCTTCCGCCGCCGGAGCAACCTTCAAAACCGCCGTCTCAAACCGAACCATCTCCTCAATAGCAAACTCCTTAGCGAAATCTTGCAAATACGCCAAAACTTCACTATGACTCGGAAACCTCCTCGGATCTCTAGATTCCGATACACCGGAACGAACCACGAACGGGTAGTCTCTGTATCCCATACACTCACGAGGGAGATTAGTTCGGAGAGAGCCATAGACACTCGAATGAACAACGGATCGGGTCGGATCAACGCTTAATGGATCGGGTTCGATATGATCGGTGTAAATCCACGTTCCTCCGACTTGCTTTTGTCTCTCGAAGACGACCACCGAATGACCTTCCCGTCGAAGCTCTCGCGCCGCGACCAATCCGGCGGCTCCGGCGCCGATAACTGCCACGTGGTGTGATCTGATTGGTGATAAGGAAGGTGCCATTGGGTTTTTTTTTACGAGATTCGTTAACGATGGTGAGAATATACTAACGGCCCTTTGAATAAATATCTGGCCCAAAAACTCATGAACCACACAATTTGAAAAGAAAAAAAAAAAAATTCTAGAGAAATTATTTAAACGCCGCGTTTTATGGATTTTATCAAATAAGTAACCACTTCAAAATTCAATCGTTAGTAAACCGGTTTGGTTATAAGTTCTAAACCAGAACCCCATTGATTTGCTTATCTCTCCGTGTAAGGGTTTTGCGATTTGCAGAGAGTGAGATTGAGAAATGGAGAAGATGAGGAGATCGATGTCGAGTGTATTTACATCGAAGACGATGAGATTTCTTCATCGTAATCTCCAGGGGAAAGGTAATCTTCGAATTGCTCCTTCTTTCATTAATCTTTGTTGGGGACGAGGTTTCGCTAGTGGCAGTGATGATTACAGAGAGATATTGAGAAATGGGCTACAGGATATAAAGTTAGATGATGCAGTTGGTTTGTTCAGTGTTATGGTACAGTCTCGTCCACGCCCTTCAATCATTGATTTCAGTAAATTGTTGAGTAGCATTGCTAAGATGAAGAAGTTTGATGTTGTCATCTCTCTCGGCGAGCAGATGCAGAAGTTGGGGATTTCACATAATCTCTATACTTACAATATTTTGATCAACTGTTTTTGCCGCCGCTCTCAAATCTCTCTTGCTTTAGCTCTTCTTGGCAAGATGATGAAACTCGGCTATGAGCCCAATATTGTCACGCTTTCTTCGCTGCTCAATGGCTACTGTCACTGTAAGAGGATATCCGAGGCTGTAGCTTTGGTTGATCAAATGGTTGAAATGGGATATCAACCTAATACCGTCACATTCAACACTCTAATCCATGGGCTTTTCCTCAACAACAAAGCTTCAGAAGCAGTAGCTTTAGTTGACCGAATGGTTGTGAAAGGGTGCCAACCAGATCTGGTTACTTATGGTAGCGTAGTAAATGGATTATGTAAGAGAGGTGATACTGATTTGGCTTTAAATCTGCTCAATAAGATGGAGAAAGGGAAAATAGAGCCAAATGTTGTAATCTACAGCACAGTCATCGATGCTCTTTGCAAATACAAACATGTGGATGATGCCCTTAACCTATTCAACGAAATGGAGATCAAAGGAATTAGACCTGATGTTTTTACCTACAGCTCCCTCATAAGTTGCCTTTGTAATTACGGAAGATGGAGTGATGCCTCTCGCTTACTTAGTGATATGATTGAGAAGAAAATCAACCCCGATGTAGTCACTTTCAACGCATTGATCGATGCGTTTGTGAAGGAGGGGAAACTTGTAGAGGCTGAGAAATTGTTCGATGAGATGATCAGAAGGTCTATAGATCCTGATACTTTCACTTTCAATTCATTGATCAACGGGTTTTGCATGCACAATCGCCTAGATGAGGCCAAGGATATGTTTGATTTGATGGTTAGCAAACGTTGTTTCCCGGATGTAGTGACATATAATACACTTATAAATGGATTTTGTAAGTCTAAGAGAGTAGAGGATGGAATAGAACTTTTCCGCGAGATGTCTCAAAGAGGATTGATTGGCGACACCGTCACTTACAACACACTAATCCAAGGGTTTTTTCAAGCTGGCGACTGTGAGAATGCCCAAGAAGTTCTTAAACGTATGGGTTCTAGTGGTGTGCCTCCAAGTATTATGACGTACAACATTTTGTTAGCTGGATTTTGTAGTAATAGTAAGCTAGAGAAAGCATTAGTCATATTCGAGGATCTGCAAAAGAGTGAAATGGAACTTGATATATTCACATATAATATTATGATTGAAGGGATGTGCAAGGCTGGGAAGGTGGAAGATGGGTGGGATCTATTTTGTAGCCTCAGCCTTAAAGGAGTGAAGCCTAATGTTGTGACCTACAATACCATGATCTCAGGCTTGTGTAGTAAACGCCTACTACAGGAAGCGGAAGCCTTGTATAGAGAAATGAAAGAAGACGGGCCTCTTCCAGTTAGCGGTATATATAATACGCTTATCAGGGCACATCTTAGAGATGGTAACAAAGCAGCATCAGCTGAACTCATCAGAGAAATGAGGAGTTGCGGGTTTGCTGGAGATGCTTCAACCATTGGCCTGGTCACTAATATGTTACATGATGGGAGATTGGATAAAAGCTTCCTCGATATGCTTTCTTAAAACACTTGCATCATCCTCGAGAGAAAAAGCTGTGAGGTGAATTAACGTTTTTGCTTTTATTCTAATGACACTTTGTTGTAATGTCTGGTCACTATAAATAAAATATGACTAAGTCTATTTGTCCTTTTCTTGCTAGGTTACGGAGTACAGTTGATGCAATCACTTGTTCTCTTGTTGAGACAAGAATAGTCTTCAAAGACAGAGAAGCTCGCTCTTATCATGAACATTTCAAACTTCAAATGATGTTTGTTATATGTAAGTCCCAATCTTTTTCGTTGTTATATATATCTTTATTTCTCCTTCATAATGCAAAAGTATTTTGTGATTGTGAATTGATATACTCTTATCTGGTTTTGGATTTGATAGTGTAGTGGAACAGAGTTAATAACTAATTTTGTTTAGCTAAACTTGTAAGGTAATAATTGAGTTAGCCATTTAGGTAACTAATATGTTGTTCTTTTAATTTTTTCTACTGCATATTAAGGAAGTTATATAATTTTATTGTGAAAACAAATTGGACAAAGCAAGATCTTTTGACTGCAGCAACAAGCTATGGCTCTTGTTTATTCTCTTTCTTTATTCAAGATTCGATTAAAGAACTTGGATAGTTAGAAGTGAATTTGGCGAAATCTTCATTTGCTTCTGCAATGAGGTGATCATCATCCCAATCGTCCTTATATGTACTGGATTGGGCTTGTATTCTCTTGAACACGTTGTAGAACATTTGCTCTCTCCATTTTTCGATCCGAGGATAGTCCAATTGATCAGCAAGCCAATTATCGTATACAAACTGTAACCAAAACAAAAATCATTCAAATTAATGTAAGTTTCTTTTAGATAACGTTTATCATACATTTTACGGAAAGAAATATGGTACGAACCTGAGAATCTAATTCTGCCATAAGATGTGTGTATCTTTTGGGAATAGATGAGGCTTCGAGCTTTGCATAAAACATCTCTGTATCTTCCATCATCTCTTCTTGTGACGGGAGTTTAACCCTACCCGCTAAAACCGCGGCTACCCACTTGCTTTGGAGTTCAAACATTGGAAAAGGAGTGACCTATAAACATCCAAAATATTAACCAATAAGTCTATTGACATAAAGAGTCTTCTACTTCATGTTCTAATCACACTTGTATAAATCATTAACCTGCCATGGTAATCCGATGAATGAAAGTCCCGGAGAAAGAGCTGGTGGGAAAACATGCTTATATAATGGTCCAACACGGTTATCTTCAACCGTCACTTCGCCTTTCGTGTCGAGAAATGGAAAGTAATATTTGTACCTAATCATATAAAAAGTCTCATTAAAATGTTTCAAATACACATTCATTATGTATTATGAGTTGAACTATCACCCGGTGCAATGCATAATGGTATCGGCGTAAACAGTCTTTCCATTCCGAAATACCACCGAACCATCTTCTCGGACAGTTTCAATCTGCAATGCATGTAGATAAGAAGTAATCTTCTAAATATGACTTGATCAAATAAAAATGGTTGATGATGAATTTGATTCTTACTGTAGAGTGAAACCATAAATTGTCGTAACCGGGAAGTTTTTCGTATGTTTCCGGTGTAGTTGATCTTGAAGATATATGGACTTCTTTTGTAACATTTGCTATGTCTCTGCTTATATCGACTCCGCTCACTGAGCTTCCGATCACCACCACCACCTAATAGATTCAAACTTCATTACAGAAACGCAATGAAGATCATAAAGATTCATATAATGATCATAAGATCTGATTTGTTTTTGTTTTTACCTGATCTCTAAATTGATCTGGAACTCGATAATTGTGGCTGTGAATTTGTTTTCCTGGCCATGAATCTATGCCTGGAAAAACATTATTACCAAAAAAAATTACATTATTTTTAGAGGATTTTTTAAATGACTCTTTTTTTTAGTGTTGCATTACAAGTTTACAACGAAACAGAGTATTTCATGCAGAGAAATATTCATAGGTGTTGTCTTGAACAGAGAAAACAGAAATATTTAAATTATAATTCATATTTATAAACCTTTCGATTTAGTTTAACGAGTAAGTTTGTCAATTAGGATAAAAATTCTCTGTTATATTACAGAACAATAAAATCACATACTCTGTTTTTCAAGAGACTTTTTTTAAAAAGAGAATTATTACACGGAAAAAAAAAAGTTTTATCAGCTGATTAATTAGGAGAAAAATACTCAGTTATTTATTTTTACATAGCAATAAAATTAATCTGGTTTACAATTTAATAATTTCTGGTTTATTAAGCAAAATTTAAAGGAAAAAAAATAAGTACAAAAAAAAAAAAAAAAAAAGACCGATGGAAAATGAGTGGTTAATTATTACCAGGGATTAGAGCATGACGAGGCTCCGTATAATGACCGTTACAAACGACGACGGCGTCATAAATCTCGTCAGAGACATCACCGGAGTTTCTAGACTCTACTCTCCACTTTTTGGGATTCTTCGCCGCCGGCTCAGCCCTCACAACCTCCGTGTCGAACCGAATCATCTCTTCGATCTTGAACTCTCTCGCAAAGTCTTTCAGGTAAGCAAGAACTTCACTATGACCCGGATGTCTTCTCGGATCTCTAGACCCGTTCTCGAGTCGGGTCGAAAACGGGAAATCGGTGAAACCCATGCATTCTCGTGGGATGATGGTCCGGAGAGAACTGTAGAGGCTCGAATGGATTACGGGTCGGGTCGGGTCGATGCTAAGCGGGTCGGGTTCCACGTTAGGCGTGTAAGCCCACACGCCTCCGATTTGGTTCCCACGTTCGAAGACAACCACAGAGTGGCCACTGCGGCGGAGCTCTCGAGCTGCCACGAGTCCCGCTGCTCCGGCACCGATTACTGCCACATGGCATGATGTGGTAGGAGGATTTACTGCTGGTACCATAATTAATTAGGATATGTAATGGGATTATATTTTGTGATTATAAAGTGTTTTCAAATCTTTTGGTCATATAGACTTTGTGCAGATGACGTTGATGTGTTAATTATATAAGGAGAAACACAATGTACTTGTCTCGTGTCATTTTCACCAAACTGTGTAAGTATTTTCCTACTTATTTTCAAGGACAATCTATCATACAATACAAATTAAGAAGATGAACGAACCTCCAAATTCTGCAGTGTTATAGAGTTTCAACTTTTATTGGATTAAAAAGTTCAATTCAAATCACTCTCGGTTTTGAAATAAAAGTAAAACAGAACAAGTTTGAGCTTCTATTTGAAGATTCTAATTTCGTTGGGATCAGTAGTCACCAAAACCTTGATCAAACTATATGGGTAATTTGATATATATATTGACAGTTTTTTGAAAAAAGTATTTTGCGAACTACACTTTACTATCTGGTAACTTTGAATATGAAAGGATTTCAAATTAACTTGTACCTTAATAATTAAAAGATTTATGACGCAGCAAAAGTGAAAAATGAGTGTGACAGTCTCACATGACAAGAGTGATAAATGATATGAGACGCAGTCGCCAATTATGAACAGAAAAAGAGAATCTTCATTGAAGTTAGCAACTTCACTTTGATCACTAAAACTCTGACGTCTCAATTTTATCATGGTTAAACTATTAAAATATACTTCCTATGTTTCACAAAGAGTGTCATTCTACCATTTTCACACAAATTAAGAAAAGTAAACAAATTTCTTTTCTATCTCTTATTAATATACTAGATAATACTCTCTCTAATTAATAAGCTGAAAAAGTAGGGATAAAAAAAGAGAATTAGTTTTAAAAACTGCATTGAAAACATAAAACGACATTCTTTGTGAAACAAGATTAAAATTTTAAAGCGACACTCTTTGTGAAATAGAGGGAGTAGTAGTATTTGATATACTATTACTATATGACAAAATCATGTTTGCCCACAAAAAAAAAAAAAAAAAATCAAAAGAGACAAATCCTGAAGTTACGTACACGATTTTGCTCTTTTTTTCCGGTGTTTCAAGTCTCGAAGTACTCTTATCTTCACTTTCGCCAATTGGGACCAATCACAATATGTTTGCTTCGTGAATTTCGAGATCACGAGCCTTTGGCAATGACTGAGAAACCCAAAATTCATCAATATTTTGTTTCAACGAGAGTATGTCATAAAAAAAGTAAGTCAAGACATATTCTCTCCATTTTATAATATAAAATAGGGATTATTGTCTAAAATGCCATTTTTTTGGAAAAACTTTCGAAAATGCCATTTTTTGAATAGTTTACGGATTTTGCCCTTTTTTAACACTTAAAAATGTACGTATTTTGTGATTTTTTTTGCAAAAATACATACTTTATACCAAATACTAAACCCTAAGAACAAATGGAACCGACTAAACCCAAACATAACGAGTGAAACGCATGTTAAATCATATTTTTGGAGCCTGAAAAAGGGCAAAATCCACAAACTATTCAAAAAAATGGCAAAATCCACAAATGCCACTATGAAAAAGGGCAAAATCCGTAATTAATTCTATAAAATATTTTAGATGAAAAAAATTATTTTACAATATAAAATATTTTTAAATTTTTATACAAATTATAGATTAATTTTATATTTTATTATTATTTATATTGTTCAATCTTTTTCATGATTAGTTGAATTTTTTAAAGCAGATTTTTTTAAGGGAAAATTGGATATAAAGGACAAATAATTAAACTATTGTCCATCTATGCATTCTATATTCAAATGTCACATATTCCTAATATACCCTTTGTAATTGATTTAACCAAATTTTCAAATAAAATTCAAAATAGTTTGTAGGCAAATGATAAAGAAGTCATGGGAATACTTATAAAATCAAAAATATATCGTTTTTGTTACCGTTTTGGATGAATAAAATATGATCTACGAAGTTTAGACTACGCCTTCTGAATTTAGAATGTGTATTCTATATACTGTACATGTTCTATAAAATTTAGATAATGTATTCTATGCACTCTACATATTCTAGAAAATTTAGAACACATTTATGTTCTACGGTATTTAGAATGCTAAATTCTACGAAACTTAGAATACATATTCTATACTTTGCTCTTTCTTCTAGAAAAATTAGAATATGTTTTCTAACATTTACCCATGTTCTAAAATTGTTAGAAAACACATTCTTATATTTTTCTATATATTCTACAAAAAAAAAATAGAAATCAAATTCTATGTAATTTAGAATGCTTCTTTAAAAAGGAAAATAAATTATAAAATATGGAAATCGAATATAAAAAGTTAAGATTACGAAACTACACAACTTTTTCGTGAAAATACGTAACATGAGTGAAACGTGTTGCTCTACTTACACAAAATACAAAATACGTAATATAACCAAACTCAATTATAAATTAACAAAAGTACCACATTTGTGGAAAATTGTGGTTTACTATAGGCGTAATATTTGAAAGTGACTAACGTAAAAGTGAATTGACATGTAAAAAAGTTGCATAAATCATTGTGTGTTTGTTTTTCACTCAATCTCTATTATATTAGAATCTAGCTGTGGAGGTTCATACTTTGCCATTCGGTCATGAACACATGAGTAGATGTTATTTCCCGTAGATCATCTACATGCCTTTGATGTGCATGTATATGTTGACATCGTCCAACATATCGATGGGCAGTCCCAAAAGAGAAAATCAAAGAAGAACTTGCCGTAAAAAAATAGAAGAAGAAGATGCCGTAAAAAAAAGAATTAAAGCCGAAGAAGATTTAAAATTATCTACCGCAAAAAAAAATTAGAAAGTAATTAAATATTATTTTTGTCATATATTTTCTCCAAATCATTTTTAGAAAGTAATCTAATTAATTTTGGAATTTTATAGTTTAGCAAGATTTAACAAAAAAAACTGGAGATATAAATGGGATTTTAATTATATCAAAGCATATATGACCAATTTTAAAGCATATATGACCAATTAGAAATATAGAATGCATAGATGGACAATAATTTAATTATTTATCCTTTATATCCAATTTTTAATCTACCTGGTTTTAGCTAAAACATCTTATATTTGGAAACAGAGGACGTACAATTTTGTAAAATGTAATTCAGAAATTATATTTAATTTTTCAATATCCGATTGATCATGTGTACTCTGTTTATTATTTAAATAGTTATATAACATTTAAATAAATTTTCTGTTGAAAACTTTAACACAAAAAAAAATCGGTCGAAAAACAAACAAAAAAAACCTCTTACATTTTAACTTATTTGTTTAAACAGAAATAAATAAATAAAACCAGTAAAATGTGAATTTTAGGTGGATCCTTATAGCGATTTAAAAGTAGTTAAACCTCAACTTTTGTATTTAGTTTTAAAATTTGTGGGATTGATTTAAAATTTTAAAATTGAAAGAAAACAGGAATTGTTTCATCTTTCAAAAACAGAAGTTTTTATAATTTTACACACAAACGTTAAATGCAAAATTTTCATTTCAAACAGTCGTGGCCTTTAATCTAGTTACAGTCTTAAAACAGTAACATGTTAACACTATACGTTACAGTCTTATCAGTATGATACCACTATACGTTATCCAATTATATATTTATATGGAAAAAATGTCGGAAAATGCGCGAACTTTCAAATTTGGGACAAAAAAAGCATGAACTTTCGAAATGTCATTTAAATCATAAAGTTTAGTTTGACTTTTGATTAAATGGTTAAGTTTTCGTTGACCTGGCAATTTCGGACATGTCGTTAAATTTCCGTTAACGAGACGATGACGGGGTTAACTTTCCGTTAGAAATCTCCGTTGAATCGAAACGACGGAAAGTTCGATTCTTCACAGACGCAGTTAATTCATTTTATTTTCCAGTGAAATGACGTCGTTTTGTTGTTTTTAAACCGATGTCGTTTCGATTCAACGGAGATTTCTAACAGAAAGTTAACCCCGTCAACGTCTCGTTAAAGGAAATTTAACGACATGCCCGAAATGGCCAAGTCAACGAAAACTTAACCATCTTATAAAAAGTCAAACTAAACTATATGATTTAAATGACATTTCAAAAGTTCATGATTTTTTTGTCCCAAATTTGAAAGTTCGCGCATTTTCCGACATTTTTCCCATATTTATATACCTTATATACGTTATCCAATTTTTGATGTATCTATACTCTACTTATGCAGAACCATGTAAGGAATGGTCAAATTCTTCTTGTAAGAAAAAGTCAATTGGATGACTCATTTGCTTCCAATGAAAGAATCTAAAAACCAAAAGGAGGGGACTATACATTCATTTAAAGACACTCTTTGTAGAACAAAAACCACAAACAATTGCACAATAAACAAAGGATTCATAAAAACTTCCCGGAATTAACTACATACTTTTATTTTTAACAAATTGGTCCTACAAACAAATGTTTTTAGGCACCATGAAGCTAATTCCAGAGATCAAACAACATGTAACCCTTGTCAAGAAGACCCACACACTTTTATAGACTATTTACTCCCACATTATTTTCATAATTCAATGACATTTGAATCCAAACAAGTAGACGCCATTACAATCATAGTGAGACATCATCTTCCGGATTCAAGAAAACGAGAAGGATGAAAGCTGATCAGATTTTGTCTAGCGAAATCTTCATATGCTTCTTCCATGAGATCATCGTCATCCCATTCATCACGGAAAATTTCTGGTTGATTAGAAAGTCTCTGGTAACCGCGAGTTACTTCTTGATCTCTCCAATGTTCAACATGTGGGAATCCACATTGGTCTGCGATCCAATCGAGGTACTCACACTACAAAAAAACAAAAATTTATTGAAACTATGTTCTTTTCAAGTTGTTATATTACCCTTAACTATCATATTTGTAATTAAACAATGTCGTACCTGAGATTTACCCAACTTATGTGTATATCTTTTGGGAATACCTAATGCTTCTTGTGTTTCATACGACAACTTAAGATCATCCATCATTTCATCTACCGAAGGAAGTGTAACTCGTCCAGACAAAACTGCAGAAACCCATTTGCTTTGGACTTCAAACATATAGAATTGTAGACCCTGGTTATAAGAATTCAAAGATCAAACCAAGAAATTTATGAGTTTTCTAGAAAATCAAGAAGAGGTGAATCACTCGAAACTTCGAAAAAATTTAATCGATTGAAACAAACTAACCATTGCTGGTAAACCGATGAAAGAAAGTCCGGGAGCAAGCGCCGGTGGAAAAATATGCTTGTAGAGAGGCTCAACGCGGTTGTCATCAACCCTCATATAATCATTGGTTTCAAGAAATGGAAAGTAATACTTGTACCTTCACACATTCAAACAAATAAAACAATTAGTAAACCGCACACTTTAGTATTTAGTATGTCAAATTCCGTTGTGTGGAAAGAAAGAAAAAAAAAAAAAACTAAAAATGAGGAAAGTTAAGTACCCGGTACAATGGACAATGGTATCGGCATGTACCACCTTCCCATTTTTGAAAACAATGGTACCGTCCTCATGGGCGGTGTCTATCTGCAATATATCAAAAGAACAAAATGATTAATAGACGCAACAATTTTATAACTGGTTTCGAATTAGAATCTCATGAATTTTTATACTTAACAAATTATCAAGTTTTAAACCAACTTATACGAAAAAGTCCTAATTACCTCAGAGTGCATCCATAGATTGTTATTAGGTACGGGACGCTTTTCAAATGTGTCGGATTTACTTGCTCTAGATGCGATATGAACTTCTTTTGCGACTTTAGAAATATCTCTACTGATATCGGCTCCACTCGCAAAATTCCCGATCACCACCACTACCTGCAAATTTTTGTATGATTTAGTCAACGTTTGGTTTATTTTATTACAGTTAAAGATGTATCAAAGCAAATCCCACATGGGTGAAACCAAAAGTGACTTTTATACATTTTAAAGAGTATATTTAATAAAAAGTGTTTTGCGAATCTGCGATTATATTCTTTCTTTGTGGATACTACAACTCTCCAGAAGATCTGACTATACCGACATACATTAAATCATTTTAAAACAAATTAGGAGATATTATTTTCTGCGGTCCACAATCAAATGGATTTATTCACTGAAAAGGCATTAAGAATCGAATAAAGTAAAAAGAACATAAATTAGAAAGCGTAACAACTAACAAGAATTTCGTCACCATCAATAACTCCTCTTTCATTTTTATTTCATTTTTTTTTTCATATATGTATACGTTTCTTATCTCTTTTTTTTTTTTTTTTTTTTCAGGTGATCCTAAAGGCTTCCTAGGTCCAAAGACTAGTCCTGGGGCCCGGGGAAACCATGTTAAAATTCGAACCCCGGTGGCCAATGCTACTCGAACCCAGGTGGCGGAGACTTTTCTCTCCTTTACCACTGGACCAATGCGACTTGGTTGTATACGTTTCCTCAACACGTATCCCATCTATAAAATATATTTTGATATACTTTATTAACTTAAAAGTCTAAAATAAAGATTTTGCGTGTTGACAAAAAAACAAAGTGAGTAAAGTTACGTGTTGTATCATCGTTTAATTTTCTAGAAAAATTGAGACTTGGTCCGTACGTTAGGTTAATATATTGAAAGATTGTAGCTGTAAATAATAAAGTCAATTTGTAGTTAAAAAAAAAGTCGATAAAAAGGTATCATTATTTTGAAAATACCTCATCTTTGAATGGATCAGGAACTCGATAACTGTGGCTGTGAGTTTGCTTCCCCGGCCATGACTCAATTCCTATACAAAATATTCACAAAAATAAATTATTACGATTATTGTGAAAATTTAACAGATTTATCTTTAAGATATAAAATTGTACTAATTTTTTTTCTTAAATTATTAAGTATATAAAGTTTTGATTCTTACCAGGAATTTGAGCGATGTTTGGTTCTGCAAAATGTCCACAGCACACCACAACGGCGTCATAGATCTCATCTTCGGAAAACCCGCCGGCGGTTTTAGACTGGACTCTCCATTTACCGTTAACCGGTTCAACCCGAACCACCTCGGTCTCGAACCGGATCATCTCCTCTATGTTAAACTCTGTAGCAAAGTCTTGAAGGTACGCAAGAACTTCCCTATGACTCGGATACCTTCTAGAGTCTCTTGACGGATCATCGCCACGTGGCACGAACGGAAAATCCTTGTAACCCATACATTCTCTTGGCAGATTGGTTCGGAGAGACTCGTAGACGCTCGAGTGAACTATGGGTCGGGTCGGGTCGAGACCAAGCTCGTCGGACTCGGTTTCAGGTGTGTATACCCAAAGACCACCTACTTGTTTCTCTCGGTCAAGGACCACGACGGTGTGACCTTCACGACGGAGCTCTCTGGCCGCTACTAAACCGGCTGCTCCGGCTCCGATCACCGCCACGTGTTGAGAATTGATTGGACTAGGAGCTGGTGCCATTTCTCAAATTTTTCAATGCTATATGATTGTGTTTTCTTTTTGTTGGTAGAAATGTAAGAAGTAGAAGGATTGTTGTGTAAGACTATACGGTCTCGATATGGTTTATATAGGAAAATTGAAACTATTATTTAATAATGAACGCGTTATTTAATATTTTAGCCGATTGCCTGAATTAAGTGTATACTATTTATAAATATACGTTTATTTATCCGGTTTCTTAACACGTAAGACTAATCTTCATCGGTAGTTGACACAAAAATCTTTTTTTTCGAAACTTTTGGTTTGTTTACTTGTTACTTGTTAGATCTTCCGTCTATATACTTTAGTGGAAAAAAATAAAATTTGTAAACGAAATTTGTGGGAAAAGAAACTAATGAAAAAAAAAAGAAAAAAAAAAAAAAAAAAAAAAAAAAAAAAACCATAGTTGACAAAAACACTAATGATTATCAAAAAAGAAAATCATAGTTGACAAAAAAAATTAATGATTACAGAAAAAGAGAGAAACATATAATAAATAAATGTAAATCAAAGGGAGGATTCATGTAGTAGTACAAAATGAATCCGGCAGTCAGAATAAACAAGAAAAATAAGACTGAAGTATATATCTAGCTGTTAACATGGGTTAACTACATTAAAATTCATATAAACACTATACACTTAGCATTTTGGGCTTTTAATTAATACCGACGTCAAGCATTGACGCAATAAATGCTATTAACATTAGAATAGAACTCAACCCATTATCCAAAAAGAGAAAGAAAAAAAAAATATTCTATTCAAATTAATTAGAACCATGCATCTAATTTATATAGAAACAAAGAAAAAGAAAATCCGAACCAGATTCATGAGAGACTTGAGGTTGAAGAAGAGAAGAGAATAGAACCAGATTCTTAACAGAAACTTTTGCCAATTTTTAAAGCCAAAATTTTTATTGGCTATTTAATTTTGTGTTTTTAACCTGATTCTCTTTTGATATTTTTGCTTACACACTACAGTATTTATGAAAGAAACTTACTCCTGATCTATCATCACTGGTTGTGACTTTGTTCCCAGATTCGAATTGTTGTTTTAAATGTGTATCATCAATGGTTGTATCCTGACATCAAAAAAAATTAATGGATCAAAAGTATAAAAATTCTTCACTAACCAAAATATATACTATTTGATTTTTCAAATTGATCGAGGATAGTTGAAAGACACTTGAGTTATACATTTGAGGTGAATCGGATTTAAAACTTCACATAAAATATATTTTTTCGATAAATATATTTATTATTATTCTTTTTCAAAAATAAAAAGTAGATATTTATTATTCACGATAAGCGCATTTAATTTTCAACTCTTAGAAAAATGATGAACCATATAAAATACTTTAGTCCCTGATATAAGTGAATGTATGGGCATAAGTCTAAAACCTTTTAGTTATTCAAAACAAAAAAACGACCATAGACGAATTTATGTTGGTGGTGGGTGTTAATATAAATAATTGATTGTTTACTTTAGAGTTTAGATAAAGAATTTCAAAGGGCATAATCGTATTTAAAATGCACACACAAATTATTTTATTTTTCCGAAAAAGAAATCAGATCACCCACTAATTTAATTGCATGAGGTAAAATGGCATAAACAATTTCACAACAAAACAAATCTTAGGTATACTATCAGAAATTATCATAAATGGTTATATATTTATCATGCGGATAATTAAAAGTTTTGTTTTCAATACACGAGATTACAACGAATAGTTTTAACCGTAATACTCTAAATAAATTTTACTTAATAAATATGTATAATTAATTACATATTTAATTTCATCTCTTTTACATTTTAAAAATAGTCTGTACAGTTCAATTTTTAAAATTCAATAATACTCCAATTGGACGACGATTGCGAAATTTCACATTGTTTAAAATTCTTATATTAATGTAAATATTAAATACATTGGATCGGACCAAAACAATTTCTCGTTCAAAGGACGACATGTGTCACTTTGGGATGATCTAGGATTCTCGTTTACCTACGGCCGTCCACGTGTTTAGATATGTCGGAAGATGGGCAACTTTGACTTTCGTTTTTTTTGTCGTCTGAAATTAATTAGAGCTCAAAAGAGTCATTATTGATAAATGTTGTTTACATATGTGATATGAAACGGTTCTGTACGAATTTTCGTGCCAGATTATCCGCTTTTACATTAGCATTACGAGAAACTAAAGATAAAGAAAAGGATGAGAATTCTTCCTTATCGCTCTGGAATTCCTCCAAGTACACTAAAAACGTTGGCCATTCGGTTGGAGAAGACACCATCTTCACCAGATCAGAACAGTCTGTAAGGAACGCTACTTCTTGATTATCTGCACCAATCATACACTTTATCGCCCAGAGAAAAGCCTCGAATTCTGTATGTAATGGAGATAGACTTCTACGAAGGTTGGCAGCTCCCATGGTTGGCGGCTCTCCGTTTGATGATGTACAGAACCATCCTATACCGGAGAACTTATCACTTTCTTTCCACGATCCATCCACAAAGCAACGGCATCCACAATAATTCGAATCAAGCGAAGCATCCCCCACTCGAGAACGAGTTACCAAATCCACAATACAATAATTCGAATCAAGCGAAGCATCACTTTCGTTTTCTTTCAGCTGTTATTTTTAGTTATTTATGTAAATTTTTTTTTTGGTAAGAGAGGGGAGACTAGTCTCCCATTTTATTAAGAAAAAATAAAGAATTACACATGAATTCGTCTTGGACGCGCATATTCAATCATGTCATCGTTAAAAATTGAATCAACAACAACAGGAACAAAATCAAAAGCATGAAAGCCAATCGGCAAAATAAACGCATAGTTATTTATGTAGATGGCTTAGATAAAAGGCAATAAAATATTTAAAAAAATCTCAAAAAATTACACAAATGTTTTGTTTTTTCAAAAATACCACTAAAATTTTGGTTTACAAAATACCACACAAGTTTTGATTTTTCAAAAAATCACAAAACTAAATTCAACCTTCAAAACTAAACCCTTAACATTAAACCATTACCTCTAAAAACTATATCCTAAATTTAAAATAGTCAACCCAAATTCAAAATTTTAAATTCGTAACCCTTGAAAATCAATTTTGTATTTGTGATATTTTTGAAAAACTAAAATTTTGTTAGTATTTTTGAAATATTAAACTAATAGTGATATGTTTAGCAATAAAACTTAAAATATGGTATTTTGAGAAATTTATTTAAGATATTTGCCAGCTATAGTATAATGATGGGGCATGAGAAGGATTTATAAATTTTGATTTGGTTATTTATGTCAGTGCTTTTTTTATTGGGTTGAAATTTGTTTTGATAAACTTCACCCTTGAATATGTTTGAACTTGAATGATTTAAAAATAAATGATCAATTATTTCTGATTTGTGTGAGATAAATATTTTTTTCAATTATTTATTGCTTAAGAATAGACAAGTGCCTTACACTTTAGCCTACTGGCTTTAGCCTAGGCCCTCCCTTGTCATCAGAATAAAGTTTCGATTCTTACACATGTGTAAGCAAAAAAACTTCTAATCAACGTTGCAAAAAATTAGATGTAATTTAAATTCTTGTGACTTGTAATTATTATAACTTTTTCTTTTCTTTTTTAGATTTGATGATTATTAGGAGAAATTTTTATTTTAAATTAGATGATGTTTTCAAATATCAATGTAAAATTCATTTAGTTTTTTTTTTTTTAATTTGTTTTGACAATTATTCTACAGATTGTTTTACTATTTCTTGAATCTTGTTTTACAATATAATAGATGATGTTTTAGTATAGAAATTAACAAAAATTAAATGATTCTTTAATTAGTGTGCAAAAAGCTTAAACATTAGATAAAAATATGGAGGAAGTTTGAGTTTAGAATAATATAAATGATATGACAATTATAAATGATTTATTTTTATGCAATGTGAATCTACAATAATAATATGTAGATGAGTTTTGGCACAAAAAAAAGAAAAGTATATGTAGTAATTTTTAGTCGAATTAAGTGATTTGCCAATCATTTTATATATTAGTTTCTCCGTTTCAATTTAGTTATCATTTTAACACTTAAATTTTGTTTCATAATAGTTGTTTTAGATTTTCAATGTAGATGTTTGATAAAAATTCCAATTTTATTCTCACTGTTTTAATGTTTTGACTAATAAAAAAATTAGATAATATATTAAACAAAGATAAAGTAGAAAATTTAATTATTTTTTTAATTTTTATGTAACAATCTTAAACGATAAATAATTTAAGATGGAGAGAATATTTATTTATATTTATCTATTTACTTTTTTTAGGGTGCTGTGCTGTAATAAAGTCAAGATGCCCTTTTCGTTGTAATATGTGTGTAGTCGAATATATTATGCTATATTAAGAAATGATCTTGGTTTTCTAAAACATTTCCATAAGAAAAAGAATTAAGTGCTTATTAACTATTATAAGAAATAAGAAATGAATGGAGCACGAAGCAAGACAGATATATAAGGTGGAACGGAAGATACACACTTAAGTCGCCATTTAAATATTCCAAAACAATTAGTTGAAATTAGTTGAAATTATCAAGCATATGCGGAATAATTTTAAGGAAAAAAACAATTCTTTGATCGATCCATATTTGGAAAAACTTTTTTGTTGTGTTCAAAATTTTAGTTTAAATATTTCTATTGTTATTAGTTTTGAACAAATAAAAACAATTCTAAAATAATACAGATTAATATATCGATCAACAGAAAATATTAGATAATTTGTATTGATCAACTAAAATATTAAAAATAAGTTAAGACTTAATAATTATTATACTAACATCACATTTGTTATAGCCACAATTAAATTTTCAATCAATTCGTTTGATATTGTTTGTTAATAATCACAAGTACTTCGCTTGTTTTGCCCGATCATAATCGTGTCTAAAGACTTTATATTTACGGTTAATATTAAATCAAATACAAGAGAAGATTTTTTTTTTTTAAAGTTACTGATCAGAAAGTAAACGGAATTTTCTTTTCTACGACCGATATGTTATTCATAGAGATTCAGAATTACTTATCTGATGGAGAATGAAGTACTTTTACAAATTTGAAAGAAAAATTATTAATTATGCATATAACCACGAGATCTTTTATATATATTTTTTCCACTCACACAAAACTAAAAATCACTTTATACTAAATCATCTATATTGAAATTACTTTAGTTGCAAAGATAAATGGATTTTTTCTGTATATTTTTTTTTCAATTATATAATTCATCTGCTTAATTAATCAGGATAATAATACTTCTTCTGTTTTATAATACAAGATGTTTTGGAGAAACCTTTTTATTTCATAATATAAGAAGTTTTCAAATTTTATGCAAATTACAGATTAATTTAATATTTTATGATTATTTATGATGCAATCTCTTTTATGATTGATCAAAATTTTTAAAAATGAATATTTCTTAATCTATACTCCCTCCGTTTCAGTTTAGTTGTCGTTTTAGGATGTAAATTTTGTTTTATAATAGTTGTCGTTTTAGGTTTTCAATGCAAATGTTTGGTGAAAATTCCAGTTTTATCCCCACTGTTTTAATGTTTTGGCTAATGAAATTTTTTATAAAATATATTAATAAAGGGTAAAACAGAAAATTTAATACTTTTCTTATTTTGCGTGAAAAAACGTTAAACGACAACTAAAACGAAACGGAGGGAGTATACTTTTAGCTAAAATATATTATATTTTAAAATGGAAAGAGTATTAAAGAAAAACTGGGTAACCACTAACGAGTGACTAGAAAAACGGCCACGTAAATCAGTTGATCTTAGGCATGTACGATGATTACTTTAAAGTCTTATGTTCATGAAAAGTCTTGTTCGTTGTAGTCTTCTAGACCAAACAAACAAGCTGTTATTCTTTTTATTTGTTATTACGTTAAGTTAAGGTACGTACCTGTCACCACGAAACTCTTAAAAACATACTTTTAAAACAAATTTTAATAATACTATTGATCAACGTATCAGCTTTCGCCACCTCGCCATCTCTCACGCCGACATGGAATGGATCAAACGCCAAGTGTTGTTAATTAGTAGGGTACACGTTGCCGACATGGAATGGATATTTTGCCCAAAAGATTTGGCGACAACGAGGGAATCTTCAAAATGTAAGTTTTTGGTGTTGTTTCAAACATAATAATATAAGAAAATACATTACGTTCTACGATTCCTACGATTCACTAAAAAGTATTTGCACCAATAACAAAATTTGAAGGAGTAGTAAAAAAATGAACCAAGTAGCTCGTGTTTCATGTGTTATCATAAGGGAGATTTTCCTAGCTAGGCCTTTTAATATTTCTATATATACTTTCATTTTGCGTTTTGCGCTTTTTAATTTGATTATGCAAATTTTCTAAATTGACAAACATTTTGCATAATCATATTAGAAAACGTCATTCTGTCTTTATGCAATCACTAATCGGAACCTAAGTTTTTTAAGTAATTTCAAAAGAAAAAAGTTAGGGTTTAAAGTTAATTTATTTTCTTTACTTCTTAATCACTATAATTAGATTGCATGATTAAGTCTTTGGTTTAATATCGTTATAAGGAATTTGGAAACAAAATAGACATGTATGTTTTTTAATTAAACCAAAGGGTATCATTAATATTCCTACTGCATACACATACTATTATGCAATGTGCACATAATAGAAATTTTTTTTTTCTTTGCGTGTGTGAGTAATGGAGGCCTAAACTTGTAACAAAAATTACTACAAAGATTTTATGATATTTTTGACAAACATGATACAAACACGGGAATCCACCCAATGGTTTTATCAACGGAAGCAAAGGTTCGAAGCTTTGATGGTCAATGAGCGATGATAAAAATGGAAAATGGAGGTTTCCTTGAATGAATCCACAATCAACACATAAATTAAACAACTTGAATCCACAAGTTATTCATCCCGCAAATCACACAAGAGAAGTGAATCCACACTCAACTTGAAATGACAAAACACAAAGACAATTCTTTGTAAACAAATTTAACGTTTATCGAGATAATTTCTAAAATGATGGGTGAATGTTACAAGAGACGAAATGTGAGCTTATATAAGCTCTTCTACAACGGTAATATATCTGAAAGAATAAACAAATCGCAAAGAATAAAGGAATAGAGCCGTAGGAAGCTTGATTCTGCAATCGGCCAAATTAGGAAAGTTGTGATGCACCTTGAGTCTTGACAATATGGGCTGGAAATGATGTGATTTTGGAACGTCATGATTAATTATAAGCTTCTGGATGCGCAAAAGTTGATCAGAATATAGCCGTTTTGATTTAATCTCTTTTGGCTCTTTTGGCTCTTTTGGCTCCGAAAAAGGAAAGTCTTGGTTACGCGGGTTAACTAACGTAGGATGCACCAAGGATTGAGTATGAATGATTCTGAGTAGTGTAGAGGATCTCCAGACTTCCATATATAGCTCTAGAACGCACAAAAGAAAAGAAAATGATAGGTTTCCTTAATTGGCACAAGCGGGTCTGATACAAAAAAAAATACTTCATGTAGTTTGTCAAGCAGTCCATCATCAAGTACATCAGCCGATACTTCAGCTCCCATTTTTACATCAAATTCATAATCGCCATTTTTATATACGCTGGACAATTCTAAAATGTACTCCCTTTGTT
This sequence comes from Arabidopsis suecica, assembly GCA_019202805.1. Classification (NCBI taxonomy): domain Eukaryota; kingdom Viridiplantae; phylum Streptophyta; class Magnoliopsida; order Brassicales; family Brassicaceae; genus Arabidopsis; species Arabidopsis suecica. The sequence goes on from CM032906.1 coordinate 1,255,392, forward strand.
CCTAGATATTTGATGTTTTGAGTTTTTTTTCTTGTTCCACAAATATTGATGTTTTGTAATAGCATCATTACTATTTTTATTTGTGACCAATAGAGAAAGGAGAGAAGTGAGATTAATATTGTTAAACTAATAATAAAACAATAAAAAAATTATAAAAATGTTTTTTTCATAATTAGTGTGTAAAACTCAAAACATCACTCTTTTAGGAACAGAGGGAGTATTAGATAATTTTTCTTTTTTTTCCGTTATTCCACAAAAAAAAAATGTATGGCCCTCATTCCGCTAATTAATATTTAGCTCTCAGATTAGAAAGTTAGGAATCCTAACATAGTACAATAACACTTTACATAGAAAAAAACTTAGCACAGTAGCAATTCACTATATAAATCAACCTACTGTCCCATGACCACTTGTCACCATATTGGAAGTGGATATGCTCAAAATCATTGCAACAAACACAACTCAATTTAATTTAAGTTCTATAATATATCTATCTAATAAACATCCCCCTCCCCTAAAGAAAAAAGTGAATGTCGTAAGCTTATGCCAAGTACTATCAACGACTAAATCATGTTTGTTTTGTAGTCCTTAACGATAACGATCATCAACTAAATCAGCTTATTTTATAGTCATGACTATCATACATTGCAGCGGTTAAATCGTATTCATTTTATAATTACTGGTAAAATCAATAGGTTTCAACGATTGATCGCTAAATTAAATTTAAAACATTAAAATTTCTGAACAACCCAAAACTTTTGTCTTTAGTCACAAAAACGTATCGTCAAAAAATTCACTAAACCATCAATCATAAAAAAAGAAAGTTAAATTTGTAACCGCAGTCGCAGTGTGGTCGTTTTTCGTCTTGCCAGCAACAAACAGGGCCCGAACAACATACCACGTATAAAAATGGTTTCGAATTTACATCACAAGAGCATAAATGTGCCAGCGTTACATCTATTTCCGTAACAAGCAAGTAAGCTTGTATGTGATCGTACCGGCCGGCCATAGCGTTATTAATTATCTTCATAATTAACGTTGTATCGTGATAATAAAGTTGCGTACACGAAACTTGCTCCGACGTCCGATCCTATATAGTCGTATGGTTTTAGAAATAGCGTATATGAGCTATAAACCTTATATCAAGTTTCATCGCTGACCAAAATATTTAAATCATCTATTTTCTTTGCTAGTTTTTTAGTTATATTAAAAAAATGTTGACGGTAGATGGAAGATGTGGATATGGATGGAAAATGTTCACATACAGAAGCAATTTTTTTTTTTTCGTTCCCATACAGAAGCAATTAAAAGTGTTGAAATATGCAAAATTTCACCCTATATGATCTCTATTTGTTTTTACAAGGTTAAATTGGTTGAACTATAATATTTTTAGGTGATCTCATAAAATAGATCAATATTTTTATCAAAAAAATATAATAGATAAATAGGAATTCTAAGCACATTATGTTTATTGCAATAGAATGCATCATTGGATTAGTAATTGAATTTAAGCATGCTCGTGACACGGGCCATACTGCATTTGTTGGGGGGTAGCTCAGAATTAGCATGAAATTACTTAGTCGTCGACCAAAAAAAGAAATATTAATCAAACAAAGGTCACATATCAAATGAGATGCGATTCTTGGCCGATATTGGCCACACCTTGCTTTATCGTTAGTTGAATGGTATGGATGCAATGGGAGTTTAAAATCGTGAATGGGACCGGACATCAGTTTTCCTTTTTTTCTAAAATGAACCCCATACTATTGTTTGAAAAAGAAAATGTAAGAAAAAATAGGAGCAAAGAGTTGAGAAAATAAAAGAAACGAAAAATGAAAACTCAAAAAAAAAAAAAAATAGGACCAGATTTTTGTGTTCAACGTGGGCCTATAATTTGTGTGTTGTCTAGGGTCCATAATATGGCAAATTAAGTACTATCGTCTCAAGTTTTGTGTTGATATTAAATTTTTTCCTACGATAGGTGACTAGTCGGAACAAAAATTAAACGTATGCTAAAATATGCAAATCCGATACAAATGGAAACAAAAATTTAAACCAAACGATTAAAAATGCAAACACAAACGTAAAAAACAAAAAAAAAAAACAACAACAAGGGTACTATACATTATATAGCTTAACCCTCCTCTGTAAAGCTTACAAAAGTTTTGCAATTTATTGAAATCAACCCACCTACCAGAAAAAAAAAACAAGTCGGCACTATTAGCGCAAATCATCTTCCATTTTCGAGGTAATAAGAAGGATCAAAACTAATCAACTTCTTCCTAGAAAAATCTGTGTATGCTTCTTCTATGAGTTCATCGTCGTCCCATTCATCACGGTAAGTTTCTGGATGGGCGACAAGTCTCAGGTATCCGCCGTCAACTTCTTGACCTCTCCAACGTTCAACGAGTTCACAACCACATTCTTCCGCGACCCAATTGAGGTACTCCCTCTGTGAGAGATGAAGTTTTCTTAAAAGAAGTTAATGACATTATATTGTTCATGAGTCAATAATTTGCCTTTGATTGTTTGTTTTCATTTGAGTTTAGTTTCATATTAAGTGTATAAAAAAAATAATTCACAATTTTAAGCAATTCACTAATTAAAATATTTTCGTAATAGTAAATCCAAAATTCAAGCGCAAACAGATTTTGTTTATTACAATCATCTGGAAAAGGTTTTATAATTAAAACAGGTGAATTTTGTTTTTTAAAAAATTTCACATTTAAACTTAAATATAGAAATCGATGTTTGAAACAATCTCGACATAAATATAAGAATGTAGCCATATTCGGAATATTACGAACTTACCTGAATTCTACCTATCGTATGCGTATGTCTCTTGGGAATACCTAATGCATCAAGCGACGCATACCAGGCATTAATATCTTCCATCATCTTGTCTGGTGAGGGAAGTGTAACACGTCCTGACAAGACTGCTGCCACCCATTTGCTTTGGATTTCAAACATAACAAATACTATCCCCTGAATTTAAAAAGAAAATCGTCAAAGATCAAACTAAGTGTAACGTGAAATCGACAGCCCAAAAAATAAATTTTGATTGAGACTAACCATTGCTGGTACACCTACGAAAGAAAGTCCGGGGGCAAGCGCGGGTGGAAAGACATGCTTGTATAGAGGTTCAACGCGTTTTTCATCAATGCGCAGATAGCCATTGGTTTCAAGAAATGGAAAGTTATACTTGTACCTACACAAAGAGACCAAAATCATACGGTAAATCAATGGCACATTTTCACATATAAAATCTTGCTATCGATGAGCATAAGAATATCGATAACAACGAAAATATACCCGGTGCAGTACACAATGCTATCAGCAAATACCACTTTCCCGTTTTTGAAAACAATCGACCCATCCTCATTGGCTGTGTCGATCTACGATATATAAAAGAAGAAAATTAAATACATTAACTTTATAGTTGGTTTTAAATGAAATTCCAAGAACGTTTCATTGTTCGATTAAATAAAGTTTTAGCTTACTTCGGAATGCATCCATAGATTGTTTTGGGGAACGGAAATCTTCTCGTATGTGTGGGGTTCCCTTGCTCTAGACGCAATGTGGACTTCTTTTGCGACCTTAGCTATGTCCCTGCTAATATCGGCACCGCTCGCAAAATTTCCAATCACCACCACCACCTGCCAAAAATATCAATACAATAATGCAGATCGTAATTAAATGAATTTATGATATAGAATTAGCCCGAACATTTCTAACAAAACCTTGTTTGAGGGGCGATTATGTAGACAAGTGCTTGTTTATATGTGCGAGTATAGGTAATGATAGATAGGTATATAAGTAAAACTACATGAAATTTTGGGGACCAAAAATGCGTTTTCTAAATGCATACGAATAATGCGTTTACTTCCAAGATTAAAATTAAAATTAATTACCTCGTTTTCGAATGGATCAGGAACTCTGTAGTTGTGGCTATGGATCTGCTTTCCTGGCCACGATTTTATACCTAAAGATAAACATATTTTTGTTAAGCGTTTTCTTGAAATGAGAATTTTGAAGAATTTTTTTGAAAATTGTAGATTGAAGTCTTAAGTCAAGCTCAATGCCAGAGACTAAAATCCAACTGTGGCCAAATAGACATTTTTGATAATCGATCTCTAGCTTTTACTTTGATCTATGTAATCTCATGTAAAAAAAAAAACACCAACTATTCAATTATTGACGTAAACATTTATTTTAGGGGGTGTTATTCAATGGTGGAGTTAAAGTCAATTCTTTAAGGTTTAGATTTGCTTTCTGATATTGGTTTTAAGAATCTGTTTGTGTGGATTTCAAAATCTCTGCAGTATATCTTGGATTTTGATTCTAATAATTTACTCATGAAACTCCAAAGAGGTTTCATTTGAAATGACTTAATATACAAAGATTTTACAAGTCTTTTAGTTTTGAATAACACTGGATTTTACAAACCTTAAAGAATTGACTTTAACTCCACCATTGAATAACACCAAACTTTTAAAATCTAACGAAGTATAAGATCTAATAACACCAGATTTTAACGTTAGATTTATAATCATTAGTTGAATAACACTGGATTAGTGTTGGATTTCAATTCTATTAAAATCCATCAATGAATAACACCACCTTAGACTTTTAAAATAATACGGAAACATAACATTTAACTTAGTCTAATAGTCAGACTGAAAAAGAAGCTCTAATCGTCACTGCATTTTAGAAATTGATTCATATATCTTGTCCTAATCACTGACTGTGTGACCTAAACTTTAAAATTAATTTGTAAAATGCAAAAAACTTTTACATGGTTATTAATAAACAAGGTGAGAAAACTAATTTGTTTTAAAATTAATTATTTATAAATTGATCTTTACCAGGAATATGAGTAATGTTTGGTTCAGTATAATGTCCATTGCAAACCACGACGGCGTCATAGATCTCATCTTCCAAGAACCCGCCGGATTTTTTGGACTGGACCCTCCATTTCCCGTCAACCGGTTCAACCCGAACCACCTCGGTCTCGAACCGGATCATCTCCTCTATTTTAAACTCTCTAGCAAAGTCTTGAATATACGCAAGAACTTCCCTGTGATTTGGATACCGTCTCGGGTCTCTTGACTCGTCATCGAAACGTGGCAAAAACGGGAAGTCCCTAACACCCATACTTTCTCTCGGGACATTGGTTCGGAGAGACTCGTAGATGCTAGAGTGGACTTTGGATCGGGTCGGGTCAAGGCTAAGTGGGTCGGAGTCGGATTTAGGTGTGTAAACCCAGAGACCACCAACTTGTTTCTCCCGTTCATACACAACGACACTGTGACCTTCACGACGGAGCTCCCTAGACGTTATGATACCGGCTGCTCCGGCTCCGATCACTGCCACGTGTTTAGAAGTGATTGGGTTTTGTGCTGGTGCCATTTATGTCAAATTTCAATAATTGGTTTGTGTATAAGAAGCCCCAGCGTCAAGCAACATATAAATACCACATTCTCACCAATATAATATTATTCTTTTTACTTTATTTTAGTGTTAAATGAGTCATGCATAAAGCATAATGGAACTTATAAGATAGATCATTTTATTTTGTGATATATAATTAACTTTTTTAACTATTATGGATTTGAATTATCATAATAATATATGAACAATATATGTGTCTTATGTGGCAGCTACATTAGAAGTTCTTAAGAGGTTTTCAAAGGGGATCCTCAGCTTCCGATGTGCCGTCGAAGTCAGATCTCTTTTTCCGGCATTGTTACTAAATTTTCTCGGCCTTTTTTTGTAACTGTTTAGCCCGATGAGCAAAAACCGAAAACCCAATTTAGGATAATATTAATATAAGTTTATTTGAAAAGAAAAAAAATAGTTTAAAATAAAAAAGTCTAGTTTGTTAATTAGTCCTTATTTATATAGTGTTGTAGACACATTAGTAAAATAGAGAAGAAAGTTAATTTACACATTACACATTAGTAAAATAGACACATTAGACAAACTAGTGAAATAGGTTGGATGATAAAGAAAAAACATGTGTGGAATTTGTAAGGTAGGAATCTTGGTGGAGATGCGACAGCATGTAATTGTCTACAGTAAATGTTTTTGTGGACAAGGAAAAAAGACAATCCTTCGGAAAGTAATGGATTACATACATCGTTGATAAAGAAAGTTCGTACCTCGTTGATTACATACATTATTTTTATATAAAAATCATTTATCATTAGATTTCGTTGTTACCAATATCATTTGCAAAAATTTCAAAAATCAATGTATACATATTCAAGGTTTATTTGTTATGAATATGTCACAATTCGTAATTAGCTAATTATGGTTTTAGTTGATGTTCTGCGTATGGACTATGGAGTAACCAAACTGAATTCAACCAACTTTTCTTCAACTAATAGACTGTAGACACATAAATACAAAGGGTCGGATCTTTTAGTTAATTGGTACGATGCTATATGTGATTTCTGGGGTTAACTTTTTTTTAACAGTAATTATAGTTTACTATTTAGCTTGGGAAGTCTTTTCATTTTAGTTCTGGCACGTTGAAAGTAATTCACCTGTTTTCCTACCCAACTTCAATCAAACAAAAATCAATGTATGGTGGTCACAAATAAAAGTGCCAAAAATACATGGCAACATTGCCAACATAGTAATCATATAGCTAGGGGATCCAACAATAAAATTGTCTATAGGGGTTTATCAAAAAAAAACAATAAAATTGTCCTATATCAATTATAGGGATCCAGGTTTATTCATGTAAATTAACTTGTGTAAAAATATATATTTGTCAAACATATTAACATTCAACTAGTATATTTTATGACTTTATAAACTACGATCATGACAAATTAGAAAGTATATTCAGCAAACATAATTATGTTAGACATAATCAATTTAATTAAATTATAACTATATTTTGAACTTCGACGGCTGGTGCATCATTATTGGTGAAAAATGGTATTCTGCAATTTTCCGGCCAAAATCTTCATTTATAGTTTGGCGAAAAATATAATTCGGCAAAAAAAATTGATGGATTTCGATTTTGGAAAACAAAAACCAGAATTTTGACGAAAAATGATAACATGAGATTTTACGCTTTTTAGAGAATATTTTGGTGCAAATATGTATTTTTAAAAATATAAAATGAGAAATCTATAAAAAAATAACATTATTTGATATATCATTGTAAATGAGGGTATTTTAGACATTTACAATTTTTAGTAGAATAATCTCCATATGAATGCACCATTTAAACTCATTCAGATTTTTTAATTTGGTCCATCTATATGATGTATTTAATTGGAATAAACGAACATAATTCATCATCTATATTCAGATGGTCCATCTGGATGAACAAACAAACATCATCATATGCATCATTGGCTCATCTGATCCTTTTTTTCCCTGTTTTTTAATCTAAGTTTCACCTTTGTTTTATCTTTTTAATTTTTTTTGGCAACGTTTTGTTTCTTGGCATGCAGGTTAAGCAAAATTTTGTAATTAGTTACAAACTCTCTCATTCCTTAATGAAATTAACATAATTATCAAACAAACAAACAAGTTAGAGTTTGTCAAAGAATCGAGTAATCTTGCAATTTTATTATGTCTATAATAGTAGTTAACCATGCATGAATCATGCTTTCTATCCACATGATTGTGTGTATATTAAATTTGAAGCTTCAAGGCGGCTGAGCTAGATCCAAAATTGCTCACCATATAAGTGAGAGCTACGGTTGCTTGAGAGAGATAGAGAGAAGACCATCGTTTAAAAATGTAAGCTTTATGTGTTTTGTCGGGGATAAACATGAGAAAAAAAAAACTAAAAAAGTGTGTGCCCAAGTGAGCGTTTTCATAAAGTGTAATCACTTGAAATATCTACTTGATTCTTGTGAATTTCGAGCCAAAGGTCTCGATGAGAAGTCAGTGGTGTCATATTGACATCACTGAACTCATACGAACTCTTGTGTGCTCGTCGTCTCTTCTCTCATTTCTCGTGTCCATCAGTTTCTAGACATTCTATTCTCTTTTATTTAATTTTTGATAAGAAAATAGTTCTCTTTTATTTCGTGTGTTATCCTCTAGTTCGAATCAAACTACTTCAAGACTTGGGTTATTTCGGTTTTAAGGTTGAAAAAATGTTATATCTTTGCTCTAAATCTTACACATATATTTGTAAACTAGAAAATGTATGTGTAGACTTCAAATGTACACAGTAATCGTTTTTTTTTTAGTTCTGCATTTAAACGCAAAAGCAAACTTAAAGTGACAATTAATGTAGACTTCAGATTAAAATAAGTACCTAAAGAAATACAAACGCAAATGCAAACAAAACAAATAATTAAACAAAAACAAAAGCAAACGCAAAGAAAAACAACAATAAGGGCATCATCATGCCTTAGAGGTAATCCTCCTATGCAAAGCATTCGATAGTTTTGCAATATAATTAATCAATCAACCCTGAAAAAGAAGAGAATCCATCCTTACTTCCCGCCCACCCCCAAAATAAAAACTCAACAAAATCATCTTCTTGGTTCAAGGAAATGGGAAGGATGAAAACTAATTAACTTATTCCTACCAAATTCCTCGTAAGCTTCTTCCATAAGATCATTGTCGTCCCATTCATCGCGATAAGTTTCTGGTTGGGAGACAAGTCTCTCGTATCCGCGGACGATTTGTTGATTTCTCCAATGTTCAACGAGCGGACACCCACATTCTTCCGCGATCCAATTCAGGTACTCAGACTGCAAAAAGAAATAAATTTTCTCAAAGTCATTGACGATGTTATTCTTAAGTCACTAATATGTATTTGATTGTTTGATTTTATAATAGTGTACTTTCTTAAAAAAATTCATCAATAACATTCAGAAAACAATTTTAAAATTCTTAAAAATTCTTTGTTATTGTATATCCAAAAAGTCAAATCGCACAAGGATTCAAAGCCTTCCGTTTGCATAAACTTAAAAAAGGCTTTATAGTAAGATGTGAAGTATGTTTTTGAATTCTTTTTCTACATGTAAACGTGAAACAAAAATAGAACGGACTCACCTGAATTTTACCCAATTTATGTGTATATCTTTTGGGAAGACCTAACGCATGAAGCGATGCATACCACGAATTAATGTCTTCTATCATCTTATCTTGTGAGGGAAGTTTAACCCGTCCTGCCAAGACTGCTGCCACCCATTTGCTTTGGATTTCAAACATAACAAACTGTATACCCTGATTTAAAGATCAAAAACCAAGTGAGACTTGAACTCGAAACCCGAAAATACAAATTTTGTTTGAGACTAACCATCGCTGGTAAACCAATGAAAGAAAGACCAGGTGCAAGCGCGGGCGGAAAAACATGCTTGTATAGATGTTCAATGCGGTTTTCATCAATGGTCAAATAGCCATTGGTTTCAAGAAATGGGAAGTGATACTTGTATCTACACATATAGAACGACCATACTGTAAATCATTAGCACATTTCACATTTAAAATGTTTCTACCTATGAGCTCGCATAAATACCGAAAACAACAAATATACCCAGTGCAATACACAATGCTATCAGCATATACCACCTTCCCGTTTTTGAAAACAATTGACCCATCTTCATGGGCGGTGTCTATCTACAATATATCAAAAGAAAAGTTTCAGATACGTACTTTCATCGGTTAGTTCGCTTTAAGGTGAAATCTCATGTATATTCGAATTAACATTATGGTTCAATAAATAAAATAGTATGTTTTACCTCGGAATGCATCCATAGGTTGTTATGAGGAATGGGAAGCTTTTCGTATGTATCAGATTCACTCACTCTAGACGCAATATGAACTTCTTTCGCGACCTGAGCTATGTCCCTACTAATATCAGCACCGCTTGCGAAATTTCCGATCACTACCACCACCTGCCAACGTATCAACACAAAAATGCAGATCATACAGGAATCTATGATGGACGATTATGAACATTTCTTGCATGTAAGTAATAAGTACTTGTTTACAATTTGCGTACAAGTATGATAGGTTTACGTAAGACTACACATAATTTTGTGGACCAACTTACAGGAAAGGTTTTGTATTAATTCGAGGTAGTGAGCTGAGATAGAGTTTTTCCACACAAAATTTTATACTTAGAATTTTAGGCATTAAAAAAATATATGTAAATGTTTCAAATAGTATCATTTATCAAAACAAATTAGCTTCTCGTCAGAACAGTCCTCTATCTTCCATCTAGATTTTATACTCAAAAATTCTGCATTTAGACGGAAGATCCCCTACCATGCATGGGTTAAATTGTATACTAAACAATAATGTTAAATTTTATTCCATTAAAATTAATATATTTGATATATGTATAGTGAGTAAATAGTTAATCACTGAAATAATATAAACTTGTTGAGTTTGACTATATTTTGACAGCTTGCCAAATCTTAATATTAAATTTAAATTTAACCATTACATGAAATTTATTTAGATGTTTTAAATGGATTGAATTATAGATTGGTTTATTTATCCGGATAAATTATCTAAGTAGATAACAGATAAAGTTTTTTATAATTAATTGTAAATGCTAGATATATTTATAAATTTTTTCAATTAGTTGATGAGTAAATGCCGAGTAAAAAAGCTGGAAAAACTTTTTGGTCATGTAAATTAATGATTTATATTTTTATTTAATTTTCTCATTCTATCGAAATAATGCATTTTTATATAATAGAAATTAGAGATATCTAAATCTGATAACAAAAAGAAATTAAATTGACTAAATTTGGTAACTTTAGATATTAAAAATCGTTTGATTGTTTTTGGCTATTTGTTTTAAGAAAATAAAGATAATAGTTTTTGTCTATTTGGAATCAAAATTGTTGTAATAAAAATAGTAGAATTTAAAAAAAAAAAAATGATTGAGAAAAATTGTAGGCTTGCTAAGAAGCACTAAAAACTCTCTTTTAATATATAGAGGATGAGAAAATAGAAATATATTATATATCAAATTAAGAAAACATTGATTTGAAATAATCAACAAAACAATCTATAAATGAAACCAAAAGTTTATATACAAACCTTATAAACACTACAAACTAATTTAATATCCGCAATTCTGAATTATAACTCCATAAATGAAATTTAAACTCATAAAAATCAAAACCTAAATCTGAAAATGATATATTTCCTTTATTTTAAGACATTAATTTTTGTTTAGAAATATACAGCTTTCTTTCTTATTTTTATTTATTATTCCATTTGGACTTTCATCTAAAGAGTGATGACGCACTACAGATTGAAAAGAGAATTATTGGCATATAATGAAAGAAAACTAAAAAATATGTCAAAGGAATCAATGCAATATATATATTTTAACAACTATATTAGATTGACTCAAATAAGCAAATGCTAAAGAACATTGATTCAAATTAGCTAACAACTATAATATTTTCTTTTATTTTAAGACATTAGTTTTTTGTTTAGAAATATACAGCTTTCTTTCTTATTTTCTATTTTTTTTTTTTCCTTTTGGACTTTGATCATCATATAACTTGGTTTTATTCTATCGTTTTTTGTTATTACTAATTATATTGCTGTAATATTGATGGGTAATGAATAAGGAAAGATGTAAAAAAAAATTACTAGCTGGAATAGTTAAGGACATATGATCATTGGATTAAACTAAGTCAAAAACCTAAATCGGATAATGAGACAAGAAAGTTGCTAGCTGACCAATAAATAAACCATACTTAGGTTTACCCCTGGGGTGAACCTTTAAATTCACCCAACAGATTATAGCCAATCGTTTTGCCATGTCATTACTAATACTAGAGAATTAAAAAAAAAACACAATTAAAAAAAAAAAAGAAATCAGAAAATAGATTTAGGGTTTAGGGTTTAGGGTTTAGGGTTTAGGGTTTAGATTTTACAATTAAAACGAAATTAGATGTCGGTTTGGGTTGCCAAATGAGTGGTTAAAGTTTAGATTTTATAACTAAAACGAAATTAGATATCGGTTTGGGTTGACAAATGAGTGGTTAGGGTTTAAATTTTACAATTAAAACGAAATTATATATCTGTGTAGGTTTGTGAAATATTTGTTATATAAACCCTAAACCCTAAACCCAAACCCTAAACCATAAACCCTAAACCCAGCGGTGAACAGATATATAATTTCGTTTATAATTTGAACGTTTATATTTATAAACCCTAAACCCTAAACCCAAACCCTAAACCATAAACCGATTTTTTGGACTGGACACTCCATTTCCCGTCAACCGGTTCAACCCGAACGACCTCGGTCTCGAACCGGATCATCTCCTCTATTTTAAACTCTCTAGCAAAGTCTTGAAGGTACGCAAGAACTTCTCTGTGACTCGGGTACCGTCTCGGGTCCCTTGAGACATCATCAAAACGTGGCAAAAAGGGGAAGTCCCTGACACCCATACTTTCTCTCGGGACATTGGTTCGGAGAGACTCGTAGACGCTCGAATGGACTATGTATCGGTTCGGATCGAGGCTAAGCGGGTCGGATTCGGTTTTAGGTGAATAGATCCAAAGACCTCCCACTTCTTTCTCCCGTTCAAAGACGACAACGGTGTGACCTTCACGAAGGAGCTCTCTAGCTGTTATGAGACCGGCTGCTCCGGCTCCAATCACGGCCACGTGTTGAGAGTTGATTGGGTTTGAAGTTGGTTCCATCCTTCAAAATTTTCAGTGGTATGTTTCCTTTATTGGTAGGACTGTGGAATGATCTTAGTGTTTTGCAAAGGTACTATCAATGGGTTTATATAGAACTGAAAACATGCTGGCCAAACAAAATATATATTTTTCGTTGTGAAGAAAACATTATTTCAAGAAAATTTTGAATTCTTGTAAATGACCCAAAACCATTTTCAGAAAGAAAAAAAAAACTCTCTCTAGTACAATTTGTCAATTTCTATATTTATATACTCTTTATAAAATATAATATCTCAATCTTTTCACGAATATTTATTTAAAAATGTCCATACTATATTTTCTCGTTTTGCTATTTCATAGGAAAATTAAGTAGATAAATCAAAGAAAACAAAATAGCTATTGAAGTTGAATCATTTGCAAAATAATGGTTCTAAATGGTATGCAGTTTTTTTTTTTTTATGTTTTCACTTTTTGAAAACGTGATTAAAACAATACATAATCTCTATGTTTTAAAATATAAAATGTTTTAGAGATTTTTTTGTTTCGAACTATAAGATGTTTAAAATTTTCTATGCAACTTTTATGACATTTTATGACCATTTGTATTCTGCGATTGTCTATATCATTTCAAAATGTGTGCTTTACCTAAAACATCGTATATTTTAAAATAAAGGGAGTACTATTTATAATAATTTGTATAGAATGATAAACGTTCAAATTATAAATGATTTTTTAATTCATTTTACACCGTTTTATATTATACATCCTCTTTTTTTATAATAAGTGTCACTTTCACGCAAATTAAAAAATAAACTTATTAAAATTCCTCAAATACCTTTTAAATTCAAGTTGACTTTTGATATTCTTCTATAGACTTGAGGTTAAATTAGATTATTTATTCAAAATTTTACGTTAAAAATCAAAAATGATACATATTTAAATTAAAAAAATCTTTAAACGACACTTATTTTGAAATGGAAGGAGTAACCAATTTATTGGAAATTTCAGTCATCAACTAAATAATAGGTTTTGGCGTTTTCTTATTAAGTTGTTTTGCTACGTATAGTTTAAACTTTATTCAGCTTACTAGTTTTCTCTTTCTATTGATTTTGATATTTTATGATTCGGCTATTATGTTATTCATTTGACATACTAACAACTCGCCAATTTTTCTAATTTTACCGTTCACCTCTAAAAAATGTAAATTAATCATACGAAGTTAAAAATAATACGCAATGTAACATTTTTCGCTACCGTCACATTTGTAAAATTTTGATAAATAATATGTCAAATTGAAGCACTCACGACGAGGAGTTCAACTCTAACTTTAGAATTTCAAAAATATAAGGTATGTGACCGTGAAAACGTTTATAATATATGTATAAGAATTATATTAATGTATGTATATGCTTGACTTGCTCTCCTACATTTTTAATAGTATGAATAAAAATCTGTAATGTATAATCAAACTAAAGTTTCTTTAAATCTGATATATTTTAGATACGAATAAATAACACTTCCTTTTTGGTAAATAAATAAATAACACGTAGTTAATAAAGGAAAACCTGATTTGTACCACAAAGACAAAACTATATATTGTATGATGAATTAAGTTATTACTTAGGAGCCCATGTTTTTCTCGTACTCCTTCACATCACATGTGCAATTTGGCATTACCATTTACCAGGCTGGAAGAATAGGACCTGTTAACCATCTCGAGATTCTTGACGTCACGAAATTATATAGCAAACTAATTATTAATAATGGCAGTTAAAAGTAACATTCAACAAGACAAATTTTTAAAATATAATATGCTTTTAAATCTTATATAATATAGAGGGGAAGTATATAATCTACTTGGACATTGGATTTCTGTTTTTTTTTTTTTTTTTTTTTTGGACATTTGGATTTCATATTTGTACCGACTCCGATTTGTGTTCACAACTATATACCACAAGAAGGCGAGTCCTTCCTCTCGACCTGGTGGTTCAAGTTCATTCAACTCTCTCCCTCTGTTTTTTTTTTTCTTTTTTCTTTTTTATAAATGTAAGTCTCTCCCTCTGTTTCACTGAATTGGTGTACTCTCCTTATGCTTCTTATGTGTTGTACTTGTATTAACTTACAAAAAAAAAAAAAAAAAAACTAATTTATATGTAAATATATATAAGATTTGGAAATTTATTAAAATCCCATGGAAATTTTCCCTTTTGATAACACATGAACCACGACTCTCGCTGTACTCGTTTTATATTTCTCTCCTTCTGTAACTGCTCATGGACTTATCTCTGGAAGAGATAAGAGACACAAAAGATAAACGCAAGTAACATTTTAGAAGAAGTTTTTCTGAAAAGATAGCAACAAAAACAAAAGCCTTAAAAATATATGCTCACTTTTGAATATCTATATAGCTGAAATTAAAGGCCTCGTATATAAAAAAAAAACCGGAGTTCAATATGAATTATGTACCAAATGTCAATAGCTTAACTAGTAAAATCTTTCAGGCAAAGCTTAGAGGTCGTTGGTTCGAGTGACACTTGGAAGGGAACCATATAAAATGCAATGATCTCTAGCCTAAAGGAATGTACGGGTCTAGACCTAAAACATCTTAATCATTCAAAAAACAAATGAATTATGATCAAGTTCTTTCTAAATTTATTTTTAACCTAGCTACACTATAGTAGAGATCAAATCACAAAACCTTAATTATAAGGCTCGTAGATATAATTGAATCCTAATGAATGATTTGTGCATGTGAAATGGAAAAAGGATGTATTATTAACTTCTTGCCTTATATAGGCTTTTATATGACATAACACCATATAAAATCGTTACTAATTATATTTAATCGTTCTTTATCATTTGCTCATCCTAAGTAAATATTCAAGTTTCCTATAAGTTACAAAATGGTATATACAAATATCGTGAATCTAAAAAATGTCCTTTCAAAAAAAAAAAAAGAAGCTAATCTAGAAAACGTGTACTAAATATTAAATAGAAATGAAAATCCAGGAATCCACAACCTAAAATATTTTGTTTCAACAAAACAAGAAAGTGTTTGGTAAAAAACATATAAAATGAAGAAAGTAAAAATAAAGACTGTAGTGTTATACTCACTCTCACTTTTCTTTTATTTGGCAGCTAATTTGGAATATTTAAGAGTATTTGTAATGTTAACTCTCTCACCAAAGTCTCTTACCTAAAAAATAATAATCAAATAGTAGTAAATAATATTATTTAATTATAAGAATCTAAAAAAAAAATTTCTTATTTAAATATTATTATAAAAATTTGGTGTAAAAGATTATGGTGAGAGATTCTCATTATACATACTCTAAAAGCTTAATTATTGGATTTAAACACCCAAATTCACAAGTAAAGTGCGAAAGGTTGTTAGTGTGTCACAAAATAACATTTTCCACACAATTGTTTTTTAAAAAGAGGGAAAAGAAAAGATATAGCTTAGACTTAGAATGTCATAATCTCTTTATCACACAATTATGGACCGTCTAAATTTTTTTTGTTTGATAGGGACGGGCAATAACGTAACCCCAACTATATTTCGCTAGTACATTAAAAAAAAACTAATTAATGTATAAGGCTATACGCTAACCAAAATTGGACACGTGCCAATTTTTCATCCACAATTGGACATTAATATTACTAGTTTACTATTTATATCGGCAAATCTTTTTATTTTAGTCATTTTTTTTTTATATACCCGATCGGCTGATCCGGTCAGCCCCGAGGGGAACGCACCGAAGTGCTACCATGTGGACTCGTCGCCAACACCTAGGTGTTGGACTACCACACTGCCTAACCCCGAGTTTGGAATGCTTTCCGACTAATGTCCGGAGGTATCCAGTTAGTCTAATCCCGGATACCATGTGAATTGCTTGGGCCAAAGCCCAAACCCAGACTTCCCACACAAATGTGATTTTTGTTTTCAGGGTGGATCGAACCTGGGTTAGTTCTTTCCAACCTTTCCCCAATTCTCCCTTACCACTAGACCACAGCCGTGTGGGCGTATTTTTATTTTTAATTTTTATTTTTTATTTTAGTCATGACATGCAGAAATCATTCAACTGTTTTGTTTAACTCAATAAATACCGACTCAATGTGTGGTGGACAAATATAAACGTGACACAAAAAACTTAAGATCTATCGTGTACCAATTTTACATAGGAATCCACACTCGTAGTCGTGTACACTAACTTCGTGTTTATACAGAAAGGGACGTTTCTATTCCGTGTTGGAAAATATCTAGTCGATATTAATCTTATCGCATGATAAATTTCTTATTTTACTACAAGTATTTCTAAAATACATTAATCGTTAACCCGTCGGGCATCATGCCCTGACTTGTATGCGGACGTTTACTTGGATGACTATACAATGGAAACATTCTTGAACATATATATAATAATTAACAATTAGGAAGAAACCAGAAACCATCTCCTCCTCACATGTGAGACAAGCAGTCAGGTTTTGGTCCTTGCGCTTCACCGCCAGAGAAACATACCCTTCCGTTTTCACCCTTGGATGGCTCTCCCCATGAGTTTCTCCTCTCCTTCTCGATCATCTCAGCTCCTCAGCTTCTTCGGCGGCTGGTGGCGTATTTGGTAATCTATAACATTTGGCAAGAGCGCAATTTCAGGCTTCATAGCGGCATCTCCTCTTCTTCAGAAGAGATATTGATCAACAAAACAAACCGTTTAATTTGTGCCACAATCTTAGCTAAAAGAAAAATGAAAGCTTTCATCGAGCTAATGCAGCATTGGCTCGTCTGATCCTTATTTCCTTGTTTGTTAATCTAGGCTTCACCTCTCTTTTTTTTTTGGCAAGTTTTGTCTCTAGGCAGGTTAAGCATATTTTGTAATTAGTTTCAAATCCTCTCATTGCCTAGTTAAATTAACATAATTAGCAACAAAGTTTTTTCAAAATGTTGTTTGTCAAAGGATGGATTAATCTTGTATTTTCTACAGCCTAACATTTTTTTCCTTTTAAGTGATCATGTAGGTTGTTTTATTTTATTTTCCCACGATTTTTTTTTGTGATACTTATATTATATATGTACACTAGCCACAATTGTTCTAAAAATCTTCGCGTAACACCTATTACTTTCCGTTTAATCACTAGGTCCACCCTATCCGCCTCGATTAATGATTAATTCCTTGAAAAAATCAGTTACCTGATTACTCTCCGCCTAATCTGATTTTTCCCCAC
Organism: Arabidopsis suecica; assembly: GCA_019202805.1. Classification (NCBI taxonomy): domain Eukaryota; kingdom Viridiplantae; phylum Streptophyta; class Magnoliopsida; order Brassicales; family Brassicaceae; genus Arabidopsis; species Arabidopsis suecica. Next base: position 1,273,257 of record CM032906.1, read on the forward strand.
TTAATCCGATTATTCCTCACATAATCTTGCATAATCTAATTATTTTTAGTTTGCAAGTATTAAATAACTTTTCTTTTTTTCATTCAAACATTTAAATTGAGGGTTTGTAATGTTTTACAATAACTTATGTTCAAATTTTTCATAAAAAATCATAAAATTTTGTCTTAAAATATATTTTTATGTGTTTACTACAATTTTGAAAATAATATTAAATTAATATGTTTTAAAACATTAAAATAACCCTAATAGTTTGGATAGTTTATTTGAACAGTTTAAACATTAAAGTTAAAAAAATACTATATATTTATTAAATATAAAAACATAGATTTATTTAGGTTGACATACACTTTTTTCCTCAAATATACTCACTTTTTAATCATACATATGTAACTGGAATTCAATATGACTTTGTCTTCAAGCATTTTTAAAATTATTTATTTTTCAATCTACACTATCTAAGATTCAATCATAGAACATTAGTTAAGGCTGGTAGCCTCGTAGCTATAAATAATTCATAATGAAATATGATTTGTATATTATTCACTTCTTGTCTTATATAGGTAGTTGTATTTATAAAACCTTAGTTAACGATAGTAGCTATAAATAATTCATAATGAAATATGATTGTATATTATTCTCTTCTTGTTATATAGTAATATAGATTGTTGTATATTTATAAATATTAGTTAAGGCTCGTAGCTATATATAATTCAGAATGAATTATGTATTTATCACTCACACTTAGGGGTGTCAAGTTGGTTAAACCAAACCAAACCAATCCATATCCATATTGATTTAGTGTTTAATGGTTAATGAATCAATCCAATTCATTTAGCAAATGGTTTGGATTAACCCATAACTCATTTAAATGAGTGGATTAATGGATTTAATGAGTTGATCCATAACATAGTTTTCTTATAATTTAAATCTTAATTAATTGATAATTAGTAACTATCATATTAGCACCACCATCATCATCATCACTCCATCATCATCTTCATCACTCCATCGTCATCAATTCACCACCACCATCATCATCACCATCACCATCATCGTCATCGTCATCGTCGTCGCCGTCGTCGTCGCCGCCGTCGTCGTCGTCGCCATCGTCATCGTCGTCGCTGTCGTCGTCGTCGTCGTCGTCGTCGTCGTCGTCGTCGCCGTCGTCGTCGCCGTCGCCGTCGTCGTCGCCGTCGCCGTCGTCGTCGTCGTCGTCGTTGTCGTCGTCGCCGCCGTTGTTGCCGTCGTCGCCGCCGTCGTCGTCGTCGTCGTCGCCGTCGCCGTCGCCGTCCTCGCCGTCGTCGTCGTCGTCGCCGCCGTCGTCGCCGTCGCCGTCCTCGTCGTCCTCGTCCTCGTCGTCGTCGTCGCCGTCGCCGTCGTCGTCGTCGCGATGAGGGATTCGAGTGACGATGAGGGATTCGAGTGTCAGTGGCTTTGCCGGTGAACGGCGTTGTTGGCTTCGTCGTTTAACGTTGTCGATTTATTTGCCGGTGAAACCATAAGATTGAAAGGGATCGACAGTGAGAGATTTGACGCCGAGAAAGATCGATGGTTAATGATTTAAGAAAATTATGTTTATTTCGGTTTACTAAAATCGGTTTAGTGATTCAATTCGGTTATATTTGGTTTACATATTTGATTTCAATTATATAATTTTTATTGGTTTGGTTATGGATAACCGAGTAATCCATTTTAAATCAAACCATTTCAATCCAACTCATTAAACTCATTAAACCATTTAATCCATTAATCCATTAATATCCAAATTTTCAACTCATTAGATCCATGAGTTGGATTGGTTTGGATTGATCCATCAATTTAAAACCATTTTGACACCCCTACTCACACTTGATCGTCATATAATGGCTCTGAATGGTAATCCCGTACCACTATGGTGTATAATATATTGCTTTAACAGATTTTTATACAGTTTTGTGTATAAATTTAGATGAATTTATAAAAATTATAATGGTTTATTATAAATCCTTTCAAATTCTACTTAAAACTATGAAATTTAAATTATCGTATTTTTAACTAAAAAATCCTTTAAACTACTATTAAAGTTCTAGAATTTTGGAGATATATTTTGTAATTAGAATAACTTTGTGATAAATTCTTATGTTGTTGAGATAAGTATTAGTATGTTTAGAGCTTATCTTAATTTGTGTGTATATGATCAATAAATTTAATTTTTCTCAAACTATCTTGAGTTTTACAACCACATTAAAAACGCAATTTTAAAATATTTTCAATAGCACTAGAGTTGAAAATAATTTTCAAAATCAACAGTGTATAAACTAACCTAACCGCACTTGGATGGGACACGTACCCTCTCTTTCATCTAATTCAACCTTTGAATTTCTCTTCAACTAATATATATATATATATATATATATATATATATATATATATATATATAATATAGTCACCTGAAAATGCAAAGGCTCGGACCGTTCGGTAACAATGCTCCAATATTAATAAGTTTACTATTATTTCAATGCAATGCTCCAATATTAATAAGTTTACTATTATTTCAAAATGCATAATTCACGTGTTTTGCTAACCCAACTCAATCATTACCCGACAATATATTAGGTTACGAGATTCTTCCTCTGTACGAGGAAAAACTATTTTTTAGGTTTTATTTCTTTTTTGATTTTCTGTAGTTTATTTTTTATTTCCAAAATCAATTAATTAATTAATGTTTTTATTTTACAATAAATAATCAATAATGAAAAAGGATAAGTGGAATAAAAGCAATTTAATTGACTTTTAAAAGATTTAACACAAAAGTAATTAATTAAAGCGTATGATTTATTATTTTCTTAATCTTGGTAAAAAACTCAAGATATCATTATTTCCGATACAAAAAGAGTATATGTTATGTAATTAAGTTAAGTTTGTAATAAATCTTTATATTGTTGATGAGATAAGGATTAATATGTTTAGAGCTTATCTTAATATGTGTATATCAGTAAATATATATTTGTGTATGTGATCAATAAACTTAACTTTTGCCAGGTTAAAAAAAAAAAAACTTAATTTTTTGCCAAAATAATAAAATTAATTTAAATTTAAATTAAATAAAATAAACTAAACAAATAGAAATTAAATTTTCCATCATTTTTTATGGTGGGACAAACAGAAAAGCTAGTTTGCATGTTTAAAGTGTTAGTAAAATTATCTTGGTGGTTTATAGTGCTAGTGAATTTTTTTCGAGATTTAAAGTGCTATCCAGTAACACTTTGAGAATTAAAAATGTGTTTTTTCCCAAAAAAAAACTAGTGTTTCAAATATTTTCAGTAATAGTAAATTTGAAAATACTTTTCAAAATTAATATTTCTAGTTTTAAAATTCAAAACTGAAAAACATAGGATTTATTATTTTAACATAAATCATTTAAAATGCTTGATTGAATTCATCCCTCAAATGGAGAAAGAGAAAGAAGAAAAATAAGATTTAGCTTCACTTAGAATGTCACAATTTCTTAATTACATTTATGGACCGTCTAAATTTTTCATCCTTGATTGCATTTTGATCGAGACGGGCACCCAGTGTGAAATAGTATTAAGTTTGCTGTTTAAATCGGCAATCAACTGATCAATCAATATAATGTGTTGGTTGACACTTGACACAAATAAACATGGCACAACTATCTGACAATATATTATTATCCATAAGGATTCATCAATAATATGATCCATATATGTCTTTACTGGGTCTGGGTAGGGATGTCAAATGGGCTTCGTGACCATGGGCAAGACCAGTCCAAATTATAATGGTCCGGATTTATTCACGCCCAAATTCACCCAAATTCGAAGCGGTCCATATGGGCTAGAAGCCCATTTAGTCTACAAACAAATGGGCTGAACTCATCTGGACATGGGCCGTCCAATAAGCCTTAAAAATTAGGGTTATTAATTTGGAGAATTTTTTTTTCTTTACTTTTTTAAAAATTAGGATTTACACTGACATTTTCACTCCAAAAAATATTTTTACAGTTTTGGCGGAAAAATGTGATTTTACGATTTGGCAGAAAAATGCAATTCTTCGATTTTGAGAGACAATGTGTTTTTGCGGTTTTGGCGGGAAATCGAAAATTATATTATTTGGGCCCATGGGCTGTCCAGTTGGTCATGGTCTTATTTGGGTTTGGTCTTAATTGGACACGGTCCTATTTGGGTTTATACTATCATGGTCCTAATTGGTCTTGGTCCCATTTGGACCTGGACAGACCCATTTGGACCTGGACAGCCCAATTGACATTCCTAGGTATGGGTTAAACATAAGGATCCTGCCAAAGTCATGTACACATTATTAACTTTGTGTAGGAAATATTTCTAAAATCCATTAGTCGAGCACCCTGCCCCGACGTATATGCTGACGTTTGAAGGAAAATATAATAAGAATGCAAGTTATCATTTCATGTATAACTCATACTAATAAATTAAATTAAATTCACATGTATACTTAGTACTGTAGAATTTCATGACTTTATAAACTAGAATCATGAAAAAATATAGAAACTATATTTTAGCAAACATAATGAAATTGAAGACCATTAAGTAGGGTAACAAAAAATCACAACACACAAAAGAGGAGCACTACTTGAATAACGAAATCCTACTACAGAGCATAGATGAATTTTGGGTTATAAATAACTAGCAGCAGTTGCTCTCTCTCTCTCTCTCTCAAACAAGCAATATGAATAGGCCTTGGACCCTATTTTGTGAAAATAAAATATAAACTTAAGGCCTTTACAAGCTAATGAAGTTGATAAAAAGAAAAACATTAGGCCTTGTGCCGTCGGCAGAGCCCATAAACCGGCCTGACTTCTTGCCTTATATAGGTTATATAAATCTATTATTATTGGTAATTAGATTTCTTTGGCTCGCACTTAGGCCTGGGCAAAATATTCGTTTGATCCGCTTCGATTCGGTATTCGATTTGATTTGATTCGAAAAATCCGAATATCCGTAAGATTTTGGAGCAAAGCAAATAGAGAAATATAATATTCGTAAAAACCGGAGCAAATACCAAATACTGTTTTTTAAAAAGTTGGATATCCGCTTCGATCCGTATTTTCTTATATGTATTAGAATATATAATTATGTATATATATACATATCATAATATAACTTGTGTATTTGTATATATTTTGGGCTTGTGTTTTTTTTTTATCTTTTGGGTTTGTGTTTTTTTTAATTTAATTTGAATATGATTTGTGAGCAGATTTGCGTTGCCAGAGATGGGAAAGCTATATTTATCTATTTTGTTGGCATTGTTGCTACCTTTATGTTTTTTTATGTTAAGATGTTAGTTTGATCTTTTTTTTTTTATGTTATGTTTTGATCAGTGGCATTTTAAACTATCGGGTTTTGGTTTTTGGAATTAGTTTGAAGGCATGTTCTTGATCGGTAATGGTTACATTTGATTTTTTGGAATTTATTTTTAAAACATGTCAAACGAGAACTTTGAATATATGATATTTTGTTATTTTATATAGTCTACGGTTTTTTAAAAAATATTTAGATGTATCAAAGCGGATATCCGCAAATATCACAAAAAAATCCGGATATTCGAATTTCCGGATATCCGGAAATTTCCGAATCAAAGCAAATCACAAAATCAAGTATTCGGTTGAGACGAATCGAATATCAAATATCACAAAATTTCCGGATATCCGATTCGTGCCCAGGCCTAGGCTCGCTCACCCTACCTAAATTTCCAAAATTTTATATAAACAATTCAAGTTTTCTCTGAGTCAAATTACAAAAGGGAATATATAATCATTGTGAACAAGAAAAAAAACAACTGAATACAATAATAGTTAGAAAAAAGGATGGAAATTAAAATCTAGGAATCTACAACCTAAAATATTTTGGTTTCAATAGAAATAAGAAAGTGTTTTGCTTATAACATTGACGGAAATGGAGAAACTATTGTATGGTTCGTATTCTTATGAATTGACCAATTGAAGTATGTCTTTGAGTTTTTTTTTTTTCTTTTTTCGCCAGTATGTCTTTGAGTTATAAAAAATGAAAAAAGGATAGAAACGATCGAAGTTAACATATTTACACATATCTAACATAAAAATATTTGCTAAATTTGCCCACTAACACAATAATAACCACTAATCCTCAATCTCTCTTTCTCTCTCTCTAGAAAAATAAAGAGAATCACTTCTCGCTCCTCATGTAAGATTTCTTCTGTAACTCCTATAACCTATACATATAGACCTGAGTCTGACACATATATGTGTGTGTTGATTACATCTCTAAACATGAATCTCTTGTCTTACTAAGCTTACTTCTTTTATTTGTCTCATAGATCTGTTGGTCAATCTAACAATTGAACCTTCAATTTTCTTATCTGGGTAATGATTCCTCTCTCTCTCTTTTTCCATTAAAAATTATACTATCTTTGAATTAGTTTTTTTTTTTATATATAGTATGAAGATATTGATTTTCCTCATTGTATATATGTAAATTGTTCTTTTGTGGATATTTGTGGTTAATCATCATTGAAATCTCCGGTAAAATTACTACTTAATGATCAAAATCATTTTTTTTGTTAGTGTCACGAAATTTGCATGTTTAGAATAGAGGCATAATAAGAAAAATCGAATATCTCTGTCTATCTATGTGAATAATCAATTAGGAAGGTTTTGCTAAGATTTTTGGATTGAGAACCTATGAAAATCTGAGTATATTGACCTTTCAACAATGATTGATGGTTTTGGTTACTTCTAATAAGATCATGATAAATAATCTTCGTCAAAATTGTTATTTGATTTTAATTCTTGATATTGGTTCTGTTCAACAACATTCAATAGTTGTTTATATTTCTCATGTTAGAAATTAAAGGCGTGAATCTCGGGTTTAAGCTCGATTCTCTGTTTGAATTATGTGGCAATGTCACAATTCTTACGATTTAGTTGATGTTTTGAGTATGGATTGTCTCATTATCCATCTTTGATTGCATTTTGATAGAGGGGCGTGCCATGGAGTAAATAAGACAATAAGTGTTGTAATGTATCTCCACGGTTTGTCCAAGGACGAAATTTCGTGTAAGAAACGTTTTGAATCGTATGAAGAAAGTTCTAAGAAGAATCAAATCAGAATGGTCACTCTTTTTGGGCAGCAGGTAAAGATCATTTTCTTAAAAAAGTCGAATACCATATACTATTTTTAATCTTTTTGTTCCCTTTGATGATTGTTGAAAATAGCAAAAATACATGTTCATCAGCTTTCATTTTCAGGTGTATACCGCGAAAGGCGAAAACTTAGTTTCGGATATTGAGCAGGTGAATAGAAACTGCCTTAATCCACTGATGAAAGATTGTTATCTTCAACTTCCTGAAAATCATGAAAGCGTCAAATGCCGAGAATTCCACAGCATTGGTTGTTCCCAAGATACCATTTGTATTGAACCATATGGCACAAATATGTTTGGCAAGAAAAGTGAGAAAGTGAATATCTCAGATGGATCAGGTTTGCTGGATCTTAATAAATCCCCGGCTTATGAGCCGGTTTCCAATGATTATCAATGCGGTTTAAATGGTGTCGAAGAAAAAGATTGTGCAGCATCTCCAGCTTCATGTTGCACCGCAGAAAACAATTCAAGGATTGAAGGTGGAGATTCGTGTGAAGTAATTCAAATGGCAGCTGAATGTTTACTCCACATTTCAGCGGTTTCTCTCAATCAAAGTCAGGATCAAGAATTTCTAACTAATCACAAGATAGGTGTCCAAGAACCGGGTCGATCTTGCGATTCATTTGAGCTACACACTTTAGGAATAAGAGAAACTATAATCCCTGAAAAGCTCTGTTGTGTATCATCAAAGGCCATAGATGACTTCAGTAACAAGAAAGAGTTTGGAGTCAAGCTGAGAAGAGGAAGGAGAATGAAGAATTTCCAAAAAGAGATACTCCCGGAACTTGTATCGCTCTCTAGACATGAGATCCGAGAAGATATAAACCTCTTAGAGACTATTTTGAGATCGAGAGATTACAAGAAGATGCAGGGGAAGAAGGCTAAAGATGGAAAATGCAGACCAAATCAGAGAAAGAACAAAGGTTTGACTCTCAGGTAAAATGAGGAGACAATCCGGATGACGAAATTCCCGGTGTTTGCGGTTTTATAGACATTGCTCTAGCTCCATTGGTTTAGCTTTAACACACAGCAGTTATCAAAATGATTGATTGAAGTTAGAGGAACTTTTTGATATGATCTTCAAAGATTAGTTGGTTATTTAAAATTCTTTAAAGATTCGTTAGGATGATTCCGTAAATTATTTCATGGGCCTAAATGGGCCTAACAGGCCTAAAGATTATTGTTTTTGGCATCAACAGGCCTAAAGATTATGCTTTTGCTATTTCTTCAATTTCGCATCCAATGTACTTTCATGATTTCATTTTCAATTTTTACTCTTTTTGTCTCTCTTTTTTTTTTTTTTTTTTTCACTTTACATCTTTTACAAATGCTTTTTTATTGGGAATCACTTTGCACTGATTATTCTTTCTTTTGAACAACTCTCATCTCTCAGTTAAAATTTTGAAATTATATATTTTATATTAACAAAAAGTTACAAAATTTGAAATTTTCCGATTATAGCTTTCACTTTAAGGAAGTAGTCGTGTAAGTAACGTAAAGAGATTTTAGTGAATCAAATATTTTACCATAGATGGAACGAAATTGAATGTAAGAATCAAACCCAACCGTAAAAAATTAATACTAACAATTGACTATGTAATAAAATCTATTAATGGCATTGTAAAAGCCAACGCAACAAAATATTCAGTATTTACGACCGCATTTAATAAGAAAATCTTTTACTACTAGTTGGGAAAGAAAAAAAGAAATAAAATCTACTAATTACCATTTTTTCTTGTCAACAAAATTAATTACCATTTATCAACACAATTTTCTACCAATTGGAAATATAAAAAATCCCTTAACATTAGGGGAAAATTGCGTTGATAAATGAAATTACAATGTCAAAAGTTAGAAAACAAAAATAAAATAAAATAAGTTATTTTTTTTTATTTTTGGAATTTTTAATTACAAACGGTAGATTATGAGAAAACAAGGCAACACCGCACGTGTATCAAACACGAGCAACTCGCCGTCGTCACCACTCACTGAGTCAAACCGTGACCTCAAATCCGAGTCATACCTTAACTCGTTTTGCTTCGTGACCCGACCCGCTATAACCCGACAAACCAACATAGCCTTCCTCCCTTTCCCACCGCCGGCCTTCTCATTCGCCGTACTACTTCCGGCGAACGTATAAATAGACGCGCCACCGTCTTTTCCTCCTAAAATACCCCACGCGCCTCCACCGCCGCCGTAACTCGGACCCAAACAATAAAACCTCATCGTCTCGTTCCCGTCAGCAACCGAACGCGCGTTCTCTTCACGCGCTTTTCCCACGCTCCTAGCTTTCACGGCTTCACGATACTCCTCGAACCGGGTCAAAGTCTTAGACCCGTTTTGAACCTTAAAAATCATTTCTACCCGACCCGAAAACGGTTTCGGACCCCAACTCGTCTGGAAAATAATCTCCACCACATTACGCGACTGATGACCTTCCGCAAGCTCCGTTAACGTTGGTAAAAACGGGTCACGATCACGAACTCCGGTTGATCGGATCCGGGTTGAAGGAGATAAAACCGGGTCGGGTTCTCGTTTATCGGGTTTTGATTTGGGTTTCTTCGGTTTTGGTTTGGTTTTTTTGGTTTCGATCACATCTTTGAGACTCTGTGTGCTTCTTCTGCAACTGTAATTTGACATGAGATGTTTCGGACTCGGGTTCGGATTCGGGTTAGGGTGTTTAATCGGAGTGTAAACATCATCGAAAGCTTTAGATTTGCATTGTAACGATTTGACCCACCCGCTTGCCATAATCAAGATCCGGAACCAAAGCTCTCTGTTTTTTTTGTTTCTCTCTGTCTCTCTCTTTAAAAACTTGGAAAAGAAACAGAAGCAGAAGAAGAAAGCAACATGGCGCGATGATGATGATGAATATTAAAAGTGTACGTCGGAACTTGGGAGTTTAAATTACGGTATTACCCTTTATTTTTAAATAAAAGTTCATATTTAAAGATGGGTGATTCTGTCTTTTAATATATTGTGTTGTTAGTTGTCTCAAAAATGGAAAGAAAATAATTTTATTTTACACTGGTATTATATATATATTATTTATTTTGGTAAAGATGTAAATTAGTAATGATTTGCAAATTTATTTCTTATAACTTAATTTTTACAAATAATTTTAGTCTTACAACAGTAATTTTGTTTTTGATTTATGTAAGATGATTCTACGATTTGAGCATTCCTTCATATTTTTTTTTTGGTGAGATAAGCATTCCTTCATATTACTTTTGTCTTCTTGATTTTAAGTTTTGTCAAAAGTTTTATAAGATTGGAAATTTTGTTTTTTATTTTATTTTATGTAAGGTAATGGAGAGAAACAAGACGGAAATAAATGTAAGATAAAAATTGACAGCCGGGTTTTATTGTTTTTATTTTGGTACAGTCTTGTGATTCTTGTCCTTATATCATAAATAGATCACAAAAGAACACGAATAACATTTTTTAAAATTACGTCAACTTCGTAACTCTATTTGTTTTTATCTCAACAATAGAATTTCACATGTAATGTCTATTCAAGTCAATTATGATATCTGGATCTCTTAGTCGATGACAAAAAATATTTCGAAATCAATGTAAGTTTAAACACTATCATACAAAATATATTCAATACAAAAAAAAAAAATTGATTTCATTTCAACCTTTTTCTAAAGACGCACGCATATCTAATTATATTTTTTACTATTTGTCATATACAAATTCGAAGTTTTCTACTTGTCATAATTTAAGCTAGTGAACTAAAACAAATTATTCGTCGTTGATGTATTTCTGATTTTCTATACCATTGAATTTAGCAAGCATCATAATTTGTTGTCGTCTTTGAATCAATCATTGGTCAATGGTAGCTTGTTAATTAGTAACTTAAACTAAAACACCAAAATATCATAAGAATATATATAACATATCCGAAGATGAGAGAAAAAGTGTTGGAAATAGTGAAGATGAATACTATTTTTAACTACGATAATGTAAATTTTACACTTATGTATAAGCTAGTTTAATGTAAGTATAATCCCTAACTTTTTTTTTTTTGATAAAAACTGATCCCTAACTTTGTTTCGACCAAAATGAAAGTTTAAATTCAATCTATTTTGTCCTCTCATGGAACCGGAAAGTTCGATGCAATCTGACTACTGACTAGCTGATGTGTTTTCACAAAACATTGTATCAGTGAGCAGGTGATAAAAGCTATCTAACTTCACAAATTGTGTCTGTCAATGCTCAATATTATGTTTCTGCACTACTGCAAGATATAGTTGGCTGCTTTCTGGCTCAGGAGTTAACATAATTTAATTCATAAAATCAACTCAACTAACACTCTCTCAATATATACATAATATAACTATAATATAGAAAAATTGTCTACTAGTCACTAGGATATGCGTATCTTAATCACTTGTCATGCTACTAATATAAAAATAATTGTTTGCTTTAAAAATAGGAGGAATCTTTAGAATTTAGAGATTTACAAAAACAAAATGGAAGAATAGAAGAATGGAAGCTGCCAACGACGGACTAATAAAACAAATCGCACTGAAAAATTTGAAATTCTCACATAATGACACCCATTTTCTTCTCTGTCGTCTTCCTCTTATTTTTTTCTTTAATTACAAACTTAAATTATTAATTATTGTAATAATCTCCCCTAATCATATTAATTGTCTTGTCTAACTTAATTAAGCATCTGAAGAATTAACGATTAATGAGTATATATAACACTGTTGGCTAGATAGAAATAGTGTTCACAATTTTTATAATTTTTGTGCGTCACTCAATATCTTATCATGAAAATTTCAAAAAATTTAAACATGTTTCCTCCGGTTTTTAAAAATGTTGTTTTGATTTTTTTTAAGTTTTTGTTCTTACATTTTTAATGCAAAAATAATTTAGAAACTTTTTTTAATTTTATACATTTGAAAAAGTTGTACGAACAAGAGAACAACAACTTTTTACTAACGAATGGTAAAGATCAATGACATTTTAGACATTTCTTAATATGAACCATAAATATATATGTGTGTGTATATAACAATATGTATTATGCGAATTTGAATAATTCGAATGACGGCATACTAACACAAATTACTATACTACATGTTTTTGTCTAAAATTTAGATATTATAAAGATTTAGGTTGCCACTACCCCTATTTTAAATTTTCTATCTGGAGCAACTGCTTAGTTTATAGTTATACTGATGATAAGTGTTTTGTTGTACTATATGTCTATATATGTAGAAGACATATTTTAAATATGAGACTTAAAAATTTCTTACTTTATGTAACAATAATTGTATTATCTTTGATTAAAGTTTATACCAACCATATGATTCACAGCTAGGTATGCATATGCATACATAAGAATTCATACACAAAGCTCTGGGTTTTTTCGAATATACATACATGTTATCAATTTTCTATTTGATTCTCGATCATTAACCATGCCAGAGTTATACCAGCTTAATCTGGTTGGATATAAATTATTATAAATCGTAAAGATTAGATATTAACTGTGTATGAGAAAATGTGTATGTCAATAAAAGAGACAGACATTAGACCCCCAAAAAATATGCATTAAAAACGGTATATACTATACTTGAAATTTTATGGTGAAAATAATATTTTAATAGTGGAGAAACTTTTGGGAGAGTGGGTCGTGTAGTAACATGAGGAGGCCACAACGTTGAAATATGTAAACACATAATTAAAGCAATTCTAGTAAACAATTACGAAAAAGTAAAACAAAACAATAGAATAATACATACTCCCATTCCGCACGTAATCATAAATGGTTTGAATTCATGTCCATACTTGACTCATGGTATTTATTTAAATACTAAAGTCTAAACATCACTATACATCCTTAAATTTTCAAAATCTATTCAAAACAACTCTCACTATCTACATTGGAAAAGTGGATCCATTTTACCAAAATTTCGATTAATTCCAATATAATCTTCTTATGTAGTATATACAAGTAACTAGTGAAAACTACATATATATAACTAAATCATTAAACATAGAAATGTAACTATATATAGATAGTCGTTGAAACTTTAAACTCAACAAACTATATATAGTCACGACGTATTGTTTTAAATTTATTAAACAGATTAATAAAGTTTGGTAGAAAGTTCAAAGTTGTGTAGATACACTAAACCAAGTAATACATATATACTGTATATGTATGGACTAAGCTGATAGTTTCCAAAGTTTAGGGTTGCGTCGTTACTTGGAAAAGTTCAGTGACTATTTTGTGCAAGCTAAGTATCTCTAGGGCTTAGTTTGCCATTCTCACTTTCATATTCAAATTGCATGAATAGTAATAGTATATTATAAAGCGTGTAATGATTATAAGATCCAAAGTAAGTAAATAAATAAATCAAATATGGATGGGGTTTGGAATTGAAATAAAAAGGAGAGCCAAGGAGGAAGTTTGGTTGGGTAGAGACTAGGGTTTTGTGAAAGATGTAAGCTTGTAATTGTAATGTTTTTGTTTTCGACAGCCTTTTAACTTCACGCTTTGCCCTAAGAATCTTCTTGGTCTCCTCCGGGAACGGTGTTCAAATTTTAACCATCCTTTTTGTTTTTTAATTCTCAATAACCAATTTACGTAGATAATCCTGAAAGAGCCAAATAATTTTAGCGAGAGTTAAAATGTGACACTAGTTACTAGTTGGGAGTGGCACAACTCGAATTCTCAAAAAAATTGTAGGATATTATTTGTATTTTTTATAATTAAGTATAATATATATATATATACATATTAAATTGAACTTATTAATACAAAACATGAAAATAATTTCTTTCATTATTTTTCCACATTACGGTTTTGTTAGTGACGCTCATGTTTTTAATAAACTAGTATTGTCTATTAAGTTCGTAAGAGGTTGGTTTAAATTGTAGAACTAATTACATTGATGATGATTATTTTGATGAAATAAATATAATAAAATAAGAATAAAAGTAAGCCTTTTAAAAAATCCAAGCTCAATAATTAATATAAGGTTCAGATTTTATTGTTTTGGAGTTTACAATTGTCTTCTGAATTCAGAAATAACTGTAACTGTGAATGAACTTTTTAATTTATGGAATAGTAATATACTACTCCCTCCGTTTCAGTTTAGTTGTCGTTTTAGGATTAAAATTTTGTTTCATAATAGTTGTCGTTTTAGGTTTTCAATGCAAATGTTTGGTGAAAATTAATGTTTTGTCATTAATGTTTTAATGTTTTGACCAATGAAAAAATTATAAAATATATTAATAAAGGGTAAAACAAAAAATTTAATGATTTTCTTAATTTGTGTGCAAAAACCTTAAACGACAACTAAAACGAAACGGAGGGAGTACAGTTTTAGTTTTAAATGAGCGCCCTATTAACGTGCAATATTATACTAGTACTAGTACTTTTATCTTGTACATTTTCCAAAATGGTTTGGTTTCAAAATTAAAATCTATCAAAGCTAGAATGTAGAATCTATCAACACTTGATGCAATCCAATTTAAAGAGCTTTTAATGTACCAATTACATTTTTTGCCCATATTTCAAGAATTCAAAGAACTTACGCTGACAAGAACGTACGCTGTTTATGCAGAGGTTGACCAAAAAAGTATATTTATTGTTGATTTTGAATCTCAATAATTAACATATATACATCTCATATACTGTTATAATCTCCAACCATCTCTTTCTAATTAATCAAAAGGTACAATATAATCATAATTAGCATCGCACTCTTTCATAATTGTCACACATGTGTGGTCTGATTCCTAATTAATGAAATTATATAGGCGATCAAATATCCTGCAAATCAATTAATGAAAAATAATGAATACATGTTTAAATTACTGGTATGGTTTTATTTTGCTAGATTTATCTCTGTGCATATTTATCTATATAATAAATTTAAGGATATCTTCGTGAAAAATGTATTAAAATTGATTAAAGGTATTAATCTATGTCTTCGTGAACTACATTTGAGGATTAAGAATGTATAAAAAATGGGTTAAATGTATTAAAATTGATAAGGTTGATACATTTGTAAGTCCAAATGTCCAAGTGGGTAGCTAAAAACTCCCATGGGTTTCTGCAATACTTGAACTATTGGGCCAATTTTATGGGTGAAGGCCCAGTGCTTTAGACACAAATATGTACTCAATAGTGTCAACGGTCAAGTATGGAATTGCAAATGAATAAAAAACATGGTTTTGTGAAGGAAAAATATTTTCTCATGCCATATATATTTTTTTTTTGATAAAAGGTTTGCAATTAAAAACGTAAATATTACAGCTATGACTCGAGCTCATACAGTTTTTAGAGAGTGGAAGGGAGACGATTAAACATATATTTGGTTACAACTTACAAACATATGAGAATATGAGAGAAAGGTTTCAAGCATGAAACTACTAAAGAGGAAGATATGAGGATTAGCCAAATTAGTTTCCACTATGTTATATATTGACACATTGTACATGTAAATATTCAGATTATCACACTAATAAAATATAATGTAGATAATATATGCACACTGATTTTACAAATATTTTATTTTTGTTTGGTGTTAAATAAAACATGTCAAAAGACGAGAATGGTTGAGAAAATTCTTCCGAATCATTTTTAAAAATAAATCTCAAAATCAATAACAACCAAAAATACCCACATATAAAATCTAGTTCAAAACTATAAAATTTGATAATTCAAGATTATTCTTAATATGTCGCTAAATGTTTAAATTGGCTTCCACATAAAATCTTTGTGTACAGAAATCATAAATGTGTTTGACACACAAGTTCATAATCTGTAGAATGGATAATCTTTTAGCATCAATGCACACGTGTACGAATTGTAAATAAGACATCTTTAGTAATCTATGTGAAGTAGGCCTCATATGTATTTCTCATCATCTTATCTTGTTTTCAATTGTTTCGTGAAGGATCAGCAGTTCCACTATCACATATCCTGAAGAAAATGTTAAATTTCTTTGAAAACATTAAAGTATGGAGATTGAACATCACGGTTAGAAATGTTTATTTCTTTGTTAACATTAATGTATGGAAGTAGAACATCGCAGTTGGAGTTTCTTTGAGAACTATTAATGTATGGAGATTGAAAATTACGGCTTGACATCTTTTACATTCCAAACATTTAACAAATACATTGAAAATATGGTTAGAAAACAACCAAAAGTTAATAACAAAAATTTAAAAATTTGAAATGTTTTCAAGAACTTTCACATATTTTTGGATATCGAACGCAGAGGATACAACGAAGTTGCTTAAAAAGTATACAGATGAAGTATATCTATATGTCAGAACGTCTCCTTTTGTGACGATATGCCTAGGTTATAGAGCAATTAGATTGAAACTTTGTCATGCATGGATTAATAATGCGACTTTATATTTTAATAATATTACCTAAAGGATAAGTTCAAGCAGAGTTTTATCATAATCTGGAGAACCTAACAAAACTCCAAATATTCACCTTCTGTTGTTTGCAGATCAATGTCCAAGGACCACACGGTTTCAATCTTGGCATTTTCCTTCAATTTCAATACTACTAGTTGTAAAAAATTATAACGAAAAATTCAGTATTAAAATAATTAATATTGAGACAGAAGAATAAAGATTATGTAGATAAAACACTCGCGAAAAAAACAATCTTTAACAAAATAAAATAAAATAGACTTTATTATTTTCCATAAAATAACTAATAGCTATATATACTGACTGAACTACTTACCCCGGCCCAGAAAATATATGTTTTTCTTGAAAAAATATATGTTATATGAAACTAAGGTGCAAAACTTCTTATGTACCAAAATAATATACAAAAGAACAAAATATTTATTCAAGTTTTTCATTTGTCAATTGCCACCGCAGAATTATCTAACACTTTACTTTGGTGTTTGTAAACTTGAATAATTCATATACCAAATAAACTCTTTTATCAAGTAATCAAAAATCCAGAATTTCACCGATATTTTTCTTAAATAATCAGATATATGAGGTCATAAACCATCTCGGCATGTCCTTGAAACTATTATAAAAGCCACTTCAAACCCTCCATTTATCTCCTCATCCCAATTCACACACACCAAAGTTTCTTGTGAAATCTCTATTCTCTCTAACCATAAGAGAAATTAATAATGGCTTCAAGAACCACAAAATCATTAGCCCTTTTCTTGATCCTCAACTTCCTCCTCTTCACAACAATATCCGCCTGCGGCAAGTGCGGTTGCCCTTCTCCCAAGCCAAAACCTAAACCTAGCCCCTCTCACAAGCCAAAACCTAACCCTAAACCCAAGCCAACTCCAAGCCCTAGCCCGGCCACAGCCAAATGCCCTAGAGACGCCCTTAAGCTAGGAGTTTGCGCCAACGTACTCAACGGCCTACTCAACGTCACCCTTGGCAAGCCACCGGTCGAACCATGTTGCACCCTCATCAAAGGACTCGCTGATCTTGAGGCTGCAGCTTGTCTTTGCACCGCGCTCAAGGCTAACATCCTCGGTATCAACCTGAACATCCCAGTCTCTCTCAGTCTGCTTCTCAATGTTTGTAGCAAAAAGGTTCCTCCTGGCTTCCAATGCTAATCAATAACCTAATTATACAACACACACTTCATGTCAATATAATCTTCTTGTTTGGACAGACAAGATGATTTATAAACAAAAAAGATTATATATTATTGTCTTTGTTTCTCTTGTATTTGTGTGTTCTTCTAGTTACTTATGCATGTGTGTATGAATGCTACGATTCTAAACTTCACAGTTAAGTGTTTTTTTTTTTTTTCTCTTATATAGTTTCATTGGGGTGTGTATTTGTTGTTGTGTGAATCACTTATTAATAAACCATATAATTTGAAGACTGCAATGCCTTGTGTGGAAACCGAAAAGGTTTAACCATCAAAAACTGAGGGAAAGACTTTAAGCACAAGAAAAGGTCTCAATAATGAAGAAGCTGTGAAAATTGGCTCATCGTTGATTAGAAATAAACTAAGCAAGAAGAAGCTAGCTAGGCTCATGGCAAAAACTAAAGTCCAACCAAATGTCTTCATCATCCGTACAGGCGTGTGGTTCTAATTAAGTCTAAGACATAAGTAAGCCTCGACAAATAATCGACACAAAGAATCAAAGACCATATAGTGGAGAAATCGTGGAGAGATAATCTCTGAAGTTACGGAACCAATTGATGATCGTAATTCAAGCCTAATGAACTACATGCGTGTCGATCAAAATTCGTATTTTAAACAAAATTCTAGAGGACCTACGGTATTTGTATTTTAACCAAAAAAGTCGTCCACAAGAAGAAGTTTAGAGAAAAAAACACTGATACAGAACATGTCACGCATCAGGTTAAATATTTAGAAAACTGTGTCCACCTCTTATCATATTAGTGCACTGGCAAATGGATATGGATTCGAATAAATCAGTTAACAAAAAATGTGTATATATATGGAATAATCAAGTATGAATCCATTTGATGCATGGATGGTCAACTTTATAGAACAAAAACAAGGGGTTTAATGTACAGTGTTTCCCCCTATCCCTAGATACTTTTACAGATTTAATTTCCAGCTAATGAATTCATTTGACAAATGGTATGGGAAAAAAAGGACAAATTATCTCGGTAAGAAAATAAAGAACAAAATCAATTTTTTTTGGTCCACAAGAGAAATGTAAGCAGTTGTTAATAAAATAATTGCAGATGTTACAAAAAAAAAAGTTATTTTGGTCCACAAGTACCAAATACAAATCTATTTTAACCATTTAGAAAATTGATGAAAATTTTGGATGATTCATTTGATAGAAATTGTTAAGTTGTGGAGTCTAATCTCTCGGGTGGTGTTGTGAATACACTACGACAGGTTACTATATAAGTTTTGGTCTAGGAAAAATTAATTGACTACATGGAAATATGGAATCGAATGAACGGATCAAATATGAGACTATGAGCTATGAATAATATTTTATAAAAAATCTTAATTTTGACGACAAACCAAATGATTAATTTTTTTTTGGCCCGATTTATATTTAGTCGGTATCTCTGCTCCACACAATTTTTGTTTTGATAAAAAAAAAAAAACAAAAGAGTAATTGAGACTTTCATTCTATGTGCTAAAATGGCTAGACTACGGTTTCATGCCACGATTGTGTTTCCTGTCATTTCCGAGTTGGATGGCCCCTAATGAACAATTAAAATTCAATGGATCTATATGGAGCCCGTGAACTATTTTTGTTTTTTTGCTTACTCAACTTGTGTAAAGAATTATATCTTGTTTTTATATTATGTGTAGGTACATAGACTATGGAACAGTAGAATTTATGTGCATTTTTGGATTTGAATAGTGAAACACATTGGTAAATAATACTTTATAAAAAAAAACACACACATTGTGAATAATTTCTCGTGAAAGGGACCAACTTGTAACAATGAAGCAATGAAGTAAACTTTGTATTTTTATTTTTTTTTGAACAAAATAAACTTTGTATTTTTTTTACTTTCTGAAGTTACATGCAGTTTTATTTTTTCATATGTGACGAAATCTTGAAGCTCCTTTTATCGAGCGTATAATCATTTTCATATCTTTGCCAAGATCCCCTTAATTAGTCAAGTTGTTCTTCGTAGTTGGGTACAATAGACCATATATGTTGGCCCTGACACAATTTTTTTTTATTTTTTATTAAGAAACATATCTCCATACGACTTTAATTTGGTTCACATATATTTACTAAAAAATCTTAACATGTTTTATGAGGATCTATTTAATTATCAGCAAATAAATAAAATAATCCACCGCACAACAAGACCTAAATAATTAATAATGATACATATTTTTGTTAGAAAAGTAATGATAGATTTTGCCTTAGAATAATGCAAAGATATCTATAAGGACAAATGTCCTTGATGTAGGAGTTTAGCTGTGTTTTATGACAAAAGACAATGATTTGTAGGAATATAGCAGTTCTCTTCTCAAAAGATTTATCCGTACGAATACGATCCACACACATTCCCATATCTGCATGCATGGCAATACACACAAACTCCTATATATGTAGAGATAGAGTCATAGAGAGAGACTAAATAGTCAAATGGATAGACAGCGATCGAGAAGCTGGAACAATACAAAACGAAAGATTACGCAAAAGAAATTTAAAGAAGGCCATGCAAATTTAAAACCCTAGCTTAATTATAACAACAAGGACATTAACCAAAAGCAACACTTGTTAAAACCCTAGATAATCAACAAACCTGATCATTAAAAGTACCACATATATATATTTAAATTATTACCAAAGCCTCAAAAACCCTTGATCGTACGTACATTTGTTAAATCAAGGGATGTTTTAGATCAAGTGAGAGGAGGGCAGACAAAACCAGGAGGAGGGTTGATCCCACAAGTGATGAGAGCTTGAAGTGCAAGAGAAATGAAGATGTTTAAGTTAAGAAGCTTAAGTCTTATGGTTGTGCAAAGACAAACGGCTGCTTCTAGCTCAAGTAACCCTTGCAACACTGGACAACACACATTCTCCACCGGATTTCCAAGCCCTATATGGATCAATCCTCCCAAAACGTCAACACAAGCTCCAAGCTTCAATGCGTTGATCGGACATGTTGGTTGTTTGCCGCCGCCACCGCCGCCTCCTCCTCCTCCTCCTCCGGACGGTGGACCATACGGTGGATAGCCGGAGGATGGTGGTGGGATTGTGACCGGAGGTGGGTTAATGATTGGAGGGAGAAGTCCTGGAGGAGTTGTGACCGGAGGGAGGAGTCCCGGAGGAGTTGTGACCGGAGGGAGGAGTCCCGGAGGAGTTGTGATCGGAGGGAGGAGTCCCGGAGGAGTTGTAACCGGCGGTGGTTGAATGGGAGGGATTATGATAGGAGGTCTTGTGATTGGCGGTGGCCTCACAATTGGTGGTGGATAGACAACCGGAGGAGGTCTTATGATTGGCGGTGGCCTCACCACTACCGGGGGAGGTCTAACAACCGGCGGTGCTTTCCCTCCTCCTCCTCCTCCACCATGATGCGGCGGTCCCCCACCTTTTCCACCGTGGTGTGGCGGCGGCTTGCTACAACCACCTCCACTGCCGCCTCCACCACCACCGTGGTGTGGAGGTTTAGGAACCGGAGGATGAGGACGAGTACAAGGAGTGCAAGCTTGGATCGTTGGAGGCAATGTGATGACCGTGAAGATCAAGAAAACAAAGAAGGAAGCCAAAACTCTCGAACCCATTATTATTATTACTAGGGTTCTTGAAGTTTTCAAGAATCAAACTCTTAGTGCATTATTGTCAAATCCTTGTGGCAAATAGCATGCAAATATATAGGTGAAACTTAAATATGACCCGTGACTCTTGTATGGGTGTAAACCACTATGTATATAATTTAAATAGGTATAGTGTTTATAATAAGTGTAATAGATGTTATTATTTGTAATGGTACGTACAAATGAACATGTGTAAGGCAAGAAAGTGAAGAAATAGAAAATTTCCAAACTTCGAGAAATATTGTAGCATTTTATTGCGTTACAACTAAAGATTTTTTGTATCGTTGTTGGTCCGATGCAAACTTCAAGGTCAAGCCCGTGACTAAAAAGTATAAACAGATTATGATCACTGTCTCCGAACTAAAAGAGTCCGTGAAATTGTTTGTTCTCTTATGTATTTAACTTTTTTTTTCATGACATTTTCTTGAAACTTGAAAAGACTAGACAACAAACAGTGAAAGCTTGGGTTTCGTTGTCCGTACATTCGTAACTAATATAGATTTAGATCACTTTTTTGAACGATCAGGCCCAACGGCCCAATACTCTAATCAGGCCCAAAAGGCCCAATACTCTGATCTAATAAACCTCAAATGTCGAACTTTGATTTCCCTCTCCAAAATCTTGTTCTTTGCGATTTTTAGGGTTCTGAGATTTTAGGGCAAATTCGTTTTCTCGAATCGGAAGAAATTTGGCTTGTTCTGTCATGTGTTCTCTGATACTCCATGGAAGAAGATCTATCGAGTTACATAAATGGCGTAACTTTAGTGTTTCAGTGAAGCTTTTGCAAAATGTATTCTCTGCTTTTTCCAATTCCTTCTCCTCTGCTGCTGATGTGAGCCTTAGAGATGGTCGAAAAGGTAAGAACTTTACAATCTCTTACCTCGTTGATTCATTGGGTTTACCTAAAAATCTCGCTGAATCGATTTCAAGGAAAGTCAGGTTCGAGAACAAGGCCAATCCTGACTCTGTTCTGAGTCTTTTGAGAAGTCATGGGTTCACAGATTCTCAGATCTCCACTATCATTACGGATTATCCAACATTGCTTATATTAGATGCTGAGAAATCACTTGGTCCCAAGTTTCAGTTTTTGCAGTCCAGAGGAGCTTCAAGCTCTGAGCTCACTCAGATTGTATCTGCAGTTCCTAAAATCTTGGGAAAGAGAGGGGACAAAACTCTCAGCTTATACTATGATATCGTCAAAGAGATTGTAGAAGCGGATAAGAGTTCCAAGTTTGAAAAGTTGTGTCATTCTTTGCCAGAGGGTAGTAAGCAGGAGAATAAAATCAGAAATGTTTTGGTTTTGAGAGATTTGGGTGTGCCTCTGAAGTTGTTATTCTCCTTGCTTACATCCGTTGGTCAACCTGTATGTGGAAAAGATAAATTTGATGCATCCCTCAAGAAGATAGTTGAGATGGGTTTTGATCCGACCACCGCAAAGTTTGTCAAAGCTCTATACGTTGTTTACAATTTGAGTGACAAAACAATAGAAGAAAAAGTCCATATTTACAAAAGGTTAGGCTTTTCTGTGGAAGATGTATGGGTAATCTTCAAGAAGTGGCCTTTCTCTTTGAAATTCTCAGAGGAAAAGATAACTCAGACGATTGAAACCTTGAAGATGTGTGGTCTGGATGAAAACGAAGTCCTTCAAGTGTTGAAGAAGTATCCGCAGTTTATACGTATGTCACAGCAGAAGATATTGAACTTCATTGAAACATTTTTAGGTCTAGGATTCAGCAGAGATGAGTTTGCGATGATAGTCAAGTGCTTTCCTATGTGCTTTGGATTGTCTGCAGAGACGGTGAAAAAGAAGACTGAGTTTGTGGTGAAGAAGATTAATTGGTCACTAAAGGACACTACTTTGTTCCCTCAGGTATTTGGATACAGCCTGGAGAAGAGAATTGTACCAAGGTGTAACGTAATCAAAGCACTCATGTCCAGAGGATTGCTTGGAAGCGAACTCCCTTCAATGGCGTCTGTCTTGGCATGTACCGATCATGCTTTTGTTAAAAGGTATGTGAGGAAGCAGAATGACAAGGAGCTTGTGGCTGAGTTGATGGCTATTTTCATTGGAAAGAAGAGAAACTTCCGAATGAAATCATTAAAGCACGATGATAAAGCTTCCGAATGAAATTAATAAAGGGTTTCTTAGTTCATACTTGTGCATTACCTTTGTATCAGCTTTGAGAGAATTAGGTGTGTGTCAGCAGTTGTTGTTCTCCTTTCTTAACTTCGCTTAGACCTTAAATTCTAACATTAGTTGATCCTAGGAGCAAATTATTTGATTGTATGCAATTGGATCTCCAAAATTTTGTAATTTAAGAAACTGAAGCTTTAAAGAAGCATAATGATTTCAAAAATCTCCATTACCATATTGATCTCATTGTATTGATTCTCTTCATGTGAATTGTTGGATTCTTTGATCATAAGTCTTGGATCAATCAAACTTTATATAACATAATGTATATCTTATTCAAAATGGTAACCATTGAAAATACTTTAAGAGAATTAAAAAAAAAACACAAAAGCAAGAAGAGTCATAGACTCAACAACAAAACAAGACACAAAAATACTTAAAAGTAACAAATAGTTTACTTGCTAACGTTTTTTCTTCTTCTGTCTTTCAACAGAGTCTTTATCTTCAAATTTACTCATCAGCCTTCTCCACCGGAGCTGCGGCGACGGCTTCCACGGCGGGTACTTCAGTAGGTTTCTCCTCCTCAGCTTCTGGCTTCTTCTCTTCCTCCACAACCACTGGAGCTTCCTCTGTCTTCTTTTCTTCTACTTGTTCCTCTTTCTTCGCCTCTACAACTTCCTCTGTTTTGCTCTCTTCCTCCACAACCGCCGGAGTTTCAACTGGAGTTTCTTCATCTTTCTTTATCTCCACAGCCGTCGGAGTGTCAACTAGAGCTTCCTCTGTTTCTTCGATTGGTTTCTCTGTTTCTACCAAGACCAAGTCATTTGTTGTTACTTCGACGGGCGCTTGAGATTCTGTTACCGGAGCTGGGAGAGACTCGGAGACGGCAGTGACCTCCTCCGACTCTACCGCCTTTGGTGGTGGCACCTCGATGTTCTCAGCTGCTACTGGAGTCACTTGTTCAACCTACAAAAACAATTGTTTCAAACATCAAAACTTAGATCACATAGATCAATTCAAAACTGCGTGTCGTTTTGTTTTTTGTTTTTTGATACAAACGGCATGTAGCCTATTTTAGTTAGCCATCAATTACATAATAAATTATATACATGTGTAAACTTTAGCATATAGGTGGATTAAAGCAAGTGAATACTTATAATCCGATTTTGATTTATTGCTTGGATCGGTAATCAAACTTTAGACTAACGAAAAATATTGGTTTTAACTTTTAAGAAATGCATACCTCGACGGTGGCCATTTGAATTAGTGGAAAAGAGTAATAAGAACTGAGAAAATAAGAGAAGAGAAACTGTGTGTGAGTGTTGTGTGATGCTTTGGTGAGTGAAGAGTTTGGTTGAGAAGATGGCTTAATTTATAGGAGAAACAATTACACCTTTATCAATTAAAAAAAAAAAACTTTAGAATCATTTTTAAAAAACAGAATGATTTCCTCAAAAAAAATCACGTATTCTCTGGCAATAAATAATTAATGAGAAGAAAAGAAGCTTTTGTTGTATATTTTGTTTAAAGAAACATCACTTTGTTGTATATTATGTACAGTTTGTGATTGTGTACACCACTTGCAATTAACGTCTAGTTTTCTTTGTTGTGAATATTGAAGATTTAAATCTAACTTTTCTTTTATTTCATAAGCAAATAAACTGAATTATTGTTTGATAAAAAATAGAATCATTACAGCTTGAAAATAAACTATGAATATTTGGAGTGATGATGGTCAGGAGAAAATTGATGGCAGATACAGTATTGTAATGAATATTAATGATATGGAATCGTCTTTAATCTAAGAGTTTGATTTAACCGTGCATTAAAATTTTTATTATACCAAAAAAATCTAAAATTTATATTTTATAAAATTATATGAAAAATCATAACGCTAAATGTCACGTTAGTTATTGATTATTCATAAGTGGTGTTGAGGTTAAAAATATAATATAATGACTACAATATATGAACATCGATCGTATTGGCTAAAATAGAATTGAACCTAATAGATAAATCTTTGTGCCAAGTAATTACGAATAGGAGGTCGGGCGCGTGCAACCCACGCGTGACGACTTTTTCTCCCTAATTTGCCAAAGCTTTTCATTGTCGTTTCCGATTGCCTCTCCGGTGTCCGGCGTCGTCCGGCGCTGCGAGAGGGCTCCCTTTAGATGAGGCTCACTGTTGCTTTGTTTCGCGGCTTTCTTCTCATCGGCGGATCTTGGCTTCAATTCGGGTTTTCTCCTCTATGCGTGTGGCGGAAGAGCTAGGAGCGTGGGGGCTTCTCGAGGCTGCTGTGGTCGGTTCCTCGGCTGGCTAACCTCTGTTTGGGGACGGCAAGGGTTTCCAGCGGAGCTATCGCAGTTTTCGTCTCGTGTTAAGTCGTCCGCGTTTGGTGGATCTGTTTTTTAGATCTACCTCGATCGTGTCGGTGGAGAAGCTTGTCTCGCGCGGTGGTCTTGCGGCTGTCGTGTTTCTTCTCCGATCTGGCTTCAGGGTCCCAGTTTCTTCAGGCGTGTGAGTGGTGGTCGCCGGAGCTTGACGGTATGGAGGCGAGTGGTGCTGCATCTTCCCGTTCTGATCCATCTTGCGTGACGACGAAAGTGGATCTGTGGAGGGTTGTTGAGGTCTTCCTGCGTTTGCGTCAAGTCCGAGAGCTTCCTTGGAGCTTGGTTCTCTAGTTGCTCTCAATCCGGTGATTTTGCTCGGATTGTGTGGTTTTGTGTCTGATTCTTGTATTTTCTGATTGATGTGGGTGTGTGTTTTTGGAGCTGCGACCGTCTGGTCTCTTTTGATCAAGCGTGTGGCTTTGTTACGGCTAAGCTGCAAAGGAGTCTTCTCCTTTCTCGTGCTCCATCGAACCTGCTCTCAGTTTACTTCGAAATCATGCTTCTCCGCTTTATGTCCAAGCCACTTTGTTGTTGTATTGCCTTGTTCTCGTTGTGCTCTTTTGTTTGCTGCCTCGTTTGGGAGTTGATCTTGTGTTGGCTTGTGCTTTGGTTTGTGGATTAGTTAACTTCGTGTTTGGAGGAGCTAGTAAGACCTTGGGATGTTAAGCGTTGTTGTGTTTCGTTGGATTTTGCTCTGTGCTAGCCGACCTCGGGGAAAGAGCTTGGTAGAGTGAGCTTGCGTTTCTCGTTTCCTTAGGTTCGCGTGGTTCCGCCTTGAGAAAGCTCATGGTTAGTTCAAAGAGTAGCTCGCACGTGACGCGGGTGGAGTCGGTGTTTGTTTTGCTCTTTGTTTCAACGCCGTTGACGGCTCAGGTTCTTGGGCCACCAGTGAAAGGCTTCCTTTCGTTTTAGTTATCTTTGATTCGATCTTCGCCGTTTGACAACATGATGTTTCTCCCTTGAGGTTTCATCATTTAGAATACTTCAGGATCGTTTTATCGCTTCATTGATTCCGAAAGCGTCACTGCTTTTGTTGATGTCAATGGACTGATTGATTTTGCTTCCATGTTTTTTATCCTTTTTTGCCATGGGACCAAACTATAGGATCTACTTCATGTAACTCCTAAAATTTTTCATTTTATGAAATATTAACATTCTTAGCAAAAAATTTATAGCAAAAAAAAAAAAAAAGTAATTACGAATAACATTGTTTCATGGTATATTAAATAATAGTATAAATTTTTTATGAACAATATCAAATCATTTTGATCAATTCTTCCTACTAAAAATCATATCAAGATTTAATGTTTAACTACTTAGACTTATTTTTATAAAGAAACATTTTTTATAGTCGTTATACAAGCGTCAGAGAAATTCTAACAAGATATATATTTGTTCTATATTCTAACAAGATTATATTAAAACGATGTTTAAGACATTCATTATTTGTTCGTTTCTTTCTTCTTACTATTTTTATCATCAAATTTGTCACTTTAAAAAGTTGATTCCTCTGAAAAGAGTTTTGGTGAAATAGGTGGTTGGAAATTTTTATTATTCATAGAAGATTAGTTGATCATTTATAAAGTTGGTAATGTTATTAAGAATGTTGGTGTAACAGATAATAACTGTTTTAAGTTGGCTATATGTAGATCGATCATTTCAAAGTTAGAATTACATATTTTTTTTGTTTGAATTGAGATAGAATATGAGTGATAGAGTGTAAACAACTAACAAAATTACCCTATATCATAAAGTGATCCTCATATAAACTCTAGCATTTGGACTTATTTGTTTGCTTAACATTGTACAAAAGTAAATTATTTACTGATTCAGATTAGATATCACATGGAATGTAAAATCACAAAAGTATAGTACATACTTTATATCGAATATATGTTTGTATATATCCGGTGAAACATATGAATTGACCTCAATATATTCATAAGTCGGCATACATGTAGATATTTGTGACAAACCAAAAAATTCAGTGAGGTATTTGATTTACAGATTATGATATTTTTAACGAGAAATTATTTACTGAAATCTGAATTTGGGTTGAAAATAACATTTTAGTGAATCTGAATCTTTTTGCATATAATTTCAAATAATTTGTTTACTAACTTTCTTTTTATGTTTTACTAAAATCATTCACAAGTCGATTTCTCAAAACAATTACTTGTGAATTACTTGCTCAAGAGCATCTATAATCACCTAAAACTGTATACCTCTGCTTAATAACAAATCGTTTAATTCCAACGCATAAAAAATAATCTTAACGATTTATGAACGCTTAAGACTCGATCGTTTATCCCACTTTTTAGAATATTCTATAAATGAATTTTTACATAAAACAATAATGTTTTTTGCTAAATATGTAACAATAATTTTATCATTTAAATAAATATTTGATTAAACATATTATTGTAGGATTTTTATTTGCTTTTTTTTATTTTGGATCCTGAATTTTTATTTTCTTCTAGCTATCTATTTTTTACCCAACATTTTTTTTTGTCGACACCCAACATTTATTTTAGATAACTGCTTTTATCTTTTCCATGCTAATAATCTACGTGGACTGTTGACGACAAGTAATAGGCCGGTGGGTAGGACCCATCAAAGTCAGAAATAATGACATGGCGACAAGTCACTTGGATCGATTCATTGTGGCTGACACGTCACTGTTTGCCACGTAGGACTCCACTTGCTAGTAGGCCCAAATATCTGCCGGTCTGATTTGCCACGTCAGATCCAAATCCTAGCTTCTTCGTCTTCGTGTGGAACTTTCTCAAAATTATATATTTTATTTAATTATTTTTCTTACGACATTTGACGCATAATTTTAGTTATATTCTATTTACAGTGATTATTAAATATTTAATACATGATAAATAATTTAAGTATTTTAAAAAGTTGAAAACGACTATCATGATAAAAAGGACGGATCATATTGTCTGCGCCACTGGAAAATGAAAAGTGTCAAATTTTATCAAACTTCTATCGCTATTTTTGAATTTATTGTAACCAAATTGTTAATTTTTATTTCAACAAATGGGTATAGACTAGACACGTAATCACCATCTGTAAAGGTAGGCCAGTGGAAAAGCTGATAAAAGGAAAAAAGAGTTGGACGGCTAAAATGGCCCCATAACTATTATATTTCCTGAAAACATCAATATTTCATCAAAATATCGTTATGGAGATGAAGAACCTTCTCAAAGTTTTGTTTTTCTTGTTCGTTTACTTGACGTGTTCTATGGCTATGGTACCATATCGTGGTTGTGACGTTATTGGAGTAGATTTGGGAGATGGATCGGGCAAGTACGAGAAGAGAGTCTCCAAAGAGGGTTTTTTGTCGGGTCGTAAGTTAGTTTCTGGTCCGAGTCGTAGTTCTTGTGGTCACTAATTGTCGGGAAAGTAAGTTTAGTAATAATAAGAACTTTATTATGTTAGTTCTCTTGTTTATGTCTCTGCCTTTAGAGACCTATGAATATTGTAATGAGTTTTAACGATGTGCCTAATGAAATGAATGGCTTGCAAGTTGCAATATGAATTTGTTTTGTTTTGAATGTTTTATAACTAACTGAATATACATGACTTATAAGCTTATAGCGGATTTGAAGAATCTTAGGAATTGAATTTGTAAACTAGTCAAGAACAAACCATCCTTTTGTGAAAAAATTTGGGAGCTACCTATCTTACATTCCACATTATTTATTTGTAGTTTTAATGACACTAGATAAGGTAACTATTTTACTATATGTATTAATTTAATTTGGTTGTTAAGTATTAAGTTTATATATCACATACTAAATTACATATAGATCAACTAAATTTGTAATTATTGTATTCTTTCTTTGTTTTTTGTACAATCCGTAGGTCATGTATATTAGGGTTTTGTGCAAAAAAAACTTTCTAACTCGTCCATTTTTGCATATTTACCGTTCATCTCCGAAAAATGCAGATTAATCATACGAAGTCTAAATAATACGTAATGTAACATTTATTCGCTACCGTCAAGTTCGTTCAAGTTCGTAAAATTTTGACAAATAATATGTCAAATCAAAGCACTCACGATGAAGAGTTCAACTCTACATTTAGAATTTTTAAAAACTAATGTATTTAACCGGAAAAACGTTTACAAAATACGTATAAAAGTTATGTTGCGTATTATTTTGGAATTCGTAAAATTAATCTGTATTTTTCGGAGATAAAGGGTAAAGTTACAAAAATAGGCAAGTTAGAGGGTTTTTTTTTTGCACAAAACCATGTATATTATGTACACATCACCAATTTAATTAGTTTTTATTACTATGAATCACAAATTTTGTATATTGTATATTTTGGTTAGAAGAAAATTTTAATATTCATAAAAAGGTAGGTCCTCTCTTACACTTTAACTTTAAATTATAATTTTTCATTCAGATCTTACAACAAAGATAAAGCTTGAAATAATTCGCTTTTTTTTGCATCGGAATTATGTTAGACGACCCCATGCGGGCATGCCTTGAACATGTGTAATCCTAAAGTCGAACAATCTTAAGTATAATTGTCTCCTAATAGCTGTGTTAATTCTTAGCCGTTCATTTTAAGCACCAATTCGGATGAACGGTGACAGATCTATCAGCTGTCAATTTCTCATTTGTTGGCCACATGTTAAGATTGATCCTATAAGTTCTCATTGACCCCACCAGAGTAGAATCTCTTTGTCACCAAATAGTTGGGCACCACCGCTAAACCAAAGATCCAATCTATTTTCTTAATTTTTGTTTCCAACTTCTGCTCGAATCTTATCTATTACCTATTGTTTTGTTAATGTTAATGCTAACCTAATATCGAATGTTAAAAAGAAGAAGCTAATTTCATACCTATTTTTAATATGATTTAAGTGTCTAATATATATTTTGTTACAGGAATCATATGGATGAGTGAAACAAACGGTTGGATCGATGTCGTTGATGTAGAATAAATAGTGCAATTACAACATTAAATAGTAAACAAACCAAAAAAAATTACTTCAGCATGTTATAGTCATTGAATGGTACAGTGCATGGGGTTTAATTAGGATAAAGATTTATTAAAATTTACTTTTTTATAATGTACAATACTTTTTTTATAAACAGTTAAACACAGTCCTACGATTCACAGTTGACAATTTCTAATGTCTATAAATAACTTTTTACAAATTAATATTTGAAACATTTATTATTTATACATGAGCTTAGACATCCTCTTTTATATATATGTAACTGGAGATTCCGAACCAAACTTACTAATCCCCATAGTTTGTTAAAAACCGGATAGTATTAATGTAATTTAAAATATGTAGACAATGGATCAGAAATATCTGCAGACGTTCTAGCACTTTTCTGAGTTGTCATTTATGAATTCCTTTTCTAAAGCCAGATATGTTGTTTATTTTGCTTCATTCAATTTTGGCAACTAAAATGGTCCATATCGAAAAGTATTTCATTTAGTTGATATATATATAAAACTTTACAATACATAATTAGAAATAAAGAAAAACTTTTACAATACATTCATAGATAATATACACATGCATGCACATGTACACAAGTTGGTGACATGATTTTGAATTCTTATGTTGTAGAACAACGAATTCAGAATTCTGGGAAAGTTTTTTGGGGATATTCAAAATTTTGACGAACAAGATATTATTTAACTATAGAAAAAGACCATACGCATGAAATTTCAGCATCCAGTAAGTATAGGTTGTGTCTGGATTATGAATAAAATCTACAAATGGACATAACATTTTTAGAGTTTTTTTTTTCCTTAACCAATTTTCATAGTCGCTCAAGGCTAAGCATAAAACGCTTTAGAATTCAGTGTGTTTAATATGAGCACTCAAGAATTTTTCTAAACTTTCAAAAATAACAAACCGACCATCAAACAAAAATTATACCTTCTAACTTAATTATAGTAAACTAAGAGATTTAAGGTCATCTATTGAGATAAATATTTCAATCACACTAATTGGGAAACTGCAAACCTCACAAGGCCACTATTGGGTTAAGGAAACTCATAATAATAGCCCAACTAGACGAATTAATTCTTACGAGGTATATCTCCTTTCATAGTTTTTGTTAAAATCCTCTTTATAGTCTCCAATAAGTCAAATTAATTGCCATGTATTTAGCTATTGAGCCTACAAATATATGTGCATTGTAGAATACGTATATATTTAGACAATTTTGATTTGTTAGTGAGATTTACAAGATTATAGGATCACCACATGACCATTTCTTCAAGCTCCAAATATAAACATTGCTCAACAAAAACACACCAAAAATCTCTTTCTCTCTCTCCCTCTTCTCTATAGTCATCATAGAATTCTAATCCAATCTAACGGTTGAAATTGTGTAAGATCTTATTAGATTAACAAGAACATTTGTTTGTTTGGTTAGAGGAAAGAAAATTAAGATGGTTTTGGAAGATGAGAAGAAGAAAGGAGAAGCGTCAGGTGAGACATCAGAGAAAATTGGGTTAAGCAGAAAGAACAGTGAGAGCTCTTTGTCTCCTACAGAGGATGATGAAGAAGATGAAGACAAGAAGCTCGAACTTGGTCCCATGATCGCTCTCAAAGAACAACTCGAGAAAGACAAGGTCTTTTTACTTTATCTATATGAAATTACGTAAACTATACCAGATTATGGATGGTAAAAAATGTTAGTAGATTTTTACGTCAAAAAATAACAATCTGATTTTTCTTGCACAAAATGGAAAATTAAGGCTTTTATAATAATTTAATAAATTTTCGATATTTCTTATTTTCGACGAGAATTTGATAGGATGATGAAAGCCTGAGGAGATGGAAGGAACAGCTTCTTGGCGTTGTGGATTTGGAGGATGTCGGAGGTAAACCAAATTCATAACTTTCTTTAGATTTCATGGTTCGTAAATATGGTTTTAGAATATCGATTAAGACTCAAATGTGTTTAGTTCTAATAATGAAAATATTATAACGGTCTCACTAGTTTTGGTTCAAATAAAGTATAATGTACGAGAGGGACGAATCATTTATCGAAGGAAAACCTTGAAATGCAGAGACACCGGATCCAGTAGTAAAGATACTAGATCTCACAATTAGATCACCGGACAGAGAGGAAATGGTATTGACAATACCAGATGATGGGTTACCAAACCCGAAAGGCCCTTGGTTTACGATAAAGGAAGGTTCTAAATACACACTTGTCTTCAACTTCCGTGTCACAAACAACATCGTTTCGGGCCTTCGCTATAACAATACCGTATGGAAAACTGGTGTTAAAGGTAACTTTGTCTTTTCGTGTGTTTCTCCTTCATTTTTAAAATGTTTTCGAATGTTCTCTTTTGATCATGTTCAGTCTTTTTTTTTCCTTTTGAGCAGTGGATAGTACGAAAGCAATGCTTGGAACGTTTAGTCCTCAAGCTGAGCCTTACCAACATGTAATGCCTGAAGAAATGACACCGTCTGGTATGTTTGCTAGAGGATCCTATTCCGCAAGAACTAAGGTATATCATTTAATATACATGAGGAAATTTTATGCAGAAATTGATCAGATTGTTATAAATATTTTCTTTTCATAACCTATTATTTAGTTGTTTTTCACTGAACTTGATGAGTTTGATATCATCTACATATTTCAGTTTGTCGATGACGATAACAAATGCTACTTGGAGATCAACTACACCTTTGACATCCGCAAGAGTTGGCAATGATTCTCCAAAGTCTAAACCAAAGCTCATTTGAATATTTGATAATATATATACATTTTAATCTTCATTCGATTTTGCGGACTAGAAAATTAATTTAGCTTTTGATTATAAATGAGCATAATTAATAAGTGACCGTTTGTGTATTTATGGAATTTTCTCTTCACTTTTCTTGTGATCTTTCTATCTTGTAGAGTTTCTTTTTTGGCACTATTAGTTTGAATGTAGGTAAGATAACGGTCACAAACATAAACACTATCGACTAAGCAATTGCGAAAAAGATGAGAGATTGTTCGAAATCGTGAACTTCTAAAGCGAGAAGAGGCTTTTGTGGAAGGAATGTATATTTATACTGAACATTATAGAAGAAATTAAAATACATATAAATAAAATATGTGAAACTATATACTCCATATTCTCTGTTTAATCAAGAAATAAAAGAACAAAATATTCATCGGAAAAAAAAATAACTCGAATGTCTTGTATCAACCAAAAGACACAAATAGGTACGAAGCCAAAAGAATTTTGATCAATGTGACTAGTGTCCACTAGTTTAAATGCATAAATTAAACTTAGTAGTATGGGATTGATGGTGGAGGAGGGGACGCATAAGAGACACCGCGGATTGGCGGAAGAGGTGTGTCCTCGTAGGATGGAGGCGGCGGAGAAGGTGGTGTTGGTGTTTGGTAGTGATGACTGTCGTTGCATCCCTTTTGTGGTGGTGATTGATACTCCGGTGGTGGTGGAGACTGGTTTGGGCTTGCCGGTGGATGGTACTCAACTGGTGGTGGCGGCGGAGGTGGGCTTTGTGTTACTGGTGGATAGTAGACCGGTGGTGGCGGTGGAGGGGTTTGTTTTACCGGTGGATAGTAGACCGGTGCTGGCGGTGGAGGGCTTTGTGTTACCGGTGGATAGTAGACCGGTGGTGGTGGTGGAGGGCTTTGTGTTACCGGAGGATAATAAACTGATGGGAGAGGTGGACTTTGTGTAACTGGTGGATAGTAGACCGGTGGTGGTGGTGGACTTTGTGTAACTGGTGGATAGTAGACCGGTGGTGGTGGTGGACTTTGTGTTACAGGGGGATAGTAGACCGGTGGTGGTGGTGGAGGACTTTGGGTAATAGGTGAATAGTATACCGGTGGAGGAGGAGGAGATTGTGTAACCGGTCTATAGTAGACCGGTGGTGGTGGAGGACTTGTTGTTACAGGTGGGTAGTATACCGGTGGTGGTGGCGGTGGAGATTGAGCGGCGTAGTAAGTAGGCGGTGGCGGAGAAGATGTGTATTGGTAGTAAGGTGGTGAAGGTGATGGATAGTATTCCCTTGGTGAAGGGGGTTGCTCATATTTCGGAGGTGGTGGCGGTGGGGGACTTTGTGTTGTGGGTGGACAGTTAACTACGGGCGGAGGTGGTGGAGGAGATGGTGATGGCGTTGGAGGAGATGAGTAGATGTATGGTGGAGGAGGAGATGGTGGTGGCGGTGATCGTGGTGGTGGTGGAGGGTATGCTCTAACGGAAGGTGACATTCCCGAAGAAGGAGGAGGTGGAGATGGCTCATACTTTGGCGGTGGCGGGGGAGGAGGATAGGCCTTGACGGAAGGCGACATCTTGGAAGAAGGCGGTGGCGGAGTTGCTCTAAAAGTAGGAGACATCTTAGAAGACGGCGGTGGCGGAGTTGCTCTAAATGTAGGCGACATCTTGGAAGACGGAGGCGGTGGAGGAAGTACTCGGACGGTAGGTGACATTTTAAAAGACGGTGGTGGTGGAGAGAAAAAGTTGTTGCATCCAAATTTACTACAATCAACAGGGCGTGAGGCTGGAGAAGAACATTCTTTAGACGATCTTTGACGTTCTTTACCAGCAATACAATTCATCGAGCCCTTAACCGCCACATTGTCTCCCGAAAGAGCCGCACATCTCGGGGCATCACCAGTGAAGAAGTTGGAAGAGTAAGTGAAGTTCTCAAGGTTAGAGAGCTGACAAATGCTGCTTGGAATAACTCCTGTGAATCTATTGTTAGCAACATTGAGCTGTTCCAAACTCTTCATGTTTCCAATGCTTGACGGCAATGGACCACTTAAACGGTTGAAACTGACGTCGAAAACCGTCACATTCTTGAGATTCCCGATCTGCGGTGGTAAGCAACCGGTTAAGTTATCGTTAGAGAGGATGATCTCGTTAAGAGTCTTTCCCATTAAACCAATACTTCCCGGAATGCAACCTCCAAGATCATTATCCGCAAGAACAAGAGCAGAAACCGGAGAGTTTCCCATGTTTTCGGGTATTCCAAACCGAAAACGGTTATGATTCAAGAATATCGCGTCAAGCTCTTTATCGAATAGCTTGGACGGGATACCACCTTCAAACTCGTTGTACCGAAGATCCAAGAACTTGAGTGAAGGCAAAGACAAGACAACGTTAGGGAACTTCCCAACAAAACGGTTGTTACTTAAATCAAGCTCGAAGAGAAGCTTCATATGTTTAAACGTGATAGGAACTTCACCACAGAAGCGGTTTGAGTTGAGATGAAAGAGAGCAAGATCAGTGAGAAGACCAAGCTCACGAGGTAAATAACCAGCCATGTCCGCATGGTTAAGGTCAATACCCGCAACAACTCGAGTTTTCGGACTAGAAGGAGAAGGAGCACAGAAGATACCGTTGTAGGAACAAACATCAGAGCCATTCCAATTAGTAGTGAAGTTAAAAGGATCAGAGAAAATAGCTTGTTTCCATGATTGAAGAGCAATGTAGGCTTGTCGAAGACTCGGGTTTTCGAACTCGAGACTCGAGTCGACTTTGATACCATCACCGCTTATATCATCATCATCATCAGCTCCTCTAATTTGCAAGAAACAAGAGGAGAACAAGAGGAATAGAAAGAAGAAGAGACGCAGAGAAGTAGAAGGAAACAACAACATTTTTTTCTTAGTTTCAAAGAGTTTGAGAAAAATTGAAAATTTTGAGAGGTTTTTGTTGAGAGAAAATATAATTTAGCACATGGTAAAAGAGACCCCACCTCACTAATTGTGACATCTAAGAACTCCCATGTGCTTCTTTATAAAAAAAATAACACTCACAAATAAACTCAGAAGTCGTATCTAATATTGTTATAAAAGTATCAATCAATTTTGTGTTATAGTTGTATATAACATATTGATAGGCACGTCGAAGGAGGAGACAAAAGACTGACCTTTAATTACGCGGCCAAAGATTGGAGCCACCGTCACCGACTTTAACTCTATATATAAACTTGGATACATGTCCCTAAAGATTCTCTGATGCCGTGACTAACGTCCTATATAAAAATAAAACGCGTTAATCGATAATTTAAATGATATGGTTTTTAATAACCCATAAGGACATGAGTGCACATCTGTATGTTATAACTTTGATGCATGTCTGTCACAAACATTATAGGTATAAGCTTCTGTGTTAAGGTATGTCAATATGACCTTACTAAATCCTTACTTCATTCTACATAACTAATATCTTAAACAACATCGGATAATGACGAATCAGAGTTAGCTTAAACCAAAAAGATTCAATGCTAATATGGAGACCAGAGCATTGTTCCACAACTTAAAAGCTCAAAAGTCAAAACCAAGCTTATAGTATGTCAACATAAAATTGAAAACTCCAAAGAACAATTATACCAAAACAACACAAGATTTGTTAATCGCGGGCGAAAAATAAACAATCAGATTGGTCTCTTACTCTTGTC
This sequence comes from Arabidopsis suecica, assembly GCA_019202805.1. NCBI lineage: Eukaryota > Viridiplantae > Streptophyta > Magnoliopsida > Brassicales > Brassicaceae > Arabidopsis > Arabidopsis suecica. The sequence goes on from CM032906.1 coordinate 1,310,627, forward strand.
AAAATGCTCTCTTGGACTTGGTAAGTGCATTAGCTAAGATTCGATGATGATATAAAAGACCAAAGCTTTGAAACCCTTACACTAACTTCAAGCTCAAAACCAGCTTATACGTTAACAACACACCCAAAGCACAAACAATTATACCAAAACAGACAAGATTGGTCTTTTATTCTAAGCACAACTCTTTCTTGGTTTCAATCAAGATCTATAGAAAACTAGAATAAATACGAAGATGCTGTTCACGTACGAATCAACGGACCTGAATGAAGCAATCGGAATATTAGAGGTTTCGAATCGTCGGAAAATTGCAGCAACGTAGAGTTGGGAATTTGGTTTAATCGCTGATTCCGACGCCGGGAAGTGCCGTCGAGTTACTCTCCGGCGAGGAAGTTTACGATGTCGTTTCATTCTACAAAACATTGGTTTTACTTTTCTCTTTCTTTTCCTTTTTTCTTCTTGTTTCATTCAATTTTTTTGTTTTTAATTTTCAAAATATAAATTTTCCTTCTTTTTTCGTTGCATATTTTTTTCTATATAAAGAATAATGATTTTTAAAACTATGGGAAAATTCAAAATTGTAAAAAGAAAACAGCCTACTGAATTTTCATTTTACAAAAACTAGAAAGAAATAAGTTGTCATTTTTTTTCTTTTTGATAAAGACAAAAATTGTATACTATTTAAATCCAAACTTGAAATGCGTAAATTAACCTCCAACTACCAAAATTAAATGACTAACGTTGATATCTCTTTTTAATATTTTAAAATTAATCTTTATTCTTTACTAGAGACAATATTAAAAGGGAATTGGTTTATGATTTAAAAGAAAAAAAAAAACTAATAAGTAAAACAGGAATATGTATTTATGCTCTGTCAGATAATTTAGTTAAAGTGATAAGATTATATAATAGTTGGGAGACAATTTATCGAATTAAACAGGCCGAGACAGGTAAGAAGGCCCATGTGCCCTGAGATCATTTGGTTCCTTTCTCTTTTTATTTTCTATAAACAAAAAGAGCTAGAAAAATGAAACCAACAGTGTGATTAGGGAATATCAAATATTCGATATTCATTTCATCTCTCAAAAAAGTATCACAAAAATTAAAAATAATAATATTTAATATCTGATATATTATACACATTGCCAAGTGAATGAATTTCTCAGCAAATGTTTGTTCCCCTTCATTTCGAGCTGGAATCTTTATTGTAGGTCATGTTAATAATGTTATTTCAAAGACTAGACTGTTTTGATTTTGTGACAGATGACACACTGATCAAAATGACGTAATTTTCTGTCGATTAGCATGCACTCTCTAATTTCCTAGACGATGCAAATTGCTTAGAAACCTATTTAGTTCTTTCTCGTTTTCTCTTATTTCTCGCTATTCAATTTTTATAATAGAACTTGTGTAAAAGTTTATGTCCTATTTAGGAGCTTATTAGGTAAATGAGAATGAAAATTATCTACATTTGTAAAGTGACAATGGAACTTATTTAATTAGAATCATGTTGGCAGCGGAAGAGTGTTTAATTTCTAATCTTAGTGAAGATTGTATGCTATAAGTGTGTGTACTATTTAGAACAAAGTGAGAATGTCTAAGACCATACGCAACGGTGCACTCATCGACCGGGTATAAGTATTAAAGAAAAGAAAAATAATGGAAAAGTTGTCTCTCTCTTATCTCTCTCTTCACACTCGGGTGTAAGTTTACACTCGGGTGTAAGACACTCTCTCTCTTTCTCTCTCTTTCTTTTTCTCTCTCTTTTCTCTCTCATTTTAAATTATAATAATAAAAAAAAATTCACACCCACACCCACACTTATCCTACTGTGGGTGCTCTTTGTGACCAAGTAAAAGCTTGACGCAAGCAGTTGCATTAAATGGTAGCACATTCCATCATTTTAAAGAGATTTTACGATGCAACTGATTATGTATACCTCTATTAAATAAACGAAATTTATATAGGAGAACACTCACTCGATGAGAGGTTTTTATAGCGCTACGTGAAAACATAGATAAATTAACTTTGCGCATCATTGTTGGAACGAATGATGTGAATAGACTTCACTTTTAGAGAAGGTTGAGTTACAAGATGAATAAGATATGCCCAAAAACAACTTTCTTGGGATATTTTATAAACTAACCCTATACTTGACTTCGGTTTAAGGTCATTTAGTCTTGGGACAAACTGCTTTCTTCCGATACAATGGTCCGATTGGTAACCAAAAACTGTACAAGTTTTTTAGCTGTTAGCTGGAGCTGTAAGTTTTACCGGAATAGTGCAAAGCTGTATGAAAGAGCTGTACAAGAAAGCTGTACAAAAAAGCTGAGAGTAAAATTTTTAGTAACGCTTTTGATAAAGTTTTTGTGATTGGTAAAAATAAAAGCTGTACAATTTGTAATACTCTTTTTTGGTTCACCAATCAAACCCAATATGTTTGCTACGACTATACGAAAATATTTGGTCTTTGCGAAAGATAAAATATACAATTCAAAGTTTTTTATTTGAATATTACACATTTTATTTAAGTAACTATTGAAGCCTAAATTGTGATATGGAATTATATAAATCGAGTTGTAACTATTCAAAGAAATATCAACGCACTTTCTTTTAGTTTTTAGAAGTATATATCATGTGGAAGTTCCTTGGCCCAGTGGTGTAATATACTAACAACAAATAGAATTTCAGAAGTGTAACCAAAACAACAACAAAATTTCCATTTGAAGAAAAAATAATGAATAAATTCGTTATCTTTGTTATCACAAAAAAAAAAAAAAAAATTATATTAATCCTCGTGCTTGCTCTCTCTTCCAGAGAAAAGGGAAAAAAAAAAATTCGATTCCTGATATTTTCTGCTTTGCTTTGCTTTCTCTCACACAACAATATTCGTTTTTTTTTTCCTTTTGCTCTCTCTGCAAATCTCTCCTCGTTCTCGTCGCTGTTTCTTCCGATCTCCGCTTCGAAATCTCACTTCCCAATAGGTATGCGCAAAAAAAATCGAACATTTTCTTGTTACTTTATTCTCAAATTCGTCACTTCACTGTTCATGCTTCAGTCTGAATCAATTTCCTAGTTTAAGTATCAAGTTTCTTCCGAATCGAAGAACCGATTAAATCTGAGTTTAATTGGAGACAAAATCTCTTCTGGGCACAATCAAATAATCGTTAGATTGTTAAATTTAAGTGATTGGGAATCTCAGATGTTGACGTCCACTGATAGGGTTTTAGTCAAAATTCCTAATTTCAAGTTGTTGTTTTGGTACAGATGTTATCTTCTTGATTTTTTGCAAAAATCAAAACTTTAAGAGCTATGGAAGAGGAGAATGTTACTAGTTCACCTTCAACACCGGTACATAGGCTTAGACATCGAAGACGTTCTAATGAGGTTTGTTTTGTTTTTACTTAGTGTTGCTTTGTGTTAGGTTGTTATGGATGGGGACAGAGTAAATGCAAGTCCTTTGTTGGTTAATGATCGAAATAAGTACAAATCTTTCATGGTCCGGACTTACTCGACTTTATGGATGATTGGTGGTTTTGTTTTGATTGTCTACATGGGTCATCTCTATATCACAGCTATGGTTGTTGTTATTCAAATTTTTATGGCTAAAGAGTTGTTTAATCTTCTGAGGAAAGCACCTGAGGATAAATGTCTCCCCTGGATTAAACAGCTTAATTGGTAAAGTCAGAAGCTTTTTTATCTTCTACTTAAAAAAAGCTATTGGCTCAGGTGATGTAAAATGTTCTTAAGTCGTTTTGCTGTTTGTTTTTCACTGCAGGCACTTCTTTTTCACTGCCATGCTTTTCGTATATGGCCGGATCCTTAGTCAACGGTTAGCTAATACCATGACTGCAGATCAGTTCTTTTATCGGCTAGTCACCGGCCTTATCAAATACCATATGGCTATCTGTTACTTGTTGTATATTATAGGTCAGTCTTGCTTCACCGTTTTGTCCTCTTTGTGGAATTTGATTTTCTATCGTCGGTGAAAATAGGTCTTGATGTGTGGCTAAGGTGATTCACCTTACATTTGATGCTTACGGAATTAGCCTTGATGTAACAAATTTCAGGTTTCATGTGGTTCATTCTCACATTAAAAAAGAAGATGTACAAGTACCAGTTTGGCCAGTATGCATGGACCCACATGATTTTAATAGTCGTGTTTACTCAATCGTCGTTCACTGTTGCCAACATATTTGAAGGGATCTTCTGGTACGCATTTCATAATGTCACCATATGAAGTTTATGCTTTTCAGTCTATCCGTATATTAAGTTTGCTAAAGAAATCATCATCTTCTATTTGTCACCACATAGGATGAGACTGTGCTTAACAAACATTGCTTCTTATACTTGCATCTGTTTTACTTTTTTCTTCGCTGTAATGTAAATTGTCTACTTTTGATGGTTTCCAATGCAGGTTTCTTCTTCCAGCATCGTTAATTATAATCAACGACATCTTCGCTTACATTTTCGGTTTCTTCTTTGGAAGAACGCCCTTAATAAAGCTGTCTCCAAAAAAGACGTGGGAGGGATTCATCGGAGCTTCTGTGACAACTATCATCTCTGCATTTGTTGTGAGTATTTGTTACCTTTGCCACCACATGACACATTAAAATGCTTACATTATTTCATTATATTCTTCTTCAGCATGCTTCTGAAATGTTCTGTATGCGTAATGTTTCAGCTCGCAAATATTTTGGGTCGTTACCCTTGGTTGACATGCCCACGACAGGTTAGTCATTGAGCAAAAAGAATGCCACTTACCTTGCACACGATCTTTAAGGGAGCTTATAGTAAATCTTTGAATCATTCTGCAGGATTTGTCCACTGGGTGGCTACAGTGTGACGCTGATCCATTGTTCAAACCTGAACCTTTTGCTTTACCTGCATGGATCCCAGTATGGGTAAGCTTTGGTATCATGTCCCATCGTTTAGAAGAAACTTATCGATGGTGTTATATTTTGGTGTGTGTACTTGGTATATTTCTAGGCATGTATAAGTGAATGTAGGCGAAATCCGTTAATTTATTACTTATTTCATAGTGTATTTTTAAAAAAAGTTTGGATCCTGGCCTTTTTATTAGTTTCTGAAGTTTGGATTTTGGCCATTTTATGGATGTTACTCAGCTAGCTCTTACTAGCTAACGGGAAACAATATTTGTGTTAGACTCTACGGTTTTTCTTTCTGTTTTATATAATATTGCATGAGGTTTCTCAACTTTCTACTTCATTTGTGCAGTTTCCTTGGAAGGAAATGACGGTCCTCCCTGTTCAGTGGCATGCTTTATGCCTCGGTTTGTTCGCTTCAATCATAGCACCTTTTGGAGGGTTTTTCGCTAGCGGGTTTAAAAGGGCATTCAAAATCAAGGTCTGTCATCAATAGTTCAATACCACCAAATCTGAGCTAAGCTTCACTTTTCATACACATCTAACCGCTAACAAAACATTTACCTTATAAAAACCGCAATCGCAGGACTTTGGTGATAGTATTCCAGGACATGGTGGAATCACAGACAGAATGGACTGTCAGGTAACTCTAATGAAACTACTATCTCTTCGTAAGATTATGATTAGGTATTTAAATAGCAGAATTGCGTAATGATTTGGAAAAAAATACAAACTAAATGTAAACACAAACAAGGCATTTTACTGTTTACATCTATGCTTATTAGAGTTCTTCATTCACAAGATTCTCGTTGCATATTCTTCTTTTCTAACTCCCATCTTTAAGCATATACATAAACCAGACCTAATCTAATCTATTGTCACAGATGGTTATGGCAGTATTTGCTTACATATATCTCCAGTCATTTATAGTCTCCCAAAGCGTTTCAGTTGACAAAATCCTAGACCAGGTAAATTAACTTCTCGACTTTGAATCAAAACCAAAAATTCACTTTTGAGACGAATCATTCAATCAATCATGTGATGATGGTTTCATTGTAGATATTGACGAACCTTACCTTCGAAGAACAACAAGCGCTGTTCGTGAAATTAGGACAAATGCTGAAGGACAAGCTCTCATAGTTTCCACTCCACCCAAAAGTTCTTTTATTCAGATTCTGATTCTCCAAGAACAGGTTTCTCTGGAATATCCTTTTATCTTTGTCCTTTACTAGAGACAGTAAATTTAAAATTGGATACGATTTGTTTTTTGCCATTGTAAATCCTCTCAAAATTTGTCGAAAATTAGAAGTTTTTTTTTCTTTCAAGTCTTCTCATTTGATACAATAGGTTTGAAGGAAGTTGTATCTCTATCTACTTATTTAGTAGCTTTGGTGGTTTAGTACTTTAGTTGTATTTTGTATATTGGTTAAATTGAAACGAGATATTTGGTTTGTTTGTCACTTTGTCTCATGATTCGATCTGTTCTATGCTTTTTAACTGGAACATTGAATGCATCAAAGGAGGTCTTTGACTCTTCTGGGCTTTGTAGATAAGCCCACGTTGTTTTTGTGGAAATAGGCCGAGAAAACGTATGTCAATTTCTTATGTTTGTGAACATGCTTCGGCCTTTTGTTTTTGCATAGATCATAAATTTCTCCACCGAGGAAATTTAGATTATTTTTGGTAATGTAACTCCAATTGAAACTTTAAAAATTACATTAGATTGTGGCCTGGTCCGTGATGAAAGACCATGATCTTCAAAAATTACAAATATTAATCCCTTACCCGCTCCGCCTTGTAATCACGGGTTTAGTCCTACTATTTCTTACGACAAACTAGTTTATGATTTATGTCTTATCTAATTTTTTTTTATTATCGACGGATCTGGTTAGCTTCGGTAGGAACGCACCAAAGTGTTATAAAGTGGATTTTTTCTCAAAGAACTATCGCACTGCTTATCCCGAGTTTAGAATGTTTTCTGACTAATGGCTAGGACTGGGAGTAGCCAGATCGTATGCTACTGAATTACCAAGTAAATTGATTTAGTCTTTGGTCCAAACCCAGACTAACCAAAATTTTTGAAACCCCAAGTCCCAACATGAGACAGTGACCAATAGAACTAGGGTGGTGCTAGTATCAAAAAGATGATTTTATCACGTCTTTCACATGTGTACAAAAAAGTGATGCTAGTAATATCTTAAACAACTATTTTATGAACCATCAAATGGAAAATAGAGAGGCAATGAGCAAACGAAAACCTTATTAATCGAATACACAGAACCGAGACGTTCTTTAGTTTTATATGTCTGCAGTCTGCTTCTAATTTCCGCGTCTGAAGATAATACCAAAAAAAGAGCTCAAATCTAACAAAAACAAGATAACCACATCTTGTCACGTGACTATCACGTGTTAACCTCGACTCACTTGTTGTCTGACACATGTGCTCACGCGCCGGCACATTAGACTAAACACGCACAATCTTTAGTCCACGTCAGCAATTGATAGCCGATAATTACTATGACGTGGACGTTGGTTAAAGAAAATAAACAAACACAAAACTAAAATAAAAAAATTTTGTCGTTTCTTTTTCTCTTTGGTCAAAATTTTCTTTTTTGTCGTATATAAATAAACTTTTGAGTAACTTTTGAGTGATAAAATACATAGAAATAAATCTGAATAGTTAGGTCGGCATTAACTAATTTAAAGCATGAAATTCATAATGAAGAGTATAAGTGTATAACCATTGAAAATTTTATCTTCATTAATTAGAAAGTTAAACATTACATCAACGGCGTTAACTCTACTCACCTAATTATTGAGTATACTTTTTCATTTTTGTCACATAATTTCACCACTCTGTCGTCATCTTTTATCATTTTGTCGTTTACTCCGTTTAGTCTCTCTCTAATAAATCGTCTAGGTATTATTATAAATATACGTTATAAATTCTCCGAATCATTTGTATATCGTCAAAAAGATTTTATCAAAAGGACAAAAGAAGAGATGGTTGAGATTCAGGCAAGATTCAAGAGAGTTGAGTCGGCTTTCAACGTAGCGGCGGCACGTGTACGTCCGCCGTGTGATAACAGTAGCGGAAGCGATCATTCGCCGGATCTTTCGGATTTGGTCGCATCTTTTATGGAGAAAGAAGGACAAATAGTATTACGTGAGGAAGAAGAAACTTCTTCCGACGATAACGATTTGGAAGATGTGAAGGAGAGGTTACGGAAGCTTTTAGAAGGTTTGTCCCGCGGCGAAGAGCGGAGGAGAATAATGGCGGCGATGATGGAGGTTGTTGGAACGTTCGTCGGAGATGTTAGTTCTCCTAAGCGTCAATTGATGGCGTTTCTACGTAACAAGGGTTTTGATGCAGGTTTGTATACTCTAATCATATATCTCTTAGCAAAAAAAAATGTATAATCTAATCATCTCTCTCTATATAGTATATTGAAATTTTACATACTAGTTTATGACTAATTTTAGGGTTTATAGCTAACCTACGGAATGATTTTCATATCTTATGTAGAATTGTGTTTTTGTTTAACGATCTCGTGATTTTCCGAGTTTTAATAACTAAAATCAATCTAGTTTTTATTTTCTCTATGTCTTTTTTAAAAAAACAGTTAAGTGAAGATTTATTTTCATCATGATTCCATTCCACCATTTTTTAAAAATTTAAATCACAATTCCAAAATATATTAATAATAATTTACTAATTATCCTCTAGTACGTAAGGTTGCAAGAAATTTTTAATACTACTTTTATATAAAAAAAAAATTTAGATAACTCAAGAGAATTTTCTTCATTCGTTTTAGATTCTGTACTTAAAAAAACGAATTTTTTTTTCTTGCGGTCAAACAGTTGATAAGATAACTAGTTTTTCTTTTCACCGCAAGTAGCCAAATTTGTTTTTTTCTACTGATATATAGTATCATGTGCAATTGCTTACTAATCATACTATTAAACAGAAGTTACGTAAATTAATGTTGAGAAAAAGACTCGGTTCCACTTCATATCTCATTCATGGTACTTGAAATAATTAAGTTGTACTAACAGTCTAAAATTTATATAAATATGTTGTACTTGAAATAATAAGTGTGTACTTTATATTGCAGCCACGATAAAAGTTGTACTTTCTTTTGTTTTGTGATGTATTCGTGGTACTTGTAATAAGTTGTACTATGTTAGATAAATGACGATAATCATCACCATGTATGTGTATAGGTCTTTGCAAGTCAAGTTGGGAGAGATTCGGCAAGAACACTGGCGGAAAATACGAGTACGTCGACATTCGATGCGGCGGAGATCATAATCGGTATATCGTGGAGACAAACCTAGCCGGAGAATTTGAGATAGCTCGACCAACGAAACGGTACCTCTCAATACTAAGCCAAGTGCCACATGTCTTTGTGGGAACTTCGGAGGAGCTCAAGCTGCTTGTGAGGATCATGTGCCACGAGATGAGACGGTCGATGAAGCACGTAGGTATCCACGTGCCACCGTGGAGGAGAAACGGTTACATGCAAGCTAAGTGGTTCGGTTTTTATAAACGAACTTCGACGACGAATAACGACATGGTTAATACTTATGATACGACGGCGTTTAAGGGTTGCAAGGAAGAGTTTTGGGAAGCAAAAGGTCTTAAGGTTATGGTTGGTCAGCTTTCGGTTGCTTTCAACGTTAGTGGGGTTGAAGTGTAATTCTAATCAGAATAATAAACGAGTGAATCTTTTTGAGTTTTTTGAATGTAAGCTAGTTATCGGTTTTGTTTGTAAATACGAAATAGTAATATTTTTGTTGATTTAGTTAAGCAAATTAATACGTAATTTATTTTCAATAACGTGCATTTTGGAACGGTTTTAACTATACTGACCGAGTCAGATTGTTTTGGTTTATTTTCATTTTTCAACACAAATCTAGTCAAAACGACGAATGTCTATTTAGATATTGAATGGTATTTTGGCGTTATTCCTTCTCCCCGATAAAGAAAATTGGGTGTCTGAGTGTTTTTGACGGCAATGTGTGTGTTTCATTGTAATTATAGTCAAAAAAGTATCTACAAATTCACAAAATATTTCATTTTATTTATAGTGAGCTAAATGATTTATTACTATTTTTTTGTTATCTTTCTATCATAATTTGTTGCTACTGTTTTAAATTCGACATTTTTTTGGGTTTTCTGTTTTTAATGACCAATAGACTCTTTAGTCTTAAAATGACCAATAGAGTAATAGACTCTTTAGGCCCATTGGTATACCCGATCATGGGCTAGAAACATGTGGAAGACTTTTCATGAATGAACACTAATCTTACAAAATATACAAAATATTTTTACCAATAAACGGGCTTTAATTAAAAATATAGAGTTTAGAATTCGTACAATAAATAAATAATATTAGTCCTTATGTAATTGCCCAAAAAAAAAAGTCCTTAAGTTTTTTTTTGTCAACAAAAGTCCTTATGTTTTTATGAGGTTGCAACATGTAGCATAATAAATAAATTTTAGCAAATGTTTTCCTTGTATTAACAATCTTTTAGTATATTTAAAAGGGGAATAAAAATAGAAAAAAATGGAAATTGACTTTACAATAGGATAACACTGGATTTTCTTGTAATTGATAAAATAAATTTTTGAGATATCATACATTTCCTCTTTTCATACACAACAAATGCAGGTCCTAAAATTTGTCCAAAAAATTGTTGGTGTCGACCACAAGGTCAAACTCTGCTCTGTAAAATTTTGAATCTTTTGCAATAGAATTTAAACCATTAAACCAAAAAAGATAAATGCAGGTAAAGCATCTAGAAGAAAAATAATAATCCGATGAAATCTAACGTAATTCACACTGTAGCAAAACATTTGCTATTTTTTAAAGATAATCTTTGTGATTTTGTTTACTTTACCGAACATGCTATGCTCCTATGCTATTTAAACAACGTTATACCATTTTATTAGCTTCAAATATAATTAGATCGTATTATGAAAACTGTGAAAAATAAACCAATCATTATCGTATAATTTCAAAACAAACAAAGGAAACTTTTGTGCATAGAAAAAGTTCTTTTTTTTTTCTGTTAAAAAAATAAATAATAATAAAAATCTAAAAAGAAAAGGTGAAGAGAAAAAGTCCAATATTTTATCGAAAAGAAATCCAACAGTAGTAATCTTCTGAATTTTTAAAAACACTGGGAAGTTTACATAAAAGGGGTCAAATGATCAGAACTAATTAAAACAATAATTATAAGAGAAACATTTGTAAGCAACTCACTAATCACCATTTAATATTGTTTTTTTTTTTTCCAAAAATCATTTTGGTTAAGTGTCTATCTTTTTTGATGAAAATTGAAAACAATTACGTGTTATTAGGTTACATTGACAGATCATATTCTAGTAATCAAACAAATTTTATGATTTACATGTGGGATTTGGTTAGTAGACTAGATACCGCCACAATATAAACCTATCCATTATCCATACATTCTTATTTCCTTCGACGCCAAATTTATTTGAATAAACTGTAAATTAGAAAAGATAAAATATTCTAAAACATAGTTGGACTTTCTTAGACCTTTCAAAATTCGGCATCAAGAATAAAGAAAAAAACCTTTCAAAATTCAAAGTCTCATCAAACTCATTCTTCAAGAAAGACTCTCTCCCTCTATCTCTCTCTCTCTCTATGAAGAAGCTCTGCCGGAAAGGAACCGTTCATCCGTCGCCGTCGCCGGCGATAAAGACCGACGACCAGTTTCTCTCTCTTCTCCCCGTGGCTATCCTCTCTCTCGTGGCGGCGCTTTCGGCTGAAGACCGTGAAGTTCTTGCTTACCTCATCTCAAACTCCGGCGACTCAAATCGTTTTTCTCACCTCAAGAAAAACAAAACCCACAAAGCAAGCAAAGAAGATAACCATCACTCTCCTCTTTTCGTCTGTGATTGTTTTAGTTGCTACACGAGTTACTGGGTCAGATGGGACTCGTCACCGAGTCGCCAACTCATTCACGAGATCATCGATGCTTTCGAAGATAGTTTGGAGATGAAGAAGAGGAAGAAAGATCGGAGAAAACGATCGGGAAAAGCTTCTGTACGAGTTGACTCGGTAGGAACGAGTCGACTCAGTGAGTTGGATTCGAGTGCGACCGAGTTTGGTGGTGGTGACTCGGTGAAAGATGGAAATTGCGGTGGTGAAGAGGCGGAGAAAGAGAAAGGCTCCGTTGGAAATGTTTTGAGTTTCATTGGTCAGAAATTTTTAGGAGTTTGGGGATAAGGAAATTTCCAAACATTTTGGTGGAAAAAATGATGAAATCTACAAAAAGACAAAGAAATAAACTATAGTTTTGTTTTTGTAAAATTTTATTTCTGGCTTTTTTCCAGAAATTTTATTTTCTAATTTTCTTTTTGCATTTCCTTAATTTTATTTTTTTCCTTTGAAAGGGTTTAGTACTTCATGTAATATAGATGTTTATTAACTACCCTGTAATTTTTCAAGTTTAGGAGTCACTGTATTATATACACCTAAATGAAATAAATTTGTATCATAGGAAATAACTGAAAATTACACTCTTTATTCTATAAAGTATCCCTGCTTCTGAATGGTTCTGTGGATGATATCATCATGGAATTCTTTAAAATTAAAAGAGAATCATAAAAATAGATAGTTTAATGAAAAAAAACTTATAAGATACTACTTTTTTCTTACAACTAGTCTGATCGTTTCGTCGCCGCTGAGTTTAAATAGCGTTCAAAATTTTTATCCGCAGAACGCAGCGTTTGATGCAGCGTTATGTCATAGTTATTTGTGGCGATAAAACGAACATTGATACCTATATCAGCTGCTGCCGTAGGTAGCTGCAGCGATGAAACGAACAGGCAAAACTTATATTTTGGAAAGACGAAAAAATGAATTCTTTACACTTATAAAATCGGGTAGCAACTTCCAAAATCATGGAATAATTTTATTGTTCCATCTTCACGAGTTACCATTATTTTTTTCTTTAGGACATAAAATTAAAATTGCATATTACTACTAGTACACTAATTAAGAGTATATCATTTCGTGATTAAATGGTTTAATATGTGTCGAAACGTATTTAAAAAAATTCATTTGACAGTTGATTCGTTATCGAATGGTATTCGACTATTCGGAAAACATCGTTGTTGCTGATTTTACCAACCAAAAACATTAAATAAAAGTATAAAATAAAACCATATGAATTATGAGTTAGGCTATAAATATAATCACGTACATACATACAAAAATAGTTTAACGCATGTCCAAAACATCTGGTGTGCCGGCCACCACCACCAACAAGCACTTTTATGCTTCCCATGAACATAGGTTGGTACAATTACGTTAAAAAATACATCACTTGACTATTTGGAATTTTATATCCCTGAATGAAGATATAGTTGAAATTTCTTTTAGTACAAAAGCATAATTTTACATTTAAGTAAATACTCTAGAGTATATGAAAACACCTTGACCAAATTGACAGTTTTATTATGAAATATAGTGATTCGCCACTCTCATCTAAAAACATTTTGATACCTCGATTTTTAAGCTAAATACAAAAGGACATTATTCAAAAGTTAGGTCGTTTAGGTTTTAATTAATGAACATTATTCTCATTTATGTAAAACAATCAAATAGAACTACAATGACCTGACCAATGAGAGTAGTCAGTTTTTTTTTTTCCTGAATTATTAAGCTTACCTAATCATCCCTTCTTGAATAGCATTTTGAATGTTTTGATGGAGAAGTTCAAAAGATTGTTCGTTACATAGTATCATAAGATTATAAATATTGCTTTGCCCAAAAAAAGATTATAAATATTGCATAGAGATTCGGTCTAATGCTTTAACAATATTCAAAATACAATGAATTGATACTTTAATTTCTAGAAATGAGCATATTCCAACATTGGACTTCACGAATAAAATACATAAAGAAGAGACAATATGGGCTCTTGTCTCGGTGTATTCTTTACCTCTCCAGAGTCCAGACACATTCCTTGACATAAAAAGATGGTTAACAGTACTCTATATGAAATAATACTTCATTCAATTACAATTGGTTTTTGGTCAAATATTTAGTAAAAACTGTGGAACTGATAGTTAATAAACAATCTTATAGTTTTTTTTTTGAGAAAGAAAACAAACCTATATATTGTTTTAGTTGGTAATTTTGTATCACTGAGGTATGAGGTTTACTGTTTAGCAATTACGAAACATAAAAGTGTTAACTAAAAACATTATTTATAAACTTATAATAACCAAAACCAAATCGAATTTAGGTTCAGTTTGTTTTTTTCTTATTTAGTGTGGTTATTAGCACTAAGCTTTTTTTTTAAATTAATATTAGACATCTTAATTTATTATTGAAACTTAGAATGAAAGATGTTTGTCACGGCATGAGACGTGTTTGAAGGGCTTTCTAATTAGTTTCTACTTTGTACTACAAAAGTCAATACGTTGTCTTTGCACTCCCTCTTGTATTTTTTGGTCATCACGAGCATCTTGAGTTTTTTTTTTTTTTTTTTATATATATATATATATATATATATATATATATAAAGCATCTTGACAGTTTATACATTTATCACCTGAAATATTGTATTTAAGTAAAATTTTTGTTAAGAGTCGTGGAACACATCAATTTTTGTTTTGTTTTTTCAGACTTTCAGTTATTGTGAACTATACCAGGAAATATCTGAGTCTGTAATAAATTTGGCAAAGACAAATTTGGATTTGTTTTCTTCACAAAAGATTTATATATTTGGTTGAAATATTCATAACGACGTCATGTCTTAGTTTGGACATGATCTTATTTTTGCCAAATAGAAATCGCTACTACAAACTTTTGTAATCCTATATCTAAAAAAGTGAACCCTGAAAACTAGCGCTACTCCGTTGTAAGTTATAACATATACATTTCAACTTGTGAGCTTGTTTTCGGACCACAAAAAGGGCCAAATGTGATAGTATAGACTTAGAAACTCTTATATGCTAGAAGACTAATAAAAAAAATGGTGGGAAACATATTTACTATATATAATTGCCAAAAGTTTATCGGAAAAATATAAATAAAAAACATAAATTTGAGACGTTTTAATCTTAAATTTTAAAAATTTGATTAAATCATTAAGTAAATAAACATAATTTTTGTTGACTTGACTATTTGAAACATGTCGTTAAGTAGATAGACATAATTTCTTACGGGCAGTTAAAACATCATAAACGAAGTATGTCTATCAACTTAATGACATGCCTTAGATGGCCAAATCAACATAACCTTAAAATTTAATCAACATTTTCAAAATTGAAAACTAAAACGTCTCAAATTTGAAAATTATGTTTTTTCCTTACCATTTTTTTTCAGAGTTTATCGCTCAATGTTTCTTTCAGATTTTTTTTCCTCACCAACGAACCACTAAGAATTGCTAAAAATTATTGGCGTTAATTAAAAGTTAAATCATCATACGAGCTACCATCACTAGAAAATAGAGATGAATATTTAATTATCATAAGCCTAGCTAAGAGTGTTGACAAAAGAGATTAACCATGATTCCTTAAAATTTCACTACATATATAGGCAATATATAGTAATATCAATTAACATCAAACCTAATAAATAAATAAATAAAATATACGATTAGGTGGATTAGTTAGAACTTATGTGCTTGTTACTAAGAATCTTTAGACTATCTTCTCCCTCAGTTAAGAAAACTTTCTTTGGTAGGTATCTATTGTTATCATCATCAGTTCACAATCAGTCGAGTTTCATATTCTTTAATCAATGCTAAATCAATTATAAAAAGGATTTGAGGTGATATAGGTCGTGCTTACGTAGTGAGCTCTCGTTCATATCGTTGAGAACTTTGCTTTTTAGCGTCTATGTTTGAAAAAAAAAATTAAGTTCGATGATTTTTTTTATTTTTTTCTAAAATGGTCTCACGTGCTTAAGTCTATAGAGATACCAAACAAATAAAATAAATGTGAAATTTGCTATATAATATTTTAAAATATATATCGTTAATCTACTTAATTAAAGGGAAAAAAAAATGTCATACTTGATAGAAAAACATAACATATATGGAATATTAAATTTTGCCATTTTGGTGTTCGTTGAGACATCGAAGTTCTTTTTTTTAACTTTTTTTTCTTTTACCAATTTAACTACTAAATATCCATACAAGTAGGATTATAAAAAAAAACTCATAACGTAAAATATAAAGAGATGTGAAAAAGATATTCAGTATGAATTTGCGGATCTTTATTATGATCTTAAGTACACTATGTTTAGCAAAAGTAACGTTCATAATAACCAAGCACTTGGATGTTCATATAATCAGAGACTTGGTAGCACAATTTGACGTCAATTTTTTTTTTTTTTTTTAAGATTCACGCTTCTATGGAAGTTTGATAAAAACAAGTACTGTTACCAGCAAATTCGAACACGCTAAAAATTCTGAAAAAATGTATAAGAACAATGAGGAAATAGAGAATCTTTATTGTGGGAAGATCACTATGAAGGAAATAAGAATATAGTTTATGCATGCAATTGAAAGCCGAAACCAAAGTGAATTGGTTCTCGGTTTAGTTTTTGTTTAGGAAGTCGAATTCATGTTACCTCATGTTAAGTTATGGTTCAGTTCTTAAATTGGGCCTTAGTTCTTTTAAGGCCGTGTGACATCAGTTGACGAGCACTCTAGTTTTGCTTCAACGAGCTTGAAAGAGATTTATGCGCTCGAATCATTTTCTTGGTGAGTGATGATTTGTGTCATCTTATCGGTTCCTTGAGAGAAAATGACAACGTACCCTACCATTTAATCTTGTAGAAATCTTATAAATTCTCTCACTTAATTAGTCTCACGTAGTAATGGTTTCAAACAAAAATTTTGCTTGTTTCTAAAATTAAAATTCAAAATGTTGACATGTTTTTAAATAGAAAACATTTTTGGTTTTTAAAATGTTTTTGTAAGTAGCAAAATAAAGTTTTTTTTTGTTTTGTTTTTTGGTTAACGGAAATAAAGTTTTACTTCTGATTTGGTGTAGCGGCGGAAGCGACAATAGAATAGGTTTGGGAATACTCTTCCCCGTGCTCGAAAGCTCGTTTATGAAGGAGAAACTTCTCAACTTTATTAATCAAATCAATATCAATAATAACTGTCCAATACAAAAGACCTAAGAAGCCTATTGATATGAAAACACGAAAACTTGATAAACTCTAAAATAATCTTATAATTATTTAAAATAGAGAAATGGTCTCTAATAGCACTTAAATATGTTTTGTGGACATATTTAGCACCTAATCCTTAAACTTCCAAAAATAACCCTTTAAACTTTAATTAAATCTTAAATTAATTAATTAAATTGGAAAAGTCATTTTCATTATCATCACGAGAAGCTTACGATTTTGATTCCGGTGAAACTTTCGATCTCAGATATTCAATTCCAATCTCAGATCTTCGGGTAAGTGCTCGATCTCTATCATCAATTTCTTCTTCTTATTCTTCTTCTTCATCAATCATGTTAGATCATAATACGTTAAGATTTGACAGTTAATTTTTGGGATTAATGACGAGTATGTCGGAGATTCAGTCAAAGAAGCTTATGCTCGTGCTAAATCGGCGAAATCTCCGACGAATCCACAAGCTTTGTTTATTGAGGAAAGATCATGTGTTTGGAGCTATGTCGATCTAAGAGTATAACGGATTTGTATCTTGTGATCTCTAGTCCTGTCCTTGTTTTTGTTTGTATGGTTTTTGGAGTTGATTAAATCTTGTTGGTGAATTAAAGTTTGGATGATGAAGACGAAGTTTGCATCTGCGAGGAACTTGACGATTTGGTACTTGGAGAACTTGAGGTAAGCAACCAAAACTTCTTATCTCCATGCATTACCATTAATCTTATAAGTTAGGATCTATGTGACATTTATGCAGGCTGAAGAAGGCACTAGAATGGACATCTCAGTTTCTGTGCCACCAAGTGATACATGTTCAACGCCTGAAAAAGGACAGGGCAATTATTCATTATTTTTGCCTCATGCTCGAGATTCTGCTGTGATTCCTATAGGAAGTTCACATTCAACGGCAGCACATGAAAATCATATCAGAAGGTAAAATCTCAATTTCATAGGTTTAAGGAAGGATACATTTAATTTTAGGATGACCTTCCTAAATAATGCAATATACAGATATGATCCGAACTAGTCGTCTTTTTTTTTTCAATTTGAACTGTTTGTTCATATGCCTATCTATTTTTGGGTTTGTAGGAATCTCATCCTTCAGTTGGAACTTCTTCTATCTCTGCTGCACATGAAAACCAGAAGGTAAAAACTCAATTTCATAGGTTTTAGGAAGGATACATTTAGGTTTAGGATGACCTTCCTAAATACTGCAATATACAAATATGATCAGTTTCTAGTAGTCTTTTTTAAAATTTTAACTCTTTTTCATATGCCTATCTATTTTTGTGTTTGTAGGAACCTCATTTTTCAGTTGGAACTTCTTTTATCTCTGCTGTACATGAAAACCAGAAGGTAAAAACTCAATTTCATAGGTTTTAGGAAGGATACATTTAGTTTTAGGATGACCTTCCTAAATACTGCAATATACAGATATGATCCGTTTCTAGTCGTCTTTTTTTCAATTTTAACTCTTTGTTCATATGCCTATCTATTTTTGTGTTTGTAGGAACCTCATCCATCAGTCGGAACTTCTTCCATCTCTGTGCCATATAGTGATACATGTTCAACGGCTGAAAAGGGAAGAGGCAATAAGTCATTGGATTTGCTTCCTGCTCCAGATCGTAGTCTGATTCCTATAGGCGGTGTACATTCAACACAAGGTGCTGATGATATATATGTTAATAAATATTTCATGAACAAGGCTGAGTTAATGCAGAAGATGAGGACATGGGAGTTGGAGTATAAGTTTGAGTTTAGGTCTCGATGGTCTAACAAAGAGAGAGTGGTTTTTTGGTATCTGTAGATGATAAATGTACGTGGAGGATGCGTGCAATGAGGGTAGACTCTTCTGATTTCTTTGTGGTGAAGAAGTATTGCCATGAGCACACATGTGACACTACACATAGAAATGCAATTCATAGGCAAGCTACTGCGAAGTTATAAAATCTCTTTTTATGTCATGATGTGTTTCGTGTTTCATAGAAATATATACGTTCGTTTGTATAAGATCTTATAATTAGAAGCTTGGCTCACTGGTTACATGTTCTATTACAAAAACAATAGGTCTCGGTTTCGTATCTTGGTGAAAGTAACTATTACAACTTTTTTTTAGGGAATGTCTTCCTGAATATGTATATATCCTTCCTGAATTTTGGGAAACCTTTCCTGAATTTCAAAAATTGTTTACTTTTGCATAGTTTGCCTCATATTAATCAGAAATTACACATTTTTTGAGGGTCAATGATCTATAAAATCTCTTTTTATGTCATGATGTGTTTCGTGTTTCATAGAAATATATACGTTCGTTTGTACAAGATCTTACAATTAGACGCTTGGCTCGTTGGTTACATGTTCTATTACAAAAACAATAGGTCCCGGTTTCGAATCCTGATGGAAGTAACTATTACAGTTTTTTTTTTTTTTAGGGAAGACCTTCCTGAATAGGTATATATCCTTCCTGAATATTTGGAAACCCTTCCTAAATTTCAAAAATTGTTTACTTTTGCATAGTTTGCCTCAAATCTTTCACAAATTGCACAGTTAAGGTGCAAAGGATATGCTGAGAGCATACAACTGAGTGGATAATCTGTAGGAAACATATGATATCTGACAAAATACCATACATTGAATATCTCAAAAAAACATAAATAGAAACAAATGATACTTTTCTAATTCAGAACCATCATCGAAGTACCAAAACAGTCTAAAACGGTTTCACCAGCATCATACATCCAATAAAGAAACATAGTCCTAAGAAATCTTAACACACTCATTGAAGATATCCACAACCTAACTTGTTTCTGATGTCTTCTGAATCTATATCACGCAGCTTGGAGAAATCTTCAATTTTCTGATTCTCTGAAACTCTATAGCAGAGAGGACGCGTTGTACTTTATCGATATACTCATCTCTTGCACATTGATTTATCCTAACATCTGAATTAGGCTCCTGTCCTATATTGTACAGAAGCTTTGGCAGTGTGACATCAATTTGAAACGAATCTCCTATTTTCCTGCAATTAAAATTAAAGGAAATCAGTAAACAAATATATTCACGGAAGACCTTCCCGAATTACTATAAGTCCTTCCCGAATTACTATAATTCCTTCCCGAATCAGGAAGACCATTCTAGTTAGCAAACTAAAAGAACTATATCAAGTAAAGAGAACAGACAATAACAACACAGAAACAAGTAAAAAATGATTATTCATATCTTCATATCACAAACTTGAATCTATAACTATGTGACGATATATCTCTCAAATTGTGACAAAAACTAAACTCATCTAAAGTGATAAACTAATATGATGAAAACTACGATTAACAAGCTATGTAAGAGAAGCTAAGGTTAACAAAAGAGAGCCTTAAATAGATGAATCTCTAATCAATTTGTGTTGTAGACTCATACAAAAAACACAACCATATACACAAACCATCTGTACCATTCTAGATAACATCTTATCATTCACCAACAAACGAAAATTGAAGAAACTGGTTCCGAATGAGAATGAGAACGTAGATAGAGCCTTTAATCGCAAACAAATGCACAACACAAGACCAACACAAAGCATGCCTCAACTACTTTGTTAAATGAACCACATGATATACTGCATCATCATTTAAGAAATGAAGTTTGATTATCAAGTCTTTGACATCATTTCGAAAAAGATGGATGGTAAATGTAAATTTATACGCAATAAAAAAATAAAAATCGAAAAGTCTTGTTACTATTTGGATTTACTAGATGTGCTTCTTTTTCTTATTTGCCATATGAAAACATTTCGGTAATAGGTTTGTCTTTCACCAACACAAAAACAAAAAAATTGTACCTAGCAAAAAAAAAAACAAAGTCTATATAACTCGTAGAAGTATATTGTACCTATGCATTACCTCTGTTGTTTTAAAGGGTAGAAGTATGACTCTTTCCCGCTGGGAATCCAATGGTTGGAGCGCAGATCAATGATATTCCGAATCATAAATTTTATACGCATACTCATTTGAGGACGATTTGAGAGACTCTCTAAACGTCTGAAATACACATCGTTAACCTGTTTTGAGCTCGTCAAGCTTAAGGATGATTCCACAGATTCCGAACCATCAAGCTTTTTGCCGACAGTCTTGAGAAAGAGACAGACAGCTTCAAGGTTTTCCTCTGATGGACACATTTTCTCATCAGCCCCCAGAAGTTCCTGTATAATAAAAGTTCAATTAAACACACCGAAGCAAGTGTTAGCGATGTATATTTCAACTACCCCTTTTTTTTTATAAAAAAGAAAATGTGTTAGGGATGTAATCCCCTCGGACCGCGAATCATAGCAGGTTAATTAGTCATCTGCCTTGCAGCAATAAGAAAAAGTGTTACTTAACCTGAACAATGTGGTGAACAATCTTTTTTGGAATCTTCCGCTTTAAAAATAGCTCACCACACAAACGAAGATTTCCTAGAGTTCGGAGTTTAGACAACCTTTCCGTGTCTTTCCGTTCTTCCTCCTGATCTGGCGCGTTCATCTTTCTAATCTCATTGCTTAACTCATCAGTTCCCTCATACACAGTTTGAATTGTATCTAGCAAAACCTTCTTGAATGTGATTTTACTAGATGGAAAAGTCGGCATTTTGTCACAGATATCGCAGCATAATTGAGCGTACATCGGGCAAAAGGTCGGCTCAAGGATGGCTTTGTCGAAAATAAGGGTTGTCACACTCTAAAGAGAAAGAAAAGGCCACAAATCAGCCATATTGACGTACCTAAAGATAAATAACGCAAAGAGAAGAAACTCAAAACTTGTTAGGTCCTTGGATACTAAAAAAATTATCGGAAGAAAAATATTTCTTCATTTTAATAGTTAGATCATAGATCAAATCAATGTATTCATAACAAATCATAGTAAACCCCCAAACCATGAAACCCTAATCCTAATCAGATAACTATTACAATTAATTAGGAATGAACATCAAAACCAAAATTCATCAAACTAAATTCAATATAGAACTTGGTGTGTGTTAGTTGTTAAGATAAGGGGATGTACCTTTAAGATATCAGATGTAATGCAAGATCTGGTAAGGTGGCTAATGAGAGCAAGATATTTCTGTTCGGCTGTCTGGTCCATTATCCTGGACAAGCAAAATATAAAAATCTAAAGATTTGATGTTTGGAAGGTAAATAATGGCTATTTTGAGAAATCAAAAGTACAAAAGTGGAATTAAATTACCAGCTTTTTTCTTCCAAAGCCAGAGCTTTGCATGTTATCCAATCTTGCAACAATACTACAGATCGGAAACAAACCAACTTAGCATCTTCCATGTTTTTTTCTGTCATCTAGTATAATCTGTTGAGATTGAATCCTTGGATTGTCCCTGCAAAAGAGAGAAATACTATGAGTGACACGAAGAAGAAGAACAAAGAAGCTTCAGAGGAAATAAAGGTTTGTTCTTGAAGAAGAAGAAGATGAGTTGTCGAAGAAAAAGAAGAGAAAAGTAAGTCAAGAGAAGTTGTGTTTTGTCGTGAGACAAAGAGTAATGGGGTGGAGTTAAGCCCATTAAGGATTTTAGCAAAAAAAAAGCCCAATAAGGTTTATGTTTCGGTAAAGAGAAACAAACAAGAACAAGATAGTAATAAAGAGAGATCAATGTTCGCATCGTGCATCATCATCCTCAGAGATCCTAAGAGGAAGATGGTGCTGATCTCTAAAAAGGTGAGAGGTCAGAAATGCAACATGGAGCAAAAGCTTGAATAATCTAAAATACTTAAGAAATAAATAGCCAAAGCATGGTGGAAACCAAAATTGATATTATATGCAAACTAAATGTCTTTTTAAAGTAAATACTAGAGTTGGTTTTGCTAACTTAACATGAGGGTCAGGTAACATGTAATCGATTTTCTAAACCGACCTTAAACCGAGAACCTTAATACTTTTTTATCATAAGCCTAGCTAAGAGTGTTGACAAAAGGGATTAACCATATGATTCCTTAAATTATCACTACAATAAATAATAATATAAATTAACATCAAACCTAATAAATAAATTTAAAAATATAGGAGTAGGTGGATTAGTTAAAACTTATCACTTATGTGCTCGTTACTAAAAATCTTTAGACTATCGTCTCCCTTAGTTAAGAAAACTTTCTTTGGTAGGTATATATTGTTATCATCATCATCACTTTACAATCAGTCGAGTTTCATATTATTTAATCAACGCTAAATCAATAATAAAATGATTTGAGGTGATATAGGTCGTGCTTACGTAGTGAGCTCTCGTTCATGTCGTTGAGAACTTTGTGTGTTTAGCCTCTATCTTTGAGAAAAAAACAAAAGTTTGATGATCTTTTTTTTTTTTAATGATCTCACGTGCTTAAAGTGTATAACCAAACAAATAAAATAAATGTAAACTTCGTTATAAAATATATATATATATATATATCGTTAATGTACTTAAAAAGAAGAAAATGTTATACAATTGATAGAAAAACATAGTAATATATTAAATTTTGCCATTTTGGTGTCTCTCTGAAACATATAAATTCCATTTTTTTTTTACTTTTTTCTTTTACCATTTTCAACTACTAAAATATTGGATTGTCACGTTTTTGATATACTCAATGAGCATCTTTTTCTTCTTTGCCTCAGAATAAATTCCGTTTTTTTTCTTTCACCAACAACAAAACAATTTGAACATAGCAACAAAACAAAGTCTAAACCTTGTAACTCAGAAAGCTTATAAAGGCAAAGTTTAATCGAATACTATGTTTCTACGGGTAGTAGAATAACTCTTTCGCGCTGGAAGCCCAGTGGTTGGAGACTTGGAGTGCAAATGGATCATACTCTGAACCATAAATCTTATGCTTATATCCAATTGAGGATGATTTGACAGATCTTTTAAATGTCTGAAAATCGCGTTCATAAGTTTTTTTGTTCAAGTATGATTCTTCAAGCTTTTTGCCAACAGTGTTGAGAAAGAGACAAATAGCTACAATTTTTTCCTCTGATAGACACATTTTATCAACATCCTCCAAAAGCTTCTGTATGATAGAAAAAATAAAATTCAATTAAACACAATAAAACAAGTGTTAGGCATGTAGCTAGAGTACTCGAAGATGTTACTTAACATGAACAATGGCGAAAACAATCTTTTCTATAATTAGCTTCCGCGTTAGAAAAAGCTCACCAACCAAACGAAGATTTCCTAGAATCCGGAGGTTCGACAGTTTTACTTTGTCTTCCCGTTCTGCCTTCTGATCTGGCGCATTCATGTTTCTAATCTCCTCACTCAACTCGTCAGTTCCATCAAACACCTTTTGACATGTATTCAGCAAAACCTTTCGAAATGAGATCTCACCAGTCATAGGCTCTGAAGGTGGAAGACGCCCGGATAAATAATGAAATGGAAGACGAAGAAAGTGGTTTTCAGTTATTGGAAATCGCAGAAGTGTCTCGCCGTCCTCACCACCAATCACCAACTCAGACCGTTCGGCTTCATATTTATTAATGTTTGAATAATTTTGGAAAACGTGCTTCTGTTGTGGTTCCTAGCGGGTCTTGGGCCGCCGCACATTAACCGCCAAAACGTGAAGTAGTAAGTACTGGCAGCGGTCACCGCCGTTTTTCCTTTCTTATTCTTCTTCCTTTCACGCGATTTCTTCTCTTTTCGTTCTTTGTTCTTCGAGCCAAAACTCTCTCACTCTCAACATTTTCTCCTCTTGATTATTTTTGCTAATTCTCTCAAATCCACACACTTGTTACTCTATTCATCTATCTCCAAAGGTATGAATCTCTTTTCTCTAATTTCTTCACAAAGATGGGTTGAATTGACGAACTAATGAGTTATTGGGTTTAGATTTTGTTGCATATAGGTCAAATTCATGGAGAAATTTGAAGATTTTGTGAATTGGCTAAAATCTTCAAATTTCTCCATGAATCAAGTGAGTTTGTTCACTAAACAAAGAATCTGACCTATATGCAACAAAATCTAAACCCAATAACTCATTAGTTCGTCAATTCAACCCATCTTTGTGAAGAAATTAGAGAAAAGAGATTCATACATTTGGAGATAGATGAATAGAGTAACAAGTGTGTGGATTTGAGAGAATTAGCAAAAATAATCAAGAGGAGAAAACGTTGAGAGTGAGAGAGTTTTGGCTCGAAGAACAAATAACAAAAAGAGAAGAAATCGCGTGAAAGGAAGAATAATAAGAAAAGAACAGCGGCGGTGACCGCTGCTTACTACTTCACGTTTTGACGGTTAATGTGCGGCGGCCCAAGACCCGCTAGGAACTGCAACAGAAGCACGTTTTCCAAAATCATTCAAACATTAATAAATATGAAGCCGAACGGTCTAAGTTGGTTATTGGTGGTGAGGACGGTGAGACACTTCTGCCATTTCCAATAACTGAAAAACCACTTCATTCGTCTTCCATTTCATTATTTCACCAGAAATAAGGGTTGTCACACGCTGTAGTGAAAGAAAAAGACACAAATCAGGCATATTGACGAAACTAAAGATCGATAACTAATAACGCAAAGAGAAGAAGCGCCTTCATATATAAGCCGTAACCAATTCTTCTTAAGTTCGTTGGATTTTGTCAAAACAAATCAAAGTGTTAAACATATAATAAGATTTATAACTTAAACACCTTCTTAACATGTAAACCAAGAAAACTTGGTGTTGGTTAGCTCAGACTCTTTTCCCCGTAGCTAAAACCCCGACACAAATTGATTTACGTAGATCTAAAATTTATGTTGTATAAACAAATATAACTTATAACGAAAACAAACTACAAATATACAAAATTAATTTAAATAAGAGTTAATCAATATATCCCTTATGGTAGAGAATGCACCTTTAAGATATCAGATGTAGTGCAGGAGCTGATAAGTTGGCTCATGAGACGTCCATATTTCTCTTCGGCTATCTGGTTCGTTATACTGGCCAAGAAAAGTATAAAAAATGACAAATCAATCAAAAAAATTGATGTTTGAGAAGTTAAATAAAATAAAGTTTGATGCTAATTTAACTGAGAATTAAAAAGTCTATTTATCAAAGTATGTTCTACAAAAAAATGTAGCGGATAGAGGAATAAAATTACCAGCTTTTTTCTTCCAAAGCCAGTGCTTTGAATGTGATCCAATCTTGCAACAATACTGTAGATCGGGAACAAACCAACTTAGTATCTTCCATGGTTTTTTCTGTCATCTTTAGTTGATACGTTTTGGATACAAAAGACTTAGAAGAGTCTAAATATATAAGAAAGGAATGGCCAAAGCATGGTGGAAACGTGTCCAAAATTGATAATGGGTGAATATTCCCCATGCGTCAATGTTTATAACAAATCGAACCTAGAAAACTGAATCGTCGGCGACCGAAATTTATTGTTTTGTTTTTATTTAAGACTAGTTGAACATTGTAATTACAAGAGATATTGATATTATATGCGAATGTCTTAAATGAATATTAGAGTTGTTGGTTTAGTTCGCCATGTTTTTTTTTTTTTTTCTTGTAGCGAATGTTAATATCATCATAATTTGAAAAGGTTGGGTTTTACAATGTAAATAGACTATGGCTTTGAATCGTTGGCAAAAAAAAAAAAAAAAAAACAAGAACTCAACTAAAAAGTCACTTGTTTACATTAAACCAAAAAAAAAAAAAAATCACTTGTTATGAGTTCATGTTATCCAGAGTTGCATCAGGTTGCAAAAAGTTTTTTGTGCCTTAGCTTCGTGCAGTGATTCTGTTGTGAATCTCTCTGTAAAACATAATTTAAGTTGTTAGATGTTGGACCTATCAAAGCTCTTAGAATATTACTTGATGTTTTATCAAATTTCTATGTGAAATTCCGTATTTTCCCATATACAAAAAGCAAATGAGAGACCAATGATCAATAAGTATCATTATGTATCATAAAAATTAATTAGCCTAAATACGTGTTTATCAAATCATAACATCACGTAGATGCAATATACAATCAAATAACTAGTGAAAGAAAATGAAGAATTGTAAACTTTGGAACGAGAGAGGGTTATGATACTTAAAACAAGTGTGGACTACTAGGCATTTACAGGAACAGAGGATGAAGAAAATGGTGAGCTTATGGATGAGACACAGCCTTTAAGGCGATCAAGAATCGCGTTCTTTGTCTTCGTTAGGCTTGCGTGTGACGTCAAAGGCAGTCCTTCTTTGACACACTCGTCGTACTTCTCTAGCACAGCCACTATATTTGAGAAGTCTGGCCGCTTCGACGGATTCTCTGACCAACACCTCTTGATTAGGTGAGCTAGCGCGGGTTGGCAGCTCGCCGGCAATGGCGGTCTCTCGTTCTGCCCATTATAAAAAGACCGAAAAATTCAATAACTTGCACCTCAAGAAACAAATACAACAATCTTTAATGTTAATCAAAAACGCTACTTCTCAGTGCTAAATAAGATGAATGGAGACTGACCTTTTCAGCTACTGCGAATGCGGCTTGCACGGGAGTCATGCCTTGGAACGGAAGTAATGCAGTGGTGAGTTCCCATAGAACGATGCCAAAGCTATAAACATCGACTTTTCTAGTATAAGGCTTCTCTTTGATCATCTCTGGAGCCATCCATCTATAAGTTCCCATGTTGCCCTTGGCCTCTCTGCATTGCGTCTCAAGACAAGAAGTCCCAAAGTCTGCAACTTTAACTCTCATCTCATCATTCAAAAGCAAATTGTTGGACTTTAGGTCTCTGTGGAT
This sequence comes from Arabidopsis suecica, assembly GCA_019202805.1. Classification (NCBI taxonomy): domain Eukaryota; kingdom Viridiplantae; phylum Streptophyta; class Magnoliopsida; order Brassicales; family Brassicaceae; genus Arabidopsis; species Arabidopsis suecica. The sequence continues at coordinate 1,338,403 of CM032906.1, forward strand.
AACACCCTGCGAGTGAAGATATTCCATTCCTCTTGAGATGTCTAGAGCCACTCTAAGTACGGTCTCGATTGAGAGCGAGTAAGGCTCTTTCTTGTTTAGGTACATTCGGAGGTTTCCTTGTGACATGTACTCTGTTATGATGCAGTATACGGGCGGTTTCTTGCACGCCGCAATGAACTATATATCAAAATAAAGGAGAGAATTAGCAACAAGTTAAACCTTATAATCCAATCTTATTAGTGGGTAAAGACATATACGTTCTAAAGACAAGATCTTTGCTCTGTTTTTTTTTTTTGAAAGGTTTAGACTTTGAGAAGATGATAAAGAATACAGACCTGAACGATGTTAGGGTGAAAGAGACGAGAAAGCAGAGCAACCTCGGACTTAAACTGTTGTTCGAGCTTAGCCCTTGTCTCTTCCTTGTGTGTTGGGATCCTCACCATCTTCACGGCAACAGCTCTTTGTTTGTAGATCCCTCTGTAAATTCGAGAGTGTGCTCCGGAAGCAAATTTGTTTCCGATAAATAGCTGCGAAAGATCTGCGGTCCACTCCTCTCTTTCGCCTTTAGACGCTTCCCATGTCTCCACGTTCTCGGACTCGAGGATCATCGACCAAGATTCCATACTGTCGAATCTCTTCTTCTCCATCGTCTCCGCTTCTGCATACCGGTTGGTTTTGGATGAAGACGGGTTAGAGGGTAAAGGCGGGAGGCAAGGCTCTGGAGGTAGTTTGGATCTTAGAGACCAACGTAGATGAAACGGATTGAAACATAAACCAGACATAGTGATCAAAGGTGAGTTTTGCTTGGTTAACAAGGTAGGGTTTGAAAGCAGAGGATCTAGGGTTAAAGATGTGTTAAACTAGGTTTTTCCTTCTGAAAGTATGAATAGATTTCAGGAAGTGCATGAACTGATTCAAAAACATGGGTTCGATAGGATCTCCCGAGAATCTAGCCGTCGTTTCATTAATTTTCTCGGGAAAACAAAACAGAATCAGGGAAAAGAAAAAAAACCCAACAAAGAAAATTTGAAACAGAAGAGACTTGTGTCAAAAGGAAGAGACTTTCACAGGAAGGAAGCAGAAACAGAGAAGGAAACAAATGGGTTTCATCTTCTTCTTTTTACCTAGTGCAACAATGATGAAACTTTCCGGGAAAACTAAGCTGAAATTTTCCGGGAAAAAAAAGGACACGAGAAGAAAGAAAAGCACCAGAAAGTTTTGGATACAAGTTGGGTTTTGGAAGTTAAAGAAGAAACCAAGTGAATAAGGGAACGGATCCAAAGTAAGAGATTTTCAAAGGTTTCTCGTGATTGCTTGGTTCAAAAGTTAGCCTTTTGAGAAGTAAAGAGTTATAAATCTATTTATATATTTTCTCTTGAGACCAAATAAAATCGTGTTCGGTTCGTGTTTACAAGTCTTTTTATAATTCGAACTGAATAAACGAGTCGCCAAGTTACCGACTTAAATTGCTTCATATCATTGGTTCGATTGATGATGATAAATATATAATAAAACTGTATTTATTTAAAGAAAATTATGGATAAGAATTATTTTCGATAAAATTACGGTTGTGTATACAAATATTCCTCTTGAGCCTATTCTTATCCTAGTAGGCTAGTATTATAGAAATAGAAATAAAATTATAGATGAAGCTAGACTTCAAAATAGCCCAAAGATTTTTTTTTTAAATAACCTAGAAGATTCACATTGGCTCCGATTGGTGACAAAAAAAAAAGAACAATAGGAACATGAAAAAAAAAGAATGAAAAGGAACAAAAAGGAAAGGAAAATGATCAAAACCAGGAACCAAAAGGAACATAAGAATTGAACAAATGATTATGGTAAATGGTAACCAAAAAATTGAACAAATATTTAACATAATAATTATTAAAAATTATATATTGTATTTAGTTTATAAATTTTATTTAAATTTAATGTTTTATATAAATTTAAAACGAAATATAGTATAAATTCAGATATTTTATTTTAAAATAATATAAATTTCACTTGAAAGCATTTATTTATTTATTTTAGTATAAATACTAATGTAAAACAAAGTCATAACATTCAATTAACTTAAAGTTTTGATAAAAAAAATTTATACATAAATATATAATAAAAATATAGGAATTATTTATGTATAGAAATGTAAATATTATCAAAAAAGCTATTTTAAAATTATTTAAAAATTAAAAACGAATTTTAAATTTTTGTTCCTTGTTGTTCCTCTACAATTTTTGGGGAGGAACAATTTTGTTCTATCATTCTTTTTTTTTTTTGAGGAATGAAGAGAAAAAATGTAGATCCACATGTCTGAAAATGGAACAAAAATTCCTTATAAATGGTAAAAAAAAATGAAGAACAAAAAGAACATGACATTCCTACTCATTCTTTTCCTCAAAATTGGTTACCAATTGGAGCCATTGTTTTCAACTTCGCAAAAATCATTAGACGACTGCTAACAATATTTGTTTTCCAAATCACATTTATCTGACCATATTTTTCTATTTTAATTTTACTATTGTTTTATATTTATATATATTAATAAAATATTTTAGCTTCTTATCAAATAGGTGGTGGTCTAGTAGTAATACAATTTCTTTTGTATCCTTGGTTCAATATCTCTTTGAGCCCTGAAAAACATTCTTTAAATAGAAAGTGATTAAAGACTGGCTCCAGGTATACCGAGATTCCTACGGTTTAACCAAACAAAATATATGATTTATTTTAACTCTGATCCATCCATAAAACACTAATAATTAAAAAAAAAAAAAAAAACTAAAGTGATATTTAGAAGAAATATGATTCCCTCGTAAAATAAACCAAATCCAAATCACATACTTATCAGTATTCATGATAGATATATTAAGTTTTATTATAGTACGACTAGATCATATCATATTTGGAGATAGAAAAGCATTGATTTGATCATAAGAAATTAGGTCAGAGAAAAACTTGTGGCATAAAAATGTATATACTTTCTGGATGACATAAAGAAACATACATATGTCAAATTAATATTACACCAATATTTTCTTATCTCCAATATATCAACAAAACAATATCTCCAATATTTCAAATTAAAGTTAAAAACACTATACGATTTGCAGTTTCTAGTCGTTGCAACATTTTTTCCTTCAAATATAATTTAAAATGACAAAAACTATCATAAACTCTCTTTCTGGCTGATATTACTTATGAGTAGAATTTACTTAATTAATAAATTGTTTCATACAAAAAGTATATTTTGAGAAACGTTGACAAAGTATATTATTATTACTTTTACTTTGTATTCTAATATAAAGATGATTTTTGGCAACGTGTAAACAGCAAAATATTTACACTACTTAGAGACAACGTTTGTGAACAATCCGTGAGCGAGGCAATTCGATGTCTTTTCGTACTAAATTATTTAATCTTACAGATACAGCATGTTTTTTACAAAAATAAAAATAAACATGTCTTACCAAGTGAATTCGTACACATGGCAATCTCTTAATGGGATCACGTGGCAATCCCTTATTCCTTGACCCTTACTCATAAGAAATTGAGCAATATCTTATCTACAAATTATACATCTCCAACGGAGCATCTTAGCCCATATCTTAGTTAATTATCTTAGGTTTTAGCATTTAAAATTAAATCAAAAACGATTAAAAGGCTAAGAAGTAAATCTTAGCTTAGATGTTTTTTGTGTGTTAAGATGTGTACACGTGTCTAAATATAAGTGGGCGAGAAAAAAAGACAAAACCAAAAATAAAATTTAACGCGTTTTATTTTTTTTCTCAGTTCATCGTGTCTCTCTCTCTTTCTCAACATCCAAAAACGCACTGCGAGAGCTCTTCAATCCGGCTCGATCCGATGAATTGAGAAGAGATATGAGTCGGAAATTAGTCATTCGTCTGTCGTCATCATCATTCAACCGAAGATGGAGACTATCGGCGATTTCTGGTTCACCAAACCGGGATCAAAATATCGGAGAGTTCACCAAATCGAAGAATTTGGTTATTGGATGCTCCAATCTGTTTTCCATGGTACGCATATCTCTGTTTTCGATTGTTTTTCATGTAATATTCGGGTAATTTGATGTTTGCAAAATTAGGGGTTTATGATGTCGTTTGATGCGTTCTATGTTTCCCTTAGAAATAGAGAGTTTTCTCTGTTTTTTGACGTGTTCTCTATTGGTTTGATCCGTTTAATGTTTCTCTGTTTGATGTGTCTCCATTAACAATGGTAGATTGGTTTATTTTAACCTTGATTTTGATCCCTTTTTGATTAGTTGTTTGGTTGAATTTGGTATGTTTCATGATTTAGATTAGGTGAATACATATGGATAAGTTGTGATTGATGAGATTGGTCGATTGGAGAACTATGTTTGGCTTGATTTTGATTTGTTTATCTTTTGGCGAGGTTAATTGGAGAACTTGCAAAAGCTGAGGTGAAAAGAGATAGTGACATGGACTGGTTCTATTGAATTTGATGCATGGTGGCTCTGGTTATGATGCTTGGTGGCTCTGCTTATGATGATTGGTTCAGCTGTGCTTCCAATCAGGTTAGCTTTTTTTTCTCTGATGAAAATGATTAACAAGTTTTGGTTTTGAGTCTCTCTAATTATATATGATTCATGAATGCGTTGTCATATAGGTGACACAAGTGTTGTTGACACTACCATACTCGTGTACTCAGCTGGGGATGCTAGAGCGGGATATAGTGCATTCAAGGTTTTCTCTCTGTGACATCTTCTCCTCTGTTTCAATGATGATACTAGCTATTCTTTAAATTCTCCTCTGTAATGTGTTTTATTGATTGTTACTTGTATTGTAAGACATTGTTTTGGAACAATTTGAATTTTTTTTTCTTAATAACCTCTTGGTTCTTAACCATTGGAGTAGTAATTTGTTAAGATCTTCTTCAACTTTTCTTAGCTTAAAAAGAGTGAAATTTTAATTTAAAATAAGGTTAAGATTAAAGGTTAAGAACCTTTTGATTCTTAACCATTGGAGATAACAAACCTTCTATTTGGCCCGTTAAAAATTTAATAAAATATAAGAACAGGCCCACGAAGAACCATACTAGATTACTAGACATTCTATTTTTTTAGTTTTGAGAAATGCAAAAAGAAAATATAATTTTGGTAATTTAAAGAAAAGTAAGAGAAAATAACTGTTTCAACAAAAAAGTTGGGGAATATAGGGTTTCAAGGTCAATGTCATAGTTTAAATTTTCAGGTTGATTCCACACGAACCCAAAAATTTGTAGGTCATGATGGAAAAACAAACAAATTTACATCGAATAAGAACATGGACGAACCAAGTTAATTAGGTCACAAGTGAAACCTAAAATAGTATGAGGCAATTACTGTAGAACCGCAAAAATCCGAAAAAAAATAGTTCGATTTTGGGTCAAAATATATGGCAAATGTTGCATAAATGTAACAAATGTCGCAAAAAAAATTCGTTCAGAAAAAACATCGTTTGTGGGCACATTCACCAAATCTTGAGGACCCAAGTCCGACTTGGTTTGCACAGTGCTGGTTTATTTTGCATAATGCATATACATCTCTTACACCATAGTGTCTGTCCTCTGCACAAAGTTAGTAAACCTTGTAATAAGTGTTGGTATCCTCTTCATTATGGTCATTTAAAAACAAGTCATCTCTAAAACCCTTGCCTGAGTTTGAAGAGCCGCTGTCTGTCTTTGAAGGAGAAGAAGAAGAAGAAGAAATGGAGAGTATAGAGGATAAATCTAGAATAGGATTTTGGGTTATCGAATCTCTGAAGCTAACAGATTCAGAGAGTATGCGCTTCTTTCTAGAAGCCTTGTTTTATTACCTGAGAGGTTATGGATTTGGTACTGGATTTCATATTAGGCCGGTTGTAGCTAATAGGCATCACACTAGGGTTAGTGTGGCCGTAAGAAACTCTCTACACGGCTGTGACATTACGCCTGAATTCGTGCGAGCAGGTGCTGATTTGAACTTACCAAAACAGTTAGCTGATAAAAGAATTTCGAGTCACATGTTTACATGGATGAAGAGGGAACATCGTGCCGAGCCAGGAGTTGTGGTTTTACTAGCTCACGATGGTCACTACATCAATGCCATCAGAAAAATTCTGAGATTAGGCCATATGGCAGTTCTCATCTACAAGGGAAGAGTTAATGGCGAACTGTTTAAATTACCTTGGAGTGGAAAGGTAAATATCCGGGATGTGACATATGTGTATATTATTAATTATTATTATAAGCTTTCAAGTTAACAACTTTGGACTTTAATTTCTCATGCAATATGACTTCAACTTTTACATATAATTACATTATCTCATAGTGTTTATTACAAAGAATCCAATGACTTCAAGATTCAGTCATTTTAGTGACGAATTTCACGGAAAGTCACCAAAAATTTTACAGGAACCACATTGTAAAATTAAAGTTCCAACAACTATATAATTTAACTAGGCTTAGAAAGACAAAGATTTTTTTTTTTTTTTTTGTGCAAAAGAAAGACAAAGATACTTTTTTTCTTTTCACTCTTTTTTTCTTGTCAAAATTTCTATTCACAATCTTCTAATATTGTTTTGTCCTCTTGTTAGATTTATGGGTGAGGGATACTAGTTAGTACGAATTTCCGATTTAATTCATTGGTTATTATATTTTTTATTTTAACGAAAGTTGTTAACTAGATTACATAGTACTAGATTCGGACCCGCACATTTGTGCGGGGTTATATTTGTAGACGTATTTATTTGGTATAACATTCATTATGCTACCTCATATCAGTTTGGTATTCGGTTTAGTTTCAATTTGGTTTAGACAAAATAATTAATCGGATTTGTTTTTGGTTACAGTAAAGACAATTACATAATTAAAAGGAGAGAGAGAAAATAGACATCAATTTTGAGACAGAAAATCCGTATGGTCACATATCTACCACACACATTTAATCACATAAGCGTTAATTTACTCGTTTGTGATTGTATATCGTGTAGGTCTCGGATTCGGATGGAATACCCGTATTTTATGTATTTTCGTTTAGGTATTTAATTTTTACATAATTAGTTGAAGTTATCCGTATTTTCTTTATATTCTCAATATTTCACTATTATGTTTTAGAAAATACCCAAATTTCCCAAAATTTCCATCACGAAATAAACTTTACCCGTTCCAAAATCTTTTATTTGGCACATGCTATGATAGATAAATTGAAAGAAACATTTTAAATATATGATTGCAAGCAATGTTTTATTTTAATTATAATATGTTATTCGACATTTTTTTAGGAATTCTCATCCCATCCCGTTCAAAAAGTAAGTTTCAATATTTAGGGTTAACACACTATTATAATCTTAACAATATGTTTGCGAATCAAAGTATTAAATATAGATTCGAGTTATATGCTTGATTTTTTTTTTAAAAAAATCTATAATTAGAGTTATATTTGGCAAGTATAATAATTATTGTGATATGATTTCGTAAACTAATTTAAGATTTGATTTAATCGTAAAAATATGTATTTTCTATTTTTATTATTTCGAATTTGTCATTGTCAATTTTTATGGAAACATTATTAAATCATAACAGTAAATTTAGTTTGTTTGAGTTTTAGATAGAAAAAACAGAAAAATCTTTTTGAATATATATTGTTAATGCTCCAACAAAATAAATATATATACTTTTTGAATATATATTTTTGACCAAAAGAAAAATGTTCAACAAAATATATATATATATATATATATATATATATATATATATATATATATTTCGAATTTTTTTCTTTTGTTTTTTAAATTCAATAATTCTAATGGCATTCATTGTAATTAATCTACCAAAATAAGGTTTGTTAGTTTTGAGTGATTCCCAATTAATAATATAGATTAATGCAGATCTACTAAATGCGAAATATCGGTTTAGTTAATTAGTAAATATAGATTTGTTTGTTATGGAAAATATCTTTAGTAATCACGAATCTAATATTATGTTTTGAATTAATGCAGATCTACTAAATGCGAGAGAAATATAAAGGCCCAACATCGACAAAGCCCAGTAAGCTCATTATGCACTTCTGGATAGAGATCCGACTGCTGGCTCCAAGATCCGCTGGTAATGGATCCAAGATCCGCGTGTAATTGGCCTTAAAATTGTCCATTATACCCTCTGACGATTTCTGTTTTTTAGTCGTTGGTTTTAAATTTTCCAATGGCATTCTATTGTAATTTTTTACACTTTATAGGGTTAGTTTAGTTAGAATGATTCCCTTTTAATAGTATAGATTAGAAATAGACAACATTTACATAGCTTGTATAGTTTAGACCATACAAAATTATAGATGATCTAGTCTATCAACATCACATATTCACATGTTTGGATGGTATGGATACTTGTTACAAATTCATTCATGCCTAAAATGTTTTTGAACCATTGGGCTGAAAATATGTAGGCCCATCATCTTCCATCTTTCGGTTTCACCAAACATATACTCAAATCCAACGGCCCAAAATTGATCTCACGACTTAGTAAAAATAGTAGAGAGACAACAAGTTGCTGATCCCTTCGAGCTAGGGTTTCTAGTTTTTCAAAACCCCGTCAGGCTCATCTTCTTCTAGCACCTTCTTCTTCCCTTAAAGTATTCAACTTTATCTGAATTTGACCATTTTCTCTTCATTTCTCAGATTAATTTCTCTTCATTTCGATCTTTAAGCATCTGGGTATCTCCATTTCTCTATCTATTCATCGGAATTTGTGCTTAGATTTCGAAATTCCGAAGCTTTTTGGGGGAGAAGAGATTGAAAATGGGGAAATCTGGAGGAAGGAAGAAGAAGAGTGGTGGTGGTGGTTCGAATGCGAATTCGAATTCGAGTCAAGTCAATTCCTCTGAAACTTCAGGATTATCGAAACCCTCAACGATTGTTAATGGGGGTGTTGATTTCGATGCTTCGATATTCTTGAAACGTGCACATGAGCTTAAAGAAGAAGGTAATAAGAAGTTTCAAGCAAGAGATTACGTTGGTGCTCTTGAGCAATACGAGAATGGGATTAAGCTTATTCCTAAGAATCATCCAGATAGAGCTGTGTTTCATAGCAATAGAGCTGCTTGTTTGATGCAAATGAAGCCAATTGATTATGAATCTGTGATTTCTGAATGTTCTTTGGCTCTTAAATCTCAGCCTGGTTTTACTAGAGCTTTACTTAGAAGAGCTAGAGCTTTTGAAGCTGTTGGCAAGTTTGATTTAGCTGTTCAGGATGTCAATGTTTTGTTGGGTTCTGATCCTAATCATAAGGATGCTGGTGAGATTTCAAAGCGGTTAAAAACCGCTTTGGGTCCTCATCAAGATTTGCAGAGCCGTCCTTCACCTGCAGCTCTTGGTGCTTCGGCTGCTTTAGGCGGTCCCATTGCTGGACTTGGTCCTTGCTTACCTTCTCGTAATGTTCATAAAAAGGGTGTTGCTTCGCCTGTCGGGTCTGTTTCGTTGCCTAATGCTAGTAATGGTAAAGTTGAGAGGCCACAGGTGGTGAATCCGGTGACTGAAAATGGCGGTTCGGTGAGTAAGGGACAGGCGTCGAGAGTTGTGTTGAAGCCGGTTAGTCATTCACCGAAAGGGTCGAAGGTGGAGGAGTTGGGTTCTTCATCTGTGGCTGTTGTTGAGAAGGTTCAAGAGAAGAGGATTCGGTGGAGGCCGTTGAAGTTTGTTTATGATCATGACATAAGGTTGGGTCAGATGCCTGTGAACTGTAGGTTTAAGGAATTGAGAGAGATTGTGAGCAGTCGTTTCCCGTCTTCCAAGGCGGTTTTGATTAAGTACAAGGACAATGACGGAGATTTGGTGACTATAACTTCTACTGCAGAGCTGAAATTGGCGGAATCTGCTGCTGATAGTCTTTTGACGAAAGAGCCTGATACTGATAAGTCTGATTCTGTTGGGATGTTGAGATTGCATGTTGTTGATGTTAGTCCTGAGCAAGAGCCGATGTTGCTAGAGGAAGAAGAGGAGGAAGTGGAAGAGAAGCCTGTTGTAGAAGAAGTCATATCATCTCCTACAGAATCAGTATCTGAAACAGAGATCAACAATGAGAAGACGGATAAGGAAGTTGAAAAGGAGAAAGCGGGTTCTTCTGAAGATCCTGAGACCAAGGAATTGGAGATGGATGATTGGTTGTTTGATTTTGCTCATCTCTTCCGCACTCATGTCGGTATTGACCCTGATGCTCATATTGACTTGCATGAGTTGGGAATGGAGCTTTGCTCAGAGGCGCTTGAAGAAACTGTGACAAGCGAGAAAGCTCAACCACTATTCGATAAAGCTTCTGCAAAATTCCAAGAAGTCGCTGCTTTAGCTTTCTTCAACTGGGGAAATGTTCACATGTGTGCTGCTAGAAAGAGGATTCCTTTAGACGAATCTGCGGGAAAAGAAGTGGTTGCAGCACAGCTTCAAACCGCTTACGAGTGGGTGAAAGAGCGATACACATTGGCAAAGGAGAAATATGAGCAGGCCCTCTCGATCAAACCAGATTTTTACGAGGGTTTGCTTGCATTAGGACAGCAGCAATTTGAAATGGCGAAGCTACACTGGTCTTACTTGCTAGCCCAGAAGATCGATATCTCAGGTTGGGATCCGTCGGAAACACTAAATCTCTTTGACAGCGCAGAGGCGAAGATGAAAGATGCTACAGAGATGTGGGAGAAGCTTGAAGAGCAGAGGATGGATGATCTTAAAAACCCGAATTCGAACAAGAAAGAGGAAGTTTCTAAGAGGAGAAAGAAGCAAGGAGGAGATGGGAGTGAAGAGGTTTCAGAAACAATCACAGCTGAAGAAGCAGCAGAACAAGCGACTGCAATGAGATCACAGATCCATCTGTTTTGGGGAAACATGCTGTTTGAAAGATCTCAAGTTGAATGCAAAATCGGGAGGGATGGTTGGAATAAGAATCTTGATTCAGCTGTTGAAAGATTCAAACTTGCAGGTGCTTCTGAAGCTGACATAGCAACGGTTGTCAAGAATCATTGTTCCAATGAAGCCGCTGCTACTGAAGGAGACGAGAAAAAGGTACCTGCACCTTGAAACCCTTTATTCAAACAAGAATTTCGATATCAAGAGCTATGAAACAAAAACCGATTCTCGCTTAATGAATGGTTGTGTGACTGGAAAATAACCCTGAAGATGTAGACTGCTGAATCTTGCTTGATTTGACGATTCACACTTGGTTTTTTCAAGTTTATCTTCTTCACCTCAAAGGTGATAAATTTTCCAGGGCATTTGTTAGATAAATTTGTAAACTCTGTTTGTTTAAGTTTTAAACTTTTAATGTTTGTTTGTTTTTGCTTTAGTGATTGATTCTTCTGAACTTGCTTCTAATGATAAAAGCTACTTTAGCTTCATTTGTGTTAAGTTCTGAAACAGAGTGCTCCACTTGATTTGGTGATAAAAACACATTAGAGCTCTTAGAATTCAGATTATTATTATTGTTAACATCTTCCATAAACATAAACACTCCACACTTTAAAACACACCAATTGACCAACAATTAATAACCAGATACTTAACTATATCAACTTATTGACACAAACACAGAACACAAACTCATCTTCTTTCTTTCTTTCTCTGCTTCACTTCGGTTTAGAAGGTCTCTACGGCTGCTGTAGGATTCAATTCTGTAACTGCAGAAGCATTCTTCATTGCCGCGAACCGTGGCTCCTTGGGCTGAAACTTGACCCCTGCATAAAGCTTCATGTAGTCATCAAAGACGAAACTCGGGTACTCGGAATCTTTCTCGACAAGCGAAGTTGCAGGAGAGATCTCGGCATCGCTTCCCGGATTGTAAAACGATGCAACCGACATCCTGTTTCCTTCCTGTTGAGTCACCACACGGTGCATCACACTCTTGTACTTCCCGTTGGTTATCACCTACACACAATTCAGAAAATACATATTCCGGTTAAACCAAAATCTCAGATCGGTTTAGCTATATCAAATCAAACTCATTAAGATTTTCATGTCGTTCGTCCAGTTTAACTCGGTTATAACATTTACTAATTTCCCTCAATTTCATCAAACCGGGACTAAACCAAAACCCCAATCAATACCAAAACATTGGTTTTTCTAAGCAAAAGATCTTTTGAAAATGTGGTGTGAACATGACATACCTCAAGTTGGTCACCAAGATTGATGACAATAGAGTGGTTGAGAGGAGGAACATCAATCCAGTCACCATCTTTAAGAAGCTGGAGACCACTGACCTTGTCGTCTTGAAACAACAAGATGATGCCTCCTGCATCAGTGTGGGCCCTAAGACCTTTGATCATCTCTGGTTTAGGACATGGTGGATAATTGCTCACCTTTGTCCCAAAGGTTGGTCCTTTGGTTCCATGAAACACTTTCTTCAAATACCCTTTCTCCAACCCTAGATTCTCACAAAGTAGATCCAACAACTCCTCTGCAAGATTCTCTAATCTCTTCCCAAAGTCTTTCATAGCCGTCCTGCCAAATCAAAACATTACTACTTTAGTATAATATATTACATAATATTTACCAAAAAGAAAAAGATTGTGCTTCACTATGCAAGTTTCAGGTTACTTTTATTTTTATGTAATATAATCTTTTCTTTTAAATGGGTTTTAACAATAAAATATCACAAAAAGTCAGAAATTCTTACCTCATGCATGTGAAACAAATAAAAAGTAAGAAAATCTTTTTATTTAAAGGTTAAAGAGGTAGAGTGTATAACTGAAATTTGTTTGGTCAAATTTGAGATTTCTTTGAGAAAAAAAGAAAAATAAATTGGCCCTACAAATAAATGACAATTAACTGGCCTTATTGTTATTCATGTACCCTGAGAGATTTTATAAATTAAGAAGGATTTTTGGAGTGGTGACTAATTGTTTCATAGAAGAAAATAAATCTCATATGTAACTAAATGAATATAACATATGATTTGAAACTGTATTTTGTAAGAAAATATGTACCTGTATTCATCAGACACATCTGAAATGTCATTGAGATTGGACTGAGGGAGGTGGCGAACATAGAAAGTGCTTTCCCAATCAACATCTTCGACTTCTGTCTGAAGATTATCCAAACCTTTGGACTTGAGCATATCATTGAACTTTTGTTCTTGACATGTCTTGTAATGTTCCTTTGTCATCTTCTCGATCTTGTCCATTAAGTCATGTGGTAATCCATGGTTCACTATCTGAAAATTTCAATTAACCCCAAATTTACAAAAGATTCACATTACCATTAAGAGCCAGCTAGAATCAAATCTTTTTAAGAAAATGTGTACCTCAAAGAAGCCCCAGTTCTCACAAGCTTCATTGATTAAAGCCATGGTTTGGTCTCTCTCTTCACCATTGAGCTTAGAGAAGTCTACCACTGGAAACTTCATGTTCTTCTCCATCTTTCTTTTTCTCTCTCTCTTCTTTGAAAGTACTCTATTTGAAGTTGCAAGTTGTGTGTATGTTTATTGCTTTGATGTGAAGACTTATAAAATGAGAGAGGGTTGCTATTTATAGGCGCAAATGAGAGAGATTGGATTTCATTAAAATAAATAAAATTGTAAGAAAATATGTGTGAGTCATAGTCATAGATAAGATGTATAAATGTTTCATTCAAATTGTTAAAATAAAAGGGTTAAAGTAAAAGAAACATTTAGATCTGTTTTAGTGTTTTGTTTGTTTCCCCGTCTGTTTGAGGCTTAGTTTCTGGGGGTTAAATTCCCGCCGGCTTAGTTTCCGGGGGTTAAAGTCCCGCCGGCTTTAGTATTTCTCCATGTATCACATCCTTGTATTTCGACTTTGGCTCTATTTCATGAATTATTCAGACGAAAAAAAAAAAAAAAAAAAAACAAGAGTTCGTGGAGCATGTATGTGAGCACATCTATGATGGACCCCTACCATCTTCTTTCTTTATGAGATTGATTCATTTGGCATTTTCCTTTTGGGTCTCTATTATGCAATTCAATTGGTTTCTTTTCTCTTCCCTTTTGGGATTATTTTATGTGGAAATAATTAGAAAGATTTGCGAAAAAAAGAAAAGTAATGAGAGGTTGCATAAGATTTTAAAATTTTTCGAAACAACTCTGAATGACAAAGAATACTACTTGAGCTCATCGTTTGAATCATAACCAAATTTGAGAAGAGTTTTTCCTAAAAAAGAGACTAGTTTTATCACTTGCATTTTTCATTTTCAGGATACTGATTTTGAAAATTACTTGATATCCTTTTTGAAAGTGTATTCTTAAAATTGCAGTAATGTAGTTTTCTAGGATTCAAACTTAATGTGAAACGCTTTATTTCTTTTGTATTTTAGTTTTGGCTTTGCACACCGTCCGACTCATTTTCAGTATATATAGATTTAATTTTTATCTGACAGACCGTCTGTTATCCCATAAAAAAACGCTTAATTTGTCTATATATATATCACTCATCACATAAATTATTTTATTTTGTATATTTTTTGAAACTTACTTGTCAGAGATCCTCTATCGTATTGTATTAGACTACCCACTTGTTTTATGATTTTTTTTTTTAGAAAGAATGTATATTGAAAATACAAATTCTTATATCAAGTGTGCCATCATTTTCTAGTATCAAGGATAATTCACGGTGATATTGATACATGGCATGTATATCATCTTTCGAATTGATGTAAGATAACTTTATCAAATAAATTATCTAATAGATTCTTTTTGGGAGTTATTATATATCCGTATTTCAGAAAAATAGAAAGCATATGGGATATAAACTACCAAATTTACAGGGTGGCTTGTATGATAATATTTCTTGCTTCGCCACTTTTTGATATATCAATTCATCTTTAAATTCCTCCACACTTTGGACGAATAATACTATGATCTGATGTTTCATAATTAAAGTATACAAGTCAAATAATTATATATGGAATTAAATTTATCGAATATTCCTAACTCAACTTAAAGAGTGCATTATGGTATAAAACCATATAATATTACTTCTTTCTTTTCACTTTATACTAAAACCAGTTTTCTAACTCAAATAATGCATCCAAAAAATATCACAACCATAAGCCGTCGTTACGTATACACAATGTAAAATGTTATTAGTTATATTACTAGTTGCAATTAAGCTTGGCTTGTATTACATAATTATCTGTGGAATAACAAAAGTTATCTTTCTCACTCTCCCTATCGTCTTAAAAACGTTGACCAAAGTGAGAACAAAGACTCCGGTCGTGGCTGCTACCTACTTTTTTTTTCTTTCTATTGGGCGATCTTAGACTCCATTCATGCGCGTGATACAATTTTTTATTTTCCAATAATTGTCTAATGGGTACACATGATTATGAATAATGTTTAGATCTAGATTAAAGTTTGGTTCGAGAAAAAGAGAGATTAAAGTGTGCATTTGAAACAGTTTAATGCAGTATTCATAATTATGTGTGTGTACGCACATAATCTATAATATGAATACCAAAAGATATAACATGGGAAGCAAAAATTAAGATATATACTGTATGAGTTTATAATTTTAAAATATATTTGGTTTCAAAAGACTCATTGAAGATCTCTCAACTACCTATGTCCCCCTCTACCCTATATATTTACTATTTCATGCGAGTTTGTTTCAATTGTTTTTGTTTTTTGTTTTGGTTCAATTGTTGATTAATTCTTTTTATCTTTTTGTAATCTAGTTGATCATAAATTCTGTATCCATTTTAATTCAGAATAAAACAAATTATCCTAAAAAGTAAATTATACTAGTAGGTAAGGAATTAAAACCCTACGAATGTTTTTTTTTATATTGTCTACGAAACTATAAATTAAACGTTTTTTTAACTAAAAACGAGCTCTAATTAATGTGTAATATTCACTGAGTGACAGCATATTTAACTTTTTTTTTTTCTTTAGGTCTTTTCATTTAGAAATGAATCCAAAAGTCAAAAAGGTGTTGATTTGCATTGCCGCATCACTCTTGATTTCTTATGTGTTTATGTCTAATATGCATTTAACTTTCCCTTTCTTGAATGAAACTGTTACTTGTATTTTAGTATTTTACCAATGCTGACTATGTTTTTTATCATCCGACGTATGTATTTTGCTGGAACAATGCCTTGTTGAGTTGTTAATTCTATGAAATATGTCACTTCTTAGACTTAACTTAGAAACCACGGCATCATTTATTTTAAGTGGCAATTTGCTTGCTAGAAACTTTCACAAACCTTCTTTCTCGATTTTTCTCACTCAAACTCAATGCACACAATTCACCCCACTTTTTCTCAGTGTAAGACTTGTATTCTCAGTGGTCAAGTTATAAGCCAACTTCTTTTTTTGTTAAAGAAGATATATTCCTGAATTTTTATTGATTTATTAATAAAATAAAATTGGAGGCAAAACAGTATATAACTTCCTCCTCGACGTTAACTTCAATCACAAAGTTTTTTAGTAGTGTTTTAAGCGTCTGCTAGATTTTTGTTGACGATTTTTATTCATGAGTTTACGACTAAAAGTATTACCTTGATATATTAATTATTGGAAAAAAAACTATAGAAAAATAAGGAAATTTGATTTGGAAAAATAATAAATTACTTCAGAAAATAAATATAGTCGTTATTTATAGATCGAGGATCAACTATAATGTAATCTACAATGTGTCTTTCTTTATTTCCTTTGAGGTCAGATTTTTGGTCAATTGGTTATTCTTATGAGTGGTTGAAAGCATGGCGTACGACAAATCAAATCATACAAATTAGGTTATATCACAAGAGGACATATATCAGGTTCATGAACTTCATGTCTTTCGTTTTTTTTATTATTCATTTGCGTCACGATTCAGCATATTTATTAAAGTTAATATGTATATTTGTATATCTATAAAGCACAAGGCAATATTGAATAATGGGAATTTTCTTTTTCGAAATATTCGGTTTACGTGAAAGAGATGTATGATGCAAAGCTACAATATACATATATTTCAGTCTATGTTGGGTGAATATTGTATAATTCTTATTGGTGCTTTGGATGCTATTACAATTATTAACGTTTTTTAATCGATGAAAATCCTTCACATTACTATATTTATTAACACAAAAGAAGATTTACTCAACCAAACATCTCAAATGATTACCATGCAATTAGAAAATTCCATGTTAGTTAATCATGAATTTCCGTTGTTAAAAAATTTCGGTTGGTCAGAAAATTAGAAGGCTTTTACAAAAAGTTTTGGATTTCAATCTTAGAGTTTATAGATCATCAAATAATGTAATTTCAAGCTCTTTACTTAAAGTATACCGATACAAATTGATTCTATATCAAATGATGGATACTATATAAATAATGACTGATCTATTTAATTTTAAAAATAAATTAATTTAGCAAAAGGTTTCACAACTTTAATCATAGCGAACAGTACATTTAATTTTACTTTAGTTGTTACAAGATTCTTGCGTAGGAATATTTATAGTATGTGAACATACAATTTGTTTATAAATATAGAAATATCATGTTGAATAGGTTATCCATTCTTTGATCAAAAATTTATTCTTCATATTCTATGTAACACTGGATTAGATTAACTGATCCTAGCTTGTTTGCTTTTTTTCTTTATATAGTGACTTATTGTGGAACATTACTACCAAACATTTTATATTATATAAGGTTCTTACATATTTAAGGTTCGAAGAATCGATTAATGAGTTATGGCCGCCCTTCAAAATTGTTTTTTTTTTCAGTATAGCTGTACATGAATCTACAATATAATAACAACTAATAATATAAACTAGGTCTTACTTTAACTGTAATGTTTTATATATTATCTACCATAGTTGAATTTACAAAACTTTCGATATTGTGATGGTTTAAAGTTTTAGGTTTCGTAACTAACCGACGTTTGAAAGAAAATGTTTAAAAAACTTTTTTTTTTTCTTTTTTTTTTTAATTTGGAGGTTTTAGTCCGAAGTCTATATATCTCCATAAATCTACATCAATTGCTATTTGATTTTGTGATTTATTAGATTACGCCATAGTATTTTTTAAGTCGAACTATCAACTTTTAGTCAATGACATAGAATTTTTATTTTTTGTGTTCAGACGAGTTGACGTTGACAATGGTTTAAATGTTAATTGTTATGATCTCAAACCTAGACTACCTAGGAAAAAAAAATTAAACCACATCCAAAACTAATAGTTACCAAGATACATATTTTTGCCTCTCTTTTTCTCTAGATCTTAATTTTGTACTTATCCAGTGCCAAGCAAAGATTGTGTGAAGAACCAAAAGTAGTGTGGGATCCGCGGATATCTCGGGATAAAACCAAAGTCACTAACAAAAAATGGTTTATTTAAAAAATTTGTATTATTTGTGTGAGATATATAAAACTTTTGTATGATAATGATAACTCTAAAACGTTAAAAAAATCGAAATAAATAGATGGAAAATGATAGAAATGAATATGAAGGACCAGCGCATGCTTGAAATCAATGATGACAGAGACAAAATGTGAAATTGTCGATCAACTTTTTCAGCTTTGCAAATTGAGGCCATTTTATCATATTAAACAAAAGATAAAGAAATTAAAATGAAGTATCATTTAAATAATGTTTCTTTTTTGGATTAGCAAGAGACTAAATGCTCGTAATCCGTTTGGACCAGATACTCTAGAGTAGGTAAATTAGTCTTCTCCCCAACTTCGAGATTCGAACTCCCGTCTTTAAACCATATTCTCTCTAAAGGTATACTATTACACTAGAAAAACTATAGAACTGATCTAAAAAGAAAAGAAAGTAAACGAGAGAAAAGAAAATATAAACTGTTTCAAAATCTTCTATAATTCAAATCTGAAATTCAGTTATTAAATTATGCAAAAATAAATTCATTTAATTTGTTCTATATAATTATATAAAGGACTAAAGGATAGATGAAGCTAAGTATCTATAAGGTTTGATTGGTAATCTTCAACCGTCTCGTTTGCAAACGAACCACTTTGAAGGTTATCAATAAATAAAGCGATTGAAAGAAATGGTTGGAAGAGAAAATGGGCGAAATCTGTGGATCGTTCTACAGCTAATTTGAATATAATAAGAATTTTTTCTGAGACTTGGTATGTTTCAATGCATCCTACTGCTGTACGACGAGTCTTCCGTAAATAATTATGTCACTATTTAGGTAGTCATCGAATTATTGATGTAATTTTGATTACATATATAAATATATATTATAAAGTAAATTATACAGATACCTAACTAAGTGTAATATAATTTGCTAATACAGGAATAAATAAATCGGGTTTATTGTAACCAATCATCACATTGATATGTAAAGTTATACTTTTATTAGTTAGGTAATTTTGCAGTTACACAAATAGTAATGATTGGAACTTTAGTAATACCTGACATGATTTGAAGTACTGCATGGATTCAAATATAGCAAGTCCTCTTTTTAAAAGATTTCGGGCCTTTGGACTAAATTCTATGAATCTTACCCTGAAATTCTACAATTTGGTCTCGTGTCTTTCCTCCAAACTTGTGGTGTCATTTCTTACACAATAATCATATCTTAGGTCTACCAATTTTGCCTTTAGCTAGTTAATCGACTCAGGTTTTAGAGTACACCTTATATTTATCTTTTTTTTGTTTGATTAATGTCACTTAAATGTATTTTTTTTCTTTCCTAGTCCTCTTTTTGACAACATGATAATCAAAGATATTAGTGTGAAAACGATCATAGAGTGTTGAGTTGTGAAATTTAGTTTGGACATGTATCTTTGTGCTCTAGTTTTATTATTACTCATAAACAAAACATGTAAAATTTCATCTTTTACGTTATATCGTTTAAATAATCGGAACATATGAACGTGTTAACAGAACTTTATTTAAATCAAAGCACTTTACTTGGTCGCCATGATGAATCTATAATCATGAGAATGTAGGAAATAATAAACTAAATGGTGGGATGGGGATAGGAAGATTTCCATTTGAGGAAAGGTGTGTTTCGTTAAATGTGTTTGGTCTATGAGAGGGGACATATTTAAGGTTTGTGCCAAATGGTTAACCATAAATGAGAGATGGGTTCATGAACATGGACGACATTGTCTCAACTTTATTTTGGAACTTGATGCACATGCCTTGTTCTCATCTATTCATTACATACATACAAATATGTATCTAACCTGGGTCACATCCATGACACATCTTCTCTCAGTAGCCACAAATAATAGAGCACTCACTTTTGACATATCTATAGACTTACTACATTTTTTTATAAAAAGAATTTGGTTTGAGTTAATAAAAGTATAAAGTAAGTATAATAAAATATACAAGAAAAAACAATTTATGTGATGATTCATACAAATCGAGAAATTAAACGATTTTTATGAAATAACAGATTGTCTGTCAGATAAAAATAAAATCTATATATTGAAAATGTGTCAGACAGTGTGCAAAACCAAAACTAAAATACGCTATAGACTTATTACACTATAAATATAAGATTGTAATCATTTATTATTACTAAAGTATATGAGATCGTAGTTATTAAAAGTCTTTTTCTTTTCTCTTGTGTTTTACATGTAAAATAACTATTTTGACCAAAAAAACAACTATTTTTTTAAAAAAATATCTTATTGTGAAACAAGAAAACATTTCAAGTTTTCAATAAATATATTTTTTGAATGCTAAACCCAATTAGACCATGATTAATGGCAGGTTCTTAAGAAAATCTTAAGCTGGATCTTACCAATAAATGATTAAAATTAAATTCCAATTAAACCATTATTGCTAAGAGAGTTTCTTAGCTAAGCAACAAAAACATAGTTAAGATCCATATTTTACAAATATATTACTTAAATATTCCTAAGATTTATTTTTAAGACACTATGGATAATCATGCTCTTAGTGTTTTTTTTTTCTGTTTTTGTTTTACAGTTACAAAATTGTTCAAAATACTAAAAGATGTATATGTTGTGGGGAAAATACCAATAGAACTAGTTTTTTTTTGTTTTTTTTTTTGTATATAATAAACAAACAATGGGAGATCGTTAAAACATCAGCAAATTAAAATTACCTATAAAACACTCTCGACACATTATCAAAACATTTTCTTAAAACTCTTTAAACATGATCACCACATATGGCATGTTCTCTCATAACTTCTTTCACGTATAATGTTAAAAACTAGTGAAAACTTATAAGACATTCGAAAAATAACACTCGAAATAGAAAAATAACGAACCAAACAGAATCGTCAACAATGTTGATGGTTGTACTTGTTCATACGATTTGTCAATTTATTTGTACCACTTATTGAATTTGAATCCAAATAGGTTACGTAAGGTACATAATACCAGTAGCTCTCCGGCATGATGGCACATAAAAATGTCTGAATTTGACCCTAATTCTAGAATTCGATTTCGATACCACCAAAAGTTATGGTCTCAAAGGCATATTTTCTCTTAAAACACTTTCTTTTACAAATTGACACGGAGAATAAGCTCTTTATATACATACTCTTGCCTTTTTTTCAAGAAGGGAATAAATTCAAAATGGAATGTTTTGTTCTATACATAATGATAGAGATATATCAGTTAGTTTATATTCTGTTATTGACAATACTTAAATTTTCCATCAGTACTATATATTGTCTTATGATTTTATGCATGACCTTTAAGAATATTGTTGAGACTTGACTAGATAATTGATAATGCTTCATGATGTGATTTAAGCTTACCAACCCACTAATAACACATATAAATCTATTCATAATCTCTCACAGCCTAGATTCCTACTTATATGCGTGTAATTTCATGTAACGTTAACATCACAAACTCATGTATGCCTCGGAGATAACATCACAAAAATCTGACAATTGTTTGAATTCAGCCACACGATTAAATCGTATTTGTAACATTCAAAAACGTCGTATATTAGTTTGATAGTCAATTCGTAAGATTTCTCCAAGTGATTATCATGTATTGTAGATCATTGCGTGAACGAATAATATATGAAACAATCTCGACATTAATGGACCATATATTCGATCAGGCCAAATAACTGATGCTTTGCATAAACAGGCCTACACCAATCTTTATACTTACTTAGCATCTCTGCAACTTGTTAATTTTAGACTGAAAGAAAAACCAAAGCAATGGTATATCTCTCTATAACTATCAAAGTTAAGACAATAATATACAAATTAAGTCCAAATTTGATGAGATAAGTTCTACGTGACTACGTAACTATATTTACTATTAAAAAAAACAAAACTCTACTATCAACGATTGACAATATACAATGACTTGAGTTATTGTTTTTGAAGTGACTAAGAGAAGAAAAAAATAACTAAATTTAATCATAAAATTTCCTCAAAAACAAAAAAATTTCCCAACGATTCGCTCTAAAAATAAAGGTAAACCAATGATAAACTTTAAATAAAATGCATAGTGATTAAACACTTGTTTTTTTAGAAAGATCTATAAACACTTGTTCACAACGTTATTAGATTAGTCACCATTTATTTATTTTTAACACAACAATTAATTATGTAACTAACAATATAAATATGCACAAAGAAATTGAACATATCATCACCGTCGATCAGATCATACGATACGATGAATTTCCTCAGTAAAGATCAAGAACGTCAAAGATCGAACGGTTACAAAGAGGACACGTCCCACGATTCATCCAAATCTCTCTCGAACACACTCTACAATACGTATGTCCACAGGGAATAAAAGCCGCACCTTTCTCTCTTCCCATACACACACAACACAGTGGATCACTACCCAAACACGTCGTCGAATCACAACCGTCCGATTCCGCAAGCAACCTCATCAACGGTACTTTAGTAACTGGAGTTTCTGTCACGTGCGCTAATCTCTCCTCCGCTAAAGCTTCCGCAAGGTTCCTCGTCACGCCACGTGTCAAACAGTCCAACTCCGTCCCCGTACCCAAACCCGGATTCGAAAAGTCAACGACCCGGTTTTGACTTTCTTCTTCGTCTTCTTCATCATCGTCATCGACGACGATTGGTGTTTCCGATTGTCTGAGACGCAGAGTAAGGGGCTTACCACAACAACCAACCCAATCAAATCTCAGCCGTTGCTTCAACGTAGTCCATTTACTCATCGTTCGATCTCCACCGTTGATTTGATCTTCTTCTTCGAGCAAACTCATCATCATCGTCCTCTCACTTCTTGTTCCATCTTCTGATTCTCTAAGCAAATCTCCGAGTTGACTCATCGTGACTCGGACCCGTTACAAAAAAAAAGAAAAACAACAAATATATAACCGTTTTGGCTCAAAATTCACGAGAGATATAAAAGCTTAATGGCTCCAATCAATAAATGCTTAAGCAAGAACTCTTGTTTTTATTTTCTTGAGTTCTCTGAGAAGATCACAATTTTGGATATAAATATTAAATGTTTCATTTTTGTAATAATACATTATGTTATTAAAATGGAGTAAATGACAAAAATTAGGAGAATAATTAGTGGGAACCACTCAATAGTAACGTATATATTTGACTTACGTTTTGTATTATATAGAGAATCGCACGTATTTCTCAATGTTATGATTTTATATTATTTTCATATTTTTGTTACATCGATTTTATATTAGTTTTTCATTGGTTGGTTTGTTTTCGTTCATAAATAAGATTATTTGTCCGTTAGGGAATGCAATTATCAAATGTTGCTTCTTCAAACAATTGTTCTTATATTAATCAATGATTGAAGGTGTTTTATTATATACTAAACTTTTGAAACATTAAAATTAAAAATATGATCTTGAGATCAACCAAAATTTCGTGACCAAACAAAAAAAAAACAGAGATTAACAAAAGAATATTTGGGCCTAAATCTGAAGGCATAAGCCCAAGGTACCAGGCCGATAAAATTATTTTGGGTTCAAGAACACAATCAAGACTCAAGAAGCTAGGTTAGAAGCTACATGTGGAATTGTAGCAACCATCTTCTTGAACTTGATATTGAATCATCTTTGTTTTTGATTTCTATTAGTAAGAACTTTAAAAACCATTGAACTTAATATTTTACCAAAAAAAAAAACACTTTAAAAACCATTGAACTTAATAATTTACCAAAAAAAAAAAACACTTTAAAAACCAATGTCATTGGGTGATTAAAGAGGTTCCTACTACTTTCGGATTTGATACAACACATTTAGGTTATAGAGTTGCAATCAACCCAAATATACTGAATTTTGTGTGCTATTATTCTCTAACATTCTGCTGTTCAATGTCACAAATTTTTAGCTGTAATCATATATTCCCACTCTTTAATTACTAATCAAGTTAAATTGTGAATATTATGAAAGTGCATAACTCAAAATAATTTGGAGAAAGAAACGAAAAATTGTTTTGTTTTGTTTACATACAACTACAACGAATATAAGCTTTGAAGAATAGACTCAATTTTCTTGTTTTTTTTTTTGTTTTGTTTACATTAATTCTATGTTTTAGTCTTGTCAATAGATACCAAGTACCACCAATCAGATTGAGAGGAGCTATAGAATTAGTGAAAATAATTTGAGCATTGAAATCATATGAGGAATGAAAGAAAGGTAAGGTTGGGGTGGTCCAAATGTAAGCCATTATTGTTTGAATGTTTGATATAAGAGGGGAACAAGGAGAATATCTATTTGACGTTTGTAGTTACCTATCAATCTCTTGTCTTATGTCGTTTCTATCATATCCTAACTTGAAGTTGTGGCTTGTGCACTATATATAATTAACTAGTATTCAACTTTTAATTTACCAAATTTGCTTTTGAATCCCAGTCAAACCTTAAGAGTTTGGTCAGATGTTACAAGACTTAATTTTAAGTCAATTCTTTTTGGTCGATGACTAGTTTTGATTCCTTTTGTTTATTGCCTTCTTGGGTTTGAGAAAATACATAACTCTCTATTCATTTCTACATACATTTTTTTTGTTCATACTGTATATACCATAACAAAACCAAAATTTCGGATAAAATTAACCCATTATCATCCGCTTGTAATTTATGTCATACAATTATTTTTTTCTAAATGCGTGACAATTCTATTTGTATCTAAACTTGAAACATCATTTACAAGTCTAATGCAAAAAAAAAAAAAAAATTCTAATGCAAGATATTCTACAAAATAATTTATATCGCAATTATATCCATGACGATTTTATTTTAATATATTCTATTTTGCCTTTAAATTTCATTTGTTTAAAAATTGACAAAAAAATGTTTCAAATCTGATTGTTAAGAATATTGGAATATAAGTATATTTTATAGATAGAACAAATCTACAAGAAAGAAAACATGGCTAAATTTTTTATTACTAAAAATATTGGAATATAACATGGCAAACAAAATAACAAATCTTTCAATAGTAGACAGAGGTGACGTAAAGCAAGGGAGAGAGAAAGAAAGAGAGTGAGAGATTGTAGTTTGTCTCCCTCTTCAATGACGTCTCACGACCTCACCTTTTCTCCTTTATTCTCTCTTCCCTCTATTTTTATTTTTATTCTATGGATACACATTTCTGTTGAGTCCAACATACATATATCTATGTATAATATAAGTTACTTACGTACGTATCTACGAGTTTTTTTGTAAATATGGATGTGTTAATAGTGTGCTAAGGAAAACCCTAACCCTACAAATGTGCGACTGCCTAAATTTTGGAATTTCTAGAGGTTAAGCTTCCAACATTATTAGGTAATTTTTCGATGTTTTAACATATGTTAATATATCTCTTAATTACTTTACAAGTAGTTCATATTACTAACTCATAAAATAATTTGCAGGAAAAAATATAACGATATTTTGTTATTGGATAATATTTTTTTGGTTAATATGTTCTTACCGTTTTGTGTCATCGGATATACGGTACAATTTTGGTTATGAAAAAGAAAAGAAATAAACAATATATTGTTGAAAAGGAAAAAATAAAAATAAACTAGTTCCAGTATTCAATAAGGACATAAGATGTAATTAAATGTCATAAATATTGTCATTTTATGTTGAGATTGATTTATATGTGGGTACGGTGATACCTTTCACGGGGAACCCTATGGCCCTACTATGATTTGAAGGTTACCATATTGGATATATAAAATACATACACTATATCATCGCCATCTTCATTATTCAGCTTCTTGAAGATGATATCAACATTCACCGTTATTGTTTCTGTGTGTCCAATCATGGTTGGACCACGTCCACGAAATAGATATCGAGTGCAAGTATCGTTGTTTGAGAGTAATGATACATGGTGTTTCTTTTTCTATAAAAATAATGATACATGATGTTTTTTTTTTTCTGATAATATAATGATACATGATTATGTTATTTGGAACAAAATAGCATAAACTTTTTATATATGGATTTTGAACGTATATATAGTCTCTTTTGTTTTACATTTAATTAAATGCGACGTTTTTTTTATTAAAAACAAATATAACATGCATAAGCAATTTCTATTTTATATTTGGGATTATTGTTGATTTTATCAATTTGTCACCCAATTCTTTGAATTTTCCGTTTTGCCTCAAATATTTTAGATTTGTTATTTTCATTACTTTTAAACTATAAATTTGTGAATTTGTTTTGTAAAATACATATTTAATAACAAACACTAAACCCTCAAAGAATAGGACAAAAAAAGCTCAAATATAATGCAAAAAGTTGTGTGTTTTAAATATAAAAGTGGCTAAATCTAAAATATTCAATGCAAAATGGCAAAATCCACAAATGTCACACAAAAAAACATTGTCCTAGTTGATTATTTTTACGAATCAATTATGGATTTGCCATTTTTTGGGATGACATTTGTGGATTTTGTCCTTTTTTGAATAGTTTATGGATTTTGCTCTTTTTCAGGCTACGGAAAATATGATTTAACATGCGTTTTATTCGTTATGTTTGGGTTTAATCGGTTGTGGTTGTTCTTAGGGTTTAGTATTTTGTATAAACTACGTATTTTTACCAAAAAAAATCTGAAATACGTACATTTTTAAGTGTTAGAAAATGGCATATCCGTAAAATTTTAGTAAAAATGGCAATTTCAAAAGATTTCTATTAAAAATGGCAAAATCAACAATAATCCCTTATTTTTACTTTAAAATTACATTCACTTTCCACCACCATAAATTTCAATAAAAAATGTGATACAAATTTGGTAATATTTCTTATTTTTTGCTCTCTACAACAAAAAGAAAGGTGAAAAAAGGAAATTAGAGAGAATAAAATTCTAAGACAAAATTTGCATAAAATACCTAAATTATAAAAAAAAAACACTTTTCCTATTAATGAGCTACCTAGTTGTGAGGTCAAACAACCAAAAGATTTGACTCTACAATTTTACAAAACTATGTGATTGTTTAGCCAATTCGAATGAAAATCATTTTTCTTCTACTATCTACGTACTAACCAATCGGCTTTGGTATTAAACACATATTAAATAAGACTACACTGGCATGGCATATAATCTACAATGGTGTGTACATAAATGGACATGTTAAAATGGTACGGAATGAACGAATGAGTATCAGAGTATGACATGTATGGCTATATACATATTATTTGGAATATGTGTTTGGTGAATACAAAATTATGTGACTAGTTTAGCAAGACATAATGAGCCGTATTAGAAACCATGCACCCGTTTATGTATTTCTCTTCTTCTCTATCAATGCTTTGCTCGAGAGCATCGAACTTGGCACATGTTAGCACTTGAGAGTGCTTCGCAGACCAGAAGAGCTACAAGAGTTTGGTGGTATTACTGTTTCTCTAAAAAATAATGTTTTCTTCTTCAAACTTATGTACCATTGGAGATTTTTTTTGAAATAAAAGAAAATTTTAATCTCTCATACAACCATTTTCATAAAAACGAACAGATTTTACCTTACCCAGATTTTCTTAATATATAGTTTGATAATTTCTTTAAAAGCATATATTTTGATAATTTATATCAATATAATCAAAACATTAAAACATATGAACTACCACTAAACATTTGTTACATGATACACAACAATATAGAACTTAAATTTATAGGGTCAAGACTCCAATAATGTTTGGTATTATTACAAAGCATCAAAGCATATAGAATCTCCGAGACATGTATCTACCTTTCTTTCTTTCTTTTTTGTCACGTATCTAAACATCAAGCATCCCATTATAACACAACCTAGCTGTCTTCAACAATTTTTCTTAAAGAGACGAAAAATTCAACTTCCTAGAAAGTAAAAACAAATTAAAAGAAAAGTTCTTTAAAATTCAATAGATATTTAAACAGTTCAGGACTAGTGTCATCATCTTCATGATAGTCTGTTTTAAAGATGTGCAAGAAGTATGCAAAATCTCGACTTTTGTTTTATGCAGTTTTTTTTGGTCAATAACTAATCTCTTCGATTATAACCAATAAAATATCCTTAACTTTTCTTTTTTGATGATTTGGAAATAAAATAGCTTTTCAGACCAGTCAATAAAAGTAAGCATGACATAATGCAACACGTTCTTTCATGTATTACCCATGAGATAATTAACTTTATTTCGCGTTTAATGCATAAATACCCGTGATAACACCATCGGTCACTATACATTTACTTCTCTACTAAATGAAATCCTTTCGAAAATTGACGTGGAGCTGTCGAAAACTTGATTTGAAAATCAAACATTAGCAAAAATATAGATAATTCACGAGAAACTATAAAATATAACAATTGCTCTAGCCTTAGCCTCCGTTTAATTTAACGCCAAACATTGTTTTAAGAATAATGTATATTAGTTTCAATAGGAGATGTCGAAATAGTTATATTTCATTTCCATGGGACTGAGTCTATATACGAGAGAATCAGATTCTCGATGGGATAACAAAAGAACAAGGTACTGAAAAAAAAATACATACACTTTATATTTTTAATTAATAGCTATATGAAAGAATTTTATCCAAAAAAAAAGCTATATAAAAGAATAGAGTGTAGGAGAGATTAGCCCTACTGTTTAAGAGGGAGAGAGTAGGGTCATTAGGGTTTTAGAGAGAGAAGACATTCGGACTGTCCCCACTTGCTTTTCTGTAGAATAAGATTATAATAACATATTAAAATCATCTTTTAATTAAATATTACAACATCTAAAAGAAGGAACCAACTTTTTAAATAAATGCAGATTATATGCTCTGACTTGGACTAAATAAAACTTGCAAGTAACAGTTTCAAGCCCTTTTGTTTTAAAACTTTTCTTTCGTTGAAGTGATAAATGATTGCCCTAGAACCGATAGATTCTCTAAAATCCTACGTATTACAGCATTAGTTACCTCCTTTATTTGACTATTAGATATCCAGTTTCACTTGAGTGACACAGAAAAAAAATATCCAGTTTCACTTCACACGAAGATGTGGTGGAAGAACTCGAGACAATCGGTTGAATAAATCAATTTAGTTAGTTCTGTATAAATATTTAATAAAATTTGATTTTTTGTATAAAATTTCATTTTGGATTAGCATAATATCATCCTGTTTTGGAAGGAACAATTAGGATACTTTTTACAAAACTAAAAAATTTATAAAACACAAACTTTTAGCTTTTTACTGCTTATCGTGTCATAAAACCATTTTGATTATTACAATCAAAATAGTAGATAAAATTAAAGATACTATGAACATGTAAAATGAGAGATTTTTTTAAAAGTAAATAAAAACAAGTTTTTAATAGAAATAGACTAAAATTGTTTATCAAATGAAAGATCCACGAGAAACTCTACCTCTCATAAAAACATAGACATATGTCTTTTTATAAGTGATTTACATTTTTAGTGATAAATCATTTTTTTTAGTTTAGAATATTGATTAGATAGTTTATATGTTATTAATTTCTTAACTAAATGCAGTTCTCATAAGAAATGTACAGAGGTTGGCCTGAAAAACTCATTAATTAACATATAGAAATTGAAGAAATAAGTTTGTTTAGTAGAATTACTTTCGGTTATGTAATGAATATACATCCAAAATGGCTTTTTAGTAATGATGTCTTTTCATTCTCATTCCAATCCCTACTGCTTTCAGATTATTTTTCCTACTATTATAGAGATATACGTTCGTTTTCAATAATATGAAAATATATATATATATATAGTTATATCTAATGGAAAACTTATGCAAACAAAAAATTTATATCTAATATTTTGCTATCTTATCCTAATTTATTATGGCTAAAATTTTATTATCGATAAAAAAATCTTATTATCTGGTATTACTTCAATTTATGAGCATAGGCAGACGCACAAGAGAAAATCACTTCTTTTCTTCTTTTTAGTCTACATCCAACATATTTTATATATTCGGATAATTGAATAGAGAAAATAAATTTTTATATTTTAGGGTATATAAAAAATTATAAATTGAAGCAACTGAAATAAAATCCAGTTTGGCAAAATATAAATATGATTTGATGGGTTCCTTGTAATCTCTCTCTATCTATTAGTTTCTCAGTTATCTTTTCTTTGCCAGAAATGGCAGTGAAGGCAGTGGCTGAGGAGAGAGTTTTTTTTTCTTTCATGGGGAAAGTAAAACTTTGCCTTGAAGATTTCTTTCTCTCTTCAATACTATTTCTCTAAGACTTTTGATTTCAACGAATCACACTGTCCTTAACCTAAAAGCAAGAAAAATAAGCTTTATCCTGATGTCTTTACTTTAATAGATTACTTATAAACATAGACATAAGAGTATGGGAATATATATATAGTCAATATATCCAATTTATACGTAAAATTCGAATAGTGACAAAAAAAAATAGGAATACATACGGCTAGTGAAAAATTGATCGAATAAACGGTATGAAACGATTACGAAGTTGAATGATAATCATAAATTCATAATAATTGTGGCGCTGATGTAATACTTATCAAATTTTAATAATTCTACCGGTATTGTTTATTTTTTTCTATTCCAAACAGTATTGCAGTAGATGATAAACTTTAAAGTAAAATCATATATATATTTTTAATCAATTATGAAAAAACCACTTTTAACTTTTGTCATTTTCCAAATAGTTTGTGAATTTGCCATTTTCAGATGAACAAAAATGCGATTTAACATGTGTTTTATCCGTTATATTTGGTTAGTCGGTTCTATTCGTTCTTCGGATTAGTATTTAGTATAAAATACATATTATTGCAAAACAAAATCGTAAATATGTACATTTTTAAGTGTTAAAATGGTAAATCCGTAAAATTTTAGTAAAAATAATATTTTTGTAATTTTTTTTTTTAAAGGGCATTTTCTACAATAATCTCTTTGTTTTGTTATCTTTTAAAATGTAATTTGCATATCACCATATTGCTTCTTGACATCCACATTGACAATTGATGGATTGCATTGTCAACTGTAATGAATTTTTCTTAACTACTATCTTCAGGGTTAAACAGGTGTCCCATGTTTTGTTTTTTGTTAATAACATGTGTCCTATGTTGAGTCAATTCTACCGTCGAAGAAGTGCTAAAAATTGCTAATAGCCTCGTATATTATTCTAATTAAAATGCCTTAATAGGTTTGGTTAGTGGTGTGAATGTGATTGGTCATTTTTTGAAGTGGCAAGAGGTATACCACCTAATATTACATTCAATCGACCAAAAAGGTCGAGAACATGATAATGGTGGCAAATACAAATGGTTCTTTGTTGTCTAAAATAACAAGCTATCAATTGTCATTTTCTAAAATTAGCTAGCCGTCTAAAAACAAGACAGAAAACAAGATTCTCCTCTTTTTTTTTTTATGACTATGATTAAACGGTTACATGTTTTACCGTATGATTATATTTAATCGTTCATAATGACATATGTCTTCTTCTTAACCTCTATAACAACATTTACAATAGTACTAAAACTTTGATCAGCAATCAGATGTTAAATCACTTTCTTATAACAAAATTATGAATTACTAAGAGTGCTATCTTTTCCTATTGACAAAAGAGAATCCAATACCTTAGGTTACTCAAACACATGCTTAAATTATATGGAGATCTGTCAGTTAATTATTGAGAGAATCTAAGAAAGTGTTTTTACTACAACAGTACTAATAATATCTTCACATACTATATAATATACATGTACATCTTATATTCATATTACACAAATGTACTTTTTATCCCATCAGGAAACCAAGACTTTTGGGAATTCATGGTATGAAAATCAAACCAAATGACAACATTCGATTTGATACTCCCATGGTAAAGAAATAACAAATTCCCCATATATTTTCACTGGACTTTCTGAGGCACATTCCGGTTTTCTCCATTTCAAGAAATTGTCAAATATAATCCGGTTTATTACCTCACAAAAGAAGAATATAAATTACAACATTAATTTCCAAAAAGGCATATATGAGAAATCATATTTCAGCAGATGAACACAAAAGAGTTAAGAACCCACAGATCACACAATCTCTGTCCATGTCTGCTTTTTCCACTTTTTAAAAATAAGTTTCTCCATTTCTTTTTTAATATATATACTAATTTCCTTAGATTTATCTTCCTGGTCTTTCTTCTGCTGCTTCCCTCTCCCCCATAACTATCACTATTTAGAATTTTCAATGTGGAAAAAGAAGCTGATTGTTGAAGCATAAATCCCGGGAGACCACTTTTGCATTTTCAAATAATTAAATTAAATCATACATACACACACATATACACACACATTTACTTACTCTTTTAGGGTTTCCCAATAAATTTATAGTACTTTAATGTGTTTCATGATATTGATGATAAATGCTAGCTGTATTTACATTGCACTTCTTCTTCTTTTTTCTTTTCTTTTTGTTATTTTCTTTATTTATTTCTCATAGCTATATAGCAAAGCCAAAGTGAATAATAATACTAGTGAGAGAAAGAGAAGATGGAGAGTGGTTCCAACAGCACTTCTTGTCCAATGGCTTTTGCCGGGGATAATAGTGATGGTCCGATGTGTCCTATGATGATGATGATGCCGCCCATCATGACATCACATCAACATCATGGTCATCATCATCAACATCAACAACAAGAACATGATGGTTATGCATATCAGTCACACCACCAACAAAGTAGTTCCCTTTTTCTTCAATCACTAGCTCCTCCTCCCCAAGGAACTAAGAACAAACTCGCTTCTTCTTCTTCTCCTTCCTCTTGTGCTCTTGCTTATTCTCTAATGGATATCCATCATAACGAAATCGTTGCAGGAGGGATCAACCCTTGCTCTTCTTCCTCTTCTTCGGCCTCTGTCAAGGCCAAGATCATGGCTCATCCTCACTACCACCGCCTCTTGGCCGCTTATGTCAATTGTCAGAAGGTGATGAGAGAACAAACCCTGAAAATTTTTATTCTTTGGAAGTTTCTTCTTAACTCTAATGATGTTTATTTGATCTTTTTACACAAAGAAGAAGAAGATTCTAGAAACCCTAATTACCAAACTTTACCTTTTCTTTCTTTTTTACATAACCCTTTACTTGATGTTTTAGTTTGATTTTGATATCTCCTTTTGTTTACTAGTTACTTAACCCAACTAAATATATACAAATCAAAGGAAACAATTTTTCCTATTTTGAGAAAGTTTCAAGAAAATTGTAACTAAAAACAACGAATTTTTTTAAAAAACCCTATTTTCAAGAGATTATCCATAATATAGTATGAGGCTTGAAGATTATGACATATATATTTATCTTTCATCATTTTCTTTACTTTATGAAATCCCACAAAGTAAACTTGAGGATCCTTATCTTAGTGCAATTAATGTTTTTATGTCTATTACTTACTAATTCCACAATTGTTAAGGTTGGAGCACCACCGGAGGTTGTGGTGAGGCTGGAGGAGGCATGCTCTTCTGCGGCGGCGGCCGCCGCATCGATGGGACCAACAGGGTGTCTAGGTGAAGATCCAGGGCTTGATCAATTCATGGAAGCTTACTGTGAAATGCTTGTTAAGTATGAGCAAGAGCTCTCCAAACCATTCAAGGAAGCTATGGTCTTCCTTCAACGTGTCGAGTGTCAATTCAAATCCCTCTCACTGTCCTCACCTTCCTCTTTCTCCGGTTACATTCTCTCTCTAGTCGGTTCTCTGTTTTTTTTTTTTAATTATTAAATTGATTTTTGTTAATTATGGCGTCAAATTAAACGTAAGATGAGAAAAGGTTGTTTTTTTCTTTGTGGGTTTTAAGAAAGATTTTTCCTTTTTCTGATTTTTCTTGGGTTTAATACCCCTTTGATGGTTGTTACTAGGGTTAGTGTCAGATTGTTATATATAGCTTACTAGGTTTACGTGTATAATCTATCTATACATAAGTTAGTGTATGTAGATGTTTTCATTGAATTAAAACAGTTTGTTTACTGTTTTTTTTTTTTGGAATTGAATTTATTTGCTTTGGTACAACAACAATCACTGTTCTTGTCTCTTTCTTTTCCGTTTGTTTTGGATCTATTTAATTCAAATGCATCAAAAAGAATATCTGGATCTAGAGTCTGCTCGTCCTTAGATCTATTGCTCAATTTAGACATACACATGTTTTTGTACGTATAATCACATATACATATATCTACACAATGTCATATCACTCTTCTTTTCAAGAATGTAGTTAAGTTTGTATATAGACACACAAACTAACATGTTACTTTGAATTATTTGGATCACTAGCCTATTCTTTTTCTTAAACTTAAATAATCGAGATTTGAGAACCCATTAAGCAGTTTTTGGTGACAGATTTGGCTTGTTTCCATGTATAATCAATGTAGGTTATGGAGAGACAGCAGTTGATAGGAACAATAATGGGTCATCCGAGGAAGAAGTCGATATGAATAATGAATTTGTAGATCCGCAAGCTGAGGATAGGGAGCTTAAAGGACAGCTCTTGCGCAAGTACAGTGGTTACTTAGGGAGCCTCAAGCAAGAGTTCATGAAGAAGAGGAAGAAAGGAAAGCTCCCTAAAGAAGCTCGCCAACAATTGCTTGATTGGTGGAGCCGCCACTACAAATGGCCTTACCCTTCGGTAACTTTCTTCTCTTATACTCTCATTAAGTGCATTTGTATGATTGCAAATCCTAATGAAGATGAATACATTGAACTTATTTGTCTTTTTTAGCTCATGTTATTTGTGTTTCTTCCATACTATTGTTAGGGGCATTAGTTTATTTAGCTCATGTTTTCCTTCATTCATGCATTGAACAATTTGAAATCCTAATCTATTAGTTGATGATAACTTGATTCTTTCTTCCATACGTTTTTTAGGGTCTGGATATTATGTCAATTCAACTTAAGACAAGGACCAATTACATCTTATATATGGCTATACCATAACTTAGCCTAAACTTTGTTTCACATACTTCAAGTCATAACTTTGGAAAGTAGTGTGCATGAGGAAATTCTCTAATGGAATAGTAGGCTCATGTCTTTAATACATTTATAGTGTCATTACTCATTACCTAAGTTCGTATGCATTAAGATGGATTCTAAGATATCGTTCCAATCTAATAAATCATTGATGTAGCTGTGATCCTTTATCGTAGAGCATAAAAATACAACATTTTTAATGTGGATAAGAAAACTTGATGATTGACACATTTTTTATCGCATGTGGATATGAATTGGCAGGAGCAACAGAAGCTCGCGCTGGCGGAATCAACGGGGCTGGACCAGAAACAGATAAACAATTGGTTCATAAACCAGAGGAAGCGGCATTGGAAGCCATCTGAGGATATGCAGTTTGTAGTAATGGACGCAACACATCCTCACCATTACTTCATGGATAATGTCTTGGGCAATCCTTTCCCAATGGATCACATCTCCTCTACCATGCTTTGATCGATCATTTAAAACGTTATTTTATTATATTTATAATCACTAAACAGCTTATAATATGTATCTCGGTATATTTAGGAACATAGGTAAAATGTTCCGATTGATGAACTAGCGTTTGATATTTCCCCGATTATGAATGATTTGTGGTGTGTATCCTTTTGTGTTATGTGAAACTCCTATTACTATAATGATAGTAAAGCTTTTTTGATCTGTTCTTTTTGAATTTAATTTAACTTTTGGATTTGACAACCGTTTGAGTTAAATTCGGCTTTAATACTATGTAAAGGTTATGGACTGCTTCTTATTTTTGTTGTGTGTTGAAAGACCTTTGATGTAACTAAATCTTATTTTCTGATCCAATACTCGTTTAAGGTCTTGGTAAAGAATTTTGAGAGAATGTTGAGATTACCCCGTGTGGATATAGGACATAATCATATATTTAGCACATATCTAATTATCTCTTTATTATGTTAATCTAGTTTTTCAATATAATAAGTTCGTAAAGGAAAGTAAGGTCAAAAAAAAAAAAAAAAGCCAATATTAACAATATTTTTGGAAATCATTTACATTTTACATTTTTTGTATACTTATGGGTTTGGATGGATGTTGCGGACAAAGTGGTCAAAACCATTAGCGGACTAGACCACTCTGTTTTTGGGACTGACAAATAATCTGTTGCAGACCATATTTATTTGGGAGAAATGTCATTTAAGCATCAGTTGTTCATTTTCGTTGATTTAAAACATGGACTCTATACATGGTGATTAGTTGACTTTCAATTTAATCACGAATTCTCGTTGACAAAACTAATTGAGGCACAAAATCGGAATCGAAAGAAAAAATCTTAAGAAAGTAAGATTAAATCGGTCTAATCTACAAACGGATTTGTTTGTCTTCACTCGATGTAACCATTAATGCCCTATGTTTACTAATTTTTAAAATTTAAGACATTTGAACATTCCCTTTGCACATTTAACCCAAGATCATAGATAATTTTTAATATTTTAGTTTAGAGAGTTTATCTTTATTTGTAAATATATTATTTTCACTTGTGTTTATCTTACTTTATGAAACTTGTATATTACTTATAGAATGAATGTATCTTATAACCTCATTTCTGTGGGAATAATGTTTATCATGCTATTAGAGCAATAATATTAGTATAATTCATTCTCGATTCTCGTATTTTTGGGATGGACAAGAAAAAAAAAAAATCAAAAATGAGAGAATGTTATTACTCCCAAAGACCTGGTCTGGCCCTAACCGACCCATTACTGTCCCAAAAAGACAGGATCGGACCAAACTTAATCCAATTTTAATAAATTTCTCCCTGTTTCTGGTTTCTGCAGTATGTATCTTCACTAACATTTGAATTATCTTGAACCGATTCAATACAACAGCATTTAGCATTGCTGAGAGAGATTATTACACATGTATACGCTTACGAGCTTCTCAAATCCTTCTTCAATTGCTCCTCATCATCTTTAGTTTTCAACAGCCATAATTTGTTCTATATCCAAAGTCCGTTTCAGTTGTTGTATAGCCACAAACTTCCCTTTGTGTTTCCACTTGATTTAACCTGAAACACAATTCCTTAAGTTAGTGGAGTTGTTCTGATCAACACAATTCCGGTTGTGGGTGATGAGTGATGAATCTATATGGATCTAACATAAATTGGAATATGATTTTACAGATCAAAGAACAAAGATCCGAATATTTCTTGAGACAAAGCAATGCAACAAGAAAACTATTGATCTTCAAGAAGATAGAGGAGTACAATCAAGAAGATAAATCCGGTCAACCTCAAGAAGATATTTTCATCAAGATTTCGAGCGCTAACTAAACCAAGAAACGACTCAAGAAATCAGTATCTCATAAACATAACTACCTCTCTACTCAAGATCGCTATCTGTTCTCGCTTCTTCATCACTTTCTTCGCATATATCCTCCGGAGGATCATACACAATCATTCCAGGGAAAAGCTCCAAGAAATCATCTTTCACTTTCTCCCTCAATTCAGGATAAGGAACGAGTCCTTTCAGAATAACTCGAAAAGGCAGAGACAAAGGCGGGTCAGGAGAATCTCTCATCTCTCCATACAATCTCATTGCTTCTAACGGAAGTTCGTTATCCAAGAACGCTCGAACAAGGTCGCCAAATGTATGTTGATCAAACAAAACTCCTTCTTTCTTTAAATCTTCCCATACTTTCTTGGTTTCATCCACTTTCTTGTTTCTTGCAAGCATCATTAGCATGTCTCTGTAAAAAAACATATCCGGTCTATACCATATTTCTCTTCTCACAACTTCATAAAGCTGAAAGAACAAGAATAGAAACATTAAACCAAATTCAACATCAAAGAAATGTGACAAAACATAAACATTAACACCATCAACAGACTCCATATAAACCAAACCAGTTAAGGCTAATTCGATTCGGATGCGGTTTACTAGGTACCAAGCGGCAAGAGGAGGTATGAAATTCGGTAACTGGTTCGGTTCGGAATTGTCAGACCGAAATTACCAAAATTTATCGTAAATTTAACAGCAATTACCAAATTTTTATCCTAAATATATAACCGAATTCACCAAAATATACCAAAATTTAACCGAAATGAAACAACGTCAAATTTTTCAATAATGAACCAAACCAAATTTGGTTTTCGGTTCCATTTCAGCACCAATTTCCAAACCGAAAGATAATCATTAACACCATCAACAAACTCCATAACCAAACTTAGAACTAGGCATATAAAACCAAACCGAAATAGCTGAACCAAACTAGTTACGCTAATTCAGTTCGGATTCGGTTTACTAGGTGAAACCAAGCAGCAAGAGGAAGCATGAAACCGGTTCGGCACTCCCTAACCGAAACTACCAAATTTTTATCCTCAATTTAACCAGAATCACCGAAATGTACCAAATTTAACAGAAATCTTGAAAAATGTCAAATCTTCAATAATGAACCAAACCAATTTGGTTTTCGGTTCCATCTCAGCACCAATTTTCAAACCAAAACACCGAAATTTACGAACCGGACCGGACCAATTAACCCAAATGCCCAGAACTATCCACACACAGTTCCAAAATTTAACCAAATTCGATGATTATACAAAAGAAATCCTAAACTGATACTAATTTCTATGTATCAAACAAACAAAATCAAAATTTAATTTTTATTACCTTCATACAGAGGAAAACTTGGTTTTGTCTCTGAAACTCAGCAAGAACAGAAACAAGATCGGATTTAAGGAGACGAGAGACATGAGAAGAAATGAATCGATCAAGTCGAACCAATTTGGTTTGGAGTCGCTTGAGCTCTTTGGCTGCGATTAAACCTTCTTTGCTCATTTCTTTCTTCCGTCTCCATATTGATAAGCTTGGGCTTGAAGCAGGTCCTGATTGGTACGTACGAGCCGAATCAACACTAATCGCTCTGGGTTTGGAATCAATCTGGCGAAAAAGATAAAGAACGAAACTTTGATGAATTGAGAATTTAGGGTTTTTAGGTCTGAACATTTAAGAAGTTTTCAAGAGTTTCGAGGTTTTGTTTCGATATAATGAGAGCAGATTTGGGTTTTAGAAATTATATTATCTTGAAACAATAGCCCGGCCCATATTGGCCCAATAAGAAATTAGATGAGAAATGAATTGATTTTTATACAAATAAAAAGAAATTCATCGAACGGAGAGATTAAAGATGTACAATACGACCTTGTCGATTAAAGATGTAAAAAAAAAAGTCGAAAGAAAACTATTTTCCCATTTTTCTCAATACTTTTGGAAAATTCAGTTCACAATCTTATCATTTTTGGTCAGCACAAACTTAGAAAACGAATCAAAACATGCCATGTGTCATAAGAATTAATGATAAACTAATTTTTGTACCTATTTTATTATAAGTACATTAGAAAAGATAATATTAAATTGAAAATAGCAAGAATGACAGATTGTTTAATACATATTTTTTTTTTCTAAATAAGCTTCCTTTTTTCTTTTTCTTTTTGGTCAGAACTAAGAAAATAACTTCCTTATAAGCAAGGCTCATGACCATACCAAATATGACAAATTGTAACGCATATAAACTTCTCTATGGTCACGTTGGTAATGTGTATTGTCCAAGAACATGACTCTCATTACCCTCTACATGATATAAATATCTTAATTAACGCAAATGGAGAATCCTAATAAGGATATAATGGAAACCAATCCAAGAAAACTACGATCATATTGTTACATATGGTTGATAGTATGCATATTTGTATTGATTGTTTGTTCAATATTGTCCAGAGCAGAAGAAAAAGAAGAAAAA
The DNA here is from genome assembly GCA_019202805.1 of Arabidopsis suecica. NCBI lineage: Eukaryota > Viridiplantae > Streptophyta > Magnoliopsida > Brassicales > Brassicaceae > Arabidopsis > Arabidopsis suecica. The sequence continues at coordinate 1,378,488 of CM032906.1, forward strand.
GACGATAACGATGATTATATACCAAAGATTTACTCTGTTTTGGTGGAAGGTGAACCATTGGCCTTTCGTGCTTCTACTAACATCAACAGGTTCACATCATACATTAATTTTTTTTCGAAATTTAAAGAAATTATCATATGAAAATTTTGAATCTACTTGGTTTAATTCATCTATAGGTTCTTGTTTTCTCATCTTTCATGTTCATTAACTATATATCTTTGACTTGGCCAATTTTTAAATTTGTCATTATGTAATTCATTTATTTAATTAGGTATACTTTTTGATGTTTGAAAATTAGCAAAGCTATGGCATATGAAGTAAAGAAGATAGAAGAGATTCACGACGAAATACTTAGAAGCACACTTAAAAATGGAAGTTATACAAAGCTTTATAGCTTCAAACATGTCATCAATGCTTTTGCAGTCCGTACCACTGCTTCTCAGGTTCTCCTCTTATCTAAAATGAATGTAACTAGGTTTATTTTTTTTGGTTTTGGTTCATTTCATTAGTCAATTTTAAAAATTGTTTTGGATAAAAAGTCAATTTTAAGAAATTGAACCTACGTTTTATAGTTTCAGAAGATTCAAGTGCATAACTCTATGAATTCCCAATTGTTTTATTTGATATTATAAGAACAAAAAAAATCAAAAACAATTGAAACTAAACCATCTAAACGAGTTTTGAATCTCTTGATAATTTCCATTTTTAATTAGGTTTGGTTCAATCTCTGGTTAATTTTGGTGGTCTGATACTTGCAGGCCAAGAAACTAAAGAAAACAAAAGGAGTGAAGGCAGTAGAAGAAGACAAAGGAGTGAAACTAATGACAACATACACTCCCGATTTCTTGGAACTTCCTCAACAAGTCTGGCCAAAGATCTCCAGTGACGGTGCCAGACGCGCAGGAGAAGATATTGTAATCGGTTTTGTGGACACTGGAATTAACCCTACTCATCCGAGTTTCGCCGCACTCGACCTCACAAACCCTTACTCATCAAATATCTCACGTTTGAATTTCTCCGGCGACTGTGAGACCGGTCCTCTCTTTCCCGCCGGATCTTGTAACGGAAAAATCATATCCGCTAGGTTCTTTTCCGCTGGAGCTCGAGCTTCCGTGGCTCTCAACTCCTCATTGGATATACTCTCTCCGTTCGATGCGTCCGGCCACGGAAGGTATAAATGTCTCTCTCTTTTGAAGGAAATTTGTGAAATACAATTTTGAATTTGATGAATCACTTTTCAAACATACCATCAAGGTAAACTCTACTCAAAATATATCACTAGTCAACTATTATAAATACATGTCTATATTTCTTAGTCAACTATTAATCTATCTTAAAAAAAAAGCTATAAATCTATCTTTTCATTTGGTGAACTATAAAGATATGTTCATATTTTTTTGGGAGAATATTGAGATGGGCATGTGGAGTTGACTCTAACTATTTACAGTAATATTATTGGTTTCAAAGAATTGGTTGTAAAAAGTAAAAACAATAAGTTATGTTAAAGTCTTTACAGCCATATTTGGGGTAAATTATGTCATTATATTGTTTGTGTTTGTAAAGTGGTCTATACATTGTTTTGTAAGTTTGTTATGCATTGTATGTGTTGCATAAGTGTTTACTACTTGGTCGTTTGGTTCAGCCACGTGGCATCTATCGCAGCCGGCAATGCTGGAGTTCCAGTGATCGTCGACGGATTCTTCTACGGCCAAGCCAGCGGTATGGCCCCACGTGCACGGTTCGTCACATCATTCAGATTAATTAGCTCATATATTAATAGAAGAATATTGAAGCCTAATGATCCTATGTTCGAGTTATATTTATTTGTTCAGAATAGCCGTTTACAAGGCGATTTATCCATCAATTGGAACTCTTGTTGACGTAATTGCAGCCATCGACCAAGTAAACAATCTTCAAAACAAAACTATAACATGCGATCTTCAATCAATTTTATTTACTTATTTTAATTTTGTCACGCAGGCAATTATGGACGGCGTCGATGTATTGACACTATCTGTGGGACCGGACGAACCACCGGTGGATAAGCCGACGGTACTCGGGATTTTCGACCTAGCAATGCTGTTGGCTAGAAAAGCAGGGGTATTTGTTGTGCAAGCCGTAGGGAATAATGGCCCGTCACCGTCTTCTGTCTTGTCTTATAGTCCGTGGGTTGTCGGAGTTGCGGCCGGAAGTACGGACCGGTCTTATCCTGCCTCCCTCATTCTTGACGGTGGCCAGACCGTTTACGGCGTCGGCCTATCAGGTAAAAATCTAATTCACTTATATTTATTTTTTAAATGACTTAAATTCTATACGTAAATTGGTTATGATATTCATATTTTTTTTTTCCTTTTACATTTTAAAATTATAGGTCCAACCCTTGGAGCTCCATTACTTCAACACAGGCTAGTCTTAGCCAGAGACGCTTTTAGAACAAACGGCTCGGTTCTGCAACCCCTAACAAGTGACATTGAAGAATGCCAGCGGCCGGATAATTTTGACCCAGCCGCGGTTTTTGGAACTATTGTGATATGTACATTTTCTGATGGCTTCTACAATCAGATGTCGACCGTTCGAGCCATCACCCAAACCGCTAGGACTCTTGGTTTCATGGGTTTTATACTCATTGCAAATCCTAGATTCGGTGATTATGTTGCAGAACCGGTGTTATTTTCAGCTCCTGGTATTCTAATCCCTACAGTATCAGCTGCCCAGGTAATTTCATCAATAAATCCATCATTAAAATTGCAAGAAATAACAGCGCTTTCTTTAGGTAAAGTAATAAGAAATAATTCATAACATATTTTTGGGCGAAAAATACTCTTGTACTTGTTTATGTTGAACTATTTGACACAATAAAAATAGTAAACATAAGTATATAGTCTAACAAATATATAAGTTCGAATATGTAATTTGTTGTGGAGGAAGAAGACTATATTACATAGTATGTTACTTAGTAATAATGAAATCCACATTTATGTGTAGCAATGAACTTGAGTGAAGTACGTCACTACAAACTGACCATTTGATTAGCATTGAAATTATATTTCAAATTTTTCCTCTACATATATTGAGACTTTATCACGTTAGATTATTTTGAGGTACTACGAAGAGAAAACCTACAGAGACAAGAGAGGAATAGTGACACAATTTGGGGCACGTGGAAGAATTGATGAAGGACGGAACTCGGTCTTCGACGGAAAAGCACCGGTCGTGAGCAGATTCTCTTCGAGAGGACCAGCTTTTATTGATGCAAATCGGAATCTTTTAGATGTGCTTAAGCCAGATATTCTTGCACCTGGTCACCAAATTTGGGGTGCTTGGAGCCTTCCTAGTGCCTTTGATCCTATTCTCACAGGTTTTTATATTTACACCCCTCATGTTTTGTTATCTTATGAAATTTACTCCCATAAGTTTAAAATTGATCATTTTTTGAGTAGGACGAAGCTTTGCGATATTGTCAGGAACAAGCATGGCCACTCCTCATATAGCGGGGATTGGTGCACTCATAAAACAGCTTAATCCTTCTTGGACTCCCGCAATGATTGCATCGGCCATCTCCACCACGGCCGACGAATACGACAGTTCTGGTGAAGTTATATCAACGGAGTCTTATGAAATAAGTGCATTATTTCCGTCTAATCATTTTGATCATGGCGCGGGCCATGTTAATCCTGCTAGAGCCTTAGATCCTGGACTGGTTTTACCCGCGGGTAAGTTTTTTACATATCATGGGAAAGAAATGATAAATTACAAATTTTGTGCTATTAATGTCGTAAAACAAAATATTTTATAGTTAACTTTTGTAATATCATTTTTTTGGGCATTGGACCAGGTTTTGAAGACTACATAAGTTTCTTGTGTTCACTGCCAAACATTAACCCGGTCACAATCCGAGCCGCAACTGGAGTCTCGTGCACCACTGCTCTTAGCCACCCAGCGAACCTTAACCATCCGTCAGTGACTATATCTGCCCTTAAAGAGTCACTTGTGGTGAGAAGAAGTTTTCAAAACGTCTCAAACAAGACTGAGACATATCTTGGTTCGGTTTTACCTCCCAATGGTACAACTGTACGGTTAATCCCATCTTATTTTACCGTACCACCACAGAGAACTCAAGATCTGGATATCGAATTCAATGTCACACAAGTCTTAAACAAATTTACATTTGGTGAAGTTGTTCTTACCGGAAGCTTAAACCATATTATAAGAATACCATTGTCAGTTAAAACCATTTGAAAACATAAAATTTTCTTGTTTATTGTCGATCTCATTTAAAATAAGGTATTTATTTTTACTCTTTTTTTTCCAACGAAATGGTTATTAACACTCCATATAATAGGAACGGAGATAAGTTTTTTCATATATTGATTGGAGTTATTTTCTTATTTGTTCAACGGCTCTTACTGATTTAGCCACATGTAGTGTAAACAATAAGCTATTTTTATTATAAAATTTACATTAGAAATACATACTCAAATAAAGTGCAAGCATACTTCGTTACAAGCTACTACAACCCTGTGATGGTTGAGATAAATACAATATAATTACTCATATGAAAGGATCACAGTATAATTACACATATGAGCCTAGTTATACATAAGATGTTTCGACAATATATATGTCGAATTATATGCTTAATTAGACCAAAAATTCATGACGACTAATATGGTGGTCTAGGAGGGCGTGGCCCAAGAGGTCCTGGAAACCAAGTAGCCCCGGGAGGTGGAGGTGGTGGGTCAGGTCCCGGAGGAGGTGGAGGTGGTGGCTGAGGTCCTGGAGGAGGTGGAGGAGGGCGAGGCTCTGGAGGCCGTGCTCTTGGTGGCGGTGAATGGTGGAAAGGAGGAGAAGGAGGACGATGAGGAGGAGGATGAGGCATTTTGTTCTTTGTTATTGCAATATCTGTCTTGTGTACTTACTTCGTTCATATATAAACATCAAGATGAAGAATCATTGTTACCGACAAGTCTTTGAAGTGTAAAAAAGTCCCTCATTAATTAGGTGCTTAGTAGAATGGTAGTTATCCACCTAATCCTTCTAGCTAACTTCAACTATTCTTGAAGGATTTCATACTTGGTATTTCCAGCACCAAAATACAAATAATAGACCACTAAAATGTGTAGCCGCTACAAATACCATAGAAAATATGAAAACCGTTTTAAAACCGAACCGAACCAACAATGTAAAACAAATAATCAATCTTCACTACACATACATTCTTTACATCTTGGGTAACGGTAAACGCTGCGTCCCGTTGGTCTAACCAATACATGTTTGGTTTGCCTAACCGTCTTTCTCACTCTCTGCTCGAACACTTTCCACTCTATAGTATTGTTCTTCAACAATATGTCTGAGAATCTCCGTTTGTTCGGTCTGATCGTCGGCATTTTTCCTGCACCGTAATATATCCGGTAACCCGAGACCAGAGACGACAATTGGCTCCCTGAATCCGTCATCGCAAAGGCATCCGATGCAGCGCAGGCAATGAAATCAAGAACCGCTAGCTACATAACCAGAATGAAAAATATACAGTTTTTGGGTTTAGTTTAGAGGAGAAAGTTAACCGATAAACCGAAAAGTAGTTTATGCGGTTTTCTGTTTTTCATTTCACCTGAGATGAGAAGTTCTTGAAAGGCTGTAGTTCCGTTTCAGAGAGTACATTCTCTTTGGTGACTAGATTCGGGTAGAGACTCGTTAAAGCGGCTAACCGTTTATTCCCACCGTATATATTAGCACCAGCCACAAAAACACGAGTCTTCCGATTGAAACCGAGACCCGCAAGCATAAGCACAGCTTCTTCAGGTGATAACGGACAAAGCCCTTCTGTTCTCAAATCGTCCGGAGAGGGCATTCTGCAAGACGAAAAACAGAGCATTGCATGTGAAATAGAATCCGCTATGATAAGGTTAAAAAGATTAAAGATAGGAAAGAAACAAACTTCTGTGTCTTTGTTAGATTTGCCAGTGTCGGAAAATGCTTTTCCCGGTAAGCATCAAGTTCCGCCTTTTCTGCATCGCCTCCTCCGAAGTAACAAAGAGAATGAGCCACCATGTCGATTTCAAACCTGAGATGGACTGCTAGATACTTAGAAGCCTTATGGAGAGGACCCGCCTTTTTGTCCAATATGAAGGACGCAAATTTTGGACCGACGAGATATGGGTCAACCGGTGCAAGGTGTGATCCACTATCTCGCAATCTCCTCACAAGAATCGCACCCGTTTCTTGTATCTTTGGAACGAAGTTTAACGCATGAAAATTACATCTACACCGCAACCTCTACTTCCCAAAAGAAAGTTGGATCAATAAGGGTCAGATATCGATATCCACGGTGCTAAAAGAAAGTCTTTTACCTGTAACTCAAACGGTATCGGGTCAAAGGCCAAACGGTTTCCGAATCCGAAGAAATGGACGACTCTGTTTTTGAGTAGAAGAGGAAGAATGTGCTTCATATAAAACCCCGGCTTGGCTTCTTTCATGACATCTATATCCGTAACCTTAAAAGATAAAACGTATAAAAAAGAAGTACATCAGAGAAAAGAGAGAAAGATAAAATCGGTTTTAGACTAAAAGTGGTATAAGGAACTCACAACGCTGCCAATAGCCTCAAGATCTAAAGACTGGAGCTCTTTTGGTAGTTTCTTTACAATCCGGATATCGGGAGAGAGATACTTGATAAAATGTTCCACCTGATAGATATCTCCAAACTGACTATGAAGCATATATATACCAATCAAGAATGTCAAAATTTGATGTTTTCAAGAAAGCATCAATAATAAGAGAAGGAGACAGAGAACGGAGGGACCTTACAATAGTTACCTTGCATCGGTCCAGACATCGCTGAACATGAATTTGGGAACAACGAGTGTCGCATTGAGCATCCGAGCAACAACAACGATGTTACAAACCTGTTTCCCCGTGAAATCCAATCAATAGTCAATACATATAAAAAAAATCCATTTTGGTTAATGTGTAACGCAATCACAACTTACAGCAACTCTCTGTTGGTTGATCCCACCATTTGCAGTTACCATTATATATCCATTTTTCCCATCTAAAATCCACACATAAAAGAAAACCAAAATCAGAAAAACTTATAAATAAAGATTTAGCACGAAAAGTAAACTCTCGGAGAGTAAGAGTAAGAGACCACTAGGCTTCCAGGAACGTTGATCAGCACAAGGCTTCCAAGCCAAAGCTTGGTCCTTCGGTTCTCGCCATAGCTCTTTCGGCTCAAGCTTGTTTTGCCCCTAGCAAAAACAATGTCTCGGTCGGTATGCTTTTCGGTTAAGAATTCAAAATGTCGAAAGCGGAAAGGATAATACCTCAGCCAAAGCATGAGCAGCATAAGCCAACAATCTACCATAGGTTCCATTATAACTCTTCTTTGGTTTTCCCATCTTTTTCTTCTCTCCATGCTACCAAATCATAAGTCACACAACATCAAATGAAACTTCCATAAACATCAATCCAAATGCAAAAATCATGTAATATATAATACATTACATAAACTAACCATTTACCACAATAATTTCATACTTCATCTAGCAAAATCTCAAACATGTAAAAACTCTAACTTTGTCTCCTAAGAAATGTTTAGTTGAATAATTATTACCGGCATTGTAACATTTCATCTAGCAAATCTCAGCCAAAATAATTATATTTTCTCTAACAAAATCTTTAGGTTCTTAATTTATTGTATAATTAGACCAAAAGTTTAATTTTTTACACAATTTAACCATTGGGTTAAATTAAAGATCCTTTTTTTACTATATTTGGGGGGATTTGAAATTGATTTGACAAGAAACAGACAGTTAAAAAGTTAATTACCTGTACATTCGCCGACACTTTAACGGATACCCGTTTCATACTCGGGTTCGGATCCGGGTTCAATTTCGTCGGTTTAAGATTCGGTTTTTTCGAGAACCCTCTCCGTAGCCAAGCTCGACCTTCGTGTAACTGAGAGAGCATAAACCAATTAACAAAAATGAAGAAACCAACTAGTGCGATCACACACGCGGCGGTTTTCGCCGTTCTGATTCGTTTCCTCTTTGCTCTCTTAACCGGATTTTTCAAACTCCGGTTTGGATCTCCGTTGATCCAAGACAAAATCGACCCAATAAAATCCGACCCGGTATTACGAATCTTGTCACCAGCTACTTCTGAAAACCGGGTTGGACCGAGTCGAGTCGGTGATTGAACCGGAGAAGCTCCTCCTCCACCTCCATGGATCAGATCTTGGACTCGAACATCGCGAGTCTCTGGTTTCTCTTCGTCAGGTCTCTCCGTAGCCATAGATAAACTAACACAGCTCTCTTGTTCAGAGAGAAAGATTTGTTGAATTTAACGAAGCTAGTGAAGAAAGAGAGAAGAGAGTGTTTTTTTTTTGCTCGAATTTCAGTGAGAATTTTTTTTTTTGTCTGAACGTAATTATTGAGTTTTTCTTTTAATCCTTGAGATTGACGCTGGTATTAATTTAAGGTCCCTGTCCTTTTAAATTATTTTTAATCTTTACCTTTTATTTTATCTATTACGAAATATAACCTTATGTCTATTGTGGTTTCAAAGTTTTAAGAAATTAATCAAGTAGACTGTTCTTAATCTACATATACATTTTTACAGGGGATTTTTGCATAAAGTCTTATGGATCCGGGTTTAATCCGGGAGTAATTATATCCGGATCTTGGATAAGGAATTTTAGGAAGGTTGTCTTAAAACCACATTAATTCTTAATTAACACCTAAATTGGAAATATATATAATATATCTAAACTAACCATATTTGTTATTTACCTTAACTACTTCTAACCATAATTATTTAACTATTTATTTCTATATAGAAAGAATATGTGATTAAATTTTTTATTTTGTAAAATATTTATTTGGGAAAAAATTGTTCATACGAAAATAATTTATTTTGTTATAAAAATAAATATTTGTTATTTGTAATTAAATTACATAAATAATAATAATAATTTGTCTACACCATCAAATGAAAATAGTTAGTTATTTAATTTTTTATTTATTATTACGTAATTTTTAAAAAATAAATTCAACAATATAATGTCAATGGGTTTAATTCTAAAGAAATGAAAATATGGCATTCGGATATTTGCTAAGTATAACCAAAAAATAAATTCATAACGACATTAAATATTTAATTACCAACCAAATCGGAAATATATGTAGATTTTGTAAACTAACCATATTTGTTTATCTCATTGTACCCGTTTTAAATGTTTATCTATTTATTATTGCAATTTTTTTTGTTAAAAACAATCTTATAGAAAACGTATCTTAACAAATATTGTAACTAATCAATGGTGTTTCTATAACAATTCGTCACTTTGAAAATTAATAAATGGATGTTTCCTAATTACTAGCTTATCATACCTAACATAGCATGTATTGTTATGATTTTTAGAGATATTTAATACAATTATTTGGTATTAAACTCTTATTTCCTACATTACCTACGCATAATAACCTCCTATTCAATTACATATCTATGATTTAATGGTATTAAACTCTTATTTCCTAAATTGTTTACGCAGAATATCCCCTTATTCGATTACATATCAATGATATCTTACCTAATTACTACTCAATAACAACAAATATATCACATATTTTTAAAATTTTCACGAATTCAAATTTTTAATTCTAAATGCCTTATGGTTCCACAGATATTATTCTTGATCACCAAGATCTTCCATAACTACTTTACAGGACTATAAATACTCCCTATTATATCATCTTCTCCGATCATAAAACACAGTGCAACTAATTCTTTTTCTAGCATAGAAACCGTGAAACTAATCTCTTTTAGTCTAATATTTTCATCACGATTTCATTATTATTAGAGAAAAATTACTTTTATTCCTTATCTATTTTACTTTAATATTTTCATCACTAATATTATTGTTTTTTCGTTTTTAATTTAGGGTGTTAAGATTCATGCTTCTGTCAACAAGGATTTGATTGGTGTAACGTGAATTTATAAGCATCAAAAAGGAGGTGGGTATTACAATAGTGGCTGCAACATTTGCCTTTCTAAGAGACTTACGTTGTCAACAAAAAAAAACAAAATTGAAAACAAACAACTAATGTGGTGTTCTAAGAAGTGTTGCAGCTTATTCTTAAAAGGTACGTTTACTTTAGCATTATATTTCAAAATATTATAAATATTAAAACTTTATTAAAAGTTAAATATGATAATTGTTTAAACTTTATAAAATGTTAAACTTTATAAAACGTTTTAAATATTTATAATATTAGAAATTTTATAAAGTTTCAATTATTATAAATATTTCAACTTTATAAAATTTATAAGAAGTTTATATATTATATATATTTAAACTTTATAAAACGTTTAAGTTATTTATAATATTTAAATTCTATAAAAAAGTTTATAATATTAATAATATTTTAATTCTATAACAATTAAATATATATATTATATGCTTTTAAGTAAAATACTATTAAAAATAACAAAATGATGTTTAATTTCACGGGACATGGTTATATGGTGGGATGGGTTTGGTTAGATATTAATACGGGACAGTATACTATGGATGAAATTTTAGAATTAACACTCAAAATACAATAATACAATCATAAATACTAAACAAAACAAATACCATTGGTCAATCCCTAAAATGCAAAATATTATAATAAAATGTAAACAACAAAATAAATTCATATTTAAATCCGCTATATAGCGTTTTTTAATGAACTGTATGTTTTTGTTTCTATATTTTAAAATTGAAACCTAAAACATACTAAACATACACTATATATATATATATATGCATATTTAAATCAAACAAAAAAATAGGTTATATATGTAGATAATCTGAAAAAATTAAAGTTTTAGTTTTTATTAAATAAAAATATAGGCCCGCGGTGTACCGCGGGTTAATTTCTAGTAGTTATTATAAAAAAATAGTATATCAATAATGTTGTTGAGTATTAATTATGAATAATTTTTCACTTAGTGACGTGTAAAGTTGGATTAGCTCCAACCAACTAGGTAAATAATAATACTATAGATTACTAGTTTACCACTACTATCTTACAGCTTGTTGAAAGCTATATTTCTGTAACTTGACTAATTTTTCAGTGTTTCATAACATAAACTAGGGCTGGGCATTCGAGTACGCGGGTCGGGTTCGGGTAAAACCCGATCGGGTACGGGTTTTTCGGGTAGAGGAATTTAGGATCCAATAGGGTAAATCTAAAATATCGGTTCGGTTTCGGTTCGGATCCAATCGGGTTCAGGTCGGTTCGGGTTTAGAATTTCAGAACCGCTAAATACCCGAAAATATCGGGTATCCGTCGGATTCAGATATATTATACCCGATTATACACAGATACCCGAAATTTTACTCTTATACCCGAAAATTTACCCAAATACCCGAAATTTTTACCCGAATATCCGACTTTTACTCGAAATTTTACCCGAATAACTTGAATTTTGTATAAATATCCAAAAAACTTACAAATATCTTGTGTATAAATATATTTAGTCGTATGTATTTAAATATAAGTGTATTTAGTTTTTGGTAATTACTCTAGGATATTTGGATATAAACTTATTTAACTCAAATATTAGATATATAAAGTTTTTATATGTATAAGTATATGTAATTTCGGGTAATCGGGTACCCGTTCGGGTATCGGGTTCGGGATGGGTTTTATCCTATACCCACGGGTACGAAAATACAAGACCCAATAAAGTAAATAGCTAATACCGGTACCCGCTCTAAACCGGTTTTTTCGGGTCGGTTTCAGTTCGGGTCTTCGGATTCGGTTTTTTTGCCTAGGCCTAACATAAACAAGCATGTGTTAGTAATATTGGGCTTTTTTAGGGGGGCCAATATACATGTGGCTATGTGTTAAATACGCTTTCTGCAAATTAGAAAATTATGATTTTTATTGGGGCCTAGACATCTGTTTTGGTGTTATATTAATTAGACAGAGTTAAGGGAACTTATTAATTTCCTTTTGTCAGGCTGAGGCCATTTTTTTTTGTTTTATTAAAGGAAATATAGCACATGCAAACAGCTACTATTAACTTACTTTTTCAAGAATTTAATTAAGAATTTAAAATTGTATTCACAACCATTTTTGTTTGTTTTAAATATTTATTCATAGCATTTGATACAAAAGTTTACCTTTTGGACATGGTACTACAAGCTCTAATTTAATGAGAGTGTTAAAAAAAAAATTACAGTTTTGATGTAATCCCAGTTAGTCTTAACGCACGTCTTTAGATAAATTTCGGTGATAAATTATATACACTGGAAGGTGGTCATTAGAAAAGAAAAATGTAGCTAAGATTATTCACATAGATTTGGACGTAAGAAAAGTAATTCATATTGGGAATAAAATAAACAAAAAGGTGATTCATACTTCAACGTGATGGCACGCGAATTCTCAAAACGCGAAATGAATGAGTGGAAGAACAAACGAATAGTTGACTTAAAACGACGTTTTACTTAAAAAAATAAACGACGTCGTTGTGACTAATAAGCTAGAAGTTACCGTTACCTCCCAACAACTAAGCTACAAGTTTTGGTTATGGACAGGAATCAAAAGTTCCAATCGGATGTGTAATCTATAGTTGAATATTTATATAAACCCTATATTTTTTGTTTGCATCCGGATTTAACCTGTGATTTAGATTATTTTTGATGTTAGTTCTGATTTGTAACCATATTATTGTTTCAGATATATCATTTACGTTGAAACCAATCACAAACACAGAAACACGGTATCAACTAGCAGTATTCTCAACTTTATTTGTACAGTTACTTCTCACTTCTTTTTTTTTTATAACTATTTTGATATTTTCACTGTTTTATTTTGATATTTTAACACATCGATTTGTATCACTAATCAGATTCGTCATTAATTAGGAAATTAACAAAAATAATCAAGACTCATATACATTCATGTTCATTCTCATGTAGAAAATATAGTATTACTAATAATTTAATTAGAAATATCTAAGCTGTATACATGATTTTTTACTTGAGTAGTATTGCTAAAAATTTTATTAGAAATGTATAAGCTATTTTCATGATTTTTTTAACTTGAGTCAACTATGAAGTCATTATCTTATTTTGGCAACAAAGTCATTGTTTTATTTATTTGATCTAAACTTTTTCTCTAAAATAAGCATGTATATATCTAAAAACAAAGAAGGCAGAATGTGTAATAATAAAAAAAAAACTTAGAGCTGGTTTAAGTTTAATTTAGGAATAAACTCCCAATTGAGACATTTTTATGAAAATTTTCTAACTTTCAAGTAATAATAGTCTATGAGTTAGACGGCCGACCAACAACAACAACTTTTTTCATCATCTTCTTCTTCTTCTATTTCTCTGTGTATTTTCAGCGTTTTGTATCAACAAAAACGGCATGAAGTTTCTTTTCTTCTCTTCCGCATTTATGTGCTGTTAACAGAACCGATCTCTCTGTTTCTTTACTCTGTTTTTTTTCTCCCCTATCTCTCTGTTTCTGTTTTCAGACGAAGGAGAAGGGAAAGCAAAAAAACTTTGGCAATGCTTTTTCTTGAAGAAACTTTGATGGTTGAAGAATCTTCTATACAATCCACACACGTCTTCACTTCACCAATTTGATTTCTTGGTTCGTCTCATATTTTTTTTTTTCGTCAATCTGATCGCAAGAACATTGGAAAAATAGAGTCAACGAGAGGGCCAATATTTTCTAGGTAATGGGTTTCTAAATGTGAGATTAATATAAGCTTCTTTGATTATGTTACAATTCTAAAACTTGATCTTTGTGTCTAAAACTATATATTTTTGCAGGTGAAGAGAGAATTTGTGAGGGTTTATACATAGTTTGAGGAAATGGCGACATTAGCAGATATTGGAGTAGCAGCAGCGATTAATATTCTAAGTGCTTTGATATTTCTTTTGCTATTTGCAATCTTGAGGATCCAACCATTCAATGATAGGGTTTATTTCCCTAAATGGTACTTAAAAGGTGTTAGAAGCAGCCCGGTGAATTCGGGTGCTTTTGTGAGCAAGATTATGAATTTGGACTTTCGATCATATGTTCGGTTTTTAAATTGGATGCCCGCCGCTCTGCAGATGCCAGAGCCTGAACTTATTGATCATGCTGGTTTGGATTCTGCTGTTTACTTGAGGATTTACTTGATTGGGTAATCAAAAATGTTCAAAATTCTTTGTTCTTGTATACAATGTTCCTAAATAGTTACAAGTTTTTTGAGCATTTGATCTTGAGATAGTAGAAGAGAATGCTAATAATAGCTTTGTTCTTTGTTTCTAATGGTTTTTTTTGTTTTACTATTTTATAGGCTTAAGATCTTTGTCCCTATCGCATTACTTTCATGGTCGATACTGGTACCTGTCAATTGGACCAGTGATGGATTGCAGCTAGCAAAACTTCGTAATGTGACATCTAGTAATATCGATAAGCTTTCGATTTCAAATGTCGAACGTGGATCAGACAGGTTTGTTGGGGAAAGAAAATTCTGTAATTGCTGCTTTTTGATTTTTTTTTACTCTATGATGAGGAGAATTTCTTAATTTGGTTAAAGGTTTTGGGCACATCTTGTGATGGCTTATGCATTCACATTTTGGACTTGCTATGTTCTAATGAAGGAATATGAGAAAATTGCTGCAATGCGGTTATCTTTTCTCCAATCCGAGAAGCGACGTGCTGATCAATTCACTGTAAGATGTTTTTTTATTTTCATTTATATATAATCTCACTGCAATTTGGTCTTAAGAGATAGTTTTCCAATTTTTAGGATATTGTCTGCATTTGACAGGTTCTGGTTAGGAACGTACCACCGGACTCAGACGAGTCAATTAGCGAAAACGTGCAGCATTTCTTTCTTGTTAACCACCCGGACCATTATCTTACACACCAGGTTAGATCCTAGCCCTGGAGGAATGAATCTTTATTTCGGTTTATTGCTATTTTCTTGGTTGGTTAAGTATTTTAGACTATATATTTAGGTGGTGTACAATGCAAATGAATTGGCTAAATTGGTGGAAGATAAGAAGAAAATGCAGAATTGGTTAGATTACTACCATTTGAAGTATTCAAGAAACAAGGAACAACGGCCACGGGTAAAGGTAAATACTTTGACAAACCCGAAAAGTCGAAACACATATTGAGAGCGAAACTTTTGTCTGATTTCGCAGTTGGGATTTCTCGGGCTATGGGGAAAGAAAGTAGATGCAATGGATCATTATACAGCTGAGATCGAGAAACTTAGCGAGCAAGTAAGTATCATTTCCTCTAGGGGGTGCACACTGCGGTTTTCGGTTTTAATTTCTCTGTTTTCAGATTTGTGTTCTTGGCTATAAAACACTTAAACTCAATGTGACATAGTTCGCTTTCTCGGGTTGATTTGATTTTTCATAGATAATGGAAGAAAGGAAGAGAATAAAGAAAGATGACAAAAGTGTAATGCCAGCAGCTTTTGTGTCTTTTAAAACGCGTTGGGGCGCTGCGGTCTGCGCGCAGACACAACAGACGAAGAATCCAACTGAATGGTTAACCGAATGGGCTCCCGAGGCAAGAGAAATGTACTGGCCAAATCTCGCAATGCCTTACGTATCTCTCACTGTAAGGAGATTTGCAATGCACATCGCCTTCTTCTTCCTCACGTTCTTTTTCATCATCCCAATCGCATTTGTGCAATCCTTAGCGAGTATTGAAGGTATCCAGAAATCCGCTCCGTTCCTCAGTCCTATTGTCGAAAAGTAGGTACATTCTCAAGTTTTTTACTTACCATTTCAATTGAGAATAGGCTTGATTCAATTCTTGATCAATCTTGTGTGCGCAGGAAGTTTATGAAATCATTGATCCAAGGTTTTCTTCCCGGTATTGTTCTGAAGCTCTTTTTGATATTTCTGCCAACAATTTTGATGATCATGTCGAAATTCGAAGGGTTTATTTCAATATCATCGTTAGAGAGAAGAGCGGCTTTTCGATACTATATTTTCAACCTTGTGAATGTTTTCCTCGGAAGCATTATCACTGGATCTGCATTTGAACAGCTCGATTCTTTTCTTAAACAATCCGCAAACGAGTAAGTTCGATCACTAGCTAGACCCACACTTTTACTCTCTCGAAACTCTGCTCTCAACTTTTAATTACATTCTTGTTTTAGCATTCCGCGGACAGTTGGAGTAGCGATACCGATAAAAGCAACCTTCTTTATAACATATATAATGGTAGACGGTTGGGCGGGTGTGGCCGGAGAAATTTTTAGGCTGAAACCATTAGTCATTTTCCATTTAAAGAACTTCTTCTTTGTGAAAACTGAAAAGGACAGAGAAGAAGCTATGGATCCGGGACAAATCGATTTCTACGCTACAGAGCCTCGGATTCAACTATATTTCCTCCTTGGCCTTGTCTACGCTCCGGTCACGCCTGTTCTCCTTCCTTTCATCATCTTCTTCTTCGGTTTCGCCTACCTCGTCTTCCGTCATCAGGTATAAAAAAGAAACAAACTCTCTGTTTTCTGTTAACAGTTTCATGTTTTTGGAGCCAAACGGTTTGAACAAGGATCAAACAAGATAAAATTTGGTTTTCTTGGTTATTTAGCTAAACCGGGTTTCTTTGCAGATCATAAATGTGTACGATCAGAAGTATGAGAGCGCGGCTGCATTCTGGCCTGACGTTCATGGACGTATAATATCAGCATTGATCATCTCACAAATTCTTTTGTTAGGATTAATGAGCACGAAAGGAAAAGTTCAGTCCACGCCTTTCCTCCTCGTTCTAGCGATTGTCACCTTCGGTTTTCATCGGTTTTGCAAAGGCCGGTACGAGTCGGCATTCGTCATTAACCCTTTGCAGGTTAGTCTAATAACCCCCACAACATTTTAGCTCAATTTAGCTATACCAAGATCGAGCATTCTCGGTTAATGAATTTAAGCTAGACTACATTTTTTGGTTCGGTATGTGTTATTTAACCTTGTGATGAGTACCGGTTTACAGGAAGCTATGATTAAGGATACATTGGAAAGAGCAAAAGAACCAAACTTAAATCTTAAAGGGTTTCTTCAGAATGCATATATTCATCCTGTTTTCAAAGACGAAGAAGATGAAGATGAAGAGGGACTAATGGAGGATTCAGATGATGAAGATTGTGTAGTTGTACCAACCACACGTCAAAGATCCCGGAGAACCACCGTCGCGAGCAGCAATGCGAGCCGTGGCTCGTCACAATCACCGCCTTTTAATCAACTTGATACGGGTAAGGGAAAACCAGAGCCTTGATGGTCCATGAGTATATAATAAGTGAAATGGTTTTTTTTGTTACGTGTTGTGAAAGGTTTTGTATATTTGTATGATTGATTATCATTGTTTTGTTTGAGCTTGTTGTAAAAAAAGAGGTGATTAATGCAAATTTCATATTGCTTCGTTTTTTTGTTACATCGGTTTTGTAATTGTTGTTTATGGAATGAATTGCATCATGGTTTCGTTATAAATTTGAGTTGAAATAAATATTTAATTAGACGTTTTGTTTTTAAAATGATACTTACAATGAAACGGTATATTTTTCCAATTGGCAAGAATTTTTTTTTTTTGGTTGTCAAAAAAGTATTTTTCTTTGGCTCAACAACAACTATCATCTTTAAAAAATGTAATATTATTTTTTTAAAAATTATTTTTTAGATAAATCTAAACTTAAAAACATAGTTCTATACCAAAAATCAACAACAACTATCTTACTTATTTATTATAATTTAATTTAATTACTGTACAAAACCATAATAATACATACATGTACCTTATCTTTACTGTTGTAAAAGTTTAATTATAAGTTTTCCTTAAAAACTTTTCTTTATTAGCACAAAACAATTTTTAAAAAAGTTTCCGACATATGTATCGTACTAGACGTAATAAGCATCGCATCTAATTGGTTTGGACCGTTTGGTCAAGAGACTACCTATTGTGCGTGTTTCAAGGGTTAATCAGATCCATGATACGAAGTTATCGTACCAAAGAAATGTAACCTAAAAGAGTTATACATCGAAGCCCGGCCCAATAGAATGGAACGGCATAAGGCTTATATCCAATTAAAACAATTTTACATCTACAAAAGAAAACTAAAAAATTTGAGACACTATTTAATTAGTCAATCTATTGTGATTATGTTTAAAAAAATCTTAAAAATCTAACGGTATTAAGGGGATGATTGGTAGTGGCTGTAGTAACTTTCCACAGCCAAAAATATTCCTACAGCACTATAACATAACCAATCATGCTTTACATGTTATTTAAAAAGCCACAGCCCAAACTTTAGAAAATCTTGTTTTTTGGCTGTACATATTACAATTTCCACAGCTCGAGAATAAGGGCTGTGAACTTTTTATCTTTCCTTTCTTTATTTTCCTTTAATTTCTTTCCTAGTTTGTATTTTGTATTAAACATTATAACTATATAATTACCCCAATAATTAATATATATACATAATTCTATATAGCACATATTAACATATACAAATGACATATACTAATAAATAATTCTATGTATACTAATTATTTTTTTATTTGACACATTATCAATAGTTTTAGTATATTTCAATTTCCCCAATTTTTATTGAATACAATTTAGTATTCGCATTCAATATATATAATTTAATGAAAAATAATTTGTAATTGTTATAAATTTTATATTTGTATTTTAGTTAGTATTATCTTTAATATATATATATATATATATAGAACTATTAATATCTACAGATATTAATTCATGTTTGTAGGAACGAAACTCCTGGTTAGTTATGAGAATCTAATGAATTTATTGAGTTGTAAAAAAAAAGATATCAGAAGATCTTGGATTCGGATAAATCTCATTCGATAACCTTAACATGCCGGTAGAAGTAAGAACAACAGTAAATGCAAATCAAAAGATATCTCTTTCAATGCAAAGAAAATCCACAAGGACTTAAAAACCATTGACTAAAGTAGAATTAAATCTGGAAATTATTTAATGCTTTTTTAGCTTGTTGAATAAAAAAATTAGTAATGCTTTAAGTATTCAGATCTGATTTCAGTAACGTACTTTATTTTGTTTTCCACGTGGTAAGTATTTGGCACAAAAAAGCTTATAAATGAAATAAACCCTTCCTTCAGACAGATGAAAGCGAGAGTATCGATAATCACCTGCGACGCAGTTCTTTAATCACTTGCGCTCCACGGATCTTATTGGTCCCAAACAGTGCTTTAACGGTGAGATTTGTTACGATTCTTTTTTTTTTCCGTGCTCACAAATTTTCCTCTTCCTTTCTGGGAAAATTTCTCCGAATAAAAATCTTTTTTCTCCTTTTTTTTTTGTTATGAAATAAAAAGGAAAGCTAAGTTTAAGAACCCAGAGTTTGTTAAATCTTTGTCTAACTAGCTCAAATCTAGGGTTTAGATTCGTTTTCTAAGGAGATTCATCGTTGCAAAGTTCTTCAAGCTTTTTTTTGTGTTCATCATAAGGTAAATTTTAGTTTCGATCCTCTTCCGATTCCAATTTTCTGGAATTTTTGTTATCTTTTGAATCGATTTGGTTTTAATAATGTTGTTTTTGATTTTGATTGGAATCGATTGATCATATACTGTTTTATTGCGATTGATTATGATCGAAGAACTTGAATTGTTGTTCTTTCAAAATCAAACACTAATTCAGAATCGTTTTGTTTCAATTTTGGGGTAAATCTCGTTTATAGAATTATCACTGGCGATTTTTGTTTGCAGAGCTAAAGATGGATTCTGGAGATAAATTGGAGCATTATAGTGTGATGAATTGTTGCCAATTATCTTATCAATATTCGTGGACGACTAGGAAGAAGAGAAGTCTGAAACCATTTAAGTCAAAAGGTGAAGATGGTGAGACAAGAGCTAAAGTCTTTAACAGGAAACGGAAGAGCGATGATTCAGTGGTTAAACGGAATGCGAAAAGAAGGAGAAAGATATGCAAAGTAGAAGAAATCGGTGATGAGTATTATGAAGATGATGACTGCATATTAAGTGATTGGGTTCGGAGGAATACTGCGAAACGGAGAGATAAGCGCAAAGAAGAAGTTATGGTTAAGATAGAGTCAGGGGAATATTTAGAAGGTGATGATTGCACAGTAGGTAATTGGTTTTCTGAAATGAGAGACAGACGCCAAGTAGAACTCGAAGAAGATGAGGAATGGGAAGAAGAACTTCGACTGTGTTGTAAGATCAAGGCAACATCGTCACGAAGCAGAACCCGCAATTTAAGTTCTAACAGTCCTGAAAATGTAACTGATGTTAGACCTTCTCGTTCACGGTCTCCAGCTTCTGATGTATCAGATTCCATTCTGAAAAATGGGATATCTAATGACTGCACTACTAGCAGAAAACAGGTAAACTTGTCTTTATGTTCGATCAAAGAAGAGATATCAATGTGTTACTGTACTGAACATATATAATGTTGTGTTGGCAGGAATCGAAAGAAGGCGGCCCAATTTGTCATCAGTGCTTGAAAGGAGAAAGGATAACTCTTCTCATTTGCAGTGAATGTGAAGAGACGATGTATTGTCTTAAGTGTATAAGGAAATGGTTAGTTTCTGTCTTAACTTTGATACTATATATATATATATATATATATATATATATATATATATATATCTGTCTTGTAATAATATATCCTTACTCTATTTGTGGTTTGTTGCAGGTATCCACATCTATCTGAGGATGATGTTGTTGAAAAATGTCCTTTCTGCCGCCAAAATTGTAATTGCAGTAAATGCTTGCATTTGAATGGTTTAATCGAGGTATGATGAGATTATTTCTAGCAATCCATTTGCAGAAGATTTGGATTTTTTGTTAACTGGTACTTGTGTTTTCTGTCTTTACAGACATCGAAGAGGGAGCTCGCGAATTCTGAAAAACGTCATCATCTCCAGTACTTGATTACATTGATGCTTCCTATTCTGAATAAGTTATCCAAATTCCAGAAGCAAGAGATTGAATTTGAGGCAAAGGTTCAAGGTATGAATCTTGCGCTACCAAGACATGGTTTTTGTTGCTAAATGTGATTTTTTTGGTAACATGACGTGTTTCTGTAGGATTACTGCCTTCTGAAGTTGTAATAACTGAGACAATAAGCTACACTGATGAACGTGTATACTGGTAAGTAAGCACACTAAGTTTGGGTATTTTTAATTTCTCGAGGATCTTACTGAAATATTCATGTATTGCAGTGATCATTGTGCAACTTCAATTGAGGACTTGCACCGAAGCTGCCCAAAGTGCTCTTATGAACTATGTTTAAAGTGCTGTCAAGAGATTCGTGAAGGATCGCTTTCCGAACGCCCTGAAATGAAGTTACATTATGTTGATAGAGGATATCAATATATGCATGGTTTAGATACCGCGGAACCAGGCTCCTCTTCCACTTCTGAAAACGAAGAAGCTAACCCATCCAACGCTAAGTGGAGCCTTGGTGATAATGGAAGCATCACTTGTGCACCAGAAAATCTAGGTGGTTGTGGTGATTGTGTGTTGGAGCTTAAGCGGATCCTACCACTGACGTGGATGTCAGACTTAGAGCACAAAGCAGAGACTTTCTTGTCATCATACAATATTAGCCCTAGATTGTTGAACTGTAGGTGTTCTGCTTTGGTGACCGAGATGACAAGGAAAGCAGCTTCGAGGACAAAATCGAGTGACAACTACCTTTTCTGTCCTGAATCCCTTGGTATCTTGAAGGAAGAAGGGCTTCTTCATTTTCAAGAGCATTGGGCAAAAGGCGAACCAGTAATCGTCAGGAACGCTCTTGACAACACACCTGGTTTAAGCTGGGAGCCGATGGTTATGTGGCGGGCTTTATGCGAAAATGTGAATTCAACAGCAAGCTCTCAGATGTCCCAAGTCAAAGCAATTGATTGCTTAGCTAATTGTGAGGTGGAGATCAATACTCGTCATTTTTTTGAAGGTTATAGCAAGGGAAGAACATATGAAAACTTCTGGCCTGAGATGTTGAAGCTGAAGGACTGGCCTCCTTCTGATAAGTTTGAAGATCTTTTACCTCGTCATTGTGATGAGTTCATCTCCGCGTTACCTTTCCAAGAATATAGCGATCCTAGAACCGGAATTCTTAACATTGCAACAAAGCTTCCTGAAGGATTTATCAAACCAGATTTGGGTCCAAAAACTTACATCGCCTATGGGATTCCAGATGAGCTTGGTAGAGGCGATTCTGTGACTAAGCTTCACTGCGATATGTCAGACGCGGTAGAGCTTTCAATTATCACTCTTCGTTTGGTTTTAAGTAGTCCAAAGACTGACTTTGTAATTCATGTAGGTGAATATTCTGACGCATACGGCCGAAGTAACCCTAAGTCAAGAACAAATATCCGCAGTCAAAGCACTGAAACAGAAACACAAGCAACAGAACATGTTTGATAAACAGAGCACTAAATTCTGTAGCGAAGAGGAAGAAGAAGAATTGAACATGCCAGAGATTTCGAGCAATGAAAATGACGAAACGGGCAGTGCTCTTTGGGACATATTTAGGAGAGAAGATGTTCCTAAGTTAGAAGAGTATCTAAGAAAGCATTGCAAAGAATTTAGACACACTTATTGTTGTCCAGTTACAAAGGTAACAACACCCATCTGCATCAATTTTTTGACGAATTTATTTTTTGGGTACTGACGGGGTTTTTTCTTTTCAGATTTATCATCCGATACATGACCAAACATGCTATTTAACCTTAGAGCACAAAAGAAAACTCAAGGCGGAATTTGGTATGTAACCATTTACTTGGGGATAATGTTTTGAGTCAATCTTTTGAGTTAAAAGTTCTTTTTTGAAACTGTAGGGATCGAGCCATGGACATTCGTGCAAAAGCTAGGTGAAGCAGTGTTTATTCCTGCGGGTTGTCCTCATCAAGTTCGGAATCTAAAGGTAAACTGACTGGTTTTTCTTCTTCTTCTACTTTACACAATTTGCTTTTATAGTGGAAAATCTGATGAAAACTTGTCTTTGTGATTTGGACAGTCGTGTACAAAAGTCGCAGTTGACTTTGTGTCACCAGAAAACATCCATGAGTGTCTGCGTCTGACCGAAGAGTTTCGCCAACTTCCCAAGAACCACAAGGCCAGAGAGGACAAACTTGAGGCAAGTCTTTTATCTCTTTATCTTATCTATCCTTTTGATTTTGTTGGTTGTGATGATATTGCATATTTGCTTAGTGCGGTGGGGTTTGTTTTCGGGATATCTGAATTCAATTAGGAGAGATGGGCAGTTGAACCAAACCAAAACCTAGACCAAACCGATTTACTCAAATCATTTTTGATGTTTTTAAGATCGTGTTGGCCGTACAAAACCCAAAACCAATGATGAAATCAAATAAAAAAGGACCAAAATTGTTTTTTTTTTCAATTAGGTAAAATTGTTTAATTCAATTAGGTAATGTTGTTTATTTTTAAAACACTAATTACCCATCTCTACCTAACAGGATTAAGAGTAATATAATATCTAATGACATCCGACCTATTGATACCCTAATCTTATTTAAGCTTTCATTTGTTTTGTTTTTTTTCTTTCTTTCAAATAAGCTTTCAATGCTTGTTTGTTTGCACAAATGCGTTTCGTCTGCGTTTGGACTTTGGTGTGTATATTTAACAAAACTAGTTTATCTAAAATGAAAAATGTTTTCTTTAAATGAGATTTTGTTTTACAATGTTTTTTCCATGTAAACTTAAACACGTAGATTGAAAACTAGTGAGGTCGTATGCAAAATATAGCCCCCCATGGGCTATATTTTTTTTGGTAAGCTGAGGGAGACATGCCTCCCACATTTTTATTCAACTAAATTAAAAATCTTACAAACGAACACTTCGTGGGTGTGAAGACCCACTAATATCCTCCAACAAAATTAAACGAACAACATCAGGACTAGCATCAAAAAAATGAAAACCTAAAGGAAGCCCCCCATGGGCTATATTGTAACCGGCCTCGATAACAAAAAAATCTTGAGTGCTCGGGTTGTGCTATTGTCCTCACTGTGTCACCACCTATATTAATTCAACCTACATGTTGCATGTTGTTGACCAAAAAATATAGTTTAGGATGCCTTGGTACTTTAGGGTAAATAGGATTTTTGTGTAGAAGTGTTGAATCATCGATTTACCCAAATCCGGTCAAGATTGAAGACCATGACATTGTCTCCACAACAAAGGAAAGGAAGGGTTGCAAGTAAACTTTTTCTATCAACAAAACATCAGGGTTCAGGTTGCAGAGGGGACCTCTCTCTGCACTTGAGTCCCTTGTCTTTGTTACTGAATGAGAGATCCGAGTTTCGAGTTTAAATTGTCATAAGAGCCTTGTCACTACACCGAATGAAGATCCGGGTGTAGGTTTAATGCACCTCGTTCAATTGTCCGGGATAGTTGGTGGTTAGTGGCCATCATCTTACACGCATATGGTTTCCAATGCATCCTATGAATGGGTAGCTCTTACCAACTCCTCAAATCGTGGCATCCTCGGCGTGGTGTGATCTCGATGGATCATACGATCAATCTTGATTTACTACCAACTCCTCAAATCGTGGCATCCTTGGCGTGGTGTGATCTCGATGGATCATACGATCAATCTTGTTGGCTAAAGGATATAACACTAAACGTGGTGGGTTGTCGGTACGTGTAAGCGACTCCGATTTCTTCCCACGTTCTCAATGGTCAATAAATTGAACACAACAATGCGTGATAATGGAAGAACCTTAAAATCGTTGAAACAAAATGTCTTGATATATGTTTACCTACTTTTGTTTGCTTTCATGTAATGTCTTTATATTTTTGCTACAATATTGTTTGGGTTGTTCTTGTATTTTAATTTACTTTGGGGTTTTAATAAATTATGAAAATTTCTATAAAATTGACAAAAAAAGTATAGGGCTTTCGATTAACGTCGAAAGTTTTTTGGTTGGCGATCTTAGATCATGGATGATTGCAAATATCTCGGATTCAAATACATGACTCCATCACAATGTGGTTCAACTAGCAAAAGAATTCAACTTGTTCGAAAAATTTAGGTCCAATGATCCTATATCTTAGATGATACCGGAAGTTTTGAATTCATGTGGTTTCAATTGGTGGAAAATGGTGGGTCGATTAACTTTAGAATACTTGGTCTAGTGATCATCTTGGATGATACGACTATCGGGGATTCGACCTACAACAATGAGATTTCAACTAACGGAAAGAAATTGCGAGTTGTCGGTGGATGGTCTTTGCAATGGGTTTAGATGGTCATGCTTGTAACTGCGTAGAATAATTTTAGTCATGGTTGGTCATTGTAATGTCTTAACTGGCAAGAATACCAAGCGGTCCACAGTCTGAGCACTGGTAATCCCTTTTATAAATTATAAGAGTTAGTGGTTGAGTTCGTACAGAACCGCTTTATATCACATATGTAAGCAACATTCCCCAGGAATAGCTCTTTTGAGCTCTAGTTAATTTCGGATGACAAAAAAAAAAAGAGCTAGTGGTTTGGATTCCTAATTATCCAAAGAAATAGATGCAATTGAAACTATTTTCCAAATCATCAAAGCTAGAATCGAGATCTGGTTGGTTTCCGTTTACTCTGAATCGGATCTTAGTCGACCAGTTTCGACTCCTCATGTTCCGGCCCCGGTTTTAGTTAGGTTGTTCAAAAACCTTCTCATGGAAGGAAACACAACAAGACTCATCATTTGAGAGCATTGCATCCACATCGAGTTTAAACGATTCAATACTTCTGTAATATTGATTCTCTAGTCTCTGGTGATCGGCCTTTCATTTCAGACGTCTACTCATCTAAAGCAAGGACAAACATATTAGAAGTCTCTAGTCGGGGTATCCATTCCCGCCGGCTTTGTATTTCACCTTGATTTCTACCACGAATAAATGAAGTTTAGTGTAAAAAAGAAAAGGAAAAATGTCCGCAAAATCTCCAACTATGCAAAAGTGTTGAAAATAATCCTCATTTTTACATTTGGTGAAATATATAATAAATTTTTGTTGATTTATTTTTAAATCGTAAACTTTTGTTGACTTCTCATTTTAATCGTCAACTGGATTTTGCCAAAATAATTATGTCGTGAATTTGACTAACAAAATAAATTAGCAGAGTTAAGTTTCCACTTAAAATCTCGTTTTATGGGTTAACAAAGACGTAACACCGCTAATTTACTCCGTCAGTCCACTTAACAACGTCCTATTTTAGCAAAGTCAACTAAACGATTAAAATGAGAAATCAACAAAAGTTTACGATTTAATTGGAAAATCAACAAAAATTGATTATATATTTCACCGAAGAGAAAATTGGGAATTTTTTTCAACAATAGTTGAAAATTTTTAAAACGTTTTTTCCAAAAAAAACGCAGCAAAGCTAGTGGATGAATTAGAAATATCGAGTTAAAAATGTCTCGACTTATTTGTAAAACGATTTTTATTTTGAAATGGCTTTTGCTAGTCGAATTTTAGTTTTCTGCTACGCCCGTCTTTTATGATACTTTTGGAACGACCCAAATTAGTTCTTCTCTCCTTTTGTATGCATTTACTGGTCTAACCATTTTATGCTTTTTGTTTATGTTCGTGTAACAGATAAAGAAGATGGTGATCTATGCGATCGAGCAAGCTCTCAAAGAACTTGAAACACTATCAGAAGAGAGCCAACCGATGCTGCAATAGTTGAAGGCTGCTGTTTGTGAATGTCCTGACCCAAACAGGACCCTTTGTTGTGCATTAAGTTGCGTAGGATTCGCAGGTTCTGTATAGATAATAGAATAAAAAGCCATGGAAACTGTCAAGACTCAGATCTTCATTTGGCTTTTTCTGTGATCAGATAAGCAAAGAGACATCGTTAGTTTGTCATATAAAATGGTTATCTATAGGAGAGGAGATATAGGGTTGCTTCAAAAGAATAATTGTATTTGCGACTAATATTCTTTATAGTCTTATGGATAAGAAACATTTACCATTTTCCAGTGGTTTAAAAAAAAGAAAGATTAACATGACTCGCACAACAAGTGCATGTTTGATGCTTTTCCTTTTTGTTGGTCGGTTTCACAAATATGTACACACATAATAATACACAGCGAGGACACCGTACATCTACCAATTCATATAACATGTAAGATGCTCGATTAGGTATCAAATCTACCAAAGGATTGACAAACAACAGAACCTATCTACGTAAAATTACCAAATCAATAGCAAAATAAGTGACCAAGTGTAGGCAGCTCACCTGTTTGAGAAGTTTCTCTCCAAAGGTGGTTGCGCTCTCTGAACCAGGGTTCAAACCTTGCTTCAGGCAAGGGGTGGCAATTTTCTTGAAGGAAAATCTGTAAATTTAAAGCTAGCTTCAGCAAAACAAGAAATGTGACCAAGTGATTGGTGGCCTAGTGATCTTGAGAGTGAGTGCTCGAGGTCACGAGTTCAACCCCACCTAGTTCTTGTGGCATTAAACCAAAAATAACATGTTTGGTTTTCACCATCTTGGGTTCCATTGATATTGATTATAATTAACTTAATAAGCTTTTGAAGAAGTAATTACCAATCAAAGCTTCTAAACTAATAGTTTGTACTAGTCTTGTTAATGTGGTATAATCATAGTCTACAATTCCACACTAACACAATCACATTGGTTTCTAAGCTTTTAAGCAATAGTTTCCAACTGGAATCTCGTTGATTACATATATTGTAGTTTTTAAAGCATAATACCATCTCCAATGCACATCTCTATATTTTTCTATATTTTAGAAGAACTTTATTTTAGAGTAAATTTTGCTCTAATGTATGTCTCTAAAATAGAGATTCTTCTAAAATAGAGAAGATAGACAATGTATGTCTCTATATATAGACAATGTCTCTCTCCTCAAATTTTAGAGGCATACATTGAATCAAAATTTCTTCCAAAATAGAGAAAAATATAGAGATGAGCATTGGAGATACATAAATCACTTGTTTTGATCATACTAGTAAGTCATATTTGTACATCAAAATCACTACATCATTATGCCGTTATACCACAAAACTTTTATAACATCACATCAAATTATAACATCGACTGCAATTCAACTTTAAGAACACGTGTTATCAACCAAGTATAGTATTAAACAAAATATCATTGTGAGCTCACAAAAAAAATATATATATATCATTGTGACATTAGATCTATAAAAGTTTCATTAGTTATGTTTGACATCTATATGGATTCTTGCCCAATAATAGTTATAAAACACACATATATATATAAAGAATGAGAAGAGTAACCTTTTTGATGAGATGTATCCTCTTATTTTCTTCTTTCAAAAACTTGTTTCACACCAAAACCCTTTGCAGATCTCTTTTTATCAAACTTTTTTCTAAACCACTTGATTCTACATATAACAGAGTTGGAGATAGGGTTTTGTGTAACCATCGTAAAATGACTAAAAAGACCTTTAGAATAATATGAATATATACTTTTTACTGAAAATGATGATTTGGAATTTTCTTAAAACCAAACTTCGCTCTTTCTGTTATTTAATATGATCAATCTCCAATCAAAAGTTTTATGTATTTATTAGTTTTACTTGTTTACTCGTAAGAACCGATAAGTTTCCCGATTTTAGCTCGTGAATTGATATTTAGTAAATCTTTATAATCGTGCAAGATTCCAAAGCTGTTTAAAATGTATGGAAACCAATCAAATTGGGACTTCCGAAACAAAAGAAATACAAAATTAACCTATAGTTATTCACACTTGTTCATGGAAGAGAAAAAAATGCCAAAAAAGCAATCCATCGATTCTTCATCGAATCCTACTTCATCCACGTGCCATCTGAAAGTCTAGTCAAGATCTGAGTTCTATTGTCTGCGAGTGTATTTTCTTGCACATTAATAGGATGCAAAATTTGACGGATTCTAGAGAGTTACAAATAGAGCCATCCGTCGTGGGTTCTCGTGTTAAGGGTAAAGTTGTGTCCACTGTGAATATAATGCATGTAAGAATCGTTAGTTTGCCGATATATGGGTTATGAAGGAGATAGTTATTGTCTAATTAGGTTTCATTTCTAACATGATTAGATCAAATATATCCGATGATGATATAAAAGACGTAAAAGGGTCTTTTTCGACCCCAACAATCTGCAAAGTACGTTTTTAAACTGTACAAACACGCAGTGTTAATTTATATCTAAACGTTAAAAATTTCAAATTACATTTCCGAATTTTATATTTCGTACCTAAATTAGAGTCGTTGTTAGTCAACTGGTAAAATGACGTCGTTTTGATGTTTAGAATTTAATTTGTAAACTTTTATATAAAACCCAAAAATCGAAGTCATGACCCTTAACATTTAAGAAATTCTCCTTATCAGGTGATCCACAACCTTATTTAAGACAATCACAAACATTTATATTTATATCACACATGTTTTATAAAATGGTTGACTAACATCAGTTAACAATGACTCTATATTAAACACGAAATATGTTTAGAATCGTCTAAAATCATTTGAATCTGTTTAATAACAAAAACATCTAATTCTAACACTTATATAATCCCCTGCTTAAAATATAATCTGTTTAGTACATGTATTGAAAATTAACAACAGAAAAAAAAAGAAAATGAAATTAGTGTGTTCCGATGAAACATTACCAAAACAAATGCGTTTACCGCATTTACTTCCTAAGAAACGTCTTAATAAAAGGATTCACACTCTTAATCCCTCTAGTCAAACCATTTAATAATCTTTTAATTATCTTTAGTACTTGCATAATTTTATTTCCTAATTTAAAACAAAAACGTCAAAATTCACATTAAAGAACTCACACGTGGACAGCGACACGGTGTCGTTTTCATCAACTTCAACGTCTTCCTTATTGACTTGCCTTCTTCTTCTTCTTCCTCTCTCACATGTCAAATCCTTACGATTTCGATTTCTCCTGGAAACCCTAGAGATTCTCCCGGAGTTCGTATGCAGATCGCCGGAAGTAAGTAAATCTCGAATTTTCGAGTTTTACTAATGCCGCGGCTTCCGTCGTCTCGTCGCGGCGTCGTGTGGTTTCGATGGAAGATACTTATAACTCTCTCCGCCGCATTATGCATCCTCGCTCTCTTCTCTATCAACCATCAGTCTAATTCCACTGCGACGACGACACTCTCTTCGTCTCTCTCCGTCGCGAGATCTCGTATTCCTCTCGTTAAATACTCCGGCGATCGTCCAAAACTCGCGTTCCTTTTCTTAGCTCGTCGTGATTTGCCACTCGATTTTCTTTGGGATAGATTCTTCAAGGTTTTAAAAAAAGAAAAAACTCGTCTTTGATCATTCATTGAATTTGAATCTTATTGTTCTTGTGTTTTTGGCAGAGTGCAGATCAGAGAAATTTCTCAATCTATATACATTCAATACCTGGTTTCGTATTCGATGAATCCTCCACAAGATCGCAGTTCTTCTACAATCGCCAATTGAAGAATAGCATCCAGGTAAGGTTCTGGGCCTAGGCCTGTACATCCCCTTAGACCAGGGACCAGAGCATTTTATATAGTCCCCTCCCAAATGCCACTCGTTATCACCTTGTTGTTCTGTGGATTTTGATGGATGAATTGAAAATTTTGTAAATTGACTTACTTTCAGGTAATTTGGGGAGAATCAAGCATGATTGCAGCAGAAAGATTGTTGCTTGCGTCTGCTTTGGAAGATCCTTCGAATCAAAGATTTGTTCTTTTGTCTGATAGGTTGGTTTCTTTTTTCTGTTTCTGACTAGATCTTATTGACGTTGAGATTGAGTTATTGATCCACTCAATTCCTTTGGTTTTACTCTTTGTGATGTAGCTGTGTTCCGTTATACGACTTTGGTTACATATATAGATATCTAGTGTCTTCACCAAAGAGTTTTGTAGACAGGTAATTTTGCGAAGTTTGCGTTACATTTTGTTCCATGAACTATAAATAGCAAAAGCAGTAGATAAGTGTGTTGCTCTCTGTTTGCAGCTTCCTTGATAAAGATAAACGCTACACCATGAAAATGTTTCCTGTTATACGGAAAGAAAAATGGCGAAAAGGATCTCAGGTCTATTCTAATCATATTGATCTCTGGAAAAAAAAAGTTTTAAGTTTTTGAAAGAACTTGCAGACTATTTTCCTTTACAAGATTTTGGAAGTTTGAGTTTCTTTTGGTAAATAAGCTTTGCAGACGGAGAGTGACAGAATTTTTATTGCAGTTTTGTGAATCAGTTTTTGTTTGTTGCAGTGGATATCATTGATCAGAAGCCATGCAGAGGTCATTGTTAATGATGATACTGTGTTCCCAGTTTTTCAGAAATTTTGCAAGGTAAAGCTCAAAGCTTTTAGTGTTGTCATTTTGGTAGTTCTTAATTTCTCGATGTGGTACATCAGCTTTCTTAATGTATCTGGTGTTGTTAGAGTTTCATTTGTGCTGTTTTCTTGAAATAATAACGGATCAGTTGTTCATTTCTTTTCTTTTCCAGCGATCTCTACCTCTGGATCCCAGAAAGAACTGGCTATATCTTGTAAGTACACTGTCTTTCCATCATTTTATTTACGTCAGCTACTTGAATTATCGGTTTATCTTGATTCTTACTGCTTCTGAGTCACTTTGGTTATATGAAAATAGATTGGCTTCGATTGAACCCACACAGAATTTGTTTTTCTTAACACTTTTTGTTGCAATGAATGCCGAAACAGAAAAAGAGGCGACACAACTGCATTCCTGATGAACACTATGTGCAAACTCTGCTAACAGTAAGCACAAAAAATTATCAAAAATTCTCATTCACTTCAGCTCTCTTTTAACCCGCTGTTTTTTTTTGTATCCCAATCTTGATGATCTCTTTAGATGCGTGGCTTGGACAATGAAATGGAACGGAGAACAGTGACATACACCACATGGAACCTATCAGCAAAAAAAGCTGAAGCTAAATCTTGGCATCCTCTCACTTTCACATCTGACAATTCCGGGCCAGAGGAAATAGAAGGAATAAAGGTACGTCTCTTATATTTATATAGAGCTGTGCAGTCCAGTTTACGGTTTGGTTTCTTTCTGGTTACTATGTTTGTGCTCAACCCTATTTTTATCACGCCAGTTAAGCTGATCAATCTTTTTTGTTTTATTTTTCTTGTTTTGTTTCCGGGTAACAGAAAATCAACCATGTATATTATGAATCGGAGTATCGAACAGAATGGTGCAGGGCAAATTCAAAACCCGTCCCGTGCTTTCTGTTTGCGAGGAAGTTCACTAGAGGAGCCGCAATGCGTCTTTTGAGTGAAGGATTATTAGAATCATCAATAGATACAACAACCTTTTAGATGCAAAAAAAGGTAAGCACACAGCTTTTATACAACTAAGAAAGAAGAAACCAAGATTGACACCAGAAAAGAAAAGTTAACTTAGAATATACAGGTGAAGCATAAAGATAGTACATTAATCGATCATATGACAGCAGTTTAGTACAAAGTACAAACTATAGTCTATACATCCTTCATGGATATTTTTAATGGTATTTATATGTTTTATAAAATGGCAATTCATGAGATTCTTGTAGAGAATTTATAGTACAGATGTTTGGGGAAATCATTCAATTGTTCTATACTTGCACTATGGATTCTAGCGATTAGGTTATTTTGTAGGAGACTTGGTGTGATGTTTCTTTAGAAACAAACCTCACTTGTCTACAAAACAAATTAGTAATGTAATAATGGGCTGAAGATTCCAAGGTTGGCCCGATCTCATTCTGGAAAATTGGAGGGCAGATATACTTTGCAGTCAGGAATTACATTGCCGGATTCGATGAGCTTGCCATTTTCCTTTGTAACTTTTCAAGTTGACCACGATCCGGTCTGTGGCCCGGATACTCAAATAATGGGAAGGCTCGACCGGGTTGAAAAGATACCTGGCTTAAAGTTACCGGGCTAAATGACCCGGACTCCAAAGAAGCCGGGCCGTGACACCAAATCACAATATTTCGCCTCCTCTGTTACCCAACGTTCTACTATTTATTTTTCTCTAGCGTAATCCGAACCTTCAAGATTCAAGGAAACTTAGAGAAGGACTAGGATATAGTATTCTATAACCTTGATCTCGTGTTATCTTTTGTCAATCTCATATAGATCATGCACTTTCACTAACTATTATATTCATAAGAATTTAGAAATGATATCGGTTTTTCTTGAGAAATACATAAGTTTCCAAGTCTTTTTGAACTCCTCAAAGTTTTGATAGATCTATCGACTACAAAAAAAAAGGCAATTGCATCTTATCGTACATTAGTCAACAGATAAGTTTTGAAAGAAATTATTTTTCATAGGTTGATTGTATTGGTAGGAGTTGTGTTATGTGATCTACCTATATTTCTTACATTTTTGAATGCATATTTACACTTTGCTGCGATTTTCAAATTCATTGACTTATGAGAATCATTAAGAAACAACTAAATCACCATAAATCGAAATATTAATTCAAATCAAAACACATACATATGCTATAGTATATGAAAATATTAATGATAATGCATTGCCCCTCCTTTTAAGAGCATAAAGATCACAATAATACTTAAAAAAAACAAAAATTTGCTGAAAGTATTGTCTTTCTTTGACTCTTATTATTAGACAAAAAGCTCTTTATTTAGATTCTGATGAAATTGAAATGGTTCATGCATACTTGGACTATTGTAAGAAAGGTTTCTCTAAAAACACATGCTAATTGACTACTTACCATATTTATTTCGGTCTTGCAATGTTTGGTGAGATTTGGAATAAAGTTACATGTTGGTCTGCCAGACATGTTGTTTAGTACTTATGGGGTAAAATTTCATAGGACCCCTCTAAACATGGTATGTATAAAAGGTATACCGCCTCAACAACAACAACATTTTTTCCGAAGCTTGGATTAATTGGCACATCTAATTCGAAGATGGATTCGGAGAATGCAGCTAGTTTGGAGACTCAACTAATGGAATATCTAGTAGTTATATGCTAGTCTTTGTTCCATCACACTTCCGGTGTGGGATTCCTATTACGTCTCTTGAGATTATGACTCTTCCATCCCATCTCGAAGCGAATTTCACAAAACAATTGGCAATAAATCCTACTTGGATCAAATATATGGGACTCTTATACCATAATAGATCTTATAAACTAAAAAATATTGAGTTGTGTTTGATATGAAATTTATAATATTAGCATTAACATAACGCTAACACCATCTAATGTAGTTTAAAGTTTCATAATCCAACTCCAAAACATTTATAAAAAAAATAGTAATGAGGGAAATATGCTTATACAAGAATAATATCGGAGATCTAGAGTATATTTGTCGGTTGGAAGTTTACGGAATTCAATTCATATACATATTTTAACGATCCTAGTTAGTTTGTTAGATATACATCTTGCTCTCAAACTATTTTGTGACTTGCGGTTCTCGTGTGTTGAAATTCACAATCTCTTGCATTTGAATAAAAAGGGTATATATGCACAAATAGTAGACAATTTTCGACCAAATGATTTTAGTTCTCTTTTTCTGTACGTGGAAATTTATCTAAAAAACAAATGAGAGCTTCTTCTATTCTTCAACATGAAGACAGGAATCTTTGGCCATTTTCGTAAATGGCAGTCACAAGAGACAGTCGTAAATGGCAGACCAAATCCTTCATATACACTTTGCGCTCTCAAAAGAAATTTCTTATTTTATCACTTTTTGTTTACTTTTGTAAATTCGGTATAAAGATGGCAGACATAGTACGGAACCAATGATTCTTTTCGTCAAACCAACCAATGTTTTTCCCCCTTCATGTTTGAAGGCATTGATTTTCTTTTTTTTTTTGTCAACAAAGGCATTGAAATTGATTAGGACTTTCGAGAAGCTAATAAAGAATCAAGAGTTCCCTTTTGCTTCTTTTTAAACTTCTCAAAAAAAAATAGAATCAATTACGGATTTGCCATATTTTTGAATGACATTTGTGGATTTTACCTTTTTTTGAATAGTTTGTGGATTTCACCTTTTTTAAGGCTATAAAAATGTGATTTAAAATGCATTTTACCCGTTATATTTGGGTTTAGTCGGTTTTATTTGTTCTTAGGATTTAGTATTTGGTATAAAGTACGTATTTTTACAAAAAAAAATCGTAAATACATATATTTTTAAGCGCAAAAAATGTCAAATCCGTAAGATTTTAGTAAAAATGACATTTTCAAAAGATTTTGATAAAAAAAAAGGACAAAATCAACAATAATCCCAAAAGAATATGTTGAATCCTTAATAAAAATTCTTACAAAAGGAAATAAAAATTAAGCAAATAATAGTGGGTAAGTTATTCCCACTTGTAGAGGAATTGTCCCGTGGATTTAATAAGTCATGGATCAATCTAATTATTTTATTTAGCCAATCAAAATTGTTTTTATGGTTTGGATTTTTTTTAGCAAATCCGGTGAATAAACTATTATACGGCTACACTCACTTTAATTAATAAAATTAGTCGGCTGATAAAAGTGTGGATCACATCTTAGTTATTCAAAAAAACAAGTTGTATTGGAGAAAATACATTGTTCATTTATTCTAGATGATTACATAATAAGTTCTTGATATGAATATACGATATTACATTTACATATATGTCAAATAAATATGACAACATTTAAACAAAAGCTAATCTCTTACTAGTTTTCAGAAAAAAAAATGTGGTACAACTTTTACGAATTTATATAATTCCTCTTAGCCAAAAAATAAATATAAAATTTAATTTCTGAAATGGACAAATGATAAAAACGAGGCCTAAAGTAGTTTGGATAAGAGTTATTTTCTTGTGGTCGAAAAATGAATAGTCAAAAATCTTCAATTTTATGCAAACAAATCTTCTTGGCCAAAACTAAGAGACGAATTAATTTCATTCAGTTGCAATCACGAGGTCTACGTTAGTCAAAATTAGATTGATAAGAAAGTGTTATCGATAACGTCTATGTTACCTTCTTCTTCCGTCGTTGAACTTTTTGGCCTCATTGCCTTCTACAAGTCATATAGATAGACCTCTTTTGGACTTATCCACTCTTTATAAATTTCTATAGTGGGAAACTTACTAGATTGACCCAAATAATGACTTTAATTACTAGAATGTCTCATAAAATATGGGGGTTAGACTGGTTATTTTCATGACGATAATACCCTTGCTCTCTTTGTTAGGAAAAAAAAAAAAGTCAAATTTACCCCTAAAATTTTTCGAAAAACGTCAGAAAAAAATTTAGGAAACTTTTTTGGTTTTTGAAAAGTCTGCTGGGTTCGTTATGACAGATTTATTTTAAATGGCAGACTTATTTATCAACGGCAGATTTTTTGTGACAGATTTTTTATCTCTCACAGACTTAATTTAACAGGTTGTGGCAGACTTAAGTTAACACCACAGACTTTCATCACTTTGACAGATTTATTAAAATTAGTGGCAGATTTATGTTCCTAGTGGCCTCAGACTTTAAATTTTCATAAAAATATCTGTCATCAAGTGACAGATTTGTTTTTGAAAAAATAATTACCTCTAATTACTAGAATGACTTAGTAGTGATAACAGATTTTTTTTGTGTTATGACAGTTTTTTTTTTAAAACAAAAAAAACTGTCAAGTGATAGCAGATTTGTCATTTAAAAAATAAAATTGCTAGATTGACTTACAATCGCAAATGAAATATTTCTGTGATGACAGATTTTATTTACATTACGACAGATTTAGGATTAGTTCAAAGAAAACTGTCACATTACGACAGATTTAGTGATGAAAAAAGAAATTGCTGGAATGACTTCGTATAGTGATGACAGATATGTTTTATGCAATGACAGATTTTAATTTTTATTCATGTTATGACAGATTTTTTATACATATTTGATGACAGACTTTTCATGATGGACTACATGACAGACTTTTTAAACACGACAGACTTTTTTGTTTTGAATTTCCATAACTGAAAAATAATAAATGACGAGATAATCTAATCGGCGGCGACTGCTGCTGTTATCCTCGAACAAAAGAGCACCGTCGTCAATGGCTGCTTCTCTAATCGGCGGCGTTTGCGGCTGTTATCTTCGAATCAGCGGTGGAACTCAATTTACGGCGGAATCGAGCCTTTGTCGGTGTCGCGATTTCAATTCAAGTCTCTCTCCGACGCTTTTGACTTAGGCTGAGAAAAAAAAAAGAGAAAGTCGTAAATATTAGGGTTAGGGAAGTGATTTTGGTCTTTGTTTGTGTTTTGTAATTAAAAAAACTGATGTTTTATTGTTTGAATTGTTTTTTTTCTCGAGACTAATACAATTAGATTGGGTTTTTGGTCATTTAACACAAAATTTGTGTTAATCTAGTAAACTGAAAATTTAGAGTGTTAATCTAGTTATTAATCTCCAAATTTGAGTCAATCTGGGTAATTTTCAGATTTCTATATAGTATAAAAGTCTTAATATTCAATGACTTAATGCCCCCAAAACATCGATGTAAAGTATCAATAAGAAAGACCGCAATTGATTGGTTCGTTGGTTATATTAAATCCTTTGTCCCACCCAAAATTTAATATGAGTTCGAACTCTCGTGGGAAATCAAAATGATAGTATAAAACCACTCTAGAAGAGTACATGACCAGGAAAGTATCAATAAGTACAAGAAGAGCATTTTGGATGTTTTCACTATTTTATAGATTTGATTTTTAAAACCTTTGAAAACATGGGACTCAAAGCACAAGGTTTATTCTTTTCTTCTTTCTCTAGTTGACCTTATTGCCAAAGCAGCAGCCAGTAAAGAAACTTGTTCATATACGATTCAATGTTCTAAAAGATGTTACTTTCTAGTTGGATAGAAAATTGAGTTTACTAAAAACACCTATACTACAATTACAAATTTTTCTAAGATTGGTAAAGAGTGGTCCATACCATTTCGTAGTACTCGGCTAATCATTTATGAGATGAACATATCTTTCATAAAAAGTTCAAAACTCTATTTCGCAATAAACTAGTGGATTGAAATCTAGAGTCTAGTATACTAGTCTACTTAATTGAATATTTTTACACAAATAAACTATCTCTAATCAAATTCAAAAACTTCTGAACTACAATATGTTAAAAATTTCACATATTAATTAAATATTTAAATTCATATATAAATGATATGATGTTTTTAATTAAATAAAAAATAAATAAATTGATTTTGAGTTGAAAATTTATATTTTTTTACATAATAGCATAGTTTCGGGTTGGATATGTTGTTGATGCTAAATAACACATAATTCTTCGCAAAATTGATCCTTCTATACCATTGATAATTACACCAATCCAATCTGACTGCAGTTTTATTTTTTAATAAGAGTAAAATATATGAAATCAATCTTGGACGGTTGAAGACATTAAATCTTTCACCGATTTGGATAAAATGAGGTTGCTGACTGCGTCAAAATTTAAGACCATATATATGGTCGGATTCAAATATAAAGTTGGAAAATGTCTCGCATGATCTCATCTGTATATACTTATAACTTATATACATATAGGGGAAAACACAAAAGACAGAAAGATGTCATAAAAACAAGTACAGAACTAAATAAGGTTTTTGTACACCCATTGAGAAACTATTTAATTTTTATTTATTTATAAACTTAAAAATCATTTATTATCTAACCAAAAAAGAAAAATAAACTGTAGAATAGAAATCCTCAAAACCAATAAAAACTAATTAATATTAAATTGAAAAATGAAAATATATTATTTTCTTAAAACATCAACTATAAAGAGGAAGAAGTATATTAAAGTGTGAAAAGCATCAATAGTCAGATGAATTACTTCTATTTTTCTTGAATCAATTATGGATTTGCCATTTTTTGCGATGGCATTTGTGGATTTTGCCCTTTTTTGAATAGTTTATGGATTTTGCCATTTTTCAGGCTACGAAAATATGATTTAACATGCGTTTTATTCGTTATGCTTGGGTTTAGTCGGTTGTGGTTGTTCTTAGGGTTTAGTATTTTGTATAAACTACGTATTTTTACCAAAAAAAATCCGAAATACGTACATTTTTAAGTGTAAAAAAATGGCAAATCCGTAAGATTTTAATGAAAATGGCATTTTCAAAAGATTTTGATAAAAAAGGGCAAAATCAACAATAATCCCATTTTTCTTCAACTCATTTAATTTTTTTGGGAAAAAATTGAATATATATCATTCGTCCCTAAGGACTTTGATCTCTAATTACTTTAATTTTTAGTGGACCTGTTTTTGACATCTTACACGCTTTCTTGGCTCCTTCCTCAGTCTTAAATGTGAATGAATTAAATATATAATCCTGCAACTTAACCGTGGCTTAATTTAATCAAATTATAGAACGCATTGATTATTTTTTTCTAATTAAGTTTATCTACGGCAAGTACTGTAGACATGAAGAGTTCTTGATGATGAAGAAACCTTTTTAAAATAAAATTACCAATAAACAAACAAACTTGTAATTGAAGAAATAATTGACATACATTAATTAACTGAAGCAAACTTGTGGCTTATAAATCGATATAGAGTAGAGTAATAATTCGATCAATATGAACCATAAATATATATATATGAAAATTTCTGTAACTTGATATTTTTATTGTGAGATGCAGATTAAATTTCTTACATAAACATAAATGCATCGTGAGAATCCGTGAGCTTATTTTCAAAATTAGACAGGAAAAATTAGTGAAAAATGAATAAATAATTAGTTGCCCACAAGACAGGTAATATTAACACGAGCCAACGAGGGACGGAGAAAAGTGCCAAAAAGGTCAGAAGAAAAGAAAATGAGATTTGTTTGGTAACCTTATTAATTATTAATGTGATTAGAGAGAGAGAATTAAAAAGGCAAAAAAAAGTCAAAGCTAATGACTCGGTCGTTCCGGTAGACAGTCAACAGATCTACACATCTCTTTTGTCAATACGTGGGAGCCTTTTAAGGCGTTATTAAAATTTTAAAATTCAATACCTATATAAAAAAAATAAGATCTCTCTTTCTTCTTGTCTCTTTGTCTCTCTTATTTCTACGTGTGTGGACTCAAAATAAAATTTAGTTTTTATTATCTTCTCAACTTTTAAAATTATAAGGTCATGACAAAATAAGGTGACACGTTTCTTCACCATCTAAGTTATTTTAGTTCATTTGAAAGGCCTATCTGCTTTTGATATATACTCCCTCCGTTTCACAAAGAGTGTCATTTTGACACATTTCACACAAATTAAGAAAACATTAAATTATACATATATGCCCCTATTTAATAAGTGATTAATGATTTAAATTCAATGAGAAGAGTAGCTTTAACTTAAAGGTAAATCAAAAAATTTTGTGTAAAAGTAACATTGAAAATGTAGAATGACACTCTTTGTGAAACAAAAATCAATATCTAGAATGACACTTTTTGTGAAACAGAGGGAGTATCTTATTTCGTTAGTGATTTTAGGTTGTAATAATCATTCCCACTAGATGACAAAAAAAAAAAAATCATTCCCACTATTTAAATCATCAAACTTGGCGGTGAAAACATAACAAAAACAAAGCAACAGTAAAATTAAATCTATTTCCTATATTTCTAAAGTCGTAATATTCGTTTTTCTTTAATCTACCAAACAATTTTATTTTATGGTAAATGT
Organism: Arabidopsis suecica; assembly: GCA_019202805.1. Lineage (NCBI taxonomy): Eukaryota > Viridiplantae > Streptophyta > Magnoliopsida > Brassicales > Brassicaceae > Arabidopsis > Arabidopsis suecica. The sequence continues at coordinate 1,419,137 of CM032906.1, forward strand.
ATAACTTTATAAAATAGTTAAGTTTTTCTATTTTATTTCATATAATTCCTAAAATATCAAATATGTTCCTACAAAATTGATGTTCTACTTTTTATGGTTTATTCCACAAATATTAATTTTTTATACTTTTTATTGATTAATATTAATAGATCCTAAGATTGAAGATGTAATGATTGAAAATAATTAACTATTTCAGATTACTCTTAGTTTAAAGTTATAAACTTTTTTAATATAAAACAGTAATTATCAAATAATTAATATGTAAAAAACTTTAGAAAATCAAATTTTTAGGAATGAAAGGGAATAATTAAACTTGTAACATAATTAAGTGGTAGTGGTCTAATGATTTGTATTTGAAGAGAAGTCGCCATGTAGGTGGGATTGATTCTCCTAAAACGTGAAATTAGCATTATGTATTTAGCCACTCAAAATGATGCCATGTTTTTATTTTCATTAGAAAATCCGGTAAGTAAACTATTCGACGATATCAAATTTTGGGCAAAGAAGTTCCAACGGACACGGTTCATTTTCACGAAGAGAGAAGGAAATATGGCTGCACATAATCTAGCAAAGTTTGGTTGTCTAACTTCTGTGTTTTATTCTGATTCTGTAACCCAGCCACTGTGGCTCCAAAAAGAGCTCTGTATTGACTTATATCATTAATATAATTCTTGTTTCGACGAAAAAAAAAAAAAAAACTATTCGACGATTACAATGACTCTAAGTAAAAAGATTAATCGGATGGTAAAAGTCTAAATCACACCTTCTAATTCTAAAAAAAACTTTTTTTTGTAACATTACTATATAACCAACATAACTAATCCACCAACCAAAATTTAAAATTTATATCTTATAATTGGGCGACACATCTTATCAAGAGAAATATAGACTGTTTAAGTGAATGTTATTTCTTTGCATATTTTGATCGATGAATGATCAAACATTCAAAATTGTAAATTTTCATAGGCTAAAAATACAAATTTATAAGATACAATCGTTCGTTATAATTGTGTGTGTTAATTTGTCCAACGTGAACTTAGTAGTTAGTACATCGCAAACACTGGTCATGTGGCTGTTTAATCCGATTCGTTTAAAACTCAATTTTTTGATGATGTTGTTGGTTGTTTTTTCTCTTTTTGTGATCGTGTTTCAATATAGTGCTTCTGATTTATTCTTTTAATTTTAATATTAGTATTAATATAATATAATTTAGAAAAAAAAACTTCGTACATCGTTAATTATAGATATATATGTAATGTGTTGTGAAAGATGTACTTACATTATGGAATACTTTGATAAACCGTTTATCGTGATTATAGGTGATAGAAAAAGTCAATATATTATCATTTTTAATATAATAAAACCAAAATAAAACTTTACCATTCTTCTATTTATTATCCTAAACCTAAACATGTATTGTACTATAACTAGGTTCTTGTAATTTATATAAAAAAAAATATTTATAAATATTTCTGTACTTCATGATTTTTTTTTCAACGAAGTACATGAATTTTTCAAATCGCATGTGGTAACCATGATTAACAAAAATTAAGTCGGTGACAAGCAACTAAATATAATCGACTTTGTCCAAATAATAAATTCGACTTTTGTATTTAGAGAACGAGGTCTACTTCAAAAAACAAGAAACTAGGTGCTAATCTTTATTAGTAATATATATCAAAGAAAAATGAGTCAAAAAATAAATTATTACATGAGTGGGGCCCGGCCGCCCACGGAAGTAAGACCTAACGACCAGCTCAACCGGTCACCAGTCATACTATAAGAAGCCGGGCCGTCAAAATCGTTGACTCAGTTCTTTTTTTCCAACTGTTTTTGTATTTTGTTAAATAATTTAATAATAAATAATTTGGAAAAAAATGAAAAAGAAAAAGGTATAATCACGTGGAACGCGCCGCAGTAAACGGAGCGGTGGATCAAACTTTTCGTCCGTTTGATCAAACAGAAGAGAACTAGTCAATGCTCTTTCTTCACATCAATTTAATAGTCTCAAGACGATTACGCCACATAACAACCATTTTCTCGTGATTTCGACATCAAAATTTAATTAAAGTAACCGATTGATTGGATCATCATGTTAGAAGTGTCAAATGAGCTAATCCGCTCTATTTAATCTGTTTTACAGTGGAATAGTTTACGATCAATTTTACGATATTTTTTGTTTTATAACATAGTTGTAGTTAAACTAGTTATAAGCTATTTATAGTGAGTTAACTTATAAAAACCTATTTTTATGTTTTCACTCGTTTCATTTTATTTGGCAAAAAACTTTGGTAAAGCATTATATATGTATATATATATATAATAACAGAAGATATTAATAACTTATATATAATTTAAAAATAGAAAAACGTTTTGAAATAAACTTTAGCCATTTTAAATATAAAACATATTTAAATAATGGGATGTTTATATTTTTAATTTTATTTAAAACTGAAAAGTTGTTTAGTAGTAGTCTTTAATTATTGTATATATAAGTTGTTGGCAAGAGAAATAATGTAGAAGTTTGACGTAAAAAAATAAAAGAGATTTGTAAGAAAATATGCAATATATGCTAACATTAATAGATACTAATACAGTATAAAAATTTATGAAAACTAAACCTTAACATGAATCATACACTGTAATAAAAAATTATAAACCCTAAAAACTAAATCATAAATCCAAAATGGTGTACTCTCTATTTGTTTTGAAATAGTTGTCCTATTGTATGTTTTGTCAATTTCCATGAAAATGAAACGGGCTTAGAATCCCGGTATATTATGGGTCGGGTCGTAACCGGGCAATGACGCAGGATCTGACGTAAAACTCCCAAGAATTTTTTTTAAAAGTCTCCGGAAAATAAATCAAAGTTCATTAACTTTAAAGAAAAAAATAAATATGACGAAAGAAAAAATAAATCGGTCCACGTCCCAAACCCTTTTTATAGGAGAGTCTTATGTTCTGGCAGAAGACTTCACAGACTCTTTCTTAATCTCTCTCTCTTTAAACCAACCCCAAAAATAATAATATCATTTTCTGATCTCTCTCTAAAAATCTTTAATCTCCTTTCGTTAATCTCGTGATCTTCTTCTTCTTCTATATATGGACAGAGGATGGTCTGGTCTCACTCTTGATTCATCTTCTCTCGATCTTTTAAACCCTAATCGTATTACTCATAATAATCACCGACGTTTCTCAAATCCTTTGACGATGTCTAGAATTGACGAAGATGATGATCAGAAGACGAAAATATCAACCAACGGTAGTGAATTTAGGTTTCCCGTGAGTCTCTCCGGTATTCGTGATCGTGAAGATGATGATTTTTCATCTGGCGTGGCCGGAGATAACGACCGTGAAGTTCCCGGCGAGGTGGATTTCTTCTCCGACAAGAAATCTAGGGTTTGTCGTGAAGACGAAGACGGATTTCGTGTTAAGAAGGAAGAACAAGATGATCGAACGGACGTAAATGTAAGTACGACTTTTCGATAAATCATATGAAATATAAATTTTTTACTAATGATATGTATTGGTCTGGTCGTGTAATAATTTGGTTCAAATTTGAAAATCATATAGAAATATCAAATTTGTTTGTTTGATATCTAATTATTTTATTTTTTTTGAATTTTAATTTGTTATAGACCGGTTTGAATCTTCGAACAACGGGTAATGCAAAGAGTGATGAGTCAATGATCGACGATGGAGAATCTTCTGAAATGGAAGATAAGCGTGCGAGAAATGAGGTAATTTTAGTTTTATTTTACATTGTCTAGTAATTAATAGATGAATAATTGAACCGGTTTGATTATTATTTTGATTTATTTGTATCACAGTTGGTGAAGTTACAAGATGAGTTGAAGAAAATGACAATGGATAATCAAAAGCTAAGAGAATTGCTTACACAAGTGAGCAACAGTTACACTTCACTTCAGATGCATCTTGTTTCACTAATGCAGCAACAACAACAACAACAACAGAATAATAAGGTAAATAATTAATTGATTGATTAACCACAAGTAAATGGAATTTACCCTACATGAATAGGCAATTAAGTTTGGTGAACGTATATGATTAGGTAGTAGAGGCTGCTGAGAAACCTGAGGAGACGATAGTACCGAGGCAATTTATTGATTTAGGCCCTACGAGAGCAGTGGGCGAGGCCGAGGATGTATCGAATTCTTCATCCGAAGATAGAACTCGTTCGGGCGGTTCTTCTGCGGCCGAGAGGCGTAGTAACGGGAAGAGACTTGGGCGTGAAGAAAGCCCCGAGACTGAGTCCAACAAAATTCAGAAGGTGAATTCTACTACCCCGACGACATTTGATCAAACCGCTGAAGCTACGATGAGGAAAGCCCGTGTCTCGGTTCGTGCCCGATCGGAAGCTCCCATGGTAAGTTGATTAATTAGACAATACTTATAGACTATATCAAAAATAAACTATATGCTTTAGAGATTAATTTGTGTTTGTACTTTATGTTTCAATAGATAAGCGATGGATGTCAATGGAGAAAGTATGGCCAGAAGATGGCTAAAGGGAATCCTTGTCCGCGGGCATATTACCGCTGCACGATGGCCACGGGCTGTCCCGTTCGCAAACAGGTACGATTTAAAAGATTTAACCATTGGACTAAAGATTCTTGATTTAAAAACATTAGAGATTTCATTGTCTATACGTTTGCCTGATTAGCTAATACGTTTGGTCCAAAATGATATATATAGGTTCAACGTTGTGCGGAAGACAGATCAATTCTGATAACGACCTACGAGGGAAACCATAACCATCCGTTGCCGCCAGCCGCGGTGGCCATGGCTTCTACCACCACGGCTGCGGCTAACATGTTGCTATCCGGATCAATGTCTAGTCACGATGGGATGATGAACCCTACAAATTTGCTAGCTAGGGCTGTTCTTCCTTGCTCCACAAGCATGGCCACAATCTCAGCCTCCGCACCGTTTCCCACCGTCACATTAGACCTCACCCACTCACCACCGCCTTCTAATGGTTCCAACCCTTCCTCTTCCGCAGCCGCCACTACCAACAACAACAACCACAACTCATTGATGCAACGACCGCAACAGCAAATGACGAACTTACCCCCGGGTATGCTACCTCATGTAATAGGTCAGGCATTGTATAACCAATCCAAGTTCTCGGGGCTACAGTTCTCCGGTGGCTCTCCCTCGACGGCAGCGTTTTCTCAGTCACACGCGGTGGCTGATACAATAACGGCACTCACAGCTGACCCGAATTTCACGGCGGCTCTTGCAGCCGTTATTTCTTCTATGATCAATGGTTCGAACCACCACGACGGCCAAGGAAACAACAAAAGTCAATAGAAAAATATTACAATTTTTTTTTTTGGCATCTACATTTTTTTTCCAACTGGGTTATAGGAAACAGAGAGTTTCTTTTATTGATTCACATTTGTTCTTCTGTTTCGTACCAAAATTCCAGTAAATATACAAAAGAAAAATATATAATTTAATTTCATTATAAAAAAAAATTGTTACGTAACTTAGTTAGCATTGCCTTTAAAGCTTTAATATTGACATTTCTTTTGAGTGTAATATATACATCACATGTGAGCGCCGATACAGAAACCTAAGACCATCTGCATTGGGGGATCACCCCCCTGATCTAAGCATTATTTAAATCCAAAAAAATGGGTTAATGGGCTTAAGATCAGGAACTGGGCTCTTGACCTGGATCTGTTCTTGTGGGTGTTGCGGGGTGACGTGGCATTTGGGCATTGGTTGGAATATTCAACATATTTGGAATAAATTTGGATAATAAACTATGTATTAATTAGATAAAATGTTTTTGTGCTTTTATTAAGTAATATGTTTGTTTGTTTATTGTTATTTATATTTTTAATGTTTTTTTCATAAATATTTAGTATTGTATTTTCACTTTTATTTTCAGTTTTTCATAAATTTGGCATTTGCAATTTATATGTTATTTTAAAATGTTTTAATAATTGTAAAATCTTAATTTAATTTAGATTATTATATTATTAGGGCATCATCAATGGGGGATCATGTGAGGGTGTTCTTATAGAGAATATAATGTTAAAATAATGTAAGAACATGTGTTTAGATCTTTTGTTTAGAAGTTGATTAGTGGGAGAACATGTGTAAGATCTTAAGACTTAAGGGCATCATCAATGGGGGATCATGTGAAGGTGTTCTTATAGAGAATATAATGTTAAAATAATGTAAGATCATGTGTTTAGATCTTTTGTTTAGAAGTTGATTAGTGGGAGAACATGTGTAAGATCTTAAGACTTAATAATATAATAATCTAAATTAAATTAAGATTTTACAATTATTAAAACATTTAAAAATAACATATAAATTGCAAATGCCCAATTTATGAAAAACTGAAAATAAAAGTGAAAATACAATACTAAATATTTATGAAAAAAACATTAAAAATATAAATAACAATAAACAAACAAACATATTACTTAATAAAAGCACAAAAACATTTTATCTAATTAATACATAGTTTATTATCCAAATTTATTCCAAATATGTTGAATATTCCAACCAATGCCCAAATGCCACGTCACCCCGCAACACCCACAAGAACAGATCCAGGTCAAGAGCCCAGTTCCTGATCTTAAGCCCATTAACCTATTTTTTTGGATTTAAATAATGCTTAGATCAGGGGGGGTGATCCCCCAATGCAGATGGTAATAGTTTGGCCGTACCTTCAATAAGATAATGAGATATCATCAAATAAGTGTCCTACATAATGACACTTAATTATTGAACATTTAATAACACCTTTATTATCCATATATGTATATAACAATTGCAAAGGTCAATAAATGCTGCCATAACAATTTGACACGTAATTGCTGTCTAATTAAGTCACCTAAAAATCTGTACACTTTAATATTTGTTAACAACGAGAGACAACTTCCTAGAAACTACGAGTTGAATGACATAAAAATGTGAATTTAAATAAACTGAAATAGGTGACCAAAATTTTAGGCAACAGCATAAAGAAAAGTTTAGGTAGTCAATTTCTCCATTTCTATGAAGTAAATAGAAAAGAAAAGCCGAACGCGAATCCAAGATTATTGAAATACTACGGAGTGGGAACAGTTAATAATTCTAGTCGATATAGTTTTGTTAAAAATTAATTAAGTAATTAAAATCTGTGGAGTAATAATATTGTAAATGATGGAATAATATCTTTAGCTTTGGAAGGAAGCGATACGCAAAAGTACGTTGTTGACTTTCCGTGCAACTCTAGTTGACGTGGGGTCATGATTTGCCAATAATGCTTTTTTTTTTGTTGTTTAAATAAATACGAGTATGCGTAATTTTAAATTGCACTAAAAACCAAGTATATTACACTTTTTTTAATCTGCTTCCGATCCGAGATGCCTCTCCCACTCTCATTATTTTGTTTTGAAAGTTCCAATTTTAATCTTGTAGTAATTGATTTTTTTTTTTTTTGTCTCCAGGAGATAAACCTTATAAGATTTTATGTTTTTATCCAATAAAAAGCTCACAGAACTCTAATTCGAAACGAAGTTGAATTAGCAATATTAATTTAAGTTGTTGACAAAAAAAAAACGAAGTTGAATTAGCATATCATGAACCCAAAAACAAAAAAAATTAAATAATTGGCATCCTAACCTATATTGAGTACATCCACATTAAAATAATTGACGTTTTGATTTGTTTCATTTTACAAAAGTAAATTATAATTGTACTTATATAACTTGAAAATGTCACAATCATAATATTTTATTAATTTATAGTGATATTAATATATTTATAAATGTATAGAAAGTTTTGTTTTCATTGTTCATATTTTAGAAAAATATGAGTTTATAAATTTTTACTGAATTAGTTTTTTTCCATTTAAAAAATACTACAATTACATATTTATAATTTTTTAATTAATGATTTAATAAATATTTATATTAGCAGTTGACCAACGAATAATATTCTTAATTTTTTAAAGATCTTATAACGAATGTTATACAATATTTATAAGGTTTTAAAGGATTTTACAAAATTTTAGAATACGGGTTATAAAATGGTATTTTTTGAATAATATTTTCCTTAGTAGAATATGTGAAAAATGGGATCATAAAAATGGTATTTTTCCAAAACCGCCTTAAAAACAAAGAGTAGCTGTTAATTACTCCATGTTTCTTAAAAAAAAGTAATATGTGTAAACTGCTCGTCAAATGTTAAGTATATAAAATATAAATTAGATGACATGAAGAAAATGCAAAGTCATGGATTTATAAAGCCGCCGTTTATTATCTACCATTTTTATTTTGGAAGTTATGAGATATTCATATGGATTACGTGAGGTCGAGAAGAGAGACTTCTCTACGACTTTTGAAAATGGAGTCGTTGAGTCACATGTCTGCATGTGGTCATACTTGTTTTAACCCATTCGTCCTTCTTTAGGACTCTTCCTAAATCAAGACGTTTAATTGGTTGTTACAATATGGTTGGTAAAAGAGTATAAGTCTATTGGTAATACAAATATATTAGTTGGCACGTTGATTAATAGCAGTCGTTTTATTCATTATGGTTGCGCGTGGCCGCTTAATCACTTGGATCGTCGTTTTGATGCTTATCGTTGTAGGTTTGCAAAAAAAAAAAAACTATTTAATTAAAGATCTAATCACTCTCGAAATTAATCAAAAATTTGGATATCAAATGCTGAATTTTACAAGGAAAAGTTCGAGGTAGACTAAAATTGGATCCATAAACGTTGGTCTAAACTTACATGAAACAATTAGGTTTAGCTGAACTACATGAATGATAAATCTGTTATCCAATAGAATTTATGGAAAAATATTGTATAATATTATGACTTCCATTTTGTAATGATGGTTATTGGTTACTAGTATGGCTTTGTGATAAACTCATTTGCATCATCGTAATTTCTTTGTGTATTTAGGTTGGAACGAATACTAAAGACACAACTACATGATAGTCCCTTTATTGTTAAAGAGAACCAAAGCTCATTTTTATAAAGTAAGGGTATAGAGATTCTTCCCAACGTTGGGATATGATTGTGAGAAGGTTAACCTCATGAATGAGGTATCCTGGTATGAATTTTTTCTATACATATCTTTGGAAGTAGAAATTTTCAGAATCGAACACACTTGGAAATACACCACTATTATAAAGATAAAAAAGGTATTATATGAGAAACAAATAAGCTTAAAAAACGGAGCTTGGGAATAGGATACAAATATTGGTCTCACAGGATATGATCATGGATTCCGGTGGATCACCTTTTCTTTTACATCCAAATTGCACATAAGAAAGGAAGAGATCAAGAAATTACTTCATGGTTCTTTTTGGCTCTCTTCTTTAGCCTTCGAGACTTCTCATATTCTCAAACAAAATCATCAATTTTTTTTTTCAAAAAATACTTCTCATCTTCTCATTTTCTCAATAAATAATCAATGTTTAAACAATCACAAAATAACCTAAACTGGATAAATTTTGATGTCTTAAAAACTTGTGGAAACGAAACGGTTCAAAAATGATTTAGTTATTAGAACGATCCGATGAAAGTATACAAAATCATCTACAAAGAAGAAAAACAATTAGAAAAATATTTGCCACATTCCATTTTGTAATGTGGCAAATGTTTATAATTCAAGAGCCATATGCCCATATTATATATTAGAAAGAGTATTTTGCCAAACCTGGAACAGAGAACATGTCTCCATTTTGAAACCCTTGTCCAAATCTAAAAGACACAACTAGCATTTCTCATTACAAGTATAGATAATGAGCTTTTAAGGCCCATGAAAAGAGAAACTATATAAACATGAGTTCTGATGCGAATTTACGGAAGTTAAATGGTTTGAGTCTTATGATAAATACCAAGAAATTCTCAGTTGATTAGATTACATATTTACATGTACGTAATTGGTAATGTCAAAGTTTTTTTTTTTTTTGAATGTCAAAGTTTCCGTGCTTAAAAACTCTCTAAACATGACTTTTTTTTGTTAACTTTCTTCAACTATGTTTTTTTATTCTAAAAAAATTGAAAATCTAGAAACTTATCAACACAAGAAAAACCAATTTAAAAATTCTAAAATTCTAAAATTGTCTAATTAACATAAATTAAACAGTTATAAAGATCCGAAAGAGTAAGTAAATTAAGCTCGAGTGTAGCAACTTACCAACAAAAGTTGGTGGGTCATATCTTATCACAACGTCAACGGTCAAAAAGCTTTAGCCTATTAAATTTCAACGGCTTAGATCAAAACGAAACTTAGGTAGGGCCCACTTTAATGTCGTGGCTGCATAATATTTCCTCGATAATGGAACCGTTGTGGTCTTTCTCAGAATCTGGTGTTTAAACATTCTGGTCAGTTCTAAGTAACACTTCTTCTACTATTATCGATCTCATTGCTATTTCTTCGTTTTCTTCCCCCTAAGATATTCCGAGCTCTTTGATTCTTGATAACTTCAGGTTTTTTTCTTTTTGATAAATCCAACTGGTGTTTCCAATTTTTTTTGGTTAATTTCGTTTTCTGATGTTTTAAGATTGTATTTTGCATGATCTGTATTTGGATTCTATTAGATTATGTGTTCGTGAATTTGTATGTGTTTTTGCATGTCTGGTTTTTGTCTTCAAAATGTTCAAATCTGATGATTTTTAGTGTTGGTTTTATTCAGCAAATCCTACTGTTTTTTATCATGTTTTCCAACTGTGATTCATGATGAGACTTTTGTTCTGATTTGTTTAGAAAATGAGCATGTTTTAATACTCTGTTTCGATTTGTCACACATTCATATTATTAATCGTTATAAACTGAAAATTCATGGTTCTGGATCTTGTTGTCGTCAGATTATTTGCTTTAATAATTTATTGAATGTGTAATTTCACTATTTCTGAAATATTTTCAAGAGATTAATTTTTATCTAACAATTATCATTGTCAAAAGCTCTTTTGTTTTGCAAACTTAACAGTATTTTTTAAGCTCCACATTTAGTCTGTTAATTAGCATTTAGTATGAAGAGTGTTCTTAGTTGACTTGCATGTTCTTGTAACTCCTATTTGTTTCAGTTTGTTGATGAATGCTTTGATTTTGTAGGTGAAATAATGGGAGTATACACAAGAACAGTTGCGGTTTCGCTCTTTGTGTCGTATCTGCTGTTTTTCACTGTCTCTTCTCAGAGAAATGATGGAACATTCAGAGTTGGCTTGAAAAAACTAAAGTTGGATCCTAACAACCGACTAGCAACACGCTTTGGTTCCAAGCAAGAAGAGGCCTTGAGGTCCTCTTTACCTTCGTACAACAACAATCTTGGTAGTGATTCTGGAGATGCTGACATTGTCCCGCTCAAGAATTACTTGGATGCTCAGTATTATGGTGAGATTGCTATCGGTACTCCACCGCAGAAGTTTACTGTCATTTTTGATACCGGAAGCTCTAACCTTTGGGTGCCATCAGGAAAATGTTTTTTCTCGGTAAGGTTTACACCATTTGCTATATAATTTGTTAGATTTTAGTTTAACAGAGAAAACTAAAATGTTCTTTCCGTTGTTATCTAGCTGTCTTGTTTCTTTCATGCCAAGTTCAAGTCCTCGCGATCAAGCACGTATAAGAAGAGTGGTACGCACGCTATCTCTTTTGATTCTTGTACATTAAACGTATTTTAGGGTGATGTTTGTATAAAGATGAGATATCACTGTTAATAGAAGTTCTAAAATTGTATATGTGTATCTTTGATGCAGGAAAACGTGCCGCAATCCATTACGGCTCAGGATCGATCTCTGGTTTCTTTAGTTATGATGCTGTCACGGTTGGTGATTTGGTTGTCAAAGATCAGGTAAAATATTCCTTATCTATTATTAATTCTACATTACTTTTGATGCTTATATCATTGACTTTACTCTCTGTATTCAGGAGTTTATTGAGGCAACCAGTGAGCCTGGTTTAACATTCCTGGTGGCTAAGTTTGATGGTCTTCTTGGTCTTGGATTCCAAGAGATCGCTGTTGGAAACGCTACTCCTGTTTGGTATGTGCAGTGGCGGATCCAAAACATATTTTTCCATGGGGCATTTTGTCTCATTTGGACTGAGGTTGCTTACTTACACACAATCATGTAATGTTTGATGTGCGGAAAACAAACTTGGTTTTGACAGGTACAATATGCTCAAGCAAGGCCTTATCGAGAGGCCGGTGTTTTCATTTTGGCTTAACCGTGATCCAAAGAGTGAAGAAGGCGGTGAAATCGTATTTGGAGGTGTTGATCCAAAGCATTTCATAGGAGAACATACATATGTTCCTGTGACACAGAGGGGTTACTGGCAGGTTTGATCTTTATTTATTTTTCTTAGTTTGCAATGAATGTCTTGTAATTTACGTCTCATTCAAGCTATTATTTTGGTTGTAGTTCGACATGGGTGAGGTTCTCATTGCCGGTGAATCTACTGGTACGTGCACTCACTATCATATCCTTATCTTTCATCATTTGTATTTTTTTCTTTTTCTTAGAACTCACATCTCAAAACTTGATTAACGCTTGTACAGGATACTGTGGAAGTGGTTGTTCCGCGATAGCAGATTCTGGAACATCCTTACTTGCAGGGCCGACGGTAAGAAAATAGCACGAGTTTATAGCATTTCAGTTTGTTTGAGTATATGTTTTTAATCCTGAAGTTCTTATTTTCCTTGTAATTTCTTTCTAGGCTGTGATTGCAATGATAAACAAAGCTATTGGAGCCTCTGGAGTTGTTAGCCAGCAGTGCAAGACTGTTGTTGATCAATATGGACAAACCATTTTGGATTTACTTTTGGCTGAGGTAAGAATATATATTGTTAAAATGATACACAACGCAATGAATCATATTTTTTTTTTTCTGTATATGCAACTCTTTTACTTCTTCCAGACTCAACCAAAGAAGATCTGCTCACAAATTGGTCTTTGCGCTTTCGATGGCACGCACGGGGTCAGGTAAATTTCCAATGATTTCTATAGACAACTATATATTTGTGTACACTGGTGTTCTCTTATTGCGTGGTGTTGTATCATGTTTAGTATGGGGATTGAGTCGGTGGTGGAGGAGGAAAACACGAGATCATCTAGTGGTCTTCGAGATGCGGGTTGTCCTGCATGTGAAATGGCGGTTGTGTGGATACAGAGCCAATTGAGGCAGAACATGACTCAAGAGCGGATAGTGAACTACATTAATGAGGTAGCAAGACAACAACAATTTAGTATCTTGTGGAAATAAGCAATGATATTGATTTTGTTCTGATCCCAAAATCGTAAATTCTTAGATATGCGAGCGCATGCCTAGTCCAAATGGAGAGTCTGCAGTTGACTGCTCACAACTCTCTAAAATGCCTACTGTATCATTCACCATTGGAGGCAAAGTCTTTGATCTTGCTCCAGAAGAGGTAATGGCAACATTTTGAACCTTTTGTAACATTTTGAACACATGTATATTTTTGTGACTGCTAATGTTTGTGGGAACTTAACAGTACGTACTGAAGATTGGGGAAGGACCAGTGGCACAATGCATTAGCGGCTTTACCGCACTTGACGTCCCTCCACCTCGTGGACCTCTCTGGTAAATATATCGACACGAAATCCATAATGAGTTAATGATTATTGCTTTTTTTCCAATGTTACGTTAGATTTTGTCTAATCATTGATTTTTTTTTTTAACTTTGGGCAGGATACTTGGAGATGTGTTTATGGGCAAATACCACACTGTCTTTGACTTCGGAAACGAGCAGGTTGGGTTCGCAGAAGCTGTGTGAAAAATGTAACATCGGTTCGGTCTTTGGTTGATGTGTTTTTGGTGTGAGAGCTTTGTTGTGTTGTGTTTATATGGAAAGGTTATAAGAGTGAAGCCTCGTTGTTGTTGTTAACAATGTTTTGCCATAAACATACGTTGAAGCTTTGGATATGTTTTCTTTAACTCTGGATCAATAAAAAAAAACACTTTTTAAATAATGTGATGTGATTCCAACGAAAGGTTTCAATGGTTAAGAATTCATATCCATTATTCCTACTTATGATATATTGGCTTTAAAAGCTTTTGCATAATTTATTCAAACCTCTGCGACCATTTATTCATTGCTATAAATATAATCAACAGTTACGTGGGACTTTATTAATTCTTTATTATTGTACAAATCACCGATCTAGAAAAAAAACATATATAACATAATCTTTTTTTTTTTGCATAATCTTTTCTTTTGTGTAACATTGGTGTACTAAACCAAAACAACTAATAGAAGCGTACGTCTACACAAACCGCACATTATAATGTCTTAGCGAGTTGCTGAAAAAAAAGAAGAGAATCTATTAAAAACGATCTAAGATTTCAACTTGGCAAAAACAATTGACTACAACAACTTTGTTCATGATTTTTCCATTTTCTTCATTTTCACCTAGAAACCCACCATATGAGCACATAAATTCCGTAAAGTATATTTACTCAAATCTCATTCAAATTATAACACACATTTTTGATGATATCAAACATTTCTTATAAACAGAAACTAAAAAGGTGAAGGCACTTCCAATTCCAAATTCAAAAGTAACCAAAACCATACTACTTTTTATGAACACTTTTACGCTACATTTTGGCTCACAAAACATGTGAGCTTAATCTTCGAGCTAAGGCACTGGCTTTTGACCTCGATGAATAGGTGGTGAATACGTCTGACCCACTGGATTATATTATTTCGACAATATGATTGTTTATCTAATTTTTGAATTTTTCTTGTAGAAATAAGAATTTGAGAATTTAGTGGGTCGATGCCATCAGAGATATATAGTGGTAACATCTTATGATAAGAAAACCTAATAATCCTGTTTAATTATAATGTACTAGTTAGGTAAAGCAGGCAATAGATATAAGATTAATTCGTAAAGTAATCAACTGGAATGACTTTATGTGTGTGTATCTAGCTTAAATACAAGATATGTTGAGACGTACTGTACAAGTTATTGAACTTACCAAAAGTTACTAAAAAAGCTATCCTTATGAGATTCCATTACCACTTTTGGTTTTAGGTATCATCTTTGTCCAACACTAACTAACTCCCCCTAAATCACGTGTTTTGTACTAATTAATCTCCATTAGCTTTTATTTCTCTGCTTATATATACTAACTCTATCCTAAGGTTAGGAAAACATAGAGCCAAACAAGCCAATACCTCTTTTTCATCGATAAACCGAGATGGAAACTCCTAGGCAAGAAATTCATATCAAAATTGATAACCCAATATCTAGTAGCAAAGAGTTAAAAACTGACCTCGCTGATGCTAACCCCGTTGTCTTGATGTCCGTCTTGCGTAGTCTCCACGCGGGCTATTTCAGAATTAGCCTCTCTCTTTGCAGCCAAGCTCTGCTGTGGAAGATAATGATAGCGCCTGATTCACCGAGCATGTCTCATTTGCATAGCAAACTCCCATCTATGGCGTTCCATCTCTTGTGGTACTTAGCACTTGTAACACAAGTGTCACTCTGTTTTTTGTATGCCTTAAAGTGTATGTTCTTATTCGACATGGTGAAGGAAGAGTTCTTGCACTATATTGGAGTGAACTATCTTTATGCTCCATCCATTTCATGGCTTCTCTTGCTTCAATCAGCTCCGATGATGGAACCAAACAGCGTTTTATATCAAACACTATTCTGGGTGTTTGCTGTTCCAGTCTTGACACTAGACACAAAGCTTTATGGCCAGTGGTTCACAACAGAGAAAAGGTTCTTGTCGATGCTGGCAAACCCCGCAAGCCAAGTATCCGTAATCGCAAACCTCGTGGCTGCACGAGGAGCAGCAGAGATGGGTTGGAATGAGTGTGCTCTATGCATGTTCTCACTTGGGATGGTTCACTATTTGGTTATATTTGTCACACTCTATCAACGCTTACCAGGCGGAAACAACTTCCCAACCAAGTTAAGGCCAATTTTCTTCTTGTTCTTTGCTGCACCAGCCATGGCAAGCCTAGCCTGGAACTCTATTTGTGGAACCTTTGATGCCGTAGCGAAGATGTTGTTCTTCCTTTCACTTTTCATCTTCATGTCCCTGGTAAGCCATCGACATCAACACACTAAGAAACAAGATTCAAACATTAAATTGTATGACAATTGACAAGACATTGACCTTCTTTACGTTAACATTTTCAGGTTTATAGGCCAAATCTTTTTAAGAAATCAATGAAAAGATTCAAACATTAAATCGTATGACAAGACATTGACCTTCTTTATGTTAACATTTTCAGGTCTGTAGGCCAAATATTTTTAAGAAATCAATGAAAAGATTCAATGTTGCATGGTGGGCTTATTCGTTCCCCCTCACTTTTCTTGCGTTAGACTCAGTTCAGTATGCGCAAGAGGTGAAAGACCCCGTCGGTTCTGGCTTTATGCTTATCTTCTCATCCATCTCAGTTTTGATCTTCCTTGGTATGATGATACTGACAGCAGCAAACAGCAATAGACTACTCAGACGTGATCACGTCCTCGGTTCTGCTACCGATCCAAAAGACAAACAAAAAACATTGTCGCTCAATGCAACTAACCAAAGCTAGTCCACACTTGAGATAGAAACAAGAACTCTGTTACAAATTTGCAGAAATTAAACAAGAACACACTTCTATTTGTTTTCTCTAATTTTCCTTCATGGTCTCTTAGATTTTGTATTTCTCAACTAACAAACTAAACTTCTTTGGTTTGGAACAGTTGTTTCCTAGATTTACAATCTTCTTCTCCAGAGTTGTTTCCCCAAAATATTGTAGGCTATTTTGTTATTGTTTGCAAATATTCTCAACAAATTCACTCAATTTTACACAGTACCGTCTTACTCTATACAAGGGCCCTTGGTAAAACTAAAAAAAAAAACAAATTCTCTTAATAAATTTTTTTTTTTTTTTAAAATGGGCCATTTTTCTTCACTAATTTTTTTGAAAATGGCATTGGACCCATGGCAAATGCCTATGTTGCCATGGGGTAGAGACGGGCCTGATTTTACACCCATATTAATTAGTACGTAGTTGGGACCAAATCGGCTGTCAAAGCTGCACATTTTTCAGAAACTCGGCATTCGCATCAACTACATTCTAATAGAATGCAGAGGCTGCAAATGCCAAGATTCTGAAAAACAATTCGCTGCTTTGACCGCCCAACAACGTACTGATAAGGGTGTAAAAAGATTCGCAACCCCGAGCGTATAATGCAAAATAGCCCATTATGTTAGGAAACGGCTCTGATGATGAAGATGGCAAATCTTCAGGAACCAAAAAAAAAAAAAGACAACGAACAAATCTCCATGTTGCTACTCAGTGAAGTAGTTCTTGAGTAGACTCGAGGGACAAATATGTTAAGTTCTATGGGCTTCCAACTCAAAACCAATTGGCTATGAGTGGAGTGGCCCATATCCCTTTATATATTACTTAGGATCCCTTCCAACTTCCGATGTGGGACATTATGTCCTAATACGCCCCCTCGAGATGATGGCTCTTTGGCCATTAATCTCGGAATATTCGGGCTTAGATCGACGGCATCAATTTTGGGCCTTGTCGATGATTGGACCATCTTTGGGTCGGATCGGGTTGGACATGTGTGGATCGGGCTCTGCTACCATGTTAAGTTCTATGGGCTTCCAACTCAAAACCAATTGGCTATGAGTGGAGTGGCCCATATCCCTTTATATATTACTTAGGATCCCTTCCAACTTCCGATGTGGGACATTATGTCCTAATAAAATATATATATATAGTTTGCAGATTTTATTAAATTGAGATTGATATTTTTTTCTTAAGATAAAACAAGAAAGAATCATATTTTATGTTTTAAATATGATTGCATCAGATTGAGATTGATATTATTTTATTTCTAAAAGGAAAGAATCATATTTTACGTTTTACGTGTAACGTATGATTGTATTAGATTGAAATTGATATTTCTTTTCTAAAGACAGAAAAGCATATTTTTACGTTTTAAACTTGATTGTATCAGATCATTGAGATTGATATCATTATTTTCCAAAAAAAGGAAAGAATCATAATCTATGTTTTAAATGTGTTTATATTAGACTGATACGCGTCATCCGCCTGATCCGCATTTGTACTTCTGCCTGATCCGCATTTGTACTTCTCCTATAACCGCTTGATCCACACCGTCTTGTCTGCATGTTTTCACCGCCAAATTGAGGGAAATATAGAAACATACGTGTCACATTTTTTTCTTTTTCATAATCATTATGAATATACGAAACTTATTTCATTATATATGAACATTGACATCTCCAACTCAGCAATCACTTGTGGAATTCACTTTGGTAAAAGCTTCTTCAATAGTTCTATTTTTCGATTAATCTGACTACAAAAAAACTTTTTGAAGTGACTCTCTAATCGATCCATCCACTTTGTTGAATTGCTCACAGCCAGAACAGAGGAAGCCGTTGATTTCTATAATAGAAAATGTTTTGTGTAACAATATTGGAAGCGTTTTAATGACAACTTTAGGAGAATACACTTAATTATCTTACGAAATATTCTCTTAGTTCCTATCAATATATATGATGCTACGTAAACTGAATGCATGTATAAGTTTTAGTGTTTAGAGTGGATAATTCAAATCCGTGTAGTCTATTGCGATAAACATAATTCAAATCCTTAATGATATATATTACAACTTTCAAAATATCCAAATATACTTCTAAGAGAATTCTATCAATCTAAATATACTCTCAGGGAGAAGAAGCGGTTTGTAGATATTGTGTTGTTTGGATATTGTCCTTGTTCAAAACATCGCTAGGCGCTAGTCGGGCGCTCAAGGTGGGCCTAGCGCCTAGGGACAAAATCGGAGATTATACGGAGATTAATCGGAGATTAGTTTTAAGGCTTTTATATTAAAATCTATAATATATACAAACTACCGCATTCATTTTCCAAAAATCACTCTAGCTTTGGTGGTAAACACTTCTGCGTAACTCCACAAGTCCTCGGTTCAACCCGCGTTACCCGCATGTTGGTCACATTTTTTTGATTTCCCTATTAATTAAGGGTAAAATCGTAATTTTCTTTCCTTCTTCCTTTTTATGCCCTGCGACATCCAACCCTAATAGCCGTCTTAATATTTTTTTTTCACCATTTTTAGTTGTTTTTCTTGCTTTATGTACCAAACTTTTATAGATCTAATAGATTGATAAGAAACTAAGCCAAGATAACTTCACCCAAGCTTCCAAACAGGAGATTTACTCGAGCAAGCGATTAATACGGCCGATTTGGGTTATTCGCGGCGGAGGTCCACCGTTGAGCGCCTTTGCGGCCGCCTCGGCGGCTAGGCGTCCGCGTTTTTGAACGGGGGATATTGTTAACAAAACTAATCATGAATGAAAATATCAAACTAATCCCGACTTAAAATATCAAATTCTATTGTGAAAGTGGTTATTACGTTAAAAGGCTTTTTATAGAATTCTTCGAAATATTAAATAGCCCACTATTATTGGGCCTTAAAAACCATTACAAGGCTTTTTTGCCGCCTTGCAGGTCCCACATTCAAGTGAGAGCGACGTAGGATTTGATTGGTAGCACTCTTCCAAGTGGTTGAGTCTGAATTGTTTTGTTTGAGACCAATAAGAAGAAAGAAACGTTGAAACATACAATTTAAATAGATAAATGAAATATTCGTTGAGGAAAAAAAAAAATGAAATATTCGTTTACAACTTGTTTGAAAAATAGATAGTTTACCATCGTCCATTTTACCAAATGGATATTTTGAGGAAAATATCTTTCTTTTGGGAATCTTCTTACTAAGTTCAAAAATATAATCAGATTTTGGATCACGGATCCATCAGTCTGGCTTGTAACACTGATTTATAGATTTAATCATCATATGTCTTTGCTTTACAATATTATTTTTCATTTTTTGTCAACATATAAGCAGCACAACGTATAGCATTAAATTGTTGGTGAGGTCATATAGTCTATAGATTGTTTAAATATAAACTGTACTGTGTATAATACAGTATATATATGTGTGCGAGGTCGTGACGTAATAAAAAGGATGTTAGGATTCGCATGAATTCTTTATATAAGGAAGCTTCACGTAAGGCAACATTATTATCTCCCTTATTGAGAAGGGCAAAGGGTCAACGTTGGTTAGATGAAATGAGGATCTAAGGCGACAACCCAGAATCCGAAAGCAATCCGCTTGAAAGAGTCAAGAAGAAATCTCGGCGACATTAGTATATCGCAATCTGCGTGCGGACACTTGAAGTGTTTAACAATTTTAAATCGTTTCGCTGCAGAATATCCAGGTTTATTCAAATTATTTAACTTAGTTTCTTTTCATTTAGTATTTCTTTTTATGGTATGAATTATAGGGAACTAATACTTAAAAATTGTTAGAAATCAGTTATAAGAAATTATAAGCAAGAAATATATAACACTAAAAAGTATGAAATTGCAATATATTGGATATCAAAATCTTCTTTCCTTATTTTCTGGGTCACACTTTCCTTAATTTATTTTATATTCTAATCAATTGAAATGGTTTGATGTTGTTAATTCACGAAGCTTGAACAAGAAATGTTGCTTCATCAAAAAAAAAAAAAAGACAGAAAATGTTGATGTAAAAAATAATGTTGATATATCAAGTTATTGAACTTGCCAAAGGTTTCTAAAAGTGCCTCATAACACAAACTAGTAACTTCCCCAAAATTACTTGTTTTTTGTACTAATTAAATAATTTCCATTGGCTTTGATTTCTCTGCCTAATGCCTATGTACATGAACTCTTTCATTAGGTTAGGACTACAAAGAACAAAATAAGATCTACTTCATTGATAAACCAAGATGGAAATTCCTAGTCAAGAAATTCATATCAAGATTGATTACCCAAGATCAAGCAGCAACAAGAGAAAGACTAACCTCGCTGATGCCGAACCCATTGTCCTGATGTCTGTTTTGAGTAGTCTCCATGCGGGATATTTCAGAATAAGTCTTTCTCTATGTAGCCAAGCATTGTTGTGGAAGATAATGGTCCATTTGCATAGCGAACTCCCGTCTATGGCATATTATCTCCTGTGGTACCTAGCACTTGCAACACAAGTATCACTCTGTTTATTGTATGCTTTCAAGTGTATTTTCCTCTTTGACATGGTGAAGGAAGAGTTCTTGCACTATATTGGAGTGAACTATCTTTACGCTCCATCCATTTCATGCCTTCTATTGCTTCAATCAGCTCCGATGATTGAACCACATAGCATTTTGTATCAGACACTATTCTGGATCTTTGCTGTTCCAGTTTTGACCCTAGACACAAAGCTTTATGGCCAATGGTTCACAACAGAGAAACGGTTTTTGTCGATAATGGCAAACCCGGCAAGCCAAGTATCAGTAATAGCAAACCTAGTGGCTGCAAGGGGAGCAGCAGAGATGGGTTGGAAAGAGTGTGCTCTATGCTTGTTCTCACTTGGGATGGTTCATTATTTGGTTATATTTGTCACACTTTATCAACGCTTACCAGGCGGAAACAATTTCCCAACCACGCTAAGACCGGTTTTCTTCTTGTTTTTCGCTGCACCAGCGACTGCAAGTCTAGCTTGGAACTCTATTTGTGGAACCTTTGATACTATAGCCAAGATGTTATTCTTCCTTTCACTCTTCATCTTTACGTCCCTGGTAAGTTAACGTCTTTACGATACACCAAGAAACAGAAAACCGTATGAATAGACATTTTACCTTCTTCTTTCTTAACATTTTCAGGTTTGTAGGCCAAATCTTTTGAAGAAGTCGATAAAAAGATTCAATGTCGCGTGGTGGGCTTACTCATTCCCTATCACATTTCTCGCTTTAGACTCGGTTCAGTACGCACAAGAGGTGAAAGACCATGTCGCTTCGGTCTTGATGTTTATCTTCTCATCCATCTCAGTTTTGATATTCCTTGGTGTGATGTTACTGACAGCAGCAAACAGCAAAAGATTACTCAGACGTGATCATGTCCTCTGGTCTGCTACTTGTCCAAAAGACAAATAAACATCGTATGCGAAACTTATAAACCAAAGCTAATCTATATATTGGTTGCACAACTAGCTACACAAGAAATTTCAGTTGGGAGATTAACCAACTACAGACTATGTAATACATTTTATAGAAATTTCTCTTTGTACTCTCTCTACTCTAGTTAAGACACATTTGACTATCTCTTAACTGTAAACCGGGAATGCTGAATTGAACCGAATCATTCCCGGTTTAAACACAGTAAAATCAAAATTTACATGACTGTGATATCCAATTCAACTGACTGACTCTATCCCAAAGGTTGGAGGCTATTAGTTTGATCTACCAATACCATAGACACATTCTGATTATCTGAATTGAACCGAATTATTTCCGGTTCAAACATGGTAAACCGAAGAATTTCCATTACATGATCTTAAACCAAATTAACCCGACTCTAATTTCAAAGCTAGAGGCTTTTTAAGTTTTGATCGCTGCAAATTTCGCCGGAGACGACGATGATCCGATCACGCGGTGTCTTGTTGATTTTCAGGAAGGTGTTGTATCGATCGTCTTGTCTAAAGTGTTTATATGCAAACTCTTTCTCTACTTCAGTTTCGTCAAGCTTGGGTTTTCGAGCAACGAACAAAGAGTTAAACCAGATGATAAGATCGGGATATATCGCCGAAGCTAGAGATATTTTTGAGAAATTGGAGGCGAGGAATACAGTTACGTGGAATACGATGATAAGCGGGTATGTGAAAAGGCGGGAAATGACGCAAGCACGTAAACTGTTCGACGAAATGCCTGAGAGAGATGTTGTGACTTGGAACGCGATGATTTCGGGTTATGTTTCATGTGGTGGGATTAGGTTTCTTGAAGAAGCAAGGAAGCTTTTTGATGAAATGCCTAAAAGAGATTCTTTTTCTTGGAACACGATGATTAGTGGGTATGCTAAGAATCGGAGGATAAGTGAAGCGTTGTTGTTATTTGAGAAAATGCCTGAGAGAAATGCTGTGTCATGGAGTGCTATGATCACTGGTTTTTGTCATAACGGTGAAGTGAATCGCGCGTTTGATTTGTTTCGGAGAATGCCTGTGAAGGATTCGTCTTCTCTATGTGCACTTGTGGCTGGTCTTATTAAAAACGAGAGACTTGAAGAAGCTGCTTGGGTTTTGGGTCAGTATGGGAGTTTAGATTCAGGAAGGGAAGATTTGGTTTATGCTTATAACACTTTGATTGTAGGATATGGACAGAGAGGACAGGTAGAAGCAGCTCGATGTCTGTTTGATCAGATTCCTGATCTCTGTGATGATGATGATCATGGGGGAGCGTTTAGAGAGAGGTTCCGTAGAAATGTCGTGTCATGGAATTCTATGATCAAAGCTTATCTGAAAGTGGGTGATGTGGAGTCTGCGCGGTTGCTATTTGATCAGATGAAAGACCGCGATACAATTTCTTGGAACACTATGATTGATGGATATGTACATGTTTCTAGGATGGAAGATGCTTTTGCTCTGTTTACGGAAATGCCAAACCGTGATGCACACTCATGGAACATGATGGTCTCGGGTTATGCTAGTGTTGGCCATTTAGAGCTTGCTCGACACTACTTTGAAAAAACACCTGAGAAAAATATAGTCTCGTGGAACTCGATTATAGCAGCTTATGACAAAAACAAGGACTACAAAGAAGCTGTTGATGTGTTTATCCGGATGAACATTGATGGAGAGAAGCCTGACCCGCATACTTTAACTTCTCTTCTCAGTGTATCTACCGGGCTTGTGAATCTGCGTTTAGGAATGCAGATGCATCAAATCGTTGTCAAGACTGTGATCCCCGATGTTCCAGTCCACAATGCCCTTATCACTATGTATTCAAGATGCGGTGAAATAATGGAGTCGAGGAGAATCTTCGATGATATGAAAGTCAAAAGAGAAGTAATCACATGGAATGCAATGATAGGAGGATATGCCTTTCATGGTAATGCCTCAGAGGCCTTGAATCTGTTTTGGTCAATGAAATGCAACGGGATACATCCTTCTCACATAACATTCGTCTCAGTTCTGAACGCTTGTGCTCACGCGGGACTTGTTGATGAGGCTAAAGCACAGTTTGTGTCCATGATGAGTGTGTACAAGATCGAGCCGCAGATGGAACATTATTCCTCACTGGTTAATGTAATCAGTGGACAAGGGCAGTTTGAGGAGGCCATGTATGTGATAAAGAGTATGCCTTTTGAGCCAGACAAGACGGTGTGGGGTGCACTATTGGATGCTTGTAGGATTTATAACAATGTAGGGCTCGCACATGTCGCAGCTGAAGCAATGTCGAGACTCGAACCGGAGAGCTCAACACCTTATGTACTGTTGTACAACATGTACGCGGATATGGGACTATGGGACGAAGCTTCTCAAGTGAGAATGAACATGGAGAGTAAAAGAATCAAGAAGGAGAGAGGATCTAGTTGGGTTGACTCTTCAACTTAAAAAGCAGCTTTTTATTTGTTCAGAGGATCAGAATTAAGATAGAAACTGATAAGAGGTAAACTTGAAAGTTCTCTCTTTTCTCAATACTCTTCGTCAAATTTGGACTAATATGACGACACCGTTTTAGGAATCCCCACGATTCTTGTTTGGTTCTCTCTGTTTTCTTTCCAGTGCCCAAAAAATAAAATAAAAAGAATCTTTGGCTAGATTGATTTAAAATTTGATGTTTTTCTTTTTTTGCAGCCATTCAAATTATTGGTGGCTTCAAATTCACCTCTTACAATACATTCTCGCGTGTATCTATAGCTTCTGCTTCATCCAATTCTTTGCCGGCGATTAAAAAACCAAAATTTGCATATTAATTGCTGAATCTGATTCTAGGTTTCTCAAAAGGGTAAGCCTTTTTTGTTCATATTTTGCCTTTTAATCTCAGATGAATATTAAATGATTGTAACTATGCAGTGAATTGGTCCTGTGCTTCTGGTTAGTGATTAGGAGATTCTTGAGACTCTACAAAGATCAGAGGTTTTGATTTCCTTTTTTAGCTAATACAAATCTTATGATCGCAAATTTAGCTAATCTCCAAATCCAAATCATTTGAGTTTTTTTTTCCACTTATAGAAATCTCTAAGGACTAAGAGTGAATTGAGATGAAATTAGGGTTTCTATTTGAACAGGAAAGCTGAATTTGTTTCCTAGAACATCAATCAGTATCTTAGACTCTTATACATCTTAATTCCTAATATAGTTGTGTTATTTAAAGAAAAAAAACTTCTCTCTTATGCAGATTAGGGCACTGCTTCCTTGATATGGTTGAGAAATGTTAGTTGCGTATCCTTCGGGAACTATCGACAAATTCCAAATCTCTATTAGCTGCAATGTCGCTTTGCGCAGATTCAAGACCGCGCCTTTTGGTCCTCTGATTAGTTGTTCTGTCTCTCCAAGATCCATAGTTCCTTGGAGGAATGTGGACTGTTATCATTCATTTTTTTCTCCAAAAGGTCAAATTCAGCCTCGAAGGAAATGGATGGTTAGTAATTAAAGTTTCGGTCTCTTCGAAAGTTTTTTTGTACATCCATAGCTACACAACTCCTAAGCTTTTTTTATTTGTTCTTTTGCTTTCATCAAGTTTTGTAACTCACACAACAACTCGATTTCATCGGATGATGAGTACCGTTCATCACGCAACATTGCTATAAGTCTTTTAAGACGTTACAGGACCGTGATTGGACGTGGTGCAGGCGAAACCTTAAAAGTAACTTCCCTTTTTATTTGCGTCATTTTTGCTTTCTTCTCGATTGTATATCCATCTTTCATTTTTGTTTGTGTGTGTATCTTAAGGAATTCATATCCGCTGGTGTTAATGCATATGCGCTCGGTTGCACAGATGAAGATTTGAGAAAAGAACTAATGGCTATGAAAGATTCGGGTTTAGAGATTGAAAGAATGGAGAGTTACAGCGGAAGCATACAGACTAAATCCAAAATTTTGCTGTCCGAGGTTAGTTAGTTTGTTAGTTACAACGAAATTGTGATATCATTGGTTATGATATAAGCTAAGTCGTATCAGATCTTAGCTCTGCCCTATCAATTTGAACTGGCGGTTTAATTCTGCAGGTAGATGAATGCATATTGTGGCTTAGGATTGTATTCATCACGATCTTGTGTACACCGCAACCAACAGTCATTAGATGGTCATCGACTCCTTCGGTTTCCGATGAAATTCTAAGCAAATGGAGAGGCTTTTGCGCGGTTATAGCCAATGCATACTATAGTAGAGGAATGGCATGGTAAGATCAATTTATTCGAGTTTGGTTCGATTCTATCATTTTCTAAAACCCATTCTAAGATGAGAATGAAATGTTTGTAAAGAGAGTGAAATCATGCGTATTTAAGAAAATGCCATTATTGGACCATGGTGTGAGTATAGGCTGCCGGTGAAGACTCTTCAGTTGGAGCAGATGGCGGTGACAGGACAAGCGGAGGAGCCGTCGGTTGTGGCCAGTAGAATGCGACTGGTCTTTAGCACTCTCGAGGTTAGTCTCATTGTATCTCTCTTATGAAAAAGTGAATTGTTATTACATTTCCTCTGTTTCAAAACGGATTGTGATTTTAAATTCGCCACATGTTGCGTCAAGAGTCAAAATCATCGGAATGTTAGGTTTTTAAAACTTAATTCTTTGTTTATCGTATTCGTAGGTAGTGAGTCCTCAATGGCCACGGGTTTAACTATGATGTTCTGCATATTGCAATATACGAGTTATACGGTATCTTTGTTTTGTTCTTCAAAATGTTTTTATCGTTTCGTTAATCCGATATTGTAAAGTGTTGTAGGGTATATAGTTCATATTAGTTAATCCTCAGATTTACGATACTGTAAAAATATATCTATCTCTCTAAACATAATGTTCTACATGATCTTATACTGTGCGGAATCACTATAACAAATACTGTAATTCAATTAGAAACTGTTTTAAATACACAAACATATAAAATCGCGATCAAAATATTATGAATTTGTGATATAAAAAGAGCTTATTGTCGCTAAGTATATTCAATGGACTTATCATACATAAGACGAGCATCGAATAAGAGTGTTATATGTAGAAGCTTAGAGTAAGGTCAAACATAATACTAGATACCATTTAAGCTTCAATGAAAGACATTGCCGCTTCCGGCACCGCTGCCACTACCGCTTCCACTTCCGCTACCATCAACACCACCACCGCCTCCGCCGCCACCACCTCCACCACCACCTCCGCCACCTTCTACACGCATATACACATCAGGGCCACTAGCGGTTCCACTTCCACTGCCACTACCACTTCCGCTTCCACTACCGCTACCGCTGCTACCGTCACCGCCTCCACCACCGCCACTACCTTCACCACCGCCGCCACCACCTGCACTTGCTGAATACTCACCAGTTCTACTGACACTACCATTACCGCTACCATAGCCAGTACCGCTGCCACTACCATTAAAGAAACTACCATTACTACCGCCAGAACCGCCACCACCTCCACCTCCGCCTCCACCACCACCTCCTCCTCCAACAACTATGCCTCCGGGACAGTCGGCGCGTCCATGAGCATTCCCATTTCCATTCGCATCTCCGTGGCCGTCTGCACTATCGTTGTCACCTTTTTCGGTTCCACCTTCAACGCTAGCTCCTCCACCACCACCTCCACCGCCACCGGCGGCACAAATAGGCTCAATATTTAAGTTTGGATCCACGCGTTTGTTAGATTCAGGCACTCCCAAGAGTTTCCTTGCGCCAACATTGGCACACACAACTCCAATGAAAACAACCACAAGCAACTTAGTGATTTCCATCTTTTTTTCTTCTTTATATATTTCTTGAACGTAGTTTTTTTTTTGTTTTCTATTTTTCTTGTGAGTTTTGTTATCACAGATCATTGGCTATATATACCGTACGTCACAAACATACATACATATACGTATATAATATAATACCTGTTTGTATTTGTTAATTACAGAGAAATGAATAAATGCGAAAGAGATTTGAATTTACTTGTGTACCTGAATTACTTAAATTCATTTAACCTTGACATAATCGTAAATTTCAACATCTTATGGTATTCATGATCTTTACGTAATGTTCTCAAATAAGATATACATTTGTAAACCGTATAATATCGCAATTATATGTCGAAAATAGTATTATAGATTAGGGTTTAATTTGTTAATCTACGAAATGAGCTTTAGGTCCACACATTTTTTCGGGCTAGAACAATATCAATAGAAT
This sequence comes from Arabidopsis suecica, assembly GCA_019202805.1. Lineage (NCBI taxonomy): Eukaryota > Viridiplantae > Streptophyta > Magnoliopsida > Brassicales > Brassicaceae > Arabidopsis > Arabidopsis suecica. The sequence continues at coordinate 1,447,368 of CM032906.1, forward strand.
TATAATCATGCTTAGATAGATTTATCATTTATATCTTAGCAAAACATGTATAATTATATAGAAATTAAAAAAAAACACGCTCGAGGGCCATCAAACGTATATTGGATGTTGTAAGCATATATTTTAGATGAATCAGGTATATCAGATCCTTTAACAAAATAAAATAAAAAATCAGGTATATCTCAAAACTTGACACATTTCATTATATGTATTCAGAATGTTCTTTTAAAATAATAATGTTCTACACACATACAGTATATAGTTAATCTAATTCCATATGTGTCGGGTTTTAGATCTCAATTCTTAAGATTTAATGCAATCCTTTGGTGTTAGTAAAAAGTCTAAAATAATCTAAAATGGAATTAAGTCAATTTTTTTCTTCACGGCACCGGAATACTCTTACTTTAGACAAATAACTAATTAAATATGTGATAGTCACATAATTAAATCACAAGAAAATTTTGAAACATATAGTGTTGGATGCACGAAATCACACTAGTACGGAAGTTTGGATCTCAAGGGAAGTAAAGAGAATCTTCTTAATAAGACGAGCCTAACAAGCTTTAAATGGACGAGCTACAAATGACGATCTAAACACGAGGGACGAGCTGAGAATACGATCATGTCGACTTCTTCTTCTAAACGAACTGAAGACGATGCGAAGCGAAACCGTTATTGCCGAGGACGAGCTGGAGACCGTGTAGTGACCTAAGTGTACTCTCTGCGTGTCAGCGGGAATTGCGGATGGATGTGACAGAACTCCGCACCTCCTATTTATAGTGAACAGTGTAGGGCATCCCGTGGTGCGTTTTGACGAATATGCCCCTTGACCCGGCCACGTGTCGATTCGCTGAGGCGGCGAAGATTTAACGGGCCGGGCCCGGTGTGCTTCGGGCTTCTAGATCCTTCTTCGGGTTTTGGGCTCTTCTTTGGCAGATGGACCGTAGGCTCATTTCTTCCCCTAACATATAGTTTTAAAAATAAACATGTTTTAAATTTGATAATGGAGACTGATTTTGGCAAGAAGTGTTTAGATGGTACTATTAATTTGACATCTAGGTAAGACTAGTAGTTATATGTTAAAATATTACCTATTGCATTAAACTATATATTTTTTTTCTTGTAAGAAATGAACTCATATCCTAATAATTACATGTGTATACATAGAGGCTACGATGTGGGAGTAACACAGCACAACGTACTTCAAAAAAAACAAAAAACATCTTAATTAGAAAACAAAAAGGAGAGACATAAAGATGAATGCTAAAAAAATTCTTGTGCTTCTCTTGATTGGAGTTGTGTGTGCCACTGTTGGTGCAATTAGGCAGCTCAAAGAAGGATCCAAAGAGACCGAATTAGGCGTCTCTATTCCCAAAGCTACCAAAGGCGATAAAGCTGAGTTTCTTGTTACTATTTATACTCAGTCTATCGGTGATGGCAATGGCTATACTGATGCTAAAATAAAGGGTCGCAAAGGTTCCAGCAGTAGTGCAAATGGAAGCGGCTATGGAACTACCAGCGGATATGTCATTGCGAAGGGTCCCAACGCAACAGCTTTTTCTATGAGTACTGCTTTTGGTCGAGGCCGTGCTGATGCTGCAGCCGGTCGCAAAGGTGCCAACGCCAAAGGAGACGGTGCTGGAGGTGGCACAACTGTTACATATGGCAGCACCGGGCCTAAACCGTGAGGTGGTCGTGCTCATTTCTCCGCGTATATATATATATATATATAGATATTAATATTTTACTACAAACCCAACAATCTCATTTGTATTCATAAATAAAAGTAGAGATTGTCACCTTTATTTATTATGATGCTACTCTGTGTGATGTATATTGTTAAATAAAATAAATGCAATAATAATCTTCTTAAATGAAGGAAAAAAAACCTATGAAATACAGATCTTCCTAAATAATAGATATGGTGTGATCATGAAATACTACGACCTTGTTTCGATGATCCAACAATCTAGCAAAAGAACAAGAAAAAGTGTTGATTGCGAATTCAAATAACCAAGATAAACCGGTTTAATGATCGGTATGTGCCTAATCATTTTGTATACACAGTCGGCTAGAAGACATGACTACATGAGTGACTATCGTGGTTTAGGAGAGGCTACAAAAATCAGTTTAGTCTAGGGAAACATAACACAGATAAGGTTTTTGGATATGTTTATGGCTAATTTGTAGAGGTGAGGTTTTCAAAAGTTTATAACAAATTAACAATAATGTAATTATGTAAGAGTTACGATGAAAATCTGGGTGACAAAAAGATTATGTAAGTACTTTAACGTTTTTCTTTATCAAAAAAAAACTTTTAACATTTCTTAAATATTATAGAAAATTTTTAATTACTTAAATATAACAAGCCATGTTTATATATATCACCCCATTTTAAGATATATAAATGACATGTCATTCCATATTTTACATGCTTAATTTGGAAATACTGCCCAATTCAAGTGCACAATGCATTTTTAATATCAAGCAACTAAGCAAGATACAAAAATAAATGACTATGACATTTGATTTAGTTAAATAACACCATGCACGAATGATCTCTGTTTGAACCTATTATGTATTTAAGTAATTTTAAACACATTATAAACTAAGTTTATCTTTTTCAAAAATTGATTTAGATCCAAACTTTGTGATTGAAATTTTGGATTGAGTTTCAACATTTCATGCTATTTTAGTGAAGGTTCTTCAACTCTATCTTTTATGTTTATGTTTGTGCAACTCTTTTTCTTTGTAATCTTTTTAATGTTTAGTGAGTAGCCTTTTTGATGTATGGGTAATGCTAGAATAAGGAAATTTGATGGTGATGATTAGATGATGATGATTTAGATTCCTTCTTGATACATCCTCTATATAGATTGAGTTTAATGCTGATTTTCATTTGATTACTCAAAATCTAAGCCTTACGCATTTCATATCCGGAATGTGTTTGTGAAAATGTTTAAACCAAACTTTTATGAGTTTTACTAACTTAGCCAACGAGAGTTGATGATTATTGAACAAACTGGAATTGTTGTTAATGTTCATTTATCATCTAATTGCCAAATTTTTTTATGATAATTAGAGAATTAATTAAGTGATTAATGTCATAAAAATGAAGTAGTTATATTTGTTAGTTTCATTTCTTGGATAGTGTTTAATTCAAATTTTTGCATTATTATTTGATTTTAAATAAATTCTCATGATAGTTAATCCATGATCACATGTTTTCCCTTTAATCAAATAATTAAGTATCCAAAAATCAATTTCTCTAGATTAGTTCGAGTCACGTATCTTTAGTGTACGATCTTTATCTACTTGTGGATCAATCCTTAAGTACTCTTCGTTGTGACATGCACTTGTGTGTATTGGTTTAAAGTTTTATAAATTTAAAGCTCAAGTATTAGAAGTTCCCTCTCTAGAAGAGTTAACATAGAGCGTAGAGTACTATTACTTATATTTCGTTAATTATGATGATATAGTTAACAATAAGAAGATTGATAGAGATGACGAAGATTTGACTTAAACATGAGAAAATCAATCAAGAGAGGATATAATATAATATGTTTCATTGAGAATATTATAATTATTGCCATTCTTTATCATCATCAGTATAGCATTACACAGAAATAGTAGCATTCCATAATAAGTAAAGGTGACAATTGAAGAAAGATATGCGTGCTAGATCTACAAAGCTTGTATGATAGAGATGATTATGAAATGCATAAGGAGAGATGAGAGCACATAAAAGAGACGACACACAAGCTTTGTTAACGGGGTTCGGATAACCTACATCCCCGGGACCAAGTCCAGAATAATTCACTAGAATAAGAATGCAAAAATCACATTTGCCAATGGTATCTAACACACACTTGTGTCTACCACTCTTATCTAGATGAATCAAAGAAACCACCACTCATTGTCTTTTCCGACGAGTGTGGTTCTTCTACAAAAGCCACTAACAAATCTATCTATTTGTTTAGTGGGACAACACCACACACACCATGTGTGCTTCTCTCAATTTTAGATCTCAGGTGTGTAACCTTTTTCTTGTTACAACCTCTTCCTTTTATACCTCTTAGAGTTCACCAAAACCCTAGGTTCCACAAGCTCTTCCTTTTATCTTTTGGGTAATAGCTTGTGCTCTTTTGTCAACTTGACCCAATCCTCTGTTCTGTCACAGACAAGCCTTTACAGTCGCTCCACTGTTTGCTGCAGCTTGAAGCTTTTCCGCTCTGTTGCACTTCACAACAACTACAAGTTGTCTGCTCTGTTTTCTACTCTGTTGCGCTTCAAGTTTACTGAGCTGTTTATGGAAGACTTGTCCTTACGAGCTCAAAGCACATTTGGCTCTTTTCTCACTTCTTGGATCTTCTTTAAAAGGTTCCAAAGTTCAGCACGTCACTTCATTCCATGTGACTTCACATTGGACTGTCTCAGCTGTCTCAGATACTCTAGTTGAAGGATCACTGCATCTGCGTCTAGCACAGAGATAACTGCAACTGTGTCTGCATCTGTTCTCAACGTCTTGTGCATTACACAACGTTTGTAACTGTCCTAGTCATGTTCACAGCTTCAGAATCATAATACTCTTGAGTCTACTAACCAGTAACAACCTCAATATATCTTCAACAATCTCTGGTTTTATTTATGAACACAAAAGAGATTGTGAATTTGTAGTTTGTAGGATCTCAATAAGTATGAGCGATAAGCATGAGATCACCTTACTTTCAATTCTTATTTCCTTTGCCCTTCTTCTCAGAGGAGCCCTTCACAGTGGAGCCGGAACCTGTGGAACCACCTGCACTTGCAGCAGCAGCTTCGCGATTCACTGCAGCTTGAGACCCTCCTGTAGAGGATGAACCACTTGTTGAATATACTTTTGCCTTGTGACCCTTGGCAAAGACACGACCGGTGGTACTTGTGGAGCCACTTTCAGATGCATCGGCCCTTGGACCTTTGGGACCCTCAACGCCTTTGATAGTAGATTTTGGAAGAGAGGTGCCTAATTTGGTCTCTTTGGACACTTCTTCGGCCTGCCTTGCGGTGACAATGGCACACAAAACGCCAATCACGAGAAGCACTACAAACTTTGTGGCATTCATATCTTTTGATTTTTGGATTAAGTTGTGTGTTTGTGATGAATTGTGTTGTGTTCTTCTTCCCAAATCATAGCCCTCTATATATACACAAACTCGATACACATGTAGTTATTGTGGATGTCGGAATCCGCAATACAAATTTTAAGATGTGTGTCGGGTCGTCTAGCCTTGATAATTCGAATAACAATCAAGAAAAAGAAAACAAAAGAGTGAAGTGTATGTATCTGTATATTGCTCAAGAATTCGGTCCCCATTACAATGGTTTTCGTTCTCTATTTATAGTTACATGATTCGAAACCGAAGTCGTCTATCAAGTCGCGGATCTCGCCTTTATCATTGCTTCCGTTTCGAATCTTCATGACCTCGCAAATCCCGTGCGACCCGCGTCTCATTTAATTCGCATGATCCCGACGTTTCACCCGAGCTGGGCTGGAGCTTACTGGGCTGTCCTTTTCGTCCCTTGGACTGGGCCGACAATTCATTTCATCTTATTGATCCATTATCTTTCCGGGCCGGATCCGAATTGCGGGATCCGACACCAACAGTTTGCCCCCCAAGTGTTCCGAAGTGAACACTTCGGGATACTTTAAATGCTGAACTTTTCCTCGGGTTCGGAGATTTCGTCGTTAATTCCGCTTTTCTCGGGATTTGGTTCTCAACCGAAGTGACGTTTCGAGATCCTAAGGTATAATTTTTTCCGCGGATCGAGGGATTTTCCTCGGGAAGGTAAAGACGCTTCAAGATCCTAGGGTTTCTCATTTTGCCGCCCAATGACCTTCTATATAACCATTAGACTCTTCGGGTTCTGCAAACGCACACATCCTTATCTTCTTCGAACCGCTTCTGCTCTTCCATATTTAAAGGTAACTCCCTCTTCTCTCTACTTCTATTCTCTTCTTTGATCTTTAACTGCTTTTATAGTTCCGGAATCGTTAAGTAGTCCGCCGTCCTAGCTAGTAATCGTCAGGTTTAGGCCAGAAATCTAAAAGATTTCTTAGATTTTCAGCCATTTGCCTGAAGATTCCCGCTGTTCTTCTTCCGCTCCGCCGTGTTCTTTGGACTCCGGCGATCCGTGCTCATTTCCCTGAGAACGTCCGCCACTGGATCTTCCTGTTTTCTGGGTTTCTACGAAGATCTTCAGAGTTTGCTCAAGCGTGTTCTTGAGGTGTTCTTGAGCTTCTTTGTTTCCAGATCTTCTGTCAAACTCCAAAATTACCAACATAGTTATGGCTCCGAGGAAGAGCAAGAAAATCCGGAGTGAAACTTTTGTCTTAGAAGGTGACTTCGGAAAGTATTTCTCATCGGATCTCGATGATAAAAAGTTGGCCTTGATGAAAGGCGGCTGCAGGATCCCGCGTCAAATCAATCTAGTAGCTCCGGGGCCCCAGGAGTCCCCAGAATCTCCTCCTAGCGACCACGCTTGCGCTTTCGAGATATTCTTTTCGGAGTGCGGTCTATCTTTCCCTCTTCCAGGTCTTCTAGTAGAACTTATGCACGAGTTAGGGATAGCTCTTCCCCAACTCTGTCCAAATGTTGTCCGAACTGTCCTGAGCCTTCAGACTTTAGCGGAGGAAAACGGATATAAGATCTCTCTTGCTGACGTCTTTCAACTTTATACGATGAAGAAAGGTCGCACTCCGGGAACATTCTTCCTCAGTCCTCGAAGCCATTTCAAAGTCTTCGGAGATTTTCCTGATAAGGATGAACAGTGGAGGAAATCATACTTTTTCTTCCCCGTTAACGAATTTTCCTATGGTCCGAATACAGGCTTCTTTGTCCGAGATTGGACTCGTCGTCCTGGTTAGATAGCTTTTTAGGGATTGTACTGCGTATTTTTTTCTTAACTTTGCTTTTCAACGAACTAACCCTTTTCCTTTTGTCTTTTGCAGTAAAGTTCCCGAAGAAGCCACTTTCTCATACCTTTGCGGAGCAATTCGTAAAGATTTGCAACCGCAGCGACCTCACGTGGGAATTGTTCACCTGCGAACGCATCCGAAATTCGTGTGCCCGAATCTACTCGCGGTCCGACCTCATTTCTTCCACCCCTCCCTCATCCCCTGTTGTTGCCACTAACATGTCTCCACTTTCCTATCGCGAAGAGAAGAAGCTCCAGAAGGAAAGGGAAAAAGCAAGAGAAGCGAGAGAAAAAGAAGATAAGGCCAGGATGGTGAAGGCCTTAGATGATGGGAAAACCAGATCTTCATCTGGTAAAGGGAAGAGTTCGGGTATCGCAGATCCGGTTTCCGAATCGAAGACCTCCGATCATCGTGATCAGAAGAAGGTGTCTTCGGGAAAAGACGTAATCCGGATCTCGGATTCTCGCTCCTCTCGATCTTCTCGGGAAAAAGAAAACTCGGAAGGAGGCCACACTGCAACCTCCTCAAGGAAACGCAGGAACGAGGAATCTGAAGTTCCTCCCCTTCAACGCAAGAGTCGTTCTCGTCTGAACGACGAGAAAAACCCTTCCGAGGATGCTGGACCCAGTCTGGGGTCGAAACCAGAAGAAAAAGGAGATTCACAACGGGCCCCGGAGTCCGAGCTGCCAACTCAGCTGCTTATCCTGCCTTCGCGGGATTCTGAGAATCGGGAATCCGTTCGTCAGGAGATTCCGATCCCTACTGGTAAGTAGAGTCACTTCGTATTCTTCTAACTCCGACTTCGTTTTGACTTGTTTTTTTTTTATTTTAACAGCTCCTCCGAAGTCACCAGCTGATTTTATGAGGAATTTCACTCCTGTTGGGATGAGGATCCCTCCCTTCAGTGACTTAAAGGAGGTCAACAGAGCGAACTACTTTCGCTTCGCTGATAAACTCGGAGAGGTAATACTTCGAACCTTTCTCCTTACATAAAAGATATATATATATCTCCTTTACGTCCTCATGAATCCTCGTTTTGTCAGCTAATGCTCGAGTACAACACCACCTTCTCCTGCCACGAGTCCCAGCTCTTTCCTGTTAACGAGCTGGATGGTCTTAGAACTCGGGTTACTGAACTTGAAGACGAGATCCGTCAACTCAAGGAGATGGTGGAAGAAAATGCCAGAGCGGTGGCAAAGGCGAACGAAATCCGAGAGCGAATGCTGGAGGCCGAAGCTCGCTGCAACCTTCTTGAAATTGCCAAGACTGATCTTTCCGAGAAGCTGAATTCCGGAAAGAACATGTACCTTGAGGCATGTGATAAGATTACCTCGCTGGAAGCTGAAGTTAAGCGAAGCGAGGAATGGTGCAAGGTTGTTGCTGAGAAACGGGACGAGGAGCTCGCAGCAGCGAAAAAAGATGAAAGGGTTAGGCTCCGTGAACTCTATAGCGGGCTCACCTCGAAGCATGAGACCTACTTCAAGGCCATAAGCGATAACGAGATGATTGGGACGCGTCTTGCCGAGACTCGGGCGAACCGAGAGCTTCTTGAGGAGATCCTGAAAGGAGAAATTCCGGACATCAAAGCCTAACTAGAGTCGGTAAAGAGAGATGAGGCAGAGGCTGAGAGAAAGGCTCGCGAGGTAAGCGCTCTCAAACCGCAACCAAATGAGTTTACTCATCTCTTTGTAGCGACTCCCCCTGAACCCGAACAAAAGGCATCTCTTCCCGAAGATGATGTCGCCATTGATGAGTTCGGAACTAACACGGATCTCATGGCTGGCCAGGACTTCGAGGCTGCCGTTCTGCCCGAGGAGATGCAGCAGGATCCCGACGTCAAGGATCAGTGATCTGTTTTCGGGGTTGTGATGGCTAATGTGCCCCCCTTTATTGTTTTTTCAATTCGAACCCATTTACTGTTTTTTCCCTTTTGAAGACTTGAATTTTTTACAAGTCCTTTTGAATTATAAATCCGGAGTACTCGAGAAATTTGAATACCTCGTACGAAAAAATTAAGAAATACTTAAGATTTCGACGAGATACGCTTTTCCTTCCATGTTCTCAAGGCGATAAACTCCATTGCGAACTACCTGAGTGATTCGATAAGGACCTTCCCAGTTGACGCCTAACTTTCCTGCTCCATCTTCGGCTGTATTTTGCTGAACTTTGCGTAACACTAATGTCCCAACATCGAAGTGTCGATTTCGAACGTTCGAATTGTAGTATCGTGCCGCGGCATTCTGGTAGTTTTGCATCCGAATTAACGAACGATCACGTCGCTCTTCGATTGTATCAATCACGTCAACCATCTGTTCATTATTTGCAGCCTCGTTCTGTGGATTGTACATCCTTCTCGGACTTGGCACAAATATTTCAGCGGGAATTACGGCTTCCATTCCATACACTAATGAAAAAGGCGTTTCCCCGGTTGCTCGTCTGGGGGTAGTGCGAATTGCCCAGAGAACGCTTTGTAACTCGTTGAACCAAGCTCCCTTGTGTGCTTTCAATTTTTTCTTCAGGGTAGACAAAACGGTTTTGTTCATTGCCTCAGCTTGCCCATTACCCTGCGGATAACGAGGCGTGGATCGACTGAGCCTGATTTGCCACTCTTCGCAGAAAGACTCGAACTGCCCCGAAATGAACTGAGGTCCATTGTCAGTAACGATTTCAAACGGCAACCCGTGTCTACAAATGATATCCTGCCAAATGAACTTACGAACTTGCACCTGAGTTATGTTTACATAAGCTGCTGCTTCTATCAACTTTGAGAAATAATCGGTTAAGACCAGAACAAATTTCACTCCTCGTGTCGAGACGTGAAGAGGCCCAATAATGTCCATAGACCATTTCATAAACGGATAAGGTGAAGAAACCGATGACAAGAGCTTCGTAGGCTGGTGAATCGAAGGTGCATGCTTCTGGCACTGTTCGCACTTCCGAGCGTATTCCTCGCAATCCGCAATTAAAGTGGGCCAGAAATATCTATATCTTTGTACCTTAAAGGCCAAAGAACGACCTCCGGAGTGATTGCCGCAAACTCCTTCATGGATTTCTTTTATTACAGTACGAACTTGTTGGCCAAAAATACAGATCATGTCGGGACCCGAGACGCTTCTTCTGTAAAGGATATCATTTGAAATGCAAAACCGAGCGCTTTTAGCCTTTAGACTTCGCGCTTCCCATTTATCCGTAGGGAGAGTACCATTAAGGATGTATTCTCTGATGGGTGTCCGCCAATCTGCCCCCCAATTCGGAAGCGGTAGTAATTGTAGGGCTGGTTCCGGATTTGGCGGTGCTCCAATAGGCGATTCGACTTCAGGTACTTGCTCAGCTTCTTCGTTTCTTGGCGAATCTGGGTCCATATTCATTCTTCTACGCATAGAACGAGTGGTTACAAAATTCATTTCCCCGACTGATGGACTTGAACCTGCTATGCTCGGATGCTCGATTACTTCGACAGGGATCATTCTGCTTACTGTCACTTCGGAACTCGATGCTAACGCAGCTAAAGCATCTGCAGCTGAATTCTCGCCTCGTGGAATCCTTGTGAGTTCGAAACTTTGAAACTTCTTACTCAGATGTTGAACTTGAGCTAGGTAAGCCTCCATTCTACTATCCTTAGCTTCATAGTCACCAGAAAATTGATTAGCAACGAGCTGCGAGTCACAGAATGTCCGTAGTTTCGTGATACCTATCCCAATCGCTAGGCGAAGTCCTGCAAGGAGAGACTCATACTCCGCCTCGTTGTTTGACGCATTAAACGCGAGACGAAATGACTGTTCAATTACTTCACCATATGGAGATTGTAACCGGATACCGATCCCGGAACCTTGTTTTGAAGATGCTCCGTCCACATGAAGTATCCAAGGTCCTTCGTTTTCTTTGTCTTCCATGGAAACCAGAGGTAGTTCGATCAGAAAATCTGCGAGGACTTGAGATTTCAAGCTTGTCCTTGTTCGGAACTGAATATCATACTCGCTTAACTCGATTGCCCATTTGACCAATCTTCCCGACTGACTCGGACTATGCAAAATTGCCCTTAAAGGTTGCGTAGTTAGGATAATGACCGTATGAGATTGAAAATACGGTCTTAATTTCCGCGCCGAAGTAATTACTGCCAGGGCTAACTTTTCCATCATCGGATACCTCGACTCTGCTCCTGAAAAAGACTTGCTTACATAAAAAATCGGTCTTTCGTCGTTCCGATCCAACCGCACTAACACTCCGCTTACTGCGCTGTCAGATACTGATACGTACAAGAAAAGCTCTTCTCCGAACTCGGGCTTCGCTAACACAGGAGGTTTGGACAAATAATCTTTCAGATCTTTGAAAGCCTTTTCGCAATTCTCATCCCAGATGAAATTCTTGTTCGCTTTCCTGAGCAGATTATAGAATGGAAGGCATCTATCGGTTGACCTCGAGATGAAACGGTTCAAAGCTGCTACCCGCCCCGTGAGTCGCTGAACTTCTCGGATGTTGCGAGGCGAAGACATCGCCAGAAAAGCGTTCAATTGTCGCGGATTAGCTTCGATTCCTCGCTCCGTGACGATATAACCCAAAAACTCTCCCGACGGAACTGCGAAAGTACACTTGGTCGGGTTCAGTTTCATTCCGAACTCATTCAGAATTGCGAAGCACTGTTCTAGATGTTCGATATGCGAAGTACTTGACACTGACTTCACCAACATATCATCAATATATACTTCCATCGTTTTACCGAGGAGATCTTTGAACATCATATTCACCAACCGTTGATAAGTGGCTCCGGCATTTTTCAATCCGAAAGGCATGACTATATAACAGTAAGTTCCGCGGTCCGTGATGAAAGCTGTTTTTTCCTGATCTTCCGGATTCATCAAAATCTGATTATACCCGGAAAAAGCATCCATAAAAGACATCATTTCGTGACCCGTAGTTGACTCCACAAGTCGATCGATGTGCGGAAGTGGGAAACTATCTTTGGGACAAGCTTTGTTAAGATCGGTGAAATCCACACAAACTCGCCATTTCCCATTTTTCTTTTTTACTACAACGGGGTTTGCCAACCAGTCCGGGTATTTGACTTCGCGAATTAAACCCGCATCAAGCAAACGCTGCACTTCGGTGTTAACAGCTTCGGCTCGATCCGGACCGAGTTTCCTGCGCTTTTGTTTAACCGGTTTGAAAGTCGGATCGATGTTGAGCTCGTGTGAGATTACCTTTGTATCAATCCCAGTCATCTCCTCAATCTTCCAAGCGAAAGTTTTTTGATTCCTTTTCAAGAATTTGACCAGTTCGGCTCGGAGCGTTTCACTTAATCCAGATCCTATGTTCACAGTTTGGTCCGGATATTCCTCATTAATTACCACTGCTTCCACGAGGTCACTGCTGATTTTTTTGACTGGATTCGCAGGTACCTCGAGCTGTGGTTGCTATTGAATCTTCAGCTTGTGACTAGACATGTAACACATCCTCGCAGCTCGCTGACTTCCAAGGATTTGTTTTACTCCGGACGTAGTTGGGAACTTTAAGCATTGATGATACGTCGAGGGTACAGCTTTCATTTCATAGAGCCAAGGCGTCCCTAAGATAACATTGTAAGCCGCAGGACGATCGAACACAGTGAACTCGACCATTTTGACTATCCCTTCGGCAGATACCGGGAGCACAATTGTTCCTACTGACATTGAAGTTTCACTGGTAAAGGAAACCAAAGGAGATGGTGGCCCCTTTATACTTTGCTTTGAGATCCCCATTCTTGTCAGGGTATCAAGGAAGATTAAATCCACCGAACTCCCAGTATCAATGAGAACTCGTGATACTTCGCAATGCGCAATATCAAGTGTTATGACCAGAGCATCATCGTGCGGTTTGTCAAGTTGACTCGTTTCGCTTTCTGAGAAGGTTACTTCGGGTAACTGCTCCTAAATGACTCTTGCTTTCTTGAGTACTGGGGAGTTTGTTCTTCGTTCGTGTTGCTTGATCGCACTAATGGAGTCTCGAAAAAGCTTGGATCCCCCCATAATCACCTGGATTTGCTTTTTTGGTCCTTTAGGAATATCCGGAGATTGGATCCTCTTCGATTTCTTATTAGGGGGAGAGGACACCTCTGGCTCGACTGTTTGCTCTGACGGATGAGCTGACTCGAGTTCCGAAACATCAATTTCAGATATTTCACCAGATGCGAACTTAGCAGCCAGCAGTCTTCCTAAAGCTTTGCAATCTTTCGTAGCATGTCCATTAACTTTGTGGATTTCGCAATAAGCGTTTGGATCACGGATCCACTTGTTACTCGGGAATGCGCCATTTTTGTTCTTGGGCGAGAAGGATTGCTTCGCAGGTGAATTCTTCGGAGAACTTTTCGGCTCTTCCCGGTCTACTGAAAATGTTCCCGCTCCGGGTTTGCGAGCTTCGGCTTGAATAGGTTTCTTCTGCGGAGGAAGCTGAGCGGGCTTCGGGGCAGCTTTGAACTTTTTGGCTAGAGCAGCTCGCTCTTCCTCCGCGTTTATCCAGTTCGTTGCCCGATGAAGAGCGTCCTGAATAGTGGCTGGTCGGTTAACAGTCAATTCTTCTCGGAAACGAGATTCATGCCAGAGACCGTTCTTGAGTGCAGCAATAGCTGCGGAATCAGACAGATTTGGGATCTGAACCATAATCTCTTTAAAGGACGTGATGTAAGTCCGGAGTGGCTCTCCAGCTCCTTGCGAGAGGTTCCATAACTGTGCATCAGTTACGTCGCTCTTGATGAAGTATCCGTACTGCATAATGAAAGCAGTGGATAGCTGCTTGAAGCTATCGATAGATCCCTCTTCTAATTGAGTGAACCAGGTCAAAGCCGGCCCGGACAGGTTCTCAGCGAAGAGTTTGCATAAACCTGCGTCCACTTCATTTGGCTCCAGGTGTACGCGCCCCGCGGTAACCTGAAAAGACGTTAAAAATTCTTTGGGGTCTCCCTTACCGTTGTACCCCGGAAGTTTGACCTTCCTTTGGTCTTGAATTCGCAGGGCTGCAATCCGTGGAGTAAAAGGAGTCCTTCTTGTCTCCTCGATCACTCTATCGACTTCGGGAGCCGAGCTGGTGGCTTGATGAACCTTCGAATTCATTTCCCGGATTTGATTCTGCAGGTTCTGGATTTCCGGGCTGACCGGGAGTCGAGGTAGATTGAATCCGGTTTGGGGGTGACGCGGGGTATTCTCCGGATGGATAGGAAAAGGTGTTCTGACCGGAGCGAATGAATCGCTGGCTGGATTTTGAGGTGCTTGTGGAAAACTGGATCCTCCTCCAGGCTCGCTTTGAGAACCCAGAGGTAACGAAGCCGGGAGCGCACTGCTAGGGGTGACAAGTCTAGGATCTTGAACTTCCGAAGTGTTTGGATTGTGAAAATCCAGATGCCCGCGAGGTCCGCTGGTTCGCAAGGTTCCTGCAAGAATAGTATCAACCCGATCGGCATAAGCATTGTGGGCTGACCTGATTTCGGAACAACTTGCCGTGAGGACTGCGATTTGACTGGTGCTTTGTTCTTCGAATGCTGAAAACTTCTCAGACAAAGTAGTGGTCGCGAGTTGTTGCTGGTCGGTCTTTTCGGAGAGATCTTTCAGCATTTTCTTGATCTCGTCGAGGGCTGAGGCCGAATCCGTCACGTCTGACATCTTCTCGACTGGTTAATCTGGAGTAAAAGACTAGAGTTCCCCTCCTTCTAGCGCCAAATTGTGGATGTCGGAATCCGCAATACAAATTTTAAGATGTGTGTCGGGTCGTCTAGCCTTGATAATTCGAATAACAATCAAGAAAAAGAAAACAAAAGAGTGAAGTGTATGTATCTGTATATTGCTCAAGAATTCGGTCCCCATTACAATGGTTTTCGTTCTCTATTTATAGTTACATGATTCGAAACCGAAGTCGTCTATCAAGTCGCGGATCTCGCCTTTATCATTGCTTCCGTTTCGAATCTTCATGACCTCGCAAATCCCGTGCGACCCGCGTCTCATTTAATTCGCATGATCCCGACGTTTCACCCGAGCTGGGCTGGAGCTTACTGGGCTGTCCTTTTCGTCCCTTGGACTGGGCCGACAATTCATTTCATCTTATTGATCCATTATCTTTCCGGGCCGGATCCGAATTGCGGGATCCGACACCAACAGTTATTATGATACATGAGCATTTCTTACAAGAAATATACATGCTTAAATGCATTAGTCAAATTACAACTAACTAATAGTCAGTCGTACCAAGATGTCAACATGATACTATTTTAAATTATCAAATATTAAACTAGTTTATTTGATTAGTAGCCTAGTAGGTGATTACCCGTAGAACTCTATACGTCCATGTTTACTTTCTTGATGCTTATTGTTAAAGATGATTTCACGTTTTATTTTCATTTTATACACTTTAAAAATCATCGGCTTTTAGTTTAGTAATACTTCCTAAGACCTTCCAAAGGTTGCGGTTTCAAGGACTCTAAACTACAAAACTCTAAGCCCTCGACGCATTGATGATGAAAGATAGTTATATTGTTTTCCTCATCGCTCCTCCTTCTCGTTATCAATTTATTTATTTTTTCTCTCTCAACGGGCATTGGGGTAGACACATCTTCACCTGACGTTACTCCCATCAAAACCCTTTCACTCGTCTTCACCCCGCATTGAGTGGCCAAATGGGTCTAGAATAGTTGGCTTGCGTCTTCGTCTCGACTTTGGCTTTGGCATCAAACTGTTCTTGTAAATCATCTCCTTTTTTTTCTGTACCTAATATATGCTCTCTTACTTTCTATCAGTCTTTTTCTCCTACTACTTTCAGTGACTTCTTCCAACATGATCGTTCTCCCTAATTAAGCTCTCCTCTCTCTAGTTGCATCACTCAACATATATATATATAAATATATATATATATATATATATATATATATATATTCGATTTAGCCCTTATAGATGTTAACGCTGATGTTAATTTCATGGAATAATTAGGAGTTTCATACTTGGCTGCTACAAGTGCTTAACCTTTTGTGTTGCCTTATGTACATGTGACGAAACAAAAACAAAATGCCAACATGATATTATTTTTTTAAAATATATTATATTTAACATATTTCACCAAATAGCAAAAGGAATTGAATGTGAAATTTCTTAACTGTTACAGTGAAATAAATAAATGTGAAAGAGATTTGGTTTAAATTAGATAATTAATTTACTTGAGAGTGTTTAATCTGACGTACATATTGGTAAATTCAGTTCAACATCTTATAGTGACAGAATATAATAGTATATTATACGAAAATGTTCTCAAATCGGATAAATCAGTCCGTCAAGCCATTAAAACAAATTATACGAAAATTATAAAAGAAGAAAACTAACTGTTTTATCGGCAAGTCTATTTGCTTAGAACTTATAATATTTAATTTTCACTTGAAAAAAACTGAGTACAGGTTACTAACATCAGTGATTCACCTAAAGCGTTATGTTGAAAACCGACTTAAATAAGTAACGGTCCGGAACCATGATAAAAAGAGCCCAGTTTTTTTCTTTTTTTTTTTGAAATTTATTAAGTTATTTTTTCTTTTTATAGCTAATTTAAAAAGAAAAATCTTAAATAAAAGATTTTTTTTCCTTAAATGCTTATGATTTTTTTAGCTAAACAGTCCAAAAAAATAAAACTCCTTTTAGCTTTCCAACGAGAGCACATTTAGTCACATGGATTGAATAATGTCCCAGTCTTCGCTACCTTGATAAATCCTTGAGAGATCATGTCTCGGATATAGTACGTCTATATGTTTAAGTAGACAACAAAACCATGTTGTTTTGGAGAGTCATCATATTCACATGTTCATAAGTTTCTCTTTCACAAATATGTTAAATATTTATATGTTTTACCATTACTGAAGAAGATTAATATAAGATCGTATTTATTGCATTTATTTTATTATCCAAAAAGCCATTACATGAGAAAGAGTAGCATTTCATTATAATATTTAGAGGTGACAATCTCTGGTTTTATTTATGAACAGAAAAGAGATTGTGAGTTTGTAGTTTGTAGGATATTATTAATAGGTTTGAGCAATAAGCATGAGATCACCTCACGCTCAATGCTTTTTTCCTTTGTGGCCCTTCTTCTGAGAGGAACCCTTCACCCTTGAGTCGGATTTTACCGAACCTTTTGCACGTGCATAAGCAGCTTTGCGAGTCGCTGCAGCCTTAGCCTCGCCTTTAGCTTTAGAACGACTTGCAGAAGAAACTTTTGCCTTGTGACCCTTGGCATAGACTATTCCGTCAGTATATGTGGAGCCACCTTCGTATGCATTGGCCCCTGGACCTTTGGGGTTTTTAAAAGCAGTAGCAGAGCTGAAGACGTAAGAGCTGCTGTCAGTTCTGCCATAAGCAGAAAGCTGAGCTCCAATGCCTTTGGTAGTAGTTTTTGAAAGAGAGGTGCCTAATTTGGTCTCCTTGGACACAACTTCGACCTGCCGTGCGGTGACAATGGCACACAAAACGCCAATCACGAGAAGCACAACAAACTTTGTGGCATTCATCTTTTGATGTTTTGTTTTGAATCCAGTTGTGTGTTTGTGGTGAGTTGTGTTGTGTTCTTCTTCCCAGATGATAGCCATCTTTATATACACACTCACAGTCTCACACATGTATTTATTAAGGTACGTGAGCATTCTTTATCAAAAAGAAATATACATTGTTAAATGCATTAGTCAAATTTCAACTAATAGTCATACCAAGATTATAATATATATTTTAATACGTCTCTTGCCCAAGATCAATCGCATGTTTATATATGTGGATAGATTTTGGTAGACGAAAACATATTATTTGAATTAATATGAATGTACATTTTGATACCAATATAGTTACTGAAATGACTTATGCTTATAACATACGAGTTAACACACCAAAACGGTGTCTCTAAGACCATATACATTGCAGCACTCGACCAGCGGGTGTACGTAATTAAAGAAAAGAAAAAAAATAATGAAAAAGTTAAAAAGAGAGAGAGATAAGAGAGAGGTAGAGACAGGAAATTTTTTTCCTTTTTTTTAATGCTTCATACCCGGGTGTACTGCTATACTCGAGTCTCAACTTTTTTTCACTTTTTGTATTTGTTTTGAGTTTTTTAATACATACACTCGGCCAAAGGGTTCGCCGTTGTGTATGCCCTTAGGGTTAACTATTGTAGTCCATGCTTATATAAAACGTTATATATATAATATATATATATATATATTGTCTTTCAAATGTAATGTCAATTTAGATCTCCATTTTCCAAAAATGGTGTGTTATGAAATCCTAATAAAGAAAACCCAAATTGCAGACGAAGGTAGATAATAGTATTAGATGTTTTCTTACGTAATATAATGTTCTCAAATCAGATAAATTAGTCAGTCAAGCCATTAAAACAAGATATTACGAAAATTGTAAAAGAAGAAAAAGAACTATTAGATCGGCAGATCTATTTTCTTAGCATTTACAGTTTTTAATTCTAACTTCATGTTTAATGTTTTGAGATAGTAACAAATTAAAGGGCTTCCTATAAGAAGATTAGTTTTACATTGAAACTTACAGTCTTTTTTCTTTTTTTCTTTTTTGGCAAACAACATGGAAACTTATAGTCTTGTTGTTAAACTTCTAATTAATCTGATATTGGTTCTTCATGTTGATACATTTATGAAATGTGAAATGTTAATTACACCTGTATTTTTTACATTGAGATTTAGTTTACACTGTCTACATGGTAAAACCTCTTGAATTTATATCTTCAGTATGTATGTCGTATGACAAGCGTATTCAAGTACCAAACCTTTTTCTACACAATTCAGAAATTAAAAATCCTCCAGATTCACATGTATACTGTTTTCACTTTTCACACAATTTTTTCGAGCAAATTTTTTTTTTTTCTTTTCGAGAAATTTAAGTTGGGAACTTAATGAAGTTCTTAAACCTAGAGATACCATTTTGTACACTCAAGACTTTCCTGAATATGGTAGATTCAAATGACAAAATCTTATAAACTGATAGAAATCTACAACAACAAAAGGGCGTGCGGTCCAATTTTCTTGACCAAAGCTATTGACATTTGCCAGTTCTAATCACAAATCCTACAAAAGACAAAATATGAAAATATTTATATTGATGTTTGATTTACACATAAAACTTTAAACCTTTACGAGGTATCGGAATTCTTTTTATAATATTGGAAATTAAAATGAAGA
Source organism: Arabidopsis suecica (assembly GCA_019202805.1). NCBI lineage: Eukaryota > Viridiplantae > Streptophyta > Magnoliopsida > Brassicales > Brassicaceae > Arabidopsis > Arabidopsis suecica. The sequence goes on from CM032906.1 coordinate 1,466,513, forward strand.
AATAGAAAGTCACAATCTCTAAATTATTTGTTTTGTCATACAAAAGAGATTAATGTGACTTTGTAGAGAACATATATACGTATATATAAGCCTAAGCATGAACATTTATACTTTATACGCATAGCTTCATTAACGTTTCAAGGCTTTGCACCTTTCCTCCCACCATTGCTACCATCTTCACTCACCTTCGCATTAATGACAAATCTCGTTTCAACGTTTTTAGTAGTAAAAAGAACTTCGCTTTGTACGGTAGTACCGACTCCCATAAGGGAAACACTAGGAGTTCCAGTGTTGTTAGTGGCAAGAGTTGCTCCGCCTTCACGTAGAGGAACTGCTTTTAAAACGCCACCAGTAAGAGGAGCTTTGGTGCCAATAGTGGCTCCACTTTCTGGGATGGGAGAAACTCCTACAATGACACCAATAAGAGGAGTTTTGGTGCCATTAGAGGCTCCGCCTTTTGTTACAGGAGACGGAGAAACTCCTCCGATGCCACCACTAAGAGGAGCTTTGGTGCCATTAGTGGTGATAGGAAATGGAGCAACTTCTACAACGACGGTACTAAGAGGAGTTTTGGTGCCATTAGTGGCTCCGCCAATAGCATTGTTAGTAGAGTTTTCAATGCCTTGAAACACATTTCCTATTGGCAGTTTTGGATTCATGAGTTTGGTATGATTGACCATTCCACCGATATGACGTCCCCCAACATTACCAATCAAAGCTGCAATGAATACCACCACAAGTAACTTGGTGATATTCATCTATTTGACTCTAATTTCTTTCTTTCTTTTTGGATCTAAAATAATGTTCTGTTTGTGTAGAAGTGAGATTGTGTTCCCAATACCATTCCACATATATAGAAATGATGAGTCTTATGTACTTACTTAATATACAAAAATAAAATAAATGTGAAGAGAGTTTTTATACGTTTTATTAATCATTCATTATCTTATAGTGACAAATGACAATGGTAGTATATATTACGTATATCGGATTCATCAGTCAGTCAAACCAAGGCATTAAGCAGATAATATGGAAATATAAGTGAAGAAAAAACTGTTCATCCAAAGTTTTGGCTAAGTATTTACAACTTTTATTTTTCCCTTATAAATTGTAAAACTCTTCTTCGCTCCATTGAAATTTTACAGATGCAATTTCAATGTCCATAATGATCATGCACATTTGAGCCGTTTAATGTGTGTTGATTCTGATGGATTATGCGAAAGTATAGCTACAACACAAGATCACCTAACAGTCAAATTTAAACTAATTTGTTAATTAGTGTTGTGTACATATGCGTTTTCTCCAACATAAATGTTTCGTATCGTGTAAAGTATAACTTTCTTTTAAACAAAGACAGGGATTGCATTAACTTGCGTCATGAATATATACGGCTTGATTCGCTCCTCTCCGTCTGAAAATGAAAGCCACATAATCAAATTATTGCTTAATCTCTTCACGATCTTGGATATAGCTGTGGACGCTAGGCCATTTAAGAAGATACCTAATTGCTTTAATCAAATTCAATGAGTCCTTCAAACACCACTTGTTTTAACCCCAAGTTTGCATCACATGAAACGGCCCAAACAAGGGCAGTGGCTTATGTTGCTAGGATGTTCATGGTCTTGACACCATGTCATATGTTAGTTTAATTATATGTGAGCATGTGATACATTTAGTTGTTGTAGTTCATTATACATTTTCAAACTTGGGATGTGAGGTCATGTCTTGTACTATACGTCGTATACATGACAATCTTTGTTTCCTATGACAAACATTAAATCTACTAGTAGCCAGGATTTGGTAGGACGTAATGCCACGGCTACCAGAGTATCAAGAAAACTGTGTAGCTACTTACTTATGGTGACTACATAATTTTCATTGCCACACCTTTATGATTTTCGTGGTTAGGTTGCAACTGATTGATGTGGTATATAATTTTGTGGCAATTTATGTAGATTTTTACGACTTTACCACTAAATATTCGTGAAAAACTAATTTTGTAATTAATCCAAACTATCGTAGATATTATCATGAATGGGTCGTCACATATTACTTCAACATGAACAAATTTCGCTGAGTCTTTTTTTCTTCTAAATTTTTTATTGATTAAACATGGAAGAACACAAAATCCATCAAGGATTATTGAAATCCTTCTATAGACAAAGCCAATGAATTCTGAAAACTCGTAGAGACAAACATCCCCATACCGGAGAAACACATGGATTACAAACCTAAACGAAAGCTAACAAAATATCACAATTTCTTCAACCCTCAATCCACTCACACTTCTTTGAGATCAGAAGGACCGAAAAAACACCCAACAACGCCTAACTGGATCTTCAAATCTATTTGTTCTCTCTTGGAATAAGTAATCTTGGGAAGTTGAATGCTTGTGCTTGTGCTTGCTAAACTTAGCCGGATAAGAACTCAAATGAGGCATATTGGACCCAATTACCAAGAGTGGATGGACCGAATTCTTGTTATGGATTATGCTTCCATATTTTTATTTTTTTGCCATGAGACCATTTACGTAGGTTTATAATCATCGATTGTAAATCTAAACCGTTTTTATTTTTATGAAATATTTACATTCTTAGCAAAAAAAAACGAATGGAGTGGGCTTCTACAAAGTCGTTTTACCGAAATAGCAACACTTACCGAAAGTGGTTCAAATTTTCTTATGATAAATCAAAATGCTCTATAGTTTAAAAAGTTATTAAATAATTTATATGTTATTATTTTTTGTTTTTTGTTTTTTCCCATCATAAAATAAAAAATTTCTATCTAACAAGTTCCATTATACATGAGCTTAAGTTATATATTAATACTACTTTTAACTAATATTATTTTTAACTAATATTAACTAATATTATTTAATATTACAATAATACTAAATTGGTATTATTTTAGTTAATAAACTAATTTGAAATTGATTACGTAAGAAATATGAAATTTGAACATTTTAATATATATATTGATATTATTAAAATCATATATTATATAAACAAATAGAACTAATTAATAAAAATGAATATATTTAAAATATAATTTGATATGATATAAAAGATATTAATAAGAAATATTCTAATTTAAAATAAATATTCAAACTAAACTATATTATAAATATTAAACTATATAAAAAATGATTATATTAGTGAAAAACTTAGCGATTCTCTCATTCATAAATAAATTCTAAAAAAAAGCTAACACTAAACTATGCTACAAATAATGATTTATATTAATAAAAAAAACTCAATATCTATCACATGTTCTTACAGATTTGTTTTAACTTTTAAGACTCCTTCCAAAAGTTCACGAATCTTTGGTCTCCTAAGATTAATCTTTAGTCTAAGTTAATGATTAGACTATTTATTATTCTTATTCGCTGGTGTGTTAGTGGGTTTACCTCCTTACAAAAATGCAACAAGTCAATTTTGATCATTTAAGTAAAAAAACTATGCTTTATTTCTAAATCTAATTGCGTCCACGCAATCTGATTATATAGCTTGATGAGTTCCAGAAATCTAATTGCTCCCCTCAATAGGCTTAATCAGTTTACAAAGATGAATTCCAATGAAGACGAAAGGATAATCCTTGACGTTGAAAAATCTCTTCTTATACAGGTTTTGACTTACTTTATCAATTTGCGTTTGCGAATTACTCTGATTGGCTTCTTAATTAGCTATATTTTCTTCAGTTTCAATGTTTGAAATCAGCTATGTTCAAGATTGTTTATCTGGGTCACTTTTTTCTGCTGAAGATTTTCAGCCACAACACAACTTCTGATCCAATCTTTTTGTCTTTTGTCTGAATATCTCAGGAGGAAGTGAACAATGTCTTGACCGGATTGTCTTCTTCAGCTGAAGATGGTTCTGTTGACATTTATGGAAACCCACCATCGAAGAAGAAAACAGGAAACTGGAAAGCTTGTCCCTTTATTCTTGGTAAACAAACTCAAAAAAAAAAAGATCACCTTTTTTTTTTCTCTTGTGTTTGTAAATAGTAGTTAATCTTCCAAATTTGGTCTCTCAATGCAGGAAACGAATGTTGTGAGAGATTAGCTTACTATGGAATTGCCAAGAACCTAATCACTTATTACACAAGTGAACTACACGAGTCCAATGTTTCTGCAGCTAGCGACGTCATGATTTGGCAAGGAACTTGCTATATCACACCTCTCATTGGAGCTGTTATAGCTGATTCTTACTGGGGAAGATACTGGACTATTGCTTCTTTCTCTGCTATTTATTTCATTGTAAGAGTAATCAATCACTCTGAATAGTTGCATTTGTTGTTTAGGTGATTTGCATAGTTTAATAATCTGGTTTTTGGATTAGGGAATGGCTTTGTTGACACTCTCGGCTTCAGTTCCCGGTTTAAAGCCAGCGGAATGTGTTGGCTTTGTTGCGGTTCTATGCCCGCCAGCAACAACGGTTCAGTATGGTGTTTTCTTTTCAGGGCTTTACCTTATTGCACTTGGTACTGGAGGTATCAAACCATGTGTCTCATCTTTTGGTGCTGATCAGTTTGATGATACTGACCCGAGGGAACGAGTTAGAAAAGCTTCTTTCTTTAACTGGTTTTACTTCTCTATCAACATTGGTTCATTTATCTCGTCGACTTTGCTAGTTTGGGTTCAAGAGAATGTCGGGTGGGGACTCGGTTTCTTGATTCCCACCGTGTTTATGGGAGCCTCTATCGCGAGTTTCTTCATTGGAACTCCGCTTTATAGGTTTCAGAAACCGGGAGGTAGCCCGATTACTAGAGTTTGCCAAGTTCTTGTAGCTGCATACCGTAAATTGAAGCTCAATCTCCCTGAAGATATCTCCTTTCTGTATGAAACATCAGAGAAAAACTCCATAATTGCTGGAAGCAGGAAGATTCAGCACACTGACGGTTACAAGAAAATATCTGTTCCCTTTCAGTTTCTCATTTATGAGCTTTTGGAAATGTGCATTGGAACATAACCTTCGTTTTCTTATCTGTGCAGGTGTCTTGACAAAGCTGCCGTTATCTCAGAAGACGAATCGAAGTCGGGTGCCTTTTCCAACCCATGGAAGCTATGTACCGTAACACAAGTTGAAGAAGTTAAGATTCTGATCCGTATGTTTCCAATCTGGGCCTCGGGGATCATCTACTCGGTCCTATATTCACAGATTTCCACTCTATTTGTGCAACAAGGACGGGCCATGAACCGGGTACTCCTCTCTTTTGAGATCCCTCCCGCTTCATTCGGGGTTTTCGACACACTTATCGTGCTCATAGCCATCCCAATCTATGACCGTTTCATCGTACCCTTTGTGAGACGGTTCACAGGTATACCAAAAGGCTTAACGGATCTGCAGCGAATGGGCATTGGTCTTTTTATCTGTGTCCTAAGCATTGCAGCTGCAGCTATTGTTGAGACAGTGCGGTTGCAGCTCATTCAAGACACTATTTCAATGAGCATATTTTGGCAGATCCCTCAGTATATACTAATGGGAATTGCGGAGGTCTTCTTCTTCATTGGCCGAGTCGAGTTTTTCTATGATCAATCTCCTGATGCAATGAGAAGTGTATGCAGCGCTTTGGCACTACTCAATACCGCAGTAGGAAGCTACCTGAGCTCGTTGATCCTCACTCTTGTGGCATATTTGACGACAATTGGAGGTAAAGATGGTTGGATTCCAGACGACCTTAATGAAGGACATCTTGACTACTTCTTCTGGCTTTTGGTCTCTCTTGGACTTATCAACATTCCTGTCTATGCCTTCTTCTCTGTTAAGCACACGAAGAAGAAGGCTTTATAAGCTACTTTTGTAACAAGCTATGTTGTTTTGGTTCATCATGTTCATGGTGATACTCTGTGTTGTATAGTCTGTACAGTTCTGGATGCAGGATACTTGTACATTGTTTAAAAAATATGAATAATGCTTCAACCTTGTACAATGAACGATTATATAATAGGAGTTCATATTACTGAAGTTTGCATGCTTACAAGATCTGATACTTAACCTAATACATGCTCTTTATTAGATATACTCATACTTCATTACATATAACTTACTAAACAAACATTTTGAGCATATTCTTTAAATCTTTGTAATAGATTTAAGAACTATGCTTGTTTGTTGGAGATCTCGGTTTCTTCTGCCCAGTCAGAGTTTGGCTCGTTCCATGACCTTGGTCTCACACCAAACTGGAAAAACAACGCCATCTCCAATACTTCAAAGAACTTACTTTCATCCAAAACCTTGTTCCATGCCCCACTCACTACACAGTAGTTGCTGTTATATGGTGCTTGGTGATGTCCCGGGTGATCTTTCCGTGAAACAAGCAGTCCCATATCCTGTAACGCCACCACGAGAGGCGGAAGCTTGCTTGTGGTTCCATGAGCCCAAGCATGGAATTGTTGGCTTAACAATATGCAAAATGAAAATGTACTCACAAAGCTACTAAACAGAGGATTGTTAATTACAAGGTTTAGTGGTAGAACTGTAAAAGTTATGGCTTGAGCTATAGTGTGTGAGTTGTTGGCAAATTGACGTTTGGTGATTGTCCAAGGCCACTTGTGATGACCCTGAGACGCTTCGAGTTGTGCTCCTACTAAAGGTGTTGATTTATCACCGTAGTTGTCAATGGCCCAGTGGTAGACGCCTGAGCCTAGATCAGCTAAGACGTACCCAGCATAACTGGCTAAAGCTGGTTCGAGCCAGAGATGGGAACCAAAACCTCCAGTGATAGATTTAGCAAAAGAGGCAAACACCGTTAAGCTTCCCGCTGCAACCCATAACCGATGGGTCCATGTCGATTGCAGAGTCGGGTCGTTTTCCTTGGACAAAGGATGATTCACAAGGCGTTGCTCAAGGACAAGCTTCTCATGATTAGGATGAGGATTGGTGGTAGTAACTAAGCATGTGACACGTACACTTGACGGACCATAGCTTCTTGGGATGTTGGTGATGGGTCTTAGAGGGTACTTGGTTTGAAATGATACAGCCATTGAGAGAGATTACAGGTGAAAGATGTCAAGTTTTGGCAAAGATAGAGGAAGAGATAACGATAGAGTACGAACTAACTATATTTATGCGTGGGGGCAATTGAGAGATGCATGTGGACACGTTAGAGATGCGTTGGGGGCTTGGGGCTATTGTGATCTGGTATATCAAATGGCAATAATTGTTGTACACGCGGCGGACCATAGCTTCTTGGGATGTTGGTGATAGGTCTTAGTGGGTACTTGGTTTGAAATGATACAGCCGTTGAGAGAGATTACAGGTGAAAGATGTCAAGTTTTGGCAAATATACCCATATAATAACGATAGAGCTAGTTATGTTGTGGCATGTGGGTACGTCAGAGATGTATGGGGCTAGTGTGATCAAGTACATGGAATGGCAATAATTGATGTTTGTTTTAAACTACTATAAGGAAATTTGGCATACTGAAAACATTATAACAAAGTAACAAAATAAACATTGAGGAATTTATCAAAAAAAGGTTTTAAAAAAAATCCAAGCAAATTGGAAAACAAACACTAGATATGGTGAAGGAGACGACGTATACCGTGATTTAGTAATTGATGTTTTGAACTTAATAAGCTACATCAGATTATTCCTTGAATATTAGTTTCCGAGTGTGTTAGTCAGACCAAACACATCTCTTTCTAACAAGAAGAATCCAGCAACACACTATATACGTACGTGATTATGTATATCTTCTGTACAAGTGTTAGTTTTTTTTTCAACAAACAAGATACAGAAACAAGAACAAAAACGCGGTTATCGATAAGCTAAGGAACCAACTCCAAACTCACCTCAAAGCTGTAAAGGAAGAAGTTGGAGATTCTCGATGCGTGATGTACTATGAACGGCAATGGAGTGTTTTTCCACTTTTCCAGCAATTGATCAAGTCCCCTCTGTTTTCACAACATCATATATCTTTGTATAAATAAAAAAGTGGAACACAAGTTTAACATCAATAACAAAGTGCATTCTCTAAATTTACAAACTACCAATCGGTAGAGAAGTAGACAACAAGCTCAAATGAAATAGAACACTTACTAAACAAAGTAGAAACATAGAACATAGTGAAGGGACTTTTAGGTACCCGTTTTAACCGACAATGAATAAGGACGAGGAGAAGAAGAGTTAACCCTAGTTACATAGATACCATGATCTCAAACCAATAGATGCTACATATGGGGGAAGACTCTCTTTGGATAAGGAAGGATCCTTCTATAGGAAGTGGCTGGAGATCATAGTAGTGATCACACCATAGAGGTTTGGAGAATTGGTGGAGAGAGAAAAATGGCTACGTAAAAGTGTAAGGAGGTTTAGGAGAAGGGTGGTCTTCTGACAAAGCTTTTAGAAATCTTGTTAAGCGTTTTTTCATGAAATTTTTATGGTAAAACTCTTGTTTTTGATCAAGTGCCCGGTAACAAAGGTTATAGTGTTATACTCAAGTAAGACTATCTCTAGTGGGGGTCGAATGTTGGGACATAGCCCATAGTGTAGAGCAACGAAAGTTAAAGGGAGATTGTTAGTTCATGATCCAGACTATTTTATGGGGGCCATTTGAAAATGTATGGATTTGTTTAATGAACGAGAGCTATGGGCCATAAATTTTAAGGCCATAAAATGTATGGATCTTGTTTAGTTCACACGATTTATTGCCCTAGAAATTTTCAAAGGTTTTAAAAGGTGTCAAGCATGGTTAGAAAGATAGTCAAATTCTGAGATCGACATAAACTGGTTCATATGTTGTGTGTGTCTTTCTTTTTTTTTTTTTCTTTTTTTTTTTTTGTTGTGTTGTGTCTTTGCTCATATGTTAACCCAATAATATGTTAATTTACATGATCTTATTGAAATCACTTATTATATTGTTAAATATTCTGAGTGGGTAATGTATAAACCTTCTATCAAAATGATGTGATGTTCCTAAATTTGCAACTTGAGAATATGCTACTCTTATTACTAAAGGATCCAGCTCAAACCACATATATTATTCTTATAATATATAATATGGAACGTGGTCCTAACATTTTAACACAACACATATCAAAAGAAAAATAGAAAGAACTCAAGAAGAAAATGATATATACAGTAATACAGTCATACAGAGAACCCAACTTCAAATCCAATATCAATATTTATGTAAAATAACCAAATTAGTTTATTTGATATGCTGTCCAAAGAAATTTATTTGATATATAAATATATAATTCTCTTGCGAGCATTAATTTTATAGTCACATGCACTGCAAAATTAAAACACAAGATGGTCGGAAAAATTGATTTAACCGTGCCAAATCGAAGTTAAACCAAAACTGTTTTTGAGTCAAGTTTTTTCTAAACCAAAAATTAAGTTCTCTTGAATATCATTCTGTTGAAAACATTATTTGGAAAAGAAATCGAAACGGATATATATAGTTTTCTTTTAAAATTTAACAAACCTATAAAACAACAAAGATAAACAAAACAAATACCAAATAATTACATTAAATTTCTATTTTAAAAAATTTTGAGTTTGATTTTAATAGTATATATTGTGTGAGTTAACGTTGGAGAAAAAAAAATATATTATAAAGATCATACATATGACAAGAAAAGAGTTAGATAGATTGATTTTTTTAATCGAATTAAATATTAAGTATCCTTTGTTGAACCCAAAGGTCAGCACACTTGCTACACCACAAGTATTATATTCCAAAGAAAAGCATTTCCCCTCACACGAATCTTAATATAATTTTATGCAAAAGTAGCAACACCAAATATCATAATCAAACTTTTGGGAGAATTATGAATAATTATCTCATGGAAATATTAACATAAATCATGCATATATGTAAACCCTTAAAGGAATTATTAAGATAGATCATGCATATGGACCACATTTAAAAATGAAAAGCAGTTTAACCACTAGTTCTGCCTGTTTTAAGGGTTTAATTGGTTCTCATAAAGATCCAAATATTGTTTCCTCTTATAATTTGCAAGTGTGCCTTAATCCTTATACATCATTGGGCAAATATATATAAGCTTTGTTATAATATCAGAAGGTTATGTGTTTTACAATATTAAATAAATAGCAGAGCAAAATAATGTGAAGTGTTGTTACGTATGTATAGTATACACTAGACTAATAAGTCGATCTATGTTCAATTTAAAATCAAAATCCCAAAAATATAGACATAAATAGGAAATACTTGAGATACAATGACAGTTTTAACATACAGAGTGTTTTTGTTTGTTAAATGTTTTAAAATAGAGTTTTACTATGCTTTTGGAATCTTTCATCTTATGTGCCAACTACAGATAAATTATATGTATTACCATTAGGAATCGGACCAATATAATAGATATCAGGATTAGATATCTACGTCTCATCACCATCACTTAGCATTAACTTCTAGTGATTGATAAAGATTATATTTTCTTTTACTAAAAAAAAAATCTAAATCAACATTGTGTGTTGTCCACACAAGTTACTTAAAATTATACCGCAGGTGGGAGGGACCATATTGCTGCAAATTGTTTCCGAGCCACTCCTATTAATTTCTTTCTTTCTGATTTTGTTATCCAAAAAATTATGGAACCACTTTATTATATTTCAACTTCAAAACTAATTAAAATGTAGCAGCATCTTGGTACATTAGTCAATGATTTAAAGACTTTTACACCCAATTTGAGGTTCGATCATCAGATACCACAACTTCTTAAAAATTATTTATGTAAATTTTGTCGGAGACTCCAAAGTACTGCATACAGAGTCGCATCTCATAGTTTCATGTGTTGCGAAGGAAAACATCTCTATCGGATATTACACACGTATAACCGTTTTTCATGAATCCGAGTGTTACGAAAAAAGCTGCATTGTAAAATCGTTGTTCGTGAAAATTGTTTATTGTAATTACATATGTTGCATATATTCTATCACCATAATCAAATTGATCAAATATTTTTAACAATAATGTAATAAATGACAACAAACTAAAACAACAATTTATAAGCAATTAGACAAAAAATAAAAATAAAACTACTCAATGCAAATATAACCATAATTGTATGCAAGAGTATTTAATTAGTAAAGGTTTTTCTTAATGTTTGGAAAATTCGAAAAAAAATACAAAAAATTCAAGAAAATTTTCAATGTATGAAAAAATAAATTCAAAAAATTATATGCAAATGAATGAAATACAAAACCACTATAACGTTTAGAAATTTTTTTAAAAATTGTCAGTGTTTTTTTCTCAGCCGTGTGTCCTCCTTTCCTAGCCGCCACATCTCACATACTAAGACCATACACATTGGGGCATGCTAGAGAATACATGTTAACTATATATTTATTATAAAATTTATTTAAGAGAGAGGGGGAGACTTGGTCGGCGGAGAGAGAGAGAGAGGAGAGAGAGAGAGATTTATTTATTTTAATTTTTCCAGCCACTCAAGCCTCGCCACCTGGCCTTACACCCAACGAACACAAGTTGCAAGTTTACATCCGTTTCTTGTATCCTCACCCTCAATTCTATTATTTTGGTTTTTTTAAATACTCACACCCAAGCTACACATGTGCCATTGTGTATGGCCTGAGTTTTTGCAGTTTCCAGATTTCACTTCCACCAATCAAAACTCGCCACGTCATCAATACGAATCATTCCGTATAAACGTCCAGATTCTTTATAGGCTAAATGTTCTCTACTTTGGTCGGCCATTATTTAACGCTTTGAACCTAATCTAGCCCAGCCAAAGAAGAAGACGAAGCAAAACCAAATCCAAAGATCTCCATTTTCGTATCTTCTTTAAACCAAAGAGAAAGTTTTTCACTTTTTTGATTAGAAATGGCTTTAGCTGTAACTTCTTCTTCTTCAACTGCAATCTCTGGATCGAGTTTCTCTCGTTCAGGAGCTTCTTCTGAATCTAAAGGTACTAACTTTCTCTTTCATTTCCTCGGCAAAGTAATCAAAATCGATTCTTTGATTGTTCATTGTTATACCCATTTGCTTGATTGTGATTAATCTAATCGGAAAATTTCAAATTTGGTGTCTTTTTTTGCAGCTCTTCAAATCTGTTCGATTAGGTTATCAGATCGAACCCATTTGTCTCAGAGGCGTTACTCTTTGAAACCTTTAAACGTTGAGTCACATTCACGAAACGAATCTTGGGTTTCTCGTGCTTCAACTCTAATTGCTCCTGGTTCGTGCTTGTGACTATTCTCAGATTTCGAATTTCATTTTTTCTGATTTGTTTTTCGGTTACTGATTTTGTTGAGTTGTCACAGAAGTTGAAGAGAAAGGAGGAGAAGTTGAAGACTTTGAGCAACTTGCTAAAAAGCTTGAAGATGCTTCTCCACTTGAAATCATGGATAAAGCTCTTGAGAGATTCGGAGATGAAATCGCAATTGCTTTTAGGTAAGATTTGATTATAAATCATTGAGAAATTGATTCAATTAGGTAAAAAATAAAACTTTAGTTGACTTATGAATCTGGTTTTGAATTTTTGTAGTGGTGCTGAAGATGTTGCATTGATCGAGTACGCTCGTTTAACTGGAAAGCCTTTTAGGGTTTTTAGTTTAGACACAGGGAGGTTAAACCCGGAAACGTACAGGCTCTTTGATGCGGTCGAGAAGCAGTACGGGATTCGAATTGAGTACATGTTTCCTGATGCAGTTGAGGTTCAAGCTTTGGTGAGGAACAAGGGTTTGTTCTCTTTCTATGAGGATGGACATCAAGAGTGTTGCCGTGTGAGGAAAGTAAGACCTTTGCGTCGTGCTCTTAAGGGTCTTAAAGCTTGGATTACAGGACAGAGGAAAGATCAATCTCCGGGGACGAGATCCGAGATTCCGATTGTTCAGGTTGATCCGGTGTTTGAAGGGTTAGATGGTGGTGTTGGAAGTCTTGTGAAGTGGAATCCTTTGGCTAATGTTGAAGGAAGTGATGTGTGGAACTTTTTGAGGACAATGGATGTCCCGGTGAATGCATTGCACGCGCAGGGGTATGTGTCAATCGGTTGTGAGCCATGTACTAGGCCGGTGCTTCCAGGTCAGCACGAGAGAGAAGGAAGGTGGTGGTGGGAAGATGCTAAAGCTAAAGAATGTGGTCTGCACAAAGGGAACATCAAGGAGGAAGATGGTGCTGCAGATTCAAAGCCTGCGGCTGTGCAAGAGATTTTCGAAAGCAACAATGTGGTTGCATTGAGCAGAGGAGGAGTTGAGAATCTTATGAAGTTAGAGAACCGCAAAGAGGCGTGGTTGGTTGTGCTTTACGCTCCTTGGTGCCCTTTCTGCCAGGCAATGGAAGCATCATACATCGAATTGGCTGAGAAACTTGCGGGAAAAGGAGTTAAAGTGGCGAAATTTCGGGCTGATGGTGAGCAGAAGGAGTTTGCTAAGCAAGAACTTCAGTTAGGGAGCTTCCCGACGATACTTCTCTTTCCGAAAAGCGCTCCACGAGCTATTAAGTACCCTTCAGAGCATAGAGATGTTGATTCGCTTATGACGTTTGTGAATCTTCTTCGATGAGTTATGAGATCGAAAATCAAAATAGTGTGGTGAAGAATGAAAGAGAATTGAGATGAAGGAGTAATTTCATCTTGGTTTTAAGATTGTGGATCCAGACAATAAACAGGAGTTTCTCTTCTATATGACTTTGTATATTTGTATTGTAGGGTTTTATAGACTCTTTTTGTCGTCTCTATGTCGTTAAATGTAATCTTTTTTGGTCTTTCCTTCGCTTTACTTTGCTTATAATGTTTTTAAACGATTTGCAAATCTGCTATAATTTTGAAAGTTCACAGCCTCAGAATTTATAAACCAATAACACTAGAATCTCAAATTTTTTAACAAAAAATCTTTAAAAATGAACACCCATAAGTGATTGCATTCATTAAACAACACAAACCTATTTAAAATTTATAATTGTAAACCATGCAAGACATCCGGTTAGAACGGTCCTAAGCAGAAGAAGACTTGGAAGGATCGAAGATTTGACCAGCGAACAAAACAGTTCCGGTTTGGTCTTCTCTAATCAAGAAGATATATATAAGAATAAGATGATGAGATAGAGATAGAGATAGGGTTAGGAATGTGTATCTCCCCATTGGGATATAAAAGGAAGAAATTTTCCTATATTAAATGTGTTGTTTGTTATGCAAGTTTTGCTTGCTTTCTTTACTCTCAAAGTTAAAAAGTCGGAGTTGAGATTTAGAATTGACAAATTTTATGTTTTTCACAAATACAATAAAATGTAAATTTAAATCTTACGAAGCATTTACAAAAATGGAAATTCATAATAGAAAAACGATCCAGTCTGAACCAAGTCTTCTTAGACATCAGTTCAATGAACATTACCCAAACAGTTTGTAGAATTATACCGAACTAAACTGACCATAACAAATGGACAATTTTTTTTTCATAGAATTTGGGAAAAAAAAAATTCAGAACAAAATGGCCCAATCATAAAAAGTGTTTTAAGAGAAAGACTACGGCTATGAATAGTTGTGTGGTATGCTGCGGACCGGACTAAAATTGCACTTAATTCACCATTCACCATTACAGATCAATATGCACTATTGCAGACTAAAAAACTCCATACTAGTACGCATTTGAGTATAAAACTCCATACCATCAAAAATTCAGTGTTGGTCCGCCTTTTTAAGTACACTGCTCAAAAACTTCATACCAATAATAACAATGTTGAAGTGCATACTATTGTTTGCTTGAATGAGACTATATCTTTTTAATGATGTTAAAGATTAGTCTATTTACTTGCTTGTGGAAGAACCTGGTGTTAGGCTGCAGTGTCAATTGGTCTGGTGGAAAATGGATGTCAGTTTAAATAACTTGCTAAAAATCTCAACTAACTTCTTGGTTTTTTTGGTCTACTTTCTGTCGAAGTAGACTAGGAATCTGCACCGTAAAGCTATTTTCAACATGACTTGTATCAACGACAAATATGAAGATCTCTGGAAGTGTCTAGAGCCCTGGAACATGACTTGTATCAATGCTCTTGCTTTAGGTATTACGCTAAATATGGAAGTTTCTAGAGCTCTGGGTCAATTTCTTTAACTACATGCATGACAGGATGTAGTAATTGGCCTATGTTTTTGAAAGAGATATGAAGATC
This sequence comes from Arabidopsis suecica, assembly GCA_019202805.1. Taxonomy (NCBI): domain Eukaryota; kingdom Viridiplantae; phylum Streptophyta; class Magnoliopsida; order Brassicales; family Brassicaceae; genus Arabidopsis; species Arabidopsis suecica. The sequence goes on from CM032906.1 coordinate 1,481,607, forward strand.
ACAGAGCTATTGCCTATGATCATCTCTGAATCTCGGCAATGGATTGACTCGATGGAGAAAGGTTATCTGTATTACTTTGATAATCTAACAGAGAAACAAGCTGCTCGACCTCACACTAACCTTTTGCTTAATTTTGTTTCAGGTTGTGCTGACCAAGGAAACAATATTACACCTTTTTGTTCTGGTTTCATTGACTCAGATAGGCTCTTTGGTGCTGCTCCTAAGAACCTTGCGGCTCTTAATCCATGCAAATACTTGAAGAAGACGCACATGTTACGCATCTATGAAACAATATATGATGGTCCAATGATTGAATACACATGTAAGTTTTGGTGTGATTGATTAACTTCATAATATGGTCTGATTTTCTGTTTTAGTGAACATCCATTATATATACTGCAGTTTTTCTCAGCTACTCAGCTTCTGACAGCCACTATGTCTTTGTGATCTTGTTCAGGTGAAGGTTTTGATAACATGCCTTAGAATCTGCCCTGGTTCTATCAAGAGCTTAGTAAAGTTGGACAGGACAGAGTCATGCAAGATTTCTCTACCTTGCAGGTAAATATGGTTAGTAGTTTAGTTGGGTTTGCTTGAATGAGACTATATCTTTTTAATGATGTTAAAGATTAGTCTATTTGCTTGCTTGTGTGAAGAACCTGGTGTTAGGCTGCAATGTCAATTGGTTTGGTTGAAAATGGATGTCAGTTTTAAATAACTTGCTAAAAATCTCAACTGACTTCTTGGTTTTGTTGGTCTTCTTTCGGTCGAAGTAGACTAGGAATCTGCACCGTAAAGCTATTTCAAACATGACTTGTATCAACGACAAATATGAAGATCTCTGGAAGTGTCTAGAGCCCTGGAACATGACTTGTATTAATGCTCCTGCTTTAGGTAAGACGCTAAATCTCGAACTTTCTAGAGCTCTGGGTCAATTTCTTTAACTACATGCATGACATGATGTAGTAATTGGCCTATGTTTTTGAAACAGATATGAAGATCACAGAGCTATTGCCTATGATTATCTATGAATCTCAGAAATGGATTGACTCGATGGAGAAAGGTTATCTGCATTACTTTGATAATCTAACAGAGAAACAAGCTGCTCGACCTCACACTAACCTTTTGCTTAATTTTGTTTCAGGTTGTGCTGACCAAGGAAACCGTAGTATACCTTTTTGTGCTGGTTTCATTGACTCAGATAGGCTCTTTGGTGCTGCTCCTAAGAACCTTGCGGCCCTTAATCGATGCAAATACTTGAAGAAGATGCTCATGTTAGGCATCTGTGAAACAATATATGATGGTCCAATGATTGAATACACATGTAAGTTTTAGTGTGATTTATTAACTTCATAATATGGTCTGATTTCCTTTTTTAGTGAACATCCATTATATATACTACAGTTTTTCTCAGCTACTCAGCTTCTGACAGCAACTATGTCTTTGTGATCTTGTTCAAGTGAATGTTTTGATAACATGCCTGAGCATCTGCCCCGGTTCTATCAAGGGCTTAGTAAAGTTGGATAGGACGGAGTCATGCGAGATTTCTCTACCTTGCAAGTAAGTATTGTTAGTAGTTTAGTTGGGTTTGCTTGAATGAGACTATATTTTTATAATGGTGTTAAGGATTAGTCTATTTACTTGCTTGTGTGAAGAACCTGGTGTTAGGCTGCAATGTCAATTGGTTTGGTTGAAAATGGATGCCAGTTTTAAATAAGTTGCTAAAAATCTCAACTGACTTCTTGGTTTTGTTGGTCTTCTTTCGGTCGAAGTAGACTAGGAATCTGCACCGTAAAGCTATTTTTCAACATGACTTGTATCAACGACAAATATGAAGATCTCTAGAAGTGTCTAGAGTCCTGGAACATGACTTTTATCAATGCTCCTGCTTTAGGTAAGCCGCTAAATCTGGAAGTTTCTAGAGCTCTGGGTCAATTTCTTTTACTACATGCATGACAAGATTTAATAATTGGCTTATGTTTTCGAAACAGATATGAAGATCACAGAGCTATTGCCTATGATTATCTCTAAATCTCAAAAAAAAATTTAAAAGATCTTTAAAAATAAACACCCATAAGTGATTGCATTCATTAAACAACACACACCTATTTAAAATTCATAGTTGTAAACCATGCAAGACCACATTCTGATCCGGTTAAGGCCGGTCCTAAGCAGAAAAAGACTTGGAAGGATCGAAGATTTGACCAGCGAACAAAACAGTTCCGGTTTGGTCTTCTCTAATCAAGAAAACAAATGGATGATCTGCTACAAAATCTATAGTCTTCACGAAACCGCAGCCAAGGTGTTTAGGACGATAAGCAGTTACAGTAGTGGACTGAGCTTCAGTACCTTTTTCATCGATCTCAATCAAAGCTTTTTGGTACAATGACACATCAAGCTCAAAGTCATTGAAAACACTTGAAGCTTCAAACCCGAACACTACAAGAAAACATGGATTTAGCGACTACAAGAAACGTAACTAAAGAGTCGCTAAACACATAATAACCACTAATTAGCGACTAATAAACGTTGTCGCCGAACACTGCGTCGCTAAAATAAATTGTAGCCTAATAGTCGCTAAATAGCGACTATTCTGCGACAACTATTTGAAGTCGCCTGTACGTCGCGTATGAGTCGCTAAATTGGCGACGGTTCTGCGACTAATATGTCACTATTTGGCGACTGGTGTGGCGACTAATAGGTGACTGTGGAATCGCCAAAAAGACACTACAAGGCGACTGTTTTATGAATGTTTTAGTGACTAAATGGCTATCGTTTTGCGACTTATTGGAGGTTTATTTTTGGATTTTGCCTGCTTATTTTGATTCTAATTACGTTTGCATTTACTAATTAAAACCAAACATACAAAACATACAAGTTCTTAATAAACATAAAAACATACAAGTTCACAAGACCAAAAGTACAAGTCCAAAATATCAAGTTCACAAGACATAAATACAAACATACTTGTACCATAAGTACAAGACCAAAAGATCAAGTTCAAGTTTTTGAGTTAAGAGGAGACAAAGCTAAGTAGCAGGAGTAGTACCATCAGCATTAGCAGCAGGAGTTGGATTTGGTTGGACCTCTGAATGATCATCCGCAGCAGGAGTTGATTGGGAATTGAGGAAGGCCAGGAAATTAGGGTCAGTTTCACTCAGGTACTTCTTCACCATCGACAAATGCTTGATCTCAGCTGCTTGTGATGCTGCGACCCGCAATGCCTCTGCTTCACGTGCTGCTTGTAGAGCTGCTTGTTCCTCTATCTTGCGGTTAGCATCCTCAAGCTGTGACTGCAGGGTTGTGAAAGAAGAACTGCTTCCTGCGTACTTGCGCTTCCCGTTGATGTAAACCCCTAAGCTGCCAATTCCAAAGTAATCCCCTCTATCATTTGTGACAGTAGACTGCAAAACAAAGTAAAAACATTAGTGCTTAACAGATAAAAGTAGACTACAGAGCAAAAGACAAGACTACTACCTGAAGAAATATCTCATCATCCTCCTCCTGAGACAGCTCAGACTGACGCGAATTACCATCATCCTGTTCATCATTCTCTTGCAGGGCAGCCAACTTAGCTGCCTTGTTCTTGAGATATGCCTGATGGATTTCCTGCGCCTTCCTATCCACAAATGTCCCATCCTTCTTGGTATGAGTTCTGATGAACACTTCTCCAATAGTAGGAGGTCTTCCCAATTCAACTTCCTGAAATATAGTAACAGAGATGTCAGCAAGTAATAAACAAAACAAGTATTTAAAACAGACATGTAACTTACCATCTCTTGCTCCACTTGTAAAAAGGACTTTGGACCAGAAACATGCTTGTGAGGACCAAGACCATTACGGTCAGACATCCTAGCTGTTGATGTGGTTGAACTCTTGGCTTGGGCTTCTTCAGTATCCCAATACTTACACATCTCTCTCCACAGAGTTTTCTCAATCCAATACGGCCTCACTCTTGGGCTTTTTGACCCTGCCTTACTAACCATGTCTTTCATACGCAGTGCAATGATCTTGTAGAACTTGGCTTCAACCACACCTGTAACTGAGGGATGCCAGGTGTGTGTTTTCTACCAAAACAAGAGGACAGTGAAGCAGATGTTAGTTATCAAAATACAATATAAAAATACAGTAGTAGAAGAGGGATAGAAGCTTACAGCGAATTCAAGAAAGTATCTTTCTCTTCTTCCAGTTGGCACACAACTCCAATTGTAGTATGGTCCATCAAACTTGTTAGTAAAACACTTGGTGACCTTCCGGGTCAGCTTACCCTTATCCTTACCAAACCTACAATCAAATAAACAAACTTACAATCTATACACAAGAATACAAACAGAAGAATACAACACAAGAATACAAACTATACCTAAACAAACTTACAATCTATACACAAGAATACAAACAGACCTAAACCTCTTCACAAACTATACCTAAACAGAACCATACCTAAACCCTAAACAAGAACCAGAACCATACCTAAACCCTAAACAAGAACCAGAACCTATACACAAACAGACCTAAACCATACCTAAACCTATACACAAACCATACCTTAACACAAACAGACCTAAACCATACCTAATCCTATACACAATTCTAGACAATCCTATACACAATTCTATACAAACAATCCTATAAACATTCAGAATCCTTACCATGTCGTCCCAGGCTCTAAAGTCGGAGAGATGAGAGTAGTATAGAGCTCTCGGCCTGGGATGAGAAGCGTATCATGTAAAGTCGCGAGGACATCTTCTGGGAGTGTTGAATCCCTCAAACCTTCATCCTCCGATGTAGTTTCATCATCAGCTTCTTCATCCGATGCAGCTTCTTCTTCTTCAACGTTCTGAGCTTGAGAACTGTGACCAGACAGAGAGGCTCTTGGTGGTCGTTGTTGATTAACCACTGGAGAAGGAACCGGCGCTGGAGGCTGAACTGGAGCTGGAGACTGAGAGGCACGGGGAGATCCGGATGCTAAACGATGAACAGAGGAGACAGATGCTCGAAACGGAGTCGTTCCAGAGCCCCGAGGAGATCCACCAGCTGCATGCTGAGATCCTTCGCCCGACTGGAAAAGCTGCAGCGGAGGTGGATAGTCTCTTAGACTCAGTTGCGGTGAAGGCTGACGATTCAGCAGATGCTCAGTCCCATGATTTGGATCTTCAGGGTTCGCCGGCGTGAACTCATACTGCGACGGAAGGCTCCTTGGTCTTCGACTCGACACACCGGAAGATGTGGGTCGAGTAGGGACGACAGTGGGTCGCTTCACCGGAGACTTCGGTCCCCTCTTCCCTCTTCCGCTTCCTCTTCCACCGCGAACACGAGGAGCCATCGATTAGACCTAAAAGAAGTAGATTTGTAGAGAATTGGAGAGAAATTTCAGGGTTAGGGTTAGGGTTCGTCGAGATAGAGAGAATTAGGGATCTAGGGTTAGAGAAATACGGAATTAGGGTTTCCTCGGTTAGAAATAGGGAATTTATACTATGGGCCATCGCAGTAAATCTAATGGACCGAGACCAATTAAAAGGCCCAATTAGAAATTATAGTCGCTATAAAGTGGCTAATTAGTAGCCCAGTTTATAGACTAAATATTCAGAAGCTACTTAGTCGCCTAATTTGGCGACTATACAACGACTATTGTTATCCGTCGCCAAATGCAGACGGATTAGCGACTAATGTTGTTTAGGCAACATTCAGTCGCCTAAATGTCGCAATTCAGTCCTCAAATTCAGCGACTAATTTATCAGTCGCTGAATAACGTCGCTAATGACGTGTTTTCTTGTAGTGGAATTCGATCTTAAACTTTGGAATTCTGAATTTACCAACTTTAACTTTATTTTCCGGAATATGACTATCCAAGAATCCAGGAGTAGATGTCATTCTCTCCAAAATTTTATCCAATTTACCTTTCTTGTCCGAGAGATAGAAATACATTGAGAAGTTGCGGTTGGTATCGTCACGGCCTTTTCGATAAGGAAGCCGGAGGACCTTGAAACTATGATAAGCCTCAATGTATTGGTCTTTAAAACTACTCATGAATGGAACAGACACTGATGTTCCATTGAGACGGTAAAAAGGTTTGTGTATCGTCATTGACTTATGGAATTTGTCTTCCCAGGCTCCTTTGAAGTACAAGGCGCTTCCATAAATCCTGTCGGTTAGGTTTGTAACTGTTCCTAGAGGAAGAAAATCTTTGATGAGACCATTTGTGTGACTTGATGCCCAAGAATTCACCTCCATACGCCTTCAAAACAACAAAACCACAACCGAAACTGAACCAAAGATCACATATATGGATTATAAACCTAACCAAGATATGTGTAAAACATATCTCATTCCTGAGAGATGTACGGGCCTAGGCCTAAAACCGTAAGAATATATCTCATTCAGAAAAATTCGACAAATATGTAAAACTAGTGAAATCAGAAACTAACCTTGGATCTGAAATCAACTTGAGCGAAAACAACCTTGAAGAAATTCTTAAAGAGATCTTTGGACGAGGGATTTACAGATAGCGATTGCTCCATCCACATTCCATTAACCACCGCAATTTTGGGGCTGCCTTTTTTGCTTCCGTCAACGAGAACGACGGAAGCAATTTCTCAGAAAACTGCGTTGAGTTCATCGGTTGAGGATGACTTAAGGAAGGAGAGGATGAAGGATCTTAGTTCTTCACCGGAGCTAGCAGCAACCATGGTGAGTACGACGTTGATTGATGCAGGAGAGAAGACAAAATTAGAGTTTTTGGCTACGGAAGAGATTACTATCCCTGTAAGGAATATAACGAGATCGTTTTGCTTCTTCATTGCTTCTCCCACATCAATATTTGATAGAGAAGGACTTGTGATTACCAAATCTTTATTCTTTGACAGAGAGGGACTTGTGATTGATTGCTTGTGATTTTCTGATTTTTTGCTTCTTCGTCTTCTTCTTCTTTCGATGCGTCTTTGGGAGAGAGGGACTTGCGATTTCTGATGTGTCAAGCTTTTGTTGGCTCCATCTTTAAAGTTTTCTTTTTGTTTCTTCTGAGCATATAAATATATTTATAGAGAGAAATAAGATATATATAAGAATAAGATGATGAGATAGAGCTAGGGTTAGGAATTTGTATCTCCCCATTGGGATATAAAAGGAAGAAATTTTCCTATATTAAATGTGTTGCTTTTTATGCAAGTTTGCTTGCTTTCTTTACTCTCAAAGTTTAAAAGTCGGAGTTGAGATTCAGAATTGACAAATTTTATGTTTTTCACAAATACAGTAAAGTGTAAATTTAGAACCATATTTAGGTTTACCCCTGGGGTGAATCTTTAAATTCACCCAACAGATTATAGCCAATCGTTTTGTCATGTCATTACTAATACTAGAGAATTAAAAAAAAAACACAATTAAAAAAAAAAGAAATCAGAAAATAGATTTAGGGTTTAGGGTTTAGGGTTTAGGGTTTAGGGTTTAGATTTTACAATTAAAACGAAATTAGATGTCGGTTTGGGTTGCCAAATGAGTGGTTAAGGTTTAGATTTTATCATTAAAACGAAATTAGATATCGGTTTGGGTTGACAAATGAGTGGTTAGGGTTTAAATTTTACAATTAAAACGAAATTATATATCTGTTTAGGTTTGTGAAATATTTGTTATATAAACCCTAAACCCTAAACCCAAATCCTAAACCATAAACCCTAAACCCAGCGGTGAACAGATATATAATTTCGTTTTAATTGTAAAATTTAAACCCTAACCACTCATTTGTCAACCCAAACCGATATCTAATTTCGTTTTAATTATAAAATCTAAACCCTAACCACTCATTTGGCAACCCAAACCGACATCTAATTTCGTTTTAATTGTAAAATCTAAACCCTAAACCCTAAACCCTAAACCCTAACCGATATCTAATTTAGTTTTAATTATAAAATCTAAACCCTAACCACTCATTTGGCAACCCAAACCGACATCTAATTTCGTTTTAATTGTAAAATCTAAACCCTAAACCCTAAACCCTAAACCCTAAACCTTAAACCCTAAATCTATTTTGTGATTTCCTTTTTTTTTAATTGTGTTTCTTTTTTTTTTAATTCTCTAGTATTAATAATGACATGACAAAACGATTGGCTATAATCTGTTGGGTGAATTTAAAGGTTCACCCCAGGGGTAAACCTAAGTATGGTTCGTAAATTTAAATCTTACGAAACATTTACAAAAATGGAAATTCATAATAGAAAAACGATCCAGTCTGAACCAAGTCTTCTTAGACATCAGTTCAATGAACATTACCCAAACAGTTTGTAGAATTATACCGAACTAAACTGACCATAGCAAATGGACAAATTTTTTTTTTCATAGAATAATTTTTTTATGTTCTAGAATTTGGGAAAAAAAAAATTCAGAACAAAATGGCCCAATCATAGAAAGTGTTTTAAGAGAAAGACTAAGGCTATGAATAGTTGTGTGATATGCTCCGGACCGGACTAAAATTGGATCAATCAGCACTTAATTCACCATTCACCATTATAGCTCAATATGTACTATTGCGGACTAAAAAACTCCATACTAGTACGTACTTGAGTATAAAATTCCATACCATCAAAAATTTAATGTTGGTCCGCCTTTTTCAGTCCACTGCTCAAAAGCTCCATATCAATAATAACAATGTTGAAGTGCATACTATTGTTCGATGCTTTGTATACTAAAATATTAGTATGCATGGTCCTGCTATGAACCTAAATTAACCTAATTAATTACTTTCAGTCAACAATTCTCTTAGGCCTTTTTATATAAGTAAGCCCTATAAACCTCGTTAGTTTCCTTTTCCCTTGTAACACAAAACCCTTCGTGAAGCAACAAATCTGAAGTGGGCCAAGAAGAGAAATGACTGTAAGCCCACAACTCACATAAATTAACAATCGCTACCAAAAATAAAATTGAATCGATCGAATTGGCTGAGAAACTTGCGGGAAAAGGAGTTAAAGTGGCGAAATTTCGGGCAGACGGTGAGCAGAAGGAGTTTGCTCAGCAAGAACTTCAGTTAGGGAGCTTTCCAACGATAGAGATGTTGATTCGCTTATGTCGTCTGTGAATCTTCTTCGGTGAGTAATGAGATCGAAAATCGAAGAAAGAGAGAATTGAGATGAAGGAGTGATTTCATCTTGGTTATAAGATTGTGGGCCTCAGAGAATAAACAAGAGTTTCTCTTCTATATGATTTTGTATATTTGTATTGTAGGGTTTTATAGACTCTTTTTGTATAACGTTTTTTTTCTTGTGACAAGAAATTGGTTTATCAATCTATAATTCAGCAAATCATAACTTAAGAAAAGCAATCTAAAACTACAGAGAATCAAATTTTAAAATACCAAACTCTAATCCGGCTAAGGCCGGTCCTAAACAGAAGGATCAAAGATTTGACCAGCGAACAAAACAGTTCCGGTTTGTTCTTCTCTAATCAAGAAAACAAACGGATGATCTGCTACAAAATCTAATGTCTTCACAAAACGGCAGCCTTTGCATCGAACAAAAGCTGCTACAGCAGCAGCTTCAGTACCTTCTTCATCGATCTCAATCAAAGCTTTTTGGTACAATGACACATCAAGATCAAAGTCATTGAAAACACTTGAAGCTTCAAACCCGAATTCGATCTTAAACTTTGGAATTCTGAATTTACCAACTTTAACTTTGTCTTCCGGAATATGACTATCCAAGAATCCAGGAGTAGATGTCATTCTCTTTAAAAGATTATCCAATTCTCCTTTCTTGTTCGGGAGATAGAAATACATTGAGAAGTTGCGGTTGGTATCGTCACGGCCTTGTCGATAAGGAAGGCTGAGTACCTTAAAACCATCATAAGCCTCAATGTATTGTTTCTCAGAGCTACTCATGAATGGCACAGACACTGATGTTCCATTGAGAAGGTAAAAAGGTTTGTGTTTCGTCATTGACTTGTGGAATTTGTCTTTCCAGGCTCCTTTGAAGTACAATGCGCTTCCATAAATCCTATCGGTTAGGTTTGTAACTGATCCTAGAGGAAGAAGATCTTTGATGAGACCATTTGTGTGACTTGATGCCCACGCGTTCACCTCCATACGCACTTCTTCGGCCTTTAAAACAACCAAAACCACAACCGAACCGAAGCAAAGATCACATATATGGATTATAAACCTAACCAAGATATGTGTAAAACATATATCATTCAAAAAAATATGTAAAACTAGAGAAATCAGAAACTAACCTTGGATCTGAAATCAACTTGAGCGAAAGTAGCCTTGAAGAACTTCTTAAAGAGATCTTTCGACGAGGGGTTAATAGATAGAGATTTCTCCATCCAAACACCATTAACCACCGAGACTTTGGGGCCACCTTTTTTGCTTCCATCAACAAGGACGGTGGAAGCGATTTCGCGGAAAACTGCGTTAAGTTCATCGGTTGAGGAAGCCTTAAGGAAGGATAGGATGAAGGATCTTAGTTCTCTACTTTCTTCATCACCGGAGCTAGCAGCAACCATGGTGAGTACGGTGTTGATTGATGCAGGAGAGAAGACAAAATTAGTATTATTGGCTACGGAAGAGATTACTAGCCCCGTAAGGAATATAGCGAGATCGTTTTGCTTCTTCATTGCTTTTCCCACATCAATATTTGCTAGAGAATGACTTGTGATTACCAAATCTTTATTCTTTAACAGAGAGGGACTTGAGATTACTTGTGATTCTCTGATTTTTTGCTTCTTCATCTTCTTCTTTAGAAGCGACTTTGAGAGAGAGGGACTTGCGATTTCTGATGTGTTAAGCTTTTGTTTCTTCTCTTTTGGCTCCATCTTTCAAGTTTTATAGTTTATTTCTTATGACCTTATAAACATGTCCGTGTATAAATAGAGAGAAGATATAAGATGGAATTAGGGTTTGGTGTATTGCTTCATTGAGAAAAAGAAGAAATTTTCCTATATTAACTTTGTTGCTTGTTACGCAAGTTTGCTTGCTTTCTTAAGTCTCATGATATTATATTCAAAAGAAAGAAAAAAAGTTAGAACAAAATGGCCCATCATCAACCTCGGTTGTTGTTTCCTTTTCTCCTTGTAACACAAACCTTTCGTGAAGCAACAAATCTGAAGTGGGCTTTTGTGTAGAGACTGGCCCAAGTTACTTTATGAATTCTAATAGGACCAATAAGGAAATGAGTAAGCCCAAAACTCACGCAAAATAACAATCTCCAGCATGAATCGGTTTGTGTGAATCGTTACCCTTTAAACCCTAGTTTCTTCTTTCTTCTTTCTTCCTTCCCCCTCAAATTTTGATTTTTACCATTTTGGGTTTCTCGAACACTCATCGATCTACTATGAGTCACTGATGAATATTTTTAAGCTTGGAGAAATTTTGAGATTTTTCATTCTCAAGTTTCTCGAATTTAATTAGATAGCTTGCACGAACACGTTCCAAGCATTTGTCAATCGCATTGTATTGTCATGTGTTCTTTGATTCCTCATGGAAAAAGGTTGGTCCAGTTTCAGAAATGGTGTAATTTGAGTGTTACAGTGAAGCTTTATCAAAATGGATCTGCTTTTTCCAATTCCTTCTCCTCAGTTGCTAGTTCTGATGATGTGAGATCAAGAGATGGTCGAAAAGGTAACAACTTTACAGTCTCTTACCTCGTTGATTCTTTGGGTTTAACCACAAAGCTCGCAGAATCGATTTCAAGTAAGGTCAGTTTCGAGAACAAGGACAATCCTGATTCTGTTCTGAATCTTTTGAGAAGTCATGGGTTCACAGTTTCTCAGATCTCCAGCATCATTACGGATTATCCACTATTGCTCATAGCAGATGCTGAGAATTCCCTTGGTCCCAAGCTTAAGTTGCTGCAGTCAAGAGGAGCTTCAAGCTCTGAGCTCACAGAGATTGTTTCTAAAGTTCCTAAAATCTTAGCAATGAAAGGGGACAAATCTATCAGCAGATACTATGATATCGTCAAAGAGATTGTAGAAGCGGATAAGAGTTCCAAGTTCGAAAAGTTGTGTCATTCTTTGCCAGAGGGTAGTAAGCAGGAGAATAAAATCAGAAATGTATTGGTTTTGAGAGAATTGGGCGTGCCTCAAAGGTTGTTATTCTCATTGCTCATCTCTAATCACCATGTCTGCTGTGGAAAAGAAAAATTTGAAGAATCACTCAAGAAAGTTGTTGGGATGGGTTTTGATCCGACCACCCCAAAGTTTGTGGAAGCCTTATGCATTGTTTACGGATTGAGCGACAAAAGGCTAGAAGAAAACTTCAATGTCTATAAAAGGTTCGGCTTAACTGTAAACGATATATGGGAACTTTTTAAGAAGTGCCCTGCCTTTCTTGGATACTCAGAGAATAGGATAATTCAGACATTTGAAGCCTTAAAGAGGTGTGGTCTGTGCGAAGATGAGGTCTTGTCAGTGTTCAAGAAGTATCCATTATGCTTACGTGCTTCAGAGCAGCAGATATTGAACTCAATGGAAACATTTATAGGCTTAGGATTTAGCAGAGATGAGTTTGTGATGATGGTCAAGTGCTATCCTCAGTGCATTGGGTATTCTGCAGAGATGGTAAAGAAGAAGACTGAGTTTGTGGTGAAGAAGATGAATTGGCCACTAAAGGTCATGACTTTGTTTCCTCAGGTACTTGGATACAGCATGGAGAAGAGGATTGTCCCAAGGTGTAACGTAATCAAAGCTCTCATGTCCAAAGGATCGCTTGGAAGCGAACTCCCTCCAATGGCGTCTGTTTTGGCATGTACCGATCAGACCTTCTTAAACAGGTATGTGATGGAGCATGATGAAAAGCTGGTGCTTCAGTTGATGGCTATCTTCAACCAAGATCGTATCTCATAGCATAGAGAGCTTGTGTCAAGGATTTTGCTTTTATTAATTAATTTTTGACTTTTGTAATCCCAATTTGATCTGGATCCCAACTTACTATATACAATCCAACTTTGAAGGTAGCTTAAAAACTGTAACTTTCCTGTGGTTGATATGGATAAAGCAAAAGAGCTTTGGAAGACATGTTATGTGTTTGTAGAGAATTGCAGTCAAGAGAAGAAGTGTTTTTACATAATTTTTAACTCTCTCATGGGCAAGAGTTATCAGAAATTTTAACTCCCTTCCTGAAGTATTAAACTAAGAAAATATGAGTGTTTATCCTTCCCGTCGCAGTCTTTCACACGAATCATATTGCATGGGTACTGTTCTATGTTTGGTTTATGCTGAGTAAGGTCTTTCTGTTTTATTTTTGCAGTGAGAATACAAAGAATGTCTTACTAGCTGTTTCACATATACATCTGAACAAAGAGAATACAGGATATGCCCTATATGCCTCCGACTTTACCACTCTGAATCCAAGGATATTGCTTTCTGGTCCTGCAGGTTTGTGGTATCTTGCTTGTGTGGTTCCTGTACTTCTTTTAGGCGGCAATATCATTTTCTCTTTTTGGTTGGAATTGTCTCAGGAACTGAAATATACCAAGAGATATTAGCTAAAGCACTTGCCAAATACTTCAAGGCGAAATTGCTAATTTTTGACGGCCATCCAATTTTGGGGGTAAGATATTGGCATCTACACTTATTTATCTGTTTTCTTGACAACGGGTATGATATTACTGCTAGTAATTCCTGGTGCAACCGCTCTGCAATTTCCTGCAGGTTATGCTTCTAAAGAGCTCATTGACCGAGGGAAAAGCTTGGATTTGTCAGCAGGTGAAGGAGGTTCATCTAGCCCTTCTCCTGCTACTTCTCCCGGTCCAGACTCACAGCCTAAGTTTGAGCCGGAGACTTTACCTTGTTCATTTGGAACTCCAGTGAATCATACTTTGAAGAAAGGCATGCCCCTTTATATTGTTTGCAACAAAAGAATGTTCTTCAATATTCTTAGATTTCTGGTTTACTGATACTTCATTGGGAAAAAACACTTGCAGGTGACATGGTAAGATTCATAGGTGATGAGTTGTGTCCGGGGCTACCTACCTCAAGGTTTGCTTCTTATGTTAGTTCTGATGGAGGCAGCTGCTGAGACTGATATTGGCTTCTATATAATATAGTATGACTATGAATATTTGTTGGTTTTGGTGAAGAAAGTGTTGTCTTCTTTTATAAGAAAAAATCAAATAATTTATTGATGAATTACTTTTATTTACATCCAAGAATTATATCTCTTTCAAAAAATCTATTTCCTATCTTATAATTTTATCTCCTGAACTTTTTTCTCTTGCCTTTTTATAGTCACTCTTTTGACTTAGTGTTCCACTTTTTACTTAATCTTATTCAGGGGACCACCTTATGGGGTTAGAGGGAAAGTACTTTTAGTATTTGATGAGAATCCTTCAGCTAAAGTGGGTGTTAGATTTGAGAATCCAGTAGTTGATGGCGTTGATCTTGGTGAACTGTGTGAAATGGGACATGGGTTCTTCTGCAGTGGTAGGTCATGTTCAGTAGTGCATTGGTTACTGGTCCTCAGCAGCTCTTGTCTCACACACTTATTCGTCTGTTTTTTATATAGCTACTGATCTTCAGTTTGAAAGTTCGGGTTCTGAGGATCTAAATGAATTACTTGTTAACCAATTGTTTGAGGTACTTGTCAGTTGCAAAGTAATGAATTGTTTCTTCATCTAATACTCCGTCTTATACTTAGTCTAATACTTCGTCTGTTTCCAGGTTGCCCATGATGAGAGCAGAACTTGTCCGGTTATTCTATTCCTGAAAGATGATGAGAAAGTTTTTGTTGGAAATTCCGATTTCTGCTCTGCATTCAAAAGCAAAGTTGAAGAAATCCCAGATAACGTAATTGTGATCTGTTCACAGACACACTCTGATAATCACAAGGAGAAGGTAGTTACTGTGAGATGCTTTTGCTTCAGTTGCATGCATTGAGCTCATTTCGCAAAAATTAATAATTCTCTCAATTAGAAACTTTTCCGAGGGCAAATAAGTGTGTTTCCTTTATGCATGTCACAGGCATTAAAATCATCGCTACATTTTTTTAGAGCATTCTAGCTGCTGCATTTTCCTTGCTTCAGTGGTTGAAGTAGACTTTTAATGTTGTATGTTCACTAATTCATTACATGTAGGCTTTAACCTTTTGACCATACTGCGAAATTAATCTGGTGTCTAGTGCACTGGGAAAACTTGTCATGCTCCTCTTGTAACTGTTATCAGTTCTGTTTTCTAGTCGGCTTTCAATTCTGCATGTTTCCTTTTACATATTTGATACGGAGGGTATCCCATTTCTTCTAGAGTGGGACTAATGTGACTTTTTGCTTAATATTCTAGGATATTGGACTTATAACGAATCTCTTTGGGAATAAAGTTACTATTTACAAGCCACAGGTCTGTTACTCTGTTCTAGTAGACGTAAGCACTCTCGTTTGTTGTCTATCAAAAAAACCTTAAAGACTTGATGGAGCTAATTATCACCAGGGTGAGGATCTTCTTAAAACTTGGAAGTATCATTTGGATCGTGATGCTGAGACTTTGAAAACAAAGGCTAATCACAATCACTTGCGCATGGTATGTCTTTTATGTCTAGATACATTCCTTATTTTCATATCTAGCTTCAAATATTTAAAGCTAAATTATATATGTGGCATTTTGGCTGTTAGACGTAATTGTGGAGGCACAACTGCAGAGATAGCTAGTATCATTAAAGTCTATAACTCTTAACTTTCCTCTATTTTCAAAACTTGATTGCTAGTATCTCAAGTCACACGAAAATAAATTCTTGATAGTATACTTCAATTTAGGTGTTGGGACGATTTGGTATAGATTGTGAAGGCATTGAGACGCTGTGCATGAAGGATCTCACACTTCAAAGAGACAGTATGTTTTCCCTTTTGTTCGGCATGATGACCAGAGTTGACAATGGAATGCTTTTCGAAAAAGTTGACTTTGGATATATGCATCAGGTGCAGAAAAGATCATTGGATGGGCTCTTAGTCACCATATAAAGTGTAATCCTGATGCTGATCCAGATGTTAGTGTCACTTTGTCTCTTGATAGGTAATTGGCAGCTTGTCCCTGTGCATTACATATCTGTTTCAGTATTGACTGTTGAGTATGAACTTTGGATCCTTTCAGCTTAAAATATGGAATAGAACTCTTACAGGCTCTTCTAAATGAATCTAAGAGCCTGAAGAAGTCTCTCAAGGTTAGCTAACCGTCTTGGAAATTGAATTGTTGTTTACTTATTTTCACTATGGCAATTCCTCCTATATTGTAACAATTGTTAATTTTCTCTCTTGCTTCCAGGACATTGTGACAGAAAATGATTTTGAGATAAGTGATGTTATTCCGCCCAGTGACATTGGTGTTACATTTGATGACATTGGGGCACTTGAGAATGTCAAAGACACTTTAAAGGAATTGGTTATGCTTCCTTTACAACGGCCTGAACTTTTCTGCCAGGGGCAATTAACAAAGGTGGTTATCTTATCTTATCCGCATTATGTTTTAGAAAAATCCCATAATGTTTTACTATCTCCTGCCTCGAATTGATCACAGATGGATCACCGTTTATTTGTGTGTGCCCAGTATACATGTTCATAAGTTTTGTTAAGTAATGATGATATTAGTAATACTAGCTGATAGAGTTTGGCTTTCCTCAAAAACTTTCCCTCCTATAATTTAGTTGTTAACGTTATGCATTGGTGGCTTCCTAATCAGTCTGCTCCTGTACTTCTCTATGCAGCCTTGTAAAGGAATTCTCTTATTTGGACCTCCTGGAATTGGAAAGACCATGCTTGCAAAGGCAGTGGCAACGGAAGCTGGTGCTAATTTAACATCTCAATGTCAAGGGTAACAGAATATCCTTGAAAAGTTGGACTCTACCAATTTATACACGGAATCTCTTGTTCAAACTTGTGTTCTTTTCAATATTGCAGTGGTTTAGTGAGGGTGAGACATATGTCAAAGCTGTCTTTTCGTTGGCCAGTAAAATTTCCCCTAGCATTATCTTTGTGGACAAGGTAATTTCTCATGGTCAATTCCTGGGCGAATCTTGCCTGTAGTCAGAGCACTGAGAATCTTACAAGATTCTAATGTCTTATAGGTGGACAGGCTATTCCGATGGAAGAAGACGACAAATGAGTTCATAATAAATTGGGACGGTCTGAGGACAAAGGAAAAGGGACATGTTCTGGTTCTTGCAGCCACAAATAGACCTTTTGACCTTGATGAGGCTGTCATTAGAAGGTTGCCTCATAGGTAATTTATAAATAGCTTCCTTGTTGGACTAAGCTTTCTGTCAAATTGACATGTCGTAAAAAGTTTGTGGTATTGACTTGTGCAGGTTGATGGTGGGACTACCAGATGCTCTGAGTAGAGCAAAGATATTGAAGGTTATACTTGCAAAAGAAGACTTGTCCCCTGATTTTGATATCGATGCAGTTGCTAGTATGACTAATGGATATTCTGGAAACGATCTTAAGGTAAAATTCTTAGTAATTCCTTTAACCTTTTGTTATGGTCTGTCGAAATGATAAGAAATGTGAAGTAATGCTCATATATTTCCATGTTACATGCTCTTTTGGTGCGTGCAGAATCTATGTGTTACTGCTGCCCGCCTTCGAATCAAGGAGATAGTGGAGAAGGAAAAAAGTGTAAGTCGTCTTTGTGTTAAACCAAGAAAACTTACCTTATGCTGCCTAAAACTTCTCTAGAGAAGAAAAATATGCTTATGATGGGATATTATATTATGGTAGGAGCGAGATGCTGCTCTGGCTGAAGGAAGAGTTCCTCCAGCACGAAGTGGAAGTTCTGATATCCGAGCTTTAAACATAGAGGATTTCAGAAACGCACTTGAGCTGGTATGATTTTTACTTGTGAGCTTTCTTTTCTCTTATGTCTCTGGCTCAGAGAACTCTGTATAACTGTTGTCAATGTTGTTGAATCAGGTGAGTATGAGCGTCTCATCAGAGTCTGTGAACATGACATCGCTTCGAAAATGGAACGAACATTACGGGGAAGGTGGATCCAGAAAGCAGCAACCATTCGACCACTACACGTAGGATATCATCTACTATAGAAGCAGAATGTGTTGTATATTTTGTTCACGTGAATAGATAGATAGTCACAAAACAGTATACAAATATATAGTGAGTTCTGATATAGAATAACCGGTTTTTAGTCGGAGTTTTGATACAAACCGGTCAGGTTCGGTCACCTTGATTTTGATTACGATTAGCGAGTTTTCTTTTTTTTTTTTGGTAAACAATTAGCGAGTTTTCTGCTACTTAACAACGTATTAGCTGGAATATATGCAAGATTCCCTACAATAGCAAAATATGTTTTGTAAATAAAGTTTAATTTGATCTTCTCTGGTCTATAAAGATTGATTACACAAGGTCGAGCAAGTTAGCAAGAAATAGAGCGAGTCGACTAAACCGAACTATATTGATCATCCGGTTAGGTTTGATTGAATTTTAGCGACACGCAGTTCAGCTCCATAACATTCGGCAAGCAGTTCACACAGATGTATATAATAACTGTGGCGACGCTTCTTCACACACAGAGGAAACAGCGAAGCGAAAAGCTTGGAGGCTCACAAAGGTTAGAGCTTTATTCAATTTCTCGAATTGAATCAGCTTTAGCACAGTGTGAGTTATTTGCGTTGTCTTTGTAATGTATTCTCTGATTCTCCATGGAAGAAAGTTTGTCCAGTTGCATAAATGGTGTCATTTGAGTGTTTCGGTGAATCTTTTCCAAGATGGATCTGCTTTATCCAATTCCTTCTCCTCCGCTGCTAGTGCTTCTGATGTGAGTCCTAGAGTTGGTCGAAAAGGAAACAACTTTACAGTCTCTTACCTCGTTGATTCATTGGGTTTACCTAATAAGCTCGCAGAATCTATTTCAAGGAAAGTCAGCTTCGAGGACAAGGCCAATCCTGATTCTGTTCTAAGTCTTTTGAGAAGTCATGGGTTCATAGATTCTCAGATATCAAGCATCATTACGGATTATCCACAATTGCTTATAGCTGATGCTGACAAATCACTTGATCCCAAGCTTCAGTTTTTGCAGTCCAGAGGAGCTTCAAGCTCTGAGCTCACTGAGATTGTTTCTACAGTTCCGAAAATCTTGGGAAAGAAAGAGGGAAAATCTATCAGCGCATACTATGATTTCGTCAAAGTCATAATAGAAGCAGATAAGAGTTCCAATTTGGGAAGGATATGTCATTCTTTGCCAGAGGGTAGTAAGCAGGAGAATAAAATTAGAAATGTTTTGGTTTTGAGAGAATTGGGGGTGCCTCAGAGGGTTTTATTCTCATTGCTTCTATCCGATGGCAGACATGTTTGTGGAAAAGAAAAATTTAAAGAATCACTCAAGAAGGTAGTTAAGATTGGTTTTGATCCAACCACCTCAACGTTTGTTGAAGCTCTCAAGGTTCTTTACACATTGAGTGACAAAGGAATTGAAAGAAAATTCAATGCCTGTAAAAGGTTAGGCTTGGCTGTGGGCGATGTATGGGCAATGTTCAAGAATTGGCCAAACATTCTGACACAGTCTGAGAAGAAGATAGAGAACTCCATTGAAACATTTCTAGGTCTAGGATTCACCAGAGATGAGTTTTTGATGATGGTCAAGCGGTTTCCTCAGTGCACTGGATATTCGACAGAGTTGGTGAAGAAGAAGACTGAGTATTTGGTGAAGGAGATGAATTGGCCACTTAAGGCTGTGGCTTCAATCCCTCAGGTACTTGGATACAGCCTAGAGAAGAGGACTGTCCCAAGGTGTAATGTAATCAAAGTTCTCATCTCAAAAGGATTGCTCGGAAGTGAACTCCCTCCAATATCATCTGTTTTGACAAGTCCTAGGGAGAAGTTTTTAAATTGTTATGTTAAGAAACATGATGACAAGCAGCTTGTGGCCGAGTTGATGGTTATCTTCACTGGAGATCGTGTTTCACTCACCGATCAGAAGACACGCCTAGAACAATGAGCAACGTTAAGGATTGTTTTTTGTTTTCTTTTAGGTTTAGTTGAATCTTGATGCTTGACTGTGGGAAGTAGAGAATAGCTTTTGTGTATGAGTGTCTGAAACCCATTTAGACTTTTGTAATCTTAAGCGTATTATGGTATCCGTTTAATGATCCAACCCTTTTCCTTCTATTATGGTATCCGTTTGGGACAATAACGAATTGTAAATTTGAATCTCTTTGGTTTTGGAGTCCTTTTAACTCTTCAGCATCGCTAGTCTAGAAACAGCAACACAACTATTTACTACATGACATTTGTGGCTTATTGGTAGAACTAGAATAAAGATCCAGAGGTTTTGGATTGTATGAACCCGAATACTTTTAACTCTGAAGGATGATGAATCAGTCTTGTACGAAACAATCTTCACAATTAGGAATATATCTTTGAATCCCTTCTCTAATATATTACTTTCAGGTTTGTAGTCTAGAAACAACAATGCAGCCAAATAGCTGAAGGGGACATGTGAATCCAAATGATATATTTGCTAATTTGTTTTTTATAAATCATTAATTCTCTGAATTTTTAGCGACCTTGTTCGTGTTGGAGGTATGCGTGAACATTTCTACAGTTTCTTATTTTGTGTTTGATGAACTTATCGTCCTTTCTTGATATATCTTGAGTTTAATTTCTGTAATCACATATCCTGTTTGACAATGTGTGTTTCTTTTTGTTAACTATGCTTTTGGATATGCAGTTATTGACTGGGTTTTTTGCTGATGGACCTAACGGCTCTCTATGACTGATATTAGTATGAGCTTTAGAGGAGTTTTGCAGGTTAGAGGAAGACACTCTTGTGTGCATACATTGGGAGTTTATTTCTCAGTCCTCCTGCAACACAACTTGAGTAAGAGTCATATGCCTCTTTCAATCGATCGAGTCATATGCCTCTTTCAATCGTTCGAGTCATTGCTTGGATCATCAGAAGATGGAAGCAACAGAAGGCAGCTCGTATGTGAACACTTGAGATGAGTTTTGAGTCTGCAATAAACTTATATCAAGTTGCATTCTTGAGACTGCTCATGTAAAGAACCTGAATATGTGAATATGTTTCTGTTTCTTTTTCCAGTCATGTTTCCATTGGAAGCTAACATGATGGAATTAGTGTTTTCTGAGAGAGTGAATGTGTGTATGGATTTATTCTCCAAGAGGGGTTTGGTGATAAGTTGTATGTTTTTTGTTCCCTTGGTGTCCTAACTAGCAGCCGGGACCGGTTTCTTTGCTATTCAAGGATCACTACACGCACTACGGTCCTGTGTGTTGTCTTGGCAATTCATAATTGCAATTTGGATCATTCTATTCGTAAAGCAATGACATTTGCATAGTAAGAGCTACAACGGGTAAATGCAAAAACATGCTCTTGTATCTCTATAGGTTTAAAGTTTCTATGTTGTTGTTACAACTTCTAATACTTCAGGATGTTGTTGTTGTAAGACAAAACAAGTAAAGCCAAATAGTAGTGTCACTGATCGAGGGCTTTGCCTAAACCCTAAAGAGCTCTTTTTTTTTTTTTTTTTCCTCCCTCAATTTTATTGCGCTATCTTTGTATTCTCTGATTCTCCATAGTGAAAAAGGAGGTCACACTTTTAACTATCTATGAGAAGTGTCACTGATCGATGAATGAATTTGCTCTTCTTCCTCGCACGATTCTTCTTCTTCGTGAATCGAAACTGATAGCATTTTCTGTGTCATGTATTCTGTGATACTCCATGGAAGAAGGTTGGTCCAGTTGCAGAAATGGCGTAACTTGAGATTTGTTGTGCAAAATGGATCAGCTTTTTCGAATTCGTACTCCTCTGCTAGTGCTTCTGATGTGAGCTCAAGAGATGGTCGAAAAGGTAACAACTTTACAGTCTCTTACCTCGTTGATTCATTGGGTTTAGCTAAAAAGGTCGCAGAATCGATCTCCTTGAAAGTCAGTTTCGAGAACAAGGCCAATCCTGATTCTGTTCTGAGTCTTTTGAGAAGTCATGGGTTCACTGATTCTCAAATATCCTACATCATTACGGATTATCCTAGATTGCTTATATTAGATGTTGAGAAATCCCTCGCTCTCAAGCTTCAGTTTCTGCAGTCCAGAGGAGCTTCAAGCCCTGAGCTCACTCAGATTGTTTCTACAGTTCCTAAAATATTGGGAATGAAAGAGGGAAAATCTCTCAGCAGATACTATGATTGCGTCAAAGAGATTATAGAAGCGGATAAGAGTTCCAAGTTCGAAAAGTTATGTCAACCTTTGCCAGAGGCTAATAGGCAGGGGAATAAAATCAGAAATGCCTCAGAGGTTGTTATTCTCCTTGCTCATCTCTGATGCCCAACCTGTATGTGGAAAAGAAAATTTTGAAGAATCACTCAAGAAGGTTGTTGAGATGGGTTTTGATCCAACCACCTCAAAGTTTGTCCAAGCTCTTAGGGTTGTTTACAGATTCACCGACAAAACAATAGAAGAAAAAGTCAATGTCTACAAAAGGTTAGGCTTTGCTGTGGGAGATGTATGGGCAATGTTCAAGAAGTGTCCTTACTTTTTGAATAGTTCGGAGAAGAAGCTAGGTCAGACAATTGAAACTCTGAAGAAGTGTGGACTACTCGAAGACGAGGTCCTTTCAGTGTTGAAAAAGTATCCGCAATGCATTGGTACTTCAGAGCAGAAGATATTGAACTCCATTGAAACATTTCTCGGCTTAGGCTTCAGCAGAGATGAGTTCATGACAATGGTCAAGCGCTTTCCTCAGTGTCTTATTTTATCTGCAGAGACGGTGAAGAAGAAGACTGAGTTTGTGGTGAAGAAGATGAATTGGCCACTGAAGGATATGGTTTCAAACCCTATGGTACTTGGATACAGCCTCGAGAAGAGGACTGTCCCAAGGTGTAATGTTATTGAAGCTCTCATGTCAAAAGGATTGCCCGGAAGTGAACTGCCTCCAATGTCGTCTGTTTTGGTATGTACCGATGAGTTGTTCTTAAACAGGTATGTGAGGAACCATGATGACAAGGAGCTGGTGCTTGAGTTGATGGCTATTTTCACCAGAGGTCGTGTATAATCATAGATCAGAAGGCTTGTCAAGGATTTTGCTTTTATTTTTGAATATCTGACACCTTGAATTTAGACTTTAAAAGCAATCCGACTTGGAACAGTAACTTTATATGTAATTTTGAATCTATTTCCTGATATATTACTAAGTTTTGCATCCTAGAAACAGCAATGCAGCGAAATCACTGACTTGTTATTCCAAACTATGTATTTGCTGATTTTAATGTTCTATATCATCTATCTTAATGTTTGGTGACCTTGTTTGTCTGGACTCTTGAAGTTTAAGCTCAAGGCGTATAAGAGACAGTCAAGATTATGTTTCTGGATCTCTTCTCTATTTACCAAAATCTTCATTATTTTAAAACCCTGTGAATTGTACAGTAATTTGGATCATGGTTTTTGGAATTGCAGATATGGATTGGAATGATGCAATGCAGCTCCAGAGCTCTTGGATTGGTCATGTAAGCCCTTTTCGTTTCTTTATATTAGTGTTTGATCTTTGGTCTTCCCTGAGAGTCTTTAATTTCACTAAATTCATTAACATTTTTGGATTCGAGCCAAAATCCTTGCTACGTAGAGATTCTTTTCCAAATGATTTGCTTCGTCTCTGTCACAAGTTCTTGGATCATATGATTCATCTGATCTGTGGAATGTTCTTTTTTATTTTATAAGATTAGTAATCTTTGTCTTTAGTTGATTGAATATCCCTGAGACACTTGAAAGCTATCTCATGTCGTTAGGACTCATAAATCATTGTCATCCAATTGATGGTTGTAATGTTCGGAATCTAGCTATTGTAATGGAAACCGAGATGATTGAGAACTTTTAAAGGTTGTTGAGCTTCACTAAGTTAGTATACACACTGAAGTTTATTTCTCTACTATATTGGAGAACTCCATTAGAAGTTTAGAACTCCATTACATGTAATATGATCCTTGAAACCCGTGGCAGGTGTATATTATTTGAGGTATGAAGTTATGGTATCTTTCTTCTATTCGACTTTCAGTTTCTTTGCATACTCATTTGGCTTGGAGACTTTATGAAAGAACTTGCTTTGGTAGGAAAGACAGATGCACAAACCACTTTATCTTGGTATTTTCTTGGGGTATTTTAGATGCAATCTTCAGGATAAATTGCCGATTTTATCGTGTCTCCAATGGCGAGATAAGACCTAAAACGCCCATCTCTTATTACACTTTTAGCGATGTTCCTTGCTATCGAGTTCGTCTTTGTCGAAACTAGCTTAAAAAAAACTCTGCATAAACCCGAAAGAAGTCGGTGTATCCTATCAAAATATGCAAGATGTCGATGCCAATTCAGAGGATCAGTGACAGTTACTGCAGCCACACAATCTGACCAAATCTCAAAAACCTCTAGGTCTCGTAAACTTTGGAATGCCTATAGGATGCATCTTAACTCTGCAGCTATCCGATTAGTTGCTGATAAAAAAACTTCTCTCACTGTTGCATCTCCAATGTGATTCCATACAATCCATGATCACACATACATACATGTGCCATCAATCCAAGAAGAATTAACATTGCATTTAAGAATACCTATATGGCTATAGGTGAAGAAAGACTATGCCGCATAGTCTATGCGCATTCTACAATGAAGAATCATAAACAAAATAGGGTTTTGAGCCTGAACCCTAAATATCATTTTTTTTTTTTGCCTCCTCCCAAATCCCAATTTAGGTTCTTTTTAATTTTGGATTTTGTGAAGAGAGAAGCGAATTCTTGAATAGTCGACCACCCATCGATCTTTGGCGGAACTGTAAGTTTTGAATTTTGAGATTGATCCTCGTAGCCTGGGCTGGGCAATCCATTTCACGAACTGAATCAGATAGATTGCTTTCTGAGCCTTGTCCCGTCATGTATTCTTTGGTTCTCCATGGAAAAAGGTTGGTCCAGTTGCAGAAATGGCGTCATTTGAGCGTTTCAGTGAACCTTGTCGAAAATGCATCTCCTTTTCCCAATTACTTCTCCTATGCTAGTGCTACAGATGCGAGCCTTAGAGCTGGTCGAAAAGGAAAGAACTTTACAGTCTCTTACCTCGGTGATTCATTGGGTTTAACTAAGGAAGTCGCAGAATCGATTTCAAGGAAAGTCAGCTTCGAGGACAAGGGCAATCCTGATTCTGTTCTGAGTCTTTTGAGAAGTCATGGGTTCATAGATTCTCAGATATCAAGCATAATTACGGATTATCCACAATTGCTTGTAGCAGATGCTGAGAAATCACTTGCTCCCAAGCTTCAGTTTCTGCAGTCCAGAGGAGCTTCAAGCTCTGAGCTCACTCAGATTGTTTCTTCAGTTCCTAAAATCTTGGGAAAGAAAGGGGACAAAACTATCAGCATATACTATGATATCGTCAAAGAGATTATAGAAGCGGATAAGAGTTCCAAGTTCGAAAAGTTATGTCATTCTTTTCCACAGGGTAGTAATCTGGAGAACAAGATCAGAAATGTTTCGCTTCTGAGAGAGTTAGGTGTGCCTCAGAGGGTTTTATTCTCCTTGCTCATATCTGATCACCAACCTGTCTGTGGAAAAGAAAATTTTGAAGAATCACTCAAGAAAGTTGTTGAGATGGGTTTTGATCCAACCACCTCAAAGTTTGTCGAAGCTCTAAACGTTGTTTATAGATTGAGCGACGAAACAATAGAAGAAAAAGTTAATGTCTGTAAAGGGTTAGGCTTTTCTGTGGGAGATGTATGGGAAATGTTCAAGAAGTGGCCTTGCTTTCTCAATAACTCGGAGAAGAAGATAAGTCAAACATTTGAAACCCTCAAGAGGTGTGGACTACCCGAAGATGAGGTCCTCTCACTGTTGAAGAAGTTTCCACAATGCATTAACGCTTCAGAGCAGAAGATATTGAACACCATTGATACATTTCTAGGCATAGGATTTAGCAAAGATGAGTTTGCAGTGATAGCCAAGCGCTTTCCTCCATGTCTTATTTTATCTGCAGCGACGGTGAAGAAGAAGACTGAGTTTGTGGTAAAGAAGATGAATTGGCCACTAAAGGCTGTGGTTTCAACCCCTGCGGTACTTGGATACAGCCTCGAGAAGAGGACTGTACCAAGGTGTAATGTAATTAAAGCTCTCATGTCAAAAGGATTGCCCGGAAGTGAACTGCCTCCAATGTCGTCTGTTTTGGTATGTACCAATGAAGAATTCTTAAACAGGTATGTGAGGAACCATGAAGACAAGGAGTTGGTGCCTGAGTTGATGGCTATTTTCGCCGGAGGTCGTGTGTCATAGATCAGAAGGCTTGTCAAGGATTTTTCTTTTATTTTTGATTATCTGAAACCTTGAATTTAGACTTCTAAAGCAATCCGACTTGGAACAGTAACTTTAGATGTAATTTTGAATCTATTTTCTGATATATTACTAAGGTTTGCATCCTGGAAAGAGCAATGCAGCGAAATCACAGACTTGTGAATCCAAACTATGTATTTGCTGTTTTGATGTTCCAAATCACTTATCTTCGGAATCTTTGGTGACCTTGTCCGTCTAAACTCTTGAAGTTTAAACTCAAGACGTATACGAGACAGTCAAAGTTCTGTTTTTGAATCTCTTCTCTTTTTACCAAGATCTTCATTTTTTTAAAACCCTGTGATTTGTATTGTAATTTGGATCATGTACTGTCTGATTTCAGTATCATGTATCGGATCATGGTTTTTGGAACTGCAGATATGGATTGAAATGATGCAATGCAGCTCATGTAAGCCTTTTCGTTTCTTTATTAGTGTTTGATCTTTGGTCTTCCCTGAGAGTCTTTAATTTCACTAAATTCCTTAACGTTTTTGGATTCGAGCCAAAATCCTTGCTACGTAGAGATTCTTTTCCAAGTAATTTGCTTCGTCTCTGTCACAAGTTCTTGGATCATATGATTTATCTGATTTTGTGGAATGTTCGTTTTTGTCAGATTGGTAATATTGGTCTTTACTCGATTGGATATCACTTTGAAAGCTATCTTTTGTCATTAGGACTTATAAATCATTGTCATCCAATCGATGGTCGTTAAATCCGGAATTTAGCTATCATAGTGGAAACCGAAGAAGCCTGAGACCTTTTAATTTTTAAATGTTGTTGAGCTTCACTAAGTTAGTCTGCAGACTGACATTTCCCTAGGATTATTAAAGAAACCCAATGATATGATCCTATAAATCGTGTAGGTGCAATGTTATTAGGAGTATGAAGTTGTAGTATCTTTCTTCAGTTTCTTTGTATATTTATTTGGCTTGGAAGAGTTTTATGTTGCTTTGGTAGGAAAGACAGATGCACAAACCGCTCTTTCTTGGTAGTTTCTTGGGGTATTTTAGATGCAATCTTCAGGATGAACTGCCGATTTTATCATGTTCCAATTGCATAGAAGTATCTGCGAAGGAACGTCTCCCGATATGTCATGAGCTTTAGATTGTAACTAGCCTTAACATGTGTGTTCCTCTCTCTCTCTTTTCGATAGGAAGTTGGTGAAAATAACATTTTTACAGAGGCTCACTTGACTGAAGCATTAACAGCTGTTGGTTTGCAATCAATTCTTAAATGGGATTATTCAAATAGGTGAAGGCAGACATGAATTGTTGATATGGTTCCCTTGTTAAAAAGAAGAATGAATTTGTGGTGAAGAAGATGAATTGGCCACTAAAGGCTCTGGTTTCGAACCCACAGGTACTTGGATTAAGCATGGAGAAGAGGATTGTACCAAGAGGTAACGTTATCAAAACTCTCATGTCCATAGGATTGCTCGGAAGTGTAGGAGCTTATGGTTGAGCTGATGGCTATCTCCAATATCCTCTGTTTTTAACACTACCGATCAAATGTTTTTAAAAAGGCATGTAAAGCACGATGACAAGGAGCTTATGGTTGAGCTGATGGCTATCTTCGATGAAGGCACACACGGCACCACTCAGAAAAACGTCAAGGATTGTACTATTCTGTTGGTTTAATTTGTAGGTTTTGGTAATCTCAATTAGACTTGGATTCTCTCCTACGTACCCATTCCTTTATGTAATTCAACTTGGATAAACTTCAAAATGCGAATAGCCAACGTTTTTTTTTTTACAGCAAAATAAGTTCATCCAAAAATATAGAAATTGTGTTAAGTAACAGAAAGAAACTGTATTCATTTTTATTATTTGATTTTGATTTGTGTAGTCCGTTAAAGGAAATGTAGCATAAAGTTTACTTACTGAATATAATAGACGTGATTCCCATTTGCCAAATCTTGATTATTTTATTTTAATGAACAATCATAAACCCTAAACCCTCATTTTGAGCCGACGACCACTGCATTGTTATGTCTTCTCTGATACTCCACCATGGAAGAAGGTCTCTTAAGTTACACAAATGGCCTAATTTGAGAGTCTCAGTACAGAATCCATTTTCTTTTTCCAATTCCTTCTCTTCTACTAGTGCAAAAGATGGTCGAAAAGGTCAGATTTTCACTATCTCTTACCTCATTGATTCATTGGGTTTGACCGCAAACCTCGCTGAATCGATCTCGAGGAAAGTAAGCTTCGAGGAGAGGAGAAATCCTGATTCTATTCTGAATCTTTTTAGAAGTTATGGTTTCACAGATTCTCAGATCTCAAGCATCATTACTGATTATCCTCGATTGCTTATAATAGATGCTAAGAAATCTTTTGCTCACAAGCTTCAGGTTTTGCAGTCTAGAGGAGCTTCAAGCTCTGAGCTCACTGAGACTGTTTCAAAAGTTCCTAAAATCTTGGCATTGAAAGGGGACAAAACTATAAGCAGATACTATGATTTCGTCAAAGAGATTATAGAAGCGGGTAAGAGTTCTAAGTTCGAAAAGTTATGTCATTCTATGCCACAGGGGATGCAAGAGAATAAAATCCGAAATTTATCGGTTTTGAGAGAACTTGGCGTGCCTCAGAGGTTGTTATTCCCTTTGCTCATCTCTGATCGCAAACTTGTATGTGGAAAAGGAAAATTTGAAGAATCTCTTAAGAAGGTTGTTGAGATGGGTTTTGATCCGACAACCTCAAAGTTTGTCAACGCTCTACGTGTTGTTCAAGGAATCAGCGAGAAAGCAGTAGAAGAAAAGGTTAATGTCTATAAAAGGTTAAGCTTTGATGTGGGAGATGTATGTGAAATGTTCAAGAAGTATCCAGTCTCTATGAGATTATCCGAAAAGAAGATAACTCAGAAGTGTGAAACCTTGAAGAAGTGTGGACTACTCGAAGACGAGATCCTCTCAGTGTTTCCGCAATGCATTGGTGCTTCTGAGAAGAAGATAGTTAAATCCATTGAAACATTTAAAGACCTTGGATTCAGCAAAGATGAGTTTGCGTTTATGGTCAAGCACTTTCCTATGTGTATTAACATATCCGCAGAGACGGTGAAGAAGAAGACTAAGTTTTTGGTGAAGAAAAAGAATAAGTTTATGGTGAAGAAGATGAAATGGCCACTAAAGGCTGTGGCTTTGTACCCGCAAGTACTTGGACTAAGCATGGAGAAGAGAATTGTACCAAGATGTAACGTTATGAAAGCGCTCATGTCCAAAGGATTGCTTGGAAACAGAGAAAGCAAATTACCTTTAAAGGAAGCTGTCTTGTTATGTACCGATGAAGAGTTCTTAAGAATGTATGTGAGGAACCATGATGACAAGGAGCTTGTGGCTGAACTAATGGCTCTCTTCAACGGAGATCGAGTTTTATAGATCAGAAGGCTTCTCAAGTATTTTGCTTTTATTTATGAATCTCTTTTCCAATTTACTACTCTTGAGGTTTGAAGCCTATAAACAGCAATGCAGCCAAAGAACTCATATGTTTATATATATTTGCTAATCTAATGGATTCGAATGATGATATACTCATGTGTTGGTGGATTAGTCATGCAAGTCTTTTATCATTCCTTAATTAGTGTTTGATCTTTGGTTTCTTGAGAGTCTTTGTTTGACTAGAGTCAAAAATCTCTAAAGTCTTGGTACAAAAAGATTGCGTTTCCAAGTGATTTTGTCACACTTCTATGTCGTTCTTGTGCGCTTATGATTTCATTCCCCGTAGAATATTTTGACAGCCTCTTTCCATTCCCCTGCACCAACAAATCTTCATATGGATCTTGACAATTCAATCACTCAGAAAGTACTCACTAGTTCCAAAGTACTCATAAATCTTCAAGTTGTGTCATTCTTTGCCACAGGGTAGTAGGCAGGATAATAAAATCAGAAATGTTTTGGCTCTGAGAAAATTGGGTGTGCCTCAGCGGTTATTATTTCCTTTGTTCGTCACTGATCACCCTGTCTGCTGTGGAAAAGAAAATTTTGAAAAATCACTCAAGAAAGTTGTTGCGATGGGTTTTGATCCGACTACCACAAAGTTTATCGAAGCTCTAAAAGTTTTTTACAGAGTGAGAAACGAAACGATAGAAGAAAGAGTTAACGTCTGTAAAAGGTTGGGCTTTACTGTGGAAGATGTATGGGAAATGTTCAAGAAGTGGCCTTGCTTTATGAATAACTCGGAGAAGAAGATATGTCAAACATTTGAAACCCTGAAGAAATGTGGACTACTCAAAGATGAGGTTCTCTCAGTGTTGAAGAAGTTTCCGGTATGCATTTGTACTTCAGAATTACACTTCGTTGCACACGTCGGTATTAGCTCTGTTATTCAGTATGTGAGATTTCAATATTCTCAGACACAACTTTTATATTTAGAGGCTAATTATGAGTAAATGCATATAAGAAACGATGTCGTTTTGTTTGACCGTTTAAATGCATATAAGAAACGATGTCGTTTTGTTTGACCGTTTCAATTTTCTCCACCAAGATTAGAGAACCATACTTTTATATATCAGATCAAGATGACTCAGTTTTAAGGTTTAAGACTTGATTTTTGTCATTTTTAGTAGTGATTAGTTTAAAGATAATGATAATCATTTAATAATGAAGATTAATAAAGAAGCAGAAAATTTTATTCTGTTGCATAATTTGCATTTGGTCACGACAAAGCGATTCTTTTCTCACTTTTCTTTATCTTTGTTTTACTTCGTATCGTACCTTGTGTCCTATTTAAAATTAAATTCTGATAGGTCCATCGAAATAGTATGTGTCGATTTTGTAATCTATAACTTTAAATACTTATAGTTTTATACTTAATGGCTCTTTAAAATAAACAGTTATGCAATGAATTTGACGTTAAATCCAGTCCGTAAATAGTAATGTATACACAAAATTGGTTGTAACAAAACCGGCGAAAAATTAATTGCATAAAGTACTCTAATCTCATAACGAATATTAAAGAACTATCAAATCTTTCAACTGTCGAAATAGTCGTATTAAACACATATATGTATAAACATTATCAATCAAATAAATAATGATATAGTTTCGACAACCCTGATAGAAACTAATTATTTATTTTATTTCATCATTACTAGTCAACCATGAGTCCATGAGTGACTAAAACCTGTAACATCTCAAATAATTTTGTTAAGAGTGTAATTATTAAAAAAAAAATCCTTCTCTTCCATCAAATATTTTTTCCAACCTATCATCATATACCATAATGTTTTTATTTTTAACTTGCTACAATACAAAAAAACACACCTAAAATCCAACAAAATAAAAATAAAAAGAAATTCAAAAACTATAGTGCAAAAGACAAAAAGGCCAAATAATAAAACAAAGAAAAAAGAAAAGAGTACTGACAAAAAGCCCAGAAATATCCTTATTACGACTCTCTTCTCTCACGCCTCCCCAAATAAAGAGAGTTCTCTAATTTTAAAATAATTAAACAAATAAATAAATAAAACAAATAATAATAAATGAATAAAATAAAAAGGAATTAAATTCCTCACCACAACTTCGATTTCTGTAACATCCCATTTCCAAAAACATTCCGTTTCAGCTTCAACGAAGAAGACGAAGTAGAAGTAGAAGAAGAAGAATCACAATCACTCTTTTTGAGGAAGTTAGATTCTCTCAATCTCACTGTTTAATCTCGCCGGAAAAATTATGGCTCGGCCTTCGTCGGCGTCTGCAACGACGGCAATCAGACCGGAAGATTATTCTCACAGTCCAGTTCATTACGCCGTCGTTTTGGGAGATCACGGTGGACTAACTCGTCTTCTCTCTTCCTTGCCGAAGTTAGGAGATCCAGAACAGATCCGAACAGAATCCGACTCACTGAGTCAAGAACGAGTTGCGGATCAGATCTCCGCCGTGCTTGACCGTCGCGACGTTCCTTCACGCGAAACGCCTCTCCATCTGGCGGTTAGACTTGATGATTTGTTCGCGGCGAGGGCGATTTCGTCAGCCGGAGGTGATATTTCGCTGCAGAATGCTTCTGGATGGAATCCGTTACAGGAAGCGTTTTGTCGCCGGAATTCTGAGGTTATGAAAGTGCTTCTACGGCATCACCACCGTTTAGCTTGGTGTAAATGGCGGCGGAGATTACCTCGTTTAATCGCTGTTCTTCGTCGGATGAGAGATTTTTACATGGAGATCTCTTTTCATTTCGAGAGCTCTGTGATTCCGTTCGTCGGAAAAATCGCTCCCTCAGATACTTACAAGATCTGGAAACGCGACGGTAATCTCCGTGCTGATACTACTTTAGCTGGATTTGATGGTTTGAAAATTCAAAGAGCAGATCAAAGCTTTTTGTTCCTTGGTGATGGTGACGAATCTCTAGATATTGCTCCTGGATCTTTGCTTGTACTGAATCGAGACGATCGGAAAATTCTCGACGCTTTTGAAAGTGCCGGAGCTCCGATTAGTGACTCCGATATCGCCGGATTCTGTTCTCAGTCTAGCTTGTATCGTCCAGGAATGGATGTTACTAAAGCAGAGCTCGTTGGACGAACAAATTGGCGACGGCAAGAGAAGATGGAGAACGTCGGAGAATGGAAAGCTAGGGTTTATGAAATCCAGAAAGTGACATTTAGTTTCAGATCTCGGAAAATTGTTACCGGAGATGGAAGCGAACAAGTTTTACCGTTGGAGTTAGACGAAGACGATGAAGGATTTTTAGTAGCTGAGAATCCGAGTTTCTTAGCTCCTCCGCCACGGTCACAGAGACGACACAGTAGTTTCGTTAAAGAAGATAGAGATTGGATCTCCGTTGGGAGAAAAAGCGTCGACGTTTATCCATCCGCCGCACCACCACCGCCGCAGCAATCTCAATCACCGAGAAGATCAGTGTCTCAATTTCAACCACCGAGAAGATCAATGGCTCAAGTCCAGCCACCGAGAAGATCAGTAGCTCAATACCAGCCACCGAGAAGATCAGTGGCTGTACCTTCAACGGTGTCTCCGGTGAATCCTCCGCCGTCTCCTCAGATTAAAGAGAAGGAATTCGTTAAGAGCTTGCATCCGTCAGTGTGGTTAACGGAACAGTTTCCGTTAAAAACGGAGGAGCTGCTTCCGTTACTCGACATTTTAGCTAATAAAGTCAAAGCCGTCGCAAGAATGCGTGATCTTCTCACCACCAAGTTCCCGCCGGGAACTTTTCCAGTCAAGGTAACAAAAGTGGCAATCTCGTAAATATCTTTAATTTCTCTATTTACATATTTTTAAAAGGACTTTTTGAAAACTATCATATCTTATACCAAAATTAGCAAATTAATCTATAGTTTAAAAGAAAATTAAATAAATAGTTTAAAAAATTAAACCTTAATCCTAAATCTTAAACCCACAAAATTAAACCTTAATCCAATAATTTTAAACAACCAAAATAAATAAATTCTAAATCTTAAAAGTTAAAATCTAGACTCAAAAATAGTGTATTTTCTTCATTTTAAAAGAGTTAGCCTATTTTAATTTAGATTTTGTTAGCATTTTATTTTTAATTGTACTAAATTGTTATTAAAACCATTAAATTGCTTTTTACGTTTGTTACTCTTTTTGGGCTCTTCCTAAGCTTAAAACATTACGACCGTTATACCTAATGGGTCAAACCAACTTACGCGTCAAGTTCTCATTGGGTAGTCTTGTCAATGGAAACGCTGACGTGACAAGATCACGGATGGGTCACGGAGGAACCAAAGCTTTAGCTTTTTGGGGACCCATGATTTTTTTGCTTCTATAGATCTCTAATTTTGGGAAATTGTGCTTTTTAAAAACCCAAGTCAAAATCTTTAGATGATTATGAAATTTCTTGCTTTCTTTATGCTAAACAAAATCTTTGTGTGGGATCCAGCTGTCTATTCCGGTGGTCCCTACGGTCAAAGTAGTCATCACATTCACCAAGTTCGTCGAGCTTCCCCCGGCTGAGACATTCTACACGCCGCTCTCAAGCCCAAGATTCCTCTACTCTGCCGCTGCCGAAGAAGACCAATCCGATGGCGAAAAACCTGATGTTCGAAATTCGATTTCACGGCCATCGACGTGGCTGCGACTAGCCACCGGAAAAGGCTCACATCGACGGATAGAGGAGGAGGAGCAACAAACGCCGGACCCATTTGCTATACCAATTGGGTATAAATGGACAAGCATGAGTAGTAGTAATAATAATAAGTCAGGTAATAATAGTAAAATGAAGAAATCAAAATCTACTAAGAGATCTAAGTAGTATCCTCTTGAGGAATTAAAGATATAAATCTAGTTTTTTTTAGTGTAGATAATCTGATATTAGTAATATACAGAGAAACTATTGATGAAACTGGTTGTTGTATTTTTTTCATATGATTAAATGCTGTCATTTTTTCACTCTTTTTCGTCGGTCATGGTCTAAAAGAGTTCAATAATAAAAGCTTTCAAATAGACGCTCCAACTAAAGTAAAAATGAAATTGAACAAAAAAAGAAAAATAACTATTTGTTCACGCTTTCCATTATTTATGGACCAATATTGGTGGTTGTATTAACTTTTCCATATACAAAAATATTTTTTCTTATAGCAATCTTTTTTTATTATTCATTTTTTTGTTGTTTTAATATTTCTTAGTATTCTGTACTAAACTTTGAACTAATGACTTTTGATAAAGCAATCACTGAGAGCATCTCCTCTCACCAATTGTTTAAACATATTTTTTTTGAAATTTTTAGATGAGAACTTGGGGTTTTTTTTTTTTTTTTCATAGTCCAATGGTAGTTTCTCTTGTGGGGTTCTTAGATTTTTTTTTTTTTGAAAATATTTTGATTTTGATGTAATATGATGTTTGGTTTTGATGAATTAGGACAAAGTAATTGGTGTAATTGGTGTTTCAAGAGTTCATAATCACATCAAAAACTTGTCAAATGCAAAACAGAGTCTCAAAGTTTTTAATGGCTTAGCAACAACAACCATACGGAGTAGCATATATTGACTAAAGACTTTCTCTTATGTTTTGGTTTGAGCCCATAAATTATCCTTAGCTGATATTATGGTTCAATTGATATTTGGTTTAGGAAAACCGAGTAACCAAATCGAGAGATAAAGAGCAGAACACAAACCCGGTTATCTGGATTGCAGTCAAGCTTTAGAAACACAATGTCCTCGTACTTCTCTGATAAAGCTTTGTATTTAGGAGCAATCACTTTACATGGACCACACATGCATAATAGCCAAAGCTGCACAAGTTAAAAAACAGTGTCACAGACTCGCAACTAATGTACACAGAGAGCACTAAATATTTACAAACCTGCAAAGATGGAGAAGATACGACATGCTGGCATTGGAACACGATGATAAGTAGAAGGATCATAACCATTCCATCGGTCTCTCTCTAGCATTCTCAAGCTCCTTCTCACTAGCAGATTAAACAAAAAGTTAAGATTAATGGCCTGATAGGTTTGAGAATTTCACATCAAGCAGTGTATCATACAAGAGCCATTAAGTTGCTAATAACTGGAACCAAATAACTGTTATCAAAGTGTTAAAAAAAAAACAAGCCATTGTTCATCCTTCCACTCAATTTCACAACACTCATCACCCTCTTGAACATATCAAACCAAGTTAATCAAGTAAGAATAAGAACGTTCACTTTACATTAATTTGATTAGTTGAGAATAAAGACTTTGCTTACCTCACGTGTGTGTGTTTTTTTTAATTCTAGACCTTGTTTTTGTCTCTGTGATTCTTGATGATCTCAACTAAAAGATTGTCTCCAGCCACTTCTCTAATCCAAAACCAAAAAAATTTAAACAAAACCCAAAAATTACACAATAATTATTGTGAAATGGTTCTCATCCTCATCAACAATCCATTATTTCCTTCAATAAACCATCAAAACAAAACAGAGCTTTTCTTTAATCACCTAATCAGTCCTTAGTTGCAATATATAACCATCCATTGTGCAATTCTTTCACTATCTTCTTCGTTCTCAGTTCCTCCTGCATCATCATCAAAATACAAGCTTTGTTATTATGAAACTGTTTTGGTTGTCAGAGAAAAGGTTTTGTCTTTGAAAACTGTTTTGAGGTGGTTCTTTGAAAGCTTGCATAATGACTACATAAACAGCATATACAACTCAATAACCCAAAGCATTGACTGAATTGAAAATGAGAGGTATGAAACCACATCACGGAATTTCACCACATACAAATCCAGCAGGAGGAAATAGTTTGAAAATTCCTCAAAACAACAGGCACTACATTGGCATCACATCAACTCATCTTACAGGAGAACAGACTCAAAATTCACCCTATCCGCTGTTAAGGCCAAAGATTCCACAATTTTGTTCCATTACAGTAATCGATGGAACAATAGCAAGAACTTACCGAAATTTTTTATGTCGTCGAAAGAGAGAGAGATGTGTTCTTCCCAATCAATAGAATTTTTGCAGAATCACAGTGAGAGAATCACAAATTGAAGTATAACACATAAGAGATTCGTGTATAAAGCTTCATACTTGGAATTGCAGACAGAGATTAAGGCACACCCTTCACCCAACTGAGATTTCGCAATCAGAGAAATCAGAAAGAGAGAGAGACACGCAAAAAAAAAAAAGAGAGCGTGTTTTTTTCTTCTGTTTTGTTAAAAATGACAACCAATAATACTATGACACGTAATCGTCTCTCTTCACCTCCCAAACCTCTCTCAAGAGAAACGCCTCTCTCCATATTTAAGGTTTCTGATTTATTTTTTGCCACTTTTTTTTTTTTTTTTTTTTGGTAAAATGTGAAGTAGTCTACGGTTGATTTTAAACGCACTGTCTCCGCCTTTTTGCCACTTTATTTCAGAGAAACCCTTAAGAAAGCTCTAATTTTCCACCATTGGAGATGCTTGAGTGTTCTGCTTTAGGTTACATAAGACACAATTTAGACGTTTTGGATTACATTCCATTCCAAGCTGGCTTTATATATCCGATTTAAATATATTGTAAAGGCTACAAAACCTATGAATTACATAAAGAGACTTGAGTCCTTGACTCCTTAGAGACTTGAAATTGAAGTTAATAATATATAGTACACACCTAATAGAGTTATAGAAACACTTAGAATTATCATGAGATTTATGTGAAAAGAAAGGTTTTTTTTTACCTAAAAATCTAAAGAACATAAGATAGATATGTCACATGGAAAGGGACATATTTAGATGGCTTAAATCACGACCTATATAATATGCTTTATACCTAAATATTCCAAAACAATGTTTGCTTTGCAAGTCGGAAACGAACAAA
Source organism: Arabidopsis suecica (assembly GCA_019202805.1). Lineage (NCBI taxonomy): Eukaryota > Viridiplantae > Streptophyta > Magnoliopsida > Brassicales > Brassicaceae > Arabidopsis > Arabidopsis suecica. Next base: position 1,519,146 of record CM032906.1, read on the forward strand.
CTTGAGTTAATAAAGTGCATTCAAAGACAACCCAAAAAGAAAAAAAATATATACACATTAACAAATCTAAAGATTTGAACCCTGAAAAAAAAAAGGGACAACATAAACTATATAATATTTTACACTTTTATCTATTAAAGAAAAGAACAACACATCTACTATTTGTCTCCATTCTCCGGGTTAGCACTCATTTTGCTAAATCAAAATCTGTCTTTCTTCTCCAAAGAAGACCTCTCAACACATTAGAGGTAATCTTTTTTTCCTCTTCTATTTTCTTAGTTATGAACATAATTCATTTTTTGATCCAATACCCATTTAAAAAATAATTGAAAAACGAGTAGTTTGTATCTCTAAATGTTTATATTATGTTTCCTTGATTGATTGATATCGAACTACGATTTTCGGCTACTTAGTTTGCGAAAAGATATCGCGAAATGGCAAGTGAAGCACCGAGTTGGGCAGATCAATGGGGAACCGGAGGGATCGGGGAGATGCCGGAGGAAGATAACACCAAAAGCAAGAAAGATGCCGACGGTAAGAACTCTGGCCAAACCAAATCGGCCAAGATTGTTGATTTCATAAGTCTCAAGTGGATGAAGAATCTTGTGCAGAAGAAGAAAAAAGAAGAGTCTGATTCTTGAAAAAGAAGAGAAAAAAATATCATTGTATCCATATTTGTTTTCGATGTTTTGAAAGAAATTGTTTCTTCCTAAGATCTCAATTCATCATTTTATTTATTTATATATATATATATTTGTTTTGAGTTGTAATGGGTTTTGGTGCATCCCACGATCGAAATATTTTTTTTACATGGCTCAAATCTTCGCTTACTCTTGCAAATAATAATTTATATTTTAGTAACATGTAGGCTACTAGGCTTATAATTTGTTGTTTCTTTTCTCACAAATTGTTTATCACAATTCACAAGTCATACTCGATTTGCTAACTTTTTTAAAAAAAATGTATGCACCAGAATCCAGATAGTCAAATTCAACCTTAGTATTTGCAAAAACACGAATGACATTGTAAAATAATCAAATTCATTTTAAATAACACCAATGATACACTAATTATTTACAATTTTTGCCACATTTTTCTGCCAAGTTTAGTTGAAAATAGCCTTTTTACAATTTGAAGTGTATATTATATATCTCATCTATTCCATAAACTAACATATTATGATCAAAATGGTAGAAGAGAGCATCAATAGATGACATAAGTTGTGTCCAAATGTAAAAACCGAAACTATTGAACACAAATTGAAAGCAACATTTACATTAATTAGTCCAAAGCAGTAAAGATAACATTTGCATATTCATAGTCATACATAAAGGAGCATATAATATACACATAAGCACAAAAGCATTGGAAGGCACATTTAAACCAAACCAAAGGTGTTCTCTCCACTGTAAGTCATGTAGAGAAACCCATCTTCGTCTTTGTTCTCATCATAGATTGCAGACATCATTGCAGCTGCAAAAAACATCAACAAAGAGGATTCATCATTGTTTCGAGTTTGCAGAGAAGTGTATGCGTAAATTACCAAGTTAGGAGCGGATTTTCATGAGAGCGAAACTAAAGTTAACAGAGAAGTGAATGCGTAAATTACTAAGTTAGCAGCGGATTTTCATGAGAGCGAAACTAACATAAACCAGCTATTATGCTAAAAGTTGTGTTTTACCAGTTGGAGGCAATGTGTTCTTCACAAAGACGAAGATCGCTTTTTCGGCACTCAGCTTGATTCTTTTACGGACAACATATACAAATTGCCCCACAGTTAGATCAGCCGGAACAAGGTACCTGAATCCAACAACCAAAGAGTCACAGATCAACACATTTCCCTGATATAAGACTCTTGTAGTCTTCAATTAAGATCAATCTCATACAACACAAAGATAAAATTCTTCTAGAAAATGTTCAAATCAAGGCACTCATAAGTAAACAAAAGAAGCGTAGAACTCATAAGTTGTCAACAAGAAAGAAGAGCAGAAAAAGAATGTCATTAGTACTCACTTTTTCTTATCGATATTTGGAACATCACTTCTTTCAGCTCTCTCTACAATCACCTGCAACATATACTTGTTATGGTTAAAGCTACATAGAAGAACTTACACCGAGATATACAAACACATGTTAATGAAACATTACTGGAATTCTGTCTGGATACTTGTCCCTGATGCGAGAAGATTCAATTTGTCTCCTCTCTGCCATTACAAAACCCCAAAGAATGGTGAAAGAACATCAGTTATTGATCAATCATTGGAAACATTTGAGATTTGATCGATCGTAATCAAAGTCTCTAACAATGATCTTACAATCTACTCAAAATCGACCACTTTTAAAAGGGTAACAATCAAAGATCCATAATTTCTAGTAACCCACTAACAAAACCCAGAAAGTTTTAGTTTTTATGCATGATTTGATGAAGAATCAAGAAGGAGACGAAAAAACTTACCCAGTGGGTGTTCCAACTTAAAGGAGCTATTAGCCATGGCGATTAAGAATCAAAATTTCTGAAATCAAAACACTAGAATCAATCAACACAACAATATACAATCTGATATTCGATGAACGATCTCGCGACTCATCGGAGAGGAAAACAAAAACCCAGAAACTGAGAAATCAGAGAGAGAGAGCAACATACCAAAGATTAGGGCTTCTCGTTTTCCCCAAATTTGACTGATGAAGAGAATCGAATGCTCAAATTAGGGTTTGTAGATTCCTGATTTTCTGCACGAAACTGAAAACTTAAAGTCTGAAACCTTGCGTCTTTTCTTTTTTTTCCCAAACTTTGCGTCCAATTTAGGAACTTATCGTCATTACTTTCTTTTGTTGCCATTTGTTCTGCTGCAGAACCAGATATTTGTACCGGATTATGGTTCAGAGTAACATTTCGGTTCTCATTGATTTTTTTTTGTCGTCACTCATTAATTTTATTTTGGGTTTTTGTCAAACGACGCAATTTATTGTTACCTTCAGAAAACGCAGAAAATAAATTAAAACAAATCAGAAAATGAAGACAGGTTAGTTTAATCATCTGTCAATTTTCAAATTTTTTACACCAATGAAAACTAAAACTTATAAATGGTGGAAAAAACCAAATTTCTTTGTAGCCATTTAGGGTTGATGCAATTTATTAATTTATGGGTTAACATTTGTCTTTTTTTTTTTAATTTAGTAGTAGAAATTTAAGAAGGATAGTATCTAATTCAAGAAATGGAACGACCAATGTAGTTTCGAAATTCAAATAGATGTTGGGAGTAGCAGAGCCCACCAACATGCCATTGTCTCTCTTACAAACCCTCATAAATACTGATTTTGAAAGCTCATGGCATTCCTTTGTTCTTTTATTTAATTTTATTCTACAAATCTCTCTACATGTACATATATACTACATGCACTATTCATAGACCCATGTGTATATTCTTGGAGATAAAAGTTACCTAATTGAGTAATACAGTAAATTTTACGTTCTTAGGAGAAAGCATTGCATGTCCCTTTTCGCCCGTGTAGTTCTGTCTTAGCTTGTCTCGGAGACTCGGACTATCGTTGAAAGGACTTCCTCTTTACTTTATCGTGGATCTAAAGTTTTAACATTTTTTCCTTTACTGCTTTTTCCTTGTCACGGTTTCACTTAGAGAGTCTTTAGATCGAGTTTCTATAAATCTTTTTCATAAGTTTCATCGCTTTTGATTTAGTTGATACGATGAATCTCGAATGGTTTATGCAATTCCATGTTGTTTTTAACCTTTTTTGGCATATGACCATATTTTTAGGATTTGGTTCCTGTAAAATATAAACTAAAAAAACAAAATTCTTCTTGGATATCGTTATGCAATATACGATAGAATGCTGTTTTTCGTACTAAAACTCAACTCTCGACTTTTTCAACTTCTATGTTAAAGTTTTAGAGTTAAAATAGTAAATCAAATATGGATGCATCAAACAGATTAAAGAACGATGCTTAGACCAAGCTTATGCACAAACTTCATGTAATTGTTCGATTTTTCCCGTGGAGGCGTTACACATGTTTTAGGTAAGGAGAGAGATCAAGAGCATACATGCAACATGCAACATGTAATAATATTATTTATAAATATTGCCTCACAGGTTTCATGAGGATGGAATCCAATTATAAATAAAATTAAACAAATAAAAATTAAAATCGCAGAAGTCTAGTACTATTTCTTAACACGTCCTCACGTTATCACCTAACAAAATTTGTGACGTACGTAATTTTTTTGTTAGAAGTATGCAATTCTACATCGCCATTTCTACTACGAATTTGCAGTAAATATGTGATCATAGACTTAGACTCAAAGAGAATATCCATCACCAAATACTAATTTTTTCATGGCTTATAACAAAATCACTATGATATTTTTTGTCTTATAATTTGTTTTTTTTTTCTTTAAAGAGAAACGTCTATAATGGTTTAGCTGTTTCTTATGGACTTTAATAAATCAGAACTAGCAAGCAATCATCATGAAATTCTTAGAAGTGGTTCAATATTTTAAATTTTTTTTTTGTAACGGCAGACCTAGCTATTTGGTTTGATATTTATTAGTATAACATATCTATATATTTATTAAATTTAACGAAAAGTATTTCACTATTTCTTAAAAAACATATTTTTTCAAATTTAATACAACCAACTTCCTTTTTGTTGTGGGGGTTGTTGGCCTAATTCAATGCTTGTTTTTCTCTGCTATTTCTTCTTCACCCTCTTCGTATTTATATCTCCTTCACTCTGCAAACCCAAGAAAAAACATTGATTTAGCTCATGTTGTCTCTTTCTCATTTTCATATCTGCCAAAAAAAAAAAAAAACACTGTGATTTCTAAACTGGTTTAACGGTAAGTACCTGTCTCTCGTAACATACCTATCAATTTGTTCCAATCATTTACTTGCTTTGATTTCTTTTTTGGTTTCCTTTTGTTTTGTTTCTTTTTATGTGGATGAGTTTGGGATAATAAGACACCAAAGAGTCGATGAGCCCACTATCCGACATCGAATACGAGATATTGGTGCGGTTCAATCAGAAAACCGAACTCTTTTGTTTTAAAGATCGTTTTTTTTGCTTGAGCCGTGCCAATATCACGTGATTAAATGAGCCTCCATATTAGTTGATGTGATCAAGGTAATAAATATGATCTATATCGATTCTCTTAATTGTTTTTCATTTTATTTGAAGCATAGTTTGTAATTACAGATAAGGTATATCAATGTTTTGTCGTCGAGGATCACGCTCTTTCTTATATTATGTTTCTATATAATTTAATTATTTAGTTTTCCAAAATAAAAGGTCTTTAAAAAATTATTTAGAGAGTTTTTTAAATAGTTTTGTGTTCATGTTTATCTTCTGCAGGCTCGGAAGTTCGGATAGTAACAAGAAAAAGGACAAAGGAAAAAAAATTATTCATATTCATTTGTGAGAAGATAATTCTATTAGCAACAATGAATTCGTTTATAAAACTGTAGCGAAATGTTATAAATGAGACTTTTTTTTCCTTTGTAAATTGTATAGGAGATTTATGTCACTCATTAATGTAAAGATGTTAGACTAATGAATTCAAAATATTGTGTATTTGCCTGAACTTTAATTTAATTTGTTTATATCTTTATTCCACCACGGATTTAAGGGTCATGTCGATGATGTTTCGTTAACCCGCAAATTAGATATAACTCGTCAATTACATCATTAATTATCTCAAATATATTTGATCTTGTTATATTGCATAGGATAACATATCGACCAAATTTAACTAAATGTATCACATGCAATTATGATTAACATTTTAGCAGAGGATTTAACGTATATACTTAGCCTCGCAATAAACAAATGTTTTAAAGAAAATTTTACTTAAATTTTACCCATGATGAATAATTTTACTCGTAATACTCGATATTATGATGGACGGTTTTACACACAACATGTTGGAACCTACATAAACTCTACTTAAAAAAACCTGCACTTTACGAAAATCGAATTCCAAAAAAAAAAAAAAAAATTGAATTCCAAATTTTGTGTTAAAAGATTAAACTCCGAGCTTTGGTCCAAGCAATTCACATGGTATCCGGGATTAGACTAACTGGATACCTCCGGATATTAGTCGGAAATCATTTTAAACTCGGGGTTAGGCAGTATAGTAGTCCAACACCTAAGTGTTGACGATGAGTCCACATAGTAGCTCTTCGGTGCGTTTCCCCCGGGACTGACCAGATCAGCCGATCAGGAAAAAAAAAAGATTAAACCCCGAACTAACCCCTTGAAAAGAATTTTTGACGTGTCATATTTTTTTCTAATTTTAATATCAAATTTAAAAATAAAGAAGAAAAATACTTACATTTAACACATTACATATATGTGAATCAGAAGTTTATTTTTCTTTAAACTATAAACAAATGACAAAACATATAAACATATATGTGTGTCTATATGTATATTGTTCAAATATGTGAACAGATAGATATGCATAACCAACCAAAAACCTGCGAAGTGGTCGCATATCTTAATTACATCTCGCAGAATACCCACGAGTTTAGGACCAAAACCTTAATTTTTTTTGGCGAGGACGTATTAAATGAGAGATAGCTCTACTCTTATATATTGACAAATCTATATATCCATCCACTACATGATCTGGTCCAACAAAATGGATATAAAGACATTTTCACTTTGTAAATTTGTCATCCTAATAATGAGTATCTAAATAGACTAATACCACAGCTTTCTTCATAGTAATTGAAATTGTTTGACACATACAATGTTACCTTGTTATCGATCATTGATGTTCAACAACAGTAAATTTTCCAAATCGATAGTTACTTCGAAAATTACCATATCGAATAATATGAAAATAGGAAAGTAAAAAGTAAAAACAGAAAGAAGAATTTAATGAGGAAAAAGAAAGCATGTGGAAATAAATGAATGGGCACAACAATAAGAGCTCTGTCTCTTATAGGACAAACCAAATGTAACCAAAAAAATATGGTTTCTCTCTCTTTTCTCTTCTTTCATTTCTTTCACATCCATTAAAACCACTTCACTTTCTCTGTATATCTTTTACTTTCATTTTTTTAAATTTTTTTTTTTCCAACCAAGCATTCAAATTAGAATGAAGCTACACTGCCGGTTGTTCAACCGAGAGAAGAAAAGATCACAACATCAAATCATTAATAATTAGGCAAAATTAAAGATTTATGTATGATTTTTTTTTTTTGAAGTGTATTTACCCGTGTTCAAGAAAACGCTAGGCGCTAAGCGGGTGGTAACCCAACGTCTAGCGTCTAAAACGTCTACTTGGGGTCTAGACGATCGATTTTAGATGGTTTACGCGTTTACATCATAACACATTATAAATCTAAAATTATACATAAAAATCATACAAAACTATCAATTAGAAAAATAAAAATCTTAAATCGAAACAAAAATTAAACAAAAAAATTTATTTAAGTCATATCAAAACAATATATATAGAGCTAAAATTTATATTTTAAATTTATGTAGTTGAAAATTGAAAAAAATACACTGAAACTAAACTTATGCGGTTTTAAACGGTCGAAGCGGTCGTCAAGACAGGATCTAGACGACCGCCTAAGCCGCTTTTTTGAACACTATTTACAAATAAAATAAAAAAACCATCAAAGTAAATGTTGTGGGTTCCATCAAGTGATGTTATCATACAGGTGTATTTCGAAACATATCAGATCAAGTTACTAAACTTATCTATCTGTGTTACTCGATCCAAATTAATCCGTAAATATATATAAAAATTAGGTTAATTAGCTGATATATATGAATTACATACATGTTTGGTTAACAACGATTCTAATAATCTTTTCGTTTCTTATATTTTATTTCTTAAGAGAATTACTTAAGATTATTCTAATAACGCCCACTATAAACTTGGTTTTTATTTTCAACCAATCAACTATAATAATGAAAATTTTAATGTTAAATATCCTGGTTTGAATAACGGAAAATTATGGTTGATTAGTTAAAACAAAAATTTATGCGTGGCTTCATGAAATTAAACGATGTAATTTTAATTGGGTATAGTAGAGACTAGAGACTAGAGAGGGAAAAAAATAAAACGAATAGTTAGTTAATTAATATCAAACGAGGAAATTCTCACCAAAAAAAAATAAAGAATCAAACGAGGAAATTAATTAATTAATTAAGGGAATATGGGTTTGAGTATAGAGCCGTTAGAAAACACGTTGCCTATAAATATCAAAATTCAAATTCATCTTCAAAATCATAAATTTTCTTTGAATACAAAGTGTGACGAATTTGATTGTGAATAAAGAACGAACGAGAGAGATGGTAGCAGAAACAGAGTTTTTTTTTCCGGTGGTTCTAGAAGTTGAATTGTTGGATAGAGTTACTTCGGCGGTCAAATCTCCTGTGGTAAGTCGTAATTCCCCAGTTTTCCGACATGTTAAAGCTTTGATTTTTCTTTCTGGGTTCTGAAATCAATCTTCAATAACTAGGAATTTGACTGAATTGCTTCGTATTAGGGTTCTTTAAAAGTTGGTTATAAAGCTTAGACGACCCTTGGTTGTGTTGTAGGTTACGCATGATCGATAGCTCTGTTTTGTTATTGATGAAAAAAGATCATATGCGATTAGATTGATGATGTGAACAATTTGGTAGATTGTTGAGGAAGTAATCGAGAAAGTGCCTCTATAACTTATACGAATAACTACACCAAATTCTACTCAAATTGTCAGGTATTATTTCAAACATTCTATACTAAAGATTGAATCTTTTTGCATAATCAATCAACTTTAATGTCATGATCATCACTTCAAACATAGGTCCATTATAAAAGAACTTTCTCAGGTTATCGGTTCGGAACCAAACCACCCAAAGTCCAAAAAAAGGGTATATACAAGTCTATTCTACACAATTAAGACATTATAATCTCTTTTACAGACTTAGATTAAGGTGGAGATGTTTTTTTTAGTATGTTACTGTTACTAAAACCGATTTTGGTGAATCGTAAAAAGGGTTAAAAGTTGGAAAATAAAAACTAATGTTTCTTTGGCTAGACAAGTTAGAGTAGAGGAAGATGGTTTGTTGGGTTTCTTGGTGAGTGTAGCTTTAGGACTATAAACCCTTTTGTACTTTGATCTAATATCACTAATGCTAGCTCCTACATGACTTTCTTCTTACTCCATAGTTTCTATTTTGAAACCCTATCTTCATAAGATCTTCAAGGCTTTAAGAAGATAACTTTATAAAATCTGAACATGCTTCTTGGATCTCTTAAAGCTTAGACGAGCCTTGGTTCATTTATGTTTGCGTGTTGTCTGAGACTTTAAAGCTGCTGATCTTGATTAGTTAATTGGAGAAGCCTTGTCTGTAGTTATTATGTTTGTTAACATGTCTTTGTCTTCACTGCTTGTGTTTTCATTTGTTGCTATTCTCAATTGCTTGAGTCCTTTTAGTTTTTGATTTTTCTGACAGCATTTGTTTTGTTCCAATCACTGAAATTTGCTATAGTTTTAAGCTAACTTTTATTATAAAAAACTCAAGTGTTAAATTGCAAAAATGCACTAACCGAACATTTCAAGTGTAGTTTTTTGGGTCATAACTCATGAGTATATTATCAATTCACTTAATAAAAATTTAACACATAGTTTCTGATTAATTTGTATGTATCATAACATAAGTATAATATATTTCAATTAACTTAATAAAAATAACACTTAAACTTCAGTTATTTTGATCGAAAAGAAAAAACATTAATGTTAGATACAATGCATTGAATTTGGAGGGTTGGGTCTGAATTGGCTGGTGACAATATTAAATTCATTGACAACGAACACTAGCACTCGTGTCCTGAATTTTCACCACTCAACTACGAACTCCAAACTTTTTCCATCTTCTCAATTCTTTTTTGATCATACTCAATATCTCTCATATCTTTCATTACTCAAAATACTCTCTGTGCAACACTATGGCTTTGGAAGGAGAGGTCATATCAGCCATTTCTCAACTAATCTCTATCGACGACCCTTGGGAAGTGGATAATGGGGATGCGAATACGGAGATCATTGCACGCATTATTGAAATAAGTTACGTTAGTAGCGCATTCTGCGAATATGCTATGTTACTAATGCAGCAGAAGCCGGAGTCGGAGCTCATGTTACTCATTACTCAAACCATCTCTATCTACAACTCTATGGATTTGGATTCCCAGCCGGAGCCGCTAAGAAAACTCATATCATTCATCGCTAAAAAGGCAGATCTCGACTACTATGTTGATCCCTTGTTGGAGCAGGATTTGGAGGTCTTGCCACTCTTTGGTAAAACATTAAGTCTTGAGCCAGAGCCAGAGCTCATATCACTCATCCGTCAAATAGTCTCCCTCGTCATCTCTATGGATCCAAAGTGGAAGAAGCTTATCTCTTTATGCCCTAAAGTAGCAGTAAGATTGGAAAAAGGAAAATTACTTGTGGATGAAGAATTCTTGTGGGAAACCAATGACAAATGGTGTTGTTTCCCTTTATTCTGGCTGAAGTTCAGGTCAAGAGGAGAAGACGCTACACATTTTTTCTGCCGAGGTTGCAATGGCAAGAACCATAATGAAAACAACAAGGCTCCAGTTGAGATCAAGCACCCTCTTCATCCAAGACATTCTCTTCGGCTTGCTTTGTTGCGGAAGTCTCATGAAATGAGGCAATGCTATTGTTGTGATGAAAGTCTCCAAGAGTTATTTTATTATTGCTCAGCTTGCGACTATGCTATGAATATAGCTTGTGTGGAGAAACCACCGGTCTTTTCTATAGACCATTCGAAGTGGCATGAGCATACTCTTGCCCTGTTTCCAAGACAGACTCCCTTTGCTTGCAGCCTCTGTTCCTTGACACATACAAGCTGTCCTTTCTATATATGTCCCCCTTGTGACTTTGTAGCCCATCAACGGTGTATCGGCTTACCACGTGTCATAAGGATATCTCGCCATCCCCATCGTATCTCTTTTACCAATTCTTTTGGTCAAGGAGATTGGTCTTGTTGTGTTTGTCGCAGAAAGATTGACAATGATTATGGGGGTTATTCATGCATCAAGGACGGTTGTTCATATGTGGCTCATTCGAAATGTGCCACACAGAAGAATGTGTGGGATGGTAAAGAACTTGAGGGAATACCAGAAGAAGATGAAGTAGTTGAACCGCCGTTTGTGAGGATAAGTGATGGAATCATAGAGCATTTTAGTCATCAACATCATCATTTGAGACTTGATGAGAACATGGGTAGACATTACGACGTGAATAAGCTGTGTCAAGGATGCATCATGCCAATCTATTCCGGTAACTTCTACTCATGTATGCAATGTGATTATATTCTCCACGAAACATGTGCAAATCTTTCTCGGAAAATGCATCACCCGATACATCCACATATGCTCACTTTAAAAGTAGGATCTCGGGGTCTTGTGGAACATAGTGTGGATCCATGTTCAGCTTGTCCTTGGAAGTGCAAAGCTGGTTTCTTCTACGAGTGTGAACAACGGGATAAAGATAGATATCTTTTTAGGCTACATGTGCAGTGCGCCACAATGTCTGAGCCATTAGTCCATAAAAGTCATGAACATTCTTTATTCCTAACTTCCAAACCAGGAGAGCAAAGAAGATGTTCAGTTTGCAAAAAGTTAGAACAATTCTCAACAAAAGAAACATTCAATTGCATTGAGTGTGACGACTTTGCTTTGTGTTTTGGATGTGCTACTTTACCTCAAGAGGTGAGGTATGAGCATGATAAACATATGCTCACTCTTTCTTATGGGGAGGAGACAAGCGCCGTGACTTATTGGTGTGAAATTTGCGAGCAGAAAATAGATCCAAAGAAGCGGTTTTATACGTGTGGCGAGTACTGTTGCGTCACCCTACACATTGAATGTCTGCTTGGGCATGACTTATACGTGAAGCCTGGTTCATCTTGGATAAGCTTCTCCTTCAATGGAGAGAAGATAAATGTTCGGCCCAACAATCATCATATGACTCGACCTTTTTGCTCTCATTGCAAGAAGCGTTGTCCACACAAAATAGTTCTGGAGTCATCTGGTTCAAAATTTTGTTCCACATCTTGTGTTGGTGAATTTTTGTCTACAAAGGTGAACATAGCTGGTCATCGTGAATATCTACAACGGAGAGGCTACGGGAATTATGAGTTCTCAGCATTGACATAGAGATTTGTGGAATCTTGTTCGAATTCCGAGAATCTAGGTCGTTCTCAGATGTGTCTCCGTTTTTGTGTTGCTATCGGTTCGGTTGCATCGGGTTGTGTCGAATAAATCTTTTTTAGAAAGCTCAATTGATAATAAGAAACATGTAAGGAGAAGAAAATATTTAGCAATCAACATTTTCTATATAATACAGTACTGTTTTGTTTCCTTAGAACTGCAGTTAGTATTAATTTCATTCTGCTTCCCACAGTCAGGCATCAACAGATTCACCGATATATGAATCTAAAAACTAACATAAAGAAAGTAATACCTAACGTTGCTCATTGTTCTAGGTGATCAGTGAGTGAAACACGAAATTTGGTGAAGATAGCGATTAACTCACGGACGAGCTGCGTGTCATCATGATTCATCACATACTTGTTTAAGAAAGCTGGATCGGTAATTGACAACGCAGACGACAATGAAGGGAGTTCATTTCCGAGCAATCCTTTTGAGATGAGAACTTTGATTACATTACACCTTGGGACAGTCCTCTTCTCTAGGCTGTATCCAATTACGTGAGGGAATGAAACCACAGCCTTTAGTGGCCAATTCATCTTCTTTACCAGAAACTCAGTCTTTTTTTTCACCGACTCTGCAGAACATCCAATGCACGAAGGAAACCGATTGACCATGACCACAATCTCATCTCTGGTGAATCCTAGACTTACAAATGTTTCAATGGAGTTGGCTATTTTCTTCTCCGAGAGTCCTAGAAACATTGGAAACTTCTTGAACATTGCCCATACATCTCCCACAGCAAAGCCTAACCTTTTATAGAGATTGACCTTTTCTACTACTGTTTTGTCGCTAAATCCTTGAATAACGCGCAGAGCACCAACAAAACTTGCAGTGGTGGGATCAAAACCCATCTCAACAACCTTCTTGAGGGATTCTTCAAATTTTTCTTTTCCACATACAGGTTGGCGATCGGAGATGAGCAAGGAGAATAACAACCTCTGAGGCACACCTAACTCTCTCAAAACCATTATATTCCGCATTTTGTTCTCTAGATTACCAACTGGCAAAGAATGACATAACTTATCGTGCTTGGAACTCTTATCCGCTTCTACAATCTCTTTGACGATATCATAGTATCTGCTGAGTGTTTTGTCCCTTCTCTTTCCCAAGATTTTCGGAACTGTAGAAACAATCTGAGTGAGCTCAGAGCTTGAAGCTCCTCTGGACTGCAGAAACTGAAGCTTGGGACCAAGTGATTTCTCAGCATCTGATATAAGCAAATGTGGATAATCCGTAATGATGCTGGAGATCTGAGTATCTGTGAACCCATGACTTCTCAAAAGACTCAAAACAGAATCAGGATTGCCCTTGTTCTCGAAACTGACTTTTCTTGAAATCGATTCTGCTACCTTTTTAGCTAAACCAAGTGAATCAACGAGGTAAGAGACAGTAAAGTTCTTACCTTGTTTACCATCTCTAAGACTCACATCGGCAACACTAGTAAAAGAGAAGGAATTGGGAAAAGAAGATGCATTTTCTAAAAGCTTCACTGCAAATCTCAAATTACGCCATTTCTGCAGTTCAATAGATCTTCTTCCATGGAGTATCAAAGAAGTATACATGACAAGAGGCAATGCAATTACCACAAGTGTGTTGAAGTGATTTGGCTGTGCTCAAGAATCTGCAATCTCCGTTAACGACTTCATTCACTTGGAAGAAAGAAGAAGAAAACGATTTCTAGGGTTTAGTTCTCGACCCGGTTAAGGATAAATCAAAAACCGGTTTAATTGACTAAAAATTTGGTTTACTATTTTTTTAAAAAGTATATACAGTATTGATATTGGACTTTATCGGTCCATTTCGTTGTAGATAAATTTGTAATTAGGAACGACACTCACAAAACTCAAAAATTTGGAGAATTTTATAAAATCATAATTTCACAAGTAAACCATAATTTTCGAAATTGAAATTAAAAATCATCCAGTACTACTATGCATCAAAAAACAATTATAAAGCAAGAAGCTAAAGTTCTCATGTGTTGTTGTTACTAAAAGATAAGAAACAACTTAAAAAAGAGTAATAGAGAAACCTGCAACGAGAAAAATCCACAAACCTGATTGGTAAGTACACAATCACAAAAACACCAAAAGCTCAACATTCTTATTCTGTTAATAGAGCATCTCTGTATTGATTATGAATCTGAAAATTGATCACCGGACTTGAGATGGAGAGCATAGCAAACCAGATGCGTCTGCGCCAATCACTGCTAGATCACAGACCGTGCAGATGTTTCCTTCCTGGTTCGGTACAAACCGGGCGGTGCAGTAAGGACATGAGACGTCTTTCTGTCCTCTGTAGATCGGGACATATGTGGAACCACATATCACAAACGGATTCCTGAAGTCGTAGTTAAGCTTGGTTTCATCGGTCATGTTACGTTCAGCGGCTTGCACAACTTGTCTAGCCATCTTGGCCTGGTTATCCACTGGGCTTGTTTCCAACAGTCTTCTGGCGAAATTAGAAGCAGTGGCGAGGTTCTTTGCCTTGTAGCAGACGCCCATTGCACTAAGCAGCGCGAGCCGTAAGTGAGGTGTTTGGAGGTTGCAGTGAGTGAAGTAAGCAGCGAGCTCTTGCTGCCTCACCGGATCATCTTTCATCTCTCTCCTCTTGAGCTCCATTTGAAGACCAAGGACATATTCTTTAACGATAACGATTAATTCCTTAACCTCATCGACTTCTCTTCTTGACTCGACTACCACTAGAGGGATGGTGTGTAGGATAGAAAGGAAGAGACGGAGAGCCTCAGTGAATTTCCCACTGGTTGTGGCTTTGTAGCCGGACTTGAGCTTCTCGTCTAGCTGAGAGAAATCATAAACAAGAGCTGGTGGGCCACGAACGTTGGGACTGGAAGACTCGCTCCATCCACGCTCAATGGCAAGTGGAACCACAGGAGATGAAGAAAAAGCACGCAGATAGCTATGGCTACCATTGAACAGATCAAGAAACATCGATTTCAAAGGTGTAAAGTTCTTTATACCAAGCTGTCTGTGGAGCAGACGCATTGCAGTGTCGAAGCTTCCTGCTGCAGCTTGCTCAGCAGCAAGAGAAGACTTCTGGCTCCAGATCTGACTTACGGGCATACCTTGGGGAGGTGTCACAAAAATTGATGAACGTGCATTAGCAGAGGCTTTAGGAGTGTCAAGCTCTGGTGGAAGCTCCAAGTCTTCAAGTCCTCCCCATCCACCTTCCTCATCGTTTTCTTCTTCACCTGCTTCTGCAGCCGCCAAGATGTCTTCGATGTCTCTGTTCTCCATTCCATCAACATTT
This sequence comes from Arabidopsis suecica, assembly GCA_019202805.1. Lineage (NCBI taxonomy): Eukaryota > Viridiplantae > Streptophyta > Magnoliopsida > Brassicales > Brassicaceae > Arabidopsis > Arabidopsis suecica. The sequence goes on from CM032906.1 coordinate 1,534,670, forward strand.
ATGTCAAGTTCCTCACCCCAATCGCCTTCAGCATCTTCTTCATCAACAGTACCTCCTCTGTCTGCACTTTCAAGTCCCCCTTCAAATATTCCTTTCATCACTCTCAGAAGAGGCCAATCACCACCGCACATGATGGGTGTAGGTGGCATTAGAAGCGATGGAGTTTTTCCTTCAGGCAACGAGGGCACATTGTCTCCTAGCTCAGTTGCCAGTCGCTCAGCAATGTCATTTAAACCATGAACCGAAGCCGTAATATAAGCTAGAGGCAAATGACCAGCATTCTCCAGTATCTTAACACGCTCTTTAACATCTCCTAGGTAGAGAGCATTGTGAAACTGACCCATTACGTTGTTCTTTACTTCCGCAATCTTCATCAACTTTGAAAGTTTGTCCAAGTTACCAGTAATGAGATAAAGAAAAGATAACCTCTCAAAGTTCTTTGTCTGCTGGTATGCAAACTCAACAATTCCAGAATTACCTTGGCGAAGAGCCTCCACCCCAAGTCTATACCAGTGGTCTTTCTCATTAATCTGTGTAGCGGATGCAACAGCCACACTGATGTTGCCACTTTCAAGAGCCAGGTTGAATCGGATCCTCTCATCTTCAACAAAATGGAGAGCAACTTCAGGGAATCCTTTTTGCTGCAGATAAGCAATCATAGCCTGTCCACAGAGCTGGGAGTTCTTTATCATGCTCATGACATGATCATATCTCTTTCTCAGAAGTGAAAGCTTGAAAATGTATTCGGTTGCATTAATGGTGATAGCCTTGTTTTTCCCATCCCGATCCAAGCAGAAGATTGTATTACCAGACACCTTGGTGATATAGATTGGGACATCCAGGGTTCGGATGATTCCACTATCTCCATTAGGAAGACAGTACTTGATATGATTCAAAGTTGTGTAAATGAAGACACCGTTATCGTCCCAAGCTCCACTTTTCACGCGTATCGTCTCATGAAGCGTGCACTGGAGAACAAGTTTTTTGCTCGCGATAATTATAGTATGTTTGCTGAGCAAAGCAACACTCTCCATATCACTAGACCAAACAACGTACCTAACAAATGGTGTCTGAAGTTCACCAAGAACAAGCCTTTGTTGGAGGTCAAATATAACTACTTTATCCTCAGATCTACAAAGCAAATTTCCAGTCCCGGCATAAAAGATGGCATCTGTGGGAATAGGCAGAGAACTCTTTTTAACCACCTCATTCTTTAGATTCTTGACTAGCACCTGGCTGGTGCTTTTCTCGAGAACAGCAAAGCGGTTACGGGCAATGAATACTGCAGAGCCACCTGTCCCTCTCTTTGCATCTTGCACAACGTCACTCCTGCCAACACTATCTTTCGGTATGATGTACAACTCATAAGAACCACCATCCTGATCTGAGCAGATCAAAACTGCATTTTCAGTCGGACTGTATGATAGAGTCCTAGGACTTTGATTCAAGCTTGGAGTACCAGGACGCCTTATAGGGATAACTTGGGAATCTCTTTGAGTTGAATATTCGTAGTACCGCAAGAATCTATCCTTGGCATAGAACAAAGAATCCCCACTCAAAGCAAATGCAGGACGTTCTCTCTCAAGTTTGAACACGATCATGCCGCTGTCATGCCCAGCTGCTAGTAAATTCATCTCAGGGTGAACTGCAAGAATCCAAAATCTATCATGTTCACGACGGAAAGTCTGAAGTCCAGTTCGCTTGGTAGCATCCCAGACACGGATGCTCTTATCTTCAGAGTTTGATACAATTATGTCCTGTTTTGCATGGAACATAACAGATGAAACGTTATTCATATGGCCTCGCAATGTATCCACCTCCCAAGCTTTAGTTTCTGCAATGATATTGACAAAATCATATTACCAACTCAGCATCGCAATTTCAAGATTCATCTAAGGATTAAGGCGTACAGAATATTTGCATATCAGTATAAAATTATTGATTGATAGCATATAAATCTTGCACACACAAAAGGATAGCATCAAATAATTACCATTCATACGCCACAGCTTCACTTGGCGGTCATCTGCACCGGAGACAATAAGAGGCAGAGTGGGATGAAAAGCAGCCCAGTTTACACCTCTGTCATGACCTTCAAGAACGTACTTAACTATAGCATCAACTCCACCAAAAAGATCACTATTCATCTGAGTCAACCTCATGATGTCATCAGCAGGAGATACAGTCTTCTTCCTAAGAGCACCAATATCCCAAACACGGACAGTCTGATCTAAGGAAGCTGATACGACGAGGTCTTCTTTCGGATGGAAAGAAGCACACATAACATAATGATTGTGACCAGTCAAAACAGAAACACAAGTCCTTGATTGCCAGTTCCATATACGAATAGTCTGATCATCACTAGCACTCACAATCCATGGGTACTCATGATGGAATTGAACCGTGCGGATATAATCAAGATGCCCAAGAAGAGTGAAAAGGCACCTGTGGTTTTTGTAGTTCCACACTTTAATCTTGTAATCATCCCCTGCAAAGATTAAGATCATTGTAATGCAACAAATCATTATAGATCCATTCTTGTAATCAATTATACGATTTCACTATAACAAAGAGAACAAAGCTAAATCTAGAGCAAAGCATTATATATACCTCCGGAGACGAAGAGAGGCTGAGAATTGTGGAAATGAACACCACGAACAGGACCTTCGTGCTCATCGAATCTATCGATCAAAGTACCCATACGATAATCCCAAAGCTGGATCACGCCACTGTGCAAACTCGCGAGAATCCATGGTCGTTTAGGGTGAAAACTCAGACCCTTAACTCTGTTACTCTTGGTTTCGAATTTTGTCAACATAATCTCTCTCTCCGATAATGGCACTCTACAAAAATCCGGATCACAGAAAACGAATCACGAACAATTAGAAATAGATCTAAATTGCAACAATGGAGAGTGAGATCAAAACAGAAATTTGAAATCGGAAGGAGAGAAACAATGGTGATTACCACAGATCAGATGAGTTCACGAACGAAGCGAAGAAGAAGAAGGTATATAGATCTGAGTGAGTCGCAGCGCCCAGATCTCGAGTTCTCTATTTTGCGTTAATTTGGATAAAAACATGTATTCAGTGATGAATTCTAATATATCCTTGAAAAAAAGAGTGAGTTCTAATACTATTGGTCTAGGGGTGTCAAAATGGTTGACTCAACTCAACTCAACTCATTACCCAATGAGTTTAGAGTTAAATGAGTTCATGAGTTGACCCAACTTATTTAGACAAATGAGTTGGGTCAACTCATGAACTCATTTAACTTGATGAGTTAAATGGTTAAATGGGTTGACCCATGAAAATAAAAAAATATTTAATTAATTAGAAAACTATTTAATTAGTTAAATTTTGTGAAGTAATAACTCTGTTTTATTTAGTTAAATTTAAATAAATTTACATAAATAAATTCTCTTTATATTTTGGACATTTTACGTCAGATTCAGATTAGAAGAAGACTCAAGAAACGCAATTCAAAAGTTCTCAGTTTTGTTAATTTGAGATTGTTGTGTCTTTAAGATCTTACTTGTGTCTTACCATTTCAAACCACCTCCATTGTTCCTTCAAATCACAGAACTTTGAATACATACAATTCTCTGAAAAAAAAACTCGACTTTACATAGAAAAACTGAACAAGAATCAAAAACTTCTTCCATGACAACAGAATCTGATCTATTAAGAAAATGGATAAGCTCAATTATCCATTGAAACAAACAAAACAATGGAAGTAACCAGAACACAGAACAATCTCTCATGTTTTATAACTTTACTAATCAAAGTAAAACGTTTACCAAAAGCAAGCACATTGATTCCACTCTTTCATCAGAAACCCTAAATCATCACTCCAAATCCTTAACGATCTTGATACCCATAGAATTAGCAGTACCAATGATAGATTTGCAAATCGATTCATATATTAGACTTCTCATGTTTTTCTCAAAGCTTCCACTTCAATCTCCTCTATGAAGCATCATTCTTGTTCTTTTCCTCTAGAAGCTGGATCTGATCGAATAACAACCGTCTCGCCCTTGTCATCTACAATTCATAACAAACAAAAATACAAACCAGATGATAGAAATGAAATCAATTATTAATTTACTATAGAAATAGTATCATACCTTCATCATCATTCACAAAACCATATAGCCAAGAACGAGTACACAATAGAGCTTGGACATTGCTAGGAAGAAGACGACTTCGATATTTATTTATAACGTGAGACCCAATGCTGAAAGAAGACTCGGAAGCCACACTTGTAATGGGAATGCTAAGCACGTCCATTGCCATGTATGCCAACGCACCAAAACGATGTCTGTTCTCTTTCCAATATTGCAAAACATTCAAATTAGGATGATTTTTCATCTCTAGTTTTGGGTCCTCCAAATACATATCCAACGCTGACTTACTTTCTTCAACTTCTGGAACATCATCCAAGTCAAACAAATCCTGTTTCATATGTAACTTAACATGTTACAATCTAACTCTACAGTGAAAACTAGAAAACTGAAGTCAGCTTAATCAAAACTTACATCTAGCACGTCCAAGTTCTCACTTCCTCGTCCTGAAACACGAGAATCTGCTCTTGTAGAACTTACAACAGGAGTCAAAGGAAATGCTTTCCTATATTCTCCAAAAAGCATAATAAGCTGATTCTCGAGGAAATCTATTTTTTCTTGTGAAGTGGTTGGATCAAGCTCATCATAACATCGCTTTAGAAGTTTGAATTTCATTCTAGGATCCAAAACGGCTCCCATTGCAAGAATTACACTATACTCTGCCCAATATTTATCAAATTTCAATCTCATCTTAAAAATCATATCTCGAACTGCTTTATCTTCGTTGTATTGATGAACTTCCAACAAACACTGAATCTTCCAGACATGTCCAAAATATAAATTCGAAGTTGAATAGCTTCTCCCAGACATCAAATTAGTGATCTTGTAAAATGGCATCAAGATCTCATGAATAGTCTTTGCTCTCTTCCATTCTTCGGTGGAGGGACAGTACCTATAGTTTTTATCAACTATCTTAAATCTATTTAGAGCACGCTGATACTTCAAAGCTTTCTCAAGCATCAAATATGTTGAATTCCACCGAGTTTGCACATCTAAAGATAGAAGCACTTCCCCTTCCCCTTCTACACATTCTGCAAGTGCTATTCGCCTAGATGTTGACCCTTTGATATACTTCACCGTTTCTCTAATCTTAGACAATGCATCACTAATCACAAGTAAACCGCTTTGTACAATACGGTTTAAGACATGTGCGCAGCAACGCACATGAAAGAATTTCCCTTTGCACATCAAATTATCATCCAAATTAAGACGATCTCTCAATATATCTTGCATACAATTATTGGCAGTAGCATTATCTAAAGTAAGGGTAAACACCTTCTTTTCTATTCCCCACTCTTTCAAACATTCATGGATCCTACTAGCTAAGGCATCACCACTGTGCGGAGGAAGCATGTCACAAAATGATAAGATTTTGCTATTTAGAATCCACTTTGTATCAACGTAATGTGCAGTTAAAGAAATATAACCATCTCCACCAAGTGAAGTCCAACAGTCGGAAGTCAAACAAATCCTACTAGGAATCCTTTCTAACTCAGATTTTAGAATCTGTTTTTCCTTTTCCCAAGTCTTAACCACATCAGTTGCAGCAGTGTTCCTAGTGTAAGACCTATAATCTGGATTCATATAACTAATGAAATCCCTGAGCTCTTCATATTCGACACAAAGAAAAGGAAGATCATGTCGAATTATCACTCGACTAAACTTTTCCCTAGCAACTTTATGATCAATCTTCACTGTCTTTCTTTCAACATCTACACCCATTGAGCATTTCCCATGATGACGAATCAGATTTGATGTTCCAGTAGTTGGCAACATCAAGTACTGCTTTGGGCATTTCTTACAATATGCTCTCTTATCACTATTCTCATCTTCTTCTAGCGTAAAGTGATTCCATATATCTGATGTCCTACTTCTTTTAACAGAACGAGAAACACTTACTAGACTTTTAGATTGTGATGTATCCGCTGATGTTTGCCCACCATCACCACCATGAGGAAATTCGTCTTCATTGTCCATTTTGGTATAAAGTCAGCTGCAACTGCAAATAGCCAGAGATTGCTATTAGCCAAAGACAAGAATTACTCTAGCTTAAGGTAACATAAGTAACTTACTTTAGTGAAGCAAAGTCTTGAATCTAACACATTAATCAACAAGTACCAATTGCAATACTACTATAAAGCTCTACAGTGATCTGAGCAGGTCCTAGTTTTCATTATTTGGTGTCTTGAAAGATTAACTGTTTTCATGTGTTTCAGTTGTTGTCTTGAAAGATTAACTGTTTTCCTGTGTTTCAGATTTGATGTTCCTTAGGAGATGTGAGTTTATCATTCTATGTGAGGAAGACAGTAAGTAGATCAGCCTTGGTCTCTAACAAACAAGACGATCATATATAATTCTTAGTCTAAGAAATATGTGAAAAATGGCTCTAAGAGAGATTATACTATTTGGCTAATTTGGCTAATTTGTGAACTATCATATAAGGTAACATAAGTAACTTACTTTAGTGAAGCAAACACACGATGCCAATCAATCCATGATGCACCAAAAACTGCAGTCGCTGGTACATCTTTCAAGTCATGGACACTGCAGCAGACAAAACGATTCATGTATCCTCAACATCCTTTCTTATACCAAGTAAAAACCAAGAAAAGAGTGTGATAACAAAAACCCAACAGTTTCTGGTGAAAATCCATATTCACAAACTCAAACAAATGGAATCTAAAACTCTCTTTCACAAAAGTCACAAACTCAAACAAATTTGGGGAAAATCTAAAACCCTAGCTATTTCCAAATACAAAAATACTCAAAATTAAGTTCATGAAATTGCAACAACGTACTGGATAACAAGCTGATACTCATTCACATATTCAGGTTTAGCTTAACATCTAGAATTTCCAGGTGAACTCATTGAGCAATCATCTTATTTGAAAAAGTAGTGAGGCGGAATACAAAAGAGAGAGGGAGGAGAGAAAGATAAGTTACCGGAGATGCTCTCGCCTTTAGATTCGCCGGATTAGCAGAAGACGGTGGCCCTTCTGATCGGAGAATTAGATAGATAGAGAGAACGAAGAGATCAGAGAGAGAGAGAGTTTCGGACTAAGGTATACTGTATCCGTATCGAAGTGATTATCTGATTCTCTCGGTTTAGAGGTTTCGGTTCAAATTGATTATCTGATTGGTTTAAGAAATTGTGTTGGTTTAATTCAATTTAACAAAAATTAGTGGGTTAAATGGGTAAACCATTAAAACCATTGACCCATTAGAACTCAACTCATTTGATTCATCAAACCATTTGACTCAATAACTCATTTGATCCATCAACTCATTTGAGTCAAAAATTTAAACTCATTAGGGTTCATGGGTTGAGTTGAGTTTTGGTTGACCCATGAATCTTGACCCATTTTGACACCCCTATATTGGTCTAATGATGCAATTTTGATATTTTTTTTTCCTTTTTTTTTTTTTAACGTCGAAGGAATAAATTACTCTAAATTATTTTCTTCCCAAAAAAAAACCTCTTCCCTAATTTTTATTATTTTTTAGTTCTTTGGTCAAGTTTAATTTAGAAACCTTTGATTAGAATTCACTCAATAGTTAATTAAAACTAAGCTGTAATTTTACTAAAACAAATTAAAAATTAAACCTAATCAGAACCAAATTGAATCCTGTAAAAAATAAAAAAAACTCTAAATATTCATTCACTTGATAAAAAAAACGAATATATTATATCATTTATTTTTAATAGTTTGGAGCGTTAAAGTGTTTTTTATATTTAGTGAGTATTTCTATATTTTTGTATATTGTTGAACATAAGTGAAACTATAAATTTTTGTTCAAAAAAAAAAAGTGAAAATATAAATTATGCATAAGATGAAAGATCACAAAAAATGAGAAATAAATCTAAAAATATTATGTCTCTATCTGTAATCATATTAATCAATTTTTAAATTCCGATTAGCATAAATGAAATGTCTAACATTTAGCAAGACCGGAAAATAATTTGATCATATGATTCTGAAGGAGAGACCAATCAAACCTACACAAAAGTTCCAAAAATGTAGATTGTGTGATAGGTGGCTGTGGTAAACGCCGTTCAGGCGGCTGAGGAGGTCGAGGCAACAACAATTAGAGATCTAATGACATGTTCATTCACTCTATTTCATTCCATCACACTTGCTCTTTGCATCATCGTTGCTATCTTAATAGATTCTAAGTGTATGCTTAATAGGATCCGAAAAGGCAGTCTTAGTTTGTACCTTACATATATTTTGAATCACATACTGTCTACAAAGTTGAAGTTTTTTGCTTCGGTTTCGAAAACACCGGTAGAATGAATAGAGGATGAATCAAGGAGGACAATGACCAAATACTAAGCATAGAGTAGATGCATATGTCCAAATCTATATTACCAAAACCTTATTATCAAATTATTAGAAATGATAGAGTAACTACTAGTTACTCTTGTTCAAAGAACAATCTTTACAAAAGAAAAGAAAAGAACAGTGAAGAAAAGAAAAAGAGATATTCACGAAACATATAATGTATTGTGATATAGACTAATTAATAGTCTCCTCTTTTCCTTTTGCCTTATAGTACCAAAGCTTGGTTGATTTTCCCCTAACCTTGGAACATAATAAGAGCACACAAGTGGGCAACTATAAGGAGATTCTTCAACATTCACAGCTTCTCCAAGATCCACTTCTTTCAAGTATCCATCCTCCCCAATGATGCAAGCTGTTTTGTAGAGGCCGGTCTTAGTCGGTTTGAATCTATGTATATCACAAATCACTGCCACTTTCTTCTCCTCATCAACAAAGAAACTCCTAGGTTCAACCTCAAACTCAAAACCAGTGATTGTCTTCGTATTCACGGCTAAGAACTTGTTCCATGACACCGCATTGGGCTCAATCTTAGTTGTAATCCATATCTCCATCTTTTCTGTATCTAAACGTTGAAATAACACTGCAAGCTTCTCTTCTCTAACTGAAGATAGAACTATATCATCATATCTAACATCACAGTGAAACGGAAGATGCAGAGCCGGTCCAAATCTCTCTCTTGTAAAATCGAAACAGAGTAAAACACATTCTTTATCTACTTCTTCAACTTTGATTCTTTCTTGAGCAAAAAAGTAAGTATTTCCTTTCAATGACACGCCTCGTTTGTATAACACTATAGTAGACGAGATAGTAAGAACCCTCCATGAGTTAGACTTAAAATCGTAGATTTCATACTCTACATTGTAGCCAAACTCAAAGAAAACCCTCAAAATTTTGTAGTTGTTGTTCTTGTCGAATCCGATACCAAACATATCTGATCTGCGGTAGGGGATTCGAGGTTCGATCCAACTGGTTTGACCCAAATACGGGTTCCAAACGACGAGCCTAGTAGTGTTGCCCTCTTTCTCTTTGGTGTGACTGTGACATAACAATAAGCCATCACAATAGAAGACGTTAGATATCTTGACTTGATTAAGCTCACCTATACGCTTTATAGATGGGTCAACCACGTCTTTGCGGTTTTGGATTCCATGGAGATTAACACTCATCAAACAGACCTTGAAATCATTAAGCATGATCACTAGCAAATCCTTGGCTGCTTTATCACATTGCTTCTTTGTAAAGCTAGGATCATTGGTTAAACAGTTCCATTGTTTGCAAGTAGATCTCACAGCTCTCAGAGATGTTATCGGAACCCTTGAGAGTATCTCCTCTACCAAACCCTTGGAAAGATCGGACATCATCGTCATTGTTTCTTCAAGTTTCCAACGTAAGAAAATTAGGGTTTTCTAACTTTCACGCTTGCCCACTATTTATATAGTCAAATACGGTAGTTAGGTTACGTGTTTTTTGTTTAATTTTTAACTTCACGTTGATAGATGTGGTTTCTATTTCTCCCTGGGATTTTACAGATTTTAAGAAAAAAAAAAAAAGGAAAAACTTTAGCTACACAATGGAAAATTTCGTATGCTCTGTTTTTCTTTATAACCACCAAAACGTTCTCAAATTTTTCTGTATCAACAAAAACAACATTCCCCAAATTTATGGATCTAACTGTGATCCTTTGTCGTCAATACTCTATACAAAGTTAAAGTGTTTGGCTCTGCTTCGAAAACCGGTAAATGAATACATTATGAATCAAGAAGGACAACAAAATTACTAAGCCTAGAGTATATGCATTATGTCCAAATCTATATTACCAAATTCTTGATATCAGATTTATTAGCTTTGATTACGTTACACCTTGGAACAATCCTCTTCTCCAGCCTCTACTGGCCAATTCAACTTCTTCACCAAAAACTTAGTTTTCTTCTTGACCGTCTCGCAGAAAATACAATGCACTCAAGATAGCGCTTGATCATCATTGTGAACTCATCTCTGCTGAATTCTAGGCCTGTAAATGTTTCAATGGAGTTCTCTAGACACCATTGTGAACTAATCATTATGTTGCAGGCTTGATGGACCTTGATGCTTTGGAATCAGTTAGGAAGTGTAATGAAGACTGTTTCGAACAGAAGGATTCAAGTGGAAAAGGCAAACTCTAGATGGATTAAAGGGTTCGACCTAAGGGTTTAAGTAGACAATAGATTGGCTTGTTTCTTTGGAGGCTTAAAGGTTTTCACATTCAAACATCTCTATCTGTCATGTAGCAAATAGTTGTGTTTATTTCTAGACTATTAGTATTATTAATGTTGAAGAGTTAAAAGAACAAGTCAAAAAGAGATTCACAATTACAATTTGTTGTTTTCCCAGTCAGATTGCACACAGAAGAACACGGTTGGATCCGGGTCAAATTGAGACTATAAAGGTCTACATTGGTTTCAGACACTCATACACAAAAGCTATTCTGCTTCATCAAGATTCATAACCTAGTATATATAACTACGAGATACGAAATGCGTATTCTATATAAAAGTGTTATGTACATTTAATGCTGTAAAGTAAGTATAACAAAAATAATTTGGATTTAACTGTGATCCTCTCTCCTCAATATACTCTCTACAAAGACTCTAGTGGCCAGTTCAACTTCTTCACGAAAAACTTAGTCTTCTTCTTAACTATCTCTGCAGAAACTACAATGCACCAAGGATAGTGCTTGATCGTCATTGTGAACTAATCTATGCTGAATGCACTTAGGCCTATAAATGTTTCAATGAAGTTCAGTAGACACTATTTTCTGCTCTGAAATGCGTAAGAATTGAGGACTCTTCTTCCACAAATGACAGTGACAGGACCCCGTTCTCGAGCAGACCACACCTCTTAAAGGTGTGAGATTTATGATCCCACTTGAAAGATTATTAGTTTCAGGCTTGATGGAGCTTGAAGATACAGCAGAGACTGAAGAGTTGGAATTGGGTTGAACAAGAAGGTATGAAGTATAGTGAAGACTCTGTTACAAACAGAAGGACTCAACTCAAGTAGAAAAAGCAAACTGTAGTAGGCATGGAGGGTTCGACCTAGGGGTTTGAGAAGACTCACGTGCTAGTGCACCAGCAAATCATTGGCTGCTTTACCACAGCGCGTCGTCTTCGTAATGTCGAGTTTTTTTTGTTGTAGATTGGCGAAAACCTATCCAATTGAACCGGTACAGTCACTGTGCCAATCCAATTGAGCCGGTCCAATTATTGTGTCAATCCAATTGAACCGGTGATTGTGCCTAATCCTAAAGTGACTGACACCCACTCGTTAGCTCATTTTGTTAAAGAGTTCAGAGAGAACGATATCAGGCGAAACTAAAATGTTGGCTAGGGTTTTTAGATCGGAATCTTCTTCTGGTAATGTTGCTGCTGTTTCTGCTAGATTGTTCAGTACGAGATTGGTTCATCGCCGCGTCGCCAAGAAAAGCAGTAAGGTTGAAAAGAGTATGCCTTCTTTGAGCCAAGGAGCTTTTCAAGGAGAGAGTTTGAAATTGAGAAGTGGATCTCACTATATCAAATGCTTTGATGATGCAATTGGTCTGTTCAATGAAATGGTTCGATCTCGTCCACTTCCTTCAGCAATTGATTTCAATAAACTAATTGGTGTGGTCACTGTGAAAATGGAACGACCTGATGTTGCGATATCTCTCTATCAGAAAATGGAATTGCGCCGGATTTCATTTGATATCTACAGCTTCAGTATTCTCATAAAGTGTTTCTGCGACTGCCATAAGTTGTCCTTTGCTTTGTCTACATTTGGCAAGGTCACTAAACTTGGTTTCCAGCCCAATGTTGTTACCTTTAGCACGCTGCTCCACGGTTTATGTCTCGAAGATAGGATCTCTGAAGCCGTAGCTTTATTTGATCATATGGTTGAAACTGGATGTCAACCCGATGTCGTAACGTTTACCACACTAATGAACGGTCTTTGCCGTGAGGGTCGAGTTCTCCAAGCACTAGCTCTTGTTGATCGGATGGTTGAAAATGGTCATCAACCTAACGTAGTTACTTACGGAACAATTGTCAATGGAATGTGTAAGATGGGTGACACTGAGTCTGCCTTGAACCTGCTTAGGAAGATGGATGAAAGCCCCATCAAAGCCCATGTTGTAATCTATACTGCCATCATTGATCGCCTTTGCAAAGACGGGCACCACAGCAAGGCTCAAAATCTTTTCACTGAAATGCATGACAAAGGAATTTTTCCCAATGTTCTCACCTACAATTGTATGATAGACGGTTGTTGTAGTTATGGTAAATGGAGTGATGCGGAGCTACTACTACGTGATATGATCGAGAGGAATGTCGACCCTGATGTTGTAACTTTCAATGCATTTATCAATGCATTTGTCAAAGAAGGAAAGGTCTCTGAGGCTGAAGAATTATATCAGGAGATGCTTCGAAGGAATATATTTCCTGATACAATCACATATAATTCATTGATCGATGGATTTTGCAAGCATAGTCGTCTAGATGATGCGAAGCATATGTTTGATTTGATGGTTAGCAAGGGCTGCTCTACGGACGTTATCACTATAAATACTCTCATTGGTGGATGCTGTAGGGCTAAGAGGGTAGATGATGGAATGAAACTTCTCCATGAGATGTCTAGAAGAGGATTAGTTCCTGATACAGTTTCTTACAGCACTCTTATTCACGGGTTCTGTCAAGTGGGAGATCTTAATGCTGCTCAAGACCTTTTCGAGGAGATGATTTCTCATGGTGTGTTCCCTAATATTGTAACTTGTAAGACTTTGCTGGGCGGTTTCTGCGAGAATGGAAAGCTAGATAAGGCATTCGAAATGTTTGAGGTTATGCAGAAGAGTAAGATGGATCTTGATACTGCTACTTATAACATCATTATCCATGGAATGAGCAAAAGTAATAAGGTGGATGAAGCATGGGATTTGTTCAATATCCTCCCCATCAATGGTGTGGAACGTAATGTTCAAACGTATAATATAATGATCAGCGCATTAGTAAAAGTAGGGAACTTTTTAAGAGCTGAAGAATTATATGCTGGGATGCTCCGGAGCGGTATAGTCCGTAATACTGTCACCTATAACTCAATGGTTGATGGGTTCTGCAAGCAGAATCGCCTAGAAGAGGCCAGACAGATGGTCGATTCGATGGCTAGTGAGGGATGTTCCCCAGACGTAGTGACTTTTAGTACTCTCATTAATGGCTATTGTAAGGCTAGAAGGGTTCATGACGGATTGGAGCTTTACTGTGAGATGTCTAGAAGAGGAATAGTTGCTGATAAAGTTACTTTCAACACTTTGATTCATGGGTTTTGTCAAGTGGCTGATCTTAATGGCGCTCTAGACATTTTCCAGGAGATGGTTTCTAGTGGTGTGTGTCCTGATACCATAAATTTCCTCACTATGCTGGCTGGTTTATGTAGTAAGGAACAACTACAAAAGGCAGTGGCAATGTTGGAGGATCTGCAGAAGAGTGTGGTATGTCCTCTACTCACTTTTGTACTTTCCTTTTGAGTGTAGCATCCGGAGAAGTTTGCAACCGAATGTCTAAGACACATTTAAGATATATATTCCATCTTACCCTCTCTGATTAGCTTGGTGTGTTTGCTTTGCACTTTGCAGGATCATGAATTGGAGGATGAATGCCATTTCCCTTTTGTTATTCCATTTCTACTCTGTATAAATGAATTTTCCGTACTTGCTACGATCACTACTAGTTGGTTAGTTCTAAACTTCTAATTGCGTTGAAGCGAACCGGAAGCTATGAACCGGGAAATCGTTTTTGAATTTTGACTTGGACCGGATCTTTTTAAATATAAAAGTTCGGATCTTTTTAAATAGGAAAAATCATTGCCAGCTACACGAACTATACGCCAAGTCGCCAACACATCACCACACATGCAGACTATTTTAATGTTTTGCTAACTACACGAACTATTGGTATTACATACGGACATCCCCGAACTATCATCGGTTATGTGTGCAACACCATAACCATCATTTCCAAATAATATAAATATCTTGTTAACTACACGAAGTATTTCTTTTTTTTTGTCAACTACACGAAGTATTTTCATCAATTTTTTTTTTAAACTAATAAGTTAAATAAAACTATATAATATATCTAGGGGTGTCAAAATGGGTCAAGATTCATGGGTCAACCAAAACTCAACTCAACCCATGAACCCTAATGAGTTGAAAATTTTGACTCAAATGAGTTGATGGATCAAATGAGTTATTGAGTCAAATGGGTTGATGGATCAAATGAGTTGGGTTATAATGGGTCAGTGGTTTCAATGGTTTACCCATTTAACCCATCAATTTTTGTTAAATTGAATCAAACCAATTCAAATCTCTAAACCGATTTCAATTTGAGTCTAACCAAAACTTCTAAATCGATTGAATATAGTCCTTAATTTTCCCGCCAAAAATGTAAATACACAATTTTTCCATCAAAATATAAATTCGTGATTTTCCCGCCAAAAACGTAAATCCGCAATTTTCACGCCAAAAACGTAAATCCACAATTTTCCCGCCAACATTTTTTATAATTTTTAACCAAAAACGAAAATATGTAATTTTTCCGCCAAAAACGTAAATCCGTGATTTTCCCGCCAAAACCGTAAATCCACAATTTTCCCGCCAAAAACGTAAATCCGTGATTATATATGTACATTATAACTATTCTAACTTTAAAATTTTAATGTAATAAAGACTAAATAAAAAATATATGTGTTCATTAAAAATTTGTTAATTAACTTAAACCTATAATGAACATGTATAATTTAATTAAGTGACACTTTTAAAAATTTAGTTAAATTAATTTCATATAAAACATATGTGTGCATTAAAAATTAGTTAATTAATTTAACTTAAAATTATAAGGGATACTGCATATGTAGAATTTAAACTTTAAAAGTTATAATGCATATATATAATTAACAATAGTGTATTATTTACTTTTAGTTATTTTTGCATTTTGTAATTTAGTTTTAAAAAAATGATGGAAATATTTCGTGTAGTTAACAATACATTTATATTATCTGGAAATGATGGTTATGGTATATAAAATTTACATTGATATATTATATAGTTTTATTTAACTTATAGTGATGTATAATTTAACTAAGTGACTATTTTAAGTTTTTAACAATTTAATATAATAAATATTAAATTAGTTAAATTAATTTAACTTAAAAGTATAATGCATTAAAAGTTATAATATATATATATATAATTTATAATAGTGTAAT
Source organism: Arabidopsis suecica (assembly GCA_019202805.1). Taxonomy (NCBI): domain Eukaryota; kingdom Viridiplantae; phylum Streptophyta; class Magnoliopsida; order Brassicales; family Brassicaceae; genus Arabidopsis; species Arabidopsis suecica. The sequence continues at coordinate 1,550,405 of CM032906.1, forward strand.
ATTTACTTTTTAGTTATTTTTTATTTTTTAATTATTTAAAAAAAAAAAAATTTTGATGGAAAATACTTCGTGTAGTTAACAAAAAAAAGAAATATTTCGTGTAGTTAACAAGACATTTATATTATCTGAAAATGATGGTTATGGTGTTGCACACATAACCGATGATAGTTCGGGGATGTCCGTATGTAATACCAATAGTTCGTATAGTTAGCGAGACATTAAAATAGTCTGCATGTGTGGTGATGTGTTGGCGTATAATTCGTGTAGCTGGCAATGATTTTTCCTTTTAAATATAAAAGTTCGGATCTTTGGATAATCCGTTCCATCGTTTGCAAGTGGTTCTTACTCCTCTCAGAGTTGTCTACCAAATCCTACGAAAGATGTAAAAGGAAAGATTTTTTGCTATGAAATTAGTAAAATGAAATAATTCGTGTGCTCTGTTTAATTTCCAAAACAGAACAAAGCACATCACAAAGATCTTTACGACAATTCATATCAACAAGAGAAACAAAGATATATAAGTTAGAGGAACAACATTGAGTGAGCAATATCCTCCTAATTGTAAAGATTTTTTCATACAAGACTGATTCATCATCCTTCAGGGTAAAAGGCTCATACACAAAAGCTATTCTCTACTTGCCACAGTCAAGCATCAAGATTCACTAATGAATCTAAACCTAACAGAAAACAAAAAACAATCCTTAACGTTGCTCATGGTTCTAGCCTTCTTGGCGTGGTGAGTGAAACACGATCTCCAATGAAGATAGCCATCAATTCAGCCACAAGCTGCTTGTCATCATCATGTTTCCTAACATACAAATTTAAAAACGTCTCACTAGTACTTGTCAAAACAGACGATATTGGAGGGAGTTCACTTTCGAGCAATCCTTTTGACATGAGAATTTTGATTACATTACACCTTGGGACAGTCCTCTTCTCTAGGCTGTATCCAAATACCTGAGGGACTGAAGCCACAGCCTTTAGTGGCCAATTCATCTCCTTCACCAGAAATTCAGTCTTCTTCTTCACCAACTCTGTCGAATATCCAATGCACTGAGGAAACCGCTTGAACATCATCAAAAACTCATCTCTACTGAATCCTAGACCAATAAATGTTTCAATGGAGTTGGCTACCTTCTTCTCAGAGTGTGTCAGAGAGCGTGGCCACTTCTTGAACATTGCCCATACATCGTCCACAGTGAAACCTACACTTCTATAGATTTCAACTTTTTCTTCAATCGTTTTGTCGCTCATTTGGTAAAGCATGCGCAAAGCGTGCACAAACGTTGAGGTGGTTGGATCAAAACCCATCTCAACGACCTTCTTGAGTGATGCATCAAATCTTTCTGTTCCACACACGGGCTGAGATTTGGAGATGAGCAAAGGTAATAACCGCTTTTGAGGCACACCCAAATCTCTCAAAACCAAAACATTTCTGATCTTGTTACCCTGTGGCAAAGAATGAGATAACTTTACATACTTGGAACTCTTATCCGCCTCTATAATGACTTTGATGAAATCATAGTATCTGCTGATAGATTTGCCCACTCTCTTCCCCAAGATTTTAGGAACTGTAGAAACAATCTCAGTGAGCTCAGAGCTTGGAGCTCCTCTGGACTGCAAAAACTCAAGCTTTGAACCAAGGGATGTCGCAGCATTGGCAATAAGCACTTGTGGATCACTCCTAATGATGCTGGAGATCTGAGAATCTGTGAACCCATAACTTCTAAGAAGATCCAGAACCGAATCAGCATTGACTTTACTTGTGAGTTTTGCAGCTAAACGCAGTGAATCAAGGAATGGCGAAGCTTTAAAGGTCTCACCTTTTACACCGTCTTTAGGGTTTACATAAGCAGCACTAGCAGAGGAGAACGAATTGGAAAAAGCAGATCCATTTTGCACTGAAACTCTCAAGTTACGCCATTTCTGCAACCCCACGAACCTTCTTGCACCGAGTATAAGAGAATTCATGACAATGGAAAGCGATTACCTTTAAACCTCTCAATTCGTGCCCAAGATTCTCAAAAGTTTCACCTTTCTTAATATCGAGCAGCGAAGAAGAAGAATAGCACTCATCGATTAGTATGAGTGCTCGACTTCATTCACTTGTGGAACTCAATGGGGAAGAAACTAGAAAGACACAGTTTTTAGGGTTTTTAGTCCTGGACCGGTTTAAGGACAAATCAATAACTGATTTAATTGGTTTACTTTTGGTTCGTTCTAACCATTAGTTTCTGCATCGTTTCAAATCAATTCAAGCTTTCAAATGGTCACATGACACAATCACTACAATCAAAATTTGGACATTCAGAAAAATCAAATTTTGGAGAGAATTTTTTTGGAGAGAATTTATTAAATCATAAAATCAAAGGTAAATCATAAATTTCGCTATCTATTTTCGAAAAAGTGTTCGAAATCGAAAATAAAAATGATTATAGCTCCTATTCTCACAAACAACTTTAGAAGTTCAAAAGAACATGAAAGTCAATGGAATGAAACAAAAGAAGATGATGCAAGAAAAAAAAAAATCAAAAGTATTGTAAACGGAACTAACTACTTTCTTTCCTCTTGCCCGGTTTGTTGATTTGTAATTGAACTAAGCTTGGAACATAGGAAGAAGAGCACACAAGTGGAATACAGTATGCCCTCGGAGTACATCCAATTTTGTACGGTTTCGCGATATTTGGGGCTACTCCGATATTCACAGATTTGAAGTATGCATCTTGTCCAATAATGTGAGCTGTTTGGTAGCGACAGGTCACGGGCTCGGTCCATTTATATCTATCTAGATCGAAAACCACAGCAACTTTCTTCTCCTCATCAATGAAAAAGCTCCCAGCAGAATATTTAACAGGAAAACCAGTGAACGTTATCAAAAACTTGCTCCACGAAACCGCATTGGGATCAATCTTAGTTGTAACAAAAAACTCGAAAGTCTCAAATTCCCCAAAGCGTTGATATAACATAGCGAGCTGCTCTTCCCTAACACAAGATAGAGACACCAAATTTTCTGCATTGTAAGAGTTAAATGGCAGTGGCAGAGGCGGTCCAAATCTCTCCCTTGTTAAATCAAAACAAACTAGAACATCTTCAATATTTACTCCTCCCACGGTTCTTTTCTTATGCGCAGGAAAATAAGTATTCCCCTTCAAAGACACGCCACGTTGATGAGACTGTATATCCCACTCGGGTTTGACATCAAGAACCTTCCATGAATTAGAGCTAAAATCATAGACTTCGTACCTAAAATCGCGGTATCTGCTTGGATACACATTGAAAATCCTCAAGATTTTGTGTTTACGGTTGTTATCATATCCAAGAGCATACCTGTCTAGTCTGTTGAAATTTTCTCTAGGTTGGATCCACCTAGTTTGCCCCAAATAAGGGTTCCATACCAAGAGCCTTGTGTTGTCCTTAATGATGCATAGCAATAAACCGTCACAGTGAAAGACTTGAGATACATCGATTTGATCGAGTTTACTTACTTGCTTTATAGATGGATCAACGTAGTCTCTGTTGTTTCGTATTCCTTGGAGATCGAATTCCAATGAACAAACCCTATAATCCATCATTATAAACCCTATAAACTGCTTGCTTGCTGCAGTTGCTTTTTTGCCAAAAATCTGATTTTTGGATAAAGTGTTCCAATTTTTGCAAGTAGATCGTATTGCTCTCAGAGATGTCATCGGAACCCTAGAGAGTATCTCCTCTACCAAGTCGCCTGGAAGATCGCCCATTGTCGTCATTCTTTCAAACTTCAGCAATTAGGTTTTGGACGCTCTCAAGAAAAAAGCTTTTTTATTCCATCCCATCTATTATTGAGTGACTCTACTTGATCCAGAAGTTTCCATTTTAATCTTTAGAGCCCAAACCCCTCTGTTTTCCACACACAGACTTCCGTATTCTCCACTTCTATTAGAATATGGATTTGTTTTCTCTGTTTCCTAGCAATCCTTTGGACGAGAGAGCTTTCACTAGAAACTCTATAATCCTCTTCACCGTCTCTGCAGATAAATCAAGATACCGAGGAAAGTGTTTAACCATCATCGCGAACACATATATGTTGAATTTTCAATGGACTTCAATATCTTCTTCTCCGATAGTTTCAGAGAGTTTGGCCACTTCTTGAACATTCCCCCACACCAAAGCCTAAACTTTTACAGACATTGACCTTTTCTTCTATCTTTTTGTCACTCCATCCATAAAACAATTTGCAGAGCAACCCATGTGAACAACCTTCTTTAGGGATTCTTCAAAACCATAAGGATGCATATCAACAACAAACATTACACCAACTCTGTGTACCTCTAATATTGTTGAACCTGAAACGGTTTTGAGGCATATTACCTTGTGAGTCAAACAGAGAAACTCCAATGGTCGTTAGCCATCACAAAACATGAACAAGTACCTCCATGATATTAAAGGCAACGTAGTGACGCACCATAAGCTCACAAGAACGTGTATGAAACGCGATTAGTGAAAAGAGATTCAAAATAACATTTTAAAGTTAAGTCGGACACCATATAAACAGAAACGGTTTAGATCCTGATCATATGAGATTACAAAAAGCCTAAAATTTAGGTATTCATAAATAAAAGCAACATTCTTCACAAGCCTTCTGATCTATGAAGCCTGATATTTGGTGAAGATAGCCATGTCATTAATTTAAGCACAAGGAGCTTATCATCATCCTTCACCACGTACCTGTTTAAGAACGCCTGATCGGTACATGCCAAGACAGAAGCCACTGAAGGTAGTTCACTTCCAAGCGATCCTTTGGACATGAGAGCTTTGATTACATTACACCTTGGAACAATCCTCTTCTGCAAGCTGTATCCAAGTCCCGCAGGGTTCGAAACCACAGACTTTAGTGGCCAATTCATCTTCTTCACCAGAAACTCAGTCTTCTTTTTCACCGTCTCTGCAGACAATCCAAAGCACATAGGAAATCCCTTGACTATCATCACGCATTCATTTCTACTGAATCCTACACCTAAAAATGTTTCAATTAAGCTCAATATCTTCTGCTCTGAAATACGTATGAATTGCGGATACTTCTTCAGCACTTGAAGGACTTCGTTTTCGTTCAGACCACACATCTTCAAGGTTTCAATCGTCTGAGTTATCTTTTCCTCTGAGAATTTCAAAGAGCAAGGCCACTTCTTGAAGATTACCCATACATCTTCCACAGTAAAGCCTAACCTTTTGTAGACATCGAGTTTGTCTTCTATTGTTTTGTCGCTCATTTGGTAAAAGACGTGGAGAGCTTTGACAAACTTGGAAGTGGTTGGATCAAAACCCATCTCAACAACCTTCTTGAGTGATTCTTCAAATTTCTCTTTTCCACATACAGGTCCGCTATCAGAGATGAGCAAGGAGAATAACAACCTCTGAGGCACACCCAATTCTCTCAGAACCAAAACATTTCTGATTTTATTATCCTGCCTACTAACCTCTGGCAAAGAATGAGATAACTTTTCATACTTGGAGGAACTCTTATCAGCTTCTATAATGACTTTGATGAAATCATAGTATCTGCTAATAGATTTGCCCTCTCTCTTCCCCAATATTTTCGGAACTTTAGAAACAACCTGAGTGAGCTCAGAGCTTGAAGCTCCTCTGGACTGCAAAAACTGAAGCTTGGGACCAATTGACTTGTCAGCATCTGCTATAAGCAATAGTGGATACATCTTAATGATGCTGGAAATCTGAGAATCTGTGAACTCATGACTCCTAAGAAGACTCAAAACAGAATCAGGATTACACTTGTCCTCAAAGCTAACCTTCCTTGAGATTGATTCTGCGACTTTTGTGGTTAAACCCAATGAATCAACGAGGTAAGAGACTGTAAAGTTCTTACCTTTTCGACCATCTCTAGGACTCAAATGTGCAGCACTAGCAACAGAGGAGAAGGATTTGGAAAAAGCAGATCTTCTTTGGAAAAAGCTACGCCATTTCTGCAAGTCCAGAGACCTTCTTCCATGGAAAATACAAGTATACATCTCTTTTGCCATTGTGTTGAGTGCCCAATAATCTGTTTCAATTCTTGAGAAAAGCTTCTCCGTTCATTCACTTGCAGAACCTAAAATCGCAAAGGTCTAAATTTTGGGGAGTAAAAACCAAAAGAAATGATTTTTAGGGTTTTTGATGGGAAATAAAAGTAATATTTCGTATTTTCGAAAATAACTCAGTTTCATTAAATTTGAAAATTTACGAAGACGGGCTTGATTTAATTTGAAAATATCAAAAACAAGAATCTATATAAAACAAATGCAATTACGGTCCTGCTGATTGTGAAAATTGCTGTTGAAAACAAAAAAAAAATGAAAATTGCGTAATTTGGTGTCCCTTGCAGTTTAAATTCCGTAATTTGGTGTCCCTTGCAAATCGACTCTTTACAAGATTGATTAATCATTTCCATATTATGTAATTCATTGTATTGTATGAATTAATCCGTTAGCGAGTAAAGCTCTCATATCGAAAATATCGTGAAATACTTTACTTCATCATCATTCACTTTTATGATTTAGTATTTGTTAATATGCATATTTGACATTAGATTTTTTTAGTATATTCTCGATGTATTAACTCTTGTATAAGTAAATGAAGCAGCTAAAAAGTAATCTTAGATATCCAATTGGCTTGTTTCTTTGGAGGTTTCAAGCTATTCACATTCCGACATTCCAAAACCTCTTTATTCAACAAATAACGCATACATCATGATATAAAATAATGTAACTCAAAAGAGATATAATCCAACATTACATTTTCTTGTGATTTGCACATTATTTTCTTGTGATTTGCACATTAGAAGAAAACATGTTGGATTACAAAACTCTAAATGGGTTTCAGACACTCATAAACAAAAACTCTTCGTTTGGTTCCCTATGTCAACCATCAAATACCAGTGAATCTAAAACTAGCAGAAAGAAAAAACAAGCCTTGAAGTTGCTCATCATTGTTCTACTTGTGCTATTATCACCTTAGGTATATCTAAACAAGATAAAAAGTATGTAATATCTTCTACTATAATTTCTCAAATTCATTTCATCTAATCAAATTTTCAGTCAATCTTTGTATAGATGTGATATTACATATTGTACTATGATTTTTTTTTTTGTATATTTATTTTTATAAAATAAAAAATTGCAAACGAAAAAAAAGAAGAAAAATGCACACTAAAAGGAGCCCGTGCAATGCACTCTAGGGTTTTCACTAGTATCCTTGTAATTGTGAAGATTGTGAAGTAGCCGTGATTAGCAATCTAGGGTTTCAACTAGAGTGTCTCCGCCATGAAAACAGAGCGGCAAAATGTCACGGAGGATCTTGTTGTCGTCACCGAACGCAATAAGCGAGCGAAGACCTCAATCAATGGTGGAGAATCGATCCCAGTTGATTTAACTGTCGAGATTTGTTCGAGACTGCCAGCGAAATCTATATCAAGATTTCGCTGCGTATCGAAGCTAAGGGGTTCCATACTTCGCCTCCCCTACTTCACGGAGTTGTTCTTGACCAGATCATTGGCTCGCCCACAACTATTGTTCGCCTGCCGAAAAGACAATCATGTGTTTGTCTTCTCCTCACTTCAGCCTCAAAATCTTGATGATAACAACGCCTCCATTAAGATCCCTACACTAATGTTATTTCCATATCCTTATACCTCCTCTCTTTTAGCGGCCAATTATCATATGAAAATTCCGTATTCTGCCTATTCATTTGAAAGATGTAGGTCTGTCAGAGGCTTGATCTTTCTTGGAGATGAGCGGAGTTTAAATGGAGTGGAGCATAAGGTCTCGGTTATATGTAACCCCAGCACCGGAAAATCTTTGACCTTACCGAAACTAAAGACAAGGAAGAGGATTGGAGTGAGGAGCTATTTTGGGTATGAGCCCATCGAGAAACAATACAAGATATTGTCCATGACCTGGGGCATATATGGAACACGAGGCATGGACTCTGAGGAGCATCAAGTTTTGACATTAGGAACTCGAGAACCGTGGAGAATGATCGAATGTTGGATACCCCATTCTGTTTATTATACATACAACAATGTATGCATCAATGGTGTTCTGTATTATCCAGCGGTCAATACGTCTTCAAAGGGTTTCATAATCGTTTCCTTTGACTTTAGGTCGGAGACGTTCAGATTTGTTGAAGACACAGACACTTCCATTTCATCATGTTATCGTCCACCTCTGATAAACTATAGTGGTAAATTAGGTTCACTTGGGTCTGCAGGATTTGGAGATATCGGTGCAAGCTGTACAAGTATTACATTGCGGGTTCTAGAAGATGCCGAAAAGCATGAATGGTCGGAGCATATATATGTATTACCCGCTTGGTGGAAGAATATTTTTGGAGGGGGATACACATATTTACGCGTTGTTGGAGTGACTCGGACAAATGAAATTGTGTTGTCGTTTGTCTTTCCATCCACGCCTTTCTACGTTTTCTACTACAATACAGAGAGAAACGCAATCAGAAGAGTCGAAATTCAAGGATTGGAGGGTCATTCTGTTTACACCTTTCTAGACCATGTAGAGAATGTGAATATGAAGCTTATGGATGGGCTTTAATCATGACTTTTATAACTTTGAGATTTTTGTAACAGAGCTAGTTTGGCCGTTACTCTTTACTTTCATCATTTTTTTTTCAGTTTTCTGTTATGGATTTATCATCTGCTAATATGCCACTGGCTTCTTTGGACGCTTAAAGCTATTCACATTATGACATTCCAAAAAAACTCTTTATTCAACAAATAACCAATAAAACATGAGGTATATAGTAACTTTAAGGACTCAGAAAAGAGATTCAATATTACAACTTGTTATTGTCACAATCTGATTTACATATAAGACGAAAAGACACTCATAAACACTACCAATGAATCTAAAACTAGCAGAAGAAAAGACAATCCTGGAAGTTGTTCAATGTTCTACATGTGCCGTGTGATCTATAAAACACTATTTCTAGTGAAGGTAGCCAACAACTCAGGCACAAGCTCTTGTCGTTCGTCATCACATACCAGTTTATAAACGCTTCATCAGTACGTGCCAAAACAGTAGACATTTGAGGGATTTCACTTCGATCAATCCTTTGGACATGAGGGCTTTGATTACATTACACCTTGACTATCATCACACATTGGTCTTTGTCAACGTAGTAGTAAATAATCTCCCACGGATAATACGAACTTGAATCTCATTACGTCTCGCATTACTTCTACGATAAACTCATTACACATTTATTGGTCTTCGTCAACTTATGGCTTTCATAGTAACCCTTAACATGTCATAATTAGGGTCTACGAAGATTGACATAGAAGACATAGATTTAACTTAAACCGAGAAAATCAATAATTAAGAGAAGAGATAATGTATCATTGAGAATACTATAAATTTTGCGATTATTTATTTATCATCAATAGCCATTACAGAGGAAGAGTACGTAGCATTTCATATATAATAAGTAAAGGTGACAATCTCTGGTTTTATTTATGAACAGAAAAGAGATTGTGAGTTTGTAGGATATTATTAATAGGTTTGAGGAATACGCATGCATGAGATCACATCACGCTCAATCGTCCTTTTTCCCTTTGTGGCCCTTCTTCTTCCCAGAGGAACTGCCCTTCACCCTTGAGTTGGATTTTACATAACCTTTTGCACGTGCAGCAGCAGCTTTGCGACTCGCTGCAGCTTCAGCTTCTCCTGTAGCTTTAGAACTACTTTTAGAAGAAACTCTTGCTTTGGGACCCTTGGCATAGACTTGTCCGTTGGTACTTGTGTAGCCATTTTCGTATGCATTGGCCTCTGGACCTTTGCGACCATTAGTAGCTCTAGCATAGCTAGAGACCGAAGAGTAGCTGTCAGTTCTGCCATAAGCAAAAAGCTGAGCTCCAATGCCTTTGGTAGTAGTTTTTGGAAGAGAGGTGCCTAATTTGGTCTCTTCGGACACTTCTTCGACGTGCCTTGCGGTGACAATGGCACACAAAACGCCAATCACGAGAAGCACGACAAACTTTGTAGCATTCATCTTTTGATTATTACTTTTTTGGATTAAATGGTGTGTTTGTGGTGAGTTGTGTTGTGTTCCTCTCCCCAAATCATAGCCCTCTATATATACACAAACTAGATACACTTGTATTTATTATGATACATGAGCATTTCTTACAAGAAATATACATGCTTAAATGCATTAGTCAAATTACAACTAACTAATAGTCAGTCGTACCAAGATGTCAACATGATACTATTTTAACACCTCTTGCCATGATCAATTGCAATTTTATCTAACCAGCTAATATTATTGATAGATTGCGATATCCAATTAATACTATACTTTGAAAGCCATCTGCTGGGATTCAATTCAATATCAATAATACACAATGTTGTGGCAACCAGCGTTCGAACCTAGCACACTGAGTGAGAAGTCGGATTCAAAGCTATGATTATGAACTATGGTCAATTTCAAGTAATCTATTGATAAATAACAATTCGAAAGTTAAGAAATGTTACGGCTCTTACAACTTTTCGTTAAGTACATTTTAATTTACTAAATGTTTCAATGAATCTAGAAAGTGTTTTCAAGTTTGACAAAAAAAATTATGGAACATCATGTATTTTCATCTTTGTCGTACATTTTACTTTCAACCGTAACATTTTAGAAAATAATGTGTTTTGGAGGATTGCGTTTCTTTCTATTTACTTCATTTTATTTAATCCCATTTACTTATAACCAGTTTTAATAATTTTTAAAAATGTAATGAAATGCCACCTTCTTTTTGCATCATATTCCATTTTTACATTTATTTATTTTTTGCTATGTATATCATTTAAAAATGAAAAGGTTTGGCTTTACAATGTAGAGTCCTATAGCTTTGGTTGGACCCTTAGCAAAAAAGATAAAAACAAGGAGTCAATAAAACTAATAAGTCACGTGATGTGAGTTCATGATGTGGAGAGTTGCATCAAAGATTTGCTGTGCCTTCTTGCGGTGATTATGTTGCGAATCTCTCTGCTTATGAGCTTGCAAAATGGTGGAGGAGGGGATTGAGGGCTGATTATGGACCACATTATTCCTCTCCATTTTCACTTATAACCACCGTTCTTCAACAGTCCTAAAAAAAATTAGATTTCAAGGAACATAACATAAAGTTGTTACATAGCGAGAACATGATATATGTTTTTCGTAATAGTAATAAGCAAGCTCCCACGGATAATACGAACTTCAATCTCATTACTTCTGACAATAAACTCAAATACACACTTATTGGTCTTCGCTTTCACAATAACCCTTAATATTTTTGTAAACTTTTCTCCGAGTATTTTTTCGGTTCGATTTTGATAGTTGAAACAATCTTCGGTTCATCATTAACCAGGCACTAGGCTCTTCCTCGAGCCACAATCTTTCCTACGTTCCGGTTTGGTAAAAACATGCACCGGTGTAACAACACCGAGATCTTTTCTTCAATCCGTCTTGAACAAAAATCGTAACGTAAAAACTCAAATCTCCGTATAGTAGCTAAACACGAGAAAGTATCCAAATTCAAGAGATTGATCGTTACTCGTTAGCAATACTTTCCAAACCTTTTTTGAACAAAAAACAAACTCTTTCTTCTGTGTCCTCTTTTTTTTATCTCCACACAACCAGAACCGCCCGTTCTCATCGAGTAATAAGGCTTCATAAGGTTTCCAATAGAGGAATCACATGCAGATCTATTTTGATACATAAAATGTGAAAATTATTTTTGATGTGTAGAGAAGAAACAGAGATAGAGAAACATTACCATTTCGTGAGAACTACTATTATATTCATCAGGAAGAAAAACTTGAAAAGAGTGATTAAATTTAAACCAAAAGGTAAAGACTAAAGAATCAAGTAGATTTTAGAAACAGTGGATCTTATAAGAAATGACTAGAGGATTTATCTTATGATGTTCTAAGTCTGACAATGTTTAACAAGAAAAAAAAAGAAGAACTTTTTGACATGAACCCTGTTGTTTATGAGAGTCATCATATTCACATGTTCTTGAAGTTTCTCTTCCACAAGAATATTAAGTCTTTATTTTACCATTACTGAAGAAGATTAATATAAGATCGTATTTATTGTACTAGGACTAAGACCCCCCGCGATGTCGCGGGGGAAAGGATTTCAAAAAAATTTAAAGAAAAAAAATATCAAACAAAATGTCATAATAAATTGAGATAATAAATTTCCAAACAATTATTTTTAACAATAAATAAAAATATATTTTACAAAAAATATGATAAAGAGACGTAAACCCTCAAAAATATTTTTAAAGATTTGTATTATTATTAGAAAATACTATGGTGAAAAGATGCGATCATATAAAAAATATTAAACAAAAAGTTATAATAAGTAGATTTAATTTTTTATTTTCTAAACTATTACTAAAAAATTATATATATCTATCTATATATATATATAGAGAGAGAGAGAGTTAAATATAACAAATTTTGCAAAAGTTCGTCAAATAAACTAAAGATTACAACGGTTCATAAAAAAAAAAAATCAAAAGTTGCAATAATTTGTCAAATAAACCAAATGTTGCAACGGTTCAATTAAACGGTTATAGTTTTATTTAAATACATTTTAGTAACTAAAATTGAAATAATAGTTTATAAAAAATTACACCGAAAGACGTGACTGTAGGTAATTAAATATTATAACGGTTTATAAAATAAACCAAGAGTTGCAATTGTTCGTGAAATAAACGATATGTTGCAATGGTTCAACTAAACGATTGCAACCGTTTATGAAAGTTATGATAAAAAAAAACGCAACCGTAGAAGATATTTATCTGGATCATATTTTTCTAAAAAAATTCAACCGTAAAATATATATTTTTAATTTTTAAAAAATTAAATTTTTTAACGATTTATAAAATGAATCAAAAATTACAATTGTTCGTTAAATAAAGTAAATGTTGCAATGGTTCAACTAAACTGAACCATCGCAATTGTATATGAGGTGTTACGATTAAAAGATGCAACCGTAGAAACTATTTATTCATATTGCAACTTTTTTTTTAAAAAACAACCATAGAATATATATTTTAGTTAAAAAACTAAAATTTAAATCTATATAATATGATACGTAACTTTAAATGAATAGATACAACTATGAAGAAACAACCGTAAACTGAAAAGATACGACTGTAATTGAACAAATATAACTATATGAAAAAACCGTAAATATGATAACGAAGAGATGCGATAAAAAGACACAACCGTAAAAAAATAACCGTAAATATTTCAACGAAAAAATGGGATAAAAAGACACAACCGAAAAAAAAATAACCGTAAGTATTTAAACGAAAGGTTGCGATAAACAGACGCAACCGTTCAAGGGTGCAAATTGTATTTATTAGATTGCTATTATATATAGATTTATTTTATTTTTAAATAGCCTTTACATGAGAAATAGTAGCATTTCATAACAATATTTAGAGGTGACAATCTCTGGTTTTATTTATGAACAGAAAAGAGATTGTGAGTTTGTAGGATATTATTAATAGGTTTGAGGAATACGCATGCATGAGATCACCTCACGCTCAATCGTCCTTTTTTCCTTTGTGGCCCTTCTTCTTCCCAGAGGAACTGCCCTTCACCCTTGAGTTGGATTTTACATAACCTTTTGCACGTGCAGCAGCAGCTTTGCGACTCGCTGCAGCTTCAGCTTCTCCTGTAGCTTTAGAACTACTTTTAGAAGAAATTCTTGCCTTGCGACCCTTGGCATAGACTTGTCCGCTGGTACTTGTGTAGCCATTTTCGTATGCATCGGCCTCTGGACCTTTGGGATTCTTAAAAGCTCTAGCAGAGCTATAGACATTACTGCTGCTGTAAGTTGTGCCATAAGCAAAAAGCTGAGCTCCAATGCCTTTGGTAGTAGTTTTTGGAAGAGAGGTGCCTAATTTGGTCTCTTCCGACACTTCTTCGACGTGCCTTGCTGTGACAATGGCACACAAAACACCAATCACGAGAAGCACAACAAACTTTGTAGCATTCATCTTTTGATTTTTACTTTTTTGGATTAAATGGTGTGTTTGTGGTGAGTTGTGTTGTGTTCTTCTCCCCAAATCATAACCCTCTATATATATACAGACTCGATACACATGTATTTATTATGATACATGAACATTTCTTACAAGAAATATACATACTTAAATTACAACTAATAGTCATACCAACATGTCAAAATGATACTATTTTAACACTTCTTGCCAAGATCAATCACAATTTTATCTAACTGGCTAATATTATGGATAGATTGCGATATCCAATTAATACTATACTATAAATGTGATCTAGTATTTGAACTTGAAAGCAAACCTCTTAAGGTTTCTTATTGCAAATGAACTCTGAATCCAGAGTGTAAGAAATGTCCATTTTGTTACCTGAAAAACAAATCATTTTTCTACAATCCACCAACTACAAGAAAGGTTCTAACAACGACCATTAAAATCCTCAACTAGGGTCCTCCACTTTGATTCCAACTAAAGCTTCTTATTTGAAAATACGAATCTGATAGAGAGTAGAGACCATGTAAACCATAACTTCCGCACAATATTTATACTCACAGGCACAGACAAGCAAGTATGGAAATGACAAGGAAAAGTATTGAACTTGACACACTCTCTTAGCAGCTCGTAACAAGAACTAAAGAGCCAATGTATCCATGCAACATTTTAGACATATCATGAAACCACTAGGCCCTACCTGCGTTTCTGTTCCAATGACTCAGAAAAGAGATTAACGGGTTGGATTCAGGTCAAATTGAGATTACAAAAGCACAAATTGTGGTTTCATCGACACATTAACAAAAGCTTTCTTTTGCTTCCCATTGTCACATCAAGACAAATCTAAAACTGACAACAACAAAATAAGAACAAACCTTGGCATTGCTCATTGTTGTAGGTGTGCCTTTTGATCTATGAAACCCGACCTTTGGTGAAGATAGCCATCAACGTAGGCGCCAGCTCGTTGTGCTTCATCACATACCTATTTAAAAATCCTTCATCGGTACACGACAAAACAGAGGACACGGCAGGTAGTTCGCTTTTCTTTCTGAGCAGTCCTTTCGACAAGAGAACTTTGAGTACGTTACACCTTGGTATAATCCTCTTCTCCATGCTGTATCCAAACACTTGAGGGTGCAAAACCAAGGCATTTAGTGGCCAATTCATCTTCTTCACCAGAAACTCATTCTTCCTTTTAACCGACTCTAGAGAATATTCAATGCAAGGAGGATAACGCTTGACCATCATCAAAAACTCAGCTCTGCTATATCCTAAGCCTAGAAATGTTTCAGCAGACTTCAATATCTTCTTCTTGGAGACTTTCAAAACAGTAGGAGTCTTCTTGAAAATTTCCCAAACATCATCCAGAGTAAAACCTACACTTGTATAGACTACAACTTTTTCTTCAATAGTTTTCTCGCTCATTTGGTAAAGCATGCGCAAAGCTACAACAAACTTAGAGGTGGTTGGATCAAAACCCATCTCAACAACCTTCTTGAGGGATGCATCAAAATTTTCTTTCCCACACACAGGCTGCGATTTGGAGACAAGCAAGGGTAATAACAACCACTGAGGCATACCCAATTCTCTCAAAACAGATACATTTCGGATTTTATTCCCCTGAGAACCCTGTGGGAGTTCATAACTCGAACTCTTATCAGCTACTATAATGTCTTTGACAGCATCATAGTATACAGTGATAGATTTCCTTCCTAAGATTCTCGGAACTGTAGAAACAATCTCAGTGAGTTCAGAGCTTGAAACTCCTCTAGACTGCAGAATCTGAAGCTTGCGACCAAGTGATTTCTCAGCATCTAGTATAAGCAATTCTGGATAATCCGTAATGATGCAGGAGATCTGAGAATCTATGAAGCCATGACTTCTCAAAAGAGTCAGAACAGAATCCGGATTTGCCTTGTCCGTGAAATTAACTTTCCTTGAGATCGATTCTGCGAGTTTTGTAGTGAAACCCAATGAATCAACGAGGTAAGAGACCGTAAAGTTCTTTCCTTTTCGACCATCTCTTGACCTCACATCAGCAGCAGCAGAAGCAGAAGAGAAGGAATTGGACAAAGGAGATACATTTTTCAGAGCAAATCTCAAATGGCGCCATTTCTGCAATTCGACCAACCTTCTTCCATGGAGAATCAGAGAATACATTACAAAGCTACAAATACTATAGAAGAGAAGGCTATGCGATTACCGAACCCGAAACAGAGCAGAAGAAAAGGAAAAACAGAATCAACAAATACTAAAATTCCGACCAAAGTATCTGTTTCAATTCGAGAAGATAGATCTTGTAGTCATGAATCGAGTTTAAATCTCAATACAATAAAATTCACTCATGAATCCGCGAAACCCTAAAATCGCAAAAATCGAAACTTTGGGGAGGAAATAACGAAATGAGGGTTTATGATAAGTTTCTCTCACCTATAAACCCTAATGAATTTCAATTAGGATTCGTCGGTTAATCTAATCCCCGTTTTTCATAAATTGTTTAAAATACAAAAGAGTTGTGTAGCTCCTAGGATTCGAACCTAGGTCTTATCACTAGAGTTACAGCTCTTTTTTTTTACAGTAAGTACGGGTTAATAACCAAGCAACCGGAGGGCTGTATTAGTTTTTGATTAGAGTGATCTTTTAGTCGTGACAGTGAATTACATATCATGTCGATGTCAAGCACGGGTTAGAGGGCTTTGTTAGAACACCGAAGGGAACAAGAAGTCATTGAACTTAAGGAGAAGAAAAATTCAACAAGCCGTGTGACAAACGAAACTGAATCGTCCTTGTGCGTCATTCTAGCAACAACATAAAGTTCTTCATTCCCTATCAAGACTATATAGAACTCATCGATTAAAGCTCCTTAACGACCAAAAAATCCTGATCGTTGTCGTGGGTAGGTGGCCTTAAGATCTATGAAGCATGATCTCCAGTGAAGATTGACATCAACTCAGCAACAAGCTCTTTGTCAACGTGCTTCCTCACATACAAGTTTAAGAAATCCTGATCGGTACTCATCAAAACAGGCCGCATTGGAGGGAGTTGGCCTCCTCTGTCTTCGAGCAATCCTTTGGAGATGAGAGTTTTGATAATGTTACACCTTGGTACAATCCTCTTCTCAAGGCTATATCCAAGTATCGAAGGGTTCAAAACAACAGCCTTTAGTGGCCAATTCATCTTCTTCACCAAAAACTCAGTCTTCTTCTTCACCGACTCTGCTGAATAACTAAGACAGATTGGTTGCTTTTTGACTATTTTCGTGAACTCATCTCTGCTGAATCCTAGGCCAAGAAACGTTTCAACGGAGTTAAATATCTTCTTCTCCGAGAAATATAAAAAGGAAGGATGCTTCTTGAACATTGCACATACATCAAAAAAGCCTAATCTTTTGCAGATATTAACTTTTTCTTCTATAGTTTTGTGGCTCAATCCTTGAACAACGTTTAGAGCTTTGACAAACTTTGTTGTGGTTGGATCAAAACCCATCTCAACAACCTTCTTGAGGGTTTCTTCAAATTTTTCTTTTCCCCATACCGGTTGGTGGTTGGAGATGAGCAAGGGGAATAACAACTTGTGAGGCATTCCCAATTCTCTCAAAACCGATACATTTCTGATCTTGTTCTCCAGATGACCCTGTGGAAAAGAATGACATGACTTTCCCTTCTTGGAACTCTTATCAAGTAAAGTTTCTTTGATGAAATCATAGTACACGCTGATAGTTTTGTGCCCTTTCTTTCCCAAGATTCTCGGAACTTCAGAAACAATCTGAGTGAGCTCAGAGCTTGAAGCTCCTCTAGACAGCAGAAACTGAAGCTTGGGACCAAGTGATTTCTCAGCATCTGCTATAAGCAATGTTGGATAATCCGTAACGATGTTGGAGATTTGAGAATCAGTGAAACCATGACTTCTCAAAAGATTCAGAACAGAATCAGGATTGGCCTTGTCTTCGAAACTAACTTTCCTTGAGATCGATTCTGCGAGTTTTTTAGGTAAACCCAAAGAATCAACTAGGTAAGAGACTGTGAAAGTCTTGCCTTTTCGACCATCTCTAAGGCTTGCATCAGCGGCAGAGGAGAAGTAATTGGATAAAGGAGATGCCTTTTGCACTGAAACTCTTAAATGACGCCATTTCTGCAATTCGACCAACTTTCTTCCATGGAGAATCAGAGAATACATGACCAATCAATGCAATTACCAAACCTCGAAAAGGAGCCAAACAAATGCTACAGTGTTGAAAGCTAGTCCGACCCTACTCTCTGTTTCAATTCGAGGAGATGAATCAAAGCATAACTACCAAAATTTCTCTGAAATTACGGACAATAACAAGAAATCCACCGCTTCTAAATCGCAAAAATCCAAACTTTGGGGAGGAAATAACGAAATTGGGGTTTATGCTGCAAGTATTGAAATTGGGGTTTATTTCAATTTTTTTTTTTTTTTTTTTTTTCTTTTACAATTTTTTTATAAATTCAAAGAGTCGTGTAGCTGCTGGGATTCGAACCCATGTCTTACCACTAAGTTACAGCTATTTTTGTGTGTGTCTCTGCTTTAAATTATTTAAGTGCTGAGCTTCCTACTTTGCTTGTCTTGGCAAGCTTCTCCTGTTCTTAGCATTTCTCTTCTGGAAGAGAATTTCCAAAGTCAAACACATCTTTGGAGGCTATGAAGAAATCTTTTAATTTAGTCATTCTAATCATAATACACTTCGTATATTGAAAAACACTATTAAAACCGGATTGCATTCTCTAGCCTCATTGCGACTCCAGTCATCTTCGGATAACTTTTGTTTCAGTTTGGTTCACGAGGATCCCACGTTCTGCATCACAACATCATCAACTCAAAAGACTCAAGTACATCTGTATAATCTGGTTACTGTCAACCAAATGTGATCCTACATAAGTAACATGCAACAATGGTGACTACTCTGTATAAATAGCTCTCTTCAATGCTTTTCTGGATTCATCACTGGAAAAAAAGATAAGAGAACCACAAACCAAAGAACTATCAAGAACGAACAAACAGAGTTGAATATGTAATTTTCCTTGAATATATAAGAGAGTCAACTGCCAGAAGTGTTAGCTAAGTTCAAGTTAAAGGTGAAAACTTATATGAGACTAGATTCTGAATTCTTCAAAGATGAAAGGATCTTAATATAGTTTTGAGTTGACGTACCATTGTAAACTTGTAGATTGCATTTCTTCAAGGGAACCATATTTCATATGTCTAAAAACGCAATAAGACCAAGAAAAGGAAAAGATAGTTCTGAAAGATTTAGCCTATAGATATCAGGAAAATGCGTTGAATGAGCGCATTAATAAACAACCAATGCATTACACCATCTCAATGTACATATAATAACGCTGAACCTGAAAAAGTTTCTAGGATCATATGCATGAATTTCTTTAATAAACTTGAGTGTGTATACTAATCAGCATATTACCTTGTGAGTCAAAGAGAGAAAACTTGAGTGTTTTCACTCCAGCGGTCGTGAGCCATAACAAAAGCTCAAAACAACATTCAAAACGTCCCAAGCTTCTTCAGTTAGAAGCTAGATGTTAGATTTTACCAACTTGGACTGGATGATAATCTGATTTGTGAGTCCTAATGATGTTATAGGTTTCCAGTGCCCCTGATGATATTCAAGACAATGTACTATAAAGGTCACAAAAAACGTGTATGAAACGACATAGCAAGTAAAGACCAAGATCACGAATCTGAGAATACAAATATTCCACAAATCAGATGAATCATATGATCAAAGAATATATAAAGCAATGACAGAGCTTACAAGACGACTCCACGAACTCTAGAGCAAAGAATACATATGTAAAGATTATAATGTATCATAAGATGATTTTGGTATCAGTAGCTGTAATTGCAGTACTCCAGTCGCAATGTTTAAAGAATAAAGTGAGAAATTAAATCCCATCAGGAAACCAAAAACTAAACACTTATTGAGGAATGGCAAAGGCTTACATGACCAATCCAAAAACTCAGGATCTGCATTGCATCATCCAAATCCATATCCAAACAAGGTCACGAAGAATTCGGAATCTAACTGCTATAGGAAAACAAATTCAAAAAATTTGGCTGCGTTGTTGTTTGTACGCTACAAACTTCAGTAATATATCAGAAAAGGGATTCAAAATTACAATTTTAAGCATAAAGCGAGAGAAACGGTTCAGATCAATATGATTGAGAACTAAAAAGTCTAAGATTGAGGTTTTCAGATATTCAAAGATAAAACCAAAATCCTTGACAAGCCTTGCGATCTATGAAGCACGATAGATAGCCATCAACTCAGTCACCAGCTGCTTGTCCTCATGCTTCTTCACATACCTGTTTAAGAACACCTGATTGGTACATATAAAGACATGTGATATCGAAGGGAGTTCACTTCCGATCAATCCTTTGGAGATGAGAGCTTTGATTACGTTACCCCTCGGGACAGTCCTCTTCTCCATGCTGTATCCAAGTATCGCAGGGTTTGAAACCAAAGCCTTTATTGGCCAGTTCATCTTCTTGACCAGAAACTCGGTCTTCTTTTTAACCGTCTCTGCGGATAATCCAATGCCCTGAGGAAAGCGCTTAACCAACATGGAAAACTCATCTCTGCTGAATCCTAGGCCTTGAAATGTTTCAATGGTACTCAATATCTTCTTCTCCGAGTGTGTCAGAAAGTTTGGCCACCTCTTGAACACTGCCCATACATTTCCCACATCAAAGCCTAACCTTTCATACGCATTGACTTTTTCCTCTATTGTTTTGTCGCTCAATCTTTGAACAACTCGTAGAGCTTCGAGAAACTTTGCAGAGGTCGGATCAAAACCCATCCCAACAACTTTCTTGAGGGATTCTTCAAATTTTTCTTTACCGAAGACAGGTACGTCACAAGAGATGAGCAAGGAGAATAACAACCTCTGAGGCACCCCCAATTCTCTCAAAACCAATAAATTTCGGATTTTGTTCTCCTGCTTACAACCCTGTGGCAAAGAATGACATAACTTCTCGTACTTGGAACTCTTGTCTGCTTCTATAATGACTTTGACGAAATCATAGTATCTGCTTATAGATGTGTCCCTTTTCCTTCCCAAGATTTTAGGAACTGTAGAAACAATCTCAGTGAGCTCAGAGCTTGAAGCTCCTCTTGACTGCAGAAACTGAAGCTTAGGACCAAGTGATTTCTCAGCATCAGCTATAAGCAATTGTGGATAATCCGTAATGATGCTTGAGATCTGAGAATCAGTGAACCCATGACTTCTAAAAAGATTCAGAACAGACTCAGGATTGCCCTTATCCTCGAAGCTGACTTTCCTTGAAATCGATTCTGCGAGCTTTCTAGTTAAACCCAAAGAATCAACGAGGTAAGAGACTGTAAAGTTGTTACCTTTTCGACCAACTCTAGGACTCGGACGTGAAACAGTAGTAGAGGAGAAGGAATTGGATAAAGGAGATGCCTTTTGCACTGAAACTCTCAAATGACACCATTTCTGCAACTCGACCAACCTTCTTCCATGGCGAATCAGAGAATACATGACAAAAACAAGGCTACGCGATTACGATTCAACAAATGCTACAGTGTTTGAAAACGATTCCGACCCAAACTATCTATTTCAATTCGAGAAGTAGAATCACACAGTCATCGATCTGAAATCTTCAAATTTCTCTGAAACTACGAACAAGAACAATAATATGAAAGTCACTCAAAAATTGGGGATTTATGATGTTTATAGCAT
Source organism: Arabidopsis suecica (assembly GCA_019202805.1). Lineage (NCBI taxonomy): Eukaryota > Viridiplantae > Streptophyta > Magnoliopsida > Brassicales > Brassicaceae > Arabidopsis > Arabidopsis suecica. The sequence goes on from CM032906.1 coordinate 1,572,179, forward strand.
AATTTCATAACCCCGTCGATCATAAACCCTAATAAGTTTCAAAATTAGTATGGTTAATGTTACTGCTGGTATTCGAACCCAGGTCTTACCACTTAACTACAGTTATTTTTGTTAGCTTTTGTCATAATAAACAGGTTCTCTGCTTTCCTTTAGTAAATCACAAGTATAGTTACATTGAGAGTTTGTTTTCAGCAGTTATGGTTGTAGTAGCTTCATGTCATGGCAAACTCATCTCTGCTAAATCCTGGACCTAGAAATGCTTCAATGGAGTCATGGAGATCAACATATTCTCAGTGAGCTTGTTGAATCTCCACTGGACTACAGAGACTGAAGCTTGGAAGCAAAACTTTAAATGGGTGAAATTATATACAGTGAGATTGTGGGTTTAGGGATTGACTAACGACCATTGGAGTAAACACACTCAAGTTCATTTCTCAAAAAAATTAGACTGAAGCTCACCAACCTTCAGTTTCTAGAGTAATAATAGCTAAATTCCAGATTTTACCAACCTGGATTAGATGATTAAATGATTTATGAGTCCTAATGATGTGGAACAATGTACCACAAGCTCATAAGAAAATGTGTATGAAATGCCATAGCAAGTGAAGACCAAGATCCCCAATCTGAGGATAAAAACATCCCACAAATCAGATGAATAAAATGATCAACGAATATATAAAGCAACGACAAAGCAAGATTTTTAAGTATAATAATAGGATTTTGGTATCACCAGCTGTGATTCAGTACTCCAATTTCAAAACTTTCATGAAAAGTGTGAAATTATAGCCGATGAGGAAAATAAAGATCAAACACTAATTGACTAGCAGAAAAGACGTACGTGGACAATGGTATAACTCAAGAGCTGCATTGCATCATTTTCTCTAGGCTACAAACCTCAGTAATATATGGGAAAATTACAGTTCTAATCCGGATCAAGTTGAGGACTAAAAAGTCTAAAATTGAGGTTTCTCAGATATTCATAGATAAAACAAAAAACCCTTGTGATCTATGAAGCACGATAGATAGCCATCAACTCAGTCACCAGATGCTTGTCCTCGTGATTCTCCACATACCTGTTTAAAAACACTTGCTTGGTACACATGAGGACACACGACATCGAAGGGAGTTCATTTCCGATCAATCCTTTGGACATGAGAGCTTTGATTACGTTACCCCTTGGGACGGTCCTCTTCTCCAGGCTGTATCCTAGTACTGCAGGGTTTGAAACCAGAGCCTTTAGTGGCCAATTCATCTTCTTCACCAGAAACTGAGTTTTCTTTTTGACCGTCTCTGGAGATAATCCAATGCACGGAGGAAAGTGCTTGACCATCTTCGCAAACTCATCTCTGCTGAATCCTAGGCCAAGAAATGTTTCAATGGAGTCCAACATCTTCTTCTCCGTTACTCTCAGAGAGATTGGCCACTTTTTGAAACTTGACCATACATCTCCCACATCAAAGCCTAAGCTTTTATAGAGATTGAATCTTTCTTCAATTGTTTTCTCGTTCATTTTGTAAATAACGTTTAGAGCTTCGACAAACTTTCCGGTGGTTGGATCAAAACCCATCTCAACAACCTTCTTGAGGGTTCCTTCAAATTTTTCTTTTCCACATACAGGTTGGCTATCGGAGATGAGCAAGGAGAATAACAACTTGTGAGGCATGCCCAATTCTCTTAAAACCGATACATTTCTGATCTTGTTCTCTAAATTACCCGGTGGAAAAGAATGACATAACTTTTCGTACTTGGAACTCTTATCATGTAAAGTGTCTTTGATGAAATCATAGTATACGCTGATAGTTTTGTCCCCTTTCTTTCCCAATATTTCCGGAACCTTTGAAACAATATGAGTGAGCTCAAAGCTTGACGCTTCTCTGGACTGCAAAAACTGAAGCTTGGGACCAAGGGATTTCTCAGCATCTAGTAAAAGCAATCGTGGGTAAATCCCAATCATGCTAGAGATCTGAGAATCTGTGAACCCATGACTTCTAAAAAGACTCAGAACAGAATCAGGATTGCCCTTGTTCTCGAAGCTGACTTTCCTTGAAATCGATTCTGCGAGCTTTCTAGTTAAACCCAATGAATCAACGAGGTAAGAGACAGTAAAGCTCTTTCCTTTTCGACCAACTCTAGGACTCAAATGTGCAGCAGCAGTAGCAGAGGAAAACAAATTGAAAAGAGAAGATGCATTTGGCACTGAAACTCTCAAGTTAAGCCGTTTCTGCAACTCGACTGACCTTCTTCCATGAAGTATCAGAGAATACATAAATTCAAAGGGATTACCGAACCCTGAACAGGAACAAAAGAGAAGGCAGTACAAAACCAACAAAAGCCAACAGTTTTTGAAGCAATTCGAGCAATCAATCTGACTCAATTCGAGTAAATAAATCTCAAAATTTCTCGAAACTTACTGATGCGCGGGGAAGAAGAACAGAAGAAGATCAGTGACTCGTGCCGCTAAATATCTTTCAAGAATTCAAATTTGGGGGAGAAGTAAAAAAAGAAACGATTTTTATTTTAGGTTTTTTCAAACTGATTAATGATGTGATAGCAAATTGATTTTAGGGTCTGAAGTCTGATGATGTCAGCCTTTTTTTAAAGGAAACAAAAAAAATATTAATCCAACGGTTCTAATTGTTTAAAGCATATCAATCCAACGGTTCCAGTTGCTTTTTTATCCATCTCTTCGTTTGGCAAACCTAAACAATTGTTAAATTTGTATACTATGAACAAGATCAGCATATACTAAGGGTTAACATTAAGAAAGTGGGATTTTGTTTTTAACTAAGTGTAATTAATTACTTAGTGTTAGTTTTAGGTTTTAACAATGTTTAAGTTGTTGCAATTTTCTTAATTCGGTCATTGACTATATTTAGGCTAAGAATGGTTGTGTAGTATGTTCCGGACTAAAATCGGATCAGTCCGCACTTCATTTATCATGTTTCTCCATTCTGGTTCTATCATGGACGTTTATTGATGGTTTCACAGTTTGTTCCGATTTTTGGTTACCGTGAGAATTCGAAATAGGAGAGATTATATGCAAAACCATTTTTTTGGTGAATAATAATTTTACATTCATAAAAAAAATAACGGTTAAAGTAGATTGTGCTTACAGAGGCCATCACTGATAGTGTTTTCTTTCTAATTCTTGAAGCCTTATTTCAAAAACGTGTAGCACAAAATTAGTTTGTTTCACACACACATAGATTAAAGCTCTTGAACGACAAAAGATTCACCAACCATAAGTTATCAATTAAAATCCTATGACTAGCCGTCTATGAAGCACGATCTTTGGAGAGCATTGTCATCAACTTAGCCACAAGCTCCTTGTCATTGTGCTTGATCAATGTTGTACGAGAGATTAGGAATTTGCTGCTCCATACCGTTACCTTTGTCTGAAATAATATTACCTTACAAAAGCCATAATTGCCAGTGTTTTCTCTCTAATTCTTGAAGCCTTAATTCTAAACGTGTAGCACAAAATTAGTTTGTTTCACACACACACACACACACACACACACACACACAGATTAAAGCTCTTCTTCAACGACAAAAGATTCACCAACGAACCAGAAATTAACAATTAAATCCTATGACAAGCCTTCTGATCTACGAAGCACGATCTCCAGTGAGGATTGTCATCAACTCAGCCACAAGCTTCTTGTCATTGTGCTTGATCACATACCTCTTAAAGAAGACCTGATTGGTACACTTCAAAACAGACCCGATTGGAGGGAGTTTGCTTCCTGTGTCTCCGAGCAGTCCTTTGGACATGAGAGCTTTAATTACGTTACACCTTGGTACAATCCTCTTCTCCATGTTGTATCCAAGTACCTCAGGGTTTGAAACCAGGGCCTTTAGTGGCCAATTCATCTTCTTCACCAGAAAGTCAGTCTTCTTTTTAACCGTCTCTGCGGATAATCCAATGCCCTGAGGAAAGCTCTTGACCATATTTACAAATTCATCTCTGCTGAATCCTAGACCTTGAAATGTTTCTACAGAGTTCAATATGTTCTTCTCAGAGAGCGCCAGAAAGATTGGATACTTGTTGAAAATTTCCCATACATCATCAAAGCCTAAACTTTTATAAAGATTGGCTTTTTCTTCCATTGTTTTTTCGCTCAATCCTTGAACAATGCGCAGAGCTTTGACAAACTTTGTAGTGGTCGGATCAAAACCCATCTCAACAAGCTTCTTAATTGATTCTCCAAACCTTTCTTTCCCATTGACATGTCCCCCACTAGAGATGAGCAAGGGGAATAACAACCTCTGAGGCACACCGAGTTCCCTTAAAACCGATATATTCCGGATTTTATTCTCTAGATTACCCACAGGCAAAGAATGACATAACTTTTCATACTTGGAGGAACTCTTATCTGCTTCTACAATGACTTTGACGAAATCATAGTATCTGCTTAGCGTTTTGTCTCCTTTCTTTGTCAATATTTCCGGAACCTTTGAAACAATCTCGGTGAGCTCAAAGCTTGAAGCTCCTCTGGACTGCAAAAACTTAAGCTTGGGAGCAAGTGATTTCTTAGCATCTAATAAAAACAATCGTGGATAAATCGTAATGATGCTGGAGATCTGAGAATCTGTGAACCCATGACTAGTCAAAAGACTCAGAACTGACTCAGGATTTGCCTTGCCCTCGGAGATTGATTCTGCGAGCTTTCTAGTTAAACCAAGAGAATCAACGAGGTGAAACCGTAAAACAGAGTAAGAACAGAGTATTCTTATTAAAGAGACGACAACTGTTACAACGTTCCTAAAACGCCGTAACACTTCTCACCTGCTAGAGACTCCGTCGAGAAGCTCCGGCAAAACGATGAGGAAAAGAGAAAGTTCCAGAACTTTTACAGATCCAGATAAATTGCATAAAAAAGGTGTGAGCTAACAGCTGCTCTTATATGCGAAAAAGTAAACAACGTTAACGGTTTATTCTGTCAACATCCAACACCGTTAACGTGAAAATGCAAGTTGCCTTTTGATGCCAGCTCATCACTGCGCACATGCTTCCTTCTTGAGTCCCTCGCACGTGTGAGCCCAGCTTCTAGAACACTATATCAAAGCTTCCCCCGATGAAGAACCTTGCCCGCAAGGTTCAAAAGATGGATACTTCTTCTGCAAGTCAAACAAGAATTCCCAAGTTGCTTCTTCCTCTGTTTCGTTAGACCACTGTACCAGAACCTTGGTAACTGCCCTGCCTTGTCGCTTCACCATCTGACGAGCTAAGATAGCTACCGGTTCTTTGATCAAGATGTCAGAAACAATAGATGGAAGTTGAGTCGATGTGTGCGCTGTACCGACCATGGCTTTTAGCTGAGAGACATGGAAAACAGGGTGTATCAAGGACCCTGGTGGTAGAAGTAGTTTATAAGCGACCTTACCACATCGATCAACTATCTTGTAGGGACCAAAGTACTTCGGAGAGAGTTTCTCTGTTGTCCTGACCACCACTGAGCCCTGACGATAAGGCTGAAGCTTCACAAACACCAAATCACCAATCTCAAAACTCCTTTCAGACCTGTGTTGATCAGCTGCCTGTTTCATGCGATGCTGAGCCCTTAACAAGTAAAATTTGAGGATTAACAACATTTGTTCCCTTTCTTGCAAACTCCTAGCGACCACTGCCACCTTAGATTCACCTGGCAAATAAGGTAGATGTATAGGCGGTGCTTGCCCGTAAACTGCTTCAAAAGGACTGATTTGTGTTGAAGTATGAAAATTGGTGTTGTACCAAAATTCTGCGAGAGGCAACCACTTGCTCCAGAGATGTGGCTTGTCACTACACATGCATCTCAGGTAAGTTTCCAAACAACGATTGACTACCTCTGTTTGTCCATCGCTTTGGGGATGATAGGCACTAGAGAACTTGAGATCCACACCTTGCAAAGAAAACAACTCCCTCCAGAAGTTACTGAGAAAAACAGTATCCCTGTCACTCACAATCGATCTTGGACAACCATGAAGTTTAAAAACAGTATCCATGAAGGACTGAGCAACAGTAACTGCAGTGTAAGGGTGAGCTAGAGCCATGAAGTGAGCAGCCTTGGTTAACCTATCCACCACAACCAAGATAACTGTTTTCCCTGCTGACGGCGGAAGTCCATCAATAAAGTCCATTGAAATGTCAGTCCATACCGCCTCTGGAATTGGCAAGGGCTGTAACAACCCTGGAGAAGCAGACGTATCATACTTACACCTTTGACACACTTGACAGCTCCGGATGTACCTCTGTATGTCTACTGCCATACCTTTCCAGTAAAAGAGACCTTTAACCCTTTGATTAGTTACATCTCTGCCTGAGTGACCCCCACTACCAGAGCAGTGCATCCACTGGAGAATGGAATTCCGCAGCTGGAGATCATTAGGAACTACAATCTTACTTTTTCTCCTAAGTATAGATTGTGTCCAAGAGTAATGTCTTTTAGCTGAAGGATCCTTCTCCAAAAGGGTAATGATTTGTCTCAACTCTGCATCAGTGTTATAATGAGCTTGGATGTTCTGCAACAGGTCACATTCCAATACCGACATGGCCATATGAAGAACTTCTGCACCCTCCACTCTTGATAGTGCATCTGCAGCCACATTATCCTTGCCCTGTCTGTATTGGATCTCATAGTCAAATTCTAACAATTTAGGTAGCCATTGTTGCTGAATTGGAGTGTTTAACCTCTGCTCCAGTAAGTATTTCAGGCTTCGCTGGTCTGTCTTGATGATAAAATGATTGGGGAGCAAGTAGTGGCGCCACTTCTGGACTGCAAACACCACTGCAAGAAGCTCCTTCTCATATATAGACAAATTCAACTGTTTACCTTTTAAGTGTCGACTGATGTAAGCCAATGGGTGTCCATTTTGCATCAAAACAGCTCCTATGCCTTGGCGGCACGCATCAGTTTCCACCACAAAGGGTTGGTCAAATAAGGGTAAAGCTAGTACTGGTGCTTCACAAAGAGCAATTTTCAGCCTCTGAAAAGACTCAGACGCTTCATCAGACCAACTAAAGGACTCTTTCTTAGTTAATGCAGTCAAGGGACGGGCTATGGTACCAAAATTTTTAACAAAGCGGCGATAGTAACCTGCTAAACCCAAGAATCCGCGGAGCTGCTTCACTGTGGTGGGTACAGGCCAATCTGCCACAGCCTTGACTTTGGCAGGATCTGTAGAGACTCCTCCTGCAGTTATATAATGTCCCAAGTATTCCACCTTACTTGTAGCAAAAGCACATTTACTCTCTTTAGCAAAGAGCTTGTGCTCTCTCATTGTCAGAAACACCTTTTCCAAATGTTGAAGATGAATTTCCTTGGAAGCACTGTACACCAATATATCATCAAAAAATATGAGTACAAACTTCCGTAGGAATGCTTTAAACACCGTGTTCATCAGTTTCTGAAAAGTGGCTGGAGCATTAGTGAGGCCAAAAGGCATGACCACATACTCAAAATGACCACTATGCGTCTTAAAAGCCGTTTTATGTATATCAACTGGGTCCATACGTACTTGGTGATACCCAGCACGTAAATCAATCTTGGAAAAGACACATGATCCACCCAATTCATCCATTAAGTCCTCAATGAGTGGAATAGGGAATCTGTCCTTAATTGTCATCCCATTTAAGCCTCTGTAATCCACACATAAGCGCCATGTACCATCTTTTTTCTTAACCAAGACCACTGGTGCTGCATACGGGCTGGAGCTAGGTTGGATAGTGCCTTTACTTAACAATTCCTCGACCATCTTATCAATCTCATCCTTTTGATATACTGCATATCGATAAGGTCTCTGGTTAACCGGATCACTCCCTTCTACTACTGGAATGCGATGGTTGTGATTAGCCCTGAATGGTGGTAATTCAGTAGGCTCTTCGAAAATGTCTGCAAATGTCGTCTTGAGTTGTGTTATGGCTGCAGGAGGATTTGCATTGTCACTCTGCACCTCCAAGTTACAAATACTCCAGTCAGCACTATGTGTGTCACTAGGCTCTTCATTCACTACACAAGCACAAATCATAGAAATTTGGGCTTCCTCCTCCTGTAGCTTGTTCAATTTAATTGCCTTAATTTCTCTTACTCCCCCTTGTTTGATACCCTGCAGGAACACCTTCTGTTTTCCCCAAGTGAATCTCATCTCCAGTTTCTTTAAATTCCAAGTGATATCTCCCAAAGTGGCCAACCACTGCACCCCTAGCACCACATCACAATTTCCCAAAGGAATAATCATAAAGTCAGCTTGAAAATTTGTACCCTGAAACCCCCATTGAAACTTGTCAACCTTACCCTGCACCTTCAATTGACTACCATCAGCCACAGAGACTTTAGTGAACCCAGCAGGACTCCTTTTAACTCCCAAAAGGTCTGCAGTTTTGGGATCCATAAAGTTGTGAGTTGAGCCTGAGTCCAACAACACAAATATAACTCTCTTGGCATGAACTCCACGGACCTTCATAGTCGAGTACCCAGCAGTACCCGTAACTGCACTGACCGATGCTTGTGGCCTGCAGATATTGTCTTGAACTACCACTTGAGTATCCTGACAGTCAGCCTCTGTTGCGTCCTCATTATCGGATTCCTCCTCAACTTCCAACATATAAATTTGTGTTTTCTTGTGTTTAAGATAATGGTCAGGTGTATACTTCTCATCACATTGAAAACATAAACCCTTAGCCCTCCTCATACTCATCTCTTCTTGTGATAACAATTTTCTTGCAGGTTGTCTGGCCACAGTGGAAGGTGTTGTATCACTGGGCTGTGTTGTTTGAGGAGAGCTCTCCTTCTTTACTCCATGAAAACCTTTGCCCAAGGAACTATTACCCGAGTTCCTCACACTATTCCAAGTGTTGGCATTGGCTTTAGGCTGTGGATGAGCTTTTTCATATAACTTCCCCAAAGTCAAACATTGCTTCACAGTCTGTGGCTCAAACATCCTGATGTGCATTTGTGTATCCAAACGTAACCCTGCCAAATAAGCACTCACCAAATAATCTTCTGAGAGAGCCAACCTGTTTTTGATAACTTCAAACCGTTCATGATACTCAAGGATGCCATTAGTTTCTTGCAACTGTTTAAGCTCAGCTACAGGATCATCTAAGGCATCTTCAAACCTCTCTAGAATCTCAAGTTTATAATTATTCCAATCTCTTAATACACGCCGATTGCCTGGTGATGAGACTAATGACCTGTGCCACGTGGCTGCACGACCATCGAAATGTATCGCCGCCAGCTGAACCTTCAACTCCGGTGGTGTATGATCCACAGAGAAAAACTCCTCCACCTGAAACAACCAATCACGTATACGATCTCCGTCAAACCGAGGAAAGGACACCTTTCCCATCCTTGTAATCCCTGCATAACCTGATTGCAAACCCGATCTACTCCTCCCGTACGGATCTGAACCATCGTCATAGGGTTCCGGCGTCGCCGATACTGTCGGGTAACTTCTTCCCATACTTTGTTTTCCACTTGATGATCCTTGATGTTTAGGAATCATCTTAATCATGTCAAACATATCGGCAATGTCTTGACCTATTTTCTTATTCTGCTCCGCCATCGACAGCTCAAGAGCTTGAGTACGACTGATCACCTGTTCTAATCGTGCTCCGATGGTGTCATCCTCACCGCGAATCAACTCCGATGCATCATCAGCCTCCTGATCTCCTTGTAACTTACGAGCTCTCGTCTCCGTCACCATGATCTCCGAGGACGATTAGCTCTGATACCAGTGAAACCGTAAAACAGAGTAAGAACAGAGTATTCTTATTAAAGAGACGACAACTGTTACAACGTTCCTAAAACGCCGTAACACTTCTCACCTGCTAGAGACTCCGTCGAGAAGCTCCGGCAAAACGATGAGGAAAAGAGAAAGTTCCAGAACTTTTACAGATCCAGATAAATTGCATAAAAAAGGTGTGAGCTAACAGCTGCTCTTATATGCGAAAAAGTAAACAACGTTAACGGTTTATTCTGTCAACATCCAACACCGTTAACGTGAAAATGCAAGTTGCCTTTTGATGCCAGCTCATCACTGCGCACATGCTTCCTTCTTGAGTCCCTCGCACGTGTGAGCCCAGCTTCTAGAACACTATATCACGAGGTAAGAGACCGTAAAAATCTCCCCTTTTCGACAATCTTTAGTGTTCACAAGCGCATCACTAGCGGCAGAAGAAGAAGCCTTTTGCACTGAAAAACTCGAATGACACCATTTCTGTAACTGGACCAACCTTCTTCCATGGAGTATCAGAGAACACATGATGATCTCTCAACTCACTCACTCACTCAGGTCTCGATTGATTGAGAACTATACATTTTTTTATTCACTCGTGAAACCCTAAATCGCATAAAGAATCAAAATTTGGTGAGAAAGAAGAAACGAGAATAAGTTTTAATTATTATAATTTCTAACAGTTCATCATCACCCATAAACCCTAATTACTTACCCCTTTCGAAATCACTGCGTTATGCGTCGTCGGATTCTTAGAACTTTCGTCGGCGAATTTCGATTCCGATTCCGTCTTTATTCTTTCAAAACCGGTACAAGCTTATGGGTTTCATTGCTTGGTTATTGTGGAACAACAATGTGGATCCGGTTCTGTCTCCAAACCGAAATTTGGTCTGCACTAAATACCAAACCGAAATTCTGTCCTTTTCAAAGAGCAGCATTATTAGCCATAATAGATGGACACCTGTGAGAAACCCTTCTATGTCTTCTTCAGGTTTCTCAACACAAGGGTTAACAAGCATCCTATTGCTTCTTGCCAAATTCTCCTCAACGAGTGCTTCAATTTCTTTCCTATTACAAACCTCCCTTTCTGCTTTTATCACTAGTTCTTCGAAAACTTGCTCATATGATTGATCAACAATATATTGTAAGTTACCTGACTAACCAAGTTGCCTTGTTTCTGCATTTCAGATAAGCATGTGAATGCAAAGACACACATATCTCCACGTTTCTAGGCCACAAAAAGAGTTCAAGGACTCAAAAAAGATTGAAAATTACTATGTGTTATTTTCCAAGTTGGAGTGCATATTAAAACGAGTCAGATCCACATCAAATTGAGATTACAGAAATCTAAACAGGTATCAGAGGTTTATAAATAAAGCTCCTCTTTTCACTTCTCATTGTCTGATGATGTCAAAAGATTCATGGATGAATCTAAAACTAACACAACAATACAAACCTTAATGCTGCTCATTGTTGTAGTGTAGGGTAGGCCTTCTGCTATATATAAAAGCTCCACTTTTCACTTCCCATTTTCTCCAGTGAAGATAGCCATCAACTCAGGCACCAGCTTGTCGTGTTTCATCACATACCTCCTTAAAAACGACTGATCGGTACTTGTCAAAACAGACGACATTGGAGGGGTTTCACTTCCAAGCAATCCCTTTGACATGAGAGTTTTGATTACATTACACCTTGGGACAGTCCTCTTCTCTAGGCTGTATCCAAATATCTGAGGGATCAAAACCAAACCCTCTAGTGGCCAATTCATCTTCCTCACAATAAAATCAGTTTTCTTCTTCACTGTCTCGGCAGTATAGTCAATGCATTGAGGATAACGCTTGATCATCATCGCAAACTCGTCTCTGCTGAATCCTAGGCCTAAAAACGTTTCAATGGAGTTCACTATCTTCTGCTCTGAAGAACAAATGCACTTTGGATGCTTCTTTATCAATGACAGGACCTCGTGTTTGAGCAGACCGCACCTCATAAGGGTTTCAAACGTATGAGTTATCTTCTTCTCTGAGTATGACAAAAAAGAAGGCCACTTCATGAAGATTCCCCATACATCAGCCACACCAAAGCCTAACCTTTTGTAAACATTGACTTTTTCTTCTATTGTTTTGTCGCTCATTCTGTAAATAACGCGCAGAGCTTCAACAAACTTTGAGGTCTCCGGATCAAAACCCATCTCAACAACCTTCTTGAGTGATTCTTCAAATCTTTCTTTCCCACAAACAGGTTGGCTATCAGAGATGAGCAAAGGGAATAACAAACGCTGAGCCACACCCAATTCTCTCAAAACCGAGATATTTCTGATCTTGTTCTCCTTGTTACCCTGTGGAAAAGAATGGCATAGCTTTTCATAACTAGAACTCTTATCAGCTTCTATGATGTCTTTGACGAAATCATAGTATACAGTTACAGATTTGTTCCCTCTCTTTCCCAAGATCTTAGGAACTGTAGAAACAATCTCAGTAAGCTCAGAGCTTGAAGCTCCTCTGGACTGCAGAGACTGAAGCTTAGGAGCAATGGATTTCTCAGCATCTAGTATAAGCAATCGTGGGTAGATAGTAATGATGCTGGAGATCTGAGAATCTGTGAACCCATAACTTCTAAGAAGACTAAGAACAGAATCTGGATTGCTCTTATCCTCGAAACAGACTTTGCTTGAGATTGATTCTGCGAGTTTTGTAGTGAAACCCAATGAATCAACGAGGTAAGAGACTGTAAAGTTGTAACCTTTTAGACCATCTCTAAGGCTCACATCAGCAACACTAGTAAAAGAGAACAAATTTGACAAAGCAGATGCGGTTTGAACTGAAACTCTGAAATTAGGCCATTTCTGCAACTGCACCAACCTTCTTCCATGGAGAACCAGAGAATACATTACAAAGACAATGCAAATTACAGAACAAGAAATGAGGAGAAGAGAAATAAGAAATGCCAAAGCTTGAAGGCAATTTGATAACTTTGATACAATCTCAAAGCTTCTCCAAACTTACTAGTGTTAGGGGAAGAAGAAAGGACTCGCGAGTGTTCGAGTTCGAAACCCAAAATAGCCACAGACAAAATTTCAAAATTTGGGTGTGGAAAATAAAAGAAAAAACTAGGGTTTATGAGTCAAGAAGGTTTTTCGATTTTCCAAATTGAGAGCCCTGAATTATCAAAAAAAGAATGTTTTTTTTTTTTACTTTTTCTGAGCACCAACTTTATACTTACTAGGACTCAGGACCCCCGCGATGTCGCGGAGGAATATATTTCAAAAATCATTTAAAAAAATATCAAACGAAAAAATCATACTGAATTGTAATAATTTTGAATTTTTTTAATAACAAATCAATATATATTTTAATAAAAATTATAATGAAGAAAACCCTCACAAGCATTTATCTAGTATATTAATATTAGAAAAACAATAATTTGTAACTAAAAAACTATTCCCAAGTTCAAAAAGCATAAACTAATAAACCAAATATTACAATGGTTTGATAAATAAGCCAAAACGTTCAACGTCAAATAAACCAAATGCTATTATGTTAAATTAAACGGTAACAACAATTCATTTAAATATATTTTAGTATTTAAATATTTTTTAAAAATATGACGAACTTATCCGAGAAACGCAACCGTAGATATCAAATATTCCAAAAACTGCAACGGTTCGTCAATTATACCAAATGTTGCAATAGTTCATCAAATATACTAAAGATAACAATGGTTCGTAACACAAAACCTAAAGTTGCAATAATTCGTCAAATAATCCAAATGTTGAAACAGTTCAATTAAATAGTTATAATCTCATTTAAATACATTTTAGTAATTAAAAATTAAGAATTAAAATAATAATTTATGAAAGTTACACCGAGAGACGCGGCGGTAGATAATTAAATGTTATAGCTATTTATAAAATAAACCAAAAATTGCAATTGTTCGTGAAATAAACTAAATATATAAACCAAAGGTTGCAATTATTCGTAAAATAAACTAAATATTGCAATGATTCGAATAAGCGGTTTCAACTGTTTATGAAGAGTTACAATAAAAAACGCAACCGTAGAAAACATTCAGAATGCAATTTATAAAAAAAACATAACCGTAAAATATATATTTTAATTAATAAAAACATTAACGAAAAGTTGCGATAAAAAGACGCAACCGTTCAGATGTGCAAATGGTATTTATTAGATTGCTATTATATATAGATTAGACCATCTCCAATGGTGCTTCAAATTTCACATTTTCCTTCATTTTGAAGATAAAAATGAAGAAATCTTCTCCAATGGTGCTTTATTTTCACCTTCAAAATGAAGGAGTGAATAGTGTATCTTCATATTTGAATGTATACTATTCATATCTTCATATTTGAAGATGAACTTTTTTATTTACAAAATGATCCTTTAAATTATAACAAGTATTTATTTTATACCAAACAAATTATTTATTTTTATTTTATCCAATCAACTTAAAATGCAATAACAACTAAAAAAAATATTTTGCTATGCAACAACAAGCGTGTTGAAAAGATGTAAAACGTGCCTTTTGAGTTCTCCAATCACGTTTCGCAATCGTGAAAAGACCATCTCGTTTTTGGGAAAAAAGCGTGATACATGATATAATGACTACATGTATAATTTTACATAATACATGATAATTGAAAATGAGCGTGATCTCGATGCGCCAATTGAAGTTGGAAGAGAAACTCCACCTCCGGATGTTGAAATAGAAAATGATAAAAATACCCGATTCCAAGAATTTCTCGCTCGATTCAGAAAAATAAAGGATAAAAAAGCTCATTTCTCACTTCGGAATGAATTAATTGATCATTTGTGAGAGAAGTATATGTCTACAATTGCATCATAAATATATGTTTCTAATTAATGTTATGTAATGTGATAATAATGTACTTTAAATAAAATTTGTTGAACTATTTGCTTACTATAAAATAAAGGGGTTAAAATTCATAAGTTTAGAAAGTAAAAGGTTTTGTTTGTAATTAATAATAAAACATAGATAGAATATACTTAGAATATTTTTTTTGAAGTAGAAAATGAAGGAAAACATTGAAAAAGTCTTGCTTCATTTTTACCTTCAATTTTGAAGCAACTTCAATTTTGAAGATATATTTGAAGGTAACCATTGGAGATGCTCTTACCAAGAGAAACAAATACAAGAATGAATAAAAGCCCTTGTTTTGCTTGCATTCTTTCTTATCTATGAAGCATGATCTCCATTGAATATAGCCATCAACTCTGCCACAAGCTTTTTGTCATCGGTGCTTCCTCACATACAAGTTTAAGAATACCTTATCGTTAACTCTTCAAAACAGACGACATTGGACATGAGAGCTTCTTCATTCCTACCAGAAATGAGTTTTACTTTCCTCATGCATAACCGGATCCTCTCCTTTCATGCCAATACTTCCATTTCAGAACCAATAGGATCAAACTCTTCAATTTCTGAAGGAAATTCTTTTTCTTCTTCTACTTCTTTCTTTTCTCACCTCAGATTCGTTAGGTATACAAGTTTTGTTGCTATCTTTGTTATTGATCTTTTGCTGATTTCTTTTCTCGGCACTTCCTTTCATTGCTCTTCGCCTAAAGCCTCTTGGAGCTTAGCTCTTCCGGCTCCTGAATGCTGCTAACTTTTCCACTGCATAAAAAGGATTGATCACAATCAAATGAAAACCTTAACATGTGAGTTAACTGTTTAGAAATTTTAGTATGATCTGGTTGATAAAGTCATATGGTTTATACTTCTATTATGCAATGCTATCGAAAATGCAACTGAGATCATGTTCTTACAAGCTGTAGCCAAAAACACAACCAATATCATCTGTATTAGTTGCACCAGTGGTAAAACAAGCTTAAAGTTTCGGCATTTATAAACTGAACTCAAAATTCTCTTAGACTTGAATCCCTTCCTCTCGATGCCGATGAGCTAAATCGATTTTTCTACTTGTGGTACGCAATCTTAAGATGATTGTAGCAGTAGGAATATAAAAACCTGAACAATTATCACCTGCAAACAACTTATTTTTTACAATCTATCAACTCTAGGAAGGGTTTTCGCAGTAGGTTTTTCATTCGAGACACGGCGACAGTTAAAATCCTCAATTAGGATCCATTTTGATTCTTAGCTACAAATGCAATTCTTACTGAATGATATTCTATATGTTAAAATTCATACCTGAATAACCAAAGCATCATCACATGTCTCAACGTTTCTAGGTTACTAGCGTTAAAGAGGTCAAGGGCTCTTAATAGACATTCAAAATTACTATTTTCTTTTCCTAAGTCGGATCAGATCCGAGTCAACTTAAGACTGCAAAACCATAAAATTGGGTTTCAGAGATTCATAGATAAAAAGCTCTTCTATTGCTTCCATTCTTGGCATCAATCAACAAAGATCTAAAACTTACAGAAACATAAAAAAAAAAAATCCGTGGCAAACCTTCTGATCTATGAAGCATGCTCTTCAGTGAAGATAGCCATCAACTCGGCCACAAGCTGCTTGTCATCATGCTTCCTGACATACCTTTCCAAGAACTTCTCATCCGTAATCAAAACATACCGGAGTGGAGGGAGTTTGCTTCTTGTGTCTCCAAGCAGATCTTTTAAGATGAGAGCTTTGATTACGTTACACCTTGGGACAATCCTCTTCTCCATGCTTAATCCAAGTACCTGAGGGTTTGAAACCAGAGCCTTTAGTGGCCAATTCATCTTTTTCACCAGAAACTCAGTCTTCTTCTTCACCAACTCTGCAGATAATCCAATGCACTGAGGAAACCGCTTGACCATACTTACAAAGTCATCTCTGCAGAATCCTAGACCAAGAAATGTTTCAATGGAGTTGGCTACCTTCTTCTCCGAGTTTGTAAGTGAGAGTGGCCACTTCTTGAACATTGCCCATACATCTTCCACAGCAAAGCCTAACCTTTTATAGACATCGACTTTTTCTTCTATTGTTTTGTCGCTCATTCCGTAAACAGTGCAGAGGGCTTCGACAAACGTTGAGGTGGTGGGATCAAAACCCATATCAACGACCGTTTTAAGTGATGCTTCAAAATTTTCTTTTCCACAGCAGACATGTTTATTGGAGGAGATGAGCAAGGAGAATAACAACCTCTGAGGCACCCCCAGTTCTCTCAAAACCAACAAATTTCGAATTTTGTTCTCCTGCTTACTACCATGTGGCAAAGAATGACATAACTTCTCGTACTTGGAACTCTTATCTGCCTCTATAACGACTTTGACGAAATCATAGTATCTGCTTATAGATGTGTCCCTTTTCCTTCCCAAGATTTTAGGAACTGTAGAAACAATCTCAGTGAGCTCAGAGCTTGAAGCTCCTCTGGACTGCAGAAACTGAAGCTTGGGACCAAGGGATTTCTCAGCATCTAATGTAAGCAATGGTGGGTAATTCGTAATCATGGTGGAGATCTGAGAATCAGTGAACCCATGACTTCTCAAAAGATTCAGAACAGAATCAGGATTGCCCTTGTCCCCGAAGCTGACTTTCCTTGAAATCGACTCTGCGAGCTTTTTAGATAAACCCATAGAATCAACGAGGTAAGAGACTGTGAAAGTCTTGCCTTTTCGACCATCTCCAAGGCTCACATCAGCAGCAGAGGAGAAGGAATTGGATAAAGGAGATGCCTTTTTCATTGAAACTCTTAAATGACGCCATTTCTGCAATTCGACCAACTTCCTTCCATGGAGAATCAGACAATACATGACAAGTGACAAGATATTACCGAACAAGAAATGAGCAAAAAAGACAACTAAGATTGAAGCAATTATTCGACCAATCTATCTGCTTCAGTACGAGAAAACGACAGGATTCTTCTCCAAACTTAATAGTGTAAGGGAAAGAACAAAAGACTCGCGAGTGCTGGTAACGATAGATGAGTGTTCAAGTTCCCTCGCGAAACCCAAAATCGCAAAAATCCGAACTTTGGGTGGGGAAAAATGTATGAACTGGACCCAGATCTCCATGCCGTCTTTTGGATTTTAATCAATTTACTGTAAAACCTCTCTAAATTAACATTGTCTAGACTCTGGACTTTTATTAATTAATAATAATTTTATTTTATCTATAAATTAGAAAATTTTAGAAAAAAATACGTTGCACAAAAATAAATTTTCACAGTAAATTTTAAAAAGATAAAGTACAGTACTAGTTAAGAATCCGAATCCGAACGGAAAAACCTGAATCGGTTATAGAAAAATACATGAATAGGTTTTAGAGGTTATGTATTTTGGATATCGGATAATACTTTTGGATATTTTGGAGTAATAATTCAAATATTTAATGAACGTATATTTTGTAGATAAACCAAGTGAATCAACGAGGTAAGAGACGGTAAAGTTCGTCCCTTTTCGACAATCTTGAAGACTCACAGCAGCAACAGAAGAGAACGAAAAAAAAAAAAAAAAAAAAAAAAAAAAAACAGAAGAGAACGAATTGGAAAAAGCAGTTGCATTTTTCACAATCTTTTCTGTAACACTCAAATTAAGCCATTTCTGCAACAGTACCGTACCAACCTTCTTCCATGGAGAATCAGAGAATACATTACAAAGACTAGAGAAAAGCTATTACCAAAACAAAAAAAAACGATTTGACCAAACTTTCTGACTCAATTCGAGAAAATGAATCGCTTGTAAAAAGGAAAACGAACTTACTCGCAAAGCACTAAATCGCCAAGAAAAACGGTTAATACTTGACCGAAATTGGTTTACAGAGAGTACCAAACCCAATGATGGGTATTATCCCGTATCAATTAATTTTGAACCAAAACAAAAAAAACAAACAGAATATTATGGACAATTATTTAATCCAAATTACATTCGAAATTTATGTACTGAACTTTAAATAAAAAAAAAGAAGAACAAATTAAAAGAAAATAAATAAAACTGGAGTCTATGGTCCTCAATTGGGTGGAACCAATTTTGTTTGATGTGATTTTGAGCAGCTCCTCATCATATTGCAAAACTCTTGATAATTAATACTTCCATCCTTTTTTAAAACAAAAATAATAAATTAGAGATTTTAAAATATCATGAAATTAAACAAATTGTGTTTGGAATTTTATAAATTGAAATATTTGACTTACGTTATCAGCATCAACTTCTGAGATAATCTCTTTGATCATGGTATCATCTCCCATATTATACTCTTTCATTGCTGTTTCTAATTCTTGTCTCGAAATAAACCTACAATACATATAATTGGTTAATGATCCGGTTGAAGTCTGGTTTATCAGTTTGGTACATATCGGTTTTTGACACTTACCCGCTATTATCTTTATCGAAATGTTGAAATGCTTTGAACAAATTCTCCTCTCTTTCTACTCTGAACCGGTTCATAGTAGCTGAAATGAACTCAATGTAATCAATCGTACCGTTCCCATCGACATCAGCCTAACCAAAACATAACCAAATTGATCAAAACCGGTTAATTTAGGTTAATAAAGAGAACAAAATTCAGGGTTCGAGGCACGGCCACTGGCAGGTTTACATAGGAGAATTGCCAGCCTCGTGGGATTAGTCCTTGGGCCTAGGAAGCCTTTGGGAGACCCGCGGTTATTCAAAAAAAAAAATAAAGAGAACAAAACGCCTTACATCTTCCAAGAGCTGCTTAACTTCGGTTTCGGTTAACCTCGAACCGAGTTTTTCCAGTCCGGTTTTCAATTCCTCGTAGGTGATTGTACCGCTCTTATCAGTATCCATGTTTGCGAACATTGTCTTGAGACCCTTAAGTTCCTCTTCTTTGAGATTTTGCGCGATAAACTTAAACCAAAACAAACCAAACCACATCAATGAATCAAAACAAGTCTAATTTCATCACTAAACCGAATCCTCAAAGATACTTACTTTAAATGCAAGCTTCTTAAGCTTATTCATAGCTCGGAGTTGCTTCATCCGCGACAAAACCGCGCTATCGATTGGCTTATCAGAAGCTTCGCCACCTTCTCGTATCCACGGATGTTCTAAAGAAGAACCAAAACCGGTTCAATTTCCCCCATTTTAAACAATTTAACCGAAACAAAACCGAGTATTCTAGTAATCTTTACCTAGGACTTGAGCTGCAGTGAACCGTTTCTTGGGATCATACTTTAACATGTTCCTCACTAAATCCTTAGCACTCTCGGAAATCGATGGCCATGGTTCCGACTCAAAATCGATATCTCCTCTCAAAATCTCCTCAAATATTCCCTTATCAGTCTCTGCACACAACAACCAAAATATGTAAGAACTAGTATAAACTAAAGAAACTACAGAACAAAACCAAGTGGTTCAGTTGAAGTTTACCAGCCCAAAATGGAGGATTGCCGCAGAGAAGGATGTAGAGAATAACTCCGGCGCTCCAAATATCGATTGCTTTGCCGTAGTTTCTCTTCAGAACCTCCGGTGCAACGTAATATGCACTTCCAACAATGTCTTCATACACTTTCCCTGAAAAAAATGGATTCGTTTAGTCATTGAATTCAAGTTTATTTTTCGATGAATGTTACTCGGGTTTTACTTTTTAGATTCCTTCTAAATCATGACATCCAAAATCAGATAGCAGTTGAAGAAAGAGGCAAAAACAGAAACAGAATAATAGTTTCTTGAGTAGCAAGAACCAGCGTAAAGATTGTTTCTTAGACTGCAAGAAAGAAAGTTTATCCCTTTATAATAAAGCATATTTCTCATTTTGGTTATATACCTTCTTCGATGAAAACTGAAACACCAAAATCAGTAGCCTTGAGCATTGAGGAAGCTTCATCTTTACTAGACAACAAGAAGTTTTCGGGTTTAAGGTCGCGATGAATCACACCCATGAAATGACAAATCTGTACAACTTTAACCACACTTCTAATGATCTCTGCGGCTGCTTTCTCTGAGTAATGTCCTCGTTTAGTGATCTTATCAAAAAGCTCGCCGCCTTCGCAAAGCTCCATTACAAGATGAACACTTTGTCTGTCTTCATAAGCTCCTTTGATCTCCACAATGTTTGGTTGTCCTGATAAGTAGTGCATTATCTGTATCTCCCTCCTTACATCCTCTCTGTCCTGTCACATTAAATTTCATCAATTCTCTGGAGATTAATGCTCTAATTGGTAACATTGCATAATGGCGGATTCACAGAAAAATGGACCAAAAAAAGAAAACTACTGATTGGAATGACGAATTCAGCAATAATGCGGATTAGTACCAATGAAAACCTAAAACTCAAATCATAGTAAAGTGAAAATGTGAGTGTTTATACTGATTACCAATCATAACCTAAATCTCAAACAAAAGTAATGTAAAAATGTGAGGGTTTATAAGTAAGGTTTTTGCCTTAGTTCTGATGAGTTTTCTCTTCAAGATGGATTTACAAGCAAAGTTCTTGCCTGATGAGATCTCTGTACATATATACGTTATACCGAATTGGCCACGACCTAATTCGCGACCGAGACTGTACTTCTCCTTAATGTCTTCAAATGGTTTCCCTAAGATGGGTTCTGGTTGTTGCAGACTGATCTGTTTTTGATGATTGATTAGCTTTTGTTTTTCTTGAAACTGATGAATTGGAAGTGGAAGTGGGAGTTTATGAGGTTGCACCACAATCTGGAACTTGGCTCTTGGAGCTGATTGTCTTTGACGAGGTTGTTGTGTTGGTGTTATTTCTCTGCTCTGTACCTCTGTGTTTTGTTCTCCATTGTTGTCTGGTGTTGGTTTCTTGAGCTTCTTCTTCAGATTGATGCAGAGACATCCCATTTTTTTGTACTGAAGAAGGAAAAATTTAGGACATAGCCTTAGAAGAATTAAGAGATTTGATGTGTTTAATGTATCTGTTGGATTTCATAACTGACACCTAAGCACGTTAGTGAAATAAGTTCCAAGTCAAATGTGAGATAAACCAAGAACAAATATAAATTTTCAACAACTTGCAACATTTTATTCTTGTTTTGTATATTTCTACATTAAAAATTGAAATTTTCGTGTGGTATATCTTTGAAATTTTCCATGGACACAACAAGAAAAGAAAGAGGTCAGATAATAATAATACCAAATGTTTATACAAAACTAACAATGTGATAGGCTTTTTAAGTGGCAGGCATGTTATAAATAGTGATTTCATTGATAGGAAAACAAAATTGATCCAATCGCCCTGAAACAGGTCACATTCTATGTTTTACTTTATAACTGACTTATGTACTTTCAGACTAATCTTTCCTCTGATTTCTCTTATAGCCGGGTCCAAGAGGATCACTTGTTCAATGCTATGTTAAGAGAAACCGTAGCAGTCAAACTTTCTATCTATACCTTGGAGGTGAAGCAATTTCTTTTGTCTAAGTATATACCTAAATGTGGTTGTGATAAATAACAGTCACTTTTTTTTTCTGGTTCAGAAACAGCTTCAAATGATGATGGGAAGTTCCTTCTTGCTGCCAAAAAGTTTAGGAGGCCAACTTTCACTGAATGTATCATCTCTTTAAACTGCGATGATTTCTCAAGCGGAAGCCATATCTATATGGGAAAGCTAAGGTTGAGTCCATGGTTTTAATTAACTCGTTTTTTCATAGATTGGCCTTCTCTTACCTGAAGTTTCTTTCAGATCTAACTATCAAGGGACCAAGTTCACTGTCTATGATGCCCCGGGGACAAATCCTGGAGCTCAGAGTTCAAGCAGACTTGTCAGTTTGGAACAAGAGTGAGCCTGAGAAGTCAATCTGGAAACTATCCTGTAGCACATATCTCACGTGAGATTCTTAAAGTCAAGATCTTGGTCTTGGGTTCCAGGTGATATTTATCTCCTTCCTTACAGAGAGTAAAAGATGGTTGCTTTTTGTGGCTTTTCCTAATTGTGATCATTGTTGAATCAAACCAGAATAACGAGGCCTAAGAGGACGCATTGTGTCATGGATTCCATACCTGCATAAGCAGTAGAACCCTGGAGGAACAGCTCCAACTCAGACAGAACTCGATAATTTCGTGTCATTCAAGTCCCCTTCTGGTCAAAAGGAAGGAGTGCTTGTTCTCAAGAGCAAAGTGCCTAGATGGGAAGGACAGAGCTGGTGCCTCGACTTCAATGGGAGGAGAGATATTGTTGCTTCCGGAAGAAACTTTCAGCTAGTAGCTGCTCCTGAGAACGGACCTGAGGGACTTGAGAATGGAAACGTGATTTTCCAGTTTGCGAAAGTCCGCGAAGATGTGTTCCTGATGGGTTATCAGTACCCTATCTCTGCCTTTCAGGCCTTCACCATTTCCCTTAGCAGATTTCGATGCGAACCTTGCCCAGCAAGGTTCTTCTTGAGGAGAGTAGTAATGATGGAGTAGCATACCAGCATCAGCGACCAAACTGGCTCATTAATCTGCTCATCAGCGACCAAACACACTCTTCCCATCTTATTATTCATTTCATTAATCGATAGCTGAAGTCTTGATCTGGTTTTTGGCAAAAAAATATTACGTGTTTGAAACCCTCTAAGGGAAATAGAGGTTCTTAAGTTTATGAGAATGGAGCAAAGACGACTCTCGTTCAGAGGACAAGTTTGCTAGTAACTTAGATCAAATCGGTTGGGGAGTGTACACATGAAGAGCCCGGGTTGGTGCAAGGGCTTGTTGAGTCATCGTTATAAGCAATTTTGTTCTCTAATCTGTTTTCTTAGCCACTGAAACCGGAAGACAAGCTCAAGAATAGAGCAAGTGATCTTGAGATTCCGGAATATCCCGAAGCAGCATTTCAAGTATTTAATAAATTAACTTTGTTGAAAAATTATTAAAAAAAATTTGTACAAATAATATTGAAAAAAAATGAAACAGAATATGTAGCATAAGCTCTGTTGAAACTTTAGGTGACAATATATGGTTATTGAACACCATTGGCTCTATGTAAAGATATTCTAGAGAATAATGTTTCATATTTTTTTAATTCGGATGTATAATGTATGTTTAGAATAAAATTTTCCTACAAGACGCAGATTAATTGTCAAATAGATATTCTCTCTGATCTTTCAACCCATTGAAAATTAAAAAGTAACTATAGTTCTTCGAGAATCTGTAACTATAAAGCATCAAGTCAATGAACGTATAAATTGTTATTATGAATATGAAGAATCATATCAAACACTAAAATATCTGATCTGACTATAAAAATGTACAATACCAATGTAGTGATGGACCTAATGTTAATCCATTCTTTGCAATAAGAGTGCCTCTAGACCGTTTTTTTTTTTTCTTAATTCAAGTAGTTTCACTTTTGGAAATCTCTATTTCCTGGCTAAAGTTGAAATTAAAAAAATATTAAACTATATTATCAGATATTCAGATGCATGCTAAACATATATATAATAAATTCAAAATTAAAAGTTTAACATAAGGAAAACTGAAAATTGAAATTATTACTTAATGGCTGCTGCTAGAAATATGGTACCTTTTTTAGTCCTAACACTTATCAAGAAAAAAAGGTTCATTTAATCAGTTTTCTTTTCTAAACACTACTCCCTCCGTATTTTAATAATTGTCGTTTTAGGATTTTATTTTTTTAAAAATTAGATGTCGTTTTCAAATTTCAATGCAAAATTTCTTACTTTTTAATGTTTTATGATGTCATAAAACATTAAAAAGTAATAAATTTTGCATAAAAATTTGAAAACGACATCCAATTCAAAAAAATAAAAATTCTAAAACGACAATTATTAAAATACGGAGGGAGTATATTTTTAACAGAAACATGTCGGCAAAAACAAAAATTAAAGATTCTAAATTATTATTAGAAAAGAAAAAAATGAACGGTGAATAGAGGTTAGGAAGAGACATGAGAGTATGAAGAGAACTCTCTAAATTCATTTTCAGAGGGACTTTTCTGAAAAAGGCAAAGGGACCAAAGAGACCCCAAAACATTTTTGACAAATTTGCCTCAATTATATGCTTTGACACAACACTCTCCAAACTTCTGTCACTCTCTTTGATCACTATTATACCCATTACTCCATTGCCTTCCACATTTATACATTATTAGGTATCGATATACGATTTGATAACCGTAGTTCATTTTTATTTTAAAAATATTTAGAAGAAGAAATGATCATGAGTTCTATAGTTCATTTCGATTTTCTAAAAAATATTGTTTAGAAGAAGAACTGAGTTTTTTTAATTATAGTTCGAATATACATCAAAAGAAACGATTTATGCATATATTTCACATATATTATGATAGGTAAGTCTTGAATCTATAAAGATTAAGCATCAAAATTATAGGCTTTAAGGAGAGACCATAATCAACTACACAATGATTAATTTAAGAGTCACTTGTAACTTATGATAAACAAAACCACGTTGTAGGAGTAAGTATGATATGGTTTTGGGGCATCGACCTACACTTTTTTTTTTTTTTTTGATATACCCGATCGGCTGATTCGGTCTGTCTCGGAGGAAACGCACCGAAGTGCTACCATGTGGACTCGTCGCCAACACCTAGATGTTGGACTACCACACTGCGTAACCCCGAGTTTGGAATGCTTTCCGACTAATGTTCGGGGTATCCAGTTAGCCTAATCTCGGATACCATAAGAATTGCTTGGGCCTCAGACTTCCCAGGTGTTGGACTACCACACTGCTTAAACCCGAGTTTGGAATGTTTTCCGACTAATGCTCGGAGATATCCAGTCAGCCTAATCTCGGATACCATGTGAATTGCTTGGGCCAAAGCCCAAGCCCAGACTTCCCACACAAATGTGATTTCTGTTTGTAGGGTGGATCGAACCTGGGTTAGTTCTTCTCAACGTTTCTCCAATTCTCCCTTACCACTAGACCACAGCCGTGTGGGCCATCGACCTGCACTTATACACGTAATGTGCAGTGTATATAAGCATAAATATCCACTTTACATTGCATATGTAACTCAAAGTGGTGTTGGGTCGATTTGTTGTGTATGTGAGTAATTAAGTTACAAATATTTGGACAAAATAATTTTCTTCTTCTGCTAGTCCCTAACAAGAATTCAAGATTTGTTTTTTTTTTTAATATTCTTATTGGAACATAAAGATATTCATTTATACGTAGTGGCTATTGAGTTTTAGATCATTTTTCTATTGTAGGGATGATTGGAATATTCCTAATATGTTGGTTGTCTTGTCATAATCAAACCATATATTGCTATTAAGTTATATATGCATCTCACTTCAATGTTTAAGGAAAATTAGTCAAATATACACAAATGAATGAAACACAATTGTCCGATTCTGTATTTATAGATCTTTTTTTATTCAATTAATATATGATCATGAATTGTTTTTTTACCTATTTTTGTGTTCTAAGAGCATAATACATTTTTGTCAGCATTTTTTCTTTTGTTATGTGGAAACTATAAATGTGACTTAAAGGTTATGAATGGGAAGAGAGGCGGAGTGATATTTTGTTTGCAGTTGTGGGCTTTAGAGCATCATTATTGGGGGGGCCTTAATTTTGGTTCTTAGTAAGAGTCATGTCTCTTAGCCCAAATTTTGGCTCTTAACTAAGAGTCATTCTTAGCAATTTGTTGATTAAAACCTTTAATTTTAATTTTTTTTAACCTAAGAACTAACTTAAGAACCCACCAATAAGGATGGTCTTAGTAAACAAAATCAATTAGTCTTCATGAGGATCATTTTTACAAAGCAAACTGTGTTCCACCCATGACTCAATCCTTAATTGGTAACCTATCTTCTTGTGGTGAAGGGTTTATTGCTTTAATAGTTATCGAAAAAACGATAAGAACTAGCGTTTACAAACCAAAAACGTTATTTTCAGTTTTTTTATTTATTTATTTAATTATTCGTCTAGATAAAAACTAACATTTATAATTAGTTAACTAGAGATCCATAAAAAACTTAGTAGATACTACGCCATTGATTCACCATCATGGTTTTTGCTGATAAAAAGACAAAATAAAACTAAAAATAATGTCTTCTTGCTCGTGAGTGCCCACTTTGAAGTGGATTCTTTGGACTGTTTACATAATTTATGTTTCAAGGACACATCTGTTTTTGTTATTATACAACTTCCCTTTCACATGATATCAATTACCTAAATTAATTAATTCTAAAAGCACATTAATAATTTAACATTTACTCATTAGATTAAACCTGACCAATGAAGTATGAACCGTTCTAACTTCTAAAGATTTAAAATATTTGATGACAGCATCTGATCTTAATTTATAAATCTAAATTAATCATAGAAATTAAATTGTGGGAATAAAAGTACTTATTACTTCAGTTTAAATGGTCTTATTACTATGTGTTGCTTTCTACTAATTTTTGTTTTTTTAAAGTAATATATTTACATTTTCAATAAAAGAGATTTGATAAACTCAACTAAAACATTGTAATAGTGCACTTTAGTTCGAAAGATAAATTACTTGAGTTTAAATTGAAAAATGATGTTTTATTAAGTAAATAGTACATTAGACATTATCTTGAGTTTTTTTTTTAAATATGAAAACTCATGTTGCACTGATAATTTCTAACTACAGCTAATTAAACTAATTAACATAAGACAAAATTATTTTTGAATTAAAATATACATATAGACAGAACAGAACAACAACATACGAGGAACTTGAAATTTTGGCCTCGTTCATAATAAAAACGCAAAATAAAAAATTTGCATAATCACAAAATTACTTCTATACTGGCAAAAACAAGTAATTTTAACTGAAATCTAAAATGTTTTTTTTTATAAATTTATTAATTATACTTAGCCGTAGAACCCTGTTTGGCTCCAAATCGCATCGCGAACGCGTCTTAGTTCTCTGCCTTTGAGAGTCCTTCCTACGCCTTCAAACACCGACGCGCCACCGCCGATCTTCCTGCTCCGCCGTGCTTGACTCTTAGCAAGGTACTCATGCGGCGGCATCATCCCAGATTCCTCATCCTCTTCTTCATCGTCGTCTAACTCGTGTATTGACTCAACCGAGTCAACTCGGTATATCTTACTCCAGTCCGGCACGTTTACCGGCGCCGACGACGCCAATTTACGCCGGATTTCTTCTCCCTCACCTCCTCCGCCGTTGATCTTCTGCACTATCATCGGCGAAGACGACGGCGGCGCGGCCAAAGAGCCCTCGAAAGCCAGCGACAATCCTCCCACGCGCCCGTTTTTTCCCAAGGTAGCGCGTAAGTTCCACGCGCCGTATGATTCGTCTGTCTCGGTGGTGTCGTGAATGACGGCCGGTGACCAGATGTCTTCCTCAGCGAGCTCTAATTCGTCGGTGACGGAGTTACCATGACTGTCACCGTAACTGTAACTTCCAAGGTATCGATCGCTCCGGTTCATCGTCGTCGGGTTTCGACCTTTTGCCATGCAACAACTTCACCCTCTTCTTTAATCACTAAACTAATCACTGATTAATTCAATTTAATTACCATAAAATGTTAACCATTAATTATTAGAGATTTTGCTATAAGGTTCACACCGAGGGAAATGGAGGAGTATATATAGCATCTCTGAAGAGAAGAGTACAAAAGAATGTGATACATTAAAGAAAATAAAAATTCTTATATTGGTACTTGGTACCAACATATCAATTTCTTACAAATAGATCCCTACATTTATTTTAGAGCTTTCAAACCCAAAATTTCGTCTTTTTTTAGCAGGAAATTCATATTGTAGCATTTGCAAACTTAAAGAATTAATATTATAGTATTGATTTGAAATCAAGTGTAATAAAACTAATGTAAATGTGAAGTTGAGCATTTTAAATTTAGAGTTATTTTCTGATATTAAAAAACTTCGCGTGGGAGGAATATGTTGTTCAATAAATGTCCTTAATATTCGGTCATCTTATACTAAGAAAACGAATTTTAATATCGACCATCTGTTTTATATTTTGGTCAAATCAAAAGAGGAATCTATGTGACTATGTCACTTTGATAAGAAGGTGAAGGACCTTTCATAACGCAATAAAAAACGCCGATGAGTTAACGGGAATTTGTCAAAAAAACAAACACAAACACAAGCACGATTAGCTATTAAATTTTGATATTTTCGGCATCTTATTCTTGCCTTAAATTTTGTGGATATTATGATTGATCCAGTCATTACTCATATGCCCTACATAAGTCACACGTAAATGTTTAAAGATAACACAAAATTGTTGGGGAATTGTAAGATATTAACTTTGACAACAAAAAAATATCTGAGAAATTAAGGTGAACCACGTAACGGGCTCACGTCGGCCCGTGTTTGTCACTACGAAGTTTCTAGAAATTAGTGTAATTATCAACTTGCCAAATTGGGAAAAAAATAGAACAGTTTTGGTAAGAAAAAAACAAGTAATTGTGTATGCTAACTACAAAAAAATCAATATTATGTATAACCAGACTTTCTTAATTAAGTACAAAACATTCTAAACACAATGTTTTTTGTTTCTTTTATCAATTGTCTAAACTAGTTTCACATTGGCGTTATTTCTCTTATGTGATTGCGTTTATCAAAAAAAAAAGTGAGATGTTAGGAGATTTTAGAGATTACGAGATTGATTCAAACATGAGTACTCATTTCAACATATACATTGGTCCGTTATGGCGAAAGAGAATAAAATAGTAAAGCCAACTAAACAAACTATATGCTGAATGATTTGGCATTAGCAGATTATATGAGATTACCAATATCACAAACATACATTTACATTATTTGTCACTCAATCATAAATCAGTATTTAGTGAAATACTAGTAGTTAATTAAAAGTGAATAAGCCATTTGAGTTTGTATTAATGGAATTATTGAATAAGAAAAGCAAGAAGAGTGTCCACTTGTAAAATTCTGCGACGTACTCTGTACAAAAAGATGGGTCACATTGAACGGCTGAGAATGAGAGACAGGAGTATCAGACAGGTTTTAGTAAATGTAGCAGTTACAACTTACAAACTTACACCCACAATTTTTATTTTTTTAATCTAAGAATATGCATATGCATTATAATATGTTCGAATTTAAATAGCAACACAACAATATTAACACAAACGATTAAACTACAAATCTTACTCACTTACACAAACGGAAGAACAATCATCTATTTACATGTGTGCAACGATTCAGTTTACATTATTCAATTTGTCAATGTATCTTAATTTTTAATTTTCTTATATATAGTTGTTTTATCTTCTCTTTGTTATATGAGGGACTACATTTTAATGTGATTTTTTTGGTGTCAGTGTATACTTGTCTTTTTGTGAGATGAAACGGTCAGTGTGATGTTATCACTCAATGTCCCACAATAATATGCCCCACCACATCAAGGGAGATTATGGCATTGTTATTATTTATATATATTTTTCCCTCCTCATAGTTTTTTTTTCTTGATTGATAAACTTCTCCTCATAGTTCACAGTTATATTTATATTTGTTATAGATTGTAATTATATTAACTTATTTCAACAAATACAAGCGTATAGGTGCATATGATTCAATAGAAAGGGAGAAAATGTATCAAGCAGTGCATATCAAACAAATCAAAATCAAATTTATCAAATAGATCAAATTAAAAAGTTATGGGTCAGACGGTTCAAATATATGTTTGAATTGATAAATTTTTAAAAACGGTTTGAATAGTAAAAATACAAAAATAGTCTTTAACAAATTTTTTAGATAAATTGCTTTTACAAATAATGTAAATATTATAATAAATTTTATTAGAATTTAAATTGACATATAATTTTTCATTTTTACAATATACAATTCTATAATGATAATTAAACAATAATAAATTATTCTCATTTTAAAATTGCTATGTTGTTTTGTCTATGATTAATTTTTCAAAATTTCAATTTTTGTGTTTTTTATTATTATAACAACAGTATTTAATATTTTTTGTACTTGTAAAAAAATTCATAAACTATATGATCAAGAAGAAAACATAACATTTTTATCCTTTTTATCATACATTTTGTAGAAATTAGAAACGCGTAAGGATTTAGAAGATATCTTTATTGGAAGTCGAAGTTTACTCTGCACAATTTCAATTTACAAAAACGTTCTTGTAATAACGTAGCTCACTATCTTTCTAAGCATATTTGTAACTAATCTATTTCTTACTTTGATTATGTAACTCCACCTAGATGGTTAAATCAACTCTGATGTAATGATTTGATCAATTAACATATTACTTTTGAATGAAAAAACGCATAGGGATATATCCTAGTCTCTCTATCTTTTTTTTTTTCCGCCTCCTAGTCTCTCTATCTTGTATAGCTTTATTCTATTCATTAATAGTCGTCATTTTAAAGCACAAAGTGGGTGCAACTAATAAAAAGACACCACCTTCTATTAATAATTTCTAGTGACCTAAAAAAGATAAGGGATTCTACATGAATTTTGTTTTCATGTTATTATTATTTTTTTTTTGTATGAATGTAAAATTTATTCACCAAAAAAACTGTTTTACAATAAATGCATCATCAAACCGAAAATCTGAAAATATTTGGAGAGATTACAACATGAGAGGATCAATTGCGGGTATAGGTACTAAACCAATAGCGCAGCCCGCCTTCGAAAGCGGTTGAACCCTTCAATGCCAAGGTACTTAGCCGGTTTCTCATATTCTTATCAATTAGTTTTGAGAGCGTGGAAGCAGGAGTTGGCGACTCCCCGTGTTTTCATGTTATTATTAGTATAACCATCACGAGTGACCTGCAAACATAACTGAATATGTTTATTTTTTCTCATGAACTTTAATGTCTAACTATATTAAGTGAGAACAGAGAAACACCGTATGATATTAAAGTACTTTACCAGACACGAATCCTTTATTAATTTACAATGTTAGCTTAGTTTAGATGGCCAAATAAAGCTCACTAATCCCACTATTTTAGTTCAATGAATGAATGATTCCTTTAATGATTACACCTTTTATTATTTTTAAGCCGAGTTTAATTAATTTATTTAAATTTTCCAAAACTCAAATTTAAAGAAGACTCATGATAAAAACTAGTGATATGCTACGTCTTGTACCATTTTCATTTAACATGGTTCATTTCTAAACATTTGATATATAGTCATAGCATTTATTGCTATTTCTCTTTGATAATCGAAGATCTTTAACAGAAACTTACACTAATCCTATTTAAAATATCTCTAACAGCAACCCATAAAACACAAAAAATAATAATTCAAACTCTAGTCGACTAGTCTTTTAGTTTACATAATGATGTTTTTAATGATTGGATTACCATGAAATTTTTTTGCTAGCTTGTAAGCTAAAATATTGGTTGTCAAGAACTATAAAACGAGAATGCTTGGCCATGTGCAAAGCCGTAAGGCCGGCCAAGATTGGATCTGTAGATTCCATCGATCATTCGCCAACCAGAAAACAAACAAACTTAGGGATTACATATTACATGTATGCATGAGAAACATACAAAATAAATAATAGAGATGAATAATTTGATTTTGTGATAAAGACTAAAGTGTACTCCACGAATTAATAAAAAGACATCTTTAAGGAAGAAAATAAGACATCCAACAAAGTTGGAACTCGTGAGACTGATCGGTAATTTGCCATTTTCTATGTCTCAGATTGACAACATAGTTTAAACCTACCTGGCCCAATGATCCATCACATTTACTAGCCATGTCCATTAGTATAGTGGTCGTTTTTAATTGGATCTGAAAAAAATATGAACTTTTTAATCAGATTCTTTAGGTTTGGGGTTGCCAACCATAGCCCCAAATATTTTTGTTTGATCGATTTAAATTTTGCTTTTTATTTTGTCAAGAAATGATCTATAAAAATAATGTTTTGAAAATCCAAACCAGAATTGCGTAAGCCACAAAATAAATCACAAGAACGAATTCTAGCACTACGTCTACGAGTGTCTTAATGACTTAATCGTTGGTGTCTCAACATTTTACATTTCGAATCTTAGCATATACACCTTTTTATTGCTATTCAAGTGAAAAAAAAACTCCTTTTTATTGTTAGCATTAAGAAGAATGCAGAACCCTTTTAATGTTATATTAAAGATCTTCCAAAAATTGTTATGTAAAAGCATTAAATATTTAGCATTACGTTGATTATCGTAAAGCATAAGGTTAAATTCGATTTTTAATCTCTTTTAATATTATGAAAGTAAATGGCTGCTCTTCGGTTCTTTTTAATACTTTTATTCAAATATCTCATGAAATATGAAGATGAAACGAAAACATATGTGACTGTTAAAATTAATTTTTATAAGCCAGAAAAAGAATGACAATATCTTAGGTCACTCACGAGTCACGACCTATGTATGTCGCCAAAAGAATAAGAATCTCAACTGCCATAAAAGAAATCCAATCATTCTAATTAAAAGACAAAATTTAAAAAGTAAGTTGAAATAATTTATTTTTGTCCTTAGAATAATGAGATCACTAATACATAATTATTGTTATTATTACTATTTTTCCAAAATTGTTATTATTTTTAATATTAGTATTATATCCACACACACACTGACACACACACACACACACACACAATAAAAACTAAAAATTAGAAGAGCAACCGATAAAGAGAAGAGAATGATAAAATTGAATTGGTGAATAACAATAATAATGTAGAAGATCTAAAGATGTATAAATTTACATTAATATATTAAGATAATAATGAATTGAATAAATGTGATCTTTTACTTAATAATGAATTTAGCTGATTTGTCAAAACTCAAAAGAAAATTAAAGATGATAATAATTTGGTGATGTGACAAATAACAAGAAAGAAAATTGGTTCCTTTATTACCTCCGACTTGTTATTCGAACGTGGGCCTTGTAAGCCCATTAATAGTCCATCATTCCCTCTTTAATCTTATCTCCAAAAGCAGCAAGCACGGTTCCGCTGGGCTCACGTGGCCATACCCTACGCCTTAAGCATAGTCACGTGCCATTAGTGTTCCATTTCTTTAGCACGACGAAACTATCAGAAAGTAAAAAAAATCAATAAATAAATATGAAATTTAATTATTTAATTTACAGTTTATCTGTAAAAATGACCTATTGTAGAAATTTTCCCAGTTAAAAAAGTTGACTTTAATTAAGCTTGTGAAATAAATTAACTTTAGAATAATCGTGTATGACTTTTGCCCATAAGGCCATGACTCTATTATAATACAAGTAGATCCTAAAATGTCTGAAATTAATACGAACACAATTCATTCACTAATTCACTTTTGTACTTTCTAGAATTGATTGATTTATTATACTTGTTACATGCTTTAAGATTATGGACCAAAAAGTATAAAATTATGGACAAAGAATTGAAAATTATGGGCAAGAAAAGAAAGTAAAAACTTTTCTAATGTAACAACATATTTGGTTGAATTAAATACGACCACAATAATAGCCTTACTTATTTATATCACATATCTTTCATGTCCCCAAGTCGCCAAGTTATAAATGCTATCCAATATTCTCAATTTTGGACCGGTTTAAACCAACATGCTTAATAATAACAGCTCCAACGGTTTGGTTCTGTTTATTTATTTCTCGGTACGATGAACATTCAATTCAGCTGAAGTATAGTAGCTCTAGCTACCATAAAATTAATTTTCGATCCATTAAATTTTTTTTTTGTTTGTTTTTGTTGGTCAATTTATTGTCTTATTTTAGAGAATTTTACTTAGCAGTACAACTTATTATAGGCTAAACAACAATTAAAAAAAAAACCGAACTTACAACACACAATTACACACTTATACTCTTAAAAAGAACAATACCAAACTTATAATACAAAACTAATAAATAATTTGGTGTCATCTCAAAAGTTTAAATTCCGATAAAATTACAACATTCTCACTTTTTAAATAAAAATCGATCAGAGATATTTCCATTTTTTCATCTCGGACTAAAATAACAACAAAAACAGACTATAAACAAAACAAGCAAACTACAAAAATATTAAACATAAGATTCTAACATAATCGATTCCAATTTTGTAATTAACTAAATTGTAGGATACCCAACAATTAACCAAGTATCTCATTCGGTTGATTTGGATAAATCAGAACCCGGTTAAGATTCCGGTTCCGGTCTGGATTTGGTTTTGTTTAATTTCCAGTATAGAGGAAAGAGTGAGAGAGAGAGAGAAAAAGGTGGGGGGAATTTAATGGAGGAGTAATAAATGCTCTCAAGCGCTCTCTCTTCCCTTCTCTTCTTCCACAACAGACTGTGTTCATTACTCGTGGGGTCTCTCTCTCCTCTCTATCTCTCTCTTTCTCTGTGAAGACGAAGACAGCTGTTTCTGAGTTTCCCTTTTGTTTTTGTGTCTATCTTCTCAACTAAGTTTTTTTTTGTCTCCAAAATCCGCAAAGAAACGCCTTTCTCTTCTTCATCCTTTGATTTCTCGGACTTTCTTACTAGTGGGAAAAAGACAGAGAATCTCAAAAAAAGTCATAACTTGTCCAAAGTCCAAAGCTTTTGAAAGAGACCATAAAAACAGTGCTTAATCTCTCTCTGTCTCTGTCTGTGTCTCTCTCTCTTGTGGGGGTTTGAGGAAAGGAGAAGAAAATGACGAGAAGGGCTGAATTTGAGATGGGTTTGTTCGTGATTCTTCAATCCATGTTTCTCATGTCTCTATGTAAGTTTTGTTTCTTTAATTTGTGGGTTTTTAAGGGAAAAGGGTTTAGAATTCTCTGTTTCTAATTCTGTTTCTGTTTGATAGAAAGTTCGTGTTTTCGTTGAGATTTCGCTTGTTTTGGAACAATTTACTTGTTTATTGTGATGGGTTATTGTAAAATTATCTTCTTTATGTAGAAATTAGTCGAATTTGTGGTGAAATGTTGAACTAAGCTGGGGTTTAGAAGCTTCATGGTGTTTAGGTTACTTAGATTAGGGTTTTTGTGTAGTTAACGAATTAGGTTACTTTCTTCAGAGACCAAATTGTATACAATAAGTTTGATGATTTTGGTATCTTATTGGTTTAGGTTCATCAGAGGAGTTCTTACCTGAGATATCACCAGATACTTCTCCTCAACCGTTTCTTCCTTTCATTGCACCGTCTCCAATGGTTCCATACATAAACAGTACCATGCCGAAACTATCGGGTTTGTTCTTGTTTTAACTTGGTCACATTTCTCTCTTAGTAAT
Organism: Arabidopsis suecica; assembly: GCA_019202805.1. Classification (NCBI taxonomy): domain Eukaryota; kingdom Viridiplantae; phylum Streptophyta; class Magnoliopsida; order Brassicales; family Brassicaceae; genus Arabidopsis; species Arabidopsis suecica. Next base: position 1,607,962 of record CM032906.1, read on the forward strand.
TTGCCTTTGGTATACTAATTGTTATCAGTTTTTGGGGTATCTTCAGGGCTTTGTTCGCTTAATTTCAGTACGTCTGAGAGTTTGATTCAGACAACTTCACACAACTGTTGGACTGTGTTTGCTCCATTGTTGGCAAATGTGATGTGTTGTCCTCAGCTAGATGCTACACTCACGATAATTCTTGGTAAAGCGAGCAAAGAAACCGGTATGCTTGCTCTAAACAGAACCCAGTCTAAGCACTGTCTCTCGGATTTAGAGCAAATCTTGGTAGGCAAAGGCGCTTCAGGTCAGCTTAATAAGATCTGTTCTATTCACTCGTCGAATCTCACTTCTTCGTCGTGCCCTGTTATCAATGTCGATGAGTTTGAAAGCACGGTGGATACAGCGAAACTTCTTTTGGCCTGTGAAAAAATCGATCCCGTGAAGGAGTGTTGTGAAGAGGCTTGCCAAAATGCGATACTCGATGCTGCTACGAATATATCTCTTAAAGCATCAGAAACTTTAACTGATAATTCGGATAGGATCAATGATTGCAAGAACGTAGTAAACCGCTGGCTCGCTACTAAACTTGACCCTTCTCGGGTTAAGGAAACTCTTAGAGGCTTAGCAAACTGCAAAATCAATAGAGGTAAAAACAATACGATGTAACATTTAACTTTCCGTTTTGGGTAAACATGTCACATTTTTTGTGTCTATTGGTTTCAGTTTGTCCTCTTGTCTTTCCGCACATGAGGCATATTGGTGGTAACTGCAGCAACGAGCCTTGGCACAAAGCTACAGAAACTTAACATCACTAAGAACATCTTCAGCGTTTGTCATATAAGTCTCAAGGACTTCTCTCTTCAAGGTTTCTACTTTATACTTCAACGTCTCTCTTTTTTTTTATGTCCCTCCTTAAATTTCAAGATATGTCTCTAAATCGTTCTGTTTATTTTTCGTGCTTGATGATGCATCGTGGTTGGATTCAAACAGTTGGAAACCAAGGTATAAATTAATTTCCTCGATTTTCATATCTATATTCATCATCACGAAAACCCAAAAACCATTTTGTTAACTTGAATATTTTGTTCTTTTTGGTGTAAAGAATCTGGCTGTCTATTACCAAGCTTACCATCCGATGCGATATTTGATAAAGACACGGGTATAAGCTTTACTTGTGACCTCAACGACAACATTCCCGCTCCGTGGCCTTCATCTTCTCAATCCTCAGCATCTACCTGTAAAAAACGTGTGTGGTTATCGTATTTGTCTTCTTGATTTCCGACATTTTAATCTCTTTTTGTTAACTTGCATTTTTTTTTTCTTTTTTTGTTCTTTTTCAGCTGTTAGAATTCCTGCTCTTCCGGCTGCTGCCTCCTCGCAACCCCGTAAGCTTTTCCCACCTCACATATTTCACGAAAAGAACTTTAACGGTTCTTTCGAAATCTGAAATGTGTATCCTCTTTTGATCTCTCAGGTCTCTACGGCGATGAAGTGACACGTTTGGTGATCTTTGCCTTGTCTATGGTTCTTGTGATGCTTCTATCATAGTACCAGAACTAAACCGGATCCAGTCTTCTCTCATACCGGTTTACTAGTCAATAGGTGTGTTTGTGTAGATCAAACCGGTATAGTCGCTGCAGAAGTCGTATGTTGACATGACCGGTTCAAGTGTTTGAGTTGTTGAGGTATAAGTTTCGGAAAGTCTTTTTTATCTTTTATTGATTCATGATTCTTGAAAACCTTTTTAATGTAAAGAAAAGGTATTGTAGGGTTTATATGTAAGCTTATATTATATATTTATTTATAGACTGTCGATTTCATAATTCAAAAGTGTTACTTAAATAATTTTTATGTTAAATTGAAGAATTTGTCTATGCAGCCGTTTAGATGCTTAGAAATTTCGAAGGCTGTTTTTCTCTCAACCATTTTATTGTCACATTTTTTGTTTCATCATCGATATTTAAGTGACGAAATCGATTTTAAATGGTGTACATATAGGCCCGGCCAGAGATGTTAGGCTGCATTTCAAATGGTAAGTCTTCTAGGCAATGATATACGAGTACAACCATTCATGTTTCTTTAGCATCTTCCAAGACCCACAATTCAGATGTTGTGTGTGAAATTCATAGGATAGGTTACTTTCACTTTATAGATTACTAAAGATTGATGGTGATAGTTTAACAAAGATGGACCCTTAAAATTGTACTCCTTGACCAAACTGTACAGATCTCACATCATATCTCACTAACCACCAATCACTCAACCTAGTGCCTGTTAAAGCACCATAGTATACAACCGGACAACCCCCTCGATGCACACATGACACATCGTTAGTTTTGGGATGGTGATGAATGTTACATTCAATCATCCATCATGACTTAGCTTACCAACTTAGTGTACTGACGTATATGATTATTGTGATCCTTCCTCCTTTAACCTTCTCACATTTTGGATGACTTTTACAAGTTCTTTTTAAACTAAAAATGTCATTTACATATAGATTTGGGGTCTATGTGCAATAATTTCTAGCAACTGGATAGTCTAATATGTGAGCACAATAGTGATTTTATGTATTTATGTGGCGAAACAATTAGATTGTGGATATATCTAGGCTAGACAATAAGTTTGTGTATTTTTCATAAACTTGAAAAAATTATATACCTTTTAGAAACGTTAAGAAGTTAATAAGGGTGGTCCAACTATCACATATATTGAATCCGCAATGGATCTATCCACTTCATTACTTTCAACAGTTTCACCTTCTAATCTTATGGCTGAATGATCAGCAAAAGAGGGATTTGCATCATTAATTGGGTTAAAAAGGAATCGGTTAAATGCATCTGCAAAACGGAGCTGATCAAGGTGGATGACCAACAAACCAACTCAAAAAATCCTAAAAATGAGATGAACTACAGTTGGAGGACGAGGACACACATGCCGAGGACGAGGAGGTCGATGCCAAGTCTACTACTAGCTAGTTTATAGTGAGGTAGCTTTTATCCCACTCGTATCTCTCTTGTTAGCTAATTGTTACTTCAAAGCTAGCTAATATGTAAGTTTAAACTACTCTTTTCTATTTCTTATCTCTCAAACTTTATGACCCCAAATAGGTCATAGTCTTGTTTTATTTTCATGTATTTTCATGCATTTCAATAGAATATTTTTTATCAATCACCTTATACAAAAAATATATGATCAAATTGTTATAGAAATTTGGTATCTTCGCCATCTTTAAAAAAATATATCAATCACCACTAAATATTTACTGCTTTTCTCTTTATATATTTACTTTCAATTTTTAAAAATATTTTAAAAGTTAATGTTATAAGAAAAAGCAATTCTATATTATAGTTCTTTATAAATATATACAAAACAACTACAGAAAAAATATGGTGCGGTTTTAGTACTAACAAAATATATATATATATACTATTGGAATTGTCATGTACCGTTTGGTTCAGTTATTCATAAGTTCTTTGTAAGATATTACAAACTTTAAGTAGATGATGGCTGCATGGCATTGATTTTTATGTCGACCAGGACCACTAGACTATATGTTATGGTCCACAACTTTTAATATATTTGATATAAGTATTTGTTAATTGTTTATGAGTTATTGGGTTATCTTATCTTCTCGGTTACAAGGATTTAATTAACTTAAAACTTGTTTTTTTTTTTTACTCTTCTGGATTGAAAGAATGCTTCTTATTGCTGATATTAAAGAAAAGAAGAATAAAATCAATAGTTTATAGAATGAGACTGATCATTTTAGTGATCAAGAGATTATAATGTCACGAATGATGTCCCTCGCTCATGAACGGCTGAGTGCTGCAAAACAAGAGCTTTATTGTCTTGAAGATAAAGCTAAACGCTTCCTTGCAGACATTGGAGCATCAAACGAGGAAGACTAGGGTGTGCTATTGCCATATGTAGGAGATGTTCCTCCTCCACTTCCTGTTGTTGCTGCTGCTGTTTGTTCCCTGCTGATGTTCGTCCAAAACTGACTTTTTTTTCTTAGTTATCTTGGTTATGTTCTTTCAATTTCAAGTTTTTTTTTTCTTGTTTAATGAAACTTTGCTTGTGTTTTAGACATCCATGTTGCTTAACCTAAAGTTGAAAAAAAAAAGATTGAAAGAATGATATATAATAGTATAAATGATCTCATAAATATATATTTTTCTTTTTGAGTTTTTTACTATAGTTTTTATTTTTATTTCCATTTTGCAGTTTTGTTTTGTTTATTTTTTGCTTTACATTCTTCATTTTTTAAAAGTAAAAATATAGAATACATCAATTTATTTAACGATATAATAATGAAATAATCACATAAACAATCAAAGTTAAATCACAATATTAATTTGACATATAATTTCATTAGCATCATTTTTTAATTGATGTAAACTTTGTATCAATATTTAAGTGATGTTAATATACAAATATAAATACATCAACTATTAAGTGATGTAAATGTATATATTTGTATCAATATATTTAAAGTGATGCAATTTGATTAATATTTGCATCATTTTAATAAACTGATGTCACATAAGTGAATAATAACATTGATTATTGTAAATGATGTTAAATTATAATTTACAATTTTTGTATCGATTATTAATAACTAATTAAAATTAGTATCTTTTATATTTTTGACACAATTTCATTGATGAAATTCATTTTTTTTTTCTAGCGATGTATATATCGTACATGAATCTTAATTGTTTTATTGAGATTTTTCAAGACCGTCTAAGAATTTTTTGTTTGTTGTCGAAGGGTTTTCTGGCCGTCGAAGAATCAGAGATTAATATCTTACATTTTCAGCTTTTGTTATAATAATGTGATTCAGAATATGAATGCTTGAAAGAAAAGATATATGAATACTTATCTTTGCCTATGTTTGATGAATTTTCTTTTTTTTTAATCTACTAGAACGTGAGGTGGCAAATAAAAACTCAACAACTTCTTACTAAACGATACAAAGTTCCAATTTTCCACTCGAAACTTATCCACATTGATTCAATAGACGTGGACACAAGAATCCCACGAGATTCTCGAGTTTTCAATCTCACACGTACGTACAGATATGAACACAGCTTACAAAATTCCAATTCGGCGTATGTATGCATTTATAACAACGTAGCCTACTAAATATAGTAATCATAATGTTATGGTTATCTATGGAAAAAAGATATGGTGGATAAATTAGCTAGAGAACAGTTCAGCTATATCGTGAACATCTGTCAATTCATTACAAATTTTCAATGCAGACGAATCCAAGATTCTGATGATTAATAATTGAATTATGCTTTTAGTTGTAGCGACAACTCATAACCGCACTATCTTCTCCTCTAAGTATACAAAGTTAATCTTATCTTAAATTTATGTTTACTTAATTCATTCTGTAACGCACATTAAATAACCTTTTATCAAAAAAAAAAAAAAAAAAAAAAACCTTTTATCTAAGCATTAATCGCAAAAAAAAAATCAAATGCTTTGAAAGTAAAAATAGTTTGTGATTATGAGATTTCATCGTGTTAGTCAAGATATGAGTTGATTCTTATAAGAGATGTCTTTGGATAATATGAAATTTTGGTAGTAATTTGAATTAATTAGGATTTAGTTTGAGAAATACAATTAATAAATGTGATCCCCAATGTCACCATGTGGCATGTGAGACAGTGAGAGAGTATTAACTACTCCATTTATGCATCTGGATGTTCAATATTCAAGAATTGAATTCGGATGATGAGCTTGGGTTGCACAAAAAAATATCTAGATTTTTATGTAAATTGGAGAGTTTCGATAGGTCCAAACTCATCAAAATACCATAATATATCTCAAATTTCCAAACTTAAGAAAGAAGAAACCCGCCGTCATAGACTCAACTCAACTAAGATAAATAACTTTTTTGTTGTGAATAATTTTATGAGGTTGTTTTTTTTTTTAAGGATTATTTGACGAATTAATGATTAGATTCTGAAAAAAGAAGAGAAATTATTTCTTATCAACTGTACATGAGTTTGCCGTGTGTTCGATCGGCTCGAGGGTTTCAACTTTTCAAAAACATAAATAAAAGCTTAAGGCTTAGATTGGTAAGTTAAGTGGAGTAAAACTAGAAGAGAGAAAAGTGAAAAGAGAGGAAGTTAAAAGTAATTTCACAAGATTTATAATACTGTAGTTATATCTTAATCTTTTGCTTGTGATATATTTGAAGTCTAAACCGTTAATGGATCCAATTGGTACAAGTTTATAGTAGTAGAAGAAAGCGGTAAGCGATACATAAATAGTTAATAGATCTAGTTGGTAATATAATATTATACAAATTTTTTAGCGGTAAGTTTTTACGGAATAATACAAACTATAAAAAAAAAAGTACATGAAAACTATACAAGAAAATTAGAGTGGTCGGTTTTTGGTAACGCTTTTAATATTTCTTTTGTGATTGGTAATTCTCAAAACGATACGTCCTATATCATAATGGTACATAGTTACTAATCAAAATCAATAACGATAAAATATAGCGGTAAAGAAAAACAGTAAAAAAATAAAAAATTTCTTTATATATATATATATATATATATATATTTGATACCACTTTTATGATTGGTTACGATGAAAGTAATACACTCCGTATCGCAGCGGTACATTACCAATCAAAACCAATAATTTTTTTGGTAGAGCCCGATGAATTTTGTTATAAAATGTTGATTTACTTTTACTATTATCATTACTCTTTTATTTAATAGTTATGTAAAATAGGCATATCCTTCGTTTCATGAGTGTATGAATCATATCCTTGGCCTCTGTAAAACTATGCCTATGTAAACGCTTGATCAGTTTATAAGATGTAGATACTTTTTTTTTTTGGTTCACCATAAGATGTAGATATTTATGTTTTTAATTATTATATTATTTTTGTTATATGGAAAATATATATTTTTAATATAAACATAAGAAAAACAATCTTACCACGTCATCATCTGAAAGTTAATTGTAATGTCATGTCAATTTTGGAACTTTTCTTTTTTATCAAAAGGATGTAACAGTGGCACATAGTACCCAAATTTAACTTGAATATTCAAGGGTAGAGAACTAGAGATTGTGTTTGTAGGCGTCGAGTACTAAGCCAAGAACTGGTCATGTTTTTTCCGGTCATGCAGGAGGCAAAAGTTTAGTCAGATCCTGATCCTGTCAATACTTTTCTTTGGAGCAAAATACTTAAGGCTGTCTCTGATAATAAATGTCTACTTTATTAGTGTGGGCCTAACTCACACCCAAAAGCTAGTTCAAGGGAGGAGAATTGCCACAACACATATATATTGCCCAAGAATCACAAATCTAACCGATGTGGAACAATATTCTAATACACCCCCCTCACGCTCAGGACTGGACATCTGAAGCGTGAAGTTTGTGGGACTGGACATCCACGGGTGGTCCACAATCGGAATTAGGCCTGGGCTCTGATACCATATTAGTGTGGGCCTAACTCACACCCAAAAGCTAGCTCAAGGGAGGAGGATTGCCACAACACATATATATTGCCCAAGAATCACAAATCTAACCGATGTGGGACAATATTCTAATATTAACTTATCACAGCTAAGATAAAATAAATTCTTAACCAATATCAAAATTATACCAGCAAAATATCTAGAAAATGAAGTTTAGAGATGGATTAGAGGAAAGATAAATTAAAATAATTAATAATTTTCTGCTAAAATAGTTTTGTGTTTATTATTTCGAACTAGTCAATGTAATATTAAACTGCATATTTATATTAAAATGTTCTCATCTCAAAAACAATATATACTTTCTTTTTTTTATTCGAAAACAGTATATAATTTTCACAGAAATTAAACTCTTAAGTTAACGTTACAGTATATATTTTTAGCGGGAAAAAGGTATTTTCATACCTGTACAATTTGAAAAGTGTGTTTTCATATCTCAACAAACACGTAAGGTTAATTCCAACCCAAACCGTAGAAAATTTTGAATTTCGTACCTAAGCTTTAGATTTAGTGTTTTTTCCGGAATCGTAATTAACCAGTATTAGTCAACCGTTACGGTTGCTGAGTCAACTGACGCGTATTTGATGAGGTGGCTTAAAACGATGCGGTTGTGTTTGTTGGAGTTAAATTATTGTTACTTTTTGCAAAAATCGGGTCTCAAACCTCCGACACTTTACTCGTTTACACAACTCATAACCTACAATCAGTGAGATTTGGGGGGTTCGACACTCATTTTTGCAAAAAAAAAAAATTACAACATTAATTCCAACAAATACAACGACATCGTTTTAAGCCACGCTATCAAACACGTGTTAGGTTAACTCAGCAATCGTAATGATTGACTAACACTGGTTAATTATGATTCCGGAAAAACATTAAATGAAAAGTTTGGGTATAAAATTCAAATTTTTTTGCGGTTTAAATTAGAATTAAGTAATTAACCCTACATATTTGTTCAGGTATAAAAACACACTTTACAAATTGTACGGGTATAAAAATACCATTTTCCCTATTTTTAGCATACACCTTAAACATATAGCTTATCTTCTTCTACGAGAAAGCTTATTTTTTTGGAAAATTACAGTAGTAGGATGATAAAAACTCGGATCACGTCTTCGTTTAAAAGAAAAAAAAAAAGAAGCTTATTTTTTATATATATTTTAAACTATTGTAGGTCAAATAAATCAAAAGGATGTGTTAGAATATATTAAATTAGAAATAAAATGATTCAATATGAATTAAAGGATATGAATTCTACTCATTGCTAATTGAATTTAAATTAAATGCAATGATTTTCACAATACTATGGTCCAGCATTATGAACTACATTGAACGTTGATATGATAGACGAATCTTAAGATTGTGGTCCAGTACTGTTGGAGAGATCCTGACAAAAAATACTACTTTAGGTAATATATAAACGTTAAGAATTGTGATAATGCAATTACAAGATAAACACAAAATTTTCATACATATCTTAAGTGGTCTATTGATTGTTGGAGACATTATGGAATTTAAGATGGCATTAGATTTTCTGTTAACCAAAAAATTATTAACTATTTAGATTATTAAAAACACGAATAACAAGAAAAAAGGTCTATTTGATGCAAAAAAAAATTAAAATAAAATTACAAATTAGCTAGTGACAATTTTTTAGAACTAGTGACAATTTTTTAAAAACTGCGGGACAGAAATTTGATGTTAGAGATGTGTATAATACTTTCTATGTTCCTAAAAGAGTGATTTTTTTATAATTAATTTATTATCATATAAAAAGTAATTTCCTAGCTTTCTAATATAATTTTTATTAATTTATATTAGTGAATAGTAAATTTCAAAAAGCATTTTTTAAAATAATTTGTTGAAATTACAACTGGTGTATGATTATTGGAAATTGTTAGTAAGAGATTTATATAGATAATACTGTATTAATTATTAATTGGTTTTAAACTTTTAATGAGTAGAAAGTTTAGAAAAAGATGTTTTTAGGAAAATAAATAGATATATCATTTTGATAAATTAAAACTCAAATTTTTTATAGCGAACAAAATTGAAGGGTTTTGGTTGTCGTCAAAAAGAAAAACAATAGTTCCTGTCTCCTCAAATCAATCAATTAAATGAATATAAGGTTTTTAGTCAAATTAGCTAGAGAAATTCACAGAAAGTCAATAAAATACTGCCTATATATACTGTGTATACAGTGTAGTAGCATTCTAACTACTAGTCAAAATTGTGGACTTTCGTGGACTGTATTTGTTTACAGCTTAGGCAATCATTGTGGACGGAAATTGATAATCTGATATATCCAAAGTCCAGGAAATTGATAATCTGATATATCCAAAGTCCAAACTCCTTAAAAAACATTTGTTCTAAGAAGACATTTAAATATTGCTACATAAATTGATTATAATTTTTGTGCTAATCACGAAAGTATTAGATGATTCACATTCCCGGTCAACATATACAATATTATACACATACAAAAAACATGAGGTGTTGTAGTAGTCCTTCAAATACATAAAACATATATAATTAATTGGTTTTCTTAATACTACTATTATTTTATTTTTTTGTGCAAATATTATTATTATTATTTTAAAACACAAAATGCTTAGGTTGAATCCGCACAAGAAAAAAGCTCGTGAAGGACTATCGAAATCGATACCATTAAAACAATAGCTTGAACTATAGTATAATTACATTGCATAGAACAAAATGAGTTCTTTTTGACGTAACCATAGAAAATTTATTTACTTAATTAGATAAAAAAAATATTATCCTTTTCCGAAATTAAATATCGGTTTGATCAATTTCTTAAGCTACTTATAAACAGTGTTGTGCTTAAGCTTTTAGGACCTTATACAAACTAAAAAAAAAAAACAAATTATATCTATTTTCAACGAAAATTATAATCTAATTTTATATAATTTGTTAGGGTTTGAACAAAAAGGTTAATGAAATTGATTAGAAATACCTTTTCCTTGAAAACAAAAGTTTGCTTCAAACTTGAGATAAAAATTCAAATAAAAGTACACTCTAAATACTACCTTTGATTTTATTTTTCTTTTTTGAAAATTGGAACTAGCTAGTATCACGAAAATAGGTAATTACTTTGTAAAGAAAGAATTCAAAATAAACACCTGGTTATTTCGTTACAAAGTAAGCATTGTCATTGCACATAAATGACTAAAGTCTAAAATTCGTAAATTTATAAATGAAAGTATTTTAATATCTTTGTACAATTATAAACAAAAAATAAAATAATATAAAATCAGTCACAACATTAAATTTTAGGTTTAATTGGACCTAGATTTTCTTTAAGTCGGTTTGAATAATTTGATGTGCCACTTCACGCTCTTTATGTTCACATATACAGACGCAATTAATAAATTTATGAATTTGTTGTTAACGTCGTTATTCTTTTACTGCTTGTGAAATTGTTTCTTATGGTTTGGCGTTTACGAGATCACCGCGTTTGCGGTTAAAACGCGTTGACCAAATGAGTCTCTACTTGATGTGATTTGGAGCACGAGTTTGGTGTGTTATTATTTGGTTATGAGTCCACGTGGCATTCTTACTAAAAGTATATTGCATGGTCCCGTAAAGTAACTAACTACACAACTCATCTTCTTTACGTTTATTCTAAGTAAGTAACGCTCAAAGTTGTTGTCCCCCTTTTTTTGTTTTTGTCGAAAATGCCCTTTATTTCTGTAAATGTAATATATCCAACTGTGTATATAAATATTTAGTTCATATATAATATATATATGATAATATGTATATTATTTTGTCAGTATGTATCATGAAATAGATAAAGTCATTTTTCTTATTGACGTCATTAACTTTTTTTTCTTTAATTTGACAACAATTTTTTTTTTAAACTATTTTTCTACTAAGTCGAAACATGGATAATATATACGTTAATAGTAATGCTAATTAAACTCGTTTGTAACTCAAGATTTTTTTTTTTTTTTTTGTTAAAGATCTTTTTTTGTAACTCAAGATAGTCCAAGAGGGTTCAAAGATATTTTTTTATTTATCGGGAGAGACAGAGACTTGAGGTTTTGCTTTGTTTTTATAGCAGATTTTGCTCTATTTATGCCATGTTTATTTTTTTTTATTTTTTTTTTATTTTTTTTTATTTATTTATGCTCTATTTATGCCATGTTTTGCGACCACTCTTTTTACCCTTTTCTGGTAAGGAAATGTAACTCCCAATTTCATTGACTATTAATATGATAAAAATGAAAAGTATAATCTGAACTAAGCAAAATATTACATAAAATATGTTTTTTTACTTAATATTATGTCTATATAAATTAATGGTTGGGTAACTGATGGATAAGTGGTTTGGTAAATGTCAAAACAATTTTTTGTTTACCATTAAAATTTTTGGTTTATAGGAATATGGATAGGAAAAAAAGAAATATTATCAGCATCGAACAAATTTTATGAAACAAAAAATTGGTTTGCGGCAGTTTTTTCCCACTTTCAGAACTGATCAACTAATCTAATTAGCACACATATGAAAACTCATATTTGAGCTAACCACTTAAATTTGTCTGTAACTGAATAATCTCTGTGACCGATTAATCTAATCGTTCGGATAATATTAGTTCATAAAATTGAATCTTAATCAGCCCCGACTTAGAGGGGTGGGGCGGAGGTGCGACGGCTTGGAGATTTTTTTTTAAAATTTTTTTTACATGTATAAAAGCTTAAATATTTTTAAAAAATATTATTAATATAAAAATTATATTTTAAGAGACCTAATTTTTTATAAGAAAATGTTTTAAAAGTCCCAAAAATTTTAAATAACAATTTTCGCTATAAAAAATCTGCAAATTTTTTTAAAATTAAGTAAATTTTCTCTTTATATTTAATAATAGACTAAAATTTTTTTTTTTGCCTTAAGGTTCCCAAATATATTGGGCCAGGGCTGATCTTAATATAGATATATACTGGTTAGGTTGGACATAGAGATCGATCACGATATTATTGATCAAAGAGTTAGGCACCAGTTCAGATTATTACTTTATGCGTGTCATGCATATACACCATATATAATTTATAATATGATATGTTCGATAATTTTTTTGCATGAAATGCATAATACGTCAACACTATACAAATATGGACACATGTCGTAGATACGCAAGTCGATCGACATGCAACTAAATGATCAAATTCAAAAGTCTAATAATACAGTGCCACGTATCAGTATCACCACCTCAAATTTTCGTGATCCTTCGTCATTACGTACATTAAATACTTAAGCTTGCCAAATAGTTGTCATTTTCCCCTTTTCTGGTATTTTCTTCAGGCATACCCAACAAATATATTAAAAATAAGAAAATATTTTGCAACTTATGCATTTGTGGTTGGGGAGATACAAATTGAATATCATGGCAAAGAATGAAAAAAAATACTATATACAATCTCTCTATTTAAGAGACCAGATTCAGTATCTTAGTGAATGTTCCGTGCGATTAAAGTAGTAACGGTAGGTTTCCAGAATCTTGAATATATTCCAAAATCTCGAATTATCATTTGTAGTGTATTCCAAAAGTAATCTTGGACACTAGTGCAAATGTGAATTCACTTATATGTGTAGGGTGAATCAATATTTACACAAATCGAAGCAACTTTTAAATACCAAGGAATAGTACGCAAAACGAATTTTGGAATTTATTTATAGCTTATTCAAATTCGAATCTTTCAAGTGGGGATCTTGTATGTATTTTTTTTTTTTTTCTGTCAACTTGTATGTATTTATTTCTCAATAGCAAAAATTAAGATATTAGCAAAATTATTTTTTATTTTTTATTTTCATAACCGGGTTTTCTGAAATGGAATTTAGACAATCTTTAAATCTGATTTACGCATAGTTTATGTTGCCGTGTTAATCCAACTATCCAAGTGGAATATCATGAACAAAGTCTTTTGAAAGCATGGTATCAACTATCAACTAATGAACGGCACGCTTTTTTTAGTTGAAAGACCATTGCCTTAATTGTTTTCTTGCTAATTTATTGATAAAAAAATCAGTTCTTACTAAAAGAGTATTTTGGTTTTTTTTTAAAAAAAACTAAAAGAGTTTGTTTATGGTTTGTGATCATTTATAATAGTATACAGATTTTTTATTACTCATTGAATTGCTTTTACTTAATTTTTAATATAAAAATATAAAATTTATTTTTAGTTTCTATGTTTCTAACAAAAGATGAACAAAACTACAAAATATTCTCATCGTTTCAATATCAATTAATATCATATTAGGAAAATATTTTTGAGTATCATGTAACAATAACCACGGAACTAATAACATAACTAATCATTGATTGGAGAAATCACTTTTTGTTTTTGCCTAATTATATAATTGTTGCTGCTTAATAAACTAGCCTAAATTCTAAGCACCACAATAATAATAGGTCAGATGCAGCTGACCGTTCTATAAATGGTCGCTCGTGTCGTGTCTTGTTTACTACCCACTACCCAGTACCCAGTCACATGATTAGAATTTCTTTAGGAATAATCTGTTGAAAAGAAGTAATTGTTTATAGAAATAACAATTTAATAAAATGAATTAGAAAGAAAGTCAAAAATGTGTTTGTTTACGGCGATACGACTGGATTGATTCTTTCACTATGTTAATAATTCAATACTTATTAAACTACTAGTACATATCATGTAATGAACTAATGATCATAATAAATATGAGTAGGATGACTCACTGATGTATATTGTGGCATTGTCGTAACTATAGCATAAACGCAAGCAGTCTATTATTCCACGTCTTACATATTCACAAATGCATGCATTAATTCTGAAACTTTACTGTAAAAATATATTAATTTTGAATCTTGTTTAAAAAGAAGTGGATATATGTTTCCTTTCTATTTGTTAAGAAAAGAAGAAAAAGTGTCAAGAGGATATTAATAGCATGGTTTCATTAGGAGAGCGATCACGAGGCCAAAATAATAAGCCTCCCCCACCCATGTTATATGTCATTTTCTTAGCTATTACATTGCCTAAATTTCTTTTCTATGGTTTGAACAAAAATTAAAGTTGGGCTCACTGATCATGCAAATTGTTCCAACCATAATTTGTTCATCTTTAATATGTATTGACATCAACTTCTAATTACATATATCATTAATTCAATGTTGGGATCTTAAATTTATTCTGTTGAAAATGCATTATTTTTAGTTTATTAGTAATATCTAATGGTTGAAAAAAGTATATGATATATAGAATTATCCAAATCTATATTTGAAAATATTCTATGAAAGCTAGTGTTATTGGCTATAATAATTATAGTTTTTTTTTCAATTACATTACTGAAATTTTAATTTGTAAATATATTTGAAACTTTTATCGCACTAAAAATAGTTTATAAATGAATTGAGTGTGTACTAGAGTTGATCTTTTAAAAACTAATTTTATGGCCTATCATAATATACTAGATAAGGACCCGTCCGATGGACGGGTTTAATTTTTTTAAAAATTAAAATCAAATTTAACAAAAAAAGTTAATTAACAACGTTGTAAGAAGAAATTTTTTTTCAAAAGTAAAAACAAATTATTACTTTTTCACTGTTAGGAATAACTCATGGTATACTTATATGAAGACCTAAAATTAAAAATATTCATCATAAAGTTGGCGAATGAAACCAAAGTGGTATTTAATTAGACACGTTAAAAATATAAATATGATAAATCGACTAAATCCCTTAGCCTTCCAAGCTAACGTTGCCGGTTTGATTCCTATATACTCGATTGCAATGACTTTATGATCAATCAATAAACTCAAAAAATTATAAGCACGATGATTTATGAATCTTATATAATTCAAATATGAACATAGAAATTTAAATAAACAATTTTGAAAATAGTATAATTAAATTTAAAATATCAAAAACAAAGAAGAATCATATATGGTTCTTACATATTCAAGAATTTCAAATAAACAATATAAGATTTTACTTAAAATCATCACATATTTCTAATTAGAAAATAAAATTGATATTAATAATGTAAATTTGTAATTTAAATTATGACACATGTCGCTATCTAAAATTATTAGAACTATGATATATTATAAATCTTTTAGAAAATAAAATTGTTATAAATAATGTAAATCTGTAATTTAAATCATGACACATGTCGCTATCTAAAATTATTAGAACTATGATATATTATAAATCTTACATAATTTAAACTGAACGTAGAAACCAAAATAAATAATTTAAAGATACAACGTTAAACTAAAAACAAAAAATTATAAACATGATGAGATATGAATCTTTGATAATTTAAATATAAAAAGAGAAATTGAAAAAAACAATCTAACAATACTACAATCATAATTGAGGACAAACAAAAAACACAGTTAAGTAAAACAAATATTACAAAAAGGAAAAAAATTGATCTCATTTCTAATTGAAAAAATAAACTCGAATAAATAATATGAGGATTAGTTTAATTAAATCATCACATATTTCTACTTGGAAAGGAAATTGAGATAAATAATATCAAATTTTAAATTAAATCATTACACATGATAAAATCTTTGACTGATAACAGTTCATGATACTGTTAATTACTAACTTGAGAAACAAAAATATATCATATTATTATAGAATAACATATGTTTCCTTTTTAATATCCTTTTTAATAAATTTGCCTGATTTTTTTCTTGTTTAATTGAAATATATATTTTTAATTATAAAAATATATAATTTCCTTATTATTATTTTTTGACTTTTTTAAATTGTTTACAAAATATTAATTATTTATTATCCTTTCATTTTTAAAATTATTTAAATTTATAGTTACTTACAATTATCTTTTTCATTATTTTAAAAGGGAAATTTTTGTTTTCCACATGTCAAAATCTAAGATCGATAGATTTGCCACAAGTCACGATCCTATGAGTTACTAACTTTGAAAACCATACTTTATATAAAAAAATACATGGAATACATAATAATAATAAATGTTAATTTCATCTATAACAAAGATTTATAGATATAGATTCACTTATTTTCCCTACGGCTTCTATTTACGAGAACTTGGATCACTTATTTTGGAGAATACCTTGAGAGGTAGATTCATCTTCTTATCCATGGATAATCTGGTACATTTGGAAAGCAAGGAATGAAAAATTCTTTGACAATGTGGATAAAGATCCACTAGAGATCTTACGCTTTGCGGAGAAAGAGGCGCACTCGTGGCAGTTAGCTCAATTTGAGCTTCATACTGATAACCATGATTTTTTCGATAATGAAAATCAAAATCGAGTGAGGGAAACCTCACTGGATTCTAACTATTCAGGATATCGTTGTTTCATAGATGGATCATGGAAAGGAACCGATACTTTTTCAGGAACAGGATGGTATTGTACATCATCAAATGGAGAGATGCCAACCATGGGAGCTGCCAACATCCGTAGAAGTCTATCTCCTCTACATACAGAAGTCGAAGCTCTTCTTTGGGCGATGAAGTGTATCATTGGTGCTGACAACCAAGATGTAACTTTCTTTACAGACTGTTCAGATTTGGTGAAGATGGTGTCTTCTTCTACCGAATGGCCGGCTTTTTCAGTGTACCTGGAGGACTTTCAGAGTGACAGGGAAGAATTTTCAAGTTTTTCTTTATCTTTAATTCCTCGTAGCGCAAATGTAAAAGCGGATAAATTGGCTCGACAAGTTCGTACCGAACCGCTTCACATCACTTATGTAAACAACATTCCGCAGGAATGGCTCTTTTGAGCGTTTAATTTAAGCTGTTGACAAAAAAAAAAGATTTATTCTATATATTCTTAAATTATTTTTAACTAATGCCAAATATAAACTTTAACAATTGTAAAAATAAGTGAAAGTCTTTTGGCTAAATGAACAAAAGTTTACAAATTTCCACACCAGTTTTGGGGTTCAATTAATAGAAAATACATTTTTGCAGGTTAATGAATGCAAAACTTTTAAGAAAATCCTGAAATAATGCATACAAAGCAATCCCTCTTGGTCTCATATGTTTTATGGTTCAAAACTATTTATCGTGACTATGGTGTAAGTGGAATCGTTAGTCAGAAATCAAATCGAGTGTAACATAAAAAATGTGTCGTAGAGTTTTCGTAAAATCGTTTATCATAATCTCATATGTTCTATATACCTAAACATGATCGGTTAGATATTATCTATAATAGATTAAACATTTTTTGTAATGATGAATCAGACGCCATAAACACTTGTAAAACTATCTTCGGTCACGAGTAACTTCTTAAAAAATTTCAAATGCAAAACACACTACTATATCAAACATTAAACAAGATCATGTACGATTATGGCCAAGACATTTTGATAGCTTAGAATCCCCATGTTTTTTTTTCTTCATATCGTCAAGATACGTACATATGTATACAACAAATTAGCATGGATTTATCAATAAATCATACTTTTGTGTTTATCAATAGTTATAATCCGTATAGTATGATTTAATCCCTATTTCACAGCATCTCTAATTTGTATTTTGGCAAACACATGAAAGAGTAACTACTTTCCAACATTTGTTATATGGACCATGTCTCGGGTTCCCGTTGGACCCTTATGTTTGTGATATTCGCTCGAATACTTTGTTTATACACCCCGAATCATCAATAGTTGAAGAAGTTATTCAGCTTTAAATTGTGTGATTAACAAAAAACTCAACTCTTGTAACAAATTTTGAAATTGTGTGATTTATCTGTTACTAAAACTTTTTGAAAATTGTAAAAGAAAGGTTCACCAAAACTTAACATGCATGACAAGTTTATATATAACATAATATTACGAAGAAGTAAAAACAATAATATGACTGATCTGATCACAAACAGTAATATGTTGGTTACAAATTACACTATGAAATATCTACAAGGTTTAATTTTATATTTTCATAGTGTAATTTGTAATTTGACTACCTATTTACCAGTTGAGCATTCATCATCAAATAAGATATACAATATAAAATTTCTCTCTAATTCTAAATTTTTCATTTAAAATCAAACTTCCATTTTTAAAACCTTACTAAAGGGAGGAGTTATTGGTTCTTCAATTTTCAGAAAGTTATTGTCAATTTGATTAGCTAATTTTGGAAGTTTGTTAATTAGATTGATGATTTCAATTGATTTGTTTATTTAATTAATAGATTCGAACATTTATTATTATTGAGTGTTACTTCATCAAAAATGTCAAAAAGACATATTTAACACATCTTCACAGACTTTATATCTCAACTAGATATTCAAATAAACAAAATTTGTCATACTTTTTACCATTCAAAAACTTTATATATCTATTATTAGTTCTTTTCTTTTCCTTTGTCAAAAAATTACGTATAAAACAAATAAATATATATTACACATATAAAGTTTTTTTGAAAATATATATTTTTGGCTTTTTTTTGGGTCGGCCATATCTTACGTGTGATTTCAAATCATACGAGAAAAACAAATAATTCAAAAAAAATCTTAAAGGGCAAAACAGGTAAAACACCCTTTCCTCGTTACTTCATTTCCATATATATTAAAAAACAAAATAGGTAGTCAAATAAATAATTAAATAATTAATAACACGCAAAAACTCACACATTATATAACTCTGCCGAAGTTGCAGAGACTCTCACAGAAACAACACACACCAAAAAAAACACACTCAGATTTCGATATTCCCAATAAAAAAAACTCTCTCTTCTCCAAAAAAAATGAATTCAGAATCGTTAGAAAATCTCCACCGTCCATTGATTGAATCGTCGAAATCGTTCATCGATTATCGTCTCGAGACTGTGTTAACAGATCGAGAATTGCCGTATTTTCGCCGGATTTATCTAGCGATGATGATAGAGATGAAGTTTCTCTTTCATTTGGCGGCTCCGGCGATCTTTGTTTACGTCATCAACAACGGTATGTCGATTCTCACACGTATCTTCGCCGGTCACGTCGGAAGCTTCGAACTCGCCGCCGCTTCACTTGGAAACAGTGGATTCAATATGTTCACCTATGGACTTCTGGTAAAACAAATCCTTCAAAAATGATTTCATCTATTATTGTTTAGATTATTGGTTTTGAATAGTAAACTCTTATTAATGAGGTAAAAAAATGTACAGCGTATATATTTACCAATCACAAAAACGATAGCCTGTATTATATAGTGGGGTGTGATTGGTAACTCTTTATATGTGTGATAAAGTGTGTACTGCTAATATGGTTACCAATCACAAAAACGATAAAAAAAACAGTGTTACCAAAGATTTATTTGTTTGTTATAAAAAATTTCACCCGATATTTTTAAAAGTTTTGATAAAAACTTCTATGTTTCTCTAAATCTAACCTATTTTCAACGAGTTCATAATCTATTTCGCATCTAACTAATTTTTTTAAAACAAAAATTTTAATTAGAAGTAGCACTTGATGTAAAAACGGTTTTTTTTTGTTTGAATAAATTTTACATTCAATTCAGAAAAGAAAAAAAAAACGTAGAAAAATTACTGAAAATTTGACTAAAATCTAACCGGTTTCAACGTTTTTTCCTTGATAAGTTGAAAAAACAGAGAAAATTTCTTGAAATTTTGAATAAAATCCTTATTCTAATCGATTTTTATTTCCGGTGACATAGCTCGGAATGGGAAGTGCAGTGGAAACATTATGTGGTCAAGCACATGGAGCACATCGATACGAAATGCTTGGTGTTTACCTCCAAAGATCAACAGTGGTTCTAATCCTAACATGTATACCAATGTCACTTCTCTTCCTCTTCTCAAATCCAATCCTTACTTCACTTGGAGAGCCAGAACAAGTGGCAACATTAGCTTCCGTATTCGTCTACGGTATGATCCCAGTGATCTTCGCTTACGCAATCAATTTCCCTATCCAAAAGTTTCTCCAATCACAAAGCATTGTCACTCCAAGCGCTTACATATCCGCCGCAACACTCGTGATCCATCTCGTTCTTTCGTGGATCGCTGTGTATCGTCTTGGTTATGGTCTTTTGGCTTTATCTTTGATACATAGCTTCTCGTGGTGGATCATTGTTGTGGCTCAGATTGTTTATATTAAAATGAGTCCGAGATGTCGTCGGACTTGGGAAGGTTTTAGTTGGAAAGCTTTTGAAGGTCTTTGGGACTTTTTCCGATTATCGGCTGCTTCTGCCGTCATGCTTTGTCTTGAATCTTGGTACTCTCAGATTCTTGTTTTGCTCGCTGGACTTCTCAAGAACCCTGAACTTGCTTTGGATTCTCTCGCTATCTGGTAAATTTTTTCAAACTCATTAAAAGTAGTTTGATTTTTTACCTTTTGAGACGTACTAACATAAGGACATAAATCTGCAAAAAGAGAAAATTAAATTTGAGTAACGTTGAAATCTAGTAAAAGTGTCCATGAATTTTTTTTTTTTTTTTTTCATCAGCAGGTGTCCATGAAATTTAGCAGGAAACTTTGCTGTTAAAGTCGTAAAGTGAATTTTTTTTTAAAGAATTTCCATTTTTAAAACAATTTGCAATGATGACAAATAATTTGTTAGCATCTTTAGCGAAAGAAAATAATATAGTTTGTCGTATTATGGTGAGTCAAATTTAATTAGTGTAGTGGTTAATTATTTAACCATTTTCATTAAATAGAATTTGATTTCTTACCTTTTGAGACGTAATAACATAAATTGCAGAAAGAGAAATTTGATTTTCATGTAAAATTGTCCATGAAAATAGCTGTAAATTTGTTTATTTCGATGTTTGATATAATCTGACAAGGAACAAATAATATGTCGCATTATGATGTGACACAAATGTAATTATTGTAGTGGTTAAGAATTTAAAGTGCTTTATGATTTCTTTCTTTCTGAAGAAGAGTCGAAAATGACGACTCCTTACCTCGTTACGTCTTTTTCATTTTCAGTAGAAGATCTATAAGCTTTGTCTTCACTTTGTTAGAATTTTAACTGCGTGTCGTTTCTATTGATCAAAAACGGCAGACATTTGTACAAACCAGTTGTCATAAATTGAATTTTTTTGTTTGGTTTTGTTTTGCAGCATGTCAATTTCTGCAATCTCATTCATGGTCTCCGTTGGATTCAACGCAGCTGCAAGGTTGGTAACAAAATTAATGTTATTTATTCCAAAATATACATATTTTGTTTTCTTATGGTTTTACTAATGATACATTTTTTTCAATTTATGTATAGTGTGAGAGTAAGCAATGAGCTAGGAGCCGGAAACCCGAGAGCAGCCGCGTTCTCCACTGTAGTGACGACTGGAGTATCATTCTTGCTATCAGTTTTCGAAGCTATTGTGGTCTTATCATGGCGCCATGTCATCAGCTATGCGTTTACAGATAGTCCTGCAGTGGCTGAGGCCGTTGCGGATTTATCTCCCTTTTTAGCCATCACAATTGTCCTCAATGGAATTCAGCCAGTTTTGTCCGGTACAAAGAAACCCACATTACACATCAAATCATAATAAAAGTATTAAAAACTGAATTTAATTTGATGTGTAAATATTTAGGTGTGGCTGTTGGATGTGGATGGCAAGCATTTGTTGCGTACGTAAACATTGGATGTTACTACGTTGTGGGGATACCAGTGGGATTCGTTCTTGGCTTCACTTATGATATGGGAGCTAAGGTAAATAATAAAAAAAATCTCATGTAAATTTGGTTACAATAATTGTACCATATTAAATCATAATAGCTGTAATATTTAATGTTTGTGTATGATATGTTGCAGGGAATATGGACAGGGATGATTGGTGGTACATTAATGCAAACAATAATCTTAGTGATTGTCACTTTAAGAACTGATTGGGACAAAGAGGTAAATTAATTTCTTTTTAAAACTAAAAGCAGTTTTAGGTTTTGTAATGAAAAGTTTTAGGCACAAATCTTTGTATGATTTTAGGTAGATTCAATGAATTGTGGTATAAATTAAAATTAATTTTGTAATTTAGGTTGAGAAAGCTTCGAGCAGATTGGACCAGTGGGAAGAGAGCCGTGAGCCGCTTTTGAAGCAATAAATAAATTAAATAAATGATTTATTTATTTTTGTTTTTGGGAGTTTTGAGGTCAGATTGAAATCAAAATTTTTGTTTCCCCCAAAATTGGCGATGGAGGATCACTTGTAAGATGCAGATTCAATTGTTAAACTCTCGTTTTTCAATCGAAAAATGTATGTCGCTTTGTTAATTAATGACTTGGAAATTTGATTTTTTTCTTGGTGTTGTGGGAGTTTAAAATGGGAACAAATGTGGATTGTTTTTTTTTTTTGTTTGAAGGAAATTTGAAAGTTTATAATCAACATATTTCAGTGTAAGAGTGGATATTTTTCATATTAAAGAGAGTGACTAGATAGGGTATCTTTCCAATGTCTTATTAGTAGGAGTTAGGACCAAATAGTACAATGGTCCAATCACTTCTTTAAATTAAATGAATCCAACCGTAGATAGCTCGAGTTTTAATTCGATATATTTAAGCTGGCAATGGACAACAAAAATATGTGGTCCGTAGTATAGGATCGAATACGATAAAAACTAGAAATTTCAAAGACTAGTCAAAAATGAAAAAGAGAAATTGTTTTTGGGTTTCTAAGTAAAACTAACAAAGACATGTACATAAAAGGCTAAACAAGTCAAATAAAGAAAACAGTTTAAAAAAAAAAAAAAAGAAAAGAAAACAGTTTAAATTCAAGAATTGAAAACATAGGATCATGATAGTTCAACATAGGTAGGCAATGTACAACATCAAATCTGACATAAAGGGGTTTACGAATTAGGTGCAATCATAGAGCTTGCAATACTAATTAATTAGTAATCAACTTCTGCTGAACTAATTACATGTTAATTATCCAGTTTTGCTTAAATTTTCCTTTACAAATTAAATAATCAACATGTATTAACAAACAAGTTCAAGAAACTCACCATTCACCTTAATATCAACTGTCATTGACAAGGGTAAAAACTCACTAAGTACCTGAATTTTATGAGTGAGAGATTTTGAGGCCATTGAACTTTCCTAAGTGCTACTCTCAAAATGATTGTCTCCAAGTACCCCAACCTTAAAGGCATCAACTTTGATCTCCCCCATGTCATCGAAGATGCTTCTTCTTATCCTGGTATATATACATTTTCCCTGCATTAAAAAAAAACCCCGATTTTTCTTACATCATTTGTTTAAGATTTGATCGAGAGAATGTCTTATTACTAAACCATGTTGAGCATGTTGGAGAAGAAATGTTTATGTGTCCCCAAAAAACCGAGTTTTTCAAGA
The DNA here is from genome assembly GCA_019202805.1 of Arabidopsis suecica. Taxonomy (NCBI): domain Eukaryota; kingdom Viridiplantae; phylum Streptophyta; class Magnoliopsida; order Brassicales; family Brassicaceae; genus Arabidopsis; species Arabidopsis suecica. Next base: position 1,631,737 of record CM032906.1, read on the forward strand.
ACATCTGAAAAAGTCCCTTAATGATGGTTTTGTACAAAAAGAAATTACCCCAAATTATATAACTTTTTTTTGCGACAATGACAAAAAAACATGCTTTTGTATATAAACAATTATTAAAATCTCAAATTCGAGTATCAAAACTACGAAAAAAAAAGACTAATACAATTTTTATTTTCGAATATAAATGACTTTAAGTGACCAATCTTAACCGGATCCGTGGCGCAATGGTAGCGCGTCTGACTCCAGATCAGAAGGTTGCGTGTTCGATTCACGTCGGGTTCAATCCCCCGAACATAATTCCGGAATCTCTTTTTATAAAATAATTTTTATCTTCATTACAAACTCATCTCAACCGTCCATTATAATGACTTTTTAAAAAACCCATCAACGGCTACGATTAGATTTACACAAACAAAAACCCTAATTCTTCAATCTCCGTCTTCTTCTCCATTTCACAGTCTTCTTCTTCTTCTTCTTCTTCAACATCTAAAACCCTAAGAAAACAACAATGGCGTTACTCTCTCGAATCCGTTCATCAACCTCTTTCTTCCGTCACCTCAACGCATCACCACAAATCCGATCACTCTCCTCCGCTTCAACAATCCTCTCACCAGATTCAAAAACTCCTCTCACTAGCAAAGAAAAAAGCAAAGCAGCTCTTTCTCTTCTCAAATCCGAGAAAGATCCAGATCGTATCCTCGAAATCTGCCGTGCAGCTTCTCTTACTCCAGATTGTCACATTGATCGAATCGCTTTCTCCGCCGCCGTCGAGAATCTCGCCGAGAAGAAACATTTCTCCGCTGTATCGAATCTCCTCGATGGATTCATCGAAAATCGACCGGATCTTAAATCGGAGCGTTTCGCTGCTCACGCTATTGTTTTGTATGCTCAAGCGAATATGCTTGATCACTCTTTAAGGGTTTTTCGTGATCTTGAGAAATTTGAAATCCCTCGTACGGTGAAGTCTTTAAATGCTCTTCTCTTTGCTTGTTTAGTAGCTAAGGATTACAAAGAAGCTAAAAGAGTTTATATTGAGATGCCTAAGATGTATGGGATTGAGCCTGATCTTGAGACTTATAATCGTATGATCAAAGTGTTCTGTGAATCCGGTTCAGCGAGTTCGGCATACTCCATTGTTGCGGAGATGGAGAGGAAAGGGATAAAGCCGAATAGTTCTAGCTTTGGTTTGATGATTTCTGGGTTTTATTCTGAGGATAAGAATGATGAAGTAGGGAAAGTGTTGGCGATGATGAAAGATCGCGGTGTTAATATCGGTGTTTCGACTTACAATATTAGGATTCAGAGTTTGTGTAAGAGGAAGAAATCTAAGGAAGCAAAAGCTTTGCTTGATGGGATGTTATCTGCAGGGATGAAACCGAATACGGTTACTTATAGCCATTTGATTCGTGGGTTTTGCAATGAAGATGATTTCGAGGAAGCGAAGAAGTTGTTTAAGGTTATGGTGAACAGAGGATGTAAGCCTGATAGTGAGTGTTACTTCACTCTTATATATTACTTGTGCAAAGGAGGAGACTTTGAGACGGCTTTGGTTCTTTGTAAAGAGAGTATGGAGAAGAATTGGGTTCCGAGTTTTAGTATCATGAAATCGCTTGTTAACGGACTAGCTAAAGATTCGAAAGTCGAAGAAGCAAAGGAGCTCATTGGGCAAGTAAAAGAGAAGTTCACTAAAAACGTCGAGTTGTGGAATGAAGTCGAAGCCGCATTACCTCAATGAATCAAAAGATATTTACGGGTTTGTTCCCGAGATCGGTATTTTCAAATTTTATGAATTTTCTCACTTCATTTGTCAGCAATGAAATAAGTTTCTAGCTTCTTCGTAGACGATAGTAATCTTTTGAATCATCATGGTCCATGTTAGGTTTATCTTGTTAGTTTTTGGTTTCGGAATCATCTTAAGCATTTTATCTGTAAGATTGGTCATAGCATTGAAGCAATTTTAGCCTGTCTTAATGGTCAACACTTTGTCTTCGTATGTTTATATTATATAGTATGATAACTATGTAATATACAAAGAAGTTTAATCTCTACATGCTTAGCACGAACTTATGTGTTTTGAGTAAAGATTTGATTGGAAGTTTGTTAAAAGAGAGAGAGACGCGTTGGCTTATTCACGAACAGAGAAGAAAACCCTAAAAATAAGAAAAAGAAGAATAATCCATTTATCCAAATTTGAGAGATCCAAACATGGAAACATTCATATATAACAATAAGAGACAGCAAAACTTTGTGATCCTCCCCCAAATTCTCGTGTCATGCAACATCATTTTCCTGGGAAAGATCTGATCTTTCTTTCAGATTCATTTTGCCCAGACAGGGTTTGGATCTGAAAGGATCGGTAAGAGAGACAAGATCGAATCTTTCCTTGGGGGATTCATTTCAAAGTGTTTGTTTTTGTCTGAAGATCAAGAACACAAAAGAAGAAAAAAAAACAGAGGAAAGAAGGAAGAAGAAAAATGATGAAGCTTTGTCCTTGTTTCATCAACCCGCAACAACTTGGACCTAATTCGCCTAGAGATTCATTTGATGAAGGTCTTACAGCTTATAGAGGCCATAGCCGTAAACTTTTTGCTCTGTTCACATTTCGCTCACACCGAAAAGGTACTAGTAAATGTTTGTCTCTTCTTCGTCTAAATCAATCTTTCTCAAAGATTTGATCATATCATTTGGTTTCTGAAAATGTTTATGAATATTGATAAATGCAGGAAGCTGCAGGCAGAAGTATATAACGGAGGAGATAAAGAAGTATGGGAATATGAAGAACTGCGGTCGAATCTTCAAATTCAAGGAACTAATAGCTGCAACCGATAATTTCAGCATGGATTGTATGATTGGAGAAGGCGGTTTCGGAAGAGTCTACAAAGGGTTCCTCAGCAGTCTCAATCAGGTCCTTTTTCAATATCTCAATCATCTTATATAAGTGTGCGAATTTGGCGAAAAGTTGCTAATTTTTGTTTATTTGAATGATGAGAAGTTTAGGTGGTGGCTGTAAAGAGGCTTGATAGGAATGGATTGCAAGGAACAAGAGAGTTCTTTGCAGAAGTGATGGTATTGAGTTTGGCTCAACATCCAAACCTTGTCAATCTCATTGGCTATTGCGTGGAAGACGACCAACGAGTCCTCGTTTACGAATTCATGCCCAACGGATCTTTGGAAGATCATTTGTTCGGTAAAATCTGTGACCTTTTTCATTATTATATCATCAACATCAAGCATTTGATATATAATCTAATGTTTTAATCTTTATTCGCTGTATAGACTTACCAGAAGGGGCACCAAGTCTAGACTGGTTCACGAGAATGCGGATAGTGCACGGTGCAGCGAAAGGGCTCGAGTACTTGCACGACTACGCAGATCCTCCTGTGATCTACCGCGATTTCAAAGCTTCAAACATATTGTTACAATCTGATTTCAACTCAAAGCTATCAGATTTTGGGTTAGCTAGGCTTGGACCAACTGAAGGCAAAGATCATGTGTCCACTAGAGTCATGGGAACATACGGATACTGTGCTCCTGAATACGCTATGACTGGTCAACTCACTGCTAAATCCGATGTCTACAGCTTCGGTGTTGTCCTCCTTGAGATCATTTCGGGGAGACGAGCTATTGATGGCGATAGACCAACCGAAGAACAAAACTTGATCTCTTGGGTACTTCATCAAGCAAGAGTCTTGTTAAAATGTTTTTGTTGTTGCTTGAGAAGGAAGAAACTTATTAAAGTCTTTTTTTTTTTCTGCAGGCGGAACCGTTGTTGAAAGATAGAAGGATGTTTGCGCAGATTGTGGATCCAAATCTAGAAGGGAATTACCCAGTAAAAGGGTTGCATCAAGCTCTAGCGATTGCAGCAATGTGTTTGCAAGAAGAAGCAGAGACTAGGCCATTGATGGGAGATGTGGTCACAGCACTTGAGTTCTTGGCTAAGCCTATAGAGGTTGTTGATAACACTAATACTACTCCTGCCGCCTCTGCTACTCAGACATCATCTGATTCATAAAACTAAATTTTTTTTTTCAATCCTTTAAATCATTAATGTTTTTTTCTTTTAACGTAAAACCCAAGAAAAGTAATTAGGGTTAGAGTTCGAGGTCAATCGGATGCAAACAATTCTTTGTAATATGGTGTAATTTGGCATTGGGGAGATCGCATCATCTGTGAATCACATTATTAATCTCACACTAAACTTTTTTTTTGTTGATAAGTGAAATCTTGATCTCTTTAATTTACATTCCAAAACTTCTGAACCTTTTCCGTTCCCGAATTTATCAACCTTTTGTTGATAAGCACGGATTTGATTCAAAGTATCTTTCCTTTCTCATACCTCTTAAATGCTTCAAAAGCAATAAACTTATTTGATACTTTTATTTGCAGAAAACGAACAAAACTTTGATATTGTTTTTTTTTCTCTCTCTCAATTTTTTCCTCTCCCCACGAGTCAAAAAAGGTATAAAAATTAATAAGGTGTATTTTTGTCTTTCTATACATTAGGAAGATGGCAAGTGTACCTGAGCTTTCGATGAGAGGCAAGAGCTTTTTGAAGAGCAACATCAACTCTTGAATTCTCTCTGAACAACTGATCATATAACTGGCAAACAAACTCAGACACTTCTTCTTCATCATCTTCCCAAAGACCACAATACTTATCGTCTCTGTTTGTTTTCTCGTGGTCGCTATCTTCCCAGTCACTTGTCGGTGTCGGTGGTTCCATCTCTTCCCTTTCCATTTCCTCGTTCACTTCTTCTTCTTCGTCTTCTTCTTCTCCAATCTCAAACTTTCCGTTCTGATCCCCAATGTTATATTCAGATGAGCCTTGGGATGTGATTAGTGGCGTCTCTAGTGGCTCGTTTGATGGACCAATCACAGCTTTTGCACCAGAGTCCAAAAAGGCTTTAACGACAGCTTGTGTTGGTCCAAATGTTCCTGAGAAGACTATTATCCTATCTCTCCATGCTCCTACCTGATCAGATAATATGTTCAAAGGCATAAGACAAAATTTTGCTTACAAGCAAGCTTAACGTGAAAACAGAACATGTGGCCTCCCTCTTATCAGCCTTGTGCTTATCACTAGCTTTTATGGTTTGAGTTTTGTACCCATCAACCAAACTGAGCCTTAGAAGCTAGACTTTTAAGGAATGCGAGAGTGAAAAAATGGAACATGAAACTAAGCAGAGAGATTTTGGGTGCACCAAAGTCAAGTGACATTACCATCCAGCGAATATCATCAGGAGTCAAGTGTGCCGAAGGGACAGTTCTGCGGAACATGAATGATGCGATTTCTTGATCATCTTCCATCACCTTTACAAGTAACATAAAAACCAAAAATAAACCTTCCAACTCTATAACACTAACACCACAAAGAAGTTAATATGAAAACATATCCTTACTAGGGTTTGGCGTCCGATATAACGGTGGATGATATTTCCAACCTGGAAGCATTTCTTGCTACGCACCAAATCCGAGATTGAGTAGATATTGGAAAGAACTGATGCAGCCTTTCGGCGATTACTTTGCATGACTGACAATATACTGACTTTGACGCTTTGGAGAAACTTATCAGCGAGATCTCCAGGTTCAGCAACCACAAATACATCATTTTGCCAACTAAATGAAACCAGAAAGCAAATGTAATCAATTAACTAGAATCAACTTTTTTAGACCTGAAAGTGATATGGTGGAAATTGAAAAGTTTGGACTAACCTCAGTATTGAACCATTAGAATCATTTTGAAGTGAGAGATGTATGATCCCCACTTGGGGTAAATTCTGTAACTTTTCATGCATCTGTCGTAATGGAAGATAGAGTTGTCTTTGTCGTGGAGGAGATGATGGAGGCGACATAACCGTCTTTCCACCATGACCCCCATCCAAGCTAAGTGGCGGAACCATATCAATCCTATTGAACTTTTGTGGGCCAAGATCAGGAGTGAAGAGAAGGGGGCTCGGAGGCAAGCTTCCAGATATAAGAGGAGAGGTAAATGGAGTGGGAAAAGCAGTCCCTGGAGATGGTTTCGGGCATCCAGGAGTAGCAGTAGTATGTAATGAGGATAACTTTATTCCATTATTCGAACAAAATGACTCAAGCGCACGAGCATGATACTTTACTCTCCCTGAGTCAGGACTATGCTGAGCCTCCATAAGCAAAACATTGCGTCTCCATCCTAGAGAAGGACTGCTCTCTACTGTTTAGGAATGAAAGAAAAATGATATAAGTTACTGAGCTAACAGTTTGAAAAGGTTTTCTGAAAAGCAAATAATTTTGAAATAGATACCTCTGCTATTTGGTAGCTTTCCATTCATAAACTGTGGTTTCAAATTCTCACACCATTTCTCATCGTTTAGGAAGGGGAGTGTTAATCTCTCGCATGCGTTTTTAAATACTTGGGAATTGCTTTGTATGAATTCTTCAATCGCAGCTTCCAATTTTAGCCAGATCGCTGGATCAGTCTCATCCAACTCCATTCCGCAGCGATCATCAACTGCATAGACCAGATATGTAAAGGCTTAACTAGATTCTACGTCAAAACACTTATACATTATGATAATAGGCATGGATTAGAAATTCAAGGTTTCCTAGGTGTTCAAGAGGATAGAGTGTTCTTGCATGTTGTAAAATGCTGTTTGTTACCTGGGTTGAACCGAAAATATTGTATTTCGGGCAACATAGGGAGCAATGTGCTTAGAGCTTCTTCAACCCGTTCCACTGAGCATGCACTCTCAATCAGTACTTGCCCAGTATCTAAATAACGCCATCCACCTTTCCGTGGCTACAAAGGAGTTAGATCAACATTGACACATAATTACTAAATATTACAAGGACGGCAAGCTTTATTCACCATATGAATTTCAGTGGTTTTCCAATATAAACAAAGATTTTCCACAATTTGACCATTTGTGACTGCCATTTGGAGCCAAAAATCCAAAAAATATATTCCACAAGTAAAGAGGAAAAACGGGAATTACCCTTGTTGGTACAGAGCCAGAGCCAATCGAAACCAAGCAATCAATTTTTGTGTCAGGCCATAGAAGTTGTGCTTCTCTGATGGCAAAGATTGTAGGATTGTTTGCCACTATTGCACCATCTTGCCAGCGATATGAGTCTTAAGTGATTTAGAAAGGAAAAAAGATAATATCAGCGTAAAAGCTTACCACAAAGTTTCATGGATAAGTATAGAGAATAGAGAAGGTAGACTTGTACCAACTGAAAAATCATCAAGATAATATGGAGCAGCTGATGATGCTCGTATCGCTTGCCAAACCTGATGCTTACAACTTCCCATAAAAGCACTTTGCTTGTAGTAGCCAGCTTGATCACTGGCAGTTGATGAAGTTAGTGTACTGCCGCCTGAATGATCTGAAAATGCATATGACATCTCCGGTGTTCCAACAGGATACTGCAAATAGAAAAGAGAGCACATGATACACACGAGAAGTATAGATGGGAGAATTTAAAGTGGTAAACACATTCAAAGCCAATTAACAGAGAAGAAAGAATTAACCAAACGTAAAAGAGTGAAGTGTTGTACCTGGTAGTTCCGAAATATAAATGGTTGCGCAGGCATCACACTAACAAGAGTAGATACAACAAAGACTTTTGGAACATTCTTCACAGCTGATTCTATTAGTAGATCTCCATCCTCATCAGCACACATTTCCTTTAACAGTCTCTCGAACTCGTTTGCACTGTGCTGCAAGACAGTACATTATAAATCCTGATTACAAGTTATGTGGGAACCAACAAGAGCTATTCGGTTTTCTACAAGCATATCTTTTTACAATCCTTAGTGGACATATTTTTTTTTTGGAATTCTTACGTTAAAAATCCAAGACGCTAAATAACATCAAAATGATAATTCCTTAAAACCATAACCACAAAGTCTAGCTCTTTGATTCTATGTCGCTACAGAAGAAATCAACCGTTAATAGACCAACAAAGTTGTATATACCTTAGATCCATGGATAACAACTCTGAAACTTTGCGATGAACTTTTATATAGCTGATCCAACTTTTCCCGCCAACTTGCAGCTTCATTGTCCTTTGGGACAGATTCAGCAAAAACAAGCTTTCCTAAAGAAAAATCATCCTAAGTAAAGTCCGGAACCAATAAGTCAAAGAAGCTGTAGAGCTCAAAGGGAATTCTACACACCTAGATTCTTGTAAATTTCTTCACATTGTTCCAGTGTCATAAGCTTGACACCAAGGGCAATAGCTAGCATTCCTCCTGTTGATGTGCCACATATAAGGTCGAATAGTTCATGTATAGGCTTGCCACTTCCCTTTTCAATCTCCTTAAGAATCTGCACCGTTGCAAGACCTTTCATTCCACCTCCATCCATGGTGAGAATCCGCAGTCCCTGTTTTGGTACTTGCCTGCCTTTTATGGAACGTCGCAGAATTTCATTTTCGCCTGTCATCAGAAGAAAAGCGTTGTATGTAATGCCCAACTGGAGTATCAAGCAAAAATGAAGATTTGATATACAAGAAACACACCAAGAATTGCCAAAGCTCTAGCCGCAGCTTTGTTGACTCGTGGTTCAGGTGTAACAGTTAACCGCATCAATAACTCCCTCAAGCTCTCTGAAGTAATCAGAATACGACGGTTTTCTAAACAGAAGGCCAAGTTCCCAACTGCTAATAAGGCTTGTCTTTGAACCTAAAGGAAAGGATACTCAGTCAAAGAAGCTATAGCGTTTTCTTATTAGGAGGGTAAAAATGAAGCTATCTTACTTCAGGATTCTTATGGGCACACAAGGATTTTAAGGCTTTCAGCATATCCTTGGTGAGCATCTTCTGAGAAACGGAATCAGATACAAAAGCTAAGGTGACCACGACTTGTAAAACGGATATAACTTCGTCCGGGGCCGAAGATTTCAGAACAGTTTCAGTTGGTTTCATAATATCACACTTCATCAGCTGCATTGCTACGCCAACATCTCGAGCGAGAGATGATAAAGCAACACAAGCTTGCTCAACCTATCAAACCTGTAGTTATGGTGATTGTTCCCAAAAGAAAGTATAGTTTTTTTTTTCAACCCATAGCATAGAACAAAAAACCAACATACCACGTGGCGATTGTCACTAGTTATCATACTTATAAGCTGCCTCACCGCATTTTCATCTTTACCAATAACAGAACGATTTCCTTCATCTTGCATTATTTTCACCAATGTAGATGCTAGAAGAGGATGATGACAAGACGAAGAACGGAATATAAGGGGAGAGAAGGCACTTAGCTTGTGCCTAGATGCCCCAAAATATGAAGTGTTTTCTGTCTGGCATCAGGAAAACTCACCCTTAGAATAAAACTTAATGATCTGGAGAATGAAAAGTAGCAGAATATTGTGCGATGAGTTTCCTTCTTACCTCAATCTGTACATTTACTGATCTTAGATTCTCATCAGACACAATTCTGATATTTACAAGAGACAAGTGGCGAAGCTGATGCAAGGGTAAAATTTCTGGAAGGAATTCAAGAGGATTACCAAAAAGCCGTAGTATTCGTAGCCCAGACATCGCCCTGCATTTCAATCGAATAACTAATCAGCCTCGTACTAAATTCAAGAATAAAGGAAAGCAGTAATACCAGCTCTCTGCAACAATGACCTGAAATCAAGAAGAGGCCGGACAAGTTTATTGTGTTCCAACGACAATTCAACAAGACCCACACACTGTCTTAGTTCCACTGCACAAGAGTTTCAACCAACATCAGGTGAAAAATCTAGTGGTTCCGACATGTTTTTTTTAATCATTAAGATGCGGTTAACAAGTATAAGGAATTGTCAAGTTACACTCACCTGGCACAGAAATAAGCATGTTATTGTCAACTCTAAGTATCTTAAGGTTTTTCAGCTTCCCTATCTCAGGTGGCAAAACTGACAATTTATTGTGCTCAAGACATAGCTTCTCAAGCAGAGGTAACTCAGTCACTTCAACTGGCATTACCTGCCCAACATTGCAAAGCATTAAAAAAGGAACAGCAAAACCCAATTTTCGAAAAGAATCTCTCCTCCTATGTTCAAAAGCTGTATCATGTCAAACGAAAACGAGCTTATCTTGATAGAATTACATTCATGAAATATCTATACGACATTTCCTAATCAAAGCTGATGCATTTCACCACTTTCTTCCTTGGATTCAAGAAACATACCAATAAACCACAACCAGATAGACTCAACGAAGTCACAGTCTTCCAATGCACCCCACAAGATGACGCAACATCGATAGCCGGCGCAGGAATGGCTGCAGGCATCATATCAGACCGCATTAGCCTAGTCAAAACGCCTACACCATCATACTGCTGACCCGAACCAACCGCTTTCATCAATGTAACTGCTCGCAAAGGCTCCCTACGTTTCTCAACTCTCATCTCTAATCCAACATTCTCTATAACACCATCACCATCTCCAATTCCCTTCAATTCAACCACCACTGTATCATGCGGTGCAGGTAAAGCCACCATTAGCTGCGATTCCAATCGCAACGCTACCTGATCCTCCGAATCGCCTGCCGTCCAATCTAAATCAATCCGGAACCCTAATTCAGGATCCTCCACCGCGGATGGAGAAGAACACGACGAAGACATCGAAGTTGGAGATCCGAATGGTGACGCAGACGGTGATTGAATCGGATCGTCGTTCAGATCATCTGCACCGTAACTGAGACTCAAACGGAAACTCTCCGATGATCTCTTCCATCCTAATCCCCACGACATGGCGAAATTCTCGAAATCAATACCGGAGAACGTCGAATCAAAATCGGATCCAATTGGATGATTCAGAATTCGAGAATCAAAAATGCAAAACCGATCAATGAGTGATGATCAGAGGAGAGACTAGTCTCATTCATCACTGGATTATTCTTCTCTTCCGTTTTCTGATCTCTCTCTCTCTCGCCTGAGTTTTGTTAACTTGATAATCTTATTTGATTAATTGATTATTATGAAAATAAAGTTTGATTTATACTAAAAAAAAAAATTATGCATTATACTATGACTATATCATAAAATGATCTTTAAGTAAAAATAATTAATTATTATATAACAGAAACAAACATTTACACATCAAATGTCAAATTAACATACCAAAATAAAGTATAAAAACAGATATTACATTTAAATAGAGGAACAAATAAACAATGGACTCAATTAAAAAATCTTATACCCACATCTCAGAGAACATGCTATAAGGTTGTCTCTCTTCAATATTTTCCTTTGACAAGGGTTCTTGCAATTGTCACACAATGGTCGAGAAACATAAGATTTGCAAAGAACTTGAATCTCCTTCACATTTACTTTGAAAAATTGACCAGGCTTCACATATGGGTCTTCACCCAATAAACATTCAATATGGAAAGTAGTACAACATTCATTGCACCAATAGAACATTTTTGTTCTTGTATCTTTTAAATTACGTTCACATACCTCGCACCACCAATCTTTTTTACATACTTCTTCTCCACATAAAATTTCGAGAAAGTGTTTGTCATGCTTAGACCTTGCTTCGTATGGTAAGGTAGCGCACTTCATACATACGATAAAATCACATTTTATGCAATTCATATACATATTTCTATCATATGCTAAAATTGTAACTTTGCATATGATACACATGGTTTTTTCTTTTGGATCTAAAGCTAGGAACAAGGGATGTTGATGACCTTTGTAATCAAACGGCTCAGAATTAGAAGCACACCGTATGTCAAGATAGAATTCGCATTGCTTTAACGGACACTGATAGACAAAACCACCAGCACAACGATTACAAGCACTGCAAAAGAAGTAACCTTGACGATATCCAGAGTCATTCTTTAATACAAGAGGATGAGGATGTAGCACATGCTGAATTATTTGGTGAGCTTTTGCGCATGTTTCGTGGAGGACAAACGCACACTCCATACTAGAATAGTAGATACCTTTAAAGATAGGAAGGATACACGCTTGACAAAGCTTATTTTCATCATAAAGTATGCTTACATCGAGTTGGAGATAATGGTCATGAAGAAAATGAAGTATCACTCCTTTAGATGTCCTCTCAAAAGACTCAACATCTTTTGTTGTATCATCTTTTTCTAGAACACCTTCAAGATCTCTTCCATCCCAAACATGTTTCCCTAGAGCACATCTTGAATGGACAGCATAACCATTACACTTATGACAAGTATATGCACCATAATCACAGTCAATACTTTTACGACAAACTCCACAAGACCATTCTTGGGACCGGGGAGAAGGAGTATAGGAGATACTGTACGATGATGGTGCCGTGATATCTTGATGATGTGTGGTGAATACATACAATCGTCGTGAGCAACAAAGTCACATCCGAGGCAAACGTAGGTGAGACAATGCTTTCTTAATAAACCACAAACGTTGCAAGTTAATGAAGATTGCCTAGGAAAAAGAGTGAGGGGATGGTCATGGATTTTTGGTTGCTCTACCAAGAAGGGTATCGGCTTCATCGCACATATTGTATGCATTTTAGCTTTACATTTGGTACAATAATATACGAGAGATACTGATTCTCTTCCACAACTTAAACAGTAAATATTATCGGGATCAGGATCTAAACAAATGGAAAGTTGGAGAGAATGTTTAGGATGGTAAGGATGTTTGATTTTATTTGGAGATTGAACGCATTCTTTGTGGAAATTTTTATCACATTTGGCACAAAAATAATAGTCAGTGCCAAAATTTGATGAACAGCATATGTTGCACCCACCATCAATATCGAATTCTTTATTGTTGCACCAAAACAAAGGAAGTACTGGATGATCTACATAATTCTTTTCCATACTTCGGGAGACAACGTATTCGGGAGAAGAATTGATCGGGTAAGTGATAGAATAACAGTCTTCATTTAAAATTCGTGGAAAAGGGCATGAAAATAGTGGTTCGTGGCAGGCTACTTCATCAGACAAAGCATCTGAGGTAGAATTGTTCGCCACACTCATCACAACAAAGGCAAAATCGGAGAAATTCCAACGCAAATCAAAGTCACCAATTGACTAAATCCCAAATTAAACAAAAACAAAGCAAAAAGACACATGGGATGAAAAAAAAAAGAAGCAAAAAGACACATGGAATTCGAATTGAATCATAGAGAAATGAAGGATTACCTTGTATTTGTTTGGTTAAATCCACCGATGCTCGGGTATTTCTTTAGTATATTTCAGTTAAGATCATATAAAATGGTTTGTTCTTAACATTTTTTGCACTATAAATATGCCATCTTCTACTTCTAATCATTTATCCTTGACGTAAAAGCAAAGTGGATTTTGTTCTTTTCTTATAGTTGTTATATTATTTTCGTTTGAAGCAAATAAAGAATCAAGCACTCATTTCTCTTTTTGGTGAAATCGAAGTGAAGTTTTCTCTTTTGTATCATAAAGACTTAACAGGGAAGTGATCTTTTCTATTCCTTTTGTTTTGGTAATTTTCAGTGTTTTCAGGTCTGACCCGGACCGCCCGGTTAACCCGTGATCCGAACACTACTTTGGTTTGAGTTTAATGTTAGTACCGGGCAATTTCAAAACCGAAAAAACTCACAAAAACCCGCCATTAACCCGCGATCCGGTGAATCGGTTGAACGGCCGGGTTTGGGTTTCAAAATTTTCATTTGATTAAGGAATAAAATATAGGATTTTAGACTCTATTCAATTATTTTTAATTTATAATTTTTTTTAGTTCTTCGTTTCTTCTTAAACTATGTGTTCTTGATGGTTTGGATTAGATGAAGACTTTACAATACCGTCTGAAGAGAATGAATGGAATGGTGAGAGCGACAACCGAGATTAATTGTTTTCAATTCTCGATGTTTTATTAGTTTATTTTCGTCATTATTTTTTGTTGAACCTTAATTATCAAATTCACTGCATTTTTTGAACTCTCTGTAAGACCTTGACATCACTTTCTTGAGAGTCTCTTGAGTCTTGATAGCCACATCATCCTCATTTGGTATTTTTCCCTTAAAAAGATACAGAATTTAAAACCTTTTGCATACATGGGGATCAAAAATTGATGTAAAGTATTATAATCCAAGAACCGAAAAGGGAATCTGGTCAAAATACGATCTGGCCCATGATTGATGATCCAAAAAGGGTCCCCATCTTAAGAAACCATAATAGGAGTCTCAGGTAAAAAATCTAGGACTGTTAGCTGTTAGGTGTTACCATCTCAGGTTGAAAATTAATCGCATTTATTTCTCGCGTTTACTGTAAAATCCCATAGCTGCCGTCCTCTTCTCTGTTATAACCATAGAGTTTCTCCGACTGATGTACCCTACCAATTAGCTTGTATAACAAGGTAACGGTTTGTAACGCAAGTCAGGGTCGTATATGTCTTTGACGGCTTTCTTATGTACGATGGAACATGTCTCCATTACACCAGTGAAATTGGCATAGGAATAACACAACATGCAGTTCTTATACCAGGTGATCGCCATTTTTTTGTGCAGTACAAGTATCATTAACAACTCTGGCAGCGACTTTGATGCACTCTCTACAATTATCAACAGCGACCTGACCTTAGAAAGAATATGCCGTACACGACATCGAAACCATGTCCTGATGAGGCCGTCTGGAGCCCTGAGGCATAATGTTGTGAATCTCTCAATCTTGTAAGTTTGGTTTTTTTTTTTTTTTTTTTTTTTTTTTTTTTTTGTGTATAACGTGTTCTCTCTTAAAACATTCTCATTCTCATTAATCATCTTCATCTTACAACACACAGACTTATACAACATAGATCACACACTTGCACTTTACTACTAGTGTCCTAGACCACACCCTTAGATCTAGACCACACCTTCTTCTCAATTCTTTGCTTCTCATCAATCATCTTCTTCTGATTCTTGTTATATCTTTCTTTTGTAGAAACAATCAAAGAGTCAATTCTCAACACATAGAATGAGTCCGAAGAGGTGGAGAGATTCGAGAGAACCGAGTTTAGATTTGATTTGTATATGCCGCTTGTGAAGTTCTCTGCGTCTAAACGGGTGGTGTTAGCAAATAGCAAAGTGCGGATCTGATAAGGTAACCGCAAGAAAACTGAAAAGGAAGATAGAACAAGTAATGATGCAAATAGATTTGGAGAGATCCATTTATATGTAATATCTTCTTCTACAATTGTTTAATGTATGCTCTCTTTTGCTACGTAGGAGCCTATATAAAAAAAAAAAAAAAAAACAGGGGATCTATGGAGAGTCGGAGAAATAATCAAAGAAAGACATCAACATGGACTCAAGAGAGAATTGCTCAACAACGAAACCATTTCTAATTTATTTCTTGATTTGAACCCACTGTAGTGTTACATCTCATACCGCATTCGCCTTGTTAAAACGCCTACACCTTCGTACTGCTGACCCGAACCAACCACTTTCATCAATGTAAACTGGTCGCAAAGGCTCCCTACGTTTCTCAACTCTCATCTCTAATCCAACATTCTCTAAAACACCTTCATCGCCATCTCCAATTCCCTTCAATTCAACCACCACAGTATGATTCCAATCTCAACGCTGCCTGATCCTCCACAACGGATGGAGAAGAACACATCGAAGTTATCCGAATGGAGACGCCGAGGGTGATAGAATTGGATCGTCGTTTAGATCATCTGCTTCGTAGCTGAGACTTAGACGAAACTCTCCCATCCTAATTAATCCCCACGACATGGCGAAAATAGTAGCATAGAGTCGAAGCTTAACAAACCACAAAGTCGGACATATATGAATTAAAGAAGAAACAAATTACATCTTTAACATCAAAACAAAAAAAAGAAGAAGCAAAATTACATGAATATAGAGAGATAACTATATAATTAACTTACTGGATTCTCATCTTCAGAGCAAACTAAAAGAAATAACGAGCACATTTCATAGAACACGCTATGCCGCTGTCTCCCGAATATATTTTGCCCTGACAAGGGTACTTACAAGAATCACAAAGAGGTCGAGAAAGATTCTTTTTGCCAAGAACTTTGACTTCCTCCCCAAATATTTCAAAAATTTTACCAGGTTTCACATATGGCTCGTCATCAAATAAGCAAGCAATGTGAAGAGTAGTGCAGCACTCGTTGCACCAATAGAAAAACTTAGTGCCTGTATCTTCTAAATTACGCTCACACACCTCGCACCAATCTTTATTACATACTTCTTCTCCCCACAAAATTGTGAGATAGTGTCTGTCATGCTTATACTTTGCTTTATATGGTAACGTCGCACACTTGATACATACAATAAAATCGCATTTGATGCAATTTAATGGTATAAGACTCTCTGATTTGCACACTTGACAAATGGGGTTTTCTCCTGGGCCCAAAGCTAGGAACAATGGATGTTTATGACCTTGGAAGTTAAACGGTTCACAAATTGAAGCACATCGTACGTCTAGATCGAAGGTGCATTCCTTTCTCGGACACATATAGACAAAGCCACCACAATAACGATCACAAGCATTGCACATGAAGTCACCTGTATCATATTTACTCACGCCACTCAAAGTAAGTGGATGAGGATGTAACGCATGTTGTATTCTTCGCCGATATTTTGCGCATATTTCGTGGATGGTGAAGTCACATTCCATACAAGAGTAATGATCAGTATCCTCATAGATAGGAAGGACACATGCTTGACAAACCTTTTTTTCATCATATAGTATGCTAACCTCAAGCCGAAGATGGTGGTCATGAAGGAAATGAAGTATCACTCCTTCAGATATTATCTCGAACGGCCCGACATCTTGGGTTATATCATCTTCTTCTGGTACACCTTGGAGCTCAACTCCATCCCACACATCTATACGTAGAGCACATCTTACGTGAACAGCATAATCATCACACTTGTTACAAGTATATGCACCATAATCACCATCTATACTTTTACGACAAACTCCACAAGACCATTCTCCGGATTGGAGAGAAGAAGTGTAGGAGATGCGATGATGGTGACGTGATATCTTGATGATGCGTGGAGAATACATACAATCTCTATGAGCAACAAAGCTGCATTTGAGACACACGTAGGTGGGATAACATTTTCTGATTAGACCACAAACGTTGCAAGTTAAGGAAGCCTGTTTGGGAAAAAGAGTGAGGGGATGGCCATGGCTCTTTGGTTGGTCTACAACGAAGGATATCGACTTCATCGCACAAATTGTATGCATTACAACATCACATCTGGTACAATAATATACCAGATATGCTGCTATTCTTCCACAACATAAACACTCTATATCGGGAGCCATTAGCAAAAGATAGGAAAGTTGAAGAGAATGCTCCGGATGATAAGGGTGTTTGATTTCAGATGGAGATTGGACGCACTCTTTGTGGAAAATTTCATCATCATGTTCGACACAGACATAATAATCTGTGCCAAAATTTGAGCCCTTGCATACGTAGCAACCACCATCAACATCGAATTCTTTATTGTTGCACCAAAACAAAGGGAGTATTGAATGATCATCTTCCTGTTGAATTCTTGTTGTAGAGATGACGAATTCCGGGGAAGAACTGATCGGAAAAGTGGGGTTGTTGATGTTGGAGGGCACTTCTTTTAAATATCGTGGTATAGGACATATGAAAAGTGGTTGAAAAGGAAGGTCATCGCTGACTGTTTCACCAAAGGGGGAGATTGGGGTTTGTGGTATGGGTTGGTATTTGGGGTGATAATACACCATAGATAGTTTATCGTTTTTCGCTTCATAAAATCCACCGATCGAATCCATGGCTACTCCACCAGTAAGTTGGATAGTTTTTTTTTCTCTCTTTTCTTTTGGGTGAAAGACTTTTTGGTTTGTGATATGATGTTCGGTTTCTGCTTCTCTCACATATATACACTAGATCATCACCCGTACTAAAGTACGGGCTGAATTTTATTTATAACAAAATTTAAATAATATATATATTAGAACTAAGTTTTAATATATTATAATAGTAAGCGAAAAAATATTAATTTTTTTGTCAGTCCCTATATACAATATTAGAATAAATATTGAATTTTTTCTATAATACTCAATTATGGATAAATTTTTTTTAAGATATGAAAACGGAAAATAATTTTATTTTTTAAAAAGTAATATTTTTTGAACAATGAGTTAATTTATGTTAACAACCACAAAATAGGATTGCATATATTTCAGTTAGATCAAAAATTAAAATATCATAAATGAATCGCATATAAAACATAGATTATTTTGAATTAATTAAGAAAATTAGCTATTATTAATTTAGAAAATTCTTTTTCAATTTATAATTCTTTGGTTGTTGAAATAGAGATTTGTTTGAGCTAATATAATTACAGAATTTGTTTGAGATTTATAAATACAGAATTTACCAATTATTCGCATAATCGAATATGTTATAAACATATATTTAGTATATAATCATACCAAAATCAACCCGTGCATGGAGTCTATATTTTTATTTTAGAATCTCAATATTTCATTTTAAAATATTGCGTGCACAATCTATTATTCGTTAATTATAAAATTTCTTGCGGAATCAAATTTTCAAATATTTAGAGGTGTCAAACCATATTTAAATGTTCTACACTATTTTTAAATATTCCAAATTAAAATCTTTAAATTTTTTTTGTAGTTTATAAAATTATGAATTTCAAAAAACAAATTATATGAAATTAAATATAACTATTTGAGTTATAAGGATCAAAACTCATTTCATCATATAATAAATTATATTTAACCCGCTACCTATTATAAATATTTTTTAAAATAATCAAATTAGAGTATTTATAATTTTTAACTTTTTGAACTATTAAGTATTGATGATATTCTTTAAAAATATCAAGTAGAACTTATTTTAAATGTTGCAAATTAAAATATTTAAATTTTTATTGTAGTATATAAAATTATACATTTCAAAAAAATAAATGTATGAAATCGAATATAAATATTCAAATTCTGACCCGTTGCTCAGTCGGAATTTTGGTTGACTTTATTTTTGTGTAAAAGAAATATATTACTCAAGTCTAAATTTTTGACCCGTTTAATTGTTTCCTTTATAGATTGAACAATTTATATACGTTTTCAAAAATTCAAATCTTGGCATATGTAGAAAAAAAATTATATTTTTTTTATTCTGTAGATGATATGATGATTTATTTGTTTCATATTAATATAATCATATTAAGATGAGAGGTGAAGTTTAATGATTAATAACAAATTAATATGGTAAGTTAGATATCAAATCTTATATGTTCATTTTTTAAAAAATAATAACAGATTTTCGTTTTATAATTTAATTAAAATAATTAAATGACATAAATTAGTATTTTACTTGTTTATCCTTAATAAATTGAATGAAATTTGTTCTAAAAGAAGATTTTTGTAATGACATTCTTAAATAAATTCTTACAAAAGGGAAGGTTAGTTAAGGGCATCTTATAAAGTGTACTCCCCAAGTATAGGATACAAACAAATCAAAGTCGACTAGTCTTGCACATGGTTTTCGTCCTTTCTAAAATTATCTGTTGATCAGATATTTTTTATTTATTTCGTGATCAATAATTGAGCCACTTGATTTTTTTTTATCTTTTATTTTCTGTCAACTTGAGACACTTGGTTAATCGGCAAATAAAAAATGATTTTCATTCGCTGTTTACAGCTCGATACAGTTTTTATTTTCAATTGGATTTGAGTTATGGTCTTTCATAAATTTTTCGTATAAAAAAACCAATGTGTCTTACACTCTTACTTATATTATAGTTATATATACATATATTTATATATGCAGTTTTTAGAGTTAATATTTCAGCTATTTGAGATTTAAGTATCATTTCTATATTTGTTTGTGTAATGTGTAGTATATTTCTAACACTTAACGATTATGTGATGTAAATTACATATTTTTCTTAGAATGTAAAATACAGGTTGTTTTTTTGGGGCGTTAAAATACACTTTCCACAACTGTATGATAGTCTTCAAATTTACTGTGATTACTCATTTTTCTTTTGTACAAAGTAATTACAACTGATATTGTTAACAAAGTAAAATTTAAGGATAAATTTGAATGTAGCGTTTAAAAAAAAAAAACAAGTGTCCATTACCATTGGCGTAAGTATTTTAAAAACTGACGATTAGGTCTAATTAATAACTTTCAAGAACCAATTGGTGAGGTAGATAATTTTATCCAAGCTCATGATAAAATAAGAGGATCACAACCGGGCCTTGTGGCCTAGTGGTAAAGGGGTCACAGCTGTGACTTTCGCCACCAGGGTTCGAGGCACGGCCACTGGCAGGTTTACATAGGAGAATTGCCAGCTTCGTGGGATTAGTCCTTGGACGTAGGAAGCCTTTGGGAGACCCGCGGTTATTCAAAAAAAAAAAATAATAAGAGGATCACAACCAAAAGAGCTACTCCTTTTCTCCGGGGCATAAAAAATGAAAACCTACATAATGTCAAACAAAAACGAAATCCTAGTTTAATTAAATCTCATATACTTAATTAACTCTAAGCTAATGTATAAAGCATTCCCACTTGGAAACCTTGACTTGAAAGTAGTACTGAACCACGATTTAATTTGTTTTGATCAAGAAAATTGTGCTTTTACGTATTAAATTAGCTTAAGATAAACCCACTTGTAGTGTGTTTCCTAATATATTTCTAAGTTGTTAAATTTCTACAATACCGTATATTAGCTGTAACAAATGTATTAAGAAAAAAAAAAGAAGCGAGATAATGCATTTGAGATCTGTTCTTGCTGTGAGCATTTAGTATGGTGGGGCTCACGTCCTATAACTCTGTATCAATTGATTAATTAAAGAAGACTTCTGTAATAAATTTACCAGTAAAGAAGTCTTGGTCTTTGATTAATTGAAAAAAATTAAATTAGACCATGCGCAGTGGCAACACATTTGCCCGGGTGTGAGTAATAAAAAAACCTAAAATATTAGAATTGAGTGTGTAGAAATGAGAAACGGGTGTTAAGTTGCAAGTTGTATGCATCGGGTGTAAAGCCCACGTGGCAAAATTTGAGTGGATGGAAAAGAAATCTCTCTCTATATCTCTCCTCTCTCTCTGTCCGCCTGCCAATTCTCCTCCTCTCTCTTCAATAAATTTTATAATAAATCTATTATTAACATTTATCCTCATGGTTTTGCCACTGCTGATGCTCTTAGGCATTGCATTACAATTGACAGCTGTAGAAGGCTAAAACCAATTGATTGGTCTCTAGAGATTAAAAATGAAAACAAATTAAAAGACGTGCATATAGTTGAC
The DNA here is from genome assembly GCA_019202805.1 of Arabidopsis suecica. NCBI lineage: Eukaryota > Viridiplantae > Streptophyta > Magnoliopsida > Brassicales > Brassicaceae > Arabidopsis > Arabidopsis suecica. The sequence continues at coordinate 1,652,969 of CM032906.1, forward strand.
TTTAGCTTAAGAAGACGTTTATGATTACCAACTAAAAATAATTATGTTATGAAACATTCATTAAAACAAAAATTTATGTTATGAAACATTTTTTAAAAAATTTTCATGTTTTGAAAATAAATATTTCTTTCCAGATAATCAAAAACTTTACTCTGAACTTCAATCCTGAAAATTAGCAAACCCAAAACGAAATATTTACCATCCTCATTGATTACAAAAATTAGTTGGGCTCAGACCCCTCTGTGTCAATTAGAAGGTTACCACAGAAGATTTCCCTTTCTGCCGGAGATTGCATCCGTTATAGTGCAAATTTGCTCAAAATTTACTTATTTTTGACTCTTGCCTAGGCATGTCAATTAGGGCCAAAGCCCGCGGGCTGGCCCGGCCCAGCCCTGAAAAGCAGCGGGCTCGGACTTAAAAATATATGTCCAGATAAAAATCGGGCCTTTCGGGCTAAGCCCGTTGGGCTAAAGAGTTTTTAGGGCTTAGCCCGGCCGGGTTCGGATCGGCCCGAAAAGCCCTTAAAAAGAGATTTTAACTTTTTTTTTGTTAATATTATTGTTGAATTAAGAGATTTGTTTTTTAAAAAATTTTAATAGAGTTAAAAACCCTAAACCTAGTTTTCTAATTGTGTCTTACTATAAGTGTTCTGATTTTATATTTTATTTAGTGTGGGTTTAAAAATTTTATTTGGATTATTTATTTGATTTTAATTTTTTTAAAAACTAAATTGGCTTTAGTTGGTTATTTAAGTGTCGTTTGATTCGTTTTATACATAGATTCGTTTTTTTTCAAGAGATATTATAAATTAGAAGGGTTTATTTTTCTCGAAAGAAAAGCCCAAAAAAGCCAGTAAAAGCCCTGTAGCCCGGTTAGGGCCGGGCCGGGCTTCAAAATCTAGGCTCGAAATTTTTACGGGCCGGGCCGGGCCGGACTCAAACATATGCGGGTTTTGAGGGCTTCGGGCCGGGCCGGGCCGGGCTAGCCCGATTGACATGCCTACTCTTGCCACCAATTAGTTCTGTAACTGGCACTTGACTCAAACACCAATATCTTTTGGTCTTCCAAGTTGCTCCAACGCAACTCTAAAAGTCTAACCTAAGCATCTAGTATCAGTTCTTCCCGAATGTTTTTCACATTTCTCTTAATAAGGAGAAGACTCCAATGGATGCAGAGGCTCCTCAAAACGGCATCGTTCCTATCCATACCTGCAAAATTACAAAACGACGTCACTTTTACAAACGGATTTAACGGGTTTTCTTCACCTGCAAGAAACGAAAAAACAGCGGAAGGTCACTCAAAGCAATGCAGAAAAAGAAGTGTGAGTTGTCGCATGGATCAAATCGTCTTATATAACCGATTGGATCTTCATGGATCGTGTATCATGTGCTAAGAGCATATGTGACAATTAGGGTTTTAGATGTCTCAAATTGTAACAAACACCGTTAAGCGAAATCAAAACTTTTGTTTTGATTGCACAATTAAGATTATCTTATATTGACTCTGCCTTTCTGCTCGCTACAATGAAGCATAGTTGGATAAAGTTCTTCAGTTGATGACGCTGGTTCTCTTAAATGAAACAAATTTTTTTTGAGTAATGAAGAGATTGTTGAACCCGAATTTCCAGAAGATGATTGTTGACATGTTTCGCCCTTGAAGTGCAAGCAATGACGAAAGAAGTGTAAAAGAAGAAATAAAGGTACCAAACAGATTGTGTGATGCGTTTTCTTACTTAACAAAGACTTTTATTTAGCCAACATCAGCTGAAAATTTCTACTCTAACAGTAAAAACAGAACTACATAACGCAATTTCAAATGCTTGTCTTGAAATAAGTAGTTTAAATATATCAAAGAAACAACTATACTTAAGGTAACACAGAGTAGAACCCCTCAATTCCTAAAATTTAAGATATGACATTTTCTTGATCAATGTTTGTTAATTTTCCCCACTTTTTTGCTCTAGATTGAATACTCGACAAATATCTACCATAAAAAGAGCTTAAGGGAATACGGAGATGTCGCGGAAACTCTCCCATGAGACGACAACCTCTTCCATTCCAATCCTCATAAGTCCTCGACGATCTCCCGCTACAGATAACCGCGAGAAGGAGAAATCACAATGGGAGCATCTCGAATAAACTTGGTAATCATTGAACGGCTAACCAAAGATTTTGTGAATGAAAACTCAAGACTATAGAAGGAGACGGGATGTAATTCGATTAAAGGATGATGAAATGATTAGAAAGTAAGAATCGACAAAGTAAATATACCATCAAAGAAACAAACATGAAATTTTACATGTCAATGTCAAAGTTTAACAAATCAAACTTAATTATAAAAACTAAAATTACACTTAAATAGAGGAATAGATAAACACAATAGACTCAATAAAAGAAATTATTTCCACATTTAACTGAACATACTATATCGTTGAAACTCTTCAATATTTTGCCTTGACAAGGGTTCTTGCAATCCCGGTTCATGCATAATGGTCGAGAAGTATTACTTTTACCAAGAATTTGAGCATCCCTAAAAACAAACTTTAAAGTTTGACCAGGCTTCACATATAGTAGGTCTCCACCAAGTAAGCATTCAATATGAAATGTGGTGCCACACTCGTCGCACCAATAGAAACATTTTGTGTGTGTATCTCTTAAATTACGTTCACATATCTCGCACCAGTCTCTCTTACATATTTCTTCTCCAAATAAAACTTTGAGAAAATGTTTGTCATGTTTATACCTTACTTTTTCTGGCAAGGTAGCACACTTGATGCATATAATAAAATCACATTTGCTGCAATTTAATTGTTTATGACATCTTGTTTTGCATACCTGGCAAAGTAATTCTTCTTTTGGATCTGAAGCGATGAACATGGGATGTTCATGATATTTATAATTAAATGGCTCATAAATGGAAGCACACCGTACATCGAGATAGAATTTGCAGTCCCCTATGTGACATCCATAGATAAAACCACCACAAAAACGTTCACAAGCATTGCACATGAATCTACAAAAATCATTCTGCACATGGTCCAATGTAAGCTGATGAGGATGTAATGCATGTTGTATTATACGGCGAGAATTTGCGCATGTTTCATGGAGGATGAAATCACACTCCATACATGAGTAGAAATTACCATCAAAGATAGGAAGAACACACGCTTGACAAAACTTGTTTTCGTCATAAAGTATGCTGACTTCGAGCCGGAGATGATGTTCATGAAGAAAATGAAGTATTACTCCTTCAGATATCATATCAAACGGCCCGACATCTTGTGACTTATTATCTTCTTCAGGTACATTTTCGAGATCTTCACCATCCCATATATCTTTTCCTTGAGCACATCTTGAATGAACAACATAATCACCACACATATCACAACTATATGCACCATAATCACCGTCAATCCTTTGATGACATACCATATAAGACCAATCTCCAGATTGTAGAGACGAAATGTAGGAGAGACGATGGGGGTGACGTGATATCTTGATTATGCGTGGAGAATACATACAATCTTTATGGGCTACAAAGTTGCATATGGCACATATGTATGTGGAATAAAGTTTTCTTAACAAACCACAAACGTTGCAAATTAAAGAATTTTGTCTAGGGAAAAAAGTAAGAGGATGATCATGCCTTTTTGGTTGGTCTATAACCATAGGTATCGACTTCATCGCACATATTGGATGCATGAAAACCCTACATATGGAACAATAATATACTTGACCGAATGCTATTCTTCCACAACATAAACACTCATTATTGTGACCAAAAGGAGGATGAATGTAACGTTGGAGAGGGTGCTCAGGGTGGTAAGGGTGTTTTATTTTAAGTGGAGACTCGACACATTCTTTGTGATACATTTGATTACAGTAATCACAGAAATAATAATCAGTACCAAAATATGAGCCATCGCATGCACTGCATCCACCATTGACATCAAATTCTTTATTGTTGCACCAAAACAAAGGGAGTACTGAATGACCCTCACCAGCATATAAAAAAAAGACGTAACTTGCGATAGAACCGAATGGGACATTGGTAATTGAAGAAAGTTTTATGGTAAGTGGAAAGTCTTTTTTCCATTGTGTTCTAGGACATAAGAAAAAAGGTTGAAGAAGGGTATCATCGCTACTGGTTGTTTCTCCGGCAGAGGTTGGACTTCGAGTTTGTGGTATGGGATGGCGATATACCAAGGATAATTTACCATCTTTCTCCATCATACGAAATATTCCACAATCATTATTCATGGTTGCTCCCGGTCTTTCTTTATTGTATCTCTGTTAAGGTCTTTTAAAAGTGTTGTTATATAGAAATCAAATGTTTAACAATCCAATACATATGAAAATGATTGGATTCTTATATAATGTGAAAACGGAGTGAACTTTGTTCTTTTCTTTGTTGTTTTCATATAATGTTCTTTCCATGCAAATAAAGAATCAACTTTTCTTTGCGTATGATTTTTGTCCGGTATAAAATTATCCTACTATGCAAGATTGTTATTAATGGATTATTAACGTGTAAACAAACGTCGATTTTTGCTTTCCACGTACATAAAGAATCCAACTTTTCTTCGCATATAGCTTTCGTCATTTCGGATGACATACATACCCACTTCAAGGCATCTCCTCCGTCGAATTTGGATCTCCCCGTGGTCTCCCACGATTGTCTCTGAAAATTATCTTGCAAAGCACACAATCTCGAAATCATCAATAGTCAGTTTTCAAGGAAATATTTTATTTTTGTATAAAAGCTCGAAATCTCAAAATTTAAATCACCACTTTAAAATAATAGAGAACTTGGCCACTTGTTTTGCTACATAGGATCGAAACTAAATGTCTCAAAAAAGTTTATGATGAATATTGTTCGGATTTAACGAATTAATGATGGTCAATTTACCTGGAAAATGAAGACTTTTAAAATTATATGTTATACAAAATTCAAGGTTTTAACAATCTTCCACTATAGATATGATATTTTTTGGATCCTTAACGTGAAAAAGAAGTGGATTTCGTTCTTTTTTTTTTTAAAACCTTAACGTGAAAATAACGTTTATACAATTTAATGCAAACTTTTTAAAACTTCTAATAAGAGTCTAACTTCATTTCTTTTGTTCATTTTTTGTAGTTGTGATATTGTTTTTTCCATGCAAACAAATCTGTTAATCGCAGAACTGCATCGGAATGAGACGGTATATAAAAAAGATTGAACCAAGCGAAATACTCGATTTCAGTAAAGCCAAAATACAGCAAAATGTCTGCTCTAAATTTAGCACAAGATGGTAAGGAGATTCTTGTTATATAGAAGAGAAATAATCATATGTTTATATCTAATCATATCTTCTTCTAATTTGCTCTCCAATATAGTTTTTGTACCATGAAGCTGAGAGTTTCGGTGTCCTTTTGAGAGTTACGGGATCAACGTGATATAGCCCAAATCGAAGCTTGTATCCATACAACCACTCAAAATTATCTAATAGCGACCATGCGAAATAGCCCTTCACATTTGCTCCATCCCTACACAAAAGTCACAAAAGATTTACTATACTAATAGATTATGCAAAATATATTGATGTAAGAATTAGTTTGAAATAGATAAATTGGTTCAAAGGTTAACTATATGTAATTAAGATCATAAGTTGGCTCACTGCACAATTCATAGTCTCTTTACCTCATTGCTGACTGCAAAGCATCCAAGTATCCACTCATGTATTGTATTCTTTTTGTATCATTTAGAAGTTTTTTTACAGTTGTCTCGGGTTTTTGCAACTCTCCGAAACCTATAAATACCAATTTGCATCGGTCAAATGTACATTCCAAAAACATATGATCATGACTCGATCATTATTTGAGCCGTGAGGTCTTGTACCATTTTCCGTTATGAACATCGGTATGTTGTGGTACCTATCTTTTAGGTAATTCAACATTTTCCGGAATCCTTCAGGATGAATGTGCTGCCAATTTACATCAGTCTATCACCAAAAACAAAAAAAAATCAAGTGTAATGTTAAGTAGCTATACTATTATGGAAATGATGAAAATGTGCTTACAAGTTCTCCAATGGTAACATTGCCCTTTCGGTCCAACTTGAGTGCATATCCTTCCACTTTCGAAGCTCCATCTCCAATATTGCAAGATGATAACAAACAATCTTGAATGAAGTAACTTGTATAGTGATTAATGCCCACAAAATCTGGCTGCGACTCCTTTAAATTCTCGACTTCCTTTCTTGAAAATCTCGGCAAGGCCGATCCAAGTATATTCACCATTTCTTTTGGATATTTTCCGTGTATAATCGGATCTAGAATCCTGGTACATGCGAATATTTAGTATGTGAAGTTTAGATCTTAGTAATCATTATGGAACATACCAATTGGAATAAAAAGCTTGAGCTCTCTCTGCAGCTTCTCTATCCGCAATAGAATCACTGATGGGTTCAAACCATGATGTTTGCACCACAATGCCGATGATTCCCTTTTGTTCTTCCTAAAATGCATCATATTTCTGTCGACATTTAGACCGAAATAACTGATAATTATAGACATAATATCCATATGTTTCTTAGTTACCTGATATTTAGTTCGATATAAGTGAACCGCCTTTGCGTGTGCGAGGATTGCGTTATGTGCAGCTATGAAAGGCTCCGTTTCCGAGTTCCCTTGACTACAGTTTCCATATGGTAAGGAGCAGCGAGACGGTGGAAATGTGCCTTTTAGATGGCTCAGGATTATTTGGTTGTTTGGTTCGTTTAATGTTGTCCAGAGTTTAACTCGGTCACCAAAATGTTTAAAACATGTATCAGCCAAGAACATGAAATCTTTCCTTCAAAATTCGAAAGATGAAATTAGAGATTATTTTGATTGGTCTGATTTTATTTAAAATTCTACAGATTCTATTTGACCACTCACTGCATCTCGAGGCTCAGCCAACTTTGAAACCGGTTTTCGAGTTCTTGAGGATAGTCCAAATGGTTCAATGTTACAAATGGTTTGATCCCTGGATACATTTAACATTTAGTTAAATCTTCAGAAAATATTAATTTTGTTGATTAGTTCAAATAGATATTACGAGTAAGAATAGTTAAAGACAAACATTTTTACCTCTACTAATGAGAGCGTCGATTAATCTGTTGTAATACGTTATTCCCGAATAATTAATACTTCCAAATCTTCCTCCTGTCTCCCAAGAAAACAAACCTTTTAACTGAATAACCGATTTCCAAACCAATTGATTAATGGTAGATTATTTTTGAAAATATGTACAGTACTAAGTAGCCAAAACTTACTCTTTTTAGAAACAATTTCACTAACGAAATATCAAAAATCGTAAATAAATTGGTTCATTTACCCTTTTTTATTATTATTATTGAGACCTAATGAATTCCTCTTGCACGAAATTGGTTCTATCTTTGTGTATTTAGTATTTACTATTATTTCGAAAATATCATGCTATTTTATATGATATATCATGTTATCTTTTAAAATCACAAAAAATACATCATTTATTTATGGTCTTTGCCTTACTTTTTTTTTTCTTTTTTGCTAATTTTCTAGCAAATTTAGTTATCTAGCAAATTAACTTGTTTTTTTTAACCGGTACGAATATATTTCTAACGAAATTATTAATAATCAAGTCATCATGATATTTAAAACAAAAAAAAAAACATCTTACTTGGTAAGACTCTAGACCAAGAAATTGAAAATCTGTAACTGTTGACCCCAAGCGAAGTCATTAATTGGATGTCCTCCTGTAACCATTAGTAGACAAAATAAAATTAATCACATTTCCTAAGTAGAAAAAAATAACACAAAATTATTATTAGAAAGTTATTTGACCATAAATCGATGGTATTGATCCACAGCCATGTCTCCATTGTTCTCATCACGTATTTTGCCTGAAATATATATATATATAGTGCAATTAAATTTTTTATTAAGTAACTAATTGTTATAATATTCATACAGATATAGATTAACACATATATATTAGCAGCTACTACTATGTCAACAACATACATGACGACTAGTTGTCCTGATGACCTGACATATATATTAAACCTTAAACCTGTATTGGTAATGGGATTGACGAAGCTAATCCAAACACCAGAACAAAGTAATTTGGATTAGTTGTATTTTACATTTGTTCATGATTTTCTCCTAACTCAACAATCTTAACCGAAACTAAACCGAATCAAACTAGAAATCAATACATACCAGGATATTCATGCGTAAATATGTCCCAATTGTTCAAACCTTTTCCTTCGGTCAAGAAAGCACCTTCATACTATTTACATCAAATAATATCAAAATAATTAATAAAAGCAAAAACAAGCATTAACATAAACTGAAATTCGAATTTGACTCCAAAATCTGTGTTCTTTTTTTTTTTTTTTAAAGCAGAGGAACGAAAAAAGAATTACCTGGTACGCAGAAGAAGCACTGCCAAAGAGAAAATCAGAAGGAAATGTTAATGAATCTCCTAAAATGTTCTCTGAAGAACTTTGATTAAGACATGAACAAAATACATTAAAGATTAAGCTTTGTAATAAGATGGCCAATAGGAAAATCGATAAGTTTCCCATTTTGTCTGCCTCTCTCGTGTTTGTGTTTGCCTTCTAACTTTTGGTGTTGTCTTCTGTGTCTATATGCACTTTATATATTAGCAAAATAATAAATTAAACTAAATCCTTACCAATTCAAAATTCTATATTTTCTTTTAGGTAACATCTTTTTTTATTAAGGATTTAGTTTTAGCTAGTTAGTGATTTTGATAATTTAGATATTAGTTTGTATAATTAATTTTGATGGTTTTGACTTTTAAATATTTTTCTTATTTTGCGACCTTAGTTCGACGACCCCCATATTAAAATAACTGTAAACCATAAACAATAAATAAATGCATACCATAGGAATTGCTCAACCACTCGGCTTTTTTTCGGGCAAAACATATTGAATATACTCCATCGATTTGAATGAGTTGTGTATTGCTATTAAATTTCCACACACACATATACAATATAAAGATTTGATTTAAACAAATTGAGTAGAATACTACCTATATATGTAACGTAAAAAATGAGTTTTAATGTTCATTATATTCAGTAACAGTCGATATCAATACGACTAGCGATAGTGACAGCAACAACGATTTAGTCACTGCAAATTTAAATTGTTGTTTGTCTTCGAATTTGCAAAACAAACATAATTCAATAGGTACGTGAACCTTCCATCTTTTTAGTTAATCGCATTATTCTAAACAAAACGATCAACAAAATATATAAGAGGGAAGTCATGATAGAGTTTGTTGATTAAAATGATTATCGGCCTCAGCATGAGAAACTGAAACAATTCATCAATTATCTAAAATTTTGATATTTTGATGCTAAAACATGGGCGAGTTTAAAAAATATTCGAACAACAATTATTTCCATAAAACAATTTAAATAGATGTGTACCCGAATTTTCTTGTACACTGATTTTTGTAATAAAACTGTTGTGCAAGATTAGCAAACCAATTATTTACTTATACAACACACAATACACATCCAAACAAAAAAATGAGAAGCTTTTTAACTAAGCCTTCCTAATTTTGTCTTCCTTTGATTATAAACACTAATTCATTATTAGTTTATCTACATATTATTTTTCCCTGTTATCTCCTATATTACCGTGCTGTTCAATGAAGTTCTTGTACCATGAAGCTGATTGCTTTGGTGTCCTTTTCAGAGTTGTATAATCAACGTGGAATAAACCAAATCGAAGCTTGTATCCGTACAACCATTCGAAATTATCTAATAGTGACCATGCGAAATATCCCTTCACATTTGCTCCATCCCTACAACAAAGTTCACACTAATTAATTATATCTTAGATTCAATATCTCTATGTTTTTAAATTCAATGAATATATGAATTGGTTTATCAACTAATTAAATATACAATTCACATACCTCATTGCTTCTTTCAAAGCATCCAAATATCCACTCATGTATTGTATCCTTTTTGTATCATCCAGAAGTTCTTTAACCGTCGTCTCGGGTTTTTGCAAGTTTCCGAAACCTACAAACCATTGATAATTATTGTTCAAATACATTTTTTAAAAATATATGTAAATAACCCAAAAGCTTGAGGTAATTGTACCATTTTCTGTGATGAACATTGGCATGTTGTGGTACCTATTCTTAAGGTAATTTAACATCTTCTTGAAACCGTCAGGATCAATATGCTGCCAGTTAACGTCAGTCTATCATGTACAAAAAAACAAGCATTTCAAAAATAATGTTAGAAAACACAATAATGTACTGGAGAGTCCAACAAAAACTGCAGAAACTAGATATACACAAATTGACTTACACGCAAATGTAAAAACGGATAATTTGGCACGAAAAGTTCGTACCGAACCGCATCATATTACTTATGTAAACAACATTCCTCAGGAATGGTTCTTTTGAATTTTAATTAAAAGCTGTTGACAAAAAAAAAAAAAAAAGACTTACAAGTTCACCGATTGAAACATTGCCTTTCCGGTCTAATTTGAGGGCGAATCCTTCGCTTTTAGAAGCTCCATTTCCAGATCCAGAATTACAAGCAGTGATCAAACAATCTTGGATGAAGTAACTTGTGTAGTGATTAATACCCAAAAAGTCTGATTTGTAATTCTTTAGGCTATTCATTTCATTACTCGAAAAACTCGGCAAAGCTGATCCAAGTATATTCACCATTTCTTCCGGGTACTTCCCATATACCACGGGATCTAGAATCCTGATATTTAATACATATTAAACAAGAAATTAAAACATGAATATGTGAATTATACAAACTCATATATGATGAATGTTTTGGTCTGACTTGTTATAATATAACATACCAATTTGAATAAAATGATTGAGCTCTCTCTGCAGCATTTTTATCCGCAATAGAATCGCTTATGGGTTCAAACCATGATGTTTGTACCACAATTCCAATGATTCCCCTTTGTTCTTTCTACAAAAACATCGTATTTATATCGATATAATAAGTACAAATATATAGTTAAAATCATATAGCTAGATAGTATATTGGTTATAGTTACTTGATATTTGGTTCGGTATATTTGAATCGCCTTTGCATGTGCGAGGATCATATTATGAGCGGCTATAAACGGCTCAGTTTCCGAGTTTCCCTGAGTACAATTTCCGTATGGCATGGAGCACCGGGAAGGTGGAAATAAACCACTTCGATAGGCTAAGATTATTTGTTGGTTTGGTTCGTTAATCGTGATCCAGTGTTTAACTCGGTCTCCAAAATGTTTAAAACATATATCAGCTAAGTACGCGAAATCTTTCCTGAATTAAAAACACTTAAGGAATTAGTTTTAGTTATGGTAAAATAGTTAGAGACTTAATTTATAAACTCACTGCATCTCGGAGCTCAACCAACTTTTGAACCGGTTCTCGAGTTCTTGAGGATAGTCGAAATGGTTCAACGTCACAAATGGTGTAATTCCTGTAAATATTTACATGAAACATAGTAATCTTTTGAAGTTAAATCTCTGTTTATATTTAATGCTTCATTAGATACTAAAATAAAAATTAAGAAGAAGGGAGATAAAATATTACCTTTTCTAATGAGAGCGTCGATCAAATTGTTGTAATACTTTATTCCCTTATAATTTATACCTCCAAATCTTCCATCTGTATTTTGCCAAATGCAAAGGTATTTTAATTTCATAACCAAAAGAAAAGATACACATTTTAAAGTTTAAACATTTTGTTTCCGGTTTAGATATCTGAACCAATCGATTGATGGTAGAAGTTTAATTTTAAACCGAATTTAACTATTACAATCATGATTAAGAAAATAAAGACTTACAAGGTAAGACTCTAGACCAAGAAATTGATAATCTGTAACTGTTGACTCCAAGAAAAGACATTGATTGGATATCTTCCTGTAATCACATATAGTAGATAGATGTCAATTAAATAAAGAGGAAAAACATATTAAGTGGATAATTTATCTAATAAATAAATATATATTAGGAAAAAGGTACAAAATATTATAATGAAATTTTTTAAACCATATATCGATGATATTGATCCGCAGCTATGTCTCCATTGCTCCCATCAACTATTTTCCCTGCATTTTCAATAAAATATTGTCAGTGGAATCAACATGGCATTTATAAGATGAAAACTTTGTCGACAACCAATCAAAGAAAGCTAAACTGTAATTTAATTTAAATATGATATGCATGGATATATAAACGACTACAAACTTATTTTGAACCCAGAAATAAACCACAAGACTCATTCAAAACATAAAAATTGTTTAGTTTATTATCTAAACCAAAACAAAATTGGATTGAAAAAAAAAATCAACTTAAAGTCCAAGTTAGTTCAAATTCGACATTCTTCAAGATTCTCTCCAAACCAAACTAACCATAGACAGAATCCAAAATAAACACATACCAGGGTTTTCATGGGCAAAGACATCCCAATTGTTCAGACCTTTTCCATCGGTTAAGAAGGCACCTTCATACTATATATATCAAATAAAAATCAAAAACAAAAATTATAAATTGACTCCAAAATCAGATTACATGCAGAAATATAAAAAGAAAGAAAGAAACAAAAAAAAAGGTACCTGGAAAGCAGAAGAAGCTGTGCCAAAGAAGAAATCAGAAGGAAATAGAGATGAATCATCTGAAGTTTGATGAAGACAAGAACTGTAAAGAGGAAACAATAAGCTTTGTAATAAAAACAGAATTGCAAAGTTGGCAAAACTTTTCATTTTGTTTTTTTTTCTCGTGAATGTCTTCTGTGGTTTGGTGTGTGCTCTTATCTATACGTGTCTATATTTATATGAATATTTTCAGAATATTTAAATGCATTATTGAGATTTGGGGCAGTCTTGTCTACTATTTAAAAAAATTCCCCAATTTCTACCTACTGAATATATTCGAAACTATTAATATCATAAACTATACATCAATTTGGTTACAAATACAGACAGAGCATACCAAATTTTTACATATATTATATCAAAAAAGCATTTGTACATGCATTATCATAAAGTTTAAAAGAAAATCATTAAAATTTAATATATGAACTTGTGCCTAACTACTCCATCTAATTTCGCACGTTAATATTTAACTGATTTTACTTTCTAGATATATAACGCTGATTATTATTATATAAAATATAAAAATATGGACGTTAGATAGTAAAAAATTATAATATATATATATATATATATATCCATATATTTCATGTTATTGACCGTGTGAAACATTAATTAATTAATTTACTGATATATAACTCTTTGACGACAAACATGTTCATTAATAAATGTCTTAAATATTACACGCGTGTTAAATATTTTAATATCCGTCGCCATAATTTACAATTCTATGGCACGAATCACACGACTAATTTATAACTTTATCTTTTACTATTAAACAACTGAAATCCTTTGCAACATACTAAAAATGCAAGTAAAAAGAAAAAAACTTACGGTTTCGTACAAGAAGTAGTTGTAGTGCGGCGGAGAACGTTGACTGCTTCGGTGAAGGGGTTGGTGATCTGGCGGCTGAGGATAGGTCTCGTGACGTGGCTACTCCTAGCTTCATAACTATCGTCGGAAGTTTCGTATCTCAACTTACTTCTTTTGAAGTTTCCAGTCTCTGAAAGAAAATCGCAGAACAAGGTTGCGTACACCACAAGAAATATGAAAAATAGGAAAGAAAAAATGATGATTCTAATAGGTTTAAAAAATATCATCTTCTTCTTTTTTTCTTGATTCTAGGTTACTAGTATATCTGTTTTCTTTCCTAGGTCTTTATAATACAGCTGTATATGAAGATTAATTCAGAGAAATTGAAGATATCAGCGATGTAGACCATATACGATTAACTCAACCACGCAACGTTTTGATATTTTTAATTCTCGATTAAAAATGTTGCAAAGAAAGACATATATTTATTTTTAGATAAATAAACCTGATTTGTCATGACTAAGTGTTATACAGTTTATATGGCAACGAAGTTGACTTCTATATACCTAGAAACGATCTTGTCGTGAAAATACCAAAGGAATTCATCAACCACGCAACCATTTATATATGTAACTGTTGATTCCGACCCATTTTGCTTATATGTTATTTATGATATCATCATTTGTTCATGTGTCTTTTTCTCTAGATTGTTTAATGGCTCATTGTGTATTTGATTAAATCGATAGTCTATATGTAATTCACTAACTGTAAGCAATAACTCACAGTTAGACATTACGTAGATGATTTATTTTTCAGAATAGAAATGTTCAATACTTTTCTATTCAACCAATAAAAGTGTATTAGTACGTAGTTTTGTAAATTAAATAGAAATGTCGTGACTCATACTTGAATCATGAGTATTTCGCAGAACAATATTGAAAGAAAATTGCCAACAGAAAATTTTCGGTGTGTTTTACCAAAAAATTATCTTACATAATTTGAAGCAAATTAAAATCTTAACATATATCAATCAAACAAATAAATAAAAAATTTATTTTCGTAAAGCAACTTTTCTAGATGTTAATGACGTTAAATCGTAGACAAAAAAAAACACAGAAAGATCGTTTTATCACTAGGTGTTTTTTCTTTCATTTTTTTCATTTATCAGTTAGTTTAGTGGTTTTATTTTATATTTTAAATATTTTTTATCGAAAAATTAAGAAGAATCTAGCTGAACAATAAAACAGTGAAGTCGCGTATAGAATTCACACTTTTTTCTTGATTGCTCATTTTAGTATGAACAACATGATCTCCAAAATTAAATTTGGAGGTGATGTCAAATGCTTTATATTTTGATTTCTAATCTAAAACAGTTTTGTTTAGTTTTGTCCTACTTTTGATTTAATACTGTTATCTTAGAGAAGTTTTTGCTTCAGTTTTCGTTGACAACGTGTTGATTTTTTGTTTATTTTGATAAAGTAAACGTGTTGAATTATTACTGTGCAAGTTTAGACAATTAGTCCCGTAACACATTAAACATTCACTTTAAGCTAAAGAAACATTAATCATTCATTCAACAATAATGATAAGTTTTGTTTTGCAGCCTGAATCCTCCTTGTTGTGTACTTGGTTTGGTCTTTTCCATGCTAGGTCTCCCCTCTTGTAATCCTTCCTCCTTTTGTTTTGCAGGTTCTGTTTTATTTGTTGCAGCGTTTCTTGCTCCTTTTGGGCAGTTGGCCTTGTTGGGCTGTTGGCTTTTGTTCTTTCTTCTTTGTAGTTTCGTGGCCTGTGTGCCTTTTGGCCAATGGGCTTGTAATCTTTTTTATTGGGCCTGCGTGCCTTTTGGGCCTTCTGGCCTTGTAATCTTTTTCTTTTAATGGAAATTTAAAATTAAAAAAAAAAAAAAAAAAAAAAAAAAAAAAAAAAAATGATAAGTTTTGAATTCTTCCTAGTTTGACTTTATTTGCTTAAGAATACACATAAGTTTTCTTTCTTTGACCCAAAATAGAAAAAAAAACCTAAGGTCTCTTCTATTCACGCGTTCTTCAACAGTTTAAGCTAATAAAATTATTGTGCAAGATTAGACGAATAATCATGTAAGTATGTAACACATTAAACTTTTGGGAGAAAAAGACAAATTTAATCATTCAACAATGATAAGCTTAGAATGTTTTTTGTAGTTTGACTTTTTTTAGGCAGTGAATACGAATTAAAAACTTAATGTATTTATTAATTATCTACGAGATTTCTTCGATTCACGTGTTCTTCGATAAAGTTTTTGTACCATGAGGCTGATTGTTTCGGTGTCCTTTTAAGAGTTGTCAGATCCACATGGAATAGACCAAACCGAACCTTGTATCCGAACAACCACTCAAAATTGTCTAATAGTGACCACACAAAATAACCCTTCACATTTGCTCCATCCCTACCAAAAAAAATTCACAACTTATATAGAATTAGTAAATTGACATTAGATAAAATGATCAAAATATAATTAAGAAATGAATTTCTCCACAAATTTACGTAAATTATTTACCTCATTGCCGCTTGTAGAGCTTCTAAGTATCCACTCATGTATTGGATCCTTTTTGTATCATGTAGAAGTTCTTTATCTGTTGTTTCAGGTTTTTGCAAGTCTCCAAAACCTTCAAGCCATTAATAATAATTGTGGTTCATGATAATTTCAAATATGGATCATGACTCGATCATTGGTTAAATTTGAGGTCTTGTACCGTTTTCGGTTATGAACATCGGTATGTTTGGATACCTATCTTTTAAATAATTCAGCATCTTGTGGAATCCTTCCGGATCTATATGCTGCCAATCTACATCGGTCTAGCATACAAAAAGAAATGGTCACTTATGTAAACAATAAATGCATTAAAAGTTTAAAACATTAGAATATAATCGCAAATATAAAAAGAGAACCTATGAATGAATGTACGTACTTACAAGTTCTCCAATAGAAACATTGCCTTTACGGTCTAATTTAAGGGCAAATCCTTCGGCCTTAAAAGCTCCATGTCCGGTATTACAAGCAGAGGTCAAACAATCTTGAATGAAGTAACTTGTATAGTGATTAATACCGATGAAATCTGCTCTCGAGTTCTCTAAGTTCTTCACTTCATTGCTCGAAAATTGAGGCAAGGCTGGTCCAAGAATATTTACCATTTCTTTTGGGTATTTCCCATATATAACGGGATCTAGAATCCTAGTATGTTAGAATACAAATAGATAAGACAGTAAATATTACATATGTGGGTGAACTATACTTCATATCTAGAATAATATGATTTCATATATAGTAATATAACATACCAATTAGAGTAAAATGATTGAGCTCTCTCAGCAGCTTCCTTATCCGCATTGGATTCACTAATGGGTTCAAACCATGATGTTTGTACCACAATGCCAATGCTTCCCTTTTGTTCTTTCTAGAAAAACATTATATTTATATCGATAATTCATGAAAATCAGATTTATGTATTCCGGTTTATTACCTGGTATTTGGTCTGGTATATGTTAACCGCTTTTGCGTGTGCAAGGATCATGTTATGCGCGGCCATGAAAGGTTCGGCTTCGGAATTTCCCTGGCTACAGTTCCCGTATGGCGAGGAACAACGAGACGGTGGAAATTTACCTGTTAGATAGCCTAAGATTAATTGTTGATTTGGTTCGTTAAGCGTGGTCCAATATTTAACTCGGTTTCCAAAATGCTTGAAACATATATTGGCTAAATAACCAAATTCATTCCTATCAAAATAACAAAAAAAAAAAAAATAGTGTTCATAAGATCATTTCCATTGTAAGTAATTAGGATTAATTAGTTAGTAATTATGTTTAACCACTCACTGCATCTCGGGGTTTAACCAACTTTGAAACCGGTTCTCGAGTTCTTGAGGATAGTCCATATGGTTCAAGGTCACAAATGGTTTAATCCCTGGATAGTGATAAATTGATACAGTTATGTTTTTTCGTTAACTTTATGAGATTACAATATTAAAAAGAAAAAAAAAAAGTTATTATAAACCGCAAAAGACAAAAACTACCTCTACTAATGAGAGCATCGATCAATTTGTTGTAATACTTTATCCCCAAATAATTAATCTCTCCAAATCTTCCTCCTGTCTCACAAATAATAAGCTTTGGTTATTTAATAAGCTAAATAACTCTTCGTAGATTGAGTTTCAATATTTAATTTATCAACTCTGGTTAATATATAATACAATCGATTTTTTTATTTATCATGCAATGCAATGTAGTATTAATAATACTGCTGATTTAAGTAAAGAAGGACTTACTAGGTAAGATTCTACACCAAGAAATTGAAAACCTATAACTGTTCACTCCAAGGAAAGTCATTAATTGGATGTCCTCCTAAGCATATATAGAAGATAATATTAAATAACAACATCAAATAATTTAAGAATATAATAAGATAAAAGAACAAGAACAAAAATAGAATGAAATAATTATCATAAGAAAATAACCAAAAATCGGTTATATTGATCCACAGCTATATCTCCATTGTTCTCGTCAAGTATTTTCTCTGCAATTCCAATATATACTTGTCAATAGAATATGTGAATAAAAAAAATTCAAGCTAATATTAAACTATTTCAAATAGAAAATTAACCAAATTGGAAACCAAAATAAAATACATACCAGGATTTTTATGCGTAAAGACATCCCAATTGTTCAAACTTTTTCCATCAGTCAAGAACGCACCTTCATACTATTTTAAGAAAAAAAAAAACTTAATATTTAAACAAATTACATTTTGGAATAGAGATAGACTAAAAAATATTATATTAAATTATCATTATAATGGGAAGAAAAATAATTACCTGGTAAGCCGAAGAAGCTGTACCAAAGATGAAATCAGAAGGAAATGGAGACGAATCTTCTAAAATGTTCTTTGAAGAACTTTGATGACGACCATAAACATGAAACAATAAGCTTTGTAATAAGATAACAACTACAAAACTGGTTAACGTTTTCATTGTTCTTGATTCTATTGTGTCTTGAGAGATTTGTTATACTATTATATATAAATTTACATGTAAGAAACGTGAAATATTTTCGCTGCATTATTGAGAAAATGTCAAATCTGTCTACTCTATGTTTATAAACGTCAAAGGTCACCAAGAAACCAACAAAAGTAGATAAAATGAGCAACGTCAAGAGTGGAGCCCAAGAGCTTCTTTACACGATACCGGATAAGTTTTGGGCCGAGTTTTAATAGTCATAAAATCTGTGGCAATTAGTTATGTATCCATTTGCTGTCAAAAAAAACAAAAAAAGTTATGTATCCATTTAACCTTTCTTAAAATCTAAAAAGGTATTATTGGTTTATGATTTAAATAGAGTTTTAGTGACTTTAAATGTTATGTAGAATTTGTTATTATTCAATCAAAATTTTTGAAAAATTTGTTAAAATTTGGTGTTATTAATTTAAGATTTGTAAAAAGTAATCAAAAATCTTCATAAATCTGGAGTTATTAGATTCATACTTTTATAAAATCATTAAAAGTTTTGTGTTATTCAATTAAAACAAAAGAATCTATGATTGTTAATGAATTAAATTATTATGTTATTTGTTTATGACTTTCTACACTTTTCTTCACAAAATAAAATCATGAAAAGTATCATCAAAATAGAGAGATTGTTTGGGAAACTTTACAAAATTATGAAAAACTAATCAACAAGATTATAGAAAACTCTCTAACAATAGTTAGAATCTTTCAATTATTTATTTTTTATGATTTTATTAAAATCTTGGGAGACTCACAAAAATGCCCCTTTTCAAAAATGCCCCTTTTGGCTGTCTATTTTTAAAAATACCCATTTTTATGTACAAAATGACTAAATTACCCTTCTTTTAATAAAAGATATCACAAATATATAAGGAAATATAACAAAATTAGGTCCACAAAATACAAAATATTTTTTGGCGGGAAAAGTGATCCCCCAATTTTTCCCGCCAAAACACTTGTAAAACCTTGTAAAACCTTTAAAATACCTTGTAAAATTTTCCCGTAAAATTTTTTCCCGCCAAAAAATTTTCTCGCCAAAAAAGTTTTTTTGCGGGAAAAGTGATTCCGCAATTTTTTTGACGTTAAATTTTTGGCGGGAAAAATTTACAAGGTATTTTAAAGGTTTTTTACAGGGTATTTATAAGGTTTTACAATGTATTTTAAAAGGTTTTACAACGTATTTATAAGGTATTTATAAGATATTATAAGATTTTACAAGCTATTTTATAAGGTTTTACAAGTTATAAGGTTTTAAAAGTTTTTTATAAGGTTTTACAAGTTATAAATACCTTATAAAACCTTATAAGTACCTTGTAAAACCTTTTAAAATACATTGTAAAACCTTACAAAACACTTGTAAATACTCTGTAAAACCTTTAAAATACCTTGTAAATTTTTCCCGCCAAAAAAATTGCGGAATCACTTTTCCCGCAAAAAAAAATTTTTGGCGGGAAAAATTTTACAAGGTATTTTAAAGGTTTTTACAAGTGTTTTGCCGGGAAAATTGCGGGATCACTTTTCCCGCCAAAAAATATTTTGTATTTTTTGGACCTAATTTTGTTTCAAATAAGGGTAAAATGGTCATTAAAAATTAAAAGAGGGCAAACTTAAAAATGGACTATCAAAGGGGACATTTTTGAAAAGGGGTATTGAAAAAGGGGCATTTTTAACAATTTCTCTATAATCTTTCAATTATTTTATTAAAATCATCAAAATTCCTTGTAAATTAGGAACTAATAATATTCTTAACTTCATTGCCACATGACGAGGTGGTCCATGAGAAAAAAGAAAGATTAATTGGACGATTTTTGCTTCTTGTTTGTCACTTTCCTTCGTGGCGCAGTGGTAGGTGACGATGGTCCTGAATGGTAAGTTGATAACATAATTGTAGAGTGATTATCCTAATCATGGTTTACCAACAAATAGTAAACTGATTTGATAACCCGGTTTATCAATGGTAGTTGATGAATCGTATAATTGTCAAATCCAATTGTAAACTTATTTTGCAATGATGTGATCCACCAACGGTTAAGATGTGATTAGTCCTTTATGAATTGTAGATAACTCAAATGATAGTTAGTTAGTTACCATTGTAGTACGATTAGTTTTTTTTTTTAATATTTTACAAATTTACTCTTAATGGTATTTAACAATTACTTTAAATATTATATTTAATAGTTAAAATATATTTTCACTAATTTTATGTCGAAAAAAAAACAAGAGGGACGTTTCGTTGTCTAGTTGGTGGTTTGTCGTTCGTTACCAAACCAAGAATGGGTAAAGAGTAGATTATGTGAGTAAAGTCTGTCTTACATATATATCTTCAATAGATTACGATGATGACGAGGCCAGACGAGATGTGAGCTCTCTCCATCACGTCCAATCATGTGAATGTAACTCTTTGGTTATAGACTTATAGTGATTTCGAATATATATTCTTGTTGTGTTTATCTTCTTTTCTAAAACAAAGCTTTTAGGGTAGTTTATACTATCCAATATAAAGATTATTTGATTTGACACTCCAAAAATTATGTGAAATTTGAAATTACACTTAAATCATCAAATTTTGAATTTTAAGTTACATTGTATATAAATATAATATTTATTATTCATTCAAGATTTTCGATATTTTTGTCATGCAGTTGCTCCTTAAGACCAGTAAAGATTGTCCATTTGAAAATAAAAATTTACACCACAAAGGAGATTAGTTGAGATTTGTACCAATTTAACATGCAGCAACTTGAAAATTTTTAACAAAAAAATACATTTCAGAATCTTGACAATTTTACATTTTCAGTCAAAAGTCAAAACCTTAAATTAATATTTTATCTACGACCAACAACAATTTCCCAACCTTGGATATATGATATGTATCAATCTCATCTACCGAAAATATTAGCATAAAATAATGTGAATTGGAAGCCGGAATTGATTTACGTACTCGTTTTGGGTGGGTGTCGTCTCACCAACTTCACTACAGTGACTACTGACTAGATCGCAAAAAATATGATCACAATTTCGTAAAATATTAAACGCGCATTAAGATTTGATTATTGAGGATGATTTTCAGGCCACCAGATCTGACCTCGAATCGTTTAAAACAGCTGCCAAAATACTCAGACCCCAGATGACTAGTATGTAATGGGTTCTACCGTTCTAGCACCCTAACCAACCAAAAAAAGGCTCCTACAACAATGTAAATGACTCAATTCTTTTTAACAAATTTTGGTGATGGCTCACACTTTTTCCATAGGAAGCCAACCAAGCATTAAATGCATTGATACAAATAAACGCATCCACATAATTGAAATTTTAGAGACATGTGTCAAACACACTTGACATAAGAAGTTTTGCATGCCGTAAATATTTTGCGGTCATTGGATTGTAGATCCCTAGTACCAACGATCAAACTTATTAAAGAGATTAATCTTATGATTCTAAACTTCTAGTGATATCGTTTTGTTAGTGCTTGAGAAAGATAGGAATAATGATGTCTAGAAGGAGAACCTCTCCATTAAATCTTTATTTACTTGACTAAACCTACCCACAAAATGGAGACCAGTGGCCAAGAATAGAAGAACTTAGAGAGAGTACATGGACCAGGCCCAATAGAGTGGGATAAGAGAGTGGGTGGAGAGACCAATATAGCTAACTAAGACCAATTATAAGGAATGGATTGAGTAGATTTTTATCCTAATGGCCTAATATGATATGTAAATAGGCCGGTAGAGACACACCTCAACATATTCTGTGATTTCTCAAAGTATTTTCTTTTTATAATTCAGATGATCATAAATGCTTTCTAGGCCCATAAACTAATTTTGGGACCCGAAGAAACCATGTTAGAATTCAAATCCTGGTAGTCAATGCTATTCCAACCCAAGTGTACCAAAGCGACTTGCTTATTTTTTAAAGTATTACACATACCATAACTGATAGATACCTCAAAAATAATTTATTAGATGGTCTGATCAAGAAATTATTATGACTTATTTATATATCATCATCATCCAAACAAAATAAAAACAGAAGAGACAACAATACTTTCTATAATATAGAATTAGTTGGTCTTATGCAGAATCTAATATGAGACAATGAAAAAAAAAGCAAACACTCTAACATGGTCAGCAACTTCAAGCTCCAGTTTCTTCATATCCATTGACCGGGAAAAAAACACTTTCCGATGTTGATCTCACCGGAATGTTCTCTCCTCTCCGGCTACTACTCTCTTGTTAGTTTTTTGTTTTTTTTTTCAAAATCAACCCAAAAAACTGCTTCCTAAACCATCCTCACTGCTTTGCCTGCTCAATGATTGCAAAGAACATAGGAACAACGTTAATGAAAAGATTAGAACTAGAAATTATTCACTTAAGAACCAAGTAGAGAACCCGAAAAAGGGCAATTTTCTGCATTTTGATTATTTCATCAAAGAACCAAATATTAATATTTCTCCTAATATCATCAAGTGATTTGGTAGCTAAACAAGAACAAAGTTTGTTTGTTTACCTGTGAGTAGAGGAATGTTCCAAGAATCGCAATGGCAGCACCGAGTGCATTAACTGGTTGAATCGGAGTATGAAAAATGATGATCGATGCAACAATGACGGAAATCCGCTTCATCGTATTACCGATACTGAAAGTCAACGGCGAAATCTGGTCTAATGACATATATGAGACCTGATTGTACAAATGGTAAAACACACTTTGTGCCACTACCCACCTGTTGATTTAAAAACAAACACAACACTTTAAGTTTCTGCAAAGTTTATATCTCAATATGATATCAAAACATGTTAGAATCTTATATCTTAAGTTAGAAGGGAACTAAAGCAATATATACCAATACACTCATAGCCATTTGAATTGGAAGTCCATGAAACTTAACAAACTATTAATGATTATTGATTTGGTTTTAGTTCGTACCAGACGAAGTTTGGTCCGACTTGAGAAACCGCATTTTGCCAACCAGCAGCCCACATTTGAGGACCTTCGACAGCAATAGCAAATGGAGTGAGGATCACAAGAGACATCATCGATAAGCAAGCGTAGTAGTTCATTCCGCTCACTGATTTCCCTTTCATCCCTTTCTTCGAAAAGATATTCCGAAACACAAATGCCAAATTCGATATCATTGCCCCCATAAACCCTACAAAATAAACCCACAAAGTTTCACATAAGACCATAAATCAAAGAACTGTGTAACAATGTGAATTTCATTAGTTATAGAAACCAATCTTCTAGAATTGTGAGTTTTACCAGTGATGTTGAAGTTAAGCTCTGTGATGGCGGCGAGAGCGCAGCCTCCGATGATTGGTAAGAGAGAGAGATAGACAGGAAGAGGGAAAGTCTCTCCCATGAAGAATCTTGAGACCAAGACACTGAACGCTGGTTCACCACTTTTGATGATGTGTGTGAAGGAAACTGCTACTTTTGACATACTCACTGTTGCTGCCACATGTCCTATCGTGTGTGCTAAAGCGACCTTGAAGAAGAAGAAGCAAACATCGATCAAAACACATATACTTCATTATTAGACAACAAACAAGTTCCACAGTCTCAATCTTTAGCTTTGTCTAGCTCTAGCTCTCAACCGGAAGATAGAGCTCAAGATCAGTTTAACGCCGGAAATTTGGCAACAAACCCCTAATTTTTAACCGGAAAACAGAGTAAATCTTAAATTCTTACCGGAAAACAGAGTAAATCTTCAATTATTACCGGAATACAGAGTAAATACTAAATTCTTACCCGAAAACAGAGATCGATATCAGTTTTATGCGAGAAATTTGGCAACAAAACACTAAATTCTTACCGGAAAACAGAGTAATTCCTAAGTTTTTACCAAAGAACAGAGTAAATCCAAAATTCTTACCGGAAAACAGAGTAATTCCTAAGTTTTTACCATAAAACAGAGTAAATCCAATATTCTTACCGGAAAACAGAGCAAATTCTAAGTTTTTACCGGAAAACAGAGTATTACATGGAGCTCTCAATCGTCAGAAAAGATTGAAACTTTTCTAGAATTTCGTATAATACTAGATGAAATCTGTTAAGCAATAACTACAGGCAAAAACCCTAATTACTTACCGGGAAAAGAGTTTTCCAGAAATCGAGATCAGTTTTAGGAGCATCTGCGATTCTAGTAGCCCAAGAGACAAGCATCATCAGAGAACCACAAGCAAGAGACAACGTCGAAGTAAGCCACGGGTAAGGAAAAGCATTGAGGACTTTCTTGTTGTAGATGTTGAAAACAACGTTAAGTGCCCACCAAGTCGCGAAATAGATTCCGATTTTCAGTTTCTGCGCCGATTGTTCGTCGGGAAGCTCGATGTTAATGTCGAGTGGACGGGATCGATCGGCCTCGTAAGCTTCGACTTTGACCTCACCACGCTTGAAATTCGAAGCAGATGAAATGTGTAGAGGCTTTTGATGCGAGACACTGGAGTTAAAGCTTTGGTTATGGCAGTTTTTGATGATGGGTAAAGGAGAAAACTTGAGCTTTGTAGGAATTGACCGTCTTACGCTGCCTGAGATGGCGGTGGAGATGGATGATGAAACTGGTTTGATTGAAGAAAACATTGTGTTTTCTTGTGGGTAATTGATGAAGACTATGATCTAGAGGTGGGTTTAAGATTTTATCAGAGAGAGATAGAGAGCAAGAGAGACTTTGTGTTGTTGGGAAAGTGGAAGAGGAAGAAGAAGAGAATTTATAGAAAGTTTGAGAACAGAGGAGGGAAAGGTTTCGTTTTGAGTGTAACGACAAGTTTTAGAGTAGTCAGATATTTTTTTAATATACGAATATACCCTTTATGCTTATTTGTGTTTGTATTGTATGGGTAATTTCGTCAAAATATCGGAGAGGCTCATTAAAGATCAGTTTAAGGTTTTTAAATTATGAATTTTATTTTCCATAAAACAGTGTTTAAAGTTTTAAGCTTTTTTATAATTTATATTGTTTGTTCAAATGATGTTTAAACAAACTTTGTCTTCACTGTGATCACTAAAATCTATGACTATGAAGGGACCAAGTGTTAGTCTTTGGGTGTTACGTTACGTTAAGGTAGCAAATATCTATTTTGAAATAGTTAGTACTTAGTATACACGTATCAATTATTATCTTGATAATTTATCAATTTGTTTAAGATTAAATTGAATACAAAAAATATGAAACGTTCATTTTTTTTGTTGTTATTGCCTCATATGTTCAGACCATAAGATATTAAATAATAATGTTATGAATTACTCTAAAAAAGTTTAAAATAATTATTATAATAATTGATTTTAGGATATGAATCATAAATTTGTGCGTTTCGAAATTTTGAAGTTCTCAAAAATACAACATTGCATGTTTTATTTTCCAAAATTCTCTACTAAAAGGTTAGGAGAGAATTTTAAACGGTTTAATCTAAAACTGAGGAAATAGTTTTAAGAATTTAGTTTCGGCTTGGTAATTCTTAATAAAATTTTAAAGACCCTCCCTAATTAAATATAAATTTTGTGATATTTCGGTACCTTTTCCAAAGTATTGGTATTTTAAAATATAAAAAAACTTGTCTCTATGGTATTTCTCTTTGATTTTATTTCCTTTTGTATTATATAGAAAAGAATTTTCAATATTCAAGAATTTTATTTTCTCCTCCTTTATGGACTAAAAATATTTCCAACCACGATTTTGATATTCCTGCCGTCAATGGTTGTCACGAGTCAATGAGTAATTTACATGTGACAAGTTAGTTTGTAAGTTGAGCTATAATCAGAACATAATCAGTTCCAAGAAAATATTGAAAACGCTTTTTTAGTATTTGAAAATCTTATATCTTTAATTACCAAAATTCATCGTTGCAATAGATCGTCGTAAACCAAAGGCAATACAATAAACATAGTTTCATTATTATCACTTATCGTTTTGGCAACAATAACACGAACAACACGATGTATCGTTTGTCATTTTCATTCGTCATCGATGCTAACGACAATAAAAAGAACAGGATCTATAGTATTCAATATATAAGTACATATATGTGTATGTTAATGTAATGTTAATTTGGACCGTTGAAATAAAGAAGGGCTGGTCACATGTTGGACGTACAGGCTTCACCATTGATGTAACCTCGCAAATGGAATTCTCACCGTAGAAAATATCACAAGAGGAAAATTACAAAACATAACAAAGTTGTTGAACACATGCAACTCTCATTACACGACAAACTCTCTCTTCACCAACACTGATTCATAGAAGACATATGTCCATTTGCCTGCATATGTGTGTGTTTATAGGTCAGGTAATAAGTTTGGTTCATATTCGACGGCTAGGAAAATTTTCAGGAAAGTTCGTAATATTGGGGAAATCAACGATTCATCAGAAATATCGCTGTCCAAATTGTTCACTTGATGGATTTTTCTGCATGCGCGTTTGCTCCATGAAATATGAGTCGTTGATTCATTTTACTATTAGACATTGAAATCCTCGTGAATTGGTAACACAATAGAGTTCATGTTCATCGTTTAACCAATGTTCAATTAAAATAATAGTTAAAACAACTCATATGATAAGGGGAAAAAAATACCTTTTTAAGAAATAAAGAATTCAGTTTCACAAAAAAAAAAGAATTATAAAAAAACTCCATAAGTAGATTTTCTTTTAAACAATTAACAATAATTTGTATCTGTGTTTATTACTCCATTTGTCTCATTTTATAAGATGTTTCACAAATTTTTATACAGATTTTTTATATTGTGATATTTTTGACTATTATAATTTTGCAGTCTTTTTATGATTGGTTGATTTTTTTTTAACTAATTATTAATTTATGGTTAGTTTTTAAAAATAGTTTCTTAATCTTCACAGTTTTATCTAAAATATTTTATATTTTGGGACAGAGGGAGTATAATATTCTAGAAGCAGCGTCAGAATTTTTAATATAATTTATGATTATTATTTCTTAACTTTAAATATTTTTACTGTTATAAATTGTAATATTTTGAGGTTTAATATGATCAAACCTAAAAAGATAAATAAAAAAAGTTCAAAGTTCATAAAATTTATCTCATTGGCAACTGGACAGCACCAACTATTGATATTGAATCTCAAGTCGTTTTCGTTTCGCTGTTCAAATTTTCTACAAGTTTATTATCATTTTTTGTAGAAATGTATTTTATCTTCATTTGTCGCTACTTTATTGGGTATGACAGATGGATGGTTTAGTTTTATAAGTTTGCAACGACGCAGAGATATGGTTAAGCTATCGATCGAAGTTGCATTATAACTCAGTGTACCAAGGTTTGTTTTGTGCTTAGGAAGTATAACAAAATTATCAGTTTGTAGTTGATAACACTAATTATGATTTCGCTTTCTGAGTGTAGCTCATCCAGATCAGAAGAAGCTAAAGAAATGAAAAGGTGAAGTATAGAAGGCAGGCCTCTCACACTACTCAAAGCAATATGTGATTTAATGTGTTTCTAATGTTCGAGTCTGTGTATTCATGGTGGTTTTTTGCTGGATTCTGAACACTTGTTTTACCCACTTCATGAACTTGACTTGTTTTACACATTGCATTTCAAACAATTGTATTGCTTTGCATGAGTTATGGAGTTCAGAATTTTTGACCTACACTTATAGGGCCAAATAGAATGATTTAACCCGCTTAAAAAATCGATTTTTGACCTACACTTATAGGGCAATTCTTCCTCAAATGAGAAACACTAAACCACTACCACTTGACTAAAAAAAACCACCTCTTTATATTTTGGATTTTCTGACAGATATCATTCAATCCATTCATAACCAAATTAGTTTTAAGTTAACTTTTTATATATTTATATTTATTTCTGTTAATAATCATCTCATTTGATTCAACCTGCAAGTATTAAAAACACCATAATAATAAATTACTAAGTACATAATAAAGATCGAACTGTAAAGTGTAAAAACTTTCTCGAACAAAATCCAAAGAGTTAAAAGAGAAAGCAAGGGTTCACCACAGTTTAAAACATATAACCATCAATGTTCTTCACTCATACCTCTAACTCAATAAATTATGTGACTATGCACTCACGACGGACCTACACAAACTCTTTATCACCCTAATTTTCCTGCTGTTTTGGGTTGCTAAAGTCAAGATTCTTGAAGCAAGAATCCTGATACTTTCAAAATGGAGTGCCGTATAGTAGAAACTTTTTCAAACCTTATATACATAGTTTCTTTCCATCACATTCACAACCCGATTGAACTAGATTTTTACTCTATTTTTTTCTCAGAAAGTTGGTAATTCGAAAACAAAAATATAGATCTAAAAGAAGTCATAATCATTAGATTAAGAGAAAAATTTCGTTAAGGGTACCTTTTGAAACTATAATTTGTGAAATTAGTGAAACTATTCCAATATCATTGCAAAGACAGTATGAATATTAATTTGTACACACTTCTGAAAAGACGTATCTCGAATGAAAACATTAATTAAGATTGATATCTCACTATATGCTCTATATATTATTATATAAACAATGGCATGGGAAATTAAAATGAAAAATAATTAAGCAAGGACCTTGCTTGATCTTGAGAATCTTGGTGACCATGAATTACACAATAGAGAAGCTTTTGAAGAGAGTTTCTTCTTCAGGTTTTGTTTTGTTGATTCTCTTTCCATTTCTTTGCTGCTTTCAACTTCTCCAAATGCCTCCATCGCTGACTTCAAATCTATTTAATTTTAAATTACATTTCATTAGGATTTATGTTGTCAAACATATATATTAGTTCTATGCATCCAACAACCAAGTAATATATTTAAAGGTCAGCTTAAATTATTTATTTTTTGATATAAATTTCAATGAGGACTAGTAATGTGTGTGAGTCATTTGCTTATTATTGACAGAAAGTTAAATAATATGGAAAAACTTGCCTTGAAATGGCCACGATGAGTTTGGCTCTAAAACATTGTTGCTCGTCTTGAATTCATGTAGCTGAAAAATTCCATTAATCGGTTAAAACCTAACCGAAATCAATCAATGTTATAATCTTTTTTGGTCCTCTAGTATATTATAAAATCGAAACAATACAAATGATGAAATCCATAGAAACAGAGCACATCAACGTTGTAACTAAAAAAAAGAAACCATAATTTCTAATTGTTGCCAAAAACAAAATGTCTTACCCAACTAGGTGCACTACTCGATGAACTATCCCAACCGATATGTGACACGTGTCGAACATCAGTCGGATAACCAATTTCCATCTCTTCCTCCTCCTCCACATCTACAAATTTAATCCATTTTTGTAATCATTAGACTCCTTATTCATTTCCATTTAAAGATAAAACTAAACAAGATTAGAAGTTTAATCGATTTACCAAAAATGTCGGAGAAACATTTGAAGCTCTTGTTATAAAGCCCTTTGAATCTTGTAGCCATGCTCAAATCAAACACAACAATAAAAATCTGTCTACTTATATAAAGAACCGAAACACAACTATAATAATGTTAAAAAGAACAAAAGAAATTTTGGTATAGAGAGCAATGAATCGAACAGAAGAAAAAAAACAGAAATGATTGAAGAGGATGATGATGAAAATGAAGAAGAAAGAGAAAAGAGACAAAATACTCTTTCGTTTGTGATTGGAATAGTATTTAAAGACAAATAAAAATTGGAAGGAGACATGAAAGAGTAGTGGTAATATATAAATAAATATGAAGTATATATATTCTTGATAAATTATTAGAGAATATAAAATTTGTATATATTTTAACGGAAAACTGAAAAACGAATATCTTATCCGACCAAGGACAAGGAGAATAGTGTTTACGGTTTTGTTTACCGATGTTATGTATAAGACAATAAGTAAATTAGTTAAAGGTTTAGGTAATCCATTCCACGAGTTTTAGTTCAACTACCAATTCCATCCGTTTACTAGTTATTATCCACTCCAATACAACTGTTCAAAAGGTGGACTAGAATGGGTTTAGGAATTTAATGATTTAAATCTTAAATCTAAATTGTCGTAAACGATTAGAAATAAAAGAAAGAAAAACAAATTTAAACGAAATATAATGATTCGTTTTAATGTGAAGAATGACCCGCTTTCTCCAATTTGCTAGATGATTTTGGACTGCTCTGTGTCTCATTTCCCTTCTTTTCGCTTTCTCTTATTTTTCGTTCATTTAATGTTAAGACGGTGGACTGCTTAACTCATTCTTCTAAAATTTTATTTTTTGAAGTTACTTTTGTAAACACGTATCCTCTTAATTGGATAAACAATCAAGGAATTTTTTTATTAATTAATGTGTGGTTGACAAAAAAAAAAAAAAGCTGCTTAAGATTGTTTATATGATTAAGCATTTAAACGATTGGTAAATGTCCTCATTACACACAGCGTTTCTTAACAATTACAATGAGTGTGAACTTGTTAATGTGTTTCTTAGAATATATTTTTTTATAAACCAAAAATAAATAATGTGGTAGAATATTTCATATAGAAAATGAAGATGGATCCTAATATTTTGACTCAAAATCATTTATATTTCTCTAATGAAGTGGTCTCATTTTGGGCTCAGAAAGAGGATTCATATAGTTCACAAAATAAAAATGAGTTTCATACCTTGATATGGTTTAATGCCATGAAGGAAAGGTATGATCGAATCTTAGCCGTTCGAATAAATTAACCACCATATATAGTGGTTAACAACTAGTGTAAATAAGATCCACAAATCTAAAACAGACAAAAAAATTGGAAGTTCACGGATAAAGCTATCCGAGCATTAAAAACATAAATTCCAAATCATATGAATTTTTATTATTCACAATTTTCAAATACATGCCTCTAAACATCTTTACTTTTATGCTAGTTAACAAAAGACTTTGCTTTGATTATCAATAATAAGTTAATAACTAATAAAGCTGTCATTTATTATTATATTAAGCATAACTAATTAATGACTAATAATATATTCAATTATTCATAATCCATACAAGACGCAACAAAAAAAATCTATTGCTGTCAAATCAAATGATTAGCCTTAATCTTTTCTATATTGTAGATTTCGAAAGCTACACATATTGAGTTGTGGCCTTCACGTTTTCAAGATATATGTGTGTATAAATTTTATGTATATGCAATCGTCATTGTCTTAAATTGTAATAACATACAATGTGACTGTGTGAGACAGGCTGTGTTTTTTTTTTTATATAGGTTGAAAATTTGTGCTTAGTCACTTTCAAGACACCTCGTGCCTTTGGGTTAAATCCATTATCCCCGTAGAAAAATGATTTTAATTTTTAAATATTTATTAGCCTAAATTTTACTACTTTAATAATGTTCCTTTCGTTTCACAAAGAGTGTCATTACCATTTTTCACACAAATTAAGAAAAGTAAACAAATTTCTTTCTATCCTTTATTAATACACTAGATAATACCCTCTCTCTAATTAATAAGCTGAAAAACTAGGGATAAAAAAAAGAATTAGTCTTAAAAACTACATTGATAACATAAAACGATACTCTTTATGAAACAAGATTAAAACCTCAAAACGATACTCTTTATGAAACGGATGGAGTTTATGAAAATTTTGCAAACCTTAATTATGGTAGACTAGTGATTTTTCTGTTGTGTTAGTAAAGATTATAATAATTTATCAATTTAAATTTCTATTAAAATTAAGAATTAGCTTATTTTTTAAAACTCCCAAATATCAAAAATGTTTAGTTAAACATGTCTAGCCGAAATGATATGCAGGACCGGCGCTTGAGGGGAGCAAATGGAACATATGTGGAGGGGCCCAAATTGTTTTGGGCAAATTTAAGGGCTCAGTGGGCTTGAAATGGATCGGATGAGCTAAGTCAAGATTGTACAACCAACTCCAAAGAAGAAAGAATATATATTCATCAACCATTTGATTCGACAATAAACAAATCAAAGGGTACTTTGATCATTTATACAAAACCTCAACTGATTCTAACTTCAGTTTCTACGTTTATTTTAACATAGAAAACAACAGAAAATCAAAAACAGAAATCACTTTAATGAAATCAGAAACATTTTTAATTTTCAGAAAATCTGTGTACATTGCAAATACAAACTAAAGGAGAACTTTCATTTTGCGTGGGATATTTATGATTTATATTTACCATCAACAACTAACTATAATTTGTTTAAAATGCTGAAGATTGTAGATTCATTTGAATTAAAAAAAAAAAAAGAATAACTACACAATAAACGTAAACAAACAATCAAAGTCATAATGATGTATTTGAGAGGCATGCTTCGCAATTTTCAAGTTGAAATGATCTCACAAATGTGTGTACTTAATAAACAACGAAAAACCCTATCAAGAAGAGACTTGGTTCCCACCTTCGCAAGCCTATGCATGTCGAATGGCTAAACCTAATCCGAAACTCCATCTCCATCACAAATTCATACTCGAACCCAAGTTTTACTTAGACTCATTCTCAAACAGAGAGCAAAACGAGATGGTAATAAAAGGTTCCATAATGCTTAAACAGTCACACTATCCTCAATCACAAAGTCCTTTTTCTAAATAGATGCAGTAAGCAAGACTAAAGGCACATAGAAACTCTAAGTGGTAATGTACCAATAAGACTTCTAGACTAATCTCAAGATACAGTACCTGAATTTTCCTAATACAATTCCTATATAGAGAGCAGACAGAACAGTACGCTACGATTTAATCGACTAAAGATCCCATATACTTGCTTATATATGTTACTCATTCAGATAAATAACTTAACAAGGGACTAATGTAGCAGTAAGGAGTTTAAAGTAAACCATCTGAAATAGTAGTACTACACCGATTCAAAAGTATTTCAAATCGAAACACAAAACATCCAAAACATCATTACTCAATTCCCAGAACTGTTTTTTCCAAAACTAAAGCCATTACCTTGTGAAACACATATCCTCAAGTGTGATGAAATCAACGCCAACTCGATGGCCAATACGGATGAATTCCATATCCAGTCTTCCAATTATCCAAGTAAACAACTTTCTTCACAGCCCAGAACGATATGAACAAAGCCAAAAGCATAATCAATCTTTGTGCAGTAAGATTCTTCACTCGAACAAGCACATTGGTAACAAACGCCAATAGCAATCCAACAACAGTATACAAGAATCCAACAGCAAATCCTTCAGCTCCAAGCTGCATTCCAGATCCTTGGTAGAAGAACACAAGCTTATTCGGATCGTTACGATCTTGAAGAAACATCGGCATTTTCCTGATAATGTTGTGCATTGTACCAGCAACGCTAAAGAAGTAAATGAAGATAGCACCGGATAACCAAAGTCTACTATCATGAAGAATAGTTTCTCCTTTTAAAACTCGTTTGATAATAAACGGAGTAGCGATAACGATCAACGCAACGATAACACCGATCTGTGGTTTCGATAGTAGCGGTGGACGTTGAATAGGACCGACTTTGAGCTTGGTTCGTTGCTCTACAAACTCAGCCATTGATTCCGCTAATCTAGAGTAATCCGATTGATCCATTTGACCAGATTCATCACGTAGATTCGATATCGAAGGACTTACAAGACGAATGTGAGGTAAAGCGTTAACGCCAAAGAGCTGGAACGAAGATTGAGACTGTGAAAACTCGATCTCACAGAAGAAAAGCTTATTTCCTTCAGATCCATTGTTGTTAGCGAGGAATGAAGCGGAGACGATGCCGAATTCGCGACGGAGCTCTTGTAGACGAAGCTCGTTTTTGCTGTGGAGCTGAGTTGCGTCGAAGAAGACGAGTAACGAGTAAGGACGAGGAGTGGAAGCGGAGGTTAGGAATTTTGAGATTCCATGGTCATCGAGATGGATTACGCCTGATTCGCTTGTTGATCTGAGAGATATAAGTTCGTTGAGGAGATCTGAATCGGAATCTGAATCGGAAAACGAAGCTGCGAATGTGGATGATAGTGTTGCTATGAGGAAGAGAAGAGAGACGAGTTTTGATTTGACCGCCATTGTTGTTGATCTCTCTTTCTCTCAGATTCGAGAAGACGAGAAAAGTGAAAGAAAAGGGTATTTGCCGTTTACCAGAAAGCCTCTGTTTGGAGAAGAAGGTCTTCGAAGTTCTTGGTATCTCGCTGGTTGTACTACGTGGGAGGTTTTAATTGGTTGATGTATCCACGTGGGTAATTACGATTCGTGGAATAAACTCTGATACCTACGAGTTTTGATGCAGCATATTCGTCTTGTTTAATTTAATTTATTTTATTCGGCAATGTAGTGTTTTCGATATAAAAATTAAAAGAAAAAAAAATCATTTTTCTGTTTCAAAAATTATTAGGAATTTTTTTTTTAATTAATTTATTTTTGTTGGTATATCATTTACTGTAAATGTTTGAACTTTAAAAAACTTAGGGAAGAGGCAGACCAAGTTTAGGTTCGAATCTTAATTATCCGATGATGAGTAATGAAGTTATTCATATATTCTTATTTCCGATTTAAAAGAAACTAATTACACACTTCAACATTTAAATTGATTATCGACATATTTTGTAACAATACCACTAAATTTTTCGTAAAGTTTATGTCAACATCAATAAGTGTTTCTTTATAAAAAGAAGACATCAATAAGTAGTGTTTCATAACTCTTTTTTCCATAATTTTACAAATCATTTTTTAAGAAAACGTTTTAAATAAATATCGTTCATCGCGTCCATGATGAATTCAAATTATCGTAAAATTTCGTAGATAGGTTCAACATTTTATATCATCGAAAACTATTTGTCAATTTATGAAAACTTATATAAATATTCGTAGATTTCGGCGTCATGTAGATTAAGTTTTCCTGCAATTTTAGAAAAACATTCATTTCTGCCTACAAAATTACAAACAAAATGCTATTTCACATAAATTATATTGTAGATCTATATAAAGTGTCCGTAAAATATGTAAGCAGCTAAATGTCACACCATTGCCAAATGGGTAACTAATTCGTTATTTGCTTGAACCACTAATACTAAACGCGGTTTCATCTCTAATCGCGCGTTTTCATCAAAACGCGTTCACCGACTTTCCAAATTCCAGTTTAAAGAAGAACTCCAAAAAAGGAAAACAAAATTAAAAGATAAATGAAATTTCAACACCTGTAAGTTCTCGTCGTAACCCATTCGAATCGATTTAGGCGCTAGGGTTTCTTCATCTATCTCTCCGAAGAAGAAGATGGTTTGCGATAAGTGTAAGTCCTTCGAATTTGTTAGATCATTGTGTTGGGTTGTGATATTATCGCCCTAATTAGCGTTGGGATTTGTGATTCGATTCGGATTTTAACTAAATCTGTTACATGTTTGAGGAATAAACCTAATGATTTCTGATTCGATTTGTTTTTTAAGATCGGAACCCTAGTTTTTGGATCTGTAATTTAGTTCAAATCATGAACCTTTGACTCAAGTTTTTGATAATCTTCTAATTTTAGGTGAGAAGAAGTTATCGAAAGTGATAGTTCCAGATAAGTGGAAGGATGGTGCTCGTAATGTAACTGAAGGTGGTGGCCGTAAAATCAATGAGAACAAGCTTCTCTCTAAGAAGAATAGGTATGTGTTTCTTAAGTTTTTCCATCTTCAATTTACTCGTCTTCATCAATTGAATGCAAATCATGGAAATTGCGATAAATTTGTAACTTTTGAGGATGTTTGTATCGTTCTTTTTATCTTTTTGTTAGGTGTTGGTTTTGTTTCCTGTAGTTTCTTCTAAGAATCATTAGTAAATGTAGAAGTTCTCATGGAAATAGCGATAAACCTGTAAGTTCGGGATGTTTTTTATTGTCTTGTTTGAGTTGAGTATTGGTTTGTTCCCTCTAGGTTCTTTTAAGAATCATTAGTAATTGTAGAATTTCTCATGGAAATAGCGGTAAATTTGTAAGTTTGGGATGTTTGTATTATATTTTGAGTTGATTTGGCTACTGGACTCTTGCCATCTAGGGTGCAGCACTCCACAGCTTTACTAGTCCTCTAGGTTCTTCTAAGAATCATCAGTAAATGTACAACTTCTCATGGAACTAGTGATATTTTGTAACTTTGGATGTTTGTATTGTCTTTTTTTGAGTTGAGTTATTGGTTTTGTTTCCTCTAGGCTTTTCTAAGAATCATCAGTAAATGTTTAGGAAGATCGAATTTTGTGTGAAGCTCTAGTCTAGTACTCTACTATCTTTCATGTGTTGTAGTACTCGCTATCGAAGAACTAGTTAGAATAAATCGTTTAAGGTTTAGTGCTCTTGTGGTTATCTTTCTTTTCTGCTTCTGATTTTGTATTGTGATGTTTCTTTGCTTTGTAGATGGTCACCTTACAGTACCTGTACCACAAAATGCATGATCTGCAAGCAGCAAGTGCATCAAGATGGTAAATACTGTCACACATGTGCCTATAGCAAAGGTAAATAGTAAATACATCTGTTTTACTGCACGAAATTCTTACCTCTGGTTAGATATTATAATAAAGTAACTCAACAACTGAAGGAATTGCCTCTTCGTGGTTGTGCAGGAGTGTGCGCAATGTGCGGAAAGCAAGTGTTGGACACCAAGATGTACAAGCAAAGCAATGTATAAACAATTTCGCAAGCATTTCACATTTTAGTTTCAGTCCCTTCGATGTCAACTTTGTACAACCGGGACGACTTATCCTCTCACTCATGTATTCCTTTGTACCGGTTTCCTTCGGTTTTAGTATAACAAAACAAAATCTTGTTTGTTCAGTGTGTTTCTTGACTAATCATAAAGTTCTAATGTTTTGTTTTCAAGCTCGAAATTCAAGTATCAAAAATATATTTGAACAATCCACTGAGCATATTTGTTTTAAACAAAATTGTGTCAAAACTGGACCATGTCCATTGACAGACATGATTCATCTTGTATATGCCAAATTGAGATTTGGTTCCTGGTACCGTACAATTATACTACTGTCTCTTCTTGTAACTTGTTCGTTGATCAGATCTCTTATAACATTAAAGTAGAGTAATAATGGTAAAAAAGTGTCTCTGAAACTTGAATTGTCTTGTGTATCCTTGCATGGTAAGTGACAAGTGACCTATCTTCTCCGCTTCGATTCTTTACGCATTTCTGCAAAGTAATTCTCAAGATTCTGCTTCTCCCACAGCCTTTTCTGCACCAGATCTTCCTTCCTATATTCATCTGAAAATTATCGCATTCGCACAATCGTTTTAATCACATTGTATTAGAAATCAATCTTTATCCATATGTCTGTCTAGGCTGGGGAATTAGAGAATAGAAGGATACCTAGATTAGCCCATGCGTCGGCAGGCACACTAAGTGATCTTCGGGTTAGGTACGATGCGTCTTCCCATGAATAAGGAGCTTTCTTGACCTTATATCTCCACACCCAACTGCTGTACCATGCTAGAAGCTGGAAGGTAACAGAAAGTTGAATAAGCGATCTCAGGAAAGTGAGATATGGAAATCTGTGAAATGTGGCACAGTGGAAGTGCTTTAAAAAATGAAACCTTAATGATAGTGTATGGTAGGAGAATGAATCGAACACCGAGAAGTTCCCAGACGGATGGTTTTTCAGCTCCTTTGATTTGTAAGTCGAGTTCGTTGCTTAACTCTTCCTGTAGCTTCCTGCCAAAACAGAAAATGATTTTAATTTAGTCAGCAATATGACACATTCTCAGCTAATAAAAAGGCAACTTCAATAACTAGGGCAACATACTGGTCAATCTGCTTTGAACCCTTCTTTTTGTTAGTTACTCCACCCGTGCGTTCGAGTTCTAAGGCCTTGAGCTTATTTTTGTAAGCAGGTGTTCGCTTAACCGTCGCTATAGCCTGCATGAAAACAATAATGCAGGATCTCATCAAGAAAATGAGCCGAAAGTTCATATCTTGTATAATTTTCTAATGATACACTTAAGACTTTAAGCTACATAGAGTTCTCATAACAAAGTATATGAATCACATTCAAGAGGTCATATATCCATAAATTCTACGTTTCTTGAGATGTTATGATACATGTGATACGTGTTGCACATACATGTGATATGTAGATGAGTAGTTCTGATGCTTAAAAATATAACAAGATATGTTTAGCATGAATCAGAAAAAACGCTACAGAACAGAGACTTAAGACTATTAAAACATAGTGAGAGAATCCCTATCTCTAATACGTACCTCATTATACCTTGCCACGTTGTTTAGATACTGAAATGCAGACAAAACTACCAATAGACCAACAAGAACAGCACGGGGATCCTAAAACCACATCAGGCAGTTGTATCAGTTAAAAATGCCAATGTTTCCCCATAAGAAAAGTTATCACAAACATCAAATAATATCTTACCGACTTATGTCCATATTTCGCGCGGTAATATTGAGCAGTGTTGTAAAATACCTATATACGAAGGAACACAAAGCAGTATAGAAAAATTTCAGAAGATCTTTCATCTGTTCAATCCACAAATTGCTAGAAAACAAGAATGAGACAATGCCATTTCTCATAAAAATGTTGTACTGACCTCTTCTGGATGTTCAATTGCATAATCATATTGTGCCCGAGTAGTGTTATCTTTCAAAATCTGCAAAAAGGATCACAAAACAAACCCTTTTGAGAACTTTCTCGTTCCATTATTCTCAGCTATAAACTAAAACTAGATCATCATCCCTAAGAAACTATACGCAGATGTATAATGAGATTGACTAATCCAGATTCAAAATTTCAAAATCATAAAAAGATTGAAGTACCTCATAAGCAGTGGCGATTTTCACAAACAATTTCCTCGATTCAGGATCCGGATTCTTATCTGGATGACTAAATCGATTCATCAAAACAAAGATCAGCAAAATACACAATCAAAATCAAATCCAATCAATCTGAACAATGTCAAAACAAATCCAGAATCCTTACTGTTGAAGAGAAAGCTTATAATAAGATCTCTTGATATCCGATGCGTTCGCATCTTGAGCGACTCTGAAATCGATAATGCAAAACGATTAAGAGAGAATGAAAAATCAAAAATCTGAATTTGAAAATGGAGATCGGAAGCTGAACAAACCCGAGAAGAGCATAACAATCTTCAGCACCGCAATAAATTGCCGTCGAAGATTGGACGAATAAGGAGAGAAAGAGAAGAATCAAAGCTAAGCACCACCGCTCCGTCACCGGCGGCGCCATCTCGTGATTAGTCGTCGGCGAATTGGGAGGAAAATACTCTTTGGGCTTTTTTTTTTTGTTTTGTTATAAGAAAACAAAACAGAAATTGTGAGATTTGTATTTGTGAAGGGTCAACAATAAATGTAACTTTTTAGAATATTTAATTTTGTTGGGCCATTATAGATTTACGTTACTAGTAGTAATGTAGTATATTCTCGTCTTAAATAATTGAGTCATATCGTGCGAAATAATAGGATTTAAATATACTTACAGTATTTATATATTTGGCTTTATTATTTAGATGAAAAGATAATTATATATTTATAAATATCATTTATGTAATTTTTGTGTTCATTTAAATTTTCAAATTTATCATTATACCATCGAATTATAAAAGGTGATATAAAAACGATACTTATACAAGATTCTTGTGTAATATGTGTTGCTTCAAAACAATAATTTGTTTGCATGTGCGTATTGAAATATGGATAGAAGATTAATTGATTCTTGACAATAAATATTGCTAAAATTAGTATATTTTATAATTTTACTGTCTATTTTGGTACACGATATAAAAAAAATTGTGTTTATATTGCAATATCATTTGTATGCAACAAATACATAAAACATAACAACTTTAATATAAAAAATCACATTTGTATACACAATATAATGCAATATCATTTGTGTACAACAATTTTAGTAGACATTATGATGCAGCATAACATCTTCTAAAAATACTACTATTTATCTGATTTTACTTTTATTTTTGATGTGTTGGGACTTCTATGTGTCAACAATTCTTGGAAACATAATCAATTGAACAAAGATTTTGGTAAGAGTCTTTATTGAACTTAACCAATATGTATGAATTGTAATGAATGTAAAAAAAAATCAGAAAAAATTGAGTACATCTAAAAATCAGAGCTGTATGAATTGGGTACATCTAAATTGCCTTGGAAGGGTAGAACCAGGCTGCTTTCATCTGCGTTCTTCCTGTACCATTCGTGAAAGTCACACAACCCCTAAACTCTTTTCGGATGATCGTTGCATTTAGTTTCATATAGCCATCTTTAGGGAGTTCGAGGCTGATTCCAGAAGCTGAATTCTTCAAATCTAGCCTTTTAACAGCACTGTTGTATTTTCTGTCCGCAGGAACGCACACATTCTTCAGATCCACTCTTCCTAGATAGCTTCCTAGATGTTGCTAACCATGTGAAAAAACCATCCAAAAACTTAGGTTTGAAGGGTCAAAAATAAATGTAACTTTTTAAAATATTTAATTTTGTTGGGCCATTATGGATTTACGTTAGTAGTATATTCTCGTCTAAATAATTGAGTCTTATCGTGCGAAATAATAGGATTTAAATATATTTATTTATATATTTTGTTTTACTATTTAGATGAAAAGGTATATAATATATATATATATATATTCCTTTATGTATTATTTTCGTGTTCATATAAATTTTCAAATTTATCATGA
The DNA here is from genome assembly GCA_019202805.1 of Arabidopsis suecica. NCBI lineage: Eukaryota > Viridiplantae > Streptophyta > Magnoliopsida > Brassicales > Brassicaceae > Arabidopsis > Arabidopsis suecica. The sequence continues at coordinate 1,694,067 of CM032906.1, forward strand.
TACCATCGAATTATAACAGGTGATACAAAAACGAAACTAATACAAGATTCTTGTGTTATATGTGTTGCTTCAAAACAATAATTTGTTTAGATGTGCGTATTAAAATATGGATAGAAGATTATTTGATTCTTGACAAGAAATATTGCTAAAATTAGTAGATTTTATGATTTTATTGTATATTGCTTACGGATTAGCTTTCGACACATAGATGTTTGGGGAGAGCCTTAGAAAGCCGAACAAGCAAGTCGGAAGTTGATGAGATCATAAACGGAAGAAGACATATTCTGTGAGTCAGAATAATCAGGTTCATTTGATCACTTAACTCTGCTTTTTGGTCATTTGCTTTAAAATTTGCTTATACCAATTTTGGCAGATTGTTTCATCTTATCTTAAAAGCTTTATATATTAATGGGTCGATATTAATCATTGTTGATTTATATATGATTTTGTTTTGTGAAAATAGTGTTACTATGAAATAAGTTAAGGACAAACTATATATTTCATATTTTCTAAAATTGTTTTGAAAATGATATGTCAAGATGTTAGGCTTCAAAACTCAAGAAATAATTAGAACTTCATAAATAAAATTAATTTAGTGTAAAAAATAAAAAGTATTTTACAAAGAAAACTCTACGTATACTATATTTAATGAAGAATATACTTAAGCTGTAAATGGTAAAACAATTTTGAAGGTATTGTTGAGGAATTTTGTAGGAAAAAAGAATTTTACATTATTTGATTGTTGAAAAATAGTTGAGGAATATGTGAGGAAATGTTGATAAATTGAGAATACATAAAACATAACAATTTTGGTAAATGATGATAAAATCACATTTGTATACACAATATAATGCAATATCATTTGTGTACAACAATTTTAGTACACATTATGATGCAACCTAACATCTTCTAAAGATACTACTATTTATATTTTACGTCGGTGTTGGATTTTACTTTTATTTTTAAGGTGTTGGGACTTCTATGTGTCAACAATTCTTAGCAACAAAATCGATTGAACAAAGATTTTGGTAAGAGGTTTAAGCAATCTTAGCACTAACAACACTGTTAATCAAACCAAACAAAATCACATTCACTAACAATATCTCATCTTTTCGTATTTGATGATGAATTCAGTTGTGATGTTAACATGTTCGGTGTAACCAACAACGATAATTGACATGAAAATTCCTGATTGAAGAAACTATGAAGACATATTAAGATTCATTTTTGGTTCTTACGTCACTTTATGATATTAAGAGCACATCCATTGAGAAATTTTTATTTGTGTTTTTATAATTAAAAAATAAAAATAGTAGAAAAGGAAGAAAGATACTTAAATAAGAAACTCTAAAATACTCATGAAAACTTCATAAGTCACATGTCTCTCACATATTAGTCCACTCTTCTTTTTAAAACTAAAATTTAAGTACATAACTAAATTATATTAAAATAATAATCTAAGAAACTTTTAGAAGTTTTTATGGATAAAGATGCTCTAATAAAAGAGATACAATGCAAATTTAACAAACTCTAAAATATATTATTTTTAACAAACTGTTCCTAGGATTGTGAATTTCTATAATTAACTAGTTAGGAAGTATAGGCTGTTTAGGATGAAGAAACTAACAAAAAAAAAAAAAAAATTCTCTCTCTCTTCTCTCACTTCCATCTTTCAGAGAGAGAGATCGTGTTTTCCGATCGCAATCGGATTCCACCTCCGGCCATGCCGGATTTAGTTAGTATATAGTTTATCTCTTCAGTTTTTTAGTTCTCTTTTGGTTTCCGATTCAAATTGGAGCTTTTCGGCTTTGTATAACAAGTTCAGATCTATTGTCGGATTAAGTTCTGATCTCTGTTTCGGAAAATAATTTCCTTCTTAGTTCGGTTTGTTTTCCGGCTAAGTAGGATTGTGTGTTCTTTTGTTTTTCTTTTTCTTTCTACAGGGCTTACAATCAAACCCCGTTTGCATCGATTGTTTCTTCCCCGTTCAACCGTTAGCTTGGCTCCTCTCTTATGTGGGAGTAATATCTTCACCGTTTGATATGTAGTAGACCTCGTCTTAGGTCTTTGGTGGAGCTTCCTTCTAGGAGTTTTGGGTTGAGAAGATGAAGATTCAACGGAATCTTCTTGAGGCTATTTGAAACGGAAACGATGGAATCCAATCGGATTTGCAATGGAGAATTCTGTAGAAAGATTTCATGGTGGTGGTTTGCTGAAGTCCGGCGGCGGAGCTGCGTCCGATTGTGGATCTGACGGGCACCGACTGTGACGTTGTTCTCCTTCTCACGTTTAAACAAGTGTATACACGTGGCACTTTTCTTCTTGTCCTTATCTTTATCTTAATGGGTGGGATGAGCTGTTTTAATTTTGATCAAAGTTGTAAACGATGGGGAATTGGGCTTCTCTTACATCACTGTAATGTCCACTGGACTTTTCATTTTAATGAAATTGGCCGACAAAAAAAAAAAAAAAAAACTGACAAGAAAAACAAATTAAGAAAAATTCCTCAGTTTTATATATATTCGATTTCGACGTTAAATATATCTATATCTAGCTAGAAGCGGATCCACCAACTTTAGGCGTGTGGCCTTTTTCAAATTTCCAATAAGTTGGGCCATATATATCATACTACACAACGTTCTTGATTTTTTTCCTTTTTCTTTTTTTCTTTTATAATATCAAATGCTTCTCAAACACTTATTCACATCACATGTTAGACCATCTTTATCAATGGGTTCTTAAGAAAATCTTAAGATGATCTTAGTAATTTTTTAGTATTATTACTAAGAACCAAAGTTAAGATGAGTTGAGGGAGTTGCTTACCTAAGAGCCAAAAAGAGGTAAATCTTAACTTTGGTTCTTTTAGTAATAATACTAAAAAATTACTAAGATCATCTTAAGATTTTCTTAAGAATCTATTGATAAAGATGGTCTTAGCAAAACAAGGCGCTGTCTATAACTCAGTTTTTTTTAAAAAAATTGCTACATAAACCTCACAATTCATCAGTTTACTTCCCATGGCCCACTAACCCTAAATCCATCCAAAAAAAACATGCATAACAAGGTCGATTCGTTACCGGTTCGATCAAACCCATCAACCCGGCCTATATCCCGTCACCACTCGGCGAACAACATCGTTCATCGGGTCAAAGAAAGCCTCACAACAAGAGTCTCTAAACTCATATGTGCCATTTTCTTATCTCTTTTACTATGTTTAGGCATTATCACTTTCATCTTATGGATCAGTCTACGACCACACCGACCACGCGTCCATATCCGCGGGTTCTCGATCTCGGGTCTATCCAGGCCTGACGGGTTCGAGACATCACATATAAGCTTCAAGATAACGGCTCATAACCCAAACCAAAATGTCGGCATTTACTACGATTCCATGGAAGGATCCGTTTACTACAAAGAGAAACGGATCGGGTCGACTAAACTCACTAATCCGTTTTACCAAGACCCAAAGAACACGAGCTGGGTCGACGGAGCCTTACGTCGACCCGCAATGGCCGTGACTAAGGACCGCTGGATGGAGATGGAACGAGACAGGAATCAAGGGAAGATAGTGTTCCGTTTGGAGGTAAAGTCCGTGATACGTTTTAAGGTGTACACATGGCACAGTAAGAGCCATAAGATGTACGCAAACTGTTATATTGAGATCGGTTGGGATGGAATGTTGTTGAGTGGGACTAAAGACAAAAAATGTCCAGTTTATTTCACTTGAACAAAAGTGTATGTGTCTCCATAATAATTTACATAAATCCATATTAACATGATGAGATTACATATTGTTTTTTAATGATTACAAAATTATGCAAACATTTTATTGTTTTATGTGTATTGAATTTGGTTGTATAACATTCGGCCCTTGATGACCTGTACAATGTTTTTTTTTACTAATCATTATCTATATGATTCGACACGACATTAGTGGTTCCTTTTGTTTTCGTTGACGGACGACATCAGTGTTTTATATAATCTTGTTGTCACCTAATGATTTGCACAATTTACGCGTTCGATTGTGCAATTTAATATAAAATAGGCATGCATAAAATTTTATATTATTTTAGTTTTAAGTTTGGAACCTCGTCCTATTTATACATTCATAATCATTAAAGTCAAATTCGGACAGCCTGGCCCAAAGTTGACCAAGAGAGAAAAAAAATAGAGTATAGTTTTCAAATGAATGAGAATATGAGAACCAAATAACGCCTACTAAAAGGATATATATAAGAAGAATTAATTCAAATAATAGCTGAATCTTAGTTGATGCATAACCACAACAAGGTTACTCAAAAGAAGATGTTCTCTCTCCCTTTTCATCAATCAAAATTCATCTACTTTCTTTCTCTTTTTCTCATCAAAACCCTAAATGCACAACCAACGTATCTCCTTAGCTATTGCTACACATCAGGAAACTACACGGCGAACAGTTCGTACAAATCCAATCTAGATACTCTAATATCCGTTCTTGATTCTCAATCATCCAACAAAGGTTTCTACAGCTACGCCTCCGGTTCTTCCCCAAGCACAACAGTTTATGGAACTTATCTAAGTCGCGGCGACATTTCGTCTTCAACATGTGAAACATGCATTCAAGAGCATCCAAAAACGTTTTTTTATGGTGTCATGTCCAAAAAGAAGCTATCATATGGTATGAAGAATGCTTCCTCAGGTACTCCAACCGTCAGATTTTCTCGATTCTTGATCAAGGGCCATTTGTTACATGGACGACTTACGATACCATGTTGTACCAAGCTTATTTCATTAACACCGTGGAATATATCGTATGGACCGGCTGATACAAGAAGCCTATTCGCGTTCTTCATATTTTGCGGAAGAAACTTATCATGTGAGTTTTCTTGGAGAAGTTTACGACCTAAATGAATTGGTGCAGTGCACACCCGATCTAAATCAGTAAGATTGTTATAGGTGCTTGAAATCAGTGTATAATGAGACTGAAGATTGTTGCTATGGAAAACGTTTTGCGTTGGTTTATACTACCAACTGCATGTTGACATATAAAGCCACTTTGTTAGCCCCACCACCACCTCCTCCCCCTCCGCCAGGACCACCACCTCCTCCTCCACAACGTCTTTACCACGAAAATGAAAATCCTAGCTCCGACGAATCATTTTCGTTTAAATTAAAAGGTGAGAACGATAATATAATTATACGCTAGGTTTGATTGTTTTGTCGTTTATCTAGATTCTAGAGTTGTTAAAAGGAACATACTCTTTATTTACTATTATCAAAATTGCTTTTATGTAAACTTAAAATGATAATTTGAACGAAGTTGATTATGTAATTCCTTTGATAGTCTTTAACATAAAGTTTGGTTATGCATGTAGGTAAAGTATTTCGAAGAATCATAGCTCCGGTGATAGCTGCGGTTGTAATGATCTTGGTGATTTGCGTGTGTTCTCTTTGTTGTTGTTGCATTAAAAAGAAAAAGAAGGCGAACGAAAGAGAAACATCGATAGAAATTTCGACGCTTAACATTGGTGAGAATCTCACGGTTGATCACCAATAACGAACACCGAATCAGACTTACCAAAGTAACTCATTGTTTGTTAATTTAAACAGATTTCAATTGTACTGATCACTGTTCAAACCAACACATTTAAATAGCTATCTGTTTATCGTTGCCAAATTAATTTCTATATTAATGTGTTCTTTTATACCATAAACGAATGATTTTGAGCTTAAAGTTACACTAAAACTTTTCAACAAACTAAAAGTCTGGACAATTCCAAACCGTTGGTGTCACTTTGTGTATTATAGAATTTGATCTCTTCACTCGACTAGCTAATACATAACAATATCATTAGACGAATGCAATTGGTAAGATATACGTGTTGCGTGTAATATACACTTGAAAGATGCTCCAGTTATATATAAAAAAGAAAATTAAAATTTATGAAATTTGTATTTAATTCGCCTTATCAATCGGCACCAGAATGACTTATACAGTTATACACCATGTTATAGATAATAATTATCAATAAACAAGTACAGCTTATTTCATTTATTAAAAGTTGTATCGATTAGATATGCATAGAAAAATTGATGGTGTATAAACTAATTAAGTTTGTTTTTAAATCTTGGTAATTCAACAAGTAATGAAAACGTACTATCTATTATGATATGATCTCAAATACTTGCTAATTATGTTTGATCATGAGAATGGAATACTGGTGACTTTTAGAGCCGGCTCCTACTAATCATATTTTCATCGTTTATGCTGCTTAAGTGATTATTTACTATTGGATCATAGTACAAGCACGACTCAGGAGACTTTCCAAGAGCCAAAAGTATATCAAACAGTTCGAGATTACAATAATGTTATTACGAATATACGATTACGACTTTAACCAAAAAGTTCACAACACTTTTGATTAATATAAGAAAGTGCATGGAAAAATTGTGTACAATAGGTTGTTCTAGATAATGTAAAGAACTTACCTGATGATGATTGTTTAGAATAAGAAAATTAGAAGAAATTTAAGTCTTCTTTCAGGCTTTAACGAAATATCTAATTCTCCATGTACAGATACAACTTGTATGCATTCTTTGTTAAAATTTAACTTTGTGTAGTCTATTTATTATTTATTATTTTTATGTTCAGAAAACTTGTGTAGTTGTACAAACAATAATTGGAATATTCATTGTCCTAGATTCAGGTTATCATCAGACCCCCTAAATATTAATGTCTATATGGAATGCTTGTATATAGCTGTATATTCTCCAATTTAATAGTATTGATCAGCCTCGTATTTAAACCTTATACTATGTATCCATCAGCATAATATATACCTTAAACAATTACAAAGCATCTCAATGCTTCTATGGATTTCAGCAATATATAAGTTTTAAGAGTTCCGTTGAATTCTAAGGTAATCAAATTTAAACTGGAGAATATGGTGTGATATGATTGTAGTTTAAAATTTTTGGTTCTTTTAATCAAAATATATACATATGTTTTTAATTTTCAAATAAACTTAAATTCATATTAAACTGGAGAATATGGTATATATTTAATCAAAATGTATACATACAGTATGTTCAAATTATTTCATTGTGGGTTTGGTTTCCACTTTTCAGGTACGTATATAAAAAAATCTTTTAATATTTAGGTAAGATATACTTTGATATGTAGATCAGATTTTTGGTTTAGATAATATTTTTTGGGGTTTTTTTGTTTGATTCAGTATTTTATTCCAAATTGTATTTCACAACTTCTATTATATATTGTGATATATATAAAACTATTTGCTAAAGTTCGAGTGGTAAGTCATTTTTGCGGGTATTTCAGCTACTAAACCAAGATCTATTCCGATCTATACCAAAAAAAAAAAAAAATGGTTTTACATATATATACTGAAAATTGAGTTGAATCTAACGTTACTGTTAATCAACCATTACAAAATCTTGGTTATCTAGATCAATTAAACAAAATTTGTTGAAATTTCAAAACTATATTGTACAAATAAGACGGTTGTCTTTTTGGATAGTTAAGAATTTAAAGCTTGATTTAAGGATCTCTTTTTGTTAGGTAAAGCTTTAAGACCAATCTAGTGTTCGATGACAAAAATAAATGTTAGATACTATTCCAACTTCAAGCGATGTTAGCAGTTAGATTGTGGGTCACGTATGGATAATTTATTTCTATTTGTGTAGCTTAGAATCGCCTGCATTATTCCATCCAAGAAACCTATCACAAAAAAATATAACATTACACAATTGATTAATCATTGGAGAATTTACATATTAACTACATCTTCTAACAAGGAGTCTATATAACGATTTAAACTTATATATTAATACCATCAGTAAAAGTTAAAACTTAAAATAGTTATTCATTATATAATCGGTTACTATTTTTTAATTTTTTTTGTCAACAGCTATATTAGATTGCTTCAGATAAGCTAATGTTGTGGAAAGTTGTTTACATAAGTGATAAGTTGCGGTTGGGTACGAACAGTTCGTGCCAGTTTATCCGCTTTCACATTCGTATTTCGAGAAACTAAAGATAATGAGAATGCGTCGAACTCTTCCTTGTCACTTTGAATCGCCTCTAAGTATGTTGCGAACGCTGACCACTCTTGCGGGGAAGACACCATTTTCACCAGGTTGGAGCAGTCTGTAAGAAAAGCTACTTCTCTCTTGTCTTGGCCGATCATACATCGCATCGCCCAAATTAATGCTTCGATCTCTGTGTGAAGTGAGGCTAAGCTTCTTTGAAGATTAGCAGCTCTCATGTTTTGCGTTCCATCATTCGGGGTAGAACAAAACCAACCTAATCCAGAAAATCGATCACTCTCTTTCCAAGACTCATCTACATAACACCGAAACCCATTTCCATACTGCCGTGGTTGATCAATTCTGGAATGTGAGTTGATATTCTCCACCAAATCTACAACGTCATCCGATATTTTTACCTGAGCTAACTGTCAAGTTTGCTTTTCATTCTCTGCTAACCGTAAAATTTCCGGTGGACTTTGGTCCACATTATTATAAATTTTATCATTTCTAACTTTTCATAAATACCAAAGTATCCATGAAAACGTATAGCTGTATAAACATCTGATGATATTCGCCAAAATAGTTAATCGGTTACTAGCTTGATCAACTTTTAGTCGGCGTATAAGTGAAGGTCCATTAATATCTGGTTAATAATGTCGACAAACATTATATACATACAATATACAATTATCAATTTGGTCGTATATGCAAAGAGCAAGTTGATCTACATAAAACGAAACACTACAGATAAGTGTTTATTTTTTTAGCCAACGCATGACTCTAAAGATAAGAATGCCATTAAATAAATAAAAGTTTCATATAAACTATTACATTGATTTTGACAATTACCAGCTAACTTGAGTTAGACAAATATTGGAAAAAAACACGATATAATGTCTCATTCGTTTCATCATCTGATTAAACATATATATATAAATATATTTACTGATCACTACCAAAAATAAAAACAAAAATACTTGCTTGTGGGGTTTTATGGTATAATTTTTTTGCATGTGGGTTGACATAAGAAAAATAAACTGTCTGCATGTGGTCGGAAGTTGGAATTTCCATAAAATACAAATTTTACACTTGGCTCGTGGGTATCACTAAAGGTATCGATAGACCAAAATTTATTAAAGCATATTGCAAGTAATATATCAAAAGTTTAAATTATCTCTTATAAAACTGTTTTATTTTATGTGTGGATTTCGAATGCAGAAATTCATGGTTAACTTGAATCTTTTTTTTCTTTCTTTTGTTAAAATGTTTTTTTTTTTTTAATTTCCAAACAGCTAAATTTTTATATAGTTAAAACTCTTTACCAAAAAAAAAGAGTTAAAACCAGACTATTAGTATGTAGCATTATTTCTAGTATTGAGCAGATCATGATGTCTGGAAGTTTCTAGGGTCTGTCTATAAATCAATCAGAGAAATTGAAATCATTCACTTATCATTTTGTTCTTTTAAGTGGATGAAGTAGTGGACTAAAACTATTTCTCCAGTAAAGTCATTTACTAATATTGATAGTTCTAAAACTCTGTTGGGGTTGAAAAAGCAGAGAGCCAAAATAAAATTAAATATATGTTCACTTTAATTTCACTCAAAGATTTATTGTTCTAAATAAATTTAGTTTTATATTGAATTGAAATGTAATTTAGAAATTTATATAGTCTCTTAATATATTGAAATTTTATTGAATTCTATTGTTATCAGAATAATAGTTTTTTTTTTAGACTAACAGTTTTCAAAAGTATTGTAGATATTAATTATAATACTTGTGATAACTTAAAAGATAAAATCTGTGACATATTTTGAAAATATACAAAAGTCTCACTTTTAAGATCAGTGGATCTTATTTAAATAAAAGTCTCCTTCCTAAGTTTTTCTGGTTTACATGTATAATATTTAACAAGTAATGAGAAAGAAAAAGGTAATGGTGGGAGCAAATAACAATGCCCATAAGATCTATGTTTTCTCACCACTTGCCAAGTGTTGATTTGTCTCTTTTTATCTTTTTCTTTCTATTTCTATTTCTATTTAATATTTATTTTGCCTTTCTACTTGACAATGTACAAGCATCACACTCTCTCTCTCCCTCTCCTATATATAAAGTGTTATAAACAGAAATAACATACACAAAATCCCAACATCTCCTAAAAATCCCCCAAAATTTACAAAAATTAACCAAAAACCCCAAAACATAAAAATGAGAAACAATTTCGTCCCTATAGTTTTCTCCTTCATCACCTTCATCATCTTCTTGACTCCATCAATCGCAGAAAAAGAACCTTCACTTCTTTCTCCGGTTGATCATTTCCTCAACAAAACAAGCTCATACCTCAATTTTTCAACAAAATTCAACCAACCAAAAATCGAATTATCAACATCAACAATCATCGCCGGCTTACTATCTTTCCTAGCTTCATCAATCTCAAGCGCCGGTGGAATCGGCGGTGGAGGTTTATACGTACCGATAATGACAATTGTGGCCGGTCTCGATCTAAAAACAGCTTCAAGCTTCTCAGCTTTTATGGTTACTGGTGGATCTATAGCTAACGTGGGATGCAATCTATTCGTTAGAAACCCTAAATCTGGTGGCAAAACCCTAATCGACTTCGATTTAGCTCTTTTATTGGAACCATGTATGCTTCTTGGAGTTAGTATTGGTGTGATCTGTAATCTTGTTTTTCCGAACTGGTTGATAACGTCTCTCTTCGCTGTGTTTCTTGCGTGGTCGACGATGAAGACTTTTGGAAATGGACTTTATTATTGGAGATTGGAATCGGAGATGGTGAAGATTAGAGAATCGAATCGAATTGGAGAAGACGATGAAGAAGATAAGATTGAGAGTCTGAAGTTGCCTCTCTTGGAGGATTATGAGAGACCAAAGAGGTTTCCATGGATTAAGCTTGGAGTTTTGGTCATTATTTGGCTTTCTTACTTCGCAGTTTATCTTCTTCGTGGAAACAAATATGGCGAGGTAATTAAAAAGTTTAATTTAATTTGATTAGGAGTATTAGTTAGAATTAGTGTTGCCTGCATTTAATGAAGCGTATTTAATGACTTTTAGATCTGCTTAAAAGTTTGAAATTTGGAATTGACAATTTTGACTAGAGACCAGACATAGAAAACTTAAGGGATTAATGAAAAAAAACAAGAAAGAAAAAGCCAAAAAGGCTTGCAACTTTGCATAGTTATCCAGAAAAAATATATTATTTGGATAACAATTTATCATGATTATCAGAAAGAATACATATGATATACACTTCTGAGTGATTTGTTTTGTTGGAATAGTTAATTTTGTTTTCATTGAGTTATTATTATTTTTAATTTGGCTGACTTGTAGATTAATTTCATTTCACTAATAATACCTCTAACCAAACTTTCTAAAACTATTTGTTAAAAAGTAATTTTCTTACCATAAAAGGAAATAACTATGACCGAGAATAAACATATGTCAAAAATGATGATTCTGTAAGATACTTCTTTATTTTTAAGCTGGTTTTTTGTGTATCATTAAAATTTTTTGCTTTAACTTGGTATATTTCTAAAACGTAAAAGATTATACAGAGAAAGTATATGTCAAAATCACGTTGATGGAGTAAATTAGGTGAAGTTTAAGAGTTATGTTTATTGTTTGAGAAGTAAATGAAACACGTTTGAATTTTTCTCATCTACCTTCATACATTTTTTTTTCTTTAGTCTTCAATATGGTTTTTATTTCTTGGAATCACGTGGTGAAGATGCTAGATGCGTTTGAAAAACGATATGGAACTTTTTTTGATAAAGGCGATAGCGAACTTGTTCACGTGAAAGACAGGTCATCAATAATGTTTGCTAGTTTTGAGATTGGTCCTAAAATACAAACACTACTTACGTGTCTTTTTCTTCCTAGGATCTTCTTTAAGATTTACACTTTTTTTAGATTCCTTACCCTTTCAAAGATGCTTGGGGCTACTGTTTTTTCATAGAACGAAAGTACAATATTTTGCACAGTATTTCTCATACAGTGACATCTAAATGTGTGACTTGATTTATGAAAGGAAAATTCTTAGTTAAAATACTGAAACAAATTCCCTTTTGAACCTACAAGATTTTTCTTTCACTGAAGAAGTTCATGCTTTGCATTTGCAGGGAATCATATCGATCGAGCCATGTGGAAACGCCTACTGGCTCATTTCATCGTCTCAAATACCACTCACTCTCTTCTTCACTCTATGGATCTGTTTCAGTGACAGTGTTCAAAGCCAACAACCATCAGATTACCATGTCTCAGTAAAGGTTCGTTTTCACACAACTCCAACAAACACTTTACACTTGATTACTTTTCGAAAAGATAAAGATTTGACGAATGTCCGAAAACGATTTTGTGCATGTAGGATGTAGAAGATTTGAGATCAAATGATGGAGCAAGATCAAACAAGTGTATGTTCCCTGTAATGGCTCTTTTAGCTGGAGTTTTGGGTGGTGTTTTCGGTATTGGAGGTGGAATGCTCATTAGCCCTCTCCTCCTCCAAGTCGGTATCGCTCCCGAGGTAATTAAGTTCTTGGCTCAATCAGAAAAGACTCTGTTTTTTTTCCAAAATCTCAAGTTAAAAGACTGTTTTTGTTCTGTTATAGGTAACCGCAGCGACATGTTCTTTCATGGTTCTGTTTTCATCAACAATGTCTGCGATTCAGTACTTGTTACTAGGCATGGAACATACTGGAACCGCAACTATATTCGCGGTCATATGTTTTGTGGCGTCACTCGTAGGACTAAAGGTGGTTCAAAAGGTTATAACCGAGTATGGGAGGGCTTCGATCATCGTGTTTTCGGTTGGCATTGTCATGGCATTGAGCATTGTGTTGATGACAAGCTATGGAGCTCTTGATGTTTGGAATGACTATGTCTCTGGTCGTTACATGGGTTTCAAATTACCTTGTTGAGACCAAAAAACGAAAGTTTTGGTTTCTTGGGTTAAAAGTTTCATAATAGATGTGTATATCATATCATCATGTTGTTGCTTTTTCATCTATTTGGTCATTTAGAGTTAATAAGCTCTCTATTTCTTTATTTTGTATGATTTTTAAATCACTATTCAGAATGCACATCTCGTGCATTCGAATATATATGGTCAAATAAAAGTTATGTTGTGGACATAAACTCAATTTTTAATATCAAATTCAACAGGTATTATAAAACCCTTAAAAATATTTTAGATCCCCAAAAATTCAGGGTCGGTCCTGACCATAACGTAGGGTAAAAACCGCACTGGTCAGAGAGTGCATCCGGGCCATAATGATATCCATTCTTGTGTTGTTGGAGGTCACATCAACCGCTCCAACGTTCTAGTATATCTCATTATGATTTAGAATCCCTTTGATATATTGGAACATTGCGACGCTTGGTGTGGCCTCCAACAACAAAAGATTGGATATCATTTTGGGATGTACCCTCTTACCAATGCGGTTTTCGCACTACGTGTGGGTCTAATGGTTAAGTGAATCTCTGCTCCACATAAACCTCTGACTCTGAAGCTGCCCTCAAGTTTCAATTTTGTAGGAAAGATCTTTGTTTGACGACATGATCTCAAAACTATATTGATGAGGCCGTTGGAAATCAAAAATCTACGTTTCTAGCTACCACAAGAATTCATGGATAATGGTGAAACTCCAAGTATCTCCCACAACTACAATCCAGATGAGTTCTCGGTGGACGAGATTGGTGTAAGAGATTTTTAAGATTCTGGTGGAATTGGAGAATTTGAGGTGGGTTTGAGAAACCAAACTCGAAAAGAGAAACTTGATCGAGAGTGTGAGAAATTCAAGAGTTGGTAAACCTACCTCAACTTCTCAAATTCAACCTGAACAAGAAAGGTGTAAGAGTGGTGGTAGTGCAATAGACTTCACATCTTCTTCCTCTTTCATTCCTTTTTATAATGTTTCTTTTTTCTTTTCTGATTTTATTTTACAATATCGTCGAACGAAAGACACAATATTTTCTATTATATACGGTATCGTCAGTATCGAAGGATGTACTTGGGAGCACTAGAGTGTGGCAATTTGTGGGACAAGGATCATGCATGAACAATTTTTTTCTTCAACGACACATGTTATGTTTTGGCCACGTAAGAAATTAATTCCACTTACAAGTAGCTTTGTTGCTAAAGTTGACCAATAACAAAAAAATAAACTTGTTGAAAAATGAATTAATTGAAGTGATCAACATCGTCCAATAGTCATGGACTCATGGCGTTTCTCACGCTCGGATCTTTAGCCAATGAAAGTAAAATACATAACCATAACCAGTAGGTATATTGCATCTTTAGCCAATGATTCGGTCTTGTCGTTAACAAGGTCATGCAATACCTTTGCCTCAAGACTGTTGCATTACTATCTGTCCTTGCAAGCTACATCCGTAGTCAAGTTCTTGGCTCGATCAGAAAATACTCTGTTTTTTGCTATATCTCAAGTTAAAAGACTATGTTTTTGGTTTTGTTGTAGCTAAATGCAGCTGACTTGTTCTTTCATGGTTCTGTATTCATCAACAATGTCTGCGATTCAGTACTTGTTACCAGGCATGGAACATACTGGAACCGCAAGTGTATTTGCTGTTATATGTTTTGTGGCTTCCCTCATGGGACTAAAGGTGTTCAAAAGCTTATAACTGAGTATGGAAGGGCTTCCATTATCATGTTCTCGGTTGGTATTTTCATGGCATTGAACATTGTGTTGATGACTAGTTTGGAATGATTTTGTCTCTAGTAGGTATATGGGTTTCAAACTACCTTGTTGAGACCAAAGATATAAAGTTTTGGTTTCTTTGGTAAATAATTCATAATAGATGTGTACCATATCATCATCATATTGTTTTGGTTGCTCCTTCATCGATTTGGTTAATAGTTCATAATAGATTTGTATATGTGTATCATGATAATACCATATCATCATTAAACTTAAAGACCATTTTTGAGATTGCTACTGTCACTTTACATAGGAAAAATCGATCAACAAACCTCAAATCCTTACTTGTTGTTAGTGACTCACAGACTCACATTCACTCAATTATACTCATCAAATGATGAAAACACTCAGAATCATAAACATAAAACAGAGCAAAAACAGAGTAAAAAGTCGATGATAAGAGTTCGAGCTCGCAGGGTGTGAAGCGCTACGTCTTGGTTTGATTCTCTCAAATCAATTCACTCTCACCTTTAATGGTTACAGTAACAATCAGACTCTAACTCTCTCAAAACCCAAGAAGAGATTACAAGAATGATCAACAACAAAAACATTAAGTGAATAAGACACTTGGAACCATGTCTAACACTTTGAGCTTGAACTGATATCAAACCAACAACCATGTTGCTCGAATTTTGAGTAGTTGGTTAAGCCAGAGTCTCATGATCACTAAGACACCGAATCGATACTTGGAACAGAGTTGGCTCTAAGGCACACCGCTAGAGCCAACTTCGTTCCAAGAATGACTTCGGTGCCTTAGTTAACCTCTAAGGTAGCCTTTAAGTGTCCATTTTGTCTACGTTTTCACATGATCTTAAGATTCTATTGAGGTTGTGGCTATAATGCCAACCAAATTGCATATGCCACAAGAGGAACCAAAATCAAAAGCAACAAAAAAAAAAAGAAGGAAGAGAAAGGTATACGAATGGTGGTAATGTGGTAGACTTATCATCTCTCTCTCTTCTTCTTCTTTCATTCCTTTATATAGTGTTTCACCATGCCAATTTGATAAATAACCTAACCCAATGAACATCGTTTCGGTTTTATGTAAATCTTAAGTCAAACTTATACAAAGATCGTAAGCTAAATCATCTCCAGCTTACAATTTAGTTTTAACAAATTTGATTCTTTTTTTGCTGGAACTAATCGCTTCCCAAAACCTACATCTAAACCATATAGAAGAATTCTAGTAAGCACCAATTAGGCAATTAGTTTGGTTTTAATTTTTGTCAAAAAGTTAGAGAAAATATCGAAAAAAGTTAATAGTCTGTAAATTTAGTTAGTTTTCTATTTTATGACTCAATTTGATTTTTTGTTACTATTTTTTAATACAAGAAAAGTTACTATTTTTTAGATATAAGAGAAAGAAAGAAATCGTTTTAACTAGAAATTGATTCAGGTTCGATTAAATTAAACAAACTGAATGGTTAATTTTTTTTTTTTTTTTTGTATATTTTGTTTTACAACATCGTTGAACAATTTTTCCATCATGTCTCTCGAATGTACTTGACTTGGACAGCACCAGAGTATGGCACATTTCGTGGGACAAGGATCATGCATTGAACATTTGAACTCTTTGACAAAACAAAACTACAAAAGGATCATGCAATGAACCATATATCTTCAACGACACATGTTATGTTTTCTATTATATATATTATGAGGTGGTTGTGTTTGGGTCAAAAATGTGCTCTGGGCCGATTGGTAATTCATGTGGGTTCTACACAAACTGGACTACGCCTCATTTAAAAGAAGATCAGAACTTAGGCATGTATAAGCTCAAGCCCATAGTCTCTATTTTCTTGGGTAAAGAGAGAAGTAGAGTCTTTCATCGATGATCTTTCTCTTCTTCATCAATCTTTCTTTACTTGTTGACTTCTTGTTAAATGTTAGGGCTGGACAAAAAACCGGTAACCAAATAACCGATCAAACCGAATCGTAACACAAGTCTCTTTCTCACTGTTACAAGTTACAAGTGTTTTTTTTTTTTTTTTTTTTTGTCGGCAATTCATTTGCATTAAAAGCCCAATGGGCAGTTATAGAAGGAGCAAAAGCCCAGGAAGATTACAACAAAAGTTAACGGCCCAATCTAAAACAAATGCTTTAGCAAAAAGACACGTGTAGGCAACGTGTTTTGCTCCATTCCACGCGTCAAGTCACCGAACTCCACCGTCAACGATCGCCAGACACCGCACGAATCCGATCAGCCGCCGCCGATCAGCCCATGAGCGATGAGAATCTTCCATTCTTCTGTCGTTCTCAGATCCTGTCCAAATCATCGAGAAACCTCCGGATCAATTGAAAGAAACCGCTTCAAAACTTTTCCGAGCACCACCATCTCCGGGGAAGCTCCACCGCTGCCCACACCCAACTTGATGTGGTCTTGTCTTTGCTCTTACTTCATGAGCAAAATAAAGCGACGAAGATATTACTCCGCGAAAAGATTGGAGAGATCGGATTGGATTTTGAAGAAAAACAGAGGCATCGATGGCACAAAGGAAAAGATTCCTTGCGCAGGGGCCATGCTAATCTTCTCTGTATCGTTCCAATTTTATCGGATGTCCCCGAAGGGACAGTTACAAGTGTTTTAATACTTGTAAATATAAATTCTACACATTTTTTATAGAGATAATTGGGTGAGAGACAACCGATCTGAATCAAATTAGTTTTTCGGTAAAACGTTGTCAGGTCCAAGACAACGTAAATATTTAGCCAACATTTCGGTCCAAAATATCCTCACGCGCTTCTCCCTTTTTGTTAATATCAGACTTTTGGATACCCATTTAACTTTCCTCATTGTTCCATTTTATCTCTCCTCTGTAATATCCCTCTGTCGTCTTAAGTCTTCACGCCACCGTTGCCGTAAACCATCTTCATCTTTGTCTCATATTTTTTCTCTCTCAAAACCTTTCTCTTAGTCTCGTCGTCCTCTCATCTTCGTCTTCGAGAACTTGTTTTTGCTCCGGTGAAGTACATAAATTATGCCGTTGTCACTATTAAGTCGCCGTCTCAAAGCGTCTTCCTCTCTAATTCGGTAAGCCAGAGGGTAGAATTTACACGAAGTTTTGTTTCTCGATTTTTTTTTGTTTTTCCGATCTTATCACCCGTCGTTTCAATTGTTTCACTCTAATTTTGACTGGTGTTTTCCAATCTTACACTCTAACTTTTCTGTTAGGCCTCTCCGGATCTACTTGTATCTCTACTTATTAGATAGCTAGAGTTTGCAAATAATGTATCTCTACTTGTATCTCTACTTATTAGATAGCTAGAGCTCTACGTTTGCAAATAATGAGTCTTATCCAATTGTGAATATCCATGTATTAACTTGGATTGCTAAAAACATGAACATGTAGAGACAGAACAAGGTTGGTCTTGCTGGATGTGGATTACGAGGGGGATGAACAGTTAATGGACCCGCAAGAAAACTTACGAACATGCAAACACAAAAGTATAGATCTATGCAGATTTGTGAATGTCCAAACCGGATCTAAGAAAATAGGTAAAGACGTAAGTGGATCTGGGAAGAAGAAACGACCAAGATACATAGCTAGAGTTTTTTTGCAAACGATGAAGAAACAGTAGATTTAAAACCAACGACGGTGACTAAGAGCACAAACAAAACAAGAAAAATTGGAGTGAAAAGGGAGAAGACGACGGAGCATATGCTATGCATAAAATCAATCGAAACATGTTTTTTTTGGAAAAAATCGAATTTAATTAAAAATTCTCAATTAGTTAATGAATTAATATTTATCTATAAATTTAAATACATGTTCATATATTTTCATAGAGTCATATATCTTATGTAAATTTAGTATATTAGACCTCTATGTGTTTATATAAATGTCCATTCAGTTTTTGTCAAGCGACATTCGTTTAGATATACAGTTACATCCCTTTCTAACTTCTATAAACTGCTGTTATAGATAACTATATTTATCTATAAACGCAGCGCCTAAACTTTGTCCTTTGATTTCAAATTCCACACCCTCAAACGAGAGACACACGCATTAAATAACCATCACCTCGTATTGACTTTTGCCGAATAACTATCACTTCTATCTGACATATTAAAGGCAAGTCAGAATGTTCTTTCGGTTGCACATAGAGCCACCTCTCTTCGCCCACGCGCATACGTACCACGCTGGTAGGTTTTTTTGTAATTACTTCAAACCCCGAGCCTCTTTACCAAGTTTTTTTTAGCATTGTCTTGGACGTCCAACGCTATTGTCTATTAGCTAATTTACTCTCCCATTTTTACTTCTGCGCAAATTCTCTCTTTTTTATATATGTTTCTTCCTTAGAATTATTCCTTTCCTTTGGGTTCCCTTTACAAATTACAATACTTCCAATAAAGAATAGTCACATTAATGCAAACAATAAATACATTTACCGAAGTGAATCTATTAAAATACCTATTACTTTGACCAAAAATAATTAAATTACTAAAAAATCATTTAAAAACCCTAAAATATCTATTGGAAGACAGCAACATCTTTAACTAAAGTTAACACCTTTATATTCTCTCCACTTGCCGTCGTCTCTTCACAACACAAACCCTAAAAGCTTCTCTCGCTATATCTCTCTCGAAGATTCCGATTTCCTCCGATGACGAAGAAACTCAATCCTTTAGAAGATCCACCAACAGCTTCTTCAAGCGACGACGATGACGTCGAGACATCAGAAGCTGGAGAAGCTTCAGACGATTCATCTTCATCTGAAGAAGAACAGCCAATCAAAGCTCCAATCAAAACCCCTTCCGCCACCACCACCACCGCCGCTGCTCCACCAAAATCCACCACCGTCTCTACCGCCGCAGCTGATTCAGATTCTGGATCCGAGACTGAAACAGATTCCGACTCTGAATCAACAAATCCACCGAATTCTGGATCTGGCAAAACAATCGCCGTCTCCGCCGTGAATCTAAAGAAGAAAGAAGATCCAACATCATCCGCTGCTTTAGCTTTACCGGCGATGAAATCAGGAACAAAACGTCCAGCGAGTGAAGCTACGACGACGACTTCAACGAAACGTGTGAAGAAAGACGAAGAGAGTATAAAGAAACCAGGAGCTTTTCAAAGACTATGGAGTGAAGAAGACGAAATCTCAGTGTTACAAGGAATGATTGATTTCAAAGCTGATACAGGGAAGTCTCCTTATGAAGATACTAATGTGTTTTACGAGTTTCTCAAGAAATCGATTAGCTTTGAGGTTAGTAAGAATCAGTTCATGGATAAGGTTAGGAGTTTAAGGAAGAAGTATATTGGTAAAGAAGGAAAAGAACCTAGTTTTGTGAAAGCTCATGATAAGAAAGCTTTTGAATTGTCAAAGTTTATTTGGGGACCTAAAGGGATTGCTCTTGATTCCAATGTTAAGTCGAATGGTGTATCGAAAAAGAGTGCGAAGAAGAAGAAGATTGATTCGGTTAAGCAAGAGTTGGTTTTTGTTGGTGGTGGTTCTTCAACTACTAATGGTAAAACTGTTGAAGATGTTGGTGGTGATGATAAGGAAGTGTTGGTTCGTGGTGGTGATTGGTTTGATAACTCGTCTCTTGTTCGGATGATTGCTGGATTGGGTGTTGATGAGTTTTATGTAAAGCAACAATGGAGTTTGGTTCCGGTTGAGACGAAGAAGATTATTGAAGAGAAGTTCAAGTTGCTGCAAGCTAAGGAGCTTGAATTTGTATTGGAGAAGACGAAGTTTTTGCAGGAGGTGTCGTCTAAGATCGTTGAAGCTTCGAAGAAAAGCCATTAGATTCGTAGATTTATCGGTTTTTATATCGGAATGCAATGCATAATGCCTTCTTTTGTTTTCGAATTTAGGAATTATCTTCTGTTATCTTTCTATGTAACTTTCTGGTTTTTCTGGTGGTTTTATATTTGTTAAACTCTTTATTTTGGATTTGTAGCCTTTATATTATAAAATACCTAAGTGTATTTTTCCAAAGCTTGAGGCCATTATGTGAAACATGAACAAGAACAGAGCAAGTTTTGTTGAATTGAGTCCACTGTAACTAGTGAAACAGAACATAGCAAGGTGTAAAAAATTGCCGAGAATTTGGAAAAAAAAAAAACATCAAACACACAGATCAAATTGGTTATATAAATTGAAGTATCGTTACTTTAAAAGCTATATTGTTTAGCGACAAAAATCATCAAAATCTTGTGATAATTTTGGTAGATGCTAACAAATCAGCAAGTCAATCTTTTTGTTGATTCTTAGATGAAGACAAGTTGGTTATCTCAAAGATCACGAGCTTACCTTCTAAAAAAGTCTTATTGATCTATGGTTGTACCAAATGGCAAAGACTATTTGCAATTTTACTTCTTATATAGAAGTCTCAAGACCTTTAAACTCATAACAACCAAATCTCAATCTCTGTAATTTTAAAAGTTAAATCAGATTACAATCATGGATCAGACTCTTACACCCACCGGATCGAAGAAGGCTTGTGTTATCGGTGGCACAGGAAACTTAGCCTCTATTCTCATTAAGCATTTGCTTCAAAGTGGCTACGAAGTTAACACAACAGTTAGAGATCCAGGTTCTTCACTTTCTTCTTCTTCTATCCAACTTCTTCTGATGCATTTTGAATGTTTAAAGGATTTTTTTATTATTCTGAAACTGCAGAAAACGAGAAGAAAATAGCTCACCTTAGGGAACTTCAAGAACTTGGCGACCTCAAGATCTTCAAGGCAGATTTGACTGATGAGGAGAGTTTTGATTCCTCATTCTCGGGCTGTCAATACATCTTCCATGTCGCAACGCCGATCAACTTCAAATCCGAAGATCCTGAGGTCTATCTTGAACAGAATGTGCAGGCTTGTTTTTTTACTCTAAGATAAACATTTTCAAGCTATTCTTGTTTTTGTTTCAATATACAGAAAGACATGGTCAAGCCGGCGATGCAAGGAGTGATCAATGTATTGAAATCTTGCTTAAAATCGAAATCAGTTAAGCGTGTGATCTACACATCTTCAGCTGCTGCTGTTTCCATCAACAATGATTCTGGAACCGGACTCGTGATGAATGAGGAAAACTGGACTGACATTGAATTTCTCAGAGAGGAGAAGCCTTTTAACTGGGTAATTACGTTTCTTGTCACACAAGCTAGGGCTTTTTCTTACATAAACCAGCTTATTAACTTACCTCTTTGTTCATTTCTAGGGTTACCCAATCTCGAAGATGTTAGCAGAAAAGACAGCTTGGGAATTTGCGGAAGAGAATAAGATCGATCTCGTTACCGTGATTCCGGCACTTATAGCTGGAAACTCTCTCCTCTCCGATCCTCCGAGCAGTTTATCTCTCTCGATGTCTTTAATCACCGGTAAACACGAATTTACCATTTTATCCCACTCTGTTTCAAGATAAATGATTTGGTGTTGTTGTTAGGGAAAGAAATGCATGTGACCGGTCTTAAGGAAATGCAGAAGCTATCTGGCTCGATCTCGGTCGTTCATGTAGACGATTTAGCTCGTGCACATTTGTTTCTTGCAGAGAAAGAAACTGCTTCTGGTCGCTACATTTGTTGTGCTTACAACACAAGTGTTCCAGAGATTGCGGATCTTCTCAGACAGAGATATCCTAAGTACAATGTGTTGTCAGAGTAAGCGTATTTTCTACAGAAATTGCGAAAATCTTAATGGAAAATTCATTTATTTTTTTGTCTAATCAATTTTTGTTTTGTGAAATTTGGCAGATTCGAAGAGGGCTTGTCGATTCCGAAATTGATACT
The DNA here is from genome assembly GCA_019202805.1 of Arabidopsis suecica. Classification (NCBI taxonomy): domain Eukaryota; kingdom Viridiplantae; phylum Streptophyta; class Magnoliopsida; order Brassicales; family Brassicaceae; genus Arabidopsis; species Arabidopsis suecica. The sequence continues at coordinate 1,716,553 of CM032906.1, forward strand.
ATCTTCAGAAAAACTTATCAATGAAGGCTTTCGATTCGAATATGGGATCAATGAGATGTATGATCAGATGATAGAGTACTTCGAGTCCAAAGGATTGATCAAAGCTAAAGAAATTTGATTTTTATAATGTAAGCGGATTCTAGCTAAGAGTATATGAGTCTTTGGTCTCATTCTCATTCTATAAAATGGTTTTGAATAATATGTATTATATGTTGGTTGATTTTATGTCTTTTGATACATAAATATTACATATCTCTGAAATGAATTTGTGAAAAACAAGATTATTTCTATCGAGCTTTATATTACTCTACGAAGCTGGTTTGTAAATTCTATTACTTGAAAGACTACTTCACATTTCACAATTTCTCTTCACTAAATCAATTTTTTTTTAGAAAGAAAGCTAATTAAGAGTATAACTATAAAAGAATCTTGATTGGATGACTAATGATATCTTTTGATAGCAAAAACCAAAAACTGACAAAAAAAAGTAGTTACCATTCAAGGTATTGATTAGTAACAACTACAAAGAAAAGTGAAATCTTGAAGAGTCGGATAAGTTCCGCAAGGGCGAAAAAAAACTATGTGCAAAGAAAAGAGTATTCTTTACTTGAGTGGAAAGAACATTACCATAACTACAAAGAAAAGAACATGATCCAACACATTTTCACGTTAGGGATCCAATAATTAAAAACGTAGAATGAGTCCTTTGGTATCATATGTTCGTATTTATAGATGAAAACTCTTAAAACTCGTATTTGTAAAAAATTAAAAGATCTTAACAAAACTATAGTAAAAGAAAGACTAGGAGCTAGCAACCATGGATTTCGTCGGTGGATTTCATGAGGAGGAGAAGGATGGTAAACTATTCCTGGAATATCACCATCCCAAGTACAATCCCATACCACAAACACATAGCCTATCCCCATCCGGTGAAGTAGTCAGCAATGACCATCTTCTTCAACCTCTTTTTTTATGCCCAAATGCACGACAATTAAAAGACAGAACTGGAAATACTTTCCCGCTCAATTCTTCCCCCGAGTTCTTCTTCTCTACAAGAAGTGCTACTCATCATTCAGTACTCCCTTTGTTTTGGTGCAACAATAAATAATTCGATGTCAATGGTGGATGCAGTATATGCAGGCGCTCAAATTTTGGCACAAACTATTATTTTTGTGAATATTGTAAGAAAATGTTCCACAAAGAATGCGTCGAGTCTCCACTTAAAATCAAACACCCTTTTCACCCTGAGCATTCTCTACAACTTTACTATCAAATCCTTCTTGATAATAGTATTAATTGTTTATGCTGTAGAAGAAGAGTAAACTTCCTCGTATATTATTGTACCATATGTAAGGTTTTCATGCATCCAATATGTGCGATGAAGCCAATACCCTTTGTTATAGACCCACCAAAAAGGCATGACCATCCTCTCACTTTTTTTCCTAGACAAATGTCTTTAACTTGCAACTTTTGTGGTTTGTTGAGAAAACTCTATCCCACCTACATATGTGTCAGATGCAACTTTGTGTTTCATAGTGATTGTATGTACTCTCCACGCATCATCAAGATATCACACCACCCCCATCGTATCTCCTATACGCTTCTTCTTTGCAATCAGGTGAATGGTCTTGTGGAGTTTGCCATCAAATTATTGACAGTGATTATGGTGCATATACTTGTGATAAGTGTGGTCATTATGTTGTTCACTCAAGATGTGCTCTAGAGAAAAATGTGTGGGATGGAGAAGATCTCGAAAGTGTACCAGACAAAGGTGATATTACACAAGATGTTGGACCGTTCAATATAATATCTAAGGATGTGATACTTCATTTTCTCCATGACCATCATCTCCGACTCGAAGTCAGCATACTTTATAACGAAAAAAAACTTTGTCAAGCGTGTCATCTACCTATTTTCGAAGGTAATTTCTATTCTTGCATGGAGTGTGATTTCATCCTCCATGAAACATGCGCAAAAGCTCGCCGCATAATACAACATGCATTACATCCTCATCTGCTTACATTAAAAGCTGCAAGTAGATATGGTATGGATCGTTTTGAATGCAGTTCTTGTTATCGTGGTTGCCGTGGCTTTGTCTATGAATGTGTCATAAGAGAATGCATCTTCAATCTAGATGTACAATGTGCTTCAATTGTTGAGCCGTTTTGTTTCCAAGGTCATAAACATCCCTTGTTCCTATCTTTAGGCCGGGATGGAAAGCTCATATGTTGTGTATGCAAAACAAAATGTCATAATCAATTAAATTGCATCAAATGAGATTTTATTGTTTGTATGAAGTGTGCTACATTACCCTACAAAGCAAGGTATAAGCATGACAAACACTTTCTCACAGTTTTATGGGAAGAAGAGGTCCGTGAAAAAGATTGGTGCGAAGTGTGTGAACGTAATTTAAGAGTTACAGACACAAAAGTGTTCTATTGGTGCGTTGAGTGCTGCACCATTTTCCATATTGAATGCGTACTTGGTAAAACCTCGAATTTGAGTCTCAGTCAAACTCTCAATTTATGGGTGCAGCAGGCCCACATTCTTTCAGAAAATATGTAATAGACAATATTTCCAAGCATTCAGTGAGTTATATAGCTACCTCTCTATTCAAATGTAATTTGTTTTCTTCATATTTGACTCCTTGGTTTGTTAAGCTCAGTATATTGTTCAACAAATATATTTCAGAACAAAAAGTTGTCTACAAGCTTGAGCTTTATTTGTGGCTCAAAAACTTGTCTAAATTTCTAAAACCGAACAAGAACATCAGAAAACATTGAGACATCATCATTCCTAGTTTCGATCTGGAACATTGTGGTTCTATTATTAAACCTGACATAGATGAAATATAAGACTTCAACATGAATGAGATGCATCCCCTCCTTCACTTTTTGCTCTTGATGATTTGTTATTCGTTATAGCATCTTTCTTTAATTGGAGTCAGATTTCTCCATAGCTGCAAAAGAGAAGTATTCGAAAAAGCAAGTTAACAAAAAGAATAGAGCAGAGCACACAAGGCAAAAGAACCGGGTATGGAGATATATTACTGTTGTAGTTTAGAAGCTTTTCGATTAGATCGACATGAGTCATAAGCATACGTCTACAGCAGTAACGGACTAATCCAAGCGCATCAAGAGCATCCCTGTATATATTCCAATACCAAAAATCAAATTTGCAGTTCAACAAAATACAATTTTAGCATAATGCCTAAAACCAAATTGGCTAAAGAATATTACACTAGAGATAGAAACAAGAGAATGGAATATATCAGTGACCTACCATCATGCTCCTTTACTAACAAAGATAACATCTATAAACTTGAACAATGATCAAATTACAACTTAAAAAAACAAAACACAATTTGAGAAAAAAAAAATCTTAGAGATGAAACAAAAGAATAGAAAAATCTCATTGACATAATTCTTAATCACTCTCATGTTCAACCAAAATTTTCTCACAAATTATGATTCTTTTTACAATCATAAAATATATCACTTACCCTTCGGCGTAATCAGCCTGGAGAAGTTCAAGATATGTGTCCCATTTGTTCCCAATCACCTATAAAAATCATAGACAAAAGCTTCGTAAATCTCTCAATTATATATACAAACTCTAGAGATTTGTCACACATATATAACGAATCGAATTCGTATGGAAATAGAGAAGAAAACAAACCTTTCCACAAGTAAAACAACGAACTGGTACGATCATCGTCAACGAATTGAGATTTTAGAGTTTGTCGTCTCTAAACAATTTTTAGGGTTCTCTTTCTCACTTCGTTTCGTCGTCTCAAAGCAAAGTTAGTATCATGTCTCTATTATTTTATTGCTCTATATATGAAGTCCCATAAGGAAAGATTATTAGTATTTATTTATTTCTGAAAAAATAGAGGAGAAAAAGTAGTCTTCTTCTTCGTCTTCTTCATCTTCTCGATTATTTTCTTGCTCGATCTTTCACATTTTCGGGAAATTCAAAACCAAATTCGTTTCGCCGCGGAGGAGGAGAAGAATCAGACGGAAAAATGTTGGAGAAGATCGGATTACCGCCGAAACCATCTCTTAGAGGAAATAGTTGGGTCGTTGATGCTTCTCATTGTCAAGGATGTTCTTCTCAATTCACTTTCATCAATCGCAAGGTCTTTCTCTCTTAGTTTCTTCGTCTCTCAATCAATTGATACTTGCTTATTGCTTATCGCGATCAAAAATTAGATTCATCTTAGTCGATTGTTCTTCGAGATCTAATTTTGAATCTGTTTATCGGCAAAACTTCACTGAATCTGGTAATTGTCTTAGTCAATTGATAGATTCCATGTGTATTACGAATTGTGACTTGCTGAATTAAAACCTGAGAATTTGCTCAATCTGGATTTGGTTTTGAGTGAGCAGCATCATTGCCGGAGATGTGGGGGATTGTTCTGTGGAACCTGCACTCAGCAAAGGATGTCACTACGTGGACAAGGTGACTCACCTGTACGTATATGTGAACCATGTAAGAAACTTGAAGAAGCTGCACGGTTTGAGTTGCGTCATGGTTACAAAAATAGAGCTGCTAAAGGTATATAGGCTATTGATTTATCGATGATTCTTGTGTTATCTGCTAGTTTTTGATGTAAAGAGGTGGTTGTGAATTTGTTCAGCAGGTAGCTCTAAAAAGACTATAAAGAATGAGGATGATGTTCTCAGTGAGATTCTAGGTTCTGATGTTGATGTATCTTCTTCATCGGAATCTGTGTCGAGTACAGATAGGATTTCTTCTAAAGAAATGGGAAGCAGTAGTAGTAATAAAGATATGGAGTTGGATGTTGTGTCAGCTAGTCCTGAAGAATTGCGTCAACAAGCAGTAGAAGAGAAGAATAAGTACAGAGTTCTTAAAGGAGAAGGGAAATCTGATGAAGCTTTAAAAGCCTTTAAGAGAGGGAAGGAACTTGAGAGAGAGGCTGACGCATTAGAGATATCGTTAAGAAGGAATCGGAAAAGGGATCTGTCCATGCGAAATGTTGCTGAGACGAAAAACAAGGCTGCTTCGAAAGAATCTAGTAAATCACAAAAGCCTCCACGTCAAGGAGGTAAAGGAAATGATGATCTGGCAGCTGAGCTGAGGGATCTTGGGTGGTCTGACGACGAAGATAAAAAGCCAGCAACTGTAAGTTTGGAGGGCGAATTTTCGTCTCTTCTCCGTGAAATTCCCCGAAAGCCTAACCCTCAGAAGAGTGGGGGAATTGACAAGAGTCAGGTACTTGCCCTTAAAAAAAATGCCCTTGCACTGAAACGTGAAGGGAAGCTTGCGGAAGCTAAAGAGGAACTGAAAAAGGCTAAAATTTTGGAAAGGGAACTGGAAGAGCAGGAACTTTTGGGTGGGGCTGATGAATCAGATGATGAGTTATCTGCACTTATTAATAGTATGGATGATGACAAAGAAGATGATCTGTTAGCTCAATACGAGGGGAGCCATGATTTCGACATTAGTAACCTTGTGGGAAATGTAGATGATATTGGAGTTCATGGTGAATTTGATGTCACAGATGAAGATATGGAGGACCCAGCAATCGCTTCTGCATTGAAATCTTTGGGTTGGAGTGAGGATCCTGGACACCGTGAGAATGTCCACTCTCGACCATCTCCTAAAAACAGAGATGAAAGTTTAGCTGAAATTCAGACATTGAAAAGAGAGGCTCTTAATCTAAAACGGGCTGGAAATGTCGTAGAGGCCATGGCTACACTAAAGAAGGCAAAATTACTTGAGAAGGAACTAGAGGCTGCTGATACGTCCTCACAAACTGTTGATACAACTAGGGCAGAGAGGGATACGAGTCTGAAACTTCCTCCCAGAAGCAGGCTAGCGATTCAGAAAGAACTTCTTGCAGTGAAAAAGAAAGCACTTACTTTGAGAAGGGAAGGAAAGTTTAACGAAGCAGAAGAAGAATTGAAGAAAGGAGCAGTTCTCCAAAATCAGCTTGATGAGCTGGACAATTCGTCAAAGTTAGCTGCCACTGGGAAGGCCACTCGTGAAAAAGGAAATGATCTGCCTGATATTAGTTCTCTGGATGATGATGCAGACGTGGATGTAAAAGATGAGGAGTTAACTGATCCGAATTACTTGTCGATGCTAAAGAGCTTAGGTTGGAATGATGAAGATAACAATCCTGCAGGTTCTTCATCAGAAAAATCTGACCCAGTTAATTCTCGACCAGGGAAAACAACAGAAACTCAAGGTGCATATGAAGTCCGTGTTACTAAACCAAGAAGAAGTAAAGCTGAAATACAACGAGAACTCTTAGGGCTGAAAAGAAAGGCTTTAACTTTGCGACGACAGGGTAATGTTGATGAAGCCGAGGAAGTTCTGAACCAGACAAAAATATTGGAAGCCCAGTTGGTTGAGATTGATTCAGGCAAAAATCTTTATGCTGACAGTGATCAGCTGCAAAAACGATCCAATGATCTTGCCACCGACAGTGGGATCAATGGAGGAGATGATAGCGTTACAGAAATTGATATGAAGGACCCAGCATTATTGTCGACTCTTAAGAATTTGGGATGGGAGGATGAAGAACCAAAGAAAGCAGAAGCCGCTTTCGGCTCTGTGCAGTCAACTGGTCCGCGGATAGCAGCCAAAAGCAAGGGACAAATCCAAAGAGAACTTCTTGACTTAAAAAGAAAGGCACTTGCCTTCAAGCGTCAAGGGAAAACTGGAGATGCTGATGAATTATATAGTAAGGCCAGTGTATTGGAGGCACAGCTAGCAGAACTGGAAACCCCCAAGATGGAAATGAAAGGCTTAGCTTCTGAAATTAACCCTGAAAACTATATGGATGTTGATTTATTAGTTGGATCGCAAATGGAAGATAAGGCAGTAAAATCTGCGAGTGTTTCTCATGCTGCTCAAGATAGTTATGACTTGTTAGGAGACTTTATCTCCCCAGCTAAATCCGGTTCCTCTAGCGTTTTTTCTCAGCCAGGCCAGCAGCAACCAAGTATGATGGATTTGCTGACTGGTGAGCATAGTGAGATGTCTCAAATTCATGCAGTAAAAGGAAAGCCTGAGACTAAGTCAGACTTTGGTTCAGGAAACAATCACGGCACTGAACAAAGAGTGGCACGTGAAGAGTCAGAGCCCAGTAATATTCAATCAGATTCGGTTCAAAATACATCTCCTCAGAACACCCTTAAACAAGAAATTGTGGCTCATAAGAAAAAGGCACTTGCGTTAAAGAGAGAAGGAAACATAAGTGAAGCCAAAAAGGCATTGCAACAAGCAAAATTGTTGGAGAGGAGACTACAAGAAGGAGAAAATCCCTCTCCTGAAAAGCTCGGACGAGATGATATGGTTTCTACAACGCAGGATCCTCCTGCTCGAGAGAATGAGAGTAGTCCTTCAAGTTCAGCTCCAAAGGCAATGTCTGCTCGAGAGAAAGAAAATAGTCCTTCAAGTGCAGCTCCAAAGGCAATGTCTGGTCGTGACCGTTTTAAGCTGCAGCAAGAGTCACTAAGTCACAAACGTCAAGCCATGAAGCTTCGGAGGGAAGGTAAAATGCAGGAAGCTGAAGCTGAGTTTGAAATCGCCAAAACTCTTGAAGCTCAATTGGAAGATTCAACATCCTCTAAACCAGAACCGGTGGACGATGTAGCGGTGGAAGATTTTCTCGATCCTCAACTCTTGTCTGCCCTCAAAGCTATTGGATTAGACAATCCTGTGAATCCTCCTCCGGTAAGTAAAACAGACATAACACAAGCTGCGGCAAAACCAGACCCAGTGAAGGAGAGTAATAGTAATAATAATAATAATCAAGAGAGAAGTCAATTGGAGGAACGAATCAAATCAGAGAAGATAAAAGCTGTGACCTTGAAACGTGCAGGGAAACAAGCTGAGGCATTAGATGCTCTTCGACGGGCAAAACTATATGAAAAGAAACTAAACGCTCTTCCTTCAAATTGATTCCACTCTCCAGTTCATTGGATATTTGTAACATAATAACCTTGATGTTACTCGAGTGTTTATCATCTGATTTGTAAACTGGTGAGAGTCAAAGTTTTATCAATAGTCATATATGTCGATGGAACTACACAGGAGCTTTCACTTTTACCTGTTGATATCGTGTGGTTTTTATCAGTTTAGCTGTGTATTTTTCTCCTTTTTCTTGTATTTCGAATTCATTTTAGGCATGTTTAGGGAGCATTTGCATTACTTTGTTTCTTCCTAGGTTTTGGAGCATGTATCATGAAGAATGAGGCTTAAAGAGGAAGTTTTGAACGTACGTAAAAGGCAAAATCACGTTCATGGAGATTAAGAAAAGATCCAAAAAGTTGAAAGGTGAAGAAACAATTTGGAGAGGAGCCCATTGATCACTCCCCATCAGACCAAGGCATCTGATGTACAAACAGCATCCTACAACAGAAGCAGAACCTTCCCATCAACCTAACGAGTCCGATGCAGTGCTGGTTTTGGCCCAACTAAACCGGGTTTGACCCGGTTTACCCCACTGCTAGTGCTCCTACTGTATGTAGGCATGTCAATTTGTTTGTTTCTTTTTAATATGTTTTGGGAGTACGACTTATCTCTATACTTGATGTAGAATTTTTGACACAATACTATTTTTTTTCATAAGTTAAACAATTTATATCTTAAAAAATATTCAAATAATAGCATATGTGAGAAAAAACTACTTTTTTTATTATATAGATGTTGTGATGATTTATTCTTTAAAATAATAAAATCAAACCAAGATGACTAGAGGTGTTTGGCCAAAAAAAAAAAAAAAAAAGATGACTAGAGATAAATAAAAATTAATATGTTAAGTTAGATATCAAATCTTATTTATTTAATTTGATTGCTTATTAATATATTTTTGAAAACATTAAAGCATGTTCGTTTAAAGATAGTGTTTAAAGCATGTTAATTAAAATAGTGTTTAATATTTTACCCATAATGATTACCATTAAGAGAAATAGTTAAAAATGCCCCTTTTTCAATACCCCTTTTCAAAAATGCCCCCTTTGAGAGTCCATTTTTAAGTTTGCCCTCTTTTAATTTTTAATGACCATTTTACCCTTATTTGAAAGAAAATTAGGTCCACAAAATACAAAATATTTTTTGGCGGGAAAAGTGATCCCGCAATTTTCCCGCCAAAACACTTGTAAAAACCTTTAAAATACCTTGTAAAATTTTCCAGTAAAAATTTTTCCCGCCAAAAAATTTTCCCGCCAAAAATTTTTTTTTGCGGGAAAAGTGATTCCGCAATTTTTTTGGCGAAATTTTTTTGGCGGGAAAAATTTACAAGGTATTTTAAAAGTTTTACAGAGTATTTACAAGTGTTTTGTAAGGTTTTACAATGTATTTTAAAAGGTTTTACAAGGTACTTATAAGGTTTTATAAGGTATTTATAACTTGTAAAACCTTATAAAAAACTTGTAAAACCTTATAAAATAGCTTGTAAAATCTTATAATATCTTATAAATACCTTATAAATACGTTGTAAAACCTTTTAAAATACATTGTAAAACCTTATAAATACCCTGTAAAAAACCTTTAAAATACCTTGTAAATTTTTCCCGCCAAAAATTTAACGCCAAAAAAATTGCGGAATCACTTTTCCCGCAAAAAAAATTTTTTGGCGGGAAAAAATTTTACGGAAAAATTTTACAAGGTATTTTAAAGGTTTTTTACAAGTTTTTACAAGTGTTTTGGCGGGAAAAATTGCGGGATCACTTTTCCCGCCAAAAATATTTTGTATTTTGTGGACCTAATTTTGTTATATTTCCTTATATATTTGTGATATTTTTTATTAAAAGAAGGGTAATTTAGTCATTTTGTAAATAAAAAGGGGTATTTTTAAAAATGGACAGCCAAAGGGGGCATTTTTGAAAAGGGGTATTGAAAAAGGGGCATTTTTGTGAGTCTCCCTATTATTAATTTGTTCAATGAAACCTATATTTTAATGACAATGTCGTTTAATTTTTGATAAGAGATAAGATTAACTTTAATTATGTACCTCGTATATATTAGTAAGGGGATGATTACCGGTGTTCTAACGTGATTTGGTAAGAAAAAAACATTCTATATATTTTATTTTGACTTCAATTCTATAAAGAAATAAACTAAAGGAATACGTGAGTCATTTTGATTTTTGACTATACGAAAATAAATTCAAAATTATGTGTATCATGTTATTTAAAAATTTGACTAGGAAAACTACCATTTACGTATATTTGTATTAATATATATAATCAATCTAAGTAAAGAAGAACTCATCGACAAAAAATAAGAATATAAAAAAATGGCTAACACCCCAAAAATTCTAATCGTATTTGTTTTCAGTGTTATTTTCATCATATCTTATGTTCATTGTCATACAACAATTGCAAGTGCCCCAGCGGGTGGACCAACATACGCAACAGGTAAACTATACCAACCATTTAGTAATTTAGAGCCAAACTTTTATAGTGACTTATGTTGATTTTTCAGTTTCCATCCTCTTTCATTTGAAGATAAGACTTTTATTCTATGTTCCGTTATTATATATTTATTTTTTATGTATTGGCGTATTCTTATAACCCTTTTTTTTTTTTTTTTTTTTTTTTTTGGACAAAAGTGTATTCTTATAACCCATTTTTAAAAATTATGAACATAATTTTGTTCTGATTTTTATTAATAAATAGGTCCTGAACTTGCGGATGCGGAGTACCCGCACAAGCACGATGGGACTTGCTTCAATACACCAGCGTGTTATGCCCCAGGCCAATATGAAATAGGTTGCATTGTGTATTGTCACGAAGCCCATTATAATCATTACAAATGTATCGGAAAACGATGTTGTTGTTATAATAGAGATAAGAATGCGTCCACGGTCAAATAATCCAACGAAAATGTAATTGTATCTACGTGAAAAATTAATCAAATGTTTTCATATGTTCTCAATATCGATATAAAAGATCAAAGAGCAAACTAGATAAACTTTACCAAACAAAAGTATAGTTTGATTAAATGTTCGAGCGATATTTTTTGTTTTCAATTTGAATAAAATCTAAAAAGGAAATCGAAAATAAAACATAATGAATATTAGACAGTCCAAATACGTTCACATGATATACGGGGTCTATTTGGTAAACGTGTTGTTTCAACAAATTTGGGTTTGATTGGTAACCACTGCCGATGCAGTACGTGTATAACACTTTGTTAATTACCAAATTCAAAAGCGATATCCATAAATTTTTTGTATTGCTATCTCGTATCGCTACTTTGTAAAGTTTTTAACTGTTTTGTATCGCTTACCACTTTCCTACTCGCTATAAAACTTGTACCGCTTTGTCTTACTAATCAAACTTGTATTTCACACTCATTTTAGGCATGTTTAGGAAGAAATTGCATTACTTTGGTTCTTCCTAAGTTTTGGAGAATGTATCGTGAAGAATGAGGCTTAAAGAGGAAGTTTTGATCATACGCAAAAGGCAAAATCACGTTCATGAAGATTAAGAGAAGAACCAAAAAGTTGAGAGATGAAGAAACAATTTGGAGAGGTGAGGTGAAGTATAATTCTTTATTTGTTTTAAGAAAATAGAATTAAACAAAAATGTGAGGTAGTATAATAATCTCTTACTGATAAAAGAGATAGTTTGAGCCCTCTACCCTATCAACATCAACATTTTTAAGAGAAAATTGAAATGAATTAATTGGGGTTTATAGGGTTTCCCAACGATGTCGCTATAGATTCTTTCTTCACTTTTTCAGTTTCGTTTGTATAGATTCAAAGGAAAAGCCAATCGAGCGATGATACAAAACGCTAAGAGAGCACAAATGGAAAGGTTTTCGATGCGTAGGCCTATGGGTTGAATCAATTTCAGGAACTGATAAATTGATGAGAGTGAAAAACACAAAAGTGCTTAGGAAGAATTATATTAGACTCTCATTAGAATAAAGATGCAAGGTATATTGTCTTATATAGAGATTATTTTTTGGTAGGGTTGTCTTATATAGAGATGGAATAAATCTAAGTTTCATCAAAAAGATAAACTCAAATGTAAATAATATATTTAGAGATAATAACAAATTTTCTAAACTCGGAAATTGACAAATCCACAATATTTCCATAATCATATCTTGATTTTGGTTCGTAATCTCCATCAATTTCGACTCGGTTTGGTTCGATCTCATCGATTTACCAATATAGTAACAAATCCATATAGTAATATTACTAATATATCACTTCTTTGATGTCTATTAAATTTTGTTTATTATTTAAAGAAATATTTTTTAATCACAGAAAATAATAAAAATTGTCTCAAAAACAATATTTTAAAAATTATCTAGGTATCTTTGGTTTAAATATGTTACTTTATATAGATGACTAAAATTGTTGACATAAATATATTTTTTTTTATAGTAATGTAGTTGACCCGGGTAAAAAAATTTTTTGGGTCCGCCACTGGTTGTTGTTATAATAGAGATAAGAATGTGTCCAAAGTGACATAATCCAACGAAACTGTAATTGTTTCTACTTGAAAAATAATCAATAGTTTACATATGTTCTCGATATCGACATAAAAGATCTAAGAGCAAAATAGATATATAACTTTACCAATTCATGTATAGTTTGATTAAATTTTTGATCGATATATATATTGAATATTAGACATTCCAATACGTTTTCACATGTTATACGGAGTCCATTTGGTAAAGGTGTTGTTTCAACAATTTTGAGTTTGATTGGCAATATCTACTCATGCAGTATATCACTTTGATAATTACCAATTTCAAAAGAGACACTCATATTTTTTTTGTATTGCTATCTTGTACCACAATTTTGCACCGCTTTTAACTATTTTGTATCGCTTACCACTCTCCTACCTGCTATAAAACTTGTACCACTTTGTATTACCAATCAAACTCTTTATCTATACAAATTTGCATCACGGAGTTAACAAACAAAAAAACACAAAATTAACAACTTAATTATGTAACACAAAGTAATTATCAATTACATATATTTATATAACACATACATGCACCATTTATTTGTCACAATATACACCTACTTTAATTAGAAAAATGTCAATGTTGATAGAGTGGATATGACCTAGCTACACCTACATCTTTAAATAAATATGTGGAACCGCAGTTTACATTAGAAATTACATAATCTTGTTTTGTATTTATATCATTGATATAAAAGTAAATATATGTAATTTCTATAGTGTATTAGTAAAAAGATATTTTTAAATTTAGTTTATATTTGTGGAACCTTACAAATAGAAAATATATAAAATAAACTATAAACGAAACATATATAATTAATATATATATATATATATATATTAACATAATCAATAAAAGTTTTAATCACTCTAAAATATAGGATAGCAAATTATACCCAAATTACATTATCATTCATAGATTAGATTAATCATACCGACCCTAAACTATATCGCTTTCGTAGTCAAATCAGAATCACATCGGATTGCCATACGACTACGCTATTCTTTAATGTTTAGCTAATCTGTAATATTTATGAATTAATTACGGATTTTGCCCTTTTTATAATGGCATTTGTGGATTTTGCCTTTTTTGAATAGTTTGTGGATTTTGTCCTTTTTCAAGCTCCAAAAAAATGATTTAACATACGTTTCACTCGTTATATTTGGGTTTGGTCGGTTTCATTTGTTCTTAGGGTTTAGTATTTGGTATAAAGTACGTATTTTTGCAAAAACAAAATCATAAATACGTACTTTTTGAAGTGTTAAAAAGGGCAAAATCCGTAAACTATTCAAAAAATGGCATTTTCGTAAGTTTTTTCAAAAAATGGCATTTTAGACAATAATCCCAATATTTATTGAGAATATATGGCACCATTTTGTGCAAGCCATTTAAACCTTTTACGGTTTGTGTTATTGTGTTTATAAGTGTTGTAAAAACAACACTTGATTCTTTAGCTCCAAGCCAATAGTTTTGTCCGACCTGGTCTAAACACGCAGATCCTTTTGTTTTTCATGCCCTGTTCATTGCAGAGACGCTGCGATCGGAAAAAAATATTTATCTCGCTTTTATCTCTCATGCATCTTCTATTCATCCTATCGCTGCGATTCCAATTTCATGATTTCGGAGTCGCCGAAAATAACAGCGGCACCACACTAAAGCTGACTGTAGATGGTGTTTTCTCCCTTGAATTAATGAGTCGATCGCTTCTTTAAAAAGGTGTCGTCGGAAAGATCGAACGACTCTCAAAAGAACAGACCCGCAATTGAATCTTCTATCCGACCTAAAAATACACGAGTGACGAGTGGATCCTAAGCTTGAATTTGAAATCCTACCTACATATCAAACAATAAATGTTGTTTACCTTATATGAATCTAAGAAAAACTAATTCCTTAAACTAAATCAAAAACATCAATGTCCATTTTTGTTTTTTTCATCAAACACCATTTCTGTTAAGATATCGGAAAGAGACTATTTGCTGGGAAGAGCCAATCAAGAACCGACGTGCTTACATGGGAAAAAAGACTGTTTCGAGCCCGAGCTTTTTTGGCTAAACAGTCTGCTCGAGTATTAGAACTTCGAGAAAAAAATTTAATGTTAAAAGAAGAGAAAAAACAAGAGAGGACCGGAAAGAGGTCATTTCTACTGCAAAAGTTGACCAATCGTCTTGGTTGTCGAGGAGAGATATCATGTCAGAGCAATCTGATGCGAAAACACCATTTTCTTAACAATCTTAAACAAACTAATTATATTTCATATATTCTTTACCAGTTAATTTGATATTATTTTTTAGAATATTCAATTGTTTGAACCATATTTATAGAAATTACTTTAGATTTTCTTAATATTTATAGTTAATATATACTATAAAAAAAAACATTTCCTACTATTTTCCTACAAAAACAGTTTCTAGGAATGTCCCGTAGGAAATTTCCTATGAATATTTCCTATGAATATCCTACTAACTCTAAAATGCTAAGACTAAGATATGTGGTAGTGTCTAGAGTCACATATAACAAAGGACAAAGATCCTTTTAATAGACAAATACTAATAGTCGTTTCAAATATTCTCTTCTAAGATGATATTTAATTAAAATCAGATGCCAATCCAATAGATAGAGAGCTGACAATCTTCATATGTGATATATATCTTTTAAAGATACTGATATCGTCTCATTTCAACCAATCATTTCGTTTCAATTACGTTTGATTGTTTGATATCACTTCATCAAACTCTCTCAAACGTGTCTAAACCAGTTATACCGATTACAACATAAAGATGACAAGTTCTTCCTCTGTTTAGAGTCGATGTCAAAATGTTATTGTTCCTCGTAAGGGGATTAGATCTGTCGTATTATTATTAAGATTTGTTAGTCTTTATTGGTGTTTTCCTGCTAAAGATGAAGATTACGATGATGGCGAATCTGATCACAAATAGTGAAGATGATAAAGATATATGATGATGGCGGCAATTACAGGTGTAAACTGGGCCTGAAACCCCACGGGCTTAGCCTAATAATTTGCATAGCGGAGCGGGGTTGGACACTTAAAATGATGCCCAAAAAATAGCGGACCTAGGGAATCAATCCCAAGCGAATTGCATGCTAAGCGGGTGACCCGCAAAACATTTTTGTTATGTGGAAAAAGATCTCACATTGCAAATCGGGAAACATCGGCTCACCACCATCTTACACTGATGGTTCTTGATTCTCACATAAACACCACATCTTAGTGTGACGCCGCCACTTACATGTGCTTCTCACATTATGGCTCTTGGCGTGTCTTTTCTCACATTATACACTTACATGAAACCTCAAAGCTCCAAACCTAAAGTAAAGTTTCCTATTGTAATTGACTTCTTCTCCAAACCCAAGAGCCCTTTCTTCCTTTATCTTCAAAAACAAGTTTCTTCTTTTCCTTCAATTTCCTTTTGTCCTAATTTCCAAAACTTCTCTTCCTAGCTAAAGTGCATGTCCATGTCACTTCCTATTTTTCCTTTTCTCCACATCACACAAATGTTGTGTTATGCACTTACTTGACTTCTTAGATGATCAACCAATGTTCTCTTCATTTTGAACCAAAACTTAAGCAAGAACTAGTACCTTCTGTGTTTTCTTTCATGACTACTTATCTCTCATGTGGCGTCCCCCTTTAGTGAGGTCAGATTCGTGGTGGAGAAGAACAGTTTGTCTGACGCCGAATCCGAATTCGTGTTTCTCCATTTCTTTCAAGTCCCAACCTGGTGCTTTATCTACTTTCTTCTTGGTTTTTTTTTGGTTTTAAAAAACTGTTAGAGTAAACTTTTTATAGTGACAGGCTCCACCGCAAAGCGGCCTCATATCCAGAGAAAAATCCCACTCCGGCCTGGACCTACGGGTTAGTATACACCGCTTGCCCCTACTCGTATGAAAGAGTTTTTATTTGGAGAAGCTCAGTACCACCGTGGTGGCAGAGTGACTCGAACTTGAGACCTCTGACACTCATCTGTGAGAAGGAAATACCACTAGACCATGGACCCCTTCTCTTCTTGGTTGATGATCTTAGAAATACATTCATGCATGTATTCACAAATCATATACACACAGGTTCTTTCATCGACATTAATGACATAAGACGTTGAATCTAATATATGATTATAAAACAATTGATTATATTTTTATAAATTTTAGTAGGGTGTTGGACTGGGAAGATATACAGTGCTCACAAACTAGTGTTTGCATGGCACACTTTCTCAAGTTCTCAAAATTTACTTTTTTCTTACAAACTCTTCATTCTCTTTTATTTATGATTAGAGATAACAGTTTCGTTGGCTCCTCTGCTCATTCTAATAATGAGTTTCAGTTAAAGCCTGAGATAAGTGTTCTCATGTGAAAGTATAAGATTTTAGTTTTTAGGTTATGATGATAGTCTGGTTCTTTGAGAAAGTTCCATGGACACAAGTTTTTAATTGTAAAAAAAGTAATCAAGTTCAAAAATTAAGAATACACATAATTTCTGCGCCCGGCCTGTTTACTCGCGGGGCGGGCATGTACATTGTTTTATAGCTCATCGTTCTAGTGGGTCAGCCCGTTGTGGTCCAAAAAAAAAAGTCCATGACAGGGCGGATTAGATGGACGCGAACCGCAAACCGGCCCGTATGACACCTCTAGCAGCAATACGATCAATGTTTCCCTTTTGCTTTGACAATATCATACAAAATCTCAGGAAATTTGATAATGAAATCTCTTGAAATCACCAGTTATTAAAAAAAAAAAACTCTACCAAATCAACCCAATACATCCTCCTAAATATCATAACATATTACCAATTTTTAAACGCAATTAGGTTAAAAAAACACATTCTTGTATTGAAAGAATAAATTATTTTCTTTTGACTATAAAGCTATAAGTATAAGAAAATAAATTGAAAGATTATATTACTTAACAAATTTGACCATGAAAAAACCATTTGGGTATATTTGTATTATTATATATAATCAATAGACAAAAAAATAAGAATAGAAAAAATGTCTATCACCACAAAAACTCAAATCACGTTTTTTCATTGTTACCTTCATCATATCTTATGTTCATTATCATACAAAATCTAATGTAATTTGATGATAAAATCTCCTATAATCACAAGTCATTTATTTTTTGTTAAAATAAAAAATCAACCTAATCAACCCAAATATCCTAAAAACTCATTCAAATCTCTCAAAATCTTATATAATTCAAGTTACTCCAGATCTCCTAAAATTTTAACTCCAAGACATCCTCCTAAATATCATATTACCAATGTTCAAACATAATTAGGTAAGAAAAACCATTCTATGTATTTTGTTTTGACTACAACTCTATAAAGAAATAAATCGAAAATATAAGTAATTTCTTTGACAATAAATCTAAAAACTTAAATCGAAAGATTATATTATAAATCCACAACTTTAACCAATAAAATTACCATTTACGTATATTTGTATTATTATATATAATCAATCTAAGTAAAGAAGAACACATTAACAAAAAATTATATATAAAAAATGGTTATCACCACAAAAAATCTAATCACATTTGTTTTCGGTGTCATTTTCATCATATCTTATGTTCATTGTCATACAACAACTGCTAGTGCTCCAGGCGGGGGTGGACCGGCATCCACAACAGGTAAACTATACCAACCATTTAGTAAATTTGAGCCAAACTTTTCAAATGATATATTTTTTCTGTTTGCATCCTCTTTCATTCTTGAAAATAAAAAATTTCTTCTATGTTCCACTTTTATTTATTTAATTTTGCATGAATTTGCTGTATTCTTATACCCCCATTTTTTTTTAACTAAAACATGATTTTGACCTTCTTGAAATGAATATCCATATTGGCAAACTGATTTTTATCAATAAATAGGTTATGAAATTGCGAAGGAGAATGCGTCTTATTGCTTCAAATTAAACGCGTGTTCCTTAGGGGTGGCCATAGGTTGCATTGTGTATTGTAACGAAGCCAATTATGCTTATGCACAATGTAATGGAGCACGATGTTGCTGTTATCATAAAAATGAGAATGCGTCGAAAGAGAAATAATTCAACCAAATGTAATTGTATCTACTTGAAAAATAATATCAAAGTTTGATATGTTCTCTATATCTATATACAAGATATAGAGCAAAATAGATAGACTTTACCACATCAAAAATATAGTTTGATTAAAATTTTGAGCGATATTTTTTGTTTTGCAGTTGAATAAAATCAAAAATACAACATAATGAATATCAGACGGTCCAATATATTTTCACATGTTATACGTGGTCCATTTGGTAAACGTGTTATGCAGTTTGTGTATATTATTTTGATAATTATTAATTATCAATCCCAAAAGCGATATTAAAAGTGACATTCATAGTTTTTTGTGAAGTTATCTTG
Organism: Arabidopsis suecica; assembly: GCA_019202805.1. Classification (NCBI taxonomy): domain Eukaryota; kingdom Viridiplantae; phylum Streptophyta; class Magnoliopsida; order Brassicales; family Brassicaceae; genus Arabidopsis; species Arabidopsis suecica. The sequence continues at coordinate 1,735,419 of CM032906.1, forward strand.
TACTGTTACTTTATACCGCTTTTAACTATATTGTATCACTTATCGCTTTCTTACCCGCTAAAAGTTTGTATTATCTTGTGTTACCAATCAAACCTTTTATCCATACTAATTTGCGTCGCTGAATTAACAAAGAAAGATTTAGTTAACAATTTTATTATGTAACAATTTTTTTATTAATTACAGTTGTTTATATAACACATATACATGCACTATCCTTTTTCTCTCACAATATGTACCTACTTTAATAAGAAAAACTAGGTAAACACCCGTGGCATGCACATGATAAATAAATTCATAAATTTTAATTATATAGAATATATTTTTATTTAGATTTAAGAAAAATAATCAATACTTGAAATGATTTTTTGGAAAGTTTAAGAATATTCAAATGTGTGGCAATTGGAATTAAAATAATCGAAATAGGTAAGAGGTAATATTTGAAAATAAATGTGTTGGCAATGAGTATAGTAGAATTAAATAATAATAATAATAATAATAAAATAGGTGAAAATAATGTGGCTTGGCACATCAGCAAAAATATATTTTTAATATATACACAGGATGTCAATATATGTTGATAGATTGAATATGACTCACACACCTACATCTTGAAATTAAAATTTTGAACCTTTACATTAGAAATTACATAATCTTGTTTTTGTTTTGATACAATTAATATAAAAATAAATATATGTAATGTCTGTATCTTGTATTAGTAATAAGATATTTTGTAAAATAAATATATATAGCACTTCTTAAAATTTCCCAATAATAATACAATAATTTAAATAAATATAAAGACAAAAATTTACATTTCTAACTATGTATAAAACTATAAATATCATATTATCTTTGTTCAAATTAACATTATTAGGTAAAACAAAACATTCAATGTATTTTATTTTGAATATATTTCTATAAAGAAATAAGTTATTTTCTTTTGACTATAGATCTATAGAAAATAAGTTGAAAGATTATATTATTTTCCAACTTTGACCAGGAAAAATACCATTTAAGTATATTTGTGTTATTATATATAATCAACCTAAGTAAAAAAGAGCTCACTAACAAACATACAGAAAAAAAAAGAGAGAATATAAAACAAATGACGACTATCACCAAAAAAACTCTAATCGCATTTGTTTTCACTGTCGTTTTCATCATATCTTATGTTCATTGTACTACAATAACTGCTAGCGCCCCAGGTAGTGGTAAACTACACTAACTATTTAGTAGTTTTGAGCAAACGTTTTAAATGAGTACCTTTGTTAATTTTTCTGTTTGCATCCTCTTTCACTCTCATTTCACTTGAAGATAAAAACGTTCATACTTTGTTTCCTTCTTATTTTATCTCATTTACTACAAAATGAGCAAACAAGTCAGACCAAAGAATCACATTACTAGTTTTACATTTAATTTTGTACGAATTAGTGAATTCTTATAACCCATTTTTTAGTTATGAACATGATTTTGTCCTTCTAAAAATAAATATCCATATTGATATACTGATATTTATTAATAAATAGGTCATGGAATTTCAAAGCATCGGTTTTGCTTCAGACTAATGGCGTGTCATTCCGCAGGGCAACTAGGTTGCCTTGTGTTTTGTCAAGAAGCCGAGTATTCTTATGGCACATGTAATGATAGAGGAATTTGTTGTTGTAGAGATTATATATGATAAGAATGCGTTCAAGGTGAAATAATCCAACCAAATGCTATTATATATATCTGCCTAGAAATAACATCAACAGTTTTCATATGTTCTCAATATATATCTTCTATATAGTAAAAGAGAGTTTTTGGCGCTTATGTGTCAAGCGCACAATTATTCTCATCTTTTTTTTTTTTGAGTTCTACTATCACATTTTAACTCCATATATTACTTATTCTTATTATCTAAACTTAGAATTTTTAAAATACGATAACTTCTATATAAAGCTTCTTTTACATTAAATGCATTGTGTTTTTTTTTTTTCAATTGAGAAAAACATAAACAACAAAAACATATAGTATATGCATTTTAACATCAACAAATTCTTTCATATATTATAAACGTCTAAATTAAAAACGTAAATCTATAATTCTACATTTATGAATGATGTAAATACAATTTCTTTGTATAAAATAAATAATTAAAATATTTAAATTTAAATTTGTAAGTTTATTTACATACGAAAAATTTGTGTTATTGCATGGTATATATATAGTATTATTTTAGCACATTTACATAATTTATTTTTGTCATATCGAGATTCAATTAAAATGGACGACTTTGAGTTATTTTATAAATCATTTTAGCCATGCAAGTCACGGGTTCTTACATGCATAATATATAAAAAATATCTAGAGCAAAATAAATAAACTCTACAATATCAATGGTAGTTTGCTTAAAAAATTTAGTGATATTTTTTGTTTTGCCTTTGAACGAAGTCTAAAACAAAATTGAAATACATCGTAATGAATATTAGATGGTCTAATACGTTTACACTTGCTATACGCGATCCATTTGGTAAATCTGTTGTGTTTCAATAATTTTGGGCCTATTTATACAATACATAGTTATACGGAATTTTGTTATTTAACTATGTAAATTTGTTTTCTCTAATATATTTGGGCATATTTATACTAAACAAAATAATTGTACGGATCTTTTAATAATTTTGAGCCTTTTAATATAATAAAAAAATTTAAATAAATGTACAACCATTTTTTGATGTAAGAAAAGATGATATGTAGAGAAAAAAAATTACTTATATAACTATGTATATAACAATAAATATCATGAGCCAATGTCAAGGGGTACTGTTTTACTTATATAACTAGGTAAGAAAATCATTCTATTTAGTTTCTTTTGACTATAATTCTATAAGGAAATATTTTCCCCAAAAAAAAAAACAATTGTCAACATCTTTAATAGATTAACTCAAATGAGCTAATGATGAGGGTTATTGTTTACAGTACGAACATTTTATGCCAAAAAAAATCTATAAGGAAATAAATTGAAAGAATAAGTTAATTTCCTTTGATTATAAATCTATAAGAAAATAAATTGAAAGATTATATTATCTCCCAACTTTGACCAGGAAAATTACCATTTACATATATTTGTATTATTATATATAAGCAATCCAAGTAAAGAAGAACTCATTGACAAAAAAAAAAAAAAAAAAGAATATAAAAAATGGCTATCTCCCCAAAAACTCTAATCGCTTTTGTTTTCAGCGTCATTTTCATCATATCTTATGTTCATTCTCATACAACAATTGAAAGTGCCCCAGCGGATGGACCAACATACGCAATAGGTAAACTATACCAACCATTTAGTAATTTTTTAGCCAAACATTTATGTTAATTTTTCTGTCTCCATCCTCTTTCACTCTAATTTGACTTGAAGATAACACTTTCATTCTTCGTTTCCTTTCTTATTTATTTTTATTAACATTTATACAAAATGAGCAAACAAATCAAACCAAAGAATCATATTTCGATTTTTATATATTTAATTTTGTATGTATTGGTATAGTCTTGTACAACATTTTTAAAAACTTATGAACTTGTTCTCGTTCTTTTGAAATTGAATATCCATAATGATGTTTTTATTTTTTATTAATTAATAGGTCGTAGAATTCCGGAACCCCCAGAGACTTGCTTCAGAACAACAGCGTGTTTTGACGAAGGAGCCATAGGTTGTATTGTGTATTGTAGAGAAGCCCATTTTGATTATGGTGTGTGTATACCACAACGATGTTGTTGTTATAGGAAAGATAAGAATGTGTCTGATGTGAAATAATTCAAACAAATGTAATTGTATCTGCTTGAAGAATAACATCAAAAGTTATCATATATTCTCATATCTAAATAAAATATCTAGAGCTAAATAAATAAATTTACCAAGTCTATTTGTCAATCTTTATCAAAAAAAAGAAGAAGAAGAAGTCTATTTGTCAATTAAATAATAAGGTCTTTTGGATGCACTATATTTTTGGCCATTTCCAAACATGGTCGATCCAATGTTTTCGGATGTCCTACCCAAAAAGAAAAAAAAGTATATGGGTTTAATAATAGTTCCTAAATATTTGGATGAAGACAGTGATTGATCACTAAACCGCTACCATTGGTTTCGACCAGACTGTGATAGAGTGCCTAAACCAGTGTTGACCGCTCAATCTGATCTGGCGTTTGATTAAGTTATTTAGTTCTACTTAATCCAAGTTTTAGAAGATTTTTTTTTTAAAAAAGATGTATGTTATTTATGTTCTATGCATAATTAGCTCTATATTTTTCTATTATGTCTTTATTTATTTATTTTCTGTTTGCTTTGAAATTTATAATTAGTTGATAAAACAAGGTTATAAATGTTATTTCAAAAAACTCATGAATATGTGTGAAAAAACCTAACTTGGATTAGTTAGGAGTCCTAACTTATGTTGATTATGTTGATTATGGCCCCATCGCCTAATTAATGACTGAGTTGGTTATGCCCCCTTCCCTAAATCCTCCATCCACCACTCCTTTATAACCTATAAATATATAACAGCATTTCGTTAGAAATTTACTTACATTGGCATTAAAATCTTAGTTTCATACATCATGGCCTTGATAGCTCCCACAATAACTTCACTTCCTTGTTCTGTTTCAAAACATTCAAACAATCCTCCAACGTTTCTGATCTCGAAATTTCACAATGCGGTCGCTTCTTCATCGTCTGCAAAAACTGCTAACAGAATGCTCTCAAGCTGTGTCTACTCTCCGGTTTCTAGCATTTTGAAGAAGTTTGATCACAAGACATCCATAGTATCTACACATATATCCTGTTTCATATACTTGCTTTGTAAATCACACCATTTTTAAAAAGAACGTGTTTTTTTTTCTTGTAGGAATATTCACACAAATTGAATATCAAGAAGGTCAAGAACATTCTAGTTTCAAACCGAGATGATCCATTTGAGAACTTGGAGATGATCAATGCCATTCAAGGTTTAGGCATTGATCTCTATTTCCGACACGAGATCGATCAAACTCTTCACATGATATACAAAGAACCCACCCATTTCTATGGACGTAATCTTCGTGAGGTCGCGCTTTGCTTTCGATTGCTGAGACAAGAAGGTTACTATGTTCAAGAAAGTAGGTGATATAAAACTTACACACATATACATATGTACTTACTAAATTGCTCATGTGATATATGCATATTTCAAGTCATGACTCATGATGCTCATAAAACATTTAGGTATTTTTAAAAACGTCCTTGACAAGAAGGGTGGATTGGAAGACAACCCAAAAAATGACGTGAAGGTTCTGATAGAATTGTATGAAGCTTCTGAACTCCGTGTAGAAGGAGAAGAAACACTTGATGGAGTGAGAGACTTTACATTTAACTGCCTTAATGAACTTTGCTCAGGTCGAAAAAGTCATCAAGAGCGAGAGATAATGAGTTCTTTGGCGCAACCTCGCCACAAAACCTTAAGAAGATTAACATCAATAAGGTTCATGAGCATGATCAAACTTGCTGGTCAAGAAGATAAAGAGTGGTTACAATCTCTTTTACTAGTGGCTGAGATTGATTCCATTAGGTCGAAGTCCCTGATTCAAGAAGAAATGTCTCGAATATTCAAGTAAACACCCTGAAGATCGATGTTAACGTCAAAATGTGAATTCGATATAAGATTCATATTTCGTTTCTGAATTTTCAGATGGTGGAGAGAGCTTAATTTAGAAAAAGAGCTGAAGAAGGCAAGAAACCAGCCATTAAAATGGCACACATGGTCCATGGAAATTCTTCAAGATCCAACCTTAACTGAACAAAGGCTTGATCTTACCAAACCAATATCGCTTGTTTACGTTATAGATGACATTTTCGATGTTTATGGAGAGCTAGAAGAACTTATCATCTTCACACAAGTTGTTGAGAGGTACATATAAACTACTCTATATGTTATGTTGATTCACATAATTAATTTTTTTAACTCTGTCACTGATAAATAATATATGTCTAGATGGGATCATAAAGGGCTTGAGACGCTGCCGAGATACATGAAGGTTTGCTTTGAAGCTCTAGATATGATCACAATGGAGATTAGCATGAAGATCTGCAAATCACATGGTTGGAACCCAACATACTCTCTTCGAAAATCGGTAATTATAATTCAAAACGTCAATCATGTGTGTATTTTTTTTGTATCATATAGCTCAACTGGTTTAAACCCTATTTACAATACGATGTCTTTGTTTCTCAGTGGGCAAGTTTGTGTAAAGCATTCTTGATAGAAGCAAAGTGGTTTCATTCGGGTTACTTACCCAATACTGAAGAGTATATGAAGAATGGGGTTGTGAGTTCAGGTGTTCATTTAGTGATGCTCCATGCCTACATCTTGTTAGGCGAAGAACTAACAAAAGAGAAAGTCGAACTAATTGAGAGCAACCCGGGGATTGTATCATCTGCAGCTACAATTCTCAGGCTCTGGGATGATCTCGGAAGTGCCAAGGTTATATTGAACTACTGATACTACTGAATAGAGAATCTGAAACTTGATATTGAATCTTAGAGATTGTTTTGTGTGATATTACAGGATGAGAACCAAGATGGAACTGATGGATCATACGTAGAGTGTTACCTGAACGAGTACAAGGGATCAACTGTTGATGAAGCAAGAACACATGTTGTCCAGAAGATATCTAAAGAATGGAAACGCTTGAACAGGGAGTGTCTGAATCCAAGTCCATTCTCAAGATCATTCTCCAAAGCTTGTCTCAACATTGCAAGAACAGTTCCTTTAATGTACAGCTACGATGATGATCAACGACTTCCCGGACTCGAAGAATATCTCAAGTCTCTAATGTAAAAAAGTTCCCTTTGACGCTCTGGAAATAAGCAGTCTGTAACTCTTTATATAAGACTACAAGAACTTTGATCTGAGTAAATAAGTCCTTAAAGGTCAATAAACAACTTACTCAGGTACAAAGGATAAAAGATTTACATAAGGTTACATAACGGAATGCAAGACATACACTAAAAACTACTCAGCGAGGTATGGACTATTTAACCTGCAGCTTACTCGCGTTTTCCCTCTTCAACGTCGTCTGGAAGCCCAAATAGAAGTTCATTCCTTTCAACATCTTCTGTACTCTTAATTCCACTACCTGTCAATGAGATACCTTCCTCTTCAAACTCGTCCCCTGTTTCCGCTAAGTATGAGTACCTGCATGGTTTTGAACATTTAGAGGTAAGCTGAGTGCAAAATGATAATTTCTCGGTGAAGACCAAATAAGTGTCTTGAATCTTGACATCTTTGGCAGTTGACCCATTGGGACCATCGAAGTCCAAAACATTTGAGTAAATTTAATAAAAAGTATTAGAACCTTGTAGGATTATTGGATGGTGCCCAAAGGATGCATATGACTGCTAACAGACCATAAGAGAGTATGTTCCAAAAAGCTGGAATGATCCACGCCATTCGCCAGAGTTCGATTAGAGGGTCAGTTCCGTTGAAGTAAAGCTAATATAGAGATAGAGAAGAATGTGATTTCAGTTACACTCCTCTGACTTGGGGTTTCAAGCTATACATGAGAGACAGTCACTAGAGTAGCGATTCGTTACCTCGAAACCAATCCAAGCAATAGAGAGCAGAACGGAGATAGCGAGTGCATTGGTGAAGTTCCTATAAAGCTCAAGCTTAGCCATGTTTCTTTTAATCTGCAGTGAATATTAGACATATAAGCCGCTAAAAACAAGTAAGAAGAACTGGATCGTTGTAGATGGCTTAAGCAGCTACTGTATCTGGTTTTCCCTAGAATAGGCTGCATAATAAGCAGCCAGATTGGAATCTCATTAAGATAACATGGTTAAAACCCTTGAAAGCCTATGGTGTATATACATCCATCGGATATAATAATGTAACAGATCATGAGTATTCAATATTCGTATCTGCTAATGATGAATAAAGAAATCGATTTGATATAAGTGTGGTATCTTACCTGAAGTTTCTCAAGGGTTCTTGCCAATGATGAGAAAATCCACAAAATAAAGCAAGCATCCAGTAATGCCACGGGAATAACCAAAACTATCATTGTCTTTCCCGAAAAGTCATTGATGTTTCCCAAATGCTCAACCAACTCAAGAGCCTCTGTTGCAACAAAATATATGACTCCAAGAAGAAGTACCCTCGAGGTTATACCACCAAGGGTAGGCTTTACAACCCCATAACCCATAGAGACAACCAGAAGAAGAAGCCTAGAAAGCGTCTTTTTAATAGACGAAAAGGTCACCGCCCATAGAGTAACGTCCATTGGCCTCATCCCAGTCGAGTTGAAATTAACATATTCAAAGTATCGAACAGCCATTTCACACATACCAAGAGCAATAACCAAAGTGATATGATAATGCAGCTGAATTATATCCTTCCAAAACTGAACAAACCGCACAAACCAAACTAGGCCAAGCAAAACATACGCTAACGACATAAACCCAAAAACTTTCATTAAAGGAGCAACCTTTCCAGGTAAATAACCATCAGGGTTCTTCCAAACTGTTCTCCCTCTGATTCTAGTACCATCCAATTCCGGATCACATATCATGAAATAAAGATAATACATCCCAGTCTTGTTAATAACCACAGTCTCAGGGGACATAGTAACTTCAGTCTTATTCCCTTTAAAGAAAGTCTTGATCTGTCTTGGCCATTCAAGATCATTAGACTCTCTATTAACTATAACTTCCCCAAGACTACAAGATCCAGTATCAGCAAGCTCAGGCGTGCAACAAATCGCATCGGATTTAAGAAAAATGCCACCGATTCTATCACGGTCTTTTACCTCAAGTATAATTGCTTCCACCAATCCAGCAGTTGACTGCATTGCATTCTGTTTACTAGCAGATTCCTTTGTCCTCACAAAAGTTACATCATCAAACCTAAAACAACGAGCAATAGTAAAGACAAATCAAACCAAGAAGAAGCATAGAAATCAGTAGAATTCTAAAGGTACAAACTTGAGAAGAAGTGGAACTGACCTGATAAAGGACTTGCCTTTAAAAGGATTTTCAGAAGAAGAAGAGTTTAGATCTTGGAATTTGGAAGCGTAAAGACCTTCGCTACCACCATGGAAGAAGCGAGCATTGAATTTGACTGTGAACTTTTCGTTGTTATACGAATGAATTGAGCCATTCGTAGCTCCGATTAAGCTTCCGACGAGTAAAACCCCAATCGCCCAAAACCCTAAAGAACGATTCTCCATCGAAATCTCTGATCGAATCCTCAAATCTAGTTCAGAGATGAAGAAACGGAGAAGATGCTCATCGAAGATTGTTTGGGTTCACCTGTCACAGACACGATTACTTAAAAGACGATCATTGATATTCATACCAAATAAGTCACAATTTTAATCTAATTAATTAAATGGAAATTTTTTGTTTTTTGTAAGAATATCATTTGATAATTTAACATAATATGAAATGTATAAACAAAAAATGTAATTTAAATTTTGAAATATCTAATCATATATCTACTAAACAAATGTAAACGTTATATTAAATGTAACTAGATATTAACCCGCGGTACACCGCGGGCTTATATTTTTGTTAAATAAATTTTTGTATTTTTTATTTTAAGGCTTTTTTTTACATATATGATTGTGTTACATTTCCGAATTGATTAGTATATGACATTCTCGAATTATATTAATTATGTATTATATAAACAAAATCTTTTAATATCTTTAACCCGTTGACCCGTTTATATATATTAGTGACATGGAATAAATTTTATGATTAGAATTATATAATGGCATATATTGTAATTTCTTACAAAATCTAAGTTATGACTCTTAGGATGTACTTCCCAAATATTAGTATAGGATTTCAATTTAACTTTGAATATTGTTAGGTAACTATAATTACTATCAAAATTCCTAAACTTTAAATATTATTTTTTATAAATAAGAATTCAATGCTCGCTTCTTCCATGGTGGTAGCGAAGGTCTTTACGCTTCCAAATTCCAAGATCTAAACTCTTCTTCTTCTGATAATTTCATGTTTAAACACTATTATAAAGTAACTCTATGAAGATGAGAGGTAAATTTTCGTTTTACTCTTCTCATTTGAATTGAGTTTACTTTTTATCAGATTTTATTTTATTTTTTAATTGAATATATTCATTTTTCTCAACATGGGTATTTTTTCAAAAAGTTTGGTTAACCGGAAAATAATATTAGGTTATCTAATTTCAACTATCATTTTATCATTAAGAATTTAAACATATATACATTCTAGAATCAAGTGGTGAAATAACCATAAAGTCAAATAAAACTGGTAAAAACATTTGTCTCAAGAAATTTGATCAATGATTTAATGTGATATTCAACACTGAAAATTCCAAAGATGTTATTAAAATCGCATATAACTAACTATTATCATAGTGTGTCACGTATTGACATAAATCAAGTGAAGTATCCCCTTATTATTAAAAGGGAAGTACAAATTGAAAAATAGTCAAATTTGACCTCAATTTCAATTTCAATTTTAGATTTTGTTCTTTGTTAATCATAATCGTCAAGGGTAATTTGGTCATAAATTTTCATTAAACATTATAAGATCCGCGTGTTAATCATTCGGGTGGGTTAGGAGTAATTACTCTTAATCACGGATTCAAGTTCCTAATCGGGTTTAGCATCCAAATTATGCAATCTTAACCGTTCGACAATTTTTGTATATTTACCTCATTTTTGGTATCTAAATATCAGCATATTCGATCCCAAATAACTATATATTCGATCCCTAATAACTGCATATTTGATCATATATTGCCTAATCGCTCGAAAATCGTATTAACTTATTCTCTTAAATCTAATCTTAACCATAACCAACTCTACAATATTCACCATTTATCTAAATATAGCCAATCATTCAATTCTATTCCAAATTCGAATATATATTGTTCATAGTATCTTTAATTTTATGCTTTTTCTCCAAGATATGATTTATAACCCACAGCGGGTTAAGCTATTTATTTAGTTTAAAATGATGATGTTCTAAATTTCCATTTATTCTTTTTTGTTCTATTATTTGTTATATAAGAAATTAAATTCATAATGTATGTTTATTAGTCAGTTATTAATAAAATCTTTTTTTTTCAAATCTTAACAATAAATTTAAAATATACGTAGATACTAGATACTAATATATTTATAATCTTTCCACCAAAAAAATATATATATTTATAATCTTATAAATATTCTCAAGATTCAATTTTGTATTTTTGTTATTAACTTTCCAAAATTTTCCAAAAAAATAAGGAAATATATTTAAAAACGTTTCAAAAACGAGATTAGATATTAATAAAAATTTATACTCTAATCAATCTTATTAGTTTAAGAAATCTCTATACAAATCTAAATAGTTTCCTACATTTATGTTTTAATGTCGATTTAATATTATAAATATGTACATATATTATAAATACTATCCAAATGTGATCTTACCAAAAAAGATTGTAATCTTTTAGATTTGATTCGATAATTTATTAGATAAGATTATATTTGATTAACCCTAAAATTATACCCGACTCTCTTAACACTATAAATATAGTACTCTGATTGTGTTATTCTCATATCGTTCAAAGTTTCACTGCAAATATAAAGTTTTCTCGGCTCTTCTCAAAAAATGGAAATAATTCATTTTCTTTCAATACATATTCTTTATTTTTGAATATGATATAAAGAATATGATTTCTATGATTTTTTGCTTTTATTCTTCAATTCAGTGCTTAGTTTTAGATACTAGGTTTGATTATCATCAAGTCTTAGGTTTGGATGTTGATACCCTTTTAATAATCGTATTTTTTTTTGTATTAATTTTCTTTTCAATTTTGTTTTATTAAATCTATTCAAATTCTATCATCTTCAATTTATATGTCAAACCCATTCCAATTTTAATTTTTTTTTTCATATAAGGTCTATGACTGGACAACAATGGCGGGGTGAATGATAAGTCAAAGAGGATATTCGACTGGAGGTAAGGTTTCAATTTTTAATATTTCCTTTAATTTTGATTTTGTTTCTATTTAAAACTTTATATTTTTTAGCAATATGTTAAAGGTTTAAATATAATAGAAAATTTATCACAGAATTATTCTTTTTGCATTTGAAGTTGTAAAAGAAACAACTTTAAATTTTAACCTGTATTTTATTTGACGGGTTATATATACACAGGTTAATTAGCTTATTTTCATTTGAAATAACAATAAAATCTGAAATCATATAATTTTAATAATAATTCAAACTTATAAAGTCTTCTTTTAAAGATCCACGAAATTCCGGGTACAAAATTTTTGAATTTACAAAACAGTAAAAATGTAAGATCACAATATTCTCTAGAATATATTACTGTTAGACACCTCAAAACTATAATACTTTAACTATATTAAATTTTGATACAAATATATTAAATAATACACATGTTTAACTACATTAAAGCACATTCTCCTATTTGAAAATTTAACAACCACCAAAAAAAACATGATATAATTATAAATTATAAATTATCAAATACTTAATAGGAAAACCGAATAAAACCGATACCCGCGGAGTACCGCGGGTTTAATCCTAGTAGGGATGAAAAGGTATTTAAGATTCGAAATCTAATCCAATTTATTAAAAAAAATAATAATAAGCGGAGATATTACTAGTTTTAAAGATGATATATGGATATGATCCGGATATGTTTTTATAAATGAATAAATATAAAACGTTTATGACATATATTTTCTCTCTATATCAAAATAATTGATGTTTTGGAGAAATTTATGTTTGAAATTAATTGGTGTTCTTATTTTTCTATGCAAAATTTATTTATTTTTCTTTATGACTATTTGTATTTTGTAGTTTATTTATTTGAATTGTGTTTAGGTAAATAATAAAATAATTTTTTCTTTGAAAAAAAAATTGAAAATAAAATTTTTTATTCTTTATGTAAAAATGTTAAACATCATTTATTTTGATACAAATGGGAGTATTTATTTTACTTTATTTTACCTGAAATATCTACCTGATTTTAAAGATACTCTTCTTATCTAAAGATTACTAAAAGAATTGAATAGGAATTTTTTTTTGTCAACCACACATTAATTAATAAATAACTCCTTGATTGGTTGCCCAATTAGGAGGAGAAGAGTCTACAAAAGAAATTTCAAAAAATAAAAGTCTAGAAGAACGGGCTAAGGAGTCCGCTTTAACATTACATAAACGAGAAATGAGTAACCCAAACTCGTCTAGCAGATTGGAAAAAGCAGGCCATTCTTCAGGTGACTGTATCATTGAAAGTAACTCCGAGCAATCTGTTTTAAACACCTGGCAATCGATCCTTCTTAAAAGGATATTCTTCATAGACCAAATTAAATCTTCCATCTCTGAGTGAAAGGGGGAGGGACTTCTCCGAATGTACTTTGCACCGAGTAATATCGTTTGATCGATTCCTTTGAATAGTAATTTTAGTATCTAGAATTTTATAATCCGTCAGTTGTGTTTAGGTTAACAGCTGTGATTTGCCTGTTTGGTAAAAAATGCAGCTTCCATCCAAAGCGTAATTCTATGTCAATGATTATGCTAGAGGATAATGATTAAATCGAAACATCATTTTCAAAATTAAAGCAAAAGTTAAATAAATAACTAAAGTAATCTATATTCCCTCCATATAAAGAAAATAAAAATAATTGACAAGTGACAAAATTGATTACTTTATGGACCCCATAGTTTATACAAAGTTCCAAAATTTTCCCCCTTTCTTTCCAGATTTTACACATATTTCCCGACACTTTCCACTTTTTCCCAAACAACCCCAAAGAAAAAGGTAAAAGAAGAAAAAAAAAACACATTTTTTTGTTCTAGTTTCAAAGAGACAAGTTTGAGTTTTTGAATCTTACACACCCCAAAAACAAAAAACACATTCATCTCTTGAGCTGAATATCCATCTTGCTTTTCTCTAACTTCTCCATTATAGATCCTACAGAAAAAAAACATACAATTAGCATTAATAAAATATACGATTCAAGATCATATGTTACATACAAATATATAAAACACTAAAACGTTTTGAGGAACAAACTTTAACTCACCAGGAGGATAACAAACAGGAGGATCTTCAAAGAGAGAACGAGAGATTTGTTTATGAGCAACACCGATATCGAAAAGAACAAGTCCAGAAGAAGGATCATTCACTGCAATGCCTTTAACAGGTAACCAAAGAAAAAGCTCTTCTTGTGTCAAACCTTCAAGTCCAACAAGCCCACCATAGCTTAGATTTGCTCTAATCACACGATCAAAATATACTCTGTTTTCGAACCGAGCGAAACAAGGATTCTGTAGCTGAACTTCGAGCTCTCCTGTCTTATCATCTAGACTATAACTCTCCACGTTGTCTGGAAACAAACCACCTGGTAAACCACGAGCTTCGAGGAGGTTTCGAATCGATGATTGCGAAGATGGAGTAATGAATTGGACAAGAAGAAGAAGAAGAAGCAGAGACATTTTTTTTTCTTTTTAGTGTGATGGTGAGATTTGTGTTTTTGAAGGGTTTAATGTTTGGTGCTCTGTTTTTGTCAAAAGAGTGGAGGAATGAGTTGTCTTTTTTAGCTTATGAGCTGGTTAGCAATGAGTTATGTTTTGTGATTATTTCAAAAATTCATATATTTAAATAATTTTTGTACCATGTTAATGATTTTAAAAAACAATCCACTTAATTTTGAATAATATTATTATCTGTATAGTCTCACTATTTGAAATTATAGTCTTTTGCCTTAAGTAAAGCCATGTTGAACTAATTGACGTTGTAACATCCGCAAATCACGGTTTGTTTCCGGGAAACATTATTATGGAATATCATTTTCTTAAAACATAAATTAGTGGATTTTAAGTACCAATCATGGTTAAGTGTATCACACACATTATTCTTATTTTTTTAATCTCTTTTTATCCACTTAATTTTGTCTTGTTTTACACTTTAAACGACGATAAGGATTGCAAAAAAAAATTACATATCTAAAACAAAATCCAGACTCATTCCAACAGTAGTAACTCATTAATTGTATTGAATTATAAACTTCTCACCAAATTTCACCTACTAATTTTGATTATTAAGTATCTCTGCTATTGAATTGTCTAAAAGAATATTGTTTCTTTTCTTCTTTTTAAAAGGTTTCGTTAAGTCAGTCTTCCAAATTAGACGTTATTCTTTTGTCTTGTCTGAAAAATGGTACAAGAAACGTGAGCTGTGGGACCAAAAAACAAACCCAAACGGAACCGAAATGAAACAGTTTCTTCTACATACTGCAATATGGATTACAAAATGAAAAACTACATAAAAAATCTTTTAAACTATTTGATTTCCAATTAAAGCTTTAAATTTTGGTTTTTTGGGAGTAGAAATGATCCGACACTACATATGAATATGTGTGTGTGTTAATTTCATTTGCGGAATTATTAATCTCTGTTTTCACAAAATGACATGGAATTTAAAATAACTTACTATAACATAAAACCCTTTTGCTAATAATTTTAAATGCTGTTTTTTAAATACCACATTTTTAATTTTTTGTTCCAAAAATACAATCACTAGCTTTTTTCCAATAATACCTACAAATTTAATATTAAAATTAATTAAAATCTCTTTTAAATAGTGGGAATATATATCCTAAATTTGAAATAAGGAACCGAAATATATTTTTTAATTAATTTGTAATTTCTTTTAGTTGAACAAATATTTTTATACAAAATTGTGGTACTATTGAAAAAATAAACTAGTTTTGTTCTTTTGGAAGAAAACTTAATAATTTGATATTCTAAGATATTTTTCTAATTTTAATTGTAATTTTTGCATGTATATCTTTTTTTCTCTCAGCCCTTTCGGCAATCTCTGCAGATCGCTCGGCCTGATCTGCAGTCTGTTCGTTCTTCAGCGTTGTTTTCTCATCCGCTTGCTGTTAAGGTTTCTTTGCCGTTCACTCTCTTCTTCTGAGGTAGCCAATAGATAACAGTTTCTAGATCCATGTAAACTAGTCACATAACTAGTCACGTAATAGATTTTGCACTCACATTATATTCTTAATTTAATAGATTTATTTTGCATGATACTAGTCCAAATTTTGCACCTAAAAATTAAAAACATATAATCCACTTACGAAGAATACGATGTAATTGACACTTGGCATTTGGCACAAGTCTTCATGTTTTCGGGATAACAAAAAATAATGTTGCACTAATTCATGTCCGTAAATGTAATTAGTAGTAGTCAATGGACTAACATATATGTTATTATTGTTTACTTACACGCAAATGTAATTAGTAGTAGTTGAATTATTTGACTTGAAATATCGAATATTACCCTTATGTTTTTAGTTCACATTTTTGTTTGGCACATTTCTCTCAAAATATTTTTTGACTAATTGTTTATTTTTAAGTTTCTAATATAGAATATCTAACTCTTAATCCATTTTTCATATATTTTCATGTTTTCATTTATTTTCTCTTTCTCTCTCGATATACATTAAATTCTTATAATTTCTTTTGATTTATCTTATTAACAAATATATTGAAGAAAATATGCTAAACATATTTCATACAACTTTCTTCTCACACATATATAAGATTAATTTAAACATAATTTATATTGAAAAAGGCTATAATTTATGGAGTTTATAGAAATCATGATATTATTCTTAATTTAAAAAAGAAATCTAATCGCAATACATATTTTTAAACAAATCAGCATATATATATTTTTAAAGATTTATGATGGTTAAATATTTTTTTAGTTTTTTTTTTGTTAACAAATATTATTATTGTATATTAATATATTATTGTATATTAATATATTATTGGAGCTTCTCAACTGAATACCACCACTTCACCATTGAATGCAGAAGCAAAGGCTCTACTTGCAGAGATGCACCAAACTTAGCTCAGGGGTTATAAGTAAATAATCTTCGAAAGAGTATGTGAGATACTCACCAAGTTAATCAATGGTCAAGCCTATGATATTTCGATTGATGGTCTTTACCATGATATTCTACAATGGGCTACAAGATTTGTTCACATCACCTTTGTTTTTACTAAAAAACATTGTAATAAGATAGCACACTTTTTAGCTAAGCATGGATGTATATCTACTATTTTTTCTCTGATAACATGTACCCACCTAGTTGGGTGGCTGAACATTTGTATCACGATTTTTCAAATTCATAAATATGATTAACAATTTCGACAAGAAAAAAAAAATATGACACTTGTAAAAAATATTTTTATCTCCGCCACTGATTTGGAATTGGTCAACTTAAAGATGTTAAGAATACGTACTTCCTACACTTTATTTTAATTTATGAACTATAGAGTAGCAATGTTCAAAAAAACTTCCTTTCTCGCTCAAACCTGTACGTGGAATGCATTTCTTTCATTTACAAGCATTTCAGTCTCGTTTTGGGTAATTGTGGATGTTTGTCTGGTCAATAAAAAAGTGTATTAAAAATAAAACTTTAGAAAATATCTAAAATGTAAAATCTATATAAAAGTAAAATATCTTCATTTCCTCAATTCTATACAAAAATAAATATACATAAACAAAACCGTATGATCATTATGAGATTCAAAAATTAATGCGCATATAACGTTTTCTTATTTGAATTGTAGAACTTCAACAGTCAACATCAACCGAAAGTTCTTTAATATCTTATTAAAGTCTATAAATATCTAAAGAAATAGAAATATCTCAATTTGTAAAACGTTACTGATCAAGGTTCTCAAGTGCTTCGTTATAAGTCCCTTTGATCTCATCCTACAACTCCTCAAATTTACTTTAAGCACGAGATCTCTTTTCAATACTCTTTATTTTCCGGTGAGGCCAACGCAACAACCCAATTTTTCTGCAAAGTTTATTTTACCACATCTGCGTAAAGATTTTCATTTTTTTATGCTTCTTCTTTAGAAAGAGGAAAGTGGATAAATGTTGTTCTTCTCGTTATATTCACACGATCATTAAAAAAGTGGCAAAAATGAATCTTTTCCCTACCGTGGCAAAGAAAATTTTGTAGGAAAAAAAAAATTGTAGGAAAGAAGGTTTATTATGTTGGCCTCATCGGAAGATTAAGAGTATTCAAAAGTAGATGAATGTTTTCCCATGCAACCCTTGCGTTGGACGTTTAACAATCTTTAACGTTTGCAGTTCAAACCATCAATGTTTTTCAAGAAGTTTTGATGATACTAATAAAGATGATTTTACAACAAAAACACTAATCGCCTAGCAACTAAGCAATTTGATCAAGATACTAATTCATATATTTCCATTGGACCTTGTAATCTTTGTATTGTTCAAGTTGAATCAGAAGCAAACGGTTCTTGTCTTGGCTTTCTTTGTTCATATTTTTGTCTCTCATAACTCTTAATGTGATATTTCGACTGCGCGCCTTTGGTTGGTAAGTCGGCAGTCGATCATGTTAACCGAAAAAAACATCAAAATAATCAGACACATGGACACAGAAAGAGACATTTGAGTAATTCACTGCCATGTCCGTAAAATAATGCGCTGAAGGATTTGCAATGTTTTCCTCTAAACATCATTATTGGGAGAACCAGAGATCGACGGTCGAGATGATCGCCTAAGATAACGGAGATCGACGGTCGAGATGATCGCACATTATTAGCTTATAATAGTTCATAATAGTCTAACAAAATCATTAGCTTAGACTTTTACACATCGTTTCCACAACAATCGTTTACATATAACTAGACTTTTTAACAGAATGAGTCGAAGCAACTTCTTCTCCTTCTCTAACTCAATCCAACACAAATATGTTATTCTTTCACTATGCAGTAGCTAGTCTTTTCGACACCGGTTATCTTAGTTGAAAGCATAGCTCTAATTCTATCTGCTAACAGATTCAAATATGTTCTTCTTTCTAAAAACAAAAAGAGGCTTAAAATTCAAGAATCTCAAAGAGCATTATCAAGTCAAGCCAAGTGAAGCAAGATGTTCTTGTAATTTGAGTGAATCCAAATAAAAATTCACTGGATACACATTTAAAATTCAATATGAATTTGATCAAGCTAATAAACGACGCCGCAAATTATTTTTTATACTCGGTAAATAAAACGACTTAGTCAAATATTGTGGGCTTCGTGTTTTATGATGGGCCGAGATAAAAAAAAAATAGAAAACATTAGTTTATAATAGTCCAGTCCACTCGAGATATTTATGAGTTTTCTTACCATATGAACTGAACTAAAACTGAATGTAGTGCAACCAAACCAAATTGAACAAAATAAATCTAAATTCATGTGAATCTGATGACGAAATTTCAGAACAAAAACAAAGAATATTATAATTAAGTATTAAACTGAAAGTTCAAAGTTGTATATGACAACATTTAGCGCCAGTTGCATATAATAAGAGTGAGAAGTCGGTAAATTGCACACTCATTCTTCTTTTCTTCTTCTTTCTACTCATTTTTATAGCTCTTCATCTGTTTCATAATAGAAGATAAATTTTGTTTCGTTTGATTTATATAAGATTTCTTACAAGTTTTTATGCAAAATTTATCTATTGTATGCAAACAAAAATCTAATGGACAATCAATAATCTTTTAATCTTTTTAAAGTAGAAAACCGGACATCGAACAAAAATAAAACACCACAAATAGATAATCGATAGAGATAAATGAAAACCGGCAAACAAAATATGATTAAAATTTTTTAATTGTAAACGTAATATAAAAAAAAAATTAATCTTAAACTTTGCAGTTTTCCAACTAATTTAGGAGTCGCTCGCTTATAAATAAATAGTCAAGAACGAATCAAACAGTCGTCTTTAAAAATGTTTTTTACAAAACTTAGAATAAGAAAATTAAATCTTTAAAGAGTCTTATTACTTTAAATAGATCCAAACAGTTTGTCTCAGACATAGCACAATTCTAGTAGAGTCCACATGCATGCATTGCCCCCAAATCAGGTTCTCCGCCCGCAAGGTGGTGGGCGAGTGGTAGGGGCGTAGGGCGAGTCCGGCGTTGAGGGTGAAATTCCCGAACCCGGGTTCGATCTTCCTCCCTCGCTGTTATCAACACTTTGTTGGGAAGTCTGGGCTTGGGCTTCGGCCCAGACAGTTTACCTGGTAGTCTGGTAACAGGCGATCCAGCTACCCCCGGGCATTAGTCGGAAAGCATTCCAAACTCGGATCAGGCAGTGTGGTAGCCCATCCCTCGTGGTGGTAGTGAGTCCACTCTGTAGCACTCCAGTGCGTTTCTACCGAGGCTGACCGGATCAGCCGATCGGGTATATCAAATCAGGTTCTCCAGCTTTTTGCGAAAGAAGCTGGTTCACAAATGTAGCGGATGTCTCAACGTGATACACAAACTTAATAAACCTAATAATATGTTAAAGCATATTGTTTTGATTTAAAATAAAAAATAAAAAATCAAAGCCTAAAAAGTAAAAAATAGAACGAGTCAAATTTTTATTAGTTTTTGGCAACTTATACCGAATTGAGTTGCAAGTGGGACCATAGAGACGACCACACCCCAAAGACTCTAAACCCCATTGACGTTGTTTATTCATTTTTTTTCTCTCGAGACCTTCTTAGAAGTCTGCGAAGTGATGATGATTGCTTTGTCTATTAAAACGAAAATTACGGAGAAAATCTATATCAATTGAAAAGTAATCTAGATTCTCAAGTTTACCGAATTTCGGCCTGATGCAATCAAACATACTAATCACATTTGATCTCATTTCGCATCTCATTAAAAATTATTTATTTGTTTCTAATCCTACACTTCAAGTGAAATATATTGCGGCAACAAAAAAAATTTAATTAATATTGACTACGTGTGGTTTCTTATGAATAGAAGAAAAAACAAGAGATAAAAATTATATTACAATTAAACATGTCTATATAGAGAACAAAAAAAAAAGAAGACAGTATTTACTGTTTCAAAATCCTTTTATTAATTAGCTAATTCAATAACAATTAAACAGTATGTTGTAAAATGTTCTTACAATATAGGGGTCTATAATCTTCTTTTCAAAATGATGATGATGAATACAATCTATTATAGGTTTTTGTAGTCTATGAGAGCTTATAACCTTGTTATACTAGTGTGTATGTGATGAGTTGCGGATACAAAGTAGCACAAGAAGAAGAATGACTGTATTTTCGTATAGGGTTTTAAACAATTAATGACTACATTTTAGCAACGTAGGATATCGTATGAAAGAGCCAAAGAGGTGATGGTTAACTGGTAGTACAAGAGAATCGATTTTCTTGTATTTCAGGTTTAATTCATCTTTAGAACGAAAAAAAACAATCTTTAAACCAGAATAGACTAAAAGCTGTTAAAAATCGGAATAGACTAAAAGATTATGAGACAAAGGTCCGGAGTTCTTGCAGTTAAACAAAAGAAAATAAAAATCTTGGATATTGTTTCATAACAAAGGTTAGTTTAATGTGTATATCATGTTAAAGAGTATTTGATATTATTATTTCATTTAGTGTATGTAATTTGACTTAAATAAAATGCTCTATTATAAAGCAACAATATAATATTTGCAAACAAAGTTAAAATGTTAGTCTTTGACAAAAAAAAAAAAAAAAAAAGTTAAAATGTTAGTTTTAGTTGCAAATGTTAATTCCGAAAATAGCAAGAGATGCTCTCTCTCTCTCTTTAGATCTCAACAACTACTTAAAACTATAGGCATAATCTTACATTTGAAGTTAATCATATTGATCTTTCAAAGATCTTTTTTCTCTTTGTAATTTATTATTAACTTTGAGTTTTATTCCTATTTATTAGAATTTTTAGAAAACAAATGAAAAGGACAAAACTAGAGTAGAAGCGTGGGGCGGCTCTTGTCGTGTTCTTGGCACGATATCTAGAAGAGTCGTATTGATCTTGAGTTCTGCGTTGACCTTTAATTGTAATTAAGAAAATGAAATTAAAAAAAGAGATAAATTAGGAGTCAACTTTACCTAAAAGAAAAGTAAAACTTATAAGAAGACCAATACTCTGGTCAACCACTAATCAGTAGCCAGCCACAACCAAAAGAGAGATGTTTTGATTGCGCTTTGTGATTTATAGCGTGTCAAATGATTATATTTTTTGAGTTTAAATTACTTTCTCAAAAGAAAATTACAAGTTTGTAAGTACTTTTTTCAGCAGTCACCGGTTTCACATCTTTTAGCCAAATAAAAAATCATTACATGTTTATAAGTTCATGAACCATAAAACTACTGTTCCATTTTATGTAGTATAATTTGTAGTTTGTCTACAAATAAATGGTTGATAATAGATGTTGTGGGTTAGTGCACTGAATAAAAACTTACATTGAGGATAGCTTATTTTATGTGAATAAGTCCCTATTTTCGATCAGTCTCATATTCTCATATATAAATTTTCAGTTTTTACCCAAGCATATGTATTGGTGTACTATGAGAGTTTCAAAAGTAGCGCGCTTCAAGATCACAAATTCAAATTTCGATATAAGAATAATAGCTAGTTTACGTATTTTTGTATTTGGTGTCCAAGAAATTATGTGTCAAAGCTTATAAAATTTAGGGTAGTCCTAAAAAAAGATGAGTTTTTAGCATACGTCACATGTAAATTGATATGTGTATATGAATTAAGAAGTAGCAAATCCTATAAAATCCATCTTGTATATATTTGAATTCGATGAAAATTCAGGTTTTCAACGGGAAAACAAAATGCAAAGTATACACGTACATACACCTTATGACTCTGTTATTGTCATGTCATCAAACACTATACAAATGGTGTGGTATTACATTTGCGACATCTATTGTGAGAATGAGTGGCACGTAATAACTTTGAATTGATAAATTACCCAAGAAACCATAAGAAACACTGTGTTGATTTTGTCATATAAACTGTAATTAATTAAGCAAATAATTAAACTGACCGTAAATCCCAACATATAAGATAGGACTAATCAAAGCGCTTTTCTTTTGACCGTCATTGCTACAAGAATACAATTTCGTCTCTTTACTCATGGAGCTCACTACCCCACGTGTCTGTCACGGCCATGATGATTTTTCCGATCGTATCATCATCGTTTTGTAATTGCAAATAAATAAAAAAAGTTTCGTTTTTGTAGTTTTCTGCATTTCATCCTAACGTCAGCATGACATGCTACATAGGAGATATATAATACTATTACAATCAATATAAAAATTTGATAGATAAATAAAAGGGTTATATTAATTGATATGCATAGAAGGGTTATAAATACAACTGATATGTAAGATCGGATGCAGAGAACTGACATGTCATGAGAGAAACATGCGTTACACTTATATTCTTCGACTGTTATTCTTCAGTGACTTTCATTTCATCTATAAAAATTAAACAAACATTATTTGTGATGTTACTGATGTAGTATATCTTTTGCATATAAAAGGCCTCACAATAATATTTTATATATGAGATAGCAAATTAACTATTTTCTTGGCTTGGATATCTAGCTATTCATTCTATCTAGCTTGAATATTTATGTCAATAATTATAATGGTTATTTTATACTTTTAGTGTTAAGAAATATATTAATATGCGGTATTCCTTTTAAACGTTTGTTTAAAAAATTGAGGTTGTGCTTGTTCGCAAAAGAGATTAGTTCGTATTTTTGTTGACATAATTTGTTATATGGGACATTTCGATAATGTGATTCATATAATACTAGGACACTTTTGAGATAAGTTATTTATTAGTTTTCAAACTTATGTGAACTACATGAAAATAATAATTACATGTGGAGCTCCCGTGAGTCCCAGAAACAGCATTACGTTACTTACGTGTAAAAAGAATGTTATCATAAACATAAAAACAAAGAAACATGTGCTTTTCCAAATACAAAACAAAAAATCAATTAGCATAAAAAAAAAAATGTTTTTGAGAAATTGTTAGGACATATGATGATGATGATGATTTGGATTTTGGGGTTTGAAGAAAAGAATGAGTCGCTGACACTTATCCGACTATCTGCGCCAAACAAAGTCTCCACTCATATTTGCCGTGTGGGTCCTATTTTTTGACTACTTGTCGTTTTCCTTCACCTACTTTTAAATTTTATACATGTTCATATTGCTTCTATACGTATATACGTGTCTATATCACTTTAAATACGTATATAGCAATAATACATACGTATTTTGGAACAATTCATCGTCAACTAAGTTCGTCTTTAAACGAGTGCATGAATCTTCTTGTTCGTGATCAAGTTTTACTCCTACATCCGAAAAGTGTACGTACACTAGCATTGTGAAAAAGCGGTATATTTCAAAACTAGTAGTTGATTCAACTATATATGTTGCCACCATGAATATACTAGCCCAAGCCTATGTGGTCTAGTGGCAGAGAAAGCTTTTGTAAAGGGTGAAACTCTCAGATCCGAGTTCGATTCTCCCTGGAAACAAAAACACATTTGTTTGGGAAGTCTGTCAGTTGGACTTTGGCCCAATTGGTTTACCTGGTAGTCAGAAATGCAGGCGGCCTGACTACCCCTGGCATTAGTCGGAAGATATTCCAAACTCGGATCATGCAGTGTGGTGGCCCAATTCTACCTGGATCGGGAGAAGTCCACTCTGTAGCACCTCGGTGCGTTCCTACCGAAGCCGACCGGATCAGCCGATAAGGTTTATAAAAAAAAAAAAAACCATGAATATACTAAACAAAAAAATGGAAGGAAGTTGTATAAAATTGGAGACTATTTAATTTAGCATATGTGTCCGATAATGATAAAATCCAAATGTCGACCGACAAGAGCTAAGAGGAGTGTCGGTGTACATATCGATGGGATCGTCCAGACCGTTAGGAAAAACAACCGATGGGCTGACAAAGATTCTTCGGATCTAGTTTATGTTGTCATACGGTGGCTGTGACACATTCTTTTAACGTTCATTTAATAAATTTTATTTTATCCAATATCAACCCAAAGTGTTCATAAAAAATAGTCACGTCGGGTCTACTTTTTGGTATAATGAGATTTTTTTTTTGGGTCATTTTTGGGTGAACTGGTGGGCTTAAGCAACTTGATCAAATTGGTTTTGACACTTTCTTAGTTTATATATATAAATTAATTTTAATTGCACGATGAAAACTTACTAGTCAGTCGTATGGATCTGACCTAACTGTCTCTGTATTTCAGCGCTTCAAAGCTCTTTTAAGTCAATATGCATTGTGTCGCACATTATGAAATTCAAATTTACATTATTATGCAATGTTGTTGACGAAAAAAAGAAGATTGTATAATAATGCATAATATAATCTTCTTCTTTTTTGTCAACATAATAATATAAATTTGAATTTCATAATGTGCGTCTCGAAAATTACTAGCACAATTTAGGTTATAAAAATTTAAGTCGTACCCGATCATAACAACAGTACTAGCCAGTGGCGGAGGTAAGAAGGGATGAGTGGGGTCACATGACTCTAATAAAATTTATATAATAGTTAGTTTTAGTGCAAATTTGATTGAATATGAGGAAATATTTGGTTAAAATTAGTGTTTGACCCCTATAAATTTTTGTTTTAACTTTCAAATGACTCCTTTAATTCATATAATTTTTTAATTTATTGTTCATCATAAATTTTTTTGTATTATTTTGGCCCCTATAAAACTTGTTTCTAGATCAACCACTGGAACTAGCACAAATTATTTTTAAGGAATATAGATATAAAAGTATTAAATACATTATTTTTCTGGATGGAAATCAGTACGTCTAATTAAACTATTAATGAAATTATGTTTATAATCTATGTCTATCGACAGATAAAACTTGATTATTTTCTGGACGGTGGTCACAGCCGGGTTCACTATGCTTCGAGCAGTATAATGATCATAGAGAACAGATAGAGTTACTATTATGTGGTTTAACAAATCCAATTTATTTATTTTGTGTGGCTGTCGCATAAAATGAAAAAATATTAACAAAAAGAAGAAAAAACAAAACAATGACTTGTAATTAGTAAAGTGCAATAATTGATTGACTTATCAAATTTATTTGAAGAATAAAATATTTACGGAATTTAGAAAAGCTAGTTGAAAAGAATATGGACCGTTTGGTATAAAGAGATTGTGAAAAAAGTCACAAACACAATAGGTCCAGAAACGGTGACGTGACACACAGATCGAAACTCAGCATCGATCGACGATCGTCATCATATACCATTTATCCCTTTAGCCTCAAGCCACAAGAACAAATCTTATTTTATACTACTATTTTTACCCAAAAGAATCTTATCGACAATGAAATCAATATTGAAATTTTGTTTTTTGATCCAAACTTTATAATTTTCATGGGATCGGTATGTGTTTTATGCAAGAAAATGCATTGATTAGTGCAAATTAAAATCATTAGGTGCACAATTTATTTCTGATTTGTGGGTTAACTCTATGTTTTGTCTTTAATTAAATTATATACTGTATGATTGTATGGATAGTTAATAAGAATAACCGATGTTCAAAAATTGGATAGCCGTTTAATTATAGTCAACTACAATATAAGTTATATAACTTTATTAATGTGTTTTATATACGCTTGCATAGACTAAATTTTTTTTTTGCCTAAGCAATTACTAAAATGATCACCCCCTTGTGAAATATTTATTACTAAACTGATCTGATAAAAATCATGTATGGAACACGAATAAATAAGAAATATCATGTTCAAAATTTTAGTCTTTCATATTTAAGTAGATTTTTAATATATATATATATATATATATATATATATATATATATATGTTATATATACGCATGCGTAGACTATAATCAGTCACTTTCGTGTTTCATCTATACAATTACTAA
Source organism: Arabidopsis suecica (assembly GCA_019202805.1). Lineage (NCBI taxonomy): Eukaryota > Viridiplantae > Streptophyta > Magnoliopsida > Brassicales > Brassicaceae > Arabidopsis > Arabidopsis suecica. The sequence goes on from CM032906.1 coordinate 1,762,263, forward strand.
AAACTGAATTAATCAAAATCGTGTCAAGTTTTCTATTTCTGACCACTTAATAAACGATCGATTTTTAGAATTTGATGTCAACCAATCAAATGTTACCGTTAGATATAATGTCTAAATATAAATATTATCCCCTTTTGGCATCTTGCATAATACCAAACACCTATCTAATCTCAAATTAAATATTTAATTACTTAAAACAATGAGGATAATTATCACTTCTTCGAAAAGCTAAGCAACAAAGAAACAAATCTCACACAGACAGTTGTTCTTAAAATAATAGAAGAAAATTGAGGGATTAGGAACACTATTATTACAACATCTTTCTTTCAAATTAAATATCTAGCTTAAGGAATAAAAAAAAATCAAGATTATTTTAAAAAAATCACATAGGAATGTTATGATGATATAGTTTTTGTCTTCAAATGTCAACTAAATTCCGGTAATTTCCACACACTTGTCCGTACTTGCCTATATAAACATACACACCCTCATAAACATATATCGAAATTTCACATTAATGCTCTTCATATCACATATATACAACAAACTCATATATATATATAAACTTTGACCTTCGTATAGCAACGATCTAGTAGAAAGCATATACTAAACCTTTCTGATTCTCTCTCTCTATATGGCGGATGAGTTTCGAGCGACGGCTGCGATTTGTGGTGGCGGAGGTGGCGCGTGGTGGAACTCACCAAGGAGCGTTATGTCTCCTTCGGATCATTTCTTGTCACCTTGTTTCGGAGCTTCTATTACTTCCGATGATTTTACCTCGCAAGAGAATAATCTCAAAGCTAGGATGACTTGTACGGACAACAACAACAACATCGTTTTCGGGCAGCGAGAGGCGGATTCTGACAGTGGAGGAAGTACCGTGACGATGGATTCTACGTTGCAGATGATGGGTCCAGGGTTTTCTTCAAATTCTTCTTCAGATTGGAGCCAAACCATTTTGTAAATTCTTAAAGAAAAACCCTAACTTCAATTTTTTTTCCATTCACTTGATTGAAGATCTTCAATAATATTCATGAGATCTCTTTTGTTCTTGATTTGTGTTTTTCAGACAAGAAGATTTAAACTCAAGCTTCATAAGGAGCTCACAAGATCAAGATCATGGCCAAGGATTCTTATCCACAACTACTTCACCTTATATACTTAATCCAGCTTGTTCTTCATCTCCATCAACTTCTTCTTCCTCGAGCTTGTTACGAACCTTTTACGAACCCGAACCAAGTCCATACAACTTTGTCTCTACCACAAGTGGTTCAATCAACGATCATCAACTTTCTTGGGCTAATAAGACAAATCCTCATCATCAAGTTGCTTATGGATTAATTAACAACTTTTCTAACAACGCAAACTCTCGACCCTTTTGGAGTTCATCATCAACCACTAACTTAAACAACACGACGCCAAACAATTTTGTAACCACTCCGCAGATAATATCTACTCGTTTGGAGGACAAAACCAAGGTAAATTATAATCTCATATATGTCGAAATAATTTTGATGTTATGCAAATTTTGTGGCTAAATTATTGATTTTTTTTTGTTGAGAAGAATCTGAAGACAAGAGCTCAGAGTGAGTCTTTGAAGAGGACAAAGGATAATGAATCTGCGGCGAAGAAACCGAGAGTCACCACGCCTTCACCGTTGCCAACTTTCAAGGTACATGATCATATTTCAAGATTTGTTTCTAACCTTTTATCTTAATATTTTTTTTGCTAAAGAAAAAATGCATTTTTTATCTTAATTCAATTTCTTGGTAGATAAAATGATTGTAAATGTAACAGGTGAGAAAAGAGAATCTAAGGGACCAGATTACTTCATTACAACAACTAGTTTCACCTTTCGGAAAGGTGAATGATTTATGTGTTTACTTTATTTTATATTGGCTTAATATATACAACCAAAAGCATTTCTTTTAATTCCCTTGGTTATGTATCGAGCTTCTTGATTAAATTTTTGTATATCTTTGGGTTAAACTTCAGACAGATACTGCATCTGTTCTCCAAGAAGCTATAGAGTACATCAAGTTCCTTCATGACCAAGTCACTGTACGTTTCTTGTGATTTCTAACTCACTGAATTCAAGAAACCCTAGAAATTAGCAAATATTAAGCATAGTAATGTTTTTTAAATACAGGTTCTAAGCACTCCATACATGAAACAAGGTGCCTCAAGCCAACAACAACAACAACAACAACAACAACAGGTTCATTACACAATCTAGTGTTTTATTTTTGTCCAACTTGGAGTCTTCATGCTGTATAATCATAGTTATAAATTAAGTACTAATTGAGTATTGATTCATGTAGATATCTGGTAAGTCGAAGAATCAAGATGGAAATGAGAATCACGAACTAAGAGGACATGGTCTATGTCTCGTTCCAATATCAAGCACGTTTCCGGTGGCTAACGAAACAACAGCCGATTTTTGGACACCAACGTTTGGGGGCAACAATTTCAGGTAGAGAAGATGAATTACGTATATCATACGGTTCTTGATTAGCATTAAGATATTATTTAATAATGGTTAAAATAAAAATAAAAGAAAATAAAATTCACAAGTCATGATCAAAGATTGAATCATTACTTGGAGAAAAAGTAGAGATGGTAGAAGAAGAAGGTGACTCTTCAAAGGTGGGCAGAGGCAACAATGGTGTTGGAGGGGACCAAGTACAAAAGCAAGAATGATTTAGGGCTTAGAAAAATTGGGATAATCTATCATAAACAAATAGGTTCTATTAAAAGTAAAACAACTAAAAAGAAAATTTATTATTTAATTATTCATGCATGTTATTATATATATATTTATGTAAGAATTAACTTAATTTTTTTTTCCTTTCTAATTATATATAGGTGATTAAAGAGAGAGGGTTGTGGTTGTCAAGACGGATGGGAACATATGCTAAATTCAGCTTGGAGACTCTAAAGCATAACAATAATTTTTATGTATTTTCTTCTTCTTTTTTTTTCAATATTTTAAGGGAGGGTTTTATTGCTGAATTTAGCAGATATGGGTTGTTTTTATGTAGAATAACCTTTTGTTCCTGTCATTGTTCTTGAATATATATATACATATTTTTGCCGTTGGTGCCATCTTTGTTAACCACTTATTAAAGTTAAAGAACATAATAATTGGTGGTTTGTCATATGAACTTCTTAGTTGTTTTTATATATAACTGATAGTCTGATATATTCATGTTAAAATTGAACATAAACCAAGTTTTTTTGGAAATTTAATCGGATCAAGCTTTATCATTAGAAATCCTATTTACATTTCTGATATACATGTAATTTTGTTCGTACATATCCATGATAAATGTGTGTCCATGGATTCAACTTTTTTTTTTTGGTCCGACTAGAACTATATATCTTATGAAAATTCGGTAGTGGAAGCCAGTAGATAAGCGGCCCACTGCTTCCTACTTTATGATTTGAATATACATATATGGTTTTAGTATAGATACCGATAAATATAATATATACTAATTTGACATTCAACATCATTCATGTTTACAGAAAAAAAGATTATTCATATCTTACTATAAAGACATGCATGTGTGTCTAATCTATCAAACGCTACTAAAAATATATGCAAGAACTGAATTCTTACCAAGATCTCAATATCGATTAAATACTCAAGAAGTCTCATGCATGATTAGCCGATAATTTATATTCATAAAAACCACGAATGTGTAAATTTATATATCGTAGTACGTATTTACTAATTAAAAAAGGGCTGTCTGCCCTGTCCCCCTGTAATGCAAGAGTGCCAAAGAGCAAAGATTTAGCAACGTCGCTCTGACTACAAGAAATACAACAGGAGGAACAAATTTTAAAACAGATCAAGGGAGGATTGAGTTAGTGCACTTGGAAGTTGGCGAACCATAGAGAGAGGTAAGTGTCCTATTGGAAATGTTGATTTTCTCCAAATTACAAACCAAAGAACATAGCATGGAGCCAGGCAGAATTCAAGATTCTAAAAAGTGAAAACAGGGTTAATTAAGGTCGGAAGCGTGAACATATATATGGAACGGTGAATCTACACATTCAAATATACAATAACAATAAGTGGTGGTGAAGCCGTGAAGGTCATTCGCAATAACTAAAATTATGGTTCTCGGAAGCATAAAGTAGCACTATGCTTTATGCCTCCGGCCATGGCAAAGAGGTCATTCCGCCACTAAAGGAGAACCGACCGCCAAACCCTAGCTTTCTATATTCAAATGTTTATTTTTATGAATGTTTTTCATGTTGCAACGTAAGATGATTTTCGTTGATAGAGAGAAGTGCAGAGTTTGGTAACTACTCATATTCGGCTAAATCCTTTGTCTCGGGATCAACAAAAGTTCCCGTCCAGCCATAGATTTTAAGGATACATGAGGTGTTTCGGCTCTTGCCATTGGCTTAATTTGTAACATGGATTCATGTATATTTTAGTTGCTAAGTTTGTGAATCGAGTGACAACATAACTAGTCTAAAATATTGGATATTATATGAGAAAGATAGCATAAACTCGAATACATTTCAAATCAAATTAACTTCTACCTGAAAATTCGATTCACTATTTTCAACTGTGCATGGTTCAATAATTAGAATCAATGTTGTAATACAGTTGATAAAATATGCCATGCGCCAAAAGAAAGGAGTATCATATATAATGTAAAATGAATATAAAAGGCAAAGAAAACATTATGAGCATAAATTTTTAGTCTTTTAGATGTACAATAAAGGACGAACAAGTTTCATCTTTTTTTTTGCTTTATGTGAATACAACAAGTTCTCAATATCTTCAGCTATAAGCTTTGTTTGATTGAAGCTTAAAAGCCTTATTCCTTTTTTCTATAAATAAAAATAAATAAATCACTTTGATTCTAATATTGTTTAAACTTTCGAGAATCACAAAGACACACGGCTTATTTTGCTCCAAAGAGTTTATATATTCGCTACTTTCATGAATCAAAATATATCCGTTTATATTAATATCCTTTATATTTTATTTGAAAATCTTTTACGTGAAGTTTTTTTTTATTTGTAATTGATTTTTGTCCAAAAAACATTCGAATGAAATTGCTCATATAGTTTATGAAGTTTTTTAATTGTTCCAAAGATTAGAATCACAGAAGTAACCTTTAACATGATGTTACAAAGATAACACAGAGATAAAATTACTCTTGATTTTCGCCTATCTTTTTTATAGGAATCCTCTTTTTAAAACCTAGTCATCGTGCATGGGATTAAAATCAACCCTTATATAATAAAATCACTTCCGAAATTTGGGGCAACCATATCAAAATTTAAGTTGGCCTTATGTAGTTTATTTTGCAGAATATACTTTCCTTTCTTTTGTTTCAATTTTTGAAAAAGTATATTTGAAAACAGAAAATAGAAACTCGACTTCAATTGGTTTTCATGTAAGGAAACTCGGAGAATTGAATTTGGAAAATATAAAATCAAATGTTTTTAAAAAACTTTACTTTATAGAAAACTCGAGTCATCGTGATTCGCATACAAACCCATGAAGCCCAATTTATCGGATAATTGAAAGCAGGAAAAACTAAATTACTTGAAAAAAAGGAAATACAAATCTCCCGCAAATTTCGAAAAAATATTCCATCTCCCTTCCAACGGATTATTCTAGTTATAAATGATTTTCTAAACTCATTAAGGTTTTTTAAATCAGAAACCCCAAAATTCTCTAACCTAAAAACCCTTTGTGTTCTCTTAGTCTCTCATTGTCTCTATCACTTCCCTCACAAAATGATTCCGAAATCGTTTAAACGTAAGAAACCAGAAGCAAATATGTACTTCACAGGTCCACCGATCTATGATGTTGAAGCTAGAAAAAAGTGGCCAACACGTTATTTATGGACGTGTAAAAAATCTGAAACCATCAAAAAGAGGTATATAGTAGACTCTTTCTTCTTCTTCTTCTGAAATTTTCTTCGCTCTACGTAAGGTTTACGCTAATCTTGTTTTTGTATCTCATTGCTAAATTTAATACAGGGGATCTAAAAAGAAGAAAGGCAATCTGGAGGCAATATCGCACTACGATAAAGCTCTTGTTAATGGAGTTGTATACAGTCTAAATGATGATATTTATGTTCAAGTACGAAGAAGTGTTTTCATGTTTTATTTTTATTTTATTTTCAGATTCGAATTTTTTTTTTTTTTTATTCCTTAGATAAGAAAGGGGCTATTTAAGTTGAGCTACACGAAAATTACAGCTTAATTAATTGCCTGATTTAGGGTTAAGTTCTAATGTGACTGATTTATATGCGTTTTGGCGGTACAGGCTAAGGGAGAACCAAATCGTATAGGTAAGATCATCGAGCTATTTGAAGGAGTAGATGGTGAAGGGTACTTCAGAGCTCAATTGTTCTACAGAGCGGAAGACACAGTGAGATTAATCGCTTTTGTGTTGTTTTACTAGATTTTCTTGTCTCATGTTTCAATTTATTAATGCTCGCATTCTTTCTTTTTTTTCCTTACTGTTTTAGGTAATTCAAGACCTTGCAGGAGAATATCTCCAAGAAAAGCGACGAGTTTTTCTTTCGAATGTCGAGGCTGATAATTCTCTTAATCTAATTGTATCGAAAGTACACATAATCAAACTTCCAGCGAAGGTATATGTATTATTTTTGAATCTTTAAAAGTCTTAGAGATTTTGCTTGAACTCACATATAGATTATGCAACTTTTCTTGTAACAGATTTTATTAGAAAACGAAGAGAGAAATATACCGGCCTGCGATTTTTTCTATGATACCAAATACAACCTGGAACACTTGACATTCTCAAGTGCCGACAATGGTACTTAAACTTGTGTCTCATGTTTTTTTAGTTAGATTTATTTAAGCTTTTATATTTCGTACGTATTAGTTTCTAACAGATGAATTATCCTGTTTAGTTTTATTATTGTGATGGTAACGTTTTGTAATGTCGTCCTATTAAAACTTGATGGGTTCGTTTCCAGGAATATCCAACGTGGAGGGTAATGATTCAAACAATGTTGGTTCTTCCAACAAAGAAAAATATATGTTGGATTTATACTCCGGATGTGGAGCCATGTCAACAGGGTTGTGCATGGGTGCTTCACTCTCGGGTGTAAATTTGATCACTGTAAGTTTCTTGCCATGAAAACTTGTGATGTTTATGATGTAAATGTCACAACAATTTCATTTGCTTTATTACTAGAAATGTTATATTACTCTCCCTTTTTGCAGAAATGGGCAGTGGATAACAATAGTTTTGCTTGTGAGAGTTTGGAACTCAATCATCCTGAAACCAAGGTATATCTTTAGTGGTGATTATGTTATATAGTAGCTTGTTAGAACTCTATTTATTTTATTATTAAATATCTATACATCTAATCATAACTTTGGGAATTTTTTTCAGGTGATAAATGAAAGTGCAGAAGATTTTTTGAGATTGCTGAAGGAATGGAGAAGGCTATGCCAAAAGTTTTCACTTATCCCAAAAACTGAGCCACTAGAACTAGATAGTGATTTAGAAGATGAAAATGAAAGTGAAAATAATGTAGAAGGGGAGAGTGATGGATATGAAATGTCACCAGACGAGTTTGAGGTTGATGAGGTACTCTCCATTTGTTATGGAGATCCAAAAAAGGCGAAGTCATCGGCGAAAAAGGTTAAACCATCAGCACTTTATTTTAAGGTACAATTTCCTTGGCTCTAAACGGATAGTTTCATTTTTCACTATATGAGAAATTTATTTAACTATCAACTTTCTTTTGTGTTTCATCATTAGGTGCATTGGAAAGGATACAAATCAGAAGAAGATACTTGGGAGCCGTATGATGGATTGGGGTAAGGTTTTTTAAATTACTGCTTTGGCCTTCTCATGTTTGTTCTCTAATCTGTTATCTGTATATGGTTTCACTAGAAAATGCAAAGAAAAACTTAAGGAATTTGTAACGAATGGTTTCAAGTCAAAGTTATTGCCACTTCCCGTAAGTCATATTAATTACATATATAAATCCCCCAAATATTTCTTGTTCCCCACTTTTTCGTAACTTTTCGACCTTTTGTTCTTTTAGGAAGATGTGCATATTGTATGTGGGGGTCCTCCCTGTCAGGGACTTAGCGGTTTTAACCGATTTAGAAATAAAGATCAACCACTTCAAGATGAAAAAAACAATCAAGTGACGGTTTTCATGGATATCATAGACTACTTGAAGCCTAAATACGTCTTGATGGAGAACGTTGTAAGTCTTTTAGGTTTCGCGAAAGGCTTTGTTGGTCGTTATGCAGTAGCTCGTCTTGTAAACAAGAATTACCAAGCAAGATTAGGCATAATGGCTGCTGGTGCATACGGCGTTCCTCAGTGTAGGTACAGGGTTTTCTTATGGGGTGCTCAACCTTCAGAGGTAAATTATCTCTCTTTTTTTATATATATTCTACAATATACTTAGATGTTATGAATTATGTGATCCTTACCGTTCTTTCAAATTTTGAAAAACAGAAATTGCCCCCGTACCCGTTGCCAACTCACAAAATGGCCACCACCAGAAAAGAAAGCGTCGTTCCTAGGAAGTTTAAGGCAAGTCTTTTTTATTCATTTTGGATATGAGTTTGCACATTTACTTGTCACAATATTGCATAGCTTATAAATCTATTGTTATTGCAGGAATTAAAAGTGGGACATAACCGAAGTGATCTACAGTTGAAAACGGCTCTTACTCTTGGAGATGCAATAAATGATCTCCCAGAGGTGTGTTATATATCAAACCCTCAATTAGTTAATAAATTTGTTATGTGATTTCATTTCATTTGAGACAAGCATAAATAGGACCTTGTTGACATTTCTTTATGATACAGGTGACTAATTTTGAGGAAAGAGAAGCAATAAACTATGACATAGAACCTGAGACAGAGTTTCAAAGATTTATAAGTCTTCCAAGAGTTGGTGAGCTTCTCTTGAACTCTGTAGAATTGGCATTACTATATATCTACTTTTATTACAACAAGTTTTGAAACAATTACTGACATTCTGGTTTTATAAGATACATTAATCTCAAATGATGAAAAGGAATCACAGTTACGTATACTTTATGACCATCAACCCCTCCAAATGAATAAAGATGATTATCAGAGGGCTTGCAATATAAGCAAGAAGAAGGTACAAGTTGTAATATCATAATGCATGCTTTAAGCACATGGTTTGTGATATCATTGTACAATTTGTTATTGCTCACAGGGCGCCTACTTCATCGACTTGGGAGGTGTCGTATTTGAGGATAAAACAGTGCGAATTGACCCTTCTGTTGAGAGAGTAATACTGCCGTCTGGAAAGCCTATGGTACATACAAATCCATGCCCAAACTTATGATCTTTTTTTTGGGTTCTTTTTCCAGTTCTTTTTGCTTGCAACTTTTTCATGAAAGTTTTTTTTTTTTTGCCCCAGGTACCTAATTATGCAGTCACATATAGACATGGAAAATCTAAAAAGTAATGTTCGCTAACGATATGTTCTCATAGACTCCATTTAAATTACCTTTACTCACTAAATATGATCATTTCTTATATGAAACGCAGACCATTTGGTCGTTTGTGGTACGATGAGATTATTAACACGGTTGTGACAAGAGCACAACCTCACAACCAGGTCTGGTCTTCTTCTATATGCACATTTAATCTATATTCTTGGTTTCTACCTTGGTACTGAATTTCTCGGTGTATTAATACCGGTAATATTTCTACAGTGTGTACTTCACCCAAAGCAAAACCGAGTTCTTTCAGCCCGCGAAAATGCAAGACAACAAGGATTTCCTGATTGCTATAGGCTCTACGGACCTGTTGATGAAAAGTAAGTCCTTAATATTCTTCCTTTCATGTTACATCCATAAGTATTTGAGCTGTGTAAAATGTTTCTCTCTGTTTTTTGTGATTCTGACAATGAACTTGGTTGATGTTACAGGTACATCCAAGTTGGGAATGCTGTTGCGGTTCCAGTCGGGGTTGCCTTAGGATATGCTTATGGGATGGCGAGTCAAAGGTTGTGTGATGATAAGCCTGTCATAGACTACCCTTTCATGTATCCTGAATGTCTCAAGAGAAAGGAAGATTCTGATAGATTAAGGATCCCAATTCAATTCATGAGGAGGAAATTGAGGACCAAGGGAAGAAAGGCGAGAGTCTGGGAGAAGAAAAAGACTGTGGAAAGTGGCTAAGTGTCGAGTAAAGGAGTATTGAAGAAACCTCTTCCTGAGCCAGAGGGTTTTGTGATATCAATATAAGCTTATGTCGTTTAGCCCTTTTTTATCTTCCCAAACAACTGTTGTGATCCATCTCTTAGTAACTTCTTCATTGTTTATCTTGCTTTGACTTGGATTGGATCTTACCAAACAAGAAACGTCTCTCTTCTCAAACATGTATATCTTCTCAAACGCCTCTCTTCTCTGAATCGTCAAGTGCATAATAGTATATCAAGTTCCTTCACGACCAAGTCATATAAAATATATAAGTTGTGACAAAATTATCAAACCGAAAAATTATTTCTTTTTTACTTCACATTTTACCAAAAAAAAAAAAAAAAAAACAAATTAGCGTGTAGCCCACGAGGTTTTTTTTTTCTGGGCCCCACTTCTCTCTCCGTATCTCCCCTTCAGCTCCTAAAACCCAGAACCTTCTTTTTTCCGGCGAGCGAAGAGCTTACTCTGCCCTAATTCCAACGCTAAATCGATGAAATAATGCTCCCGACGTTTTACGGTTTAAAGATCATTCCAAAACCCAACCTTTTACGCCTTTTCTCTCGCCATGACCCTAATCTCAAGGTTCGTCTCTCTTCTCCTATTCAGGATCTCTCTTGATTTCTAATCCGATTAATTTTGACTGCCCTTTTTAGCCGGAGATTGCTGTAATTGATTCCCATGTTTAAAAATCGAGTCTTTGTTTATAAAGTTGTGAACTTTTCTCAAAAGTCTTCGTTTGATTAGATCCTTCATTGGGTGGTTTTGGTTTTGTGTTTTTTTGCAGATTTTTGATCTCTAGAGTGATTAGTAGAACTCTGTTTTCGAATCAGAATAATAGAACAGCTATTAGGGTTTCTGTTAGGTTGCCACAGTTCAGAATTCAGAGTAATGGATATCACACATTGGGTCTTCTTCATAATGTTAAAGGAAGGTTTTTAGGTAATCATCATGTCGCGCGGAGGAGCTATTCGATTGCATCTGCGAGTAATGTAGTTAAGCAACATGCTCAAGTCTCTTGGGGAAGGCTTCTACAGAGAGTAACTTTGAATCGTAGTTGGAACTTACCTCGGATTAGTCAGATTGCTCAAGCGTTTAGCTTGTCTTTAGCCCGTTCGCACTTGTTGTTACCCGGTTTCTTGGCTCTTACTTGTAGACAATTTGCATATGCGCAAAGGGTGGCTCCAAGTCCTGTCATTTATTCTCCTTCACACGTTTCTCCTTATAGGAGTTCGATAAACTTCCCTATCGTTATCTCGTCTTTATTGTTTTCTGCGGTTAAAGGTGTTGTTCTCATTGGGAGAGCTCTCTATTTAGCAGTTTTGTTTTCTCCAAATGTTATAATGGCTTTGTTGGGATTTGTGTGCGGGCCTCGTTACAGAAAGCTGCAGTATGAGGTCCTCCATCGAACTTTGGAAAGAGCAGGTCCTGCTTTTATCAAATTTGGCCAATGGATTGCCACACGACCTGATCGGTTTAACAAGGATTTGTGTTTGCAGCTTTCAAAGCTTCACAGTAATGCTCCTGAGCACAGTTTTGCGTTCACCAAAAAGAGCATCGAAACTGCATTTGGTCGTAAACTCTCTGAAATATTTGAGGAATTTGATGAAGCGCCAGTGGCATCTGGGAGTATAGCTCAAGTACACCGAGCTTCCTTGAAGTTTCAGTATCCAGGACAAAAGGTGAAGTCTTCGGAAGTTGCTGTTAAAGTTAGACATCCTTGTGTTGAGGAAACGATGAAGCGAGATTTTGTGATAATTAATTTAGTGGCAAAGCTAACTACTTTTATTCCGGGGTTGAATTGGCTTAGATTGGACGAGTGTGTGCAACAGTTTAGTGTCTACATGTTGTCCCAAGTTGATCTCTCAAGGGAAGCTTCTCATTTGAGTCGGTTTATTTATAACTTCCGTGGATGGAAAGATGTCTCTTTTCCTAAGCCCATCTATCCGCTTATACATCCCGCTGTTTTGGTCGAGACGTATGAGCACGGAGAGAGCGTGGCTCGTTATGTCGATGGCTCAGAAGGACATGAAAGGCTTAAGGCTAAAGTAGCTCACATCGGAACTCATGCTCTCTTGAAAATGCTCCTGGTTCTACCTCTTTCTTCACAGTGTATCTTTTTATTCATTTCGGTAACTTATATAACTTAAAGTTGCTTTGATGCTTGTTTTTCAGGTTGACAACTTCATTCATGCTGATATGCATCCTGGGAATATTCTTGTCCGGCCAAACAATACTCGAAGAGGTCTGTTCAGATCGAGGAAGCCACACATCGTTTTCTTAGATGTGGGCATGACTGCGGAACTCTCAAAAATTGACCGAGATAACCTACTCGGGTTTTTCAAGGCAGTTGCACGTAGAGACGGCCGGACTGCTGCTGAACGAACACTTAAATTATCTAAACAACAGAATTGTCCTAATCCTCAGGCCTTTATCAAGGTGTGATCTCTGCTATGTGTTTCTCTTACACCATTTAAAGTTTCTTCATTTTCGTGGTGTATAATACACACACATTTTGACAGGAAGTAGAAGATGCATTTACATTCTGGGGAACAGAGGAAGGAGATTTAGTCCATCCAGCTGATTGTATGCATGAACTATTCGAGAAAATGAGGCGTCATAGAGTTAATATCGACGGCAACGTGTCCACCGTGATGTTTACAACATTAGTTCTCGAGGTGAGTTTAAATATCTTATCATCCCATACAACCACCAAGAACTCGGTTGAGTACAAAGGCATTCGCCTTTTGAATTTATCGAGCTATGAACTTTAAATGTCTCTTGTTGGTTTCAAGTTTGCTTCAAATCTAACAACACTGAGGTTTTGGCTTCATTTTCGGCGTTTTCAGGGTTGGCAACGGAAACTTGATCCGGGTTACGATGTGATGCGTACGCTACAAACAATGCTGCTGAAAACGGATTGGATGAAATCACTTTCTTACACGATCGATGGACTAATGGCTCCGTAGATTGAAAAGGTTCAATCTTTTATTCTTTTAGCCATTTAACTTTGAGAGCCACATTTTGTTCTGTTGCCTTAGGATGTGAAGAACGAAAACATATATTTTAGAGAAAAACAAAAGAAAAGTCGTTTTTTGTGTCTTCTTCTTTTCTTTTGCTTATTCTTTAATTTTTTTTTTGCTGGAAATTGGAGTTCTTCATCATTCTAAAAACAGAGAATATGTATTTTGTTCGGTATATATCGGTTTTGAATTTCCTCGAAGCTCAAAGAACAAACAAGTGATATATATCAAAGCTCAATTTAAAAAATTGGTTAAATATCCAAATTTATTTGTACAATTCAATCTATATATATTTTCTCTCCAACATTCAAAAAAAAAATCATGTTATTATGAAATTTAAAGAATGATTTTATATAACAAACAAAACATGCTATTTTGAGAATATGTATCCTCCAACCTCAATATTACATATTCTTACAATTTATTTGATTAAGAAAAATATACTCAATGCAACTAGTTGAAATGATCCAACTGAACATAACTTGTTACACCCACTAGTTACATTTGAAATAAAAATAAATTTTAGACAAAGCCTGAAGAATTAATTTCTTAAAAGCAAATAAAACATTAAACGTAATGAGTTGAATTTAACAATTTTGCACTAATAAGCAGCAAAAATAAAAATAATAGTTATATCTTTAAAACGAATCGTTGCCAATGAGCCAGAGCCAACCCAAACAAACTCCAGCGAAGATCCCTCCCAATAGAAACACACACATCAAATTCCCTAACGCATTTGCTTCCGGTCCCTATACAAATTTGATTGAACCAAATTAACATAACCGGTAATATTAAACCAAATCGAACCGATATTGACTATTGTAAGTAACTTACATTGTAACCCTTTGGTGCCGTGCTGAAGATACAAACGGTTAAATAACCGTTACTCAATCCCAAGAAAGAGGTGAGGAAAAGCATCCATCCTTGATCTGCGTATTTAGCGGTAAAGTAAAAGGCCGGAACGAGCAAAAGACGTGCCACAACGCAGACCGTGATCCATTTCCTCGACTCTAGTGCTAACGGTTTGATCGAGGGAATGAACCTCGATATCGCATCCCACCCGTTGTACATGGCTACTAGAACTGGTGCATACCTTTCAACACATCAAAACATAAATGGTAATTTTTATGTAACCAATATGAGCATGGAATGTTTTTTTTTAATGTTAATGTTGCATACCAATCGCCCAATCGATGTTCTCCTGTGTTCTCGTAAAGAAATCCCGGGAAAATCGATAGTGTCACCACGTAAATCAAGGATAGATTGATGCCTAGATCTATGTTTTGCCGTAGTAACTGCTTCTTGGTTAGTTTTTGGATCTTGGACTCGTCCATTTGGTGAACCTTTTATGAGGATCAAAATTAAAGAGAGAGCTTAATTAGTGAAATAAAAGAACCTGTATCGGATTAAAATAAAACCGAAAGTTACCTGTTCAGCTTGCTCTTGGAGGCCAGCTGCGGCCAGATCCGCAGAAACGGTTTTGGCTCCTTCTTTCGCAGCTTTGGCGCGGTAGTATTTCACGATAGGGAGCTTAGCAAAGACTAATGTATATAAAAAGACACAGGCTAACTCAATCAATGTTGCTATTCCTATGAACAACACTGCGGAAAAAAAAACACACATGATGGTTAAATTTAGCTTAATTAATTTGTATAATATATATGTAACAAAAGTTAATTTAAGAATTTGTATGAGAGACATTACAAGCGCCTTTTCGTTGACCATCTGGCGACTTGTCGAAGATTGCTTTCGTAATAAGCCTTAATCCAGAGGTTAGAGCTCCAGCTATGCCTAAACCAGCCATGAACGCCTGATAAAATAATCAAACATTTTAACAAGTAACAACATTAAGTTAGATGGATATTAATATTGCAAAAATCAACAAGTTTTAACCTGGATGAAGTCGGGGCACATGAAGGACAAATCTCCAACCATTGCACCTTGCACAAAAGCATCAGCGAGCCCGAAAAGAGCAACTATCAAACATAACAACACATACGCTACTACGCTTCCACTGCCATGTGAAGCAAGATCCAACTTCACCAAACCAAATCAAAATCAAAATCACAACTTTATAT
Source organism: Arabidopsis suecica (assembly GCA_019202805.1). Taxonomy (NCBI): domain Eukaryota; kingdom Viridiplantae; phylum Streptophyta; class Magnoliopsida; order Brassicales; family Brassicaceae; genus Arabidopsis; species Arabidopsis suecica. The sequence continues at coordinate 1,777,581 of CM032906.1, forward strand.
TTATAAAACCGAAGTTACAAAAGAAAGAATTAATAAGACAATTGAGAGTACTTACAATGATGAGACAAAAGGTACTAACGGTATAAATGCTGTATCCCAAAATGTTACGAAGTCGAGTATTGAGCTTAGCTTCTTTAGTAGCAAGTGTTATTATAAACACATTCGCAACCAATTGGTAAACTAATGTTAGCACCCTCGAAGGATGGTATTTCTGTTGTTAACCAAGAAAAACAAAAGAACACATATCGAATTAAACTGATATATATATCGACTGAAACGATTTATCTTAATACCGAAAAATTGCTTAGAGTCATACCGGGAAAATTTGATAATAGTAATCAGTGATGGTCAGCATTGCATTCCATGCCACGAGAGACCCTACTCCTAGGAAACAACACACAAGTCGTGCTGCATTCTTGCCCTGTTCAACATCAAATTTATTTCAGAAGTTGCATATATATATACAATATACATGATAATTAATATGTAATATAGACTTTATGAATGATTGGTTAATATGAAGGTGTACACTAACCTCGAGTCTGCTAGGGATATTCTCTGGATTACTCATCGGGCAATCACAAATCCTCTAAATCTTCAAATTCTTCAAACCAATAGTAGAATATATAACTTTTATACTTACTAGAAAAATAATTTCGTCCATTATTGAAAGTACTAACAATTCAACTTCTTAGGGTTCCAATTTTCTGAATCGATTTCTTCACAATTTGTTTTTGAATATTTCTCAAAGAAAAAAAAAAACTCCCTATTCATAATTCCATTTAATTCCTCAGTAAATACTCGTTCGACGATTAGATGTTCAAAAAAAAAAAAAAGTTCACTAAGAGATAGAACTTGAGTGAGTTGGAAATAACTATGGAACGAACACATGATACTTTAAGAAATTGAAGGTTAAGATCATTTGATCAAAGAAAAAGAAAAGTCTACGAATAAGACAAAAAAAAGCTAACCTTAATGAAACCTTCTTCAAAGTTGGCAGCAAACGATGTAAGAAAGATCACCAAAAACCTAAGAAAATGAGAGATTTTATAAAAAGATTCTTTGATTTCCGAAATCATTGGATTTATCTGATTAGTGAATCGTAACAAACTTAATCCGGAAAAGATTCGTTGACAAAAAAAGAGAGAAACAAAAACTGGAAAAAAGACTCATAAGTATATGTAATTAAGAAATTTCGGCTCAAAAATAAAATAAATCTGATAAAGAAGGGAATATATCTTCAATTTAATTATAGAAGATTTGGTTTTACTCCGCTGAATGCGTGTGATTAATTAAATATATATAATTATAAATATTTGTTTCTTTGAAAGAAATTAGAAATTATTTTCTAATGGTTGAAGATTGCCTTTTTTTGTTCAACTGTGGTTGAAGATTTCTGATATTACTTATTTTAGGATTTTTAGTTAAAATTTTCAATTAATTTATTTACTATATTAATATGTATTTAAGATTATATGTTATTTAAGACAAAAAAAAGTGATCCTAATAAATATATAGATATATATATATACTATATATATATATATATACTAATTTTGATTGATTTTTTTGGTTTTCAAATAAATTTGTTAGCAATTGCAAAAAATAAAATACTTGATTGATGAATTCAGCCATTCATCATAAACATACTAAAAACTATATGATAACAAACAGATTCATCTCAATCAACATAAAATCGTATTTGTGAAACTGAAGAACCAAAACTTTGGGACGAAAATTACATTGAAGTTCAAAGCATCAATAGCCTTAATATACATTTTCATTACTTTTTGTTTAGAATTTAAGCAAAGCAAATTTTTGTTTTGGGTATTTTTAATCAAGATATATACTTTAATGATTACATCCTAGAAATTAAAACGGGTCAACTAAAAATTTAACACAAACCCCAAACCTAAAAGGAAAAAGAATCATCAGATTACCAAAAAAAAAAAAAGGAAAAAGAATCATCGTTATGAGAACAAACAAACAATCGCCGCATCATCGCAACAAACAAAACAACTAAAAAAGAGATTAACCTAAATCAATAAAACCCTACTTAATTTTTACATATTTGTCGCATATCGTAAGTAGGGTTAGTAATCGCTGCTTCATAGCTTCCCTCTCCGCCTTTGCTTTGACATGTCTCTTCATCTCTAAAACTGTCTTGATATAAATTTTCCTATTATTAAAACGATCCACAGAGGATAATGCTTGTGACATCGAAGTTAGATCGAATGCAGTTTTTTTCTTTGTCGGGACATTAGTTTTCACAAGAAGAGCCTTGTCGCTTGCGTTGTTGATAGCTTCTTTGAGGGAACTTAGATCAAAAGAAGAACCTCCATCATCGTTGATCTTAATTCTTCTTTTTTCGGAATTTCTTTTGGATTCTGGCTTCATCGTTTCGTCAAAAGTAAACAATAGGTTTAGAGAGAGACATGAAAGTGAGATATATAGAAGATGTAATTCGTTTTGGGCCATATTACGACCCAAACTAGGCCCGATATATGTTTTCATGGTGAAATAGAGTACCCATTAAAATTAAGTCAAATAACATAAGATCTTAAGGAAATTGGTGGAGATAAATTAATTTAATGTATGGTTGGAAAAGAGAAAAAGAAAACACCCAAATCCTAATAGAATAATAAAGAGAAATTATCATTGTTGAGAACGAACAACAATCGCCGCATCACCACAAAATGAAAATTACCAAACCAATTCAAAGAAATTAACGTAAATCAATAAACTAATTATTATTTTTTACATAAATCTTTTTGTTGTAACATGAGATTCCTTAGAAATCGAAACTGCTGCCTAGCAATTACACTCTCTGCCGATACGAAACGTCTATTCATCATATAACCTCTCCGTTTATCACACTGACGATTCACAGAAGATAATGCATGCGACATCGATGTTAGATCGAATGAATCTTTTTTCTTAGTCGGGACATTGCTTTTTTCAAGAAGTGGCTTCTCGCTAGCATTATTGATAGCCTCTTTGAGCAAACTTAGATCGAACGAATAATCACAATCGCCATCGTAGATCTCAATTCTTAATTTTTTCTCTGATATTTTCTTTGATTCTGGCTTCATCGTTTCGTCGAATATCAAAAGTACATATTAGGTTAGAGAGATAAATATTGTGTTACTTATTTATATAGATGATGTAATCCGTTATGGGCCATATTGGACCCAAAGTTTGTTTATCGATAAGGGCCGAACTAGGAACGATATTAAGTTTCGTAAATTGGAACAATGTGTTTTTACATTTTTCAAAAATACCCTATTTTTTTTTTTAAAACTAATTTAAAAATATGTAAAATTACTTAATTAACTTTACTAAACAATAATCACCAAAACAAACTTTACTAAACTTAATAACAATTATCCACAAATCTAGATTTTTAAATATAAAATCAATTTTTGATATATAACGATTTTTAATAATAAATAAATGTTTTATTTTTAAGAAATTGTTATTTTAATATTTTTTAAGGATTTGTTATCCTAAATATTTCTTAAAAAATTAATAATGAATATTCTATTATTTAAAAGTGAATATTCTATCACATGAAAAGTTATCCGAACTTGTGCCTAGTTAGGTAAATAGTTTAAACATTTACCTTGCAATTGAGTTCATATATTTAGAGTTTTGGATATTTTTTTGCTTTATATAACATGATAAATATTAAGCTATAAACTTTATAATATTTTAGATATTATCTTAATAATTTTTAATAAACCATCCTTCTCTTAAAATAAATATATCATAATAATTAATATTTTTTCTGAATTCAGTTTATCTTAATCTCCTAATTTCGAATTTAGTTTTGATTTATTAAAAATATAGATTCTAACATAAATCTTAAAAAAATATCATATTACATATATAAAAATGTAGTTTTTATTTTAAATAAAAAATATATTTTTCAAACTAAAACTCATAATTAGGATAGTTTTCAAAATGTCCCATTTTTTAATATATATATATATATATAATAATAATAATAATAAAATTACCACTAAAATAGTATTTGGATTCTCCATTTAAACAAAAAAGGAAAACTAGGGCAGTTACCCGCGCCTTGCGCGGTAAGTCGATTTAAAAAAAAAAAATTCAAATTATGAAGATTAAAAATGGTTTACCGATTTAAGATACGATAGACTTATTACAAATTTCTAACATAACTTGTATGGTATAAATGATTTATCCATCAATTATGGCTCATAAGAACACCAAACAAAGCAAACATTTTTTAAAACTTCTCCATGACCCATTCAATCAGCCGACTCTAAATATATTACATTCTTTGTAGCCCAAGTAAAAGCCATTGAGAGTGTAATATGTATAGAAAACTTGCTAGGTTATTATCCAAAACAAATGCGAACATCCAATATTATATATAATGATAAACCATGCATATTACCGTTCCTTGATCTCTTCAATATCGTAAAACTATGGGAAACATTGAAATATTGATGATAAAAACTTAGTTATGAGATCTCAAAATTCGACCATAATATTACAAAAGATGAAGCATACTACTGTCTCTAAAAATAAGTAATTATACATTACTTAAAACCCATAACAACACAAGACTCATTGATAATATTTGTAGAATATTCCATGGTCACTCAATCATCCAAATCGGAACATCTTGAATTCGTAGCGGCCCAAGCATAAGCGGTGGAGAGTGTACTATATATATAAAATTGTAATAGATCATTAAACATATGAATTACGTATATGCAACAAATATATGATTAGAAATACCGAATATTACCGTTCTTTGATTTCCTCAAGTTCGTAAAACTCCGGGTCAAGATGAAATCTAGAGCATCCAACCCTATTCATGAGACACGGTTTTCCTGTAAAATATTAAATTGGATGAGAGAAAATAAGATAATAACCGGTTAAATTTTGGTTGTTGGAAAATACGATGAATATATATAAGTCAATACATTTATACTCTTCAACATGCTAAAATCTCAAAACACAAAATACAGGATCACGAAGGTACGAATGAACATATTCTCGGTTTACCCATACTCTCATAAAATAATCGGCTAAATCTCCTATCGCGCAACATCTCAATCTCAATCCCCTATTAATTTTCAAACCAGAACCAAACGTCATAAAAAATGAATTCTTCCATACAAATCGAAAAATAAACTCACCTATGATTCTTTAAGACGAAGTAGACACAGTTACATCCTATACCCCTTTCGTATTGTCCAGAAACATAAGGGATCCGTATGAGGCGGTCGATATAAACGATAAATCCCACCGTATCTAGATTTAAAGTATTCGATTTATTAGCTATCCCATTATTTCGTTAGAACCAATCAAAAAAAATATTGAAATAAAAAAACGTACCAATCGGAATTTCGGTCAGGATCCTCCATCCCCTTATGCGGCTAAATCTTAGAGGTTCAATACACTTACTTGGTGACCGGTCATACGTGCTGGTCATTTTAGTTGGTTGATGGAACCATATACGGAACATGTTGGACGTGTTACTCATCATCTCCGGCAAGTACAGAACCAAAAAATCAGATAAAAAGTACCATGTGTCCTCCCTCAAGCCAGTTATATTATCATGATCAAACAGACCACCGGTAATAGTAGCTTCAATCTTAGTCTCCTAAATAATAAGAATAAGATAAGCATGAAGTTTGTAAGGCAAATCACGATAAAAAACAAAATTCCGAACGTGAAAGTAGTGTATAACCTCTAAATCCGCAAGAATTATGTGTAACTTCTGGTCGGGACTCCCAAAATTCTCAAACCAAAAAACCAAAACCTTTACACATATGACGCGATTTCTATCATAAGGAGTAAGATCATCGACTCTCGTCAAAGGCGGCATTGTTGTTGTTTAAATACGTTGATGTATTTATAAATTTGTTCGTTTGAGCGTTAGCTCGTTAGTGTGTTCTATGAGGTAACTGACCAAACAAAGGGTGATATATATCGTGAAACACTATACAGTTGGCATACATGCTATAGGAAATATACAGTTTAAAAGGGTAAAGACAAAAATACATCTCGAAAACAAAAACAAATAAAATAATAATCGAAATCTTTAACATGATTTTGTCCAAAGTATTTTAAAACAAAATCTTGTTGAGTCAATAATAATTTAAAGTGATAAGTTATAGACATTCAAGGAATATATAATATATGGATATAACAGCACCTATATTTAGACGTATTAACCCGTATCAAAAGCATATAATGGTTAGGTTCAAAACAGATAAATAACAAAACTTAAAACTATCATAAAAAAAAACTAAAGTAACTAAGTCGTAATAACTAAACAAACTCGCACTCATTATCGCCCGCCAAAGAACCTCCGCATGACCGTCACCTCGGGACAAATATGATTGAATAAGAATTGCGTACACCTTTCAGTTGCTGTAACATGGATTGTTCCTGTAAATAAGAAATTTTAAAACGGTTACAATATCGGATTAATTTTTTTAAATCCAATAATAGGAAAACATATTATATGTACCTTCAAAGAGCTCCAATTTAGCAAATCTGATTATGATGATTTTGACATCATCAACACAACTTGCCCTATCGTTTATAAATCTATTAACATAGAAGCTCGGCAATCGACATGGTATACGTATCCCACTTCATCATAGTAAAACAGGTAGTTAGTATCGTCCATTTTTTTTTTTAAAAAGAAAAAAACGAATTGATATTTGTTTATAAAATATAGATAAAATAAATAGTCACCTTCTGTCTTCAATCTGGAAAAAAAACCGACGATTAACGCCTAGCAAAACAGACGCTCTAAAATCGATAGTACGCACCAGCTTCCCAATTAGATCTACGAATTTAGATTGATACGGTTTGATAACCAAGATAAAAAAAAACCTAAATCAACATATAACATATCACTTACCCACACAGTATTTAGGATCTAGGTGACCGTCCTTGACGTCACGAAACTTGACAAAAGTGAAACAATCACTTTGTAAGAAAGACCTTAGTAAAGTAACTGAAGTAAGAGCATTCGAGCGTATGAAAAAATTGTGTCTAGCCGGTCTAAAACACCCTCCTACAGTTCTGACATTAAACTCTGATAAGAGTATGCAATTTCCTTCTATGAGGATGGATGAAAACCGTTGAGCCACGTCAACATCCAACAGGGCGTGGATCTTTTGATGCTGTTTAAGATTTTAATATTATGTTGAATCCTTATAGCACAACGAACTAATGATAATTAATAATTGTTACCTTTGAATCTGCAAGGATAAATTCCACCAGCCTATCGCATAACGCAGGGCATACGAACCTTCTAACAATCTTCACTTTAATTTTTTTGGTAATCATGTCCGGGTTTAGATCTTTAAGATCATCACAAACATCAAGCCCTTCTTCAAATATAGTGATGGTGCAATGAGAGAGTTGGGTCATTATAAGAAACAGAGACAGAGAGCACCTAGTCTAATAGGTTTATAGATTCTAAGGTGTGAGATATAAGCTTACTTATATTCGATCTTCCGAATGAGGAAATCTAACATTATATTAAAAAATCTCAACTAATAATATTTTTATATAGATTTGTTCCATTTTTGTTGCTGTAACCAATATACGTATGCAAAACTATACGGATATGATAATATCTTCTTTACATTAGTTATTATTATGACGGTGGTTTTCCGTGACCCGAAGGAAAAAAGAATATACACAAATAGAACATCTAATCGAATATTAAAGATAAACAGCGAAGACCAAAAGAAGATCTATGAGTAATTGGTTTGTTAATAAAATACGACATATAAAGGATAAGAATACTGATAAGATAACAACATAATCAAAGCAAATTGAAACCGAATTGTCGACTGATACGAACACTGGTTTGAACACTTATTGATCAAGGCAAAACAACACACCAATTTTTTTAAAAAAGATAAACAGAATAGTTCAATGAACTACAGCACCATGCACACGTTTCAATCTTCAGAAGCGGTAGAACCTGCCTCATTAGCTTCTTCAGCGGCTAATCTAAACCACAATGTAAACAAATGACACGTTAAACACTTTATAAATTAGATTTTCGAAAATAAATAAGACATTCAAATATACAAAATGGTACATACATCTCTAGGAATTCTTCAACCTCGGGCATATCCGGGTTGATATCCAACCGGCTACATTTACCAACGGTTTGAACAACATTTTTTCATTTCATTGTATAATCAGCTATGTCATTATAAAGATAAGCCGAGTTTATTTTTGCCAAGCCAAAACAAACGTATAGAAAACTATATAGTATAGAAAACTATACGTATAGAAAACTATATAGTCAGTATATAGATCATATACAAACTATTGTGAATAAAAGTATTACCCGAAGATCTATGAATTCCCCACCACTGTAGCACGCATACAATTCGTTCACCCCTAGCTCTTCTCCATTCGTCATGAAATTGTTCCGCGAAACTCCCGATTGCAATACATTGGATAACATTGTTGCTGAAATAATTTGACGTATAAGTTAGCTTGTTAACTATGTTTATAAAATAGATGCATAAACCCGATTTAAAAAAGTCTTACTCGTGATCTTGAATATCGAACACAAGCACAGCAAAATCATATGTCTGTCTACTTGGGTCAAAATAATGAAGTTCACCAGGATCAACAACAAAACCAATCAAGCCTTGAAAAACGGGAAATGATATCGATAAGAAGAAGGCAAAATTGCAACATAGTCAGAAAATACAATAATTAATGGACAACTAAATAATCTTACTAATCAAGTAGGTCTTGTCTAGAGTATCACCCAAGACCTTAGGAAATGATACATCAGAAAGAGTGTGTTCAAGAGCATCCTTTGGTGAAATCTTGTTCAAAATAGTCGTTTCTAGAAAAACGATCCGGTAATCATGCCTGGTGGTTCTTCTATCCTCGGTAACAGTTTTCAGCAGAAAGTGATGAATAGCTACCCAATCACCATCTTTGAATTTGGAGTCAAATCGAAAGATGTCTTTATATTTTATCTTGGCCTCTATCCTATGATCATATATATGATAGTACATAAATAGACGATTAGAAAAACATTAAACCAAACAAATTTCAAAATATTCGTGAGAAATATAGTAATCCATGCGTACCCGCTCATCAGCCAAAACCATTCGAACAGAACGACGACCCCTAGCAGACCTCTCGCGCCATTTGTTTAAGACCTTCACCTGGATGGACCAACAAAGTTTAATAGGACTCAAATCGCTGACGTCCTCGTCCATAGCTTACCGGACCTTTCCAAATGAAAACCGAAGAGGTGTAACGTGTTCGTTATAAAACGATGTGTCAAACCAATAGGCATCCTCTTATTTATAATAGGCATAATAATAAATAGAAAACATGGTGACCCTGCGATTATAATTCTGAAGACTACAATTTTTTTAACTTTTTCTATGCATGGTCTTTATTATCAATTCGAGATCTGACAAAACTATTTTCGATATGTACACGAATCTATATACAGGCAGAAAATGACAAATAAGATTTGGCCAAGATACATTCAATCAAACGAATGGGGGAGTGATCGTGTGGTCCTTTCAAATTATAGACCCCTATAAACCTAGGATATATATGTCTATAACGTGATTGGTTAGTCTGTAACGTAATTGGCATATAAGAGATTGCAATATTATAGAATATCAAAACTGTAACATGTTTTGGTTTAGAGCACGCCAACTTGTTATAATGTATTTATATAAACAACATGTATCAGATTACCATTATTTAATCATAAAAAGCTTATATGGTTTTAAACTCTTGACCTACGATAAAATATCATAATATTTCAAAATAGAAGATGATAGTTTTAGAAAAAAAAAAAAAAAAAACGCTTATAACAATAATAAAATATGACCAGAAGATTTTTCTTCGTGCGTAATTTTTGAATAATTAAAATAAAGTTTTTGACTAATATAATAGTGATAAGTCTAAAAGAGACTGGTAAACAAACGTAATTCCGAAATAATTGTTACAACTAAAGTCCATCAGCCCGTCCTGCGAAGTACGTACGCATAGCTGCTTCTTCAGGACATACGGGGTTGAACAAAAGCTTCGTACAGGTGCCTGCAGTAGTTGCCCGCCACTGGCCTATAATTGTATTGCGGATCATTTTTCAAATTTATAAGCAAGGAATAGAGGTCAGAAACGAATACATATAAAGCGTACTCACCTTGAGACATTTCTAACTTTGCGAATCTTAAAACACATATGATGATGTTATCAACACATGTCTTCCAACCATCAAAGAATTCACGTGAATATTCGCTTGGTAATGGACACTGTAAACGCAGACCACTACCAAAAAAAAAAGGAGCTTAGAAAATTTCTAGCCCAAAACATGGCTTCAAAATTAAACGTACAAAGACTTACTTTTCGTTCTCTAACTCGAGATAAAAATCTTCTCGTTGACCATTTCTCTCCGTCTCTGTTAAAACCCAAGTTTCGTTCAATGGAGGATGAACAAAGTGTCCATTGTCGAAATCAAGATAATCTTGAAATGCCAATGAAAAATATAAGAACCCTTTCGGAGAGGTTATGCATTTCTGCAGCTCGTGACCTCTTCCTAGACTTTGAACCATGAGCTATTTCATTTCTCTCCAAAACAAAAATAAAATAAAATAAGCCTCGACCATTAAAATACACGGGTCAAGTAACTAACACGCACCGACATGGATGGTGGGCAGGTTAATATAGATTTCAGCAATGGTTGCTTCTCTCTCCTGTCGTCAGCGATCTCCACCTCCGGTTGTATCTGAATGGGCTATGTTTTGTCTCTGAGTATTATATTCCGGCGATTTACGTGATTAAATATCACTCGTTTATATACATGTACACGTATGTGGAATTTTATTCTCAAATTTTCCTAACCAAAAACGAATTGGGCTCCACGTCTTTTTTTTTTTTCCTTTAACACAATAGAGTATATAATTCTATCTAATCTATAATTTATTAGATCATTTAGGATTAATAAATGCTATGATCCCCATAATTAAATGTTAATTTGTTCGTCTGAGGATAATTTTACCTTCATTACCTACCCCATAAGAGGCCATAAACAATAATTCACTTTATGACAGATTAAAAAAAATGAAAATCACTTTTCAAACTTTCTAATTCTGCAAAATTAATTAAAAATCTATAAATTACTTTTAAAATCTATTTGCACTTTTTCTCTTTTGCCTCTTTTTTTTTTGAAATCCAAATTAGTGGCCAATTATAGGAACGTGATAGACAGAATCACATAATCTTTATTAGCTGTCTTGATTAATGCATCAAAAACCGAGGCCAATGCAACAAAAAAATAGATCACACCCAAAAAATAGAAACAAATCTTATTTTTGACCTAGATTTTAAAAAATCTTATTTTAAGATATTGCACTTAATTTCAATATATTATAACAAAAACTTCTCTCTCGATACAAACAAATCTCACAAACCTATTTACACAACAAACAACACATATCCTTTTCTCATTCATCAAAAAAACGAAAGCAAAACTCAAAACGTCATTGAAGATGATGATGATGAAGAAGATGTTTGTTCAGATCGCTGTGGTTTGTCTATTGGTGACGATCGCCGTTGTGTCAGCTCAGGAAGGTCACCGCCACCATGCTCCAGCTCCAGCCCCAGGACCCGCATCTAGTTCAACCGTTGTTTCGGCCACCAATATGTTCACCGTCTTGGCTTTTGCCGCCGTGGCTCTCGTCGTTGGTTCCAACCACTAATTTGGTTATTGTACCTATTAGAATCATGTATGATATGTTCACTGTCTTGGCTTTTGCGGCTGTGACTCTCGTCGTTGGTTCCAACCACTAATTTGGTTATCGTACCTATTAGAATCATGTATGAAGAAGTGTTTGACTGAAAGTTTATGTCGTGATGACATCTGATAGTAGAATCAAACCCTCAACTAATATAAACTAATCATATATCCAAACTTACTTGAATTCCCGAATATGTAAAGCATAACCCAAAACGCTTGATTGGATACGGAAACTATTTTGAACTATGGTTCATGTTTCATTCAGAAACCTAGCCTTTTCTTGGTTTATTTGATTACGACTTCGGTTTGGTCGCAAACGTCCATAACCACAACAAAGATTAACTTAGTCTCAGCTTCAGACATGAAAATATCTTCAGTTAGGGATAACCAAGAGAGTATTAAAAATATAGGATGAACAAAAAGAGAGAAGTGGATTTACCCGCCGGATTCCAAATCATGTTCACGCTCGTGAGAAATTCTGTTCGAACGATGATTTAAAAAAGACTATGAAGCAACAATGGAACAATCATGCAAGATCTTAGGAACGATGACCAATTTTAAGAACGAAACAACAATGTCATCTATTTTGTACATATCCTTCAAAACAATAAAATCTAATATTTGATAAAATCATATCTAAATTATATATTAAAAATAGACAAAAGGAAAAAAAATCATAAAAATCTGATAATTTTAGATCGTACCCGAACACATCCATTGACATAATTAATCCTTTTAATAGGGTAATTATCCTCGTGAGACAAAAGAAAATAAAAAAAAATATATATATAAACAAATTATTATTTTTGAGACGTGTATATCAAATCGAATTAGAGAAATACCTTAGTTTCATTCGAGTTTTGTTTGCAATTCCACAATCCAAATCGTTTATGCATGTACCTGATCAAAGTAAAAAATGCTAATCAAAGACATAATAATAGTCACGCATATAAAACCAAACAACTACGAAAAGCAAAACATGTAATCGATCAAACTATAAACCTCGTTTAAAAACCTCATCAACAATTGGCAAAGATCTATGAGATCTTACTTTCCAAGTAACCATAACATAAAAAGGAGAACAAAATATCGATGACAACGCATCATAAAAAGGACAAATTTTGAGGTACAAAGAAGAACTATAAACCATAATGACTATGCATAAAAACCAAGCGGTGATGTTTGTGTTTCAAGAGAGACCTCCTATATTTATAGGGATTTCCAACATAGGGTTTTAGGGTTTACATATGACGGTGTAAATTATATCGGACCATTTTTTAGAAAGAAAATAAGCCCAATAGTCAGATTAGGGTTTCCATACGACGGTGTATATTATAACGGGCCGATTTTTTTTTTCTGAATCTACGACGACCAAAACGTATCCGGTATATTAACATTTTTTAATTTTCGTTTTTATTTTAATGAATTAATAATTTGGAAATTTCACTAATTTAATCTAATTAAGGGGGGGGCAAAAACGACTGCTCATATTCTGAGAGCGAACGTGAGCACTTTCGACTTCTCCTTTAATATATAAGATGTAACATACAAACTGGATTCTCTAGATTTAAGGAAAGCAAATCTTCAAAAACTTAGATTGGATAGTAAACATGCATTGAAATTTTCTTTATTTAATTAATGAGAAAATTACCTAGAATTAAAGAGGAGCATTTTTTATTTATAATTAAGAGATTTACTCTAATTTTAGAAATGAAAGTAGATGTAAATTAATTAATTAATTATTGACATAAACCTTTTAATTAAAAAAAAAGAAATTATTGAACTAAATAAGAAAATTCAAACCTCAAATTGAAGAGAATCATCATGACATTAACAAACGGAATCATTGCATCACTATAAGTACAATCTTTGTGCCAAGTAAACTATTAAAAAAAACATGAATAGTTACATCTACAATTTTACATAGAACAATTTACATTGTAGTTGCTTTTAGGAGTAACTGCAAGAAGACAAACAGTTAGATAGTTGTTAATGAGGCTTAAATGAGCATGCAAATGATCTCGATAATACTTCACCAGTGGTAGCTTTTGAAGAATATGTATGTTGTGAAAAATGCAAATGAACTCGATCAACTTCGAAAATGCCAAGAATAGCAGTGCAGTTGATCTTGAATTATTTTAAATAGTATAACTAATTTCAAGAAAAAAAAAGCGCTCTGACAAGTTAAATAAATAAGTACATAGATTGATATATAAGCGCGTTTTTGAAGAGAGTTTGGAGATCTATCGAATAACGCTTTGGTAATAAGCCTCAATGACGATATTATAGCCTCGGCTATGCTTAGATCCACAATAAATGACTTAAGAAAAAAATTATAAATCTTAGTTAAAAATAGTATTAATGAAATTTTTTGGTGTTATCAAATTTATTATAAGAAGAAGTAAGAAAACCTGAATAAATTCAGAGCACATGAAAGATAGCTCTTCAACCATGGCACCTTCTACATGAGCATTTGCTATCGCAAAACATGCAACAATCAAACATAACACCATGTATGCGGAAAACTCTCATGCTCCTTAGGTTGCCAAGTCTAACTACAAAAATTAAGGGGAAATTACATATATAGATAACTCTATGTAAGTGTATAATTTATCTTTTTTTTTAGTCAGCGGTTTATAATTTATCTAAGGAAGGTCTTTCAAATGAATTACATACATATAGAAAAACTACTCATAATAAACTAAAAAAGAGCGCCGATAAATAAAATCGTATAACTGATAATAATCAATGGCAGAGCCAAAATTTTTGTTTACAAAGGTCATATATATTTAATTATTTTTGTTAAATGATATATTTGAAGTAATTATCAAGACATTTGATTTTTTTTACCTAAAACGAACCCATATAATCTAGTTTTCTTAATATTAAACACACACACACATATACATATATATATATATATATATATATATATATATATATATATATATATATAGTTCTTATACTCCACTTTCCAAAGAAAAAATATTTGTAGTTCATCATTCTTATTTTTAGTTGTATTAAGAACACTTTATTCTCATTTTTTTTAATCAAAATATAGTATATTGTGTTCATCTTGACTTTTTCAAAAAATATATATGTTAAGAACAATTTTTTTAAAAAGGAAGCAAGAAAAAATTTGAAACATGATCTCTAGAAATGAAGAAAAAAAAATCAATATTTAAGAATATGTTAGGAATTTTTAGCCATTTAAAAAGAAAAAAATGGAAAGAAAGTAACATTTAACTAGAATTTAATCCGCGGTACACCGTGGAGCTATATTTTTTAAAAAATGTAATGTTATTTTTTAAAAGATTAACTGAAGATATATCATATTAATTTGTATTTTTAAATGTAGATATCTATCTATCAATTTGGTTAATATCTTTTATTTAAATTTTGTAAAAGTAAAAATAAATACCAATGGCATGGACTCATAAATAAGGTAGAACTCCGGGATTTATTTCATAAATGTCTCCAAAAATGTATATATAGATTGTACAAATGAACATGCATGATTGCATGATGCATGGTCAAAGGCATGGTTCGATCACTATCTATGTGGGTCATTATGGAAACTTTAAACAAAAAATCTAGAAAAAGTGTGATCATATGTTTTACTAAACGTCTCTGCTACACGTACAAATGATATTAAACAAATATTAATACGTGCCTAAGAAACTATAAAATGAGATCATTACAAGCTGTTTTGTGTTTCAGATAAATTATTGGCTAACATTTTCGATAGCTCATGGAGTTTTTGTATCTTTGCAATTTTATATCCCCCTGAATTTGAAATAAATTTTTACCAAAACTTAGAATTTAAATTTATGGAAGACCACGAAACAAATTTAAAACATCCGAGAGAAGTTTTGACTCTCAACTATCTTTTTCAAACCAAAAAGTTTTGAGTCTCAAGTCTCAACTAAGTTAACTAACTCTCCTAGTTAAGAGACTCGAACTAGGAGGATAAAAAAAACACACACAAGGATAACAAAACAGAGAGCATGTCCATAGCTTAAAAGAAGAATATTTGAATTGATATATCAGTTAAAAGCACTTGACTTTTCTCTGTATAGAGAAGGAACACAGATATTGTCAAATAGGATCTGATCAAAAGGACGAAATCAAGAGCCAAAATAGAGAAGCAGTGTCTCTTAGTTGTAGCAAAGGATACAGGCCATAAGGAGTGAAATGTATACAAAATCAAGGATACTTTTCTGTAATCGGAACAGAACATTTGTTGTGGTTACATCATGTCTTAACCGGCCTCACAAGCCCCAAACCAGAGCCACTACCCAAATGCTTGTACTCCTTAGCCTCAAGATGATCGTCGTGCTCAGCGAAACCTGTGCCTCCTTTCTTTAACCCAACCAAGTTCCTGTCCTTGCAAGGCTTGTCACACACAAGACAGACTTTGTCGACAGGCATAAACTTTTCAGCACACTTCTTGCAGAAAACATGTCCGCATGAGCTAAGTGCCACGAGGGACATTGTGTTGGTGAGAGTGACTTTGCAGCTCGGACAGATGTAGGATTTATCATAAGAGCTTGAAGATGCTGATTTCAGCTTGTTCTCTTCTTCTTCGCTATTGTCTTCCGTGAAACGAATTGCAAAGAGGTTCTTAAGCTTGAGCTTCTCTTTGCCCTCTGGACAGACTGTGTGAGTTTCTGGAGCATCAACTCTGACTGAAGCTGCTGGTGTAGCTGATGGGAGCCAGAAGGCTTTCATCGTCTTAAGCGCTTCTTCTTCAAAGGAAGTCGTCTTCACACTGTTCGCCCCATGAAAACCATTCTTGTCATCGTTGTGGTTCTTATCACTGTTTCGAGGCATTGCACTATGGTTTTGCTGATCAAATTCGTCGAGCTCTCTCGCCTTTTGTAACATTAGCCTCTCTTCTTCTTCATCCTTATCTTGCTTCTTTTGAGACGTATGTGCAGCAAGCCTCCTAAAAACATCTCAGTACTACATATCAGTATCTTAAACATACAGAACAAAGATAAATCATACATAGCAATCTTAAAAAAAAGAGACAATCTTGAAATTCCCAACAAGTCCTAAGTCCTAACAAGTGAGGAGAGACGGGTCCAAAAGTTTCTACTCCGGCAGTTATTAATATACAAGCTCAAACAATCACATGCAACCATAGGCTAACCCTGAGACCCGTACTCATTTAACCCAACGAATCCAATCTAAGCAAGTAGAGATAGAGACTTGATCTGAGCATCAAAATCAATTCTAACATTACTTTAGTTATCACTCCATAGGTTTATCCAAGCTTTCATGCTAAAACTCAAGTAAAGTTATTAGCTTCTCCTTCTCCAAAACTGTGAGACTAGTAGTGACAAAACCAGTACTCCTAAAGGTATACTCAAAAGTCTAACTCTTACTAAACAAACCCTACTCAAGCATTAAATTAAAAATCAGATCTTTCAAGGACAACTTGTTATCAGAGTAATGTTTAAGATGTCGTTTCAGACAATGACTACAATGAAATCCAACGAATCCAATCTAAGCAAGTAGAGACCTGATCGAATCCATGACTTGATCTAAAAACTTCAATCATCTAATCCACACCAGATGCAATCCTATCTAGATCCTAAAGCTAGAAACTTTCATGCTAAAACTCAAGTAAATTTATCATCTTCTCCTTCTCAAAAGCTATTGGAGTGGGACTAGTAGTAACAAAACCAGTACTCCTTAAGGTATACTCAAAAGTCTAACTCTTACTAACCAAACCCTACTCAAGCATTAAATTAAAAAACAGATCTTTGAAGAACAACTTGTTATCAGAGTAATGCTTAAGAGACTTGATCTAATCCATGACTTGGTCTAAGAACCTCAATCATCCAATTCACAACAGATACATGAGGAATTCAAAGCTAGAAACTTCAATCACAATCCAAAGTGTTCAGATTTTCACAAATACATAACAAAGGAACTTAAAAGTTCCAAACTTTGAAAGAAGAACTCCAAAAAGTTTATACCTTTGAATATCTTTCTTCTGAGCAAGGAAACATTCGAGGATACACTCTCTGCAAAAGACATGACCTTTATGGCAACACATCGGATCAATGAAAGGCTTCAAGCAGAGAGAACAAGCATCGAAGGGCTTAATCGAGTCTTTCCCCAATCTCTCTCTCTGAGTTCCATAACCTAACTTCTTCTTTTCGTCGTAAGTGAAGTAGGCAAGATCATTGTTGTTCTTCGAGTGTCTTTGCGGCATATTGGCGACGAAGTCTGAATTGGGTAGAAGACGAATCAGATGTCTGAATCGGAAACCCTACTTTTTTCTCAGATTGGAGAAATTGGGGAATTGGGTTTTCCAGTGTTTCGCTCTCATGTAAGTCGGCTATGTTATCACAGCCTTAACCGTCCGATATGAATCTAATCTAACGGTTCTCTAATTATTACCACTTTTTGTTATGTTTTTTTGGACTAGGAGATGATAATGATATGATAACAAACAAAAGGACATTGATAAACAATAAATTGGTACAGAACCGCTTCATATCACATTTGTAAACAACATTCCACAGGAATGGTTCTTTTGAGCTCTAATTAATTTCGGATGACAAAAAAAAAAAAAAGACATTGATAAACAATAAATTTCACAATATATTTGGATTCTAATTCCCAAAACATTTTACTCTAAATATGTTAAATAATCAATATACAATATACTAATAATAAATTCATGTTCATAGAACACATGCTTGTTTCCCCACTTAAATTGTTGGTCTTTGGAGCATTCATATTCGCTAACAGGTCCAGCTGTGAACTAAATTTCATAAAACAATGGGTTTAGGCAGATGTATGAGTAATTACGACCTTCTCAAAGTGCTGAGTTTGAGCCTATACAGTCCAATTTTTATATAAACAAAATAAAAAATTATGTGGTCTTATGATGGACCAAAAAGATATTTTGCTTTAGGTAGTAATTTATGTTGGGCTGGCTCTGCTCGTTGAACTAAGTATGTTGACCCAAACAAAAAAACAAGTAGTGTACAAATTTAATTTGTTTTTTATCGTCAATGTAAAATCCGATTATGTATGTATTAAAATATTTTCAACGAAAATTTTAATTATATACAAAAGTTGAAAACTATGGAGAAAAGACTGCGAAAAACAAAATGAATAGTCAAAGAGCGTAGGGGAAGAATAATAACTTATGGTCAATGAGTCATCTACCAACAATTGTTGTGAAAGTAACATCGTTGACCGAGGCAACATCATGACCGTCCAAGTTGAGTTCAATCTCACCGGAGTTCAAGAACGAGTGGAAGGTCGGCTGTCTCGGACGTGGAAGTTGACTAGTTCGACTCTCCAACATCAACAAAACAGAACCAATGTTTGGTCGGTGAATGACCGAGTCTTGTGTACACAACATCCCTACGTGGATGCATCTCATCGCTTCCGTTACGTCTCTAGTGTCCTTCACAGTTGGATCTATCAGCTCTTTTGTCTTTCCTTGGCTCCATAAATGCCACGCCTGAGTTTGATTTTCCGTTTAGAACATTAGTAACAAACAAACAAAAAAATCAGAACCGTTAACAAATCATAAATTAGGTTTGATCACACCTATGAATTTCAGTTAGACCTGAAAATTTCCGGTTAAAGAAAAGAAACTTACATAACCGATGAGACTTCCATGTTCAGACCCTCGAAAGCTAAGGTTTTTTCTTCCACTGACAATCTCCAATATCAATACTCCAAAGCTATACACATCTGATTTCTCTGAGAATATCCCTTCCATTGCATACTCCGGAGCCATATAACCACTTCACATGTTCAACATCAAAATCATTAAAAAATTGAAACAGTTTCATATTGTTTATAGAAGAGAGAAAGAGGTTTGTTTAGTTACTATGTGCCGACGACTCGGATCGTGTTGGCCTGGTCTTGTCGGTAGTTGAAGATCCTAGCCATACCGAAATCCGAAATCTTTGGATTCATTTCCGTGTCTAGCAAGATATTGCTAGCTTTTAGGTCACGGTGAATAATCTTTAGTCTTGAGTCTCTGTGCAAGTAAAGCAATCCCCTCGCGATTCCTCCAATGATCTCCCATCGTTTTCTCCAGTCCAAACTTCCTCTTTTACTCTCATCTGCCAGAGACATTATATACTCAATCCGCAAAATTTCAGAACATTTTTATTGAAATTGTTTAGTAAAAGAAACAATACCAAAAAGGAAGCGATCCAAACTCTTGTTTGGCATGTACTCATAGAGAAGCATCTTCTCGTTGTCTTCAATGCAACATCCTACTAGTCTAACAAGATTCCTATGCTGGAGTTTTGCGATTAGTAAGATCTCGTTCTTGAATTCTTCTAGTCCTTGCTTAGATTTCCCTGATAGTCTCTTCACTGCAATCTCTCTTCCTTCTGAAAAGTTTCCCTGTCCAAACATAACACATAAGTTTTTGCACACAGAGAAAATTTTTGTTATCCAACATTATTGTCAAGAAAATTCATTTTCAATTGATTTACCTTATATACAGTACCGAATCCGCCCTGTCCAAGCTTGTTTTCTTCAGCGAAATCTCCTGTTGCTGAGGCTACACTTTCGAAACTGAAAATTGGCAAATCGGGTGTGTCAACTTGATCCCCTACTAGAACTTTGATCGGCGAGCTTGAGGAATTAACCGAGTGATCTCTGTTCTCTCTGATATCGGAAACTGGAAGATCTTTCTTCTTCCACAAGAAAGCTGTAGGTCATGAAGTAATTAACAGTCTCAGCAGTTAATTCTTTTGAAACAAGACTATGTGCGAATAGAGACTTTACCTTTAAGCCTCTTCCATAAGATCCAAATGCATAATCCAAGCAAGAATGCACCAATAACACTGAAAATAATTATCAAAAGTTTCGATTTTTCCTTTCCACCTCCTGTATATACACAACAAAAGTAGCCAAAATAGTTAAAATACAGATTTCAGATTAGTCATGTTTAAATCCTTCAAAATGTTATTTGAGAGCTTAAATATTTTTACAAACCTAGTTCAGAACCCGCTAGCCGGATGTTTATAGAGTTTCCACCGCGTTCAAAATGCTCCATATCGATCAAATCATGGGTCCAAATCATGCATCCGATCCCTAATACAACCGCATAAGCCTTACACGAACAGTTTCTTGCGCATACATCTTTACAGGTCTCTGAGTTGTTATGTAAAACAACTGATCCAAAATCAGGCACCTTAATTCCCTTAAGTACCTTAAACCCATCTTCTTGATCCGCAACCACACTCTGATTACAGTTCAACGGAACTCTTCTCTTGCAGCCACCTGAGAAATCCTTGTTGTTCCATTGATCCTGATGAACAGGCTCAAACCCATCAATGCAACTACATTTACCGGAATCAAACTCCTTGCTATCATCACATACACTATAATTACCACAACGGTTGTACTTCTCACATTCCGTGCTCGGTTTCCATTGAAGCAATGTCCAGTTCTTGGCATCCTTATTCCATCTGTACTGCTCTTCTACGCCATCAAACCTAATCCAAAACCTCAGTAAATCGGAACTATCTGAGGCAACATACGTGAAGTACACGCTACCATCTCGATCCGGAAGAGAGAGCTTAAACCCGTAAATATAATTCGTGAAACGGAACATATCCGGTATACCCGTAAAGATAGCTGAATTCCACGGTCCGCTACGCCATTTCCTCTTTTCCCCTTCCCAAATCACAATCTCTAGTGCTCCAACAGGATCGATGCCCATTGAATACTTTCCTGGTGAAGGATCATTCTCGGATTTCCACGGGGTAAAAGCGCGATTTTCTCCATGCGAAGGATTCACCCGAACCCTCATACCGGGCAAGAAAGTGTCGGTTGGATTGTTAAAACTCTCCCAATACCATTTGCTTCTATCTGAGTCTGAAGACAGAACCAAATCCCCTGTTTTAAACAGTAGAACAACCGTGTTGTTTGACTCGGGCTTAGCATTTGTGGACCAAACGGGGACGTTTTGACCATTCACGACCACCAAATTTCCGTCATCTGCAATCTTCAAAGCTCCGTTGTGATCCAACAATGGCTTCGCTCGATTTGCGACCCAGACAACTGTTTGAGGTTCGATGTTCTTGTACCATATTCCAACATACCTTAACGTTGAATTTTTGGGACTAAAGAACCCTACCTCGAAGCTCTCATCTTCGCTGATCAGTGAGTCTCCGTCTCGTAAAGTGTGGTTTCTGGTGATTGCGTTGCTTGTCGAGCAAGATACGATGCTACACAGTTGAAGCAAAGTCAAAAGGGTTGTCACAAAAGTAAGGATTTTACAAAATTCTGCCATATTTGAGATTATTTGGATCCTCAGAGATCTTTAGACGACGAGAAGGAAAAGAAAGAAACGAACAAAAATAGTGGCTGTTGAATTTTCATGTAGACTAGTTGGTCTTTCTCAATTTAGCAACTTGTATATTCCTTTTTATATATAAATACACAAAAGGAGAAAAGTCTTCTTTTTAATTGAGGACAACCGGCAAATTCATGTTGACAATTGACAAGAATATGAAATTTTTCACGTTTTATTTAAGACTTTTGATTATATAATGCAAAATTGTGACTTTTAAGGCAAGAAAAGGATATATGACATCAATTGATTCTTATCTCTTATCGAGAATACGACCTTCTTCATTTGGGTGGTTGAGAACATTCAAAAACATTTCTCCCATTATCTTTTTGTTTTGAAGTCTTTATAGTGTATAGTACAATACTCCAATATTGGAGATAGACAAAGATCCAATATCATGAATTTTAATGGTATTTGGTGGAGTAACTATTAGGTACACGTATGCAGATCCATCCAAAAATGATATCCATGAGTTTTTGATATGGATTTGTATCCGTTAAAAATTAACTAAATAAGAAGAGTTAAAAATTACAAAAAAAAAATCAAGTATTAAATTAAATAAAATTTCATATAAAATTATTTATATTGATTTTAAAAAATATTTTCTATATATTAAGGTGGCATGACAGAGCAGTCCAAAATATATTGGTAGAAATTTTTTGTGTAAATTCTATTAATGAATGGCGTTTTCCACCTTACAAAATGCAATCATGGAAATATGCATAATGCATAATTCAAATTTTTGTGTTGAATCTAACTGCATTACGAAGCACAATTTTCTCTTGCGCATGCAAATTCATTCACTCATTCACATGGGTGTGAGGAAGCAAATAAACTACATTTTCCGACAGTGAGTGACAAGACACTGGCGAAGGCATGACTTTTGGAGAATTATATTGGGGAAAAGGGGATTTTCATACCCGTATTATCTGCACCGTGGTTTTTCATACCTGGACAATTTCGTAGGGTATTTTACAACCTAAACTTCAATAAAATTTGAATCTCATACCTATACTTGATACAACGGGCAAAAATCGGAGTCAATCTAACGGGTGTTAGTCAACTCCGTTACGGTGCTGAGTCATCGTACACGTGTACGCTGACGTGTATCAAAACGATGTCGTTTTCATACCCGTACTGTCTGCGCCGTGGATTTTCATACCTGAACAATTTTGTAGGGTATTTTACAACCTAAACTTTAATAAAATTTGAATCTCATACCCTATACTTGATACAACGTGCAAAAATCGGAGTCAATCTAACAGGTGTTAGTCAACTCCGTTACGGTGCGTATCGAAACGACGTCGTTTTGATATGTGTTCTCAAAGTTTTAATTTTTTTTGCAAAACTGGGGACTCGAACCCGCGAGCCGTACTCACATGGGAAGCACCGAATACCAACTGATCCCACAACATTCATCGAGTATTCCTCAATCTTTTTAACTTATAAACCCAAAAAGTTGTGCGAAGCCGTAGTCACATGGTAAAACTTTGTTCATGCCTAATTTCAGAGAAGAAGAAGAAGAAATGAGAAAACGATTTCTTAATTCGTAACTCTAGTATTCATAATTTCTTCCCAATTTAAAACGATTGACTACGGCTCGCGGGTTCAATGAACGTTGTGGGATCAGTTGGTATTCGGTGCTTCTCATGTGACTACGGCTCGCGGGTTCGAGTCTCCAATTTTGCAAAAAAATTTAAATCTTTGAGAACACATATCAAAACGACGTCGTTTCGATACGCACCGTAACGGAGTTGACTAACAGCCGTTAGATTGACTCCGATTTTTGCACGTTGTATCAAGTATAGGGTATGAGATTCAAATTTTATTAAAGTTTAGGTTGTAAAATACCCTACAAAATTGTTCAGGTATGAAAATCCACGGCGCAGACAGTACGGGTATGAAAACGACATCGTTTTGATACACGTCAGCGTACACGTGTACGATGACTCATCACCGTAACGGAGTTGACTAACACCCGTTAGATTGACTCCGATTTTTGCCCGTTGTATCAAGTATAGGTATGAGATTCAAATTTTATTGAAGTTTAGGTTGTAAAATACCCTACGAAATTGTCCAGGTATGAAAATCCACGGTGCAGATAATACGGGTATGAAAATCCCCTTTTCCCAATTATATTGCCCCACCTCTTATTACTCCTCTAAGTCCTCGTCTTATAGTCGAGTTTGGTACAAACCCATTTTAAACATGAGCTTTATCATATGCTGAGATTTTTTTGTTTTGTTTATAGATAATAATTTTTCAGCAAATTTTTATATATATATATGCTTGCTAAATCTTAAATAAGTTGTGTGTTTTTTGCATTTTACTTAAACAAATAATGTGATTTTATATCAAACACCGTGATATCGGTTAAAATATATAACTTGATGTTTGTATAAAACACCGGTAAATTTTACGATTTGTCATCCATCATTTTTGCAACTGGTAGAATTTGGATATCTAGCTCATTATAACCAAAAGTTTAAACACTAGTCCTTCATATTTGAAATACGCGCTACCAAAAACAAAAATGGAATACAAGGATACTGATAAGTGCTAAGTGCTAACGATCCATTAATCCCGGTATAAACTTTTGTAAATTGTCATGCTTTTCATTCAATAATTCAAGATTCTTATAAGCTCTAAATAACACAATTCTTTCTAATGGTTTGTGGATTCGTCAATCATACCAAACCTTAGAGTCAAATCCTATGTTTGGTAAGAAACTACAAACACCAATCATACAGTATCGTTTTGGTCTCCGTCCAAAAGAGAGAAATATGAGTTTTAAGTATGAAACTAAAACTCCAATGTTGAAGGAAAACAATGGCATTCACAAATGGTATTTTGTGAATGTCATACATGTATGATATTTTAATAAACAATTCTTAAAACTGGTTATTATTTCAGCTTGTGAGTCTCTTTTTATAAGTTATAAAGTAAAGATATAATATGTTGTTACTAGAGGTCGACATCTCGATTGGAAATGTATCTTCGAAAATTCCAAGAAATCACAAGATCGAATGACAGCTGGTACGGATAAAAAAATATTAAAGGATGGTCTGGACCTAGTATAATGTATGAGCTTTGGTCCGGAACTTTCTATATAAAAGAGGATATAATATGTTGGCCGAGTTTAATTTTTGTTTCCATCATCACACTTTAGAGCAAAGATTTAGGAAAGAAGTACTAACATTTTATAAAACATAATCCATAAGCAGGTCCAGGCTTAGGACTTTAGTTTTAGTATACAAGTAATAAATTTTATAACATAGACGAAGAGTTACTCCCAGTTACATCTCAGTCTATTAGTATGTCTAAATACACATTTAACCAACAAAACTCCATCTGCTCTTCTCAGACCAAAACTCTCCACCAACACATAACACCCAAACCTCCTCCAATCTCTATCATTGTTACCATTCATATTCATACAATCTCTTCTAGAATCCCTAATTGGTTCATCTCTCTCCACTCTCACCACCTTCCTTCCTCCACCCACCCACCCTCCTTCCTCCATTACTCTTCTCATCCTTTCTACCACCACAAAACTCAGCCCCACCGGAGAACCTAAACCCCTTTTCCTCCTCCTCTCCCCCGGT
This sequence comes from Arabidopsis suecica, assembly GCA_019202805.1. Taxonomy (NCBI): domain Eukaryota; kingdom Viridiplantae; phylum Streptophyta; class Magnoliopsida; order Brassicales; family Brassicaceae; genus Arabidopsis; species Arabidopsis suecica. The sequence goes on from CM032906.1 coordinate 1,803,343, forward strand.
CCCCGTGGACCTTGAACTTGCCTATACCAATGAAATCCTCCATGCGCTTCTTTCTCCCCCTTAACTGCCTCCATACCCTTCACATAGTTGGCCTCTCTCACGACGTTCGCCTCTACTCTCACCACTTCTTCTTCGTTGTCATCATCGTTTTCATCAAGATCGTTGTTGGCTTCATTGTTTTCGCAATGGTAGATCCGTTCCCAGTATTGGGATAGTGTGATCCTATAGAACATTGACTTCCTCATTTGGTGACTTACACTACAATTCTCCTTCACAAACATAAACGGACAATACCATTCTCCTACTATCACGCTCCCTGACCGAATTGTAGAGACTGGGAATCCGAAAGCAGGGAGACGCGCTCTTAGCTCATCGTCTAGGCCTAAAGCTTCTCTAGGTCGCCTCGGATGTAGGCTCCTCGAGGTTCGCAGCTCCCATCCTTTCTTCTTGAGAAATGAAGGCGGTGTACCATCTGGTGCCACAGATTTAGCAAAGAACGTCCGGTCGTGATGCCGGTTGATCTTAACCGTCTGATATATGTTTCTTGGATCCAAAGGTTTAGGTTTCTTGTCATGCAAGATATCTGGAAAACAACATAACCCTCTCTCCATCTCCCTAGAACACACGGAAACTTTCCTGCAAAGAAAAACAGAGAAGAGTTATCAACACTAATTCCTCAATCTTGTTCCTTTTTTAATCTCTAAAACACTAAAGACACACCTCAAATCTGAAATAAAGCCTTATAACTTAGAATCTCTCGTATTTTTTGGGATCTTACCCTTTGTATCTGCCTCTAGCGTGAACGACGTAATACCGATTTGAAGACAATGGTTGATCGAGAGCCGGTATGAACAAGACCTTCTTAACCGAAGTCTCTCTGTTACCAGAACTGTCTAAGTGAACAACTGATAAGATCTTGTCTTGAGGTAACGGAAGCTTCTCGATTTTTGTCCTCGTACACATCCCGAAACAGAACGTGTCCTCTGTTTCGGCTTCTTCATCTGTTATAACTAGAACACCGGAAAACGGACCTTCTGGTGACTCCTCCGAGAGCGTTTTCTGATATTTTCTGAACTGCGACAATGTCCTTGTCACGTACATTTTTTTGTTCTTGAAGCTGTTAGAGAATTAGTGAGTTATGATGAGGTTTTAGTATCAATCTGAGGGATTTTATTATAGAATTTCAACAATTTTGGGGGTGTAAATGACGAGATTATAAAGTAGTTGGTTGGCTCAATGTAACTTTTTATAGTGGAGGGTAAAGTTGTGTAATTTAAGTGTTTGCTGATTGGCAAGTCTTTAACTTTGTTTTATAAAAGAAAACATAAAAAGATAAAGCTATAACAGTCACATTACACTCTCAATTCCTACTTTTGCACAACAAAAAAAAAAAAAAAAAAAAACACTCTCAATTCCTAGTAAGTTAATTTTCTAATATATAAAGTTTAAGGCAAAGATTTTCTTTTCTTTTCAAATATTTCAAATTTATCGGGATTTAGTCTCTCATTTATTGATGGTTTATGTTTAATTATCGGTTAAAATAAATTATTTAATTTTTAAACAAATATTAGCAAATGAAATTGTGGAGATACCTGTAGCCTGCTGCCTGTAGCCACTCATGTGAATGGCTTTTGACGTAGTGGAGAACGAAAGAGATGATAAAAAGAGGAATAAAGAAAGAAAAGGAATAAAGTTATGTAAAAGAAATTTGTCTTAATAAATCTAAAGTTCTTATGAGCATATAAGATAGTAGATTTAAAATATTTTGAATAAGACAAACAATTTAAGGTGTTAAAAGTGAACCAAATTTTCCCTACGATATTATCTTAGCGTAAATTTAAAATACAGGATGTTTTACAATACACACGTCTACTTTGGTCTAACCTTATAAACTAAAAATCATATTTGATAACCAAAACCGTCTTTCCAAAAACTATTCGATAAAGTTCATTGGTCTAACCTCCTAGCTCTCACACACTTAAGCCATCAACTGCACATACTATATGCTCCTATAGGATATTCAAGAGAAGAGAGGACGATTACATACTCTCGTGCGTTTTCTAGATCACTAGATGGTTTATGGAAGCATTCATCTTGACATTCGATAACATATGATAACTATCAATCTATCATATTCAGTCCTTGTTACAAACACTTGTTATCTTTTCATATCCCATTACTTTAATTTGTTCTACGCCTTCATAATTTTTACCATATATATACCTTACCTATATGGCTATACCTTAATCATAAGACACAATTACGAACCATATATAACCATGAAATGATGCAGATATGTTATGGAATTTTTCGAATCTCGATATTAACATTTAATTTGTAGGTACTTTATTTAGTTGTTGTATTTGAGATTGTTTATGTGCTAGAAGAAAACAAAAATTTTTTAAAACACATCTATTACTAACTTTTTTTTTCCTAATACCAACATTATCTATCAATTAAATTGTAAACTTAATATAGATTTTTAGGGTATCCCCGTCTGAGTTTTTTTTATCCAATGCCTGAAATATATTTTAATAAGATGGAATAGAATAAGCCAATAGTTTTGAAAAGGTGGAGCAGGAAGAAGCGTAATAGAAATGATAAAGTTTTATTATTTAGTAGATAATATTTTTGCATACATCATCCATTATCTCACATTAACTGCTCCTATGATATTCACATGAAATAATTTCAGAAATTAATTAAGAAGAACATAAAACTGAAAAACCAAAATCATCCGTTGAGGAAATTCCTTGTAAAAATTATAAACCCACGATAATAGGAATATTTCACTACGAATATCTTACATATGTGTGCTTGTACTGTTGGGTTAATTAAGACAATGATCAAACTGTGGATCTTACTAAATAAATGTAACCCAATAGTTTAGTAAATAATTCAAATGAGTTAAATTAAATGAGAAGAACTGAATAAAGAAAATAATTAAATCAGAAGAAAAATATATCTTGATTATGGTAAATAAGTTTTGTGAGAATGCAGAGAAAATACCATGTTAATTACTTTATTTATTTCATATAGTATTAACGTTTTGGCAAGTTGTATGTTCATAATGAAAATAACAGGCCCGTCTCTACCCCTAGGCAAGGTAGGCAAATGCCAAGGGTCCAAAATTAATTTCAAAAATTTTTTTAAAGAAAAAAGGCCCAAAATATTTTTTTTTTATAAAATTACTAAGAGGTTTTAATTTTTTTTTTTGGTTTTGCCGTAGGTCTCATAATATATTGAGGCGGTTAATGACAAATGGTGTTTTCCCTAACGACGTACAATTTGCAAAGCCAAAAACTTAGAAATTTTTATCAAAAAAAATCTTTGATTACGATTGTATATTTTCTCGCAAGCTCTCCTTTCTCTTGTAACTGGGACTTTATAGCCAAAACTTAGTTAAAAATCTTTAATTTACCATAAGTGAATTGTGTAGTGATACAAATGCTTCCCGAAAATATCGATCTTCAACTTGTTGACTAATATAACAAATCCATTACACTTATTATTAAATAACTCCAAACTAGTTCGTGATTTTTAAGTCGGTTACTCTAAGTCTCTAACAATATTGTATCTTAAAATTTACCATAGTTTTTCTTTCAAGTCAAATGTGACACACACACACACATGTATGTATCTTTAGAATGGAGTCAAAAGAGAAGACATCATGACGCAAAACCCCAAGTTTTGAGTAGAGTGGTTAGGGCAGTTGATGAAAGAACGTCCCTACTCTTTCCTCTTCATCTTTTATATATATTAGCTTATCCTTAATTGAAAGCTAGAAAACAAAACCGCTATTTCACATTTTCTAATATATCATTACTATTCAAATAATATATTTGAAGACACAAGATAGCTAGCAAACCAATTGAATTTACATTTTTCTTGTTTTTATGGAAATTATAATTAATAAAGCAATGTAATTTATTTGGGAAGCATTTTTATCACTACATAAAATGGACCTTTTAGTTTATTGACTTTAATTAGTAGTACTACTAGTATAACATTTATTTCTAAAATGTTCTATAACCAACCAAAAATCCATTAAGTATCCGAATTCAAATACTTTGTCATAACAAAAAAAAGGATCCTCTAATATACGTTTTGAATGTCATAAACTAACCAATAACCCCATGTATTACATACTTTGTAATCTATATAATATTTTACACTTATTATATTTATGCACGCATAGTCCTTATCTCACATGTATAAATAAGACCCAAACCACCCATCATTGTTTTGCCTCCTACTTAAAAAACGTACAACACAAAAACATTTAGTTAAAAACCCTCTTTTCCAATGAGAGACTCTTCAACAACTGCATCCACCAAATCCTCACCGTTATGGAAACCCTTTGCCTCAAACTGTTGTTCCGTTGACGACCAAACCGTCTTTGGCAATCTCAGCCGTTGCCGACCTTCGAGATCAGAATTCTCTAAGAACCATCTCGGACCACTTCCTTCTTTCCGCCGGCTCTCTTTCACTGATCTAAGTCGGTCTTCGTCGGCTAGGATCAACGAAGATCTCGCACAGACTCTCGGAGCTGATTTAGTGGATTTTCAGATGTGTGAACTGAAGATGATCACTCAGAGTTTCTCCGGGAACTATCTTCTAGGAGAAGGTGGGTTTGGTAAAGTGTATAAAGGTTATGTTCATGAGAATCTCCGACAAAGCCTCAAGGCTCAGCCTGTTGCTGTCAAGTTATTGGACATTGAAGGGCTTCAAGGACATCGTGAATGGCTTGTAAGAACGTATATCAATAATTGCATATCAAATTCATTATCGAGTTTTTTTCCTTTGCACAAGGTTCAGTAATTATTATATATTTAGTTATAACATAATTGATTACGCATATGTATATGTTTTAAGTTATAGGACATCCCAAATAGAATTCTAGAGAAACAAACCACTCCTCATGATTTTTATATTTCTAAGTCAAAGATCCTTTGGACTCATTTATCTTTAAATACTTTAGGGTAAGAAACCATATTAAAAAATGTGTTTGGTCATAATATGGATTAATTAAGTAGGCATATATATATGATCTTGTCGTTTCTTTTTTTGGTGTCACGTACATCGTAAGAGAATCTTTTTCTTGTTAGTTTGATATAATAGTTGGTGAGACCACTTTAACATTCTATTATACACGTATATCTTCTTAATTGAGTCTCTTAAGAATATGATAATTAGTAACATTTGATACCTAATTATTATATGGTTCATATGCAGTCTGAGGTCATACTTCTTGGACAATTAAAACACCCGAATTTAGTCAAACTTATTGGTTACTGCTGCGAGGAAGAGGAACGAGTACTCATCTACGAGTTTATGCCACGTGGTAGCCTAGAAAATCACCTCTTCAGACGTAAGAACATTTTTAATAATTAAGTGGTCCCATTTTATTTAATTCTTAACTAAAGAGTAATTTTTATTGTATTAAGTGATCAGTATTTCATTTTTCATTCATATTGACGTAATGAAATTGTCAGGGATATCACTGTCGTTGCCGTGGGCGACGCGGCTGAAGATCGCCGTCGCAGCTGCTAAGGGTTTGGCGTTTTTGCATGATTTGGAGAGTCCAATCATTTACCGTGATTTCAAAACTTCTAATATACTACTTGATTCGGTAATTCACTAAATTTAGTTTGATTTTTTTCAGCTTACAACTGATATTAAATATTTCTTATTTTTACATGGGTTTTTCAGGATTTTACTGCAAAACTCTCAGATTTTGGTTTGGCAACAATGGGGCCAGAAGGATCCAAATCTCATGTCACAACTCGAGTCATGGGCACTTATGGTTATGCTGCTCCTGAATATGTTTCAACAGGTTTATACACAATCATTTTCTATCTTGCTGTCTTTCAACAATTCTTTTTGGTTAACTTTTTTCAACAATTAAATTTAAGCATATATTAATTTAAGTTAAACAGAACATAATTACAATAATTAAGTAAAACACATAAATCTGAATGAGTGGACATTTAATCTTATGGGATTATCAATAAATTATATTTGATTAATTATCTAACGCATGCATGGGAGCAATATTTTCAGGGCATTTAACGACGAAGAGTGACGTGTATAGTTATGGCGTCGTTTTACTCGAGCTCCTAACGGGAAGAAGAGCCACAGAAAAGGCACGACCAAAAAACCAGCAGAACATCATCGACTGGTCAAAGCCTTACCTAACGAGCAGCCGCCGTCTCCGATGCGTTATGGACCCGAGGCTCGCCGGACAATACTCCGTCAAGGCGGCTAAAGATACAGCTCTCTTAGCCTTACAATGTGTGAGCCCTAACCCTAAAGACCGGCCCAAGATGCTTGCCGTTGTGGAAGTTCTAGAGAGTCTTATACATCATAAGGACATGGCGGTTTCTTCGGGTCACTGGCCACTTTCTCCTAAATCTCAAGGCGGAAAGGTTTCGCCGAAGGTTCGAGGGGATAATCGGAGTGGTAGAAAATCAGCTCCGGGTTCGTTAAGATCGTGAACTTTGGGTTGAATGAACTTTTAAAAAAATAACATGTGGTGTGTGTATGTGTGTATATGTGTATATGGTCATACGTATCGAAGTGTGTGACATAGTGAGATAAATATGACTCCCACTACGAAAAACAATGCTATGAACATAAAAAAAAAGTATAGTAGATTAGGATCGCACATGTTTTTGTATAAAATATTTAATCCAATTGGCTTTGATATGTTTTTGCGATTTTCACACCCGTAGATCATTCATGGTCGATAGTATTACTTGATTGGATGTAGTAAATATCATATCATCTAACATATATGTCTGCGTAACGGTAAGTGGTCGGTCGGCTGATATACTTTTTCTTAGAACATATGGCGTCAATTTGTTTCTCTCTTAATTTGAATCTTCTCTTTTACTTTGGGAAGCATGGGTTGGGCTAGAGCTGTCAATTGGGCGGGCCGTTGGGCTTCGGTCTATTTGAAAACTTGATAAACTAAGAACATCTCCATTGAAATTGGTAGTCGTTTGTTATGGTTAGACTATGTTCTAATGATTGTGATAGAAACAATTATGTTTAATGTTCCATATAAAATTTAATAAGGATAGCTTGTAAAATTTTCGTTTCCGTAGTTTGATAGATTAGGTTCTTCTAGATGAATGCCAATATTTTGGTCTTTGGATATATGCTAATCAAATTAATATGAATGGGCCGGGCTACTTGAAATAACCACAAACCAAGCCCATATTATATAAGCGTAAGCCCATAATTCAGAAACCCTAGGTATCCTCAAAAGTATAAATACCTTATTTCCACTACACATTTTACCACAAACCTAAAATTTCTCTCGTCTTATCGCCGACAAGTCCTAAGGTACACAAAGCTTGATTTGAATTTGCGTTTAGAGTTACTTTCGATCTTGCTTCGAGACATTGGTTGATCTCTCACCTTTCGTTATTTGTCTACGTTGATCTTAGTTTCACATTCTCTAGCTGCTTAGGTTTTGTTGTACGTTATAAAAATGTGATTTTTTTGGTTATGATATGCTCTCAAGTTGTTCTGGTTTATGATTCAAAATGAAAACCCTCGGAGATACTTTATAAAATCAAGGCCGGAGTCTCTGATCTGCTCTTTTTGCTAGAATCCAGATTTTTCTGGTTTTTAAGTGAGAAACACTCTTATAGAGCTTGAGATTTGGCTATCTTAAATGATGCCATCGGCCTTTGATCGAGGGAACATTTCGTTTCATTTTTCCAGAATTCCTTAGAGTGTATCTTATCTTGTCAAAGTCTTGATCTTTAGTTCTTTTCATTATCTGTTCTTATACGTATCTGATCTGATTGCTTCTCTTTAATTGCTATAGGGTTTTTTATCTGTTAGTACAGATCTGTTATCTGGTAATACTTGTTGTCTATCGAGATAATTGTTCTGCTTTAGCTTGATTATGTCATAGGATTGGATTTTTGATGTTGTCTTATGTGTATGTAATCTGGTAATACTTGGTGTTCATTGATATGAGTTTTCGCGAATGTATATGGGACCTTTCTTGTCACCTGTTTGTTCATATTGTGACTAATTGGTACGCATTTGATTTGATGTTTTTCTTTTTGTATATGATTATATCTTATGTTCAAGTGTTTGTTTCTGGTTGAAAGAATGTCTCACAGAAAGTTTGAGCATCCAAGACATGGTTCCTTGGGTTTCCTTCCAAGGAAAAGAGCAAACCGACACCGTGGAAAAGGTAATTGTGCTAACTTATAGTTATGATACAACAATTTCTTACAGTTTTGTATCTTATCATCTTAAGTACTTAGTATGATGAATCTAGCTTACTTTTGTTGTAAAACTGTCTGCTTTTCTGTCTCACACATTGTTTTCAAAGCATCTTGATGTCATATTGCTTGTGAAGTAATGATCCGATATACTTTGATTGTGTTTACAGTGAAGGCGTTCCCTAAGGATGATCCAACTAAGCCTTGCAGACTCACATCCTTCTTGGGATACAAAGCTGGGATGACTCACATTGTGAGAGAAGTTGAAAAACCTGGATCAAGTATGTTCTCATTCTCTTAACTTATTGATTCACAGAACTTATACTAATGATATATTGTGACTTTTGTGCTGATCTTTATTGATGTTATTGCCAGAGCTCCACAAGAAGGAAACATGTGAAGCTGTGACTATAATTGAGACACCTCCAATGGTGGTTGTTGGTGTGGTTGGGTATGTGAAGACACCTCGTGGTCTGCGTTCTCTAAGCACTGTGTGGGCTCAGCATCTGAGTGAAGAAGTGAGGAGGAGGTTTTACAAGAACTGGGCCAAGTCAAAGAAGAAGGCTTTCACTAAATACTCGAAGAAACATGAAACTGATGAAGGTAAAAAAGACATTCAAAGTCAATTGGAGAAGATGAAAAAGTATTGCACTGTCATCAGAGTTCTTGCTCACACTCAGGTATATCCATCATTCTCAAAATGGACAATAATTTTATTAGTTTCATTTTGTTTGATTTGTTTCTGATTACTTTGGCTATGCATTAGATAAGGAAAATGAAAGGGCTAAAACAGAAGAAGGCACATCTGAATGAGATTCAGATCAATGGTGGAGATATAGCAAAGAAGGTTGACTTTGCCTGCAGTTTGTTCGAGAAGCAAGTCCCTGTTGATGCCATTTTCCAGAAAGATGAAATGATCGATATCATTGGTGTCACCAAAGGAAAAGGGTATGAAGGTGTGGTAACAAGATGGGGTGTGACCCGTCTTCCAAGGAAGACTCATCGAGGACTCCGAAAGGTGGCCTGTATTGGTGCCTGGCATCCAGCTCGAGTCTCCTACACAGTGGCTAGAGCTGGGCAAAACGGGTACCACCACCGTACTGAGATGAACAAGAAGATTTACCGGGTTGGGAAAGTTGGCCAAGAGACTCACTTGGCCATGACCGAGTACGACAGGTAATAAAACTAACTATCTTGGGATGTTTCGGTCATCTGTGTAGGAAGTGGGACTTGTCTTGGTGTTAATGTTCTGTTTTCTGTTTTCTTTTCAACAGAACTGAGAAGGATATCACACCAATGGGAGGATTTCCACATTATGGGATAGTGAAGGAAGATTATTTGATGATCAAGGGAGGTTGCGTGGGGCCTAAGAAACGTGTGGTGACTTTAAGACAGACTTTGTTGAAGCAGACGTCTAGGGTTGCTACGGAGGAGATCAATCTTAAGTTCATTGACGTTTCTTCCAATGGGGGACACGGTCGTTTCCAGACTTCTCAAGAGAAGGCCAAGTTCTATAATAAAGCCATTAAAGCTTAGATTTTTATTATTCAAATCCCATTAAAACATTGTTTTGTCTTCTAAGTATTTGTTGTTTTTCTAGTTTCTTTCCTTGTTGGTCGGAGTTCTTTGACAGTTGTTACGTCTCTTCCTCTATTTTGGATTTTATCTATAAGTTTCTATGGTTTAAAAAGTTGCTTAAGCATAGATATCATTTTCTTTATGGTATGTCCTCAATTACCATTTCGATCAGACCATAGTGAGCTTTAAACATCCATCATAACCTATCATTGTAATTCCACTCCTTACGATATACAACTCCTTCATACCCCAAAGTAAAGTGATACATAGAATGATTTCTTGATTGAAAAATCTGGGAAGGGTAGAGGAACAAGGCTAAATGAATAATTTCCTAGTGAAGGATCTGTAATGCTTTTCCAAGAAGTAAGCTCGCGTGTTTCTCAAGTTCTCTCCTATCGTCATTCTTGGCAAAAGTGAGTCATGTCGATGCTTGAAGTTTTTTGGTGTTGAATAGAAACGTGGATACCAATAAACAGGCCCATTAATAAACTAAATAAAAAGGCTTCAAGGCCCAATATCTTAAAACCTAGTCCGTTGGTGTTCTCCAAGCTATTTTATGAGGTGGACGAGGTTTTAGGGTTTTATTCATCGCAGCAACTCGACTCTGAGAGAAAAAAAAATGGATTCATACTCTTCGCCGCCGATGGGAGGTGGTGCTTCGCCTTCGCCCGAAGTACTGATGGAGCAGGTCAAGACACAACTCGCTCAAGCTTACGCCGAAGAGTTCATCGAGGTCTATATCTTTTTCCTAATTCCTCTTTTAATCTTTGAAATCGCCGACCAATTTGATGTTTATTTTTAGTACACGAAGTAGAAATTTCCGACCAATCTCGAAGATTGTCTGTGAATCAGTAGTTCTTAAATATCTCCAAGTTTCAATCTTTGAAATCTTCGACCAATTTGACTCTTCTTTTGTACACAAAGTTAACTTTTTTCGACCAATCCAATGTGATTTTAGTAGTTTTCTGTTATGAACCAACCTTGTTTCCATGGATTCTCGATGTTGTTGTATTAAAGTTTGGTTTTTTGTTGTTGTGCTTGTGCAGACGGTGAGAGTAAAATGTTTTGATAAGTGCATAACGAAGCCAGGATCAAGCCTCGGTGGGAGTGAGAGTAGCTGTATTTCGAGATGCTTTGATCGTTACATTGAAGCTACTGGAATCATAAGTCGTTCTCTTTTCACCCAACGTTGAATCAATACTACTTCTGTTCTAATGATCTTGGTTGGATTTTAAGTATAAAAGGTTTTATTCAGATTAAAAAACAAAATTACATTGGTTTAAGGTTGAAGATTTGCAGCTATCAAGTATCAACTTGCATTTGAGAATGTTGTTATGTTTCTATGTTGTTATGTGGTTCAAACTTGTTTTAGTACGAGTTTCATTGACTTGGGTCATATTGTTTCTCTAGTATATGCTTTTAGTAGTAGCATCGGAACTATAATGCCAGTAAGCTCTTTGGAATGTAGGTTTATGCATAAGAGTATAACTCTTTGTGTAAGTTTCCTTGACAGTTGAGTTCTGTGGCAATAATCTTAGCTCTATTTAATTTATGATCCGTTCATGATCCTTAGTCTACACTATAGAAAACAATAGAAGCACACTAGAAATTGTTACTGATCTTGTTTTTGATTAGTTGTTTTGGCACACATTAATGTATGATCCATTCATGATCCTTAGTCTACACTCCATCTCAGCCAATGTTCGAGCTACATCAACCTTCCCATCACTCGTTGAAGCTGTGTCATACTCTCATATCTCCTTCTCTGTTTTAAAACTCCAAATAACCTTGAAGGCTTGATCTCTATCTCTCTTTCAAGCTATAGATGATCTTTTTCGACATCCGTTCAAATTCTGACATTTCTCGCATCTCTTCGAATTTGTTGTTGTTAGGTTTTTTTTATTTTGATTCTAGGCTCTCCAAATTCTTTTAAAAGTGTCTTTGCTAAATACACAGTCTTCACAAAACTTTAGTCATTTTATCTCGAAGAGAAATTTTTAGATCCTTCGAAATGTATAACATTAGATTGGAACATGGGATATATATTTCAATACACTTATATCTTTGCAGCCTCATGATATAGTGGCCTTATTTACATCATAACTAATTCGAGAAAATGCGAAGACGAAGCAAACCAGTTAAAACTTCATTACCACAATCCTTAGTCAAGTGTCAAGACTGTATTACTACTTTTTGGCTTCTGCTTATATCCTCGTTCTATCGATGACTAAGTCGCTTGGAATAGTAAATTCGACTTCAGCTTATTTTAGCCTTAATTTAAAGCTTCAATCTTTGAGGGTAAGAAGCTAATTATAGTCACTGCAAGATAGCATTTTGTATTCTTCTGAGGAGCCTAAATTTTAAGAAAACATTATCAAAATTTTTTTACTAAAAACATCATTGTTTACTAAAAACTATGCGGTAACTAATCATAATCCAAAAATAACAACATTTGAAATCCATCTCTTCTCTACTATATAAACACCAATAAGAGTTTCTTCATAATCCCACAGAGCCAATTCCAAATACAATTAAATACATAAATAAATAAATTGATCTCCTAATCGGGGTTTCTTTTAAAATTTATTTATTTGTTTAATATACTTGGAAAACAACATATACTATTTAATAATAATATGGGGATGTCTAAAAGTGTCAAAGTTATTCTATCTCTCGCTCTCGTAGTGTTCTTGGCTCTTGCAGCGACCAAGACTGAGGCAAAAGTCATAGATTACCGTGATCTTTATCGTGGTGATCACAGTAGGAATTGTGATCGAGCGAACCCTGCCTCATGCAAGAAGCAAGAAGCAAATCCTTACAGGAGAGGATGCGAAAAGAGCCTACGTTGCCGTGGAGGCACTCCAGACAACCCAAAGCGTTGAATCAACCAACCAATCCAAGAGCACAAAATATACATCAATACTAGTTTCCTATTTATTAAGAATGTGTTGACAGGCTTCTGATTCGAGTACCACACACAATACATCCTCATATTTTATATGTTAATGAGATTATTTATAGTCTATTTTTTGGGCTTTGTAATTGATTGTAACCAGATGTTATGATCGATCATATATAAATATATTTCAGTTATTATCCGATATTTTAACAATCTTACGAGTTATTATTCACTTTCTTATACACATTTGAGCGATTATCATACTTTTTGGTACAATATACATGTCAAGAATTATGGGAATATACAATGATTATTCATCTCTAGGATGGAATTCAAAAAAGTAAACTTAAGTCTAAAACTACATAGTTTGTTTCATGTTCTAAATTCTCATATAAAATAAAACTTTAAGTAAAACATATTGAAGATTGTTAAAACAGATGCCTAGAAGTTAGTCTATATTAGACGATCAATTGTATTCAGTTTACTAGAATTTGCGCAAACCACTGTTCTAAAATATTACTTACTAGAATTTAACCCGCGGTATACCGCGGGGCTATATTTTTCTAAAAAAATATAATGTTATTTTTAAAAAGATTAACTGAAGATATATCATATTAATTTATATTTTTAAATGTAGATATCTATTTATCATTTTTTGAAGTATAGATAAGAAAATATACATTTTTTTTTAAGTAACGATGTATGGTGGATTTTAAAATTTTGAATAATTTACTCTGCAGTATACTGTGGGTCTGTTTTTTTATAACTAAAATTTTTAAATTTAAGTTGGATTTTTTTGTTAATATTGTTTCTTTTGTTTTGTGTTTAAGATTGTATAATTGTATTTTGATTGTCAATTTTAGGATTTCATCTGTGATATACCGTTATTTATTAATATCGACCCAAACCCGTCATCCCATATAAACCCGTCTATATTATCTCGTTAGCTAAATTATTAGTATTATAAAATCCAAGAAAATAAATTGTTATTGTTATAAAATCTAATAATTTTAGGATCTCACCCATAGTATACCGTTCTTTGAACGATTTTAAATTTATACTACTAATATATATTTTAAATTTATCATATAAAGTATATGATTTCAAGTTTTTGTGTTTTTTTTTATTTATTTAAATAAAGCAACGGCTTAAATGATGATATATATAGTTCTTTTTCTTGTATGTGTATTTGATTTTTCTATGTGAATATTTTGATTATTATAAATTAGTATTTTTATTGGTATGCAAAATGTTAATATAAATATTTTCTATAAATGTTTTTGAAGATATATGGAAAGATTGTGTAGAGATTTTTAGAAACAAATTAGGCAAGATATTGTTTGGTTAATATATTTTATTTAAATTTAGTAAAAGTAATAATAAATGCCAATGACATTCTTTGTAAATACTGCCCAACCCCAGGATTTATTTGCTAAAAGTGTTCCAAAAATGTATATATAGATTAATGACAAATTTTAAGTGTAAGAAAAAACTGCCAAAAAAAAACAGTAAGCAAGTGTATGACTTAAAAAATGAGAGAGAACTTTAGAAATAACCAAGAATATTCAAGTTTGGAGGATTTGACTAACATGAGAGAATATTGGGATAATGAGAAAATCAAAGTATATAATTTTGATACAAATCAATGACATCTTGTAGAAAAATTTAGAAACAATTGTATATTTTGATATAGACAAAGGACATTTTTCTTTCAATATGTATAAGAAAAATGAATTCATTCTAACAAAGATCCTAGCGTCTTATGGGAATATACAATGATAAGTCATTCATAGGACGGTTTAGTTTAGTTACCGTCTTATGCTTCCATGTTTTTATCTTTTATACTATGGAACCATGTATGTAGGTTTCTAATCTTTAAATTTTAACCTAAACTGTTTTTAATTATCTATGAAATATTTACAATTTAGCAAAGAAGAAGAAGAAGAAGATTCTACTGTTAGACTCTTGTATTTTTGGATTCAATATTTGGTCATCTAGCAAGACGTTGCTTGTTTTTAACCCTTTTAAGTATCTGTACATTCTTACAAAAGAACCTCTCCAAAACCCTTCAAGTATGCTAAAGAGCAAACTCCAATCGAGGAGCTTTTTGCTTCAGTAGGGTAGTAGGAAATGTTGAATGCAAAAAAATTTCTTTCATATGTACGCAAATTTTTACTATATTCTAGAAACTTTCCTTAAAAATTATTTTTTTTTTTGTTTTAAATCGACGAGTCTTTGTTCAAATATAGTTCGTGTAATTAACGTCAATATAAACATTATGGAACTCTCTAAAAACAACATTCGTTTACTAAAATTTATGTGGTTACTAATCATCATCCAAATATAACTAAGTTTAAAATTCATTTGTTCTCTACTATATAAACATCAACTAGCGCTTGTTCATACCATAGAGCCAATTTCTGATACAATATTAAATATATAAATAACACAAACTGAACTCCTAATCGGGGTTCTTTTTATAAATTTATTATTTATTTATTGTGGAAGAAGAAGAATAATAATATGGGGATGTCTAAAAGTCTCAAGGTTATTCTATCTCTTGCTCTTGTTGTGTTCTTGGCCCTTGTATCAACCAAAGTTGAGGCCACAAGATACATAACTTATCCTAGCATAAATCATGGAGATCATGCTGTACATTGCGACAAAGCCCACCCTAACACGTGCAAGAAGAAGGAAGCAAATCCTTACAAAAGAGGATGCGAAATAGTCGAACGTTGCCGTGGTGGATCCACCCCAAGAGCATAAAATATACATCAATACATTATCTATATACACATTTGACATCCTCATATTCATTTTTACTGAGATTATTCATATAGTCTATTATTGGCTTTGTAATTGATGTAACCAGATGATGTTATGATCAATCAGATATAAATATACTTTAGTTATTATCCGATGTTTTAACTAATCTTTCGAGCTATCTTTTACTTCCTTCAGTTCCTTGCATACATTTGAGCGATTATCATACTTTTTGGCACAATAATATGTCAAGAATTATAAGAATATACAATGATTTATTCATCACTAGGATTGAATTCAAAAAAGTAAACCCAAGACTAAAATTACATAGTTTGTTTCATGTTTTAGATTCTCATACAGAGTAAAAACTCTTAGTAAAACACATTGCAATTTTTTGAAACGGCTGCCTAGACGTTGGTCTATTACACGATCAATTTTATTCAGTTTACTAGATTTGTGCAAACCATTGTTCTAATATGTTTATGTATTGATGACATATTTTTAATTGTAAGCATAAATTAATTGCCAAAGAATACTTTAAACAAATGTATGACTTAATTAATTGAGAGAAAACTTTACAAATAACCAATAATATTTAAGTTTTGTGAATTTGACTAACATGCATGAGTATATATATAGGGATAATGAGAAAATTAAAGTATTTAATTTTGATATAGATAAATGACATGTTATAGAAAAAAAATAAAAAAACAATATTATATTAGTTATTGCAAATTTTAAAATCAAATTAGTTATTCCTTTGTGCCCACTTTGTTTTTTTTATATTGGTATCAGTTTGGTTTTTCAGCATTTTTAAATAAAACAGATTCCTTCTTTTTTTGAACAAGATCCTAGCGCTAGACTCTTGTATGTTTTAGATTCAATTTTTGGTCATCTAGCAAAATGTTACTAAACAGTACTGTAAATTTACAATATGACACTGTTTAGTAAAACAAATAAACACAAAATATGCAACTAGAAAATATACACTACACATAATAGAGGAATACAAATGGAATACCTAGCATAACAAGTTAAACATACAATTTCGATTCAGTTTAAAAACTACGACTGTGATTGTTTTTTTTTTTTAATTATAAAAAATACTTCTTTAACAAAATTTACTTTGTGTAAATACTAATTAAAAAAGAAATACCGCAGTTGCGAAAGATATCGGCAAAGGAGGATTTAAACATACTTCAAAAGAATACATTTTCTAGTGACACACACACATATATATATATATATATGTATATATATATTTTTGAATTTTTGATAAAAGATCTTCTGAAATGGAAAAGAGTTTACATGAAATAAAATAAGAAAACAATATATGAAGTAATCCAAAGGAAGGGAGCAAGAGAAGGTACGAGCAAAAAAGGGTATAGGATTGGATATGATGGCTCCGAGAGCCACAATGGCTAAGGACATCGAGCAAACAAATGCATGTGAAGCACAGCCCAGCATCTTCAATGCATCATCCATCGGTGACTTAGGAATGATGGATAGAGGCAGCGACAAACAAGCTATAGAGACATATTGTCAATCTAAATAGTTATTTTATAATATAATTATAAAGATACAAATCCCTAAACTAAATTATTTTTTTTTCAAACATATGCAAATTCTATAAATAGTTTTCTAGAAACCTATTTTTTTTGTCTTTTCTGTTTTAAACAGACGTATCTTTATTTCTACTAAAAACAACATTCATTTACTAAAATATATGTGGTTACTAATCATCATCCAAATATAACCAAGTTTGAAATCATCTGTTCTCTACTATATAAACACCAACTAGCGCTTGTTCATAATCCCACAGAGCCAATTTCCGATACAATATTAAATATATAAGTACATAAACTGAACTCCTATTTGGAGTTCTTTTTATAAATTTATTATTTATTTATCTTGGAAAAAGAACAATAATAATATGGGGATGTCTAAAAGTATCAAGGTTATCCTATCTCTTGCTCTCGTAGTGTTCTTGGCCCTTGCAGGAACCAAGGTTGAGGCCACAAGATACATAACTTATCCTAGTATGAATACTGGAGATCATGCTGTACATTGTGACAAAGCCCACCCTCACACCTGTTGGAAGAAACCAGCAAATCCTTACAGGAGAGGATGCGGAGTGATCGAAGGTTGCCATCGTGAAACTGGTAGAAAATGAATCAATTAACCCACCCAATATTCATCGTGTTGACATGTTTCTCATTTGAGTACCTTGGTTATTTGTATACACACTTTACATCCCCATATTCATTTGTTAATTTGGCTTTGTAATTGATTGTAATCACATCGTGTTATCATCAATCATATATATATTTTAACAATATTTTGAGCTACTGTATTTTTCAATTTCTTATATACATTTGAGTGATTATCAAATATATATATATATATATTTTTCTCAAAAGGAAGAACACAACGAAGAGGTTTCGTAAATCGATAACTAATTAAATTCTTTTATTAACTCGTGTGTGGTGGTGGTGGTGGTAATTAAGGCGGTTGATGATTTGTGTTTCATAGCATAAACTCGAAGAGGTTTCACTTTTTGATTCCACTTTCAACAAATGCGTGTGTGGTGGCCACATGAACTTTTGAGCTTTGACCCAAATGTTTTTATCCGAAGTGGGTCTGCCAAAAAGCTCTTGTCGAAAGACTTGCTCACCTCTAGATTAATTAATAGGGCTTGACCCGGACATTGGTGCCAATTGGAAACAAAAATGGATAACCAAAAAGAATACCAAAAGCTATTAGCTAGGATATGAAAAAGTGTTAAGTGAGTACAACAAATGTCTTAACATCTAATATAACAAGTAACAAAGTACACGATTCATTTACAATTGAGCTTGTTTGCACTCTTCAAGGAAAAAAAAATTGTATGCAGGAAACATTTTTTGTTTTCGCGATTTGCAGTAGCCAATTAACCATGCACGTTTGTAATTTGTAAGATTGACGTTGAGATCACAGCCCACAAGGACTGGTGAGATTAAAGCATGTTAGAGTTTTGTAAGGTAAGTACGACCGAGGGTAATATTGAATTGCTTTTCGTCATTAATAAATGTTATCACGACAATACATCATTTGTAGTAGACATGTATGTATTGTCATTTGTTACAATAATTTCTTACCAGATTAGTATTCATTATAGACGTCAATGCATAAAATTGTAGATGTACCAACGTATATATAGTACCATGTGCATGGTTGTATCAATATTAGTTTTAGGTTTGTTATAATGCAAATTAATCGTTGTAGAGCCAAGTCTACATTGCATTGAAAAATGTAATGCTATGACACATGTTTACAAGCCATGTTATGACTAGGGTTTGCCAAAATATATAAATACTTGATTTGATTAGTTATATGTCCCAATCCGTTTTAAACTATGACACCAATTACAAATTGTTTACCATTATATACAACTACAACACCATATTTATAATAAAGCCAAAATTTAAGTAAACATGAATTATAAATATTTCACCAAAACTTTTCGGTAGAATTTCCAAAATATAATAATAAAAAATGCTGGTTCTTAAACCTTCACTGGATGCATATAGTAAAATATAGTAGTAATATCATGTGAAAGTGATGACTTTTTATAGCATTAGAAGTAGTTAACTCCCTCATATAATTACTCTAAATAAACTAATTGCCCGAATGATGCAATTATGTTGTATTATTAAATTAAAAGTTAATTCAACCTTCACTGGATGCATAGCCAAAATAGTCATATAATAATATGTAATCAACACTCGATGTAGCTATCAATCTCTTTAACGCACCCAACCAATATTCAAATGTTGTTTTAATTTTTTATATGGTTATTTAATCGCCTCGACTTTTTTGGCATCGATCACATCTACAAATAATTGTTAGTTAGCACGACCGTTATTATAACTTTATGAAGAATTGCTAATCTGAAAATATCCTTTCGATATATCAGTTGGAAAATGGAAATACATTTTTAAATATTTGTTATGAAGAGCTTGCGGCTGAGTCAAATAAAATAATTGAAAACTAAAGAGGGTGATTGACAAAAATCATAAGATGACTTTAGAGGCTGAAACCTTTTTTTGAAAAAAACCAAGTTCTTAAGAATACATTTGAATCAATCATAGAAATATGTGTGGAATGAAAACGTATTTCTACCAAATATTTTCTTTTTACCAAATTATTTTTTTGTTACCCAATTTTTTTTTAAAACACACGGCTAAACGAGTTTTGTATGATACAGATTTATTATTAATTTTGCTAATAAAGATTAAAAATTTTGCTTTACCTATTATATGTTGTATCGTATCTCTTGGACTTTAAATATCGTTGACGATCTTGACAAATAAAAGCTGGCAGCTCATTGATTTTGTATTTATAATGAGAAAAATGTGTGGGAATTGGGATCCAATATTGGATATAGGATTCGCTTTACTGTATCTCGATCTGAAACTCTAATTTTATGATGTTGCTTATGATCTGGATTGTTTCAGACTATCATTTCTGAGTTTTCGTGTATGCATGTCAACCAAAATTTAAGAAAATATTACATTTCTTAAATATTAAACATTTACAGATTTTTTAAAAAAATATTTTTGTAAATTACAAATCCGAATGGAAGGAGTCTTTTTGCGTTTAGAACAAAAATTAAATAAATTATTTAAGACTGCTAGTGCATCAAATATCATTTATAGTTAATTCGACTATCTTATATCGCTATTTTTTTAATTAGTTTACACGAAAATATTAGCATACATGTACTGTTGGTGTGAGGTTTTGAGGATTGGCCTCGGTTGCGGATGATCGAGGCAATTTTAAGTTTATGTTACGCTCTACATTTGTCCTTTTTCGGTGGTGATTTCATTTCGTTTCTTCATTTTTATCGTTTTATTCAAACTAGTTTACTTGTTTTTTTTTGTTATTTTCTCTTTTTTCTTCGTACTGTAATTTTTCGGTCTTTTCCGCTTCTCTTATTTTTCTCTCTAACGTCTATCACAAATAAAAATAGTACTATAAAACTTAGTCTTTTATCTTAAGAAAAAATATTAACATATAATATTATATATAAAAAAAGGAAAAAATGTATTACCATATAAAAAATATTTGAGCTCTAATGGCCATCCATGAAAAATAAAGATTCATGTAGGAGGAAAAGTTACACAGAAATATTAAATTCTAAATAATTAAATAAATAAATACGTCGATAAAATAAATAAAAACTCACCAAAGTCCATAACAGTCCACACAGCATGTTTTCAGAAAAAAAATCATATATTGGTTTCAAAGTCTTTGACTTTGAAAGTTTGAACATTTCAAGGTTCGCCTACTCGCCGGTCTTCTTCTTTCAGCTTCGTCTCTCTGTTTATATAAGAACAGAGATACGTATTCGATGATTGCAAAAAAAAAACAAAAAAAAAGAAAGAAAATTATTTATCTCTTCTTTAGGATTCTGTGGAAAGTACACTATTTAATAAGAGAGAAGTTTTCAAAAGGAAAGCTCTTTGCTTGGAATTGTTCTGTGGAGCTCTAATGGCGGATCAAGTTAAAGAAAAGACATTAGAGGAAACTTCTACATGGGCCGTCGCTGTGGTTTGCTTCGTCTTGCTTTTGATTTCGATTGTTATTGAGAAACTTATTCATAAAATTGGATCCGTAAGTCTCTTTCTTGACTTCTTCTCCTCCTTCTTGATTCTCTGTTTCTTGCTCTGTTTCTGTATCTGTTTAATTCTTCCCAAAGATCAAACTTGATTGATCTCACAAACTTACATCAGTTTATGTTTTGAAACTGCCAAAACCCAAAAGGGTTTTACAGTTTTTTTGTACTTGTGTCGGTTTCATAGTATATCCTCTGTTTTTAATACTAAACAAAACTCTGTTTTTGTATTTCTTCTTACAGTGGTTTAAAAACAAGAACAAAAAAGCTCTATATGAAGCACTTGAAAAAGTGAAAGCAGGTAAATTTATTATTAGTTTAAAATCTATTATAAAAAGAAACAAATTTTCCCTCTTAAAGATTATTTTCAGTTAATTAAACATTAATTAAATGTTAATTTGCAGAGCTTATGCTAATGGGATTCATATCACTACTGCTTACAATTGGACAAGGATATATCTCAAATATTTGCATACCTAAGAACATCGCAGCATCGATGCACCCTTGTAGTCCATCCGAAGAGGCGAGAAAGTACGGTAAGAAAGATGCCCCAAAGGAAGACGGTGAAGAAGAAGAAAACTCGCGTCGAAAGCTTCTACAGTTAGTTGATTCTCTTATTCCTCGAAGGAGTTTGGCTACCAAAGGTTATGACAAGTGTGCAGAGAAGGTAAATTTTCTAACTATAGAAATCTTTCTTTGTAAGAGCCACTAGTGTGACCTTTTCTAATGTTTATTTCCAGGGAAAAGTCGCTTTTGTATCGGCTTATGGTATGCACCAGCTGCATATATTCATCTTTGTTCTTGCGGTTTGTCATGTGATCTACTGCATTGTTACTTATGCTTTGGGCAAGACCAAGGTATATTCTTTTATATCCATCCACATTGTGGTGACACCAGTTGAGATTTTGCTTCGTTTCGCTGAAGATTGGATTTATCTATCTTACTGCAGATGAGAAGGTGGAAGAGGTGGGAAGAGGAGACGAAGACAATCGAATATCAGTATTCACACGGTATATGTTACAAACTTGGAATGGGAAATTGATAAAACTTGAGTGTGAAGTGTTAACGAGGAATGTTTCGAATAATGTAGATCCCGAGAGGTTTAGGTTTGCGAGGGATACATCTTTCGGGCGTAGACATCTAAATTTCTGGAGCAAATCGACTATCACGCTGTGGATTGTATGTTTCTTCAGACAGTTCTTTAGATCTGTTACCAAAGTTGATTACTTAACACTGAGACATGGTTTCATCATGGTATAAGTCAATCTTTCGATCTTTAATTTTTCTGTTGTATAAAACCTTATCTCTCAAGGCAAAGATCTTACAGCATTGCGCAAATGCTTCTTCGTTTTCTTCTATTTCAGGCCCATTTGGCTCCTGGGAGCGACGCAAGATTCGATTTCCGCAAGTATATTCAGAGATCATTAGAGGAAGACTTCAAAACCATTGTCGAGATCAAGTATGGAACTAATTACAATTACAAACTCCATCAGCTCACTAATTACTACTAAATCTGATGTTTCAAATGTGCTTATATCTTCAGTCCTGTGATCTGGTTCATCGCCGTGTTATTCCTACTGACAAACACAAACGGTACATACACTCATTTCAAAACATTGCTACATTGATATCTCTGTAAAAACCAACAATCCAAAACTAATAAAAATTTCTGCTTTTCTAATGAACAGGATTGAATTCTTACCTCTGGTTACCGTTCATTCCCTTCGTCGTAAGCAACAAACAAAACCCTTAAAAGAAACATATATGTTTTGTTTCGGTTTCGACTCTGTAACAAGAATATGAATGCATAAACAAACTGCAGGTGATTCTTATTGTTGGGACAAAACTTCAAGTGATAATAACAAAACTGGGACTACGAATCCAAGAGAAAGGCGACGTAGTGAAAGGCACACCGCTAGTTCAGCCCGGTGATCATTTCTTCTGGTTTGGTCGTCCACGTTTCATTCTCTTCCTCATTCACTTAGTCCTCTTCACGGTATACATTCATCTAATCTTCCTGCTCTCTCTCCGCAAAACAATGCCTGAAGTTTAACCATTTCTTTTCGCCATCTGCAGAACGCGTTTCAACTCGCTTTCTTTGCCTGGAGTACGGTAAGCAAGCAATTCTGCGTTCTCCACAGACTTAAAACGTAATATTACCAATTCAATCATCATTTCATCAAAACCATTTGCTATTTTCTTCAGTATGAATTCGGTCTAAAGAACTGTTTCCATGAAAGCAGAGTAGATGTGATCATCAGAATCTCAATCGGGTAAGTAAAAAAACAATCATACAAACTGAGAAAATCATCCCTTCAAAACTAACAAAGTCCCAACATTTTCTTGACTTTGCAGACTTATCGTCCAGATTCTTTGCAGCTACGTTACTCTTCCTTTATATGCTCTTGTTACTCAAGTAAGACCCACACACAAAAACACAAAGATTGAAACTTTCAATTTCAAAATCTAATTTTTTTAAATCTTGATGAACTTTTAGTAAAAATGGGTTCGAAGATGACACACACACAAACACATAAAGATTGTAACTTTTCAATTTCAAAAATCTGACATTTTTGAATCTTGATTCAATTTTTCGTGAAGATGGGTTCAAAGATGAAACCAACAGTGTTCAACGAGAGAGTAGCAACAGCGTTAAAGAGTTGGCATCACACAGCAAAGAAACAGATCAAACATGGAAGAACTTCAGAATCAACAACACCTTTCTCTAGCCGACCAACAACACCAACACATGGTTCTTCTCCGATTCATCTTCTCCGCAATGCCCCTCATAAACGAAGCAGAAGCGTCGACGAAAGCTTTGCGAATTCGATATCACCAAGAAACTCTGATTTCGATTCATGGGATCCTGAATCTCAACACGAAGCAGCTGAGACTTCGAATTCAAATCATCGTTCTAGGTTTGGAGAAGAAGAATCGGAGAAAAAGCTTGTTTCTTTATCATCAGTGGAACTTCCTCCAGGACCTGGACAAATACGAACACAGCATGAGATTAGTACTATAAGCTTAAGAGATTTTTCGTTTAAACGATGATTTATAATTTCTTAATTGATACTAATATTTAGTGATTTGTTAATATGAAAACAGTTGTTGTACATTTTCAACATTATACATAAATATTTCTTTTTGTGGTAATAAAAATTTCAGCTTTATTATACATATTCTTTTCATTTTACATATTGTTGATCACTTCTCTATGAGACTCTCTGAAACCAAATTTCTCAACGTGCATGTTGTTTATAATTTGAGCCTTGAGGTATCTGTTAAAAAGTCTATGCAGATTCATGGGAAGTTGTTGAAGTGTTGGCTCTTGTCTTCAGGTTTGTTCGCCATGTCTGAGTTTGAGAGTTTGTGAAAGATGGGATATCAGATGTAGAAAGCATGCAACGTGTTTGATAAAATGCCTGAGTGAGACTTGGTTTTCCTGAAACACAGTGGTTTCTGGGTATAAATATATATAGATTGGATTGGCGATGATGGTATTAGTCTATTAGACATGGTTTGTACTTTGCAGAATCTGAAGACTGGTTTCATCACCATTGTTTCATTGAGTATTGACAAGGTGAGTAGGGATCTCTTGTGAATGCCTTCAAGGATTTGCTAGACAGCTCTTTGGTGGAATGTTATTCATGGGTTTCGATGATTGACGGGGTATGTGCAGAAGGAGAATTCTAAAGAAGCAATTTCGTAACTTTATGGTTTGCATCCTTTGTGCTTACGTCAACGACCAGAACCTGGTGGCCAGGACCCTTGTATCTTGGACACAATGATATTTAAAACCAGAGACACTGTATCGGGGACAGACTGTACAATTTTCATATTTTGATCAACAAGTTGAGGACCTGAAAATGACACAAATGTTTCAATATGGGTCAACCGTTGCATGGTTGATTGGGTAAAAGGTTGGAATTCTTTAGAGCCAACTGGTAAACAGAAGCATTTCGTTTAATTAATTCTGTATTATAAAACAAGGTCTAAGTTGAACATGAATTAAGTAATGCAGTATCTTGGAAGATGGGTGAGCCTGTGGTCAACATTGTTCAGAGGTGCTTGAGAATCTTTCTCTTAAGTTCTTGAGCTTGTTTTCTTGGCTCACTTTCTCGTGTTTACATGTTCCTTTCTTACACTAATCTGAAAGAGATTGTTTTTGGAGACGCAAGAACAGACATGGGAAAGACGAGGTTTTTCTTTGCGTGTTTGCTCTTGTTTACCATGTTCTTAAGTTTTGGCTATGCAGCTATAACAACAGAAAGTCCTTTGTCAATAGGACAAACTCTCAGCTCCTCTAATAATGTTTATGAATTGGGGTTCTTCAGTCCTAATAACTCCCAGAGTTTGTATGTTGGAATCTGGTTCAAGGGTATCATTCCTCGGGTGGTTGTGTGGGTGGCCAATAGAGAAAATCCTGTTACAGACTCTACGGCAAATCTAGCTATCGGCAGCAATGGAAGTCTTCTCTTATTTAATGGCAAACATGGCGTTATCTGGTCTATTGGGGAAACTTTTGCATCTAACGGGTCTCGTGCAGAGCTTTCAGACAGCGGAGATCTTTTCGTCATAGACAATGCTTCAAGGAGAACTCTATGGCAAAGCTTTGAGCATCTTGGTGATACTATGCTACCTTACTCCTCATTGATGTATAACCTAGCCACTGGTGAGAAGCGGGTGTTGACTTCGTGGAAAAGTTACACTGACCCATCACCTGGTGAATTTGTGGGTCAAATTACACCGCAAGTGCCATCACAGGGGTTTATTATGAGAGGCTCGAAGCCTTATTGGAGAAGCGGTCAATGGGCTAAAACAAGGTTCACTGGCCTACCACTAACGGATGAATCATACAGAAATCCATTTAGCCTTCAGCAGGATGCAAACGGGTCAGGATACTTTTCTCATTTACAAAGAAACTACAATCGTCCATTTGTAGTATTAACATCAGAGGGATCACTGAAGCTTACTCAGCATAATGGCACGGACTGGGTATTGAACTCTGAGGTTCCAGCTAACTCCTGCGATTTTTACGGTATATGTGGACCTTTTGGGTTGTGTGTAATGTCCATTCCTCCAAAGTGTAAATGCAATAAAGGTTTGGTACCTCAATACAGCGAGGAATGGAAAAGAGGAAACTCCATTGTCAAGGAAACTCTACTAGCAAAGATGTAAACGTCTTATATCCTGTTGCCAACATAAAGCCTCCAGACTTTTACGAATTTGTGTACTCAGGGAGTGCAGAAGAATGCTACCAAAGTTGCCTCCACAATTGTTCGTGCTTGGCTGTATCTTATATTCATGGAATAGGCTGCTTAATGTGGAGCCAGGAACTAATGGATGTAGTGCAATTCTCTGCGGGAGGAGAGCTTCTTTTCATTCGTCTTGCACGTTCTGAAATGGGTATGCCTTGAAAAAATAACATCCAAGAGCTTTGTCATTTACAACTTTATCTTCATATTCACTGATCAGCGTGGCTTGTTTGTTTCTTTTTTCTTATATATCTCAGGTGGAAACTCGCGCAAGAAGACCATTACTGCTAGTATTGTCAGCCTTTCTCTTTTTGTGATACTGGGTTCTTTTGCGTTTGGTTTCTGGAGAGTGAAACATAATGGTAACTCATTGATGACCTTACTTTTCTACATCAATCTCTTGTTGTTATCTTTTCATTTTCTTGGTAACCGAATGACTAATTAAAAAGACCCCCAAAGCGTAGGTTCAGCTACGTGTGTTTCGAATTATTGATATGCAATATAAAAGCAAAAGAGTTTTTCCACGACATCTTTATATATGCATCAATTCTTGTAGTCTTATCTTGAGTTGTGGTATCGTTATCATTTGGTGGAATTCCACTAAATAGACTAATGCAAACATGTCCTAGACACCATACTCTATTCTTTCTGTACCTTGGTTTCCGGCTTGCTTGAGAAAATTATGCTCATTTTGAGATTTGGCTTGATGGTTAAATAACTAGATGTTAAGCACTAACACATGAATTCTTGAAACTCTAGTTTCAGCTAATATATCAAAGGTTGTTTCACAAGGTGCATTGAGGAATGATCTGAAACCAGAAGATATCCCAGGTTTATATTTCTTTGAGATGAAGACCATTGAAGTTGCCACCAATAATTTCAGTCTCTTAAACAAACTCGGACAAGGTGGATTTGGTTCAGTTTACAAGGTCAGGGAAGTTTTATTCTCTTTGCTCTTTTCATCTCGAGAATGTTACATCAATTTCTTTACCTTCTGCAATCTATCTCAGGGAAAGCTGCAAGATGGGAAAGAAATTGCTGTAAAACGTCTTTCTAGTAGCTCTAGACAGGGAAAAGAGGAGTTCATGAATGAAATAGTACTCATCTCAAAACTCCAACACAGAAACTTGGTTCGGATTTTGGGATGTTGCATTGAAGGAGACGAACGGCTATTGATTTATGAATTCATGGTGAACAAGAGCCTTGATACTTTTATCTTTGGTGGGTTCCTTCTTGCCTATTTCCCTTTTTATTAGCAGCTTTAATACTACATGGAACTGTCTTATCTGAAAGTTTCTATACTGTTTTATTGTGTAGATTCAAGAAAAAGGCTTGAGATTGACTGGCCAAAGAGACTCAATATCATTCAAGGTATTGCGCGTGGACTTCTCTATCTCCACCGTGACTCACGCCTCAGGGTTATTCACCGAGATCTGAAGGTTAGCAATATTCTTCTCGATGAAAAAATGAACCCGAAAATATCAGACTTTGGATTGGCTCGGATGTATCAAGGAACCCAATATCAGGACAAAACTCGCAGGGTTGTAGGAACTCTGTAAGAACCATTCGTCGAAAACATGCTTATCTAGGATTTATAGTTATAATGATATATTAACTTGGGAAACTATCTAATATATGTGCAGAGGATATATGTCTCCTGAGTATGCATGGACTGGAGTTTTCTCTGAGAAGTCTGACACCTATAGCTTCGGAGTTCTTTTGTTAGAAATTATCAGTGGAGAGAAGATCTCAAGGTTTAGCGATGATGAAGAGTGCAAAAGCCTTCTTGCATATGTAAGTAAGATTTTAGATATAGAAACTTGTACTTGATCTCCATCAAGTGCAGAGATTTCACTGCCCGTTTTACAATGTTTCTTGGTCTTATATTTTCTTGTTCTGAATCCAAAACAGGCGTGGGAATCTTGGTGCGGAAATGGAGGAGTTGATTTTTTGGATAAAAATGTGGCTGATTCATGTCACCCATCTGAAGTTGGAAGGTGTGTTCAAATTGGTTTGCTTTGTGTTCAACACCAACCTGTAGAGAGACCCAACACACTTGAGTTGTTGTCTATGCTCACCACAACATCAGATCTTCCACCACCAAAAGAACCCACATTTGCAGTGCATACTAGCGATGACGGATCCCGTGCTAATGATTTGATTACCGTCAATGAGGTGACACAATCTGTGGTGCTAGGGCGTTAAGAACAACGCTTTACCTTAATTAAAATGATCAAAATTGTTCAATGTGTTGTAACTTCTACATACATTCATTTTCAATTAAATCTTTTGTTTCTGTTAATGCCTAAAGGGACTGTATATTGTTGAGTTCTCGTTTTGAGGCTTTACTTTATGTCTGTCTTCTCTTGGGTCTTGGCATTTATGCTCTCGCTGGTGGCACTGACACAACCAAACGTTTCCGTTTAAACTGGCGATTTTGAGTTGAAGCACGCGATGTAAGTGTTCAGTGAAATGCATGCACGAGATGTAAGGCTTCAAAGGCTGGAAAATCCAAGAATCCCAGATCTTTCCAAGTCTTAGCAAGATCAAGGGTGCTACTTACGCCCCTGCTACAAATTAATCTTTTGCGTTGAAGATGATGGTAAGGATTGCTGAATAGTCACAGGTAGGACAATTTACTTACGCTTTGTGCTGATTTGTTAATGGTTCCACCTTTTAAGAATGGTTACTGCTCATCAAGAGACTACTGATGAGAAGTCTCCTGAGTGGCTCCTTTACTACAACTAAAAGGAGCCACTAACAAGTCACAGCTCTAGTTGATAATTTCATACCAGTATCACTGTGAACGATCTGGCAGGGTCTTTTCACGAACTTGCCAAAAACCAACAGGTAAGTGGTGAACTAGGAGGAGGTAGCATTGTGCAGAAGGCAACTTTGTCTAGCAGTTATTTGTTTAGTTCTACAGAAATCATCTCGACCTTCTGAATCTTCAGATTTCAGTGTAAATATCAGAAGCTCTTCACCATTTAACTCAGCTAAAAGTGAAGCAACTGTGAAGAGATCTCGTCCGTCTTTCCTTGATTCCCACGATATTTCAAGAGCTCCAGAGACTCAATATCAACACGCTGAGATAAAAGCGGATTTGGTTACATCCAGTGGTTCCCAACTAACTTGGCAGTGATGGTTTTAGGCCATCTTCACTCCAGTATATATCAGGGAAAGGAGATAGTAATGGAACGTCTTTGACAAGCGGAGCATCTGATTCTCCTAATCCTTTTGAAAAATTCCGTTGTTCTTTGTATCCTGCAGCCAATGGAGTAATGCCAGGTTTTACTGACTTCTCCATGCCAAAACAAAATGATGATTCTACCAATTCAATCATCATTCATCAAACCATTTGCTTATCTCTGTAGTATGAATTTAAACTCAAAAACTGTTTCCATGAAAGCAGAGTAGATGTGATCATCAGAATCTCAATCGGGTAAGTAAAAAACCAATCATAGAAACTGAGAAATCATCTCTTCAAAACTAACAAAGTCACAACCTTTTGTTGATCTTGCAGACTCATTGTCCAGATTTTTTTGCAGCTACGTTACCCTTCCTCTATATGCTCTTGTTACTCAAGTAAGACCCACACACAAAAACACATAAAGATTGAAACTGTCAATTTCAAAATCTGATATTTTTGAATCTTGATGAACTTTTGGTGAAGATGGGTTCAAAGATGACACACACACACACACAAAACACATAAAGATTGTAACTTTCCAATTTCAAAATCTGACATTTTTAAATTTTGATTCAATTTTGGTGAAGATGGGTTCAAAGATGAAACCAACAGTGTTCAACGAGAGAGTAGCAACAGCGTTAAAGAGTTGGCATCACACAGCAAAGAAACAGATCAAACATGGAAGAACTTCAGAATCAGCAACACCTTTCTCTAGCTGACCAACAACACCAACACATGGTTCTTCTCCGATTCATCTTCTCCGCAATGCCCCTCACAAACGAAGCAGAAGCGTCGACGAAAGCTTTGCGAATTCGATATCACCAAGAAACTCTGATTTCGATTCATGGGATCCTTAATCTCAACACGAAAATGCAGAGACTTCGAATTCAAATCATCGTTCTAGGTTTGGAGAAGAAGGATCGGAGAAAAAGTTTGTTTCTTCATCATCTGTGGAACTTCCTCCAGGACCTGGACAAATACGAACACAGCATGAGATTAGTACTATAAGCTTAAGAGATTTTTCATTTAAACGATGATTTAATATTTCTTAATTGATTTATTTAGTGATTTGTTAATATGAAAACAGTTGTTGTACATTTTCAACATTATACATATTATTTGTTAAATATTTTCAGATTTAGCAAATGATGTTGCTTTGTTCACTTCTCACAGACTTGAGAACTTGAAGCTCTAATTTTTCAATGTAAAAGTCTGATGTTTTGGATTTTTAGACTATGGAGATTCATGGGAAGTTGTTTAAGAGTGGGCTCTTGTCTTCGGGTTTGTTTGCCATGACTGGGTTGGAGAGTATGTGAAAGATTTGTTACTTAGCACTTAGAAGAAGTAGAAAGCATGCAAGGTGTTTGATAAAATGCCTGAGTGAGATAGATTGGGTATAAAGATAGATTGGATTGGCAAGGATGGTTTGTAGAATCTGAAGACTGGTTTTATCACCATTGTTTCTTTGAGTATTGACAAAGGTGATTAGGGATCTCTTGTGAATGCCTTTGCAATTTGCTAGACAGCTCTTTGGTGGAATTTCATTCATGGGGTTCGATTATTGACGGGATATGTGCAGAATGAGATTCTAAAGAAGCAATTCGTAACTTTATGCCGGACAAAGGGTTGAAAACCAAGATCATTGGTGCTTTCCATGCTTGTGCTTACGCAGGTGACCAAGACCTGGTGACCAGGCCAGGACCGTTGTATGTTGGAATACCAGATGGCAGATACGTTGTATTGGGGTCAAAAAAGGTCAGTGGTACAATTCTCATGTTTGAAAATGAATGGTAGTGGTGATGCCTATTTTTCATTGGTTGTGGGCTCAATGAGTTGAGAAGGACCTGAAAGTAATAGGTCAACCGTTGCATGGTTGATTTGGTAAACATAAGCATTTCACTTTTCTAAAATCTGTATTATAAAACAAGGTTTTAAGTTGATCGTGCATAAAGTAATGCAGAATTTGGAAAATGGGTGCTCTGTAGTCAATATTGGTTAGAGGTGCTTTCATTTTCTATTCAACACTTGACTTTGTTTATTTGCTTACTTTTTCTCTTCCTACAATAATCTGAGGAGATTGTTCTTGGACATTGGGGATGATGAGGTTTGCTTGCTTTCTCTTGTTTACCTTGCTCTTAAGTTTTAGCTATGCAGCTATAACGCCAACAAGTCCTTTGTCAATTGGACAAACTCTCAGCTCCCCTAATGGAGTTTTTGAACTGGGGTTTTTCAGTCCTAATAACTCTCAGAACTTGTATGTTGGAATCTGGTTCAAGGGTATCCTTCCCCGGACAGTTGTGTGGGTGGCCAATAGAGAAAATCCTGTTACAGACTCCACGGCGAATCTAGCTATCAGTAGCAATGGAAGTCTTCTCTTATTTGATGGCAAACATGGCATTGCCTGGTCCATTGGAGAAACTTTTGCATCTAACGGGTCTCGTGCAGAGCTTTCAGACAGCGGAAATCTTTTAGTCATAGACAAAGTTTCGGGAATAACTCTATGGCAAAGCTTTGAGCATCTTGGTAATACTATGCTACCTTACTCCTCCCTGATGTATAACCCCGCCACTGGTGAGAAGCGGGTATTGTCTTCTTGGAAAAGTTACACCGATCCATCGCCTGGTGAGTTTGTAGATCATATTACAACGCAAGTGCCACCACAGGGGTTTATTATGAGAGGCTCGAAGCCTTATTGGAGAAGCGGTCCATGGGCTAAAACAAGGTTTACTGGCGTACCACTAACGGATGAATCATACACACATCCATTTAGCGTTCAGCAGGATGCAAACGGGTCAGTATACTTCTCTCATTTACAAAGGAACTTCAAACGTTCATTTTTAGTATTAACATCAGAGGGGTCACTGAAGGTTACTCATCATAATGGCACGGACTGGGTATTGAACATTGATGTTCCAGCTAACACATGTGATTTTTACGGTGCATGTGGACCTTTTGGATTGTGTGTAATGTCCATTCCTCCAAAGTGTAAATGCTTTAAAGGCTTTGTACCACAATTCAGTGAGGAATGGAAAAGAGGAAATTGGACTGGTGGTTGTGTGAGGCGTACTGAACTACATTGTCAAGGAAACTCTACTGGGAAACATGTAAACGTCTTCCATCCTGTTGCCAACATAAAACCTCCAGACTTTTACGAATTTTTGTCCTCCGGGAGTGCAGAAGAATGCTACCAAAGTTGCCTCCACAATTGTTCGTGCTTAGCCTTTTCTTATATTAATGGAATAGGGTGCTTAATCTGGAACCAGGAGCTAATGGATGTAATGCAATTCTCTGCGGGAGGAGAGCTTCTTTCTATACGTCTTGCAAGTTCTGAAATGGGTATGCCATACAAAAATAACATCAAAGTTCTTTGTCATTTACAACTTTTACTTCATTTTCACTGATCAGCATGTCTTATTTGTTTATTTTGTCTTATATGTCTCAGGTGGAAACAAGCGGAAGAAGACCATTACTGCTAGTATTGTTAGCATTTCTCTTTTTGTGATACTGGGTTCTGCTGCGTTTGGTTTCTGGAGATACAGAGTGAAACATAATGGTAACACATTGATGACTTTACTATCTCTATATCAAGCTCTTGTTGTTATCTATTTATTTGTTTGCATACTGTTATAATAGTATGCTCACTTTGAGCTTTTGCTTGATGGTTAAATACCTAGATGTTAAGCACTAACACATGAATTCTTGAAACTCTAATTTCAGCAATTGCATCGAAGGTTTCTTTACAAGGTGCATGGAGGAATGATTTGAAATCAGAAGATGTCTCAGGTTTATATTTCTTTGAGATGAAGACCATTGAAATTGCCACCAGTAATTTCAGTCTCTTAAACAAACTCGGACAAGGTGGATTTGGTCCAGTTTACAAGGTCAGATAATTTTTATTCTCTTTATTCATTTTATCTCAATTTTTTTTAGCAATTTCTTTACCTTCTGCAATCTGTCTCAGGGAAAGCTACAAGATGGGAAAGAAATTGCTGTAAAACGGCTTTCCAGCAGCTCTGGACAGGGAAAGGAGGAGTTCATGAATGAAATAGTACTCATCTCAAAACTCCAACACATAAACTTGGTTCGGATTTTAGGATGTTGCATTGAAGGAGAAGAGCGACTATTGATTTATGAGTTCATGGTGAACAAAAGCCTTGATACTTTTATCTTT
The DNA here is from genome assembly GCA_019202805.1 of Arabidopsis suecica. NCBI lineage: Eukaryota > Viridiplantae > Streptophyta > Magnoliopsida > Brassicales > Brassicaceae > Arabidopsis > Arabidopsis suecica. Next base: position 1,837,104 of record CM032906.1, read on the forward strand.
GGTGGGTTCTTTTTCCCTTTCTTTTAGCAGCTTTTCTCTATAGAACTGTTTTTTTGATAGTTTTAACAATCTATAGATTCAAGAAAAAGGCTTGAGATTGATTGGCCTAAGAGATTCAGTATTATTCAAGGGATTGCGCGTGGACTTCTCTATCTTCACCGTGACTCATGCCTCAGGGTAATTCACCGAGATGTGAAGGTTAGCAATATTCTTCTTGACGAAAAAATGAACCCAAAAATATCAGATTTTGGATTGGCTCGGATGTATCAAGGAACCCAATACCAGGACAGCACTCGCAGGGTTGTAGGAACTCTGTAAGAAACATTCTTCGAAAACATGCTTAACTAGGATTCATAGTTATAATGATATATTAACTTGGGAAGCTATTTAATATATGTGCAGAGGATATATGTCTCCTGAGTATGCATGGACTGGAGTTTTCTCTGAGAAGTCCGACACTTACAGCTTTGGAGTTCTTTTGTTAGAAGTTATCAGCGGAGAGAAGATCTCGAGGTTTAGCTATGATAAAGAGTGCAAAAGCCTTCTTGCATATGTAAGTAAGACTTTAGGTTTAGAATCTAGGACTTGTGCAGAGATTTCACTACCTGTTTAAAAATGTTTCTTGCTCTTATATTTTCTTGTTCTGAATCCACAACAGGCGTGGGAATCTTGGTGCGAAAATGGAGGAGTTGATTTTTTGGATAAAGATGTTGCTGATTCATGTCACCCATCTGAAGTTGGAAGGTGTGTTCAAATTGGTCTGCTTTGTGTTCAACACCAACCTGTAGATAGACCCAACACACTTGAGTTGTTGTCTATGCTCACCACAACATCAGATCTTCCACTGCCTAAAGAACCCACATTTGTAGTGCACTCTAGAGATGATGAATCTCTATCTAAGGATTTGATTACCGTCAATGAGGTGACACAATCAGTGGTGCTTGGACGTTAAGAACGACGACGCGTTATCTCATCATCTCATTTATTTGCCTTCTGTTAATATTATTCTTCTTAGCATTATATAACTTTATAGATACATATTTTTCTCATTTTACATGTTGTTGATGGAAGCACTTGTGGACTTTTGGTCTCTTCTCTCTGAGACTCATTAACGATGTAGAGCCTCCCTGTTGTTGATAACTTCAGGTAGCTGTTTAAAAGTGTCATTGGTAGGAGGAAATTGATGGATTTGTTTTGCCATGACTGGGTTTGAGTTTTTGTGAAAGATGTGTTAGCAGATTTAGAAAGTCTACAAGGTGTTTGATAAAATGCCTGAGTGAGACTTGGTTTCTTGAAACACGGTGGTTTCTGGGTGTATATAGATTGGATTGGTGAGGATGGCATTAGACATGGTTTTATCACCATTGTTCTTCTTTGAGTATTGACATGGTGATTAGGGATCTCTTGTCAATGCCTTAAAGGATTTGGTTGAAATGCAAATGGCTAGACAGCTCTTTGGTGGAATGTGTAGAAAGATAAGTCTAACTTATGCTTTGCAGTTTGCATGCTTGTGCGTACGTCAATGACCAGGACCTGGTGGCCAGGACCCTTGTATCTTGGACACAATGATATTTAAAACCAGATACATTGTATTGTGGTCAGACTGTGAAAAGTAAGTGGTACTATTCTCGTGTTTTAAATGAATCAGAGTGGTGATGCATATTTTGTTTCATGGGTTATGGGCTCAACGAGTTGAGAAGGACCTGAAAATAACACAATGTTTCAATAATATCATGGTCAACCGTTGCATGGTTGATTGCGTAAAAGGCTGGAATTCTTTGGAGCCAACTTGAAACATAAGTATTTCATTTTACTTAATCTGTATTATAAAACAAGGTTTAAGTTGATCATGAATAAAGTAATGCAGAATCATGGAAAATGGGTGCTCTGTGGTCAACATTGGTTAGAAGCGCTTGAGAATAAATTTCAATTAAGTACTTGATTTTGTTTTCTTAGCTTACTTTCTCTTGCTACAATAATCTGAAGGAGATTGTTCTTGGAGACCGAAGAGAGCACATGGGGATGACGAGGTTTGCTTGTTTTCTCTTGTTTACCTTGCTCTTAAGTTTTAGCTATGCAGCTATAACGCCAATGAATCCTTTGTCATTAGGACAAACTCTCAGCTCCTCTAATGAGGTTTATGAATTGGGGTTCTTCAGTCCTAATAAGTCCCATAATCAGTATGTTGGAATCTGGTTCAAGGATACCATTCCTCGGGTCGTTGTGTGGGTGGCCAATAGAGAGAAGCCCGTTACAGACTCCACGGCAAATCTAGCTATAAGCAGCAATGGAAGTCTTCTGTTATTTAATGGGAAACATGCCATTGTGTGGTCCAGTGGAGTAGCTTTTGCTTCTAGCGGGTGTCGTGCAGAGATTTTAGACAACGGAAATCTAGTTGTCATAGATATTGTTTCGGGAAGAACTCTATGGCAAAGCTTTGAGCATCTTGGTGATACTATGCTACATTCCTCATCCCTGATGTATAACCTTGCCACCAATGAGAAGCGGGTGTTGACTTCTTGGAAAAGTTACACTGATCCATCAGCTGGCGACTTTGTGGGTGAGATTACATCGCAGGTGCCATCACAGGGGTTTATTATGAGAGGCTCGACGCCTTACTGGAGAAGCGGTCCATGGGCTAAAACAAGGTTCACTGGCCTACCTGTAATGGATGGATCATTCACAGATCCATTCAGCCTACACCAGGATGTAAACGGGTCAGGATACTTGTCTTATTTTCAAAGAAACTACAGACTTACACGATTAATTTTAACATCAGAGGGATCGCTTAAGATTTTTCGGCATAATGGAAAGGACTGGGAACCTTACTTTGAAGTTCCGGCGAATTCATGCGATATTTACGGTGTATGTGGACCATTCGGGCTGTGTGTTGCGTCAGTACCTCCAAAGTGTAAATGCTTCAAAGGGTTTGTTCCTAAATCCATTGAGGAGTGGAAAAGAGGAAACTGGACTAGTGGTTGTGTGAGGCGTACTGAATTACATTGTCAAGGAAACTCTACTAGCAAAGACGTCTTCCACCCTGTTGCCAATATAAAGCCTCCAGACTTTTACGAATTTACAGATTCTGTGGATACTGAAGAATGTTACCAAAGTTGCCTCCACAATTGTTCCTGCTTGGCCTTTTCTTATATTCATGGAATAGGGTGCTTAGTGTGGAACCAGGACTTAATGGACGCAGTGCAATTTTCTGCCGGAGGAGAACTTCTTTCCATTCGTCTTGCACATTCTGAACTAGGTGTGGCAAATAATTTCGTCAATTACAGCCTTATCTTCTACTCCAATGATAGTGTTCTCTTTAGTAGTAGCATGGCTTATTGTTTATTTTTCTTTCGCTTATAAATCTCAGATGGAAATAACCGCAAGAAGACCATTGCTGCTAGTATTGTGAGCCTTTCTCTTTTTGTGATATTGAGTTCTGCTGCGTTTGGTTTCTGGAGATACAGAGTGGAACATAATGGTAAAACTCTGTTGACTTTATGATATCTGTGTTTGGTTTCTGCTACATTTGTTACGATTTATAGATAAACTAAAGTAAAAGAAAAAGGAGTTCTTCCACTACATCAAACCTACTGCACTAGATAGACTTACACTAACGGAGTTCTTTTAATTACCATATGTTCTTGTTGGAACCTTGATTTCAGCTTGCTTTAAAAAATCGTGATATGCTTACTTGTCTAAGTTACTATATGTTAATCATTAACACATATTTCAGCTCATATATCAAAGGATGCATGGAGGAATGATCTGAAACCACAAGATGTATCAGGCTTAGATTTCTATGAGATGAATACCATTGAAACTGCCACCAATAATTTCGGTCTATCAAACAAACTCGGACAAGGTGGATTTGGTTCAGTTTACAAGGTCAGCAAATTTTATCCTTTATTTTCTCCAATCATGTTCTCGAGATAACATTTGCTACTTATTTCAGGGAAAGCTGCAAGATGGGAAAGAAATTGCAGTAAAACGGCTTTCTAGCAGCTCCGGACAGGGCAAAGAGGAGTTCATGAATGAATTAGTACTCATCTCAAAACTCCAACACAGAAACTTAGTCCGGATTTTGGGATGTTGCATTGAAGGAGAAGAGAAGCTATTAATTTATGAGTTCATGGTGAACAAAAGCCTTGATAACTTTATCTTTGGTCAGTTCCTTCTTGCCTCTTTCGTTTTCGAATAGTATCTTTTCTCTCTATTGGGAATTACTGATCTGAAAGTGTTTACACTATATTATTATGCAGATTCAAGAAAAAAGCTTGAGATTGATTGGCCACAGAGATTTTACATCATTCAAGGTATTGCGCGTGGAATTCTATATCTCCACCGGGACTCCCGCCTCAGAGTTATTCACCGAGATCTGAAGGTCAGCAACGTTCTGTTAGACGAGAAAATGGACCCTAAAATATCAGATTTTGGGTTGGCTCGGATATGTCAAGGAACCCAATATCAAGAAAACACTTGCAGGGTTGTTGGAACGCTGTAAGAATCTGTCTTCATATACATGCTTAACTAGGTTTCATAATTATAATGATACATTAAATCTGGAGGGAAACTACTTGATATGTGCAGAGGATATATGGCTCCTGAGTATGCTTGGACTGGGATGTTCTCTGAGAAGTCCGACATCTACAGCTTCGGAGTTTTGCTGTTAGAAATCATAAGCGGAGAGAAGATTTCAAGATTCAGCTATGGCGAAGAAGGAAAAACCCTTCTTGCCTATGTAAGTAAAAACGTTTCTAAAATTCTTTACCAAGTGCAGAGATTTTACTACTAAGTTTTTTAACGTTTCCTGCTCTTATTTTGAAACCACAATAGGCGTGGGAGTCTTGGTGTGAAAATGGAGGAGTTGATCTTTTGGACCAAGTTCTTGCTGATTCTTGTCACCCAGCTGAAGTTGGAAGATGTGTTCAGATTGGTCTGCTCTGTGTTCAGCACCAACCTGCTGATAGACCCAACACACTTGAGTTGCTGTCAATGCTCACCACAACATCAGATCTTCCGTCACCAAAACAACCCACATTTGTAGTGCACATGAGAGATGACGAATCACCTTCAAACGATTTGATCACCGTCAATGAGATGACACAGTCCGGTATCTTAGGGCGTTAAGAACAACGCTAATCTAAATTAAAGTGATCATTTTTAACGTTGGTAACTTCATCATCTATTATATTCTTCATTTACATTTTCAAACAGAATTGTTAAAAAATTAAAGTGTTTCTGTTAGTGCCCAAAGGACTGACTACTAATGTCGTCTTCTCTTGCGTCTTGGCATTTATGTCCCCGCTGGTGATAACGACACTGAGACCAATTATAACCGTTTATATTACTCGTATCATTTCAAATTAGCTAATACCATTTGAAAATGAAACAGAGGATCCTCAAATAAGCTTTATCGTAACAGCGAAACCCCACTTGTTTCTGCAACTTTGATCATCGCATCAATGAGAAAACCCAACGTAATGTACAATAGACACACAAACACTAACATTTTATCTTGTTTTAGCTATCTCATGAATGTAAAGAGAACCGTATCTTATAATTTATGCAACACAAAAAGGTGTTTCCAAAGACCTTTTGTGAGAGCATATGCATGGAAGTGAAACAATGCCAATGCATACAAACATAAACCAAACATTTCCCTTCATCATAGTAACATACTAATAGAAACAAAATGAGATTACCCGCATTAACCATTCAAGCCATTTTGTTCATCAAAGAGTAGCAGAGAGACCATCTGCATACAACAAGCGACAAGACTTATGGACTGGAAGCACAGCATCAAACCACTCAACTATCCCCCAAATCTCATCTCCATCACCTCGCCTTTCAAGCGAAATCTCCGCACACCAAATCACATTTTCTGAACGTCTAGTTGAATAATAATACACAGACTCATCCCACAACACCATCATCTTCCCACCAACATCCACCATTAAACAATACCTCCCACGGTGACAAAAATCAGGCAATCCTTCAACACCATTAAGTTTCTTCCATAACCTCGCCTTAGAATCATACCATTTAAACACTCCATCATTCCAAAAGAACAAAACATCATCTACCACACCGACACTACAGTAAACTGCAACAACCATATCACTATCCAATCCTATCGTGTCCCATCTACCTTCCTTAGGATCATAAACCACAAACTCATCATCCCCAAACAGATAAAATTTCCCATCAAGTCCTAAACTTTTGATCTCACCGCCATTGCGTTTATCGATACCAGGATTCATCACAGACTCCCAAGTTTGAGTCTTTGGATCAAAAACTTCGACCCAATTAGAGAAATTGACATCTTCACAACCTCCTGCTACATATATCTTCCCATCAAGTGAGCTCGCTGTCGAAGAATAACTCCGGTCCACTCGCATACTTGGAGCTTGACGCCACTTATGCGACTTACAATCAAGAACAGAGACTCTACAAGAAGAGACTCTATCACCACCAAGTTTGTATATTTCCGAACCAACAGCTACGAGACACGAAGGTTCTGTAGGAGGCAAATGTGGAGATGAGATTGGGACTAAAAGGTTGCCACGGTTTGGTGTTCGACAGAGAGTGAACCAATATGTGTTTGGGTCTAAAGGGAAGCGTAAGCAGAGATAGAGACAACTCTCTGTACGATTTATGAGTGAACGTGTCTCGTAAAGCTCCGGTGAAGCAATGACGGATTTGAATGTTTTGGAGACGAGAGAGAGAGTTGGGTAATGTAATTTGGAAACTCGTGCTAAGCAATTTAATAGGAGATCGTAAGGAAGTGATAAAAGCATCGAGTTAGGTTCTGTCTCCGGAGACGGAGACGGTTTCTTCTTACGCAAGGCGTTCGTGGCGGCGGAAAATCTTGTTCTGGACGACATTGTTGTGTGGGGAATTTGCTGCAACATTTCGGTAGTGAAGAAGAAAAAGACTTAAATGGGCGCCGGGTTGGGTCGGTTCGGGTCGATCGGGTCGGGTCGGTCGGGTCGGGTCGGTCGGGTCGGGTGCTCAAAACCAAAGCTTGGGCTTTTATCCACTGCTATAGATTATAGAAGATCCGTGATGGGCTTTCTTTATTTGTGAAAAAATTTAATTGGATTTTCGAACTTTTTACTTGTATTTGTAGTTATGGTGTTATTTAAACGAGTTAAAAAGCATAATTTTGGTAATGAAATAGAGGATCTTCAAATGGTTTTAGTGGCAATTTCTTTGTTGGTTCGCTACAAGACAATGTCTAATGGACTATACTATAGACTAAGTGACTCACTAACACTTAACCATGTTGTCTTGTTTAGTTATTCTGGAGAATCATGTAACAAGAACCGTACCCTTTAATTTATGCAACACAACAAAAGTGTTATCAAAGGACATAGTCAAAATAAGCTAGCTCGTCTAAGTAAACGCATATGTTTAGAAGTTTTAAACAATGCAAAATTGCATTTCACTAAAATACCATGAAAAATCCTTCATCATAGTCATATACTAAAAGAAAAGAAACAGACAAAAAGAAAAAGCAAATATTCAAAACAAAATGAAACTATCCGCATAAGCCGTTCAAGCCTAATATCATGAGAGTAGCCCATTACATCAAACAACAGCGGAAATAGCATCTGCATAGAGCAAGGAACAAGACGAGTGGACACTAAGCACATGATCAAACCACTCAACCTTCCCCCAAATCTCATCTCCATCGCGTCTTTCAAGGCTAATCTCAGCACACCAAATCCTATTAATTTCCTTATCGGTCAGACACACTTCCCACAAAACAGCTATCTTTCCACCAAGATCCACCATTTTAACATACTCACGGTCGCGTAAATCAGGCAACCCTTCAACACCATTCAATTCCTTCCACAAACTTACCTTAAAGTCATACCATTTGAACACCCCCTTACCCCAAATGAACAAGACGTTGTCTACCACGCAAGAACTAGAGTTTATGCGAGACCTAGAGTCTATTGCACGGTACAGATTATACTTATCAACTCGGCCTATATCGTACCATCTATCTTCCTCAAAATTGTAAATCACAAACTCACTTCCAAACATGTATAATTTTCCATCAAGGCCTAAGCTTTTTGACTACATTATATCCAATATCATTTTGATACTCGATGCTTGGGTTCTTCAAAGTGCCCCAAGTTTGAGTCTTTGGATCAAACACTTCCATCCAGTACAAGGAACAGATGTCGTCTTTACAGCCTCCTGCTACATATATCTTCCCATCAACTTCGCATACTGTGGAGGAAGAGCTCCGGGCCACTCGCATTCCTGGAGCATGACGCCACCTGTGACTCCGACAATCCAGGACAGAGACAGAAGAAGAATAGCGCGTCTTGCAGAATTTGTATCTATAAGATTTAGCGCCGCCGATTTTGTAGATATTAGAACCAACGGCTATGACACTCGACGATTGCGCACAGAGCCGGCCCTGGGCTAAAGCTGGTAAAGCCCTTGCTTTAGGCGCCAAAAAATATATATAGATTTAAAGGGCATCAATTTTCGAAGATTATTGGTAGTGCAGTGGTTGACGCTGTATTAATTGTTCCTCTGGTGCCTAGTTCGAGGCTCAACACTGTCATTTTCTTATTTTTTAAAAAATAAATGGGCAAGGACTTTGGTTTTGCTTTGGGCATCAATATCTATTGGGCCGGCCCTGATATTTTGCGCAGGAAGCAAACCATTGGGAGATGGAACTTGGACCAGAAGATAGCCACTTGACTTGTCGGCTACATTTCCATTAGGTTTCCGGTAGAGAGTGACCCAATAAGTGTCAGTGTCGTAAGGGAAGTGTAAGCAAAGATAGAGACACTTCTCCGTACGGCTTAAGCGTGATCGGGTCTCGTAAAGCTCCGATGAATAAACAATGGATCGGAAAGTTTTGGAAACGAGGGAGAGAGTTGGATAGTACAATCTAGAGAAGCGTGCAAAGCAGTTGAACAACAAGTCATAAGGAAGTGACATGATCGAAGTTGGTTCTTCTGTCACCGGAGACGGAGACGGCATCTTCTTCTTTCTTTTACGGAGTGGTTTCTCGCCTCTCACGGCGACTGAAGATCTGGCTTTGGACGACATTAGGGCAACTTACTGTTACTGAAATAAAAAAAAATGGGAATCTTTCCAAATCTACCACTTTTAGAGATGTGGCATTCCAAATCTACCACATTCTGTAAAAGCTTTCCAAATCTACCACATTTCTCTGCCACATGCGAAATAGCGGACGAAATTGCCCTTGATGGTGACATAAAGCTGAGTCAGATAAAAGGACAAGTTGGCACTGGCTGGAGAAGAGGGACCAGACTGCAATAAATGTTGTACGTTTACAATTACTTATAATTGTAATTAAATAATATATTAATAGAGTAGGGTTAGATCCTTCAAGGTCTTCAGCAAGATCCAACAAATACTCGGGGACATATGAAGAGAAAAATAAAATTAAGTTCGGGGACAAGTTTATATCGAATGGGTAATAGAACTAGATCAAGACAAGTTCATATCGAATGAGTAATAGAATTATATCGGGGACAAGTTCATATCGAATAAGTAATAGAATTAGATAAAGGACAAATTCATATCGAATAAGTAATAGAAGTAGATCATGGACAAGTTCATATGGAATGAGTAATAGAATTAGATCGGGGACAAGTTCAGATCGAATGAGTAATATAATTATATCGGAGACAAGTTCATATGGAATGAGTAATATAATTAGATCGGGGACAAGTTCAAATCGAATGAGTAATAGAATTAGATCGGGGATAAGTTCATATCGAATAAGTAGTAGAATTAGATCAAGAAGAAGTTCTTATCAAATGAGTAATAAAAGTAGATCATGGATAAGTTCAGATCGAATGAGTAATATAATCATATCGGGGACAAGTTCATATGGAATGAGTAATAGAATTAGATCGAGGACAAGTTCAGATCGAATGGGTAATATAATTAGATCGGGGACAAGTTCAAATCGAATGAGTAATATGATTAGATCAAAAATTGAGCATGATGATTTTTATCATCTAATTCTCTTTATTGTCCATCGCCAGATGGTGTGGTTTTGTCCGCCAAAGATCTGGATTTACTCGGGGACAACTGGATTTTTCTGTTATTCCGCAATAGAAGGAAAAAAAGTTCAATAATCCGTGTAGGTGAAGACAATAGTGCTCAACTAATCTGTAGACCAAAATAGATGATGTGAAATCTATATAAAATTCAAAACTTTTAAACGAGAACAATTGGTGGACAAGATGTGAGATTCATGATAATAGAGCAGGATGATGAAATCGGGGACAAGATCTAGACGCAACAGAGAATTTCCAATCGAAGACAAGATCTCGAGACAAAAACGAAAGTTAATTGTTTAGTCTCATGAGAGATAATGTTTCTCTGTTAAAGCGCACGTGTCTCGAGGGATGAGAGATAAATAGGAAAGCAAAACAGTTAAGAGAAGTCAAATCGTTGCATCGTGAAGCGCGAAAACTTCTCCAACAAGGGAGGGGTAAAATCGTAACTCCACTTTCCAAATGTGGTAGGATTGGAAAGGAGTTCCCAAATGTGGTACATTTGGAAAGATTTTGGAGAAATGTGGTACATTTCTTAGTTTTTCCAAAAAAAATTCACAGGAGAAGATTAAAAGGAATTTTTAGGGTTTCCGGTTTCCCTTAATTCCAGAGTTATGGGACACGTGAGCTTTACGTATTCAGAAAAATCAACCATTATTTAGGCCTATAGGCCCAGACTTAGCACGTAAATAATGGGCCCAATGGAAAGTTTTTGAATTGAAGAATGGATTTTTTTCTTTAGAGTCCCCCCACAAACGTTTTTATCGATCAATTTAAGCATGCTGAAAACATGATACAAATTTAATTGGCTTACTGCTTGTTGAATCGCTCAATCTATAGTAGTTCTAAAATACAGTGACTTTTGTACTCTTATTGCTTGTGGTTTATGCACTCGAACTGTTCGATGAAATGCCTGAATGAGAGTGTACGGTTACAAAGAGTTGAGGTGATGTTCTGTTAGGTGAATGCCTCCAGAGATTTAATAGAAGGGCCGCCAAGATTCTTCCGAATGGGAATTGAACTTTGAGTTCGCTGGAGCCTTTTGGGTTCTGCTGTGTTTGGTATCTTGAGATACTAAGTGAAACATAATGGTAAGTAACACACTTATGACCTTAACCTTACTATTCATTTGCTTGCTAACATAACCAGTAATTAAAAAAGTCCCCTAGTATAAGCGAAATGAGTTTTTCCATTACATCAAACCTACACTAATCGACCTACTCCAATGTGTTCTTCAAAACCATCATATGTTCTTTTTGGTTTAAAAACTCTAGATATGTTCACTTGGCTAAATGATTTCTAATTCAAATCTCAGCATGTATATATGTTCACTAAATGATGCATAAGGGAGTGATCTGTAACCACAAGATGTCTCACGTTTGGATTTCTTTGAGATGAGACCACTTTAAAGCATCACAAGTAGTAAAGAATTCCATAAGTGTTTAAATACCAACTGTTAATCCTAAAAGTTTTTCGTTTGGCCATTGACATTGTCATTTCTTACAAAACACGAATATGTTTACACAGGGTGTTACAATACGAAGAAGCCAATGGTAGCGAAAGATAGAAAGATTGTACGATACAAGAGACATAAAACACATAGGATGATGATCACCTCAGTGGAACTTGAGGCTGGTCAAGACGTTGTTGTTGACGGGATCAGCCAAGTGATCAAGCAGGTTCTGGTAAGGTCCCACACCTGTCACTAGTCCCTGGATAAAGTAACCGAGGATGGCGAGCATAGCCAGTCTACCGTTCTTGACCTCCTTGAGTTTCAACTCCTTCAAGGACTTCTCGTCTTTTCCAAACCCTAGAGGGTTGAAGAAAGGTCCACCGGGGTAAGCCGGGTTACCAGAACCGGCCAAACCCTTCTCTAACCCCAAGAAGTACTGTTTTCCCATAGATCCTGGGTTGTACCAGTCCTGTAACCTCCGGTGCTCAGCGAATCCCATCAGAGCCATCTCGAGAACAAAGAGTGTGTAATTGTCTGCCCAGTAAGTGTACGTCCCTGCTGGTGGAATCACACCGGTTTGGAACCAAGGAAGAGCAGTCTCTGGTGGAATCAGACCAGCCTTTCCTAGAATCTCAGGAGCAATAGCTCCAGCTGCACCCAACATGGCGAACCGTCCGTTGATGATCTCTCCGTATGCTAGCCATCTTGGCTCAATGAACCCCCCAGTTCCCTCTGGGTCTGAAAGACCAAGTGGGTCAAATCCATAGTCTCCAGGTAAGCTGCAAGAAGAATCACAACATCTCCAAAGTTTGAACATCATGAAGTTCTCAAAACAAAACAAATCAAATCCAACAGTAGTTTGAACATTACCTGCCATCCAAGTAAGAGAGACTCTGCGATGATGCAAACCACAATGGTCTGTTTGCTCCTTGCTGGAAAACCAAAACACACAAAATCAAGATCAGATTATTCAGTACATAGAGAAAGAGAGAGATCTGTGAAATACTAGAGTCTGTCATGTACCTTGACAGGTGGAGTTGCTGTAGCCTTAACAACAAAGGAACTCTTCTTCTGTGACACAGACGCAACTGGTTTTGAACCAAATATCTGTCTAGCTGTCTGAACAGAGGAGGTAAGTGAAGAAGACACAAGTGCTTGTGCTGCCATTTTCTCTGTTCCTCAACTCTTCTCTTCTGTCACCAAGAGATTATGATGATGATGGTTTAGTTGTGGTCTGCAAGGGCTATGTTAGGGTAGAAGAAACAAAGGTTCCAGTACTTGTGGCTTTGAAATAGCACAACTGGTTTTGGTCAGATTAGATTAGTATCTGCTTCACCAACTATATCTGTCCACGTGGCAATATAAGTTGGATAAGAGATTATGTTATTCTGTTTTTGCTTATCCGCCACACAAGAACAAAAAAATCTTTACATAGATGCCTATTGGATACAAATTTAATAATATCATATGATTTATAGATTAGAAATTGGAATGGATATGTACTTGTGTGGTAAAAAAACTGAAGTTTACCAATGTTGGAGAGACAGTTTTTGATACGGTTATAAACCATTCACTGTAAATTCCTAACAAAGAGTTCTAATCAGCATGAATCAGCAGCTCTGTTCTCAATTGTTTTTTATACAACCAATTCAAATTATGCTTTTTATATAAACCAATTCAAATGATGACGTACCACTTTAATTGATAAACGAATGAAGAACAATTCTATCAAACTCAGTCGGACAAGATGGATATGTCCATTTTACAACTTATGCCAAGGAATGCAAGATGAGAAAAAAAAAATCGTTTGACAATGAGAAGTTTAAGAATGAAGTACAGTAAATTAATACATGATAAATTAACTAACATGACAATGAATAAATTTACTGATCTCGAGTTATACCAATGTAAAAATTTAACAAAATTGAAAATTTATTAAGATAAGATAATAGATTTTTAGAAATTCTAATATAAATATTTGGTCCCAATAATATCATAAATTAGTAATAATATTAAATTATAAACTTATACACATATAGCTAAAAATAATATACAAAAACATGATTCTAGTTTTGTTTGTTTTAAGTTAAAAATGAATCTCGTCGGAATTTATCTTTAATTTTACGTATTGCATCAAAAATTCCTAGTGATATCAATTTCGATCAGCATCCAAAATTTGTAAAGAGTATTAGACGCAATTATTTATTTTTAATGTGTAATTCTTTCAAATGTACAATATATTTGGGATTTGGATCTGAGTTATAAATTTCGATTAAAATATTTATATTTGAAATCATTTTTTCATTATTTTCTGTTTCTAGTTGGTTTTTATAACTAAAAACGTGTTTTTTTTTCACCCTTCAATTAAAGCATAAAAGACGCACTGTATTCCCTAAATTGTTTAGTCTACTGTTTTTGAAATTAGCAACTTAAGAATGGTCGGAACAGTTTTGTTCTTACCTGAGAGACACACCAACGTTCACTATTAAAGTGGCGATTTTTTCAATATATAGCTAAGCCCAGAAGGTGGGAATTGAATTAATTGGCCATACTTTCGCCTCTACTATCTGTCTCGATCGTGATTTTAGGTCAGGCGACATTAGCAAGTCTTTAACATGTGTCTCTTCGAACGGTCTAGATTACGCACCGTATGTGTTCGGTGAAATGCCTGAACGAAATGTGAGACTTCAAAGCTACGCTCTTTTTATCTGGAGATACAAGTAGTCTGAAGAATAGCTTGTAGATCCTATAAAATAGAAATTTGCATTGGTCAAACCAATAAACTCCCCAGTTGTTTCTTTTTTAATTGGTCATTGGTCCATATTTGAGTTCTTGGCTTACACACGAGATGACGAATCACAGTTCCATCTTTTTAATTGATTCAGAGTGTAGACGTCTACCTCGCACTGGTTCTGGTCAATTGTGCGTGGTTGATTGGGTAAAAGGTTGGTTCAGACTTCGGACTATGAAAGGTAAAAGCTACAAATTCTCATATTTTATTTGGTTCATAGTGTTGATGACGGTCTGTCATTGGTTGTATCAAATACATGAAAGTGACACAATGTTTCAATATGAGGCCAACCGTTGCATGGTTTATTTGGTAGAAAGTTGGAATTTTTAACATTCAGTGCTTTGGGTTCAACTTGTATTAAAGTTCATTTTGTTTAAACAAGTTTTAAGTTGATCGTGAATAAAGTAATGCATAATCTTGGAAGATGGCGTGTGGTCAACACAACAGTGTTTAGAAAATAATTGTCTATTAAGTACTTGAGTTTGTTTTTGTGGATTACTTTCTCTTGCATATTCTATTATTACACTAATCTGAAGAAGTTTGTTCTTGGAGGCACAAGGAGCGCGCGGGATGACGAGGTTTGCTTGTTTGCACCTCTTTACCTTGCTCTTGTTTACCATGCTCTCAAGTTCAAGTTATGCAGTTATAACGACAAAAAGTCCTTTGTCAATGGGACAAACTCTTAGCTCCGCTAATGAGGTTTATGAATTGGGGTTCTTCAGTCCTAATAACTCTCAAAACCAGTATGTTGGAATTTGGTTCAAGGATACCATTCCTCGGGTCGTTGTGTGGGTGGCCAATAGAGAGAAGCCCGTTACAGACTCCACGGCAAATCTAGCTATAAGCAGCAATGGAAGTCTTCTGTTATTTAATGGGAAACATGGCATTGTGTGGTCCAGTGGAGTAGCTTTTGCTTCTAGCGGGTGTCGTGCAGAGCTTTCAGATAGCGGAAATCTTATAGTCATAGATAATGTTTCGGAAAAATTTATGTGGCAAAGCTTTGAGCATCTTAGTGATACTCTGTTACATACCTCATCCTTGACATATAACCTCGCCACCGCTGAGAAGCGGGTGTTGACTTCTTGGAAAAGTTACACCGATCCCTCACCTGGCGACTTTTTGGGCCAGATTACACCGCAAGTGCCATCACAGGGGTTTATTATGAGAGGCTCGACCCCTTACTGGAGAAGCGGTCCATGGGCTAAAACAAGGTTCACTGGGATACCGTTTATGGATGAATCGTACACAGGTCCATTCACCCTTCACCAGGATGTAAACGGTTCAGGATACTTGACTTATTTTCAAAAAAACTACAAACTTTCACGTATAACTTTAACATCAGAGGGAACAGTGAAGATGTTTCGGGATAATGGAATGGGTTGGGAACTGTACTATGAGGCTCCAGCCAATTCATGCGATTTTTATGGTGCGTGTGGACCATTTGGGTTGTGTGTCATGTCAGTTCCTCCAAAGTGTAAATGCTTCAAAGGGTTTGTACCAAAATCCATTGAGGAGTGGAAAATGGGAAACTGGACTGGTGGTTGTGTGAGGCATACCAAACTAGATTGTCTAGAAAACTCTACTGGCGAAGATGCAGACGTCTTCCATCCAATTGCCAACATAAAGCCTCCAGACTTTTATGAATTTGCAAGTTCTGTGAATGCTAAAGAATGCCACCAACGTTGCCTCCACAATTGTTCTTGCTTGGCATTTTCTTATATTAAGGGAATAGGGTGTCTAGTGTGGAACCAGGACCTAATGGATGCAGTGCAATTTTCTGCAACAGGAGAACTTCTTTCCATTCGTCTTGCACGTTCTGAGCTAGGTATGGCTTCGTCTTTATCTTCTACTTCTTTTATATTTCTCTTTCAATAGGAGCATGACAAATAGTTTAATTTGTTGTCTTACATTTCTCAGATGGAAATACGCGCAAGAAGACCATTGTTGCTAGTACAGTGAGCCTGACCCTATTTGTGATCTTCGGCTTCACTGCGTTTGGTGTCTGGAGATGCAGAGTGGAACATAACGGTAACACGTTGATGACTTTACTAACTGATGATCTCTTGTTGTTCTTCTATCCATTTGCTTGCAAAACAAAAAAAAGGTCGTAGGCTCTTTTACATTTGTTAGAAATCACCGATTACTAAAATAGAATAAAAGGGAGTTTTTCTACTAAATCGATGCACTCATACATGTTCATCAAACGACAATATGTTCTTTTGATACATTGATTTCAGCTCATATATCGAAGGATGCATGGAGGAATGATCTGAAACCACAAGATGTCCCAGGTTTAGATTTCTTTGATATGAATACCATTCAAAACGCCACCAATAATTTCAGTTTATCAAATAAACTCGGACAAGGCGGATTTGGTTCAGTTTATAAGGTCAGAGAATTTATTCCGCTTTGCTCTTTTCTATTCGCTGTTTAATTATGCTCCCGAGATAACCTTCTGCAATCTGTTTTCAGGGAAAGCTGCAAGATGGGAAAGAAATTGCAGTAAAACGGCTTTCTAGCAGCTCTGGACAGGGCAAAGAGGAGTTCATGAATGAAATAGTACTCATTTCAAAACTCCAACACAGAAACTTAGTCCGGGTTTTGGGATGTTGCATTGAAGAAGAAGAGAAGCTATTGATTTAGGAGTTTATGGTGAACAAAAGCCTTGATACCTTTCTCTTTGGTTGGTCACTTCTTGCATCCTTCCTTTACTATTCAGCAACTTTTTATCTATGTGGAAACTGTTTGTCTGATAGTTTTATGCCTTAGATTCAAGAAAAAGGATGGAGATTGATTGGCCAAAAAGATTTGATATCGTTCAAGGTATTGCACGTGGACTTCTCTATCTTCACCATGACTCACGCCTCAGGGTAATTCACAGAGACCTGAAGGTCAGCAATATTCTTCTGGATGAAAAAATGAACCCGAAAATATCAGATTTTGGATTGGCTCGGATGTATCAGGGAACCGAATATCAAGACAACACTCGCAGGGTTGTAGGAACTTTGTAAGAATCTATCTATGATTAACTAGGATTCAAAGTTATAGCTAGATATTAACTTGGGAGAAACTATTTGACATATGTGCAGAGGATATATGTCTCCAGAGTATGCATGGACGGGAATGTTCTCTGAGAAATCGGACATCTACAGCTTCGGAGTTCTGCTGTTAGAAATCATCAGCGGGGAAAAGATCTCAAGATTCAGCTTTGGCGAAGACGGAAAAACCCTTCTTGCATATGTAAGTAAGATTTTAGGCGTTGACACACTAGATACTTGTATTTGATTCCCATCAAATGCAGAGATCTCACTACTCTGCCCGTTTTAATATATTCTTGGTCTGAAACCACAACAGGCGTGGGAATCTTGGTCTGAAAACGGAGGAATTGATCTTCTGGACCAAGATGTTGCTGATTCATGTCACCCATTAGAAGTTGGGAGATGTGTTCAAATCGGCTTGCTTTGTGTACAACACCAACCTGCAGACAGACCCAGCACACTTGAGTTGCTGTCTATGCTCACCACAACATCAGATCTTCCATCACCAAAACAACCCACATTTGCATTTCATACGACAGATGACGAATCACTGTCCAATGATTTGATCACCGTCAATGGGATGACACAATCTGTGATCCTTGCGTGTTAAGAAACCATTTATGATGGAAATTGTGGAAGTGAAGTGTGTTACTGTGTTAGGTTTGTCCTCCTTAAAGGGATCCATTTTTCAGTGTTGATAACTTCAATATTTACTCATCTTCATTTCGACCCAACTATTGGCAGAACTATTTAAACTGCAGGAAATAAAAGAAATTTGAGAATTACAACCTCATTAGTTTAGAATAATGTACATTATCTAATGTTATTGTATTTCTTATAACAATGTTTTACTAGTCATTTGTAACTAACTATGACCGTTTATTTTGATTTAACCGTTTTTTTCTCTCTTAAACAATCCTTAACCGTTTTCTTAGACGAAGTTACCAATTGGACACATTACTAATTGTGTAGTCCATGGTTTTAGTCTTTTAGAAGTTAGCAACTTAATTGTTGCAGTTCTTATGTTCCTGCTGGTGATACACCCTAGTGTTCACCATTAGAGTCGGCGATTTTGTCCAGATATTGGCAATTGGATTTTAATCCAATTTAACAAGGGTTTAAATTTCGGATGTTTGGATCACGCACTCTAAGTGTTCGGTGAAATGCCTAAACGAAATGTTAAGGCTTCAAAGCTGTGCTTTTTTACTAAGAGAATCATGCACTTATATAAGTTGTATAAGGGGTCAAGCCAATAAACTCTCCAATTGTTGCTTTTTTATTGGTCCATATTTGAGGTCTTGCATCTCGGTATTTAAGCTATAGGCGTGTATCTCTCAGTGATTCTGGTCAAAGGTGCGTGGTTGATTGGGTAAAAGGTTGAGTTTTTGGTTCAGACTATGAAAGGTAAGAGCTATGAATTCTCTTCTTTTGACTGGTTCAGAGTGTTGGTGATGATTTGTCATTGTTTCTGGGTTAAACAGGTTAATAAACGCATGAAAATGACATAATTGTTTCAATATGAGGTCAACCGTTTGCATGCTTGATCGGGTAAAAGGTTGGAATTCTTTCGAGCCAACTGGTAAACATAAGCATTTTATTTTACTCAAATTTGTATTATAGTACAAGTTGTAAGTTGATCTTGAATAAAGTAATGCGGAATCTTGGAAGATAGGAGTTGTGTCAACACTGTTTAGAGAATAATTTTCAACTACTTGAGTTTGTTTTCATGGCTTTTGCATACATGTTTTTTTTTCTTACACTAAATCTGAAGGAGATTGTTGTTGGAGACACAAGAGTGCGCATGGGGATGACGAGGTTTGCTTGTTTTCTCTTGTTTACCTTACTCTTAAGCTTTAGCTATGCAGCTATAACGCCAACAAGTCCTTTGTCGATAGGACAAACTCTCAGCTCTTCTAATGGAGTTTATGAATTGGGGTTCTTCAGTCCTAATAACACCAAGGAACAATATGTTGGAATCTGGTTGAAAGGAACCAACCCCCAGGTTGTTGTTTGGGTGGCCAATAGAGAAAAGCCTGCTACAGACTCCACGGCAAATCTTACTATCAGCAGCAATGGAACTCTTCTCTTATTAGATGGAAATAATGGTGTTGTATGGTCCATCAAAGAAACTTTCTTCTTTAACGGGTCTCAAGCAGAGCTTTTAGACAATGGAAATTTTATTGTCAGAAACAATGTTTTGGGAAGAACTCTATGGCAAAGCTTTGAGCATCTTGGTGATACTATGCTCCCGTTCTCAACCTTGATCTATAATCACACCACCGGAGAGAAGCGGATGTTGACTTCTTGGAAAAGTTACAATGATCCATCCCCTGGTGAATTTACGGTTCAAATTACATCGCAAGTGCCATCACAGGTGTGTACTATGAGAGGCTCGAAGCCTTATTGGAGAAGTGGTCCATGGGCTAAAACAAGGTTCACTGGGATACCACAAATGGATGATACATATACAAGTCCAATTAGCCTTCAGCAGGATGCAAATGGGTCAGCAACTCTCACTTATTCAGACAGAAACGTCAAACCTCCACGTATGATGATAACATCAGAGGGCTCACTGAAGATTTTTCAGCATAGTGGGACCGACTGGGAATTAAACTTTGAGGCTCCAACCAATTTATGCGAAATTTACGGTGCATGTGGACCTTTTGGGTTGTGTGTAACGTCAGTACCTCCAAAGTGTAAATGCTTCAAAGGGTTTGTCCCTAAATCCATTGAGGAGTGGAAAAGAGGAAACTGGACCGATGGTTGTGTAAGGCGTACCGAACTACGTTGTCAAGGAAATTCTACTGCAAATGATGCCAACGTCTTCTATCATGTGGCCAACATAAAGCCTCCAGACTTCTACGAATATGTCAAAGCTGATGCTGAAGAATGCTACCAAAGTTGTCTCCACAATTGTTCTTGCTTGGCTTTTTCTTATATCAATGGAATAGGGTGCTTAATGTGGAACAAGGACCTAATGGACGTAGTGCAGTTTTCTGCAGGAGGAGAACTTCTTTCCATTCGTCTTGCAAGTTCTGAATTAGGTACGGCTGAAAAGATAACACGAAAGCTCTACCTCGTCGATTACAGATTTATTTTCAACTCTATTGATAGTGTTATCTTTGGTAGCTGCATGGCTTATTGTTTCATTTTTTTTTGTCTTATACGTCTTAGGTGGTAATGAGCGCAGCAAGACCATTGCTGCTAGTATTGCGAGTCTTTCTCTTTTTGTGATATTGGCTTCTGCTGCATTTGGTTTCTGGAGATACAGAGTGAAACATAATGGTACACAGTGATCTTACTATCTCTGTATTGATTTCTTGTTGTTTGTTTATTCCTTTGCTTGCTAATGGTAACACACTGATGACCTTATTATCTATTATTGAAACTCTAATTTCAGCTAATATATCACAAGATACATGGAGTATTGATCTGAAACCACAAGATATCCCAGGTTTAGATTTCTTTGATATGAATACCATTCAAAACGCCACCAATAACTTCAGTTTATCAAATAAACTCGGACAAGGTGGATTTGGTTCAGTTTATAAGGTTAGAGAATTTATTCTGCGTTGCTCTTTTCTATTCGCTATTTATGCTCCCGAGATGACCTTCTGCAATCTGTTTTCAGGGAAAGCTGCAAGATGGGAAAGAAATTGCTGTAAAACGTCTTTCTAGCAGCTCTGGACAGGGCAAAGAGGAGTTCATGAATGAAATAGTACTCATCTCAAAACTCCAACACAGAAACTTAGTCCGGGTTTTGGGATACTGCATCGAAGGAGAAGAGAAGCTATTGATTTATGAGTTTATGGTGAACAAAAGCCTTGATACCTTTCTCTTTGGTTGGTCCCTTCTTGCATTCTTCCTTTACTATTCAGAAATTTCTATCTATGTGGAAACTGTCTGTCTGATAATTTATATGCCTTAGATTCAAGAAAAAGGCTGGAGATTGATTGGCCAAAGAGGTTCCACATCATTCAAGGTGTTGCGCGTGGACTTCTCTATCTCCACCGTGACTCACGCCTCAGGGTTATTCACAGAGACCTAAAGGTCAGCAACATTCTTCTGGACGAGAAAATGAACCCAAAAATATCGGATTTTGGATTGGCTCGGATGTATCAGGGGACCGAATATCAGGACAACACTCGCAGGGTTGTAGGAACTTTGTAAGATTTTAATTATTTTCAAAGACTTGATTAACTAGGATTCAAAGTTATAATCAGATATCAACTTGGGGGAAACTATTTGATATATGTGCAGAGGATATATGTCTCCAGAGTATGCATGGACTGGGATGTTCTCTGAGAAGTCTGACATCTACAGCTTCGGAGTTTTGCTGTTAGAGATCATAAGCGGAGAGAAGATCTCAAGATTCAGCAATGGCATAGACGGGAAAACCCTTCTTGCATATGTAAGTAAGATTTTTGGCATTGGCACAGTAGAATCTTGTATTTGATTCCCATCAAGTGCAGAGATCTTGCTGTCCGTTTGAAAACTTTTCTTGCTCTTACATTTGCTTATTTTGTAACCACAACAGGCGTGGGAATCTTGGTCTGAAAACGGAGGAATTGATCTTTTGGAAAAAGATGTTGCTGATTCATGTCACCCATTAGAAGTTGGGAGATGTGTTCAGATTGGTCTACTTTGTGTACAACACAATCCTGCAGATAGACCAAACACTCTTGAGTTGCTGTCTATGCTTACCACAACATCAGATCTTGCATCACCAGAACAACCAACATTTGCATTGCACGCAAGAGATGACGAACCCCAGTTTAGGGATTTGAGTACCGTCAATAAGATGACACAATCTTTGATCCTTGCGCGTTAAGAAACCTTGTGTGATGGAAATTGTACAATTGTAGTGTGTTTAAAATATTCCCGGTTCATTCTTCAGTGTTAATAACTTCAACATATCCAAATAAAAAGGTTTTTAACTTCAACATTGCTTCTGTTGGAGCGGTGCTTTCACTATCTTGGAGAGCATCGATGGATGCATCAACCTTTCACCGGGTCTAATGTGTGTACATTGGTCTCGATTTGGGGAATTAGTGTCCAACGACTTTAGCGAATCTCTGAATGTTTTGATTATGCACTGTAAGTGTTCGATAAAATGCTTGAACGAGATTTACGTAGTCTGCAGTACTAGTCAACATTTTAAACTGTGTTGTAACTTACTACTTCAGAAACCATCATCTGATTTAATCATATATTCATCTTTCAATTGTTGCAGGGTGTATAGATTTGGTTCTGGAATCCAAGACATGGAAACAACACAATATTTCAATAGGTCAATCGACGTCTGATTGATTGGGTAAAATTTTGTATTCTTCAAGTCAATATTTCAATCTAAAAATTCTCATCTTTTGACTAATGGAGGGTATAGATGCCTAACAATCACTGGTTCTGGCCCAACAACCTAACAAGGACATGAAAAATGTTGCTATGTGAGGTCAAATGTTGATTGGGTAAAAGGTTAGACTTCTTGGAAATTATTGAAATTTATTTGGTATTATTAGATAAAGTTTAGTAAAGTTTCATGGAATTTACTCAAAATGCCAAGTCGGGAACCTAGACTGTTTTTATAAACCACCGTTTGCAGAGAAAATGCAGCTTTGAATCAGTCAATATGTGAAGACTCTCTATTTTGCAGACCTTATGCTCATCTCTTGTGGTCAACATTGCTTATAGGTCCCAGAAAACAGTTCCCACAAGTCCTTGAGTTTTTGCTTTTTCTGGTTTTCTTTCTCACTTCACTTCTTAATGTTAAAAAATCTGATTGATTCATTTTCTCTCATCGCAGAGTATAGATGTCTATCTTTCATTGGTTCTAAGGTCAACTTGAATGGTTGATTGGGTTAAAAGCTAAGACTTCTCCGTGGAAAACTGGCTATCACAATTAATATTATTATTATATAAGTATAAGTTGATTGTGGATGAAGTAATGTAGAATTTTGGAACATAACGGCGGTGTGGTCAGCATTGTTTTTAGGTTCTTGATTATAGTCCTCACAAGTACCTGAATTTGTTATCGTGACTTAATTACCTTCTTGTTTACTATAGAATAGTTTGTTTCTTTAAAGAAGATAGTTCTTGGAGACACATGGGGAAGAAGAGGATCATGTTCTTTGCTTGTTTACTATTGTTTACCATCCTGTTAAGTTTTAGCTATGCAGGGATAACAACAAAAAGTCCTTTGTCAGCAGGACAAACTCTCAGCTCCTCTAATGGTGTTTATGAACTGGGGTTCTTCAGTCCTACTAACTCTCAGAATCAGTATGTCGGGATCTGGTTTAAGGGTGTCATTCCCCAGGTGGTTGTGTGGGTCGCAAACAGAGAAAAACCTATTACAGACACCACGTCAAAGCTCGCTATCAGCAGCAATGGAAGTCTTCTGTTATTTAATGAAAAACATGGCGTTGTGTGGTCCACTAGAGAAAGTTTTGCATCTAATGGGTCTCGTGCAGAGCTTACAGACAACGGAAATTTAATTGTCATAGACAATGTTTCTGGAAGAACTTTATGGCAAAGTTTTGAGCATCTCGGTGATACTATGCTCCCTTTCTCAGCCCTGATGTATAATCTCGCCACCGGTGAGAAGAGGGTGTTGACTTCTTGGAAAGGTTCCACCGATCCATCGCCTGGCAAATTTGTGGGTCAGATTACACGACAAGTCCCATCACAGGTGCTTATTATGAGAGGATCGACGCCGTATTATAGAACTGGTCCATGGGCTAAAACACGGTTCACGGGGATACCACTAATGGATGACACATATGCAAGTCCATTCAGCCTTCAGCAAGATGCAAACGGGTCAGGATTGTTTACTTATTTTGATAGAAGTTTCAAACGTTCACGTATAATTTTAACATCAGAAGGATCAATGAAGAGGTTTCGGCATAATGGAACGGACTGGGAATTAAACTACGAGGCTCCAGCCAATTCATGCGATATTTACGGTGTATGTGGACCATTTGGGTTGTGTGTTGTGTCAGTACCTTTAAAGTGTAAATGCTTCAAAGGGTTTGTACCGAAATCCATTGAGGAGTGGAAAAGGGGAAACTGGACTGGTGGTTGTGTGAGGCGTACGGAACTACATTGTCAAGGAAACTCTACTGGCAAAGATGTAAACATCTTCCATCATGTTGCCAACATAAAGCTTCCAGACTTATACGAATATGAAAGTTCTGTAGATGCTGAAGAATGCCGCCAAAATTGCCTCCACAATTGTTCTTGCTTGGCCTATGCTTATATCCATGGAATAGGGTGCTTAATGTGGAACCAGGACCTAATGGACGCAGTGCAATTTTCTGCTGGAGGAGAAATTCTGTCCATTCGCCTTGCGAGTTCTGAACTAGGTACGACTTAAAACATAACACGAAAGAGCTACTGTTCTCTTTAGTAGGATCATGGCTATCTTTTTTACTTTTTTTTCGTCTTATATATCTCAGGTGGAAATAAGCGCAACAAAATCATTGTTGCTAGTATTGTGAGCCTTTCTCTTTTCGTAATACTGGCTTTTGCTGCGTTTTGTTTCTGGAGATACAAAGTGAAACATAACGGTACACAACCGATGTTCTTACTATCTTTCTATCGATTTCATGTTTTTTGTTTATCTATTTGCTAGCTAATGGTAACACACTGATGACCGTATTATCTATTATTGAAAGTCTAGTTTCAGCTAAGATATCAAAGATTGCTTCAAAAGAGGAATGGAAAAATGACCTGGAGCCACAAGATGTCTCAGGTTTAAAGTTCTTTGAGATGAATACCATTCAAACTGCCACAAATCATTTCAGTTTCTCAAATAAACTAGGACAAGGTGGATTCGGCTCAGTTTACAAGGTCGGAGAATTTTTAATTTCCTTTGTTTTTGTATTATACTTTATGTTCTCGAGATGACTTTCGGCAATCTGTTTCAGGGAAAGCTGCAAGATGGGAAAGAAATTGCTGTGAAACGGCTTTCTAGCAGCTCGGGGCAGGGCAAAGAGGAGTTCATGAATGAAATAGTACTCATCTCAAAACTACAACATAAAAACTTAGTTCGGATTTTGGGATGTTGCATTGAAGGAGAAGAGAAGCTATTGATTTATGAGTTCATGTTGAACAAAAGCCTTGATACTTTTCTCTTCGGTGGGTTCCTTCTTGCATCATTCTTTTACTATCAGGAGCTTTGTTCTCTACATGGAAGTCTTATCTGATTGTTTGTACGCTGTATTGTTGGTTAGATTCAAGAAAAAGGCTTGAGATTGACTGGCCTAAAAGATTTAATATCATTAAAGGTATTGCGCGTGGACTTCACTATCTCCACCGTGACTCATGCCTCAGGGTCATTCACCGTGATCTTAAGGTTAGCAATATTCTTTTGGACGAGAAGATGAATCCAAAGATATCAGATTTTGGATTGGCTCGGATGTATCAAGGAACCGAATATCAGGACAACACTCGCAGGGTTGTAGGAACTCTGTAAGAATCTATTTTCGAAGACATGATTTACTAAGATTCAAAGCTATATCTAGATATGAACTTGGTAGAAACTATTTTGATATATGTGCAGAGGATATATGTCTCCAGAGTATGCATGGACTGGGATGTTTTCTGAGAAATCTGATATCTATAGCTTCGGAGTTCTGCTGTTAGAAATTATCAGCGGGGAAAAGATCTCAAGATTCAGCTTTGGCGAAGACGGAAAAACCCTTCTTGCATATGTAAGTAGAACTTTTCTATAAACTTGTATTTGATTCCCCATCAAGTGCAGAGATTTCACTATCCGTTTAAACGTTTCTGAAACTGAAACAGGCGTGGGAATCTTGGTCTGGAAACGGAGGAATTGATCTTCTGGACAAAGATGTTGCTGATTCATGCCGCCCAGTAGAAGTAGGGAGATGTGTTCAGATTGGTCTACTCTGTGTTCAACACCAACCTGCCGATAGACCAAACACACTTGAGTTGCTGTCTATGCTCACCACAACATCAGATCTTCCATCACCAAAACAGCCCACATTTGTATTGCACACGAGAGATGACGAATCACCGTCTAACGATTTGATCACCGTCAATGAGATAACACAATCTGTGATCCTTGGGCGTTAAGAAACCTTGTGTGATGGAAATTATATATATGTAGTGTGTTAAAACATAAAGTTGTTCTCTTTAAAGAGTTCATTTTTCAGTGTTAATAACTTCAACATTGTTTTTTAAAAAACTCCAACATTGTTTAATGGGAAATATCCAAATAAAAAGGTTAGGGTCTTACAACATTTTGAGGCGGTGCTCTCACAAACTTGGAGGAGATTGAAGGCAACCTAATTCACTGGTTCTCGACCCGTGCTCTCTTCTGGGGTTTCTTCAATCGGTTCCAATGTGACACCAATGTTAAATTTGGTGGAGAAGCACGATAGAACCAGATTGTGGGAGTTGGAATCGATTTGGGGCGTTAGTGTCCAACGAAATTAGCGAAGCACTGAACGTTTTAATTATGCACTGTAAGTGTTCGTTGAAATGCTTGAACGAAATTTAACGTTGTTCCGGTGAATCTAGTCAAGATCTAAACTATGTTTTAAGAGTAAAACCAATAAGAAAGATTTGTTTGATTAATATCATCATCTGACTTTTCGTAGGCAATGACTCAAGGATATTTCAATCTGAGGTCAATCAATGCGTAGTTGACGTCTGTGAAAATTCTCATCTTTTGCTTGATGCAGAGTATAGATGTCTATTTCACTAGTTTTTGGCCTAACACGGTAACATAAATGACAATGTTGCTATGTGAGGTCAATGGTTTGTTTCTGAAACCTCATGAAAAAGAAACGTTTGCGTTTTCGTCTAGGTGCCCCACTTGACATTTTGAGCTATTTCCATGGACTGTATAAATTGCAATTTTTGCAGAATCAGCTTTGAATCAGTCTATATGTCAAGACTCAAGACTCTATATTGCTGACCTTATGCTCATCTTTTGTGGTCACATTGCTTATAGGTCCCAGAAAATAATTCCCACAAGTCCCTGAGTTATTTTTTCTTGGCTTACTTTCTCTTGTTCAAATCTAATTGATTCTTATTCTCATCATTTGATTGACCACAGAGGGAAGATGTCTATCTCTCATTGGTTCTGGGGTCAATTTGCATGATTGATTAGTTAAAAGGTTAGACTTCTCCGTGGTAACATAAGTGTTACAATTAATATTATTATTAGATAAGGTTTAAGTTGATTGTGATTGTGAATGAAGTCATGCAGAATTTTGTGACATAAGTGTGGTCAGCGTTGTTTATAGGTGCTTGATTATAGTCCTCACAAGTCCCTTGACTTTGTTTTCGTGCCATACTTTCTTGCTAACTTAAGAAAAGTTTGTTACTTAATTAATCCCAAGAAGATAGTTCTTGGAGACACATAAGGAAAAAGAGAATCATGTTCTTTGCTTGTTTGCTCTTGTTTACCATCCTTTTAAGTTTTGGCTATGCAGAGATAACAAAAGAGAGTCCTTTGTCAATAGGACAAACTCTCAGCTCCTCTAATGGTGTTTATGAATTGGGGTTCTTCAGTCCTAATAATTCCCAGAATCAGTATGTCGGAATCTGGTTCAAGGGTATCATTCCCCAGGTGGTTGTGTGGGTGGCTAATAGAGAAAAGCCTGTTACAGACTCCGCGGCAAATCTCGGTATCAACAGCAATGGAAGTCTTCTGTTATCTAATGGCAAACATGGCGTTGTGTGGTCTACCGGAGATGTTTTTGCATCTAATGGATCTCGTGCAGAGCTTACAGACAATGGAAATCTTGTTCTCATAGACAAAGTTTCGGGAAGGACTCTATGGCAAAGCTTTGAGAATCTTGGTAATACTCTGCTCCCTACGTCAACTATGATGTATAATCTCATCACTGGTGAGAAACGAGGATTGACTTCTTGGAAAAGTTACACCGATCCATCGCCTGGCGAATTTGTGGGTCAGATTACACCGCAAGTGCCATCACAGGGGATTATTATGAGAGGCTCGGCGCTTTATTTTAGAACCGGTCCATGGGCTAAAACAAGGTTCACCGGGTCACCGCAAATGGATGAATCATACACAAGTCCATACAGCTTACAACAGGATATAAATGGGTCAGGATACTTTTCATATGTTGAAAGAGACTACAAACTTGCACGCATGATTTTAACATCAGAGGGATCAATGAAGGTGTTACGGTATAATGGAATCGACTGGGAATCAACCTACGAGGGTCCAGCCAATTCATGTGAGATTTACGGTGTATGTGGACTTTATGGTTTTTGTGCTATCTCAGTTCCTCCGAAGTGTAAATGCTTCAAAGGTTTTGTTCCTAAATCCACTGAGGAGTGGAAAAAAGGAAACTGGACTGGTGGTTGTGTGAGGCGTACCGAACTACATTGTCAAGGAAACTCTAGTGGCAAAGATGCAAACGTCTTCCATACTGTTCCCAACATAAAGCCTCCAGACTTTTACGAATACGCAAATTCTCTAGATGCGGAAGAATGCTATGAAATTTGCCTCCACAATTGTTCTTGTGTGGCCTTCGCTTATATTCCTGGAATAGGGTGCTTAGTGTGGAACCAAGAGCTAATGGATGCAGTGCAATTTTCTGCAGGAGGAGAAATTCTTTCCATTCGTCTTGCACGCTCTGAACTAGGTACAACTTAAAAGATAACAAGAAAATTCTACTTCGTCATTATAACTTTGTTTTCAACTCCATTGATAGTGTTCTCTTTGTAGCAGTATAGCTCATTGTTTAATTTATTTTTGTCCTAAATATCTCAGCTGGAAATGAGCGCAACAAAATCGTTGTTGCTAGTATTGTGAGCCTTTCTCTTTTTGTGATATTGGCTTCTTCTGCTGCGTTTGGTTTCTGGAGATACAGAGTGAAAAATAATGGTAAACACTTATGATCTTATGATCTGTCTATCGGTTTCTTGTTGTTTGTTTATTCATTTTCTTGCCAACAAAGCGACGTGGGTCTGCTAAATTTGTTACAATAGAAGAGTTTTTCCACTATGTCAAACCTACCCTAAATCGACGCACTTATTTATGTTCTTTAAACCAGTACATGTTCTTTTTTGAACCTTGGTTTTGGTTTGCTTCAAAAGATCTGAATATGCTCCCTTGGCTAGATTAGAAGATGTTAAGCACTAACACACCGTTCTAACTCAAATTTCAGCTCATATATCAAAGGATGCCTGGAGGAATGATCTGAAATCACAAGATGTCCCAGGTTTAGTGTTTTTTGAGATGGACACCATACAAACTGCCACCAATAGTTTCAGTCTATCAAACAAACTCGGACATGGTGGATTTGGTTCCGTTTACAAGGTAAGCAACTTTTTTTTTCTCTCTTTTCTCTTTTTCGTTTCTCTATTATCTTGAGATGACATTTGCAACTTGTTTCAGGGAAAGCTGCAAGACGGGAAAGAAATTGCGGTAAAACGGCTTTCTCGCAGCTCTGGACAGGGAAATGAGGAGTTCATGAATGAAATAGTACTCATCTCAAAACTTCAACACAGAAATTTAGTCCGGGTTTTGGGATGCTGCGTCGAAGGAGAAGAGAAGCTATTAATTTATGAGTTTATGGTGAACAAAAGCCTTGATACTTTTGTCTTTGGTGGGTCACTTCTTGCGTCTTTCTCTTTCAATTAACAGCTTTTTCTCTCTATATGGAACTTCTTATCTGATAGTTTCTATATGGTATTATTGTTTAGATGCAAGTAAAAAGATCGAGCTTGATTGGCCAAAGAGATTTGATATCATTCAAGGTATTGCGCGTGGACTTCTATATCTTCACCGTGATTCACGCCTCAGGGTGATTCACAGAGACCTGAAGGTCAGCAACATTCTTCTGGACGAGAAAATGAACCCGAAAATATCAGATTTTGGATTGGCTCGGATGTATCAAGGAACCCAATATCAGGACAAAACTCGCAGGGTTGTAGGAACTCTGTAAGAACCCGTCTTTAAATAACATGCTTGACAAGATTCATTAAACTAGATGATATGATACTATTTGATATTTGAACAGAGGATATATGTCTCCTGAGTATGCATGGACTGGGGTATTCTCTGAGAAATCAGACATCTATAGCTTTGGAGTTCTACTGTTAGAAATCATCAGCGGGGAGACGATCTCAAGGTTCAGCTATGGCGAAGAAGGAAAAACACTTCTTGCTTATGTAAGTTAATTCTTAATGTTTTCATACACTTGCAGAGGATTTTAAAAGAGGTTCTCTGATATTCTTAAGATATGAAAATAAACAACAGGCATGGGAATCTTGGTGTGAAACCAAAGGAGTTGATCTTCTTGATCAAGCTCTTGCTGATTCTTCTCATCCAGCTGAAGTTGGGAGATGTGTGCACATTGGTCTTCTCTGTGTACAGCACCAACCTGCAGACAGACCCAACACACTTGAGTTGCTGTCTATGCTCACCACAACATCAGATCTTCCATTACCCAAACAACCTACGTTTGCAGTGCACACTCGAGATGATGAATCCAGGTCTAAGGATTTGATCACTGTCAATATGATAACACAATCTATGATCCTTGGGCGTTAAGAAACCTCGTTTGATGGAAATTGTACTGTTGATGTTTATAATTTCAACTTTGTATTCTTCTTTTTTTCTCGTTGCATATTCTATAACAATTTATAAATGTAACGGACATTTGGATCACGCACCCTAAGTGTTCGGTGAAATGCCGAAATGAAATGTAAGAAGAAAGTAATCTTTTTTTTTTTTTTTTCGGTAAGAAGAAAGTAATCTGAAATAAAATAAGGTTGAATAGGTCTAGCCATAAACTGATTCTGAGGTTGACACAGTGTTTCAAGTTTAGGTTGGAGTTCTAAAGATTCAATTCGTTGGGTTCAACTGGTGAACATTGTTTAGAGATGCTTATTCAAGATTAGTCATCACTTCTTGATTATAAGTTTTTTGTCTAAGAAAGATCTGATATTTAACATTGATGTATCTTTCACAGGTTATGGAGCTGGTAAGGACACTGACAACACAATATTTTAATCTCATGTCAGTCGATGCGTGATAGATTAGGTAAAATGTTTGATTCTTAAAGTCAGACTGACCATTCGATTGATGCAAGAGTATATATGCCTATCTTTGACAAGAACATGAAAATGACAATGTTGCTATGGGAGAAACAGATCGGGTTAAAACGTTGGACTTTTTCTTGGCCATTACGTAAGTATTAAATTTATTTTGTATTACTATATTAAGTAATGCAGAATTTTGGAACATAATTGTGGTGTGGTCAACATTGTTTTATAGGTTTTTGAGAATATAGTTTTTACAAGTCCGTGACTTTTTGTTTACTTTCTCTTGTTAGCATGTTTGTTTCTTAAATTGATCCAAAGAAGATATTTCTTGTAGATACACATGGGGAACAAGAGGATCATGTTCTTTGCTTCGTTGCTCATATTTACTATCTTTTTAAGTTTTAGCTATGCAGGTATAACGAGAGAAAGTCCTTTGTCAATAGGACAAACTATCAGCTCCTCTAATGGAGTTTATGAATTGGGGTTCTTCAATCCTAATAACTCCCAGAATCAGTATGTCGGAATCTGGTTCAAGGGCATCATTCCCCAGGTGGTTGTGTGGGTGGCTAATAGAGAAAAGCCTGTTACAAGTTCCACGGCAAATCTAACTATCAGCAGCAATGGAAGTCTTCTGTTATTTAACGAAAATAATAGCGTTGTGTGGTCTATTGGAGAAATTTTTGCATCTAACGGGTCTCGTGCAGAGCTTACGGACAATGGAAATTTAGTTGTCATAGACAATGCTTCGGGAAGAACTCTATGGGAAAGCTTTGAGCATTTTGGTGATACTATGCTACCTTTCTCAACCATGATGTATAATCTTGCCACCGGTGAGAAGCGGATGTTGACTTCTTGGAAAAGTCACACTGATCCATCGCCTGGTGATTTTATAGTTCAGATTACACCGCAAGTGCCATCTCAGGCGTGTACTATGAGAGGCTCGACGACTTATTGGAGAAGCGGTCCATGGGCTAAAACAAGGTTCTCAGGGATACCGGTAATGGATGACACTTATACAAGTCCATTCAGCCTTCAGCAGGATGCAAACGGGTCAGGATCCTTTACTTATTTTGAAAGAAACTTCAAACTTTCACATATAATGATAACATCAGAGGGTTCACTGAAGATTTTTCAGCATAATGGAAGGGACTGGGAATTAAACTTTGAGGCTCCAGAAAATTCATGCGATATTTACGGCTTATGTGGACCTTTTGGATTTTGTGTTAATAAGTCAGTACCTTCAAAGTGTAAATGCTTCAAAGGGTTTGTACCAAAATCCATTGAGGAGTGGAGAAGAGGAAATTGGACTGATGGTTGTGTGAGGCGTACTGAACTACATTGTCAAGGAACCTCTACTGGCAAAAATGTAAACGACTTCTATCATGTTGCCAACATAAAGCCTCCAGACTTTTACGAATTTGCAAGTTTTGTGGATGCTGAAGGATGCTACCAGATTTGCCTCCAGAATTGTTCTTGCTTGGCCTTTTCTTATATCAATGGAATAGGGTGCTTAATGTGGAATCAAGACCTAATGGACGCAGTGCAATTTTCTGCAGGAGGAGAAATTCTCTCCATTCGCCTAGCAAGTTCTGAACTAGGTACGGCTTAAAACATAACAAGAAAGAGCTACTTCGTCATTACAGCTTTATCTTCCACTCCATTGGTACTGTTCTCTTTAGTAGCATCATGGCTACCTTTTTTACTTTTTTTTCGTCTTATATATCTCAGGTGGAAATAAGCGCAACAAAATCATTGTTGCTAGTATTGTGAGCCTTTCTCTTTTTGTGATACTGGCTTTTGCTGCGCTTTGTTTCTGGAGATACAAAGTGAAACATAACGGTACACAACCAATGATCTTACTATCTTTCTATCGATTTCGCGTTTTTTGTTTATTCATTTGCTTGCTAATGGTAACACACTGATGACCGTATTATATATCTATTATAGAAAGTCTAGTTTCAGCTAAAATATCAAAGATTGCTTCAAAAGAGGCATGGAGGAATGATCTGAAACCAGATGTCTCAGGTTTAAAGTTCTTTGAGATGAATACCATTCAAACTGCCACAAATCATTTCAGTTTCTCAAATAAACTAGGACAAGGTGGATTCGGCTCAGTTTACAAGGTCGGAGAATTGTTAATTTTCTTTGTTTTTTTGTATTATACTTTTTGTTCTCGAGATGAATTTCTGCAATCTATTTCAGGGAAATTTGCAAGATGGGAAAGAAATTGCTGTAAAGCGGCTTTCTAGCAGCTCGGGTCAGGGAAAAGAGGAGTTCATGAATGAAATAGTACTCATTTCAAAACTACAACACAAAAACTTAGTTCGGATTTTGGGATGTTGCATTGAAGGAGAAGAGAGGTTGTTGATCTATGAGTTTTTGCTCAATAAAAGCCTTGATACTTTTCTCTTCGGTGGGTTCCTTCTTGCATCATTCTTTTACTATCATGAGCTTTTTTCTCTACATGGAAGTCTTATCTGATTGTTTGTACGCTGTATTGTTGGTTAGATTCAAGAAAAAGGCTTGAGATTGACTGGCCTAAAAGATTTAATATCATTAAAGGTATTGCGCGTGGACTTCACTATCTCCACCGTGACTCATGCCTCAGGGTCATTCACCGTGATCTTAAGGTTAGCAATATTCTCCTGGATGAGAAGATGAACCCAAAAATATCAGATTTTGGACTGGCTCGGATGTATCAGGGAACCGAATATCAGGACAACACTCGTAGGGTTGCAGGAACTCTGTAAGAATCTATTTTCAAAAACATGCTTAGCAAAATTGTAGTCCTAATCATATATCAAACTTGGGTGAAACTTTTTGATGCTTGCACAGAGGATATATGGCTCCTGAGTATGCATGGATTGGGATGTTTTCTGAGAAATCAGACATCTACAGCTTCGGAGTTATACTGTTGGAAATCATCACCGGGGAGAAGATATCAAGATTCAGTTATGGTAAAGAAGGAAAAAACCTACTTGCATATGTAAGTAAGGCCTTAGGTTTTTATACACTTGTAGATGTTTCAAAAATGTTCCTTGCTCTTACATTCTTAAGATCTGAAATCTAAACAACAGGCATGGGAATCTTGGTGTGAAAGTGGAGGAATTGATCTTTTGGATAAAGATGTGGCTGATTCATGTCACCCATTAGATGTTGAGAGATGTGTGCAGATTGGTTTGCTATGTGTTCAACACCAACCTGCTGATAGACCCAACACAATTGAGTTGTTGTCTATGCTCACCACATCGTCAGATCTTACATCACCAAAACAACCTACATTTGTAGTGCACACTAGAGATGAAGAATCTCTGTCGCAGGGTTTGATCACCGTCAATGAGATAACCCAATCAGTGATCCTTGGGCGTTAAGAAACTATGTGAGATGGAAAATTTACAGTTGAAATGTTTGGATTGTACATTAAAGTAGTAACAAAACATTCGCCCCAAAAGAGACAAAAAAATGTTTGGATTGTACATTAAGTTCTTGGCCTAACACGCTTACAAGGATATGAAAATGACAATGTTGCTATGTGAGGTCAATGGTTTGTTTCTAATACCCCATGAAAAAGAAACCTTTAATGATAGCAGTCTCATGTTCTCCTCTAGGTGCCTCCACTTGACAATTTGGGTTAATTCCATGAACTTTATAAATCACAGTTTTTGCAGAGAAATTTTAGCTTTGAATCAGTCAATATATCAACACTTCTATATTGCTGACCTTTATCTCTACATTCCTGACTTATTTTTTTCCTGGCTTACTTTCTCTTGTTCAAACCATCATGACTTCTAAAACCATTGAAAAGTCTAGTTGATTTGTATTCTCATCATTAATTGATTGATCGCTGAGTGTATGTGTCTATTTTTCATTGGTTTGTGGGTTTAACGAAAATAGACATGAAAATGATACACTAATGTTGCTATATAAGGTCAAACTTGCATGGCTGATCGAGTACAAAGGTTATAGTTCGGTGAATTGCCTAAACGAGATTTGACAATAAGAAAGATCTGATTTGTTCTTTCGATATTTATCTTTCACAGGTACGTTTTGGAGTCGGAAGAGCTGACAAGGACTTGGCAATGTTTCAATCTGAGGTCAACCAATGTTGGATTCTTTGGATCAGACTTGTTCTCGGTCCAAATTGCTAATAAGTTGGACTCCTTTTTTGACAATTACGACAAAATTATTATCTTGTGCAAAGTTCTGAATAATATTATTATTTATAGGTTCTTGAAAATAGTTCTCACAAGTCCCTGCGTTTTGTTTTTTTTTCTTGGCTTTCTTGCTATTGTTAAATGTTTTGCTTCTTAAACTAATCCAAAAACAAATAGTTATTGGAGAGAAAAAAAATCACATGGGGAAAAAGATGTTCTTTGCTTGTTTGCTCTTGTTTACCATCTTTTTCAGTTTTAGCTATGCAGTGATAACCAAAGAGAGTCCTTTGTCAACAAGACAAACTCTCAGCTCCTCTACTGGTGTTTATGAACTGGGATTCTTCAGTCCTAATAATTCCCAGAATCAGTATGTCGGAATCTGGTTCAAGGGCATCATTCCCCAGGTGGTTGTGTGGGTGGCCAATAGAGGAAAGCCTGTTACAGACTCCGCGGCAAATTCTCGGTATTAGCAGCAATGGAAGTCTTCTGTTATCTAATGGCAAACAAGGTGTTGTGTGGTCCAGTGGGGAAACCCTTGCATCTAACGGGTCTCGGGCAGAGCTTACAGACGATGGAAATCTTGTTGTCATAGACAATGTTTCTGGAAGAACTCTATGGGAAAGCTTTGAGCATCTTGGTGATACTATGCTCCCTTCTTCAACTTTGATGTATAATCTCACCACAGGTGAGAAACGGGTGTTGACTTCTTGGAAAAGTGTAAACGATCCATCCCCTGGCGAATTTGTGGGTGAGCTTACACCGCAAGTACCATCACAGGTGTTTATTCTGAGAGGCTCAAAGCCTTATTGGCGAAGCGGTCCATGGGCTAAAACAAGGTTCACGGGGATACCGCTAATGGATATTACATATACAAGTCCATTCAGACTTCAGCAGGATGCAAACGGGTCTGGTTCCTTTACTTTTTCTGAAACAAACTCCAGACTTTCACGAATAATGATGACACCAGAGGGCATACTGAAGATTTATATGCAGAATGGGACTGACTGGGTAATTAGATTTTGAGGCTCCAGACGATCCATGTGAAAGGTATGGTGTGTGTGGACCATTTGGTTTCTGTGTTGTTTCAGTACCTCCAAAATGTAAATGCTTAAAAGGGTTTGTACCAAAATCCACTGCGGAGTGGAAAAGAGGAAATTGGACTAATGGTTGTAAGAGGCGTACTGAACTACACTGTCAAGGAAATTCTACTGGAAAGGATGCAAACGGTTTCCGTCCTGTTCCCAACATGAAGCTTCCAGACTTTTATGAGTTTGCAAGTTTTTTGGATGTTGAAGAATGCCAGCAAAGTTGCCTCCACAACTGTTCTTGCTCTGCTTTTGCTTTTATCAATGGAATATGGTGCCTAGTGTGGAACCAGGACTTAATAGACACAGTGCAGTTTTCTCCAGGAGGAGAAATTATTTCCATTCGTCTTGCACGTTCTGAACTAGGTACAGCTTAAAACATAACACTAAATAGCTAATCTGTCAATTGACACTGTTATCTTTAGTAGCAGCATGGCCTTATTGTTTATTTTTCTTTCGTCTGATAAATCTCAGATGGAAATAACCGCAAGAAGACCATTGCTGCTAGTATTGTGAGCCTTTCTCTTTTTGTGATAATGGCTTCTGCTGCGTTTGGTTTCTGGAGATATAGAGTGAAACATAATGGTAAAAACTGATGATGATCTTACTACCTTTCTATTGATTCCTTATTGTATATTTACAGTATTCATTTTCTTGCTATCGGTAATGACCTATATTATCTATTGCTGACACTCTAGTTTTAGCTAATATAACAAAGGATGCTTCGCAAGTTGCATGGAGGAATGATCTGAAACCACAAGATGTCTCAGGTTTAAATTTCTTTGAGATGAATACCATTCAAACTGCCACCAATAATTTCAGTATATCAAACAAACTCGGACAAGGTGGATTTGGTCCAGTTTATAAGGTCAGAAAAGTTTTAACCTCTTTGCTCTTTTCTATTATTTGCTTATGCTCTCCAGATAACCTTCTGCAATGTGTTTCAGGGAAAGCTGCAAGATGGGAAAGAAATTGCTGTAAACGGCTTTCTAGCAGCTCGGGGCAGGGCAATGAGGAGTTCATGAATGAAATAGTACTCATCTCAAAACTACAACATAAAAACTTAGTTCGGATCTTGGGATGTTGCATTGAAGGAGAAGAGAAGCTATTGATTTATGAGTTTATGTTGAACAAAAGCCTTGATACTTTTCTCTTCGGTGGGTTCCTTCTTGCCTTATTCCTTTACTATCAGCTGTTTTTTCCTCTATATGGAACTGTCTTATCTGATTGTATATACGCTGTATTGTTGCTTAGATTCAATAAAAAGGCTTGAGATTGACTGGCCAAAGAGATTTGATATCATTCAAGGTATTTCCCGTGGAATTCACTATCTCCACCGCGACTCATGCCTCAGGGTCATTCACCGTGATCTTAAGGTTAGCAATATTCTTTTGGACGAAAAGATGAATCCAAAGATATCAGATTTTGGATTGGCTCGGATGTATCAGGGAACTGAATATCAGGACAATACTCGCAGGGTTGTAGGAACTCTGTAAGAACCATTCTTCGATACATACTTAATTCATAGTCGTGATCTTGTATTAATCTTGGGTGAAACTATTTTATTTTTGCACAGAGGATATATGGCTCCTGAGTATGCATGGACTGGGGTGTTCTCTGAGAAATCAGACATCTACAGTTTTGGAGTTCTACTGTTAGAAATCATCATTGGAGAGCAAATCTCAAGATTCAGCGAAGAGGGAAAAACTCTTCTTGCATATGTAAGTTAACACTTATGGTTTTCCACACTTGCAGAGTTTCTTGCTCTAATATTCTTAAGATATGAAACTAGGCATGGGAGTCTTGGTGTGAAACCAAAGGAGTTGATCTTCTTGATCAAGCTCTTGCTGATTCTTCTCATCCAGCCGAAGTTGGGAGATGTGTGCAAATTGGTCTTCTTTGTGTCCAACATCAACCTGCAGACAGACCAAACACACTCGAGTTGCTGTCTATGTTAACCACAACATCAGAACTTCCATCACCAAAACAACCCACATTTGTATTGCACACGATAGATGAAGAATCACCGTCTAAGAGTTTGAACACTGTCAATGAGATGACAGAGTCTGTAATCCTAGGGCGGTGAGGAATTATGTGAATAAAACTGTAGAATCGATGTATGTTTGATTGTTCACGAAAGAAATCAACTTTTGAAAGTTGATGATAACTTCACCATTCATGCTTTTTGTAAAAGATTATTACATTGAGTAAATAGAGAGAATTACTATAAATGAGCTTCCAATTTGGTGCACCAATGATTTACTATAGAGTTTAAATTGCTATTGTATTCCCGATTGATCTCCAGCAGAATTGTCTAATCTTGTGAGGAGCTTATATTGATCCAGATTTGAGAAAACAGCTCGTGTTTTTGAGACCTTGTGTGCAGAGCCAAATGAGCGTGTTTTGTGCACATAAACCATAAAGGACAATAACAAAGAAAATCACGAACCAAGAAATAAAGAAGTTCCTAATAACCAGCACAATTCAGTGGAAGAAAACATCTAATGAAGTAGCTCAAGTTTCATCTGCAACAATGGTCATGTCGATTAAACAGACTTCTTCAGACGGACTCGAACCAGTCTTGCGACGTTCTTAACATGTCCTTGAAAATGGAGATCTGACCTAGAATCGCACCTGAATCTTTCATCTCCAAAATCACTCTCTCTTTCTCTCGCTCTCACTCTTGCTTCCGCTTCTTTTCAAAATTCAAAATCGCAAACTTATTCCCGGCGTGAAAGTTCCGAGAAGAGATTATTTACTGGGCCGTATGGGCTTCTATCTAAAATCGGCCCAGTGACACCTTATAGTCATTGCATTATCTGTTTTGATAATTTCCCATCCCGGAATACACGAAATGGACAAAAGACTTAAAAAGTTAAAAATGGTTGACCGACTCTACTTTATTTTAAGTCTTCCCGGAAGGTTCTTCACTGGCTTTACGACACAAGTCAAGCAACCTTTCATACACTGACACACCAATGTTGACTGTTGGATTCTTCGACTATTTTGGACAGAAACAGTTAAGCCCAGATGGTTGGAGTTGGAATCAATCGATTGGGGTCATTAGGCTCTTAACGACATTAACGAAGCTTCGAACTTTTTTGTTATGCACTGCAAGTGTTCGAGAAAATGCCTAAACGAGATAATTCATAGTCTGTAGTTAAAGAAAGTTATAGGTTCTCGGCCTAACAAGCTAATAAGGACTTGAACAATGAAAACATTGCGTATCTGATTGGGTAAGGACTTCTTCGTGTCAATGTATCATGTATGCATTGACAAATTTATTCTGTATTTATTATATAATTCATAATTTTTGGACTTAAGTAAAGTAGTTCTCACAAGTCTCTCAGTGTTTTTTTTCCGGCTTTCTTGCTTCATAGACTAATCCAAAAACAGATAGTTATTGGAGAGAAGAAATAAATATGGGGAAGAAGAAGATCATGTTCTTTGCTTATTTGCTCTTATTTACCATCTTCATAAGTTTTAGCTTTGCAGGGATAACGAAAGAGAGTCCCTTGTCAATAGGGCAAACTCTCAGCTCATCTAATGGAGTTTATGAATTGGGGTTCTTCAGTCCTAATAACTCCCAAAATCAGTATGTCGGAATCTGGTTCAAGGGTATCATTCCCCGGGTGGTTGTATGGGTGGCCAATAGAGAAAAGCCTGTTACAGATTCCACGGCAAATCTCGCTATCAGCAGCAATGGAAGTCTTCTGTTATTAAATGGAAAACATGGCGTTGCATGGTCCAGTGGAGAAACTCTTGCTTCTAATGGGTCTCGTGCAGAGCTTTCAGACACCGGAAATCTTATTGTCATAGACAATTTTTCAGGAAGAACTCTATGGCAAAGCTTTGACCATCTTGGTGATACTATGCTCCCTTTCTCAACCCTGAAGTATAACCTCGCCACTGGCGAGAAGCAGGTGTTGACTTCTTGGAAAAGTCACACTGATCCATCGCCTGGTGATTTTACGGTTCAGATAACACCGCAAGTGCCAACACAAGCGTTAACTATGAAAGACTCGAGGCCTTATTGGAGAAGCGGTCCATGGGCAAAAACAAGGTTCACCGGGGTACCACTAATGGATGATTCATTTACAAATCCATTAAGCCTTCAGCAAGATGCAAACGGGTCAGGATCCCTCACTTATTTAAACAGAAACTTCAAACTTCCACGTATAGTGATAACATCTAAGGGATCACTGGAGATTTCTCGGCATAGTGGGACTGACTGGGTATTGAACTTTGTGGCTCCAGCGCACTCATGTGATTATTACGGTGTATGTGGACCTTTTGGGTTGTGTGTGAAGTCCGTCCCTCCACAATGTAAATGTTTCAAAGGGTTTATACCAAAATACATTGAGAAGTGGAAAAGAGGAAATTGGACTGACGGTTGTGTGAGGCGTACCGAACTACATTGTCAGGAAAACTCAACTGAAAAAGATGCAAACATCTTCCATCCAGTTGCCAACATAAAGCCTCCAGACTTTTACAAATTTGCAAGTGCTGTGGATGCTGAAGGATGCTACAAAAGTTGCCTCCACAATTGTTCTTGCTTGGCCTTTTCTTATATTCATGGAATTGGGTGCTTAATGTGGAACCAAGACTTCATGGACACAGTGCAATTTTCTGCAGGAGGAGAGATTCTTTCCATTCGTCTTGCACGTTCTGAGCTAGGTAAGGCTTAAAAGATATCACGAAAGAGCCACTTCTTTCCAGTAGCAACATGGCTTATTGTTTCATTTGTATTTTTCTTATATATCTCAGGTGGGAATAAGCGCAAAAAGACTATTACTGCTAGTATTGTCAGCCTTTCCCTTTTTCTATTATTGGGTTCTACTGCGTTTGGTTTCTGGAGATACAGAGTAAAACATAATGGTAACACTCTGTTGATCGTACAATCTCTATATCTGTCTCCTGTTTTTTTTTTTTTTTTTTTTACTTCATATTGATGGCCTTATTAGCTCCACAAGATGCACGGAGGAAAAATTTGGAACCACAAGATGTCTCAGGTTTATATTATTTTGAGATGAACACCATTGAAACTGCCACCAATAATTTCAGTCTCTCAAATAAACTCGGACAAGGTGGATTTGGTTCGGTCTACAAGGTCGGAGAATTTTTAATTTTTTTGCTTTTTTATGTTTTCGGTATATGTTCTCGAGATGACTTTCTGCAATCTGTTTCAGGGAAAGTTGCAAGATGGGAAAGAAATTGCTGTGAAACGCCTTTCTAGCAGCTCGGGGCAGGGCAAAGAGGAGTTCATGAATGAAATAGTACTCATCTCAAAACTACAACATAAAAACTTAGTTCGGATTTTGGGATGTTGCATCGAAGGAGAAGAGAAGCTATTGATTTATGAGTTCATGTTGAACAAAAGCCTTGATACTTTTCTCTTCGGTGGGTCCTTTCTTGCCTCATTCCTTTACTATTAGCAGCTTTTTCTCTGCATGGAACTTTCTTATCTGATTGTATATACGCTGTTGCTTAGATTCACGAAAAAGGCTTGAGATTGACTGGCCAAAGAGATTTGATATACTTCAAGGTATTGCGCGTGGAATTCACTATCTCCATCGTGACTCACGCCTCAAGGTAATTCACAGAGATCTGAAGGTCAGCAATATTCTTCTGGACGAGAAGATGAATCCAAAGATATCAGATTTTGGATTGGCTCGGATGTACCAGGGAACCGAATATCAGGACAATACTCTCAGGGTTGTAGGAACTCTGTAAGAAGACTCTATTTTCAAAAACATGGTTAACAAGATTCATAGTCATAATCATATATTAAACTTTGGGTGAAACTATTTGATGTTTGCACAGAGGATATATGGCTCCTGAGTATGCATGGACTGGGATGTTCTCTGAAAAGTCCGACATCTATAGCTTCGGAGTTCTAATGTTAGAAATCATTAGCGGGGAGAAGATCTCAAGATTCAGCTATGGCAAAGATGAAAAAACCCTTATTGCATATGTAAGTACCTTTTTAGGTATTCATACAGTTGCAACTTGCAAATGTGTCAAAACGTTTCTTGCTTTTATATTCTTAAGATCTGAAACTGAACAACAGGCGTGGGAATCTTGGTGTGAAACTGGAGGAGTTGATCTTTTGGATAAAGATGTTGCTGATTCAAGTCACCCCGTAGAAGTTGAGAGATGTGTTCGGATTAGTTTGCTCTGTGTCCAACACCAACCTGCAGATAGACCCAACACACTTGAGTTGCTGTCTATGCTAACCACAACATCAGATCTTCCACAACCAAAACAACCTACATTTGTAGTTCACACGAGAGATGACGAATCATCGTCTAAGGATTTGATCACTGTGAATGAGATGACAAAGTCTGTGTTCTTAGGGCGTTGAGATATGATGGTTGTTTAATTGTTGTCGAAAGGGATCAACTTTTGAATGTTGATATCTTCACCTTTCATTCTTTTTGTAAAAGATTAGTTCATTATGTAAAAACAGAAGTTTACATCCAGAGTTACAATACACCCATATATATGAAGGCATATCCCAAGAGATGAACTTCCAATTTGGTGCACCAATGATTTACTTACTTGGCATTGGTATAAACTTGTTGATTAGCATTGGTATATAGCAAAAATCAAAGCATTCCCCAGCTTCCAAATCCGCCATAAGATGAGAGGTAAGAGATTTGCAGTCAGTGATCCGAAGACTTTCTCACCTCCCAAAACCGAAAGAGATTGAAGAATTTTTTTTTTTCCCTTTTGAGTAAAGATCAAGTGACAGTAGTAGTAGTACTTACATTCCAA
Organism: Arabidopsis suecica; assembly: GCA_019202805.1. Lineage (NCBI taxonomy): Eukaryota > Viridiplantae > Streptophyta > Magnoliopsida > Brassicales > Brassicaceae > Arabidopsis > Arabidopsis suecica. Next base: position 1,880,512 of record CM032906.1, read on the forward strand.
TCCAATGGCTAAAAAGTATCATAATTCCAGAAACACTAATCAGATAATAGATTCATCATTTCATCTTCCATGTAAGCCAAAATCGAGTTCTTCACATCCATGTTCTTCTCCTCCAACACCCGTACTTCGTTTTCCAGAAACTCCCTTTCCGACATTAAACTCCTTGATTCACTGTCTTCGATCTCACTCTGGAATCCAAAACACATGTTCACAAACCCTTCCCTGTGTACACAATTCCAAATCACAAATACATGTTTACAAAGCGGGTCAAGTAAGTGAAAAATGCAATTGATGTTTACCGCTTCTCCGTTAGCCTTGTAATTAGCTCACTGTGCTCACTTCTCAAGCGACAAATCTCATCCTCCAATAGCTTCAAAGAGTTTCTTGAATCAGCTTTTCAGGAAACAAAACATAGTGATCGAGATTTAACAACACAAAAATCATTAATAAAATTCAGAAATCAGAAGCAACTCAAATTCAGTAACCTGTAACGGAGATCAAACCGCTGATCTCGAACTGAGAAGCAAGGAACGATCTAGTAAGCTCAGCTTCTTTAACGGACAGAGTCGATTCTATCTCAGAACACGCTCCGATCTGTGATTCGATCTCTCGCGTCACCTGAATGTTTGCTTCGATTTCCCGATTGACCTGTTTCATTCGATCACAGCTCAAATTAAGCTAAAGACGAGAAACCAAACCAGTGAAGAAGAAGAGTAGAACCTGATCAAGCATATCCTTGAAAATGGAGATCTGACATAGAATCGCACCTGAATCCTCCATCTCCAAAGCGCTCTCTCTCAGCTCTCTTGCTTACGCTTCTTTTCAAATTCAAAATCAAAACCGTTAAGAGTTAGGGGGAAGATAAGATTTTACTGGGCCTGATGGGCTTTTAAATAAAATTGGCCCAGTGAGACCTTGTGTGCATTCGTATTTTGGATCTTTCAATATTCGGAAATACGAACCGATTCGGAATCTGTTTGGTTCGGTTTGTATTTTCTTCTTGGTCCGGTTTTGGTTTGGATTCGGCTTTTGGAGAAAAACTTGTGTTCGAAATTGTAGTCTCGTAGAAATGACTGTTGAAGTCGTCTTCTCTCCGGTGAAACTGGCACACCAATGTTGATTGACTGTTGAATTCTTCGGCTATTTTGGAGAAAAACAGTTACGCCCAGATGGAAATGGGCGTTAGTGGAGCTCTGAAAGTGTTCTGATTAATGCATTACAAGTGTTCGTTAAAATGCCTGAACGATGAATCCAGTAACATATCTTCGTCATCTGGTTAACTCATCTTTCAGTTGATGCAAGAGTGTTGATGTTTATCATTCGCAGATTCTGGATACTAAGAGCTGGCGGCAAGAACATGGGAACACCACGAAATTTTTAATATGCATTCGGTCAATCAATGTGTTCTGACTTGTGAAAGTTCTCATCTTTCGACATTGTTGCAGAGTATCGGTGCCTATCTTTCACTTGTTCTCAGCGCAATAAGCTAAACGGGCATGGAAATGACAATGGTGCGTATTTGAATGAGTAAATATTTGGACTTTATTTGTTGAAATTACGTAACCATTTTGACAAATTTTTGTTTGTATTCATTCAATAGGGTTTAACTTGATCCTGTATAAAATAAAAAGTAATGTAGAATTTTGGAACATAAAGTGCGGTTGATCTTGTCAACATTGTTCCCACAAGTCCCTGAGTTTTGTTTTTTTTGGCTTTCTAACTCTGAAGAAGATATAGTTTTTTGGAGAGGCAAAAAAACACATGGGGAAGAAGAGGATCGTGTTCTTTGCTTATTTGCTCTTATGCACCATCTTTATAAGTTTTAGCTTTGCAGGGATAACCAAAGAGAGTCCTTTGTCAATAGGACAAACTCTCAGCTCCTCTAATGGTGTTTATGAATTGGGGTTCTTCAGTCCTAATAATTCCCAGAATCAGTATGTCGGAATCTGGTTCAAGGGCATTATTCCGCAGGTGGTTGTGTGGGTGGCTAATAGAGAAAAGCCTGTTACAGACTCCACGGCAAATCTCGGTATTAGCAGCAATGGAAGTCTTCTGTTATCTAATGGAAAACATGGCGTTGTGTGGTCTACCGGAGATATCGTTGCATCTAATGGGTCTCGTGCTGAGCTTACAGACAATGGAAATCTTGTTTTCATAGACAAAGTTTCGGGAAGGACTTTGTGGCAAAGCTTTGAGCATCTTGGTAATACTCTGCTCCCTACGTCAACTATGATGTATAATCTCGTCACTGGTGAGAAGCGAGGATTGACTTCTTGGAAAAGTTACACCGATCCATCGCCTGGCGAATTTGTGGGTCAGATTACACCGCAAGTGCCATCACAGGGGATTATTATGAGAGGCTCAACGCCTTATTATAGAACCGGTCCATGGGCTAAAACAAGGTTCACCGGGTCTCCGCAAATGGATGAATCATACACAAGTCCATTCAGCTTACAACAGGATGTAAATGGGTCAGGATACTTTTTATATCTTGAAAGAGACTACAAACTTGCACGCATGATTTTAACATCAGAGGGATCAATGAAGGTGTTACAGCATAATGGAATGGACTGGGAATCAACCTACGAGGGTCCAGCCAATTCATGTGATATATACGGTGTATGTGGACCTTTTGGGTTTTGTGTTGTATCAGTTCCTCCAAAGTGTACATGCTTCAAAGGTTTTGTTCCTAAATCCACTGAGGAGTGGAAAAAAGGAAACTGGACTGGTGGTTGTGTGAGGCGTACCGAACTACATTGTCAAGGAAACTCTACGGGCAAAGATGCAAATGTCTTCCATACTGTTCCCAACACAAAGCCTCCAGACTTTTACGAATATGCAAATTCTCAGAATACTGAAGAATGCCACAAAAATTGCCTCCACAATTGTTCTTGCTTGGCCTTTGCTTATATTCCTGGAATAGGGTGCTTAATGTGGAGCAAGGACCTAATGGACACAATGCAATTTTCTGCAGGAGGAGAACTTCTTTCCATTCGTCTTGCACGTTCTGAGCTGGGTATGACTTAGAAGATAATTCAAGGACCTTCTGTATCTTTTTCAATTATATCTTCTACTTCATTGATATTGATGTTTTCGATAGAAGCATGACTTATTGTTTAATTCTTGTGCTAAATTCCTCAGATGTAAATAAGCACAAGCTGACCATTGTTGCTAGTACAGTGAGCCTTACCCTCTTTGTGATCTTGGGCTTCGCTACTTTTGGTTTCTGGAGATGCAGAGTGGAACATAATGGTAACACATTGATGACTTTACTATCAAACAACTTCTCACTGTTCATCTATTTAGTTGGTTGTCAACAAAATTGCTCTGTTACATTCGTTACGAAATATCGTGAAATAAAAAGGTGTTTTTCCACTACATCAAATTTACACTAAATTGACAGACTTATATATATGTTCTTTTTGGTACTGACACACAAATTCTAACCCAAATTTTAGCTCACATATCAAACGATGCATGGAAGAATGATCTGCAATCACAAGACGTCCCAGGTTTAGAATTTTTTGAGATGAATACCATACAAACTGCCACCAATAATTTCAGTCTATCAAACAAACTCGGACATGGTGGATTTGGTTCCGTTTACAAGGCGAGAAACGTTTTATCCTCTTCGCTCTTTTTCTTTTCTGTTTTTTCTCAACTCTCAAGATGACATTTGCAACTTGTGTCAGGGAAAACTGCAAGATGGAAGAGAAATTGCGGTAAAACGCCTTTCTAGCAGCTCTGGGCAGGGCAAACAGGAGTTCATGAATGAAATAGTCCTGATATCAAAACTCCAACACAGAAACTTAGTCCGGGTTTTGGGAGTTTGCGTCGAAGGAAAAGAGCAGCTATTGATTTATGAGTTTATGAAAAACAAAAGCCTTGATACTATTGTCTTTGGTGGGTCACATCTTTCCTCTTTCATGTAGCTTTCCCCTTTATATCTAGAACTGGTTATCTTATAGTTTTTACATGGTATTCTCGCTTAGATTCAAGAAGAAGGCTCGAGATGGATTGGCCAAAGAGATATGATATCATCCAAGGTATTGCACGTGGACTTCTCTATCTCCACCGTGACTCACGTCTCAGAGTAATTCACCGAGACCTGAAGGTCAGCAACATTCTTCTGGACGAGAAAATGAACCCGAAAATATCAGATTTTGGGTTGGCTCGGATGTTTGAGGGAACCCAGTATCAGGAAAAAACTCGAAGGGTTGTCGGAACTCTGTAAGAACCATTCTTTAAAACATATTAAACTAGATTGATAGTCATATATTAAACTGGGTGAAATTATTTGACCTTTGAACAGCGGATATATGTCTCCTGAGTATGCATGGACTGGCGTATTCTCTGAGAAATCCGATATCTACAGCTTCGGAGTTCTGTTGTTAGAAATCATTAGCGGAGAGAAGATCTCAAGGTTCAGCTATGGCGAGGAAGGAAAAGCACTTCTTGCATATGTAAGTAAGACTCTTTATGTTTTCATGCATTGGTAGAGGTTGCAAAAGGTTTGTTACGTTGCTTTGATATTCTTAAGATCTGAAACTAAAAAACAGGCATGGGAATGTTGGTGTGAAACCCGAGGAGTTAATTTTTTGGACCAAGCTCTTGCTGATTCTTGTCACCCATCTGAAGTTGGAAGGTGTGTCCAGATTGGTTTGCTTTGTGTTCAATACCACCCTGCAGACAGACCAAACACACTTGAGTTGCTGTCTATGCTTACCACAACATCAGATCTTCCTCTGCCGAAACAACCTACGTTTGTAGTGCACACTAGAAAAGACGAATCACCGTCAAATGATTCGATGATCCCTGTCAATGAGATGACAGAGTCTGTGATCCAAGGGCGTTGAAACTGTAGAATGTGAATTATTCTCTATAAGGATCAAAATTTCTAATGTTGAGAAAATTACATCCCTTCTTGGCCAATCAATCTCCAGCCTTTCTCTTTGGTTGATCCCTTCTTGCATTCTTCCTTTATTATTCAGAAACCTTTTATCCATGTGGAAACTGTTTGTCTGATAGTTTTATGCCTTAGATTCAAGAAAAAGGCTGGAGATTGATTGGCCAAAAAGATTTGATATCATTCAAGGTATTGCACATGGACTTCTCTATATATACTCCATCGTGACTCATGCCTCAAGGTAATTCACCGAAATCTGAAAGGTTAGCAATATTCTTCTGGACAAGAAGATAAATCCAAAGATATCTGATATTTTGGATTGGTTCGGATGTATCAGGGAACCGGACAATACTCTCAGGGTTGTAGGAAGTAGGAACCCTGTAAGACTCGATTTTCATAGTCGTAAATATGTATGTCATAAAAACTGAATCGACTAAGGTATATTTTATTAGGCATCATTACATGATTCCACTTTCCACTAACCCCGAATAATGTATTTTTTTTTTTTTTTGAGCAAAGTCTTTTGTCAATTTCGTGTGTTTCGGGATGGGAAATGATCCAAAATAAAGAGACTAAAAAATCGTCGACTCTAAGTCTTCGCGGAAGATTCTTCTCTGGCCTGTGGCTTTACGACACAAGTCAAACAACCTTTCATACACTGGCACACCAATGTTGACTGTTGAATTCTTCGGCTATTTTGGACAGAAACAGTTGGAATCAGTCGATTGGGGTCATTACGGGTCTAACGACATGAGCGAGTCTCCGAATTTTTTGGTATGCACTGCAAGTGTTCGAGGAAATGTCTAAACGATATAAACCATAGCCTCCATTTCAAAAAAGTTAATGTGTTAAAATGGAAAAGCAAGGATTTCGGAAACTAATTCAAATGATCTGATTGTCGATTGATGCAGAGTTGTACGTTCGGCCTAACAAGCTAATAAGGGCATCTCCAACCCTACTCTATTTTAGAGTAAAAATGCAAAATTCTTCTCCAACCCTACTCTATAATTGACTCTAAAATAGAGATTTCTGCAGATTGACTCTATATATAGAGCAACTCTATTCTCTACTCTATTTTTGAGTTCAAGTTTTTTATTTATACTTTAGTCCCTCAAATTTAAACTTTTTTATTTAATACATCTAATCATTTTACAAACAACAATTACAACACATAGTTTTATAAACTTAAAAAGCAAACAAGTACTAAATTTAAAATAAACAACATAAGAAAATTAAAACATAAAACTAGTAATTTAATAGTCCGGTAAATTGCTTGTAGATCCGCCAAGATAGTTAAAATATCTTGTTATTTAAAATAAAATTTGTAATGTTTTATTATTGTTATATGATGTAATGTTTTTTTAATGAATAATTAGTGTTTAATTTAACTAATATCATATTTTATGGAAATTTTGCAAATCTATAATATATGGGGTCAAATTGTAAATTATATAATTAAAATGTATTAGTATATAAAATAGAAAAAGAATATTTCTAAGAATATTCTTTTTTAGAGTAGAAAATAGAGATATACATTGGAGAGAAACCCTCCTCTAAAATAGAGTTATAGAGTAAGATATAGAGCTATACATTGGAGATGGTCCAAGGACTCGAAGAAAGACAACGTTGCGTGTCTGATTGGGTAAGGGACTTATGCATTGACAATTTTTTTCTGTATTATTAAATAATGCATTGAAACATAAGTAAAGTAGTTCTCACAAGTCAATCCCTGAGTTGTCAAAAAAAAAAAAAACTCCCATAGTGTTTTTTTCCGGCTTTCTTGCTTTATGTATAACAAATATGGGGAAGAAGAGGATCGTGTTCTTTGCTTATTTGCTCTTATCTACCATCTTTATAAGTTTTAGCTCTGCAGGGATAACGGAAGGGAGTCCTTTGTCAATAGGACAAACTCTCAGCTCTTCTAATGGTGTTTATGAACTGGGATTCTTCAGTCCTAATAACTCCCAAAATCAGTATGTCGGAATCTGGTTCAAGGGTATCATTCCCCGGGTGGTTGTGTGGGTCGCCAATAGAGAAAATCCTGTTAGAGACTCCACGGCAAATCTCGCTATCAGCAGCAATGGAAGTCTTCAGTTATTTAACGGCAAACATGGCGTTGCGTGGTCCAGTGGAGAAGCTCTTGCTTCTAACGGGTCTCGTGCAGAGCTTTCAGACACCGGAAATCTTATTGTCATAGACAATTTTTCAGGAAGAACTCTATGGCAAAGCTTTGACCATCTTGGTGATACTATGCTCCCTTTCTCAACTCTGAAGTATAACCTCGCCACTGGCGAGAAGCAGGTGTTGAGATCTTGGAAAAGTTACACTGATCCATCGCTTGGCGACTTTGTGCTTCAGATTACACCGCAAGTGCCAACACAGGTGCTTGTTATGAGAGGATCAACGCCTTACTATAGAAGCGGTCCATGGGCGAAAACAAGGTTCACGGGGATACCGCTAATGGATGACACATTTACAGGTCCAATCAGCCTTCAGCAGGATACAAATGGGTCAGGATCTCTCACTTATTTAAACGGAAACTTCAAACGTCAACGTACAATGCTAACATCAAAGGGCTCACAGGAGCTTTCTTGGCATAATGGGACAGACTGGGTATTGAACTTTGTGGCTCCAGCACACTCATGTGATCACTACGGTGTATGTGGACCTTTTGGGTTATGTGTGAAGTCCGTTCCTCCAAAATGTAAGTGTTTCAAAGGGTTTGTTGCTAAAGTCATTGAAGAGTGGAAAAGAGGAAACTGGACTGGTGGTTGTGTGAGGCGTACCGAACTATATTGTCAAGAAAACTCTACTGGCAAAGATGTAAACGTCTTCCATCCTGTTGCCAGGATAAAGCCTCCAGACTTTTACGAATTTGCAAGTTTTGTGAATGTTGAAGAATGCCAGAAAAGTTGTCTCCACAATTGTTCTTGCTTGGCCTTTGCTTATATCAATGGAATAGGGTGCTTAATGTGGAACCAAGACCTAATGGACGCAGTGCAATTTTCTGCAGGGGGAGAACTTCTCTCCATTCGTCTGGCACGTTCTGAACTAGGTATGCCTCAAATGACAACACGAAAGAACTACTTCGTCAATTACAACTTTATCTACAACTCTATTGATACTCTTCTTGCCGGAAGCAGCATGGCATATTGTTTAATTTGTTTTTTGTCTTATATATCTCAGGTGGGAATAAGCGCAAGAAGACCATTACTGCTAGTATTGTGAGCCTTTCTCTTTTTGTGATAATTGCGTCTGCTGCGTTTGGTTTCTGGAGATATAGAGTGAAACATAACGGTACAAACTGATGTTCTTACTCCCTCTCTATTGATTTCTTTTATTTATTTACAGTATTCATTTTCTTGCTATCGGTAAGACACTGATGTTATCTATAATTGAAACTCTAGTTTCAGCTAATATAACAAAGGATGCTTCACAAGTTGCATGTAGGAATGATCTGAAACCACAAGATGTCTCAGGTTTAAATTTCTTTGAGATGAATACCATTCAAACTGCCACCAATAATTTCAGTATATCAAACAAACTCGGACAAGGTGGATTTGGTTCAGTTTACAAGGTCAGAGATTTTTTATTTTTAACCTCTTTGCTCTTTTCTATTCTTTACTTATGCTCTCCAGATGACCTTATGCAAAGAGTTTCAGGGAAAGCTGCCAGATGGGAAAGAAATTGCTGTAAAACGGCTTTCTAGTAGCTCGGGCCAGGGTAATGAAGAGTTCACGAATGAAATAGTACTCATCTCAAAACTACAACATAAAAACTTAGTTCGGATCTTGGGATGTTGCATTGAAGGAGAAGAGAAGCTATTGATTTATGAGTTTATGTTGAACAAAAGCCTTGATACTTTTCTCTTCGGTGGGTTCCTTCTTGCCTCATTTCTTTACTATCAGCAGCTTTTCTCTATATGGAACTACTGTCTTATCTGATTGTTTTTATGCTGTATTGTTGCTTAGATTCAAGAAAAAGACTTGAGATTGACTGGCCAAAGAGATTTGATATCATTCAAGGTATTGCGCGTGGAATTCACTATCTCCATCGTGACTCACATCTCAAGGTTATTCATCGAGATCTGAAGGTCAGCAATATTCTTCTGGATGAGAAAATGAATCCAAAGATATCAGATTTTGGATTGGCTCGGATGTATCAGGGAACCGAATATCAGGACAATACTCGCAGGGTTGTAGGAACTCTGTAAGACTCGATTTTCAAAAACATGATTAACAAGATTCATATTCATAAACTCATAATCGTTTATTAAACTTTGTGTGAAACTATTTGATGTTTGCACAGAGGATATATGGCTCCCGAGTATGCATGGACTGGGATGTTCTCTGAAAAGTCCGACATCTATAGCTTTGGAGTTTTAATGTTAGAAATCATTAGCGGGGAGAAGATCTCAAGATTCAGCTATGGCAAAGAAGAAAAAACCCTTATTGCATATGTAAGTACGACTTTAGGTTTTCGCACACTTGCAAATTTCTGTAAAGGTTTCTAGCTTTTATATTCCTAAGACCTGAATCTGAAAAACAGGCGTGGGAGTCTTGGTGTGAAACTGGAGGAGTTGATCTGTTGGATAAAGATGTTGCTGATTCATGTCACCCATTAGAAGTTGAGAGATGTGTTCAGATTGGTTTGCTCTGTGTTCAACACCAACCTGCTGATAGACCAAACACAATTGAGTTGCTGTCTATGCTCTCCACAACATCAGATCTTCCATCACCAAAACAACCCACATTTGTAGTGCACACTAGAGATGATGAATCATCGTCTAAGGATTTGATCACTGTGAATGAGATGACAGAGTCTGTGATCTTAGGGCGTTGAGAAATGATGTTTGATTGAAACTTTAGAATTGATGTATGTGTAATTGTTGCGGAAAGGGATCAACATTTGAATGTTGAAAACTTCACCTTTTATTCGTTTTGTAAAATAGTTTTTGGTGCACCTATGATTTACAGTAGAGTAAGAATTGGCCATGGGCAAAGATCAAGTTATCGGGAGCAGTACTTACATTCCAATCCAATGGCTAAAAAGTATCATAATTCCAGAAACTAATCAGATAATAGATTCATCATTTCATCTTCCATGTAAGCCAAAATAGAGTTCTTCACATCCATGTTCTTCTCCTCCAAAATCCGAACTTCGTTTTCCAGAAACTCCCTCTCCGACAATAAACTCCTTAATTCACTGTCTTCAATCTCCCTCTGGAATCCAAAACACATCTTCATAAATCCTTCCCTGTGGACAAAATTCCATAATCAATGCTTTATTATACATGTGTACCACGCAATCGAGGATTACCGCTTCTCGGTTAGCCTTGTAATTAGCTCACTGTGCTCACTTCTCAGGCGATGAATCTCATCCTCCAATTGCTTCAGAGAGTTTCTTGAATCGGCTTTTTATAGAAATTTAACATTCGAATGTGAATTTTAACAATACAAAATCATTAGGAAATTTAAGAAATCAGAAGCAACTCAAATTCAGAAACCTGTAACGGAGATCAAACCGCTGATCTCGAATTGAGAAGCAAGGAACGATCTAGTAAGCTCAGCTTCTTTGAGAGACAGAGCCGATTCCATCTCAGAACAAGTTCCGATCTGTGATTCGATCTCTCGCGTCACCTGAATGTTTGCCTCGATTTCCCGATTGACCTGTTTCGTTGTTTCATTCGATGACAGCTCAAATTAAGCTAAAGACGAGAAACCAAACCAGTGAAGAGGAAGAAGAAGGAGAGAAGAAGAGTAAAACCTGATCAAGCATATCCTTAAAAATGGAGATCTGACATAGAATCGCTCCTGAATCCTCCATCTCCAAATCTCTTTCTCTCAGCTCTCTTGTTTTCAAATTCAAATTCAAAATCGTTAAAAGAGTTAGAGGGAAGATAAGATTTTACTGGGCCTTATGGGCTTTTAAACAAAATCGGCCCTGTGTGACCTTGTGTGCATTCGAATACAGTAATTTTGGATCTTTCAATATTTGGAATACGAACCGGTTCAGATTCGAGTTTGATTTGGATTGGTGGAGAATAACTTGTGTTCGATAGTCTTGTAGAATTGACTGTTGAAGTCGTCTTCTCTCCTGTGAAACTGGGACTGTTGAATTCTTCGGCTATTTTGGAGAGAAACAGTTAACGCCCAGATGGTTGGAGATGGAAATGGGCTCTGATTAGTGAAGCTCCGAAAGTTCTGATTATGCATTACAAGTGTTCGGTAAAATGCCTGAACGAGATTTAATGTAGTCTCCAATTCAAGAAAGTTGTTCCGATGAATCCAGTAACATTTAAAGATGAGTGTTGATGTTTATCTGGATACTAAGAGCTGGCGGCAAGTACATGGGAACACCACAAAATATTTTAATCTTTCGTCAATCAATGCGTTCTCATCTTTCGATATGGTTGCAGAGTCTCGGTGCCTATCTTTCGATATGGTTGCAGAGTCTCGGTGGCTCGGATGTATCAGGGAACCGAATATCAGGACAACACTCGCAGGGGTGTAGGAACTCTGTAAGAACCATTCTTCGAAACATGCTTAATTCATAGTGTTGATCTTGTATTAATATTGGGTAAAACTATTTGATTTTTTCACAGAGGATATATGGCTGCTGAGTATGCATGGACTGGGGTATTCTATGAGAAGTCCGACATCTACAGCTTCGGAGTTCTGCTATTAGAAATCATCAGCGGAGAGAAGATCTCAAGATTGAGCTATGGCGAAGAAGGAAAAACCCTTATTGCATATGTAAGTTAGACTTCAGATTTTCGCACACTTGCAAATGTCTCAAAGCGTTTCTTGCTTTCAATTGAATAATGTAATGTCCCATCCCGAAACACGAAATTGACAAAAGACTTTGCTCAAAAAAAAAAAGAGACTAAAAAATCGTTGACTCTACTTTATTTTAAGTTTTCCCGGAAGATTATTCTCTGGCCTAGTGGCTTGACGACATAAGTCAAACAACTCTTTCATACACTGGCACACCAATGTTGACTGTTGAATTCTTCGGCTATTATCGATATAAACAATTAAGCACAGATGGTTGCAGATGGAATGAGGTCATTAGGGTCTAAAGAAAGTTAAAGTGTTGTAACAGTGAAGGATTTTCAGAAACCAATTAGAATGATCTGATTGAATTCTTTCGATTGATGCAGAGTTATAGGTTGAACAATGACAACGTTGCGTATCTGATTGGGTAAGGACTTATTCGTGCCAATGTATTATCTATGCATTGACAAATATGTTTTGTATTTATTAAATAACGCATAATTTTTGGAACATCACTAAAGTAGTTCTCAAAAGTCTCTGAGTGTTTTTTTTCTTCATACACTAATCCAAAAAAGATAGTTATTGGAGAGATTAAAAAGTATGGGGAAGAAGAGGATCGTGTTCTTAGCTTATTTGCTCTTACGCACCATCTTTATAAGTTTTAGCTTTGCAGGGATAACCAAAGAGAGCCCTCTGACAATAGGACAAACTCTCAGCTCCTCTAATGGAGTTTATGAACTGGGGTTCTTCAGTTTTAATAACTCCCAAAATCAGTATGTCGGAATCTGGTTCAAGGGTATCATTCCCCGGGTGGTTGTGTGGGTGGCCAATAGAGAAAAGCCTGTTACAGATTCCGCGGCAAATCTCGCTATCAGCAACAATGGAAGTCTTCTGTTATTTAATGGCAAAGATGGCGTTGCATGGTCCAGTGGAGAAGCTCTTGCTTCTAACGGGTCTCGTGCAGAGCTTTCAGACACCGGAAATCTTATTGTCCTAGACAATTATTCGGGAAGAACTCTATGGCAAAGCTTTGAGCATCTTGGTGATACTATGCTCCCTTTATCAACCCTGAAGTATAACCTCGCCACTGGCGAGAAGCAGGTGTTGACTTCTTGGAAAAGTTACACTGATCCATCGCTTGGCGACTTTGTGCTTCAGATTACACCACAAGTGCCAACGCAGGTGCTTGTTACGAGAGGATCAACGCCTTATTATAGAAGCGGTCCATGGGCTAAAACAAGGTTCACGGGGATACCGCAAATGGATGATACATTTTCAGGTCCAGTCAGCCTTCAGCAGGATGCAAATGGGTCAGGATCTCTCACTTATTTAAACAGAAACTTCAGACTGGGTATTGAATTTACAAGGATAACATCAACAGGCTCACAGGAGTTTTCTTGGCATAATGGGACAGACTGGGTATTGAACTTTGTGGCTCCAGCACACGCATGTGATTACTACGGTGCATGTGGACCTTTTGGGTTATGTGTGAAGTCCGCTCCTCCAAAATGCAAGTGTTTCAAAGGGTTTGTTCCTATACTCAACGAGGAGTGGAAAAGAGGAAACTGGACTGGTGGTTGTGTGAGGCGTACCGAACTACATTGTCAAGGAAACTCTACTGGCAAAGATGTAAACGTCTTCCATCCTGTTGCCAGGATAAAGCCTCCAGACTTTTACGAATTTGCAAGTTTTGTGAATGTTGAAGAATGCCAGAAAAGTTGCCTCCACAATTGTTCTTGCTTGGCCTTTGCTTATATCAATGGAATAGGGTGCTTAATGTGGAACGAAGACCTAATGGACACAGTGCAATTTTCTGCAGGGGGAGAACTTCTCTCCATTCGTCTGGCACGTTCTGAACTAGGTATGCCTCAAATGATAACACGAAAGAACTACTTCGTCAATTAGAACTTTATCTACAACTCCGTTGATAATTTGATACTCTTCTTTCCGGAAGCAGCATGACTTATTGTTTAATTTGTTTGTCTTATATATCTCAGGTGGGAATAAGCGCAAGAAGACCATTACTGCTAGTATTGTGAGCCTTTCTCTTTTTGTGATAATTGCGTCTGCTGCGTTTGGTTTCTGGAGATATAGAGTGAAGCATAACGGTATTGATTTTACTCCCTCTCTATTGATTTCTTTTGTTTATTTACAGTATTCATTTTCTTGCTATCCGTAAGACACTGATGACCTATATTATCTATAACTGAAACTCTAGTTTTAGCTAATATAAAAAGGGATGCTTCACAAGTTGCATGGAGGAATGATCTGAAACCACAAGATGTCTCAGGTTTAAATTTCTTTGAGATGAATACCATTCAAACTGCCACTGATAATTTCAGTCTCTCAAATAAACTCGGACAAGGTGGATTTGGTCCAGTTTATAAGGTCAGAGAATTTTTATTATTAACCTCTTCGCTCTTTTCTATTATTTTCTTATCCTCTCCAGATGACCTTATGCAATGTGGTTTCAGGGAAAGCTACAAGATGGGAAAGAAATTGCTGTGAAGCGGCTTTCTAGCAGCTCGGGCCAAGGCAAAGAGGAGTTCATGAATGAAATAGTACTCATCTCAAAACTCCAACATAAAAACTTAGTTCGGATTTTGGGATGTTGCATTGAAGGAGAAGAGAGGCTGTTGATATATGAGTTCATGTTGAACAAAAGCCTTGATACTTTTCTCTTCGGTGGGTTCCCTCTTGCCTCATTCCTTTACTATCAGCAACTTTTTCTCTACGTGGAAGTGTCTTATCTGATTTTTTATATGCTATATTGTTGCTTAGATTCAAGAAAAAGGCTTGAGATTGACTGGCCAACGAGATTTGATATAATTCAAGGTATTGCGCGTGGAATTCACTATCTCCATCGTGACTCATGCCTCAAGGTAATTCACCGAGATCTGAAGGTCAGCAATATTCTTCTGGATGAGAAAATGAATCCGAAAATATCAGATTTTGGATTGGCTCGGATTTATCAGGGAACCGAATATCAGGACAATACTCGCAGGGTTGTAGGAACTCTGTAAGACTCTATTTTCAAAAACATGGTTAACAAGATTCATACTCATAAATCGTTTATTAAACTTTGTGTGAAACTATTTGATGTTTGCACAGAGGATATATGGCTCCTGAGTATGCATGGACTGGGATGTTCTCTGAAAAGTCCGACATCTATAGCTTCGGAGTTCTAATGTTAGAAATCATTAGCGGGGAGAAGATCTCAAGATTCAGCTATGGCAAAGAAGAAAAAACCCTTATTGCATATGTAAGTACGAATTTAGTTTTTCGCACACTTGCAAATGTCTCAAAACGTTTATTGCTTTTATATTCTTAAGACCTGAATCTGAACAACAGGCGTGGGAATCTTGGTGTGAAAGTGGAGGAATTGATCTCTTGGATAAAGATGTTGCCGATTTATGTCGCCCACTGGAAGTTGAGAGATGTGTGCAGATTGGTCTGCTCTGTGTTCAACACCAACCTGCAGATAGACCCAACACACTTGAGTTGCTGTCTATGCTCACCACAACATCAGATCTTCCACCACCAGAACAACCCACATTTGTAGTGCACAGGAGAGATTACGAATCATCGTCTAAGGATTTGATCACTGTGAATAAGATGACGAAGTCTGTGATCTTAGGGCGTTGATAACTTTACCTTTTTCTATATATGAAGGTATATTCCAACAAATGAACCTCCATTTTGGTGCACCAATGATTAACAGTAGAACTGTAGAAGAATTGGCCATGGTGTTAAAGATAATGTGACTAGTAGTAGACTAGTAGTACGTACATTCCAATCCACTGGCTAAATTTTTCATAGTTCCAGAAACACTAATCAGATAATAGATTCATCATTTCATCTTCCATGTAAGCCAAAATCGAGTTCTTCACACCCATGTTCTTCTCCTCCAACATCCGTACTTCGTTTTCTAGAAACTCTCTCTCGGACAATAAATTCCTTGATTCACTGTCTTCAATATCCCTCTGGAATCCAAAACACATCTTCACAAATCCTTCCCTGTTTACAAAATTCCATAATCAATGCTTTATTAATCTAAGTCTCTAGAACACAAATACTTGTTTACAACGCAATCGAGGATTACCGCTTCTCGGTTAGCCTTGTAATTAGCTCACTGTGCTCACTTCTCAAGCAACAAATCTCATCCTCCAGTAGCTTCAAAGAGTTTCTTGAATCAGCTTTAATGTGATCTGTGATTCGATCTCTCGCGTCACCTGAATGTTTGCCTCGATTTCCCGATTGACCTGTTTCCTTGTTTCATTCGATCACGGCTTAAAGCCTAAAGACGAGAAACCAAACCAGTGAAGAAGAAGAATATAAGAAGAGTGAAACCTGATCAAGCATGTCCTTGAAAATGGAGATCTGACATAGAATCGCACCTGAATCCTCCATCTCTAAATCTCTCTCTCGCTCTCGCTTCCGCTTCTTTTCAAATTCAAAATCAAAATCGTTAAAAGAGTTTGGGGAAGATAAGATTTTATACTGGGCTTTATGGGCCTTTAACTCAAATCGGCCCAGTGAGACCTAGTATTTCGTGGCCATTCGGATTTCGGATCTTTCAATATTTGGAAATACGAACCGAATTTTTTAATTTCGGATCTAGTTTGGTTTAGTTTTTTTAATTTTTTTTGGTTTGATTCAGAATCTAGTTTGGTTTGCAATCTTTCATGTGCGTTCGAAATTTCAGAATTGATCGTCTTCTCTCTGGTGACACTTGCACACCAATGTTGACTGTTGAAGACTTGAAGTCAGCTATTTTGGACAAAAAACAGTTTGGCGTTGGAAATGGCCATACATTCTTCCAATGTGTAGACTGGGGCATAAGGGTCAAACGTCATTACGGTAGATTTGAACGTTCTGATTATGCATTACAACTGTTCGATGAAATGCCTGAACGAGATTTCACGTAGTCTCCAGTTCAAGAAAAGAAAGGTCTTCCGGGGAATCTTTCTATTGATGCAAGATTGTACTGGATTCAAAGAGCTGGCAAGATCATGGTCAAGCAATGCGTTCTGACTTGAAAAATATTCTCATCTTTTGATTGGTGGAGAGTGTAGGTGCCTATCTTTCACTGGTTCTCATCATGAAAATGATAATGTTGCGTAATTGACTGGGTAAAAAGTTGGACTTTGTTTGTGGCAATTACGTTACCCTTGACAAATGAGGTTTAAGTTGATCATGCAGAATTTTGGAACATTAGTGCGGTCAGGTCATAGGTTCTTGAAAATACTTCTCATTAGTCCCTGGAAGAAAAGAAAAAAAACATCTTTATCAAAAAAAAAGTCCTCGAGTTTTTTTTTTTCCCTTGGCTTTCTTGGTCTTGTATATGTTCTCTTTTTAGTTATTAGAGAGAAAAAGGAAAACACATGGGGAAGAAGAGGATAGTGTTGCTCTTCTTTATAAGTTTTAGCTATGCAGAGATAACAAAAGAGAGTCCATTGTCAATAGGACAAACTCTCAGCTCCTCTAATGGTGTTTATGAACTGGGATTCTTTAGTTTTAATAACTCCCAAATTCAGTATGTCGGAATCTGGTTCAAGGGTGTCGTTCCCAGGGTGGTTGTGTGGGTGGCCAATAGAGAAAAGCCTGTTACAGAGTCTGCGGCAAATCTAGTTATCAGCAGCAATGGAAGTCTTCTGTTAATTAATGGCAAACATGGGGTTGTGTGGTCCAGCGGAGAAACTATTGCGTCTAACGGGTCTCGTGCAGAGCTGTCAGACTATGGAAATCTAATTGTCAAAGACAAAGTTTCGGGAAGAACTCAATGGCAAAGCTTTGAGCATCTTGGTAACACTCTGCTCCCTACGTCAACTATGATGTATAATCTTGCCACTGGTGAGAAGCGAGGGTTAAGGTCTTGGAAAAGTTATACTGATCCATCGCCTGGTGACTTTTGGGTTCAGATCACACCTCAAATGCCATCACAGGGGTTTGTTATGAGAGGGTCGGTCCCTTATTATAGAACCGGTCCATGGGCTAAAACAAGGTTCACCGGGATACCGCAAATGGATGAATCATACACAAGTCCATTCAGCCTACATCAGGATGTAAATGGGTCAGGATACTTTTCGTATTTTGAAAGAGACTACAAACTTTCACGTATAACTTTAACATCAGAGGGATCAATGAAGGTGTTACGGTATAATGGAATGGACTGGAAATCAAGCTACGAGGGTCCAGCCAATTCATGTGATATTTATGGTGTATGTGGACCTTTTGGTTTTTGTGTTATCTCAGATCCTCCAAAGTGTAAATGCTTCAAAGGTTTTGTTCCTAAATCGATTGAGGAGTGGAAAAGAGGAAACTGGACTAGTGGTTGTGCGAGGCGTACCGAACTACATTGTCAAGGAAACTCTACTGGCAAAGATGCAAATGTCTTCCATACTGTTCCCAACACAAAGCCTCCAGACTTTTACGAATATGCAAATTCTCAGAATGCTGAAGAATGCCACCAAAATTGCCTCCACAATTGTTCTTGCTTGGCCTTTTCTTATATTCCTGGAATAGGGTGCTTAATGTGGAGCAAGGACCTAATGGACACAATGCAATTTTCTACAGGAGGAGAACTTCTTTCCATTCGTCTTGCACATTCTGAGCTAGGTATGACTTAGAAGATAATTCAAGGACCTTCTGTATCTTTGTCAATTATATCTTCTACTTCACTGATATTGATGTTTTCGATAGAAGCATGTCTTATTGTTTAATTCTTGTCCTAAATTCCTCAGATGTAAATAAGCGCAAGCTGACCATTGTTGCTAGTACAGTGAGCCTTACCCTCTTTGTGATCTTGGGCTTTGCTGCGTTTGGTTTCTGGAGATGCAGAGTAAAACATCACGGTAACATATCGATGATATCGAACAATCTCTCATTGTTCATCTATTCATTTGGTTGTCAACCAAATTGCTCTTTCACGTTTGTGAATTATCGTAAGATAAAAAGGTGTTTTTTCAACTACAACAAACCTACACTAAACTGATGGACATATATATGTTCTCTTTGGTACATTGGTTTGGGCTTGTTTTAAAAACTCTTAATATGCTCACTTGGCACTAACTCACAAATGCTAACCCAAATATCAGCTCATATATCAGAGGATGCATGGAGGAATGATCTGCAATCACAAGACGTCCCAGGTTTAGAATTTTTTGAGATGAATACCATACAAACTGCCACCAATAATTTCAGTCTATCAAACAAACTCGGACATGGTGGATTTGGTTCCGTTTACAAGGCGAGAAACGTTTTATCCTTTTCGCTCTTTTTCTTTTCTGTCTTTTCTCAACTCTCAAGATGACATTTGCAACTTGTTTCAGGGAAAACTGCAAGATGGAAGAGAAATTGCGGTAAAACGCCTTTCTAGCAGCTCTGGGCAGGGCAAACAGGAGTTCATGAATGAAATAGTACTTATCTCAAAACTCCAACACAGAAACTTAGTCCGGGTTTTGGGATGCTGCGTTGAAGGAAAAGAAAAGCTATTGATTTATGAGTTTATGAAATACAAAAGCCTTGATACTATTGTCTTTGGTGGGTCACATCTTGCCTCTTTCTTGTAGCTTTCCTCTCTCTATGTGGAACTGCTTGTTTGATAGTTTTTACACGGTGTTTTTGCTTAGATTCAAGAAAAAGGCTTGAGATAGATTGGCCAAAGAGATTTGATATCATTCAAGGTATTGCGCGTGGACTTCTCTATCTCCATCGTGACTCGCGCCTCAGAGTAATTCACAGAGACCTGAAGGTCAGCAACATTCTTCTGGACGAGAAAATGAACCCGAAAATATCAGATTTTGGGTTGGCTCGGATGTTTCAGGGAACCCAATATCAGGACAAAACTCGCAGGGTTGTCGGAACTCTGTAAGAACCTTTCTTCGATAACATACTAAACTAGATTGATAGTCATATACTAAACTGGGTGAAACTATTTGACCTTTGAACAGAGGATATATGTCTCCTGAGTATGCATGGACTGGTGTATTCTCTGAGAAATCAGACATCTACAGCTTTGGAGTTCTACTGTTAGAAATCATCAGCGGAGAGAAGATCTCAAGGTTCAGTTATGGCGAAGAAGGAAAAGCACTTCTTGCATATGTAAGTAAGATTTTTTTTTTTTTAATGTTTTCATGCATTTGCAGAGGTTGCAAAAGGTTTGTTGCTCTTGTATTCTTAAGATCTGAAACTAAAAAACAGGCATGGGAATGTTGGTGTGAAACCCGAGGAGTTAATCTTTTGGACCAAGCTCTTGCTGATTCTTGTCACCCATCTGAAGTTGGAAGGTGTGTCCAGATTGGTTTGCTTTGTGTTCAACACGAGCCTGCAGACAGACCAAACACACTTGAGTTGCTGTCTATGCTCACCACAACATCAGATCTTCCTCTGCCAAAACAACCCACATTTGTAGTGCACACTAGAAATGACGAATCACCGTATAATGATTCTGTCAATGAGATGACAGAGTCTGTGATCCAAGGACGTTGAACAACAAATGTGTGATGGAAATTGTAGAAGGGATTATTTTCTTAGATAATGTCATCATGTAAATTGAGATGATGACATCCAAAATTAAAATCCTATGCAAAAAGGCATGTTTAAAGAGTTTTCTAAACATCTCTTGTGAATCTCTTCTTCGTTGAGACTATGTACATCATTCACGTGAGTGTGTTCTTGAGCTTGGAATGTATTTCGCCGTATTGGTGTTTTGTTTCAGTTAAAGCCTTAAAAGTCGGCAACTTTGACTAGAAGTAGTTAAACCCAGGTCGAGACTTCAGGAACGGTGACATTAGCAAGCCTTTGAATCGTATGTCTTGGATTGTTAGGATTACGCACCATAAGTGTTCGACGAAATGCCTAATCGAAATGTAGTAAAGGTACAAATCAGTAATGCATGTGATCCCAAAATCCCAATAGTGAATTGTCTTGTTCTTGCGATTATCAACATCTATGTTCACTATTAAAGTCGGCTACTTTGACTACATGTAGTTAAGCCCAGATGGTGGGAGTTGCATTAATCGGTACTTCGTGTGTAACTATCTGTCTCAAGAGTTTAGGTGCGGACAACATGCGTTACATGCCAACATTAGCAATGCTTTGGATACGCACTCTACGTGTTCGACGAAATGCCTGAACGAAATACAAAATTTCAAACGCTGGCCACTAGGAGTTGGTGTTATGTTTAAACACGAACAGTGTTTCAGGTGAGCATCTTTCTAGGTCTTTAGATCTTCATTTTACAGTTTGTACTTTGCATAAAGCTTAAACTTTTGAAAGCAATTTCTAAATCTGTTTTGTCTTTTGGAACATGAAAAGGCTGCAAACTTAATTGCTGTGTTGGTTTGACTTATGAGAGACCAACATGAAGAAAAAACAAAACTCATTTACTAGATTCTATCTTTAAGGAATAGTAACATGGAACTTCTTGGTCAACGACTCAACGCTGTCTATACAGATTATTTTAATGCTTATGTTTAGATTATGATTGTAATTATTCTCTTTGACAAAAGAAAATATTATCAAACTAGTGGAATGCTTAAGATATAGAGGATAACATGAAGCTCTTTATTCCTTTGGTCTCATTTTAATCTGTTAATCTACGTAACGTTTTGCTCATATGTTTAAACTTTCACAAGGAATTGTGCAGACAATTAGAAGTAAACATGGGTATGGTTTTATTTGCTTGCTCGCTCTTGCTAATTATATTTCCAATGTGTGGTATTGCAGATATAAACACATCAAGTCCTTTGTCAATAGGACAAACTCTGAGCTCCCCTGATGGAGTTTATGAGTTAGGCTTTTTCACTCCAAATAATTCTCGGAATCAGTATGTTGGGATCTGGTTCAAGAACATCATTCCTCAGGTCGTTGTCTGGGTGGCTAACAGAGATAAGCCAATCACAAAAACTGCGGCGAATCTAACTATCAGCAGCAATGGGAGTCTGATCTTGCTCGATGGTAAACAAGATGTGATTTGGTCAGCAGGAGAGGCTTTCACATCCAACAAGTGTCATGCTGAGCTTTTAGACACCGGAAATCTTGTTGTAATTGACGATGTTTCCGGAAAAACTTTATGGAAAAGCTTTGAAAATCTTGGTAATACTATGCTGCCTCAGTCTTCGGTGGCTTATGATATTCCCCGTGGACTGAATCGTGTGTTGACCTCATGGAGAAGTAACAGCGATCCATCGCCTGGGGAATTCTCACTGGAGTTTACGCCACAAGTCCCCCCACAAGGCCTTATAAGGAGAGGCTCATCGCCCTACTGGAGAAGTGGTCCATGGGCAAAAACAAGATTCTCTGGGATACCTGGAATTGATGCATCATATGTAAGTCCATTCACTGTTGTCCAAGATGTAGCGAAGGGCACAGCATCCTTTTCTTATTCCATGTTAAGAAACTATAAATTATCGTATGTAACGCTAACATCAGAGGGGAAAATGAAGATCCTCTGGAATGATGGGAAAGGTTGGAAGCTTCACTTTCAGGCTCCAACAAGCTCATGTGATCTATATCGTGCTTGTGGTCCTTTTGGTTTGTGTGTGAGATCGAGAAACCCAAAGTGCATTTGCTTGAAAGGGTTTGTACCAAAGTCAGATGACGAGTGGAAAAAAGGGAATTGGACAGGTGGGTGTGTGAGACGTACACAATTATCTTGCCATATGAATTCTTCTACAAAAACACAAGGCAAAAGCACAGACAGCTTCTACCATATGACCCGCGTTAAGACTCCAGATCTGTACCAATTGGCAGGCTTTCTCAATGCAGAACAGTGCTACCAAAATTGTCTAGGCAACTGCTCCTGCACAGCCTTTGCTTATATTAGTGGAATTGGATGCTTGGTATGGAACCGGGAGCTGGTAGACACAGTTCAATTTTTGTCTGATGGGGAATCTCTCTCCCTTCGTCTTGCAAGTTCAGAATTGGGTATAATGATTATTGTTTACTTATTACATTTGAACTTTCAACTTTCTTTATATGTTATGTTTTTTTTCTCTCTCTAGCAGCATGGTTTAAACTTTTTGTTTTCTGTGATTATATCAGCTGGAAGCAGTCGAAAAATGATTATTGTAGGTACTACTGTGAGCCTTTCCATTTTCGTTATCTTGGTCTTTGCCGCATATAAGTTATGGAAATACAGAACAAAACAAAATGGTGAGACACATGCACTTTGGTCTATCTCACTCTCTTTAATTGTCTCTTTTTTCACCTAACTCTGTAACCAAATCCGAAGCAAATGAATGTCTTCCTCTTCATCTGATACACACCACATTTCTAGAATTCGTAAGTTGTGTCCCAAGGTACAGTCTCAGCCTCTCAGGTAGACAGTTCATTTGGGAAGTCTATATGGTCTGTGTAAAGCTAGATGTCCTAAGGATTAATATGTTCACTTATATTGAAAGTCAATGCTTGGATGCTAAACTGCTACAAATTAAGCACTAATACATGCACACTTGTTACTCGTAGAACCAAATCCTATGTTCATCTACAGTTCACAAGATGCATGGGCGAAGGATATGGAACCACAAGATGTCTCAGGCGTAAATTTATTTGATATGCATACCATACGTACTGCCACCAATAACTTCAGTTCCTCAAATAAACTTGGGCAAGGTGGATTTGGTCCAGTATATAAGGTAATGCATCATTCTGTTCCATTTACTTCTTTTTTTCCTATTCTGTATTTTCTTCTTATGTAGATGACTATATGAAACTATTCTTCCAGGGAAAGTTGGTAGATGGGAAGGAAATAGCCGTTAAACGCCTTTCTAGCAGCTCTGGACAGGGTACAGATGAGTTCATGAATGAAATAAGACTAATATCCAAACTGCAACATAAAAACTTGGTTCGGCTTTTGGGATGCTGCATCAAAGGAGAAGAGAAACTATTGATTTATGAGTATCTGATGAACAAAAGCCTCGACGTTTTCCTCTTTGGTCAGTCCTCTATTCCATTGAGCTCTTCGTTCTTCCATCATATGAGAAATATAAAATGTGTCCTTGTCATTACTATCACTAATCTGCCCTATCTTATTGGCTAGATTCAACTCTAAAGTTTGAGATTGATTGGCCAAAGAGGTTCAACATTATTCAAGGTGTTGCGCGTGGACTTCTCTATCTCCACCGTGACTCACGCCTCAGGGTAATTCACCGAGACCTGAAGGTCAGCAACATTCTTCTGGACGAGAAAATGATCCCAAAAATATCAGATTTCGGATTGGCTCGGATGTCTCAGGGAACCCAATATCAGGACAACACTCGCAGGGTTGTAGGAACTCTGTAAGAACCATTCTTCGAAAACATTGTCTACAAGATTCATAGTCATGATAATTCATATAGGTGAAATTATTTTTGATGTTTGCACAGAGGATATATGGCTCCCGAGTATGCATGGACTGGGGTGTTCTCTGAGAAATCAGACATCTACAGTTTTGGAGTTCTACTGTTAGAAATCATCATTGGAGAGAAGATCTCAAGATTCAGCGAAGAGGGAAAAACTCTTCTTGCATATGTAAGTTAACACTTATGGTTTTCCTAAGGTCTCAAAAAGCTTCTTGCTCTAATATGCTAAAGATATGAAACTAACAGGCATGGGAATCTTGGTGTGAAACCAAAGGATTTGATCTTCTTGATCAAGCTCTTTCCGATTCTTCTAATCCAGCCGAAGTTGGGAGATGTGTGCAGATTGGTCTGCTCTGTGTTCAACACCAACCTGCAGAGAGACCTAACACACTTGAGTTGATGTCTATGCTCACCACAACATCAGATCTTCCATTACCAAAACAACCCACGTTTACAGTGCACTCTAGAGATGATGACTCTACGTCTAATGATTTGATCACCGTCAATGAGATGACACAATCTGTGATCCAAGGGCGTTAAAGAAATATGTGTAATCAAAATTTGTTCGAAATTGAAGTGTGGATTCTGCTCCTGTAATTTAAAGTGATCAACTTTTCAATCTGGTTTCATTTTTTCAACACCTTTTAAAAATATTTTCGCTTACTTTTTAGTATTGGCAAAACTAACCAACAAAAATACTATAATTAAGAAACTAACATCTAACCCCCCTAAAAAAAAAAAAAAAAAAAAAAAAAAAAACATCTAACCCCCCTATTCACTCTCTTTATCTTCCTATCTCTTTCTACCTTCTTTCTAAAAAACTAATTTTTTTTTTTTTTGTGGTTATTCACCTAAATCACCCTATTTTTTTACTTATTAATAAAAGAGTTTGTGCTTTTTATTGTTGTCCATGTGGTCATGAGTCTCCCTCCAATGTTTCGTTGTCTGTTATATTGATTTGATACTACTATCTACTAAGGTATTTAACAGTGGAATTTAAAATCGATGAATTTGAATTTTTGAGGTATTGGTTTCGTTATCGCTTGCGTTCTAGGTCATTTATGCTTCTTCTGGTCAAAGTTTGCAACTTTTGGCTACAAGCACATATTTTTCTGAGTCGTCGTCGTCACTGTCTCTGTCTCCGTCTCTACAAAGTCCTGCGATATTTGAAGTTTACTTTGAATCTGGCTCGTCTAGATTATGCACTGAATTTGTTCGATGAAATGCCTGAACGAGAATTTGAATTAGTTTGATCGTTCTATTCCTTGTTGGTCTTTTGGTTTTTGTTGGTTTTCTAGGTTTTTGGATCTTAACTTTGCAACTTGCAAAACGTTTGTCAGTAATTTCCTGTTTTGTGTTGTCCTTCTCGAAGAATGCAAAAGCTCAAAACTTCTTGGCATAGTAGAAACTAGAAAGTTGACTTATGAGTACCACACGTTATTTTCTGTGGCCAGTAAGATTGGGAGATTCTTCGTCAAGGTCGTCTATTATTTTACTTTTTTGTTTCTCTCTTTTGCTGGTCAATAGGGTTTATTTTAGTACTTAATATTCAAAGAAGCAGTGTGAACCAAGATCTAGATATTTATTATCTCAGGATACGTTTAAAGGAAGTACTTATTGTTTTTCTCTTTGTCTCAATGCTCACTTTATCCCCATGAAGTTTTGCTCATACTCAAGTTATCTTGCAGAGAAATAGGAGAAAGATGGGTATGGTTTTATTTGCGTGCTTGCTTTTACTAATCGTATTCCCAACTTGTGGCTATGCAGCTATAAACACATCAAGTCCTTTGTCAATAGGACAAACTCTGAGTTCTCCTGGTGGATTTTATGAGTTAGGCTTCTTCAGTCCTAATAATACCCGGAATCAGTATGTTGGCATCTGGTTCAAGAAGATTGATCCTCGGGTAATTGTGTGGGTGGCTAACAGAGAAACGCCAGTTACAAGCTCTGCAGCAAATCTCACTATCAGCATCAATGGGAGTCTGATCTTGCTTGATGGGAAACAAGATGTTATTTGGTCAACAGGAAAAGCTTTCACATCCAACAAATGTCATGCGGAGCTCTTAGACACGGGAAATTTTGTTGTAGTTGATGATGTTTCAGGGAATAAATTATGGCAAAGCTTCGAGCATCTTGGTAATACTATGCTGCCTCAGTCATCTTTGATGTACGATACTTCTAATGGCAAGAAGCGTGTGTTGACTACATGGAAAAGTAACAGCGATCCGGCGCCTGGGGAGTTCTCACTGGAGATTACACCACAAATCCCCACACAAGGCCTAATAAGAAGAGGCTCAGTACCTTACTGGAGATGTGGTCCATGGGCAAAAACAAGATTCTCTGGGATATCTGGTATTGATGCATCATATGTAAGTCCATTCAGTGTTGTCCAGGATCTAGCAGCCGGCACAGGATCGTTCTCTTATTCCACTTTAAGAAACTATAATCTGTCGTATGTTACGCTAACACCAGAGGGGCAAATGAAGATCCTCTGGGATGATGGAAAAAACTGGAAGCTTCACTTGTCTCTCCCAGAGAACCCATGTGATCTATATGGTAGATGCGGGCCTTATGGTTTGTGTGTGAGATCTAATCCCCCAAAGTGTGAATGCTTGAAAGGGTTTGTACCAAAGTCTGATGAGGAGTGGGGAAAACTCAACTGGACAAGTGGGTGTGTGAGGCGTACAAAATTATCTTGCCAGGCAAGCTCTTCTTTGAAAGCAGAAGGCAAAGACACAGACATCTTCTATCGTATGAAGGATGTAAAGACTCCGGATCTGCATCAATTTGCCAGCTTCCTCAATGCAGAACAGTGCTACCAGGGTTGTCTAGGCAACTGCTCTTGCACAGCCTTTGCCTATATTAGTGGAATTGGATGCTTGGTATGGAATGGGGAGCTGGTAGACACAGTTCAATTTTTGTCTAGCGGAGAGTTTCTCTTCGTTCGTCTTGCAAGTTCAGAATTGGGTAAGGATGAAACACATTTCTTCTCACTTCTCAGTATAATTTCTTGTTACATTTGATATTTCAGCTTTCTTTATAATGTTCTGTAGCATCATGGTTTTGAAGTTCTTATTTTCTGGTGAATATCTCAGCTGGAAGCAGTCGAAAGAAGATTATTGTAGGCACTACTGTCAGCCTTTCCATTTTTTTGATCTTGGTATTTGCTGCAATTATGTTGTGGAGATACAGAGCGAAACAAAATGGTAAGAGATTGAAAAACTTAGCAGCTTTATATCTCTCTCTGTTCTCTCTTTTCTTGTCCCTATTTTTCAGAACTCTGTAACCAAACCATAGTTAAAGAGAACTTCTATATATACATACTTTCGTCTTAATCAATTTTATACTAATTGGTCTATGATCTGTCAAATCTTGACGTTAAGCCTTTGGAAGTTAAAACGCTACAAATCAAGCAATACTACATGCACATGTCTTACTCGTAGAACTAACTTTTGTTGTCTTTGACACTTCACAAGATGCATGGAAGAATGATATGGAACCACAAGATGTCTCAGGCGTAAACTTCTTTGCGATGCATACCATACGAACTGCCACCAATAACTTCAGTCCTTCAAATAAACTTGGTCAAGGTGGATTTGGTCCAGTTTACAAGGTGTGTGACAGTCTGTTTTATTTGCTTCTTTTCTTTTCTATTATGTACTTTTTTGTTTTGTTTGTAGATATCTAACTATATGCAACTTTTCTTTGAGGGAAAGTTGGTAGATGGTAAGGAAATAGCTGTTAAACGCCTTGCTAGTAGCTCCGGTCAGGGTACAGAGGAGTTCATGAATGAAATAACGCTGATCTCAAAATTACAACATAGAAACTTGGTTCGGCTTTTGGGATACTGCATCGACGGAGAAGAGAAGCTATTGATTTATGAGTTCATGGTGAACAAAAGTCTCGATATTTTTATATTTGGTATGTTCTTTATTCCATATAATCTCTCGTTTTTCCTTTTCCTTCCATCTTATGAGATATTTATGTGTCGCCGGCACTAATCTGTTCTATTTTATCGGCTAGATTCAACTCTAAAGTTCGAGCTTGACTGGCCAAAGAGATTTAATATCATTCAAGGTATTGCGCGTGGACTTCTCTATCTCCACCGTGACTCACGCCTCAGGGTAATTCACCGAGACCTGAAGGTCAGCAACATTCTTCTGGACGAGAAAATGATCCCAAAAATATCGGATTTTGGATTGGCTCGGATGTTTCAGGGAACCCAATATCAAGACAACACTCGCAGAGTTGTAGGAACTCTGTAAGAATCTGTCCTCAACCACTTTCATAAAATGGATTTATAATATAGTACTATATATAAACATTTTGGTGAAACTATTTGATATTTGAACAGAGGATATATGTCTCCCGAGTATGCGTGGGCAGGATTGTTCTCTGAGAAGTCCGATATCTATAGCTTCGGTGTTCTGATGTTGGAAATCATCAGCGGAAAGAGAATTTCACGGTTCATCTATGGTGATGAAAGCAAAGGCCTTCTTGCATATGTAAGTGAAACAATTTACTGCTTTAACAACTTGATTCTCATCAAATGCATACACTTCTCCGTCTCCTTTTCTAAACAATTCTTATTCTTTAGACATGGGATTCTTGGTGCGAGACCGGGGGATCAAATCTTCTGGACAGAGATCTTACTGATACATGTCAAGCATTCGAAGTTGCGAGATGTGTTCAGATAGGTCTACTCTGTGTTCAACACGAAGCCGGCGACCGACCCAACACTCTTCAAGTACTATCCATGATTACTTCAGCAACAGATCTTCCGGTACCAAAGCAGCCAATATTTGCAGTGCATACTCTAAACGATATGCCAATGTCTAAATCTCAAGATTTCTTATCTGGAAATGAGATAACACAATCTATGATCCAAGGAAGATAAGCCTAAGGATCTTGTTATCTCACTACAGAAGTAGTATATACTTGTAAATTCATGAACATTTAAAGCTTAAGATTTTGATATCTCACTTTATTTTTCTTAAGCATGTGATCTCATAAAGCCCCAATATTTCGTTGACTCGAGACACGTCCTAATATTGTTATTAATAACTGTCGCAATGATAAAATATGCATTTTTTATGACTTGATTGTGTCGTCTTCTCTGGCATTCTCTTCTCTGCATTTTTAAGGTCATATCGATGCAAAGTCTTCGACTTTGGTTACAAGCGTCGATGCCCAGATGGTTAGATTTGGATTATCCGCTATATTTTTTTCTTGGTAGTCGAAATCGCTGTTACTTTAAACGATGGAACGTTTAGGTTATGCACTGAATGTGTTCGGTGAAATGCGTGAACGAGATTTTAAAATTCAAAGTTTGGGCAGTGGGGGCCAATATTTGAAGCCGCCCATGAAAAGTCATACCTCCACTATAGGAAATCGGAGCTAGAACTTTGCTCTCTTCTTCAGGTAAGCTTGTCCTAAATCCAAAGTCTGTTGTTTCTTTCGATTTCATATCAGGGTAATATTCTTTCCCAATCAATTGAAAAGTCCTTGTGTTGGTTTTTTTTCCCAAATTTGATTAGTGTACAGAGGAAATAGAACTTTTAGCTGCAAGTAAAATGTTGCAAAAACGTTTTTGTGCTCTTGTTACTTTTCTAGAAAATGGAGAAAGTTTTAGCTGCAAGTAAAATGTTTTGTTTTTGTCTCTCTGTTACTTTCCTAGAAAATGTGGATTGGTTTTGAGAAAAAGTTGTTGGCTTTATTTATGGTTAAGGCCCAGGGATGGGAATATTCAAAGTTATCTGCTGAAGCAACATGGAATTTAAAACCAGTAAAATTTTGACTTCTAATTTGGTGTCACCATGTGAATGGAGAGATGTGACTCTAGTGGTCAACGAGGTCTATGATTTTTCTATAATATTGCGGTCACGATGGCTTACTAGTTATAATAATAATATAAATTAGGAGTCTCCATAGATATACCATCCAAGAGGTTTTATATTTTTTTTGTTCTGTTTTTATTGCATTGACTTTATAAAGATTCATACACTCAAATCTTTAGAAGAGCTCTTCCATATCGTATGGGAAAGATTGGTATTGTTTTCTTTGCTTCGTTGCTCTTCTTTCTAATCATATTCCGAAGTTGTGCCTTTGCAGCTATAACCAGAGTAAGTCCTTTGTCAATAGGACAAACTCTGAGCTCCCCTAATGGAACTTATGAGTTAGGGTTCTTCAGTCCAAACAACTCTCGGAATCAGTATGTTGGGATCTGGTTCAAGAACATCACCCCTCGGGTCGTTGTCTGGGTGGCTAACAGAGATAAGCCAGTTACAAACAACGCGGCGAATCTCACTATCAACAGCAATGGGATCCTTATCTTGGTTGAGGGAGAACAAGATCTTGTTTGGTCAATAGGAGAAACTTTCTCTTCTAACGAGATTCGTGCTGAGCTTTTAGAAAACGGAAATCTTGTCCTCATTGATGGAGTTTCAGAAAGAATCTTATGGCACAGTTTTGAGCATCTTGGTGATACTATGTTACTTGAATCATCTGTGATGTATGATGTTCCGAATAACAAGAAACGTGTCTTATCTTCTTGGAAAAGTCCCACCGATCCTTCACCTGGAGAATTCGTAGCTGAGCTTACGACACAAGTGCCTCCTCAAGGCTTTATAATGAGAGGATCCAGGCCTTACTGGAGAGGCGGTCCATGGGCAAGGGTAAGGTTCACTGGCATACCAGAAATGGATGGATTACATGTAAGTAAATTCGACATTTCCCAAGATGTTGCAGCCGGCACAGGATTTTTGACTTATTCATTAGAACGAAGAAATTCGAACCTGTCATACACTACGCTCACATCAGCAGGATCGTTAAAGATCATTTGGAATAATGGCTCTGGTTGGGTTACTGACTTGGAGGCCCCTGTAAGCTCATGTGATGTTTATAATACATGCGGACCTTTTGGGTTGTGTGTGAGATCTAATCCCCCAAAGTGTGAATGCTTGAAAGGCTTTGTTCCAAAATCAGATGAGGAGTGGAATAGAAGGAACTGGACCGGTGGTTGTATGAGAAGAACAAACTTATCTTGTAATGTGAACTCTTCTGCAACAACACAAGCCAATAATGGAAACGTCTTCGACATCGTTGCAAATGTAAAGCCTCCAGACTTTTATGAATATGTAAGTTTGATCAATGAAGAGGATTGCCAACAGCGTTGTCTTGGAAACTGTTCTTGCACGGCATTTTCCTACATTGAACAAATTGGATGCTTAGTGTGGAATCGAGAGCTTGTGGATGTAACGCAGTTTGTTGCTGGAGGAGAAACACTTTCAATTCGTCTTGCAAGTTCTGAGTTAGGTACGGCATGAAACTGAGCAT
This sequence comes from Arabidopsis suecica, assembly GCA_019202805.1. NCBI lineage: Eukaryota > Viridiplantae > Streptophyta > Magnoliopsida > Brassicales > Brassicaceae > Arabidopsis > Arabidopsis suecica. Next base: position 1,911,873 of record CM032906.1, read on the forward strand.
TAAGTACTTCTAATTTTTTTTCGAGTTTCTTTGTGATGTTCTTGTTTGCTGCAGCATGGTTTACCGTTTAATTTTCTGGTGCATCTCTCAGCTGGAAGCAATCGAACGAAGATTATTGTTGCTAGCACTGTCAGCATTTCTGTCTTCATGATCTTGGTTTTTGCCTCTTATTGGTTCTGGAGATACAAAGCGAAACAAAATGGTGAGACACTGAAATGCTTAGTAGCCCTTCTTTCTCTGTTTTCCTGTCTATCAACTTCTTTAGTTTAGCTTTGGAATGCTAATTTTCTTAAAATTTAGTACTGACTCTTGGATACTCGTAAATCATAGATTCAAATCCTATACCCATGGAGACTTCACAAGATGCATGGAAAGACCAACTGAAACCACAAGATGTAAATTTCTTTGATATGCAAACCATATTAACTATCACCGATAACTTTAGCATGGAAAATAAGCTAGGTCAAGGTGGCTTCGGTCCAGTGTATAAGGTAATATTTATCATGCTGTATCTGCTCTTTTTGTTTTCTCATTCTCTTTCTTGTTCACCATATGTCTATCTCCGACTGTGGATCCAGGGAAAGCTACAAGATGGGAAGGAAATAGCCATAAAACGCCTTTCGAGCACCTCTGGACAGGGTCTAGAGGAGTTCATGAATGAAATAATACTCATCTCGAAACTCCAACACAGAAACTTGGTCCGCCTTTTGGGATGCTGCATTGAAGGAGAAGAAAAGCTATTGATTTATGAGTTTATGGCGAACAAAAGCCTCAATACCTTTATCTTTGGTCTGTCCCTTATTGTACCTTTCTCGGCATCTTTGCAATTATTTTCATTATGTGGAACTCTTGTAACCTTGTTTATGCGTTTAGCTGACCAATCTGTTTTTAATTTGGCTAGATTCGACGAAAAAGCTTGAGCTTGATTGGCCAAAGCGGCTTGAAATCATTCAAGGTATTGCTTGTGGACTTCTTTATCTCCACCGCGACTCATGTCTCAGGGTTGTACACCGAGATATGAAGGTCAGCAACATCCTTTTAGACGAGGAAATGAACCCAAAAATATCAGATTTTGGTTTGGCGCGGATGTTTCAAGGAACCCAAAACCAAGCCAACACGCGAAGGGTTGTTGGAACGCTGTATGTATCTCTGCCTCCTCTATACATACATAACAAGCATTTACTTACTTATATAATCAACCTGAGGAATTTTTGTTAAAAATGAACAGAGGATACATGTCCCCAGAGTATGCATGGACAGGCATGTTCTCTGAGAAATCCGACATCTATGCATTTGGAGTTCTGCTACTGGAAATCATAACCGGCAAGAGAATTTCAAGTTTCACCGTTGGAGAGGAAGGCAAAACTCTTCTTGAATATGTAAGCCAGTTTCCCTCTCTATCCTCCTTGAATCTAACTATCTAAGTATGAATCAAAATGTTTCTAATAGGATTGTGTTCATCGAATTTCAAGGCATGGGATTCTTGGTGCGAAAGCGGTGGAGCGGATCTATTGGATCAAGATATTTCTAGCTCGGGTTCTGAATCCGAAGTAGCGAGATGTGTTCAGATTGGTTTGCTCTGTATTCAACAACAAGCTGGGGATAGACCCAACATTGCACAAGTAATGTCTATGCTTACTACCACAATGGATCTTCCGAAACCAAAACAACCCGTATTCGCAATGCAGGTCCAAGAGAGTGATTCAGAGTCTAAGACTATGTATTCTGTCAACAATATAACACAAACTGCTATCATTGGCCGATAAAAACTATAATCACCAGAATGAAATGAAAATGATTGTAAATTGTTGTAAACGTAAAAATAAAATATACAAAAGTCTTTTTTTTTTTTTTGAGGTTTTAATATTCAAAAAGAAAATGATATTGTTTTCAGTAGAAGAGAAAAACAAAAAGCATTTAATTCTATGCACGAGAGTTAGAGAGACAGATTTTTTTTTTTTTTTTTTTTTTTTTTTTTTTTTTTTTTTTTTTTTTTTTTTTTTAGAGACAGAGATATTACTTCAACAGTACGGCACAAATGTCCAAAGGCACGAGTCTTTGACTCTTTGTATCGATTCGATAGTGTGTCTTTGGAAGATGTTTAACTCTAAATTGTTGTCTTTTCTTTGCGTCATCATAATTGTGTTATGTTGACATTGTTTTCCAGTTAAAGTTTGAGACTTTGGATCGAATCGCTTATGCCCAGATGATATCAGCATGATCAATCACAATTAGTTATAAAAATTCGTTTAGTCTTTCACTATTTAAGGTATGACCGCTTCTATGATAAGAGATGCACAGGATGTGTTCGACAAAATGACTGACTGAGATTTAACTTTCTTATATTTGACTTCGTGTGGTTTTTTTTTCCAACAGATTTACCAAAGAGACATGTTGAAGCGACTCGAGAAAGTAGGTACATTGAAATCTCTTAATTGAGAGAATTGTAGGTAAACTAAATTTTTTGTATTGTGAATTATTCAAGCTGGTTTATCTGATGGTGGTTTGGTCATAATCATTCTTAGGAGATTATTCGAGAAATGGAAAGCTTATGTAACATCCAGGTAACTTCTTCAAATGGGTCGTGTTTTTGTGTTAATCTCTTTCATGGAAAGTGACAAGTGTGAAAGCTTCAAAGTATTTTTCAGAGGTTGGAGAAAAAGTTGACTTCTTTTTAGACTTAATGCAATTGGAATGTTTCAATTCGTATTGTTTATTCTGTTTAATATTAGAAAGGAGCATATTGCATTATTGCACCAGATAGAGAGAGAGAGCTGAACTTTGAATAAGTCAAGTATTGTGATCTTAAAGCTTGGTCAACTTTAGGTGTCTTATGTAGAAGCAAACCCCATTAGTTTTTACCGTTTATACATGAAACTAAGAGAGGATTGTTCTCTCAATTCTTTTAGTTCACCAAAAATTTTTCTTTTTTTGTTCTTACATTGAAATCTCAAGATGCGTATTGTTGCATGCTTCCTCTTGATAACAACTATATTTTCAAGTTGTTGCTATGCAGTTATAACCACATCAAGTCCTTTGTCTGTAGGACAAACTCTGAGCTCTCCTGGTGGATCATATGAGCTTGGCTTCTTCAGTTCTAACAATTCTGGAAATCAGTATGTTGGAATCTGGTTCAAGAAAGTCACTCCTCGGGTTATTGTTTGGGTGGCAAACAGAGAAAAACCAGTCTCGAGCCCCACGGCGAATCTCACAATCAGCAGCAATGGAAGTCTTATCTTGCTTGATGGCAAACAAGATCCTGTGTGGTCAGCTGGAGGAGATCCCACATCTAATAAGTGTCATGCCGAGCTTTTAGACACCGGAGATCTTGTCATCGTAGATAATGTTACTGGAAATTATTTGTGGCAAAGTTCTGAGCATCTTGGTGATACTATGCTACCTCTTACATCTCTGATGTATGATATTCCTAACAACAAGAAACGTGTGCTGACCTCTTGGAAAAGTGAGACTGATCCATCGCCTGGGGAGTTTGTAGCTGAGATTACACCACAAGTACCCTCGCAAGGCGTTATAAGGAAAGGCTCGTCACCCTATTGGAGAAGCGGTCCATGGGCGGGAACAAGGTTCACTGGGATACCAGAAATGGATGCATCATATGTGAATCCATTGGGAATGGTCCAAGATGTAGTCAACGGCACAGGAGTTTTCGCTTTTTGTGTTTTAAGAAATTTCAATTTGTCGTACATCAAGTTAACACCAAAGGGATCATTGAGGATTCAACGGAATAATGGAACTGACTGGATCAAGCACTTTGAGGGTCCGCTAAGCTCGTGTGATCTCTATGGTAGATGTGGACCTTATGGCTTGTGTGTGAGATCCGGTACTCCAATGTGCCAATGCTTAAAAGGGTTCGAACCAAAATCAGATGAGGAGTGGAGAAGTGGGAATTGGAGTCGTGGATGTGTGAGACGCACAAACTTATCTTGTCAAGGAAATTCTTCTGTAGAAACGCAGGGCAAGGACAGGGACGTCTTCTATCATGTATCCAACATAAAGCCTCCGGATTCTTACGAATTAGCAAGCTTTAGCAATGAAGAAGAATGCCACCAAGGCTGTCTCAGGAACTGTTCTTGCACAGCCTTTTCCTATGTCAGTGGAATAGGATGTTTGGTGTGGAACCGGGAGCTATTGGACACGGTGAAATTTATTGCCGGAGGAGAGACTCTTTCCCTTCGTCTTGCACATTCTGAATTGAGTAAGCCATCACAAAGAGCTTTTCTTATTTTTACTCAGATCATATAATTTCTTAAATCTTTACAATGTTCTTTTTGGGTAACAGTGTGGTTTACAGTTTAGTTTTTTGTGACCTTTTCAGCTGGAAGAAAGCGAATCAAGATTATCACTATTGGCACTCTCAGCCTCTCTGTTTGCTTGATTTTGGTGCTTGTTGCATATGGGTGTTGGAGATACAGAGTAAAACAAACTGGTGAGAGCCCAAATCGCTGACGTCTATCTAAGCTTAGTTCAATGCATCAACTTTTAGAAATTCTAAACTAATACATGGATACTTGTAACTCGTAGGTTCAATTCTTGTATCCAAAGATAATGTAGAAGGCTCTTGGAAGAGTGATTTGCAGTCACAAGATGTCTCAGGTTTAAATTTCTTTGAGATTCATGACCTCCAAACTTCCACGAATAAGTTCAGCGTGTTAAATAAACTCGGTCAGGGTGGGTTCGGGACAGTTTATAAGGTAAGAGATATGGTTCCTTTTATTTTCTCTTCTCCATTCTGATATTCATGTTCTTTATGTAACTGTTTGCAACTATGATGCATTCAGGGGAAGCTTCAGGACGGAAAGGAAATAGCAGTTAAGCGTCTTTCTAGCAGCTCTGTACAGGGCACAGAGGAGTTCATGAACGAGATAAAACTCATCTCGAAATTACAACACAGAAACTTGCTTCGGCTTTTGGGATGCTGCATCGATGGAGAAGAGAAGCTATTGGTCTATGAATATATGGTGAACAAAAGCCTTGATATTTTTCTATTTGGTAAGTTCCTTCTTGCTTTACTCCTGTCATGAATATAGAGAGTTCTTTATGCTGATCGGTTTCTGTTATACTCTCTGTGTGTGATACTTTTGGCCAATAGATTTAAAGAAAAAGCTTGAGATTGATTGGCCTATGAGATTCAATATCATTCAAGGAATTGCTCGTGGACTGCTCTATCTCCATCGTGACTCATTCCTCAGAGTTGTACACCGCGATCTGAAGGTCAGCAATATTCTCTTGGATGAGAAAATGAACCCAAAAATATCGGATTTTGGATTGGCTCGGATGTTTCATGGAAATCAACATCAAGACAGCACTGGCAGTGTCGTAGGCACTCTGTAAGTAATCAGTACCATTCTTATGACATGCTCAACTAAAATTCTTTCATGTTTATTATAATCAACTTGACTAACTACTGTATGATATGAACAGAGGATACATGTCTCCCGAGTATGCTTGGACTGGGACGTTCTCTGAAAAATCTGACATTTACAGCTTCGGAGTTCTGATGCTCGAAATCATCACCGGCAAGGAGATTTCAAGTTTCAGCTATGGAAAAGATAACAAAAACCTTCTTTCATATGTAAGAATCTATCTTAATCACTTGCAAGGTCTAAATTTGATTCTAAATTCTTACGGTTATTCGCGGGTCTTTGATTTGTTGTAACAGGCATGGGACTCTTGGAGCGAAAACGGGGGAGTGAATCTACTGGACCAAGATCTTGCTGATTCTGATTTAGTTAATGCAGTTGAAGCCGGAAGATGTATTCATATTGGTCTGCTCTGTGTTCAGCATCAAGCTATTGATAGACCAAACATCAAACAAGTTATGTCAATGCTGACTTCAACAACGGATCTTCCTAAGCCAACACAACCAATGTTTGTATTGGACACAAGCGATGAGGATTCTTCTCTGTCTCAACGCTCCGGTGACCTCTCCTCTGTTGATGAAAACAAATTTTCTAAGGAGCTAAATGCTTCCTCATGAATGTTCCAATCTATATTGAAAAAACAATATTTTTCCCTCCATATGTTGTGATTTAGATTTCAAAAACGGATATAACTTACTTGACTCATTTTTAGCACGTCATAAATAAAATGTAGCATACATGTTATCTACACATAACATAAGATGTTACATGGTATAACATGTTATACACATAAAACGGACACAAATTTCTCGATCCATTCGTAAAATGTTATAAAAAAAATTGAATTTAGGATACAATATGAATATGTAACATAGTAATAGTATAACATGATATAGCAAAAAGATATGGTTATGGCAAATGAAAGATGAAAAAGTGTTAGTTTCAAAAATGAAAGAAAAATTGTCATATTAGCAATCAAACAAAACTCTATATTTTAAAGGGTATTAGAGTCTCCCAATGGAAGAGAAGGTTTTGATGAAAAACAAACACAGGAAGAAATTGGTCCATGAAATTGTCTTCTTCTTCTAACAGATTTGACGTTATTTGATGGACAAAGGATAAGCTCTCAATATGATTGGCTACACAAATCTTTGTCAAATTCGTACACCAAAAGAATTTGTCTAATTGTCTATTGTCTTCTATGTGAGAGAGTTTCAGATGAAGAAGACTACTTGTGTCTTTTGGGTATTTCAAGTTCTATGTTTGATCCAATAACGAGGTTTAGTAAGGTTTCATACATGTTTTATATTAATGTTCTTGGTTCTAAATTTGCATGGATTTAAAAATGTTGTTGGACTAGTTAACTAATCCCTAGAAAATTAGTTTTAAAATGTACAATTTTGGATATTAGTAATGGTTTGTTTTAAACATGTAAACTACAAAAAATTATTTTTAAATGACATTTATTTTTGAATAATTACATTCTTTACCACAAGCTTGACAAATGTTTAGAAAATGTAAGGTAGCAAATTGTAAATTTTAGTTAATAAAAACTAACAAGTAACCACAAACATACTAAATTTTATTTTCAAATTGCATAACATCAAAAGTCAAAATTGTTATAATTTTTTAAAATGTGATATACAAGGCTGATGTAGCCTAAAAAGTTCATCAAATTCGAATTGAACCAAATATAATTTGATATGTAAGTAAATGGCTTTTTGCAACTTGAGGAAAAGTTTCTTTAAATCATAATAAATTAATTTTAATTATTATTGCAAATAAAATCAAAAAAGAAATTGTTTATAAAATGTGTTGATATGTGAATATGTGATATAAACTCAATCCTGAGGTGGCTGAAAATTCATCTTATTGGAACTACACCAAATCTTACCAATGTTGAAAACTGAACTAGTTATATCTTAAGAAATGACAAATATAATGATTCCTGACCAAACAAAACTTAAGCCAACATAGCCAAATTGAGAATCAAAATTGATATAAGTGAAAAGAAATGATAAACCAGTTTAATGGTATCCCTAAGAATCAAACTAACTAATTTCCAAACCAAACGAAATTCAGTTTAACTTCATATCATACTTTCTTTTTTTGTCAAAGACTTCATAGCATACTTTCTCCAAAATGAATAAGCAAAACCCTAACAAACCGAACCGGAAATCGAATTAGCCACCTCTACTTGGGACCATCGTTTCTAGGAGTTACGAAGCTGTCCTTTGCCAAACTAGAGTTAGCACAAACATATTCGTTTGTCACCAAGCGCACATGGCCCCCAAAATCTTACTCACAACACTATAAGTTTAAGTAACAAGAAGACACAATTTTTAATTCTCATTTGATCGATCACTCTCACTTATATATCTCTCTCTCCATATAATTGAATTGTGGTAGATGCGAGATATCACTCTATCTCTCCACACAACCTCACATGCTTCTTTATCACTTGATTCCATGTGCTTCCCCATTTTCCCATATACTTCCAAGATTACATGCATTTATACAAAACTATTTCCCATACACTTCCAAGATTACATGCATTAGTTTCATTTTTCTAATCAAATCCTTAATTAGCTTGGATCCTAATGTATGTCTTATATCTTATTTAGAAGTTTTGCCATTCAAGATCGATTTTATCTAATGTTTAATCTGCCAAAAAGCAATAAAATGGATCAATGTAAGGAAATGTTTGATTTAATCATTGAACTCCATAAATAAAAATTATGTGTATAGCAAAAGTGCTAACATTGCAGCTTCTAAGAAGAATCTCTTTAGTCTAAATTAAAGACTTAAGAAACTTTTATTTTTTAAGATACCCACTGAAAAAAAAACCTCTTTTTGTTTGCATTTCAATTAAAAAGAAAGAATAATCTAAGAAAAGAAAAAAGGAAAGAAGAAAAAGAGATATTCTAAAGCTATATTAATATTCTTGTAGTTGAATTTGGAGGTCACATGGGGATTGGAATTGAGATTAGTGGGAAGAGAACTAACAAAAACACCTTTGTAAAAATATACACTCAAGAAAAATTCACAAAAACTATAAGAAAACAAAATAAAATTAGGAATGCCAAATACCACTGAGTATGCTGCGGAATCTGTTCCTAGATAGCTTCTTCACAAGTTTCTTAGCATCTGAACCTTCAGTTTCTGCTAGCTTCTCTATGCTTTTCAAATACCCTGAAGTCGCAATCTTTCTTCTCGCGCTATTGCAGCTCGTTAAAGACATCAATATCGATATCAAAAACTTAGTGTTACCTGAATCGCTGCTCACATTGCTCCCATCTTCATGGTCTAGCAACTGGAGAATGTAGCTAATGTTAAAGTCATCTTGCGCAAACTTCTTCCTGTTCCTTGGAACCGAGATCAAACAGTAGAGCGCCACACTCGCCATTTCTCTGACATCTAACGATTTGGCGTCAAGAAATTTAACTAGCTCAGGCATAAAACCCGCGTCTCCCATTATCCTCTTAATTTCTTCTTGTAAACTACATAGCCTAGATGTGACCTTCAAGGCTGATTCTTGAACAGAAATCTCCCCATTTCTTAGCAGATTCAGCAAATGATCCAAGAATTTGCAACTCATCAATGCATTCAAACAACCCGCAGATCCAAAACATAAGTTATCAATCGCCCTTAATGCTATCTCCTTAGATTTCGAAGAGGACAACGAATTGGGATCGGATAATACACTCACCAGCTCCTGAATTCCTCCTTCCCTAACCAAGATTTCCCGAGTTTGTTCATCTTTACAACACATACTCAACAGTAAATCAATGGAATTTACCTGAACAATTTCTTCCTTTGATCCAATAAGCTTGATGAAATTCGCTACAGTATCATCTTCTTCAATCATATACCTCTTGATCTCTTCAACACCAACAAGATTTCTCAACACACCACACGAAGTACCGATCAACTCACCACCAAATTCGTTGCAAGAACATATCTTCAACAATGCTGAAACACCTCCATGAGCAGAAACAGACCAAGCATTCTCCGAATTCTCCGTTAATTTCATCAAACACCTTGCAGACGCTTCTCTACCAACACCATTCCCATTCTCAAGAACCCTAACCAAAGGACCAATCACACCTGATCTGATCAAAACATCCCTATAAGAACCAAACCCAGATATAAAAAACACAGCTTTGGCAGATTCTTCTTGAACCCCCATCTCAGAATCAAGAAACCCAACAAGGATATTAACCATATCACTAATCTCAATCACAATCTTAACATATCTATCATCTTCTTCCATAGCTTCATTAAGCTTAACCAAAGCTTGTTTCTTCATCTCCAGATCTCCAATCTTCATCCTCGTTAACAAATCCCTAATGTAAAACCTCATATCATCTTTACAAGCATTACCATTAGGCTTCAACACAACGATCGCAAATCCATGACTTAGAATCCCAGCAGAGTAAATCCGAGATAGATTCCTCGTATGTCGATCGAATTTCCCCGCCATAACATCTAAATCGCTCTGCATAAGAAGCTTACCACTGAAGGAAACGTTAACGCAACGAGTAGCGAGATCGTAAGTGTCTTTGAGAGAGATAAGAATGGCGGAGATTAAGCTTGCGAGAGATGGGTCGAATCCAGAATTGAGATTCTCGAGAGCAGAGAGACCAGAGTAAAGCTCTTCGAGTTTGGTTCTTATGAGTTGCCATTTGATGTTGAAGGATTTGATTGAGTGAGAGAGTGAAATCAATGAAGATATTGCTTCGATTGCTTTCTCTATGCTTGCTTTTGATTCCTCACAAGTTTCTTCACCCATTTTGGTTGATAAAGTCTTCTTCTTTCTTCTTCTTCTCCAAGTGGTTTTAAAGCAAAAACATCTTTTTGGTTGATGTTAGAGGGAAAATGATGGGAAGACGAAGACTTTCACAGGTAATCTCGTTGAGTTATCTGTAATGGTTAATGGGTTTTGAGGAAAGAGGAGAAAGAGAGAGAGTTTGGTAATATTTGACGGAGCTGGCGTTTCTCGGTGGGGTTGGAGAGGAGGCAGTGACATGTCGAGGAAGATGAAGGTGAGGGTATAATGGTCATTTAAATGGAGTACTTTTTATTTTATTTTTGGGGTTAGACGAAAAAGCGTATTTGGGAAAGGTAAGTTGGTTCTTAAAATGGTTTTGGTGACGAGCACGAGGACCTCGAGAATTCGATTCTTTTTTCTCTTCTTTTTTCCAATCTCACATTTATCGTTTTATTGTTATTCTTTTGAAAAAATGTTCTTTTCCAATGTGAAAATGTAAGCGTTTAATAAAATAAGTAAAACTTAAAAAATTATACGGAAAGTTTATGCGAATTCTTAATGTGAAGTTGGACAATTCGACAACAACTTTCATAAACTTTTCGCATAATTACACATTTACACATCTCATAAACCTTCTGCATAATTTGTGGATTTTAATTTTTATTTTATTTTACGTGAAAATATTTCACTCATAGAAAAATCGATTCTATTAGATAGTTTTTGGTTTTCATAATATTAGTTAGAAGCTTAGCTCTAAAGGACCAACCAATCAATATCTGCACGAGCACGAGAAAGCCGGAAATAGAAATAGTTATGGACGGTGAAGCTGGTAGACATATATATATATTATTCATCCTATTTCTTACTATTACATTTTGTTATAATCTAAATGACATTGTAATATCAGGGAAAAAGACTCTCTCTCTCTTCTCTCTCTCAACTTTTCAGAGAGTGAGAGTTTTCTTTCGACTTCTTCGCCGTCCGGTCTCTAACAACGTTTATGGATCCGGTCGTGATCTTTGCTGTCCCACCTTGTCGTCCCATCTCGCTGTCCTATCGCGCCGTCTGGTGTATCCGGCTTTAGTCCGACAGCCTCCGGCTACAATAGCGGCGGTTGGTCGGCTTTTCTTTGGCGACGTTGGCTTTTTTAGCAACGTTGGCCACTTCTCTCCGGCATAGATTGTTTCGTCAAAATCTTTGGTTGGCTTTTGTTTTGCTTTGATTAATCTCTTCGGATCTAGTTGGTGGTAGTGGCAATTTTAGTGAATTTTCACTAATCAATTGTTTTATCCGGCTTATCCCTTGAGTTTCTGGTTTGTTTTTATTTTCGTCTCAGATTTACAGGAATTAACCCAACGAATTGCAATTTTACATGAAGAAAAGAAGAAGAATCCGAAGCTTATTATCAATTTCCTTTAGCTGTTATCTTTCAATTAGGCTCCGATTGTCTTTTAAGCGGTGAAAACCCAAAAGATTCATAGTCTGAATCCTTATCGGCGGTGACTCTTTTCACCGGAATCGGTAGCAAACGGCGGAGGCTGAAGTCGGTTTCCTTTAGATTACTCATTCTCCCATGTGTCTAAAGTTTGTTCTTGTTGACGACACGTGTTTAGGATAGAGTCTCAATGCCAATTCCTCTTCATTAGGGTTTGCTTTTGGGCTCATGTTGGGCTTCAATGAATTCTTGTAAAATCATAGTTGTGGGGCTTTTATCTTTATTAGCCCATGTTGTTGGTTGAATTTAATCAAATCAGACTTTTGTGAAAAAAAAAAAAAAAAATGACATTGTAATAGGCAAATACAAATTATTATTGTAAAAAAGGTGGAGGATATTTTCACGGTAATACATTAGCAAAATATATTAAACTGAATAAGATGTACAAGCTTTTTCATTCATCTACTTTGGTATATTATATGTGTAAAGACTATAAATTTTCAAACAATCGAAACTTATAAATATATGTATAACATATAACAGTTGACTCAACTTACGTATATTAAAGGAAACAAGAAATGGTCCGTGACGAAACATGAAGAGCCAAAAATATGGCAAAATTGAATGTAAAGCAAATGGATTGGCTGCCTCTCACATGATTCCAAATTTAGATCGTATTTAATTTAATACAAATTTCTCCATCTTAATAAAACTTTCAAATTTGATTTTATTGTTCAACTGAATTTTTACATAGCACACACAGTGGCGGACCCAGAGATAAATTTTACCTGGGTCAATTTTTTTTTTAAACAATATTATAATATTTATTAGACCAAAAAACATGTATCTAAAGGTTATATGAAAAAAAAAAAGTGAAACTGTTGAGCAAAGGATTCGAACTCAGGTTTTAGGTGTGTCAGTCCATACGAAACTACCAACTCTGCCGTTGGAACTTTAAGAAATCATACACAAAAATGCTTATTCCTTGTGCGTCCGTGTGTGTGTGTGTGTTTTTTTCCGATCCGAAATGTTCATCCATCGAAGAACTTATTTGACTATTGATATCACATTAATGCTACTATTGATATCAATCACATGAAATTTTATTGACTTTCTGAGTTTTCATATTAAATGCGACTCGTAGATTGAACACACCTAGCTACACATATAAGCATTGGAATTTTGAGCATTCATAATAAAAATGCTCGAAGATAGACTATTCAGCTACCCATATAAGTATCTAGATATGTGAAGTTATATGGAATATGGATCAAGAAGATACAAATTTGTATATTAAGATAAACTTGATCAATAAGATGCTAAGTTAATTATTACTACTTGTTTCACAAACACACGTCTGATTATTTATCACGAAAAATATCAATTTGTTGTTTTGATTGAACGGTCCTAAAAATCACGAAAATATTATAGAGACTAATTATCTATGCAAGAGTGTGGTTAAGATGTTTTTGTCATATATAAAACCGCATGCATGTGGTATTTGTTTATATATGGTACTTTAATGGATGGAAAAAAAAGACACACTAATTAGTGTACTTTTTACAAGGTAGATTATGCAATTAGAGAGCCGTAAATAAAATAAGTGTAATGCTAAAAAAACAAAAGTTAGGTGTGGAAAGACAAAAAAACAAGCAACGAAAGTGATCCATGATATCGACGTTTGAGTAGTTGAGAAGGGAGATATTCATATGTGCAAACGCATTACAACCTATTCCTTAGTTTTCACGAAAATTATAATAATCAAAATATCTAATTATTATTCAATAACAAAAAGATATTATATAAAACCCTAAAATTTGCTATTTGTATTTTATTTCATCAAGTGATTGTGTATTGGTAATTTGGTACCATAGTTGATTGTGTATCATAGTTGTAGATTTCAAAGACTATTTTGAAAAAAACTTAAATGGTCTTTATTTTAAATCAAGCATACTATATGTCATATTTAAATTTTATAACATAAAATATCTCATTAAAATTGAAATTTTATAATTTTAAATAGGAACTCAAGCATTTAAACAATCAAATCGTAAATATTTCTTACAACGATATTGTCTAGGAAATAGAGATCCCGTGAAGACCACAATATAATGTTCTTGCATTAGAGAAGTCACTTAATTGGTGAAACATTAACAAAATAAAATAAAAAAATCTATAAAAAAAACTTTGTCATTTTCGGATATCACTATCTTTTCCAAAGTTTGGACTTTGGATGTTAAACTTGTAACTATTATGTTACCCAAATGTTTTCTATATAACTTAATCGAATCATTGATCCGAAAATCACCGAAAAACTAGACCAATTCCAAGATTATGAGTCATGTAAAACTAGAAAAAAGGAAAAGTAATTATTTATAAACTCGTGAAGAAAAATTGATTATAACTTGAGATCGCTTGACGAAGACATGTTGTAATTTAGTGTGCACGAAATAAAAAGGTCCACATGCAAATTTGCTCCAAGCTAGGCTAATAGGGGTTGATAAATAACTAAAGAAGAAGCCTTGTCTTAAGCTTCAACACATAAATTTCAACTAACCATATTATAATTTATTTAATCATTCCGATTCACTTCTTAGTATTCAAACAAATGATATGGTAATGAAATGAGTTGAAGATGATACAATGTTGTGTATATGAAAACAAAATTTCGTTATAATTAGCATTAAATTGTCATCAAATCGATGATATATATTTTATCTCAAAGGTAATTAACAGTGAATGAATGGTCTCAATTATCTCATCTTATTTAGAGTTGGGATTCTTAAGACTTTGAAACAACTTTGTAAATAAAATTTTGCATTTTTATGATTATAATACCTAACATATATCTTAAGTTTAAATATAGAAAGAAAAACTAAAAATATAGATGAACACAAATTATTTATGTGAGAATTCAAGTTGTAAACTATATTAGTTTTGATAATTATTTTTGTCAAATATGTGATAACTTCTAGTGCAAGAGTCAGTTTAGTATTTAAGAATATCTTTGACATGTGGTTTTACTCCTACCAAGGACAAACATTATTTTTATTTTTAATTTGGAATCATCTTGTTACATTGAACATAAAATAATAAAATGAACATAATTTTTGTTGGATAAGTCATAAGGCCCGGTTTATAACCACCCATATAGCTAGGTTAGTAAATCATCTAAACTTAATTTTGACATAATTATCTAGTCATACAATCTAAATTTAGCAACCTAAATCTCTACCAAAGTACCAAGTATACATATGTTACTTAATCCAATTTACAATAACTTAGATCAAGTTTGTATATTAAGATAAATTTGATCAAGAAGATTCTAAATCAACAATTACTTGTTTGTATGAAATTGTATCTGATATGATTTAAGTTTTATATATCAACCTAAACAAAAATAAGTCGCAAAGAATTCGGAGAAAGAGATGAATTAATAAACTCGTTACAAAACAGAGAAGAAAACAAAGGATCGATACTGTCTGAGATGAAAATAAAAGCCAAAAATATGAGAATATATGAAGCTGGGCTACTTATTAAGGCCCCAATACGACCCGGCCCATTTATGCCCAAATAGTGTGATTCTGTCTACTCTCTGACTCTAATCTCTAGAATGAGAAATGCTGGTCATGTGGGTTTAACTTTAAATTGAAATCAAGAGGCTAAAAATAATGAAATAAATATGCATCTCTTATTAATCACTTTGTAAAAACGAGATAAACTATATTCACACTACACAACATACAAAAAGATTTAGAACCCTCCCAAAGAGTTTCTTCTAAACAAGCTAGCCTTTCCAAAACCCTATCTTTCTTTTTGTATCTAACAACTATTTACAGAGACTTATCCAAACCAAAAACCC
The DNA here is from genome assembly GCA_019202805.1 of Arabidopsis suecica. NCBI lineage: Eukaryota > Viridiplantae > Streptophyta > Magnoliopsida > Brassicales > Brassicaceae > Arabidopsis > Arabidopsis suecica. Next base: position 1,927,322 of record CM032906.1, read on the forward strand.
AAATACATAACTTTAAAACCCTCATCTTCAATTAAGAATCTTGAAGAAACAAGCTGATAACATTAGCCTCAAACCAAGTTGTTTGATTCAGTTGAACAGAGCCACCGAGACTCCAGAATCGTCCTTGTTGCGGTTTATCCTCGAAAGGCGGTACCTTTTCTGCAATGGAGCACCTGGAGCTTCAATCTCTTCATCATCATCCTCTACATCAAACGGTTTGTCCCAACCAAATCTGCCATGGTGGAAAACCGAGGTTTTCCGAGGTGTACTATACGCGAAATGCGACTGCTTCGCGATCAATGTCTGTAATTAAAAACAAGGAAAAATTATTAGATTCAAAATCTAACTAATGGTGTATCATCAAAATCTACTAATGATGCCAAATTTTACTTACAGCTTCTCTTATTGTCTTTGAAACATGAAACAATTGTTTCAAATCTTCATGCTCGACCCCACAGATAATCCTCACCTGTAATAATATAAATCACAAGATCTATCAATAAATAATGTCTATGAAATGTCAAACAATCTTATGCACAATGACAAAACTTTTCCAGATATGGAAAATTTGAACATTTTTTCATTTCCAATAAGAACATTTTAGCTCAATTTTTTTGCCAAAAAAAACAAACATTTTAGCTCAATCTGATTAATTAACTATGATAAAATGTTTATCCCAAAAATCTGAAAAGGATAAAAATGAATTTGTGATGAAACTAACCGTAATTTCAACATTTTCTAATTTGCATTACGATTTTCGAATCTCAAAGGAAAAACAGAAAAAAAATTTTGAAATTTCAGCTCAAATCTGATTAATACTCCCTAAAATAATACAAAATCTCAACTAATTAACAGAACCCAGAAATTAGAAACAGATAAAAATGAGTTAACAAAAACAAAATTTGAACACTTTCCCTTTCCAAAACGATTTTGAATCTCAGATTTAAAAAAGAAAAAGGATTCAACTTTCAGCTCAATCTGATTGATACTTTGCAAATTAACAAAACCCAGAAACCAGAAAGAGATTAAAAGAAAGAGTTAGTGAAGAAACGAACCAGAATATCTAGCGGAAGATCTTCAAGCTCTCGACTTTGACCATCAGCAACCGAAGTAGTCTTATCGCAGAGCTTTTTCCCAACAGGTGAAGTGAAAATCGAATCCTCCTCAATCTCATCACCTGATGAAATTAGAATCCTCTTTCTCCCAAATCCTCTCTTGTACTGTACAAACTCTAACCCTAACCCTAATCCTCCATCATTCACATCACGACGTTGCCTCAAATTCGACTTCTGGGTAACGATTCTCTTCTTCCCTAATGCCATTTTTGTCAATCTGCATCAGCAAAAGTACAAAAAAATCAGATCTTTTTCGAATTTCAGAGAATCCAAAAACAGAGGATTTGAATTAAAGAACAAAGGAAAGTGAATCTAAAAATAAGAAACTAACCTATAAATTAGTGAAATTTTCCAAAGATTTTCAGAGTCTTGAAGTATGTTTGCGGGAAATGAACAAAAGCTGAGAAAAATGAGTAATTTTTCTTTTTTGGTTTAAAATTTATGACCAAAGAAGATGAACTACTACTTCTCTCTACTTATAGTAGATAAATTATGTTTTTCTTTTCTATTTTTTTAAAGGCAATTTATTTTTTATGTTTTTAATAATAACGAGTAAAGTAGAAAACGCTGGAAATTTCCTAAGGCAAAAATATCTCTAATTTTTTAAATTTTGTTATTCTCCCTCCTCCGTAGTAAGCAAAAGACGGCTTAAAAAAAAACTAGCCGTTGGGATATACACGTGGCGAACTTTGAGCCGAAGAAGGAACAAACGTGGGTGGTTCATGTGATGACGTGGCGACAAGTTGTTCGTTTGACGGTTTAGTCGTCTCACACGGTTTTGTTCTTAGGATTCCAAAAAGCTAAAACAACAAAAGATCTTTGAGACTCTCTGACACAGTCTTTAATAATCTAAACACTTATCAGTTATCACCGACCAAAAGATTGATTAAGTTTTAATTTTTATTGATTACTCTTTCATTTTATTATCCATTATTATTGAGTTTTTGTGACATTTAATTATGGTATATGCAATTTTTATGTCAATTTTTGTATTATCAAGATCCAACGATATGATAAGTGTGCATCCTTGTTATGTTTTTCTATTTTTATTTCCACAATCTTATTGAAGAAAGTACAATACTGTTGGTGTCGGATCCCGCACCAGTGGACCGGGACCAACCAAAGATTGCCACGTAATCAAGATGAAGGCCCGCAAAGGATAAGGCCCATTAAGCCCATGGATCACAAGATATAATCGAAGTGGGCATCACCATAAAGAGAGCCCGGAGTGGTCGCACCTCGGGATATGACTCGGAATCGAAGTCGGATGACTTGGGCCAAAAGGCGAAGCCCATGAAGATCGGAGTCAATTCAAATTCAAACGTTGGGCATTAAAACTCGGAGACCAAAACGGACGCATTTAAGAGAAAATAATTATGTTTAATTGAGAGTTAAATGTCGTTTGTCAATATAAATAAGAGGGCTAATAGCCATGTAAAGCATACGCAATTTTTCTAGCAAATACACTGTAATCATTTTCCATTTCAATTCATAGCTTTTTCATCATATTTTTGTCCTCAAGAATAATCATCCCCACTAATTAAACAAATATTCAAGTGTGCGAATCCGACATCCACATTTTGGCGCCGTCTGTGGGGATCTAGAAGATTCTTGAGTTGTCAGATTTCTCTCATTTCCGAGATAAGCAGCAATGTCTGGAACAAGCATCCCTGATTCGACAGTAGCCGAGGCTCTCAAGACCATGCAGCAAGCCATAACAGAAATGTCGCAGAAGTTCTCGGATGTGGAAAAAGCTGTGGACACGCTTAAAACAACCCAGGTATCTCTTGGTCAAAACATCAATGCTGTTCAATCTCGTGTTCGTTCTCTAGGTGCAGGAAGTACCGTGGGAGTCCGAAGAAGCATGTTCAGTACGCCAAACTCCCGTGTGCGAAGTGAGACCAACGAACAAACAACTTCTAACCCGACAATCCAACCGGATGTGGAAGAAGAGACGCAGCTCGGAGATGAAGATCAGCTTGTGGATCAGTATGATCAAGAGAGCTTTGATCAGCTCGAAACCATGAGGAAGGTTAGCCAGGAACTAAAAGAAATGAAGTCAAAGTTCCACCAGGCCACCAGTTCGGAGCCGGACATTAACCGAGTCATCGAGGAAGCTAGGCGAACTCCTTTCATTCCGCGAATTGCAAATTTGAGAATCAAAGATTCTCGGAAACTCAAACTGGATCCGTACAGTGGATTAGAAGACCCAAAAAGCTATCTCGCAGCTTTTCTGATTGCCGCCGGAAGAGTCGAATTGGATGAAGCTGATGAGGATGCAGGATACTGCAAACTCTTTTCGGAAAATCTTTGCGGTCAAGCACTAATGTGGTTCACTCAGCTGGAACCAGGCTCAATCAATAACTTCGACGAGTTGTCGGCTGTTTTCCTGAAACAATATTCTATCCTCATGGATAAAAGCGTTTCGGATGCTGACCTCTGGAATCTAACACAAGGGCCAAATGAGTCACTTAGAACTTTCATCACCAAATTCAAGGGGGTGCTGTCAAAACTCCCAAGAATCTCGCAGCAGTCAGCTCTATCTGCCCTACGAAAAGGTTTATGGCATGATTCGAGGTTTAAAGAAGATCTAATACTTCACAAACCGGACACAATTCAAGACGCACTTTTCCGTGCAAATAACTGGATGGAAGTAGAAGACGAAAAAGAGAGTTTTGCGAAAAGGAACAAACAAGCAAAACCAGCGGTCACTTTCCCTACCAAAAAATTTGAGCCCAGAGAGAACCAAGGACCTAAAAAGTTCGGGTCGCAACCCCTCAACAATACCGTCGGGAAACAATTTCAAGGAAAAGGAAGGTCGAACACTTGGGTCCGTGACGAAAGTTTGCATTGTGACATCCATAAGGTAACCGGACACTTAACCAAAGATTGTAGTGTCCTCAAAAAGCACCTCGCAGAGCTGTGGGCCAGTGGAGATCTTTCTAAATTCAAGATAGAAGATTTCGTGAAAGAATATCACGAGGCGAAAGATACCCCTAAAGATCAGAATTTAAAAAGACCTAGGCAATCCAACGAAGAAGAACCTAGAAGTTCTAAAGGAAAAATCAATGTGATCATTGGAGGTTCCAAGCTTTGTCGGGATACGATCAATGCCATAAAGAAGCATAGGCGAAATGTTTTATTTAAAGCAAATTTAGGTGAAGAAATGGACTTTCAAGGCACGTCAATATCATTTGACGAAGAAGAAACATGTCACCTCGAAAGGCCTCATGATGACGCCCTAGTCATTACCTTAGACGTTGCCAACTTCGAAGTTTCGAGAATTCTCATTGATACGGGCAGTTCGGTCGACTTAATCTTTTTAGGTACCCTGGAAAGAATGGGAATCAGTCGGGCAGATATTGTAGGACCGCCGTCTCCTTTGGTGGCATTCACAAGCGAATCGGCCATGTCTCTTGGGACGATCAAGCTACCAGTTCTTGCCAAAAACGTATCAAAGATAGTAGATTTTGTTGTTTTTGATAAACCAGCAGCCTACAACATCATCCTTGGGACTCCATGGATTTATCAAATGAAGGCAGTTCCCTCGACGTATCATCAGTGCATCAAATTTCCAACTCCTAGTGGAGTGGGAACAATTCGAGGAAGTCAAGAAGCTTCACGAACGTGTTATCTGACCAGTCATCGAATAAAGATCCAATAGCAATTAACGAAACCCGCGAAGAAGGAAATTCCAAGATTTCCTAGTGGGCAAAAAGAAGACGATGTGGTAATCGAAGTAGTATTGGAAGAAGATAAACCAGATCGGAAAGTCCGAATTGGAGTCACTTTGGCTGGCGAAATAAAAGAAGCTTTGGTTGAACTTCTAAGGAAAAACAAGACGTCATTTGCATGGACAGCGGCCGATATGCCTGGCATAGATCCAAGCATAATCTGCCACAAATTGAACGTAGATCCAAGTTTTAAGCCTGTGAAACAAAAGAGAAGGAAACTCGGAGTAGAGCGAGCAAAGGCAGTAAATGATGAAGTGGACAAACTATTAAAAATAGGATCTATAAGGGAAGTACAATACCCGGAGTGGGTAGCAAACACTGTCGTGGTCAAAAAGAAAAATGGAAAGGACAGGGTGTGTATCGACTTCACCGATCTCAATAAGGCATGTCCAAAAGATAGTTTTCCGCTCCCGCATATAGACCGGCTCGTAGAATCTACCGCTGGGAATGAGTTATTAACTTTCATGGATGCTTTCTCGGGTTATAATCAAATAATGATGGATCCCGAAGACCAAGAAAAGACGTCATTCATCACAGACAGAGGTACCTACTGTTATAAAGTAATGCCTTTTGGTTTAAAAAACGCAGGTGCCACTTATCAACGATTGGTCAACAAAATGTTCCATGAGCATCTCGGGAAGACAATGGAAGTCTACATAGACGATATGTTGGTTAAGTCTTTGAAGAAAGAGGATCACATTAAGCATTTGGAAGAGTGTTTCGAAATTCTCAACCGATACCAAATGAAGCTGAACCCGGCGAAGTGCACTTTCGGAGTTCCATCCGGAGAATTCCTTGGTTATATCGTGACAAAAAGAGGAATCGAAGCTAATCCAAACCAAATTAATGCCTTTCTAAACATGCCATCCCCGAAGAACTTCAAGGAAGTACAGCGTCTGACTGGTCGAATTGCAGCCCTAAACAGATTTATTTCAAGATCAACGGACAAGTCTCTGCCTTTTTATCAAATTCTGAAGGGAAATAAAGGGTTCCTTTGGGATGAGAAGTGTGAAGAAGCATTCGGACAACTTAAAGCATACCTCACTACTCCACCAGTGTTGTCTAAACCCGAAGTGGACGAGAAGCTCTATTTGTATGTTTCAGTGTCAAAACATGCAGTTAGTGGAGTCTTGGTCCGGGAGGACCGCGGGGAGCAAAAACCGATTTACTACATAAGTAAGTCAATGACAGATCCAGAGACAAGGTACACAATGATGGAAAAACTCGCACTTGCGGTAGTAACTTCAGCCCGGAAGCTGCGCCCATACTTCCAATCTCATCCAATCGAAGTGTTAACCAACCATCCACTCCGAACAATACTTCATAGTCCAAATCAGTCCGGACGATTGGCGAAGTGGGCAGTGGAACTAAGTGAATATGATATAGAATATAAAAGCCGGGTCAGCATGAAGGCTCAGGTTTTGGCAGATTTCCTAACCGAACTACCAGTGCTGGGCACACCGGAGCAACCAGAGAATCAGACTTGGAAACTATATGTAGACGGATCTTCATCAAAACAAGGATCTGGAGTAGGAATCAAGTTGGAATCTCCAACGTCGGAAATTCTTGAACAATCATTCCGGCTATTGTTTAATGCTTCTAACAATGAAGCAGAATATGAAGCACTGATTGCCGGACTTCGATTGGCACAAGGGGTTGGAGCGGAAGAAGTGGTTGCTTATTGTGATTCATAGTTGGTAGTTAATCAGTTCAATGGCGATTATGAAGCGAAAGACCTAAGAATGGAAGCATACCTCGAAGTAGTGAAGGGTCTTTCAAAAGAATTCAAGAAATTCGAACTAATTCGCATACCTCGAGGAGAAAATACAACCGCGGACGCACTTGCCGCATTAGCGTCAACATCAGATCCTGAACTAAAAAGAATCATTCCGGTTGAGTGTATCGCGGAGCGAAGCATTAAAACTGACAAAGAAGTCCTCGTTGTTACAAGGTCTCGAGCAGCAGCACGCGAACGTGGCGAGCCCGAAGTCGAGTTGCCACCTGTTAAACGGAGGAAGTCGAAAAAACACAACAAGGAGCCAGATATACTTCCAGAAACTATTGTAGAGACGGAACCGTTAGTCGAAGATGACCATCCCGAACCGGACCTTGAACCAAATGAACATCCCGAACCGGAACCACGGGTATTTCATGAGATTGACCAAATTCCGGCTAAAGATTGGGGGGCTGATTGGAGGGAGCCAATAAAGCGCTACATCATGACAGGCGAGCTCCCGAAGAACAAGTGGCAAGCCAGGAAAATGAGAATCGTTAGCGCGAAATTTTGTCTATCAAAGGATATATTATATAAGCGAGGTGTTAGCGATCCCTACCTATTATGCATCTTTGGACCCGAAGTCGAAATCGTCGTAAGAGAAGTACACGAAGGTCTATGTGGGAGTCATGCGTCTGGAAGGGCCATGGCTTTTAAAATAAAAAGGATGGGCTATTATTGGCCCACTATGATCACGGATTGTGTCAAGTTCGCTCAAAGGTGCAAACGTTGTCAACTCCATGCACCGATGATCCATCAACCTTCGGAGTTATTCTCCTCCATTTCTGCCCCGTACCCGTTTATGAGGTGGTCGATGGATATCATAGGGCCATTGCATAGATCAACTCGAGGAGCACAATACCTATTGGTCTTAACGGATTATTTTTCAAAGTGGATCGAAGCTGAAGCATATGCTAGCATCAAAGATTCGGCGGTGAATACTTTCATTTGGAAGAATATCATATGCCGGCATGGGGTTCCATACGAGATAGTTACTGATAATGGGCCACAGTTCATTTCGCACGAATTCGAAGCCTTTTGCTCAGAATGGGGGATCAAGGTCAGTTATTCCACTCCACGCTATCCACAAGGAAATGGTCAAGCTGAAGCTGCGAACAAAACAATTTTGAGCAATCTCAAAAAACGCTTGAGTCACTTAAAAGGAGGATGGTATGATGAACTCCAGCCCGTCCTATGGGCTTATCGAACAACCCCAAGGCGACCTACCGGAGAGACTCCGTTTTCCCTAGTTTATGGCATGGAAGCAGTAGTACCAGCTGAACTCAATGTGCCCGGTCTTCGCCGAACAGAAGCACCATTGAACGAAGAGGAGAATTCAGCAATGCTCGATGACTCGCTGGATACCATTAATGAAAGACGAGATCAAGCCTTAATCCGGATACAGAATTACCAGCAAGCAGCAGCTCGATACTACAATTCCAAAGTCAAAAGCAGACCATTCTTTGTAGGCGATTATGTGCTAAGGCGAGTTTTTGATAATAAAAAAGAAGAAGGCGCGGGCAAACTCGGCATTAATTGGGAAGGACCTTATATTGTTACCGAAGTGGTTCGAAATGGTGTTTATAGGTTGAAAGACTTGGAAGGCAGTCCAGTCCAGCGACCTTGGAACGTGATCAATCTAAAGAAGTTTTATGTTTAATACGCATTTTGTTATGTACATGAACTACGGTGTTGCTTGATCCCGAAATGGGTACGTAGGCAGCTCGAAAAAGAGTTCAGCTACTAATAATAAAAATTCGTTTTATTTCTTAAGAAAAGAGTTCGACTATGCGAACATACAAGATGAAGAAGTTCGGCTGTGCGAACATACAAGAAATCGAAAGTAAAACATTTATTCAAACGAGCAAGACAAAGTGTCGATCTTCGCACACTTCGGATTAGGAAAACCCTCCCGGAGAACAGAACACTTGAACCCCTTGACCTGCGAGGTCTAGAACTGGCATCATACAATCCGGGATTCGAGCAAAGTCAGAGATCCCGAGTTCAATCCAATCTCCGGGGTGAGAGCCAAGGATGTGAAGATCTCTTGACACCGTAGTAAGCCTACGTTGCATTCGGTTAATCCTTTTCCGAAGCCTTTTCTTTTCCAAGGTAAGCTTCCGGTGTTGAAGCGCAAGCGCCTCTATGAATGCCATCGCTGTGCCTTGGTCCCTGATTGGGAGGTTCCTGATCAAAGCACATGGAGCTCGGATCTGGGATCTAAAGAAGCCGCGAGGTGGAGGAGATCGTCTCCTTGGAACATCCGGAACATCTTCATCTATCACTCCGATCCTGGAGAAGTCCGGCATAGACTCTGAACATCGAAGGTTAAAGTCCATATCTGCAGAAGTAAGAAGAATGGTGAGGGGTGAGGAGAAGTTAAAGCCGTAATTTATAGGGATGTCGTATCCCTAGCAGACTGCGGATTCAGCGTGGAGACAGAGTAATTCGCGGAAAGATTTGTGCCCTTAAAATCGATCCTGCATTAAAAGACGTATCACCAAGAATGATATGGGAATTAAAGGAGTAGCAAATATTTCCATAAATAAAAGGGGCCGAGGCCCATTATGAGTTCAAAACAAAAGGAAAAATAAAGAAAAGAGAGCAGAATTAGGGAACATTTATGGAAGGGGCTCAGGAACAGGCTCCCTCATCGCCGATGTGGAATTCGAAGTGGAAGCACCGTTCCTGCCTTCCACTTCGGGCTCATTCCGGACACGTTTCCAAGGATTGTCGTCATTCTCCTCGTCTTCCTCTTCGCTATCAACAAGAGCGGCCTCAGTCGGGGCACTCACCGGTCCCTGAACTTGACCTTTAGCACGGAGATACATCCGGAGCATCCTCGGGATCTCTGCGATGGAGTCGAAGTTCCTCCACTCCCACTGAAAGGGGTCACTCTCCAGAGCTCTTACTTTCCTCTCCACTCGAGCAATACGAGCCTCGAGTGTCTGCCTCTTGAGTCCCAGCCGCTGCCTTTCGTCGCACAAACGGCGGTGTTTGTCGACAACCTGTCGCCAAAAAGAATAAATTAAAGTGAAAAGCATAGGAATTTGGGTGAAAGAAGCGAATCTTAACCTTGTCCATAAAGTCGTAGGCCTCTTTCTTCTCCCTCGAAGGAAAGTGAAACACGGCGTGAGGAAAGAGAACGCCGGCTGGCTCGAAGCCATCGCCGGACAGAAATAGGGGGCTGCCAGGATCGGTGGGGATCACTTTTTCGTTCTCCATTATTGTTTAAAGAAATTTTGGAGTTCTTTTAAAAGCTAGAAGCAAACTTGCCACTATTTATAACGAGCCTAGGGTTTATCTTGAAACCGTAAAATTAATGATGATAGTGTGCCCGGGTGGATAAACTATTTTTGGAAATCGGGAAAAGCAGTTATTGCCTTAAAGGCGTGCGGCTTTCCCTATTTCCCAAGGGAAAAAGCAACCGTCGCATTTAAGGCAAGAAGCCCATTAAACACAAAGTTTTAAGGCCCAAGCCGAACAAATTCACTGAGTTGACTAAACCCGAAGTGGGGAACTCGTGTTAAGCCGAGCTCAGCTCTCGCATTCCAAGAGAAAGGTCTGATCAGCCTAAAAATCTCGAAAAAACATAGCCACAAGGCCAAGAAGTGTTAAAAGCGGACCTTGCAAACCCGCATATAATTTTAACCAAACCCCCTTGGGATCTAAACCTAAAACAAAAAAGGTTTAAAAGCCTCCTCAGGCGAATATCTTGTTCAGAAGAAACTGGTAATAAAGCCCCCTAGGGCAAAAGCAAAAACATAAAGATTTAAGTCTCAAAAATAAAATATATATAATAATGGGACAGGCCCCAATTCGGAGTGGACGCAGCCACTACGGGTCAGCAGACACTTCGGCTTCCGTTTCGGTTGTCGGGTTTCCATCCGCCTCCTTGGCCGGGACTTGTTCAGAGGAAGTTCCTTGTTCATTCACTGCGGCACAAACATCTCCTGGGATGACCTTGGGAGCAGCAGGGACTTCGGATAAGACAACGCCCTCCGTCTCATTTGAACCTATAAAAGATAGTTCGGGTCAAACAAAGGGCAAGAAGAAGGTAGTAAGCATCAAGAACTAGTGTTTACCTGCCCAGTCTAGACCTGATTCACTTAGAGGAGGAGATTCAGTGAAAAACTCCGCGAAATCCTGAGGGTTGAAGGACGAAGCGGGAAGAGCTGCCAGACGATTTTTCTTTTCAGCTAAACTAGACGACAGTTCGGATCTCTCTTTCACCTCGGAGAAATCGTCATCGTGGATTTGATCCAGCAAGATTAGGTTGCTCTCATGCTCCTTGATGTCTGACTCCAGATCCGACTTAATCTTCTCAGTTTGAATAAAGCGGATAGCTCCTTGAATCAACTCCATCCCTCGTCCCTTTACCTCTTTTCTGGCCTTCGACGCCGACCTTGCCAATTCGGAATCACGCAACTTGGTAATCGCGTTGTACTTCGCTTGAAGTTCAATGAGTTGGTTGTTCAGGGCGTCGGCGGATGATTCGGATTCGTGAAGCCTACCCTGAACACCAGAAAGCTCGTTCTGTAGTTGGTAATTCTGGTCATACTGGTCCTTCAGATCCCCCTTTATCTTCTCAAGCTCAGATTTGAGGCCGTCTACTTGATCTTCTAGCTGTTGCTTAGAACCCGAGGATGAGTGAAGGTCAGTTTCAAGGGTAGTAAGCTTGCTTCTCCACGATTCAACCTCCTGTTGCTGGCTAAGTAACAGTCCTTCATAGTGTTCAACCATGTCGTTAAGTTCGCTGTTCGCCTGGCATTTCGTATAAACTCGAGATGATGAGTCAGTTGGAAGACTAACGCAAAAGATGAATGAAGTAAAACTAACCCGAGATGAGTGATGCGCATGAAGCAAATAGCGTTCGCGGATTGCAGGACGCCACTTGTCGAATTCCGGCAGGATTAGACCCGACCGGGTCTTAAAGCATCGAAAAACGCTACCTTCTTTCTCCATAGCTGTAAAGGAAGAAGAAGGGAATTTGTAATATTTTGAATCAAGATGAAGTGAAAACCCTTAGGAATACGTGAATCGTTACCTGTAAGCGATCTGATTTGAGGGACAAGAGCAGGTTTCGACTTCGGAGAAGCATCTTGAGGCCCAGAACCCTCCTTCTGAGGAGATACGCTCCGAGTGGTCTTCTCGCCATCATGCTCGGGGAGAGAAGACATGCCAACCGGCGCAGGAGGACCCATTGTTCTAGATGGAGGAGACGATCGAGGTGAACGGTCAGTCCGGGCCCTCGATTTCACCCTATGCGGAGAAGAATCGCTACGAGATGACTTGTCTCTTTTCCTACGAATCAAATCTTTAAGCGGTGCGTTGCTAAAGTCATCTCGGGGAGGTCGAGGAGAGTCACGACGAGGAGATCGGTCTCTCCGAGGAGAACGATCATGACGACGTTCACGACGAGGTGTTAAACTGTAAGCAGCAACAGATCTGTTCCCCTCGGTGCTGTTATCGTCGACCAGTAAGGTCCTGCTGTAGTCTTTCTTGTCAATAGCGGCCGCAAGGAACGCCTTGTTCTCGTCACAAGCATCTGCTATTGGTTTGGAGAGTTTCTTACGCTGGGCAGTGAGGGCCCGAGCTGACAATCCTTGAGTTGAAGGAGGAGGCGGAAGACGATGAAGGAGATTTGGTGGACTCATCCTGAGTTTTCGATTGGCTTCAATGAACCGATCGAGAGTAAAGGAAAAGGGTTTCCCCTCTAAGGATTGTCTTGAAGAAGTTGACGAATTCCTCAGTTGGGAGAATTGGAGCAATAAAGGCTGCAAAAATGAAACAACAGATTTGGTTAGTAAAAGAATAGGGTGATTAAGAAAATGTCTGTAACCTATTTTTCTACCAGGCTTTGCAGACCACTTCGATGGAAGTACATCAGAAAGACTTCCAATCGAAGCGGGAGTTTTCTTAATCAGAAACCAGGGATGGTGCCAGTTCTCGTCCTTGTTCGGGAGATGCGAGATGATGTTCCTATTAGCGTTCGGGTACGCCGAGAAGTACCCTGCCTTCTTTGACGAACTTCTCACACTTAGAAGTTCATTCAGTTCGGGAACCCCAATAATGTAGCCAGCTTCCGCCGCAACAGTTATGATTCCAAGGATGGTTCGGAGGAGGTTGGGGGTTAGCTGAGGCAAAGCAATTTCAAGGGCCGCCAGATACCGGACTAAGGCTTCGGGAAGAGGGAAGGTCAATCCACAGCCCTTGAAATAAATTTCATAAACACAAAAGTAACCATCACGGTGATCCTCCGGGGACTCCGTAGGATCGGCCATCTTCGATTCCGCCATCACGTCAGGTGGAAGTCGGCAGAGTTCTTTCAATCGTTGAAGGGATTGAATGGTACAAGTAGATCTGTAGTGAGGTCCGGCGATATCGTTAGGACGAGTGCAATCGTCAAGGCTAGAACGTTTCCCGTCATAAGACGGAGACTCAGGTCTATCGGAGTCGGAAGACATCGAAGGAAATGGGAAAACTCAAGTTCCAGAAGAGAAAGTTTGACGAAAGAAACAGAAAGGCTTGGCAGGAAAAGAGAAAAAGCAAAGGAAATTTTTACCAAAAGACAAAGATGAAAAGAAAGGTTACCTCACGCAAACTAAGTGGTAATGATGGAACCGCCTCGGTAGTCGTGGGGGAAGTGGAAAGGTTTTTCCCCATTTTAATAGTAAATAATTAAGATACGGTCATGATGGTGACAGATGTCACGCGATCGAATATGGGTAATACCAAAATTAAAGGATTGACAAAATCTTGGCGGGAAAACCAAAAGATCCCACGGGCGCAATCTTTGGTCATTAAGACGATTAAGCCTTCCGAATTGGAATAAGCACTTCGAAAGACTTGGGGGGCTAATTGTTGGTGTCGGATCCCGCACCAGTGGACCGGGACCAACCAAAGATTGCCACGTAATCAAGATGAAGGCCCGCAAAGGATAAGGCCCATTAAGCCCATGGATCACAAGATATAATCGAAGTGGGCATCACCATAAAGAGAGCCCGGAGTGGTCGCACCTCGGGATATGACTCGGAATCGAAGTCGGATGACTTGGGCCAAAAGGCGAAGCCCATGAAGATCGGAGTCAATTCAAATTCAAACGTTGGGCATTAAAACTCGGAGACCAAAACGGACGCATTTAAGAGAAAATAATTATGTTTAATTGAGAGTTAAATGTCGTTTGTCAATATAAATAAGAGGGCTAATAGCCATGTAAAGCATACGCAATTTTTCTAGCAAATACACTGTAATCATTTTCCATTTCAATTCATAGCTTTTTCATCATATTTTTGTCCTCAAGAATAATCATCCCCACTAATTAAACAAATATTCAAGTGTGCGAATCCGACATCCACAAATACTATTGATTAATTTAAGATTTGCATGCCATTTGTTAATATTTAGTTATTATTTGATAACTCTTCATTTTAATGCTTTTTTATTGAGTCTTTTTGACATTTTATTATGGTATATGCAATTGAGTTTATTGTATGTCATTATCAAGATCCAAAGCTTTTAACAAAAAAAAAGATATGATATGCGTGTTATATTTTTCTATTTTTGTTTCCACAATTATATTGAAGTAAATACAATATTATTGAAGAAAAAAGATTTGCATGGCATTTGTTAAGAATATTGGTAACTTATTAATTAATTATTAGGATTTTTTTGTTAACAACTTATAATTATTGGAATTTCTTAATTGGCATATGACTGATTGGAAAGTAAAAAAATTGGTCAATGTTATTTTTCAATAAAAACAGTAATTAATCATTAACATATACATATATTATGTTGATTAAGTTGATAAATTAATAAAATTAAATTATGTAGATAAATGAGAAATTCCTAAAAATAGCCCTAAAACAAGTTTTATTGACAATAATAGCACACACTCCATAAACTTCCAAAAATAGCACTAGTTAACTTACTATTAGTATTTTTGTTCTAAAAATTTTATCACTAGTTTTATTTTCAATAATACCACAATTTTTATATAAAAGCTATTCAACAAAATAAATTAGAAATAAATTTAAAATATTATATTTGGGTTCTCTATTTCCAATTTAGGGTATATATTTCCACCATTTAAAAGAGATTTTGATTCATTTTAATATTAGTTTATGGTATTATATTTGGGTTCCCTATTTCCAATTTAGGGTATATATTTCCACCATTTAAAAGAGATTTTTATTTTAATTTTAGTTTGTGGTATTATATTTGGGTTCCCTATTTCCAAATTAGGGTATATATTTCCACTATTTAAAAACAATTTTGATTCAATTTAATATTAGATTAGTGTTTGCTCTCTTTTTTATTTTCTATCTTATATTTTTATTAAGTTAAATTAAAGTTTATGGTGCTATTTGTGGAACTTTTCAAATGAGGTGCTATTTTTGGAAAAAACAACTTTTTTGGGGCTATTTGTGTCAATCTCCCCAGATAAATTATATTGAGTTGTATGCCTAATTGTGATATATGCAATTTAGTTTGTTAAGTACACGTGTTAAGACGTGTAATGTGTAGTCTTAATTCGAGTCGGTGCTTGTAATTTTTAATGGGCCTTTAATAGGCTCATGTTTTTCTATACTTAGTGTATTGGGATTTTTAAAAATATAAAATGAAATGGCCGACAAAAAGAAAAAAGTTTGTTACAATATTTATTGAATAATCAAGATCCAAATATACGCATAGATCTATATTAGTGTCATATTTCTCTATTTTATTTCCAAAGTCTTATTTAAATTTTAAAAGTACATCTATATATCTAAAGGAAACTACTATTTTTATTTATTAGATGTTCTTTATTGAAAATTTTGAATTTATCGAAAAAAATATATATTTTTGGTCAATATTTTATTTTCATTAATAATTAAAAATACAAATATCATTTCATAATAAAAATAATCTAGAGAAATAAATTTTGGTCAAAACTTTCACTTAGGATTAGATGAATTTCTTAGCGCTATGTGTAACTTAGCAAATAGAGCCATTGCAACACCCATCAAAGGGGTCGTTCCCCATCCAGGAGCTACTAGTTTAAACGAAACATTTTGCGACACATAACTTAGTTTAGGGGAATTGTATAGCACCAGATATTTGTTTCATTTTATGATCTCTTGGACTGATCAAGTTTTATTCAATCCTATTAAGACACTTTCTTTATAGATAACCACATTAATTCTACTCGTGTTTCTCGAATGCTAATAAAGCCATATTAATGATCAAATATGAGATTATTATCAAAAAAAAAGAAGTTATTATAGATTATTTGTTGATGAGTGGTTAAGACAAGTAGACAACCTTAAGAGGACATTTAGAGGCGGTATTTCTAAGGGATCAACAAGACATTCATAATTTTGGATTACTATGATTGAAATCTTTATTTGTGCTAATTTTATAATCTCGAACATACTACAACTACAAACATACGAAATAACTAATAAAGTGGTACTACAACTACAAACAAACAAAATAATTTTATAAATTAACTAGCCATCTTCGTAAATATAAAACATACAAGTATGAGCAATACAAATAACCTCCTCTACCTTGCGCATTTCGAGATTCGCTTATTGACTAGTTAAAAACAATGACAACAAATATAGGTGGTACTACTAAAGTATCCCAGACGTTTCTCCAATCTTGATCATTTATACTTGCATTGCATGGCTAGACATTCTCTGTATCAAACCATGCTTGCGGCCCTGAAAATACTATATTTGAACGGCTTTTTTGAGAAAAAAAAACTTAGTGGCTATAGAGTTTAAGGCTTGATCCTTTCTACAACAAATTACAAAAAAAACAAAAAAAATCAAATTTATTCATTACTCAGCCCAATCTTTTTTTTTTGTGGCCCATTATTCAGGGCTTGCTCTGATTACACGGTGTTTACATGCAACAACTTTTCCAAGAACAAAGGTGTCAAATGACTTGTTTAAGATCTCAACAACAAGCTGATAATAGTGACTTATGTAAACTGAGATTGATTTGGGTCGATTTTAATCAACGGATGTAAGCAAAATACTAATATAGCTTTTTGTAATTATTGTTGTAATAATTGTGTTAACTTAATACTATTTATTAATTAGTATCAATTGTTTTTCCTACATTTTATAAGTGACGCTAAATGACTTTTCTTTTAGTAGTTGCAGGAGCATAGAAATATTTTACTATTTTCTAAATGGCTATAAGCATTATAATACCAATAATCCCAAATAAGTTCAAATCTGAATTAAATTAAAATACAAAAAGAGTTCAAATCTAAGATAAACCAAAGACAGAAATAAGAGAGTACAAATCTGAATAAAGAGCAAAAAGAGAGGAAAAAAAAGACATATGTTTCACTCGCTGTGATGTTTCAAACACATCAAAAGAGCTATAATAGTTTGGCATGCTTGAGGTTAAACTTCGGTAACTCTAATCCCTGGAAATATGTTTTTTATGACCTTTATCCTTGCATAATCTGGGGTGTGAGCAGTGTTCTTAGCGTTCTTAGGCATCTCTAACTCCAACCTCTTTAGAGATAGTGCGTTCTTGACAAAGAACTCTACTATATCAAGCTCATGCCAGTGGCCTTTATAGCCAATGATCTTGACGTCCGTGAGACACTTCAAAAGGTAGTTGTTATTTGAGTTATTCTGAATCTGCTTCTTGTGATGCATCTCCCAGAAATACAATTGCGGTTCAAATGTGAAATTATGAATCTGCACATAACAAACGAAAAGTTTTACCTAGTGAACTTAGGGAGGGAGGGAGGGAGGGAGGGAGAGAGAGAGACTTACATCGATGATAACATGTTCGAGTTTAGGGCACTCTTTAAGGAATTCAGCGATGTCAAAAAGAGTGCAAAACGTTGGAGCTTTAAGGAAAATCTTGAATTCTCTTAAATTCTCAAACTTGAAAAGCGGCTTTTCCAGTTTCCCTCCTGGATATCTATACGTGAGAGCCTATTTAAATATATATATATGTGAAAACACCATCAAAACTAACTCTGACCAAGAATGAAAGAGTATAAAATAAACAAAGTAGAAAAAAACATAGTGAAAAACAAACGTGTGATTGTTGTAACTACGTATTGTCACAATTCGAAAAACTTGTACCTCAAGCAAGATGTTTGTCGTTGTGAGGACATGAACTGCTGTATAGGCTCGCATAGTACCAACCACCATGGCAGACGAATGCCTACTTTTACTTCGATTATAATGAAATCCTCCCTCTTTAAGTGCATTCACTCTCAAAACCTGGATTGTCCTGGCATATCCATCATACTTGTAACTTTCAAGAATGGGTGCATCCAAAGCTATGCACAAAAGATTTGGCATTGAAGACACAACCAACGACTTGAACTTCTTATGATCATGAGCGTATATGCTCAATATCCCGTACATTTGGCATTTGACTAGTTCAAGCGACTCGAGGTGGATACAGTTGTTGAAAATCGCATCTATCATCTCTTTCGTCAGCTCGGTCTCAAGAGCCTTAGACCTTTTGGAAGATTAGCCGGTATTTCAAATTTACACCATTGCAGTTTCAAAACTGTTAGTGTCTCGATGGACGAGAAATCGACTCGGATCACCATAACTTTCTTGGATCTCGAGAAATCTAGCACAAGCTCTTTGATGTTTTTACGAAGACACGTACTGATCCACGAAAGTATCTTATCCTCCACACCGATATGGTTGAGAGACAAAACAAATCGGTTAATCTCTGGTCCTTTGTGCTGATTAAAAATGTTTTCGATTATGCGTACAGCCTCTAGTTGACTATGTCTGACAGAAAAAATTTCGCTAAAATCGAGGTCGCGAGATTGTTTCCATGTGTCCCTAAATCTCTTCGACAAAACACGGTTTTGTAAAAGAGATTGGATTGGAAGAAATGACAAGATGCACTCCACCAAATCATCAGGAATTCTTTTGATGAGTTTCATCTGCTTATTTGAGGATTCTGACATTTTGTTCTCTTCGAAGAAGCAATGGGTTCCTCACTGGTTCTGCTTTATATATAGATTACTTCACGGAAAAGAAAATTATGGCTTTGGCTATGTATTTATGTATTTTTCTTACAAAATATGAATTTGTTGCTTTGTATTATAGAAAACAGGTGTGTTGGTCTGTCTTTTACCTTCTGAAACTAGACAGGCTTATCAAACTTATTTATATTAATTAATTGTTGTTTTGGGTTGTTTAGATGTAGATATATTTTGAAAAGTATTAAATTTTTAATTAAGAAGAAAATATCTGGCTATGTAAGGTAAATGTTTTTCTCCAAAAACAGATATTTAATTTAATCTATATTTTATGTTTTGTGATCAAATATGTTATTTACTTATATCATTTACTATTCTTTACCAATGATATTAATAACTTTTGCAGGCTTGCAAATAATTTCTTCATATTTATCATTTAGAGGTCAATACATTATTGATTATACAACAACACATGTCCCTTTTATTACTTACATCTATTTCAATAAGAGTCAAAATGAATAAAGATTTTGACAATTTTGTCAAAAAATCTTATAACATCTGAAGAAAAGTTTTCCAAATTTAATTTAGTGGCACTGAAAGAAATTATAATATAAAGAAAGTTAAGATATTTTTAAAAATATGTTTACTGGTAAAATTAAACATTAGATATTAATTTTATTATCATTAATTATTTAGTCACAACTTTTTAAATCTCTGTTTCTTTATTAACATTTTTCAAAACTTGATAAAATAGTAGATTTACTTCTCTTTTTGTATTAAATTATGATTTCCTGCCAAATATGTCAGATTATTTCCCATTTTGACTAACAAAATTATATTTAAATTAATAGAATTTAATTATGCGTTGGGGACTAACATGTCATATTATTTACAATTTACCAGTAAAAATAATTGTCTTCTTTGGTAAATTTTTGAATGTCTTTTAGAGCTTTGACACATTATAGAGAAAGCACATGTCAGTTTTATTACATACTCAATTTCAGTAAGATTGTATGAGCTAGGATTTTGTCTATATGTGCCAACATTTTAATTATAAACAATTGTAAAGAAAGATAACATTTCCAAGTTTGGAAACAAAAAAGAAGGGAAAGATAGAAACATAGAGATTTAAAAAGTTGAAATAACAAAAAAAAAATTGGTAAGTGTACCACCTATGCCGTGAACGCAATGGGAGACGTCACCAATGTGACTATACACCGGCTAACAATCTCACATCCACCCGTATATCTTCATTGGACAACGTCCGGGAGGAGCTGCAGTTGGGAGATGGAACTTACAATGTAGGCCTTAATTTAGGCTATGTTCGTTTATTTCAACATCTCTATTTTTAAATGCCTCTTTGTCTCCTCTTTCTCTAGTATTTGATTTGCTGTAAGCAATTTTTGTAATTAATAATTAAATTAGAAAAAGAGTTCAGATTTTAAAATAACAAAAGACATAAATAAGGGAATTTAAAACTGAGATAAGATCATACAAATTTTAAAACAAAAAAAGGAACATAAAATCTGAGATGAGTTCTGATGTTTCAAATACATCAAATTATAGTTTGGCATGCTTGGCACAACATGAATTTAAACTTCCTTAACTTTAATCCCGGGAAATATGCTTTTTATGAAATTTATCCTTGCATAATCTGGTGCGTGAGCTTTGGTTTTTGCGTTTTTGGGCATCACCAATTCCAACTTCACTAGAGATGGTGCGTTCTTCACAAAGAACTCTAATATATCAAGCTCATGCCAGTGGCCTTTATAGCCAATGATCTTGACTTCAGTGAGAGACTTCAAAAGGTAGTTGTTCTTCTTAATCTCCTCCTTATGATGAGTCTCCCAAAACTCCAATCGAGGTGCAAATGTGAAATTTTGAATCTGCACATAACAAGCAAAAAGTATTAACGAACGTATGTAGACCAATGGTAGAGAGAGAGAGAGAGAGAGACGTACATCGATCACAACATGTTCGAGTTGAGGGCACTCTTTGAGGAATTCAGCAATGTCAAAAAGAGTGCAAACCGTTGGAGCTTTAAAGAAAATCTTGAATTCTCTTAAGTTTTCTAACTTGAAAGTACTCCTTTTTTCCAGTCTTCCTCCTCCTACGTATCTCTTTGTGAAAGCCTAAGAAATATGTGAAAAAACACCATCAAAAACTCGCTCTAAACAAAAAAGATTAGATTATGAACAAAAGAAAATGGAGATAATAATAGGAAAACAATTGTGCAAATTGCATACTAGATCTAGAAATGATGATCATCCAAAGAGTTTGTGCAAATTATGCTCTAACATCCAACTACTTCTACTTGAAGAATAATGCATGTAAGAAAAAAGTATCTAAAGCTCTAAGGAATAAGATATCATATTTTAGTAAACTTTATCCATCAAATACCTTGTCAAATAAATTGGTCGACGTTATGTTGGTATAAGATTATGACGCGTTGTCATGTCTTATGTATCTTGAAGCAAATCTCATTTTTATTGATTAAATACCTTTTGGGAAATAATTTATCTAGATAGTAATACCATGTAAGATATAACAACCTTAATAATTTGCGCGCAAAGATAATATATATAAACATAAAATTCAAAACTAATTGAAAATAATTTTAATAAACTTGCAAAGATATAAAATTTTAAAAACATGTATTAAATTCAAAAAAAGAAAATTACCTCAAGAAAGATGTTTGTCGTTGCGAGGACATAAACTTTTGTATAGTGTTTCATGTTAGCAACCACCATGTTAGATGAATCATAGTTACGGCGATTCCTGTTATATTGGAGATTTGCCTCTTTAAGTGCATCTGTTCTTGAAAAGATAACATTCATGACATATCCATCAAACTTGAAGCATTCAAGAGTCGGTGCATACGAAACGATGTCCATGAGATTTGGCATATAAGACACAGCCAGTGACTTGAACTTCTTATGGTTATTAGCGAGTATGCTCAATAGCCCGTGCATACTACATTGAATTAGCTCAAGCGATTCAAGGTGAATGCAGTTTCTGAAAACTGCATCTATCATCTCTTTCGTCACCTCAGTCCGCATAAGCAAGAGAGTCTTCAAGAGCTTCAGGCCTTGGGGAGAATTATCCGGTATCTCAAACTTACACCATCGTAGATGCAAGGCTTGAAGTGTTTCGATAGCCGAGAAATCGATTGCGGTCTCCATAATATCCTTGGTTTTGGAGAAATCCAACACCAGCTCTTGGATTTTCTTAGCAATGCAAATTTTGATCCATGAGGCTACCGCTTCCTCCACGCCGATATCTTTGAGACACAAAACAAATCGGTTTATCTCTGATCCTTCGTGTTTGTTGAAGACATTTTGGATGATGTTAATAGCCTCTAGTTGACTACGCCTTACAGAAAATATTCCGCTAAAATCAAGGTCGAGAGACCGTATCTCTGTGTGCCTAAATAGTTTAGACACAACACGGTTTTGTGAAAGTGATTGGATGGGAAGAAACGATGAGGCCCGCAACACAAGTTCTTCAGGAAGATTGTGAAGGAGTTTTATCTGCTTGTTTGAGGATTCTGACATTTTTTATATTTTTGGGAGGAGATATGATTTTTTCACACAATTGACACTTTACTTGTAACTCTTATATATATAGATGGAAAACAATAAGGGTTTCCTAGTTTTATGTATGTATCTTTTCGATTAATGGAGACAATGATTTGGTTTAACCTTTTGTATAAATTTTTTTTATTGTTGTTCTGCTGAGTTACACACATAAAAAATATAAAAGTAGCATTAAACAATAATCACATGGAATTACCTGTTGAAACATATTAAGCTTTTTTCTTATTACATAAGGATATATTTTCTACCTTTTCAATGCACTTTTTGTTAATTAATGTTAAAAATTGCGAAGTTCAAGAAATATTAATTAAAAAAATATGAATTTACTTATTTTGTATTGGTTAGTATTTATGGGAAAGTGTTTTTTTCGTGGAAAATTAATATATGATTACTAAATATTGATTATTTTTTAATATGTGTGAAAAAATCATAATATTTACTAATGCATATAAAGTATTTTTTTAATTCAGATTTTTTCCATTTACATATAAAGTATTTTCAAGATTTTTTTCCATCTAAAATGTTTTCTAAGATTCTTTTCCATTTAAATGTTTGATTATTTACATAGAAAGTTTTTTTTCAAGACTAAGATTTTTTTCTATTTTAATATTTGATATATAAGGGACATAGAGAGTAATATTTATATTTAAATGGAAAAAAATCTTAGTCTTGAAAAACACTGTATACATAAATAATCAAACATTTAAATGGAAAAAAATATTTATAAACATTTTAAATGGGAAGAAATCCTTAAAAACACTTTTAACAAGTATGTAGTGAGTTTTCTATGAAAGGTTAATAACAGACTAAACCAACCTGTGTCTCCTTCAAATGAAAAGTATTCCTAAAATGTAGCAAAATTATCTGTCGTAAATAGAATATAAAAAAATTCAACGTGTTAAAAATACATAGAATAAAAAAAATCTAGATTTTTTTCATTTACTTATAAATACTTCTCCCTTTGTTCCTTAAAAATATTTGAAAAAAAAAAAGATTTCAGACGTATTAAAAAAATAATTATGTTTAATTATGCATACATTAATTTTCCACAAAAAAAAATACTTTCCCATAAATACTAACCATTAAAAATTAAGTAAATTCAAATCTTTCTAATTTATATTTTTATGACCTTTATAATTTTTAATATTAATTAACAAAAAATGCATTGAAAAGGTAGAAAATATATTTTTGTGCAACAAAAAAAATACCTAAAACATATATAATACGGTATGAGGAACTAAGTGAGTGACTGAGGGGCCGATTGGTAACGGCTGTAAGTTTTGGCTTTAGAAGCTTTGACTTTAAAAATTTGAGCTGCAGAGAATTTGGCTGTAAAGACTTTGACTGTAAAAACTTTGGCTGTTAAAATCTGATTGGTAACACAAAACTGTAGAAGCTGTGACTGTTATTATTATTATTATTATTATTATTATTATTATTATTATTATTATTATTAATATTTTTATAATATATTAATAATAAATATAAATTATGTTAGAAATGAATTCATATGCAAATATAGTTTTATTAATGATAAGAATTTAGAAAAAAACCATAAAATGATAAATAAATGAATAAATAATTAGATAAATATTCTCTAGAAATAAAATAATATATATTATTCATTCATTTTTAATAACCAAACATTACAATAAAAAAAAACTAATAATCCATTATTTGTTTTGGTAGGAACTTAAAATCCATTATTAATAAGAAAATATTTATTTAAAAGAAATGATAAAAATTTAGAAATGAATATTCTAAATGCACACATTTATTTTTTTTATATTATTTTATGCGGAAATTTAATACCCAACACATTAGTAAGAAGTGGAATAAACTTAAAAAATTATATGGCTTTTGAAAAAAAATACTAATTCTATATACTCTTTTAAACCAACATTAATGATGATGATGAAAATAAAATGATTATTAGTTAAATGGATCTTAAAAGAAAGATAGAAAAATGAGAATAATTAATTTAGAAAAAAAAAAATTATGAAAAGATATATGTAAACATGTAGAGAGTTTTTAATTATCATGGGGATAAGAAAAAAAAAGTTTTTAATTGTTTATTCATTTGATAAATGTCCCCAGAAATCTAAAGCCACGTTTTTGAGACTTTAGGAAAAGAAGGAAAACAAAGAAGGAAAAAAAAAAAAAAAGGCTTTGAGAACTTTAAAAATAATTAAAGTCATAAAAGCCTAATTGGCAAAAAAAATGCTGTGAAGACTTTAGAATAGCCCTAAAGTCTTTAAAGCCTTGTGCCAATCACCCCCTGAATATATAGAATTGAATAAACAAAATATCAATATGTTATATAACTGATTCCACATAGCCTAAACAAATCATTAATTGGAAAAAGACATGTCGTTTTTGTTATTTGCTAGATCTCTATATGTACAACCATTAATAAAACCACATATGTTGCACTATAATGTGCCAAACTATAGATGATAAAATATGGAAGACTTTACATTAGCAAACATGCAAAATGTTACAATTGAAAGTAACTATCCCTTTACCAATAAAATTAATTACTTTCAATTGTAATTAATAAATAAAATAATACATCTGGCCACAAAAACGTTATAAATTAGTCAAGTTGTTTTTTTTTTGGGGGGTAAACTAAACTCTACGTATTACCGAAAACATTTTTCAATTAGCACAAAGGACCAAAAATCAATTATACTTTTTCTCTAAAATTTCTCAGTTATATAGGCATGGATGGTAAAATTATCTCGCACATCCTTTTGAATGCAACATATTATATTCTTCTCCACGTTGATATGATTTTAAAAAAAATAGTTGATCTCTGATTATTTATGCTAGTTAAAAAGTTTTTCGATGATGCATATAGCTATAAATTGAAATTATAAAAAAATTGACAACTTTTTTTAATCAACTTAAAAAAATACCTGATTTTTGGGACAGCGTCGGAATCACCACTGTTGTATTTCTTAGGTCATCTCGTTCTCATAATAAAAACTATGCGATAAAGATCGACTTCTCCTCGAATCGTCTCTAAGGAACCACATATAATTAAGATTTTATTTGAAATATGGTTATGTCGCTTTGTCTGTCATCCCAAATAAAATCTAGGCCACCGAACCTACTTCAGATTTGGTTATCGCGAGGGCATCTCAAATCTGGATCTGCAAAATGACAGTACAATATGTGCAACTAACACAAAAAGATCAGATATCAATTGATTTTTTAATTTCTTAATCATAAATACTTACTAGTGAAGAGTCTATTTTGTCCACAATCAATATCGCACCCAAAGCAAATATCAAAGTTGTCAGAATCCTCAGATAAGTAGGTGAAACTCCTTGGTGGTATGTGTCTCATCGTTTCTTCCCATCCGATCTTTTCTACAAAAAGTGTGTTGTCCAAAATCTTCAAGCACATAGAGATACTATCTCTCGACCTTGATATCATCGAAACAATTTCGGTCAACAAGATGTTGTTAACACAATCCAAACCATTATTAACCGACACGATCTCTCAAACTTGATTTCAGCAAAATATTCTCTCTCTTTCCAAAGTGAAAAAAAAAAAACCTTTATTCAAATTTTTGGTGTCATTCATACCTTTGAAATCACTGCTTGTTTCTTCTAATACCTCATGGAAAAAGAAAAACATGGGAAAAAGATCGACTTCTTCTCGAATCGTCTCTAAAGAATTTTGAATAAGATCTTCTTTAAAATTTGGTTCAATCGTTATCTCTGCTTTCTAAGAGAAAACTTTGGCCCCAAGCCCTCTTCAGATTTGGCCATCACGAGAGCTTCCCAATTCTAGATCTGCAAAATAACACTGCAAAATTTACGATACTGGACGATCTAATCACTACCAATCATTAATTGATGTGGTTACCTCTTAGAGAGATAGCGTAATAAGGCAGTGGTGATTGTTTCACTGACAGGGGGAAATCGGAGAAGAAAAAAAGAAAAGTCGGCGGCCAGAGAAGAAGAAATTAAAAAAAAAAAGTCGAGGGTTTTGAAAAGAAAAAATTTGTGTAGGTATTTTAGGTTTCCGAAAGCTATCATACGAATCTAAATTGTATGATTTTTGACACAAACAAATACACGTATATATATGGAGGATACTGAAGACACTAGGTCAAAGCTAATTACGGTTAAACCCCGAGCTTTAAAAGGCCGGAACAAGAAAAACAAATGGGCCGCTTTTACACATTTTCTTAAAATCTTTTTTCCATCTTAACCATTTTCTAATACACTGACTTCTTCACCATTCACATATATCTCTTTTTTTAACGATTTATCAGTTATAGAAGTTCATGATTTCTATTTACGTACTTCAACAATGAATTAACCTACGGTTTTGGTAGTGCTAATTTTCTCCTTTTTCTTATTCAAGATGTGTATTCGACTTTTTAATTTTTTTTTTATTTGACAACATCTTACTTCAATTAAAAGATTTATTACATAGATGAATTATTATACAAAAACTATATTAACAAATTACAAAGAAACTCAAACATAAGAGCATACACAGTAGTGTAACTCTGCATCGGGTGTAAGTAATAAAAAAAAGGAAAATAATGAAAAAGTTGTCTTAGAAACGAAACCCGCGTGTAGAGTTACACTGGGATGTGGGAGGGTTTGGCTTCTCACTTTCTCTCTCTTACATTATTTTATTAATAAAACCCCACTAACACACATCCACCCACTTTTACCACTGCCTATGCTCTAAGAATAACTAACCTACTACAAAGGGCTTTTTGGATTGCTCATGGCTATGTGTTGTATAGTTATCCATAGACATGTTGTGGTGGGTATATAAGCCAAGCCCAGCCCATCCATTCCATTGCCAATTAAATGGTTTACGGACCGGACATGATCGAATTAGTGGCATTGGATGGATCATGTTGGTGAAATAGAAAATAATCTTATTGATGTTTATGATAGAGAAAATTAAGAAGAATGTCACATACTATTCAAAAACTTATCAGATATGTCATATTGCGTTTGCCATTTTTCCAATTGCCACAACATCAAAATCAAAAGACCGAACTACCCTCTCTTTCCTTTATCTATATCCTCCCTCTTTCTCTCTCCTTTCTCGATTCCCAAACTCCAGCCTTCATCATTTTTTTTCATTTTTTTTCTTTTATTTATCCCAATTTTCCTTCTTTCTCTCTACTCTCTCCATAAACCTAGGAGGCTTTTACCATTAATCCATTTATTTTTTTCTCCACATATTACTTACGCAACTTTTTTAATGTTTTTCTTGTCTGCCAAATAAGATAAAAGATCCAACCTCGTATATTTGTATGATTCTCCATTGTGTGTTTTGCGAACAAATAGAACAATGATGAGTATGTTCACGGGTAGATTATATATACATATTATTATGATAAACTATACTTTTTGGTTTATGGGTTTCAGATTTAGTATTAAAAATATTTCAAAAACTGAAAATGAAAAAAAGAGTCAGGTTACGTACATAGATTTTAGATTTTCTTTGAAAATTGACAAAAAAAATCTAGATTACCTATTTTTACAAAAACCCAATTTTTTCGTAATGTTGATTGGCTATAAAGTAGATTTTTGGAAAAACTAAAACCAAAAACATATACATATGATTTGCTTCTTTTTTTTCAATATATGATTTTCTTTTGTTTTACTTAAATTTAGTATTTTTTCTTTTGTCTTTTTAAAAAATACAATAATAATTACTGTACTTTTTAATATGATGTTAATTTTCAGAAAAAGGTTGGTTTACCTTTAGAGGGAAAATAAAATCACGTTTACTTATGTGAATTAATTAATGTATACGGATATATACTTTTTTTTTGGCTCAAATAATTACTTATCTATTAAATGTTGTGCTACATTTTTTACCAATAAAATTAATATTTTTCTATAGAAATTTTTTGCTAAACATTTTTCCATATATATACATATGTCATTAACTTTTTTTTTTGTTTATTCTGCAGTTATATATCTTAGTATATATAAATCTAAGCGTATATAAGAGCATCTTTATCAGTTTATCTTAATGAGGGCCTAAACGTTTAAATATTACTATTTTAATTATATATATATTTTAATTTAAAATATAAATGTAAACCAATAAGATTAAGGACAAGGTTATTAAACGCCTGTTATAAAAGATATTATAAAATATCTCACCCTCTTTCTTTTTTTAATATTTTTTATTTATCTTTTTATTCTTAGATACCCTATCTAAAATGCACAAATCGCTTCAAATACACAAATCACTACTACAAAAATTGCCTATTTTCAAATAGAATTCTTATTAAGTTTTTTTTTTCTTTTTGTTCAAACTTATAAAAATATTTAGAATAAACCGCTCTTAAAAAGTTTAAAAAAAAAAAAAGAGCTAAACTTACCATTGAGAATAAGATGAGAACAAACAATTATAGACAAGATTCTATCCAAAAAAATCACTTCAACATGAGCATGATATGAGGTAAGGCTGGTATGAGAAGCAAAATGAAAACGACTATGAAGAGAAGAATGGCATAACAAGTCCATTTCCTCGAGCTCTTTTGGTACTCTCTTGCATCTTGAAGCTGGTCTGTCCCTCTTCTCACGAACGAGCTCGCCTTTGACACGTGGCTTTCTATGTCATTTAGTTGCTGACCTTGTGCTTCCACTAGAGCCGCCATGTCTAAGAACACTTGGTGAAGCTCTATAAGATTCTTCTCTATCTCTTTCACCGCGTCGTGTCTCTCTTGAATCTCTGATATGGTGTCTAATATTTGGCCTCTCCCTTGTTCTTGTATCGCTTTCTGGAGAAAATTCTCGCTTTCACCGCTCGAAATCAAGTTCTCAATTGTCTGTTCGTCTGCCTGTTCTCCGGTTATCGTGAAATATCTGCAACAATTTCAATGTTGTTATGTCAACTCATCAAACTTCTTTTATAGTACATGAAGCAAGGAGAAAAAAACAGAGCAATAATGGAGAAAGATCTTGTTCACCTGCGTTCTACGGTTTCTTTATACTCAGCATTCATCCGCGCACGCAGACCTTGAAAACTATCCATCAAGTCCTTAAGCTTTTTCCCGAGTCCACTAACAACAGACGTCCTGGTCCTATCGGTGGAAGAGCCAGGGCCACAACCAGGGACATTACGGCTATTAGCATTCGCCTTTTCAAGCGCCTCTAGCTTTTGTTTGATGATCTTGACTCTCTTGAGGACCTGAGCGACATCTCCATCCATCTTTGCTCGGAGTTCCTTCACTTTCTTGGCATTGTGTACCGTTTTGCATTCTTCGTTCGAATCCTGAAGGCTCTTGTAAAGAGTCTCTACGCCTTTCATGTCATCTTTGACATTTTCGACATCCTCGAAGAACTTATCGAGGTTCATCGTCTCTTTACCTGCCTCAACATCATCCATTTGGGCCTGTTGCTTCAGGTCCGTGTACTTCTTGAACGAACTAGAGAATAAATCATTCATTTTTTCCTATTTGCTTTTAAAAAGATTCACCAAGTTTATGCAATTATATACAGAAACAAGTTCTATCTGAAAATTATTTTGGGTTCAAGAGACGATGATCTTGGTGAAGATCATCATCATCCTATGCCTTAGGAGGAAGAAGATGGGAAGATTTTTTTTTTCCTTTTTTGGAAGAGGTTCGCTACTAGTTTTGTTAGAAAAGTTTGTTTTGTTTTGTTTGGAGAAGAGAGACAACCAGTTTTGGGAATTACCCAAAATTAGCCAATGACACAACTTTTGTTAACCAAATTAGCAAATGTACTAAGAATAGTTTGTAAAAAACCAAAACAAGCCACATTTTACTTCGAATGTGATTAAAACCCAAAACCCTATAAAGTAGAAACATTCAACTGAGACGCTTCGCTTTATCGAGGTTTTTCGTATGCCCTGTGAACTGAAAGCTGCAGACACAAGTCAGTGTAGAAAATACTACCCAAAATACTCAGCTCAATCAAATACAAGTTCCAAAGTTCATATATGATGCAAACTTCAAGTCATTCTTATAAGCCAAAACCCTCTTTGTTAAAACTGAATCAAAATAACAAGAACAGAAACTGAACATTACCCTAAAAGAATTAAGTTCGCTTCCTCGACCTAACCCGATGAAAACCTCCATAAGCTCTCTTGTTTTGGATGAGTCTCACAAACGAGCTCTCATCCCTATCTATCTATATAAGCAAAGCACCTTAAGAAAAGGAAATAGAAAAATGGAAATACTAGTTACAAAACCTCCAAAAGCTCTCTTCTTGTGCTTTAGCTCAAGTAACATATTCTAAATAATACTCAAAATCACATTCTCTCTCTGAAGTCTGAACCATAGCGCCTGGTTTTCTACTAAAAAGAAGCAAAAATGTTTTTTCATGTAAACACCAAAATCAATATCTCTCCACAAGCTTCTAAAGCCTGAATCATTCGCACACAATTCTCATCTATGCTTCACAACAACTCTCTAAATGTACAAATAGAGACATATACACAAAAACAACCATCAAATCTTCAACTATATAATACCAAATGGTCAAGTTTTTCCTTTGAACTAGATGAACACTATAATTTGTTCCTATTACTTACCTCAGCGAAATTCGAACAAAGGCCATCACTTGACAAGATGTGAATCGAACATAAGATCGTTGATTCTTGTAATATCAATGTCAGAGATTGGATCTATTGGCCTGTCATCCCCATTCTTCATCAAAAGAAGAAAATCCACATCTTCTCTGCTGTACTCATCTGCCACAACAACCAAAATAACCAAACAATTCAATCATCGCAATCAAACTCCGAAAATTTAAACATTTCTAGCTTATATCTCAAACAATTTGACTATCAACAAAAGCGAAATGAGTCAGGTGACTCACCAAACAGAGTATTGAAAGAGGTTGTGGTTGAAGTAGACATGAAGTTGAGACCAATATAAAACACCAAAGTTAACAATAGAGTCACCATCAAATACATCGGCATCGCCATAGCCCAGTACTTACTCGGGTAGTAATAAATGCCTATAGACTCTAAGAACTTATCTGGTACATAAGCCCAAATCAAGAAGATCACAGTGGCAACAACAATCGAAATGGATCCTACAAATCCATAAACCTCACAAGGTTTTGTTCCGTGTACTTCACTAGCTTCTTGATTCAAGCTTAAGATTCTTCTCGGACTGTTCACTAACTGATCTTCTTCTTCTTCCATTTTTACACGAAGATTCACTGCAACAATCATTGAGAAATTGAAGAAGACAAATAATTAGTTATGTGTGTTTTCTTAAGAAAAGGACAATTTGAAGGACGAAACTTGCAAATACTCGAAAACTAAGAATCTATCAGAAATCTCGAATCACATATGGCTTAAACCCACAAAATGCGATTATGAAACCCTAAATCCTCTAAAATCTTCAAAAATTCGCTAACTTTTTGAAATAATCATACAATTATCGACCATACAAAGATTACAACAAAATTTTGGGGACTAGGGATAATTGGGGGATGGGTGTAGGGAGGCCCGCACGAGGTGAGTTCTGCAAAGTAAGCAGCGTCACCACATCGGCCAGCCTATAACCCCTCCATAAATTCTTGCGCCACTTTGGTGTTTTACGAATAGCGCTGCGACCGGTTCTCACCGGACGCTTTGTTTTCCTTACTCATTAGTTTAAGGCAAGTTTTCCGGTTGTTGCGCATGGGTACTTTATAGTGGCTTCGATAGGTCTTAAACAGGTTATAGTTCCGATGTGGGACAAATAAATTACTTACAATAACGAGACTCGTTGAATGAAAGCTAGCCTATTATTCAAATGAAAGCCCAATAATGAGTTCAAGGCCCATTTTTAGCCTACTCTAGTTCACTAGTTGACCTAATTCCCAAGATTTGTGTTTATTCATCAACAAAACAACAATTGTAAATGAAGCGAGCCTGTGTAAGATATTCATCGATTTTACAACTGATGCAGCGCATAATGGGCCTCGCAACTTCTCATTCACGGGCCTTAAGTCTGTTACGTGGTCGTCAAGTTTTGTCGTCATTATCATCATTTTTAATTCTTTATGTTGGAGATATTATCATATCTCGTAGGATTAGGATTATCTTTCTGTTTCATTATTTGTTGTTATCGCTTTCTCTTCTATATAAGAGATAGTCGAAGGCTTTGTAGAACTCAGTTTTATTATTGAAATCAAAGTTTCGTTTAGTTTTTA
This sequence comes from Arabidopsis suecica, assembly GCA_019202805.1. Lineage (NCBI taxonomy): Eukaryota > Viridiplantae > Streptophyta > Magnoliopsida > Brassicales > Brassicaceae > Arabidopsis > Arabidopsis suecica. The sequence goes on from CM032906.1 coordinate 1,959,687, forward strand.
AGAGCTTTGAAATCAAAGCCCTGCAAGGAGGACTTGCACAAACCTTGTAATCACTCTCACGAGCTGATTACATCTCGTTCCTTTCACTCTTTCACTTCACGTTCACCTCCATCATCACTCATCTCCCTCCTCTGTTTCACAATCCCAAAACAGAGCAACACCACTTCGTTTATAGCTTCCGCCCTCCATCAGTTTGGTATCAGATTCATAACGTTTCTGGGTTATTCAAACATTTGTTCCTCATGGCCAAACCAAAGGTTAATCCCGACGATCCCAATCCCATCGCACCACAAGTACCAGATCAAGCAGCAGCGTGGGCAGAGCTTCGTCAAAGCTTGCTAACAATGCAAGAAGCCATGCGCAACACGATTCAGACTTCCATCCGTGAGCTTGGTGACACACTGGCGCAGCGTCTCGCGCTACCCAATCCTCCTGTTGTTCGACAAGAAGAACGCGCCGACGACATAGCCGATGACGACGCCGTGATTCAACTCAACCAAAACCAATTGGATTTGGTTCGACAACAAGGTCACAACATCCGCGGCGGCAGAGCAGAACCACAAGAGACCCGTTGGGAAACAGGTTTCAAAGTGGAAATTCCAGAATTTCACGGTGGCGTTCGCGGTGATACTCTCCTCGATTGGATAGTAGCGGTTGAAGAAATCTTGGAATTCAAAAGAGTTCCAGAAGATCGCCGTGTTCCACTAGTAGCAATGCGATTTAGAGGCCACGCCGCATCATGGTGGAAACAAGTCAAAGCAACCCGTGTTCGGACAAACAAACCACCAATCCTCACTTGGGAGAAGCTCAAGAAACATCTACGTAATACATTCCTGCCACACAATTATGAACGTGTGACGTACAATCGGCTGCAGAATATCAAGCAAGGATCGCGCTCCGTTGATGAGTATGCAGAGGAGTTTTCTCTGTTGTTAACAAGGACTGAGATTTTTGACAACGAGAAGCAGCTAGTGTCACGATTTATTGGAGGCCTAAGACCACAGCTCCAGAACGCTCTGTCTCAATTCGATCCGGAGACAATTGCAGAAGCCCATCGTCGTGCCGCCACCTTTGAACACCAGTTGCGTTCAACTAGTTGGAACACGCCATCTAACCGCAATAGATCGGGTGATCAAGGCAACGGACTGCAAAATACGCAGACCAAGTCGGATACCAGTCCTGCAGCTCCCGTATCAACCACCAACAATGACGAACAAGGGCTGCGTCGTTCAGCTCGAAACGCCCTGCGTTGTTACTCTTGTGGCGAACCCGGTCACCGACAAACGGCTTGTCCAAAGCAGACAAGACGCGGTTTGTTGTTTGAAGAAGTTCATGCCGACAGTGAGTTACCATATGATTCTTGGGATGAAGAAGAAGCAACCGACTCACAGACCATTCACCAGACCCATGGCGACACCGGCCTTTCATTGGTACTACAACACTCTTACCTTACGCCAAGACGCCAAGACAACCAGTGGCTGCGAACCAATATTTTTCGCTCCACCTGCACTATTAAAGGACGGGTTTGCAGTTTCATTATTGATTCTGGAAGTAGTCGCAATGTCATAGCCGAAGCAGCAGCTCACAAATTGGGTCTTCCCCTAGAGTCTCATCCAACCCCGTACTCTTTGGGATGGTTGAAAGAAGGCGTGGATATGCATGTTTCGCAGCGGGTACTTGTACCATTCTCCGTTGGTCCGCATTACCGTGACCGAACTTATTGTGATGTTGCTCCAATGGACGTTTGTCACTTGTTATTGGGTCGACCGTGGGAATTTGACCGAAAAATTACTCATGATGGCTCATTGAACACCTACAGTTTTATTTGGGAGACTCATCAAATTCTGTTGCTACCCACGCCACCGTCACCGCCTCCCCCGCAAACCCCGCCAATGCACCAACCCTCATCCGCACAGCCTCGCCATACATCACTCCTCTGCTCTTATTCCACCTTTCTAGCAGAAATGCAACAAGAAGGAGTCGCATTGGCCTTGTTTCCCGTCACGTCTACGTCTATTTTGACCACCATTTCTCATCCGGAAATAACAGAGGTCTTACAAGAATTTGACGATGTGTTTCCACAAGAGCTACCGGAGCACTTACCACCGTTGAGAGAAATTCAACATCAAATCGATTTCGCACCAGGAGTAATGTTGCCAAACAGACCGCACTACCGCATGAGCCCTCACGAACATGAGGAACTACGACGTCAAGTAGAAGAACTATTGCGTAAGGGACACATCCGAGAAAGTTTAAGCCCGTGTGCGGTTCCAGCCCTACTCATACCAAAGAAAGACGGAACATGGCGTATGTGCGTCGATAGCCGTGCAATTAACAAAATCACCGTTCGTTACCGTTTTCCTATCCCACGGCTGGATGACCTCTTGGACCAGATTGGGGCAGCAAAGATCTTCTCCAAAATTGATCTTAAAAGTGGGTATCACCAAATCCGTATTCGGCCCGGAGATGAATGGAAAACCGCGTTCAAAACCCGCGAGGGTTTGTTTGAGTGGCTCGTGATGCCATTTGGCTTATCAAATGCGCCCAGCACGTTTATGCGTGTTATGAACCAAGCATTGCGTCCCTTCATTGGTAAATTCGTGGTTGTCTACTTTGACGACATCTTAATCTTCAGCTCATCACTCACGGACCATTGCAGCCACTTGCGTGAAGTCTTACGGGTTTTACAAGCGGAGAAGCTCTTCGCGGCAAAACAAAAATGTGAGTTTGGCGTGTCGGAGTTGTTATTCTTAGGCTATGTGGTGTCTGATAAAGGGCTGTCCGTCGATCTATCTAAGGTCGAAGCTATACGATCTTGGCCAGTGCCGCGTACAATTTCGGAAGTACGTAGCTTTCACGGGCTGGCCTCGTTTTACAGACGATTTGTGAGTCACTTTAGCACTATCATGGCCCCCATCACCAACTGTATGCGTGAAGGTAAGTTTGAATGGCCTCCCGAAGCAACAGCGGCATTCGAGCTCATCAAGGAGAAGCTCACGACGGCGCCAATTCTAGTCCTACCCGATTTCACCTTACCATTCGAACTACATTGCGACGCGTCTAAGCTAGGCATTGGAGCAGTTCTCAGTCAACAAAGTCGTCCTGTCGCTTTTTACAGTGAAAAACTCTCCGGAGCGAGATCGCGTTATAGCACGTACGATGTGGAGTTTTATGCGATTGTACAAGCAATTAAGCATTGGCGTCACTACTTGGTTCATCGCGAGTTTGTTCTGTTCACGGATCACGATGCTTTGCGACACTTGGATAGTCAAGCCAAAGTCTCGTCCCGACATGCTTCTTGGATTGCCTACCTACAACAATTCACCTTCTCTATCCGACATCAATCCGGAAAGACCAATCGCGTCGCGGACGCATTGAGCCGGCGTCATAGCCTCATTACCACAATGAATACGTCCGTTTTAGGTTTTGCCGCGCTAGCCGATTTGTATCCAACGGATCCGTTCTTTGGTCGTATTTTTGTGGAGGCGACTAATGGTGTAAGTGACGGGTACACGTTACATGAGGGGTTTTTGTTCCGCGGTCTTCGCCTTTGCATTCCCGAGTGCAGTCTACGGCTCCAAATCATCCGGGAACTTCATACCGAGGGACATGTGGGCAGAGATCGGACGTTACAACTGGTCACAGCATCTTATTTCTGGCCTTCCTTGCGTCGCGATGTTGAACGTTTCGTGGAACGTTGTCGGGTGTGCCAACAGGCTAAAGGACGTGCTTCTAACGCAGGTTTATATCTTCCGCTTCCCATACCAACTCAACCATGGACCGACATTAGTATGGACTTCGTTCTCGGCCTTCCACGTACTCAACGGGGGAATGACTCTATTTTTGTGGTGGTGGACCGTTTTTCAAAAATGGCACATTTTATTCCCTGCAAAAAAACAACGGATGCGGTGAGTGTTGCTGTTTTATTCTTTCGGGAAATCTACAGGTTACATGGCCTTCCGTCGTCAATTGTGTCAGACCGAGACACCCGTTTCCTTAGCCACTTCTGGAGATCGCTTTGGAAGCTTCTCGGGACTAGTCTCGACATGAGTACAGCATATCATCCACAAACGGATGGTCAGACTGAAGTGACGAATCGTGCCTTGGGAAATCTTTTGCGGTGTTTGGTAGGTGACCATATTAAAGGATGGGATGCAAAATTATGTCAAGCCGAGTTCGCTCACAACCATGCCATGAACCGGAGCTTGGGATTCAGTCCGTTTCGCGTGGTTTACGGGCAGGTTCCACGTTGCCCCCTGGATTTAACCACGATCCCCGACAAGTCTCGCTTTCATGGTGGTGCTCTGGAATTTGTTGATGATCTATTGCAGGTTCACTCCCAAGCAAAAGCAAATTTGGAAGCTTCTTCGGTTAAGTACAAAGCTGTTGCGGACGTTAAGAGGCGGGAACTTTTATTTGAACCCGGCGATTTGGTGTGGGTCGTGCTCACTAAAGATCGGTTGCCTCTTCGCGAATATAACAAGTTAAAGTCACGGAAGATTGGTCCTGTCGAAGTGCTAGAAAGGATCAATGCCAATGCCTATCGAGTTCAACTTCCGGATCACCTCAAGACGTCTAATGTGTTCAACGTGAAATACCTCTCTCCGTTTCGGGGCGATAATGACGATCCGGATTCGTGGCCGAATCCTCTCTCACCCGGGGAGACCTGATGCAGCGCATAATGGGCCTCGCAACTTCTCATTCACGGGCCTTAAGTCTGTTACGTGGTCGTCAAGTTTTGTCGTCATTATCATCATTTTTAATTCTTTATGTTGGAGATATTATCATATCTCGTAGGATTAGGATTATCTTTCTGTTTCATTATTTGTTGTTATCGCTTTCTCTTCTATATAAGAGATAGTCGAAGGCTTTGTAGAACTCAGTTTTATTATTGAAATCAAAGTTTCGTTTAGTTTTTAAGAGCTTTGAAATCAAAGCCCTGCAAGGAGGACTTGCACAAACCTTGTAATCACTCTCACGAGCTGATTACATCTCGTTCCTTTCACTCTTTCACTTCACGTTCACCTCCATCATCACTCATCTCCCTCCTCTGTTTCACAATCCCAAAACAGAGCAACACCACTTCGTTTATAGCTTCCGCCCTCCATCAACAACACTGATTGGTTAATCTCTTAGAAAACTCGATTTTTTAATATATTTTTTTGGACAAAGAAAACTGATTAATCTGTAATCTTTCTGAAAAAAATGTAAATTGGGCTCCAAGAATCCCAGTTTATAAAATTGTGATTAAACAATAGTCGTAATTATGGAAATTGTCCCATAGTGACGTAGAATCATATACAAATAAGGTAATTGTGTAACTGGTGGAGTCATTATGAACATTGTATCTAATCAACGAACATTTCAATGCGAATTAAAAAAAGGTGAACAACAAACAAAATTTTAGGTGATTTAAAAAACAAAAACAAAATCAGGAATAGGTCATAAAATTAGGCATAAGAACCAGCTAATAAACTTCAAATAATCTAATCTCCCTCAGTGAGGTTAAAGTCAACTTTTATTCCTTCTCTCTCTGTCTCTCGTGCACACAACTTTTGGAACCCAAGAGAAAATTAGAAAGACTGTCTCACAAGTCACAACATTCCAAAGTTGACAATGAAAGGAATCCCAAGTTCATCAAACCAAATCCTAAACCAAGATCTTGTTGAGGTACGTATGCTCTCATGCTTATGAATTTAGAAAACTTTGGTCTTGAAAGAGTTAATTTGTTCCCCTTTGTGATAACTTTGCGTGCGGAAATTTGGAAACTAAAACTCTAAGAGACTTATACTTACAGGATCAATCATTTGAGCTGGAAGATTGGCTTCCAATCACCGCATCACGAAACGCCAATTGGTATTATTCGGCTTTCCACAACGTCACCGCCATAGTTGGTGCTGGAGTTCTTGGTCTTCCTTACGCCATGTCAGAACTTGGATGGTATATATCTTTTATTCTGAAAAAAAAAACACATTTTAAGAGTCTGGAGAAATAAAAAATTCTTTTGTTTACTTTTCAGGGGACCTGGAGTTGTGGTGTTGATCCTGTCATGGGTCATAACCTTATACACCTTCTGGCAAATGATTGAGATGCACGAAATGTTTGAAGGCAAACGGTTTGATAGGTACCACGAGCTAGGCCAAGCAGCCTTTGGCAAAAAGCTTGGTTTGTACATCGTTGTGCCGCTACAACTTCTTGTTGAAACCAGTGCTTGCATAGTCTATATGGTGACAGGAGGTGAATCGTTGAAAAATATTCATCGTCAAATTTCTGTGGAAGATCACAAGTGCGGAAAGTTGAAAATCCGACACTTCATTTTGATCTTTGCCTCTTCACAATTTGTGCTTTCTCTTCTTAAAAATTTCAATTCCATTTCTGGTGTCTCTTTGGTAGCTGCCGTCATGTCTGTGAGGTAAGTGAATCTCCTCCTCTTTGTTTATATGTTGATATGAGCTTGTGCTTTAGCTTTACCTCGAGGAACATGTGCTGAGTAATCCAGCCTTAGAACTAGAGAATCGATTAGGTTAGTTGTTAGAAGTTGTTTCTTTCATTAAGAAGAAGAGACCTTATACAGACCACAATACATTGCATAAAAAATTTTTAAAGCCTAACGTGAAAAAGAAAACTCTCAAAACCAATACTAAAAGGAAAAGACCAAAACACCGCTAATAAAACATCACTTCTCGCGATAATACGAAATCGTATAGCATACTAGAAATAGATTTAACATTTTTTAATATATCAATAAAAAAAGTTTGAATATATAAACAAATTATTTTCTTACCTATTGTACATATTTTATTTTTTTGATATGGTTAAGAACTTTTTTATTTATATCTTTAAATATATTAATAAATTTAAATTTGATATGTGGCGAAGTAGCGACATCTTATGTTTTAATTGACAATGTCGCGATTACATGAGTTAGCAATTTTGAAAATCTAACTTTATTAATAAGATGTGTTCAACATTTTGTGCAAACATAACAAGGAGAATCTCTAACAAATGTTTTATTACTTTCCCACAGCTATTCCACAATTGCTTGGGTAGCTTCAGTGACAAATGGTGTTGAGGACAATGTAGAATACGGATATAAAAACGAAAACACCTCAGTGCTGTTACGCTTCTTCGGCGCATTGGGGGAGATGGCTTTTGCATATGCAGGTCACAACGTTGTTTTAGAAATTCAAGCAACGATTCCATCAACACCAGAAAATCCATCAAAACGACCCATGTGGAAGGGAGCCATTGTAGCCTATATTATTGTAGCTTTCTGTTACTTCCCTGTGGCTCTTATAGGGTTTTGGATATTTGGAAACAACGTTGAAGACAACATTCTCAAATCGCTTCAGGGTTCCGAGCGACTTATAATTGGAACCCTGAAGCGATTTATAATTGTGGCCAATATTTCTGTGATTATACATCTCATGGGAAGCTACCAGGTATATATACCAAGAAACGCCTTATTTATTAAATAACTTGTAACTACTAGAATATATAAAAACCGCCTTCATTTTTCTTTCCTAGGTGTACGCAATGCCCGTGTTTGACATGATCGAATCTGTAATGATAAAGAAATGGCACTTCAGTCCAACAAGAGTTCTACGGTATACCATCCGCTGGACTTTTGTGGGTATGTCTCTGGGATTTTCATACAAAGATTACATATTTTGTAAAGAAAGACTATCTAACTTGTATATATATCGCAGCCGCCACGATGGGGATAGCAATCGCTCTACCGCATTTCGGTGCCTTGTTGTCGTTTTTTGGAGGATTCGTATTTGCCCCGACCACATACTTTGTAAGCTCTTAAATCCTATCAACATATTATGAAATCTTCAACAAAATATAATGATGTTCTCTTTCAGATCCCTTGCATCATATGGTTGATATTGAAAAAACCAAAGAGATTTGGTCTGTCATGGTGTATCAATTGGGTAAGTGGAACTCCCCCCTTTGGTATTATTATTGTCAATTGATGGTAATCGTGTTATAGCTAATAATAATACATGTTATTTATTTTTGTCAGATTTGCATCATTCTTGGGGTTCTAGTGATGATTATAGCACCTATTGGGGGACTCGTCAAATTAATAAATACTTTAAAGAAACCCGACTCCAGTTGCTAAATCACCTAAATACTGTACTGAAATTCCTTGTAGGTAACACAAGTTTTTCTCTATTAGTTTGATGGATTGTGTAATCCTGGCTTCACTATAACAAACTCGAGTGTGAATCTGTTGCGTATTGAAACAAATGTATACGGAGGAAAAGAAACAGAAGCAATAATTCTGATTTCTCCAGGTTTGGTTAATCGGTCCGGTTTTGCCTTTAGTTTTTGAGATTCACATGTCGTAATTGTCAGTGTTCACTCATATAAAAAGCTGTTGCATTTGAATCATGCCCTTGGTAACTGTTATTACCAAGACATGACTTATGAATCTCAATCGATTTCACACTTTTCTACTTCATTGCCAGGATCTCCAAAACCAAGCTGCTTAGCTTCATCTTCATCCTCATCATGTTTCATAAATATCTCCAGCTGCTCTTGTCTCTAGAGGATTGCTGCCTCCAAACCCGAAAACACTAACCCATCCGAATCAGAGCTAGTCTCTCTTTTTTTTTGATAAACCCTATCGGCTGATCCGGTCGGCTTCGGTAGGAACGCACCGAGATGCTACAGAGTGGACTTCTCCCGATCCAGGTATAATTGGGCCACCACACTGCCTGATCCGAGTTTGGAATACCTTCCGACTAATGCCAGGGGGTAGTCAGGCCGCCTGTTTTGGTCCTGTGGTAAAGAAACCAAGTTGTTTTGGTCCTGTGGTAAAGAAAAATCTATGTCACCTGGGTTCGGGTAGCATTAGCCATTGAGGTTTGAATTCTAATATGGTTTTCCCGGACTCCGTAACTAGTTTTTGGATTTAGGAAGCTTTTAGAATCACATGAAGTTATTAAAAAAAAAAAAAAATCTCGTTTATTTCAACAGCCTTCTCCATCTATGTTGGAGTTCGGCCCAGTAACCCTTTATTTTTCATAGCTGGGTTGAGTCTAGACCCAATTGAGCCCAGTCCAGTATCGATCTTTAGATTAAAGGTTATGATGGAAGCTATTCAACCCAAATGGTAGGCCCAGAAGATTCTACATCTTTGTTCATTCATATGTCAAAACGTTTGCATTTGGTTTTAGTTTGTATTATTAGTCTGATATCAATGAAATATCATTTGGAATTGGATCTTTGTTAGAATGAATATATGAGCACATTTTGTTAAGTTATTCAATCTAAAATAACCTGCTTAGAAGTTTTACGTCCAAACTTGTTTCTTTGACTTTTGGACATTCATAAATAATCTGTATGGGCTCATACATAATGAAGACTTGTTGGAGTTTGCTTCATCATCTCGACAATATAATGTTGCCATCTGCAAATTCAAGAAGTTCACTAGTTAAAACTTTGTTTAACCGTCGCGGTAAAACTGTATTGTTTGACGTAGAAATCAAAATACATCATCAAATAACCATTGTGACCACGCTTAGACCATTCCAAACTATTTATAGGGCATTAGTCTTGTAGTAAACATTGTCACAACACACAAAACCCATGTACTTTTGTATGATTTCAATCGTTGATCTTTTTACATATTGAAATCAGCCAAGTTACAATCATAGAAAAAAAAAAGGCTAATTAAGTACTTTTAGGCAGAGTATTAAAGAATTGATTAACTACCTCGTACGCGTGTTTTGACTTAACAAAACACACATTAAGGATAATTTTAGTTGGTACGTTAATCTATCTACTCAATATTGTCGTATATTCTAGTTAATAATAAAAAATATTCTCATTTCCTTTCTTTGTTATAGAACAGTCAAAGACTCAAAGATTAGTATGTATCATCATTTATTACATTTGTCTCCTTACATACCGATTTTATCCATTCCGTAATTTATTCACATTATCTCTGTCGAACAACCGAGAGTCGACCAAAATATTCAACGTCTTTTAAAACGACACGTGTCGTATCTTATTAGCTCTGGCCGGTGCACAAGTAACGGATCTTCATATAGATTCTCCTTAAAACCGTTGTGATGATACTCGAGAAATTACCGGAACAAGATCGCATCATCCACACTCGCCAACTCAAGCGCGTGAAGTCTAAACATAAGCTTCGTTGGACGACGCGTGGAGTTTTGTCCGTAAATTCGTGGAGCTTGAGAAACTCACAACAGTCTATTTTTCCGTTGGACGAAAATGACGGTTACCCATCACTAGCTAGAAAACAGTTGTCAAACTTGACAGTTGAAAAACGTTGTCGTTTTGTTCTTTCGCAGTTTCTACGAAATTTCTAGCCAAAGACTCTGATTCAGTAATGTCTCAGATTATGGTGCAACCATTTGCAGCTTTTCACTCACACTAAAGCCAACCCAAGTTTATGCTGCGGTTTTATCATCAACTTGTGTCTATAATATCTCTTATAAGGTTACGCGTTATATATGCATACAAAAAAATATAACGTAAATAGATTAGTACTATATATTTGTGGTTTACTAGACAAGTGCTAACAAAGCTCGTTTCATTGTTGTGCCAGAATCTTTGTCTATCTCAAAAAAAAACTATCGATCTTATTTAATCCTAATTACACTTACATGTTAGAGAAACATGTTTTGATTGACTAAAGAATTGGATTAGACTTTTTAACAACAACAAAAAAATTGGACTAGACTGGATCGAGAGTGATTGGAGGTAGTACACACTATTATAGAGCCACGAAAATAATTAAAATTCACCTCGTACCTTATCAATTTATCATATACAACCGATTTAACTGGAAATATTGAAATCGATGTACACATGAACAAAACCCTAGCTCAAGCTGATTTAGTAGACCGACCAACAATTTTTTTGAAACCAAACAAATAAAATACATTATGATGACAAAAGAACAAACTTTATATATCTTCTCTTCTCCCGTATATAGTAAAAGCAACAAAATCATAAAAAAGAAAATTTAAAAAGAGCGTTATATGGTCGGCTTTCAACGCGTTTGCACTTTCCAATTTTCATTTCATTTATAAGAAAAGAAGAACACCAAAACATTAGTAACAAGGAAAAAGAAAAGAATCTAAAAAAAATTGTGGGTGGAGAATCAGGTTAGTTTAAATTAAATCATTTCTTTCTTCAACTTACCAGATAATGATGCCTTTTAGGACCAGGAGCATACTGAGTGAAAATAAAACACTAAATATAAACAAAATTCAGAATTTATCAAATAAATCAGAATTTCCCACGTTTATCAAATAACTGATTAAAAGCACATAAAAAATTGTTATACATCAACTATTTAGCCACTATATATTATCAACATGCATATGTAAAAAAAAAAAAAAACATGCTGAATGTATTCTAATTTATAGAAAACGGGCGTATATATATATAGTGTTAAATAAATAGCAAAAAAAAAAAGTGGAAAAGTTTTGTGGCGCCACTTGCGAAGTAAACTTTGGAGCTGGAGCACAGCTGGACACGAGCAGTGGGGGCTGCAGCTGCTAAGTGCTGACCCAAATGGGGCATATGCGGCACAACCTATCCTCTTATAAGTTATAACGGTCCAATATATATGACCGTTACGTTACCTACAATATACTAATTTATATTTGTTTTTTTTTCTAATTTATATTTGTTCATCTCGTAAAAAATAAATACCTAAGCTCTTTTGATTTACCTTAAATTCTAAGTCCTTTTCTCTTTTCAGAACCTTCAAAATTCATGATAGAACTCTAGGAATGTTTAACGCTCCCTGAGTTTTTCCAATTCTCAATATTTGAATTATAACTCTTTTTTTCCATTTTTTGAATTATAACTTTATAAGGATAAATTATGTCTTAGGATAAATTTTTGGATGTGATCACCAGTTTAACTAGCATGGTAAAGAAGGAAAGAAAAAAAAAAGATCATGTCTTACGACCTATTTAAAAGACTTTTTTTTTTTTTTTTTTTTTTCGTCACCTATTTAAAAGACTTAAGAAAGTGTTCTTGGTCAAACTAATATTAAAATATATATAGATACTTAGTGCATAAGCTTATAGTTGCACTTTTAATTTCCTCGACATGACTCTTGTCCCTTCAATCAAAAATGCGTTGTTTAATTTTATGCTACAGTATTTAGTAAGTATATATACTTTGCCCCACACTCATGTCATTAATACACACCACTTTATTGGTCTCTAGACTAATCTGGTTATATGCGCCCATGACCATCATTAATTCTAATTCAATAACTAACTTACGTAAGAATTCCACCCTATAAAAATCAACACTTTTTTTATCACTCATAAATCAACATTTAATATATAAAATTTGACAAACTTCGTTATTAATTTTATATAACTATTGCTAAAACCAATGCTTAATTAATTTGAATAATCCGTTGCTTAATAATTAATTAGAAAACACATTGCTTTACTATATACTTTTCATGCCTTTGGTTTGGTATTTTGATATATCAAGTGGCTGTTACTTGAATTCAGAATCTACGTTTCCTATGCTGGTCAAGTGGCCGCTACTTGATTTCAGAATCTACGTTCCTATGATGGTGAAGATATCGTAATGAATGTTGTAATTTCTTTTATTAATATTTTTTTTGGTATGATTGATTAGCCATACCAAAAAAAAAAAGTATGTTGCATCCACTAATTTGAATTTGTATCAAAAATTAAGTAATACTAATTTAAATCACCTATTACTAATTAATACAAAATATTTAATTTAACATCAATTACAACAATTGATATTTTTATTGTTTTATTTGATATGATGCATTTAAATTGGTATAAATCTATATCAATTTGCATCACTTTTAATATATTTACCATACAAAAATATGAATTAACAATAGATGTAAATTAATTTCCATTAACATCTTCCTAGTGTACTAGACAAACTTTATTTAGTAAGTTTAATTAAACAGCCTTTTTAGAACAAAATCCAAAACTTAGATTTGTTTACGTGCATGTTCCTTGTTCAAAACAAATAATTTAACATACATGTATAACATGCAAGAAAATTATACGACAATATATCATCAACTAATAAATAATATTTTACAGTATGTAATGTTAATGATGTGTGCGTAAAAAAAATGATGTGTAAGATTTAGGATACACGTTCGTGGAAAGTAATGTAAAATAGATATTTCATTAACAATATGTAATCTAGAATTCTTGATTGACTTTCATAGCTAGTTCTTGTATAAACCATAATTCTTTTCTGGTTGATGTATATATTAAAGTGGTTATCATCTATCTGAAAATCTATACATTGGAATTATAATATCCTTAAAAATTCCACCAGTAACTTTCAATAAAGAGTTATCAAACATGAATCATGGATACATCAGTATTTATTACATACATATTTACACGTAAGAGATAATTAGTTTCATGGTCATCGTTAATTAATCGAACGATAATGTAAATTAAAAATCGGGTGGATTTAACTGGACCCATTTGCCATCACTCTCCACAAATCCTAACCGTCCATCTAATCAAACGTAGATCTAACGGTAAATATCAAATCAAAGGTTAATTCCCTCCCTATATAAATTAGAAAATTGATCCTGAAGCGTGTACCGTACACACATCCCCATACGAACACTCACAATCGTTAAAAAGAGAGAAGAGAAGAGAGAGAGAAAGCTAAGATCGGAAAAAATGGTTTCGTCGATGATGACAGTCAAGGCGGTGCTAATCTCAAGCGGCGTCGCCACCGTGGCTCTGTTACTTAAACTCTCAATTCCGGTAGCTGTTGATTTCTCCGTGTCACGAGCTCCGATCTTGTGGAGCTCCTTGTTGTCATGGCTAAAACCGCCGTATTTATACGTCGTCACCAACGGAATTATCATCACTATCGTCGCTTCTTCTAAGTATTACCGAAGCCACCATGACCGTGATGAAGAAGATGAGATCGTCGTATACGGTGGTGGAGGTTATAAGATCCAGACGGAAGAGCCGATTATGAATCAACATGAAGCTTCTCCGCGGATTCTGGAGGTTAAGGATTTAGATACTGGTGCGCATTTTGGCTTCGTTGTGGCGAATCCGGAGGCGGAGGAGCTCCAATCAGAGGCGGTTACGGCGGTTGAGGATGAGGAGGAGGAGAAGATTAAAGATGCGGTGATGACGGCGACGGCGGAGGAAGATGAAATTGAAGAGGAGCTTAAGAGTGTGATTATGGTGGAGAATTCAGATCTGGTTGAATCCGATATCATATCGTCGCCAATTTCAGATCGGAATAATCTACCGCCGATGATGATTGAGTCAGAGAATCTTCCTCCGATTGAGAAGCCTCTTGTTACTTCAAGGTTCGGTCACCGGAAATTGATGAAAGCAAGTCAAGAAGGTACTGATTTGATTCTTCACTTTTTTAAAAAATTATTTTAAATTAGTTATTAAAAAAAACGGTTAGGTCGATTATTTTTATTTTGAAAATTCAAATTTGGCGTCGAAAACACGCGTCGGTGGACCAGAGGGCAAATTAGTAATTTAACATTACTTTCTTTCAGGTGGAAGAGCTTTGAGAGTGACGAAGCCGAAGAAGAACGAGACATTAGAGAATACGTGGAAGATGATAACGGAAGGGAAGTCAACGCCGTTGACCAGACAGTTATACCGGAGATCTGATACGTTTGGTCGTGGTGATTCGGGCGGTGTTGACGGAGAGGCGAAACCGGTTTACAAGAAATCGGATACGTTTAGGGACAGGACTAATTATTATCAGTTGGCGGAGACGGCGAAGGTGAGGAAAGAGCCGTCGCTGAGTCAGGACGAGTTGAATCGGCGAGTGGAAGCGTTTATAAAGAAGTTTAATGAGGAGATGAAGTTGCAGAGAATGGAGTCTTTGAGACAGTACAAAGAGATAACTAGCCGTGGGGTTTAGTTTTTTTTTTTCTAGTTAAAATTTTTTTATTTGCTTTTTTATACACAGAAAAAAATAGAAAAACAAGATTAGTCAGAGTGAAGTTAACTTAAAAAGAACAAAAAAAAGTTAGATGTCCAAAAAAAAAATGTTTATTAATTTGTGAAGCTTGAATGTTTTTTTTTGTTGTTGTCAACGCTTTGAAGTTACATAGGGTTTTTTGTTGTTGTTGGTGTGTGTATAATTTTACTCAGCTATGTACTTTGTGGTTTGTGAATATTAATGTGTTGGTTTTACAAGAAAAAATTATATAAATGAACATATACACTTGGTTGTTGTATTATGCCAAACCAAGTCTTAATATATTAAGGTACTGTATGTGACTGTTTAATACAGTACATAATTTTCTAACTTAATTTAAAGTAAAAAATTTATCAAGCATTGGCTTTTTTTTTTTGTTTTGAAGTTCAGTTTGAAACTTCGAATTTAATTAGTTGTATGCCAATATTACCACTTAAATTGTGAGATAAGTTGTAAACTAGTATTAGAGTTTGTTAAAGGCAAAACTCTTCTTTCATTAACTTTAAACTATATAGTCACAATCGTTTATATATAAACTAATTAATAAACATAGTCAGTACCTCTCTAACTAACTTACATAACTACTTTATCTATACCTATATCATATATGATAAAATTATATCAAAGAGATCAGATTATATAGACTATATGTATACACACTACTAACTTCCTTCAAGTTAGAGTGAAAAAGAGATGAAACTCCCATCTTGTTACGATATACACAATTTGTAACTTTCTTCTAACATAGTTTTAAACATGCAACCTGTGGATGTCGGATTCGCACACTTGAATATTTGTTTAATTAGTGGGAATGATTATTCTTGAGGACAAAAATATGATGAAAAAGCTATGAATTGAGATGGAAAAATGACTATAGTGTATTTGCTAGAAAAATTGCGTCCCCTTTACATGGCTATTAGCCCTCCTATTTATATTGACAAACGACATTAATCTCTCAATTAAACATAATTATTTTCTCTTAAATGCGTCCGTTTCGGTCTCCGAGTTTTAATGCCCAACGTTTGAATTTGAATTGACTCCGATCTTCATGGGCTTCGCCTTTTGGCCCAAGTCATCCGACTTCGATTCCGAGTCATATCCCGAGGTGTGACCACTCCGGGCTCTCTTTATGGTGATGCCCACTTCGATTATATCTTGTGACCCATGGGCTTAATGGGCCTTATCCTTTGCGGGCCTTCATCTTGATTACGTGGCAATCTTTGGTTGGTCCCGGTCCACTGGTGCGGGATCCGACACCAACAATTAGCCCCCCAAGTCTTTCGAAGTGCTTATTCCAATTCGGAAGGCTTAATCGTCTTAATGACCAAAGATTGCGCCTGTGGGATCTTTTGGTTTTCCCGCCAAGATTTTGTCAATCCTTTAATTTTGGTATTACCCATATTCGATCGCGTGACATCTGTCACCATCATGACCGTATCTTAATTATTTACTATTAAAATGGGGAAAAACCTTTCCACTTCCCCCACGACTACCGAGGCGGTTCCATCATTACCACTTAGTTTGCGTGAGGTAACCTTTCTTTTCATCTTTGTCTTTTGGTAAAAATTTCCTTTGCTTTTTCTCTTTTCCTGCCAAGCCTTTCCGTTTCTTTCGTCAAACTTTCTCTTCTGGAACTTGAGTTTTCCCACTTCCTTCGATGTCTTCCGACTCCGATAGACCTGAGTCTCCGTCTTATGACGGGAAACGTTCTAGCCTTGACGATTGCACTCGTCCTAACGATATCGCCGGACCTCACTACAGATCTACTTGTACCATTCAATCCCTTCAACGATTGAAAGAACTCTGCCGACTTCCACCTGACGTGATGGCGGAATCGAAGATGGCCGATCCTACGGAGTCCCCGGAGGATCACCGTGATGGTTACTTTTGCGTTTATGAAATTTATTTCAAGGGCTGTGGATTGACCTTCCCTCTTCCCGAAGCCTTAGTCCGATATCTGGCGGCCCTTGAAATTGCTTTGCCTCAGCTAACCCCCAACCTCCTCCGAACCATCCTTGGAATCATAACTGTTGCGGCGGAAGCTGGCTACATTATTGGGGTTCCCGAACTGAATGAACTTCTAAGTGTGAGAAGTTCGTCAAAGAAGGCAGGGTACTTCTCGGCGTACCCGAACGCTAATAGGAACATCATCTCGCATCTCCCGAACAAGGACGAGAACTGGCACCATCCCTGGTTTCTGATTAAGAAAACTCCCGCTTCGATTGGAAGTCTTTCTGATGTACTTCCATCGAAGTGGTCTGCAAAACCTGGTAGAAAAATAGGTTACGGACATTTTCTTAATCACCCTATTCTTTTACTAACCAAATCTGTTGTTTCATTTTCGCAGCCTTTATTGCTCCAATTCTCCCAACTGAGGAATTCGTCAACTTCTTCAAGACAGTCCTTAGAGGGGAAACCCTTTGGAATTCCTTTACTCTCGATCGGTTCATTGAAGCCAATCGAAAACTCAGGATGAGTCCACCAAATCTCCTTCATCGTCTTCCGCCTCCTCCTTCAACTCAAGGATTGTCAGCTCGGGCCCTCACTGCCCAGCGTAAGAAACTCTCCAAACCAATAGCAGATGCTTGTGACGAGAACAAGGCGTTCCTTGCGGCCGCTATTGACAAGAAAGACTACAGCAGGACCTTACTGGTCGACGATAACAGCACCGAGGGGAACAGATCTGTTGCTGCTTACAGATTAACACCTCGTCGTGAACGTCGTCATGATCGTTCTCCTCGGAGAGATCGATCTCCTCGTCGTGACTCTCCTCGACCTCCCCGAGATGACTTTAGCAACGCACCGCTTAAAGATTTGATTCGTAGGAAAAGAGACAAGTCATCTCGTAGCGATTCTTCTCCGCATAGGGAGAAATCGAGGGCCCGGACTGACCGTTCACCTCGATCGTCTCCTCCATCTGGAACAATGGGTCCTCCTGCGCCGGTTGGCGTGCCTTCTCTCCCCGAGCATGATGGCGAGAAGACCACTCGGAGCGTATCTCCTCAGAAGGAGGGTTCTGGGCCTCAAGATGCTTCTCCGAAGTCGAAACCTGCTCTTGTCCCTCAAATCAGATCGCTTACAGGTAACGATTCACGCATTCCTAAGGGTTTTCACTTCACCTTGATTCAAAATATTACAAATTCCCTTCTTCTTCCTTTACAGCTATGGAGAAAGAAGGTAGCGTTTTTCGATGCTTTAAGACCCGGTCGGGTCTAATCCTGCCGGAATTCGACAAGTGGCGCCCTGCAATCCGCGAACGCTATTTGCTTCATGCGCATCACTCATCTCGGGTTAGTTTTACTTCATTCATCTTTTGCGTTAGTCTTCCAACTGACTCATCATCTCGAGTTTTATACGAAATGCCAGGCGAACAGCGAACTTAACGACATGGTTGAACACTATGAGGGACTGTTACTTAGCCAGCAACAGGAGGTTGAATCGTGGAGAAGCAAGCTTACTACCCTTGAAACTGACCTTCACTCATCCTCGGGCTCTAAGCAACAGCTAGAAGATCAAGTAGACGGGCTCAAATCTGAGCTTGAGAAGATAAAGGGGGACCTGAAGGACCAGTATGACCAGAATTACCAACTACAGAACGAGCTTTCTGGTGTTCAGAGTAGGCTTCACGAATCCGAATCATCCGCCGACGCCCTGAACAACCAACTCATTGAACTTCAAGCGAAGTACAACGCGATTACCAAGTTGCGTGATTCCGAATTGGCAAGGTCGGCGTCGAAGGCCAGAAAAGAGGTAAAGGGACGAGGGATGGAGTTGATTCAAGGAGCTATCCGTTTTATTCAAACTGAGAAGGTTAAGTCGGATCTGGAGTCAGACATCAAGGAGCATGAGAGCAACCTAATCTTGCTGGATCAAATCCACGATGACGATTTCTCCGAGGTGAAAGAGAGATCCGAACTGTCGTCTAGTTTAGATGAAAAGAAAAATCGTCTGGCAGCTCTTCCCGCTTCGTCCTTCAACCCTCAGGATTTCGCGGAGTTTTTCACTGAATCTCCTCCTCTAAGTGAATCAGGTCTAGACTGGGCAGGTAAACACTAGTTCTTGATGCTTACTACCTTCTTCTTGCCCTTTGTTTGACCCGAACTATCTTTTATAGGTTCAAATGAGACGGAGGGCGTTGTCTTATCCGAAGTCCCTGCTGCTCCCAAGGTCATCCCAGGAGATGTTTGTGCCGCAGTGAGTGAACAAGGAACTTCCTCTGAACAAGTCCCGGCCAAGGAGGCGGATGGAAACCCGACAACCGAAACGGAAGCCGAAGTGTCTGCTGACCCGTAGTGGCTGCGTCCACTCCGAATTGGGGCCTGTCCCATTATTATATATATTTTTTTTTTGAGACTTAAATCTTTATGTTTTTGCTTTTGCCCTAGGGGGCTTTATTACCAGTTTCTTCTGAACAAGATATTCGCCTGAGGAGGCTTTTAAACCTTTTTTGTTTTAGGTTTAGATCCCAAGGGGGTTTGGTTAAAATTATATGCGGGTTTGCAAGGTCCGCTTTTAACACTTCTTGGCCTTGTGGCTATGTTTTTTCGAGATTTTTAGGCTGATCAGACCTTTCTCTTGGAATGCGAGAGCTGAGCTCGGCTTAACACGAGTTCCCCACTTCGGGTTTAGTCAACTCAGTGAATTTGTTGGGCTTGGGCCTTAAAACTTTGTGTTTAATGGGCTTTTTGCCTTAAATGCGACGGTTGCCTTTTCCCTTGGGAAATAGGGAAAGCCGCACGCCTTTAAGGCAATAACTGCTTTTCCCGATTTCCAGAAATAGTTTATCCACCCGGGCACACTATCATCATTAATTTTACGGTTTCAAGATAAACCCTAGGCTCGTTATAAATAGTGGCAAGTTTGCTTCTAGCTTTTAAAAGAACTCCAAAATTTCTTTAAACAATAATGGAGAACGAAAAAGTGATCCCCACCGATCCTGGCAGCCCCCTATTTCTGTCCGGCGATGGCTTCGAGCCAGCCGGCGTTCTCTTTCCTCACGCCGTGTTTCACTTTCCCTCGAGGGAGAAGAAAGAGGCCTACGACTTTATGGACAAGGTTAAGATTCGCTTCTTTCACCCAAATTCCTATGCTTTTCACTTTAATTTATTCTTTTTGGCGACAGGTTGTCGACAAACACCGCCGTTTGTGCGACGAAAGGCAGCGGCTGGGACTCAAGAGGCAGACACTCGAGGCTCGTATTGCTCGAGTGGAGAGGAAAGTAAGAGCTCTGGAGAGTGACCCCTTTCAGTGGGGGTGGAGGAACTTCGACTCTATCGCAGAGATCCCGAGGATGCTCCGGATGTATCTCCGTGCTAAAGGTCAAGTTCAGGGACCGGTGAGTGCCCCGACTGAAGCCGCTCTTGTTGATAGCGAAGAGGAAGACGAGGAGAATGACGACAATCCATGGAAACGTGTCCGGAATGAGCCCGAAGTGGAAGGCAGGAACGGTGCTTCCACTTCGAATTCCACATCGGCGATGAGGGAGCCTGTTCCTGAGCCCCTTCCATAAATGTTCCCTAATTCTGCTCTCTTTTCTTTATTTTTCCTTTTGCTTTGAACTCATGATGGGCCTCGGCCCCCTTTTATTTATGGAAATATTTGCTACTCCTTTAATTCCCATATCATTCTTGGTGATACGTCTTTTAATGCAGGATCGATTTTAAGGGCACAAATCTTTCCGCGAATTACTCTGTCTCCACGCTGAATCCGCAGTCTGCTAGGGATACGACATCCCTATAAATTACGGCTTTAACTTCTCCTCACCCCTCACCATTCTTCTTACTTCTGCAGATATGGATTTTAACCTTCGATGTTCAGAGTCTATGCCGGACTTCTCCAGGATCGGAGTGATAGATGAAGATGTTCCGGATGTTCCAAGTAGACGATCTCCTCCACCTCGCGGCTTCTTTAGATCCCAGATCCGAGCTCCATGTGCTTTGATCAGGAACCTCCCAATCAGGGACCAAGGCACAGCGATGGCATTCATAGAGGCGCTTGCGCTTCAACACCGGAAGCTTACCTTGAAAAAGAAAAGGCTTCGGAAAAGGATTAACCGAATGCAACGTAGGCTTACTACGGTGTCAAGAGATCTTCACATCCTTGGCTCTCACCCCGGAGATTGGATTGAACTCGGGATCTCTGACTTTGCTCGAATCCCGGATTGTATGATGCCAGTTCTAGACCTCGCAGGTCAAGGGGTTCAAGTGTTCTGTTCTCCGGGAGGGTTTCCCTAATCCGAAGTGTGCGAAGATCGACACTTTGTCTTGCTCGTTTGAATAAATGTTTTACTTTCGATTTCTTGTATGTTCGCACAGCCGAACTTCTTCATCTTGTATGTTCGCATAGTCGAACTCTTTTCTTAAGAAATAAAACGAATTTTTATTATTAGTAGCTGAACTCTTTTACGAGCTGCCTACGTACCCATTTCGGGATCAAGCCACACCGTAGTTCATGTACATAACAAAATGCGTATTAAACATAAAACTTTTTTAGATTGATCACGTTCCAAGGTCGCTGGACTGGACTGCCTTCCAAGTCTTTCAACCTATAAACACCATTTCGAACCACTTCGGTAACAATATAAGGTCCTTCCCAATTTATGCCGAGTTTGCCCGCGCCTTCTTCCTTTTTATTATCAAAAACTCGCCTTAGCACATAATCGCCTACAAAGAATGGTCTGCTTTTGACTTTGGAATTGTAGTATCGAGCTGCTGCTTGCTGGTAATTTTGTATCCGAATTAAGGCTTGATCTCGTCTTTCATTAATGGTATCCAGCGAGTCATCGAGCATTGCTGAATTCTCCTCTTCGTTCAATGGTGCTTCCGTTCGGCGAAGACCGGGCACATTGAGTTCAGCCGGTACTACTGCTTCCATGCCATAAACTAGGGAAAACGGAGTCTCTCCGGTAGGTCGCCTAGGGGTTGTCCGATAAGCCCATAGGACGGGTTGAAGTTCATCATACCATCCTCCTTTTAAGTGACTCAAGCGTTTTTTGAGATTGCTCAAAATTGTTTTGTTCGCAGCTTCAGCTTGGCCATTTCCTTGTGGATACCGTGGAGTGGAATAACTGACCTTGATCCCCCAGTCTGAGCAAAAAGCTTCGAATTCGTGCGAAATGAACTGTGGCCCATTATCAGTAACTATCTCGTATGGAACCCCATGTCGGCATATGATGTTCTTCCAAATGAAAGTATTCACCGCCGAATCTTTGATGCTAGCATATGCTTCAGCTTCGATCCACTTTGAAAAATAATCCGTTAAGACCAACAGGTATTGTGCTCCTCGAGTTGATCTATGCAATGGTCCAATGATATCCATCGACCACCTCATAAACGGGTACGGGGCGGAAATGGAGGAGAATAACTCTGAAGGTTGATGGATCTTTGGCGCATGGAGTTGACAACGTTTGCACCTTTGAGCGAACTTGACACAATCCGTGATCATAGTAGGCCAATAATAGCCCATTCTTTTTATTTTAAAAGCCATGGCCCTTCCGGACGCATGACTCCCACATAGACCTTCGTGTACTTCTCTCACGACGATTTCGACTTCGGGCCCAAAGATGCACAATAGGTAGGGGTCGCTAACACCTCGCTTATATAATGTATCCTTTGATAGACAAAATTTCGCGCTAACGACTCTCATTTTCCTGGCTTGCCACTTGTTTTTCGGGAGCTCGCCTGTCATGATGTAGTGCTTTATTGGCTCCCTCCAATCAGCCCCCCAGTCTTTAGCCGGAATTTGGTCGATCTCATGAAATACTCGTGGTTCCGGTTCGGGATGTTCATTTGGTTCAAGGTCTGGTTCGGGATGGTCGTCCTCGATTACCGGTTCCGACTCTATAATAGTTTCTGGAAGTATATCGGGCTCCTTGTTGTGCTTTTTCGACTTCCTCCGTTTAACAGGCGGCAACTCGATTTCAGGCTCGCCACGTTCACGCGCTGCTGCTCGAGATCTTGTAACAGCAAGGATTTCTTTGTCAGTTCTAATGCTTCGCTCCGCGATACATTCAACCGGAATGATTCTTTTTAGCTCAGGATCTGATGTTGATGCTAATGCGGCAAGTGCATCCGCGGTTGTATTTTCTCCTCGAGGAATGCGAATTAGTTCAAATTTCTTGAAGTCTTTGGAAAGACCCTTTACTACTTCGAGGTATGCTTCCATTCTTAGGTCTTTCGCTTCATAATCGCCATTGAACTGATTAACTACTAATTGTGAATCGCAATAAGCAACCACCTCTTCGGCTCCAACCCCTTGTGCCAATCGAAGTCCGGCAATTAGCGCCTCATATTCTGCTTCATTGTTAGAAGCATTAAACAATAAACGGAATGACTGTTCAAGAATTTCCGATGTTGGAGATTCCAGCTTGATTCCTACTCCAGATCCTTGTTTTGATGAAGATCCATCTACATACAGTTTCCAAGTCTGATTCTCTGGTTGCTCCGATGTACCCAGCACTGGTAGTTCGGTTAGAAAATCTGCCAAAACTTGAGCCTTCATGCTGACCCTGCTTTTATACTCTATATCATACTCACTTAGTTCCACTGCCCACTTCGCCAATCGTCCGGATTGATTTGGACTATGAAGTATTGTTCGGAGTGGCTGGTTGGTTAATACTTCGACTGGATGAGATTGGAAGTATGGGCGTAGCTTCCGGGCTGAAGTTACTACTGCAAGTGCGAGTTTTTCCATCATTGTGTACCTTGTTTCTGGATCTGTCATTGACTTACTTATGTAGTAAATTGGCTTTTGCTCTCCGCGGTCTTCCCGGATCAAGACTCCGCTAACTGCATGCTTCGATACTGAAACATACAGGTAGAGTTTCTCGTCCATTTCGGGTTTAGACAATACTGGCGGTGTGGTGAGGTATGCTTTAAGTTGCCCGAAAGCTTCTTCACACTTCTCATCCCAAAGGAACCCTTTGTTTCCCTTAAGAATTTGGTAAAAGGGAAGAGATTTGTCCGTTGATCTCGAAATAAATCTGTTTAGGGCTGCAATTCGACCAGTCAGACGCTGTACTTCCTTGAAGTTCTTCGGGGATGGCATGTTTAGAAAGGCATTAATTTGGTTTGGATTAGCTTCGATTCCTCTTTTTGTCACGATATAACCAAGGAATTCTCCGGATGGAACTCCGAAAGTGCACTTCGCCGGGTTCAGCTTCATTTGGTATCGGTTGAGAATTTCGAAACACTCTTCCAAATGCTTAATGTGATCCTCTTTCTTCAAAGACTTAACCAACATATCGTCTATGTAGACTTCCATTGTCTTCCCGAGATGCTCATGGAACATTTTGTTGACCAATCGCTGATAAGTGGCACCTGCGTTTTTTAAACCAAAAGGCATTACTTTATAACAGTAGGTACCTCTGTCTGTGATGAATGACGTCTTTTCTTGGTCTTCGGGATCCATCATTATTTGATAATAACCCGAGAAAGCATCCATGAAAGTTAATAACTCATTCCCAGCGGTAGATTCTACGAGCCGGTCTATGTGCGGGAGCGGAAAACTATCTTTTGGACATGCCTTATTGAGATCGGTGAAGTCGATACACACCCTGTCCTTTCCATTTTTCTTTTTGACCACGACAGTGTTTGCTACCCACTCCGGGTATTTGTACTTCCCTTATAGATCCTATTTTTAATAGTTTGTCCACTTCATCATTTACTGCCTTTGCTCGCTCTACTCCGAGTTTTCTTCTCTTTTGTTTCACAGGCTTAAAACTTGGATCTACGTTCAATTTGTGGCAGATTATGCTTGGATCTATGCCAGGCATATCGGCCGCTGACCATGCAAATGACGTCTTGTTTTTCCTTAGAAGTTCAATCAAAGCTTCTTTTATTTCGCCAGTCAAAGTGACTCCAATTCGGACTTTCCGATCTGGTTTATCTTCTTCCAATACTACTTCGATTACCACATCGTCTTCTTTTTGCCCACTAGGAAATCTTGGAATTTCCTTCTTCGCAGGTTTCGTTAATTGCTATTGGATCTTCAGTCGATGACTGGTCAGATAACACGTTCGTGAAGCTTCTTGACTTCCTCGAATTGTTCCCACTCCACTAGGAGTTGGAAATTTGATGCACTGATGATACGTCGAGGGAACTGCCTTCATTTGATAAATCCATGGAGTCCCAAGGATGATGTTGTAGGCTGCTGGTTTATCAAAAACAACAAAATCTACTATCTTTGACACGTTTTTGGCAAGAACTGGTAGCTTGATCGTCCCGAGAGACATGGCCGATTCGCTTGTGAATGCCACCAAAGGAGACGGCGGTCCTACAATATCTGCCCGACTGATTCCCATTCTTTCCAGGGTACCTAAAAAGATTAAGTCGACCGAACTGCCCGTATCAATGAGAATTCTCGAAACTTCGAAGTTGGCAACGTCTAAGGTAATGACTAGGGCGTCATCATGAGGCCTTTCGAGGTGACATGTTTCTTCTTCGTCAAATGATATTGACGTGCCTTGAAAGTCCATTTCTTCACCTAAATTTGCTTTAAATAAAACATTTCGCCTATGCTTCTTTATGGCATTGATCGTATCCCGACAAAGCTTGGAACCTCCAATGATCACATTGATTTTTCCTTTAGAACTTCTAGGTTCTTCTTCGTTGGATTGCCTAGGTCTTTTCAAATTCTGATCTTTAGGGGTATCTTTCGCCTCGTGATATTCTTTCACGAAATCTTCTATCTTGAATTTAGAAAGATCTCCACTGGCCCACAGCTCTGCGAGGTGCTTTTTGAGGACACTACAATCTTTGGTTAAGTGTCCGGTTACCTTATGGATGTCACAATGCAAACTTTCGTCACGGACCCAAGTGTTCGACCTTCCTTTTCCTTGAAATTGTTTCCCGACGGTATTGTTGAGGGGTTGCGATCCGAACTTTTTAGGTCCTTGGTTCTCTCTGGGCTCAAATTTTTTGGTAGGGAAAGTGACCGCTGGTTTTGCTTGTTTGTTTCTTTTCGCAAAACTCTCTTTTTCGTCTTCTACTTCCATCCAGTTATTTGCACGGAAAAGTGCGTCTTGAATTGTGTCCGGTTTGTGAAGTATTAGATCTTCTTTAAACCTCGAATCATGCCATAAACCTTTTCGTAGGGCAGATAGAGCTCACTGCTGCGAGATTCTTGGGAGTTTTGACAGCACCCCCTTGAATTTGGTGATGAAAGTTCTAAGTGACTCATTTGGCCCTTGTGTTAGATTCCAGAGGTCAGCATCCGAAACGCTTTTATCCATGAGGATAGAATATTGTTTCAGGAAAACAGCCGACAACTCGTCGAAGTTATTGATTGAGCCTGGTTCCAGCTGAGTGAACCACATTAGTGCTTGACCGCAAAGATTTTCCGAAAAGAGTTTGCAGTATCCTGCATCCTCATCAGCTTCATCCAATTCGACTCTTCCGGCGGCAATCAGAAAAGCTGCGAGATAGCTTTTTGGGTCTTCTAATCCACTGTACGGATCCAGTTTGAGTTTCCGAGAATCTTTGATTCTCAAATTTGCAATTCGCGGAATGAAAGGAGTTCGCCTAGCTTCCTCGATGACTCGGTTAATGTCCGGCTCCGAACTGGTGGCCTGGTGGAACTTTGACTTCATTTCTTTTAGTTCCTGGCTAACCTTCCTCATGGTTTCGAGCTGATCAAAGCTCTCTTGATCATACTGATCCAAAAGCTGATCTTCATCTCCGAGCTGCGTCTCTTCTTCCACATCCGGTTGGATTGTCGGGTTAGAAGTTGTTTGTTCGTTGGTCTCACTTCGCACACGGGAGTTTGGGGTACTGAACATGCTTCTTCGGACTCCCACGGTACTTCCTGCACCTAGAGAACGAACACGAGATTGAACAGCATTGATGTTTTGACCAAGAGATACCTGGGTTGTTTTAAGCGTGTCCACAGCTTTTTCCACATCCGAGAACTTCTGCGACATTTCTGTTATGGCTTGCTGCATGGTCTTGAGAGCCTCGGCTACTGTCGAATCAGGGATGCTTGTTCCAGACATTGCTGCTTATCTCGGAAATGAGAGAAATCTGACAACTCAAGAATCTTCTAGATCCCCACAGGCGGCGCCAAAATGTGGATGTCGGATTCGCACACTTGAATATTTGTTTAATTAGTGGGAATGATTATTCTTGAGGACAAAAATATGATGAAAAAGCTATGAATTGAGATGGAAAAATGACTATAGTGTATTTGCTAGAAAAATTGCGTCCCCTTTACATGGCTATTAGCCCTCCTATTTATATTGACAAACGACATTAATCTCTCAATTAAACATAATTATTTTCTCTTAAATGCGTCCGTTTCGGTCTCCGAGTTTTAATGCCCAACGTTTGAATTTGAATTGACTCCGATCTTCATGGGCTTCGCCTTTTGGCCCAAGTCATCCGACTTCGATTCCGAGTCATATCCCGAGGTGTGACCACTCCGGGCTCTCTTTATGGTGATGCCCACTTCGATTATATCTTGTGACCCATGGGCTTAATGGGCCTTATCCTTTGCGGGCCTTCATCTTGATTACGTGGCAATCTTTGGTTGGTCCCGGTCCACTGGTGCGGGATCCGACACCAACACAACCCTTTTTGGGGCAAACTAATTTTGGAGTGACTATCAATTTTAAAGTATTTGAGTTGCAAAAATATTTTCATAAAAAAATTATTTATATACGAAAACATAATGAAATGTGCAAATATGAAATATTGTGTGACCTCAATATCTCACAACCTCATAAGTTATATTTCGGTATTCAACTTGAGTTGAAGATGCGAGAATTGTTGTGTGTTTCTAGGAAACAATGGATAGAATAATAGACTATACGTTAGGAACATACACTTACCTCAAGAGAATCAAATCATTGAGCTATCTATATAACATGTGGTTAATAAAGTTAAAGTATGACAAAGATGATGGTATTCAAAACATGAAAAAAGATTTCTCTTTTACAAAGGGTAAAAGACTTTGTACTGCGAGTGCACACTGAATACTCATGACAACAATGTGATCAAAATGTTGGTTTGCTAGCATCTAGAAAATATAAGTCCTTACCTAGTTATATTAGTAGCTGTTAACGTTGGTGCCCCTACTGAAGTGGTCTTGCCGCCCTCGCAAGGATTCGAATTCCACAATCGAGACCGGCTATGAATGCAACTTATGATGCAGCATTAGTTCATCTCCCCATTTCCAAACGCAAGCCACAACCTATTATGAAGCTTCAGTTCCCTGGTTTGACCATTGAGCAAGTTAAAAACCGGGAAAAGCGAATTGCTAAAGAAAAAAGGCGGCTCATAGATGATTAATCAGATGAATGGATGTGTCTGCGGGAGTTCTTTCTTTTGTCTTCCCATTGACTCTACTAGTGAGCACTAATATGTAATTAGGTTAAACTCCAGGTTTAAGTTCTACCGGAAAAAGTTATAAATTATCACATATTTCTCTTTTGTGTTTGCTGTTTTTGCTCTGCTATAATAACTATTTTTGGAGAATTATTAATTACACTATTTTGGGCAAATTGAATATAAGTAAATAATAGAATCAACATCTGAAGCTTGAATCTGAAAAAAGTAAAAATAAAAATAAAAAATTGATGTATTGCTCAGTGAATTCCCTCTAGCATTATGATGAAGATTCTCCTACCTACTGACTATGATATAATTATGTAGTATAATATATATTTGCAGTCACATCCATTCAACATTTTTCGAAAATAAATATACAATGAATATTCAAAGATTTGTACTTGTTTATAATTTAGACAGTGTCTTCTTAAATACATAAATACCTGATTTAAACCTATGGTATATCGCAAAACGATTTATTTACTAAAAATAGTGATTAATAAATTTAATGATAATGTATTAAATATAAAACAAATTGTAAATAGTATCATTTTATAAGACATTATATTTTTAGTTTACAATTATTATTAAGTAGCGGTATACCACGAGATAATTTTTGTTTTATACAATCTTATTTAAATCAGCCTGATTCGATATCCCCTATATATTAATAGAGAAACATTTTTTTAAAAAAACCTTACCATCATGTGTTATTAACAAGATTGCCACGCTGATGTGTCGCTCTCACAATGATTTAGCTTCTATTTAGATAATTACCCAAGATTTATTAGACTATTTACAGAATTTGCCATTAGTCTCATACATCCATATATCCCATAAATAATTAAAAATATACACTTTTTGTTTATCTTATATTACTATAATTTTGTATTTATATTTTTCTTTATATACATTTATATAAATTTTCTTTAGCGGATGGGTAAACAATCTTTTTATTTATATTTATGTTTATATTTAAATGATAAAATATATACATTTGGTTCAAGAATCTCGAATTCAAAACTACAAAATCTTTACATCTTTCATAAATTTTTTACTTAAATAAATAAGATAATCTCCTTTCTATATATGTTACGAATACTTAAAATCCTATTTTTTGGAGGAGTTCTAACTTTTCGAAGAAAAACATTATAACCACATTTGTATATAAACCAAAATCTGGCCACATTATAACCATTTCGTAAATAATCCATTCATAATCTAAGAATTTTAGATACAATACAAAATCTTAGCTTGGAAACTATCAAATCTCATCTTTGCTAAATTTTGGATTTCTTATACTTATTAAAAAAAAAATTCTTTTTAAACTACAAAATCTCGAAATCTTTAAAACATACGGAAAGACATATTGCCATAAATGGTAACATTTCGTCAATACTTTTTTTTATCACGTTGAAGCTTTATTCAAAGTTCAAATATTTCACGGGTAAAACATATTTTATATGAAATAGTC
The DNA here is from genome assembly GCA_019202805.1 of Arabidopsis suecica. Taxonomy (NCBI): domain Eukaryota; kingdom Viridiplantae; phylum Streptophyta; class Magnoliopsida; order Brassicales; family Brassicaceae; genus Arabidopsis; species Arabidopsis suecica. The sequence continues at coordinate 1,989,474 of CM032906.1, forward strand.
CCAAATTTGAATAAAACAAAAAAAAATTGTAATATGTTTCGTTTTACACAAACGGATCTTGGATCCCGGATAATAATTTTAATCATAATAATTTTACTTGAATCACTTCATCCCGCACATCGTGCGGGTTGTTATCTAGTATCTAATAAACGTGGTGTTAAAAAATAATAAAATGAGGGTTTAACCCGTATTGAAATGGCGAGTTAATAATATTTTAAATTTTTATTAATGTTAATTCAAACCTGTCTTGCTATATAACCCATCCCGCAATATAATCAGTCTCGTGCTATTTTTTTTAATATGTTCAAATGTTCATAATATTATATGTTAATTAGATAATATATGTCCTTTTTTAAAATTTCGAATCACAATATATGCAGAAAAAATGAGATGTTTTTTTAAACTTTATATATTATATGATAATCCAAAACTTTTTTAAAAAATAATCAAACAAAGATGAAAGGAGAATCATAAATTTAAATCAGAACCAAATCTTCAAAATATCTTTATTATTAAATATAGAAACGTAATTAGTGTACACGATCCAATTTTGGTAATATTTGTATTCGACTTTTAGGCAAATACCGGTGTAAGAGTTGAGTTAAATAAAACCCATTCAACCCAAATTTTTATGAAGTAAATTTCTTATCGGATCGGGTACCATTTGTGTCCGAAAATAATTTAACCCACCCGCTAAAAATGCACTTCAAAAATACTAGTGCAGATTTAGGCAAATACCGATGTAAGAGGGGTTAAATAAAATCCAATCCAACCAAATTTTTATGAAGTAAATTTCTTATCGGGTTGAGTACCATTTGTGTCCGAAAACAATTTAACCCACCCGCTAAAAATGTATTTCAAAAATACTAGTATAGATTTAGGCAAATACCGGTGTAAGAGTTGAGTTAAATAAAACCCGATCCAACCAAATTTTTATGAAGTAAATTTCTTAACGGTTCGGATACCATCTGTGTCCGAAAATAATTTAACCCACCCACTAAAAATATACTTCAAAAATACTTGTATAGATTCAAACATTTTAACGACCAAATTTTAAAGAAAATTATTAGAAGCGCATATGAAAAATCATTTTCATGGAATACGGTGGGTGAACCAAATACACTTTAGTAGACAGGTGGGGTTTTCTTGTGAATGAATTTTCTTTCTCAAATAGACTTTTCTTAGAAAACAAACACAGAACAAAGGGTCCCTAAGAAGTTTGTATATCGTTGAAAACAAAATTCAACTATCATAAATATATATTTTAAAACAAAATGATAAGAGATAATATGTTATATATAGGTATCATGCATGCACAAGAATACTCAACCACTAAACTACTCAAATATGGAAAACTAGTTGGTCAGATTCTAGCATAAATTAAATGGTTTTAATTATAATTTGGAAGATTAGTTGGAATTAAAATTCAAGTACTTATAAATATTTTAACAAAAAAGTACTTATAAATAAATAAAAATGTTTGTTTAACAAAAATAAAAGTAGATGATAGTTGAGGAACTTAATGGCACTTTCTCTTCTTCTACGTGAAGTGGGAAAATTATCTGTCGCACATCTGTTGTCTGCAATAAAGTCAGTTTTGGGTTTGTAGTTTGTACTGCCAAATTGCAATTAGACCATCATGAGAAAGGACCGACCAGTAGAGAGAATGACTTTTAGATAGAGACATGAGTCATTTATTCTTTTTTCCCTGTTTTTCCTTCTCTATTTTGAAAATCATTTTATACCTTTTGTATATATTTTCATCTTTTTAAAGTATATATTTATTTTTTCCTTATTAATCTTTAAACTCTGATTCATGAATCTCCACATTTATTATAAAAAAAACTTTCATATTTATTTTGATTTTGAAAATATTTAAAATCCATTCCTTTCACACATTTTCTTAAACATCTGATATATTATTAATCAACTGAAGATTAAATAATGGAGATAGAACATTAATCTGAATTTTATAACGAACACAATACATAATAAAATTGAAAAATGAGTTTCAGATAGTTTTACTCTCGGTGTTCGAAAAAGAAGAAGATAGTTTTACACCAAAAACCTCATTCATTAACAAATTTGCATAAATGCTATATTAACAATAGAATTTCACAAGCTTTAATTTTGTTTTCCCTCACTTTTAGTTCTTTTTATTTTGCTTTTGGTTGTTTAATTGAGGAACTCTAAACCGAGACCCATCCATATACACCCTATCGAGGGTACGATAGTTCCTCTGAAATGAGAATCGAACTGGAGAACTAAGTAACATAACCCTTAGAAAACTTAGGTAACACTACTAGCTAGCCCAAATTTTAAAATTCACATGTTATTGATTCTCTGTATATCTGAGATTCCATGTCTTATGTGTAGATAATATTTTACATGCATGCAATATCTAGTACGAGTATGTGTTTTAATAGTTTCACTAACCCATAGCTTATGAAATCTCCATCATCGTCTCTTATCAAAATTGCGGACGTCATGGTTACAAATGAGAGCCATCAGAAGTCTTGAGTATTTTTTGTTGTCAACGATGATTTGAGTTTTACAAAAATGGAATGAATCCAAACAAAAACCAACCGAACTACAACAATTAGTTTAATATTTTTCTATAAAACCCAAAAAAAAATCGAACCGAAACCAAATCATAAACCCTAGTGTCCACCGCTATTCAAAAATCAAACAAAATTTTCTGATTTAAAATTAAAGTACGTATATATTGGAATGTAACTTTATTTTCAACGATCACCAACTTCTCCTCCAAAGCAATTAAATGCTCTTTGTAGATTGTATATCTAAAACCTTCTCTATAAATAAAGTAATAAACTATTCTCTATTCTTCACGATGTAAGATTAATGCGGAATTGAGTTTGAATTAAAGAGAGAAAATGAAGAACAAGAGAGAGATTTTGAGAGACATTGGGAAAAGTTTCATGTATTCGAAAAGTGTGTTCTCAAAGGTTTGTTTACAACACATTTAAAGCCAAACAAAGAGCATTCTAGCCGTTAGACATGATCCCATGAGAAAGTGACATAAGAGAGATGGTCTCCTTTGTCTCATACGGTGAAAGCGACCTCTCCGCCCTTTGTCTTCAAGGACACGAGTGACTCTTGCTTCCAACGGCTCTATTGGAGATATTTAGGAGACACACTCCTTCTAGAAGCTTTCTCATGGGCTTAGGTCTTCTCTTCTTAAGGCCTTGTACATGTTGAACCATCCTAGGCCTTCTCGCACATATGATGACTTGACTCGACCGTACGGACTCGATGTACGGTCGAGTGTACGGACATGCTCAACTTCTCCCTTTTATTCGGACTAGTTCAATACTCCCCCTCAAGCTTAGACTTATGAAATAATCTAAGCTTGGAAACTCATGTAACATCACCTCATTAAAAACCTTAGTAAAGAAAACCACATGGGACAAAACTTTACTAAGGGAAAAAGAGTGTGATGCTCATGAGTTAGAGGACTTGAGATCAAGAGGTGGTAAGGTCCACAAGTCCTAGTTTGCCGTGAATGTGGTTGCAAACTTTGAGACTTGCGGCCTTAGTAAAAATATCCGCCAATTGGTCTTCACTTCTTGTGAAACATGGAAGTGTAACTCCTTGAACTATCTTCTCTCGGACTTTATGGCAATCCACTTCAATGTGCTTGGTTCTTTCATGGAACACCGAGTTAGATGCTATGTAGATCGCGGCCTTGTTGTCACAATGCATGGTGATCGGTGTGTCTTGTTCAATGCTAAGATCTTTGAGGAGAGCTTTGAGCCAAGTGAGTTCATTTGTGAGTTGCTTCATGGCTCGATACTCCGATTCCGCGCTTGAACATGAGACCACCTTTTGCTTCTTTGTCTTCCAAGTGACTAGATTTCCTCCAATGAATGTGCAATAGCCGGTTGTGGATCTTCTATCCATTCTATCCCCCGCATAGTCCGCATCACAATAGCCAACAATCTCGGTGTTCGAGTTCTTTCCCATCCAAATGCCTTGACCGGAGCTTCCCTTGAGATATCTAAGGATCCTTTCTACCATGCTCCAATGATACACCGTGGGAGTTTGCATATGTTGGCTGACCTGATTGACAGCAAAACAAATGTCAGGCCTTGTATTAGTTAAATAGATTAACTTACCAACAAGCTTGCGGTAGAGTGGTGCATCTTGAAACTTCTCATCTTTCTCCCCCTTTCGATCGACCTTGTAGCCGTCTTCAAGAGGTGTCTTGGCCGGTTTAGCGTCCATAGAACCTGTCTCATTCAATAAATCAAGTGTGTACTTCCTTTGAGATAGAAATAGACCCTCGGGTGATCTACAAACCTCTATCCCGAGAAAGTACTTTAGCTCACCAAGATCTTTGATATCAAATGTAGATTTGAGAAAGGACTTGGTTGAATTGATACCTTCCTTGTTGTCTCCGGAGATGATAAGATCATCTACATATATGAGAACAACAACTATACCTTGTGAGCTTTGGAGAGTGAATAGGGTATGATCGGATTCGGATTTCTTGAATCCATGATCTTTGAGAGTTCGGCTGAGCTTATGATACCATGCTCTCGGAGATTGTTTCAAACCATAGATAGCTTTCCGAAGTCTCCATACCTTTCCCGGATCAATTGAGTCTTCTAGGCCCGGTGGTGGTGTCATATACACATCATCCTCTAGTTCACCTTGAAGAAATGCATTCTTCACGTCCATTTGCCACAAATCCCATGATAAATTTGTGGCAAGTGAGAGTACAACTCGCACCGTATGAAGCTTAGCCACCGGAGCAAATGTCTCCTTGTAGTCGGCTCCATATGTTTGTGTGAACCCTCTCGCCACCAATCGAGCCTTATAGCGCTCAATGTCACCATTGCTTTTGTATTTGATTGTGAAGATCCATCTAGAACTAACCGTCCTTTTTCCCGATGGAAGTGTTTCCTCATCCCAAGTGTGGTTCCTTTGCATTGCACCAATTTCTTCTTTTACCGCATCACGCCATTCTTTGGTTTGCATAGCTTCCTCATAAGAATCAGGAATCTTGACCAAAGAGATTTTGCTTAAAAACGCTTGATGATCTTGCGGTACAAGGGCGAGAGAACACATAGCTTGAATAGGGTGAGCTACGGCTTGTTGATTGAAGTAAATCCTTGGGTTCTTCCAATTGGATGGACGATTTTTTAACCTTTCACTTCTTCTTAGTGGTCTTTGTTCAACTTGAGTCATTTCCTCCTCTTCTTCTTCTTCACTAGATTCACTCAACTCATCTCTAGGTTGAGTATCTTGGTCTTGACAAGGAGCTTCTTGGCCTTGTTGAGGACTATTTTGCTCCATGTGACCTCCTTCATCATTCTCTTCTTCATGAGACACGGTATTTTGTTGTGGCTCATGGTTTGGTGGCCTCGGGTCATGACTTGATCGAGTAGAGACATGACTTGGTCGAGTACTATCCGTTGGTGAAGGTGCTTGATTTCCCAAGTGATCCAATAGAAACCTTAGGCTTGTAGCACGATCGGAAGGAGAGTGAGCTAAGTCTTTTAGGTTTTCCCAATCTTTGGTTGTATGATACCCTTGCTCTTCAAGAAACTTCACATCCCGAGATACATAAATCCGGTTGTTGGCCGGATCAAAGCATTTGTAGCCCTTTTGTGTGGTTGAATATCCAAGGAACATACACTTAGTGCTCTTCGCATCTAGTTTATTCCTTTGTTCTCCGGGTACTAAGACAAAGCACACACAACCAAACACTCGTAAGTGATCAAGAGAAGGTTTAGTAGTGTTTAGTACCTCAAATGGAGATATGTCTCCCAAGATTTTTGTTGGTGTCCGGTTGATAAGATAGCATGCGGTCATGACCGCATCACCCCAATATCTCCTTGGAACACTTGTGTGAAACATCATTGATCGAGCAACCTCCATGAGATGTCGATTCTTTCTCTCCGCCACTCCATTTTGTTGTGGTGTGTACGGGCAACTTGTTTGGTGTAGGATTCCATACTTTGTTAGGTGCTCTTTGAACTTGTGGCTTGTATATTCTCCTCCATTGTCGGTCCTAAGTACCTTAATCTTGGCATTAAATTGATTAGTAACATAGTGTTGGAAGTTAGTAAAGGCTTCAAACACTCGATCTTTAGATGGTAATAGAGTCACCCATGTGTATTTTGATTTTTCATCTATAAAGGTAACAAAGTATTTGTTGTTATCTCGAGACACACATGGTGAAGTCCACACATCCGAATGTACTAAATCAAAGCATTTCTCATAAATAGTTGAAGATTTAGGAAAAACCGATTTGCAATGTTTACCAAGAATACAAGCTTCACAACTAGTATGATCAAAAGAAATACTTGGTAACATAAGTTTAAGAGCACGAGAATGAGGATGGCCTAGCCTAGCATGCCACATAACATTGAAAGAAACACCTAATTGCGAATTAAAAGAAAACGAGCTAGAGGAGTTTGGTAAAACATCTTCAAGAACATAAAGATCTCCCTTTGAACCACCTTCTCCGATTACTTTCCCGGTTTCAATATCCTGAAAGTGTACATCATTAGGACCAAATATAGCATAGCAATTTAAATCCCTAGTAGCCCTTCTTACAGAAACAAGATTTGAAGTAAATTTAGGCATAAAGAAAGCTTTAGAGTTCTTATTGAAGAGTTTCAAATCTCCTACTCCATTTATTGGAACTTTATCACCATTAGCAATCATCACTTCTCCTAATGCCGGTTTTATATCATTTAACAAGTTCGGATTACTAATCATATGATGTGAAGCACCCGAATCTATAATAAGAGAGTTACTTGGCTTATGAGAAAAGAAAGTGATACCGGATTCTTTTAGTGAAGCGATAGACTTGATGAGAGCCTCCAAGTCGGACTTCCTCACATAGTCACCGGAAGCCATCATAGCCGTCTCTCCTCCTACCTTAGATGAACCGGCTTGGCTTTGCTCTTCATTAGTCTCTTGAGAGAGATGCGCCCTTGAGTCTTTGAATTTTGCTGGTTTAAGATGGGGATGGAGGATCCAACACTTCTCTTTTATGTGGCCCTTCTTCTTGCAATGTTCACAAACCAAAGACCTCTTCTCTTCGTTCTTGTACATTGCCTTGTTAGCCACCATTTCTCCTTTGTTGGCCGTAACAAGTTCACCTTTTCCACCAAATAGGCCGGATGAGCCTTGTTCCTTTTGGATCTTAGAGCATACTTCATCGAGACTTGGGAGTTTCTCCGACCTTAGAAGATGCTTGATGAGATCATTGTAAGTTGGATTCAAGGTGAGGAGAAGTCCAAACACCTTGTCTTGCTCACGCCTCTCATGTAGAATCTTGGGATCAAGAGTTCCCGGCCTTAAGCTCTCGAGTTCGGACCATAAAGATCTAAACTTTCCAAAGTGTTTAGTGAACTCTAGGTCTTCTTGGCTCAACTCATTGATGGCCTTCTTCACTTCAAATACCCGAGTCAAGTTAGACTCATTGCCATACACATTTTTGAGTGTATCCCACAACTCTTTTGCCGTCTCGCAATAAGAGTAGCCTTCAAGAATCGATGCTTCAAGAGAGTTTTGGAGGATAGCAAGGACTGCTTGGTCTTCTTGAAACCATTTGTCTTCCTCGGGAAGAGTAACTTCCTTTCCTTCCTCTTCTTCTTTGTCGGTTTCCTTTGGAGCTTGAGATGAGATGACATGGTTCCAAAGTCCCCGACCACATAGCACCGTTCTTGTAGTTCTTGACCAAGTCAAGTAGTTTCTCCCTTGGAGAATCACCGAAGTTACAAGCTTTTGTGGCTTTTCCATGGCTTGAACAATCTTGGACCAAAGGATAAAACTATTACACGTTGGTTAAAAGAGTAGAAATCAAGAAATCGAACTAGAAAGGTGAAGATTAGATAGAGTAGAGTAGAATAGACGGTCTAGAAGCAAGATCTTGCTCTGATACCATGTAAGATTAATGCGGAATTGAGTTTGAATTAAAGAGAGAAAATGAAGAACAAGAGAGAGATTTTGAGAGACATTGGGAAAAGTTTCATGTATTCGAAAAGTGTGTTCTCAAAGGTTTGTTTACAACACATTTAAAGCCAAACAAAGAGCATTCTAGCCGTTAGACATGATCCCATGAGAAAGTGACATAAGAGAGATGGTCTCCTTTGTCTCATACGGTGAAAGCGACCTCTCCGCCCTTTGTCTTTAAGGACACGAGTGACTCTTGCTTCCAACGGCTCTATTGGAGATATTTAGGAGACACACTCCTTCTAGAAGCTTTCTCATGGGCTTAGGTCTTCTCTTCTTAAGGCCTTGTACATGTTGAACCATCCTAGGCCTTCTCGCACATATGATGACTTGACTCGACCGTACGGACTCGATGTACGGTCGAGTGTACGGACATGCTCAACTTCTCCCTTTTATTCGGACTAGTTCAATACACGAACCACTGAATCCAAAAAAAACAAATCCAACACTCACCAAAAAGAATGACTACAAAACTCAATCTCCTCTTCACGATTTTGCTTCTCACAGTAACACTCTCTCACTCACGCCCGAGTCGACCCGAATCATCATCATCTACCGGATCCTACTCGGATCAGCTCAAGAAAAACTCCAAAGATAACTATAACAAGAATGACAAGGGCTATGGATCAGGAGGATACCCTGGCCTTACAACCGAACCAGCAACCGGTTTTACTTTACCGGGTTCCGGTCCTGGTGGTAGTTACAGCGAACTTAGCGGCGGATATAACAAAGGACGTGTGGTGAGACCAACGGTGGTGTGCAAAGAGAAAGGTCATTGTTACAAGAAGGAGCTGACTTGTCCGGCGAAGTGTTTCAAGTCTTTAAGCAGGAACGTCAAAGTATACATTGGTAGTGGTGGAGGTGGTGGTTGCACCATTGATTGTAAGAAGTGTGTGGCTTATTGTTGAAATGTGAAGGTCGTGGGAAATGTTTAGTTATATAATATTATAGCTTAAAGTCTTTAATATTTATTTTTGTTTTCTAGATTTGGTGTGTTTTGATTTTATCTTATAATAAATGATATATCATATGGTTAATTTATCCAAATTATTGCTAATGGAGCTACCCAAGCCAAAAGAGAATGGTAAGAGGTGTACCGTTACTACGTTAGTATGGTTAATAAACGGTAAAAGTTATTGATACCAAAAGTGGTCTCAGTAATTGATTTGTGTACCATGTTATTGCTTATTGCTCTATTTTTCAGCTAAAAAAGTTTTACTGTCGCGGTGAAAAAAAATCGGATGAATTTTTCAACCATTGGAGCAACATAAATTTGTTATCAATGGTTACAACTTACAAGCATGTATTGTTTGTCGTTTGCATATGATGGTGACTATTTGATATAGAAGTTTTTGTGACAATGTATGCAATTGCAAACTAATATATTCCTAAATGTAAGAATTTTTTTTAAAAAATTATATTTGAAAACTGAAACACATAAAAATAGCCGTTAAAAATATTACAATACAAGAACACAAACGCAAACAAGGAAATAATTGTGTGGATGTAAGATGAGTTCTTATAAAAAAACTAACAATTTTGAATGGTTTCGAAATACGTATGAATCTGAACTCTGATTTTTGAACAAACAAATTTACATGACATAAAAGGTACAAAGGAAAAATTGAATCTTTTTTTTTTTTGCTTATAGAGCAGAGAGGGAGAGAGAGAGAGACTTAAGGAAATCAGAAAAAAGAAAGAAACAGTAAAGATTGCATACACAAACCAGAATGTTACAACGAAACCTCTCAAACAGCGGCTCTCAAGGCTCCTCTCGCCGCTTCCCGTCTCATTTGATCTTGTTTCCCGCTGCCTCGGAAGTACATATACACTTGCTGCTCAAACAAAACAAACCCATATCAAAATCAAATGTTTAAGAAAATGATTTACAGATTATAACACTATATAAGTTCAAAGACTGATAATATAGTAATGGGAATTCAAGAGAGAGACCTGAATAACCCAGATGCTAACCACTGATTCGAGGCAGAAAAATGCAAACCCAATGAAGTAGAATATCTGTAAACAGAACAAATATCAGATCAATAATCCATATGTTAGAATATCTTAGAATTGTTTTTAAGATCCTCGAAGATCGTCAAAGGGTGAGAGAGCTTACCCCAACAATTGCTTGACCGCTTAAGACATCTATTGCAGGTAAGATCCCACTGTAACAGAGCGAAAAAAATCGATTACAAAAAAAGGTTAGAGAATTTTCCAAACAATGGATAAGTTGATAGCAACTACTTATGCAACTATTATTTAGTGAAGTATGCCAGTGACAGGTACTAGAATGGTTGTTATCATTTGGAACAAAAAACTTGTGGTTGTTTGCTTTGATCAATTCAAATGGATTTTCTCAAAATTACCAAACACAGTGACAAAATCAACTTCAATTGTGTACAAGTTCGGTGAAAAAGAAACTTACGCAAGAGATTTTCCTTTGAAGACGACAGGTGGAGCAACTGCAGCAAAGACGCAGAAAGCAATGTGGAGCTGCAGCAAGAACAAGATTTCAGAACTGATTTTTTATACGGAGCATAAATGTGAAGAAATCCATAGAAGCTAATCGTTGCTCACCATATAGAACAAGAAAAACCATCCAAAGCTCAATGCACTATCAGTTCTGCAACATTCAACAAAAATGTGATAGAATCAGTAACATAATATTATTTTTAAGAAGCCGGGATTTGAAAGTAGAAAACTCCTAAAATCATGTAAGAACCTGAAGGCACGGTAGAGTGGCCGATACCATAACACATAGCCTCCTGGAACACCGGCTATGAAGTAAATTAAGGCAAGAAGCCATATCGTCACTCCTGCAAAACATAAAACCAAACTCTTAAGTCTTGTTAAATATGCAGTAAGGTCTCCTAAAGGAGTACGAGAAAACTTTAAAATAGACTTAAGAAACAAACCTTTTGCACAAAAAAAAAAAAAAAAAAAAAAAAAAAAGACTTAAGAAACAAACCTTCTCCTTTGATCCAAGCTGTAGTAACAGCGATGATATTCCAGAAAAGACATAGAACCAAACCTGAAAAACAAGAATTACATCTAAATGTGTCAACCAAATGAAAGAAGCAACAAATATAAATCTCATGCTTGAAAAATGTGATCCCTTAAATTTAAATACAAATGCAGGAAAGAGTAAGTATTTGTATCATATGAAAATTGTTAACTTAGGACAACACAATACTTACCCAAATAAGTTGCGAAAGTAACGTACTGTAGTCTTTGGAGATGAACTGGAATTTCGTTTGCGATGTCATGGTGGATAAGCGGGAAGAAAGGCGGCCAGTTTTTCACTTCGATAACGATTCCAGCTGCATAGAGTAAACCGCAAAATGAAAGATTTTAATAGAAGAACAAAATGAACCAGTCAATTGAGACACATCTAAGTTAAAACAGTTAATAACAAGTTCAAAATCATCTAGGAGAGAGCTTAAAAACAAGTGATTGAAAAGAGTATATTATAGTACCTCGTGCAGCAGCATCTTCTTTTCGTTTGAGTTCCTACATAGAACCAAAAAAAACATTCAATGAATAACAACACCATTGCTAGGTAATACGAATTTCAAAAGGTTTAAACATATAACCAAGAAAACATAGAACCATTGCAAAGAACTATCTAAAGACTACAAATCTAAAAAACAAGAGTCAAAAGTCTGCAGTCCTTTCACTTATAGAGCTTAAAAATAGACAAAACCTAAGAAACAATCCAACCCCGAAAGATAGAAGGAACCACCGTGAAAAGTAAACCACAAAAATATCAAATGAAGGAGACGACTCAATAGTGCATAAGTCCATGCTTTACTTAAACTAATAGGTAGCAGCCAATACCTGCTCTCGTCGTTTTAGCTCAGCTTCTTTGGCTTGGAGTTCTTTCTCCTTTTTCTTCAAATCCTGGATTCCCAACAATCAAACAAGACACAAAAAGCTATCATAAGTAACTCCAAGATCCACCTAATCACAAAAACATATAATAAAAAATCAAATCCATTATCTCTAACCAACCTGTCCACCAGGTCTGTCAAGAGGAATGTCCACGGTTCGACCATAATCGAAACCAACAGGCTCTGGAGGTAAAGGCGAAAGTCTCGAATTCGACGCAGGCGGAACACCTCTAGGATTCTACATAACGTAATTACATTCACAAACATTACAAATCAGTTACAAAAACAAAATTCATTGCTTCAGAATTCAGTGAGAAACATCTTCAAGATTCATGACAAAGCATAACAAACCCAAGAACAAACCGAACGTTAGGAACATAAAGGTAGAAACTTTATCAACCCTTGAATTACAAATCTCTCATAATTTTCAATTTCTTTAAACCACAAGTATAAGCGAGTAGAAATAAAATCAAACCCTAAGTAAAACCCAAAGATTAACAAGATTCAATGAATCAACCAAAATTCGAAAACCCCAATTCGCAGAAAGATCAAATCTTTAGTTTTACGAGTTAAATCAAAAAGTCAAAAAGCTTACAGCGAAAGGATTGACTTCTTCTTCCTCAGCGAAAGGATTTGGATCATAACGATTAGCCATGGCTATGAAAAATTAAAGCTTTAGAAGATTCAACAAGCTAGTTATCAGAAGACGAAGAAGAAGAAGACTTTAGAAATCGATCTAAGATCTTGAGCACGGACCAAGGATTAAGCCGAACGTTGAAGACAAGACATATATACACAAAAGCGTGTCTTATTAGTAAATTGTTTTTTTTTGTTATATTGTTAATTACCATTTATCTGATCTGATTTTATTCCTAAAATATTTAAATTTTATTAGTTGTAAAATTAATAGATTCATTACATTAATGTCTGTATCACAAATTAAATATTAACCTTTTTTTAGTTAAAAGTATTCAATGACTCAAGTTTCAAATAATTTGAATTTTCTAATGAGTACACATATATGAAGGAATTGAAATTGTCCTCCTTTGGTCAATGATCTTGTCTGCTTCTAAGAACATTTGAAAAGTAACCCATCACATACAGCAAACAAATTTTAAAAGTTTAATATTAATATTATCTTCTTATTTATAGAGAATATATGGAAAAAAGTCTTGCTCAAGTTTGATCAGAAATTTAGAAATATTAGAAAACTGTTAAATTTTGTTTTCCATGCCTTTCACAAGATTCATAGAAAACTTTAATTCATAACAAGATATATGTTTTTAAATCTTGTTAAATATGAAAATGATGAAGAGAACCTTTAGTGGGATATATATATATTTTTTGGGCAAACCTTTAATAAGATATTATCTTCACTTTATATTTACAAACAAAAAGAGAGTTTATTGAGAAAAATGATTTGAACTTTCTTTATCTAAATTTTATAGAAACACCCCATTTTTAATATGAACCCTTTTTCATGAAAAACATGCTCATTTTTTGTTGTGCACCAGAAAACAGGCTCATATAATTGGAATTTAATCATAGATTGAACCACATCCAAAGAAGACCATGAATACTACACTAATCAAAGAGAGTAAATGATTAACTATTAACTTATATATAACAATGAGACCAAAAAAAAAACAACCTTTCTCTATATTTAATCTGATTAAAACTCTGTGTGTTTATGTTGTAGTCTCTTCAGCTTTCCTCTGCACTAAACTTGGAATCACACTACTTCTTTTTAATCTCCGGTTCTTGCCAATTCGGTTCCGGGTTGATGAAGATCGGTCGGCCCAATTCTTGTCTTCTGCAACTGCTTGGTTCCACCGTTCTTTAAAAGCTTGAAGCTCCCACGTTGATTGTCTCCGTATCTGCTCACAAAACACACACATTACACACCTGCTCTAGAGAAAGTTCCTAAAGCAGATTCATCATCAGGTAATAATAACTCACCTCTGTTCTTGAATCAAAAGTCGCAGAACCGCGTCTCTGTACAGAAGAAAAAAGTGACCAAAGTTCTGAAATTTCTGTTTATTTTTCAGTAAAAAATGAGGATTTGGATAGTTTATGTCGCTTACCCGATTCACTCCGCTGCGAGCTGAGTTCTGTGGAAATTAGGAAGAGAGTATTCGTTTATCGGTTTTCGGTATATACAAGGAGAATATGAATTGAAGTAGGGGAAGGATCTTACCTTCTTATCGGGATAACCGGTTCCACCTAGAGTTTGAATGCCTTGATGGAAGATATATTCACTGTCGACAATGCCTACTTTCTTGCTACGGTCACCCTGTAACGACATTTTCCAAACCGATTCATCTAGAGAATGTAATCGGGTCACAATGCTAATGGACGCTAATGATGTTGGAAGGTCTTAAAGAATAAAAAGAGAAAAAAAGACTTTACCTGAGCACAGTATCCAAGTTTCATATCCATTCCCCACCCATGAACCAGATCATTCTGCAAACCGCAAAAACAAGAAGTTGGATGCAATTTCATTTAAAGCAGAACAGATATAATGTTTATAAGCGTTCATCTAGTAATATTACTTGTATTAGATTCCAAGTGCAAAACCACGCAGATCTCGAAAACACTGGAGCCATTCCTTCAACAAATCTGGAAAAACAGAGAAAAATAGACAAACAATGACAATAATGTCTGTGTTTTGTGGTTTATATAGACAATAAGACAAGTCTTAAATTGTTATGTTATTTAAGAAATTTTACCCTGTGCATGGAGGCCCTTCGCTAGCATTTGAGCACTTCATATTGCCTCTACTATCGTAAACTCGCCTGGGGTTTTGTAACCATTTTGTGTAAGTAATAAAAGACACAAATTATCAATAGAATTCCTTAACAAGTGGTTCACAAGGAACTCACCTATGAAATATTTTCGTTCTAGACCGAACTGTAATTCTATGGTGAACTTCGGTTGAGTTTGGGTGCAAGGCCGGTTGAGATATCTCCAGTCCCGCTGTTTTAACTATCCTCAGGTACCTGCAGAGAGACTGTTTAGAAAAGGCACTCCAAGATTTGACCTTTATAGGTTGTAAATTCACAAGTTAAGTGGTAAAAGGAATTTTACTTTTCCGGGTTGAAATTCTCCACTCCAAGATCTTCATCCCAAAGAAAAACATAATCGTAAATGGAGACAATATCAGGATGGAGAAAACGTTTAGCGAACCACCTGAGTAATATCATTTTTTTAACAAACCATTGTTACAACTTACAAGCCATGGATATAGTTGATCTTCATAGATTTTTATATTGGTAAAATCATTATACCATTTTGTCTGGTTATGTGCAACAATGTGTATGGCTTTTGAGCTCCACTCTAGATCCCACCATTGATCCATGTTTCCATCATAATGAAATAGAATGACAGTGAAATTCGCAGGAAGAAACTGAATTCAACGAACAAACTTACATTAGAAACAGAAACTTTTCTCGAACCCTTGGAAAATTTCAGTAATTCACTGACATAGACAAAGCATCCTTACCTTCTTTACAACCGCGTCAACATTATCCTTTTGCTTAAGTCCTACCGGCATTGCCAACAGGTTACGGTTTGTCAATTCGCCACTCTGTTGTATGAGAACAAAAGACATCAGAAAATTCCTATAGCAACAGATATATCTGATTCCTCTATCTAAAGCTTACATAAAAATCTAACCTTTGACCTCAAACTACTACTTGACCAAAGTGGCTTTAACTCCAAATCTGATCTAGGTTGCATGATACCAAAAGGCAAGCCTTTCAACTTTTCACTGACCGGTTCAGATTCCTGAACAAGATCCCCACACATTAACTTTAGACCAGTAAATGCATTCTCATAAGAAACAAAAAGATTCAAAATGTTACCTTTGCCATCTCAAATGGATAATCTGTTTCTTCTATCTGATTAATGAATGCATATACCAAACAAAAGAGAGTTACATATCAATAATCTCATCGTTATATCTAAACATAATAGCTCTGTCTTTTCCACAATACCTCTGTCTGTTCATACTGAATATTTGTAGTCTTATACCAAAAGATCAAAAGTACTGTACACATGAGCACCACAATCGGTTTCATTTTCCACGACGATTTACCCTGCAGATTCCAAGCATTCCCACATCAAAATCAACCGCATAACCTGGAAAATCGCGCTGAGATACAGAGGAAAAATGCTCTTACCCCTTCTTGAGCATTGTTCCTTCTCTTAACAAGTGACTTCCATGATTTAATAGACGGTAAATCATGTTCCATAATCTATTTACCGAGCTACAAAAACCACACACAAAGCAAAATTCATCAATTTCCATACAAAAGACATTCCAAAGTTTTCATCAATCAGAAAAACTCACCGAAAGCCACCGTCTTTGTGTTCCCTTCACAAGAACAGAGACCAAAGAAACTATATTCAAAAGCTTCACCAAAATCTCAGTTCTATACAAGGCTGATCTTCGCACATGCAACAAGAATGTATCTTTTTGAAATAATCTACACGAGAAACACAAAATTCAGAGGCTCCACATTAACACAGCAAATAAAAATCGAAACTTTTTTAGAATGTAATCTAATAAATCTTTCAAACAAAAAAGAGATATTTTATAGAATAATGAGAAGATAAAAAAAAAGCTTAAAGAAACACACAAAGATGGCTTCTTTCAGAGTTTTAACTCACTCTCCCAGAAACAGACGAACACAATCTGGGCCACTGTTGAAAGCGAAACGGCTAAGGATTCGTATAAATAAACCAATAGAAACAAAAGAGTTTTTATTATTGGATTTTTTCTTCTTCTCCAGATCTAGGGAAAGTAAATAAACTCTAAATACTAATGATATGAAATTAAAAAAGAAAAAAGTTGCTTTGGTTAATTAAGACATTAATTAACAACAACAACAACAAAATTAGTCATTTAAGGTTATATTTAGGAAGAAATCTGGTCACGAACTGTTCAACAAATTATTATGAAAAAATTAATGGCGGTGCAATAAATTTCAAAGATGTGATCTTTTAATTAAAGCATTAGACAACATAAAAGAAACAGAGTAGAAGAAGAAAGATTAAAAACAGACACAAAACCTTAAAGAGAAGAAATCTGAAGCTTGAAGATTGTAGGAGTCACTGTAATGAAGCAAGAAGATACGTTTAGAGAGAAGAAAGTGAAGTGTTTATACTTTTAAAGGTTTGATTTTTACCAAAACCAATATCAAGAATCGATCGAAACCAAACCAAACCCAACAACAAATGTTCTACGCGTAATCAGAAGAAAACAAAAAAGAGAGAAGAAGCTTTGGTGGAGTGATTCGTGTCATCTGCTGACTCTATCTCAGTCTCTCTCTCTTCCTAAAAAAAAATATAATTAACTTAATTGTTTATTAAGTTAGATTCTGCGACCAAATACGAGAATTAGAGGAATAATTTTTTAAAAATTTGAGTAATGTGTGAATTTATATATACAGCGAATTTTTTTCTTTTAAAGTATGTTCCATGTTTTGCGTTTCCTCAATTATTTTAGATTACAACAACTTTCAATAACAAACAGAACATAAGTGTGTGTGGTTTGTGCTTAAAGCAACTCCAAATCCAAAGCACCCAAAAAGTTTTCTACTTCTCGGGTTGTTCAACTAGAACATGACTTCTTGGCACTAACTTGATTCCGATTGGCTTTTGTTTTTCAGATTTGTCCGAAGTTTGTTGACTCAAAGATGCTAAACCCTGAACCGGAGTAAACCACACTTGGCTTATTTATATTAAATTGAAATACTGCTTTTACATGGTGATTCTTATTAGATGAGAGATTGGATAACTGAAACATCGAAGATATATGAAGATGAATAGATGATCAGTGGATGATGGGCATGACATGAACCCCAAGTTGATGAATCATGTTACTTGCTTTTCCATGGAACCCAACGATTTCGTATCCTTCTTTCTCGAGTAGAAAGCTTGAGCTAGATTGGAATCCAAATGATATAGATGTTCGTTTGTTAGTTTTAAACTTAAGCATGGTTATAACTTCGGCGTCACTTCCTATTCCTTTATCGTAACAGCCCTCCACCGCTGTGATGTATTCACCCGGATACTCAAGCTCCAACTGTGCCAGATAAACAAAAAATATTAAGCTAATATGTAAAGATAAATGTAAGAACAAGTTTGATAATTATAGTCACCTCTTTGACTTCAAGTGGTGTTTTGTTTCCATGATCGTCTCCAATAGCCATCCGCATGTCTTTGTCGTAAACAAACTTAAGGAATGCGATACCATTTTCACATTGTCCTACATATATCTTTCTAACACCATCGTAAACACCATCATCCCAAAAAGCTCCTCGGTCATAACCTTGTGATTCTAGTTTCTCCGCAGTAGGAGGAAGAGGCAGAGGAGAAAAATATGCCCCAATAGCAGTAAGATAAGGAAGAAAAGTCCATCCATGGAACCCAACTAGAGCACAACCTTTGGTCTCCAACACGAATTTAGTCCCAGTCACGCTTCCAAATGTCGGAGAGATTTTCCCTTTTGATGTTTTGAAAACCAAAGACGTAACGCAGTTCACTTTCCTAATGCAAGAATATTTGAAAGTACCATCCACAGATGTGATAAATTCATTTGGATAGTCTAGCTCAAACTACAGTAGAATTAAACTTCTTATTTTAGATACCAATCAAGAACAAGAAGTATATAGTCAACGAGTATAAGCTATTAAGGAATCTGACCTCTTCTACTAATGTTTTGTTCTTCCCGTGCTGACGCTTCGCAACTGTGTGATTACTGACGTAGTCCAACGTGATACACGCTACACGATTGATAGAATAACTAACATAAACCTTTCTTATGCCGTCGAAAACACCATCATCCCAATACTCGTTTAATTTACTACCGTGACATACCGATTTACTAACAGAAACTGTTGTGAAATATGCTCCAAGAGAAATGAGGTTCTTCTCAGCATATCCATGAAACCCAATAATTTTCCTTCCCTTGTCTGCAAGTGAAAACTTCTTACCCTTTTCATATCCCAGCAGCTCAGAAGTCTTTATGTTAGTTTTGAATTGAAGTGCTTGAATGGCTCTAGATTCGTCGTCATAGTAACCCTCTACAGATACCAAATGTTCATTGTTGAGATGGTCAATCTCAAACTGAAAACAATAAGAAAAAGAAAATGGTGGAAAAAAGAGGTTAGAAATCAAGTTAATAATGAGAACATGGGAAATTCCAATACATACCGCCTGGGAGAAACCTCTACCAGAGAGACCGTGGACTGAGCCAATTTTAGGTTGTCCACTCTTGACATAATCGAACTTGATGTATTGAATGCCTTCAAAACCACCTCTTACATGAATCTTTGTTATACCTTCATGGTCTGCTCCATCATCCCATTGTGTGCCTCCCTTGCTGCCTTTTGCTTCTAATCTACTAGCAGGAATCCATGTGAAATATGCTCCAAGGGAGTTTACTAGTGGACAAGTCTGGCTTCTTATATATCCATGAAACCCAATGATAATCTTTCCCTTGACTGAAAGTGAAAATTTGGTACCCTTGCCATATCCAATCAGTTCGGAAACCTTGAAATTGGTTTTAAATTGAAGTGCTTGAATGTTACCGGAGGCATCGTTGTAATAACCCTCAACAGATTCAAGATGCTCATTGTTAAGATGGTCAATCTCAATCTGCATTAATTAGGAAAAACAAAACAAACAAATATTGTTTAGTCACATGAAATAGGATAAAAGTAGTTTTATTTATGTTTCGAATGGTTACACCGTAGGAGAAAAGTGTAGAAATGCAACATAACATTTGCTACGCACTATACACCGTTACAATTTGGAGTCTAATATATTTCAAAGACATACCGTTTGTGTGAAACCACTATCCCAAACACCAAAGAGTTCTCCACTTTTCAGTTGTCCGTTCTTGACATATTCAAAATGGATGGTCTGAATACCGGTATGACCACCACGTACATGAATCTTAGAAATTCCATCATGTTCAGATCCATCATCCCACTTATCGCCTCCCGGTATGCCTATGGCTTCCAACATTTCGACCATTGTGAACTAATTTAAATATTCATACATAGGAGTATTGTGTTAATCCTCCCGCACATTAATTTGCAACATACTTTAATTAATTTGGAAATTCAAATAAAGAAATTACTCTTTCAAACCAAGGATCAAAACCAAGGATCAATAAGTTAAAAGTTTAAGGAAGAAGAGCATTTGAGGATACCGAAGAGAGAAATTTAGTAACATTTGGACATATATTTTGCTATACAAGTTTCAACACGCTTCTATGATCCTTATGTATACATATAAATAACTAATTAGTAAAAAAAAAAACAAGTTCTGCATTGGGAGGGAGAGAAAGAGAGAGAGATGACCTCTGGTGTCTGAGGAGAAATGAACGCTTGATGAGTGGAGAGTAATGTCGTGCCTGGTGATCTTTAAACGAGAGTTGATCATGTCTTTATAAATTGTATACAAATATCGAGTTTTAGACAACTATTTTCCATAATATCATAACAGTGAAAATAATTTAAAAGAGAATAGTGGAAAGATTGCAGGCTGAAAGGCTCAAGAACGTGCGTTTGACAAACAAATGGAGGCCAAGGGACAAAGACTTTTCTTGAACCTCTTTAATTATTTTACCAAACATATTTCCTTCAAAACCAAAAATGTACCTCAAAAAGTTGGTCATAATTCGAAGTTACGCGGATACTCGAGCATAATAAACTGCAAAACAAAATCAACAGAGCGTTTCAAGACACGAAGGTTTCATTACAAGGAAAGTAAAGAAGTAATGGTTAACCACCTCTTCGACTACAAGTCGCGTCTTGTTTCTATGATTGTTTCCCTGATCGTCTCCATCAACCACATGAGTGTTCTTGTCGTAAATTTTCCTACCTAAATCTTTATAACACCGTAAAAAAAACCATCGTCCCAAGAAGCTCCTCAATCACCACCTTGTGCTTCTTTAGTTTCTTCCGCACCATTAGGAGGAGGCAGGGGATAATAATATGCTCCGAAAGCAGCAGTAGATCTATTACCATCTTCTCGACCATGGAAGCCAACCAACCAGAGCACAACCTTTTCTCTCCAACGAGAATCGAACACGATTGTTATAAGACGCAAGTCCAAAATGTTGAAGAATCTTTTCCTTTCGCTGTTCTGAAATTCAACGACATAAGCTATGAGTTTTGAAAGTCCCCTCCAAAGTGTGATAAAGGTATTTGGATAATCTAGCTTAAACTACAGTAAAAAAAGACTTAGTATATAGAGTTTATAACCTCTTCTTCTTTTCCCAATATTACCTTGTGCATACGTTTTCCCACTGTGTTGCTGTTGTTGAAGTCAAATTTGATACACGTTAGATAAGTGGTTATCAAAGCGAATGTACACCTTTCTTATGCTTTTGAAAAACCCAGCATCCCTAGATTTGTTTCTAGTACTACCGTGCCATTCCGATATATAGTATCAGAAACCGTTCTGACTATACTCCAAGACAGTTGAGGTTCTTCTCCCATTAAGGTCGATTATATCAATAGTCGACAACAGAAAGATGTGTATCAGTGCATGATCTCTCAAGTTGCCGATTATTGACTTAAATTTTCACCAACTTTTCATTTACAGTTTTGAGATTAATCTTCTCAACGCCTGAGTATCTCATATATGTAGAGGGTTGTGCATACTGACTCTATATGCATCTGGTCTAATTCAAGCACTTCAATTCAAAACTAACATCAAGACTTTCGAGCTGATGGGATATGATAAAAGTAAGAAGTTTCCACTTGCAGATCATTATCCCACTGCTTGCCTCGCGCAACCTTTCAGCTTCTAATCGTGTATGTCATAGTCATAGTCATAGTCATATATCCATAAAAGTAAAACCCAATGATTTTTTCCCCTTGAATGCAAGTGAAAACTTGGTACCATTTATCATATCCAATTAGTTCAAAAACCATGAAGTTGGTTCTGAATTGAAGTCCCTGAATGAAACCGGACGTGGCATCATCGTGATCAACCTCAACGGATTCAAGATGTTTCTTATTGAGATGGTTAATCCCAAACTGCCAATATCCACATAAAATTCAAATAAAGGGAGTCTGATAAAGTATATACTTCCAAGAGATACATAAACATACCGTCATATATAGAGCTCCACTTTTCAATTGTCCAATATCCTCGTTGACCTAAGAAAACATAAGTGGGATGACGGATCTGACCATGATGGTGTTTCGACCCCTGGATAACTATCTCGTACATAAGTTTCTGCAACACCATCATGGTCGGATCCATCATCCCGCTTGTGGTCTCTCTTTTCGCAATAGTTTATGACTTTATGTCACCCTGAACTGATTTGAATCTTCATACAAAGAAAGGATTCTTGTGTTAATCATTTTCAAAAACCAAATCAAGCTTTAAGTCAATGATCCAATCCAATAGCCAGATTTTAAACTAAAAGGAGTAAAATCATTTGTAGGAAACAGAGAAGAAGATCAAGTTTCTTATTCAGCAACATTTGGATAAAATATCTTGTTATACAAGTTTACAAAATATGCTAATTACAATTAGTCAATTACAAGTAACTTCAGATTCAGAATAATTATATTTCCGCAGTGTCTAGATATGCTCATCGAATTTCATCTCTCCAATCAAAAGCATATTGGTTTTAAAAAAGTATATTTCAATCTGAAATATATAATAAGGTTGTGACAATAACATAGTTCCATTGTCTTTGTATAAATCAAACAAATATCACTTTCCAACTAACCAAAAAGACAAAACAGTATGACTTTCCAGTATCACTATGTTCCAAAATCAACCAACTGGAAATAAAATCAAAACAGATTTAATCAAAAATACCTCGTGTATGTTCGAGTTAATGCGAGTTGATGATCCCAAAATCGAAGAAGCCCTAAGCTTCACTGTTGTCGGCGAAGCCAAGGAGATGCATTCTTGTGATCTGGATCAGGAAACGAAACGAGTCTTATAATGGAAAGCAGTGCTTTCATCGTGTCAATAAAAAACGACGTACTTAAATACACTAAACGGCGTTAACAACGATGTGTTTATGTTTAGTTTTTAGTTTTCTGCACTTTTTTTTAACAAGGCAAGGTTGATGTATTTTTTTGTAATTTGTGTAAAGTTTTTTTTTTTTATGTTGTTTGTTACATTTTTTTTTTGTATGAAGTTATTTGTTACATTTTTTTGTATGAAATTCCTTTTTAATGTTGTTTCATTACATTATTTTAGAGAAATACTCTTAAATAGGACTAAAACAAGTTTTGTGGACAATTATAACACATCTTCCACTAATTTTCAAAGATAACAAAAATTGGCATAATTATTATATTATTATATTGTTACTGTGAAATAATAAAGTTAAGAGAAATACCCTATAATACTATTAAACTAAGTTTTTGTTCTAAAAGTACCATCATTCATTTTTGTTTAAAAAATACCACTACTAATATTTTAGTTCAAAAATACCACAAACACTAAAAATATATTTTAAGAGTTTATAATTTTAAATTTTGGGTTTAGATTGTATTTAAGGTTTATGTTTTATTTTGACGATTTTGACATTGTTTTAAATATTTTCCAAAATTTAAAATATATATTTTAATTAAATTTGTGTTAGTTTTGAAACTTTGGAGATGATGTGATAAATATAGAAACAAAACTTATGGACTATAACACAGACGATGTTGGTTTGCCAATTTTAGGAAACAGAGAAACAACACTAAATTACAGAACTATACCACACCAGTAAACGACAAAAAAGAATTAGTAACTTGAGCAAACTCTCGCTTTAGTTTGTTTTAGACATTCTCGATTTCGGATTGCTACAACACTAATCAAGAAAAATCCAAACAAAAACTAATATTACAAATATAAAAGGAGTAATTGATGTATCAAACACTTTGAGAAAGAACAAGATTATGAAGATAAAAGACTCTTTCTTTTATTCCCTTGGAAACTAACTCAAAACCAAGCTTACACAATCTTAATCTCTCAAATCTCTCATACACAAAACCTAAACACAACACATGTATATATAGAGTTTAGATAACTCCTAAACCGACTAGAAAATTAGGTCTTAGATAACTCCTAAGCCTTTAAACAAACCGACTTCAATATTGCTTGGGCCTCACGCCATCTTCAAGCTTAGCCCAACATACTCTCCCTTAAGCTTGAATTCAAATTTTGTCACATCATGAACACCTACAAGATCTCTCATCTCTTTAAACTTGATCCTCCCAAGTGCTTAAGTATATCCGCCTTCTGTTCTTCTCCGGGAATGTGTTCTACTTCAACCAACTCATTTTGAACACATTCACCAATGAAATTATACTTCTTGTGAATATGTTTGCTTCGACCGTGAAAAACTGGATTCTTAGTAAGTGCTATAGCCGATTTATTAATAATGAGAATCAGTACTCTTTTACTCGGCTTTCGGTGACCTCTTGCAGAAGTTCCTGAAGCCAAACTCTTGTTTTGCAGCTTCAGTAGCAGCCATGAACTCTGCTTCACACGATGAGAGAGCCACTGTCTCTTGTTTTTGTGAGAATCAAGCCCTGTTCTAAAAATCGGCCGCCTAGCCGCCTAGGCGCTGATCGGGTGGGGACCGCGGCGATTTTGTCCAAATCGGTAAATAAAATCGGTGATCCGATTTTTGTCCGCTTAGACCGCCTAGGCGTCCGCCTAGCCCGCCTAGACGGCGCCTAGCCCACTGTTTTTTTTTTTTAACATTTTTTTTTTTTTTGGATCTAAAATGTAAAACGCCCCGCTATGTTCATAAAAAATCATAAGTTTGACATTAAATTCTTGTTTTCATGTGTTTAATGCAATTTTAAAAACAAGATTATATAAATTTTTATATTTATAATAGATTAATATGTTTTTAAAATATTAAATAGCCTTAAAACTAGTCCCCGATTAATCCCCGTTTAATCTCCGATTTTCTTGCTTGGCGCTAGGCCCACCCTCACCGCCCGACTAGCGCCTAGCGATTTTTAAAACAAGGGAATAAAGTAATTGGACAATTATTGAGGTAAAAGATATGACCTGTAGTACTCCTTCCATCGTATTCATCAACATTGTGACTACTGTCACTAAAGCCTACTAATTCTGACTTGTTCCCACGACTGAAACAGAGTCCATAAGATCGTCCGACTAGAAAATTAGATCTTAGATAACTCCTAAGCCTTTAAACATACCGACTTCAATATTGCTTGGGCCTCACGCCATCTTCAAGCTTAGCCCAACAGTAATAAGTTAAATTTTATAAATAGTTCTCATGAAGATGATTTTTATTACATGAGAGATTGCATACTTATGACAACAATGGAGATTAGAAGATGATTACTCGGTGAAGGGCACAACATGGACCCCGAGTTGATTAATCATGTTACTTGCTTTTCCATGAAATCCAACAATTTTGCAGCCTGCTTTGTAGAGTAGAAAGCTTGAGGTAGATTCAAATCCAACGGGTATAGATGTTCGTTTGTTCGTCTTAAACCTAAGCATAGTTATAACTTCGACTTCACTTCCAATTACTCTGTCGTAACAACCATCCACGGCCGTAATGTATTCACTTGGATATTCGACCTCAAACTGTAAAAATAATATTAATGTAATATGTAGACCTAATTAATAAATCCCAAATCCGAAAAAAAAAAAATAACTCTAAGTGATAGTTAATCACCTCTTTGATATCTAGTGGTGTTTTGTTTCCATGATCATCTCCAATAACCATTCGAGTATCCTTATCGTACACAAACTTGAGGAATGCGATACCATTTTCGCATTGTCCTACATATATCTTTCTAACATTATCGTAAACACCATCGTCCCATGAACCTCCTTGATAACCACCTTGTGGTCGTAGTTTCTCTGCAGTGGGAGGAGGTATCTGACTAAAATATGCTCCAATAGCAACGAGATCACGATCATTGTGTCGTCCATGGAACCCAACGACAGCACATCCTTTGTTCTCCAACACAAATTTGGTACCGGACACATTTCCAAATGTTGGAGAGGTTCTCCCTTCGGATGATTTCAAAATCAATGACGTAACTCTCATATCGCTAGGCCCAAAGGTTTTGAATGTCCCCTCCACATAAGTGATTAGTTCATTTGGATAGTCGAGCTCAAACTGCAAAAGAATTATGCTTCTCATAAGAGACTAATCAAGAAATTATAGTCCAAGAATATAATTCTAGTAAGGGATTTTTAACCTCTTCTTCTCCTCCTTCATCTTGTATACTTTGCCACCCGTGTTGTCGCTCTACAACTGTGCGGTTGTGGTAGTGAAATGTGATACTCTTTATGTTAGTGGTATTATAACTAACATACACTGTTCTTATGCTCTCGAAAACACCATCATCCCAAGATATGCCTCCAGTACCACCGCGACATTCTGATTTGGTAATGGGAACCGTTGTGAAATATGCTCCAAGAGAGTAGAGATACTTGTCAGCATATCCATGAAAGCCAACAATTTTTTTCCCCCTGTCTCCAAGTAAAAACTTCTTACCCTTTTCATATCCTAGCATCTCCGAAGTCCTGAAGTTAGTTTTAAATTGAAGTGATTGGATAACACCAGATGCAACGTCGTAGTAACCCTCAACATATACTAGATGTTCATTGTAAAGATAGTTGATCTCAAACTGCAAAAGTAAAAAGAAAGAATTGGTGAACATAAAAGGATTATAAATTTAGTCAATAACAAAAAGTTTAGAATTGCATTGTATGTATACCGTTTGCGTGAAACCGCTACCCGAGAAACCATGGATTGATCCTTCTTGGGCTTTTCCACTATTGACATAATCAAATTTGATATATTGAACTCCTTCAAAACCACCTCGTACATGAATCTTTGCTATACCATCATGGTCAGCTCCATCATCCCACTTATGGCCTCCCTTGCTACCTTTTGCTTTGAATCTTGTAGGATGATTCCAAGTGAAATATGCTCCAAGGGAGATAATATTTCTATTCCTCATATGGCCATGGAACCCAATAATATTCTTTCCCTCTAATGCAAGTGTAAACTTGTTACCCTTATCATATCCAATTAGTTCTGAAATCCTAAAATTTGTTTTAAATTGAAGTCCTTGAATGTAACCAGATTCATGGTCGTAGAAGCCGTCTATAGATTCGAGATATTCATTGTTGAGATGGTTAATCTCAAACTAAAAAGAAAGAAAGAGTTGAAAACAAAGATTATAAATCAATTAATACCATCAACATATATAAAACAGGGTAAATGAATTTTAGTCTAGTATACATCAAAGACATACCGTCTCTATGAAACCTCTATGTCGACGACCAACGAGTGTTCCAAATTTCAGCAGTCCACTGTTTACATATTCAAACTCCATGTACAGAATTCCTTGAAGACCACCTCCAACAAAAATCTTGGAAACACCGTCATGGTCAGAACCATCATCGAATGTGAAGCCTTTTGTGCTACCTATAGCTTCCAATCTTTGTGCCATCAATCTACAAACATGGAGGAAGAGTATTTGTTGATAATCAATTGAATTGCATCATTTCATGTTGTTTACATAAAAAAAAATTGCACCAGCAATAATATATGAGATTCTAGAGCTAAAACAATAAAGAACTCCGCAATGACCTTGGTTTGCTGAGGACAAGAAGACTTTGATGATCGGAGATTACTTCGGAGAACAATTAAACATGGTATGCATAAAGGGATGTATTTATAAATTATGGATGAATTTGTCTTTATAAATAATATACAATTGGGTCACAACTCTATATTTTTACCAACGACCAAGTGCATATTTTTACATACATGACTACCGATTCCTAGGGGCAGTATTATATAGAAATGGTCTCACAAACCTCTAAGATGTCAAACAACTTGATTTCTCTTGGAACCTTTAGAGAATCAAAATTACTGATTTCAATCCAAAGATGGAGATCTAGACATATCCAAATGCTTTGTTAGCACATTACTTTGGTGGAATGTTTGATTAGCCCTGTCGATTTTTTCCTACGTGCGATTGTACAACCTTCTATCGATTTTTTCTATGATTAGTAAATAAATTAAAAGGTGACAATGAGATTAATGTACATTTTTTCAACAATTAGTTTTTCCAATGATCATGATTCATCACTGTATATGCCTGCAGATTAGATTAACCGAAATATGAACTTCTACATCAAATAAGCTTTCTCTGCCTAACTACAAACAACATATGAAACAAACCCTTCATAAAAATTATCTAACCCGGTTCCGCTTTCTCCCCGTCAATGCAGGAGATTCGAGTCCTCGATTTGCTTGTCTACCGTCTTTTCTTACCGCTGTTCCCTTCTTACCCGGTGCTGAGGATTTCATAGCAGAAACTGGTAAATCCGTAACAGACCTTTTGTTACCCCTGCTTGAAGTCTTTGGCATATCATGCACAACCGTTTTAAGAGGGTGCGCCCCGGTTCTTGGTTTTTTAGCTCCCAGGCTCGTTCGGACAGCAGGAGATGTAGATTTCTGAGGAAGAACCACAACCTTTGTGCTTGCAGTAGTGCTGCTGCGATGAGGATGATGATCTTCTGTCAAATAGTGTCTTAGAGACTTTGTAACAATGTCTCTAAGGCTCACCGCGGATTTGTATTCACGAGTGTTCTTAGAGTAAAAAATAGCTGCATTGTTCGCCACCAAAAGAAAGTCCCTAAAAAGCTCTTTCGCTGAAGATATCGAACAACCGTTGATTCTTGATTGTATAGTGTCTAAATCCATATGCCTCTGTACCAATTTCTTGTATCTTCCCCTTTTCTGTTTAGCACAAAAAAAGAAAGAAAGAGATAAGCGAAAAAGTGGTTTCAAGCGAAGACTAAAGGAGTACTATATATGATCATCACCTGGCTATCAAGCCGTCTACGGAAGACGAGTGCACATTCGTTCTGTACGATAGTGTTGTATATCTTCATAAGCTCCTTTGGTAAAGCCAAACCATGACCTCGGCTTTGACTGCTGCTAGTAGAAGCAGCTTCTTTACTCCTAGAAATGCTAGCAATATCCGCAGAGGTATCCAAAAATTCGCTTTCTTCCACAGCGCTAACTTCTGTCACATCTTTACCGACACTGACACTGCAATCTTTTCGTTTCCTCTTGCCTCGTTTCTTCCTCATACTCGGAAGCACTTGTCCTCCACCTCCATACACTGACTCAAAAATGTCGCTGTGTAATAGGTTTTTCGTCTTCTCATGCTCTATTACTACTGGAGCTTCTGACTTAGCTTCCGGTGACCAGTTTGTTGTGGTCAGCTCTTGCTGTGTGAAACTACCAACTGATGACAAATCTTTGGATGTATCTTTGCTCGTGCATTCTCCTCCGCCCTCGGATTTTGGGGAGGGTTCAAGTGATAACGTTCGGCTAGAATCATAATTGTTTTGATGACATTCATCGTTACTTTCTGACTTCAGACTCTGAAGCTTTGATTCCAAAGACCTGAAAACAGAAATATTATAGCTTAGAATTGAACATTCAAAATCTGGTTCTTCCTTTGATTCCAAGACATGAAAACGTTTAAGCCATTAGAAAGAAATATAAAAAGAACAAATGCTAACCCAATAGAGTCTTCGGATTTAAGTAAAGCTGCCTTAAGCTCAGTTACTCGTTTCTTCTTAAGCTCTTCAAACCAAGCTCTACAAGAACATAAACATATGAAGAAACACAGTAAATTTTAGGTCACAAAAGTCTGGTATCCGACAAGAAAAAGTGTAGAAGAACAAGCAAAAACAAATCTTTACTTGCATCCCAAATAACGTTTTTGCAAGTCCTTGTACTTGGCCTTGCATATCTGCAAATAAGAGTAGGATTTAGCAAATTCCAAAGATTGAAAATATCTGAATTGAGCTTAACTCAGCCCTGCAATATCACACAAACCACAAGGCATTTTCTAATTTCTTGCATTATTCAATGTGGTTAAGTTTCCAATTCGAGAAGATGTATAAAGAGTATCTACAATTGTCTTAACAAGAACAAGAAAATTCAATTTTTTGACATGACCCTAAACCTTTCTTGACACACAAGTGATGAATCTATGCTTCTAAATCCACCGACAACAACACTGTGTTTTACCTCAAGCTTTATCTTCTACTTTGTTTTTTTTTTTAAATTTGAAAAATCAATTTCACAGTAACATAACAAATTTCGCTTAAAATGACCTAATCCGATTTTATTTTTTTATTCTAACACATTAACCTAATCGAAAATTTAGAAATGAATTTAGAAATTTAAGAGAAACGAGGAGATTGGGAGAGAGAGAGAACAAACCTCAGGTGTGAAAATCTCAGGTAAAGAATGAGAACGGAGTTCCTCAGCGACGACGGTCCAATCACCGGTTCCATGACGGAGAACAGCACCGCCGAGAAGAAGCTCCTCCCATGTTCCCCAATCACTCTCCATCGTCGTCGTTATCATCACCATAACCATCAAAAAATAAATCACGCGTGTGCGTTACGCGCTCCTCGATTTTGAAAAAAAAAAACCAAAAATTAAACTACGCACCCCCGGCGTACGTTAGCTCCTTCCACCTAACCTTCCCTTTTTTTCTCCGACCACTCAATTCTCAAAAAAAGAAAAACGAAAAAAAACAGAGACAGAGACAACAAACCAAGAACCTAAAATTTTTTTTTTTTTTGTAATCTGGTATGATAAGACAAGAAACAAGAAAAAGCCGTTACGAGTGGGTTGGTGTCGGAGATAAATTACACGAAAAGCTGTTTTCCGACAAGAAAATGGGGGAGAAAAATTAAATTAAAATTCAAAATTAGTAAGAAGGAAAAAAATAAAAATCTGAGGTGGGAGAGAAAGAGTTGACGAAGGGTCTGGATTTGTTCGACGTTTGTGAAATTAAAGAAATTGGAAAATTGATGGTTGTGGTTTGTTTTATTTGTTTTTTCTTGTTTTGTTCAAATGGCAAATACAAGAAGAAGATTGGTTTGTTTTTGAACAAAGAAGAAGACTTAGACTAGATTTGTGTGCCTTTGTTTCTTATTTTTGTCTAAATAAAGTAATTTTAATTTAAACAGAATTTTTCTATCTTTTCTTTATTTATTCGATTTTTTCGTCATTACCACAACTTGTTGGAATAATTATTTTTAGACAATAGTGTTTTTATAATACCCAAAATCCAAACTAATTTTAATTATTGAATTATATAGAGGACATTATTAAATTAATAGTCTTTATGTCCCCTTGATCAATATAACAAAATTCAATACATCATTCCATTTGATTTTCTTTGTGTTTAATATCGTACAAAAGCAAACGAATATTTTCGTCCATTCGTTAATCTATGGCCTAATTTGGATGTTTCAGTAACCAAACTAATATCATGATCAATACTAATCACTTGATTTAAGATTTGAAAAGTTAAATATATATTAAATAAACTTTTGATCCAAATTATTTTTTAGAAATATTAACTGGAATCCAAATTAGCTACTTCTTTTGTTTATCCCCCATTATTTAAATAAAGACAAGAAATTTCTTCGTATATTCGTTAATCTATTTCCTAATTTTGGGATAGACGAAGACCAAATATTCAAATAACATCGACTGTAACTATGAAGACTAACTACTATCTGAAATATGTCATTATCACGTTTGGTAGATGAACACTCTTTGATAAGTCTATATTCTTAAACTCTACATGACACATGACCAATTCCAATAATCGGATATATGTCGAGCGACCAAAATGAATTTTCATATACTGATGGTGTCTTCTCATTAGGATTGCACATTACATTCACATGGAGAGAGAGACATTGTAATTGACATTTCAGCTAAACATTTGAGATTCAGTGAATCAAGAATCTGAAGCACATACAACTTTAATCCCAGAGACGGATCGATTTACAGCAATATACCAAATTTTTCCCGGAGTGATTTTTCGTGTTCTCTTGACGCAATTCTATCTCAAACCCCGCCACAAGAACCTGCGACTTTTCAGCGAATCTTCAATACAAAATCACCGGGAGGAACATGAAAACGGTTCTTGGTAATGTACAGATTGGAAAACTCAGCGGGAGGGGTTACGGTTCGCAAGTGATTCCGATTGGTCTTGAACCTGAACCTAAAGCTATGGTGTTTGAAGAACTAGGTTTAGTTCTTGAGCCTTTCTTGCTATGAGACCACCTCTTCTGTAGTTAATGGAAGAGGGCAAAAACAATTACACAACCGAAAGCAAAT
This sequence comes from Arabidopsis suecica, assembly GCA_019202805.1. NCBI lineage: Eukaryota > Viridiplantae > Streptophyta > Magnoliopsida > Brassicales > Brassicaceae > Arabidopsis > Arabidopsis suecica. Next base: position 2,021,577 of record CM032906.1, read on the forward strand.
ACCGATCAACCAGAGCTGTCATGCTTGCAATGATTCAGAACAATATCAGTAAAAAAAGTTCTTTTACCTTGTCAGTAGTGGAAGAATCTTGTGAACCTTTTGCAATTCCGCAGAACAGCTTTGGCAGATCTGTAACCTGCATTTCTCAATCTGTTTTACTTTCTGGGAAAAGAGAATTAAGTGTGGCAAAAGGTGTGGCATGAAGATATAAGAGGAGCCGAAAGTATAAGTACCTTTCTTCTGCATGAAGATCAACGCCAACAACTCGTCTTGCTGAAACAGTTGATTGTATAACTGTACCAAACACTGCTACAAGCTTCAAGAGCATTTCCAAGGAGACATTTACAGGCCTATACAAAATTAAAATCACATGTTGCTTTCCTCTGTTAAGTCAAAAAGCTCACAACTTTAACAAACAAACAGAGACTGCAATTAACAAATGGATTTTCTTGACATTCCCTCATTCACAAGCCACAAATGTTGGAAACGACTTTATATCTCAAACTAAAAGCAAACCAAAGAAGGTTGAATATAGAATAAGATAATTTACCTCTCAGTCCTGCTGCCCAATAAGCCTGTGAGGACGGGTGCTAATTGAGAAAACAGATCCAATGTTAAAATTTCTGTTTTGTCTGTTAGGATACTGATCACATCTGCTTGAACCTGTTCCAGTTTAAGCGAGTCAGCTTTTTCCAAACATCTAAGCATAAACAAAAAAAGACAGGCAGAAGTATATCTATTGGGGTACTTACAGAGTGATCTGACAGCTTTCTCAAGGCCATGATCGCGCCTTTTATATCACTACGTTCCCAAAAATGTCTTACAATCTGCATGTTTGTGATAAATCAACCATTTAGTTTACCCTCAAAACCAGAAAAAACACATAAAGAGAAAAACAAAATTTACCTGTAATTTTGTCAACCTTGATTGAAGAGTGTTTAAGACCTCATTATGAGTTTGCATTAAAGTCTCCCAAATGTCACCATCACTCTCCCTCCCAGATATCTGAGGTTCTTCCTTCTGCAAAAGTCAAACAAATCAAATGTATTCAGAGCTCTTCCAACTTTGTAATCCTTGCAATTTCATATTTTATGTATAGCATCAGCGACTACTACATTCAATTATACAACTAGCTACATATCAAAGTTGGAGAAAGTACGATGTCTATCAGTTTCCGAAACTTATCATTGAAGCTTACCTGGGTCAAGATATCAGAAGCTTGTTGAGTTTGTGTAATATATGTCTCATCCAGTGTCAAATCAGTCACCTGATCAAGTACTGCAGGTGTTGCCAGCGTTTGAGTTGGGCTAAATCTTTGCTTGGATCTTATATGAGATGCATCAGATGTTACACTAATTGCTTGATTGAGTTTCACAGGAATTACACGGGCGGGAGAGTTCCTAGCTGATCGTGTTAATGCAACTGGAGGCTCATACGATGGCATATTATCTGCTTGATTGAGTTGCATAGGCAGTACACGGGCTGGAGAAGTTCTAGCTGATCGTGAAGATGATAAAGGACGCTCATCATACGTGTTAGATGCTTGATTCAGTATCACAGGCATTACTCGCGCCGAAGAAGTCCTAAGTGGTCTTGTTGATATTACAGGCTCATCAGATTTCATGTTAGTTGTTTGACGCTGACTGAGTATCACAGGCATAACTGGGGCTGGAGAAGTCTTAGCTTGTCGTGTTGATGTTACAGGAGACTCATCAGATGTCAGATTAGTAGCTGAAGGCCTATCAGGTCGTGTTGATGTTACAGGAGACTCATCAGATGTCAAATTAGTGGCTGAAGGCCTATGAGGTTGTGTTGATGTTACAGGAGGCTCATCAGATTTCATTTTTGTTGTCTGATTGAGTATCATAGGCATGACTGGGGCTGGAGAAGTCCTAGTTTGTCGTGTTGATGTTACACCAGATACATCAGATGTCAAATTAGTAGCCGAAGTCCTATAAGGTCGGGTTGATGTTCCAGGAGGCGTATCAGTTGCCATGCTAGTGTCCCGGCCGAGTACCACAGGCATTACTCTGACTGGAGTACTCCTAGTTCGTCGTGTTGATAACACAGGAGCTTCAACTGTCGTCGAGTTAGTTGCCTGATCAAGTTTAACTGGCATTACCTGGGTAGGCGTCGTGCTAACTGCTTGTACCGATGCTGTCAGGGGCTCTTCCTCTACAGCATTAGTGCTCTGAACTATTGTTGCACTGGCTGCTTTATCTTCAGAAGGAGTAATTTTTTCCCCTCTTTCAAACCTCTCAACCAATGACCGTGTCCTTCCCGAAACAACTTTTACTGCAAACATAGTAGTTTTTAAAGAATCAATAACCAGATGACTTATATGCTACCAAAGAAAAACAACAACAGCAAACTTTGAATGGCTAACCTCCTCTAACAACCTTCACAGAGTTTGATTCTTTCCTACCTCCAGGGGATTCAAGGCCTACATGACATAATATTTATAACCAATTATAAAATGATTGTTGCCTGAAGACCAAGTAACTTGACCACAACGGACAAGGAAACTGTAAAGGAAGTCCTAAAAGTAGCTAAAGATTTAGATGTAGCAACCTACAAGCTAATGCTATTATTACTCTTCTGCCGGCTCATTCTTTCAGATTGATTTTTCTTGTAGACTGTCTCTAATTCAGTAAATCAATCCTTAATTAACAGTTTAAAAAGGCAAAAGGAATCCAAACACATAACGTTTCACTAGTTTTAGCATTGACTTTAGGAGCAAAATCTCCATTAATTAGTCAATTTTGAATCAAGAACTTACTTTTTAGTTCATCACCAGCTTTCTCTGGTGATAGAACTCTTTCTGACCTACTTGAAATGCTCTTGTTATCGATATCTTCCTCACACAGGTTACTACCTCTGTCATCCTTATGCCCTGTTGGCAAGTCCATGTCTCTTGAGGACTCTAACCCACTCTTTTTACTGTCTAAAGCTCCAGAATCAACAGATGTCGCCCAGCTTGCCTCATTGTACTTAGTACTTGGTGACCTCTGTACACGAGGCGGTTTCAGCGACATACCTGAGTCAAAGATTGCAAGATTTCCAAAAGGATAGGATTAGATCATCTGAAAGCTCAAATCTGATGAAACTAAAGTATGAACTGGGAGAACCTACATTTCGCTTCATCAGTCGGTGATTCTGGTAATAAAGCTTGTTCAAACTTGTTGGTTATACTCTTGATGATAGAATCGTCGGCATCATATGGTTTCCTACCACTCATTTCTGAATCAAACGCCGTCTCAGTATCTAGCTCCGTCTCACCATCCAATCCACTTTTCTTTAAATATCCAGATTGAACAGCCACTGACTGCTTCTTTGTTTCATCAAACTTTGTTGGCGTCTTTCTTACATGAGCCGGTCTCAACAGCATGCCTGGCTTTGTTTTTGAGAAAGTGATAGATTCCTTTCCCGAATCAGAAGAGTCTTTCCCAATATCACTATCCCGTGGCACAACACTATGCACTACTAAAGACTTATTATCCCCTGCTTGTCCAGTAGAAGTTGCTTTGACTTTCGTAGTACTTAGAGATCCTGACTTATGTGCAACAGCCGAATTTCCACCTGTAGCTTTGAAGAGAAGAGAGAATATTAAACCAAATATAAACGATAAGCATACAGAAGTGAGAGGCAAACGAATATTACACTGTTGCAGTACAGAAACTGACATTAAAGACTAAAAATAACAGTCCAGGTCACAATGGTTATGGCTAGCGATATTTAATTCATTCAGAAAAGAAGACCACCATTTCAGTCTCAATTTCAATAGCTACAAAATTTAGTAATAAACAAAAACACATGTACAGAAAATATATGATTAAAGCAGGCCTAAAGATAAGGTAGCTTTCCTATCACTAATACAAGAAAACCAGAGTTAGTGATCTCTATTAATAGTCCATCGCAATTAATCGTTAAGTGTTGACTCAATTTCTAGACACAGGTGACAATAACTAGTAAGCTACCGTCCAGGGACTTCTTAGGACCTAACCAAAACCCTGCCATATCCTACTTGAAAGGAGAAAAATGAATCCACAAACATCGAAACAAAATTAATATTCACTCACAGTCGATGTATATGTTTTTTATCTCTTTCGTTTCATAATCTGGAGATGAGCTGCGCCTTGGGCTACTCCTTATTCTATCGGAGGACTGATCGTCCAGAGCACTGAGTATTTTCTCCACGCATTCCTTTTTATCCGCAGATCCAATGCCATATGGCTCAATTTGCTGTTTTAATTAAGGATAAAAGAAAGAACAAAAACATGAGCCTTCGAAACAATCAATTACCAGCTCCACATAACTTTTTAAAGGTATGGACAATCACGATAGCACATACTGATATATCTGAGACCCAAATCCCTACGGAATTTTGGTAGTATGAACAACCCAGGAGCTTCCCTTCGCTGATGCATAAGTCACCAAGCGTTGACCATCCCATATCAACACCATCATGGCAAACCACAGGTTCCCATGAATAAACCTGAATTATGAGCATTCAGCTTATGATATCAATGAATGTTTAACCCTTAATATGGTAAAGCTCATCACAAAGACAAATAAAAACCTTTAAGCTATCATCCAAACCACAAAATAGGGTTCGCCCATCCGGATGAAATTTGATTGAACGAACTCCAGTAGCCTGTGAAAACAAGGAAAACACCAGAAATTATGTGAATAACATCTTCCAAGACAAGGCTACGAAGCCAACTCAACGCCCAAACATATTTCATCAGATGCTGCATTCTGGACTCCATTTACTTATATTTACTTCTCCATATTTTTAAGAACTAAATTTTATCTTGGCATTTCTCTAACAGACTAACACACTCTTCAGAGCAAGACTGAGAGTAAGCAGATTTCTGATTTTTAATATGACCCTTCAAGGTGATCACGCTAAAGGGAAATAAAGGTAAAAACACTTGTGATAGAGTCTCCTGGAAAAACAGTATCTAGTGACACCACAGGCAGTACCTCTGGTCGGGTAGATCCAATCAACTCAAACGTTTCCAAATCCCAGAACTTTACAGTCCTGTCAGCAGAACCTGAATATGAATAGGGGAAAGTGAAATTACAAGACTTCAATACACAATTTTGATTGAAGAGATGTCGGTAGTTAATCAACCAATTGAAAATGCCACCAAGTTACCCCTAAAATGCCTGAAAAACAAAGAATCACAGACTAACCTGTGGCTAGAAGGAACTCAAGTGGGTGGAAGTCTAGCGAACGGATAGGTCCTTCATGAAACTTAAATTCATGTAAAAGCTTTCCAGCAGTCAAATCCCATACCTATTAAATACAACATATATAGTAGTATCGTTCTAAGATCATAGGTTGAAAAAAAATTATGCACAAGACTCATTTGTTAAAAAAGCTATTCTTACCTTTACAACATTGTCAAGTCCTCCGGACACTACCCAACGACCATCGGGAGTAAACCTGATAGTGTTGATGCCACGAGTATGACCCTTGTACGTCTGTATGCATCCCTTCTTTCTGATGTCCCAGATCTTTAGATTCGCGTCATTTGATCCAGATGCCAAAAATTCACCAAAGGGATGAAATTCAACAGCAGAACAATTGGATCTATGTCCAGTAAAAGCTCGAACCACTACACTTCAAGAGCAAGAGTGAAAATGTTAGACCTCATAAATCTAAACTAAACGATAGATATAGTCTGGTACACTGCTCAAATAACCAGACCCATAATCCACATAGCCGATAACTCAAATAGTATCCAATATGTTCCCATTAAACAAGACTACCTCCGCATATAAGGAGCAACAAATATTCTAAAAGAAAGCAGAAAATCAATAAACTAACTCTTTGCTTCTTCTACATCCCACAGCTTTATCACACCCGAAGAAGCTCCAGCTAGCACCAAAACTTCTGCGGAGTCAAAAGCTACTGAATCCACTGCACTAGTATGTCCACATAGACTCTGCCAATAAAAGGATATAGCATCATTCTTCTATCCAATACATTCACAGAAACAAAAACACATACTGAAGAAAGCAAATGCGAAACAAACCATTAAAGAAGTAGGCTTGCCGATCGCCCAAAGGTTGACTTTATAATCATCACCGCCAGTTATAAAAAGCCGCGATGTCTTCTTTCCAATACTTAAGCAATTCACATTTGCAGAATGAGCCAAAAACTCCTCTTGAGTTTCATAATCAAGTTAAGTTACAAACAAACAAGAGACAAGAACAAATCAACAAAATGAACAACCTTTTGAAGCAACCAGACAGGAAAACATAAAACAGGTCAACAACAATGGATTCAAATCATATCCAGAAAAATTTCAAGATAAAAACATATTAATTGCAGTGTCTTTTTCTATCAATTTGCTCTCAGTTTAATTAAGCAGACAATAATAGAAACATTTTGACCAAATTGAAGAAGAAGCTAATAAACCAAAGTTTGTTTATGAAATAAACCCTAACGATTCAGTGATAAAGAAACTGTCACAATTTCTCAGAATGGAGCTAAATAATTCAGAGTTTGTTCAATCAAACAAAATCGTCAATATAAGGATACGGAGCTTATATCCACGTTTCGCCATTTTTCTACTCGATTTTCAAGCAAATCCGTGAGGAAGAATAGAAATCTGAATCTGGAATCGAATCTGTAGCTTCCTGAATCGATTTAAAACCGATGAATCGGAGCTACAAAATCCGAATTGTCACTAGACGACAGAGCTCGAGATTTTTGGGAGATTCAAAGGGAGAAATATGAGAAGAGATCGCTTCCCGTTGAGATTTGAAAACCAAAAACGTGAGAGAGAATCAGATTCGGGAAGAAGATTATTGAAAGACGAGACAACATCAGATTCAAATAGTGACACGAAGCAGAAATAAGAAAGAAACAGAGAAGAAGAAGAAGAAGAAAGAAAATTTGATAAAGCGAAGAAAGTTACTTTATTTCTCTGAGAATTTTCACATTTTTATTTATTTATTAATCGGTCGGTCGGTTTTTTTAATTTGTTTTTTTAATTTTAAATAATTAAGCATTTTTCTTGGACAGTGAACCTCTAGTTTCTTCGTTGTTCGTTCTTCTGGGTTCTGACGAAAACACCCTTTTGTCCGGGCATTGAATTCGAGTGGAAATTACGGAAACGCCCTTGCTTCCAATTGACTTCTATTGGTTCAGTTTTTTTCTCCAACTCCTTTTTTTTTCGTCTGAATAATAATATTAAACCTTTGAAAGATACAACGATCGGCGGAAAGAGTTAATATCCCCGATAAGATAAGTCGGTGGAAAATAGTGATATCCCCGAAGACAAGACATTTCATATAGTTAATATCCCCGATAAGATGAGTCACTTCATTACAACGACATTTCATATACTGTAAACAAATCATATTTCTTTACAGTTCTTGGACCAATAGATATCTCCATACAATGACACAAAGAAAGAATCTCAACATGCTTCACAAAACAGAAGAAGTGCAACGTTTCGACGTTCTAGTACATTTTTTCTACATATGTTAGTCCATTATTATCTACATAATTATGGTCCTTGAAGTGATTTCCGTTGATTCTCTATGATTTAGATCACTATTTTAATGACTCTTTTGTTGTAATTTTCTTAAATCTTGCAAGGTTTGTGGGTTTCATTACGATTAACAACCATGAGATGATATAGTGACTAGAAGCATTTCAAAAAACATTTTTTCTTTGGCTTATTGATTTATAGAAAAACATTGGAATAAGAAAATAAATCTTATGGTGAGTGGTGAATCTTATGGTGAGTTATAGAAAAGAAAACGTTCCATTTTTCAGGGTTTTGCAGAGGTTTATAGTGAATCTTTGATAAAATCTACATTCTACTACGACGGATCTACCTTGATCGTTTTGAATGTTAAGAGAGCTTAAATTGGGTTTTGGATGGTTTTGTGTCCGGCTCATATTCCTAGATCACTTCTTCGAGACAAGAGGAGGTTTATTTATCAAAACAGGAATCGAAGAGGAAAAAGAAGAATGATTCGGCTTGCCCTATTCACAACTCAATGTCACCTATTTATACAAAGCTAGCTAAGGGCTTAACCCTAGAACAAAAATAAAGGAAAGAATAATTAAAAAGAATGTAAATACAATATTTGGTGAATCTTCTAGAAGAAGAGGAAAGTATCCTCAATACTGAATCTTTTGATTCATAAATTTTACATTTTAGTTTGTGTCCATTTGCGATCAATATAAGTAGTTTTTGGCATGGGAAATTAAGGCGTTGTTAAATTTTACGTAATGTAAAAGAAGTTGTTATATTTTTTTCCCCACAAACGCACTTCCATTATTGATTTAACGTATATAATTCATGTATCATCTAACCAATAAAAAAAAAAAAATTTGGCAATAAATGATTTTTTTTTCTTTTAAATTTTCTGTGTTAGCAAAACGAACTTTGAGAACCTTTCCAAGAACCGGCTACATGACAAAAGATTACATGAAGTTCCTGGTCATTTGCAACATGGTTCTACCCGTAACCCATTACCCATCCAACATGTACATTATCGATACAATTTGAAAAAAACCAAGTATGGTCACACTCTTATAAGGTAATGTCTAGTATATACTAGAGAATCCAATGAGATACTCAAAAAATTAAATCTTTATACATATCTCACCCAGATATTTTTCAAAAACGATGAATTGATGATGGTCAAAAAAATCATATTTTTGGGAGAAAAATGTACTATGCTAAAAATTCATCCTCTTTTAGGACTACCCTAAAATTTTATAAGCTTGACACATAATTTCTTAGACGCCAAACACAAAAATATGTAAACTAGTCATTTTTCCTATATCGAAATTTGAATTTGTGATCTTGATGCACTCTACTTTAGAAACTCTCACAGTACACCAATAGAACTACATATACTTGGGTAAAACTGAAAATTTATGGGACTGAGAAAATTATAGAATTATTTACATATTATAATTAATAAGATATCTTCAATGTAAGTTTTTTTTTTTCAGTGCACTAACCCACAATATATATTATCAACCATTTATTTGTAGACATACTACAGATATTATAACATACATATGGAACAGTATTGGTATGGTTCATGAACTTATAAACATGTAATGATTTCTTATTTGGCTAAAAGATGTGAAACTGGTGACTGTTGAAAAAAGTACTTGCAAACTTGTAATTGTCTTTCGAGAAAGTAATTTAAACCCAAAAAATACAATCATTTGACACGCTATAAATCACAAAGCGCAATCAACACATCTCTCTTTGGTTGACCAGAGTATTGGTCTTCTTATAAGTTTTACTTTTCTTTTAGGTAAAGTTGACTCCTAATTCCTCCTTTTTTTTTTAATTTCACTTTCTTAATTACAATTAAAGGTCAACGGAGAACCCAAGATCAATAATAATCCAAGCACACTCACACTTATAGGCTATATAAAGTCTTTTCTATTGAATTAGGAACTAAGAATCAAACCCTAATGTTCAAGACTTTGTGTTATAAGAACAACTTTTCTTATTACCTTTGAAACTTACTCAAAACAAAGGTTACACACAATCTCTCAATCTCATAAACTTCTCATAGGGTTACCACAATCTAGGCACCTCTATTTATACAAAAACAAAGTCCTAAACACACTAGGATTAGATAACTCCTAACCTAGCTAAATCTTATCTCAAATCTATTTAACTAAACCGACTTGTTTAGTTTTCTTGGGCCTCAAGCCTTTTAAGCTCATCAAGTTTGCACAACATTCTCCCCTTCAAACTTGATATCTCCAATCTTCACATCATGAACACCTATAAGTTCCCTCATCTCCTTGAACTTAATCCGTCCCAATGCCTTAGTTAAAATGTCTGCCTTTTGCGCATCCCCGGGAACATGTTCTAGCTCAACTTGATCATTCTCAACACATTCCCTAATAAAATGATACCTTTTATGAATATGTTTGCTTCTGCCGTGAAACACAGGATTCTTGGCAAGTGCTATAGCAGATTTGTTGTCTATCCGGAGTAACACCTTGTCACATGCTTCTCCTATAACCTCACTCAGAAGATCCTGCAACCATATTGCCTGTTTTGCCGCCTCTGTTGCAGCCATGAACTCAGCTTCGTAAGATGACAAGGCTACTGTGTTCTGTTTCTGCGTACACCATGTAATGGGACAATTATGTAGATAGAAAATGTGGCCTGTAGTACTTCTACCATCGTCCTCATCTACATTATGACTACTATCACTATAGCCTAAGAGTCTTGTTTCAAGTTTAGGTTCTGTTTCTCTAGCAAACGTTAAACCATAACCTGTTGTTCCTTTCAAATACCTGAGAATTTGCTTGAGTGCTGCACCATGAGACTCTTTGGGCTCATGCATGTATCTGCTTAATACACCAACACAAAAGGAGAGATCTGGCCTAGTATGTAGCAAGTATCTCAAACATCCAATACTTCTCCTATACTCTGTTTCATCAATATTTTTTTCTTCTGATGCCTTACTCAGTTTCAGATTTGCATTCATTGGTGAGTGAACCACATTACAGCCTTCCATTCTGGTTTCACTTAGTATCTTAGATGCATACCTCTCTTGTTTCAAAGTAATGCCTCCTACATGCTGATGTACCTCTATACCCAGATAATAAGTCAATTTTCCCAAATCGCTCATCTCAAACTTTGTTGCCATGCCCCTTTTAAACTCAAGTATCACATCCAAGTTTGAACCAGTGACTAACAGATCATCTACATACACAACAACAATGAGAAGATGATCTTTATCCTGCTTATGGTATAAGGATGGTTCTTTAGAACATTTGATAAACTTCAATTCTTTAAGAATAGAGTTTAGCTTATTGTTCCAAGCTCTCGGAGCTTGTTTTAAACCATATAGGGCTTTATGTAACTTGTAAACCTTGGTTTCACTCCCTTTTATCTCAAATCCCTCTGGTTGTACAACAAACACAACTTCTTTTAACTCTCCATGGAGAAATGCAGTCTTTACATCTAAATGATGAACCTCCCATCCATTTGACGCAGCTAAAGCAAGAATAAACCTAATAGTCTCAATGCGTGCTACTGGTGCAAAGACTTCTTCAAAATCAACTCCATACCTTTGAACGTATCCTTTTGCCACAAGACGTGCCTTGTACTTGTTTATGCTTCCATCAGAGTTGCGTTTTATTTTAAAAACCCATTTCAGACCAATTGCTTTAGCTCCTTTTGGAAGATCTACTAGACTCCAAGTTTTGTTCTTGTTTATTGAACTGATTTCTTCATCACAAGCATCTCTCCATTCTTTTAACTCCTTTGCTTCTTTATAATCCCATGGTTCTTCATTTAATGTTAGCAAAAGATGCTCAATTATTTCATATTCAGCTTCAGCTAAAAGTACATAGTCATTTAGGTACCCTGGTTTATGGCTCTGTCTCTCAGATCGTCTTAGGGTTGGTTGCATTGGAGCCTGTTCTTGACTTTCAGTTTCTTCTAAAGATGTTTCTGAAGTATTTTCTGAAAAATCATTCTCATTATCCAAGGCTTCATCAGTATTTTCATTCTCTTCTCTTGTTTCTTCTGTTATGTTTTCTGTTTCTGAAGCTTCTTCTCTTAGACCATGGTTTCCGTATTCTCCAAGTCTGAGTTTGAACATTCCAGGAACATTATCACTCTCATCTTTTCCTGAATGATTCCAATTCCAACTTCTTTTCTCATCAAAGACTACGTCTCTACTTACCACAATTCTTCTTCTTGCTGGATCTAACAATCTATATGCTTTGGATCCGGGTTCTGTTCCAAGATGGACTAAAGCTTTTGATCTGTCATCAAGTTTCTTCAAGTGCTGAGTTTCAGTCTTTGCATAACCAATACATCTGAATACTTTCAAATGTATAATGTTTGGTTTCTTTCCTTTAAATGCTTCATATGGAGTTTTATCCTTTAAGGTTCTTGTTGCCACTCTGTTTATGAGGTAAGTAGCATGTCTCACTGCCTCTCCCCATAGATAATTTGGCACTTTCATATGCTTTAAAATGCTCCTAGTCATCTCAAGTAAAGTTCTATTCCTTCTTTCTACTACACCATTCTGTTGTGGTGTGTATGGAGCTGTTAAGTATCTCTGAATACCTGAATTATCACAGAAACTTTGAAATTCATAAGAGGTAAATTCTCCACCTCTATCAGTTCTGAAAGTCTTTATCTTTGTTCCAGTGTCCTGCTCGACTAGAGCTTTGAATTTTTTAAACTTTTCAAATGCTTCACTTTTCTCCTTCAGAAGCAATGACCACATATACCTGGAGTAATCATCTATTAGCACGAAAATATACTTGTTTTGTGCGGCTATGGAGGGTGTAATCGGTCCACACAAGTCTCCATGTATGAGTTCCAATATGTGTGAAGCTCGGTATGATGTAGCCTGAGGAAAACTTTGTCTTACCTGTTTTCCTAGTAAACATGAAGAACATGTTTCTTTTTCAACTGTTATACTAGGTAAACCAATGACTAACTCTTTACTTATCATAGACTTCATAGTATCTGACCCTATGTGTCCTAATATTGCATGCCACTTTGCTGAGTCACTGACTTCTTCTATTTGTAAACATTTTGTTGGTTCAACTTCCATAAGAACCTTGTACAATCTATTCTTTGATCTCTTAGCATTTACAAGTAGTCTACCTTGTTGGTCATGCATTGTCAATTGCTCATCTTTCATCCTAATATCACAGCCTGCTTCTGTGGCTTGTCCGAGACTTATGATATTGCTTCTTAGATCAGGTATATAGTACACATCTGCAAGTACTTTTCTTTCACCATCCTTGCTTACAAAGAGAATTGATCCTTTTCCTTTAATATCTATGCATGAATCATCTCCAAATCTTACTTTTCCTGTGATTGTTTCATCAAGTTTTGAAATATAGTCTCTGTTTCCTGTCATGTGGTTGCTTGCACCATTATCTAAATACCAGATATTGTCACCATCCTTCTGAATCTCAAATTTGTTTGGCTTTACATTTTTTTCATTTAAGTAGACAATTTCATGCATCATTAGTCTATCAGCTTCTTGAGTTTCTTCTTCATCATTCTCAAGTGTTTCTTGGAGTTTTAGTAGTCTATCAGGACAATTTGAAGCATAGTGTCCACTTTTGTCACACCTGTAACATATGACTTTAGATTTATCTTTTCCTTGTCTAACAAAGCCATTCTGTTGAGCACCAAATCGTCCTCTACCTCTGCCTCTGAAACTAGGTCCTCGGCCTCTTCCTGAACCATAGCTTTCTTGATAGGTCTGTGATTCTGAGTTAGCATACATGAGCTTTCCTTGGTCATCATGTTGATCTTCTTCATCACATACTCTGTCTTCATATACTTTTAGTCTTCCGACTATTTCTTCAAAACTTGTTTTCTTTAGATCAAGTACTTGTTCAAGAGAAGCAACTATGTGAATGTATTTCTTACGAGGTACACTTTTAATAAACTTCTTGACAAGTTTTGGTTCCTCAATACTTTCTCCTAACGCAACTGCTTTTGTTGATATTTCAGAAAGTTTTCCGGCAAACTCTTCAATTGTCTCTGTTTCTTTCATCTTTAGTCTATCGAATTCAGCCATTAAAGTTTGTAATCTTGCTTCTTTACCCTTTCAGCACCTAGGTTTCTTGTTTTGATTGCATTCCAGACTTCTTTTGCAGTTTCATAATCTCCTACTCGAAGAATCATTGCTTCTGGTATAGATTGAAACAAGAGAACCCTAGCTAAATCATTCTTTTCTACATCGTTGTTTCCTGGTTCTATTGTATCCCAAACCTTATGAACCCTAAGTACTCCTCTCATTCGCATGTTCCATACAGTGTAGTTTGATGCGTTAAGCATCAGGCACTGTATAGAAGAACTACTCTCCTTGTTCCTAGCTGGAACCGGAATTATATCAGCCATGCTTCACCTTTAACGAACTCTGTTCGTAGCGTGTAAAGCTTTCTTTAGATCCTAGGTTACTCAATCCAATAGTATGGCTCTGATACCAAATATTGAATTAGGAACTAAGAATCAAACCCTAATGTTCAAGACTTTGTGTTATAAGAACAACTTTTCTTATTACCTTTGAAACTTACTCAAAACAAAGGTTACACACAATCTCTCAATCTCATAAACTTCTCATAGGGTTACCACAATCTAGGCACCTCTATTTATACAAAAACAAAGTCCTAAACACACTAGGATTAGATAACTCCTAACCTAGCTAAATCTTATCTCAAATCTATTTAACTAAACCGACTTGTTTAGTTTTCTTGGGCCTCAAGCCTTTTAAGCTCATCAAGTTTGCACAACATTTTCTAATTAAATTTCAAAGGCTATATAATGTTTTTTCTAAAAAAAATATATTTAGTTAAATGTCCCCTTTCTTTGGTTACAACTTTGTTTTGGTTCAACCTTAAGAAATTATAAATACAATTAAACAAACTATAGAAGTTACGTATAAACAAACTTAAGAAACTATGAATAAATTTTTCTTAAAACTTTAGAATTTTTACAAGTATTTTAAAATTAGAATCTCACATCAATGTTTCCTTCGGCCAATTGCACTGAACGCAAAAAAAAATATAGAACGAGCATTAAATGTAAAACCAATGTTTAATTTTACTTATATGTCTCTAATGATATAGAAAGTGGCGGAGCCAGAAAATCTATTCATCGGGGTCAAAAAAATTTTTTTTCTAAAAGATGCATAAAAGATAGCTTCATAAGTCGATATACTAAAAGATGTGAAATATGTTTTCTTGTCTCCACCATCACACGATCGAAGATTGATTATAAAAACACAAAAAAGAAAGAAAAAATAAGAAGAAGGTAAAACGTTTTTAGATCAGCTCAAAATAAATGTTAAAATATTATATTAGTTTATATTAATGGGTTTAATTGTAGTATATTTACTTAAAATAAATTTTATTAGGCTAAATATTATCTATAAGTACAGTGTAATTATTGGGTTTGTAGCATAATTTTTTTTATAGGGGTCAATATTTTTATTTGATTGGGTCAATAATTTATTTTATATAAAAATTCAACTATTTTTTTAAATTTCACCGGGGTCAATTGACCCCTATGAGTCTACATTCCCTCCGCCCCTGATATAGAGCATTATTATATATGAACCAATTCAGTCAACTATTAGTAATATTATTGATAGTCAATAGTCGTTAATCACCTACCTCTTATAAACCAATTACCAGAAATGTCAAATACAAAAACTCAATCGTTAGATTGAAAATATGAAAATAAATATGCGAATATGTAATCAATCTGTGAATAATTTTATTTCACTTTTAAAATTTCTCAAATTTTTACCAAAAAAAGTTCATTACTGATGTATAGTGAAAAAGTAATTTCTATTTGCGATGGCAAATAGTTTGTGATATTATCTCGTAATACTATAAATTTTATTATTAAGGGTTTCAATTTTTTTTTTTTGCTTATATTATTCTTATGTTTTGCTTATTTATTATTATTATTTGTTAAAGTTTTAATAATAATAATAATAATAATTTGTTAAGGGATTTTAATTTATCTTTTTCATTCAAATTGTGAATAGAAAATATAAAAAAAAACTTGAGAAATATGTATTTATATATAATTACTATTTGTTTGAAACTTAGAATGAAGTAAGTAACACAAACTATATATGTTGAATAAAAGTAAATTTATAATGGAAATCTAGCGAACATGGAAATTTGCTTTAACATAACTGTATGTTCACAAAGTCCAATCTCACCAAAAAAAATTAAAGACAAAGTCCAAATAAAAATGTATCTAAGCATCTCAAAATCCAACAACGTTGAACTAAAAGTCGAATATACAGTATATGCTTTTGTGAAAAAAACACCTATCTATTGTTGCGTATATCTATTCTATTAATTGGGAAGCATTGGCTAAAAAATAACCTTATAAAGAGCAAAGAATTACAAAGGATTGCCATTACAATTTTTTTATTCCACGACTAAAAAAAAATATATACGAGGGGTAAAATGGACAAACGTTATCTAATAGGGACGCGGATCTAAACAAAAAATATAATTGACAATACTTACTCATGCAAGTTCGGGTTATTCTCCGTCATTGTCCAAGATATCTGTTCAAACACAGAATTTCAAAGATTGTAAATCGAATGGAAAAATTTTAGAAATAGATTGATTGAAGAAGAATATTTAAAAACCTTATCTCTTTGTAGAATTCCGAATATGAAATGGAAATTTGATAAACGGAGATGTAATAGGGAAATTATCGGCAATTTTTGTTGTTGATTCAAAGATCGAATAATCTTCTGATTTGTAGGGTTTCGTTATATTTTCGGCGATAAGACAAATATTGTTCCTTCGACAATTATCTGTCCAAAAATCAATATATCTATACTAGTATTTTTGCAGTCACTTTTGAGTCGGTGGGTAAAATTGTTCTCGGATATTTTGGATACCCGACCCGTTTACAAATTTTGGTCATAAAAAGTTTGTTGGGTTGGGTTATATTTAACCCAACTCATACACCGGATATTCCATATTTAATAATTTAGATATTTAGAAGATTTGATTAAGATTTAGAATTATGATTCTCCTATCATCTTTGTTTGATTTATTTTTAACTGTTTTGAATCATCATATAATACATAAAGTAAAAAAAAAATCAATTTTTTTTCTGCATATACTGTGATTCGAAATTTTAAAAACGGACATATATTATCCAATTGACGAAAATGTGTGTTCAACGTTCTACATCGATTAAAATATTTAGACAATGATTCAGAATCATATCATAAATAAGATCAACATTTATAAAATAAATGAGTTTTTTCGCCGGACGGGTTTGGCGGGATGGGTTTTTGAATCAACAATAATAAAAAGATTAAAATAGCATTAATCCACCGCTTCAATACGGATTAAATTTTTATTTTTTTTAATACCAACAATATTAGACATATTAAATGAATCTCATTTAGAAAAGATTGTATAAAACCAAAATTTGTCTCGTGGTATAATGTTACTTAATAACAATTGTAAACTATAAAATATAAATATCATAGAAAATGATACAATTTGCAAAATTTTATATATAATAAATAATCGTTAAATTTTAAAAACGATTTCGGGTTATATTTCGGGTTAAATTTTAAAAACGATTTCGATTTAAACTTTTATACAGGACGGGTTATATTTCGGAACGAAGTTATATGTTGGACGAGTTTGAATCAATATTTATAGAATTTTAAAATATCATTACCATGCCGCTTTAATACAGATTAAATCTTCAGTTTATTAAAATATAAATGACTTGTAAACTTTTATATATAATAAATAATCATTAAATTTTAAAATAAAAACAAATCACGGGACGGATTAAGAAATTTCGGAACGGGTTATATTTCGGAATGAGTTTATATGGCGGACGAATTTGAATCAATATTTATAAATATCATTAACATGCCGCTTTAATACGGGTTAAATCCTCAGTTTATTAACAATTGTTTCGTGGACTCGTGGTATACCGTTACTTAATAACAATTGTAAACTATAATATAAATAAATATTTTATAAGGAGATACAATTTATAAAATATTTTTATACTAACTTTAAAAATAAATCATCCCGCGGCACACCGCGGGTTAAAATCTAGTTAAATATAAAAAACAAACGAAACCGTGGATCGATTTCAAGACTATTTTTAAATGGGCCTACAATAATTCCAGCCCAAATAGAATAGATTCATGATTCATTCATGGCCCATGAAAAAGTTTTGCTTTTGGGTCAATCGTTTACATAAATTACCATTGCATCAAAATTACAAACAATAATTTTGTTTCACTAAATAAATAATTTTATAATGTGATAAAAAAAAATATTCAATAAAAAGCATAAACAAAATTCAATCTTACAAAATAAAACACACCAATTTTACAACTTTCTAAATAATTCACCAAACACAAATTACTACATTCTTACTAATCTTTCTATTCAAACTTTAAAACAAATCAAACAAAAAAAAAAGTTATGTACCAAATTTTATTTTAAATACAGAAAAACATCTTCAATTTAAGTTTCTAATATTATTGTATCTATTCTATTAACTAATTAACACAAGAAACAACAACAAAAAAACATTTACTACATACTACATTAACACAAATGTATTGATTATATGTTATACAACACATATCTTATAATATAAAATCCCGCACGTACGTGCGGGTCCGGACCTAGTGTATTAGTTATATTGAGAGCCATTGTGCAAAATAAGTTCGTTTCAGTGGTTTCGGTGGTTATAACAGCCTTAAAGGCACGTGTTTGAGTTACAAATTCGGCCTTTTTTCTTTTTTTTTTTTTTTTTCCCTTCATTTTTAATAAATGATATAAAATCTTCGTCTTTCTATTTTGCAACTCCACCGAGAACCCTAGATAGACGGCGGCGGTTTTGCAACTACTCCACTCTCTTTCTATTTCTTAAAACGATTTCTTAAGCTTTCATGAATGGTGGAGTCGAAGTGAATAATATAAGTTCGTGTTTAAATCTTTTAGATCTTTTTGTTTCCATAAGATAAGAGTTTGACCATATCTAATTTTTTGCTACAGCGCTCATGGATCGTGCCTTGGGACTGTGAATCAGTGAAGTTAGCTGATGCAACTAACGTGGGGGATTTCATTCAGAGCATCCTACATTTTCTACGAGAGAATGGGTTCGTTGGTGATTTCAAGATATGGCCTGTATTAGCCTGTGATGAGCCAGCGAGGATGACAGATATCATAAAGAATGCTCTGATAAGTTTGGATCTACCGCCTGAATTCGTCAACGTACCACCTTAGTAAGCTCACGGCTTACCTCACAAGAACAAGGACTGAAATATGAGGGAGAGAAGTATTGCGCCGTTAATGGCGGAGAGGATTTAGATAAGAAGAATGAGAAATTATTGTTGTTTGTATTGATATCAGATATGGAAGCCCTAATCGGGAAACTTCCTTTAAATACAAACCCTTAAACCAAACGACATCACTTTGCTAAACGCATTATTGAATAAAAGTGAAGTCTCCCTTACCAACATAGTTTTTCCCATACTTAGCCACCTTTAAGCAATTTCCTCAAGAACTTCTCTTTAGCCTTAGCTTTCCTCATACAAGCCAGTGGAACCCTGAGTCTATCAATACTCCCCCTTAGAAGACTGACCTTGTCCTCAAGGTCAAAGTTTGGAAACTGTTGTACCAATGTTGTGAGAGGTTCCCAAGTTGACTCAAGAGCTGGTAATTCAACCCATTGGACCAAAACTTCTGCTCCTCCTCCATTTTCTGAATTCTTGATGTGCAGCAGCTTTTCTGGCTCTGTTGCCCATTCAAGTGAAGGTATTAAAATTTATGGTAGTACTGTGAGATGTGGAAAACAGGGTGAATGTTGCCGTGATCAGGCAGCTTGAGGAAGATATTTTGGCAATCCATAGATGTATAATGGATGATAACTGACGTTTAAAAGAGGAAGATATATGATGATAATTAATTATGAAAATGCAAATGGTAATATTGACATGTCAATTAGGGCCAAAGCCCGCGGGCTGGCCCGGCCCAGCCCTGAAAAACAGCGGGCTCGGGCTTAAAAATATATGTCCAGAAAAAAATCGGGCCTTTCGGGCTAAGCCCGTTGGGCTAAAGGGTTTTTAGGGCTTAGCCCGGCCGGGCTCGGACCAGCCCGAAAAGCCCTTAAAAAGAGATTTTAACTTCCTTTTTATAAATATTATTGTTTAATTAAGAGATTTGTTTAAAGATTTTTTTTAATAGAGTTAAAAACTCTAAACCTAGTTTTCTAATTGTGTCTTACTATAAGTGTTATGATTTTATATTTTATTTAATGTGGGTTTAAACAATTTATTTGGATTATTTATTTGATTTTAAATTTTTTTAAAACTAGATTGACTTTAGTGGGTTATTTAAGTTTCGTTTGACTCATTTTATACATAGATTTATTTTTTTCAAGAGATATTATAAATTAGAAGGATTTATTTTTCTCGAAAGAAAAGCCCAAAAAAGCCCGTAAAAGCCCTGTAGCCCTGTTAGGGCCGGGCCGGGCTTCAAAATCTAGGCTCGGAATTTTTACGGGCCGGGCCGGGCCGGGCACAAACATATGCGGGTTTTGCGGGCTTTGGGCCGGGCCGGGCCGGGCTAGCCCGATTGACATGTCTAAGTGTGTGTGTGTGTTTTTTTTGGCGAAATGGAATTATATTGAGCTTGAATAATTCAAATACAATTGTTGTTCAAGCCAAAGTAGTGGATTAGCTACATCAATAAAAATTGGAATTCAAACAATCAAACTTTGTTAGTTTATGAGTCACTTCATTACAACGACATTTCATATAAACAAATCATATTTCTTTAAATTTCTTGGACCAATAGATAATATATATCTTGGTGCAGATGGAGATTCTAGAGTAGAACCAATAACCGGATCATAACGTAAAATGTGATTAAAATGGTTATGTTATAGTGATTTGATTGTTAGCCTATAAGTTTAAAAATAGTTTGGTTATCCTCCACTTCTACATAGAAATTGTTTCAATTTTCTTTATTTGCGTCAACGGTTGTATTGGAAATAATTGTATATTTTGTAAACTCTTTGTGATATAATATATTTGATTTGCCGGAAAAAAATATAGTGATTTGAATGTTGTGGGATATATAACTTTTTTCTTTATTATGTTATCTTTACTGAAGAAAATTTATCAAAATTTTGGACGATTTTTCTCATTTTCTGTTTTCATTTCATTTTGGTTCTTGAAGTGATATCCGTTGATTCTCTATGATTTAGCTCATGTTTTTAATGACTCTTTGTTTTAATTTTTTAAAATCTTGCAAGGTTTATAGGTTTCATTACCGATTAACAACCATGAGATGATATATTGACTAGAACTCTAGAAGCATTTCAAGAAACCTTTTTTCTTTGGCTTATTGATTTATATAAAAACATTGGAATACGAAAATAAATCTTACTAGATCATCACCCGTACTGTAGTACGGGTTGAATTTCATTTATTACAAAATTTATATATTATATTTTTGGTGAATAAATTTATATATTATATAGTTATAGAATAAAGTCGTGATATATTATCATAGTAAGTAAAAAATATTAATTTTTTTCTGTCAGTCCATATATATAATATTAGAATGAATATATTTTTCTTTTTCTGTAATCCTCAATTATGGGTATATTTTTTAAAGATATGAAAACGGAAAATAATATTATTTTCATAAAAAATAATATTATTTGAACAATGAGTTAATTTATGTTAACAACCACAAAATGAGAGTGCATATAATAGTTAGATCAAAAATCAAAATATCATAAATGAATCGCATCTAAAACGTAGATTATTTTGAATTAGTTAAAAAAGTTAGCTATTATTTTGAATTAATTTAGGAAATTATTTTTTCAAATTCTAATTCATTGCTTATTGAAATAGAGATTTGTTTGAGATAATTACGGAATTTACAAATTATTCACATAATCGAATATGTTTTTTTTTTTTTTACAACAAACATTAATTTATTCAGATAATAGATTCTTTACAAAGCAAAAGTTTTAGCCACATCGGCTTGTGAACAGAGCTTGAATAGAACTCTCCAGTGAAAGAATTAAGACATGCTAAATCGAATATGTTATGAACATATATTTGGTATATAATAATACCAAATTCGATCCGTATGTGGAGTCTATATTTTCATTTTACAATCCCTATGAAAATATTGCGGCACAATCTATTATTCATTATTTCTAAAATTGCTTGCAGAATTAAATTTTCAAATATTTAGAAGTGTCAAACCTTATTTATCTCATCTCATCATAAAATCTTAAAATGTCATCTATTATAAGGATCATAACTTTCTATCATATAATACATTACTTTTAACCTGCCGCCTATTATAAATATATTAAACATATCTTTTTAGAAAATCAAATTAGTATTTATATTTTTTTTTATCTTTTTAATCTATTAAATATTTATGATATTCTTTAATATATTAAATTAAACTTTTTTTAAATGTTCCAAATTAAAATCTTTAAAAAAATTCTTATAGTATGTAAAATTATGAATTTAAAAATATATATATATGAAATTAAATATAAATATTCAAATAGTTATAAGGATCATAACTCATTTCATCATATAATACATTATATTTAACCCGCCGCCTATTATAAATATTTTTTTCAAAAAATTAAATTAGAGTATTTATATTTCTTAACTTTTTGATCTATTAAGTATTGATGATATTAAAAAAAAGAATATATTACTCAAATATGAATTCCCGTTAAATTTGTTCTTTCATACATTGAACAATTTATATACGTTTTTAAAAATTCAAATCTTTGTATATGCGGAAAAAAATTTACTTTTTTTATTATGTAGATGATATAATAATTTATTTATTTTATAGAAATAGAATAATATAAAGATGAGAGGTGAAATATAATGATTAATAACAAATTAATATGATAAGTTAGATATCAAATCTTATATGTTCATTTTGATTGGTCATTCTTTTTTAAAAAAATTAATAATAGATTTTCGTTTTTATAATTAAATTAAATTAATTAAATTACATAAAATAGTATTTGACTTGTTTATCCTTAATGAGTTGAATTAATTTACTCTATAAATTTTTATTTCTAATGGCATTCTCATGTAATTTTTTACAAAAGGGAAGGTTAGTTAAGGGTATCTTATAAAGTGTACTCCCCAAATAATAGTATAGGATGGTGAGTTGGGACAAGTTAATAGCCTCTCACTGTATTTGCAGGTTTTAGATAATAACTTTATGAAACTGAAGGTGTTAAAAGATAATGTGTACAAGAAAAGAAAACGTTCCATTTTTAAGGGTTTTGCAGAGGTTTATGGTGAATCTTTGATACAATCTATATTCTACTAAGACTGATCTACTTTGAATCGTTTTGAATGTTAAGAGAGCTTAAATTGGGTTTTGGATGGTTTTGTGCCCGGCTCATAGAGATTCCTTGATCACTTCTCCGAGACGACAAGAGGAGGCATATTCTAATCCTTGCTCTGATGCTTTTAAGGGATAGCAAAGAAGACGAATCGAGTATTGAATCTAGCGGAACTGTTAAAGATCATCAATAGAGGGATGTTATAGGAGAATGTGAAGAGAAAGACTTGACAAAAGCGAGAAGAAAGTAAGATTAAGTTTACCAAAATATATACTCAACAAGATTAAGCGTGATAGCCTCATAGAGAGTTTATTGTGTCTGGACTCGCAGCTAAGTCAAGTTGTCTTTGGAGACAGTGGATGAACCGAGGTTCAAGACCGGTGGATAATTGATCAAAATCGAGTTTCTGAATTTTGTTTTGGTTCTTGTTTTAATGATAGTTGATGTGGTGAACCCATTCACTGCAGGAGAAAATAAGTTCTTCTTGTTGCCCCAAATCAGAAAGCCACCAATAGATATTGCTTAGAATTAGATCACATTTTTAGTATCTTCATATAGAGGACCTGAGTTCATGATCTTCATGATTTAACAAAATTAACCATCACCCAAATGAATAACACAAATACGCTGCAAGATGGAAGAGAAATGCAAAAGATAGAAGCTTGGAATTTGATCTAAATCAAAACCCAAAATAAAATAAAAAAATCCAATAAGTAATACAATATGAAAAATAATAACATAATCCAAGTTAACAAATTTGTCCAAAACAAAAAAATCCAGTTAGAACAACACAACACACTGCAGAAAGACAAAAAAATAATACAATCCTTTGTCCCAAAAAAAAAAAAATACAATCCAAATGAACAACAAAACACACACTAGAAGAATAAAGATAAAGCAATAGAAGAAGAAAAACCGTATGTGGATTCTGACTTTAGACAGTGAGGATATCCAATCCTGAGTAATGGATCTTTTAGACCCCATGAAACGGCCGCTAAAGAAGAAGAAGAAGAAACGAAGTTAGAGACACTTGTGGAACCCTTTGAAATTGAGAGGCACAACATATTATTTGATCCAATTTTGGAGATGGATCATATCTCATGCTAAGTTGAGAAAAAAGAAAACACAAAGCTTAAGCTGAAGCTCAAGAAGTGTTTTAATTTACTAATGAAGAAGGATAAGAGGATTTGGTCATCTGAAAACAGAATGTTCAACCGTCAAAAGAATAGATTGACATTGGAGCCTGTCAAGACTGATTTGAAACATGGCACATGTGGCTGATGATGTTCCAGCAAGAACTGCACTTGAATTCAAAACTGCTTATTTTGTGGAAGAACATATAAAAAGCTCATTGTTACAAGTTTGAGAGGGGAAGAAATTCAAATTTTGTGTTTTTTTCCCACTTATTGGATGAAAACAAAGCCTTATGGTGAGTTGGGACATGTTTCTAAGATCCTCTCTTTGTATCAGAAAATTTTGAGATTTATAACTTTATGAGATTTCAGGTGTGTTAAAAGGTTTTGTTACGACAATGTACAAGACAATAAACGTTTCAGTTTTCAGGGATTTTGCAATGGGCTGTGGTGAATCGTTGGTGCAATCTACGTTTTACAGTAAGAGTCAATTTCTACTAATAACCTTTTTATTGGGTTTTGGATGGTTTCGTGCTGGCACCGTAGAGATTCCTAGAGACAGATAGGGGAGGCATATTCAAATTAATCCTTGATTTGCTGCTTAAGGGATATCAAAGAAAACGAACTGAGTTTTACAGTAAGAGTCAATATCTATTAGTAACCTTTTCATCGTTTTGAATGTTAAAAAAGAGCTTAAAAGATCACTTCTCCGAGACAGAGAGGGGAGGCATATTCAAATCCTTGTTGTGATGCTTAAGGGATATGGCAAGAAAACGAACTGAGTCTTAAAACTAGTTAAAGATCATAAATAGAGTGAAGCTATAGGAGGAGAACGTGAAGAGAAATGCTTCTTGAAAAAAGTGAGAAGACAAAAAAAAAGATTAAGAGTTTACCATAACACTCAACAAAATTAAGAAAGTCACCACACTAGACATAGCTTAATTAGGATTATATTACCATTTTAGTATATTCAGAATAGGTTTGGGGGATTGACGCTAGAGAATCTGAGTACAAGATATTATCAAACCTTTTCATCGGGATCCTGTAAATATTATCATCACCCAATCGAACAACACAAACACATTGGAACTTGAAAAAGAAACCAACAAATAGAAGAAACACACTTCAAGATGAAAGAGAAACCAACAAATGGAATTTACCTAAAAGCATAAACTATTGATTGTGTAAAAATGTAGTCTGAAAAGAATGCAAAATGTTTTAGGGAATACAACAGGAAAATGAAAAACATAATCCAAGTGAACAGCACAACACACTCCAGAAATATCACAATGCAAATCAATTATACAATCCAAATGAACAACACACAATCACTACAAGAAGATAGAGAAAGCAATAGAAGAAGAAGAAAAAAATCTTGAGTAAGGAATCCACTACAATAGAAAGCGTGGATTCTGATTTTAGACAGTGAGGAATCCCAATCTTGAGTAATGGATCTTTAGACCTCAACGTACTTCAGCTAAAGAAGAAAAAAATCAAAACAATGTTAGTAACAATGCATTGAAATTGAGAGGCAGAGTATATTCTATTGTGTGATCCATTTTGCAGAAGGATAATATCTCATGCTAAACTTGAAATAAACAATAGCAAGAAATAAAAATAACTCAAGCAGAAGAGATTGTAAGAAATGATTACCGGGTTGATTGAAGGCAAGAATCGATTTTTGGCATCTTCGTCCTCCCATTCAAGCTGATTTCCCTGTGCTCGAGGATACATAAGTATTCTAAATTCCTCAACTCGTGGGACACTTGTAGCATTTAAGGGAAGCTTTCTCAGCTTTGGACAGCGACTTGCAGCTATCTCCTCCAATAATGGAAAGGGGAGTGGACTCCAGTAGATACTCTCCAGCTTCGGCAGTTTATTCAAATCTAAGATTTGTAGTTTCTGAAATGGGGTAATACCTGTAAGATTGGTTGCTTTCTCTTTGTTTATAATTTCTTCCACTTCTCTTGAATCTGAAATTTGTAGGAGGACAAGATTTGGAACAAACAGAAGCCAAGTCAGATCCTTAATGCTATGGCAGGACGTTATACTCACGGAGGAGAGGTTGGTAAAGCATGGAATTTTCGGATTGTGTAAATGAGACGAGTCTGTCTTGTTTTCTATGCACATCAGATTTGTATTAATCTCTGAAACATGACTATTCTCCACCCTGAGCTCACCAAGATTCTCCATACTCGTCAGCAATGATATATTGAATGCCTTTTGTTGAAAATCGCTAATCTGCAGATCAGTGATGCAGTTCGCCAACCTTTGATCATCAGAAATTTGCTCCAAACCCATTTCCGTAGATATCTTTATGTCTAGAACTTGTAGACGCTCCAGGAGCTGCAGCTCCTTCACTAAGCTTACATCGACATGAACATTAGAACCTCTTAGTTTCAAAATTCTTAAACTCGACAACTTTGATATCGCACCCACACTGCAGAGTCTCTTTGTCCAACTCAAATTCAGCTGAGTTAAATTTGTCAACTCATGGAAACCAACAGGCAGTTGCTCTATACTTGTATCCGACAAGTCAAGATACTGCAAGGAGGCCAGCTCTGATATCTGCTCTGGAAGTTCATTTAAGTTGGGATTCAATGTCAAATCCAAAACAACTAGCTTTTGCATAGACCGAATGAATTCACCTGATAGATTCTTCAATTGATTATGTTGAAGGAACAAAGTTGTAAGTTCAGAACACTTGGAACTGCATGTTATCTCTTCAATATTATTCTTTATTAATGACATTCTTCTCACAGCTCCCCAACCCTTGACTTCTGGTATTTCATGTAATCCGACTCCTGCTCGCACCACAAAATTCTCCTTCTGTTTCCCAAAATCAGATGCAATCCATAGAGCCATTTCGCGAACCACGTCATGCATCACAACCGATGTTTTATCCTCCGTTAGTAAATTTGCACGGATAAGGGTACCGAGCATCGTATAACCCTTATTCCTCGCTCTTTTTATAACAGAGTAGTCTCCGATGAATCCTTCGCATATCCAGTAGTCTATCAACTTTTCCATATCTATATAAAAATCTTCCGGAAAGAGAGCACAATATAGGAAACACGTCTTGATATGTTCATCCACCAAGCTATCGTAGCTATACTTTAGAATTGGAAGAATTTTATTTTTGACGTCAGGAAACTCTGCGGCGGATGTTGTCAAAACATCGATTGCATCCTCCCATTCTTGTACCATAGTTTTAGATGCCATCGCCTCACCAATGACATTGAGCGCTAGTGGCAGACCACGACATTTTTCAGCGACCTTTCTTGCAAGCTCGACAATGACAGGATCTCTTCTTAATGTGTTGTCTCCGACCTTGTTCTTAAACAATTCCCATGCTTCCCCTGGTTCCAAACATTGAATTTCCATTGGTTCATGATCCCCCATCCGCCCACATACTTCTCGGGAACGAGTGGTGAATGCTACTCTGCATCCATTTTCTCTGGTCGGAATTGGAACTCCAAGTGCTTCAAAATCCACTTTCTCCCATATATCATCTAACATCAAAACGAATCTCTTCCCCTGTAAAACGTTGTGTATATCAGCGGCCTTATTACTTTCATCTTTATTCTTCCACACCTCGTCCCAAAGGTGTAGCTTTTTTGCAATATCTTCTTGAAGCTTTGAAATCTTTGCGCCTTGCGACACCACAATCCATATCACAACGTCAAATCTACCAGGTATTTCAGCAAACTTATTGTGGATTTTACGGAAAAGGGTAGTTTTTCCTACACCACCCATGCCGTGCAAACCCATGATTCCGACTCCATCTTCTATGAGGCGATTCCATGCTGTTTCGAGCATCTTTTCCTGACCAATAGTAGGCTGAGTAAACCTCTTCTCAACTTCAGATATCGGAGCAGGCTTAGTAACCACTTCAAAATTACTCTCTAAGTTGAGTTTCTTAACCTCGTCCAACAACAAGAATACCCTTTTCCCATAACTGTAGCTCGAACATACATTTTTTGAACATAAACCACAGAGACACAACTTCTGGAGCTGAACGGGACAAGTACTAAGTAGATTTTTGATTTGTAAATCAATACTATCGACACGGGTAAGCCATACCTGGACAGCTTCAAGTCTTTGTTGATGTCGTATCTCCTCTCTCGATACCCTGTTCTGCACCTCATCTTTTATTGCTTTGAGATCTTCCATTTCCCTGTTGAGAGCTGTGAGATTCTTCTTGAGGTTTCGAATATAACCTTTACCACGTAAGAATCTAAAGATGTGATTCAGCGTTTGATCGCAAGAAAGTTGGAAAGACACACAATTCCCCATGTAGTATTTCAACCAAGCAAAAACAAAGCTAAAGATGAAGCTGAAGAAGTTTTTTAGGTGAAAATATAGGTTGATAACATCAATGCGGGTAGTTAGGAGACTATCAAAGAGAGAAAGAAGAAAAGAAGATATTTCCGTCGTTGATTTTTGGACCACCCATTCTCTTTGTGAAGGACTTTAATTATTCTTATTTTTTGTCAGCTAGAGTCCAAACGACCATCACATTTGTTGCAATAATAATGGCATCTAATGACTTTTGAAAATGACAACTGTCTTCCATTTTCGTGTAGACTATAGAGTAAAAATTGAATAGTTCTTTCTGTCATGCTTGCAAATTAGTTTATTTTACCATCCCACAGCAGAGTGGTAGAACCATTTAAGTATTTTGTCACTCTTATATCAAATCTTGTAACGAAATAAATTGAAAATAGGAGTTAGTACTAAAAAAAGAAATTATGAAGACCCAAAAGCATACATTGTTGATTGTGTAAATATGTAGTTTGAAAAGGATTAATTCAATCCGTTTTAAGTAATACGATATGGAAATGAAAAAACATAATCCAAGTGAACAACATAACGCAATGGAGAAAGAAAAGAATGCAAAAGAAAAGTAATGATATAATCCAAATGAACAACACATCACAAATTACAAGAAGTAAGAGAGAACAACATAAGAAGAAGCCACGGACTGTGCTTTTAGCCAGTGAACAACATAATACTAATTAACCTAACCAATCACTAAAGAAGAAGAAGCCAAAACCAGATCCTTCATACCACTGCACTCACGTATAAACACGTCTGAGAGGCTGGTAAAGCATGGAATTGTCGGATTTGAGTAAATTAGACGAGCCCATCTAGCTTTCTCTGCAATCTATATATGTGACAATCTCCTAGACATGACTATTTTCGAGTTTCGACGTAGAGATCATGATGATTTTCCATACTAGCCAGTGATGATATATTGAATGGCTTTTCTTGAAAAGCATGAATACGCAGAGAAGTGATGCAGTTCACCAACCTTTGATCGCCTCGCCTACATATTTGATCTAAACCTATCTCCGTACGTTAGAACTTGTATATAATGCTCCAAGGGTCGCAGCTCCTTCACTAAGCTTCTGAAGTAGTGTCTTTGTCTCACCTATAGTGATTCTGGATCAGAGAAAGAAGATGAAGAAGATTTTACAGACTTTGTTGCGTTCCATGGATTAGTCTCTGCTGAAGACAAAGATGAGAATGAATTGGACAATGAATACCAAGATTTATATTGAAGAAACCAGCTACAAAGAATTGGTATTTAAGACGACTAATGAAAATCTGATACTTGCGAAAGAAAATATGAGATTGCAACAATAAAACGTTACAGTTTCGCATCTAATTGTATGTCAAAGTCACAATGGTGAAGGAGGCTCTGTCTTGCATCTCTTTCTGAAGAGGACTCGATTGAGCCACTCGATTTAGGCATTGTCTGTTTTTATTTAAACATGGTAGATTCATGTTTCTTTTGAGCACTCTGTTGACTTTGGGAATTTTATGATGTTCATACATGAAAGAAGCTCAGTAAAACAAAACAAAACAAAAAAAAAGAATTATAGTTTCTGCACTTGTGATATACTCAAACTCACCCCGGAGAGGTTGGTTAAAGCATGAATGGACTAGTCGGATTGTGTAATCTCCGAGAGATGACTACTTCCACCCAAAGCTCACTAAGATTCTTCCTACTCACCAGTAATGATATATCAAATGGCTTTTGTTGGAATCCGAGAATTTGCAGACAAGTTGATGCAGTTTGCCAACCTTTCATCCCCTAATAGTAGCTCCCAAGCCAAATCCGTTATCGTTATGGTTAGAACTTGTAGATGCTCCAAGAGCTGCAGCTCCTTCACTAAGCTTCCATCGATATGAACTTTGGAATTTCGTAGTTTCAAAATTTTTAAACTCGACAACTTTGATATCCCACCAATACTACAAAGTCTCTCTGTAGAAGCCAAATTCAGGTGAGCTAGCCTTTTCAACTCCTGGAAACCAACAGGCAATTTCTCTATACTTGTAAAAGACAAGTCAAGATACTGTAAGGAAGCCAGCTTTGATATCTGCTCTGGAAGATCACTGAAGTTTTCATTACCTGATAGATCCAAAACAGCTAGCTTTTGCATAGACTGAATGAATTCACCTGAGAGGTTCTTCAATTGATTCTCTTGAAGGAACAGAGTTGTAAGTTCAGAACACTTGGACCCGCAGGTTATCTCTTCAATATCATTATTCATTAATGACATCCTTCTCACAGTTCCCCAATCCTTTACTTTTGGTATTTCTAGTAATCCAACTCTTGCTTGCACAATAAAAGTCTCTTTCTGTTTCCCAAAATAGGATGCAATCCATAGAGCCATTTCACGAACCACGTCATGCATCACAACTCTTCTTGAACCAATCTCTGTTAATAAATTTGCGCGAATAAGGGTGCCAAGTATCGCATAACCCTTATTCATCGCACGTTTTATAACAGAGTAGTCTCCGATGAATCCCTCGCATATCCAGTAGTTTATCAACTCCTCTTTTTGTATGTTAAAATCTTCTGGAAACAGAGCACAATACAGGAAACACGACTTGATTTTTTTTTTTACCAAGCTATCGTAGCTGTACTTCAGAATTGGAAGAATTTTATTTTCCATGTCAGAAAATTCTGCCGCGGATCTAGTCAAAACATCAATTGCATGCTCCCATTCTTGTACCATAGTTTTAGATGCCATTGTCTCACCAATGACATTGAGCGCTAGTGGCAGACCACGACATTTTTCAGCAACCTTTCTAGCAAGCTCAGCAATAATGGGATCTCTTCTTAATGTATTTTCTCCAACCTTGTTCTTAAACAATTCCCATGCTTCATCTGGTTCCAAACAGTCAACCTGCATCGCATCATGATCTCCCATCCGTCCACATACGTCCAAAGAACGGGTGGTGAATGCTACTTTGCATCCATTTTCTCTTGTTGGAAACGGAACTCCAATGGCTTCTAAATCCACTTTCTCCCATATATCATCTAGCATCAAAACAAACCTCTTGCCCTTCAACATTCTGTGTATATCAGTGGCCTTATCACTTTCATCTTTATTCTTCCACACCTCGTCCCAAAGGTGTAGCTTCTTTGCAATATCTTCTTGAAGCTTTGAAAAATTAACACCCTGAGACACCACGACCCAGATCACAACGTCAAACCTAGCAGTTCTTTCAGCGAACTTATTGTGGATTTTTTTGAAAAGGGTAGTTTTCCCAACACCTCCCATACCGTGAAGACCCATGAAGCTGACTCCATCTTCCATAAGGCGATTCCATGCCTTTTCAAACATTACTTCATGACCAATAGTAGGCTGAGTAGGCATCTCCTCAACTTCAGATCGCAGAGCCGGCTCGGTAACCACTTCAAATATACCCTCTGATTTGAGTTTCTTAACCTCCTCCAACAACAAGAATACCCTTTTTCCATAATTGTAGCTCGAACATACATTTTTTGAGCATAAACCACAGAGACACAACTTGTGAAGCTGAACGGAACTAGCACTAAGAAGTTTATTGAACTTTATATCGATCCCTTCGAAACGTGTGAACCATACCTGGACAGTTTCAAGCCTTTGTCGATGTCGTGTCACCTCCTCTCTCGCTACCCTGTTCTTCACCACATGTTGAATAGCTTTGAGATCTTCAAGTTCCCTCTCCAAAGACCTGAGGTTCTCCTTGAGGTTTCGAATATAACCTTCACCACATAAGAATCTAAAGATACGATTCAGCTTTTGATCATCAACAGAAAGTTGAAAAGACACACAATTCCCCATGGTTATCACAAGAGAGATAAAATTTTAGTAAGCAAGGACGAGGCTAAAGCTGCAGGTGAAAGAAGTGTTTTAGGTGAAAATATTGGAGATAACATTTTGTTCCAAATACGGGTGGTTAGGAGATTTGCATTATTCAGAATGACAACTGGCTTCCATTTTAACATACAGTAAAAATTGGAACACTTAAAAGTCTTGTGGGAAGACCAAAACCAACAGAAATATCAAAACTAAAATATTATTATATGGAACTGCAATAATGAGCAGAGATGTTGAGTTAATACCAATATGAGTTTTGAGTTCTTAAAATGCAGATTTGTGGGTTAAATAAAGGGCATAAACAATTTTATCAGGCATTTCATAAAAGCTAATTAAAAGATAGAGTGGTATGAATGTCAAGTATTTGGTCATGTCAAAACAGAATGTCCTACTGTGTCAAAACAATAGATGCACTAATGAAAAAAAGCAAAAGAGAAATTTCAATGCTTCAATTCAAGCGTAAAGGATATGAACAGACTAAAGCTGATTGTTTAAATAAAAATAAGTATTCTAAGAACTCCATCGTTCTGGTGAATCTTCATTAAAGGCTGGTTTGGTTATTCATTAATTCTTCAATCTGGTTTAAGCACAAGTATCGTTCCGTTTCATAAAAGCAGGTTTAGTGAAATAGAACATAGAGCAAACTAAATCCAAGGGATCTAAAGCCTGTTAATGACTTGTTATGATGGAGAGAGAAGAGAACCATTGTAATCGGAAGTTTGTGAGGTAAGAAGTGGTCTCATTTGATTTGATTTATCTGATTTGTTTGTTAAAGTTTTTGGCAAATTCACCACGAATTAAACATCTTAAGCGAAACTCAGGAGTCTTAAGTGGTCTAAACAAAGTTATGTAGTTTTTAGTGAAGACTGAATTCAGACACTAAAATCAGAAAAAGTGCAATCTTCTTCCATTAGAATATAATCACTAGACCGCCTTGTTTTGGTTGGTTGTGTGTTCTTTCTTGCTTTTGATTCTTAGAATTGAGAATAGCAAACTTTTTTTTTTTAATTTATTGAGCTATTAATAGTCTCTAGTTAAAAACAAAACTATGGAATGTAAAATTTAAATTAAAATCATGCTTGTTAGAAAAAACGGAGAAAGTTATATATAAAAGAAGCAACGTTCATATGTAGAAAAGCAAACTTTTGAATGACAATTTGATTATTTTTCTCTTGGAAAAGTCTATAAATTTTCAAAACGAGTGTAAAAGGGATTCCACTTTCTTGCGACATAAAGAAGTATTCCACTTTTACTGCTAGTGAGTAGTGACGATCCCAAATAGATTGAGAAATTAAAAATAAGTTAGTAACAATTTTCATGATACCGTTTGAAAGATTATTCAAATGATTGTTAATTCTGTGATTACTTAATATCTCGTCTGACCCCAATTTTAATATAATAGTACCTTCACCTTATGTTTAAAATTCTCGTTTATTATGTACTGTATACTCTTATTTTTTCCTTACTCTTAAAATACATTTTAATTCAACCAAATTACAATTTTTCTTACTATACTAAGTAGGAACGGTCATATATCCATTAAAGATCTATAACGAACATTAATAATGACTAATCTCCAAATAATGGAACTTATAAATGAGAGGTAATTATTTAGGATAGATAACTTGATGTTTAAAACATACATATGCTTTTATAATCTTTTTTTTATATATAATCTTTAATTTTCGTTACTCGAACATTACATCATTCAACCGAAATTACAATTTTTAATCAGCACCAAAAAAACAACACACAAATGAATTACAGAGGTAACGTAATTAAGTAAGTAGCTTTACGAATTACAAATCCAACGTCAAAATGAGAAAATATTATTCCCATCGAAATGTTCTTTTTTTTCTTCACAGAAATATGAAACACTCTAACGAAACAAGCGGGTTCTCTAACAATTCCTCAGTGGTATAACCGTAATTCTGATGTTGCTGCTGTTGCTGTTCCAACCCGTTTTTATTCGGATCTAGCCTAACCCGACCCGGAGACTGATTATTCTTCTTAGTCCTTGCCCCACCCACCCGACTACTCTGATTCGAATCCATTACCGATCTATTCGTCGCCGGCGATCTTGACCTTCTTCCGGATCTCTCACCCGGGTCTCTCACACCCGACCCGTATCTCGCTCCATTACACGTACCGTTGTTTCTCTTACGTGGAGACTGATCAGTTCTCCGGGTCGGATAATTATTACCCGTGACCCGGGTCCGAGTTTTCGCCGGAGATCTCTGAGATTTCCTCTGTTTCATCATCACATCTTCCTCATCGTAACCGTTCATCACAACCGTTGAAGATACACTCTCACTCAAACTCAAGCTACAAATCTCCGAAACCTCCGATCCTTCTTCATGATCAACTGAAACGGGTCGGATCGTAACCGGGTCTGAAGCCATTTTCAAGAAACCGGGTTTCTTCTCCTCTTCTTCTCGGATCTTCTTCTTCACCGGATCTTTGATCGTCGAAGAGTGGAAACTAGAGGAAGGAGTGAACAAGGTTGTCTCAGACAAGACTTCTTTGACTACTGTCTCTTCTTCAACAATGGTTGTGTTCTTGTCGGAAACGTTCTCGTTTTCACGATCTGTGGTACCGGAGCCGACGCAGCAATTCCCCATTCAGAGAAGAGAGAGAGAAGAGACGACGTCGTTTGATCGGAGATTAGAGAGTAGTAAGTACTCTTTGGTTGTGTTGTGTGGTGACAGCAGAGGATGATTGTGAAGTGAGAGTATTTATTGTTAATATTTTGGGACAGTTGATAATATGAGTAAAAAGAATAATTATACAACAACTACCCCAAAGCGGCTTTAATTTGTAATGATTTCAATAGTAATTATGTCTGTGATTAAACCCCATGCAAATCTCAATTTTCTTGATATAATGACGTTAATAAAGTTATGATAACTTTTTAGACAAGAAAAAAAAAACTTAACCCAATATGAGGTGTTACGTAGTGATTACTTATTTTTCCTAGTCCAACTAATTTCTCTTGGAGCGATTTACTAATGGATTTTGTTCGTTGAGACTTGAGAGATATAAATTAACAAAAAAATAAATATGTAATTAATGTGAGTCTTTAGCTGAGATCCATTTACATCCTTTAAAATTTGATCAGATCCATAATCTATGATAAAAAAAATATTGTAGATGTCGTTAAGAAAAGGTCTAAATGAAAAATCTTAAAGATTTCTACTTTTTTTTTTGTCTAAGTCACATGACTCACATGCATAAAATGGCTAGAGATCTAAACAAGCCAACAAAGAGTTCATTTACATTAAATATCATTGAACTTAAAAAATTTATTTGTCAGGATCCTCTTAAGCTTCCAGGCAAAAATTTATGACAAAAATAAATCTCTACAAAAGCAGATGATATATAGTTTTGTACAATTCAAGAAACAGCTGACTCACCAATTAGATGACATTATTATTTTTTTTAGAAAAAAGAGAGAATGTTTCTTAAAAAATACCAATGATAATCATGAAGGTCAGAGATAAAGGTTATGTCAGAGATCTAAAATCGTACCATAACATAAGACGAATCTTTTGACCAAAAAAAAAACATAAGACGAATCTTACGACTAGATCTAGTTTTTTTTTGTTTTTTTTGGGACAAACCCCTATTTATACTACGTATGTTGACATACACTGATACACGACTATATACATAGATATCGATTAAAATAAAATTTTCTGTATAAAATAGTTTGTATAGTAAAATTTGAACCTTAAAATGACAAAACTGTAGATTATATATTGGTTAATCTCGGGAACGCATCATGGTGTCTTCTGTAATATTTGAACACATGTTACCAATCACAACCACATTATACAATACTATCAACAATTTATTGCTTATTGGGTCGGGCTTATAGATTGGGCAGGCCGACAATAGTATATTCATGAGTCATGACCACTACAGTTCACTGACAGCGAACACATTCTTCTCAACTCATTTATCTTGTAAAAAGAAAATGAAATTCAACAAAAATAAAATTTGGCAAAAATCTTATAATAAATATATGCTTAAGCCAAGGCTTGCTTTTGCAGTTTGGTTCCTTCTAATTATATATATACACAAAATTCTCATAACAAATCTCGGCAATGAAGATGAAATCATTTTGCAAGAAGAAAAAGTTAACCGCAGAAGCACAAACCATAACGTAATACAAAAATCAAACGTTTAACATTCTCGAATGGAGTTTGGACTTGAAGTTCGATTGTTTGAAATACAGGGTGCGGATGCGGGGTAGGCAATGAATGTAGGTATATCGTCTCCTGGCATCAACACCGTGATGCGGACATCCAAATCAAACCAAACCGGGAGTATACCAAACCAACCGGTACATGTATCAAACTGGTTGATATGGAGCATTTTGGAGGATTCTTGCCCAAATGGAGTCATAATCAAGCACAAGGCCTAGGGTTAATTATTCACCAGCAAATTAATCCTAAGAAGACAAACGATAGTTCAGGAGGAATCAAAGACCAGCGAGCCGAATCACCATGTTGGGGAAATTTGACCGTTGCACTCTTTTTCCCTTATCTAGGGTTTATCCCAATGGGTTTACCTAGAAAGGTTTTTAACGAGGCAACATCAAGTCATCAAGGAATCATTTACCAAGAAATTGATTCGAAGATGTTACAAGTACATATAGCTGATGTACTTGCTGACAGACCGGCTGCACTACTTGCTGAACTACTCGCTGAACTACTTTCTGAAGTACCGCACCAAATGAAGCCAAATAAGGAAATCTTCCTTATTCTATACTTGGACGTGCCTCAAAGCTTTATTTGGCGACCTGGAGAGTATCTAGATCACTTAGAGGCTTTACTACACGCTCTAAGATACACCACACCACATTTGATCAAGCGGATCAATTCTGAGCTCTACTTACCATATTTGGACCCGATTGTCATCAATGTCCCATGGATCTTTCCCCTTTTGTTTGAGCGTCCACTTAAGATATTCCAGAGCATCAAGAAGCTTCCAAGACGTCACAACTTCCTCCCCAAGTTGACAAGATACAAGGCACACCTCACTTGCCTTATTTGGACCAACGACCATATTTTCTTTTAATGTTGCGATTTGTTTCTTTGTTTAGCTTTTAGAACGTTTGTACTCAGCCTATATAAGCTGATCATTAGTCTCATTGTAAAGCACCCTTGATCATATTAAAGTAATAGAAACGTTTTCTTCTTGTCAAAGTTTGAGTCTTTGTCATTGTTCTGTAGTTCTTTGTGAGTGAGTCACTAAGTACTTCAGGATTCTGCGGATTAAGTTTGTTGAGTGATTCAACATCCTTCATTCGTTCATTGATCGAGTGAGTCGATTACCCCACTGATTGAGCGAGTCAATCACCCTTCTATCCATCAATTCCCCTTGAATCGATCCCACACGAGAGAAGCGACCGCCATCGTGTCAGATCACCACCTTCATCATCCCACCTTCCGCGTGAAAAGCTTGGAATCTCTTGATCATCAAGTGATCTAAAGTTGGAGTGATTCCAATCTTGTATCACACCGAGACTCCTTTTGAGTACACATCTATCTGCAAATCGATATAAACGCCATTAAAACAGTTTCCAAACTATAGAAATTGATATCCAAACAGTTTTATTGAGAAGACAAGAATATATCTTTACCCCTATCTATGTTGGGATTTAGATATGTTCTTTTGTAATGTGTTATGTTCCCCAAAACAGAATTTGATGTTAGCACAAAGTCACATAAAAATGAAGTTGATCTAAACCTCTTAAATTGAAAAAGGACTTGTAGATTTACAATGTATGGGTCCTCCCATGTTTGAATGATACTAGATATGTTCACATGGTAGGTTCTTTGTGTATATGTCACATGCCAATTAATTTATAACCCCCAAATGACTATTCCTAACCAAAAACAAAATCATCTCCAATTGATAATTAAGACAATGAGATCATGCATGATTTCACATCCAACAAATTAAAACCCACTTTCAAGTTCAAACTTAAGTTCATATCTTTGAGTGAGATTTGGCTTTCCAAGTACCAAATCCTCTCTCAAGGTAGTCGATCTAGATTTATCTGAATTTCGTTACTGTAACCGATATTATGAAATCCGAATCACCTTATTAAGTTAAGCTAATTCTTAGTATCAAAACGTAAAGAGATGAGAGACAAAAGGGAATCTTCAATCTCATTGAAACTATATCATTCACAAGAACATGAAGAGAAAGAGGACACTCTCTAATCTCAATGAAACAAAGGGACAATGCCAGTGGGCCATTTTGTGTTCCTAGGAAATGCAACTCAAAATAGTATAGTAGAGACCACTTCTTATATCTCCACACGCATAGAATCCACTATTTTCTCTCACTCATAAAATACTTACAAACAAATCAAGGTTCTCGTTTTTGTTTTTCCTTGTTGTGTTTTCTGTTGTATCGTTTTTTATTTTCTTGTTGTAGTTTTCGGTCTTTCTGCTTTTCTCGTTTCTTCTGTAAGTTCTGTCGCAAATCTAAAATTGGTATAAATACTTAATATGTTACCAAAAAAAAAAAAAAATGTCTCCGTCTGTGTGTGACAAAGCTTATGAGACGTTTTAAACTTTTAATTAGTGACGATGCAAAAGCATATGTGTGGGTCAGTATCAATACCAATGAGTACACAAACCATATGATGTTTTCTTGTTTTGCTTTTGGTACAAAAGAAAGTGTTCAAATCAACTAAAAGAACTATTTGTAACACATCTC
The DNA here is from genome assembly GCA_019202805.1 of Arabidopsis suecica. NCBI lineage: Eukaryota > Viridiplantae > Streptophyta > Magnoliopsida > Brassicales > Brassicaceae > Arabidopsis > Arabidopsis suecica. The sequence continues at coordinate 2,060,538 of CM032906.1, forward strand.
TATCAACTAAATAATATGTATCAAAATAATAAGTATCTATGAACATTTAATAAAAATAAAATAAATAAATATTAAGTGTCTACAATACATATTGTGATTTTTTATTATATCAACTAAAGTTGGAAGAAAATAGTCATAAAATTTTAATATATGGACTTTTTATATCTACTTAACATTTTTGAAGTACAAATTTGCTCTTTCCAATCGGGTCGGATTTTTTTGTGATTTTGACCCGGAAATCTTCAATCGGATCTTTCCTTATTTTTTGGTAAATTAAAAACGAAAATACATAATAAAATCTAAATTATATATATTTTTTCAACTAATTACTATATCTAAACTATTTATTTATGGTATATTCTCTACAATTTTTCTAGATTAGGAAATCAAATATAATAATTTAATGCTAATATAACAAATTTGAGCTAATTTTCCTAAAACCTTTCTACCTAATTTAAACATAAATATATGATTCTTATTTCACTTTTATTTGATATTATATTTATATTATTTTGAATTATTATAAAATATATATAGTTAATAAATTTTAGTTTTTTTTTTTCTGCATATGTTATGATTCAAATTTTTTAAAACAGACATATATTACTCAATCGATGAAAAAAAAAGTATGTGTGTAATCTATATTAACATTTTTTTAGAACAAATTGCACATTTAATCAAGTCGTTTTTTTTTATTCTGACCTGAAATTGAGTCATTCAGATCTTTTCTTAATTTCTATAATTATCTAAATTGAGACAGTATACCACGGGTGAGATCCTAAAATTAACAAATCAAAATACAATTATTTAGTATTTTAAGATACAATTATAAATTTTTTTTATGGGTTGGTCCAAAAACACATACTAATTTAAAAATCTATATTATGGAAACCATTTGAAAATAAACTTTTAAATTGACTCGAATTATATGTCTTTTAAATAAAAGTGTTATTAAAAAAAATAACAAAATGATGTTTAATTCCACATGACAGGAGTATATGGTGGGACGGGTTTAAGTCGATATTAATACGGGACAATATACCACGGGTGAAATCCTAGAATTAACAAATCTAAATTTAATTATACAATCTTAAACAGTAAACAAAACAAATACAACTTAAAATATTTATTTTTTATATACAACATATATGACCCGCGGTGTACAACAAAAAATATTATACACAACAAATTCATCAATTTATAAAAAGATAAAAAAATGAAATAATTAACCCGCGGTACACCGCGGGTCATATCCTAGTACTTTTTAAAAATTTTACTTGTGTCATAAATGTAGATTTATCTTTTATAAAATAATATTCAATTTATATACCACATAAAACTATTTTTGTAAACATAATTAATGAACATGCATGTAAAAAGACTTCAAAAGTCAACCTCCATATTAAATTCATTAAATTTGAAATTTGTTTTAATATGGGAAATATAGTTCTAACTTTTTATCTTTAACAAATTTACCATATTATAAAAATATATTTTTGAAAATTGTGTACTATATGCATATACTAATTAGATTTTCATAATGATTTAGTAACTTGAACTTATTTCATATAAAATAATTTTTAATAATTTTTTTATTTTGCTAGCCTACTTTTTCCTTCTCATGAACAAATAAACTAATTTATGTATCGCATGAAAAATATGATACTGAAATTTGGGTGAATGAGATTTTTTTTTTTTTTTTGTCAACCACACATTCATTAAAAAACAACTCCATGATTGGTTGCCCAATTAGGAGTAGAAGAGGTGAATGAGATATTTATTAATTTATTATAAATTATCAAAACAAACAAAAGTATTATTTATTGTATTTCCATCTTTTATTGACTTGCGCGCGGACGTAAAGATTTTAAATTTACGAGCGCAAGTTTTAATCAAATATTATATAAGAAAATGAATCAAGTAACAAAAAAGAAGAACATAAAGCAATAATATCCCATCTTGGGAATTTATAAAAGTTATACATAATTTGGTGAGACTCAATTTAAGAGCTCTAGTTCCCATTTTTCTTATTTGTTCATTCTTCACAATGACTGATGGAAGAAGTAATCTCAATTTGTAAGTTCCTAAGAGATTCTCAATTTTCTATTTTCTATTTTACAATATCTAGTGATGATTTTGAAAAACTACAATAAGAAATTATATTATTTTCAATTGTTTAACTTTCAGATTAGTTTTCTAGAATTTTTATTTCTGTAATTATAAAGCGTGAAATGAAAATCTTGTTAAGGATCATGATCAAAAGATCTAAATCATTTTATCGAGGTTTATTTAATTTGAGAGGTTCCTCTACCTCTCAAATTAAATCAGGTTTTTTTTTTTAATGTTTTGGTTAAAATATTTAAATTCAAAAAAATAATTTTAACATAGATCTCTTTTTCAGACAAAAAGAAAAAACATAGATACTTTTCCACTTTGACTTTACGATTGATTAAACTCTATTTGATCCATTTGGACTCATCCTATTATACTCGATTTTCGTATAAATTATGGTTTCACTAATGTCAGTTTGGTTTTTTAATTGAATTATGATAATTTATTTTACTTTTATCAAATTTTCCCCAAAGTTTATAATCCATAATATTTGATAATTTGTTAGAATTTTGATGTGATTTCTTTTATTTAAAAATATATTAGATTTATAATAGTCATATTTTTCTATGATAATGAATAGTTTTTTAAATTAAAAACCTATCCTTGTTTTCATAAGATAATAAATAATTAAATTTAAAACACGATGAATTATTGACCCGCAGGCAGACCGGGTCGATCAAGAAATCTGGTGACCCAAAAAACTTTGAGCGTCCAGTGGCAGTCGGGGAGGAGGATCAGCCGCCTCGAGAAGCTTCTCAGGGCGGAGACTTCGACGAGGCTAAGCTGGTGGACGTCAACATTGCCTTGAGCTGGGAACCCTTTGAGGTGAAGCAAGGAACAGAGACAGTGCGTGAGTATTATAAAGAGTTCCTTAAGAAGGTCAAGAACCTCGGAAGAGAGTTGGAGGAAGAGGAGCTGGCGTGTCTGTTCCAGGAAGGGCTACGCGAGGAGTTGCACGAAGGGGTAAGTGCAGCGAACTGCGGATGGATCCTCAATTATGTGTCAGATGTAGTAGATGAAGCTGAGAAGGTAGAGGCCAAACTTAGAAGCACCACGGAAAAGGCGCCGCTCGTGTCTAAGGAGTTTGCTGATGTTGACTGTGGACAAAGCGATTTGGGCCAACCCGCAGCCAGAGATGAGGTGGAGAGCAAACCCTCAAAGTCCTATGATCCGGAAGACCATGTCATGCAAGATTGAGATGGCTAGAGTCAGCATAAAAGAGTCTCGTGGATTATGTTTGCCTTCCTTTTCGTTGGTTTGATGATCTCATGTTCAATTGAACTGGTTAGCTTGTTCCTATTCGGTTTCCTATTTTATATGTTAAAGGGTTGCTATTACTCAAAAAGTTTGGAACTTTCCCTTCATTTCCTTCGTACCCTTTTGCTGAGTAATGTGAGATTGGAGGCGAGATTCAAAGCTGTCATTACCAAAATAATATTTTGCGAAGAAGAAAAGTAAGATGATGTTTCAGTACGGTTCGCAGAGATTCTACATTTCGACTTTAACATCACTCAATTCAATAGGTCATGTAGTTTTCTAGGTAAGTAACCTTGCCAATTGATTCACTGATTCATCTAACTATACATGTGATGAATAATCCATCTCTCCTGTTTACAAATTTGAACCTTCCGGAACAAAAAAATTCCTCAAAACAAACACAAAGATCCAAACAAAGTCGATAACTTCATTCAAATCAAATGCACAAGGAGTTATGAAATATGTTGATAATAAGAACATTTGACTAGAGTAATTCATTGCCTACAACAGCTTATGTTCCCCTCCACATATCCTAACAATTGCGGGTTCAACAAATCCCGATGCAGAAGAAAAGGAAAAGCAGAAAGCATATGAATTATAAGTTATTGAGATTGAAGGGAAGAGAAGAGCACCATTCAGTGTTCCTTTTTGCTTCTGTTTCTCCATTGCTGAAACAAGTACGGAATCATTCTGACGGGTCTTCGAGCTGACCAGTAGACAAATCATTAATGTGCGGATACACTGCTTTCTCATCCAGTTGTTTTTGGGCCCAAATCAACATCTTCAACAAGCTTGGAAGTTTAGGATCTGTTTGTTCACAAACATTGAGTTGCTACATTTAACCATTAAGGAAAGTGGAAAGTTTCAAGAAGAACTTCGATGATACATGTTGCGGGTGAAGTAATGAATGATATATTCTAGTTGTTATGAATGGTGCTCGAGATTATAATAGCATTTTTGTGGCTACTAAAAGACAACCAATCTAACATCAAAAGTTACCTTTCTCGTGGCTCTGGCTTGTAAGAATCGCTGCATTTACTTCACTTGCTGTCTTAAGGCGGTGGGAAAGGTCAAGAAGCTCTTTAACCGGGCAGGTAGAGGCATCGTCAAAAACAAGTAGGGCTACAGTTTTTTCCAATTCTTCCAGAAACGCTTGCTGCAGAAAGATAAAACAGATTTTATGAATGGAGTTTCAGCAACAACAGGTATTACACACAGTCAATGAGCAATACATAGATGTTTCACATGGAAAACACCATCTTCAACAACAGAAATCCAAGTAAAAATACGGACACAAAGTGAAAAACAAAGACTTACGTTTTCTTCGCCACGTGGTGCAAGTTCCTCCTGAGCAAACTCCAAGGCCTCATCTGTCTTCCCTTGTCGAATTAATTCTATCAACCTTTGTTGCTGAAGATGAAAAAAGAGCTCCGGATTTGTGTCTAGTATCTGCAAGAATGGGTTCAACGAAGAATCAGATTTTGATTCTTTAATACATCAAAAAAGTGAATGACAACTGTTCACACATGATATGTAGAAGCATTGTACCTCAGGATTCAAATCATTCACTTTTTCAATCGCATCCTCGACATTTCCGTTTTGGACAGCCTTTTTAACAGCCATTCGATCAGTGATGGTGGCAAGATCAATCTCTGCTGTTTCTCGATAAGGAATACAAAAGAAGTAGATAATTCAAAGTCCAAACATCAAACACACCAATTCCACAAACAAAAACTCAAAACCGGAATCACAAAAAAGGATACGTTTGGTTCCAGACTCCCTTTGGAATTTCTCAGCAGCTTCAACATATCCTTCAGTCACAAGAAAATTCATCACCAAAGTATTCATATCTTCTTTCCTAAGCTTCACAGCATTTAGTTTCTTCTCCCATTCTTCACGTGTGATCATTTTCTTCGATGTAGCCTGCGACAAGCCACAATTAAAACTAGGTTAAACAAAGGGCATAAAGATTCAATTTTTCCAAAAACCCATCATCAAGTTGGATAAAAGAACACAAGAATCAAAAATTACCATATCTTCGTCGTCTTCTTCAAGCTGATTAATAAAAATACGAAACAGTGACATTAGAACGCCAGTGAGGCTCTCATATCTTGAAATCTAATCCACTCAATACAAATTAATACCTGTTCGAGCAACACTCCAATCAGAGTTATTTCCAAAAGAAATTGACTTTGCGATCAGATAGTGATACAGAGTAATTTAGGGCTTTAGTCAAAATTCGAGCTTTAATCTCAAAACAGCACAAGAACCGTAGCTCTAAGAAAGAGAGAGTGTGCGACTATTTTTCTGGAAAATTGAATGTAACGAAGTACCTGGAGAAGTGGAGAATCTGGGGAAGATTATTTGGGAACGATTCTTGCAAATAATCCGGAGATTTGGGGATCGATTTGCTTCTAGATTGCTTGCGAAAGTCTCTTCCCTAATTCTACAATCTGATAAAACAAAAAAAGTTGGAGGTTTTCGATAGAGAAAAAGATATCGGGTTTCTTAGAGGATGTTGACGAACCGATCCGGTTTAAATTATTTTAGAACTCGGTTTGCTTTTGGCTTTTGGTTATTTGTAAACCGGATAACATGGTTTGGAAGTAGTAAATCCTACAATAGAATTCATTTCCAAATGATTTTAATACACAGATTTTTTTTCCCGGCTAACACTCAAAGATTTTAAAACTATTTTAACTTTGAATAACATAAATTTTAGTAAATAAGACTGAAGTTAAAATCTGAAAGCATGATTAGATCCAATAACATAAGAGTTTAACGCATAATTTAAAACCAAAAATTGAATATTTATATATTCTATTAAAATCAATTATTAAGTAACAAATGTGTGACAAAAGCATTTTGAAATCGGGTGCAAAATATATATTCTAATCTAATACTACTATGTTTAATTTAATTAATTGCACTAAAAACTATGTCCCAAAACATGTTTTTTTTTTCTTTGCACATGGTTGTTTGTGTGGAACCACACAATACGACAAATGATCGACTGCAAAATTTGAGGTCTTCTAGTTGACCAACTGAGAATCGATGGACCACTTAATCTTTAAATATCTTTTTTTTTCTCGATTGATTTGGAAGGACTTAGTGAAGAAGTTACACTAAAACTTCTCGAGTCAATATCCTTATATATATTGTTTCTTTTGGCAACTCTTAATTCTGCAAAATCACAAGGCTCTTCGTATCAATCAATATGGCAAGCAACTACTTTGAGACTTGGCAAGAACGGAATTGTTGATCACATTATGGACAAGTTCTTTCTCACCAAACTACCTACATAATGGTATATGTGATCAATCATAGAAATGGGGGTCTCGTATAATACTAGCTAGTCTTGTTTTAGGGCTAACAAATGATTCAGAAGATTACAAGTGTGTGAGGTGTTCATTGCTCTCAACTCCCACATTTCTTTTGACTTTGGTTTTACAATCGGTTGGTCCATATTTGGTTTTTTTAATATTGAAAAATTTAGTCTCAGTTTAGAAAATATACTATTAAGAAATTAGCAATATAATGCTTTGTAAGAAATTATGACTATGAAATTGGTAAGATCATTTAAGTTAATTATATGTCTTATATCTTCTTATCGACTAAGATGATCATTTTTCTAATGAGTAGATCCATGTATCGTATTCCAATTGATCGTTTGTGATTTAGGTTTATATTTGTTTTTAATATATATAAAGTCAATGTTTGTTTATAAAATCTACTTTCTTTTTAAAATAAGAAATTACCAAAATCTCATTTTCTTAGTCATGTTTTTGGAGTTTTTTTTGGGTCAAAACGTCTCTCTCTAATATTTTGTATCAAATAAATGTAAGACTTATATTTCACACAAATAAAAACAACAAAAATAATTTGCACCATAAACTATGATTACCAAACACTTCAAAAAAATCTCCATTACTTGAACACACTTCAGTTTCCTTCTAATTAAAGTTTTTCCCTTTTGTTTAAATTGTGATTTTGCTTTAACAATAAAGATGACGGCGCATATAATATATAATTATATAATCATGCATTATTAAATTAATGGAAAAAAAAAAAGCAATTTCTTCGACCGTTCCTTATTTAAGCCCCGAAGACTCTCGTGCCTTTGTTTACCTTTTCCAATTCGGAGAAAGCCAAAAGAGAGACGAAGGCAATATAAAGAAGCCACCGTCGCTACAAAAGTCGCGTTTTTTTTTTCTTTCTATCGAAACCCAACTGCTCTCTACTTTTCCTGGAAAATTCCTTCAAAACCCAATTCACAAGCCTTCTTCTTCATACCTGAAAATTCTCAAATCTCTGGATCTACGCTTCAACTTCTGAATTTCGATTGGGTTTTCCGGTAGGTAAATTCCGTGACTTTTGGGTTTTCCGATTTAGGGTTTGTTTAATCTCCCCTTCCCCCTTCTCGGGTTAGGGTTTCTTTTGTTGGATTCGTGATGGGTGAGGAAGGTTCAGTGTTTGGTATGGGAGATGAATTTCACGTTGATGATTGTGATGGTGGTTTTGAGTTTGAAGATGATGACGAGACTATTGACATCGAAACGCTTTATCGGATTCTAGATGAGAAGCCTGATTCTGCTGAGGTAGTTTTTTTTTGGCTTTTGTGGAAAGCTTGAGAATTTCGATTACACGCTTCTCTAAACTTCAATTTCATTACTTTTTTTTTTTGGCGGACATCGTTTTGATTAGCTGCGTACATTGATTTTGAATGCTGCTAAAGATATTTGAATTTGTATATTGTTTTAATGTTTGTGTGATCCATAATTCTGTAGCTACACTAATCCCTAATGACTACTTTTATGGATAGATAAGAAACTAACATTGAGAGTGACTTCTTTTAGGGTAGCCAAGAAAATTTATCACCAGTTGGTTCATCTGCTGACGAGCTCAAGGATTCACACTTGCAAAATGGTTAGTAGTTGGAAAGTGTACTTCTTTTTTTGTTGTTTACATTGACGCATAATAGTTGTTGAGCTGTTTGAGGTACATCCACATTAACATCGCTTGGATTTTTTTGTTTTTTATGTGTGTTTGTTGATTAGGATCTCAGATGGTTGATTGGTGCCCTTCTCGGGATTCATATAGCTTAGGAGCCTCGCAAACTGAGATAATTGTGCCAGGTTCATTTGATGAACATGTGAAAATGGAAGCCGGGCTGAGTCCTTCACCTGCTCATACTTGCTCGGCAAGTCTTAAAGATTGGTTTTCGTTAAGTCAGGGTGAGCAGCCTGTGGAAACATGTGGAGTATCTCAATCTGAGATGACTAGTTGTAGTATATCGTCTAGTTTCTCTGATCATGATGGCAATATGATGGCCTTCAATCCTGACACTGTTTCCAAGCAGGATGACAAGATAATTGATTCCAAATGTATGCACCTTATCTACTAAATGTCAGGTTATTTTTTTTGTAAAATTTGCACTACTCATCTATCTGTTGCTAATTTCCATGTTCCTCATTTTTGTTATATCAAATTGCAGTTACATCGCGCAGCCCCACAATGGTGACTCCATATTTTGATGATGTGCCTGGATACGGAGTGGGGTTGGGAGCCAATCATAATTCCTGTGTCATGTCTGGTTTTTTAAATAATTCCAATTCTCTCAGTGACAGTGCGGATAACTATGTCTCTTCTGCACAAGATTGCTACAATACAAGTGGAACATCCTTGTCAGACCATACCCCCAAATTTGTCCAGAATTTCGCGTTTCAGTTCTTTCCTAATAAAGAAGAAGCTGTAATTGATGTTGAGAGTGGAGTAAGTGAGTCTCAGTCGGATGGTGCCAGCCGGATGATTTTTGATAGACATGGCAGAGTGGATCATGGATCTTTAGAAAGTAAACCTCCTATTGATTTTTCTAGTGCAAGAGGGATCAGTTTCAAGTTTGAAAGTAATCCTTCAGTTTCTCCTGCCTGTGTCAAACCGTACAACAGTTTTGACAGTCATTTAGCTGATAATGACCTTGACCGGCCTGATAATTATTCAAGCAGTTTTCAGGATAATAAAGCTGTTCATGTGACGGTTAAACCAGAGGTTGAGTCAGAGAAAGTGGTCTACAGTTCAGTTCCAGGGGAATATAGTGTCAGGGACGATGCTTATGTTTCTGGAGAAACCAATCCTTGGTGGTCTGGTGCATCAAGCTCTGCAGCCTCCTATCAAACAGATATTGAGAAAGGATACTCGTATATGGCACATCAAACAGCTCTACCTAGCCAAGACAGTGGCGATAGAAGCCCCAATCATTTTTATGATTCAGATACATGTTTGCAATATGTTGCAGAAGATCCCAGCCCAGTGACACAAAGCAATGAGTATTTAGACTTTCAAATTCAAGGGGGCCGTGAATATGTTCAACCGAGGGGCATTGATTCTAATTTCTCAAATGCCAGCTTTGAATCAGTTCAAAGTCATTCTTCAGAATGTATATCCGATAGTGATGATGATTCTGACATCTGTATAATAGAACCTATTGGCCAATCTGCAATCCCACATCGACCTCTAGCTATGAAAAAGCCGGTAGTTTCTTCAGAATATTCTACAGTTGGTCATAATTTTAATCAATCTGGAGGCCTGAAGCTTCAGTCAAATAAAGAAAATATGATCTTTCAAGCTGCATTGCAGGTTAGCAGCTGTTAGCCTTATAAGGAAGTAGGCGTTTGGCCCAATTGCCATTGTATATCTTGTTGATTCTGTTTTACTCTCTCCCAGGCACCAACAGTCCAACACCTTAGTTTTTGCTGATTGTGGATAGTGGATACATATTTGTATGTATTGCAATTTCTGATTTATAACCCTGTCCATGATTAAGTTGAGAATGTTGTATGGGGCTATAATGGGGCTAAAAGGTTCCTGGTCGTCTCCTGTTATTGGATGTGTCATGCGTTATAATGGGAGACTACAATTAATGACAGTTCCATATTAACCTTTGTTCTTGGTTTTAAGTCAGACTCATTAGGTCTAATTACATGGTCTTATTTGACAGGATCTCTCTCAGCCTAATTCTGAAGCAAGTCCGCCTGATGGTGTCTTGACAGTCCCGCTTCTGAGACATCAGGTATGTATGTAATTATTAAAATTAAAACACAAGCTGTAGAAATGAAAGGTGTGGTGTACTTTATTGATGTATTGTATGCTTAACTAAGATGATTTGGCCCCTAAAGAAGAAATGGAAATTTTTAATCTGTTGATATGATTTTCCAGCTTGATGGTTGATTGTTTTGGCTAATGAGAATAGATATAATTATTATTGTTAAAACTGACTGCATCTTACTCATGAACAGCGAATTGCATTGTCATGGATGGCCCAGAAGGAGACAAGTGGCTTCCCCTGTTCGGGAGGAATTCTTGCTGATGATCAGGTTATTTTGTCTTCTGTTGTAATCTTTATGTCAATTATAAACATTCAGCCAATTTTCTCAAATTTCCTGGTATAATTATCTTTTACAGGGTCTTGGGAAGACAGTTTCCACTATAGCTCTTATACTGAAGGAAAGGTCTAAACCTGCCCAAACATGTGAAGAAAGTATGAAAAAAGAAATTTTTGACCTAGAAAGTGAGAGTGGAGAATGTGCAACTTTAAAGACCAGTGGAAGAAGTGAGCATTTTGAACACTCTCAATTGCTTTCCAATGAAAACAAAGTTGGTCGAGAGAGTGTGGGTAAAGTGAGGGGAAGGCCAGCTGCTGGAACGCTTGTTGTCTGTCCCACTAGTGTTATGCGGCAGTGGGCTGATGAATTACATAAGAAGGTGACTAGTGAAGCGAATCTCTCTGTTCTGGTATACCATGGGTCTAGCAGAACAAAGGATCCTTATGAGTTGGCTAAATATGATGTTGTTGTTACCACATTTTCTATTGTAAGTATGGAAGTGCCAAAGCAGCCTCTTGTTGATGATGAGGACGAAGAGAAGGATGGTGTACAGGATGGTGGAACTGCAGCTACTGGCTTTTGCTCAAACAAGAAAAGGAAATATCCTCCGGATTCTAAAAAGAGGGGCTCAAAGAAGAAGAAACAAGTTGAGTTTCTGTCTGGCCCTCTTGCGAAAGTTTCATGGTTTAGAGTTGTTCTAGATGAGGCACAGAGCATTAAGAATTACAAAACCCAAGTTGCAAGAGCATGCTGGGGGCTTCGTGCTAAACGGAGGTGGTGTTTGTCTGGCACTCCAATCCAGAATTCAATCGATGACCTCTACAGCTACTTTCGATTCCTCAAATATGATCCTTATTCTTCCTACGTATTGTTCTGTAGCACGATTAAGAACCCTATAACTAGGAACCCGGTGAAAGGATACCAGAAGCTGCAGGCTATCCTTAAAACAGTGATGCTTCGCCGAACTAAAGGTCAGTCTACTGGTATTGAATTTAATTTACTTTGAATGTTCATCTGAGGGTTTTTATGGTTTCTAACTGGTAAACACATTAGGTTCATTTCTTGATGGGAAACCCATAATTTCTTTACCTCCGAAGTCCATTGAGCTGAGAAAAGTGGATTTCACTGTGGAGGAACGTGATTTCTACTCCAAACTAGAGGCTGAATCTCGTACTCAATTTAGGGTATGGCTATATACCGTGAATAAATGGTTGTACGTATGCATTTGCCTTTGTATTTATTTACATTCCGAAGGCCTAAGTTTTTTTTCTTCTTTCTTCTTTCTTTTTCTTTTATATCAGGAATATGCAGAAGCCGGAACAGTGAAGCAAAATTATGTAAATATCTTGTTGATGCTCTTGCGCCTTCGCCAAGCTTGTGATCACCCTCTTCTGGTGAATGGTGAATACAGTTTTACCTGGGAATCTTCTGTTGGATTAGCTAAGAAGCAGATTCAGTCAGAAGCTTCATTGGCAATTTGTGGTATCTGCAATGTAAGATTCTTTTGTCTCGTAAATTATTATACGTGTTTTATTTTCCTGAAGCACGTGAAAGAGGAGTTCTAAAACATTATAAAAAAATTCAAGGGTTTTTACTCTATTATGCAGATCCTTGACTTATCTCATTTCATATCACCTTTCGTTGTCAAACCATCATATAGTTTTCTTGACTTGTAGTACTTAATCTATTTCCCTTTTTTATACACAGGATGCACCCGAAGATGCTGTTGTTTCAGTCTGTGGTCATGTTTTCTGTAAACAGTGCATATATGAACGCCTTACTGGTGATAATAATCACTGTCCCCTTGCAAACTGCAATGTCAGACTCACCATCTCATCATTATCTTCCAAAACGATATTGGACGATGCTATGCCTGACATGCAGGATGGTGCCGCTTCGAATAGCCTTAGCCCTTGTTCTGATGAAGATCTTCCATATGGTTCATCTAAAATCAAGGCTGCTCTAGAGATCTTACAATCACTACCCAAACCACAGGATTTGACGGATACAAATCAGATCTCTCAAAACAGTGAATACTCCAGTCTAACTCCTGTTAAGAATGAGGGTATTAGCGTTGTTGTTCCGGTTAAGGTAGCTGGAGAAAAAGCCATTGTTTTTTCCCAATGGACAAAGATGCTAGACCTACTTGAAGCTTCTCTTGTAAGTTCACATATTCGGTATAGAAGGCTTGATGGAACAATGTCAGTTGCTGCTCGAGATAAAGCAGTGCAGGATTTCAACACTCTCCCTGAGGTACATAGCCATTAATTGAATTTTAAGGACTTGTCTTGACCCGCTTTCTATGATAGCAACACATGATGATAGAATTTTTCTGCTGTTTTTCTACCTTATTTAGGTTACTGTAATGATAATGTCTCTCAAGGCTGCTAGTCTTGGACTGAATATGGTAGCAGCTTGTCATGTTCTGATGCTAGACTTATGGTGGAACCCAACGACAGAGGATCAAGCAATTGATAGAGCACATCGTATAGGACAGACACGACCAGTAACAGTGGTTCGGTTCACAGTAAAAGATACAGTCGAAGATCGGATATTAGCCCTTCAGGTCTGTGAACTGGTTGATTTGATTCTCTTCAATTTCTCTATAAGCTTTAAGCCATTTCATCTTTGATCTCTAAACACGTTTTGTCGATGCAGCAAAAGAAAAGAATGATGGTAGCCTCTGCATTTGGAGAAGATGAAAAGGGAAGCCGACAGTCTCACCTCACCGTAGAGGACTTGAGCTATCTGTTTATGGCTGATTCATGAGAACGAGCTTCGAGCTCCTTTTTGACCAATGCGGACGGGTACATATGATAGGATTTTCGTTGGTTTTTGTGCAGTTTTAGGAGGAAGAAACTCTTCGTTTAACTGACTACAGGTTTGTGCAAAAGAAAGATTAGAAAAGACTATTGGGGTTTGGGATATAAAAATAGAAAGCTGATCCGATTTGATTATTGGTTCCATTTAGACTTTAGGTATTGACAATTAATGGAAGATGACAATATACAGGAGCATTTGCTATTGAATTTATCATTGTACGATCACAATGTGATTGGTCCGGCGAGTTATAATAGCTTTACTTTCACGATCTTCAATTTCCTTGTACATTGACTCATAAGTAGATTTCACAAATTGTTTTCTATTTTACACGAATAGAAAGTTTGATTTCTGTTGAGTTTTGTGGGTCTGGTTTAAACTATTTGATCAATATATTCAAACCAAACACAACCCCTAAATAAATTCCTATTGATAATACACGTAACATTTCTAAATTTTGGATCGGAATATAAGTCTTCTTATCAATTCCTTGAATTTGAAAATTCATAGAAAATATTCTATCGGCTTCGAGTCTCTCGTTTGGGCACTTTCACGTCATTTTTTCAGACATAACGATACGTGACATGTGAAGACTTGTACATATGAATAAACATGTCAGATAGAGAATCCGAGTTATGTCACATCTATGGTTATATAACGCAAACACAAGACCGAATAAATTCTAGACCGGTCAAATCGATGGATGAGAATTAAACCTTCGTAGAGCATTTTTGATATTCTCTACTATTTTAAATTCCATATTCTCATATCATTTTTTCCAAGTAATATCACAAAAGTTCGAATTTATACTTTCGCTTTCTTTGACTCCACATTATCTAAACACCAAACCATCCTCCGTCTCAATTTATCTCGATTTGATTAACAAATTTGCTACTTAAAAAGTAGAAAAGTTGAAGGAAAAAACTAAAAGGTTCGAGACTAATGCATATTAAGGTTCGAGAGACAATATATTGGAAAGTAGTTGAATACTCTCATCACTTAGCTAAGTACAGCAAATATGACATAGATATTCAATAAGACGAAAGTTCATAAGTTCAAATCATTCCTTCAATTCACTCAAATTACATAATTGATATCATTAGTTTCTTGTAGTGTGCACTTCCATATGCAAAAATAGAGTCATGCATGACTAATGAAAAAGCGGTCCCCATCATATGTTACACGTTCTATTTTCTCAATATCCAGTAGTGAGTTAAAGCAATATACAAACAATAAAGTCTTAGCATTATAACCATTTGAAGATTATTAAAATTAAAAGTTATTGGAGAATTGTATTCACGCATTCTAATTATAGACCAAATATAACCTATAAGTTGCAATCTAGTGGCTATTCACCTACTAAAGGGTTCTATGGAAAGGATTACTTATACAAGACTACATAAGTTAAAGATCATTTTAAAATATCGAAGGTCTCACATTCTATTGTAAACCAAATGATGTCATCGAACTTCTTAAACCAATTTTCTATTACAAAATAGAAAAATGATATTCCCACCTTACTTTTCCTCAAAATATAAATTATAAAGACTAATAGGGGAAATACCAAAATGTCACACGGGAGATTTAATGGAATAATAGTTCCCTCTAATTATAGTAAGTTGAATTCCATGTCATAAGTCATAACCATTAAAAAAAAACAATATTTTTCTTAAATTTTGTTATCTCTTTTTATATCTTTAATTTTTACCATTAATTAATTATTTCAAAATGATAAACAAATTGAAATTATTTCAAAACTTAAGATGCACTAGCTAGGCTTTGCCACAAATGACAAAAAGTCCATTTACTTTCGGTAGTTTGTGAAATTATATGCCTTTGTTGAAGCCATTTATTTTCTGAAAGAAACGAAATAATATTTTAATTGAAGGCACCACCAATTTAGAATATATACCTCATTTGCCTTTCGCAAAGATTATTTGTTCAAAGATATTTCAACGTGTCATGTCTTTTTCTTTTCTCGTAATTGGGAAATTAATAACAAGTTTCATTTTTTTTGTTTTCTTATTGGAATGTTTAGTTCTTGAGAATCTAGCTCAATGTTATGTTTAAAAAATGATGACTTACGTAAGTAAAATTTGCTAAATGTTTATCAAATAGAAGCTAGCTAGTTATGATGTAATACATATACTGTTTGAATTAATCTCTGTTCTAAAATCGTCAGTCTACCCAGCTATAATCGCTCGAACGTTCAATTTTCACCAAAATGTTTGGCTAATAGAAAATCAATGTATTTTTCATATTTTGCATTCAATTGATCAATTAAAAAATTTATTCAGTTAATATATATAACTAAAATTAATTAAAACCAGAAAATAAAATTTTGAAAAGTTTAACATAATCATTTTCATTTTTCTATTAATTAAACATAAAAATATAACTGTACATAAAGTAAATTTTCAATTGATCCACGGTTAATTGATTAGGCTCTAATTAAGCTCTTCTCAACAACATACAG
The DNA here is from genome assembly GCA_019202805.1 of Arabidopsis suecica. NCBI lineage: Eukaryota > Viridiplantae > Streptophyta > Magnoliopsida > Brassicales > Brassicaceae > Arabidopsis > Arabidopsis suecica. The sequence continues at coordinate 2,076,585 of CM032906.1, forward strand.
TAGAACCTCTATAAATTAATACTCGATAAATTAATAAACACGATAAATTAATAAATTTGGCCGGTCCCGAGTCGGGCCAGTGTAAAAATTAACCAAATTCGATAAGATAATAAGATAATAATTTTTTGAAATCCCTATGTAAAAATATAGTCCCAATAATATCATAAATTAATAATCATGTAAATTTGCATATATATATATATACTAGTTTTAGTGTTTTTCATAAAAATAGCCAAAAATTTTTGTAAGTTTTCAAATTTTAAATATGCATAATTTTTGTTTTAATAGTCGTATAGGTTTTTAAAATACAACAATGGATGTCACTATTTGTGAATTTTAATTAATGTATATCGTTTGTATATGTGAATTCTATAATCGTTGTTATTCGTTGTCAAAATAAATTATTTTTATCTTCGAAATATTAAGTGTTTAAGGCTAAAACTATAAAATTTATAACATTCAAAACATAAAATTTTATTTAGATCACATTGCTTTAACTCGTATTTTTAAAAAAAAGTTTTCACAATTGAAACAAAACTTTCTATAAATTAATAAATATTAATTTACGCTATAAATTAATAAGTATTAATTTATAGATAAATTAATATCACTATAAATTAATAAAATATCATGGTCCCAACATTATTAATTTATAGAGGTTTTACTGTATTTACCCTTTATAAACATAATTTTAATTTATAGAATTCAATGATCCTATGCAGTTATGCTATTGTGGGGCTAACCAATTCTCGTATTTTCACAGGTTTAATAAGAGAATAAAGGTGCATTACTTTTTGCCATTTCGTGATTAAAACCCATTAAAGAGAAAGTGCTTCATCCGCTCCTCCACAAAAGTCATCTAGTTAGCAAATTAATTTTCTTGAAAATATATTCTAAGAGATTCATAAGAATAAATACTTAGATTAATTTGACCTAAGATTTGTCTGTTATTTGATCATGGATCGTAATAAAATAAAAATAAAGAACATAGTATTGTTCATTACTAATATAAGTAAAAACTAGATCATTTAATATGAAAGTATAGTACGTCAAAATTTCTTATTGCTCAAAAAAATCACAAGATACTACGTTAATGTCATACGAAATAACGGTTGTTCTTGATAAAATTAATCAGCTGATACATGTTGATTTAGAACATGTGCAATGCAAGTCTCTCACCAAAATCTCTCACATACAAAAGTAATAATAAAATAAGAAATAATATTATTTAATTATGTGAGTCTCTCAAAAAAGTTGAGAGAGTCTCTCATAGGAGAGACTTTGAGAGTCTCTCTCAACTTTTTTGAGAGACTCACATAATTAAATATTATTATTTCTTATTTTATTGTTACTTTTATAGTTGAGAGACTATGGTGAGAGACTTGCATTGCACATGTTCTTAGTCTTAGGACCCAATCACCCAATTAATTACCCGCTCCCCATTAACTGTGTGCAGGCTTTAGCATTATACAACTACCATTGCTTTCTCTGCTACAATTGGTCTTTCGGTTATGTGAGCTAGGTTTGTTTTAAAAGTATATACACTACTATATTAATTGCTTTTGAACAGGTTTTTAAGAACCAGCTAAAGCCATTAAAAGAGTTGCATATAAGGGCCTCTCACAAAAAAAAAAAAAAAAAAAAAGAAGCCTAAAGCCATAAATTGCCACGTAGGATACTACTATTCCATACCCACCTAATTTATGTATTTTTAATTTTATAAAAAACAAACACAAAGTTCCCCTTGATACAAAAAAATAGAGTCACCATTTCCTTATAAATAGATAGATATCTAATCCATCTCATCTCATTACCTCTTACTTGATCTCCATTAAAATTCTGAATCATCAAATTATGATGAACATTTTCAGTGTGTCCATTGCTTTGTATCTTTGCATTCTTTTCGTATTTGTTTCATCTGATAGTCCAGAAGCAATGAGAGATCTTGTGACAAACTTTCCTGGCCAACCAAAAGTGAGCTTCCGACATTACGCCGGTTATGTCACGGTTAATGAAACAAATGGGAGGGCTTTGTTTTATTGGTTCTTCGAAGCTATGACTTATCCGAACGTAAAGCCTTTAGTACTGTGGCTTAATGGAGGTAACCAAACTAACATTATCACTTACAAGGAAACATATTTATGCTAATTTCACTTCTTTTTTTGTTGATAAATTCACATTTTTTTCTTATAAATCTTTTTGACCTATGGGGGCACATTTTGATTGTTCTTTGCTGATAAATAAAATAAATATAGGTCCTGGATGTTTTTTTTTTTTTTTTTTTTTTTTTTAGGTCCTGGATGTTCTTCTGTGGGATACGGAGCAACACAAGAGATTGGTCCATTTCTTGTTGATAACAAAGGAAACGATCTCAAGTTTAATCCCTACGCATGGAATAAAGGTATATTATATAAAGTTTTTTTTTTCCACATTAAAGTTATTCAATAATATTTATATGTTTTATAACGAGTTTAAGTGGGTTAAATTTGGTGATGCAGAGGCCAATGTTCTCTTTCTTGAATCTCCGGCTGGTGTTGGGTTTTCGTATACAAACACAAGTAGTGATTATAGAAAACTTGGCGATGACTTTACAGGTAAAATATTTATATGAATTATATTTATAATATAAATGAAAAAAAAATTCTTGTTGTTGGATGTCAATTGATTGTTTTTATCTCAATTAACAGCGAGAGACTCATACATTTTTCTCCAGAAGTGGTTCTTGAGATTCCCAGCTTACAAAGAAAACAACTTCTTTATCGCAGGAGAGAGCTATGCAGGTTTTGATTTTGTTATAAAATCAATATTATACAATACGTTATCTAGGGTTTGATAATTATGTTTTGAGTTATATAAACAATTATGCATGGACAGGAAAATATGTACCCGAGCTTGCAGAGGTTATTTATGACAAGAACAAGGAACACAACGACAACTTGTCACTTCACATTAATTTAAAGGGGATTTTGGTAATTATCACCTTTGGTTTCTCATAAAACACTACATAAAAACATCGTAAATTCTATCTGTCGTTCGATTTGAACTTTAAGGACATGTCCGTATGTTGATTCGCATAACACTAATCAAGTTGACGTTGAACATTAATCTAAGGACACTTAAGTATATTTGAATCTCCTACAACACTAAAGAAATTGAATATATTGTAAATTGTTCAAAATTTGACCAATCTTTGAATATATTCTAGACTTGTTATTTGAAGCTTAAGGAGCTTTTAGTAATACGTTTAATTCGCATAAATAATCTCGTACATTGTCCGACGTTCCATTCAAGACATGATTTTTGTAACTTTTTATTTTATTAATTATGGACGCAGCTTGGAAATCCATTGACATCATATGCGGAAGATTGGACAGGATGGGTGGATTATGCGTGGAGCCACGCAGTGATATCAGACGAGACATATAGAGTCATTAAAAGGAGTTGCAATTTCAGTAGTAACACTACATGGGACGTTAAAGATTGCAAAGACGGCGTAGATGAAATACTCAAACAATACAAAGAGATCGATCAATTCAGCCTTTACACTCCTGTCTGCATGCACCATTCATCAAAGGTTGATTCCTACGTCAACTCCAAGATGGTAAACTAATTATATAATACATTCACTAATTGTGTGTTTTGCTACAAGAACTTAACCTGAAACTCTTACATAGATACCGAGGCTGTTCGATGGATTTGACCCGTGTTTGGATGATTACGCAAAAGTATTCTACAATAGAGCTGATGTTCAAAAGGCTCTTCACGCGATTGATGGTGTTCATCTCAAGAACTGGACCATTTGCAAGTATGTATTACTCTTGTGATTTACTTATTTAATTTCTGTTTATAGTCTATGATAAAGATTATCTAAATTAATCTCATTTCTTGTTTTTCCGAAAAACAGCGCTGATATTCTAAATCACTGGAACTGGACTGATTCAAAGCGATCCGTTTTGCCTATATATAAGAAACTCATTGCCGGAGGATATAGAGTATGGGTTTATAGGTAAATTTCTCGGTGCAAACAAAACTTTCAAAAGACAATTGTTTTAGTTTTATACATTTGCTACTTCAAACCTGATAGGAACATATGAGCAATGGGACTGAAACATACATTCTAAACTTGGTTGCTTGAAACCCAAGCGAAATGTATTTGCATCTATTTTCTTTTACCCTCTTGGTTTTAAGGAAAATTTTATCCTATTTGACTAAAATTGGCTGAACAATTTTCAATTTTTTTGTGGTGACTCAGTGGCGATACTGACGGAAGAGTTCCGGTACTCTCGACAAGGTACTGCATAAATAAACTGGAATTACCAATCAAAACAACTTGGAGGCCATGGTATCACGAGAAACAGGTCAAAATGATCGCATTCAAAAATATACTAATCGATATCTCATCATCTAATGAGAGTTATTTTTGAAGCGTGATCAGATCCTTTTTGTTCAACGTTGATTATATTTAGGTAAGTGGATGGTTTCAAGAATATGAAGGTCTAACGTTTGCAACCTTCAAAGGAGCAGGACATGATGTGCCTTCGTTCAAACCCAGCGAATCTCTTGCGTTTTTCTCTGCCTTTCTCAATGGAGTTCCTCCCCCTTTGTCGCGATAAAGACAAGCTAGTTATGAAGAATTGAAGACTAATAAATTTTATATGCATTTTTTATTAGTTATTGGTGATGAATTGTAAAATTCAAAAAACAATAATTGAATATGTACTATTGGTTTACTTGTTAATCACAAAAAATGCATTTATACTCAATTTAAAAAATTGTTTCCTAATATGTGTGAAAAGTTTAAAAACTGGATGGGAACATAGAGAGTACTATTTAGGTATCATACTTTCAAATCAAGCATAACTAGTAATGAGTAGAAAAAACTCATGCCATTGTATACGTACCACATAAAGATCTAATTATAACAAAAAAAAACTAATATAGATCCATTTCACTTTCGATATGAGATTCGAACAACTTTTTAGTCATATAGCTAACACAAATATGGGTAGCGCAGCTGCAGAGATTGCCCACTAGAGATCGGTTAGCTTCTTGGGGTATTTCTACCCCCATCACTTGCTGCCTTTGTTCGATTTTTGAAGAGGCTCATGAGCACTTGCTATTAAGATGCCCTTTCAGCGAGCAGGTTTGGACGCTGTTCCAATCACACCTTTACTTATCTCCTTGTGGCTTCCACACTTGGTCCTTGCTTATTGCCTGGACAAGGATGAAAACAGACTCTGCCCGTCCAAATATTCGGAAGTTTGCGTGCCAGGCCGCCGTGTACCACCTTTGGAAGCTCAGTAATAATTTTCTTCATAACCAATTCTATGCCACACCAGCTGCAGTTTTCAAGACATTGAGAAGAAAATGCGTATTACCATCACAGCCAGAAATAAAGAACCGGAAGCAATTTGCCAACTTGATGGCGCTTTGGTATCAGATAATCGTGTTGATTGACACTAAACAAACTTTGTAATCCTTTTTTATTCTTTTCCTGGCAAGGTTGCAACTTCTAGGTTAAGCTCTTTTCTAAAACCTCAAACTTTCATTTTATATGATATTCACATTCCTATATATATATAAATAAAAAAGCTATCATAAATATAATTGAAAGCAACATAGTTTCTTAATCTTTCACAATCACACTTGTCATAACAATTTGCACACACAAAAAAAACCACAAACTATTTTACATATACCAAATGTAAAGAATCACCAATCTATATATAGATAATGGTACGAAATATTGATGGCATGGTGATACAAAATTAATTAGTAGAAGCATGGTGCGAATATTGATGGCATCATTGGTACCGGTTTCCGCTGCGAGGCAACAATCTTGAGAGGCTTCTGTTGATCATCAAGCTGTGAGGCCATAACGCGTTTATGAACACTATAAGTTCTTCCCAAGCACATAGATGTTTTCATTGCTCCGTATTCGTCCTTCCTCTTAAATTCAAGAATATTTGGCGCCAAACTGTTCAAAAGCAAAGGAAGAATCATAATGTCATCACCATGTGTCATCAGTGGCATAGGCTCGATCTCTGATAGTTCATAAACATTCACGGGATCATAGAGAGCCTTCTTAATGTCTTGAAGCATCTCCGTGTTCGAATCATAACGGTTCTTCTTGTTAAAAAACATCTCGAAGACTTTACAACAAGACATGTGAATCTCTTTGCACGGTTTCGGCAAGTCACTTTGTTCATCAACTAGTACATGCTCCATAAACTCTTTTCTTTTTGAATCGATTATCTTTTCAATATGAGCGATCGAGTCCTCAATCTCGAGACCTGGATGATTCTTCAAGTGGAGCAGCACGGAGTTGATCTTCCCTTGTTCTTGTTCCTTCTGCAATATAACGTTGCATGGACAAGTTTGATCGTTTAATAACAAAATTATCTTGTGAAATAAAAAATATACATTTTCCAAGTCATAGGATTAACATTCCTTGATTTCATTTGAATTAATTAAACCCCTAAAAACAAATAAACCTAAAAGTTGAATCACCTGATAACTTTGTAGATCATTTAAGAGTCGAGATATGATCATGAGCAATGTAGTTATGTTATCGTAATTTCCCTGTTTGAGTTTGTTTTGGGGAAAACAAGGTTCCATGAGACATGAGATGGAAAGAGCAATGGTGTGTGCTGCGATTGAGATCATTCCGTTTCGAATATACTCTTCCATCGTCAATGTGTGTCCCTTCTTACTCCATTCAGCTTCACGCAGCCACGACTCAAATGTTTCACCCCACTACATATAATAATAAAAAGTTAAAATTTGAGACTTTGTTCGAAATATATGTTAATTTCTGCAAAATATATTTTTTAAGGATAAGTGTTGAGTAAAGAGACATACGATGTTGCGAAGATGGACGATTATGTCGGTTTTGTGGTGCGTACGACAAGTATTTGCAGTCTCTCTTACAATATCATCAAGTGCTCTGAAAATGATCTTGCCGTAACCTTTAAGCTCTTCTCCTTCCCATCTATCATATATACGTAAACAATAATTCAATAGAATCAATAAAATAATTAAATTCTGATGCAACGTAAAATTAAGATAATACATAGGGGTTTTGGGTTTTCAATTTCTTTTTTTTTAATAAATAGCCAAGATGGCTTTGGATTTTATGAAGTTTTTTTTTTATTAATAAAATAGCTTATAAAAAAATAATATTTGTCTATCATTTTTTTCCATGAATTTACAGAGATCTCAACGAGTTCAAAAAGGTTTGATTTCTTTAGTTATTTTATAAATTAAACCAGTAACTTGGGATTATCTTAGTGTTCCTGATATTCTCAGAATCAGTAGATCACTATTCACTAGCTTATCTTCAACTACATATGTTCTAAAACAAATATATATAGAATTAAGTTATTAATTAATTAGGATCTCTAATCACGCCAGCATAACCGGATGTTAATAAATTTACCTTAAAACTGCTTTAGTAAGAGCTTCCAGGTCATTGAAAGAACCTACTTCATCAAAGAAATCATCGGCAATTGTGATGAGGATGGCACTTTTTGCTGCAAGCTTACCAAATTTAATGGCATATTCATAGGGCAACGAAGTCACAGTTGCAAAGTAACTATATGTTGTCTTCTCTCTACCAAAACCAATATCACTAAGTCCCCATTTCTTCACCCACCTGTCTCAAATCGCTATTGTTAGACTATATATATTCACTTCATAGATTAGAATTTGTGTACCAGAAGGCATTTTTTCAATACCAAAATGCTTTTGTTTTCAACTACCATGCAGTGTAAACTAAAGTCTACTCACATTGTCAATTCCTCCAGCTCGCGACGATATTTGGCTTGTCGAAACTCGAAGGTTTTTGCGGCAAGATGAGTCACTTTGTTGCTATATGAACTATTTAGTCTGATTTCAGAAATCACAAGAAGAAGAAAAAAAAAACCCTTGAATTAGCTTATTATTGATGGATCTAGAATTAGATAGATCAATTACATATGTAGTTATTGTACATACCTTAGAAAAGAGGCTTTTTCGACTGAGAGGGCATATGAGTTCTTGTCCTCAATCCACATCCTATGATCAAGGTGTTTGAGTCGAGCTATCCATGGAGTACTTAATTCATGCGCAATCTACACATCAATCATAATTTGAAACAATAAGCAATGCGTTTTAAATCACTTCAAATATATACTTCACCTTACTGAAAAATATAAGTACCATTTTTTCATTAATGGACCGACTTTTCTTGAGTAAATTCCGAGTATATTCTCTTGCTTCTTCAAGATCATGCTCTCCCGGAAACATGAGATCCGTGGCTCTGTAAACATTTAGGATCACAAGCAAGAAAGAGTCTATGTTTCTTTCTAACTGATATCGCATTTCTTGATCATTCAAGAACCAACAAAAGCTTCCTGCAAAGGATATACACTTAGGCTTTTAAAATCAGCATAGAAAATAATAAAGAATTATTTTTGACCAATCTAGATGATATATTTTTTTCTGTTAATATAATGGTTAGTTTCAAAAATTTGAACTTCATAGAGTATACACAGTAGTTTGTTTTTTTTCTAAGTTAAAGAATATAATACAAGTTTAACAAATAAAATGGAAAGCCTTAACCAAAGAATAAGAAATGCAAAACGGCAGTGCTTTCTGCCGACAAAAGACTACCGCTTGATATACAAAATAAGTGAGGACTTGACTTGATATGGAGTTGTAATAGCACCTTCATCGGTGTAGAGACTATAAAATGTTTTCATAATAATAATAATAATATTAGAACATGTGGCAGGAAAAGGGTTCTCATTGATAACCGTTTCTCATTTTTGTTCTTCTTCTAAAATTATTTTTAATTAGATTAGTGGTTAAAATGTCTTTAAAAACCAACCGTTTAGATGCACCAACGAGAACCCCATGAAGAAAGACATAGAAACGAGAAATTCTTACTAGGTGAAACGTCTCGACCATGCATTCTTAACATCCGAAATGCAAGAGAGTCTTTGTGCAATTGATCTGCTAGATAACTCATGGGCATTCTCTCGACATCTTTTTCTTCGTAGTGCCTTAAAATTACCCGGAGAAAATAAGTTTCGCTTAAATATTATATATTTTTAGAGAAAAGTAAAAAAAGTTGATTATAAATTTCCCTCACCTGTAAACTTGTTCAAGAACGTGTTCAATCTCTATACCGAAGAACTCTCCTAAACCAGTACTCTCGATTAGATTAACCATGGAGAGTTTTATGAGATCTTCATTGAGAGGGTACTTTTGTGGCACTGAGATAAGAAATCACACATAGCTTGTTAGTTAAATATTTTTAAAATGCATTTAAATAATAATCAAATTTAAATTATTTATAACTTTGGAATAATAACTAGAATGTTGATTAACCTCCATTAGGGCATTTTTGAACGAGATTTTGAAGATAAGCTAGACATTTTTTGTTGCGAGTGAGCATAAACGCTGACGCAGTTGCTGAAGGCGACTGAAACAACGAGCCATCGATACTGTCGAGACTCTTAACGATGATGTCTTCTTGATTTTTGACATATAATTTCGATGGTAACACCTCTAGATAGGCCAATAGAGGTTTGTAGTTACAATCATCCACCAATTTTTCTCTGGAAAACAATATTAATTAACCCAAGTTTTTTTAACTATTATATATGCTTATGGGGAAACTTTTTGGATCAAGATTTCTTATCATATAACGTTACCTTTTGATAATCTCTTGGCGTTGATAGAACAGCCCTTTGATCATATCGATGCAGCGACTAGAGAAGACAAAATGTAAGCCAAGTTGTTGAGCAAGCTCTAGGATTCCTGTGAATTTGATAACGAACCAACGAGGATAAGATCCTTCTCCGTTGATGTATTTTCCAATTATCATCTCCGTATTTCTTTCGATATATCTCGTCCCTTTAGAAATAAAAATTCTAATATGTTAACATATATCATACTGGAAAAAATGTTTTATTTACAAAAAAAAAAGAAGCAAGTAAACTGGAATGAGTAATGAGTAATATTAACTTTTGTGCTTATATGTATATATCTACAAGGCCACAACGTAAGCTTAACCACTTTAAACAAAATTTATTCAACACCATACGCGTACAACGAAATGTCAGTTTTTTTTAGCGTGTGTTTGTAATTTATTTACATATTAAAAAATTATAATTTTTCTTTGATTTTGTTTTTGTTGCTGAATGAAAATTGCACCTGAAATGGATAGCTTAAAGTACTGTTGCATTTTTCATTTTTCTAAAAAGCATACAAAACATGTGAAAAACTATAAATATATGCTTCGTGGTAGAAGAAAAGCCCAAATTCGTATTTTGTATATATTTGCACGTGATATGGGCCATGCATGTCACCATGTGAGGCCTACAGCCTCGTACGTAGTGAGTTATCCTTGTCTGCTTACGTAGTGATACGTTTTACATGCACGAACTTTAGTCAAAGAGTACAAAAATACAAAGTCAAAAGTCTTTACGCACCTTTGTGGAGATGAAAACACCCAGTGTTCCATTTCTGAAGTGCTACAACACAAGCAAGAGTGGAACTGAGAATATACATGTCCTCTTCGCCGCCTTCATCTCCGGCATCAGCCACCGTAGTATAACTTCCGGAGTTTCCCCAGAAACCTTCTCTCATATTTTGATTGCACATAATCCAATCTAGACAATCTTGGAACATCGGTTTAAGCTCATCATCACCTACGTTGTTTTCTTCTTCGATCATGGATAACCAAGCCGTGTCGTAAGCTGAAGGAGAGACAAATGAGTAAGGATCAAGATTAATGTTGGACAACTGAATTTCTCTCTTGATCTCGTTGACCAAAGCGTGGAGATCATCAGAGGAAGAAGCGTAAGAGGACTTCATTGTTTTTCTAATTTTTTTTTTCTGTCTAGAGGATGGTCTTTAGATTGTGTGTGTGTTAATGTATGGGTCACTAATCTGCGTGTGTTTATATAGAGAAAGCGAGTATACATATTGAGTTAAATGTAACAATGTGAAAGATGTGGTAGGATAGTTTGAATATTTCAATGGTCTACTCCTCTCCCAGTTAGGCATGTCAATCGGGCCAGCCCGGCCCGGCCCGGCCCGAAGCCCGCAAAACCCGTACATATTTGAGCCCGGCCCGGCCCGGCCCGTAAAAATTCCGAGCCTATATTTTAAAGCCCGGCCCGGCCCTAACAGGGCTACAGGGCTTTTCCGGGCTTTTTTGGGCTTTCTTCGGACAACAAAAAAACAAAATTATAATTGATAATATCTCTTAAAAAAGAATTTATAAATGAAACGAGTCAATCAAAATTTAAATAACCGCTAACGCTAATTTAGTGTTTTAAAAAAAGAGTTAAAATCAAATAAATAATCCAAATAAATTGTTTAAACTTATACTAGATAAAATATAAAATCAAAATAATTCAAATTAGGTAGTAGAGCTAATATTTGCTTTTTCGGTTTATAGTAATACACAACAAAAAAACTATGTTTAGGGTTTTCAACTCTATCAAAATTTTTTTTACCACAAATCTTACAATTAAACGAAAATATTAACAAAAAAAAGATCAAAATATTTTTTAAAGGGCTTTTCGGGCTAGTCCGAGCCCGGCCGGGCTAAGCCCAAAAAACCCGTTAGCCCGAACGGGCTTAGGCCGAAAGGCCCGATTTTTTCTGGACATATATTTTGAAGCCCGAGCCCGTTGTTTTTCAAGGGTGGGCCGGGCTAACCCGCGGGCTGTGGCCCTAATTGACATGTCTACTCCCAGTCTTCCATTTAATGGTCTACTCCTCTCATAGTCTTCCAATTAACTACTCCTCAACGAATTATTTTAAATTCTCATATGATAATAGGGTGTCACGTATTAAATAAATCATATCATTATGCTACGTCTCTTTCCCTCACAGATATTGTCAATATTTATACAAAAACAAATAAGAAAACAATGTTGAGATCGACTTAACGAGAAAGGACTATTGAAGATATGTGTAACTCCTCGTAGGCTCATTTTTTTTTTTTTTTCAATATTTGGATCAACAAGACCCGACCTATAAACAATTCCTATTACGCGGGATAACGCGACTTAGTTAAGTCAAACTCCGGTGAGGAAAACGGAGTCAAATGGACTTAACCACTTGACTAAAAGCACATCCCCTTCATAGACTCATATATCTTGTATCTTTACCGATATTGTAACTTCCTAAGACTATTTACAATGGCAATTTATTTAATTGTTGAAAAAATTGGTCAATTTTTGAATATCTTACAATGGTATCTTGAAAATAAATAGGAGTTGATGTGACAAAAATTTCGTTGAAAGTTTTCAACATTCCTACAAATTTGTGAGTAGATTCTTCTTTAATATATGACAAACTTTGATTGAGTAAAAGGAAAGAGCAAGAATTGTTTTTTGATCGAGACACATAGAATGCATTGATTGGTCACTTAGATTCTTGATTTTTTAATTATCTCAATTATTTAACATCAATTATATCATAATAATTATAAATATAAAATATTTATATATATATATATAGTTTTTAAATCAAAATTCTTCAGTTTCATAATCTATAAATAGAAACTTGTTTTGATTAGCATTCAATAAATTCTTGTTTTTTTCGCTTTAAACATCGTTTTAGTGAAATAGATCTGAACAATAACCCCCTTAATACACAAAAACTTTATTTTATAAAATTTGTTTTAATCGATAATTAGTTGTTATTAATAATTTGTAATCATAAAAAATAAAAACATAAAGAAAACTAAAAATAAGAAATAAAAATGGTAGGGTAAGGTGTTATAATTTCATTGAACAAAACTAGATGGTAAATATTAAGTGGATGTCAAATTATGATGTGAAAAATAAAATTGTGTACTATAATATATTTGGTTAGTTAATTGTAAAACATTAAAGATTAATATACATAGCTTTGTAATCTGCAGTGTGTTAATGTCGTCCTACGTGGATCCATCCCTATGTAAAATTACACAATATTTATCACTATATCTATAACAGAAAAATATTGGCATTAAGTAAATAGTACATTTGTATATATATATATATATATATATATGTACAAGAAAATAGTTATTTATAGCCACAAAATTTTAGGTGGTTAATGAGAGCCAACCGTTGAGGGATTTCGGTGATTGTGGACACTTTCTATCTCCTTAGCTTGCCTAAAAAACTAAAAATACGAAATAAAAATGGTAGGATAAGGTGTTATAATTTCATTAAATAAAACTAGATAGTAAATATTAAGTAGATGTTGAATTATGATATGAAAGAGAAAATAATGTTGACTATAATATATTTGATTAGTTTATTGTAAAACATTAAAGATCAATATTCATAGTTTAGTAATCTACAGTGTGTTAATGTCGTTGTACGTGGATCCATCCCTAATTCCCTATGTAAAATTACATAATATATATAAATCTATTGATAACAGAAAATTGTAGGCATTACTTAAATAGTACATTTGTATATATGTACAATAAAATAGTTATTTGTAGCCACAAAGTTTTGCCTAGAAACTTTGGGGAGACTTTCTTTCTCCTTGGCTTGCCTAGAAAACTAAAAATATGAACTAAAAATTGTAGGATAAGGTGTTATAATTTCATTAAACAAAACTAGATCGTAAATATTAAGTGGATGTTGAATTATTATGTAAAAGAGAAAATAATGTTGACTATAATATATTTGATTAGTTAATTATAAAACAATAAAGATTAATATTTGTAGTTTAGTAATCTACAGTGTGTTAATGTCGTCGTACGTGGATCCATCTCTAGTTCCCTATGTAAAATTACATAATATATATATCACTATAATGATAAAAGAAAAATGTTGGCATTAAGTAAATAGTACATTTGTATATATGTACAAGAATATAGTTATATTTTTTTTGTTTTTTTTTTTTTTTTTTTTTTTTTTTTTTTATTATTATTAATGGGCCTCCCAATAAAAATTGGGCTAGGCCTTGGAAAATACAAAGCAGAGAAACAGTTACAAAAGAGGTTAATCGGAAAAAGTCATGCTTCATCGGAGGAAAGATCGGGACCTGCTGATGGTCGGAAGCAGAGAATGAGACATGAATACCAGCAAACACAAGACCCACGGCTTTGCGGTAGCTATACCGGAACAGAACCATCATCGGAAGTGTTTGGTTCCCAAATCCGGTCCGATTCCGAACAACTACCAAACCCACTACAAATCTTCTGGACTACTCAAACTCCGACAACCGGTTCTACTAATGTTAGGTCCCGAACCAAGCAACCTAACACCCTGGGACCTAGCACCTCCCTCCAGATTCGCGACTTCCGAAAAACCTGAGCAAAGAACCTTCAAATCCGGTCTGGTGGATGCAAACTCGCGGCGGAACAAGTCAGTGTGTGGCTCAAGCAAACCCACATAGCCCGTAATTCCACGAGTGCCTTCAAGAATCAAAAAACTCCTTCTGTTAACCACACAGACGAAACAGCGACCCCACCGTTTCCCCTTCGACTTCCGCCGCAGTCGCAGCTACAAATTAGGAGGAAGAGCCACGATTTGACACCACCGCACCCCCCTGGCGTCCTCAAACCAGAGCCTCGCGGCCACGCATCTCATCGGCCTCCAATCTGAGCCACAACTACATCGAGAGGGGAAACCAACCACACCTCCACTGTCGGAGAAGGAACATGCTCACCGCTGCTCTCCGATTGCAACCCAAGACCTGAAATAAGAACAATCCCAAGACACACCCGCCAAACGAAACCAAAACTTACACACCGGCGAAGCAACCGTCACAGCTGAAGGGGAGAGGTCAAAGATCCGGCAACCAAACCACCGGATCCGACCACATAAGCTAAACCGGAGAATAGCCCAAGCCCCAAACTCTTCAAAGCCAACCAACCACCGGAAAGTGACCAACACACAAAAAGGAAGCCAACCCAGATCCGCCGGAAAACACAACCAGATCGGCGCCGTCCTCAAGCAACCGAACCAACGCGACCCCAACGGCCACACAACGGCTCCTCTTCGCTTCACGCGCCACCACAAAGTCCGGAACCTCCATCAAAAGCTCAGATCTGTCACGGGGGACAACTCCACCGAGGAAGAAAGGCACACCGACGGGAGGGAAGCGAAACTAGAGCGAGCTACAGACGAAGAGAGCCCTCCCCGGCGCCGGAAGGGCAAGCCGGAGAGGCAAACGGAAAGGAAAACGGAAAAAACCTAGAGAGAAGGGAGAGAGAATAGAGAGAACTCGTCTTTTTCTTCTGTTATTAAGTTTACCTATAACATAATCGAATATATATAGTTATTTATAGTCACAAAGTTTTAGGTGGTTGATGAGAGCCAACCGTTGAGGGATTCCGGTGATTGGGGACACTTTCTATCTTCTCGGTTTGCCTTGCCAGATTTTTTTCCCTTCACATTGAGGTTTTGTGAATTTGGTGAACCGGTTTCGATTTCCTTATCCGGTTTGGTATGTGCTATTTTTTTATTGGGTTACTTTTATATTAATGCAACAAATTTAACAAAAAAAAAAAAAACAAGTTTTAGGTGGTTAAACTTGAAAATCGGTTGCCAAAATTACATGCACCACGTTAGAGATGTCTGGTAGACTTGCCTCCATTCATCTACAACTACAATGATTCATAATCTCTGCATATCAATGCACTGCACCACATTAGTTATGTACGTAAGTTATTATTACAGATAGTGCACCACTTCTTTCTTTCCTCGACCATTAGTGCATCATATCCATATCTCAATCCAAATCTCAATACTTTACCGTTGCATCCACAGCATCTTGTTTTGACAATTAATCAAAATCCAATTCAACCTCAAACCCTAATCTAACTTTATCCATTGATGTTTTTTTGTTTCATAATCGTTTAAGTCTCAACCACACATTTTCTTCAATCGTGTAACATCCTGCTTGGCACTACCGTCCTCTTATCAGTACTAGGAAGTCATTGTCAAAGCCATCGTCACAAGCGCTTCATCCGGATGCATGCTCACTGAAGTGACTAATCATCATCGTTCGTTTCCGAAACACCCGGACCTGGTCGTTACAATTTTCACCTCTGTACTTCTCAGAATAATCATTTTTCCCCTCAATGTTTTGGTTTGTTCTGGAGAATGATGATGTAAAAATTTTTGGTGCATGCAAATTGTAACTGAAACAAGATATACTGTATAATATAGCATAAAATTGGCATGTTATACTTTTTAAAATAAATGGTGTACCACAAAACAGAACCTTCGTGTTCGTCCATCTTTGGAAAATCTAAAAACTAATTACAGTTTTAAAAGTGATAATTCTGTTTGGTGCTCAGTCCTACGATTTTTTTTTTTTTTTTTTTTTGTCAAATGGCAGAGTTGAAGAGACACAATTTAACATTAGGTTCAAAGAAAAAAAAAAAAAAAAAGAAGAGACACAAGAGTCATTAGGATGTGAATACAATTGATATGGAAAATATAAAGAAAACCGGTGCAAATTAGAAATGAAGATTTGCGAAATTTTTCGTTTTAAATCAATGAACAAGCGGAATTCTTTGTGTCAGTACAAGAAAACATCTATAAATTAATAATTTTAGAACCATTCTATTAATTTAGATACGTATTAATTTATCTATAAATGAATAATTATTAAATTTTAGATAGATTTGACTAATTTTTGGTTATATATAAAAAAATATTCTATATAAAAAGCAGTTTTTTGGTTATAATCGATACCTTTTCAGAACCAATTTCAAATATAAAAACAATTATTAAGTTTAGAAAACAACGGTTTGATAAAAAAAAAAGTTTAGAAAACAACACAAACTTTTTCAATGTAAGAAAAATATTAGAAATGAATTATATCAAGAATTAATGCAAATTCAAGGAAAACAAACAATACTAGAATCATATTTTCACTAGATTTTCTTACTTATAATATTTTTTATTTATATATGACATATAATATATATATATTCATAAGTTCATACAAATATTAATTTATACTATTGATGGGATCAAGTATTTACATAAGAATTTTTAAATAATTATTATCTTATTATTTTATCGAAATATACTAAATATTACATTATCCGACTAGGGACTAGAAACATTTATTATTTTATAGTTATTATTAAATTGTCAAGTATTAATTTATTGAGGTTTTACTTATAACTGAGTTAAAGTATTTCTTTTTTGGCCAATAAAAAGTTTGATATTCAATTTTTAAATGAGAAAGTATGATATTTTAGTGGCAAGAAAAAAAGACATTAAATTTTTTTGGCATTTTTCCTTTTCTAAAATTGATGTGGTAAGCAAATATAGTTAGTTATTTTCTCTACAGTTTTTCAAATGATATTAAAACCTTATATTAATTTCATTATTTTGTAATTTTTATTTTCTGGCAGGAATAATTCGGAATTTTGGATGTTGATAATAATGATTACACTAATGAACTTAAACCTTATATACGAGATGAGAAATACTGTTAAAGAATTATAACTGTAAAACAGTTTTCAAAATAAACAACTTATCTATCAATGTCTTGAAGATTGTTAGCTATACGTCCCACCATCGAGTTATCGTTTTCATATTGCATGTCATTACGGAAACACCAATCGAAAAATCCAATAGTGGTCCAATTTAGAACGGGAATAATGTCATTTAAACCATCAGTTTACCATTTTCGTTGGTTTAAATCATGAACTCTAGACGTGGTGATTTAAATCCTTAATTTTATGTTGATTTTTATTTTAATCATGAATTCTCATTGACAAAACCAATTGAGGCACATCGCTAACTAGCTAAACAGATCAATAAGACGATGTCATCACATAACTGGCACTTCGAAGCCATCACATAATTTTTCTTCTACACCAACATAGTTTCCATCTTCCTCTTCGTCTGATTGCTTTGTTTAGCCACTTAACGATGTGCCTCAATTGGTTTAGTTAACGAGAATTCGTGATTAAATTGAAAGTCAACATAAAATTGGGGATTTAAATCACCAGGTCCACATAAAATTGGGATTTAACTTATCAGGTCTAGAGTTCATGCTTTAAACCAACGAAAATGGCAAACTGATGATTTAAATGACATTTTTTCCAATTTAGAACTGCCGGGTAGTGAAAGCCAAATCGAAGGACAAATCGGCAAAAAAAAAAAAAAAAAAAAAACGCAATGAGTCACAGAATACAAGTTCAAAAGAATTTTCATAGTCTTAAAGGAACAAAAGAAAATGTCTATTTTTTTTGGTCGGAAAAGAAAATGTCTATTGACTTTTTCATATACCTTAAAAGGATAAAATCAAATACTTATTGGCTTGCCAAATCGTAGAGGAAATCCTTTTACACAATGAAAATATACTTTAATAATAAAAAGGATTTTAAGAACCAATTTGAGGGCTAAGATTGAAAAAACATTATGATAATATTGAACAATAAAAGTTAGAGAAATTGTTAATAATACACCTTTTGAGATACCCTTTTTCAAAAATACCCTTTTGAGAGTCCATTTTTAAGTTTGCCCTCTTTTAATTTTTAATGACCATTTTATCCTTATTTGAAGCAAAATTAGGTCCACAAAATACAAAATATTTTTTGGTGGGAAAAGTGATCCCGCAAATTTTTGGCGGAAAACGTGATCCCGCAATTTTCCCGCCAAAATTTTTTTTTTGCGGGAAAAGTGATTCCGCAATTTTTTTTTGGCGAAATTTTTTTGGCGGAAAAATTTTTGGCAGGAAAAATTTACAAGGTATTTTAAAGGTTTTACAGAGTATTTACAAGTGTTTTGTAAGGTTTTTACAATGTATTTTAAAAGGTTTTACAAGGTACTTATTAGGTTTTATAAGATATTTATAACTTGTAAAACCTTATAAAAAACTTGTAAAACCTTATAACTTGTAAAACCTTATAAAATAGCTTGTAAAATCTTATAATATCTTATAAATACCTTATAAATACGTTGTAAAACCTTTTAAAATACATTGTAAAACCTTATAAATACCCTTTAAAACCTTTAAAATACCTTGTAAAATATTCCCGCCAAAAATTTTCCCGCCAAAAAATTTTTCCGCCAAAATTTATTGCGGAATCACTTTTCCCGCAAAAAAAATTTTTTGACGGGAAAATTTTTTGGCGGGAAATTTTTTTGCGGGAACATTTTACAAGGTATTTTAAAGGTTTTACAAGTTTTTACAAAATCAAATTTTTAATTTTGATGTGTGCACATTCTCGTGTTTTCCTTATATATTTGTGATGTTTTTTACTAAAAGAAGGGTAATTTAGTCATTTTGTACATAAAAAATGATATTTTTAAAAATGGACAGCTAAAGGGAGCATTTTTGAAAAGGGGTATTGAAAAAGGGGCATTTTTGTGAGTCTCCCTAAAAGTTATATATTAAACAGTAGAAATCTAAGTAATTTGAATGATCAAAACAATAACTAGGATAATAGATAAAATGATTCCTCACATCAATATAATTTTGGTTATATTCTCTGATTTTTATTAGGAAAATTGTCAAAATATATATACCACCAAATCCCAACTTTATTTCGGGTAGAGTAAATTGCCAAATTTTATTGATTTTCATTTTAATCGTTAATATTTAGTTAATTGTTTATTTTAATCGTTAACTTTTGTTGATTTTGCCAAATAAAGACACGTTGGTAAGTTGACTATCGAAACTAATATTTAGTTAGTCAACTTAACGACGTGACTTATTTGGCAAAGATAACAAAAATTAGCGATTAAAATAAATAAAATTTAACGATTAGTAAATACAAGTTAGCACAATATTTTATCCAAGATATAGTTAGAGCTCTTCTTAGTATTTTTTTGACAGTTGAAGATTTCTTTAATATTTTTCCCGACTTTATTTTTTTCTTGGTTACTTTTCAATAATCCTAGCTCCATCAATATTATATACGTTCCATCAATATAATATATACGTTCTTTAACTTGTGTGTAGCACCAATAAGTAGACGGAACCGTAGAAAACGTGAAACATGCAAAATTCATCATCAAATAATAGTCCGACTAGAAATATTTTGTCTTGCCTTTAATTCTCGTGATGGGGAATAGACGAAGGATGGTCATGTACCACTACTATAAGTTGACCGTGTATGTAACCAATTAATTGATTCAAAGACAACAAACAACGAGGAACACGAAAATTTAAAAACTCGTCAAAAGTCTTAACTTAAGTGACTTAATTTTTTTTTTTTTTCTACTAGTTGAAGTAACGAATTCATCCATTTACTATATAAGCGTTGGCTGAACACATTTTGTTTTATCATCACAAACTTAAGTGACATGGTTTTACCAGTCTTTGACTGTGTATAAGATAATCAAGGAGTTTTGCCAAAATAAAAAAAAAAAGATAATTAAGGAGAAGACTTGGGCCAGAGACGAAGAGATGGATCGGTCTTTGTCCACTGTTCAAAATTTGATCATATCAACAATATGAAATTCACAGGTTTGAAATCATTATTCGCAACGACATTAACACATTTGTGTAAATTAGTTTGTTTCTATTTCAGTTGTTGAGTATACATAAACATTGCTTCTAGGATTCTTTAAATTAAAAAATCAAAATAGAAGATAAATACTTGAAACAGATTATAGTACAACATAAATGCTATGGTTCTCAATAAGTGGCGGAGGATTGTCTCCGGCCCCGAGTTAGAAATACGACAATTTTTTTATTGTTTTGTACTACCTTCTTTAAACAGAAAACAAAAACTACTTTTAAAAAGAAAAAAAAAACATTAATCGAAAATAGTTGTGTGGGTACTAATTTTTTTTTCTGAATATATTATAATTTACGTGATTGTGAACGAGTGGTAGATAGATGGTTATTAATTGCTATTGCGTGTCGGATAATGACTGAACTGATAATATTGATTTATAATCTCCTTCAATATCCGAAGCCAATTTTTAGTTTATTTTGATTTAAAGAATGCTTCTCCGTCTCAACAGAGATTTTAAATTCGGTGTACAAAAGAACCAACTCCTTCGTACTACCACTAGATCACCATCCCTTCCGATGAATTAATAATTCTTGGAAGGCTCTATTTATGTTTGTGCGAGACAATAATTTGCATAAGATTAATGGTCAGTCATGCAAAAAATGCCAGTAAGCATTAAACATGCTTGTTTCTTTTTTTTTTTCTTTTTTTTTTAACATGCTAGTTATACATATTCAAATTGGCAAAATCAAACACGCTAATCTCATTTTTATATGGAACCAGTCAAAGTGGGATTTGATTTGTCCACTGTGTGTCTGTGACCAGCATCAGCATGATGTTATTCCGTACTTAAATACGTATAGTTAAATACTCTTCGGGTCTACCGTGATTCTAATTAATGGTTAGTAACGTTTCTATTTTCAGGTGCGTTTCAAATTCACGATCCATGATATACTAAGGTTGACTACATTTGTATATCTTATAGATATGGCCATGGTCTAATTATGTTAGATAGGACTTCCAAAACGTCACACAGAATTTATAGAGATTCTTTTTCAATGTCTGTTTTCGCAACTTGGATTTCCATAATAATCAAAATAGGAGTTAAAAACTATTTCTCTTCTTAGGTATACATCAATAAGTTTGTTTAAAAATAAACGAGGAAAATAAATCCTCTATTGAAACAAAGAGTTGAGAAAAAAATCTCACTCGACCCGTTGTTTTATAGAATTGATTAAGACTTAATTCGGATACCAAAAGGTTTTCAACAAATCCAGAGTGGATTTAATTTTAAATTGTTACTTTATTCAAGCTAAAATAAAAATACAAAAAACTTGGGAAACCTTACAACAGTGATAAATAAAAAGATATAGATCGAGAAAAACTATTACATGATGACTATTTAGTAATGCATACATAAATTCAGATTAAGAAATTCACTAGAACGTTGGATAATTCTCGGAGGATTTATTTACGAATGTTGATGGGATCGTAAAGAGCCTTCTTAATGTCTTCAAGCATCTCCGTATCCGAATCATAACGATTCTTTTTGTTGAAGAACATCTCAAAAACTTTGCATAAAGACATGTGAATATCTTTGCATGGTTTTGACAAATCACTGAATTTATTCCTTAAGACATGCTCCATAAATTCTTTCCTCTTCAAGTCAATGATCTTTTCCATACAAGCAACCGAATCCTCTATCTCCAAACCACGATGATTTTTCATGTGAAGTAGCACGGAGTTGATCTTGCCTTGTTCTTGTTCCTTCTGCAAATTTCAATATTACAAGTTTGGTCATCAGGTACAAGAAGAACACCTCATATGCCTAAAAGATAAAAAGCTTCACATAACTTTTAATTTTATCCAAAATTTAATAATAACTAACTAATTAAGAACTAGTATCCCTACTTTATTCTAATTGATAGATACCCAATTGCATTTAAAATATCTTTTTAGATTTGAAGTCGACATGGTTTATAGACTTTAGTCGATCTAGACTCCATTCAGTCGATCTAAAATGTATTTTTAACCCCCAGCCTGGCCTGGTCCGAATGTTGTTGTCACGCTCTCTATCTTTTGGATCGGATCTCGCTCCTAATTGACATGTCTATTAAGCTATATAACATGGTGTTCTAATTGGCATGTCTAATCAACTATAAAAGATGCTAACCCTAAGTAAAATCTATCGATGTATAGTAGATTAATTCAGGTATTATAGAGATTGACATCACCTGGTAACTTTGTAGATCATTAAGGAGTCGAGTAACGGTCATGAGCAATGTTGTTATGGTATCATAATTTCCGGGTTTGAGTTTATGTTGGGGAAAACAAGATTCCATGAGACACAAAGTAGGAAGAACAATGGTGTGTGTTGCGATTGAGATCATTCCATTTCGAAGATATTCTTCCATCGATGGTATGTATCCCTTCTTACTCCATTTGGCTTCACGTAGCCACGACTCAAATGTTTCGCTCCACTGCATAATCATATTTACTTCATTATTCAACATATGATTATTTTGTTCATTTAGTTATTTCAAGGTTAATCCCCACAAATAAAACATGGTAAAATTAAGAATAACTTAAATTATAAAGACTTACAATGTTGCGTAGATGGTTTGTTATGTCAATTCCGTGACCCTTAAGGCAAGTTTCAGCAGTCACTTTTACGAGGTCATCAAGTGCTTTGAATATGATATTGCCGTAACCTTTAAGCCCTTCTCCTTCCCATCTATCATTTATACGTAGACAATATTTTCAATCAAGAATCAATTGAATAATTGGATTCCAAAAATAGATAATTTATTAGGTTATTGATTGTTTCTAATCACACCTGTATAACAAATTTTTTAACCAATGTACCTTATAACAGCTTTAGTAAGCGCTTCCAATTCATCAAAAGAACCTTCTTCGTCGAAGAAATCATCAGCAACTGTAATAAGGATCCCACTCTTTGCCATAAGCTTACGAATATTAGTTGCGGCTTTAATAGGTAATGAGGTGCTTGATGAAGCTGCAAAATAGCAATATGTTGTCTTCTCTCTTCCGAATCCGATATCGTTAAGTCCTGATTTCTTCACCCACCTTGCTCAAATTAAAAGATCAACTTTGAATTCCATGATTGACATATATAGGGTTTATAGGGTCTTATCCCAAAACATGCATGTCTCAATACTTACATCATCAGGTCCTCCATCTCATGTCGATATATAGCTTGTCGAAGTTCGAAATTTCTCAGAGCAAGATGAGTAAGCTTGTCGCTATATATACTGTGTACGTAATATGGTTCCAACAATATTTTTTTAAAAAAACAAAGTAAGCTTTGCTATTGTAAACATATAATCTGATATATATTCGATTGAAAGTACATATATTTGACTAAAAATATATACCTGATCAAAGAGGCTTTTCCAATTGAGAAAGCATTTGAGTCCTTGTCCTCAATCCACATCCTATGATCAAGATGTTTGAGTCGAGTCATCCATGGAGTACTTATTTCATGTTTAATGTGAAAAGAAGGCACAATTTGTTCATCGATAATTTGACTTTTCTCGAGTAATTTCCGAGAAAACTCTCTAGCTTCTTCGAGTTCACACTCTCCTGGAAAGATGAGATCAGTTGCTCTGTAAACACTTAACATTACAAAGAATAAACATTCAATGTTTGTCTCTAGATGATCTCGGATTTCTTCGTCATTCAGGAACCAGCAAAAGCTCCCTACATCAAGTTTGTGTGAAAAGGAAAAGAAAAATCATATTTGGAATCGTAGGAATATAATTACTTGTAGATATATATTGAGAATTAGTTCGTTACTGGGCAAAACATCGTAGCCGTTCATTCTAAGCATTCGAAACTCGAGAGAGGCTTTATGCAACTGATCTACTTTTAAACATATGGGCATTTTCTCGACATCCTCCTTTTCTTGGCTCCTAAGGACAAAAAGAGAGAATATAATCCAAAGTGTATAATATTATTAAACATATAAGTTAATTAATAAATTACTTCATTATAAAGAATCAAAGATCATAAGATTGTTTTATATTATTTCTCACTTGTAAATTTGAAGAAGAAAACGATCAATCTCTTCACCGAAGTACTCTCCTAAACCATAGTTATCCATTATATTGACCATAGTGAGTTTGATGAGTTCTTCATTCAGGGGGTAAATTTGTGGCACTGTATTTAATAAATAAGCACATGCATAAGGAATACAGAAAAAAAAAAAACGATTATCAAGCTATTAATAATACCTTTTTCTTGATTAAAATGTGAAAAAAAAAAAAAAAAAAAAAAAAAACTAAAAGTTAACCTCCATGTGGGCATTTTTGTATAAGAGATTGAAGATAAGCCAGACACTTTGTATTGCCTGAGAGCATATACGCAGCTGCAGTTGCTGAGGGTGATTGAAACAAAGAGCCATCTGAATCACCAAGTATCCTAACGATGTGTTCTTGATTTTCGGCGTATAATGTCGATGGCAATACTTCTAGATACGTAAGCAGAGACTGCCGTTGGTAACGGCCATCCACAAGTTTTCCTCTAAAAAATATATATTAGTTAAATAGTTAGATAAGTGTTAGGGAATCTCGACTAAAAATTGATACATGACCAACACTACCGTATGAGAGACATGAACAATTCCACTCTTGACCGACAAAAAAAAAAAATTCTCATTGCCAATTGATTATAAATTGAAAATTTATTTGAGTTAGAAGCCTAATGATTCTTCACATTAGTTTTATGTACATATTATTTATACAAATAGATTTCCAACTAGAATAAAGATGAGCTAGTTAGCGCTGGATCATCAAAAAGATAACAAATATACTATATTAATTTTTGAGACGTACCGGTGGAAAATCTCTTGGCGTTGGAAGAACAAGTTATTTATCATTTGCTTCACTCGAGTAGAGAAGAGAAATTGTAGGCCAAGTTGTTGAGAAAGCTCGACGAGTCCGGTGAACATGAGAACGAGCCAACGAGGACAAGATCCCTTTTTATTGCAGTTGATATATTTCCCAAGAATCCTCTCCGTACTTCTTTCTATGTATCTCTTCCCTAATTAATCATGATGTTTATAATTAGTATTACTGCAAAATGCATTACGTGCATGTGTGAAACGTACGTAATGCATGTAATTTTAATATCTGTATAGTTTTCATCCAACTCAAACACGCACAAACCAAAAAGATAATTAGGTCCATAGTGAAAACTACTCAACGTTACCTTTGTGGACATGAAGACTTCCAATGTTCCATTTGCGAAGTGCAACAACACAAGCAAGTGTCGAAGTCAGAGTTTCATCTCCATTGTCATCTTGGTGCCTCCCCCATAATCCTTCTACAACGTTCTGATTGCTCAGAATCCAGTCTACACAACCTTGAAACATCGGAGTCTGAGTACCGACATCTTCGATCATGGCGAGCCAAGCTGTGTCATAAGCCGAGGGAGAGACAAATGAATAAGGTTTCATATTAAAGTTATCCAATTCAAATGTTTCTCTCTTAATCTCCTCTGCTAAAACGTAGAGATCGGAAGTAAAGCAATTCTCAAATTTCATTGTTTCTTTTTTCTTTATTTCTAGAAATGTTTTAGCTTCATATGTTCGAAATTTGGTGTCTTTATATAGAGTTGCTTTAGGAGGGTCAACTGACCCCTTTAATATTAAGGAGTTGTTTACCAATTAAAGCACTTATCCTTAATTGACCCTTTGATGAACATAATTTCTGCACCCAATTCCTTATTCAATTTGTTTTTCCCCCAAAAATGTTGTATTCCTTTTGTATATTTTGCTAATAACTCTAGTTTCCATTTTTTCTATAAGATATTCATATTGTAATCTTTCATTAAATACTAAATTTGATCGTATTGACATTTTATTTTTTTATTCCTAGCAAATTCGGTAAAAGGAAATCAGTTTTTTTTTTTGTTATTATTAGTTAAAAACGTGGGTTTCATCATTCTTTTTTGATATATTTTATTAAATTTAGGATTTCTTTTAAATGTTTTTAACTACTAAAAATAAGAAAAATAACAAATTATTTTGAGAAAATATGAACTTAGAAAATGTATTCATAATTTTTTTTTTTAATAAATTTTAATATCGGTAAAATATTGTTCTGGGTGGCCACTATCTATGAACTTTAATGTAAAAATGCAACTACAAAGCTTCCTTTTTTAAAACCCATATGTTGACAAAAACATTGTCGTCTGTAAGACTGTCTTGATGGGGACAATCCTTTCCTCTCCATGTTTATTTCATGTCTTAATATTGAAACAAGTTTGTACAAATTGGTGACAAACCAGAGGTAGAACCACATACATTTATGTAATAGTAGAAGTTTCTACGAATAAACTAGTGATTAATTTGTTGATTATAAGATTGTTTGTTTAGCATGAAAATCTCCGAATAAGTAAAGTTATTTTATTCGTTGAGATCTTTATTTAAATATACCAAAAAACAACAGAGAGAAAAACTCTATATTATTAATCAATATTAAAACGGAATAAAACCCTAAACATATATAAGCTATTTGTAACCAAAAAAAACACAAAACTCTAAATATAATACCTATAAAAATAGGATATGCTTTAACTATAAATCTACGCGCTACATCAATTTGCAAGCTCTGACTAATTATATAAGACTTCACTTCGTACGATTTTTTTCATAGTTACATGAAATCAATCATGTGAAAAACGCGATATAGAGAACCTCATAAACTATGTATCTAGACAAAAACATGTCCTTTTGACATTAACTGGCCGGAAAATGATCTCCTCCGCATGTTTTCTTAGTGATGAAGAACCAGAAGGTCCAGAACCACATATACACTACGATCTTTCCTAGGCCATTAAATGATAGAGTACGATGTGACCATGATTCTTATCGCATGAATTATCGTAAATGTTTGAAATAATTATTTCATTGTGATTTTTGGGGACCATGTACATTGTGATAGGTACAGAGATCCAGAAACTAGGAACATCTCCACATGGAAATAAAAGAATAGTTGAATAGATTCTTTTCCTTTCTATTTGTTTTCCTGGAATATTTTCTTTTCTGTAACTAACCTTAATGATCATTACAAAAACGTGATTAGTTTTTAATTCATGCTGCATTTTGATCCACACAAAAAAATGGACTGATAATGAGATAGATATATTTTTGTAGTCAAAATGAGTTTCGAACCTCAAATACTAATGAGTTCCCACCTCTCGAAACCGTTATATTGTGAAAATCAAACATGATTTGTGTATTGTGAAGTTATAACATATTTTCTATATTGTGATTAAATTGAGGATTACAGTTTCCAAGATTTAAACTTTTTACTATTTATCTTTTACCAAAAAAAAAACTTTTTACTATTTATTTTCAAGAAAAATAAAAGAAAAACTTTTTTACTATTTGATGAAATGTTTTTCTTTTTTATTTACAATTTTAATATGATGAATGTATTTGGAAAGCATTTTTACTATTTTTTGTTAAGAAAATACATTTAGTACATGAAGTCATGAAGGACCCTATGCAGGCCCGGCTTAGAGGGTGTGCACACAGTGCATTTGCACAGGGTCCACTATTTTTTAGTCAGTTTTCTTTAAGCAATTAGGGTCCTGTTTTTTAAAAAATTATATGAAAAGGGTCCAAAATCTAAACATATTTAAGATATAAACGTTTTTTTTTTTAATTGAGCACAAGGTCCCACTTTTATATGAGCCGGCCCTGACCCTATGTGCAGGTGCTTTTTCACTGAAGAATGCTCAACAATAAAACAGTATGGCAGGAAACTCAGAAGACGAAAGAGTGAAACAAAAAATAATAATTTTGAAGGTGATGAGCAATGAAGTTGACAAAACGTGTTTTGAATTCACCTCTTTTTTTTTTTAAGTGTAATTCACTGCTTGAAATAATTTAAGATAGTAAAAACCATAACCATTAACCACTTCCAACATCTCATAATTGATTCATGCCATTGCCATTTTTTCAAAACATTATATTTTAAAAAATAAAACGAAGATTAATAAGCAAAAAGTCTAAATCAGAAAATTCATTTTTGGGTTTTTGAATTGAAAAAAAAAACTATCAAACTTAATTTCACATTACTTGTATATTTATTTGAGACATCAAATCTTAAAATAGAAGCGTCCTTTGACGAAACTTCGGTGCTTCCACTTCATAATAAATTTTAAAAAGGCCATAAAAACGAGATTCCAAAAGCTTTTTTGATTTCGAAGCAGAAGTAAACCTCTGACAAAATGTATGTGCTACCTTGACCGATTCTAAATATTTCTTATAAATGAAGCTGTAACTTTTACTAGCAAAGTAGGGTTTTACTCTTCTTATGTAGGGTCGACCTTGGATCAAGTAGAGTGAAACATTAACCTTGGATCCCCAAAATTTTAAGGCCCATCAACGAAACATTAAGGCCCTCGATTTTTCTTTTTATTGCAACAATATACTCCTAATTTTTGAAAACTTTAAAATTTGCCAAACATTTTCATAATTGACTAACAGAAAATTTGCCTCAGACCCCTCTATCTTAGGGTCGACCATTTTCCTATGCTTATGACTTTATGTATTGATTCAGTTGGTTTCGAAGAATATCATGATGTCAATGAAACTCTTCTATGTAGTTGCCATGTTCTTGAGGAATTCAATTGTGTGGAATTGCATTTATAGGAGCAACGAGGGTCCAATGGAATGGTTTTATTTTATGTCTTATCCATCTTTAAATAGACTATGCTTACTATTCGACTATCTCCAAGATATTTTTGTTTGATGTTCCCAAATTAAACTTGCTACAGTACTTTGAACTTTCTTATGAAGTTAGGGAACCTATATATCCCATTGTTAAGTTGAAATTTCCGTCATTGAAGCTAGACTCAATATTTAGGTGGACGAAATATTGACAGGGAAGTAAGACATGGATATACTCATATAATCCCGCTGACATGATAGATCTAATCAACGTAATCATAAAATGCTAGGGTCCTTCACTTATCTAGTGATATTCTTGAGCAGGCCGGCTTAGAGGGTGTGCACACAGTGCATTTGCACAGGGTCCACTATTTTTTAGTCAGTTTTCTTTAAGCAATTAGGGTCCTGTTTTTTAAAAAATTATATGAAAAGGGTCCAAAATCTAAACACATTTAAGATATAAACGTTTTTTTTTTAATTGAGCACAAGGTCCCACTTTTATATGAGCCGGGCCTGTTCTTGAGTAAAACCAAGACTAGTTAAGGTTCATGGAGCACTAGAATCTCTTGTGTTTAACGGCGTAAAAATATCCACTGATGAATCAAAAATTAACATAAAAATAGTATAACAACCCTTAATGCCTCGGTTCTCTTTCCTTAAATCTCTAAACTCCCTGTAATGCGACGGTTTCGTAACAGTAAGACTCTCAGGATAAAACTGTGGTTTTCTTTCTGTTTTCCAACACCGAAGAACAGAATCTAACGAACACTATTTATGTGAGTACTCTCATACTCGAACTAGAGAAGAGAAAAATAAAGAAAAGAGGGATTTTGATAATAACCACAAATTTATAGCAAAAATCTCAACGTCCATGGCAATAATGAGGAGAATATCACCTTAATGACACAATTAAGAGAATTGATATTCTCAGCCCTTAATTGTCGTCAATGAGATTTGTGTTGTTACCATACAAAAAACTCAATATCAAGGAAGATATTTGTTGATTTAATCAATAATTTAAATCAAAATAAGAATAAACTCATAGCTTATTAGCCAATTTTCCAAATCTCAAATCCAACAAACAGCCCATATATGATTGGATTTTTCCTCTAATTTTCAAAGTAAGTCTTTTGATCTTTTGACTTTAAGTCAAAATTCCAAGCTTTCCAAGGTACTTACTTTTTACATCTATTTCTCTTTCAAACAAACATCATATAGTGCTCGCAGCTACGATTCCATCGTGCCCGAAATCCGGTTATTCCGATGAACGTCGTCACCAGAAAATCCACCATAACAATGGTCAAAATCATTTTGTCAAAAACAAGTTCCAACACTTACATGGAGAATCAGAGTTTAGATGAGAAAGTCAATGCAAAGTAGGAGAATAGAAGGAAGAACAGAACATCTACTAGCTGATTCGATTTCAAACTGACAAGTGACTGGAAGATCAAGCAGTAGTACCGGCAAAGATTGAAGGGTCGTCGTCGAAAATTCAAGAATCATTCTAGTACGAAATCTAAAATCGCAAAACCCCAAAATGTGGGGAGGCAACAAAAACAAATACAAAAACGAGTTTTTATGAGGAACTGAAATTTAATTTGAATGTTGGTTTAAATGTGGGTACAGTTCGAGTAACATGGAATGTTGGTTTAAATATTGGTTTAAGGTCCATCGAGCTAAACGGAGTCAGTTTTGAGATTTTGTAACAACCCAACTAAGAAATAGACCATTTGATCCTCTACTTATAAACAGATAATCGAGTGTATGGTGATGTTTCAAGATTGATCTGATTAGCTAAAGAAATTCAAGGAATACTTCTAGGCAACCTCAACTCATAATATCCGGTGAGTCATTTTCTTCTACTTCTCTTCTTCTCCATCTTTTCATATCTATTTTTTTAGTTTTTTTACAAGTACGTGTTTATGGATCGAGTGTAATGAGATTGAGATAAATTGACTGAATCTCGATCATGAAGACGAAGATCGATTCTAAATTTGCAACAATTTCTAGCCCGCTTTGTTATAATTGCCTATTTGAATCGCATATTTCATTGGTTTGCTTCATTTGTTTGTCCGATTGGCGATTAGTAACCGACATCGAAATAAACGTTAAGTTTTCTTTAAAATAATTCACATGGAAGATGTACTACGTAAGAAAATCAACTTCATAGTTAAACAGTAAATTATCTTAATGGGAAAATGAAAAAAAAAATTGAACCAAACTTTACATAATGTTACTCTGTATATTAACATGTGGCATATTTAATGTAGCTAACTTATATAGGGAAAAAATATACTATCATATTTGTATAAATCAGCTTCTGTTATTAGTACACATCTTTAATTTGCAACCATGGAGTAAAAAGAGACGTATACACCTTTCTTGACGTAAACATATACGTATACATTTGTAAGATCGTGTGTTTGTATATATATATATCCCCAAATGATATATGTGTAAACTATATTAGGCGTGCATATATAGATACATACATGAACATGATACATACATATATATACCTATATAGATTATGAGTGCCAGTTCATGTTAGGAAGCTGAAACGCCTGTCTTAAAACCCCATGATCAGCGAGAGACGACGACGTATCCATAACTCCATTTGCATGAAACCCCGAACTCTGAGGAATCTCACTAAGCATTGAAACAAAAGAGACATTGTAGTTGTCATTGTTGAGATCACCTGAATGATGAAACCTCTTGCTCGATAAGAAAGATCCGAATGAAGATGATCCCGAGGCCTCGTGACCCATACGGTATTGACCACACAAGGAACGTTTGTCTGAAGAGACAACCATACCGTCGAAAAAGTGTTCTTCGTTATTGTTGTTATTGTTATTGTTGTTGTCGTTGTTGTCTAGGACTGATGTGGAAGAAGAATTAGCAGATGATTTTGAGAGCATTCCTTCCATTAGATCTTCTCTAAGTAATACTCTCTCCATTGTTGGTCTTTGTGAACTATTCTTCTTATAGATCCTACATAGAACCCAATCGTCTAGCTGCAAAATTTTGATTTGTGGTACAAATCAACACACCAAACTATATAATAATAACGTCAGTCGCATTAATTCAACCAGAAGAGTATCTTGAGTTTTCCCAAAAAAGAAAAGAATTTGGTATGATTTACCCACGTGAAACAATATTGTAGATTAAAATAGTTGTATCATAATGGTGGCAAATGTCACAAATTTGAATTCTACAAATTTTAGTGTGCTGAATTATTGTACGAACATACGTACGTAGGGTTAATTTAGATTCCTTATGAGGTTCTATTATAGTAGCTTAGCGTTTCATTACCAACAACAAAATACATTTCCATTTGGTGATAATATGTGGACCTTATTTTGGACAAATTAGATATATACGGAGACTCAAATTTGATGACCCAAAATTTGTTAGTAGATGCTTAGATCATTTTTCACTTACCCGTAGTGAGTTTTTCCTTGTCGTGGCTAAGTCAGGCTGCTTAGCCGCAGTGCTTAGGTTACCATCAGTGAGGCGATATTCATGCATGATCCAATCTGTTTTGATCCCTTTAGGAGGTTTTCCACCGTAAAACACTAGCGCTTTCTTGACACCAACCTTGTGACTATTGCACGTAAATATCGGTTTATCGGTTCCCGTTGCTTTCCAATAACCGGAAGTTGCTGCCCGATTGGGCCTAACCCCATTCGGATACTTCCGATCCCGAGGACTAAAGAAGTACCACTCGTGCTCTCCAAAACTCGCCTTGCCTAAAACCATTCAAAATACCATTAACCAAGTAATCATCATTATCAGTATCAAATTTAAATTGTAGTTGGATTTCATATAGTCATAATTAACTTAATCATACATTTTAATCAAAACAACCAAACAAAAATTTTATGGAAAAATATATAAAATCATATTAACTTGGAAGTTCCCAAGGATCGAACTTGTAAAGATCAATCTCGGCGATGATTGAGACTGGAAGTGGAACAGAAGCAGCTTTCTTCTTGAGGTAATGAACCACTAGTTCCTCATCAGTCGGGTGAAACCGAAACCCGGGAGGGAGATGCGGATGGCCCGGTCCTATGCTCGAATCCCCCATGTTTTCCATCAACTCTAGTTTCAAATTCAGAAGGAAAAAAAATCAGATATTTTCACGAGATCAGTCTCATGTTCTTCAAGTGAATATGTAGGAAAAATATAGAGATTATTGGAGAGTGAATGTGTTTCATATAAGATGCGAGAAGAAATAGGTGTTAGGTTTGTGTGAGCATATGAGTACCGAACTGGGTCCCTCGACGAGAAAATGACACGTGGCTAATCGTGGGGCCCAAAATTAGCGGCCAATGGGCATTAAATTTTGGAGAAAAGGCAGGTTTTTTTCGAACTGCCTTATGTCATGCCTTTCTTATGCTACACATCACGCACATACCTCATTTTGGTTTTTGTCTAAGATTTTATAAAAAATTTAAAAAATGTGGGAATTCTCTTCTTAGATATATGTTTTAAATTATTCTTTTACCAATGTGTTTTTCATTTGCAATTGAAACTCTGGTAAACTATGAAGATAATAGAAAGAAAATCCAAATACTCCACCGTAACTGAGAAGTTACATCCGTGTATAAATTTTTTATACCAACATAATTTTCCAAGTTCAATTAGCAAGAGTTTCAAATTATTGATGATATTTTAGGAATCGACTTGTTGCATGCAGCCACTACACGAGGTGTACGAAGATTCTTCGTCGTCGAGGTACGTTGTTCGAGAGATATGGTGAGGTGACTTTTATCAGGAGATATGAGGTCATGGGTCTGCTAGGATGTTTTGTTACATTTTCGGTGGACCTCACTAGGACGTGGTATAAAAAGACATGGGCTCACTCACCTTGATGTGCTTAGAGTCTAGTGGACCTCATCCTGAAGTAATTAGGCTCTTAGGCATGCATGCCATGTTAAGGCCTCAAAGGAATTTTAATAAAAGGATCATGGGCCTGCCTTTTGAGCCTTAGAGTTTGGGTGATAAAATTGAGAATTTGCTTCTGAGATATGGGTATTACTAGGGATTTTAGGCCTATAATGGCTAGATTTTAGATATATATCTTCTTCTTCACCCACTTCATTCTTGTGATATTTCTGTTTGACACTATGTTAGCAAACTCGATCCAAACTCTTCTCTTCCAAGGGTACCATAAGAGTATTCGAGGAGACTCATATATTACACAGGTTGTGGTTCGGATTACTGCCCCAGCCCCAACATCTCAAACATTCTATTTATTTTCATATGAAATTTTGGTTAGGAAATATTTTTTATATATATATTTTTCGTTTGTTTTTTTTACAAACAAAATAGTTTAATATTTCATTTCATTAAATTAACGAGAAGTAAAAATACAATATAATACGTACAACTGGCCACGCAAGATTAAATAATTTCAACATTAAAACATATCAAAGCATGCAGGTTAGCACATAGTGCTCGATTATACCCGCAAAATATTAGTTATGTAAATGTTGTACAACATATTTGAATTTTGAACTGTTTATTTATATATAAGCTGTTGACTAAACTGAAAACACCGAAACATATACAAAAAAAAAGTTAGAAAAAGACATAAATCTCTGAAACATCTTATTAAGAAAAATGGAGGGTCTATGTAAATTTAATATTTGCAGTTAATTTGAAAATTTCTTTTATTGATAAATTATTTTGATTTTATATTTTTATATTTTTATTCTAGATACAGTTGATCATTTCTCTTACTGCATATACGTAGCTTTTACTATCTACTTTTTGGGATGGTGACCGTTTCAAAGATGTTTTACACTTTTACTTACTTCTTCTTTCAACGGGAACAAAAGAAAAGTAGCAAATACTTTTTGACGCAAATATAACTAATAAATAGTTTTTGATATATAAAGTATATGTACGTCTTTGAAGGTTTTTTTTTTTAATCTTTTCTTCTAACCACACGAGAAAAGACAAAAATGCTTGCAAGTCAAAGATAAGAATAAATTCACTCGTTTCTTGAAGTATTTTCAAATAGACACTAAGTATTTTCTTGAAGTCCAAATGTTAGAAAAAGAAGTTTGAATTCTTCCTTGAGTATTAGCGCGAGAAGAATCACAATTTTTTGAATATTTACAAAAACAAAGTGGCAAAATATCCAAGATCCGATATGGAGTTCTCGGACCTTATTCACAAACCACAGCTAATACGGTAAAACCATCACTTATAAATATAGAGACACATATCTATTTCTTACCAATCCAAAACCATTTCTTCTTCCACAATACTAAAAACAATTATCTGAAAGATATTAAAACCAGTCTTCATCTCTAAATCACTCTTTCGCTTGATACAATCATTTCGTTTCTTCCTCGTCAATTCAAAACTGTTCAATGCAACGTTTGTTAGCACCTAGCTCAAAACTCGCATATACAACAAGATACATAGCAAATCCAACTTACCCAAACCCATGTGATATCTTCATCAATCATCGTGGGATCGATACCAAGAAGACTATTTCAGGCCTATTATATGATCATTTCACTAGACAACGTCTGACTGCTTTCTTGGATAGTAAGAGTTTGAAGCCTGGAGACAGGCTTTTCGTCGAGATCGATATGGCAATCAAAGCATGCGGGGTTGGTATTGCGGTTTTCTCTCCTCGTTACTGTGACTCTTACTTCTGTCTCCACGAACTCACATTGCTCATGGAGAACAAGAAAAGAGTCATCCCTATATTTTGCAATGTCAAGCCATCGGAACTCTGCATAAAAGATGACAGGACACGTCCAGCTGCCGAGATCCGGAGGTTTCAATTGGCTCTCGAGGAAGCAAAATATACCGTAGGACTCACGTTTGATACATCTAATGGGTATGCTCTTCTTTTTTCCCGTATAAATATTCATTTATGATTTTTAACCATGTGAATGCAATATATAGTTTACTTTTACATATTAAAATATTAGGATAGCTTAAAAAAAAAACCATAGCAATATTAGGATAGCTTAAAAGAAAAACATGCATTTTATTTTATGAAACATTCGAATGTTTTATCTTGATTACAGGTTTTTTTTTTTTTGCTAAAGAATTTTGATTACAGGTTCTTTTACGAATTTGTTAGAAATCGTACACGCAATATAGAAATACACATATATTAATGAAAAATACGTCGACATTTGATA
The DNA here is from genome assembly GCA_019202805.1 of Arabidopsis suecica. Lineage (NCBI taxonomy): Eukaryota > Viridiplantae > Streptophyta > Magnoliopsida > Brassicales > Brassicaceae > Arabidopsis > Arabidopsis suecica. Next base: position 2,112,901 of record CM032906.1, read on the forward strand.
TTTGCCATGCCAAATAAGTTCATGAAAGCACTTGAAAGATGCTCTCATTGAAACGTTATAATATTCAATTAGAAAATACAACATTTGAAACAGTCAAAACACGGTTTTTAATTGAGCAAATTAGGTCACTGGCAAAAAACAATAAATAACTATAGCATTTATTTGATTTATTGCATGCACTCAAAGAGTGTTTTTTTTTTCCCGATTTTACACGTGTATATTACATTCTCACCCAAAAATGCTATTTATTACATGGCACCCTAACAAATCTAAACATAAACCCTAAATATACAAATATGAAGCTTCCTTCGATAAATTAGATAGACATAAAAAGATAAAATGTTACTGAATATATATATCCTTAAAGAATGAACCGTGACTCTATTTTGCCAATTAGTCTTTTTGTTTTAATTGTCACATATTTAAAGAATGAACCGTGACTCTATTTTGCGGCTATATTTTATGGTCAGATTTTTGGTAGCATTTAGAGTTTTTTTTTTTGCTTCAAATGGTGATTCACTTTTATAGTTTTATGTTTCGGTTCTATATCCATTGGAATCTTGTTATTTTATTTATAGAGTAGACAAATCTATGATTAGCTAGTAAAGAATAAATTTGATTATGTTTTCATCTGATGGTTAACAAATAAATATACGCTAATTTAAAGGTAACAAGCTTTATATCTCTTAAATTATTATTTGGTAATGTAAATGTGATTGTGTCTAAAATTAGTTTTCTATTGTTCAGAGACTGGTCAGAGTTCTTGACCATGGCATCGGATGCAGTCACGAAGAACTTGTTAGAAGTTGAAGAAAGGAGACTAATTAAAGAGCATCAACACCACGTACAAGCAGATAATTACCATCAATTAATAAATTAAAATAGAATATATGAATGATAATTGGTGGTACTTAAGTACTTTGTGAATTTTGACTACTCATTATTTCGACTAACTTCATTCTTGTAAGAAGTTAATTAATTGTGTTATTCTTTTGTCATAGAGTGATTTATTTCGTAACCTATAATCATAGAGAAAGAAATTTCAAAAAGAAACAAAATGTAACCTCCCATTATTATGAAATGTTTGTCTCATTTCCATTATGTTAGTTTCCCCCATTTTTTTAACAGGTTTTAAAGTTTCCAATTAATCCCAAACTCTCGTAATATTTCTTTTTGTTGATTAGTCAATTTAACCTTTAAAAAAGGAAAGATTAGCTAGTCAACTATACTTGAGTGAAAACACAATTCAATGAACATAATGACAATTTCTCATGATATCTCGATTGATCAGATTTCCACAAGTACAATAAGCAAAGTTTTCATATCCTTCCTGATGCATTCTGAATTAAAATAAATATTACATTTCAAACGAATTCCAAATTCATATATGATTTACTCTATATTAAAATCAATGTTTTTAAACCCGACCCGGACGATGAACCGGACTACCTTCTGGGTCATCGGGTCACTGGGTCAACCGGGTTCGACCACGGGTCAATTGATTAAAGTTTTATTTAATATATATAATATTTATAAATATTATATAGTTTTTATAAGTATAAAAATAAAAATATTCCTACTATATTACAAAATATGAAGTCTAACAATAATAATAAAGTGATTAAAATTAAATTTTAAATCCAACTTAAAGTTTAAAACCATAACAAATATTAAAATAGTAGAAGATCGCGAATGACAGAAATAAACTAATAAAACATCACGAATTCAAAACAACTAATCTCGGTTATTTCTCAAACCATTCTATTCATTCTTTTTAGACGGCACTGTGAAGTTTCATTTAAATCTAAAACATCAAATGAGTCTAAAAACTAAAAAAAAAATTCTAAAAATGACTGAATAGAGTCTAAAACTCTATATTTTATTCCAAAATTAAATGATATTTTTAAAACCCATACCCAACCGGTTCAACCGGTTCACTGGGTCGAGGGTTAATGGCGGGTTTTTGTGGGTTTTTTCGGTTTTGAAATTGGCGGATATTAACACTAAACCCAAACCGGAAAAGTGTCCGGGTCGTGGGTTAACCGGTCGGACCGGGCGGTTCGGGTCGGGCGTGAAAACACTAACATCGTGGGATAGAGAAAAACCTAACATCGACAAACTCAAATGAAAAAAGGAGAATGTCATGAAGAATTCCGTAGAGTTCCGTCGGTGGACCTACTCACCTATTTACCTCCAATTAGGAATAACTTCTGCCCGTTGAGGTGGGGGCTTACACTACTTTCCCTAAACGGTACTTAGTTATGTTGTTTGATTTTTTTCTTTCTTTCAAATGTCTATGATTTATCTATTGAACAGCCGACAAGAGAAAAAGATAATAATACATATATAAACAATAAGATTGATTATAAGAAGATGGATCAATTAGGAAAAAAAATAATCAAAAAAAATCGACGACGAGGATGAGCATAAACATAATTGAGTGGGACCACTTAATAATAGTCTTGGTCAGTCACTAATGTGAACCCAACCATGTGCCGACCTTAACTCATCCTTTGCTGTCACCGAAAGCTTCGAATCCACAACAAAAAAAAAAAAAAAGTCAATATGTCTCCTTCACGTCTTTGCCTTTATCTTCTTCTTCAGACCCGAAGAAGAAGAAGAAGACATCACTGTTTCTTTCTCTCTAAGAAGCTATGGATTCTAGAGCTATTCTCGATTCCGCTTTGTTCCAACTCACTCCTACTCGCACTAGGTCTCACTTCTCATTTTGATTGATTCATCTTTCTTTCTTTTGTTGAATTTTGATCTTGAATTGTGTTTTTGATTTTTGTGTTGAAGATTCGATCTGGTGCTTTTCTGTGGGAGTAAGAAGGAGAAGTTAGCTTCTGGAATTTTCGAACCATTCGTCTCTCATCTTAAATTCGCTAGAGATCAGATCTCTAAAGGCGGTTACTCTATCTCTCTGACTCCTCCTTCTTCTCACTCTTCTTGGTTCACCAAATCCACTTTTGATCGGTAATTTCAACTTTTATGATTCGATTCTGTTGACAATTTCCAAATTCAGATTTCGATTATGATCATTCGAGTAGAAAAATCTGGTGTTGTTGATGAGTTTGTTGATTAAGTTTCTTTAATTGTAGTTTTGTGAGATTCGTAAACACGCCTGCGATTATCGAAAGATTTGCGACTTTGGAGAAAGAGATTTTGCAGATTGAGAATTCTATTCAAGCTAATGAAATTGCCAATGCTGCTGATGCTCAGCTATCACAAGACGGTAATTCTGAGAATGGCAGTAATCTAAGGAAGTCGAATGAGTCCTCTAAGGTAACTCGTGCGCGCTTTCAAGTGGTATTGTGTTATTTTAGGAATTGGTTTGGTCAATTGAGTGTTTTTTTTTCTCTCAATGTATTAAACAGAAGGAATCTGAGAATGGCAATGAGGTTCCAGGGGAAGAGACCTCCAAGTAACTCTTCGAACTATGGAACTATATACGTTTCTTTTGGTGCATTATGCAACCGATGGTGAATGTTGGTTTGACTAATTTTCGTTTTTGTGTTTGTTTTATTTATTAGGATTCAACTTCAACGTCTTCTTGAAACTAGAAGAACATTGCTTCGGAGAGAGCAAGCGATGGCGTATGCACGAGGGGTTGTTGCTGGTTATGAAATTGATAGTATTGATGATCTCATATTGTTTGCTGATGCTTTTGGTGCGTCAAGGTTAAGGTATGTAAATATTTCTTAACCATTTCATCAATCTTCTTCCATTTGTTTTGCTAAAATGCATGAGATCAATTTGCAAGCTTTTTCTGTTTTCATCATTACACAGGGAAGCATGTGTCAAGTATAAGGAACTATGGAAGAAAAAGCATGGAGACGGGCTTTGGATGGCGGAACTAGCAGCTGTAAAAGCGTGTGCTCCAGTGGACATGTCATTGTTGGGTTCCTCAGGGATCATCCTCACTAATGAAGGTTCTGCTTTATCACTAAATGGGACCGACTCAACACCATCTAATACAGGTTCAGAAAATAAAGATCCCTACTACTCTCAGACATCCTAATTCTTTTACTGCAAGATCGCTGAAAATATCCATTGCTAATGTTTAGAAGTTTTGATTTGTAGATGACAAGTCAGTTAATTTAGAGCAACATCCTTCTGGTGTTCCAAACTTTCAAGTACCAATGGGATGGCCAAACCATATGCCGCCTCAATACTTCTACCCGCCTCCATACCAAGGTTATCCGTACCCTCCTATGCAGCATATGCCAAATCAAAACCAAGGAAACATGCCGTGGCCTTCAAGGGGTAAAACTTCCAAGAAGAAAGGGAAAGGGGATTCTGATGAAGATGGGTCTAGTGGATCAAGTGAATCTAGTGAATCTGACTCGGCCAGCGATGATTCTGCTTCATCTTTGGAAGATCAAGGTAAAAGACACTCTCGTACGAGTAAAAACTCTCGTCGATCAAAGAAAAACCGGAAGAAGTCATCTAAAACTGTTATCATCCGTAATATTAACTACATAACCCCCGAGGGAAGAAATGGAGACATGGAGGGAAATGAATTTACAGACAACGGTTCCATCAAAGAGACTGTAGATGCTGCTGTTGGAATGCTCCACGAAAAAAGATCTCATGAGGGAGAAGTCTCTGGTGAAGAAAAACGAAGCAACGAGAATTGGGATTCATTTCAGAATATTCTGATGAGGCACGATGATGGCTCAGATGTGCATTCGATGGATGTCGTCAATGAGGAGCATTTCACCCGTAGAGGCTCTAGTGTGGGTGCGAATTCTAACGGCTTGCAAACAAAGAACACTGTCTCGGGTGATTCCATCATCACAACTCAGAAATACTTAGAAAATGGAGGAGGAGCGAGCTTTGATCATTTTGAAAGTGAGGATGGTGCTCGTAGGCTTCCAAGAACGAGGGACTCGACTGAAGAATGTATGTTACTGCTTAAAAGATCAGAAATGTTAGGAGATGAAAGCAAAGACATGTATAATGCTACAAGGGGTGAATCGTTGGTGAAGAAGTCAGGGAGTGGAGAGGATTGGTTTACTGCTTCTGGTAATCGTGCTGGGAAACCGGAAGTCAACTACGGGAGAATGTCATTTGATGACAGCATTTTGACATCTCAAGGTTCTGATAAGAGCAAGAAACAAGAATTCGTTGATGATTCTTTCATGGTCCATTCATCATCGCTTGCTGCTGATGATCTGTATGACTCTCGGTGGAGACCAGACATGGCTGCTGATATTGCTTTAGCCTCTGACATTGACAACGGTCATGCTAATGAAAAGCACGATTCATGGGAACCAAATGACCTTTGTATGATTCCTGAACGCAATTCAGGAGACTCTTTGGCTAATGATTATTCGATCGATTTCTCTGCTGAAGCAAATGCAAGGCTATCGAGTAACGGAACAGCTCAGGAGAAGGAAGATAAGAGCGTCTCAAGCGGTGAGAAGAAAAACAATGTGAAGAACCCGGAAACTCGTAAGTCTAGAACTCCAAGTAGAACCAGAGCGGAAACGATGTCCAAGACTGCAAAGAAACCGACAGTAGCTAGCAGAACAATGGCACAGAAGAACAAGTTTGAAAAGGTAAGAAACAAAATCTTAAAATCGCATTTTCTTTAGCGGTTTTTATCCGATAATTGAATTAGTTTCTTGCTTTGGGATTGAAGGAAGAAGAGATGCGGAAGAGAATAGAGAATCTTGTAATGGAAAGGCAAAGAAGAATCGCAGAGAGATCAGCCATGACTGCATCTCGAAAAGCTTCTCTAGACAAAGGTTCCAGCAGAGCTCCTTCGGTTCGCGAAAGGGCATAAGTGAAGAAACCCGTTGGATTCAGCTAAAACCATTGGAGCTGCGTCAAATGAGATACTCAAAACACTTTTGTTTGGTCAGTTCTAAAATTCTTTTACATTCATTTGGTGGTGATACTAGCTCTCCTTGATTTTTGTGTCACGACTATTTATTTATTATTTTCTCGAACTATTTTTTCTGAATATTGATTTGTAATTTATTTGGGTAAAGCTATGAGATTTATATATTTGTAATATTTATATATTTGTAATTTTGATTATATACACAAAAGATCAACAGTACCGAATCTCGTAGTGCACATTAAATTGCGAAAATGTTTCTAGTGTCATATTGACTAACCTTCTCAAGAAATTGCAATTAACCAACTAATATAATAATTTTTGTGACAATAAAAACAGTTGATGTTTTGTAATAACATTCAAGATATTTTAGATTAAAAGCAACACTAACAAAGAAAGATTATAACAAGTTTTTTGAGATTCTCTTTTTGTTTCTTTTTGGTTTTTCAACGTTGCAAATTTGGGTAGATACTTTAGTGGAAATGTTGATTATTTTTTTTGTAAATAAAGTTCCCTAGTTCCAACTAACCCTTAACTCAATTAGCAAATTAGAGAGACGTGAACACAATGCCATTGCCGATTTTGCTGATAAAGCAAAGCGAGTACTAAACACATCGTCTGATTACTCAAATCCTCGTTTCATTGGTCTCTTTCCTACACATTTCGTGTCAATCAAAGGTATTTTTTTTAGTGGATCCCAGGTCTGATCTTTGTATCTTGCGTAATGGGTCATTAAGTTTTGCCTATAAAATAACAGAGCAAGTACTAAACACATTACACATCCTATTCTTAATCACAATCCTTGTTTCATTCCTCTCTTACCTATACATTTCCGTGTGTTTTTCTTCAATCAAAGGTACGTTTTTAGTTGATCGCTTGTCTGATCTTTGTGTCTTGAATAGGTCTTGAAAAAACAGAGCAAAAACTAACACATTCTAGGTACCATTTTTTAGTTGATCTCCAGTTCCGATCGTTGTTTCTTGCATTGTGGGTCTTGTCCTGAGTTTTCAAATTTGCTGCTTTTTTATTTCGGTTTTTGATCTCTTTTTCTTTCTTTTATTTTATTAAATGTCAAACACGTTTTCTTAATTCTTGTGATCTGCAAGAGATTTTTCAAAGGGTATTTGGGATAATATAAGAAATACAAAGTTTTGTTTTGTACAATGCTTTACTCTCACTTTAGTCTCAGTTTTAATAATCTTGTGTTTGATCCTAAGGTAAATCAATTATCTTGCATGGTTGATCATTTGTTCTCTCTAGAATCATCAATTCATCTTGATAATCAATTTTGTTGGTGTCATTGTAGATGAGACCGGCAGGAATTCTTGAGGCTATTCAGAAAATACTCAAGGCTATGGAGGCGGCTAATGGAATTGCTGACGACAAATATGAAAAAGGGTTCTTCGATGAGTACATGTTCTGTTTCAGAAACTGCTACACTGAGGATGAAACTGTGAATCACATGAGCAATAAGTTTCCTTCTTCAGTACCTGCGGATGTGAGAAAGTTCTTTAAATTGTTGTTATCGGCGACAGGTAAAGAGTCAAAAAAGGCGTATCTCAAGGACGCTGAAGATTGTTCGTTTCATAGAAGGAAACTGATGCGTGATACTTCTGAGGAAGCTAAGAACAGTCAAGGTGAGGCCAGTACATCTCACATATGTAAACCTAACTGCAAGAAACGTTATCCCAAATTCAAAAAACATTAATAGTACTATTCAAAGAATACGTTGTTGTCTAAATAAGAGTGGTTTTTGTGTTCCTATACAACAAAATCCATGTTTATGTTTCCCTTTGTTTAGGAGTTGTACTCCAATGTCTTTGTGATTCACTAATAAAAATAGTAAAATGAAAAACCAAAAATAATTTTATCTATCCTTTCATTTTATTCGTAAATTACAACTCAAGAGACCCACTTGAGGAGCCTGTGTTTTCTTTTCGCCAAGTTCTTATGGAACCAATCTTGTGTGTTATGTTTATGTACAAAGATAAGTATTAGTTAGTGACTCTGGATCTTCTTGACTAATTTAATTTTGAGTAAACATAAATAGGTCAGGTGGTATATATACATGCATAAACGGTTTACATATCTTTTTGTACTTTGGATTATATACTCAGAATATAAATGTATATGCTGCAATCTCTTATTAGTGCACAAAAGTGTAAATGTTATGATTTCATCTCGACTTGCAAATTCACAACGCGTTTTAAAAATTTGAGTGATCCACGTAAAAGTTGGGATGCTTTTGTGCATGAATGGTTTACTCAAACTTAATCCGCCTCATCTCTTCGTCAATATTATACTTTTCACTTTTTCGATAATCTTTTTTATTTAGTTTTCAAAGAGTGTTTAATTATATAACAACTTTACCAACTTTTTTTTAATAGTTTTGGCATTTCTTGACAATGTAAATTTCCAACTATCATCCTTCCCATATATGGCATGCAAAGAGTGGTAACTTATGTACATCAATTTGTCACTCCACCAACATTTTTAACGTATTGAATCACGCAAGAGGTTGATAAATAAATATGATGAATTCTGAAACTTTTTAACCAACGGGGGTGATTATTATTAGAATTCAAAAATGTATAAAACTCAGTTCTGCACAGCAATTACAATTTAATTTCTTTCGTTATAGATTGATTTCGATAATGTAATATATTCTATTAAGTTTTCAAAAAACAAAATCTATATATATGGATGATATTTTTATATGGGGAAAATTATGAGCAAGGAACAATTGCACTGCATACAATTGATGTTTTGTAGCAACATCCGAGATATATATTTAATTTAGATTAAAACCAACACTAATATAAAAAAAAGATTACAAACAAGTGATGAGTTTGTGATGATGATGTGAGATTCCCTCTCTTTCTGTTAGTTTCTCTTGGTTTTTCAACGTTGGGAAATTTGGATAGGTACTTTAGTGGAAGGTTGATTATTTTTTTGTAAATATATTTTCCTAGTTCCAACTAACCCTTAACTCAATTAGCAAATTAAAGAGACGTGAACACAATGCCATTGCCGATTTTGCCTATAAAGCAAAGTGAGTACTAAACACATCGTCACATTACTCAAAACCTTTGTTTCATTGCTCTTTCCTACACATTTCCAAGCTACTTTTTTAGTGGATTCCAGGGCTGATCTTTGTTTCTTGCGTAATGGGTCATGAAGTTTTGCCTATAAAAGAACAAAGCAAGTACTAAACACATCATACTCTTACCTTCAATCTTCGTTTCATTGCTCTCTTTCCTATACATTTCCGTGTGTTTTTCTTCAATCAAAGGTACGGTTTTTAGTTGATCTTTGAAAAAAACATAGCAAATATTAAACACATCCCTCGTTCCATTTCTCTCTTTCTTATACTTTTTTCTTCAATCAAAAGGTACCATTTTTAAGTTGATATCATGTCCGATCAGCTGTTTCTTGCATTATGGGTCTTGTCCTGATTTTTCAAATTTTGCTGTTTTTTGATTTCAGTCTTGATCATTTTTTATTTCTTGAATGTGAGTCTTTGAAATCGAACACGTTTTCGTAATTCTTGTGATCTGCAAAGAGATTTTTTTTTAGGGCATTTGGGATAATGTCTGAAATATGGATAAACTATTGTTTTGTATAATGCTTTACTCTCACTTTAGTCAGGTTTTGATTCCTGTCTCAGTTTTAATAATCTTGTTTTTGATCCTAAGATAATCAAATTCATCTTGATAATCAATTTTGTTGGTGTGATTGTAGATGAGACCAGAAACTCTCAAGGTTATTCAGCAACAGCTCACAGCTATGAAGGCGGTTCAGGAAACTAAAGACGACGAAGAAGTAAAAAAAATCATGGATGAGTACATGTTCTGTTTTAGAAACTGTTACACTGTGGCTGAAATTGTGAATCACATCACCCAGAAGATTCCTTCTTCAGTACCTGCGGAAGTGAGAAATTTCTGTCAGGGGTTTATAGCCGTGATCGATAAAGATTTAAGAGACGTGTATCTCAAGGATGCTGAAGATTGTGCTAGTGAAAGAATGAGTCAGGCTCGTGATACTTCTGAGGAAGCTAAAAGAAGTCAAGGTGAGGCCAGTACATCTCACAAATGTGAACCTAACTGCGACAAATAAGACTGGTTTTCTTTGTGTTCCTCCTATACTAGGATCAAAGTATACGTTTTCTAAATTTCTATACAACAAATAAGAGTGGTTTTTGTGTTACTATACAACAAAATCCACGTACGTTTATGTTTCCCTTTGTTTAGAGGAGTTGTAGTACTCCCTTTAATTCTCTTTGTTTAGGAGTTGGTCTTTGTGATTCCAAAATAATAAACAAATAGTATAATGAAATACGAGAAATAAATTTGATCATCTTTTCATTTTTATTGCAACCCATTTTTTTATTATAACTCAAGTGACCCACTTGAGGATCAGAGCCTGTGCGAATCAACATCACCATTATGCCTTGGCAAAGAAGCTTTTCTAAGGCCATAACAGCTTTGGCAGCAAAACACCTAATCACATTTCTTAAAGCACAGTAATCAATAAATAATTGGACATTTATTAATGAACTTCTTCTGGCCCATTAGTAAAACAAAAACAACCAAAAATCAAACTATGAATTTCTCTTTGTTTAGTACAATATTGGTTTATTGGTTTAAGAGATTACCAAATTTAGTTATCTTTAATCTCGAATTTAGTTATTAGTGAGAAGCCGTATATTAAAAAAAACTAGGGGGTTGATTCTTTTTATTTTCTACTAGATTCATTAAGACACTACTTGGGTGTCGAATACAATTAACATTGATGTAAATATGGGTTTTGATTAATAACCATATCTTATGTAAATCCTTTGAATATTTTGTTTTATTAATTTTTTTATATGATCGAATACTTATTACAAAGTTTAATTGAAAACCAAATTTTGGGATTCAATCAAAACATAACTTTATGAGAAAATTCTATACTTAACTAAATTTTAAAAAAAAAAATTAAATATTTTCATTTTTTTAGATATAAGATAAGAAGATGAGAATCAAAAGTTAATGCATGCATATTTAAAAGTAAATAAGATTATTTTTGTAAATCTAATTGAAATAAAATCAAAATTTAGTTACACTTTTACTTGAAAAAGAATCTGATAAAATTGGTATAACAATTAAAACAAGAATTAAATAATCAAAATTTGTAACCTACTCTAGTTTGAATATGAAAGATCTATCAATTGATACGTACGTGTCACGATTCCGTTAATTAAAATTTCAATACAAAACTCATTTGAAAAGGAACCATCTCTATATAATAAGATTCTCTTTCATTTCTTGGATCTGATTTGTTGCGTTCCATCTAGTTTCTATACATATTTTCTTATATCTTTCATAACCACATCCATGGCATCGAGTCCCCGTGCATCTGAGGCGGAATCGTATGTGGACAACAAGCAAGAGGAGGAAAAGTATCCCCTTCACATTATTAACCTCATCCAGTTCATGAAACTAATTGAACTTTTGCAGAAGGGTGAGACGGCGAACGGCGAGGTCATTGACGACGATGAAGATAGGCTGAACAAGCGGCTAGAGATTGTGCTAGCTGAGGCAAAACATGCTTATACAACAAGTCGAAACGAATCTGGAGACCAGATCGGTTCCAACAAAACTTAGTCTTTGTTTAGGAGTTGTACTCCAACATCTTTGTGCTTTCAAAATAAACATAATAATGAAAAATCAGAAGAAGAAAAACTACCATTAAAAATCATTGTGTTCTAATTTATATATATTTGTTTTTCTTTTGTCAACTTGTATCATCATCTTTTTCATAAATTAGTTGTAACCCTATTTTACTTAAAAGTAAACGACGAACTAGACTTGAGGATGATGACTTATGAGATTGAATCACCGCGAAATTGAATTGCTTGCCAATCATCAATACTTAACATTACATAGCTGAGAAGCTTGTCATGATGTTCTTGTCTAAGTAGCTGGGTCCAACCAGCTAATCTCTTTGATTAGTTTCCTTTTCTGTTTGCACCTTGAGATGTATGTATGATGTAACGTAACTTTACAACAAGACCAACAAAAATAACCTAGTCGTTTTACTCTTGTTCACGGTATGATCAGACTATCAGAGCCAATTGATTTCATGACAAATATGTCGAATGAGAAGGCTACAGAACAAATCATTACACCAAAAATTGTTGGATCTATTGGCTGCAAACAATTTTTTTTGGTGTAGCTATCACTTAAGTTCAATTCAATGGCGGTAACTTGATGAATCAGTGGAGAAGAAAGATGGTTTCGTCGACGAAACAATTTCGAAACCAAAAGAATGATGTTGAATATGAAGATTAAATGTCTACCAATTCGTTTTGATTTTGTGGATACTCAATATTGTTGAACTAAGGGTGATTCATACGTTTGCAAACAAGGAAGATCCACAAGAATTGTGAAAAGAAATCAAGAATCAATTCTCTAAAGAAAATGTGTTGTAATTTGAGGTTAAGAAACGAGAAACGTTAAAGTGATTAAAGGAAATGTTAATACGTTATTCTAAATTGCTTTTGGAATAAGAAAGTTTGCAAGTAGAATTCTAAAAGGTTGTTTAGTGATCAGATAATGTAGACACAGTTGAAAAAAAAAAAAATTATTTTCTTTATTAGAAAACTCTTAAACAATCTCACATATTTAATCAAAATTTTACACGCAATCAACACGACTCGTTTAACTACCCAAATTCACTAACAGAGCAATATATTGAGGGACAATCTACTGTTTTGATCATGAATAACAATGCACCCGTAAAAAAAAAAAAAGGGTGTTGGAATGCGAATGAAAAACACCGATTGATGATTTGATGATTCAATACAAGATGGTCTTATCTATAGATAAAAGATCAGACTTGCTAAAACTGTCGGAAACAAAACGCGAGATACTCAAAACGTACGCTTTGTGTAGTCACTTCAAAAATAATTTTGATGTATATTCATAAATAAGTCAGGTGGTGGTATATATATTGATATGTAATTATGAGCAAGGAACAATTTCGACGATGATGTTTTTAGTGGAAGACGAGCATTAGCAATAAAATATTTCTGACTCATTGGGCTATACCCTCTCGAAAAGGTTGTATTTCACTTGCATGCATATCAATATAAATTGTTATTAACCAAGTATAATCATTTGCGTGACAATAAAAACAGTTGATATCTTATAATAACATCCGAGATTTTTATTTTAGATTAAACACAACACTAATAAAAAAAAAGAAGATTACAACAAGTGATGATGATGTGAGAATCCTCTTTTTCTGTTTCTCTTGGTTTTTCAACGTTGGAAAATTTGGGTAGATATATACTTTAGTGGAAATGTTGATTCTTGTTTTGTAAATATATTTATCTAGTTTCAACTAACCCTTAACTCAATAAGCAAATTAGAGAGACGTGAACACAATGCCATTGCCGATTTTGCTTATAAAGCAAAGCGAGAACTAAACACATATGAAGATTACTTAAAATTCCTCGTTTCCTTGTTCTCTTTCCTACAAATTTCAAAGCTACTTTATCAGTGGATCACAGGTCTGATATTTTTGTTTCTTGCGTAATGGGTCTTGAAGTTTTGTCTATAAAACAAAGCCAATCAAAGGTGCTAAACACATTCTACCCTTAATCACAATCCTTGTTTCATTCCCCTCTTTCTTATACATTTCTGTGTGTTTTTCTTCAATCAAAGGTATGGTTTTAGTTGATCGCTTGGCTGATCTTTGTTTCTTGCATTGTGGGTCTTGAAAAAAAAAACAGAGCAAGCACCAAACACATCATATTATTACATACATTTCTGTGTCTTTTTACTTACAATCCTTGTTCCATTCCTCTCTTTCCTATACTTTTCTGTGTATTTCTTCGATCAAAGGTACTTTTTGTTTTTGTTTTAAGTTGATCTCAGGTTTGTTTGATTGTTTCTTGCATTATCGATTTATGGGTCTTGTCTTGATTTTGAAATTTTGCTACTTTTTGCTTATGTAACATGTTGTTTAATTTCAGTCTGGATATATTTTTTTTCTTTCTTGAATGTGCGTTGAAAGAATCTTTCCTAAGGCATTTGTGATAATATCTGAAATCTTGAAGGGTGGATAGACTTTTGTATACTCTCTTAAGTATTTCCTCTCAGGTTTTGATTTTTGTCTCAGTTTTGATAATCTTAGATAATCAATTGTTCTCTAAAGGATTTCTTCTATCAATAAATCCATTTTGTTGGTGTGATTGTAGATGAGACCAGAAACTCACAAGATTATTATTGAGAAGCTCCTCCCAGCTATGAAGTTGGTTAAGGGCATCCTCGAGGGAGAAGTAGAAAAAAATGGCACAGATGAGTTTGTGTTCTGTTTCGAAAACTGCTACACTGAGAAGGAAACTGAGAAGCACTTGACCCAGAAGTTTCCTTCTTTACAAGAATCGGATGTGAAAAATTTCTATCAGTTGTTTCTAACCATGATCGATGAAGATTCAAAAGAGGCGTATCTCAAGGATGCTGAAGATTGTGCTAGTGTAAGGAGTCAGGGGGATGATACTTCTGAGGAACCTAAGAAGCGTCAAGGTGAGCCCAGTACATCTCACAAATGTGAACCTAACTGCAACAAACATTATATTTAATACTATGATCAAAGGATACGTTTTCTAAATTTCTATACAACAAATAAGAGTGGTTATTGTGTTCCTTATACAACAAAAACCACGTTTATGTTTTCCCTTTGTTTATAGGAGTTGTACTCCCTTTAATTCCCTTTTGTTTAGGAATTGGTCTTTGTGATTCCAATAAATAAAAAAATAGTATTATGATATATCTTTTTTGTACTTTGGATTATATACTCAGAATATATATAAATACTTGATCACTTATTAATGCACATTAATGTTTAAAACTGGCATGGTGACATATCTTATGATTTCATCTCTCGTGTTGCAAACTCATCACAAAGCGTTTTAATTAGTTTAGTGGTCCACGTAAAAATTGGGATGCATGAAATGAAAGAGTTTACTTAAACTGAATCAGCCTCATCTCTTCGTCAATATTTTACTTTTCACTTTTTTGATAATCTTTTAAATTTTATTTAGTTTTGAAAGAGTGTTTAACTACATAACAACTTTATCAACTTTTCGTAGTTTTGGCATTTCTTTTTTTTTTGGTAGTTTTGGCATTTCTTGACGATGTAAATTCAAACTATAATCCTTCCCATATATGGCATGCAAAGCGTGGTAACTTATGTACATCATTTTCTCACTCCACCAACATTTTTAACGTATTGAATCTCGCAAGACGTTGATATATTAATAAATATGATTTTATTTGTTTGAAAAAGGATAAATTAATATGAATTCCGAAGCTTTTTAACCAATGGGGGTGATTGTTATTAAAAATTTATTAATATATAAAAATCAATTCTGTTAAGCAATTACAATTTAATTTTTATTATAGTGTATTCTATTGAAAAAAAAAATTATATAGGAAAAATTGTGAGCAAGGAAAATATTTCTATAGGAACAATATAAGAAAAATTATGAGCAATACAAATTTCTTAGTCATTAGACTATCGCCTCTCGAAAAGGTTGTATTGCATGCATATCAATAAATTGTGACTAACCAACGTATATAATATTAGTATTCGAGACAATAAAAACAGTTGAGGTTTTGTAATAACATCCGAGATATTTATTTTAGATTAAAACCAACACTAATAAGAAAGAAAAAAAAGATTACAATTTACAACAAGTGATGATGAGTTTGTGATGGTGATGTGAGATTCGTCTCTTTCTGTTTCTCTTGGTTTTTCAACGTTGGAAATTTTGGGTAGATACTTTAATGGGAAGGTTGATTCTTTATTTGTAAATATATTTCTCTAGTTCCAACTAACCCTTAACTGAATTAGCAAATTAGAGAGACGTGAACACAATGCTTTGCCGATTTTGCCTATAAAGCAAAGCGAGTACTAACAACATCGTCGGATTACTCAAAACCTTTGTTTCATTGCTCTTTCCTACACATTTCAAAGCTACTTTTTTAGTGGATCACAGGTCTAATCTTTTTTGTTTCTTGCGTAATTGGGTTTTGAAGTTTTGGCTATTAAAACAGAGCCAAGCAAAGGTCCTAAACATATTCTCTACTCATTCTTAAAATCTTCGTTTCATTCCTCTCTTACCTATACATTTCTGTGTGTTTTTCTTCAATCAAAGGTACGTTTTTAGTTGATCGCATGTTTGGTCTTTGTTTCTTGCATTAGGGGTCTTGAAAAAACAGAGCAAGTACTAAACCTTTCTTTGTCTTTTACTTACAATATTTGTTTTATTCTCTTTCCTATACTTATCTGTGTATTTCTTCGATCAAAGGTACTTTTTTTTAGTTGTCTCAGGTTTGATCGTTGTTTCTTGCATTATGGATTTATGGGTCTTGTCTTGATTTTGAAATTTTACTACTATTTGCTCATGTTACATGTAACTGGATCTTTATTTTTTTCTTGAATGTGCGTTGAACGAATCTTTCTGAGGGCAATTGTGTTATTTTCTCTCTTTAGGGTGGATCCATTCTTTGTTGGTGTGATTGTAGATGATCATGAGACCAGATACTCCCGACGTTATTGATATGCAGCTGCTCCCGGCTATGAAGGAGGCTAAGGGCAAGCTCGAGACGGAAATAGAAAAACAAAGCTTGGATGAGTTGATGTTCTGTTTCAAAAACTGCTACACTGAGAAGGAAACTGAGATGCACATGACCCAGAAGATTCCTTCTTCAGTACCTGAGGATGTGAGAAAGTTCTTTCAGGATTATCTAGCCGTGATCGAGAAAGAGTCAAGAGAGGCGTATCTTACGGATGCTGAATATTGTGCTAATGTAAGAAGGATAAAGGCTCGTGATAGTTCTAAGGAAGCTAAGAGAAGTCAAGGTGAGGCCAGTACATCTCACAAATGCGAACCTAACTGCAACAAACATTATCCCGAAATATAAACAATTAATACTATGATCAAATGATACGTTTTCTAAATTTCTAGTGTGCGAGCAAATAAGAGTGGTTTTTGTGTTCCTATACAACAAAATCCACGTTTATGTTTTCCCTTTGTTTATAGGAGTTGTACTCCATTTAGTTCCCTTTGTTTAGGAATTGGCTTTATGATTCCAAAATAAAATATGATATATCTTTTCATTGTATTCTTAAATTAATTGATTACAACATCAAGAGACCCACTTGAGGAGCCTGTGTTTTCTTTTCGTCAAGGTCTTATGGAACCATTCTTGTGTGTTCTGTTTATGGAAAAGTCCTTCAACCAAATATTGAATTTACACTACATCCTAATCTCAGTCATGAATAACACAAAAGATCAATTTCTCACCTCGTAACATTAAATGACACCTATGTCGTGAAGCCAATTCTCTCATAAACAATTCCTTGCTAGAAACGCAAAACAAATCTAACCATTAGTACTGGAATAAACAAGCAGTTATTGACCTGGACCATACGAACAACAAATAGTGTTTGATAATCACAAGTTCACAACCATGCATAACCGGATTTAAATTCTGTTCAATCGGTTTTCTCTTCGGTTTTGGTTTAGTTTCTCGGTTTTTCTAAAACGCAGTACTAATGGGCTTTTTTTGAGCCTATTACTACATCTCTTGGTCTCATGTTGATTTTATCTCGTGTTGTAAAGTTTGTCTATTCCATAACGCGTTTAACTATATTTGAATTGTTCACCTAAGGAAACATATGCCATTAATATTTGATGCATGAATTATACGTATGCCCTTTATAGAAAAATTGGATGCATGAATATCATATAGATAAATATCTTGTACCTATTTGTAAACTTTGACTAGAATTAAGCAAAAAAGCTTATAATATTTTCTATGTAAAATCATATTAAAAAGATTGTTAAAAACCACAAGTTGACATATGATATGCTTCACAAAACATATTTTATTAATTGATGTAACCAACATCAATAACATAGACTATGTCTTAGCACATTTTACAACAATAGTTGTATACTATTGGGTCGAACAAAAGTAAAACTATAAAAACCATAGTAGAACTATTGCATCATTTTTTATCTTTATTCCATCATTTTAGAATCAGTGGGAACCATATTTTCATTAATTTAATATAAATTATTTCGGCCGAATCCACATATATTCTACAAGATTTAAACGTGAATAGTGACACGATGACAACATTAATACAAATCGTTGAAACTATTACTAATCTATTTTCCTTTTGAATTTGTCTTGTTAAGAAAGATTGTAATTTCCTCTCTATGTAAGATATATATACAATCTTTTATGTCCAAATGTATGAAATTTGAGGTAGTCGTTACTTGTGTTTAAACCAACTTTACGACTTATATAGTAGTTATATATTTTTAACATAAAAACAAAATTATTCAAATAAATGTTTACAACTATGCATGTAAGATGATGTATATGAGTTATTGGTAGATTAGTTTCCTTTATGGCACATTCATACTATATACAATTCGTGAAAGAAAATGAGTTTGATCATATGTATTTATATGTGTGGACTATTGAAGAAATTTTTATTTGCTTAAAGACGCTGGCCGGTTTTTTGTCTGTAAACAAGAATTTCACTGTCACCACAGCTACAAAATCTTCGAAAGAGGTATTTGATATTGTTACAAATTAATGTTCTCTGGTTAAAGTTAATTTTGCAACTTTGGTTATTTTGAAAGTTGTTTTGCGAGTTTTCTTTAAAAAAAAAAAAAAAATCTCATATGAATTTAACTAGTTTTTATTAGTATTAAGTATTAACACCGGCAGATTGTGCAGGTTCTAAACTACTACATGTTAAACTATTTTATTTTTTCCTGGTGTTACTAAAAAAATAAGATTCTTGTTTTCTGTTGTCATTTATTCAAAATAGAAAAAGGTTTAATCTTTCAAGTATAACAGAATAGGTGTAACAATAAAACAAAGATATGAGATAAAGAATTATACTCGTTTTTAACTACTTTCCCAAGAAATTATAATTAGTAATTACACAGGTAAGAAAAAAATAACAGACAACTAAAAAAAGGAGAGATAGGTTTTAGTTGGGGTTAGAGAAATGTGCCCATAAAAAAGACAGTTTCAACATTTGTTTTCCTTTGGCTCTCTCTTTCTTGAGAAAGTTCCATATGTCCTGAATCTCAAAACCCTAATAAGATTTGCTCTGCACGATTCTGAATTCTATGATTGTGATGTTATTCTTTATTAATTTCTTCAGCTGTAAGGCTTTGAACAAGTCTGTAAATATTCATTTTTTATTTTGAATTTTTCAACAGAAATACCAAAAATATAGTTTATTTTTTGACATTATAAAGCCGGAGTCGCCGGCAACTAATGACAGCCGGAGGCTGTTTTGGTATCCAAACAACAATGTTGTTCGGTCGTAAATCATCAAGCAAGTTACAGGTAAAAATTCTTCTTATTTCTTGATTGATTATAGATGATTTATTCACATATCCTTGATTATATGTTAAAATTTTCTTCATTTATTTTGATTATTCACATATATATCCATAAGACCCTTTCATATATTTGGAATTTATTCATATGATTCATAGAAAACTCTTAATAAGTTTCTTGTCTCTAGGAGTTATGGTTCCAAAAAGACATAAAAAAAATTCTCATGTAGTCTTCATTATATTTGTTCATGTTCGATCATTTTTTAATTTTGGCTGATAAAATTATGATGATGAAACATAAAAGAACTAACTAATTTTTCATAATCACGTTTCCAAAACACAAAATACTTGATTCTCAATTTCTCTCTTTGTTTTTTTGCAGCCTGTAAAAGGGCAAGCATCGCCTAAAGTTAGCAAGAATAGCAAGCAGGATGTTAAAACTTCTTCTTCTTCTTCTTCTTCACCTAAACCTTCTTCTTCACCTATACCGATTAGATCATCTAAGTCAATATTATCCGGGAGTAACTTATCATCATCAAGACGTGTTTCATCGCCTATAGGCATCCTCAGGAATATTTCTGTTAAAGAAGCTAAGAGCCCAAAGACGAGCAGCTCACCTAAATGGACAGGCAATTTTATTCTTATGGTCGAGCTTCGCAGGAAGATCTTTACCTTTAGAGATATCATTGATCTTTCTACTCTTGATGGTTCTCCTTCCATAACCGATGTGCGTAAACCGCAAAGTTATCCTTGTTTATTGTATCTAGATGATGTACATGTAAATTTGACTCAATTGCTTGTTTTGTTGTGTAGATGGTGATGCATACAATGAAAGATCTCCAGAAAATTTGTCCTGAGATCATTCATAGCTCCCATATCATGGAAATTAGACGTGCAAATGTCGATAAGGTATTCATTCAAATCATGATCCGAATATATCATTTTTCTCTGTCCTGATATATGTTCGCATTTCTTGAATCTGATCAAATGTTTCTCCCAAAGGTTCTTGACCATTTCTTCAATGCTTTGAAATCCATTGGAGATTCATGGATTGATAACCCTGAATGGATAGCTAAATCCAAGTATTGGAGTAGCAGCGTCGGGAAGAATCAGTCCGATCGCTTAGGTAACAAGAAAATCATCTTTTAAATTAATCTTTTGAAGTGCAAAACTCTTTAAAATGTTCTGTTTTCTTTGCAGTGGAAAAAGTGTTAGCTGCATTAGATGGACTGATCAAGATGTCAAAAGAGAGGTTTGATATGATGGAGATTGATGAAGAAGAAGAGAAGAAAGAGTCCACTAGTCCACAGACAGGTAAAACCTCGAGCAGTCGAGTTTTATCGCCATCCGAATCATTCTCCGATAGCAAATCATCCTTCGACAGAAACTCGTTTTGCGGATCACCGATCACGCCAAGATCAGTTCTACCAGAACCGATGATGGGTTCACCGGGAAGAGTTGGAGACTTTGCAAACTCTGCATCACATCTCTTGTGGAATATGAGAGTTCAAGCACTTGAGAAGCTTAGTCCTATCGATGTTAAGCGACTCGCTATCCACATCTTGTCACAGAAAGAAGCTCAGGAACCAAATCAAAGCAATGGTGACGATGAGATTAGTGTTGTTGAAGAGATCAAGCTGAAGAAGGATGAGATAGAGAGCATTGATGTGAAAATGGAGACAGAAGAATATGTTGTTCTTGATGAAGAACAAGATACTGTCATGAAGATCTCTTCTTTGGATTCTACATTTGAATCCAAACTCAATCCTTCAGAAAAATCTGAAAATTCGTCACAATTTTCGCCACCACCGCCGCCTCCTCCTCCTCCTCCTCCATTATCCACTATAAAAACTGCATCTTTACCTTCTCAACCACCACCTCCTCCTCCTCCTCCGCGTATTGCTGACGTGGCAATATCAATGCCACCTCTGCCACCACCACCGCCTCCACCAGCAGTTATGCCTTTAAAAGGCTCTGCTCCTCCACCACCACCACCGCCTCCACCAGAAAATATGCCTTTAAAAGGCTCTAATACTCCACCACCACCGCCACCTCCTCCACTTCCAAACACTGCAGTGGCTCCACCTCCACCGCCTCCACCTCCAAGAACTGCAGTGGCCCCACCTCCTCCTCCAAGAACTGCAGTGGCCCCACCTCCTCCTCCTCCACCTCCTGGAACTGCAACGGCACCACCACCGCCTCCTCCTCCACCGATGCAAAACAGAGCACCACCGCCACCTCCAATGCCTATGGCAAATTGTGGAAGTGGTGGACCACCACCTCCACCTCCTCCTATGCCTCTAGCTAATGGAGCAGCACCACCACCGCCACCACCTCCGATGGCTATGGCAAATGGAGCAGTGGGACCGCCTCCACCACCACCTCGAATGGGTATGGCGAACGGAGCAGCTTGTCCACCGCCACCACCAGGAGCTGCAAGAAGCTTGCGTCCCAAGAAAGCAGCCACTAAGCTGAAAAGGTCAACACAATTAGGAAACCTTTACAGAATCCTTAAAGGGAAAGTAGAAGGGCGTGATCCTAACGCAAAAACCGGCAGCGGAAGCGGAAGAAAAGCTGGAGCCGGAAGCGCTCCAGCTGGTGGAAAGCAAGGAATGGCTGATGCTCTTGCTGAGATCACAAAGAAATCTGCATATTTTTTGCAAATACAAGACGATATTGCAAAGTACATGAAGTCAATCAATGAGCTGAAGATTGAGATCACTAAGTTCCAGACTAAAGACATGACTGAGCTACTTAGCTTCCACCGTCGCGTCGAATCAGTTCTTGAAAACCTAACAGATGAGTCACAGGTCAGCAACATTTGAACATCTTTTTACCATCACTTCTATATCCTCTGCTTTTGTGATTCTTGATTGTGAAAGTGTTCTAAAACTTTTAGGTTCTTGCGCGATGCGAAGGGTTTCCGCAGAAGAAACTCGAAGCAATGAGAATGGCAGTTGCATTGTACACGAAATTGCACGGTATGATCACTGAGCTACAGAACATGAAAATAGAACCTCCTTTGAATCAGCTTCTCGATAAAGTCGAACGTTACTTCACAAAGGTAACTACTTTACTTTATTTAATTTCTTCCCTCAGATCCTAATTTCAACAACATTTTGTAACTTAAAGATCCAAAACTCAATGATTAATCAAACAGATCAAAGGAGATATTGACACTCTGGATCGAACCAAAGATGAGGAATCTAAGAAGTTCCAGAGCCACAACATCCACTTTGACTTCAATATACTTATTCAGATCAAAGAAACAATGGTTGATATCTCATCAAATTGCATGGAACTTGCGTTGAAGGTAACTAACTGCTAGCAATAATAAAACACTTTCTTTTTAACCCTTATTGTTGTACCGAAATCATAATCATACCGGATCAACATTGAATTCACAGGAAAAGAGAGACGAAAAGCTTGTGTCCCCCGATGCGAAGCCGAGCCTGAAGAAGACAGTAGGATCTGCTAAAATGCTTTGGAGGGCATTTCAGTTTGCATTCAAAGTCTACACATTTGCTGGAGGACACGACGATCGCGCTGATTCCTTAACCAGAGAGTTGGCTCATGAGATCCAAACTGATTCTGATCAGAACCCATGATGATTAATCCATCATTTAGATCATCTTCACAAGTTCCCAACTACTACGTACTCCTTTTTGCCATTTTCAACAGCTTAAAATATTGTTCCAAAATGTTCGATATCGAACAATAAAAGAGTTTATGTATATGTATAAGCTTTAACCTATTGTTTTTGACTTTTGAATGTGTAATTTTGTAGCTCCCTCAAAAAAATTAGGATTTAGAAGTTTCATGGGAGCTCGGAGATACAGAATCTTTTGAGTCAAAAGGCTTTAAGAACCTTTTAAGTCAAGCAAGACCTTTTGTGTTGCCACAATATGTAATATTGTTTTGCTGTTATATATAAACTTTTTCTTTCTTTAAACTTTTTTTTGTAAACTAAATGTCTCCATATTTAGCACTTTCAAAGCCATATGTCACGTATCGAAACACACTAGAGAAATTTTGTAAACTAAATGTCTCCATTTTGTGACACTTTCTCTAAATAGCTAGGTTGCAAATCATTTTGGAAATAATCCATCAGCTGATACGTCTCGTAAATAATTTCACATTTTTACTAATCTTCATTTCAAATGTATAATTGTATTCTGCCGAATTTTATTTCATTTACCAAATTATATATTTCTTACAACCAAAGAAACGTGAATAGAGCAAGAACCAAAGAAACGGCGATATTGTGGTCAAACAACCACTCTATCTGATAACAAAAACACGTCCAACATGAATTAGTATATAATGTATTCAAAATAAATAATAACCTTATTATATCAATCTTTAGTCCCTTATATAAGTTCCATCTCCTTCCTTAATAGCTCTTCATAACACTTTTGTCCAAACTCTCTCTTAAATAATGAAGGTCTCTCCTCGTTTGATCTCAGCCCTTCTCCTATTGTTCATGATCCTTGCCACAGGTTCTTATTCGTCTACATAAAAACTTATGTCAACATGTAATCATCTACATAATATATTTGCTAGGAATCTATTACCCATATCTATTTTTTTTTATTTTTTTGGTTATAGAAATATGATCCATATCTTGTTATGCGTCATTTTCTTTTTAATTATAAGCACATTTTTTTGTAAAAAAAAGAAAGAAAGTTGATGTCCCTATATATGTATACAGTGTACACATAATATGGTCCATATTAATAGGAATACTCTACATATTACATGTTCGAATAATCTATAACGTTAACTTATGTCCTGTAATTATAATTCCTTATTTATTTATAACGAATTTTGTGTTTGTAGGGATTGGTCCGGTCACGGTAGAGGGACGGACGTGTGAAACGAGTAGCAACTTGTTCAATGGACCATGTCTGAGCTCAAGCAATTGCGCCAATGTTTGCCACAATGAAGGTTTTTCAGATGGTGACTGCCGTGGATTCCGTCGTCGCTGTTTGTGCACCAGACCCTGTTGAAGATTATATATTTATATATACTGGATATTATCAAAAACTTAATAATCTTTTCTATCTCTTTGATCATTTTCTAACTTTTATCCTATCGTTTGCCTTTGAAACAACAATAAGGAGGAGATCTAAAAATCGTTAAACCCTTTTGGTTTGAGCTTTCTATTTTCTACCAGTGTACGTTAAACAATTAATAATGCCTTTTAGTAAGCATTTTCAAGTCTTATGACTTTTATGTATCCAATTAGATTGGACTTACGTATCTAATCTAAATAAAACATGATTACTTATAGCATTTTCTTTGAATAAACCCATGGCCTATGAGATTTTATCCCGATGATCATACTAGTATGATTTTTCAAAAAAAACAAAAAAAAACAAATTTGTTGAATAAACTCATACTATAATTGTTATCTAAAAACGTTTATAGTTAGTCAACCATATTTTCAACTAGAAAGCTGCCCACGCGATGCGTGGGTTACATATTCAATATTAGTTCTGAATAAAAATAAAATTTGTATTAAAATAATATGTTCGATTATTAATATAGTTTTTTGAAAAGAATTTTTTAAAATATTAACTTTTATGTTCCTTTTCGAAGTACTTTTGTGAATTGCTAAAAAATAAATTTTGTTCTTTTTTTTATTCATGGTGGTATGACATAAATATATGCCACTACTTTTTCTTAATTTACATAAAATATTTTATTCTGGAAATATATATATCATACCTCATCATAGAGTCTCTTGTTTGCTGATTCACGATCCTTGGATCGGGAAAACGGCCAAAATCAACTCCAACTAATTTCTGCAGCTTTTTTCAACCCAAACTCTGACCCCAGCACTTATCAACCCGAACTCAGACCATTTTTAAAAAACAAACCTAAACTATCTAACTGTTATCCAATTTCAACATAGTTTTTTTTGTATTTGTTAATGTCGATTAGAATTGTAAAGTCGTAATTATCTGTTCTTTTATATTTGAATCATTCCTTTTATTCAATTGGCTAAAGGTTAAATAATTCAGGTTTGTTACATTATTTAGTAACAGGTATATGCTAAAATTGGCTAACGATTACATAGTTCAGGTTTGTTATTTAAAATTTATGTGGGTTCAAGTTGATAATTGGGGTTGATATCGGCCTTGGATCTCATCAGAAGGTAGATCTTCCCAATCTCATGACTTTCCCTCGACAATAAGCTTTACATATTATATCCATATAATCCATAATAAAATTAGGAGATCAAAGATAAAACATATTCATATTTATTAATTTTTTTGCTTAATTTTATCTATATATGTTAAAAATTAAAGAGAAATTTAAATAATTTGTGATAATGATTAAATTTAATAAAATAGCAAGGTGGTCCAAATGAGCAAAAACATATTTTATATATGTTAATCTGGGTTTTTCACATCTCTTTCTCGCTTCTGACTTAGCACAGCTAGTCAAAGCTTTAAAATCGGAGCTTCATGGGATTCTCTTCGATATATATCCTGAATTTATCTTATACCTTTGATGTTATTTTGTTTAGTTTCATTCCCCGTTTGCAGAATTCTGATGCGGATTCATTGGCAAAACAGTCTCTGGTTTCTCTTGTAATAGACCTGGCCCAAACCTAAGTTAAATTGAATCAACCTTTTTTTTTTTTTTTGTCATCCAAAATTACTTAGAGCTCAAAAGAGCCATTCCTGAGGAATATTGTTTACATATGTGACATGAAGCGGTTCGGTACGAATTTTTCGTGCCAGATTATCTGCTTTTTCATTTGCTCGACGAGAAATTAAAGATAAACAAAAGTTTGTAAACTCCACCTTGTCGCTCTGAAATTCCTCCATATACACTGAGAAGGCCGGCCATTCAGTTGGCGAAGACACCATCTTCACCAGGTCAGAACAGTATGTAAAGAAAGCTACGTCTTGGTTGTCTGCACCGATCATACACTTTATCGCCCAGAGAAGGGCTTCGACCTCTGTATGTAGGAGGGATAGACTTCTACGAAGGTTGACAGCTCCCATGGTTGGCGGGTCTCCATTTGATGATGTACAAAACCATCATGTGCCGGAGAACTTTTCACTCTCTTTCCACGATCCATCCACAAAACACCGGTAACCTGAGTAATTCGAATCAAGTGAGATATCCCTCCCTTGCGATCGATTTACCACATCCACAGAACCCAGTTGTTCATTATGAAGCTCGATTTGGGCAGAGTGCCACAATTGTGCCTCTTTTTCCGCAAAACGTAAAACCTCTAAAGAATCTTTGTCTATATTATCAAAGATTTTTTTATTCATTGCTTTCCAAATATACCAAATGATCCATGGAAAAGCTGAAGAATCAATTTCCGAAGGTATTCTCCAAAATAAATGATCCAAATTCGCATAAACAGAATCTGTGGGAAAAGCACCCATAACCGTTGGAATCTGTGAAAGTGCCCAAGTCTGTCTTACTGGGTGACATTGAAAGAGTGTATGATTGATTGTTTCCTCTGAGGCGCCGCACCTTGCACATCCTCTATCACAATCAATTCCTCTCATCCGCTAGAATTTGCCACAGAAAATGACGAACCTTAGGTGGGCACTGCACCTGCCACGACTGTGCTTTTAGGGCTTTGGTTTCCGGGCCAATAAAAAGTAAATGATTCAGCCTTTGCACAAAAAAAAATATATGTTACACTTAATTATAATCATATTTAATTTAGGAAAATGATTTCAGATGATATAATAAAAATTTTATTTTTGAAAGTTTAGATTAAAAAAATTTAGTTCAGTATATGTAGGTCATAAGAGAACAAAACTTTAATAAATATAATGTAATGCCGTTTACCTAAATACTTTAATGACATGTTAGTTAATTATGATATTCTATGCAATTACCCTTATCAAACATAATTCTTTTCAAAACTCCCATGAGCATAGATAAAAAACAAACTTTGGTGGAACTTTTTAAATTTTTTGGTTGAATTTCATTGGGTTGGTTTTATGGACTTTGATATGATCTTTATTTCTTACTTAATTTGAATGATTAACTAAAACAAATTGAATTCAAAACATAATCATGTCAAATGTTATACAATATTAAAAATCAGAAAACTATTTACTCGAGATATACGAAACTCAAACGTCGATCCCTCTTAAACGTTGAGTAATTATGTAAAAGAAATAAAGAATGGCATAAACTATTTGATTTTTGGGATTATTGTTGATTTTGCCATTTTTCATAGAAATCTTTTGAAATTGCCATTTTTACTAAAATCTTACGGATATGCCATTTTCTAACACTTAAAAATGTACGTATTTTGGATTTTTTTTTGTAAAAATACGTAGTTTATACAAAATACTAAACCCTAAGAACAACCACAACCGACTAAACCCAAACATAACTAATAAAACGCATGTTAAATCATATTTCCGTAACCTGAAAAATGGCAAAATCCATAAACTATTCAAAAAAGGGCAAAATTCACAAATGCCATCCAAAAAAATGGCAAATCCATAATTGATTCTTGATTTTTTTTTTTGACTCATGGTCCCATTAGTTTTACGTATTTAAGAACAAAATCATCTTGAAACAACTTTACGTATTAAAAAAAAAAGAAAACAAACTCTTAACTTTTTGATAAGTGATGTTGAGAATAATTACATAAATGGTTTTTCAATTTATATCATAAATTTTTTAACAAACTTATGGTTTTCAAATTTATGAATACATATAGATCATAAGAGTAAAAAAATTTAATAAATATAATGTACTGCCATTTATCTAAATACTTAAATTTATAATTACACTTTAACTGTCCATAATAATAGATATAAATTTTCTCAATGTATGTATATAAATCTTATTGGTGAGTTAAAAAATAGAGAAACAATTAAAAATAGAACTTAAAAATAGAACACTTTTATGTAGAACTAATGGTGTTGGTGAAGCTAACTTGAACACCATATGAAATCACAAACCTAATTAACTTGAACACCAAATGAGAAAACTTTTGTAGATATTTTTATTATGTGGATGATAGCCTGAAATAAAGAAAAAGCAACTAAAAGTCAATAAAAATAAAAGAACGGACTGGAAAAAGCAAAAACTCTACGAGAGTTTTTTTAGCTTCACATGTGGGTAATATATACAAGAATTAATTGGATTTAATGTTTTTAATTAATTGGAGTTATTGTGGTTATCTGTTAGCCTAATGCATCAATTTAGAGTTGTTTGACGTTACATATGTTTTAATAAGTTCATTTGTGGGTTTTACTTTGGGTAACTAATTCCAGAACAAAAAAGCGTTACTGGAGAAGAAAACTCTTCACAAACATTTATATTGAGAACAGGCGTAACACATGGAGCAATACATTAATATAATGCATGTTACTATATTTCTTTATTAAAATTACATTGACTGTTACATAAGTTAGAATTTCATTTACTGAGACATTTATAAAACAATATATGGGATGACATATTAAATTTAATAATTCCTGTAAATTATATTATACTATATAAATACATTAAATGTATTGTGTAATAAAAATTGTAAATAAATACTCCAACTTGGAGTTGTAACATGTGAGAATAAATTGGTGTTATAAAAATTAAAACAAAAAAAAAAGTGAAATTGGAAAGAAAAAAAAAAGACAAATTAGAAAAGATTAGAAATGTATTTTATGGAGATATTAAAATATTATGTAAGATAGAAAAATGAGGAAAACAATTAAATTTAAAAATAGATACCAAATGTACTAATATTATGAGAAGTTTTAAAAATGTACTATTGTACCAATAGGATAAGTGGTGATTTTAAGTAGATAATAATTTTGGTAAAATAAATTAGATACAATTTCAATTTAAATACATGTCAAATGTACCAATAGGATAAGAGAAATATATTTTTTGGAATTAAATTGTAGGCACAAACTTTCAAAACTAAAGATTTTAAATAAATTAAAACAAACATTGATGCATTGAAGGAGGACACATGTCACCAAAAGAGAGTGCCAAATGTCGCAATGGTAGGAAAAGTTAGAAGAAAACCTTCTCATATTATATAAGAAATCGCATTGGAGTTACTTTTTTACCATAAGAACACCAAAAGTTGGTTTACCAGGTAAATAAAATTTAAAATTTGTCTTGTAATTTCATTTAACAAAAATCAAAATAGCATTCGAAAGAAAGCATGTGAAAAGCGTGTGGATGAAAAAAATAACAAAGAATTAATAACACGTGTCCTCGTCGTTCACAAGTTTCCTCTTTCCTTAGCAGTGTGTTTTTGATTTCTTAGCGTCGGCGATATTATCAAGAAAGAGTGTGGAAGATGAAGAAGAGATTTTGAGTTTAGGGTTTTGTATGTGTTGCTTTGATTTCGGCAGCTATGTATTCCGTGTTGCTACTTCTTCTGGTTTTCGTGTTTGATCTCATTGCTTTTGGTCTTGCTGTTGCTGCAGAGCAACGAAGAACCACCGTCAGTTTCTCTCTCTTTACTGCTTCGAACATTTCTTGTCAAATTGATTTGATTATTAGTGGGTTTCTCTCTCAGTTTCACATCTTTGGATCTATCTGCTTAGGATTCTTAAAGTTGGGTTCTTGAAATTTTTTGGGTTTTGTAAAATTCAATTAGTTTCATAGAAAGCTGAAAAATTTGGAAGGATTTGAGTTGAGATTTGTTCTGTTTTGTGTTCATTGTGTTGTTCTTCCTGATTTTGTTGCAGTGGCAAATTTCTAGAGAATCAAGAGATTTAAGCTATTGTGTGTATGACAAGGATATAGCAACGGGTCTCGGAGTCGGTTCTTTCTTGATCTTATTAGCGAGTCAGCTCTTAATAATGGTGGCCAGCCGATGTTTGTGCTGTGGAAGAGCATTGACACCAAGTGGGTCAAGATCTTGGGCTATTTTTCTCTTCATCACCACCTGGTAATATCCTCTTTTCTTCCTTCACAATCTTTGTATAGCGCACATGCTAAGATCAATGGGGATTTAGATAGATTATTCGTTGAAAACTAATGCTACACACTCAACTTTTAAGATCAAAGAACTAAACTTTCTCCGATATTTCTGTATCTATGGTTGATTGTTCAAAGTGGCTGAAATTGGCAAGACTTCACCTTCCATTTGCACAAGTTGTTGGCTGGTTTGTTAGCTTCATGATTCATCTACTCTAATAGCGGAAATTGGTTGTTGATTTTTTCCGTGCGTAACTTCAAATGATAGCTTGTTTGTGTCATATATGAATGTCATGGGACTGGGATGATTGTTGCAGGGTTTTCTTCTTCATAGCACAAGTGTGTTTACTTGCTGGCTCTGTACGGAACGCTTACCATACAAAATACCGTGTCTACTTTGGGAACACTTCTCCTTCTTGTCGATCACTGAGGAAAGGCGTGTTTGGGGCTGGAGCAGCATTCATAGTGCTCACGGGGATTGTCTCCGAGCTTTACTATGTGACACTTTCTAGGGCCAAAGACTCTCAGCCTCCAAGAGATCCCGGTATCCGAATGAGTAGCATATAGAACTTACGCCTGCGCTTTAGATTTTAAATACTTTTTGTAATGATCATTTTTGTTATCATCTTAGGCCATTGTTGTTATGATTTTAGAATTAGAAATCTGGTTGATTTAGAATTAGGCCATTGTTGTTGTGATGTTATTGTCAGAATCAGTGTGTTCTTGTTTGTATATGAGAAATAGATTCAAGTTCTAAGCTGTTGTGATTTATGTCTCTTTAGTACTTTTTTTGGAGATTCTGTGCTTTCTTGTTATAGAGTTTAGCCTTTGGTCACAATGGGATTGATTGGCAAGTGATTTAGAAACTTTACAAAGCAAAAAAAAAAAATCTAAAGCTTTAGAATGGATCCAATCAAGCAAGTTTTAGAAGCTTTGACTTTTTTTTTTTTTTCTTACAACCAAAATATTAGTTTTGACTTTTTTTTTTATAGCCAAAATATTTCTTTAATTCAATTTTTTTTTGCTGTAAAAATCATTTTTTCTAAAGAACATAATTTTTAACTTTCCAAAGTCTTAAATTCTATCGCCAAAATATTACAGTAATAAAATTTACCTACAAGGCTACAATCATAGTTGTACTCAAAAGATGTAAAGCTACAACTACTACCAATCAGGCCCAATGACTCATAAATTTTATGTTATCTAAATTAGTCAT
The DNA here is from genome assembly GCA_019202805.1 of Arabidopsis suecica. Lineage (NCBI taxonomy): Eukaryota > Viridiplantae > Streptophyta > Magnoliopsida > Brassicales > Brassicaceae > Arabidopsis > Arabidopsis suecica. The sequence continues at coordinate 2,144,329 of CM032906.1, forward strand.
TTATTTTAATTTCCTTAATTAGAAAATGGCTTGATCTCCAAGATATTCTATAAATATTTTCACATATGGATGCTATAGTATAGCCTCACATCAGTACATCAAAATATTTAAATAACTTGAAAAAAACAAGAAGCATAAATCAGATGCCATTAAGTTTAAGGATACAAAAATATTTAAATAATAAATTTAAAACTTAATTTGATATAAAATCTTCTATAACACTAATTTTGAATTTCCTAACATATATTTACCTAATTAAAACTGATATATTGGAAGAATAAAAAATAGGATGTCATTATGTTTAACAAATACAAAATATTTAAACAAGAAAATCTAAACAATAGATTTTATATAAAATCTTCAATAACATTAATTTCAAATTTTCTAAAATATATCTACCTAATTTTAAAGTTTAAACCAATATATTGGAAAAGCTAAAAAGAAACCTAAATCAGATGTCATTAAATTTAAGGATACAAAATATTCAAACAATTAATCTAAACAATAAATTTGATACAAAATATTTGATAAGAATCAATAAAGATACTAATTTCTTTTTAAAAAATTAAAAAAAAAAAGTAAACTTATTTTTCAAATTAACTCATCCCCCCCTTATAAATATATAAGATTCAACTCACAAAAAAACAGCCACCTTCTTTTAGAGATACATAGATCTTTCTCATAGAAACGTACATAATTTTCATTTTTACAATGAATCATCAGAGGTCTTCAACCTCTGGGGACGAAGAAACAGAATATTTTGATGCGATCCATGTTGATCTCTTCACTAGTAATATATTGTCGAAATTGCCAGTGAAGTCTTTAGCTCAGTGTCGTTGCGTATGCAAGCTCTGGTCATCCATAATTCGTCGTCCATATTACAACATGTTGTTCCCCATCAAGTCTCCGGATCCACCGCGGATCCTTTGGAGCATCGGAAATGCAGGAGGGTTGTTCTTCTACTCTTCACCTCAGCCTTGTAACCCGGATGAGAACATATCTCTTGTAGCCACACTTCATCATTGGACAAGTGGAAAATGTTTAACTATATCAAGTCCTCCTATTGGTGGATTGTTATGTATTGAATATCACAGAAAGAATTCTTCAGGATTGGAGGTGATTTCTAATCCCATAACGGGAGAGTTTTTAGCCTTGCCCAAACTGATAATAAATGAGGTTAAGAAAGAGTGGTTATTTGTCGATGAAACATTTTTTTTTGGGTATGATCCAATCGAGAAACAGTCCAAGGTATTGCGTATCACCGCGTCGCGTCGCTTACCTAAATTTGGTCAGTATCATGTTCTCACATTCGAGTCTGGAAACAGAAATCTCTTATGGAGAAAGACTGAATGTTGCACACTTCATTTTCCTAGATACTATATTAGGGCGATGTGCATAAGTGGTATCTTGTACTATGCAGCGGATGTCTTAACTAACTTTACGATAGCTTGCTTTCATGTTAGGTCTGAGAGTTTTAGTTTTATTGACATTGATCAAGACATACAAAAGATGGGACATTCTCTTGATTTTATCGACTACAAGGGTAAATTAGGTGCTTCTGTTTACGAACTTTGCTTTAATACTTTTAAATTGTGGGTTTTAGAGGATGCAGAGACGCATCAATGGTCAAAGTATATCTACGAAATGCCCAATACATGGCTGAAAAAATTTAGTTCTATACATATTGCTGGAATGATTGGTAGTAGCGAAATCGTGTTTTACCCAGAGTATACACAAGATGAGTTCTTCATATTTTACTACAATCTCGAGAGCAACATTCTCACAAGAGTAATACTTGAAGTTCCACTACAGTTTAGTGGGAAGTGTTATGTTAAGGCATTAGCAAACTATGTAGGTGATGTAAGACTTATGTAAGTGTTTACTTCTTCCAAAGTAAACTAATTATCTCAATATCTATCTTTGTATTTTATGTTTATTGCGTGTCTTTTAAAGTTAACATTTTATTTTTTTGGTTTTTTGATGGTTTAACATTTTTATGGAATTTTTATTTATACAATGCTCAGATAGTCAGATTGTTATGATGGTGATTGTTTGGTTATGTTATTGATATGAAACTTATAAACATTATTCTTCTATTAGTATTCGGACATGCTAATAAAACTATAACACTTTAAAGCTCAATGAAGTTTAAATTAACGTTTGGATATTAAACGTCTAAATAAAAAAGATTTATGATTTTTTTTTGGATTTTTCTCTATAAGAAAATTGACCCGAGAGAGTGCGTCTAGTAAATAACTGAAAAACCAGACTTTTCATGTACAAATTACAAAATACACATTGCCTATTTGTACGGCTCCTAAGAATGGCAGATAGATCAGCAAATCTGTATGTTCACAATCACAACACACACAGATTTGTCCTTGTCTCTCGTGGAAATATACTTTACATGTTTTAACTTAAATGTAAAGAAGAAGAGTTACAAAAAATGCAAGAATGAGACATGAGTTGATGAATGATGCTTCCTTCTTCAATCCTAAGTTTCTTACTCTCTCTGTTCCAAAGATGAACAGCGAATGTATTTTTGCGTAAATGCGTAAGCCTCTTCCGCAACCAGTTAGCCTCGGTCTCACTCGTGGGCGCTCTGTAGAATCCTTTGATTCTAGTCCAATCCACCGGATAAAATGCAGATGGTGGAAGAACAGAGAATCCCAAATCCGAAGAGGAGGAAATGTTGATTCTTGCAATGACTCTCGACACTAAGTAGGGACCGTTGTGGCCCCATTTGTTACCGTTGAAGGTTCTTGAGAATTCGTCGATGAACCTTTTAAGCAAAGGATGGTTCTTGTCGAAGATGAGCACCGCGTTGTTGAGCCTACTCCATTTTCTTGTAACCGGGTCAACTGTTTGTGCTCCGATTACGTTGTGGAGATTGCTGAGAGATTTGAGGATTATAACGTCTGTGTCTAAGTAGATTCCGCCGAATTTGTATAGCAAGACTAATCTTAGAAGGTTAGAGAGGTTTTGCTCTAATGGAATCACTCCTGGACTAAATGTTCCTTTCTTCAGTCTCTCAAACCATTTTTCTGCTGATGTATCTTTGAAGATGTATGCAAAATCAGGTTTAATTGGAAGCACTTTAAGCCCTTTATCTGTAAAGGGTTTCAAGATTAGAGTTCCTCTGTCACAGTCAAATGAGTTTGAGACCAAGATCAAACAGCTGTTTGGGTGAAATTTGAAGAGACTCTCTATGGTAAATCGCTCTCGATCACCGAAAGATTCGATGGAGGAGATCCAAGTCATGAAGAAGAGTGACTCACAAGATGATTTGGACAAGAAAGACTTGAACTTCGTCTTGAATATCTGTCTTGATTTGACTTGTAACCGCTGTGTTATCGCAGAAGTTAACTCGGTTCTTCTCTTGAATCTCCTCGTCTTTCTCTCTGTTCTCGTCGACGAAACGTTCTGCTTCTGTATGAACCCTAAAGAGGTTTCTTTCACCACAAGTAACAATGAGGAATCGGACTCAGATGATGATGTTGATGTCTGATGATGAAGAATCTGAAGATGAGTTGGTGAAAGGGTGGATTGAATAGGTGAGGTTGGAACAAGATGAAGAGAGAAGACAGAGAAGCTGTTGTAGATTAAGAGAAGCATGAGAAGGAGACCAAGAAGAGACATGGGAAGACAAAAAACAAAAGAGACTATCAATCTTTTCAATCTCTGCACTAAGAGAACTTGTTCTGTTCTTCTGCTCTGTTCCATCATTTCTTTTCTTCAAACAATGTTTGCAAAAGACAGACTTGTTCTGTTAGAGATTTTTTTTATTTTTTCTAAGGCTAGAGGTTGTGTGTATTAATATTAGTGAGATCACCAATACAAAATAGTATTATAATAAGTGCGAATAGTTTACTAAACTATCATATAAAGAGTGTGGTAGAGTTCTAGTTTTGATGTATCACATTTCTAGAATCAATAAAAGTATTATTTTAGGTTTTTTAGTTAGTTTAATAAGGTAACTAGCTAAAAATGTCAATTAGGACCAATCATGGTTATTCATAGAAACTCACAAGAAACAATCAGACCAGACCAATAAGAAAAATATTATTCACCTTATATGATTCTTTAGTCAAAAGTAAAAAAACCAACAAGGCAACAATAACTTGGAAACACATGGAGAAGAGATAGTTTCCAAGCCATGACTTTAATCGGTTTCTTGAGCAATTGAAACACTAATTATTGACTGACCATATGCAATAATAAGGTTGGTGGTTGAAATGTATTTTAAAACTCAATGGTATATTTTATAGTATGATAAATTATTAATATAAAATGGATTTTATTCTTGTAAAATATATGTGCATTACAATGACAGATATTGGATTTTAATGATAAGTCAACACTTCTCTTTGATTTGTGTTATGAGTAATTTATTTTTTATCGTCCACGATCCATACACGAGCATGATTAATAGTATATTACAAATTCTAAATATTTATTTTTGTTGTTATATTTTGTTAAAATTCTAAAAACAAAACTTATATTGAACTGCTCAAAACAAAATTCATCTAAGTAAGAGTAGCAAAGATTTGATTTTCTAATTTCATGTAGTCATACACTAATCAGGAGAGTTCACACAAAAACGAACGAGTACAGAAATATTTCAAGAAAAAAAAAACAAATTGATCTAAACATTTTGAGAGTACAAAAGAAAAAATGTGAAGAGAAGAAGAACGAAGAAGTAGTTTCCAGAAGATAATGAAACACTGAGACTTGAAAAAAATCAAGAAATCAGAGAAGACCTCTCCTTCTCTTGTAATCACTAACAGTTAAAGTAAGGCCATGTCTCTTGCCATCGTTCTCTGCGACTCTGCATCCCACAGTTGCTTCGGTCACTTGCTTCCTCGCCATGAATGCTTTCTGTACTCCTTGAGGTCCTCCGTACTTCTGTAACGCCGTTAGGGATAACGACAATTCAAAGTTATGAAGCTGGTTGTGTTCTGCTCCTTGACTGATTGGAGCTCTTGTGTCTATTAGCTTTCCTGCCTCTGCAGCTGCTTCTAAAGCTGCTTCTGTCGCTTCAACACCTGCTCCTGCATCTTCGCCATTGGTCTCAACTGCTGCTGCAACCGCTGTCTCGTTCTCTTCTCCGTCTTTCCCCTTGTTTTTCCCGTTGTAGTAGTTCGATGATCGGGTCCATCTCCTTGAAAACGGATCATACCCAGCTTCACCGGCTTTGAGACTAGCGCTTATTGATTTTACCTCAGATGCGTTCTTGAAATTCTCGGCTCTGTTCTTCTTGTTCATCTCAGCAAGTTTAAGCGCTTTTTTATCTACTCCTTTCTTGTTCCTTGAAGCGTCGAGCTGTTTGATTTTCGTTTTGATCCTCTCTACACCTGCTTCATCGTTTTTGCTCTGCGCAATTTCCAACTCTTTTCTAAGCCGATCTTTCTCGGCCGCAACATTCATTGGCCTGACCGAGGCGGATTTTTTCTCCTGCAACATCTGTTTGACAGTTTCCGCAGAGTAAACGAAACTGTTTATTCTTTGGATCGCTTCTTTCTTCTCCGATATATCTTGCTTTGTGGGCATGCGACCATTTGTTCGCTCAACCTCTCTGATCCATTGCCTATACTCTTCCTCCAGCGGATGACCATCTGAGATCATAGCCATTTGCCATCGAGCCGCCGAGGTTTCATTTCCCCAGACGACGTTAAGGTACTTGTGTGTAGTTTTATTCTCTAGCTTGTAAGTCTTGTCTGGATCGGTTGCATCTACATTCTTCACCCAGCAGAGTCTGTAAATTGGACCACTCTTTGACCTTCCGATCCCAACCCTCACAAAGCACCCAACTATAAGCTCTTCAAAGAAAGGCTCCATTAGCCATTTGGCAAGCTTAGACCGTCTGATGGTAATTTCCTTAACATCCTCAAACGTAGGCACATCTGACCTGTCATCATCACTGTCTAGCATTCCTGCATTCGAGCCTTCATCATCACTCTGAGACCTACTATCACTGTCACTTTGGCTGGAGCTACTCAAATTGGAGGAAGCTAACGGTTTCCTCTTCATTGATGAGAAATCTCGGCTACCTGAACCACCTTTTGATGCATCTCTCAGTTTCCTGAGAGCCGCTGGGTCCTGCTGCTTCATACGCTTTGCCCTCAATTCGTTCAGGGCATCATCCTTAGCAGCGGCTCTGTCTGCAGATCTAGCAGATGAACGCACACCACGAGAGGCCGGAAGAGGCTGGGTCTCCTTTTTAGAAACAGGAGTTTTCTCATTTTCTCTCTTCGACCTAAGTTTCTCAGTGAAGTTCTTATCACCTTTCTTATCAGCACGTTCAGCAAGAATCATCTCTCTCTGAAACTCAGTCATTCCAGCAAGTTTCTGCCGGTCTTCCTCATTCTTGTAAAGGTCATCCCCAAAATCAGACTCCTCGCTGCTGTCACCTTCACGATCAGATGGTCCATCACCATAACCACCTTCAACTCGAGCAGCTCGATCTTCTCTCTCTGCCTCCAATCTCTTCTTCAAAGGTACTTGAGACCCAGACGGTTTCCTACTAGCATAGCCACGATCTTCATCAGAATCATCCCTTGAATCGCTACTACCATCAGAGTAAGAACCCTCACGTCTCCTCGATGATGGAGGATGGCGACTCCTCCCTGCTGAATTTGTTCTCCCAGCAGCTTCCAAAAGCAAATTCTCTAAATCACCCATAGCATCAAAGGAAGCTCACAAACGAGAGTTTCTTCAACGAATTTAAATGGTTGTCACTATCACCTGAAAATGATTACAAGTTCACAGTTAGAGCAGCAAAAACCATCTTTTGAATTCTAACCCTAGAGAAGCCATTATTAGGGTTAAAAACAACTTTTTTCCCCAATTAAGCTCTTGTATGGAGAGATTAGATAAATAAGCACCATCATCCCTAACTATTTTTCCCTCTCATTCCCCAAATATGTTGCGGATAGGACTCATCAGAGGACTAACCAATTGGTGGAATCGTGAATCAAGTAACGGTGAGGTCAAAAGCCAAATCGCGGTTTTGCAAAAACCTATCCGAGTTTCTGAGCTTAATCTAGCGAATTCAGAGCCAGAGAACGTTCGATTTATCGTACGGATCTTAAATTCGATTCGAGCAGGTAAGGTCGGCGGAAACAGGGAATACCAGAAGCCGTTTGAGGCGGAGAAAATGAAATAGAGAGAGAGAGAGGAAGGGAATAGAAGAAGAAGAGAAAAGTAGAAGGAAACTCACTTGAGATGAGATGGAGAAATCGCCGGAAAGTGTTGCAGAGATCGACGACGGGCGGCTAAAGGAGGAGAAGGAAAGAGTAATGTCGAATTGTCGAGAGGAAGCTGATGATGAATGAAGTAGAAAAAAAAAAAAAAGAATAAAATATTCTTTTAACAAAAAAACCCTTGAGCTTAAACTTGAAGTTTCAAAATTTTGCAAAACTATGAAATTATCAAATTTTGATGTTTTCTTGATAAAGAAATGGTTTTCATATACATCAAGTTATAACAATGATCAGTTAAGAAATTTGCGGAAAAAATAAATGGTATCGACGACCATCTCGTGATCCTTGTTTCTAAACGAATTTCTTTCTTATTCATTCCATGAAGATATTTCCTTAAAAGTTTTAACATTAATTATTGATTATTGATCTAATTGTAGATATTATTTATCATTAAAATATTGATACGAACATAACATCATTACATATAAAATACGAATATACCGAATTTCATGAACATTATTTAGTGTAAATATACATCTATAATACCATGTTGCTAGAACAGCTTTAACAAGTTTGTTTTACCCATCAAAGCAAGTGTAACGTGCCATAAGAGAATTCTCGACTAACTCATCAATGTGTCTATTTTATCTCACTTTCCATATGATTACATCGCCAAACGGTTAAGCCCAACTTTTAATCTAATAATTTGTTTAATAATTTATGTCATGTATTTTTCTAAGAACCCATTCGTTTTGCACAATGAATGAGATCTCAAAGATTTTACCTTAGTCATGTGAATTATCTTTCGAAGTTTTAGAAATTTATTTTCAAACACTTTTAACTACCATTTCTTTTGTCATCTTCTATGATGCACTCGTTGCCTCTCAACATCTACTTTATTTTCACCTTCTATTAACTCACATATAATATATTAGACTGTGAATTGATTTTCAAGATATATCATAACTATTTTCTCTTTAATTACTATCTTTCAATACTTTATTTTTGGGTTAAAAATATTTAATCAATTGATGAAATATCAAACTTGTTTTTTTTTATCATGTTATAAAGTTGTAATTCCACAATATGTTATAGAAATTACATATTACTTTTTTAACGGCTTACAAATCATTTTTTGTATATTTTGTTGTAGAACTCATGAATAATGTGATCATTGATTATTTATTTTCTTAAATATAGATGATAATGTTTTAAAATTTTCAAGATTTTTTTATAACTTCACAAGATAAAGTGTGACTCTTACAATATCTTTCTCTTAAATTATAAATTTAAATTAACTTTAGTAATCTTTTATTTTTCTTTAAGTAAAAATTTAATAATAAATAAAAATATGTAGTATATTGTTCTTAGAAACTAATGTTTCACTTTATATTTGAAATTTTTATTTAAAATTTGACATATAGAATTACATAATTTAGTTTTATTCTACCAAGCATTTTAAAATTTACACTCTAAAACTTTTTTTTTTTAAATTCGCTTTGATCCGTTATCCGTTTTGATTCAATCCAAAAAGTTCGAATGTCCGTAACTCTATTCAACAAAGCAAGAACTAAAAATCAATATTCATTAAAAACGAAACAAATCACATACTAAACTTCTAAGAGATTACATATATATGTATATATAAATAGATAATTACGTATATATATTGTATAATTATTATCTCTATTGAAAATAACGAATATCAAAGAAATGTGATTTGTGAGAACACAAATAAACGATATACTAAGATACGTATTATAAACTCTCATTAAGCATTCTGTTTCTATATATCTGTTTGTTCTTTCTTTGTATGACAAAAAGTACAAAAGAATGGGATGTGAATCACTTACTAACCTAAGCTAAAACCAGAAAAGTAAAACCTCGAAAGAAAGAACTAAAAGATACTCTATTTGTGTCTATATCATACCTGTAACATGTTCCATTGTGTGATCACTAACTATAAGTATGGAGCAAACCCAAAGTGTTGCAGAAGCTGTACAGTGAGAGGAGAACGAAGATCTCGCCTGTTTTTTTTGTTCTATGGCAATTTGCACGACTCAATAACTTCCATAACCGCTTTATGAGTTTCCGGAGGAATCATGTCCAGTGTTGTATGAAACGCCTAACACAATAGGAACAAGCACATGGTCGCATCAAAAGGTTTCAGTGTCCATACCACATCGATCTCTAAAACTGAAATATGAAGGGTATAGAGGAACGTACCAAAAATCTATCCAACACCGGTACCAGAATTGCCATGTCGCGTTTTGGGAGATAATCTCTGATGGCATTTCGTATACTTCTACTGCTAAGAATTAAGAGATTCTGTTACAACTTTTCGAGAGTTAGAATACATAAAAATGCAGAAAGGAGGATATAAATAAATAACCTTTCTGTCGATAGAAATGCGAGTAGGAGGGCAGAATATGCCTCCACAATCATCTTTTCCGCTTCCTTTTCGCTTTCTAAAACAGCTTCTTCATCGTCCTGAAACATGAGGAAGGGACAGGTTTACCTAAGGCCTTCTTTCTTCTAAGGGCCTTTCAAGTTCGACAAGAATACAATGATTAGATACTAACCAAAGTGAAAGTACTTGTTTCATCTTTGGCATCTGCGGATCCTTGATTGGTGAGAAAGATTGAACATAAAAGAGGAATCATGTCTTGTTCACTATCTTGCAACTCTTCAGGATTAGTGATCGGAACACTAGCTGCCGCGAGCCTTGACCTACAACAAAATAATAACTGATTAGAGAATTTTTTTCAAGACATTGGGTATGAGCCAGATCATAAATATCATGAAATCAGGAGTTTCCCCAATTTGCATAGAAGACAACCAGTGACTATGTTTTCCTCAATTTGCATAAAGATGTAAATTGAAAAGAGCAAAGGGTTTGGTACCTGTTTATTCCGTTTTTCTCCACCAAGTTTACCAGTAACCCCAAGATGGCAACAAGAAAATCTAATTCCTGGTCGGTGAGATGTTTATCTTTCTGGTGGCATGTCCCGGACTCCATCAGACTGAAAAGCGGAGATTTGGTGAAGGAAGGAAAGTGTCCAACAATTAATTCAGCCATGCTCTCCAGTCCTCTGCAGGCAGCAACTTCCCGACAACCAACAGAATTATCATTTGTTAAGTTCATTAATACCTGAAAATATGTTCACAGTATCAGAAAGTAGCAAGGGATCACATGATATCCTCACATATCTAAACAGATTAGCATAAAAGGTGACATTCCATTCTGTTCCAAACATATTTTCATTCCAGCTGCAGAAATTTGTTACACAACAGAAAACTAATTGTTAAGAAGACTGTACATTACCTTCACGGCTGTTAAAAGGCAATCAGATAAAAGACAGAGACATCCTTTATCAATGGCATATGTGGAAGAAGGTTGCTCTGTTACATGGCGATCTCTATCACTTGATTCTTCCCGGGAATTTAACCCATGGTTTGATTCCTCCTGGCTCGAGAAGAGCTGAAGCGAGTGTTCATCTTTATAATCTCTGTAGCTTCCCTTCCTCTTTTGACCTTTAGATTTCTTTTGCTTTCCTAATACTACTGCCCATTTGGAAGGTCCTGAATCTTCCAAATCAAATGAAAAAGGATCTTGACTATCCTCGAATGATGCAAAGTTTTCAACTTTTTTACAACTGGGGTCTCTAGTTTGGCTAGTCCTTGCATTACTTCTGGAAATGTCACTACCCAATGAGGCTAACCTGCCTGCAAACGACCCAGTGTTGGAACCAGCTATAGTCGTCAGCGTGTAGGGATCAACTGTTGACATTACACTTGATTGAGATCCCAGTTTTGGTGTTGTTGAGCAACCTAACAGGAATGCAGACTGATTTCTCTTGGATACGCTTAAACTTTTTATGGAGCTACAGCTAGTGGTAGAGCAAGTATCTGAACTAATAATTGTCAGAAAGTCCTTGTTAACAGCAGAAGATAGATGTGGCTGAGGGTGAGGATGATTTTCGTTCCTGTGAGCACGTAACTGAAGACCTGGTGTAATCATTCCAACCAGCCATCAGAATAAGAGATGATAACATCAGAAGGAAGTCATGGTAAAATCCAAAAATAGGTACTGTACCTGAAAGTATTTTGATGACGCTTATCATGAGCTCTGGGAAAGACAGTCGGGATCCATGAGAACCCATACTTTTATTAAATCTGAGCAAATGAATCTGAAAGAAATATTATTTACAGTTTTTTTTCAGGTGCAGACTGCAGAGCAATTCAATACAAGCTATCATGAGGCTGGGGATCCAAAATAAATAAAAGCTACCTGGTTTTCTGTGCTGAGGAATGTAGCATTCTCCATGATTTTTAGACATTTCAGAAGCAAAATCAGATTCTGCTTATTCAAATCATCTTTTGTATCCTCGGCAGAGAGTGTGTCATGTGCCACCCAGCTCTGCAAACAAGATATGCATTAGACACTCTTATTAATACAATTCCAAAGGTCCAGTAACCATTGACAAATTAAGTACAGAGTCTTTGCCACCACTAAGACAGAAATCCAACTAGTCCACAACAAACGTATTCTGGGCAGTCACAATAACAGTAAACTGTGTTACATCAACAAGAGAATTCTCTTTTTTAGCGAAGGAAAAGTAAAGAACCTTGACTTGCAACAAATTGATATGATATATGATCCTGAGGATACCCGAATAATTCTTAAGCTAACAATCTACGACAATTTACACAAGTTATTGATGTCCTAGCCAAACAAAGATGAGAAAAGAAACTTATGCTGATAATAAAGACGGAGATAGCAAGATCCCCAAAACATACAGGTTCACACCTCCATTACAGAGTGACAATCCACAAAAACATCAAAGACTGCATCAAGTCCTCCAAGTTCTCGCAGTTTCTCCTTGAACATTCCTCCAGATTTTTTCACAGTACCAGAAGTATCTGGATGGGAAAAAATACTATAAATAATTAGAAACGATATAGATCAATTATAATCTTGTCGTAGGATCTACTACCACTGACACATTTATTAAACTGAATCACTGGAAGCAAATAAAACACAGCAGATAACATAACTTTTCAATTTCACCAGATGCCTTTGAAATAGTTAGCTAGTCAATGTTCCAACAAAATAGACAAGAAGTTCAAGTACCATCAAAAGAGATTTTGGACAAGCACGCCTTCTCCATCACCAACAAAGCTACCCATTTCGTACTTAGCTCAGGCCTCATCCTCTTAATCTTATAGCCATCAACCAATCTCAACTCCTTGCAATTAACAAGAATCTCCTGGGCTCTGTCCAGTATATCACAGGAGCTTGAATCATGCATACTGCCTGAATCACGTGCTGCATCAACATCCTTGATTACTGATAAGAGCCTAGATCCTATATTCCGCCGCGGCTTCCCTTTAGTACTAGCGGAAACCACAGGTCTCAACAGCTTTATCAAAAACTTGATGGAGTTTGGTGACTCCATAAAGTGATCATCTTGACCCTAGAATCATGAACATAAAACAAGTAAACAAGCGAAAAATCCCAATGAATCAAAGAGAAAAGAGCATCACAAGCATATTTCACAATGCAAATAAGTTACTTACATCAGTAGTTAGCACAAAGAAAATGGTAGCTGCAGCAAGATTGCTTGGTATGTCATCAAGACTCAGACCCAAAATTGCATCGATTATGGATTTTGAGATCCTGAAATATACTCATCATTTGGAACTTCATTATCTCGAAGAACAAACCCTAGAAAAAGGAGAGCAATTGAAAATCTAAAGTAAATAAGCAGACATACCCTAAAGCTCTTAAAGAGCGTCGTTGATATTTAGATTCGCAAATCGAGAGTAGAGAAGACAGAGCAGCTCTTCTGATCCTAACTTGATGTCCTTTCTTCAACCCATCAAGAGCGAAGTTAACCTCGTCCTCATTCTCCATTAACTCGCCGAACTCTTGCGTCTCCATCAAAGTCGAATTCAAACCAAACGCTCCACTACCGTTTCTGGGTCTCTTAGCCCTCTTCTGAGAAAAATCATCCTCCGAAAAATTGGATCTTGAAGAATAATTCCAGAGACAAGATGACTCTTGAGTGGAGAAATCAAGTGGGTCGAGTTCTGGTGATGAAGAAGACGAAAAAAGATACTCCGCCTGCGAAACGTCGTCGTTTAACATCCCCGGTTTGCGACGGCCGTAAGTTCGCTCCATCATCGCCGAGAAAGAAAGCTTCCAAATTTTCTCTTCTTTTTTGAATGACAAAATCAACACAAGGGTATTTTCGGTATATAACATTATCGAGTATTTATATACATTAATGTCATATCTTGACATGTATTGACCGCATATCTTGACATGTATTGACCGCATAGCGCAGTGGATTAGCGCGTCTGACTTCGGATCAGAAGGTCGTGGGTTCGACTCCCACTGTGGTCGTTTTTTTTGTTTTTTTCTTTAGCCTTTTAGGCCTTTAGGGTTTATACCAAAACTTGTGCTTCGAAGATTGGAAGTTCTTTCCACAGTTCTTTGTGAGTTTCCTTCTCTGGGAGGAATCGAGAAAGACGAAACAATGGCTTCTTCTTCTGCTTCTCTGAAAAGAAGAGAGCAACCAATTTCGCGAGATGGAGATCAACTTATCGTTACTCCTTTAGGTGCCGGAAGTGAAGTGGGTCGTTCCTGTGTTTACATGTCCTTCAGAGGCAAAAATATTCTGGTCAGTTTCTCTCCGTTTTGCTCTAATCTTGCAAATGTGTTTGATTTTGGCGTTTAGGGGTATATTGTTAGTCTTTATTTGGGTTGTGTTTGTGCAGTTTGATTGTGGGATTCATCCTGCGTATTCAGGCATGGCTGCGTTGCCTTACTTCGATGAGATTGATCCTTCTTCCATTGATGTCCTCTTGATTACTCAGTATGTTTCCTTCTTCTTCCTCATTTCGCTAATACCCATTAAGAAAAAGAGAAAATTTGATTAGTTCAAAGCTTGTAGGAGGCTAGAGTTTGTTCTTTGTGTCTGTTTGTCTACTTGAAAGAGTTTGTGTTTTTTTTTTTGAGAGGTTTCTTGGGTTTAAGATAACAAACAATTGGTTGTTTTCCCTTGTAGCTTTCATATAGATCATGCAGCATCCCTACCTTATTTTCTGGAGAAGGTTTGTTTCTCTTTTCTGAATGATTTTGTTTTGTTGATGTGTTAGAACATAGCTGGGAACTAATTCAGGTTATTGATGTATGATTAGACGACATTCAATGGGCGGGTTTTCATGACACATGCAACAAAGGCCATCTACAAGCTGTTGCTTACAGATTATGTAAAAGTGAGCAAAGTGTCGGTGGAAGATATGTTGTTCGATGAACAAGATATCAACAAGTCCATGGACAAAATTGAGGTTAGTACTGCATTATATTCTATGACTATGTTTATACTTTAACTGCTCCATTGGGTTTGGGATAAGTTCAAAAGAAATTAAATCAGCTTTAATTCTTTAAAACAGTGATTGATGAGTTAAGGTTTATGTTTGATTCCTCGATAGGTAATTGATTTCCATCAAACGGTTGAAGTGAATGGCATAAAGTTCTGGTGTTACACGGCAGGCCATGTTTTGGGTGCAGCCATGTTTATGGTGGATATAGCTGGTGTCCGGATCCTCTACACAGGAGACTATTCCCGTGAGGAAGACCGACATCTGAGAGCAGCTGAGCTTCCTCAATTCTCCCCTGACATATGCATCATTGAATCCACTTCTGGTGTCCAGCTTCATCAATCTCGTCATATTCGTGAGAAACGCTTTACTGATGTAATCCATTCAACGGTTGCTCAGGGCGGACGTGTGCTGATCCCGGCTTTTGCACTGGGTCGTGCTCAGGAACTTCTCTTGATTTTAGATGAATACTGGGCGAACCACCCAGATCTACACAATATCCCAATCTACTATGCATCACCGCTCGCCAAAAAGTGTATGGCGGTTTACCAAACCTACATATTATCTATGAATGACAGAATCCGCAACCAGTTTGCAAATTCTAATCCGTTTGTGTTCAAGCACATTTCTCCATTAAACAGCATCGATGATTTTAATGATGTCGGTCCATCTGTGGTTATGGCTACTCCTGGTGGTCTTCAAAGCGGTCTCTCAAGGCAACTCTTTGACAGCTGGTGTTCAGATAAGAAAAACGCTTGTATCATACCGGGTTATATGGTGGAAGGTACATTGGCGAAGACGATAATTAATGAACCGAAGGAGGTGACTCTTATGAATGGTCTTACTGCTCCGCTCAACATGCAAGTGCACTATATCTCGTTCTCTGCTCACGCAGATTACGCGCAGACGAGCACGTTCTTGAAAGAGCTCATGCCTCCTAACATCATCCTTGTTCACGGTGAAGCTAACGAGATGATGAGGCTCAAACAGAAACTCTTCACGGAATTTCCTGATGGAAACACAAAGATCATGACCCCGAAGAACTGTGAGTCCGTTGAAATGTATTTTAATTCTGAGAAATTGGCGAAAACCATTGGGAGATTGGCAGAAAAGACACCCGATGTTGGCGATGCAGTGAGCGGGATTCTGGTGAAGAAAGGGTTTACTTATCAGATAATGGCACCTGATGAACTCCATGTTTTCTCACAGCTATCAACAGCAACTGTAACTCAGCGGATTACAATCCCGTTTGTAGGAGCTTTCGGTGTGATAAAACATCGCCTCGAGAAGATTTTCGAGAGCGTGGAATCTTCAACAGATGAGGAATCAGGGCTTCCAGCATTGAAAGTACACGAAAGAGTAACAGTGAAACAAGAGTCAGAGAAGCACATCTCACTTCAGTGGTCATCAGATCCGATAAGTGACATGGTTTCTGACTCCATTGTAGCTCTGATTCTCAACATCAGCCGCGAAGTCCCCAAGATCGTTGTGGAAGAAGAAGATGCTGTGAAATCCGAGGAAGAGAATGGGAAGAAAGTTGAGAAAGTGATATATGCACTTCTTGTGTCGCTCTTCGGGGATGTGAAACTAGGCGAGAACGGGATACTTGTGATCAGAGTCGATGGCAACGTCGCTCAGCTCGATAAAGAGAGTGGAGAGGTAGAGAGTGAGCATTCAGGTCTTAAGGAAAGAGTAAGAGTAGCTTTTGAGCGGATTCAGAGCGCTGTGAAACCAATCCCTCTCTCAGCTTCTTAGTAACTTTTTGAAGTCATCCTTGAGGTTTCTTTAATCATCATAGAGTTTTATCCATCTGATGATGTTTCTGTTTCCATGTTTACTAATAGTGACGATTAAGTCTAATGGATGTTATTAAGAATGTGTTTTATGAAACTTTGCTGCTTCCTTAAGTTTACTGTGATGATGATCAAGTCTTATGGATGTTATTAAGTACGGGTTTTTAACTTTTTTTGCATAAATCACTTTTTTTTTACCTTCAAATCACATCGTAAACATCTGCAATTTTAATTTTTAAACTAATCTATGATTAAAACTGAAAACATCTACAGTTTCTCTTTTTGAATGATGTGACAAAAACATGTAGGCGGGAAAATCAAAGGCAAAAACAATCTCTCTTCTTTTGTTCAATTTCTTCCAAAATTGCTATTTCATCTTCGAATCCAGACACAAACAAAGCCGAAATCGAACCTGACGTCCTGACCTATTGAGGAGTACTGTATTATGTAAATAATCATATAGTTATGATAGTGTTTCCATTTACCGTACGATTGTATCTTGCATATCACGTTTAGAATATTCTAGTAGGGTTCACAACTCTGGTTGAATATCAATACAAGCATCTCTTTCTCGCTATCCTTTCATGACCCAAACTGATAACTATGTCAGCCTACGAGTATGAGAGATTCTCTCGTTCTCAAATTATTGCTTATCTCAAGCAGGGTGAGATCGCTAACGTTAAAGAAGAAGATCTCAAAAACCCAACTTTCGACTTCGTCTCCGAGCTTTACACAAGAATTCTTATCTATCTCGACGCTCTGGACGAGTATGTATTCCTCTAAACCCTCTCTTAGCTCTTCACTCTATTTTACCCTCGCTTTTGAAATTTTCGACTTCTAAGTAAATTTGAAAACCCTAATTTGTTTTCAATTTGGAGAATTTCTAATGATGCTTCCTTTTTTTGAATTGCGTTTTTCCAATATCAAATCCATTTCTAGAGAAGAGAAAGAGCAAGTTGAGTATGAGGCTTTGGAGCACTTCGAAAATCCAGAACATCATGCCACCTCAATGCAATCTATGAAACTTTATTACAAAGTGAAAGATATGTTACGTATGCTTCATTGTCCATTAAAGATTACTTACAAGGATCTGTTACGCCCGGAATCATCCCGAACCGAGTGTTTCTTCAGCTCACTTTTGAATTATGGTCTATACAAGTATGTCCTTCTTGCTTCAAATCTTTTGAATTATGTTATATACAAGTTAGCTGAGTTCTCTCTAGTTCGTACTTGGAGAAGATGAGTTCTTTATTTGTCTCACTTGACTTAGATGGAAACAAGAGTAGAAATATTTGAATTTTAGATGGCTTTTAGATTCCACAAGATCTCTATAAGTTGACGCTTTCATAATTATTTACATATTCTTTTCGTACCAGAGATGAAAAAATGGAACTAATAAGACCAACGATAGAAGAGTTGGGTCTCCTTGATGATCAGCGTAAGCAGCGGGAGGCAAAGGTTGCTCAGGTAATGCAAGAAAAATATGCAGAGATTGGAGAATTTGATGAAGCCGTTGAAAGGGATTTACCTTTTGTGCAAGAGCTAGAAGCCAACATTGAAGAACTGAATCAGAATATATTAGCACTAAATAATCAGCAGATGTCACTGCGAGCTACCTTCTGGAAAATGAGAGAGAGGAGTACACAGATGGATACGGAGGTAAGGAACCGCATGACATGGTGTTGAGCTAAATTGGGTTCTGTGATTTAATTTATACTGAAGTTACCTTGATCAAGTTGGTGAAGAAAATGACGTGTATTTCTCACTACAGATTTCCAATGCAGAGGTTGACCTTGTGCAAACTGTCCAAGAAAACGCAAACCTCCGCTCGCAAATTGTTCAATCCCCAGACAAATTGCAGGTATATTTTTGCTCCTACTAGCACTAGTCCTAAGATAAAGTTTTTGTGTATACACTAGTTTAAACGTTTGTTGTGGGGACAGGGAGCTTTAGAAGAGAAGAAACTAGTACTTGGGGAAACAAAGAAAGCTGAACAATCAGCAATTGGATCTTTCCAGGAAAAGGCTGCCATTCTTGAGGTTTATGAAAAGGTATCTAATGAAAACTCTAGATTATTACTTGGTTAGCACGTAGCTAAATGCATTGAGGACATCCTTTGCAACTTGATGGTTAACTTTGGAAATAAATGTTATTCTTCTAAGTTTGGTGTTTATTGCTCTATCACTTTTGTTCATACTTCACGAAATTCTGTTCAGGAGCTTTAGGAAGAACTTTGTTTATTTAGATTGAGACCTTATTCTAAGTTGTTACTTGAATTTTATGTGTTTAGTCTTACAACAGTTTTACGCTTTCAATTTTGAGTTTAATAAGTTTTACCATCAAAGTTTTGCTTTACTATTGAGGTAATATCATTCAACTATGGGTGCCTTTTGCAGGCCTTCAAGAAAATTTCAAAGTCATATTCGCAACTGCAGTTAATCAACAAACAGGTGACCAAGCAAAAAGACTCCTTTCCTCTTTCATTACTTGTAGATTGTGAACCATGTATTGTATCTCTAGCATGTGGCAACACAAAGACCCTTCCAATTATAGGAATGAGATCTAATGTGTCTTTGGAGTTATCTTTCATTTTTATGTGTGTTTGATGATGTTACAGGTAACCGATGCGAAAGCGGTCGAGAAAGAATCCAAAGCTCTTAAATCTAAGCTGAGCGAGGATGGAGTAGTGTACAAATCACTTGAGGCAAAAGTGGTTGAGCGGGAAGGAATATGTAAGTCTTGGTTTATTTCTTCCCTCTTCAGATACTGTTTCATAATTGTGTTTTGGGACAGAGACTGTAATCCTCTATTCTGACAACAGTGGAACAGTTGAACGAATCATTGAAACAACTAGAGAAAGAAAAAGCAGTCATGTTTGATGATTGGACAAAACAATTGAATGAATTAAAAGTGGAGGTTGAATCCAGAAGACGTGAACTTGAAGCTAGGCAAACGAATGTCGAATCAGTAGTAGCTATGGTATTGCTCCGCTCCCTTTCTTTCGAACATGAATCTGTTGTGCACTATGCTCTATCATCGCCGTAAGTTTTCTTCGTTTCAACAGGTTGATGACAATACTGCCAAGACTAACCAGGTGAGACAGTCAGGAGAACTCAAAGTGAAACAAATGGCCGCTAAATATGAAGAGATCATGAAGCAGGTTTCTTTCGTTTCCATTATTTTCATCTGAATTCTGTCAAGATAAGGCAGATCTCCGAAATGGTTAGGCCTAATTATATATTGAAAATAATGAAAATGAGCAGTTAAAATATGTCAATGTTCTGATCTGAAATTTGGAGAAACATGCCAACTTCGAAATGCTTATATAAATTGAACCATGGAAACAAAAGCTTTGTGCTGCAACAAATTAAGAGGTTTCCAAAGTTAAAACAAGTGCTATGCTTCTTTCAGATTCTGTGTAAGATATATATATATATTGAGCCTTGCTTTTGATGTTTGCAGTTTCATGAATACACGGTGTCGTTTGGTGCTTTTCTACCAAGCCTCTAAAGCAGAAGACAGGTCTGATTGTTAGAATCACTCTATTGTGAAAGGTAGAGAGAGAGAGAGAGATTTGTAATGGTTAAGAATCGATTAGATATTTTGCTACAAATTAAACACGAAAGACATTACTAGTGTTATTGTATTAAGAGGAGATTAGGTGAGAGACAAGATTTTAGACCCAAATTAGTTCTTAGACAAATTTCAAAGATTTTTCGTTCTTGTAATCTCCATGCAGATTGTTTAGCCAAAACATTTAAAATTTTAGTTTTGAAAATTTGTACATAAACTCTTTTCCTCTTGATTGGATTACCAATAATAATTTTTTAATTAATGTGTAGTTGGAATAAAAATCACTCATAACTCATAAGAATGTCCTGACAATCATAATTTTTTGAAGAGATTTCAAAATGTAGACAGTCAAAAGTTTTAGGAATTATTCATGATTTTAAGAAAATTGAAATATAATTGACAAAAGTTCTTCAATATTAAAAGTCACGGTACCAATATTAATAAAATGCTTAAAAACTTTTATATATTTTTACTTTTGTAGAACAAACGTTTTTATTTATTTATTTATTTTAAAAATGCTTCTACCGTATCCCATCAATATCTGGAGACTGCAGTTTCGTACAGGCGGGAAAATCATTCTCTCTTCTTTTTGATTTCTTCCAAAATTGCCATTTCCTCTTCTCAGTTTCTTCGAATCCAGACACAACCAATCGGAACCTGAACTATGTCAGCCTACGAGTACCCGAGGCTCTCTCGTTCCGACATTTTGACGGCCCTCAAGGATTTTCAGATCGCTAGCGTTACAGAGACCGATCTCAAAAACCCAACTTCCGACTTCGTCTCCGAGCTTTACACCAGAATTCTTATCTATCTCGACGCTCTCAACGAGTATGTATTCCTCTAAACCCTCTCTTTGCTCTTCACTCTATTTTACCCTCGGTTTTGTCTGATTTCGAGCTAAGTAAATTTGAAAACCCTAAAAAATTTCAATTTGGGGAATTTCTAATGATGCTTCGTTTTCGACATTGGGTCTTTCCAACATCAAATCCATTGTAGAGAAGAGACTGGGCAAGTTGATTTTGGGGCTTTGGAGCAATTGGAGAATCCAGAACATCATGTCACCTCAATGCAATCTATGAAGCTTTATTGCAAAGTGAAAGATATGTTAGATATGGTTGATTGTCCATTAGCCATTAACTTGAAGGATCTGTTACGCCCGGAATCATCCCGAACCGAGTTTTTCATCAGCGCACTTTTGAATTTTGCTCTATACAAGTATGTCCTTCTTGCTTCAAATCTTTTGAATTATGTTCTATACAAGTTAGCTGGAGTTCTCTCTAGTTTCTATTTGGATGCACCAAGACCTTTTGACCTAGTTTCTACTTTGAGTAGACGAGTTCATATTTGTCCCACTTGACTTGGAGATGGAAACAAGAGTACAACTATCTCAATTTCAATAATGACGCTCTCATGATTATTTGCATCTTCTTTTCGTACTAGAGATTCAAAAATGGAACTTATAAGACCAATGGCAGAAGAGTTGAGTATCCTTGATGAGCAGCGGAAGCAGGAGGAGGCAAAGGTTGCTCAGGTAATGCAAGAAATAAATGTATTCCATAGAAGATAGTCATTATCTTTTTCTAAAAGCTATACTTGCAGTTGAATGCAGAGATTGGAGAATTTGATGAAGCCGTTGAAAGGGATTTACCTTTCGTCCAAGAGCTAGAAGCCAACATTGAAGAACTGAATCAGAAAATATTAGCACTAAATAATCAGCAGATGTCACTGCGAGCTACCTTCCAGAAAATGAGAGAGAAGAGTACACAGATGGATGACGAGGTAAGGAACCGCATGACATGGTGTCGAGCTCCTTCCTGAAACTAAATTGTGTTGTGTGATTTAATTTATTATGAAGTTACGTGGATCAAGTTGGTGAAGACACCGTTTGTCAATTAGGCGATCTGCATATGCCTGAATTTCAAGAGGCGTTTTCTGCTTCTGATATGTGTATTTCTTTCTACAGATTTCCAAAGCAGAGTTTGACCTTGTGCAAACTGTCCAAGAAAATGCAAACCTCCGAGCACAAATTGTTCAATCCCCAGACAAATTGCAGGTATATTTTTGTTCCTACTAGCACTAGTGCTAAGATCAAATTTTGTGTATACACTAATTTAAACGTTTGTTGTGGAGACAGGGAGCTTTAGAAGAGAAGAAACTAGTACTTGGGGAAACAAAGAAAGCTGAACAATCAGCAATGGGATCTTTCCAGGAAAAGGCTGCCATTCTTGAGGTTTATGAAAAGGTATCTAATGAAAACTCTAGATTATTACTATCTTATGGTTAGCACGTAGCTAAATGCATTTAGGACATCCTTTGCAACTTGATGGTTAACTTTTTGAAATTACAAGTCTTAGGTCACTGCGGATACTGTTCTCAAACCATTTGGTTAGAGAATGAGGATTCCAAGCATTATTCTTCTAAGTTTTGTGTTTTTTGCGCTAATCACTTTTGTTCATACTTCACGAAATTCTGTCCAGAAGCTTTAGGAAGAACTTCATTTATTTTGGTGTATAGTGGATGAGAGTGAATCCAAGGTGGACATTATTTAGATTGAGACCTTATCCTATGTTGTTACTTCGTAATGTTTTCATGTTTAGTCTTCCAACAGATTTATGCTTTCATTTTTTGAGCTACATAAATTTACCATCAACTATGGGTGCCTCTTGCAGGCTTTCAAGAAAATTTCGAAGTCATCTTCGCAACTTAAGTTAATTAACGAACAGGTGACCAATCTAAAAGACTCATTTCCTCTTTCATTGTTGTAGATTGTGAACCATGTATTGTATCTCTAGCATGTGGCAACACACAGACACTTCCAATTATCGGAATGAGATCTAATGTGTCTTTAGATTTATTTTTCAATTTTATGTATGTTTGATGATGTTACAGGTAACCAATGCGAAAGCGGTTGAGAAAGAATTCAAAGCTCTTAAAGCTAAGCTGAGCGAGGAAGGAGTAGCGTACAAATCACTTGAGGCGAAAGTGGTTGAGCGGGAAAGAATAGGCAAGTCTTGGTTAATTTCTTCCCTCATCAAATATAGTTTCGTAATTTTGTTTTGGGACTGTAATCTTGTATTCTGTCAACAGTGGAACAGTTGAACGAATCATTGAAACAACTAGAGAAAGAAAAAGCAGTCATGTTTGATGAGTGGACAAAACAATTGAATGGACTAAAAGTGGAGGTTGAATCCAGAAGACGTGAACTTGAAGCCAGGCAGACCAATGTTGAATCAGTAGTAGCTATGGTATTGCTCCCTTTCTTTTGAATATCTAACAACATGAATCTGTTGTGCACGATGCTTATCATCGCCATAAGTTTTCTTTGTATTATATATCAACAGGTTGATGACAATAATGCCAAGATTAACCAGGTGAGACAGTCAGGAGAAGCTAAAGTAAAACAACTAGCCACTAAATATGAAGAGATCGTGAAGCAGGTTTCTTTCGTTTCAGTTATTTTCACCTGCATAGCTTCGTAAATTCCGCCAAAATAAGGCAGATCTATCAAAACAATAGGCTTGTTCTAGATTATTTGTAAGATATATCTATCTATTGAGCCTTGTCTTTGATGTTTGCAGTTTCATGAATATACGGTGTCGTTTGATGCGTTTCTACCAAGCCTCTAAAGGACAAGGCAGGTCTCATCAGTTGAGCTGAATCAAGGTAGAGGAGGGATTGTAATGAACACATGTTCTCTACAAATGGTTAAGAATTTGACTACTAATTTAATTCCTCTTGTGATTTTTTTTTTGGTAGGAGAATTCCTTTTGTGATTGACTGATTGTATTAAGTCTCTTGTATTAAAGTTGAAAAATGTTATGAATTTCTCTTTATGGAATGACATTTATTGAAGTACAGTAGTTTAAAAAAAAATCAAGAGAAAATGAAAATTTTATGTTGGTGTAAATTACACGGTGTAATGGTGTGGGAGAGTCGAACTCTTGTCCTCAATGCAAATTGAAGTATCAAAAACCTAATTCACTCCCAATTGCGCCACCACCGGTTTAGACTTTCGAAGAACAATTAAAGTAATCTAATATAGCAAACGAGTGTAAAATTTGCTTCGCGGTGCTTTTTTCAATTATCTTCAATCCTCAATTGCAGTGGATTCGATAATCTCCCAGAACGAGAAGAAATCTACGATCTACGATCCTAGCTACGGAGCGATTCAAATTCGATGACGACGTAGTTTTAACGAAGAAGACGAAGAAGTGCATCGGTGATCCGAAATATGGATCCGGAGCAGACGTTTATTAGGGTTCAGGAGAGGTTTTCGCAGATCTTAACGCCAAGGATTAGAGGTTTCTTAGAGTATACTTACCTCTTCGTTGCCATCACTTTGTTCTGTATCCTCGTTGTTATGCACGCCAATTATGTTCAACAGGTAAATTTTGACCCTCGTTTGGATGTAATTATGAGAATTGTGAAGAAGAAGAAGATTAAGGTGGTTTTTTGCATTTATAGTGTTAAATTACCTCTGTTAGTGACTTCATGGTTGAAATTGAAGTCTGAGATACTATAATTTGAAAAGGATGATGTATATTGTCTGTGTTATGTAACTTCGTTGCATTTTTTTCGAGTTATCTGATATGAATTTTGGAGCTTAAAGCTATTTTTTTATACAAGATGTTGGCATGAGCTTCGTTAGGAGACACTATACGAAATACTTCCTATGCAAATGCATCTGAATACTTCTAAGAATGGAAACGACGAAAATCATCTATCTATTGGTTTAGTTCTCTTCGACTTTAAGAGTTTCGTGTAGCCTGCATGCCTTCTTAAGATATTTCTTGCTAGACTCTCCTAAGCTTCTCTTATCTGACCATTATTGTTTATGTCTAACTAATTTCGTTTTTTTTTTGTTTTATTATTAAAGCCTGGTTGTTCAAGTGAGCTGACTGGAATTGAGTTAGCTGAAGCAGAGCTTATGCAAATCAAGGTATGTAGCTGTTATCCCTTCTGATGTTAGCTTGCATAATTAGTGAAAATAATTTGATTTTCCATGCTTTGAGCTGGTTCCTCACTCCTACTTCGAAAGTTCTCTAACCAACTGATCTCTGTGATATAGATAACAAGTGCAGGGTTGTGGTCACGTAATGATGAAAGTATTGCTGCTGATGTTCCTCGAGTTGTAGCTGAAACTAATAGTTTACAAGTGTCAAAGACTGATCAAGGTGATTGTTTATATTTATGAGTAGGCTGTGGTTGAATTGGTTTGGAGAGACTGCTTGTATGAGCTCAATATCTTTGAAGTTTGCAGGGACTGATACTGCCCTTTTTGCAATCATGCAGAAAGCTCTACCAGTGAAGAAAATGCTGATGATATATTTGTGAAAATTGATAAGGAAGAACCCCGCACTAGTTTCTCAGTGTCTGCAAAAGAGAATGTCAGAGCAGCTATTCTTCGCTTTCTCAAAAAGTGTTATAGGCGCATATCTTTCGTTTTACAGCATACAGCACGGATCCTCAGAGGTGTAAAAAAAATATGGGTGAGTTATCTCTTAAATGACTTAGAATATGTAACTATGCCTCTTTGTTTCATTTCCTTTTGTTTCTCAAATTCTGACTTAGATAGTGCGTATGGCTTTGATATAAAGATGTTGTATCTCCTCTGCGAGGTTTTTATTGGATGTTTTTGGTATATCACTTATAAAGCATGGTTCTGCGTTCCTTTGATCGGAAATATATGTTACTGAAAATTTAACTGGCACGTGGCTCAATTGTTAGGGTGTGGAGATTTCTCAGTAGCTTATCCCTATATTTTGTGAGGAAAATGGACTTAGGTCTAGCTACTGATTTAGCTCTTTAGTGATATCTGTTTTTGGTGCCACAGTACTTAGGTCATCTGTGTTGCAATCCTGATTATTTATATTTTTACTAAAACAAGCTATTTTGCTCTTCAAATTTAAATGCAGAACGTCATTGGCATACCGTTGAATCTTGATGTGCCAAAATTGTTGCATGTACTGTATATGGATAAAGTCAACTACTATGCAGGTAAAAGCCACCTCAATAAAATCTCTATTTTATATTTACTTTGGTTTTGTTCTTCATCATCTGAATGAATCTATCAAACAATGATGACCGTTTACAAAATGTAAAATGAATCTGAATACAATGCATTTCTTTTTGAAAATCATTCCTTGTTTTAACCTTATTAATAACCTTCTTACGATTACACATGTGAGAGGTTTAGCTATTAGAAGAGTAAAATCACACTGGTTTGGCTTTTTGCTCTGCTTTGGGTGATATGTCTATCTGAACTGCTAGGTTTTTATCTGTTTGTTGATTTTTTCAGTTCAGTGGCTTGAGAGTAAAACTCAAGAGTTTGAGCCAACATATCTATATACCATGGAAAAGGTTAACGTTATTCTTTCTCAAGAATTTAAAGCTCACTAGTGGAAAATGCTCCAGCATCTTATCAAAGAAAGATGTGAAGTGAGGAATTCTTCGGTTGAAGTTCTGGTTCAGTCTCAGAATTGTGTTGTTCTTTTTCATATAGGGTTACTTTTTGCTGCCTGATGAAGCAAAATCACGGCATAACATTCGCACTGCAAATGTCAGCATATCGGCACGGCATCCCTGCTTTGGCAACAGGTAATATTCACGTTATTGGCCCTTAGTTTGGAAACAGTTATTTGAATTGCTAGGGCTGTATCCTAATGAGAACATTCTTAAAATTGGATTACTTTTTCAGGTGGCAGCAACTTCTTATAAACAGAGTTGTAGGATATGATACTATTATAATGAATAGCTTACAGAACTCTGCTGGTCAAGGTATGTAATAGGTGTTTGTCTTGTTGATAATGTCCATGCAAGTTTTACTATTTGTGGGTCTCTCCTTTGAGGCCTGTGATTCCTCAGCTATGTGTTTGTCTTTTCTTTTTTATATTGTGCGCAAACTGTTTCTTTTTGAAAGGTTAGGCTACCACTAAACAGAGGTTAACTGCTTATCTAATTGTGACTTTAAATTAAGTTATCTCTGGGAATTTTAGTCAGAGATTAGTGTGCAGCAATTAATTGGTTCATGCAGAGCTATGCAAAATGTAAAATAACCAATGTCGTTGTTGGTAGCTATTACATGATATTTCCATCCGTCATTGTCGCTGCTCATGTCCCTTCGATTGTTTCTATCTATGTGCTATTGTGAAAGTTGCAGTTTGCACTTTCTATGACTGCCAACTTCCTCCATTACAGGTTATCTATACAACTTCCAGACAAGAGAGTTTTACAATCTCAGTTACTCCCAAGAACTTCCTGAAGGTTCTGCGCAATTCGGAGGTTTGTCATTTTCTGTCACGTGAACAGCATATGTTGAAAATTATGAGCGTTATATTAGATTGGAAGATCTTACCAAGGCTGCTTTATTAGCTCTTGCAACTTTATCTGTAGTTTGGTGTAAGCATTTACTTTAAGAGTAATATTATTGTTCTGGGTGCATGCAGATTACTTGGTGACGAAATGTGGTGTGCTAATGATGTCACTTTTTGTGTTTTTCACAACCACAATGTCTGTGTCATTCACATTGCGAGAGACACAAACTCGCATGTTGAAGTTCACAGGTTTGAATTTCTACTACTCCAATAGCTAATGGCTTTCCATCTTTGCTTCTCAACAATCATCTTTGTTTCGATATCAATTTGTTGCAGTGCAGCTTCAACACCATGCCCAGCATCGGTTACCAACATTTCAGTTGATCTTTGTGCACGTGATCGAATCACTTGTCTTTGTACCAGTATGCATACACATCCTGCTTTTTCATTCCAAGATTTCAGAGGATTCTGTTGACCGACATGATATAACTATTTGAAATTGCAGATTATGATTGGGATTCTGTTCTTCCTGTTTGAGTTTTACGACGATCAGCTATTGGCTTTCATGGTTCTGGTTCTTGTCTGGCTATGCGAATTATTCACCCTGATAAGGTTTTTGGTCTCCTCTTTTGCCTCGGTCACCTGTATATTCACTATCGAGCTCCCTTATTTATGATAATCTCGCTGCCAATTCAAATTACGTGTTTTTTTAGCTGTTCAATAGAATAATAACAAAGTCCTATCTTCCCAATATTGCAGTGTCAGGACACCGATATCGATGAAGTTCTTCCCGCGTTTCTTCTTGTTGTACTTCTTAGTGTTCCATATTTATTTCTTCTCGTATGCATATGGTAAGAACTGAGGTTTTACCTTATACTATACTTGTCTCATTAACTACTGAAATTTCAGAAGCCTTCACTTACTGCGTAACTCTCAACAGGTTTTTCTTATCTCGCCCTAATGACAACCGCTGCATTCATGCAACACCTAATTCTATACTTCTGGAACCGTTTTGAGGTAAACGTTTGATTACAGCAACTCAAAGATTGGCCAAATCCAGAGAAGCTAAGCTTCAATTCAAAGTTTTTATATCAAAATTAAACACAAAATTACAGGTACCAGCTCTTCAGAGATTCCTTCAAAGCCGACAGTCACACCTCCAGCAACACCCAGACTTTCACATCACTTCCTCAACAATCCTAGCATCAACACTTCACATCACAAGGCTAAACAGAACAACAAGAAACCGAAGTCCATCTGGTCCCAACAACACAACCCCAAACCAAAACACGGAAACAAGATCTCCAACAGCGGATGTAGGAGGTGTCGGGAATCCAACACAAAATCAAGAGCAACAAGAAGAGAATGCAGCAAACACAATTCCTGCAGAGCCTAACAACCAACAAGCGGGTGCGATGAGCTCGTTCAGTTCGATGCTGCTATGGATTTTAGGCGGTGCTTCGTCAGAAGGACTTAACTCGTTTCTTTCGATGTTTAGAGATGTGAGAGATGAAGACGAAGCACAAGTGTTTGCAGATACTACTCCACCTCAAAACCCTCATCATGATCCTCTTTCAGTTGATTAAAAGTTTCTTCCTTTGTTTGCTGTATATTTTGTATTTTCTTTTTGGCCTCTGGTTTTTGTTCCTTGTTTGCTTGTATAGTCACTGGCCAAAAGAGACGAGCTTTTGAGATATTAAACAAGGTGATCAAAAATTGGTAAAAGGGGGAGAAAAAAAAGGTTGGTAAAGCAATGTATATGACATTGATTCATGAATATGGTTATATTTAAGGAAAATAGACTTCACTTTGCCTTCATCGAGGTGGCTTTTGTGTTTTTGTTTTATTGAAAAAAAATATGAGTTTACAAATGTAAAAATAGTCTGTAAAACATTACTATTTATTTGGTTTTTGCTAATTCTATAAAATAAAAACAAATCACAGATAAACGCTGCCATATAAGGATTTTATCAGAAAAATAGGTTTGGTGAAATTCAACAAAATGTGATTAGTAATAACTACTCCAATTAACCAATATGAGATAAGAATTATATAAGGATTATATCCGCATATATAATTCTTATCTCTGATTGGTTAATTACTTATATAATAGGAGTAATAAGTAATTAACCAATCAGAGATAAGAATTATATATGCGGATAAATAATAATAACCTCTCTCAATTATATATGAACCTTGTCAAGAGTTGTACGGACATGGCGATGATGATGAGGATAGATTGCGTGAGCCACATCACCAATACTGCTCTGCTTCCATGTCTCTACAATGGAACAGTTCTTCGCCGCCGCTCCCTCAGTCTCCGAAATAGTTTTTTCCGAGAACGAAAGCTTCAGCTCCGATGCGTCTCTGCTTCTTCCGATTCGTTGCAGTTTGATTTCTCTCCGCCTCCAATCGATCACGATCTCCTTGTAAGCTTCACTTTCTTTGCTGCTGCGAATTACAATTTCTTTGAATAGCAAAGTGTTAAAAGTCTAGCTCTATGAAACAGTTATTGGAATTTTTTGGGTTTTGTTATGTTTCTTGTGAATTGGATGTTTCTGAGTAGTAAGTATGAATATGCTAATGCATTTCTTTATTATGGACTTGTAAAGGATACAGTTAGTGTTGCTGGAGGTAAAGTTTCTGAAGATGGTATTGTTGAGAGTTTTGATAACGACGATGAGGCTTTGGATGCTTTTGATAATGGTGTTGTGGTATGTAACTTAACTCTGGAGCTCTTTGGTTTTGAATTATGATTTTTGTTTGATCAAAACTTGATTTATAGGTTGTGGACCTCTCACATTTTGGGAGAATTCGAGGTACTATATATCCTTGTTTATCTCTTGTCTTATGGTGCTTTTTCGACATTGAATTGGTTGTAATTTGCTTAGCTTTATGCTCTGACTTTGCTTATGAATACTACCTTATGTTTGTTGTTTTAACTATTTGCTACATTCTTTGTCATTAAGTTAGTGGAGATGACCGCGCTCATTTCCTTCACAACCAAACCACTGCAAATTTTGAAAGCCTTAATGAAGGACAGGTGAGTCTTTTTAGGGATATTTGCATTGAGTTTATATTGTTACCTCTGTGACTGGTAACCACTTGTGGGTCTATTTGCTCGTTTCTGAAGGGATGTGACACTGTATTCGTTACCCCAACAGCACGGACGATAGATATTGCACATGCCTGGATCATGGTAATAATACCCCTTCCTTATGGGAGTAAGATAAGTTTGGGTTCACTTTTAGTGGTTCCATATATTATATATGCAAGTTCTATCTTTAACAGACTCTTTTTTTGGTTTCCAGAAAAATGCAATACTGCTAACGGTTTCTCCAACGACATGCCAAAGCATAATTGAGATGCTGAACAAGTATGTTAAAACGTTTCATTCTAGTTCACTTACAAAAGTTTGATGGATTCTTTGAAAATCTGATTTCGTTGGAGAACCATGACATCACTTATTTTTCTCATCTTTGTCTTCTCAGGTACATTTTTTTTGCTGACAAGGTAGAAATCAAGGACATCACCAAGCAAACTTGCTTATTTGCATTAGCTGGACCCAAAAGCAACCAAGTAAGATTATTCTTTAAGCAGACTGTCTTGTAAAATTTTCTCTGTTTTAGTCTTTATGGTTGTTCAATTACATTATTTTGGTACTGTAAAAACACTTGAAACAGATCATGTCTAAACTGAATCTGGGAGATCTTATTGGGCAGCCATATGGCAAGCATCAGCATTATAGTGTAAGTCTTTTTTTGTAATATCGAAACAGATCTTGGGAAGCGACATGTAGTAACAAGCTCCTTTCTATGTCAGTTTGATGGAATGCCAATTACAGTTGGGGTCGGAAGTCTGATTTCAGATGAAGGCTTTACCATGTTAATGTCGCCAGGGGGTGCTGTTTCAGTCTGGAAGACCCTTTTAGCTGAAGGTGCCATTCCGATGGGTTCTGTAGCCTGGGAAAAACTTAGAATCACTCAAGGTTAGTAAAACTATTGTCCAAATGCAGGCGCCATAGATGTTTCTTGATTTGCACTGATGACACGAATATCACCCGTAACCTCCAAAATCTAATGTCATGAGGTTGTGGCCACTAGTCCTACTAAAGGCATGATTGGTCGAGATTTACGTAATATAGGCAAAAGGCTCATAAGTATGCTCTTAAATCTTTTACTTGCCATTAGCGAAATCAGAATTGTTAGATCTTACAGAACCATTGATTTAGTGAATAAGCAGACAAAATGATATGTTTCTCAGGCCAAAAGCATTGATGTTTTGCAGGAAGACCAGCACCTGAGAGAGAACTCAGCAAGGAATATAATGTTTTGGAGGCGGGTCTATGGAACTCGATTTCTCTGAACAAAGGTATTTGAGAAGCTTTTGTTCAGTGAACTAAAACGATACAAGAAACACCTAGAGTAAACAATCTTCAAACATCTCAGGATGTTATAAGGGACAGGAGACGATAGCAAGACTAATGACATATGATGGAATCAAGCAAAGGTTATGTGGACTTAATCTCTCTGCACCAGCGGAACCCGGCAGCCCCATCATTGTCGACGGGAAAAAGGTTTTGAGCGCTTGTGTGCATACCTTTGTCGCTCGAAAACAAAGAAGAAAAGCCAAATTTTGTTTTACATTCCTTAACTAGTTTATAAACTCTATTTTCAGGTCGGGAAGCTAACGAGCTACACTAGGGGAAGAGACGGGTCTGGTCATTTCGGGTTAGGCTACATCAAGAAACAAGCAGCTTCAATTGGAAACACAGTGACTATAGGTGAAGATATTTCTGGGATAGTTTCTGAAGTCCCTTATCTAGCGCGGCAACATCCTCCGTCAGCCAACTCGAGTTCTTGAGTAGAAGAAAAAACGCTATGATGCAAGGAAACTACATAAGGACAATACACTGGTACCAAAAACAAAACTTATTTTAAGATGGAGTATATTATATTCGGAAATTGAAACATTATTAATGATACATAGAAGATAGAACAACAGTTTAGGGTCTTAAATAGACGTTTTTTAGAGGCAAATCATACTAGGACAATCGCAGAGACGTTTGTTGTGACGTTTAGGAGTGCAATCACAGTAGATAGGGCTGAGCCTTACACTTGGATTCCATGTCCATAATAAGTCATTTAGACATTTTTGTCCTCCATCGTCTGAGCATGAACCTCTGAACACTTGTTGTTTTGACGGGCACCACTGCCTTCTCTCCTCAGCAGCTTCACCTAATCCATCAACGAAAAGAAGAGTTTTTGGTTAACCGGAGATCGATGAGCAAAACTGTAATCTTAGAAGAATGATAAGAAGACCTTGTGAAAGGTGGATTGGAAGAAGGGAGAATAAGACAGAGGAAGCCAAGAAGATTGCAGCCAACTTCATATGTTTTTCTGTAAGTTTCTTCTCTCTTTGTTCTTTTTATATATTATAATTTGTTATGATTATGGGATTGTCCCCAAACAAGCACTAACATTTAAAATATTGACATATACATTGGAGTATATATGATTTGGTATCATGAGTTTTGCTGTTTTGGGTAGTCCTACACATTAGAATGTATATAATCTCTCTATCCTAAAACAAGTTTTTCAACAAGTGGATTAGTTGCTTTCTATATTTTCAATAGTACCAGTGGCTCATTTTCTACACATGTTAGTTAACTTCATCTACCCATATTTCTTCAATTTCTTACTTTTGTCTAAAGTCTTCACTTTCTTATATGCATCATATATTAATCAAGAAACATAATAATAGATGTATAAGTGGAAATGTAGTCTCATTGGACCACGTTCTGAACAATAGCAAAAGCAAAATGCACTGAGCTATAAAGTGGTATATGCGGAGGCTCTAGGTCGCTTTCACCTGCGTGATGGTTTTGTCTTGACCCGGTGAAAAAGTTGTCGGGCTTATAATTTGATATCAGTTCAAAGATTATTTTCTGTTTACAACTATGCAGATAGATATTTTTTAGGGGTGCACAAATATTGAGAAAAATTGGACGATAATGAATAATTCAGTCTAGTTGGTGATTCCTATAATGGTTATAGGATTACGTAGGATTTTACAAATATGTAAAATTGTTGCTAAAATATAGCTATTCTCTTGAAAATCTGATTACCAAATCAAATATATCACTATGTCATCTCCACTATCTTTCAGTTGTGAATGCATTCGTCATACTGTTCTATACATTATTTCATTTAACACGATTCTGTAACTCTGCATGTTTACCAATTAGAGATTTAAGCCTTGGAATACTTCAAGAAATGTTTAGGCTTTGACAGCCCACCTTCGATGATGGGCCTAAAGGGTCCTCAATCTTCATTTGGTGCAAAACTAAACTAAAAGTGAAAGACATTTTTGAAGAGGATTTGTTAAAATAAGACCCAAAGGTTTATTATTCTTCCATTCCAAGAAAATGTGAATTGTTAATGGAGATAAGCTTACCAAAGAATTGTGGTGTATTCGTTGCGGTTTTGTTTGATGAGAATTAAAAAAAATAAAATATATCATGATTCATGAATGTGGTGCATGTAGGATATCATAATTCTTTGTAACGAATTAAGTATATCATCTTTGGGCTTTTCATTGGAAACTGAAACATTATTATTCTTGATACATAGAAAAATAATTTAGAACAACAGTTTAGGGTCTTATATAGACGTATTCTAGGGACATTTCATATTAAGACAACTACAGAGCATATTTCTGTAAGGAAAATCAGAGCAAATGCAGGACACTGGACTGAGCCGTACACTTGGATCCCAAGTACTTATTAAGAGATCTAGACATTGTTTTGCTCCATCCTTTTCACAATTACTATCAAACACTTGTCTTTTATCCGGACACCATGGCCTTCTCTGTGCAGCAATATTCATGTTTGATTCTTCACCTAATTAATCAAACAACAACAAAAAGAGTTAAATCAAACTGGTTTAGATCAACTGAATTTCGATGAGCAAAATGGTAACTTCAATAGAATGATTAGAAGACCTTGTGAAAAGTTGCTTGGGAGAAAGGAGAATAAGACACAAGTAACCAAGAAGATTGCAGCAAACTTCATATTTTCTTGCAAGTTTCTTCTCTCTTTTGTTTTTCTTTGCTTATGTGTTGTTATGAGCTTGTGATTGTCTCCAAGAAAGAACTTACATTTAACATAAACACACAGAGAAGATCCAACATATTAGAGGCCTCAGGAAATTCATTAAAATGTGGCCTTGATTTGAAAATATATCAAGATTTTTTTCTATTCTTAACCACATTTTTCATTTATTATATTAATGTTTAAAAAACAAAATTAGATAAAACATCACTTAAAAAGGTATTGATTAC
The DNA here is from genome assembly GCA_019202805.1 of Arabidopsis suecica. Classification (NCBI taxonomy): domain Eukaryota; kingdom Viridiplantae; phylum Streptophyta; class Magnoliopsida; order Brassicales; family Brassicaceae; genus Arabidopsis; species Arabidopsis suecica. Next base: position 2,178,940 of record CM032906.1, read on the forward strand.
TTATATATTTAGAATCATTGTTTTGATATCTATGTATTTATTATTAGATTTTTTTCCAAATGATAGATTTAAAATTAAAAGCATAAAAGTGGGAAATTACTAGGCATGTCAATCGGGCAAACTCGGCCCGGCCCGTAAATTCGGAGCCTATATTTTAAAACACGACCTGGCCCTAACAGAGTTACAAGGCTTTTTCGGGGGTTTTTAATAAAAAAACAAACTTATAATTTATAATATCTCATAAAGAAAAATTCTATGTATGAAACAAGTCAATCGAAATTTAAATAATCACTAGTATTCATTAAAGTCAATTTTATTTAAAAGAAAAATAGTTTAAAACCGAATAAAATACAAAATCAGAAGACTTCAAACTAGGTAGTAAAGCCAAGCTTTGAATTTTCTTCAATGACTTCAAAATCTTCTTCAACTTCAATACCTTCTAAATCCTTCTCGTCATCAAGATCTATGTATAAATATCAAATTTAAAAAATTTTGAATTTTATCATAATATTAAATATCATAAATAACGATTTTAAAAATATTAAGCAAAGAAGAATGACATTATTACCGGGATCATCAAACGTAAATTCATTCAACCAAGTATGTGTAAGGCAAAATTAGAAAACTAGGTTTAAAGTCTTCAACTATATTAAAAAAATATTCCAAATGTTTGTTCAAAAAAAATCCAATTAAATTAAAATATTAACAAAGAAAAAGTCAAAATATATTTCTAAAGGCTTTTCGCGCTGGCCTGAGCATGGTCAGACTATACCCTTTATCCCGAATGGACTTAGTCCGAAAGGCCTGACTGTTTTTCATAGAAAGGTCGGCTGGTCCGCGGGCTTTACTCCTAATTGACATGCCTAGAAATTATTTTATTTAATTACTTTTATAGAAAAAAAAAGAAAAAAAAAAACAAACAATCAAACAAAAAAAATTTGACGCTATTGGGAGGATTTCTATGAACTTCTCTTAATAGACTATGGAGGGGTTATTGGTTCATGGATTTATAAAGAATTAGAAATCCAAACAAAAATCATTTGTTATTCAATCATTGATTTTAAAATCCTAACTAAAATCATGTGTTATTGGTTTTATGAATTATAAATACTAGTTAAAATCTTTTGTTATTCGTTTAGTCATTTGTTTTTGGATTTGAGAATCCAAATTATGTTTTAAATGGATTTGAATGGAATTGAAAGAGAAAAATAGAAGGATTCAAATCCATGGGTAAACACATGTTATTTCAAAATCCATATATCTTGATTTCATAATTAATAGAGATTTTCAAATTCTATATGGATTTACAAATTAATAAACCAATATATATGGAAATATATAATCTATTACAATATATTTTTTACTACAATTGATTACCTATTTATTATGAAAATTATCAAAATTAAGCTATGAAAACAGAAAATAAATCAAGAAATTTTCAATATGCTACTAAAATGAATTCAATTTCAAATTAGAGTATTTGTATTCCATAGTCCACAAAACATGTTGTTTTTCGGAAAATATTTGGGTTCACCCCTAGGGGTGAATTCTTTTATCCAACCCCTTTTGTCTAACCAATCAAAATCTGCCACTTAATAAAAATAACTAAATTTATTTGGTTTTTAAATCTATTATGTCACCAAAACGAAGTTATATATCAGTTTGGATTTATAATAGAGACTTAGGGTTTATATTTTATAATTAAACAAGGTTAAATATCGGTTTGGGTTTATAAACGGCTTTAAATTGTAAATGTCGGTTTGGGTTTATAAAGGATGATTCGAGTTTAGATTTTGTAATTAAACGAGATTATATGTCGATTTGGCTTTATAAAAGAGTGGTTAGGGTTTAGATTTTACAATTAAATGACATTTATTTATTAGATGACAAATTCTAATTGGTTAGAGTAAGAGAGTGAGTAAAAGGATTCACCCCTAGGAATGAACCCAAGTATTTATTCACGTTGACTAGGTTGAAATGCATCCATTTTGGACGATTTTTGAATCATATGCGTAATGCCGAATTAACAATCAAATTTGTTGTTCCTAAATGATGACAACAAGTACTTAAAAATTGCACACAAATACATACTAATATCCCAAAAATAACAACTTGTTTCCACATTTATACCAAGATAAAGTCTTCGGAGTTTTCATTAGAAACTGAAACATTATTTTGATACAGAGAAAATTGATTTAGAACAACAGTTTGGGTCTTAAATAGACGTTTTCTATGGGCAAATCATGTTAGGACAACTACAAAGAATATTGTTGTTAGGTTGAGGAGTACAACTGCAGGAGATTGGGCTGAGCCTTACACTTGGATCCCATGTACTTAATAAGTTATTTAGACATTGTTGTGCTCCATCATTTCCACACGAACCACTAAACACTTGTTTTTTAGACGGACACCATGGCCTTCTCTGCGCATCAATATTTATGCTTGATTCTTCACCTAATTCATCAACAACAACAAAAAAGAGTTAAATCAAACTGGTTTAGGTCACCCGAATTTTGGTGAGCAAAATGGTAATCTCAGTAGAATGATTAGAAGACCTTGTGCAAGTTGGCTTGAGAGAAGGGAGAATAAGACACAATTAACGAAGAAGATTGCAGCAAATTTCATATTTTCTTGCAAGTTTCTTCTCTCTTTTGTTTTTCTTTGCTTATGTGTTGTTATGAGCTTGTGATTGTCTCCAAAAAAGAACTTATACTATACATATATACACAGAGCAGATCCAACATATTAGAGGCCTCAGGAAAATTTATCAAAAAGTGGCCCTTTATTTGAAAATATATCATGATTTCTGTTCTATTTTGAACAACATTTCCATTTATTATATTTATGTTTTAAGAAACCTAAATTAGAGAAATCATCACTTAAAATAGGTTTTAATTACTTATATGTTTAGAATAATTGTTTATATATACTAGGTTATTAACCCCCGCTACGCGGGGGTTTATTATTATCGATTGTTTTAATATATTTTTGGGCTTTATTATCATTTAAATATGTATATATTTAGTAATACAAAAGTACTATAATTTTTTTAAAATATTTTTTAACGGAAATGTTCTTTTATTTATTTTTAACGGAAGTATTTTTTTATTTCTATTTTTAGTATCATTTACGTTATTTCAAATTTTGTTTTGATAAGGAAAAAAAGTTTTAAATATGATGTGTCATTTTCTCTTACTTGTTTTACATTATTAAAGATTTTGCTAATAGTAAAGCAATTATAAAAATATTTTCACAAAATATTAGAAATTAATCTACTAAATATGTACACGTTTGAGCGTACCTATATTTCTCTTATCTATTAATAAGTTTTACTATTAATCAAGTAATTGTAGAGTACCCATATATTTTTGGCTAAAAAATTGGGTTGACACCTCTTTTTTTTTTTTTTTTAACAGCTGCTTTTATTAATAATGAACAGAAATATGATCCATGTGTAAAGCACTTGAAATTGTTACAGGAACGAAATAATGAAACCAGAAACTTAAATTATGAGGAATATTTTGCTTGGCAAGGATGTCTGCATGTTTATTGTGTGATCTCTTAACCCATTGGAATCTGCATTCTTGAAATCTTCTTTTCCACGCTTGAACGTCTCTGATCCAGTTATAAACTCCAAAATGTGATTGTTTCCCATTGAGGATCTCTGATAGCTCCTTGTTGTCGCCTTCAAAACATACTCTTGTATATCCTTTACTCCAGCAGTGCTGCATTGAAATGATAAGTGCTTGGAATTCACTATCAAGCGAGTTGTGTGTCAACTTTCCTCTAGCTTGTCCCGCTCCTGCATAATTTCCACTATCATCGCGAATGACCCATCCAACTTTGCTTGGAGTTCCCATGTTATATGAACCATCATAATTGCACTTAATCCATCCTTGTGGAGGTTTAGTCCAATGACTTGCAAGAACTGATTTGATTTTTGTCATAATTTGAAAGATTTTTTGGGTTTGGTAAAATTACGACATCCCAAAAGACGTCTCTGTCAGCTGCTTCAAAAATCAAATCGTGACATGTGATATATAATCCAAGACTGATAGATCACAATCAAGAGCAATAAGAACAATGACAAACAATTTAAAAATAAGTAGTTATGACTACTTTTCTTATTGATTTCCTTGGTTTATATAAGAAAACACCCAGAAAAATTTTATCAAGTCCCAAAAGAATAAAGAAAACACCAGAAAATATTCATGAAAACAATAATATTCAAATCTAAAGAGAACTATAAAATCAAAATCTTAAAACATAAACAGCCTAGTTTTCGTGCTGAGAATTCGGCCTTCTCACACACACGGGCTGGCTTGATATTTTTGGCCCATCAATACCCCATCCTCGAACAACAGCATTGTCTTCAAGATGTTGGACATAATCTGGAAAGCTAGCAAGCAACTGCTCTTCATCTTCCTGGCATCTTCTTGAGGTAAAGCTCTCCACTTCATCAACGACTATGATACCATCTTCTCTCCCGCTTGGTCGTGAACATGGTGTCCATGTAGAACTAAAAAAAAATTAGTGACATATACAGAGAGAAATGTAGCTGTTGATTGGAGGCATAATTCCTTATCGTTCTCTCAGCTCGAATCCGCCAATTTCAGACTCGTATTGCCACACTATTGCCGAAATCTCAAGCATCCAATCCATCTCTTCTCTCTTGCAATCTCTTGTTCCAAATCTTTATCTACAAACCCCCCGATCGAATCTCTTCCGCACTATCTTATGTCACCTCTTTGTTATTGATTTTCGATTTGATTTATTGATTCAAAGATTATACATGAGAATAAAAGTTTTGTGCTGCCCATAAATGGGTGATCCTGACAGCAAGGTGCCCTCGTAATTCAGTGAGCTCTTTGTTTGATCTCTCAAAAACTATACGTTTTGATCTTTCAAGTATCTATGTTCCATAATCAATTTTAGATGGCTATTTTTACATAAAATTAACCACTACTTCAGAATTTAGAAACTTTTGTTTTAAACTAAAAGTTTTTTCGACCATCATTAACTTATTTTTCGTTGTGTTGTTAATTGAATATTTTTCCATTTTGTTGTTATAGTGGTATTTTTCTTCATCTTTTAGCATTATTTTCTCTTTCTGTTTAAACTAAAACTTAAAAAATTCTTATACTAACATTAACATGTTTTTAGGTTTTTGAATATTTGAAAAGTTTCCTTTAAAAAAATATTTGAACGATTTAGCATATATGGACAATTTTACATTTAATTGTATTTGGAATTTAACATATAATCTCTCTTTTTTTTTTAACATATAATCTCATAGCAAATTTTCATATTATTAACAATATGTTACCACGTTTTTGGAATGGTAATATTTTAGTTATTGATGATTATGTGTAGTTGGGAATAAGACTACTAACTTAGAATTAGGAACTTTTTTTAGTCTAAGATTAAGTCAATATGTGTTTTTAATATAAATTATGTTATAATTTGTTTTATTTTTTTAATTTTTTTCCAAATCCTATTAACTACATTATTTAGAATTAGGATTCTCTCCTAATTTATTTGGAAGCTTACATAGTGAAACTAATAATGATATTTTTCTAAATATAATTTAATAACTAATTTTACATTTTTCTTATTTGTATATCTTTTTAAAAAGTTTTAAATTTCTATTATATATATATATATATATATATCCTATTCATACATATCCTAATATAGAAAAAAATAAAATTTTAAAATGTTAATTAATGTGATGACTTAAAATGTTAATTAGTACCCTACCGCAACTATCTACTTATGTAAACAACATTCCTCCACATTGGCTCATTTGAGCCAATCCAATAAAGCTGTTGACAAAAAAAAAAAAAAAAAAAATGTTAATTAGTGAGATGGCTAATCGTGATTCGTCATTTTAAATCTCACATGGACGTTTTTAAAAGCTTATAGCAAGATAGCTAATCGGGATTGGGCTTAATATTTTTAATATTAGATTCCATATATATATTTTTAAATATTTTATGGAACTGAGCTTAATATTACATAATTATAATTACATAGATACCATATTTTTATTTTAAGTTTACATTTATTTTATTTCCATATATCTTGTTTTCTTTCTTCTTTTATTAATAATATTTTAATATAGAAAGTTTCAAAAAAAATGATAATTAACGTGGTGTATAAAAATGTTAACCGATGAAGTGGCTAATCGCGATTCGTCGTTTAAAAGCTTAGGTGGACGGCCTCAGAAGCTTATAGCCTCGACTTTTATATAGTATAGATTTATGTATTTATTATTAGATTTTTCAAAAAAGATAGATTTCCAATTAAAGCATAAATGTGGGATATCATCATATTAAATAAAATTTCTACAAACTTAGTGAAATATATGAGTCCTTAATATATCATCATATTAAATATTGAAAACTAATATGGACTATTAGAAAGGAAAAATGAGCAAATTATTGACAGAGAAGTGAATTGGACATAATCTTTATTTTTTTACATATACTCATTCACATTCTAACAACTCATTTTTATATATTAATATATAAAAAATAAAACATTTTCAATATTCCACATATATACTCACATTATTATGAAACATATTAAATTTTCTCATAAAAATATATCAACAAAATTCAAATTACGAAAAAAATTTTATCAAATATATAGGTATGCAACTTCTGAATAATATTTATAAATGTTTAGTACGTATAAAAATATAAAACAATGGTAACTATTATTAATTTCCTGTTAATTATAGTTCGACTTCTTTTTGTGGTTGTTTTAACGATGTTTTCAAGCTTCTATTTATGTTTTTCAATTATATAATAGATTTTTCTCTATTATCTTCTAAGGCTCTAGATTCTTCTTTTTCATATTCTCTTTCTAATATTGATTGCTTGAGTAATTACTCGATACACTTAATAGCAAGGTAGTATATATGAGGTCGATCCACAAGAACCAAAAGTACACTAAAGATTTGTGAGACTCGTTCTTAGCTAAAGCTTTGAAGTTTGTTTTTTGGTTTTTAAATTTGTAAATAAAATTGCAAAGTAAATAATCGATTTAACTAATGAATTAAAGACATTGGGCTATAAGATATTTCAAAGAACGATGATTAGCGGAATACACATAATACGGAATTCAACAATAAAGAACCGTTCTAGAACATTAACACAAGTTTAGACTAATTCTCTTTCAAAATGTTAGACACTAAATTTTACTACTCGATTACTAAACTCTTATTTGTAATTTTCAAGTCAAATCTGCATTATCAAACAGGTTCATTTGGTTCACAATGCCTTTTAACATCAACTCTCGTTGGTTAGAAATACATTGAACATTTTACAATCGTTCATGCATTCTATCGAACATTTTTGATGCATAGAAAAACTTATCATCTAAAACATGATGATCAATCTTATTCGAACATTAAGAGAATGTAAGTCAAAGAACCTGGAGATGGAGAATTCCTAATGACAATCAATTCACTAATTCATTGACTTTTTTACTTAGAACCCTAAAACTCAATTGGAGAACTACTCACACATAGAAAATGAAATAAGAAAAATAGATTATGTAACTCTGCATGTTTACCAATCACTGATTTAAGCTTTCGAACTCTTATTAGGCTTTGACAGCCCACCTTTGAAGATGGGCCTAAGAGCCATTGATCTTCATTTGGTGCAAAACTAAACTAAAAGTGGAAGATATTTTTGAAAAAGATTTTTTAAAATAAGACGAAAGGTTTATTGTTGTTCCATTCTGAGAAAATGTGAACTGTTGATGGAGATAAGCTTGCCAAAGAACTGTAGTGTATTCGTTGCTGTTTTGTTTGATAAGATTTTTAAAAACAAAACCTATCGTGAGCTGTCAAAAAAAAAAAAAAACTCCTATCATGAATGTGGTGCTTGTAGAATATTGTAATTCTTTGTAACGAGTTAAGTATAACATCTTTGGGCTTTTCATTAGAAACTGAAACATTATTCTTGATACATAGAAAAATAATTTAGAACAACAGTTTGGGGTCTTATATGGATATTTTCTATGGGCAAATAATATTAGGACAACTACAGAGAATATTGTTGTTAGGATAAGGAAGGCACTTGCAGGAGACTGGGTTGGGCCTTATACTTGGATCTGAAGTTTCTAATAAGAGATCTAGACAATGATGTGCTCCAACGGTTTCACAATCACCACCAAACACTTGTTGTTTCGACGGACACCACGGCCTTCTCCACACAGCATTCATGCTTGATTCTTCACCGGATTCATCAACAACAACAAAAAGAGTTAAATCAAACTAGTTTAGGTCAACCGAATTTCGATGAGTAAAATGGTAACTAGAATGATTAGAAGACCTTGTGAAAGGTGGCTTGGGAAAAGAGAGAATAAGACACAAGTAACCAAGAAGATTGCATCAAACTTCATATTTTCTTGCAAGTTTCTTCTCTCTTTTGTTTTTCTTTGCTTATGTGTTGTTATGAGCTAATAATGTCTCCTAGAAAGAACTTACATTTTAAATATATACACAGAGAAGATCCATATATTAGAGGCCAAAGGAAAATTCATAAGCATGTGGCCCTTATTTGAAAATATATCATGATTGTTTTCTATTTTTAACAATATTTTTCATTTATGTTTTAAAACAAATTAGATAAATCATCACCTAAAATAGGTATTGAATACTTATATATTTAGAATCATTGTTTCGATATCTATGAATTTATTATTAGATTTTTTTCCAAAAGATAGATTTAGAATTAAAAGCATAAATGTGGGAAATTATTAGGCATGCCAATCGAGCAAACTCGGCCCGGCCCACCTAAATCCTGCAAAACCCTGCATATATTTGAGTTTGGCCCGGCCCGTAAAAATTCTGAGTTTCCGGTCAGGCCCTAATAGGGTTACATGGCTTTTCCGGGCTTTTCGGGCTAAATTTTTAGAGAAAAAAAACTTATAATTCATATTATTTCTTAAAAACAATATATGTATGAAAAAAGTCAGTCGAAACTTAAATAATCACTAGTATTCATTAAAGCGAAATTCATTTAAAAGAAAACTAGCTAGTAGAGCCAAATTTTGAATCTTCTTCAATGCCTTCTAAATCTTTCTCAGCATCAATACCTTCTATTTCCTACTCGTCATCAAGATCTATATATAAATATCAAATTTAAAGATTTTAAAATAAAGAAAAGTCAAAGTATTTTTTAAAATCTTTTCGGGCTGGCCTGACCTTACCAGGCTAAACCCTAAAAACTATTTAGCCCAAATGGACTTGGCTTGAAAGATCCGATTTTTCTAGACATATTTATTTAAACCCGAATCTGTTATTTTTGACGTGCCTAGAAATTACCCTATTTAATTACTTCTATGAAAGGAAAAAAACAATCAAACAAACAAAATTTGACGCTATTGGGAGGGTTTATATGAACTTTTGTAATTCACTTAGTAGACTATATATATGGAAATATATAATCTATTACCGTAAAACCTCTATAAATTAATATGGGCTGAGGAATCGATAGTACGTGTCGAGGGACTGCCATGCGATGACTTGACTTTGGATGCGGCTAGTCCCTCGAAGGAAGCAGAATGCGCTCTATACCAAGACCTTGCTGGAATGGTTATTCGATAATTTTGATCCCGAAAAGGAGAATTGGCCAACACTGTTTAGTATGGCTGTTTGGTGGGCGTGGAAGTGGAGGTGTAGTGACATCTTTGGGGAACGAAATTGTGTTGAGACAGATTGAAGTTTATCAAAGACATGGCGGTGGAGGTAAGGAAGGCTCATACGTTGACTTTGAGTAGTACAAAGAAAACCGCAGGAGTGGAGAGGCTGATTAGGTGGAAGGTACCAAGTGAAGGGTGGGTTAAGCTTACCACGGATGGTGCGTCTCGCAGGAACCCATAGATATAAATCCTTTGCTTCACTTTTCTGTTTTGTGGGAAGGGTCTAGTACAAAATAATTCAAATCTCTTGGTTAATAATTATATTGTTTTTGATCATGACATGTAATTTAATAATTTGTTAATATTATCACTGCATATAGAGTGTTATATCACCACCCAAATTAGTTTTTGATAATAAGATATTGCGGATATGTTTGAGAGTTCTCATCGGAAATTTAAACCATTCTTATTATTACGAATATTAGAACTCAGATGAAGATTTTGGTTATTATTGAAAATATTTAGGAAACATGAGAACAATCAATTTTGGACATCTCTATCATATTGGAGGATTTAAGTACTAGGACAAGGCAAGTAACGACAATAACAGAGACGTTTGTTCTGTGGTTGAGGAGTGCAAGTGCAATCGGTTGGACCAAGATCTCCAATATCATCCTATGTGTTTCTTAAGTCGTTAAAGCATTGTGTGTAATCAGTTCTATTGCATGATCCATCAAATATTTGTTTTCTTGTTGGACACCACGGCCTTTTCTCCGCTATGGTTAGGCTTGGGACAAGAGAGAATAAGACACAAGAAACCAAGAAAATTGTAGCTAACTTCATCTTTTAATTTTGTTCCAAGTTTTTTTCTGGATCTTGCTTATATCATGTTGTTGTGACTGTTGAGTACTAATATTCTACATATATATAGTATATATAGCTATACTGCATGTTTGACCATACATAATATTGAAACTTGTTTTTGGTAATCTAGTAAATGGTGAGACTTAAAAATGGAATTCGTGTTTAAGTAAGCTATAAAGTATTGGTTAAATTTTTCTTTCGAACAATAATTATGCAGACACCATTACCAAAATAATTTAAAAATACTCAAGGTAGTGCATTTAAACATTTTCTTATCCAACTAATTAACTTTTCTCTTTTCCGAAGCTTACTAAGATTTTTCTAAATAAAGCTGCTCATTTGTTAGCAAGAAGTGGATCTATGAATCCCTCTTTTATTTCTAGTTCTGTTAATCCTCCCGAACCGATAGCTCGAACTTTTTGTACCGATTTCAACATTTCAATATGAATTCCTTTCGACGAAAAAAATAATATAAAGAAAACAACAAATTTTATATTGCAGTTTATATATTTCGTGTAAAGAAAACTGATCACACAACTGTTTACAGTTTATATATAGGCGTGCCTTTGAGAGGCACATGCTTTGGGCTGACAGAATTTTGGATGATTGAGACGGGCCGAGTAAAAGCTCGTTTTAACGTTCCCAAGATCCAGGGCCCAAGATGGCAGTAAATATACCAAATCTACCCAAATCTCGGTCCGGACTGATTCACGAACCGGTTTATAGAAACCCAGACCGAGTGACGACGTTTGGAAAATGGAAACTCTGGATTCTTCGCTTCCAATATCAAGTTGACTGATGTCACAAGAAAACAAAGTGAACTTAAACAGCTAGCACGAAATGTACTAAGTTGACCAGAAGAAGAAAAAGGCAAGTAATTAAGTAATACTGTAATTAATTAAGAGAAAAAAATAAACAAGTATTTTAATTTTTAGTAGAAAATTTTATTATTTCTGGAAATATGAATTTGCCTATTTGTAAGTTGTAACGCTTCTTCAAATTTTCTCTGCCATACTTTACTTAGTCGAGGAGAGCTTTTCTCAATTTTATAGTTTCTAGGGCACTCTCTGCAGATTTCTTCACCTTAAGCCATGGTATGAATCTATATTCATCTTCTTTTCCATCGATTTCTTCTCTGTTTCTCTTGCACCGATTTGGTTTCTATGGATTATCTTCGAGTTTGTAATAATTTACATGCATGCGATAAGTAACAAATTTCAGATTTTGTAATTCTTACTTTGACAGCGAGTTTGTGAAATTAACAGGATCTATAGATACGAATACGATCATCTAAGATCTTTCAAAAACTTTTAATATAAAATATTTTAACTTTGTTTAGAATGATCGTGAATAGCCAAAAAAACAGGACTTTAGGCTTTAATTTGAGAGCAGGAGCTAGTTTGAGTTGGTGATCTTGTTTGACTGATTATTCTTCAAAATCTTGGATTTTTTGTTAATGGTTTTGTATATTGTTCAACATGTGTGTAGTACTGCATTGGTTTTGTTTCTATGGCATGTCATATTTTTAGATAAGTTTGGAATAGAAGCAAGAGTGTTGTTTAGCAGTTTGGTTTCCTAAGACCTTGTATATATGTTTATGATTATTATGGGATACATATGGCACATTTGATCAATGTTTTAGGCTTATGAAGACATTTTCTATGAAGTTCGATTCCATGCCATTAACTTTGGTTTACATTTTTTTCATTTAGAGTGCCATTAGTTTGATAGTAACCTCCATCTTATTGTTCAGGTGAAGTGTTATAAAATACGTGATTGTCTCGATATTTGATTGAACTTAGATGAATATTCATTCACACATCAGCTAATTGTACAATATTCAGAAAGAGATTGTTAATATTCACGGATTCATGTTCAATTACTTTCATAATCTCATAATCTTTATGCTTTCTTGTGTTTTTTTTTTACATTTAGGAATTACCCCCAAAAGTGAAAAACATTTTGCTTTTGGATTCAGAAGGAAAGCGTGTAGCGGTTAAGTATTACTCAGATGACTGGCCAACGAATTCAGCCAAGGAAGCCTTCGAAAAATCCGTGTTCACCAAGACTCAGAAAACTAATGCCCGGACCGAAGGTAGATTTCGTAATCAATCATGTTTTAGATACTCAGTGTCTTGTTGAGTATGTTTCATGGAAACTGTTTTATTACGCATCCATAAACTCAGCGGTTACAATTGCTAGTTCTTGATACGCAGTGGAAGTGACAGCATTGGAGAACAACATTGTTGTGTACAAATTAATGCAAGATCTCCATTTCTTTGTTACGGGCGGTGAAGAGGAAAACGAGCTTATATTAGCCAGTGTGCTTGAGGGACTCTTCGATGCAGTGACCCTTCTCCTTAGGTTTGTCTAACCATTTCAGATTTTGTTATATTATTTCTACATTCCCAACTTAGCTCAAATTTCGACCTTCCTCTCTTCTGAACCCGAATTACAGAGGCAATGTTGACAAGAGAGAGGCACTAGACAACCTTGATCTCATCTTCCTGTGCTTTGATGAAATTATCGATGGCGGGTATATATCTTTCTTCTTTTAGACATTTCTAGAACCATTAGATAAATGAACGGATTCATAGGTTACGTAGTCAAATAATACTATCTTATATTTCAGTATTGTTCTGGAGACGGACGCAAATGTGATCGCAGGTAAAGCAGGGATCAATAGCACTGACCCTAACGCTCCTCTATCCGAGCAGGTACCATGATTTCGAAAATGTGATCATATTTTTCTTGATAAGTACATCTTCTTGATACAAACCTTGAAAAAGTTACATTAATCAGAACTCTCAAGTAACATTACTAATGAACTTGTTACATTTCTCTGCGGTTTTTTCCTTCAGACGATAAGTCAGGCACTCGCGACTGCAAGAGAACATTTGACAAGGTCACTTATGAAATGATGTGTGTGTTGCTCCTCGGTTATAATTGTTGTTGTTGTCATCTTGAATGTGTGATTTGTCTCTTGTGGTTGAGTGATTAAACTCTTAAATATAGAAGTTACTTACTTACTTTGGACTTTGGAGATAGTTACAGTCCTTAAGGCCAAACCATTTTCTGGTGGTTTCTTCACTCTTTTTCATGTTTCATACACAATTAAATTAAGATATGCCATACTTAAAACAAAATAACTTCAGTTAATTCAATTTTCTTATGCTATCATTTTTGGAGGAAGAAAAAAGAGAAGTACTATATGTTCATAGCTCCTTAATCTATATTGACGATGAATCTCAATTAGGCCTGCGAGTTCGGGTATTCGGGTCGGGTTGGTTTTTTCGGGTTATTAAAAATTTATCCGAAGTAAACCGAAGAAATATTCGGGTCGGGTTCGGTTTATTTCGGTTATTTGAATTTCTGCCGAATTAAACCGATTTTTTGGGTTTCTCTAGTTAAACCCGGTTTAATCGGTTAAATTCGGTTTTAATTTTGGTATAAATTTTTTTAAAAAACAAATATCGGGAGTCTGGTCGCGTTTCCGAACCTAGATTTCAATCCCTCCGAATTGAACCGAAACCCAAACTGATTAGTACCGAAAATCGAAAATATCGGTTCGGTTCGGGTCAGTACAATCGGGTCGGATCAAAGTAGCAGGCCTAAACTCAATGACCAAAATTGGGTAATTAACATGGTAGGGATACTTTCTTTTTTAACCAATAAAATGTTTTTTTTTCAATCCAAAAAAAATGGTTAGGGGCAACGTTGTACTTAACAATTAAAAAGAAAATAATAATAAAAAAATGCAATTACACAAAAATGTCGACATTTAGTTGGCGTGTGGCTACAATATTGAGGGAATTGTATCTTCTATGCCAAGACTCTAAAATTCTAAAACCCGTTTCTCAACTGCAAACTTCCTCACGATGTCGACATTACTTGTATCTTTCTCCAACTTGCTTCTGTCTCAATACATCAGATGGTTCTGTCTGATTCTCATATTTAATTCCCACTCGTGTTTTCGGTTTGCGAGAATTCTGCGTTTTTACTGATCCCGAGGACATCTTAGACCCAAATGTTCTTCATCGATGTTCGTAATCTATCAATCTCCATTTTGGAATTTGATTGTTTCATTTGTGATTTTGAATTGCCGAAACTGATTCTGGGTTTTCTTGTTTAGGTTCTTTGGAAACTGGTTCTTCTATACTTGTTCGGATCAGAAACAGATTCTCTGTCAGGTATTTCATCGAACACTTCATCAACTATTTCATTTGACTTAAAGTTTCGTACTTTGGTGTCTTTCCATGTGATTTGATTCAAAGTCTCGCAATTTCTCATCCATTGGTAGGATTATTCACGAATTTAATCTTGAATTTGCTCTGATATGCTTGATTTGTTGCAATGGTCCTCTGTTTTTTGAAAAACAGCAACAGAGTCCATTTTGCAGATAGTTCCTGAGACAATGGCTGCTACTTCATCTAATGTTCTTTGCAATGCTAACGAGTCAGACCTTTGTCGTGATGATTCCGCTGCGTTTCTACTTAAATTTGTAGCCATTGCTTCGATTCTATTAGCTGGAGCTGCAGGTGTAACTATACCACTCATTGGCAGGAACCGTCGGTTCCTTCAAACCGATGGTAATCTCTTTGTGACTGCTAAAGCCTTTGCAGCTGGTGTGATTCTTGCCACGGGTTTTGTTCATATGTTGGCGGGTGGCACGGAAGCTTTGAAGAACCCGTGCTTACCGGATTTCCCTTGGTCTAAGTTTCCGTTCCCGGGGTTCTTTGCGATGGTTGCAGCTCTGATCACTCTGTTTGTGGATTTCATGGGGACGCAGTACTATGAACGGAAGCAAGAGAGGGAAGCTAGTGAGTCTGTTGAACCGCCTGGCCGTGAACAATCACCGGGTATTGTTGTTCCCTTGGTTGCAGAAGGAACGAATGATGAGAAAGTGTTTGGAGAAGAAGACAGTGGTGGGATTCACATTGTTGGCATTCATGCTCATGCTGCTCATCATAGACATAGTCATCCTCCTGGTCATGGTTCATGTGAAGGACACAGTAAAATTGACATTGGTCATGCTCATGGACATGGACATGGGCACGGGCACGGACATGGACATGGACATGGACATGGACATGGACACGGAGGTTTGGATGCCGCAAATGGAGCTAGGCATATCGTTGTTTCTCAGGTACAAAGCTCTGTTCCCTTTTTTCTGATTCTTACAGAGTTTCAAATATTATTTGGGTGTCTACTATCTTCAAAAAGCTCCAAAATTTGTGTTGATTAATCTCACCTTGCTAATACTGTTAGGTTCTTGAGCTTGGAATTGTGTCACATTCCATAATCATCGGTCTATCCCTTGGAGTATCTCAGTCTCCTTGCACAATCCGGCCTCTAATCGCAGCACTATCCTTCCACCAATTCTTTGAAGGATTTGCGCTTGGTGGATGCATCTCCCAAGCGCAATTCAGGAACAAATCAGCGACCATAATGGCTTGTTTTTTCGCCCTCACAACCCCGATAGGGATCGGGATTGGAACCGCAGTGGCGTCCTCATTCAATTCTCACAGCGTCGGAGCATTGGTCACTGAAGGTATCTTGGACTCGCTCTCAGCCGGAATTCTTGTGTACATGGCTTTAGTGGATCTCATAGCTGCTGATTTCTTGAGTACAAAAATGAGCTGTAACTTTAGGCTTCAGATAGTGTCTTACATAATGTTGTTCCTGGGAGCTGGACTCATGTCTTCCCTTGCCATTTGGGCGTAATTAGACTCTAAGATTCCATAGTTTCTACTACATAGCTACAACAGTATGTATAGTTCTTTCTAGAGTTTATCAATCTAAGATTTCACAATTGCTCGCAAATTGTTTTTTTCTTGATTCTTTGATGATTGTTGAGGTCAAAAGAAAAAGAACTACAAACTCATAGGTACCTAGACTTGAAGAACGTGTATTTCCAATGTTTAAAGATAATGTTAGATTAGAATTTGCAGTTGCAGAGTTTAAAATGTCATCCATTGATGGTGAGCCAAACAAGGAACAATAACAACAGATAACAATAGTTTAGTAACAACAAACTCAACCCAAAATGTAAAATTTATAAAGACATGATTTTTAAATCATCAAAAGCTGGTAGGTGAAGCTTAAACAATGTCTTCTTCTTTGTGGGTTTCAATGGTAACATCAGAAGTAGGGTAAGCCGCACAAGTGAGAACAAACCCTTCACCAATCTGTTCATCATCAAGGAAACTCTGGTCAGACTGATCAACAGATCCAGACACAACTTTACCAGCACAGCTTGAACAAGAACCAGCACGGCAAGAGTAAGGCAAATCGATTCCAGCTTCCTCGGCCGCATCAAGAACGTAAACGTCGTCGTCACACTCAACTTCTTGCTCACCTTCTGGTGTGATGAACTTGACCTTGTATGTAGCCATGGCTGTGACACGTCCACCACGAGCGGTGCCTGATTTGAGACCAAAGAGGGATTGTGTGTTGGCTGATGGAAGGGAACGGAGGCTTGTGGGAGCTGAGGAACGACGGATGAATGAAGTTCCGACGATGGCGCTTGAGAGAGCAGTGGAAGCCATTTTTTTTGTTTTGTGTTTTGAGAGATAAAGTTGAGATTTTTGAGGATTATGGCTTGTGGAAATGGCGTGGAGAAAGATTAAAAGGTGAGATTTTCTAGTGAGAATCCTATCTGCCACGTGGCGTTTATTGTGTGGATTGTTGGATTATCGTCTTTGTGTTTTTTGAGTTTTGTGTGTGTGATTGTGTTTGACACACTTTAAAAACACTATCTTGTTGAGGTGAGTATTACGTGGTCTCACTTGGGACAGCTCACACACTATTCGGACCTTGTTTGTATCGTTTAAAATAACTCTGCATTTGTTCCACTAAAATGAATCATAAAAGGTGTGGACTGCTTGTAACATCATATCTAGGCCGGGTTAGGTTTCGAACCGAATAAACCAAACCAAATCGAACCATTTTCACAATATCATTTCTTGGAAAATCATATATTTTAATGTCTAACATTATATAAAACTAAAATAATATCATTTTTGAAATGAAAACCTAATTACTGAAATATTTACTCTATATGTAGATTGAACCTAGTTTACATAGAATGTATACCAAATCGACGAGTGAATATAGACATTGGTTGAGATTCGTTGCACAAACACACATAAACTCTACCTTCAATCATGCTTTTAATGGCGGCCTTGTAGTATATGTATAATTTCTGCGAGGAAGAGGTCCTACTTGCTTGAATGGGGTGTAATCAGCTTTCTGGTGAAAACTAACCTCTTGGCATAATGTTGGAAAGAAGAAAAGTCGTCGAAAACTTTAAACATCACTATTTAGCTCTGCTTACTCAGATCACGCTTTTATTTGTCTACTATTTATTGGTTGATTTTCATGCTCTTTCTACATTTCCAGTAAATCATCTTTAGAAAGCTGCATATACAGAATTTTTATAAACATTCGTTGAAAAAGTTTTTATTATTTTTAATTAAAAAATGACTGAAAATTTTAATTTAGGTAAAGAAAAGTGGGTGAGATCTCCTAAAAAAAGATATATCTATCATATATTCATATCTAAGTAACATAGATATCATCATCAAAATGTTGATCTAAGAAGGAATTGCAAGCATATTCCAGCCCCGTTACTCTTCACTACATGTTGCAAACTAACAAATAAATAATCATACCAGATAACATCCACTAGATAACATCCATTGCCAATGATTGTTACCAAACCCATGACATAATTTACTAACGGTGTAAGTGTTTGTACATTAAACAGATTGCCCCAAGCAACAACTGGACTTAGGCCACTCAAATCAACGAATTAGAAACCATTTCAAAACCTAATCCATAGTGCCACGAACAGAAGAAACCTACAACACAGTCGATAAACACTTGCTAGAATTACGTTTCTTAGAGTCGGCATTCGCCTTACTTCATCCATTGGGCCTTAAAATCAGAAAGCCCATTACCAAAATTTAATCGTAAATGTTTTTTTTTCTCAACATCTATCCGTTATTTATTTGTTTTGTTGGGTTAGCTTAAACAAATTTCACAACTATCCATCATTCAACGTTAGCAAATTTGTTGCTTTTTTAGTTAACATATAGGAGAGTTTATGTTGTTTGCAGCATCTACCATTACTTTAACAAATCTAACAATTTTGCAATTTTAAAATTATATCTTTAATCAAAATGTGATTTCACATAGCGACATTCGGAAAGTATAAACCAACCATTCTACCAATAACCAACAAGTCAATGTTTAATTACGTTTTTCTTCATGTTAATCCAGAAGTTGTTCCAAATCGAATCTTTCCATAAGAAGCAAAAACATATCAAGATAATCCAACAAGATAAATCATATTTAAGATTCGTTATAACTTATATAGCTTTCTAACTTTTAACCGTCAGTTACAATTGTAGTTTATCTAATCTTATTTTTCGGTAACTAAATATTCTCATGTAAAAAATCTAAATAATCTCATCTTTCGATAACTGGATATTTTTAGCTAAAAAATCCAAAATAATCTCCAAATCTTATAAAGACACTAGAGAATTAGTAAAGCAATCTATACTAGTATTTTTGCAACACTTTGGTGACTGGTGGGTAAAAATACTTCTGGGTTAATCGGATATCCGACCCGTTTTTTAAATTCCTTCACAAAAAAATTTGTTGAGTCGGGTTATATTTAACCCAACTCATACACCGGATATTTCATATTTAATAATTTAGATATTTAGAAGATTTGATTAAGATTTAGAATTATGATTCTCCTATCATCTTTGTTTGATTTGTTTTTAACTGTTTTGAATCATCATATAATACATAAAGTAAAAAAAAAAATCAATTTTTTTCTGCATATACTGTGATTCGAAATTTTAAAAACGGACATATATTATCCAATTGACGAAAATGTGTGTTCAACGTTCTACATCGATTAAAATATTTAGACAATGATTCAGAATCATATCATAAATAAGATCAACATTAATAAAATAAATGAGTCTTTTGGTCGGACGGGTTTGGGGTGACGGGTTTTTGAATCAACAATAATAAAAAGATTAAAATATCATTAATCCGCCGCTTCAATACGGATTAAATCCTTATTTTTTTAATACCACCAATATTAGACATATTAAATCAGTCTCATTTAGAAAAGATTGTATAAAACCAAAAATTATCCCGTGGTATAATGTTACTTAATAAAAATATTTATAAAATTTTAAAATATCATTAACATGCCGCTTTAATACATATTAAATCTTCAGTTTATTAAAATATAAATGTATAGAGAATGATATGATTTGTAAACTTTTATATATATAATAAATAATCATTAAATTTTAAAATAAAAACAAATCACGGGACGGGTTAAGAAATTACGGAACAAGTTATATTTCGGAAAGGATTTATATGGCGGACGAATTTGAATCAATATTTATATACCGCTTTAATACGGGTTAAATCCTCAATATATTAATAATTATCTCGTGGACTCGTGGTATATTATACCGTTACTTAATAACAATTGTAAACTATAATATAAATAAATATGTTATAACGAGAAACAATTTACAAAATATTTTTATACTAACTTTAAAAATAAATTATCCCGCGGTACACCGCGGGTTAAAATCTAGTCTTGAGTTATAAGCATATCCAATAAACAAATGATGTTCTCGTAGAATCGGCAAATTGCAGAAAAAAGTAAGCGAAGATAATCTATACTAGTATAACCGCAGCACTTTTTGTGACGGGTGGGTAAAAAAGCTTTCGGATATCCGACCCATTTTAAAAATTCCTTCACAAAAAATTTGTTGGGTCGGGTTATATTTAACCCAACTCATACACCGGATATTCCATATTTAATAATTTAGATTTTTAGAAGATTTGATTAAGATTTATAATTATGATTCTCCTATCATCTTTGTTTGATTTGTTTTTAACTGTTTTGAATCATCATATAATACATAAAATAAAATAAAAAATCAATTTTTTTCTGCATATACTGTGATTCGAAATTTTAAAAACGGACATATATTATCCAATTGACGAAAATGTGTGTTCAACGTTCTACATCGATTAAAATATTTAGACAATGATTCAGAATCATATCATAAATAAGAACATTAATAAAATAAATGAGTTTTTTGGCGGGATGGGTTTGGCGGGACGGGTTTTTGAATCAACAATAATAAAAAGATTAAAATATCATTAATCCGCCGCTTCAATACGGATTTAATCCTTATTTTTTTAATACAAATCATAGGACGGGTTAAGAAATTACGGAACGGGTTATATTTCGGAAATGATTTATATGGCGGACGAATTTGGATCAATATTTATATACCGCTTTAATACGGGTTAAATCCTCAGTTTATTAATAATTATCTCGTGGACTCGTGGTATACCGTTACTTAATAATAATTGTAAACTATAATATAAATAAATATGTTATAAGGAGATACAATTTATAAAATATTTTTATACTAACTTTAAAATTAAATTATCCCGCGGTGTACCGCGGATTAAAATCTAGTAAAGAAAGTATAGACGCAATTCTGTGAGAACTAAAATATCCTTTTCACAAATAGCGACGTCTCAGACACTAAAGAACCGATTAAATTGGAATTTGTGGGTCCCATATTTATTAACTCTTAAATTAACAAAAATGTTTAATAAATATTAAATAATAAACTATTAATTAAAAAAAAAAAAAAAAAAAGAGCCATCGTGACTTCGTGAGAAGAAGCCAGCAAGGAACGATGGAGATTATTACGGCATCATCATCATCATCATCATTAATATCGTAATCATATCTTCTTTTCTTAGAATTTCTTCACGGATAAGAAAAAAGGATATCGACAATTTCGCTTTTGCTTTCAAAAATCTCTCTTCCAATTCCATTTTTTTCACTTTGTGCCTTTTTTTTAGTAATCGCGAAAAACCTCTGAATCGCTTTCCCTTTTCTGGGTTTTGAATTTTCACTTGGAGATTTTGGGGGAATTGTTTTCTTGGGTTTGTGTTGTTTGCAAGAAAATGGACAAGTACGAGCTTGTGAAAGACATCGGTGCTGGGAATTTTGGAGTGGCTAGGCTCATGAGAGTCAAAAACTCCAAAGAACTCGTTGCTATGAAGTACATCGAGCGTGGCCCTAAGGTTCTTCTTCTATTTCTCAATTTTAGTTTCTTGTACTCTATAGCTGTGATGGCTAGTTGGAGTGTTTTTGCTTTGTTTATCTGGGATTCTTACTTTGTGTGTGTGTTCAAAGATTGATTTTGTAAATTTTGAACCTTTCTTTTGTTTTGGTGAATAGATTGATGAGAACGTGGCGAGAGAGATTATTAATCATAGATCACTTCGTCATCCCAATATAATCCGGTTTAAGGAGGTAAGTCCGTGCATTTTCTACAGCTAAATCTATGTAGAAAAGTCTCACCGGAAGTGATCTTTGGCATTTTCCAGGTGGTTTTGACACCAACACACATCGCCATTGCTATGGAATTTGCTGCTGGCGGTGAGTTATTTGAGCGTATATGTAGTGCTGGAAGATTCAGTGAGGATGAGGTGAGCTTCTCTTGCCATTTAAAGTCATGGTGGTGTCTACTAAATGATCAATTTCAGACTTGTATCGTCTGTAGAATTATATTTGTGTGTTTGTAGTAAATGAAGCAAAAGGAATATGTGTTGTAAATCATTTGGTGGAGCTTCTCTGATTATGATATTCAAAATTCTTGTGCACATCGTTTTTTTTTCTTACAGGCAAGATACTTTTTCCAGCAGCTTATATCTGGAGTCAGCTATTGCCATGCTATGGTAAGGGATAGAGATGGCTTACAATGTTTTCTTTTTTAACTTCACAGATATACAGAATTTCTGCGGTATCTAGTCCTGTACTCACATTATTTCCTTATTGTCCTAGCAAATATGCCATAGAGATCTGAAGCTCGAAAATACCCTCTTGGATGGAAGTCCTGCTCCACGCCTGAAAATCTGTGATTTTGGTTATTCCAAGGTCTGCCATATATCGCCAGCATGCACTTGAATGTGCTAGTGATTTCTTACTTTATCCTGTCGTAACAAGCTCCTTCTTCTTCTCTTCTTTTTCCCCTCCATCTCCGAGGGCCCTTGTCACTTTCATGTGAGCTATTTTTCTTCTTTTGTAGTCCTCACTGTTGCACTCTATGCCCAAATCAACTGTTGGAACTCCAGCATATATTGCACCTGAGGTTCTTTCTCGCGGAGAGTATGATGGCAAGGTAATCTTATTGGTTTGCAAGTTTTAGTATATCAAGTGTGCTTAGCATCTTGATAGAGACATCATAGTTTTAAAATTCTTCCTGCGTAGTAATGTAGCTCTTTCAACTTTTGCTCATGCATAATATTTGTATACATCAAGAAGGCAGAGGTAAGCCCCATCTTGGCAGATATCTGCTGTGGCCGTGATAGATTTGGGCAGTCGTTTGTTAAGTAGTTGATAAAGAATTTTGTCTTTTTAATTATCCAGGACCAGGATGTGTTGTTTTCCATTTTTTATCTTGACCCATATGCTCTATGATATTGTTATGATCTTATTGTTTGGATTCAGAAACATCAACTTCACAGAAATCATCAGCGTTTGGTACTTATATTTTTTCTCTCACTCAGATGGCTGATGTATGGTCTTGTGGTGTGACTCTTTATGTCATGCTGGTGGGAGCATACCCATTTGAAGACCAAGAGGATCCTAAAAACTTCAAAAAAACAATACAAGTAGGTTACTTTGTTTTTGCACTCTTTGCTTTAAGAGATGACATGACCCACTAATCGTTGTGCCACATTGTTACAGAGAATAATGGCTGTCAAGTACAAGATCCCGGACTATGTCCATATCTCACAAGATTGCAAACATCTCCTCTCCCGTATATTTGTCGCCAACTCAAATAAGGTATCACTCTCTCGAAAAGCTTGGCCATCCTTTGTGAGATAATTACTTGTGTAACTTATCATTTTTCTTGCAGAGGATTAAGATAGCTGAGATCAAGAAACATCCATGGTTCCTAAAGAACCTGCCAAGGGAACTTACAGAAACAGCTCAAGCTGCATACTTCAGTAAAGAGAACCCAACATTCTCTCTCCAAAGTGTGGAAGAGATCATGAAGATTGTGGAAGAGGCAAAAACTCCAGCTCCTGTTTCTCGATCGATTGGAGTATTTGGGTGGGGAGGAGAAGAAGATGCCGAGGGCAAGGAGGAAGAGGTTGAGGAAGTAGAAGAAGAAGAAGACGAAGAAGATGAGTATGATAAGACAGTGAAGCAAGTGCATGCTAGCATGGGAGAAGTCCGAGTCAGTTAAAACACAATAAAAGATTGGTTTTGTTTTCAAGAAAGTTTTCTAAAACCAAAAAAAGAAAGAAAAGGTTTTCGTTGGTCTGTCGAATTTGTCTCTTGCTCTCTGTTGAGTTTTTTTTCTTTCTCTTTTTCATTAAATCTTAAGGTTCGTCGCAAAAATGCTTTGGGATTTTGCTTTTGAAAATCTTGTAAAATTTGTAGTAGAAGAAAGAAGAGACTGGTTGATGATAAGTTCGGTTTGGGCATCGCGACCTTAAATAAAATATTTTGTATATTATATGGTCTTTTTAGTGTGTGATTTGAAATTTTCAGAATTCACTTTTTTCAGGATTTGAATGTTATCATGCATATATTGAGATGACTAGTTCTCATGTGAAGAATATGATACATGCCATCTCATGTGAGATTAGAGAACTTAAATGATATCTCATGTGAGATTAGAGAACTTAAATGAATTGTGAATACACTTCAGAAATATCCAGAGACATGCATATATGCAATTGTGTACCACTAATAAGAACATCATATTATGCATTTTCTTAGTGTGTTTGAAATATTCAGATTTCTTTTTTTTTTTTAATTTGCACAATGACAATAGTTTGAACGCAAATCAGAAAAATATTAATGATGATGCAAAAGGTTCTTTTTAGTTGACACATGCATAGCATATATTTTTTATTAGAACCACATTTGTTAATGAATAAATCTTATACTGTTATTTTTATATATCATCTGCTATATCTAAAAGTGTGCGTGGTTCCATTATCTCGGGTCTATTAGAGACCAAGAAAATCACATATTGTAATAGGGTATGCTTCCACGGATCTTACAAGTGCAAATCTTATGATCGGTGGCAATCATCTACGCTTTTGTGCTTTTGTTAATCTAAAGAAAAGTATTTACCAAGTATATACAGATTCATGTCGGGAGTTCTTCCTCTAAAATTGACAGTCAATCAGACAAAAATATTTATCGTAAATTTGAGCTTAGGTGGGTATTTGCCAATTTTGTTTAAAGACACTCATCAAACTTGGAATGTCGGATTTGATTGTCACCATGCATATATTCAGATGGCTAGTTTCTACGTGAAGCATATACATGCTATCTCATGTGAGATTAGATAATTTAAATGAACCATGATTGCGGTTCAGAGATATTTCGAGAACTACATATGCACTTGTGTTTGAAATATTCATAATTCATTTCTTTTTTTCTTAATCTATACTATTAATTGGGAAGCATTGGATAATAAATAACCTTATGAAGTGTAAAGAATTACAAAGGATGCCATTACAAAATTTTTATTCAAAGAGTAAATAAAAGATTTCGTCAAAGGTTAAACTCGACAATACACCAATATAAAAAACGCGGATCTTATGCTGTTAGGGCGGTCTAACAAGCGGATCTTGGGTTTCTGATAAAGGCCTGGATGCAGATCTTGGGGTCGATCCATATGGGTTGGGATAGCACTCCGATATTTAATGTATCTGTTACAATAATTAATTGCCAAAAATATTAGTTATAATTTAAAGAGATTTCTATAATCTCTAACTAACGAATCTAATTACTTGAAATCAGAAAAAAATAAGGAACAAATCCAATTTTGTAGTAACTGTTTTCTCAATAATATCTAATCTCAATTATTATATTTGCCCAAATTTAACAAGAACAAAATATTCGAATCATATCAAATCGAGCATATACCATAAAAGTTTGTTTTAAATTCTGATACGCAAATATATTTTCGAAATTTCAAAGGTAAAACCCTATAACTATAGCCGTATCTGTTAACACTATATATATTAAACTCGATTAACATTTCAGAACTCACAATCATTCAAAGCTTTCGTGCAGTTTTTCATCTTCTTTTATCGTTAATTAAAAAATGGCTGCTAATCCGGTTTAGCAGAGGTTTTATGTAAGAGGTAACAATAAATATTGCTTCTGTGATTAAATCTACGTTTTTATCTAACTCAGTTCTACTAGAATTATAATCTTTTTTCTTTATGCTTTACAGTTAAAACATGGGACAGACCATGTTTGTCACAAAAGAGAGAGCTATCAAAATCTTCTTGAAGAGAAGCAATGGTTTTTCTTTTTCTTGCCTACATTCTATTATTATCAATTTCTCAAACTAAGTGTTATATTACTCATTTCATTTCTCTAGTTAAAATATGATGTAAACAATTTCATTCACAATAGCAGTAAAGGTGAATACTTAGTAGCAAACAAATTTTCAGAAAAGTTAAGTAGTTTGAATCTATAATATACTACTTTCAATTTAATATTCTAAGGCGAATATATGAATATAAACAATAGTGTAAAAATAATGTTCTTACTAACCTTTTTTGCATATAGATTTCTAAATAGCTCCAAAGACAAAATCTCTCTTCCCTTCACCATATTCTTATGTTACTTGTGAAGGATGCTTCACCTTAAAACATTGAATTATGTTACTAACATGTTAAACTTTTCAAAGTAACTCAATAACTGTAGGCAAATCTGCAAATCTGATAAACAAAAGCATAAAAATTGAGATCTCACCAACCTTTTACATATATATTTCTTTATAGCTACACTGACAAAATCATATGGCCTCCTTCATAGTCTAATGGTCTGTATCGTAAATCATCCTTCACCTTAATACACATACAACGAAGCTTTCATTTCAACATACTAGAGCAAAACAATTTGCCATATATGAAGTAAGTAATAAAAGTATACCTTTATTGTAAATCATCCTTCACCTTAATAATCTGCATATATAATCAACAGAAGTTTAAAAATTAAGAATCTCACTAACCTTTGACACATATATTTCTGAATAGCTACAATGACAAAATCTCATTGTCTCCTCCATAGTCTGAAATGACTCGCTAATCATCCTTCACCTGAATACAGAAACAAACAAAAAAACACTTTTCATTTCACAGTATATACAAAATATACTAAATTGCTTGCTTTCAAACTAAAAATAGTTCAGGATACTCGAGATTAATTGTACATGTATACAGAGCTACTCTATATAATGATTTAAAACTAATGTAACTCAAATTCGTATTCGAATAAAAAAAATCTGTGAAAACCTAATTTTAAATCAGCCTTAAGAGAATAATTACCCATATAAGATCCATTTTCTTGACAATTATCCTTGGCGAATCTATATTATTTAAACAGAAAATTTCAAAGATTGGAAATTGAATCGACATATACAAAAACTGAAAAAGCATAAATATGATTCAATAAAAAGCTTTACCTCTTCGTAGAATTCACAAATTGAACAACAAAAGTATAAAAGGAGAAGAAGTAATGATGTTTCTATGAGAATCTCGCATTTGATTTTGGAGATCGAGCGATGTTCTTCCTTTAGTTCGGTGATTTCTTTTTGTTTTTGGTAATAAGAACGAATTTTTTCACGACAATTATCTCTCCAAATACATTAATAATATCCATCATTACTGTAAATACAAAAAAAAACCGAAAATATTAAATGGTTCATGAGGTTTTACAATTGGGCTCATAAGAATAGGTCATCTCTAGCCCATTCAAACTTTATTCGGAAAAATTATTTGGGCCATTAATTAACATATTAGAGGATTTCTGAATTTATAATAAAATTTAATAAACAAAAATGTTGCATTACTATATAAAAGTTATTATACAAATACAATTATTAAAATTTAAGTTTCTTTCATAATTAAAATTTCCCTTTTCCAACTATTACACATGTCTTTTAAAATATAAAAACTATCTTTTGATCACTCTTACCAGTTTAGTTTTTTCAACAAACACATACAAACATTTAAAATAAACAATCACTCTAAATTTGTAATGAATCAGACAGAAAATAAATTTATGTCTCAAAGCTTTTAAAAACAGCAACAAAATAATCTCACTTAATTCATATTCTAATTTTCAGAAACACAAAATAAATACATAACATATTTTAAAACACATTATTTAAAAAAATTATTTTCGTAAAATAAGAAATCCCGCACGTACGTGCGGGTCAAGATCTAGTTTGATCTTTATTTGCACAATGACTATAGTGTGAAGGCAAATTAGAAAAATTGTAATGATGATGCAACAAGTTATTCTTAGATAATTTTACTTATCATTTGACATTATTTGTTTTGAACTTTTCCCTCTATATCACATGATTTTTTTCCAAATCATGTGTAGGTTTAAGTTGTAAGAACATGTTCATAGGTTACAAATTTTTTTGAGTATCTAAATATTAAAATAATAATATTTTAATTTAGTTTAGTTTAGTTTTAATTTGAGACATCTAAATATTAAAACTTGCAGGCAATCAATCCATTTGTACTGAACATGATTGATCCAGGTGCCAATTTCAAATCTCTCACTCTCTTATCTGTTTTCATAAAAATCCACATCTCTCAATAAATCAAATCAAATAGCTAATAGAAAAGAATCTAGCTAAGATTCAATTTAAATCTCTGTTAAACGGACCTAATAGATGTTTTCTTTGAAAGTTTAAACTTACCTTTGCATAGATCTTCAGGTTATTGCGGATTTGAAAGTGTAAACATACCTTTCATAGATCTTCAGGTTGTTGTGGATGTCTTTAGGTTGGGATAGCTCAGAGCCTTCGAACTACGAGCCATCTTCAACAACGCCGGGCTTTTCAAGGTCTCTGCAGGAAAGGAAGACATTTCGATTCTTACCGAAGGACTTTACGTTGTTCCGATGATACGGTTTTCAAACTACAATCAATGACAAATACTTCCAAACATGTATTTGGCATCAGAAAATAGACTAATAAGTAGATGACATTGTCAAATAAATTTCTTATCTATATTATTAATTGGGAATCACTCAAAACTAACAAACCTTATTTTGGTAGATTAATTACAATGAATGCCATTAGAATTATTGAATTTAAAAAATAAAAGAAAAAAATTCGAAAAAATATGTTCAAAAAAATATATATATTTTTTGTTGAGCATTTTTTTTTGGTCAAAAATATATATTCAAAAAGTATATATATTTATTTCGTTGGAGTATTAACAATATATATTCTAAAAGATTTTTCTGTCTTTTCTATCCAAAACTCAAACAAACTAAATTTATTGTTATGATTTAATAAGGTTTCCATAACAATTGACAATAATAAATTCGAAATAATAAAATGGAAAATACAACTGTTTACTATTAAATGAAATCTTAAATTAGTTTACAAAATCATATCACAACAATTATTATACTTGCCAAATATAACTCTAATTACAGATTATTTTTCTTTTTTTTTTAGTCAAGCATATAACTCGAATCTATATTTAATACTTTGAATATATATTTTTGACCAAATGTCGTATAACATATTACAATTAAAATAAAACATTGCTTGCAATCATATATTTAAAATGTTTCTTTCAATTTATCTAGCATAGCATGTGCCAAATAAAAAAAATTTGGGACGGGTAAAGTTTATTTCGTGATAGAAATTTTGGGAAATTTGGGTATTTTCTAAAACATAGTAGTGAAATATTGAGAAAATAAAGAAAATATGGATAACCTCCACTAATTATGTAAAAATTAAATATCCAAACGAAAATACATAAAATACGGGTATTCCATCCGAATCCTAGACCTACACGATATACAATCACAAACGAGTAAATTAACGCTTATATGATTAAATGTGTGTGGTAGATATGTGACCATACGGATTTTCTGTCTCAAAATTGATATGTCTATTTTTTCTCTCTCTTTTTAATTATGTAATTGTCTTTACTGTAACCAAAAACAAACCCGATTAATTATTTTGTCTAAACCAAATTGAAACTAAACCGAATACCAAATTAATATGAGGTAGGATAATGAATGTTATACCAAATAAATACATCTACAAATATAATCCCGCACGAACGTGCGGGTCCGAATCTAGTCTAGATATTAAAAGTTCTTCAAGAAAAACATCTTATTCACTTCTTCTTTTAACGTTTTATATTTTTTTTTTTTTATTATAATACGGAATTTCTTAACTCTCTATAGAGTAGAGATTCCAATAAAAATGTTTAAATTCTCAAATAAAAGTCACCAAAAAAAATCTGAAATCTAAAATCCGAATAATTTGTTTAATAAATTAGGCTTACGTAAACAATAATAAATTAAGAAAAGAAATCAGGCCATTGGTTTTTTTTGGCTAATTAATTTTCATATACAACAGTGCTCAAATTAAAAAAATTTACAACATTTTTTTTTGTAAAATTGAAATCCCGTGTAATACTATTTTGAGTATTTTGTCATGTTACAATTTTTCAAATTTATCGTTGTTGTTTAAAAAAATAAGGATTTAAAAACGATACATGGAATTAATTTCCTTCAAATTCAAAATATATTTGTTTTTGATGTCTGTGAGTGTGAGAGGAGAGTGAACCTTGTAACTATCCCGCCATACGGAAATCGCAGAATGCTGTAATTGGCGACGCGCTCTTTCTTCTCTCTCGCCTCGAGATCTTACCGGAAAAGTTTCGCCGCCGAATTTTCACTATTCCGCCGCAGAAGCAAGAGAGTTTCATCGATTTGAAAATGTAATCTCGATCTTCTCGTTTCCCAGTCATTTCTAGGGTTTTTTGTTCGCTTTTTTCTCTCACCGATGATCATTTTTGAGTGTTTTGATCGGTTTTGTGTGTGTAAAGAGGAATTTTCGGTAGTCATAGCAGATCGCTTCATCTCCTAGTTGATTAGCTTCTGGATTTGGTTAGTTCTTCGATTTATTATGCAGAGATTATGAAATTAATCGTCAAATTCGTTGTGGAGTAACATTGTAGTTTTCATAGCGATCATAGATCACAGCTCAAATTCGGTATCTTCCAGTTGGTGATAGTATGCAATTTCTGCAGTTTTTGTTACAATTTCATCAGATTCATCTAATCACAATGCCACTTCTTTGGTTTTTCAACTCAAGTAGAGTATAATGGTGGCGACAAGAGGAGATAAAATTGCTGGAAGCTCTTTGGCATGTAAATCTATGAATAAAATGAGGCAAGATTAGCCTTATCCCTGTCCATTTTGGTTTTATAAATATCTTTTCACAGATCTTTTGTTCTAAATCTTCCTGATTGTTTAAATGTAGTGGGAGTCATCTCCCTGAAGTTAATAAATCCAGAGGTCACTTTCCTCAAACAAATTGGTTGAAACATGCCAAGGCATTTGAGTGTATACCATCCTTGAATAAGTTTATGGGCTCCAATTTCCTTTACTCTCTAGAAAGTCAAAAGCTGGGAAGAGATAGAGAAATGGCTGCAAGGTAATGCATTATGTTCTTTTGAGGAAGAATCAGCTCTTTCTGTCTTTTAATGTTTTTCTTGGGTTTTTGTATCCAGTTTGGTTACTAGTGAAGATAACTTATAACTATTTCCGCTGACTTCAAAGATAGTGTTTTCACCACGCTGTAACATCTAGCTTTTCCAGCATCGTTTGAACATTGCTTGTTCTGATTCTGGATATAGGTGATCTTGAACTAGAATAAGCCTATTTCTTTATGAGTGAAAATCCCCTAGTCCAATGTATGGATTCATTCTTCAGTTACCACTAACACCTCCAGTGGAAAGAGAGCTAGTTGTTCATAATATCATCCTTTGATTTTTCTAGTAATAACTCAGTGATAGAACTCTTGTGAGGTTTCCTCAGTTGTCTTCAGGTATCAGTCTTTTAGCTGAAGTGGTTTACGGCTATCTAAAAAACTTGATTCTCTCTATGTCTAGGTCTATTGAAAACATCGCTCCTGTAACTGTGCAAACTTTGGCACGACCAGAAATTGAAAAGGTACTATAGTTGAAGGCAAAACTTTGATTGTAATTGAATTTTGACTTAATCCAATCCTTTCAGCATGTTTGTTGTGGAGGATTTTTTTGTCTATAGTGTTGTACTTTCTTCCATTTCCTGTCTCTGAGTAGACAATTTAGGTCACCGTTGCAATTGAATTCTGGTTTTTTCGGGATTGATCTTCCCCTGGCAGAGAAGCCTTTCTTCAATCATTGTACACAAGTATAACTTGAGTTGCTATCCAATGTTTTCAGGCGTGGTGTACTCTTATAAATCTCTCAATAAATAATACTTACCTGAGACCTGGCATTACTCCTGCAATTGATGATGGCAGCACTGATCGTTCATCATCTACGAAAGGATCCACTGTTAAAGTTACATCCAGTGCTGATGGATCTTTCTACGCACACAATCAGCCAGAGCATAGTCAAAGGAGTTTAAGAGGCACTGCAAAATCATTTGACAGCTTCTCATCCTCTTCCGTAGGTGATAATAAAATAACTATTGGCAAGGTTCCACGGGTCAATGATGAGGTTAGAGATTCAGTAACCGGTTGTAAATATACAAATGGTATGGAGATGCCTCCAATCAAAAATTCCGCACACCTAGCCAGACCGGTGGAGCCTAGGGAAGCTAGTCTTGGTGAGATTGATTATGATGACATAATGGAGGTAATATTTACAGCTAGCTTTGGATTTTGGACCAATTTTCAGTGAACTAAAATGAAATCTTTTCGTAATTACTTGTGCCGAATAACGGTATAGATTAACTCCAACATGTGCTAACTTTGGAGCGCAGATTATTGACGTGGATCAGATTGTGATGGACCACTGCCCTTCAACGTGTACCAAGCAACCATCAGTATCTAAGTTTGTGGATATATTTGCTTCCAGAAGAGAAGAAGAGCAAGGTTTGCCTCCTGAATTATGTTCCAACTGTAGTCATGGAATAAAGGTATGCTACCAATTCTCTCATATTCTCCATAGTTATTTCATAAACCAATTGGGTTTCTCATTTTGTTTGCTTTGGTATCCACGCAGCTAGGGCTTTGTCCTGAAGCTTCTACCCATGTGGAACAAATGAAGGATACGCTGCTTGCAATATCAAATGAAATCCTCGACAATACTTATGACCTGGGCCCTGATCATGTTGAACAGCTTCGTCAAAAAAGGTTTGCATTCCCATCACTCTTCAATTATATTCCCTTTTTCTTTGCTTTGTCCTATTTGGAAAATGATTTAGCTTCTTCATTAGGCTGTGATACATTACACAGAAAAGTTGTTGGGAAATTATACAGCAAGAAGGAATTAGGCGTAAGGAATAAGGAAACATCCGATAACATGTCTGCTTTTTTATGTTATCTCGTTAATTGCATCACAACTGAGAGTATACATTGAGTTCTGACGTAGTTTCTAAGCTGTTGACACTTGTATCGTTGCTACTTGCTAGGTTACTGTTGAAAAAGCAAATCCAGCAGCTCGAGATCCTTATCCAAAATAAAGAAAGGAAAAAATCTCAGTGTTTGGTATCTGCAACTTCTCATAATATTCAGTATGAAACACCTCAAACAACAAATCATGTGGTGGTTTATGCGCAGACAGATTCTCCTGACAAATCATGTGGTGGTTTATGCCCAGCAGCGGAAGGCAGATATGTAACTGATAACTGGAATATGCCAAGAGACTATTTAGTTTCTAAAGAGAGGTATGATATTTCATCTGGTTCTGTAGAGAGGGAACAATCTGTTTCCGAGGTTATAGATGTCACTGATACCGAGAGTTCAAATGACAAAAAGTGGACCAGTCGTGATTTGCCTTGGACGAAAAATCTGGAGGTGATTGGTTATCTGTCTTCCGCTGTTCTATTATTTACATCCCTCCTGTGTACTCATGTGATCCATTGCAATGATTAGGTCTATAACAAAATAGTGTTTGGAAACAACTCATTTCGACCCAACCAAAGAGAGATCATTAATGCTACAATGAGTGGTTGTGATGTTTTTGTTTTGATGCCAACCGGAGGGGGGAAAAGCTTGACATATCAGGTAACGACATCTTAACTGTTACGTTGAAATCTAATTTTATTTGAAAAGCTATTTCTGGCTTTTATTCTATACACAGATTTTTGCTTATATCCAGTTAAAAAGAGATGACAGTTTCAAGTTGTGTTCTAGGGTGAAAGTATAAGCTAGTATTCTGTGCTGATGGAGGTTATACTTCAGTGTCAGAAGAGTTGCTTTGCGTCTAGGACATCAAAAACGTCTTCATAACATCTTTTTCTCTGCAGCTCCCTGCTCTACTCTGTGCAGGAATAACATTAGTCATTTCTCCGCTTGTTTCACTCATTCAAGACCAGATAATGAACTTATTGCAGGTGAGAACTTCAGCAACCCCAGAATGTTGTTTCTGTCTTCAGTTTCATTTCTATGTTGTAATCAGAAAATTTGTCCTGATTAACACTTTGGCTTCTGAATCATGGCTATAGACCAATATATCTGCTGCTTCCTTAAGTGCCGGAATGGAGTGGGCTGAACAACTAGAGATACTTCAGGAGCTGAGCTCTGAGAATTCTAAATACAAGTTACTGTATGTAACACCAGAAAAAGTGGCAAAGTGAGTCATTATTTTCTTTAGTTGTTGATTCTGAAAAGAATGTGGGTATTCAAAAATCCCCATCGGATAGGAGTGGAACAAATTAAAGCCTTATAAGGCATAAGAACATTCATACCCTTAAGCTATCTTTTATGGTGACTGTGACTATTGCCCAAGAGTCTTTGTAGGCTTGATTTGGGCTCAACTCCCATCAGATTCTCCCCTGCTACTAGATTTTTCTGGGTTAAACTATACTAGCTGGTGTTGAAATTTATTATTGCATTGGATACTTGCAATAGTTTCTCGATAGAATTTAACCAAAGTCTTACATCTTATAGTTCTAGGAATGTAAGTATTGCAAGTCTTTCCTATCGTGAAAATAGTACCAGTAACATCAAGCTGAGAAGCTTCTCTTTCTTGACTACAGAAGTGAATCCCTTTTAAGGCACCTCGAAATCTTAAACTCCCGTAGTTTGCTTGCTCGATTTGTTATTGATGAAGCTCATTGTGTGAGTCAGTGGGGGCATGACTTTCGACCAGACTACCAGGTTAAGCCTCCTTAAAGCTTAATACAGACATTGCTTATACATTTCTGTTTTTAAGAAACATAACCTTCCTTTTTTATCTCTTAAAACAATGCTGCAATATGCAGGGTGTTGGTGTTCTGAAGCAGAAGTTTCCTAATATTCCCATGTTAGCTTTAACAGCTACTGCAACAGCCAGCGTAAAAGAAGATGTTGTACAAGCTCTCGGGCTGGTAAACTGTGTTGTTTTCCGGCAAA
The DNA here is from genome assembly GCA_019202805.1 of Arabidopsis suecica. NCBI lineage: Eukaryota > Viridiplantae > Streptophyta > Magnoliopsida > Brassicales > Brassicaceae > Arabidopsis > Arabidopsis suecica. Next base: position 2,213,949 of record CM032906.1, read on the forward strand.
GTTTTAATCGCCCTAATCTATGGTAATGTACTGAAAATAGCTTAAACGAATTCTGTGTTCAGAATGTTGCTTACTAAAATTTTTTCAGGTATTCTGTTGTTCCCAAGACAAATAAGTGTCTGGAAGATATTGACAAGTTTATCCGGGAAAACCATTTTGATGAATGTGGCATCATTTATTGTCTTTCAAGAATGGACTGCGAAAAAGTCACGGAAACGTTGCGGGTTGGTCGTTTGTTTGCCTTTCTCGTATCTATTTAATAAGGAGGTTTTCACATATTGTGAGCGTACCTATTTCAGGCGTTTGGCCATAAAGCGGCCTTCTACCATGGCAGTATGGATCCTGGTAAACGTGCCTTTGTACAGAAACAATGGAGCAAGGATGAAATCAATATAATATGTGCTACAGTGGCATTTGGAATGGGTAATGAATGGTCTCTGTTATAACCAATTTGATTGATTGAAGTTTGCTACCTGCTAATGTTGGTATTTCAGGAATCAATAAGCCTGATGTTCGTTTTGTAATTCATCATTCTCTACCAAAGTCCATTGAAGGCTATCATCAGGTGTTTTACTGAACACTGAATTATGAATATCCTAGTAAACTGATTTTACATCAATCGAGTAGAACCTGATAATAGCTAGAAATTCACATAGGCTAATTTTGTTCTCATGCAAGGAATGTGGTCGTGCTGGTAGAGACGGCCAGAGGTCATCATGTGTTTTGTATTACAGTTACACTGATTATGTAAGTTGCATAAATCTGACACTATCAAGTTACTACTCTGGGGGAATACCTACGCTCTTGGTCATGTTTGTGGTTACAAAATACATTTTTTCAGATTCGAGTGAAGCATATGATTAGCCAAGGAGGACTTGGCCAAGGCCAGATGAAAATGGGATATAATTGTAAAGCAAGTTCAGGGAGGATGCTCGAAACGAACACGGAAAACCTTCTCCGCATGGTATCTATTGGCAAGATTCCCTGTGTTTGCCTTCAAAGTTCTAACTCTACTTGCTGATGTATATTTCCAAATTTTGCTGCTTCAGGTTAGTTACTGTGAAAATGAGGTGGATTGTCGACGTTTCTTACAGCTAGTTCATTTGGGAGAAAAATTTGATTCAACAAACTGCAAAAACACATGTGATAATTGTTCCAGCAGCAAAATATTGATTGACAAAGATGTAACTGTGATTGCTAGGCAACTGGTATAGGATTCATCTGAAGTTCATCATGTACTTTACCTGCTGGATGTTGTACCAGTGACGTACGTCAATCTTTTGTGGCTGGATAGGTGGAACTGGTTAAGCTAACAGGAGAAAGGTTTTCGTCAGCTCATATTGTAGAAGTCTACAGGGGATCCTTAAACCAGTCGGTATGCACTACTAACATTTATTTTGATTCTATTTCCAGAACCTGATAACCATTTATACCTCATAAATCATTTTTACTTTATTTCGCTGGTTGATCTTCAAGCCCATGAATCCTATCAGTTTCACTCACTTGCAAGTAATTGGCTTTTGGTTAGGTCAAGAGAAACAGACAAGAGACTTTGCACCTCCACGGAGCAGGAAAGCATTTAACTAAAAGTGAAGCCTCTCGTATTTTGCACTATCTTGTGACAGAGGATATTCTGGCAGAGGGTGTTAGAAAAAGTGATCTGTATGGATCTGTATCGTCATTGCTGAAGGTACAAATAATTCCTATTTCGGTTTTTACTATGTTTGATGTTGTAAAAGAGATCTTAGTGGATATGTATCATTGTTGCTGGAGGTTTGTTTCTGGTAACATATTGCTTTTTGCGCTTTTCTCTCTGGTTAAATTATGCTTAACAATGAATGTGTTTGTGTACAAATGTATATGTGTATACAGGTAACATCCATTTATCTATCATTTTGTATAGGTGAATAGATCAAAGGCTGCCTCGCTCTTATCTGGAGGCCAGAGTATAACGATGAGGTTTGACTTTACACTCGAGATATATCTTTCTTTAATGTTCACAAAATACTTGCAACCAAATTCATGTCATTAGTAGCTCAAACGTTGGGAAATGTTTTGAAATCTATCTGTTCTTACTGCAATGTTATTGCTGCTATTCATTGTTCTATATTCTTGAGAGGGCTAATAGATTTGCTTATATGTTAATTTGTTTTGATAAAGGTTAGTTTTAGAAGACTTACAGATCTGTTACAGGTTTCCTTCGACCATAAAAGCGTCAAAGCCGAGCAAATCCACAGCAAAAGTTACACTAAAGCAAACTACTCTTCCAATGGCAAAAGCTGCCCCTCAAGATTCGGTATACCTTCTTGTATCCTTGTTTCCTTTTCTTGCTCAATGATTAAACCACCACTCTAAATTGCTAAAGGCTGCTTCATTTGTCTCAATGTCGGGCTAGAATCTCTCCCACATTTTGTTGACAGCCTTGAAAAAGCTTCGTTCAGATATTGTCAAAGAATCCTCAGATGGAGTCATGGCATATCATATATTCGGGTAAGTTCATGATCCATTAATGACATTTCTTCTCAGATCATAAGTAATAAAAAAATTCCTGTGTTTGTAGCAAAGCGACGCTTGAGCAGATAAGTAAACGACTTCCCAGAACCAAAGAGGAACTCCTTGATATCAATGGTCTAGGAAAGTAAGTATCTTGAAGCTTTTTGAACTCTATTCTCTTTGTCTAACCAAAGGTATGAAGAAAACTCAGGGGGGTTTTGGTCTTGTAAACTCTAAACAGAGCCAAGGTGAGTAAATACGGAGATCGGTTATTGGAAACCATATATTCAACCATCAACGACCACTACAAAACTGGTCCCGGTTCAGGGAAGAGGAGAAGAGACGAGAACATTTGCCCGAATGTAGCAGACGATGATGATCCCGACTGGACTGCGAGTCAGTCCCACAAAAAGGCAGTGAAGAACAAAAAGTAACACGGTTCATAAGCTTCAAAGTTACCCAAAAAAACTAAAAAACAATCTATAGTTACAAATTAGTGATTCAAGCAATATATTTGCCTATATATATAGTCCCTTGGCCAGAGAGAATAAGGACCGGGAAATAAATAATATAGGGTTAGGTTAAGAAAAACCTTTATACATAAACCATGTCTCATGAGCTAATGTTAAATATGTCATATTCTGCAACTGTTTATATACACTAAAACTCATGCAATTTAGACCAACCTTTTTAGATCACGTGACAAATTTTCCTTTTAGTTAAGTTGATATTGCAAACCCCTAATTTTTATGGGTTATCTTCTCTCAATCCACGATCCGTAAATGTCTTGTCTATTCTCGCATCGTAGGCAGCCACTCGACATAACAGAGGAAAAAAAGAGACAATTACCAAGAAACACCTCTAAGGTTAGGGTTTTGGCAGATGGGAGAATGCAAACATCCTCACTTAGAACGGAGATTAAAAAACTAATTTTGGGTACCAGTTAGGGTTTACGTTTAAAATTAATTTTAATCAAAACTGTACCTAAAAATTAGTCTGTAGGAATTTAAAAAAAAAAGAAAAACGAATAGAAAAAAAAAAGTAATTTTATGTATTTACTAAAATAGTTCAAAAAAAAAAAATTGGTAATCTTAGGAAACAACCCATTATGGAAATTTTCTGAATAGAGAATAAGATCAATAATGGAAACAAAAAAAATGTAAAACGTTGAGAGATGGGAAGAGAGTATAGTAGTATATATAAAGCGAGGGACGATGAAAACAATCTCTGTCTATTTGATCTGTCTGTGTAATTTGGCTTTCTTTCTTTGAAGTTTCAATATGGGAGGCACAAAGCGAAAGATAGAGATTAAACGAATCGAAAATAAGAACATGAGATCAGTTGCTTTCACAAAACGCAGAAACGGTCTCTTCCGCAAAGCTTCAGAGCTCTGTCTCCTCTCTCCCGGCACTCAAATCGCAATCTTGGCGACTCCTCTTTCTTCCAACTCTCATGCTTCTTTCTACTCTTTTGGTCATTCCTCTGTCGATCACGTTGTCTCCTCTCTCCTTCACAATCAGCCTCCTCTTCCGACAAACCAAGAGAACAACAGATCAGGGTTAGGGTTTTGGTGGGAAGACCAAGCCTTTGACAGATTGGAGAACGTTGACGAGTTGAAAGAGGCGATCGACGCGGTTTCGAGGATGTTGAACAATGTGAGGTTACGATTAGATGATGCCGTGAAGAACACTCAACGAGATAGAGGTTTAGAGATTAATCAGGCGGGGAAGGAGGTTCTTCATCTTAGCAACGAAGACACAAATGAAATTACCAAATTCGAAGGTGAAACTTCTGCTTCTGCAAGTTTGTTAAAGAACATGGAGGATAATCTACACATCGATAATTGTTTTTACTGATTTCAACATTGATTTTGATCAACTTACTTTATCATCATGTCCTGTTTAGGCTACTATCTAATCACAAAAGAAAGGTTTGTTGTCAATTTTGCTAACAAAACAAGTCAGTTGTCAACTATTTCTTGAGGCTTTTCAGGAATAATTTTCAGTTGTCAATTATATCTAAGGTCTTTTTCAGATTTTAAAATGTGTTAAATATTTGAATTTAAGTTTTTTTTATAACATTTATGTAAAATGAAAATTTTATTATAAAATTTTAGTTCCAAGTTCAAAGATGAATGGCTACAAAACCAATTCCTTTGTTTATACAAACAGTACATTAAGACAAAACAGATACAAGATTTATTCTTGCCAATATATAACTTAACACACATAGAATCAAACTTGTAAAAAGAAGCATATAATGATCAGTCATCTATATCATGTTCAAGCAAACCAGAGCCCTTAAATTTCTCATGCATCAGTCCATCGATTCGAGCTGCCATCTCCGGAGTCAGGTAGTTGTGCCAATCTCCAACCATTCCCTTCCTGAAATACGCGCTATTCGGCCAATGAACCGAAGGAATGTCCTCTCTGACTTTCTCTCCTTCGTTCACTTCAAGATTCTTTAACGTCTCGAAACTGCAAAGATTCACAACTTTCTCAACAACACCTTTCTTCTCTTCTTCAACTGTGAATCCATAACCCATAAAATGAGCCAATCTCTTCACATACGGTAAAGGATCAGCTCTCATTTTCTCGTACTTGAGGAACAATATCTGATTTGGATTCTCTTGGTAAGCTTTCCAATACCCCAAGACATGATCTAGATAAGGACCGTACACAGAAGTACCTCGACAAAACATATCAAAAGACTCCTCTAGACTATTGAGAGGGCCAAAGTCTGACTTTTGCTTTTGGAAGAAAGTCCACATGGAGATGAAAGTGTCCTTTGGGTCTCTCCAAATGTAAACCATCTTACAACCGGAGTTCGCAATAGATTTTGGTAATAACCCGTGCGGGATATGAGTCGAAAACAAAGTGTTTCCTTTGTCTTTGATAACATCAACTTGAGGGAAGAAAGCAAATTCGTTCTCAATGAAAGGAACAAGCTCATGAGGGTTACGTTTTAGGAGCGGGTTTGAGGAATCGTCAAAGCAAGTTCGATTGACGATGGCGAAAGTTAGAGCCTTGAGCCAAGTGGTACCTGTCTTTGCGGAGCTACAAATGAGGAAGTCAATGGGTCTTGCTTGGAAGAACTCTTGCGCGTAAAGGCAACCTTCTAAGAGCGGCTGTACGAACCAGCAACCATGGTACTCTATCAACGGACCTTTCGGTCTCCAGCCTTTCGTGTGAGGAAAGGTAGCGATTAGGTCTTTGTACCGTTTCTGATTCTTCTCGAACTCTGTTGGCTCTGTCTCGGCCTCGTGGTTGCTTGGTACAGTAGTGTGTGATTCCATTGGAGATAGAGAAAGAAGATTTAATTTGAGAAACTCATGTTGTGTTCTGTTGAAGATGAGTGTCCATGAAGCTAGTTTTCCCACATATTATTGCTGCTATAGATAATCGTAACTAAACCTATCCTTAATCTTATCCATTAGACCTCAGGGAATGTTTCATTACAAGACATGTTTAGGTAACTTATCTCTAGAGATTTCATACCAAAAAGAAAAACGAAAAAAAATTATCTCTAGAGATTTCATACCAAAAAGAAAATGAAAAAGAACATATATTTCCTGCTAATGAAACAAAATTGATATATACTAGCCACTAAATCCCTTATGCACACACATTATGCACTGGCCTTCTGTATTTAGAATCATCTCTCTTGTTATAAATCGAAGAAACACAAACCAGTAATCACCAACTCAAACTGCAAAATATAACAACAAAGAAAAAGATCAAGAAGATTCAACACATTGTTTCTAAACAATGGCTACACACAAAATGAGTCTTACCGTTCTTTCTTTTGTTTCAATGATGATTATATTATCATTGTTCAGCGGATTTGGAGAAGGAAGAAAATATTTGAAATATGGAGTTATTACAAAAGACAGAATTCCAAACTGCAATCAGAATCCCGAAAATTGTAAGAAAGTTCCAGCCAACGAATACCATCTTCCTCCTGGTTGTAAAAATACTACACATTGTTATCGTGAAAAGTTTCATATTTAATTATGTATTCATATATCTAAATCATTTTCTATCAAATATGAAGAAAAAATTATCAGTAATTTATATTATTGATGTGATATTGTTACTTGTTACATCGTCAAATTTTAATTATTTTAAAATTCTTACAATTTTTTTTAACTTCGAATTATTGTTAATATATCTTAATAAATTATAAATTAATGTGTTACCACGCATAGCTTAAACTTCTTGTAAATGGAGGTCTTTGTTGACCTTTTGTTTTCTCAAATTATAGTTAGACGTGTATTTTGACATTTGGTAATTGAATCCGAAGAACTTTGAATTGTTTGATATGTGCACTTTAAAATTTACACTTCTAAACTCCATTTAAAACTCATCACCTATTGTTGTTGTGTTATACAGATCCACTAATAACTCATAAAACATGTGAGTCTTGTGAAATCTAAAACATGTAATTTTCGTTATAAAATTCACATCCATATTGTCGAACTTACTATGATAGATCATGGATGTTTATATTTCTCTTATCCATTTTCTGCGGGTTAGGGTTGTGACCATCTGAGACTCTTGGTTAAGCAAACCCTTGTGCCCCACGAGCTGTTACTATTAGCATAATCAACTGTTTATGAACTACTGATGTCTTGCGTGGCTAAGTATCCAATGTGGGATCATTATTATTAGCCCACAAACCATTTGCGAGGTAAAAGAAAAAGAAAGAGCTCAGTTAGGAGGCCATATATCACCGGATAGACCGGAGAAATGCGAAGGACCCAACCTTCGCCGAAGCCAATTTCATCACAGCTCAACTGCACCAGCCGGGAATCGAACCCGGGTCTGTACCGTGGCAGGGTACTATTCTACCACTAGACCACTGGTGCTACTTGCCAATGTAATACTTCTTACTTATTTATTTGTACATAACAATTTAATAGTTCTAATTTAATGGGCTTCCACACGTTTTCAGCTATGCATGTTGTATAATCTAATGTGGTTATTTTAGCTTTTAAAAGGACAAATAATATAAACTTGTGTTCAGCGAAACCAAAAGCTACTATTACCAACACACACCTTGATTGTGCCTGGACAACTACTATTGCAGTCAGATTCTAGAGAAACAAATATCTCCATTTAGTAGAGTGACCTTAACATGTAGAATAAAAAAAATTAACAAAAAGATCCAAACTTGTTGCTAAGAGGTCCACACTAAAGCTTAAGAAGAAAACGATAGCTAGCTCAGTCTTCGTAGTCGCCTTGTAAATACTTGTCTTCAGGGTAATACACAGCCACCACTTGGTTTCCTCCAAATTTTCTTCCGTTCATCCCCGATCTGGCCTTTGATGAGCCATCCACATCCGCATACTCTAAGAAAACCTGCATTAATACGTTACCATTTAGAGTATGCAATTTATATATGAATTTGGTAGGCAGTGTTATCTGAGAACTGAATCTAACCTTCCCAACTCCTGGTGTTGGATCATGATCTGGATTGGGCCTTGGAATCACAACATTCACTAAGTTACCTGCACACAACAATAAATTATCAAAGTTCATATCGGACCATGTAAAAGCCTGAGTATGTGCTAATGGAATAATGTAAGAACATACAATACAAAATCGAATTGCTTACCGAATTTTCCACCTTCTTGTCTCATGTCCTCCATTATGTCTGCATATTCTTCATCGTCTCTAAGATCATCAGCTGTAACCACTTGAGTCAAACAGACAATCTTGGTGGGAGTGCCTCCTGGTTGTAACATAAGCCTCTGCGACAAAAGTTTGAGACAGATATATAAAACGATTTATAAAACGAACTATAAAGTAAACAGACAATCAATCAAGTGAATCTGAATCCTTCACCTGCAAAGCAATCTGTTGTTGGGCATGAAGTAAGACTTCTTCTTGCTCGGGTTTAGGTTGAATCACACCCTGGATTGCACGCCTAACTGTAAGTGTCTTATCACCCATCTTAATCCCGTTTAGAGCGGCACATGCAATATCAGTTACTGACGGATCTTGGTAAACACAGAATGCATATCCCTTCGAATTTCCAGTTTCCCTGTCTTTGACCAAGTTGAAACCTCTTAGGGGCCCAAAAGACTCCAAGAGCTCCCTGATTTGAACCTCTGTGAAGTAATAGGGAAGCCCGCCCACAAAAATGCGGTCGGGACCCTCAAGCCCACCAGTAGACCCCGAAGACAATCCAACAGCCGCCAAGTTGAGGTTGGGGTTAGGCTGACTCGGACCAAGAGTTGCAGCAAGGGACGGGTTATAGTCAGTTGGCCTCCTCACCTTTACAGGAACTCCCTAGAGATGATCAAAGCTATGATTTCAATACTCACAATACAGATTGTAACTAATAAAAACCAAACATCTAAACTGTAGAAGAGATAATAAATCACCTCTAATATAATGCCGTCTAATGCCATTGCGTTACTAGCCTCCTCAACAGATCTCATCTCTACAAAAGCGAACTTCTTTTCGTGGTTTATATAAACATTGACCACGGCATCACCTATGAATAAAAAATCCAAAAACGGATGAGTTTTCGTCTAGACTTATTGATAATCAACCTGGACAAAACAATGAACTTTTCAGTACCTGGGCCAGCAGTGTTTCCCCCAATGGCCGACATCACTTGGCTAAAGAACGTTGCCACCGACTAGAACATGAAAACCCATTCTCAGTAGTCTTACAATGGATATTAAAATGTGGTTTAAATAGACCATAATAAACAAAAAGTCACAAACCCTTAAACAAAACAATAGTAACAAACCTGTTCATTTGCAGTTGGTGGAAGGCCACCAACATAGACTCGCCGAGCATGCCTAGTTGCCTACGATCATAATACAAATTTTAGGAAGGAAATCTCGACAAAAGGTGAAGAACCTAAGAATAAGATAGATTGATAGATCTTACCTGCTGAGTCATTGCCTGAACTGGCAGTACAGGAAGTGCGCCCAGTTGCTATGTGAGAAGAAAGAATGAGAAGTTATGAGCATGTTCACATAAAACAAGAGGAAAGAGGAACATATAAATAACTAAAGAGACGCAAAAAGTACGGGTTTTTATACCTGACCAGGGACCATTGGGAACATGTTTGGGAACATCCCTGGAATAGTAGCAGTAGTTGGCACACTAGGAACCTGGCCTGCTAGGTAAAGTAGTATGCGTCATAAAATGTTGTTAGATACATTATTATGTTTCCCGGAGGAGTAAACCTACCAACAAGTACAACGCTACATATGACACCTTCCTACGAACAAAACCCACAAGTAGAAAATATCCCAACATCTTATGAATATTAAAATGAAAAAGTGTAATGTCGTATTCGTTTCGAGTGGTCAAAATTTGTAAGGCTCGAAAACAGGCATATAGTTGCCAGTTGAAGATGAAAAATACCCATGACAACCGTTGCACTGATTCCTCCTTGTACAATTAAAGCTAGAGAGGTCGGCTCATTGTCAGCACAGTGGGGCAACTAACCCAACATAGCCTTCTTACTACAAAAGACAAGACACAGAAACAAACAAACACCACCAAAAAAACAAACAAAAATTTCTCAGTTCCAGAACCACTTCACCAGTCGACAAAAATAACAAGACATCCTATGAAGAAAGCAAGACATTAAAGTCCTCTGTTCACGAGTAAACAATAAAAATGCAGCTTACCAAAGTCACACCGTGAAATTGACTATGATCTTTCCAAACTACGTAAAACCAAAAACAACAAGCAGTTAAGAAATATAATAACGTTGAGTAGATGATGAAGCAAATACCTGCTGCAGCAACAGCAGTAGCAGCTAACATATCAGGAGGCGCCATATCAAATCCACTTCTCCTCTTGCTGAAAGAGCAAAATATAATAGGTCAGGTGCAGTAGAAACGACTACGGAAAAATAATGCCTGAACTAACGTATGAAGCACACATAAACATCAATGACCCAGATCAGACCATTCATCCCCGTAGAAGACCATGATAGTTATATTGTGTGTCAACAAAACAAAGACATCAAACACTAAACAATAATGGATTTATTTGATTTGATATCAATATCATAACACATTGCAATGTCGCCACGGAAAGAACTAGTTGTAAAGGATAAAAATAACAGAGAACCCAGATACCTTTTTGACCTTGATCGCGACTGTGAGCGTGAACGTGATCTATGTTCAGACTTATGCCTATGTTCTGACCTTGACCTACGTTCAGAGCGGCTCCTTGACCGAGAGCGTGACCGTCGCCTGTGTCTCACCTCTCTGTCTCGATCGCGAGACCTTCTCCTGTCGATAAATGATGAAACCATCAATTTAAGAATAAAACAATCTAAAACTAGAAAAACAATTGCAACACAGTAATGAGGTACCTGTCACGGTCTCGACTTCTGTGATGATGATCATCATCATCCAAATCATCTCTCTCACGTTCTCTGCTACGGTCCCTATGACGATCTCTATGATGTCGGTCTCGTTCCCTATCCTTACTTCTCTCCCTATCCCTATCTCTGCTTTTCTCCCTATCTTTGTCTCTGCTCTTCTCCCTATCTCTGTCTCTGCTCTTCTCCCTGTCACGATCCTTCTCACGATCTTTGTCTCTGTCTTTCTCACTGATTTTCGAAGATTCCTTTTCAAGATCATGAGATTCCTGCTGGAAACAAATGTCAAAAAGGCTTCTCCATAAGTACAACCAAAACTTAAGAAAACCATACATTATCCCCAAATTTCTAAAGAGCAGATATGAATTTAACATGATAATATAGGCTATAAATCCTTTGAATCCCTTGAATCAAACTATCTAAAACATAAAATTCAACAATACGGAATTATCTGAGAATTGTACCAAATTAACAACTAAAGTGGAGAACAATCTTGAACTATTATGATTACCAATCTAACACAAAAGAAGCAGCCTAAAAGCTATGTACGGAATTAAGTGTAACATACTCGAGCCTTGGAGTCTTCATGACCATCCTCGCCACCAAGGGAATGAAAAGGCGAGCTCTCTAGAGATATGTAGTTTTCGTTGTGGTTTTCAGTGGAGACAGCGACGCCATCTCCGTTACCTTCGTAAGTCATCATCCTCTCGGAATCTCTTCTCCGGTTGGTACTTCTCTTTGAGTCTGATTGTATGAAGAAAACCCTAGGGATCAATTAAAATTATGAAGATTCTAGGAGGAAGATGAAGGTTAAGGGTATTATTGTAATTGAACTGAGTATTTTGGCGTGAATGGGCTTGACTAGTCCAATTTGAAAACTATGGGCTCATTATACTTACTGGGCTTACCAGCTTTTGTCGACTATGGGCTCATTAAAGTTTCTATCAGAAGAAAAAAAAAAAAAAAACTAAAATACTTAGAAAATTGATCATTCTAATACTGTTTTAAAAAAAAAAAACTGTGTGATAGAGGATCGATTATGTGTTGTGTTTTTAACTTTGTATCGGATTTCGGTCTTTTTTGGTAGTCTGTGTATTTAGGGCCTGACTGGTTTAAACGCAGCGGTTGCGGTTGCGGTTGCGGGAGTTTGCGGAAGCGGGCGGTTGCGGCTTCAAGCGTTATCAAGCGTTTTGAACGACTGGTTTAGCGTTTGAAAATGGGTGCGTTTGCGGGAGTTTTATGACTGGTAAACCAGCGGGTGCGGTAGCAGTTAAATAAAAAATGACCAAAATAAATAAAAATATTACAAAAAAATAAAATAAAAACACCAATATATTATTATGATAATATTAGAAAAATTGAACATGCTTAATAATTAAAACCATAAATAAAGTACTAAATAATTATTCAAAAATAAAGAAATTTTGTAACAAGATAGTACTTTATGCATCTGGTTTAACATCAAAAATTGCATCAAGTAATGGGACAAACTGTAAATAACGTTGAATTCAATCAAAAAGCAAGTGAGTTTCTATTCGAGAAAACAAATCGAAACATATATTCAATCAAAAAGCAAAACAATACGTAATGAAAAGAAAAAAAAACGATGTCATGAAAAATATTCAAAAAGTTACACATGAGGTGATGAATGAATAAAAGGATATATGATACTTACGTTTGGTTATTGATTTTCATCAGTTTGGGTGGAAGACATTGAGAGAATAGGGTTTCAGAATATTATTAGGGTTTCTGATGAGAACGTGCTACAAAGATGAAAGATATATATAAGATTAATATATATTATAATAATTATAAGTAAACGTTTGATTTTTTTTTATTTTTTTTTATAAAAAAAAATCCAACCGCTACCGCCCGCAACCGCAAACGCTTGCGGAAAGGAGCTTTTGAAATTCAGCGATTTCGAGCGGTTCGAAGCGGTACAGAGCGGTTTCTATGATTGGTACCAACCGCTAACAACCGCAACCGACCGCTAGCCACCGCTAGGAGGATGCTAGCGGGAGAACCAATCAAGCCCTTAGTCGAGTTTATGAGTATCTTTTATTAGTCTAGCCGATAATTTATAGTCACATGATGTTTCTAGGAAAAAAAATGAGTTTTTTGGGCGACTAAAAATGAATGATCACATAAAAAATCCTAAATATCGCATTCGTTGAGAGGTTTTTCATCATGGATCAAACCCAATTGTTGACAAAAAAAAAAATTTAAAAACGAAGAAGTTTAAATTAGCTTTCATTTGAGGGTGGTTTGAAGTTAAAACGGAATAATGAGGTTGGGAAATATACGATTCTAGTGAAAACAAGTCAATCTAACAAAATATTGCAGAGACTGGTCCACACTCTAAATGAGGTCCAGAACATGTTCCGTTCATTGACATAATAAGAAAATTGTTTTTACTTGTGTCAATAATTCATAGGATTTTGTATATTTGAAATAGTTTCGACATGTGTCAATAATTCATACGAATTTGTCTATCTTTCTCCGTGCTTCTTGAAGAATCCTTTTCAAGATCATGAGATTCCTGTTATGAAACAAAGATAGATGTGTAATAAGGCTTCTTCATAAGTACGACCAAAAGTAAAATGCAAATAGTCTCTCTTCGTACTTCTATAGAGCCCATTATTAGTCACTAAAACCCTTAAGGTTTAAAGGAGTTGATTAGTGGAAAATGAATTATGAAGGTAGATATTTAGGAGCCCACTAATCACTAAAAACCATGGCCTCATTATGATTAATGGGCTTAGATAGTCTTAGTCTTATTTTAATTTTATTGTATCCCAAATATCCCAAATATTTTAATTTTATTTTACGGTAGAAGATTCGAAGCATTGCATATTGTACTACCATAATATTGTAGAAAGAAAACATACAGACTAATTATCAAAAGACTTGAAACTGTGGATCAATTGCATACATTATCAAACTTTCTATTTTGGTGACTCATATTCATATACCAATTTTTTTTTCTTGGGTATTCTATCTTTTAGTTCTAAAACTAAGATAGTAACAAAAGCAGATGATTCTAAATATATCTAATTAAATTTTCTGAACTGATTAAGCATAATTTCAGATGTACTGAAACCTAGCTAATAAAGCATCTTTCTCAGTAATTAGAGAAAGTGACCATTGGATTGCTAAACCTCTTTTATTTTATTTTTCGCTAATCCATATTGTTTTAGTTTGATTTTGTTTTTGTCATAATTTTAGTTTGATTTTTTTTTTGTCATAATTTTAGTTTGATTAATATATTTGTCAAAAAAACATGATTATTTTCTTTGGAACCAGTATATAATATACATAGCATCTCTTACTAATAAAAGAAACTCATTGAAGCTTCTCCATGTGTCCACATCAGCAAAACAAAAATCATCTTAGGAGAAGCCACGTCAGCGCTCTCCCCAAGTTCTTAAAATCTCTCTTCTAGGTGCCACGTGGCATAAGGCAAATGTCAATTCCACTTCAACCGAGATCGAACGCTTCCAATTCTTCATCGGTTACGTCAACGCCATAATTTCGTCCAACTCTCCGTCTTCCTTCCTTCTATGATCCTTCTTCAAAACGTTTCTCTCCCTTCTAGATTGAGATCTACAAATCTTCTTCAAATCCACTCTACAACAGTCTCCTGCATCGAGAATTTGCTTTTTCTTCCTGTAAATAGGTTCCACCAACACCCTGTTGCCGCATAAATCATCTTCTTGCATTGGCTTCTGCTTCCAAGGCAACTGTTAGTCAATTTTATTGTAAGACAAATCAAGATATAATTATATTTGTCTCACTATGTTTTTTGTTTTCACATTCTGGATTACATTACTGTGTTGCTTTTCTTTTTCTATGACAGTGACATAGTTCTATGAAGAGCAAAGATGATATTTTAATTTTATCAAGTATGAGATAACTCCAAGCGAAATCAAAGAGAATACAGGTGAAAAGCGTATATGTTTTACTATTGATCTACGTTGACAGATTAAAAAAAACTCTAAAGATTGTATCCTAAGAAAAATCATATGTTTGAAGTAATTTTCTTCTCCACAAATCTCAAGTTTCAGGCCTTGAAGAGTGATGATGGGATGGCATATATTTGCAGATGGTTGGATACAAGATCACGTTCATGTGATGGTGATTTTAGCTATGAAATCATTTTCAACTAAAAGGGCCAGCTTATCTCTAAGACATGGTTCGATAAGGAAACATATATAAATCAGCCCTGCCGCCTTAAAGAAGCTCCACGTTCGGAGAGTGTAAGGATTCAAAAATTAAAAGGAAAGGGGATGTATTATATTTTGACAAGGTGCATAAGGAAAAGAACTGGCCAATGTCTTTCACTCATAACACATTTGAGATTTCTCATACTTCTACAGTTGCGTTTCATGTACTCACTTGGCTGCTATTTTGATGCTTCTGAATTTGATCACACATTGCTATGCAGGGTTTGAATCGGATGTCGTGGGAGCTAAGGAACAAGTTTATCAGTTTTTAAGAAGTTAGAGTTCTACGAACTTGCTGAATGATGAACCTGATTTTTGATGGACCATTCACTCTTAGGAGGAGATGTAAGAGGAGCAAAATTATAATGGCTGCGGGTAAGGGATGCAAAATTATTTGTGTATGTATGTATTTTCTAATCTTTCCTTAAATCTTTTTATTTACTTTCAATTTGTGAGTGTGTGCTTATAAATAAGTTTTGGTTCGTAAAAGGAAAATTACGTTCGTAGTAGTTCATAAAATCATCTTATGTAACATTCCTGATTTTTCTAAAATTACGCCATTTTATCTTCCTGCCTGCCTCTTTACAATGTGTAATACATAGACAATGTAACAAACAAAAAAACAGATATAGTAACATTGGGGACACATGATATAGCGACTCTATTTCGCACTACAAGAAAAACGCTTGAACACGTCACTTATTCAACATCACTTTTGTAAATGACGTAAAATTGAAAAATGGGAAGGATATTAACAACAGTTACTTAGAGTTAATTAACTTCACGTCAGCCCTTGAGACGTTAGTTTTATAACTAACGCAAGCTTTTTTAAGTCACTAAAAACTGACGTAAACCATATACATAATTGACGCCATATGCCGTGTTTTTTGTAGTGTTCCTTGTATCGCACATGATACGGTCTAAACACGTCATATGGCGTCAATTATGTATATGGACAACCAAGAAAATATCACTTACAGTATATGGTAAAGAAAAAAAAAAAAAGCAAGGTAAAAGTAAAACTCATCGTATACGTATAAATTTGTGACAGCTATAGGTTTAAGGTAATTTTTCAAAAAAAAAAAGCTATAGGTTTAAGGTTTTTGAATTTGCATGTCATGAGGATTAATGACTATTTGGCCTTCCCATAGTTGCAAATGAGAAAAAGTTAAATTGATACTCTAGCCTGAATGGAACTCACAACTCCTAGGCAACTTTCCTGACCTTTCATTACTAAATCAGTAAAAATTCAAAAATAAATTCAACTTAATTTATACATTAATAAAATTAGAATTTTTTTAAAAATGTAAACACAATTATGATTAGTTACAAAAAGATATGTTGAGTCGCAGGCTACTTTTTTTTTTTTTTTTTTTTTTGGTATGGAGGCTACTTTTTTATATGCTAAGTATTCTCCAAACTTTGGATTAGCGCTAGGTACAATTTAAACATTAATAATATCCAACTATAAATTATATTAACTACAACAATTGCTTATTTATACAACTAAACATTGTTACCGGTAACAATAGAACATAATCTGACATAACATCACAAGAATTCCTCATATATGCTAAGCAAACTGAAAATAATTTAAGATTAAGTTAACTAATATTAAAAAAACACTCACTATCAGATATATACCCGGCCACCCGGGCGTAGCCCGGGATTTCCCCTAGTTAACTTCTTAAAAACTGTTAAGAAACCCATCTGATGTTGGGGAAAACGGCATTTTTCAACCTCAACTATTTATTGGTGGGTTTTTCCAACCCAAACTATGATCCCTAGTCGATTTCAACCCAAACCCAAAAATAATTCAAAATCGAAACCTGAACTAATGCAAATGAGCCGATTTCAACACGACGCGAAACAGTGTTAGTTCGAAAGTTAACGGTTGCTCAACCTTGGGTAATTCTCTCTCTACAGCATTCATCAAATCTTGAAAATAAAATCAAATAACCTTGAGAACTGTTAACTTTTGAACTAACATTGTTTCGCATCGTGTTGAAATCGGCTCATTTACATTAGTTTAGGTTTTGATTTTAAATTATTTTTGGGTTTGGGTTGAAATCGACTGGGGGTCATAGTTTGGGTTGGAAAAACCCACCAGCAAATAGTTGAGGTTGAAAAAGACCGTTTTCTCTACTAATGTTGGCCCCAAAATATATTTTTTATATTACTTTTTTATTTAATATCCTTTTCAATTTGATTTCATTTTTGGTTTCCTTAATGCAAATTTTTTGGTTGACTAGAGAAATATAGAAGAAAATAGAGAATGAGGGCAGAGATGCATGAATGATGAAAGTGATGAAAAAAAAGGGACGAGGGGGGAGAAAAAGAGAGAGAGATGATAGATGATAGCCTGATAGGTGATGTGACGTTGACAAGTGATGGAAAAGATTAAAAAAGGGAAAAAAATAATAAGTTTTTTCATGAATTTGAAGAGGTAAAGAGACAACGTAAAAGTATTATATTCTCTTAAACAGTTCTAATTTTGTGTTATTTAATTAATTATTTTTAAATATAATTGGTATTTAATAATTGCACAATTGAAAAAATGTATTATCACAATCCGAATTCTAATAACTTGAGCATCTCCTATCTTGTTTAAAAATATATGATTTCTTAACAAAAAAATTCATATAACACATGTCACTTAGTTATTAGTTTAATTTTAAAATAAATTTAAATTTAATTAAATCTATTTAAAATATCATTTTCTTTTGTTAAAATATTCAGGAGAGTATCTTAACGAATGGAAGTGTTCATACAATCTTAATTCGAGAAATTGAAGCCATCATAGCATAACTAGCATTAAAACTTAATAAATGTCGATAGCTTGGTAGATGGACGTTGTGAATCGTGAATAACTAGCATCCACTATTCAATCTTGAATTGTGCATCCTTAGACCAAACGCAATGGTAAACTCAAGCCTAGGGTGTAAGTAATAAACAAATGCGAAATAATGGAGATTTCGGCTAAGACACAAAACTCGGTTGCAAGTTTGCATCCGAGTGTAGAAGCCACGTGGCATATTATGAGTGGAAAATCATTTTCTTCTCCCTATCTCTCTCTATCTCTCTGTCTCTCTCTCTTTTATTTATTTTAATAATATAAAATTATTAACATCTATCCTAACAAGTGTGCCACTACTAATGCTCTTAAAGCTCACGGATTGAAATCACTTTGATCACCAAAAATGTTTCAACAAGAGATTAAAAACATAAAAGTTTGAAATGAAAAATTGAAATATACAAAAAAAATTATGATTTCATAAACTCGAGATGAATATTTCACGTTTTGGCCATGTCTATACACTAACCATTCACTATAATCTTGAGAGATTACAAAACAATTCATCAAGCATAACACATATGACACATCTCATATACATGATAATATACATGATAATTTTATAACATAACTATAAACCAATTATAAAACGAATAACTGGTTAAATCTAAATTGTCATATCTCCAATCTTTTCGAATCGTCCAACTCAAACAATAAGTCTTCTCAAACTATAATTCCTCTTAAAATTAAGAGATATGAACCACAGACGGCCATAATTTAAACCAAGCTCAATTTTAATATTATACCGGCAACAATAATATTCAGATAACTCATAGTCTCATACTATCTTTTTTTTTTTTAAACAATGGTTATACGTAATTTGGTGCTAATTTTCTTTAAAGAAAATGATCATCGTGGATAGGATCGATCCTTCGTGTGGTGGATGGGGAACGAATCAAATCCATAGAGAGAATTAACTAATAAAAAATTGAAACTAAAATTAGGTTAATAGTAGTTTAAAAAGATAATCAAAGAAGGTAAGACCATATTTATCGGGCCAACTTGTTGGGCTGTTCTTAGATTTTAAAAATAATAAAATTGAGGAACATATACTCAAGAGCATGGGTAGATGTTCTCCTTGAAGAACTGTTGTAGCATCAGTTGAAGAACTGTTCTTAGATATTATAAGCTTTAATATTATTTTAATAACTAAGAACTATCTTCTTGTTTTACCGTTGCATATGCCCTAAGATCTTGATGATACTTAATTAGCAACGACGAGTACGGCAATGAGAGGGACAAATAAAAAAAAGGCAGAAACAAACAGAAAAGGGCCACACCACTTTTTCTTGTCTCGATGCGTTACGTGACAACCACATCACTTCTTCTTTAATATTTTAAATATATGTATACTTTCTCGTCAATCACATGCAATTTTTCTGTTTTCAATTCATTTATTTCGTCCTTTTTGTTTCAACAACTATTATTACTGTTTCTAATTTATTCTGTTTAGAATTTTTTTAGAAATTCTGAAGTTGTTAGATAATTGTTTATTATTTCGCAAAAGGAATATTGATACTTATTTACTGTTTACCGTTTACTTTTGAGAGTTTTGACTCTTGGTCCTATATATGTCGACGAATAAAACACAATAATAATGCAAAGAATTTCGTATACATTGAAAAAAAGCACATAGAGTTTATGGATTAGTTAACGACTTAACGTAGAGGAGGTAAATACATTAATTAGGAAAACATATTTATCGTACGTGATCTTATTTTGTACGACTCATCGAAGATAGCCAAGAAAAAAAAAAAAAAAAAAAGAGAAATTTCGTAATATATTATTTTCTTGGCTTTTTTTGTTTGTTTTTGTTTTTTCCATACAATATCTTAGGAAGGTTTCTAAATTTTTTGAAAAATCTTCCCTCAAATGATTTAGGATCCATTCTAAAAAGTTTTAAAATTCCTGTTAGATATTTACGTAAAGTCGATCGAATCTCCTCTGTAAAGCTTTAGATTTTTCTGCAATATAATGAATTTAAAACAGAAAAAAAAATCAGATTAATATTTTTTGCAATATTTTCGAATACTACAAAACCTAAAAAAGGAGAAAATACATTTTTGAGACGAATTGATACAAGAAACAGAATAATCTTATTTCGAGCTGTCGCACTTCATGTAATTTTCTTAACTACATCATGTAGTTTTGAACATTTTTAAAAATAGATGTACGCTTTTTAATGTCAAGTGTCAACTTTGGTTTGGTTTGGTTTTTAGCTATTTTCATATACGATAACGAGCGACCACAACGCTGGATTTCGTTTTTGTACTGTAGTTACGTATAGTTTCTCATATGCGATGATGATGAGTGACGCTTATGATTTACAAATTACAATTATAGTTTTTTAGAAAGTTCATTGGATGCTTCGAACGTTGAACAAAACAAATCGTAATAAATAAACTAAATAGATATTCGTAAGCGTCGATGCTTGTCTTTTTGCGTTTGGCCATGTTAGGTCGAGTCCAGATATTTCATATCTCTATTCATATCATCCACGTCTATATTTTAAATATATTCCTATCAAAATATCCGCATCGACAGATTTTGATTTCACGTTCATGTTTGGGGTCAATCGCATTAATTTTAATTGTCTTTAACACGTATATACATACTTACGCTTATGCAGTGTTTAGTTTAGTAATTGCCAAAAAGTTTTTGGACCTACTTTACAAAACTTTGGCTAGCTACTCTAGTAATCTAAAAATGATATATACCATGATCCTAATTAAGGTTGACAAACTCTTAACGTTTCAAAACGTTTCTAAGAATGGAAAAATTCAATTCAATCGTCGAATATAAGCAATCCAAATATATATCCTATAGTATATACTCGTGAAACATTTGATCTTGCTTCAATTATTGTGCAACAAGCATCATAAATAAGCTCAATGCATAACCATATTCAACTTTTAAGAGATTAAAAAGATAGAGCATACATCATCTGCAACATGTATAAAAAATATATATACGTCATTTGTTTTAGGGTTAGGATAAGCATGACATGTTCAGAAATTTGTCTAATATGACAACTATATATACATGCATATATAGTTGGATCAACATGTCTTTGTAGAATTCCCTGTAGATTTGTGATCTGAATCTCATATCCGACTTTAGGTTAAAAATTTTCTGTTTCATGGTAAAAGATCAGAAATCCTTAATTATATCCTACTTTCATTTCGTTAGCATACAACATATTTTTCATTACAAAAGCATTGATCATATTTCTAAATATGACGTAGAACATCTTATTTCTTCTGTGTTACTTTCATCTCAATCTTCTAGCTATTTATTTCCGACTAAATCTTGTAGTCAAAATGCTGATTTGAATGTCAGAAAAAATCATTATGAAAAAATACCATATCAATGTTCTATAAAATTGACGTATTTGTTGATTAATGTATTAGACATTTGCTTTTTAATGTTCGGACTTGATATGCTCTTAGATAATTCTCTGCAACATTTTAATATCTAACCAAATGCACCGAATAGCTTTATCAAATAAATGCAAAAAATAATAATTTTATTACCTAAAATGACCCTGATAAGTACCTAACGACTAGATATGCATGCAAGTTATGCAACATACTATATATAGTGGAGAATATCAAATACGAATCAAATTCGAATCGTGAAATCGTTTAATTTTTTTTCTTTCGTAATAATAGGCCGATTCTCATAAATAAAGTCAAAGGACAAAAAAAATATCATTACATTATTCAATGGAATTTGTATTCTGCGTATATGTGACGCGCCTGGTTGTGGAACAAAGCTCGTAGTGAAATAAAAATCTTGAATAGCTATTGCTTACCTAAAGTCATAAAATTAAGATAAAACGTTTGATTTGATCCAATTAATAATTTAACTGAGTTAATTAAAGCGATCTAATGAGACAAACAATAGGGAAACGTCTCAGTTTGAATGTAGTGGATTTTTTATAATAGGAGGAAGATGTCAGAAGTCCAAAACTAATCTCAAAATTTGGCCTAATAAAGCTGATAGTTTATCAAATTGAATGTTTTTCACACTTTTTTTTTGTACAAAAGTTTTTTTCTGTTATTTTAACAAAATTTT
The DNA here is from genome assembly GCA_019202805.1 of Arabidopsis suecica. Classification (NCBI taxonomy): domain Eukaryota; kingdom Viridiplantae; phylum Streptophyta; class Magnoliopsida; order Brassicales; family Brassicaceae; genus Arabidopsis; species Arabidopsis suecica. The sequence goes on from CM032906.1 coordinate 2,235,957, forward strand.
AGACTTATTTTAGATTTATAAAATAATGTAAACATCATCTTGAAACTGTTAACCATACTTATTTAGCATGAAATTTACGATTTATAACCTAGTGATTTGTGTTAGTGTCATTGATATGTATATTTGTACCATGTATAAATTATTTACAAAATATATTCTGTGGTGTTGAATTATTGAAAATAAAATATGACTTACAAGAAATTTTTTGCCCAATGGAAATCAAAATTTAATTTTGATCATGAGATCCATAGAACTAAGTTACCATACTTGATTACACTTATCTTTCCTGTGATTTTTCATTCATTTTATGTTATTGTTGTTTGTCAACCAAAAAACCTTGAGATATATTAATAATTATTCAAATTGTAAAAGATTCTTTGCAAAGTAACTTTCATTTGTTTTCAGCAAAATAATCTTAAATGGATGGTTTTTTTGCATTTCATTAGTCTAGTTTTGGTTCCACATGATGTTTTCTATTTCTGGAGTAAAATATTTTCTGGTGAAATCTATGTGAAAAAAGCCAGAGAATATTCAATTGGAGTACAACATTCTTCATTTTTTTTTTGTCATCTAGAATTTTAGCGTTGATTTTCAAATGGAACCAAGATGGAATACAACGCCCAAAAGAGAAAACTAAAGCCGGCGGACGACATGTATGTCTCCGGAAACAAAGCTGGCGGAAAACGAGATTTCCCAAGCTAGACCCTATAGAAGGAAAACTAAAAACAGTAGTAGTACAAACTACAAAGCAAAAGAATTCAACCAACAACATTCTTCATTCAAAGTTTAGAAAAATATATAAATGTGTAAAGAAAAAAAGAATAAATATGAGATTTATCTTTATAGGCCTTTTAAGTCTGAACCGTACAATCCCCAAAAAAATTAAAACCAGAGCTTGTGGGGGCCAAAACTGGAAAAAAAAACAATACTTTTTGAAAATTTTACAAAATGTTTTTAAAAACAAAAAATAAAAAACAGATCGGAAAAAAAAAAGTTGGGCAAAAAAGAAGACTCTTGGAGACTGAGAGGACTTAGCGTGCATGGGAACATTTTTACAAAGCCGAAATTCTCCGAATTGAAGAAGAGCTTCTCTATCAACTACGAAGAAGACGACTAATCTTCTTTTGCTCAATCTAGGGTTTACTTCTGCTTCTCCAGTTTTCAAGGAGATTCTTAAGCTCCATCTCTGTGAGTCTTCTTCTTCTGCGAATCGACGCGATTATTGGTTTGTTTTTGTTTTGAATTTTGCTTTCGGTTTCTTGAAATCTATTTTATTGTAGCTCGTGAAGTCATTTTCTGGGATTTGAACTCGAGATTTCTCAGTTTCCTGCTGAGAATTCATTGATTTGTTCACTGTCTAATTACTTGTTAATTAATTGGATTTGAGGCTAATATATAAGCTATTTCATTAGTCTTGTTATAATTCGCTTAGTTGGTGTTGGGTGACTTGCATTATGCTCATAATTTTGGTATTTAGTGGTCAATGTTTGGATTTTTCATGTTTGAATCCACTGATTAGCTGTATTGTTTTTTGGTATCAATTAGCTGTATTGTTTGACCTTAATTTTGGTTTAATCTTGATTTTGAGCTTCTTCTTTTTTTTTATCCAGTGACAGGGATGGACCATTGGTGAATTTTGAGGTCCAGGAGTTTCTGTCATTTTCAACACATTGTGTGGAATCATCTGAAGAGGTTTGGTATATACAAGGAACAAGGATCTATGAAGATCCTCTTGGATTGGTGTATCTCTAATGTGATTGAATGATCTCAGTTGTTTAAGTATATGATGTGCTCAGATGATGGATTGAACCTGGTAAGGTATCAAATGTAAGGTTGAAATCACCAGATCCTTGTCAAGATGGAAACAAGGTGTGTTATTATTCTTTGTCAACAGATCTTTCTGCATTTTACTTTCTTCTTGTTTTTCAATTTCTTAGATCTGGAATGTACTTTTGTTTTTTTTTCAGGCCTGTAGAGAGAGAATTCTCAAATGGTGATGTTTATTCTGGTCAACTCAAAGGAACTCTTCCTCATGGGAAGGGAAAGTATGCATGGCCTGATGGAATCGTTTACGAGGGTGATTGGGAAGAAGGTAAAATATCCGGGAGAGGAAAGCTTATGTGGTCATCTGGAGCTAAATATGAGGGGGATTTTTCCGGGGGATACCTTCATAGCTTTGGCACATTGACTGCGCCTGATGGATCTGTCTACGCTGGAGCATGGAGAATGAATGTACGGCACGGTCTTGGAAGGAAAGAGTATTGTAACTCAGATGTATATGATGGTTCATGGAGAGAAGGATTACAAGATGGCAGTGGTAGTTATTCTTGGTACAATGGAAATAGGTTCATTGGGAACTGGAAAAAGGGTAAAATGTCTGGAAGAGGGGTTATGAGCTGGGCAAATGGTGATCTCTTTAACGGGTTTTGGTTGAATGGTCTTAGACATGGATCTGGAGTTTATAAGTATGCCGATGGCGGTTTTTATTTTGGAACCTGGTCACGTGGCCTAAAAGATGGGAGTGGAGTCTTTTATCCTGCTGGAAGTAAACACCCGTCTCTAAAGAAGTGGCATCGGCATTTTGGTTACGATGACACCGGAAATTTCCTCCTTTCTCATAATTCAACAATAAATATTGATGATTTACGGACTTCAAAAGCTGTATCACGAAGTCTTTCTGAATTAACCACAACAAGTGTACTGACGAGAACTTCGGAGAGGTATCCTGATGATTATTGGAGCACCAGTGACCCTCCAAGAAACTTTCTGCATCATGGGCCCTCATCCAAGTCTGCACGGTCTGTTGACTCTGGTCAAAGCGAGATACGGGATAAGAACCCTATCGTTTTTGAAAGGGAATACATGCAAGGAGTTTTGATTAAAGAACGAATTATGAGTTCTATCGACATGTCACACAGGGCTAGACCTTTGAATCTTACTAAAGAAGTCACAGTTAGCGCTTGTGTGAGCTTTCTAGGGGGGAAATGGAACCATTATCTAATGCTTAATCTCCAACTCGGTATCAGGTAAACAAGTTCGAGACACAAGTCATTTATCTTTGTAGAAGCTTATGAACAACAAATTTTAACAGATCTTAGTTATCAAAATGACAAGTGAGCTTCATTCAGATCACCTCTGAACATGTTCCTCAGTTCTCATATGATCTTGAGAGTATTCAGTTGTAGCCTAAAAATACAGTTATTTTTGCCCACTATGACTTGATTAATGAGTCAGACCAGAACACAAACAGTCAGGCCATGCTTGTACTAGTTATTGCTCTTACACAACAAATCTTTTGAAGTTCACAGGTATACTGTTGGGAAAATCACACCAGTGCCTCCACGGGAAGTTCGTGCTTCTGACTTTAGTGAAAGAGCCAGAATCATGATGTTCTTCCCTAGAAACGGTTCCCAGTATACACCTCCACACAAGTCCATTGATTTTGATTGGAAAGACTATTGTCCTATGGTTTTCAGGTAAACTGTTTTCTTCCGCCATATTCCAAAAAATGCTTAAAAAAAAAAAAAAAAAAAAAAAAAAAAAAAAAAAATGCTTAAAATCAGTAAAAACCAAGAGGACTCTTTTGTTCATAAACACGTTTTCTTAGTGTATTCAAGAATACCTGTTCTTCAAATGATTTACTATGCATTTATTTCAATGGCATGTCATAGGAATTTAAGGGAGATGTTCAAGTTAGATGCTGCAGACTACATGATGTCTATTTGTGGCGATGATGGCCTGAGGGAAATTTCGTCCCCTGGGAAAAGTGGCAGTATCTTCTACCTTTCTCACGACGACAGATTTGTGATAAAGACATTAAAAAGATCTGAGTTGAAGGTTTGATATGACTAAACCAAGCTGTTATCTTTACTTGTTGTCGTTATGGATTATAGTTGTTCGTGGATTTTTGGTTAGTGAGCTGATTCTTGCTCCTGTTGGTTTTTCTTGTTGCATTTTTAGGATGCATGTGACCTACAGATAGTCTAGCCTGTCTTTCCTTGTATGTATTTTTCTTAGTATATCACATAAGCTTTAATTTTTAGGGTAGACACATCTCATTGGTCTATGTATATGTATGACTGAGATCATCTCTTTTTCTTATAGGTTCTACTCAGGATGTTGCCTAGGTACTATGAACATGTAGGAAACTATGAAAATACGCTCATAACGAAATTTTTTGGAGTTCACAGAATAAAACTCAAGTGGGGTAAAAAGGTAAGAACTAGTCTGATCCCTTCTATATATTAATTCCATTCTATTTCATTTATTTTTAGTATGAGCGTTGTGCTTCTCTGACAGGTACGCTTTGTGGTCATGGGGAATATGTTTTGCACAGAATTGAAGATTCATCGCCGCTATGACCTAAAGGGCTCAACTCAAGGAAGATTTACAGCAAAGAATAAAATTGGAGAAAAGACTACCATGAAAGATCTTGATCTAGCTTATGAATTTCAAATGGACAAGCTGCTGCGAGAGGCTCTCTTCAAGTGAGTTCTCTACTCATTTTCTAGTAACCCTTTCGTCCGTGATACATGTCAGCTGCATGATATTTTAGTCATATTTGCTACGGAACCTGTAGGTTTCTGTGCCAATTTTATTTTCCAGATAAGTCTGCTTGCTGCAACCACTTACTGTTTCTGGAAACATCTCATGATCACATCTCACCTTTCACAGTTTTATAGCACTACTCTTATTGTCTGTTGAAGGTGTGAGGGATGTCTTGTTGAAATTCATGTTTTTATTTCTTTTGGAAATCTTATCTATGTAGTAATTGTATATCTTTTTCAGGTGAGTAAGTTCTCTTGTTGCTTGAACTTATCAAATCCATTTTTGCATGACCTGATTGATAGCCTAGTAAACTAAACTAGTATTTAGAGAACTAAAGCACTTAATAATTACTTAGACATAAAAGAACCCTTGAAAAGGAATAAAGCAGCAATTTCCTATGATTTTGCAAACGATTTTACGGAAATAATTAAAAGATGATAGAAAAATGAGCTGCAGTGAATAGGTTATATACCAAATGTCTTATTTTCACTGCTGTCTCCACACATACCTTCCGAAACGAGATGTTTGCTTTTCTTTGCCTGGCTATAAGTTTAGTTCTGCTAGTGAAGTTTTTGTTTGATGCTTCTCCTGTGCTTCATTAGCGTTAACTTCCATGGATTTTTCATTATTTTACATTCTTATGCCATAATTATCCTCATTACGATGCTAAGGACAATGAAATTGCTGTATTTTCTCGCATTTGTGTTTGTCTAATTGTTTGTGGAACCTCTTTGTTTCCTACATGGCAGGCAAATTATTTTAGACTGTTCGTTCTTGGAATCTCTGCAAATCCTTGATTACAGTCTTCTCTTGGGATTACATTTTAGAGCTCCTGATCCACTTACTGATATCCTGGAGCCTCCCAATGAAATGTCAGATCAAGAAAGTGATAGTATTGCTTCTGTTGACGGTAGGCCTCCATTTTTTAAGAGACTATATATCTTTTCAGTTTAGATAGAGAATAGTCATTCACTCGCTTAGATAAATCAGGTGATCAGTTTCTTACTAGACGGTATATGGTATAGTTCTAGAGCTAACACATGGAGTCTATGTAACCTAGATGTAAATGTCATGTTTTTGTTTTGTGTTTCATCAGTCAGTTTGCCTCGTGAACCCGCCATTCCCCCAAAAGGGCTACTAATGGTTACCCACGAACCCAATTCTGTTAATACCGCCCCGGGTCCTCACATCAGAGGTAGCACACTACGAGCATTCTCTGTCGGCGAGCAAGAAGTTGATCTTATTCTACCTGGAACTGCAAGGTTAGTCACTTCCTGAAAAAACTAACTTGACTCCACAAGATCACAGTCCAATAACCTTATTTCCTGTTCATTAAATTGTCCCCAACCATACTTTTTGGAATCACATTCAGGCTCCGGGTACAGTTAGGAGTGAACATGCCAGCTCAAGCCCACCACAAACTCCGTCAAGACAAGGAGGAATCAGGAACTGTCGAGCTCTTTGAAATATATGATGTGGTTGTGTACATGGGTATCATTGACATCCTCCAAGAGTACAACATGAAGAAGAAAGTGGAACATACTTGCAAATCTATGAAATATGATCCGATGACAATTTCAGCCATCGAGCCTACACTTTACTCTAAACGATTCATCGATTTCCTCCTTAAGGTATTCCCAGAAAAAGCATAGAGAAAGATCACAACGGAACATTTATCTTCCCTGAAGACGAAATGGTTCACGATTTGACTCGACCATAATATTCTTTCCTGTTCATAAGCCATAAAAAGACTCTGAGGGATTTGGCTCGTAATCTTCTATCGTCCTTATGTACACTAACATTTAGGATCTTATAATCTTCCAAAAGTTTTCGTATATTATTATTATTGAGTAGATTTGTACCACTCTCAATGTGCCTAACAATTTAGCTATTGTGCTAGGTTGGGTTGAGGTGTCATATGTACTAACCTTTTCGAAATAAGATTGATATTAGCAGAACAAATTGATAAATTGATACGTTTACAATGTATCATGTTTATGCAAATCAAAACTCTGGTGCAAATTCTCTATGAATTTTGCTTTTGTATCTCAACCTAATTTTGAAACAGAAATTAATAAAAAGTTTCTTTTATAATTTGGTATAGTGTAGTAGTCTGAACCAAAAAAGCTGAAACATAATCCAAAAAATGCACCACTAGATTAGATGATAAAATAAGTTGATCAAAACAAAGGATCAATATCACTAAAAAAATCATCTAAGTGAAGAATATCCTCCTCGTTCTCTAAGAAACTTGCAGAACCCGAAGTTTCGCCTTCAAATTGATTCGTCGTTGTCTCTTCATTGCGAATCTGAAGAACTTCCTCCTCCTGACGAACAATCTCTAAACCTCCATCTCTTTGAGTGTTCTTCACGGCATCATTTAATCGTAACCTCACATTGTTCAACATCCTCGAAACCCCATCGACCGCATCTTTTAACTCCTCAACGTTCTCCGATACGTCAAAACGTTTGTCTTCCCACCAAAACCCTAACCCTGCCCTGTTCTCTTGGTTTGCCGGAAGAGGAGGCTGGTCGTAAAGCAGAGTGGAGACAACGCTATCGACAGAGGAATGACCGAAAGAGTAGAAAGAAGCATGAGAATTGGAAGTCATAGGAGTCGCTAAGATTGCGATTTGAGTGCCGGGAGAGAGGAGACAGAGCTGTGAAGCTTTGCGGAAGAGACCGTCCCTGCGTTTTGTGAAAGCAACCGTTCTTGCGACTTTGTTTTCGATTTTTTTAATCTTGATCTTACGTTTTTTGCCTCCCATATTGAAACTTGCAAGAAAGAAAAACCCTATTACACAGACAGAGAGACATTGCTTGCAAGCTGCTTCCTCACTTTATACATTCTTCTTGTGTGTTCCCCATTATTGATCTTATTCCATATTCGGAGATAATTTCCATAATCGGAGATGTTTCTTAATATTACCTTTCTTTAACTATTTTACTAAATAAATATGGGGAAAATGTCGAAAAAAGCGAATTTTTAAATTTCGGATGAAAAAAAGCATGAACTTTTGAAATGTCATACAATCCTTAATCCTAAAATTTATACAATCTGTTGATAAAAAAAAATTTATACAATCCTTAATCCTACCTTTATATGAGAAGGATTGTATAAATTATAGGACATATACTTTATTTTCTATATTCCATAAGTTATAGTTTTTTTTATATAATTTATGAAAAAATAATTTCCAAATATAGAAGAAATCTTTCAATATAAATTTAAATATTTAAAATTTCAAAATATATACTTATAGTAAGTATATTTAGTATTTGTATATGTTTTTAATTTATTGCATATATTTTTAGTTAATTATATATTGTTATTTGTTAGTATATACATATATATATATATATATATGCTCTGTTTTCTATTATACTAAACTGTTATCGTAGCTCAGCGGTGTAGAACCTTTTTTAGTTAATTGTATATTGTTATTTGTTAGTATATATATATATATATATATGCTCTGTTTTCTATTATACTAAACTGTTATCGTAGCAAAGCTCAACTGTTATCCAAAAGATCAGCAGTTCGATTCTCCATGGATACAGTTTTTCCATCATTATTTTCTAATAAAACTACGTCGTTTCGGAGCTTTGAAAACGGCGTCGTTTCGATTTAACAGAGACTTCTAACGGAAAGTTAACCCCGTTTGTTAACGGAAATTTAACAACATACCCAAAATGGCCAAGTCAACGAAACTTGACTATTTTATCAAAAAGTCAAACTAAACTTTGTGATTTAAATAACATTTCGAAAGTTCATATTTTTTTCGTCCCAAATTTAAATATTCGCGCTTTTTCGATATTTTCCCAAATAAATATACACAAAGCTAGAGACATCTTTTCCATTTGTTTTTTTTTTTCCTTTTTTTGGTGTGAAAGAGAGACCCGTATTATTAAAATGAAATTACAAATTACATTCAAGCATGTCTTGAAAGTGAAAGTCCAAGAGTGTCATCAAACATAACCTAACTAACAAAGTTTGGCATATAAGCTAGCATATGAAAACCGAGCGGTAAAGAGAACGCATAGTTAGCTAATCCATCTACAAGACAATTAGCCTTCCTATACACATACGAAACACAGAATATCTAGTCCTTCGTGATAAAGCCATAGCACAAGCGTACTAGGAATGACAGCGGATGAGCATCACTTATCCGGTTATCCCTGTCTTAAGCAAACCAATACTTATCTCTGAATCCACTTCCAGCTCGACACGCCTAGTCCCTTTCTCCCAAGCTATGAACAAGTCGTAGTAAACTCCCCACAATTCAGCTAAAGGTGTCGTACACACCCCTTTATTAACCGCAAACCCACCACACCAATTACCATCACAGTCCCGTAGCACTCCACCGGATAAAGCCTCTCTCTTCTCTGATTTAGTTTCGCCTTTGCTTTAGTTTTATGTTTGTTGGGGTTGTATTTGGAGATTCGAAAAGGCGAGACTATGTTTTTGTTCCTTCTAGGGTATAAGCTTTTATTGCTAATACTTATCGGACTTATCGGATGTTATTCGTTGTAGCTTTGTCTTGGTCTCTGGTAGTTTGGTTAAGTTATAGGCTTCAACGGTTTCAAAGTTTTGTCGATTAGTTTTCATCTATTCCTACGGTATAGGATGCTGAACAGGCAGTGTCTTCTGGTTTTTGATGAATGCTTTCACGATGTATGTGGTTGTTTGGTTAGGATTGAGGTTTCCCATTTGGTTAGTGATGGTTAACGTTTGCTCGACACTGGTGTTTTGGCTAGGCTTCAGGTGTCTTCTTGTTTTGGTGGAGATGTATTTTATTCCTCTCTGGTTCGATATGCTTACCTTTCTCGGGTTTTCGAGTTTGGTGCTACCCGAATTGGTTTGTTCGCTCTTCGTCTCTGCATTTCAGATCTGATCGAGATCGTGAAGCTTGTATTTAGGCGTGAATTGTCACCTTGTCTACAACATCGCCGTACTCGGAAGAAAGTGTGAGGAATTCCTTAGTGGTTCTATCTTGTCGGGTTGTGAAACATAGGATTGTTGATTCCAGTTTGTCGAGTTTAATTTGTTGTTATCGTTTTTTTGGTGGGGTTTTCTCTCCTACCATTTTATCCCTTTGCCTCATAGTATTAGACTATTAGTAGTATGCCTCTCTTTTTTGGACTTATGACTCCGGAGAAATCTTGTCTTCCGCAAATTTATGTTTGTATTTCACCAAATATTCCACCATAGTAGTTTTAATAAAATTCAGATGACAAAAAAAACCAGTAGAATGATAATATTAAAGAAACATAGTAGAATAGTAAAATATAGAAATTGTTTTCCGTGAAGGATAAAATTAAGGAAGATCCCCAACAAATCTTAGAAATATAGGTCGGGGATACACCTTCACAAGTAAAACATTAAATAATTTTTTTTTAGTAAATCAACCATCTTCTGACACAAACCAAATTTTGTCTTTTTTTTTATATATATATTTTTTTGTTTTTTTTTTATATAATGTGTATGTATAGTTGTATACTAATACTAGGTAGAAGAAATCGACAAAACTGAAAAAAAAAAAACCCACACTCACCTAGTTTCAATAAATAAATGGCGGAAGGTTTGGAGAAGGAAAACGAAATAATAAAAAAACCCTAACTTTGACCGTATAAAAAACCTTCAACGCCGACTTATATTTCTTCTACTTCTTCTCCAAGCGAACTTCATTATTTTCGCCAATCCGCTTCAAGCCTCGAACCATCCATCAGGTTTGTCGATCTCAAAGTAAATCAGTTGTTTTCATGTTTAGGCAATGGATTTTCATTACTATTGCTGTATAGAAGCCCTAAGGTTTCGGGGCACCTTAGAATCATCTTTAGCTTACCGGTGGCGACGATTCTGAAATTTTGATTGATTCTGCTTTTAGCAAGATAAAGGCGGTTCCTTTTTGTCATAATGGGGTGGAACAAGGGTTTAGCTGAACAAGATCTTAGTAAGCTTGATGTAAATGAGCTACATCCTCTGTCTCCCGAGGTCATATCTCGCCAGGCAACCATAAACATAGGTAAAAGTTTCAGTTGAGGCTCTGGGTCTATATAAGCTGAGAGTGCACTGAAGCTAAAATGTTAACTGTGGTCTATATCTCAGGAACCATTGGTCATGTTGCACACGGAAAGTCTACGGTTGTGAAAGCTATTTCTGGTGTGCAGGTAGTGGACTATTGAGTTTTCTAATGAACTTATTTTCTGTCACTAGAGGTTCTTCTAACTTCATTATCAATTGTTTCTGCAGACTGTCCGTTTTAAGAATGAATTGGAGCGTAACATTACCATTAAGCTTGGATATGCAAATGCCAAGATTTACCAATGTGAGGATAACAAGTGCCCTAGACCAATGTGCTACAAGTGAGTTCTGTTCTGGATTGCTTTTAATCTTCTTTTGATGTGTATGAGGTTAGCTAGCAACTTATCTGTTATTTTTCTAGGTCTTATGGGAGTGGGAAAGAAGACAACCCAAATTGCGATGTCCCTGGATTTGAGAACTGCAAGATGAAGCTACTGAGGCATGTCTCCTTTGTGGATTGCCCGGTATGATGAGTTTTACACTTCTCAGATGCATATTTCAAAAAAAAGTAGAAACTTTTACTTCTCCTATAACCATTGAGGTGTTTTCTGTTTTCTCAACAGGGACATGATATTCTCATGGCCACAATGCTCAATGGGGCTGCCATCATGGATGGTGCTCTACTTTTAATTGCTGCGAATGAGGTCTGTCCTCAACCACAGACAGCTGAACATCTTGCTTCCGTCGATATGATGCACCTTAAGCATATTATAATCCTTCAGAACAAGATTGATCTTATTCAAGAAAAAGCCGCCATCGAACAGCACACGGCAATTCAGAGATTTATAACGGTTTGAATTTTCTCATCTCTAAAAAATCTCTTGTTGCATATTTTCTTCATCAGTTGGTTAAGCTACAAACCTGTTGCAGAACACAAATGCTGAGGGTGCCCCTATAGTTCCTGTCTCAGCACAACTGAAATACAACATTGATGCTGTGTGCGAGTACATTGTCAAGAAGATTCCAATCCCTAAAAGGGATTTTGTGTCACCGCCAAAGATGATAATCATTCGTTCTTTTGATGTCAATAAACCTGGCTATGAGGTTACTGATATTAAAGGTGGAGTGGCAGGTGGAAGTATCTTCCGGGTATTGATCCTCTTCTCTTCATTTACCTTGGACTGTGTTCAAATTATCTTGCCATCTCTCTGGAAGTTGTATAGTTTCATTTTTGCAGTCCTCCATTGAATTGTTATCAATGGGCAAAACATTAGGAAAACAAACTAAACGACTTTTATCATGCTTGGGTAGCTTCTGCTTAAACAATTTAGTATATAATTGCCAGCCCTTTGTTTGTATTGCATGGTCCAATTTGATCTTTGCTTTGTTTGCAGGGTGTTTTGAAAGTAAACCAATTGATTGAGATCCGACCTGGTATCGTTAGCAAAGATGAGCTTGGAAACCCAAGATGCTCTCCCATTTACTCCCGTATCACTTCATTGTACGCAGAACAGAACGAGCTTCAGTTTGCTGTGCCGGGAGGTCTGATCGGAGTTGGGACAACGATGGACCCTACGCTCACGCGAGCTGATAGGTTGGTTGGTCAAGTGCTTGGTGAAATGGGTTCTCTCCCTGATGTCTATGTTGAGCTTGAGGTGAGTTTCCAGCTTCTGACCCGTCTTATTGGGGTGAGGACAAAGGAAAAAGAGAAGCAGATGAAAGTGGCAAAGCTAAGCAAGGGAGAGATACTGATGGTGAACATCGGGTCGATGTCGGCGGGAGCTAAGGTTCTAGGAGTGAAGAAAGATATGATGAAAGTGCAACTGACGGTGCCTGTCTGCACCAACATAGGAGAGAAGGTGGCTCTAAGCCGCCGTGTCGACAGGCATTGGCGTTTGATTGGTCGTGGTCAGATTGAGGCTGGAACCACCGTTCCCGTCCCTCCTCCTCCTAGTTTCTGATTAGCTGCTTCAGAATATCAATAATTTGCATCCAGGTTTATTTGCATCATAATATGCATCTCTGAATAAGTCACAGGGGGGTATGCATCTCTGAATAAGCAAAACACATTTTAAACAGGAAGGTCGAAATCAGGACTTGCTGACTGACCTCTTTCTCACTCTAGTGACCCTAGCTCAAAGGTCATCTGCTGTAGGTGTGCCTTTTAATTAAGTTTGGACCTGAGCAACTAAAGCTTACTGGCCTAGCTAGGCAGCTACTGTTTATTCTCATCTATGACGAATTCTTCTCATCTTCTTTCGCATGTACGCAACAATTAATGCATATTCTCTTCGATAGCTCCTTAGAATCTTGCCACGTAGTCTCCGGAACGTATCACAATATAGGACTATAGGAAAAGTAAACCTCCATGTAAGGCGTGAGATATTCAAATGTGACATTAAGCTACATAACTAACTAACATTTGAAAAGGTGCAAAGAAATCGGCTAGTTTCAAGTAACCAATTCAACTCCTCGTATAAAAAAAACCACATCAACTATGTGAAGAAAACATAAATTCAGTTTGCCAAAGAGTTGACCAGCAAGAGTAAGGTAAAGTTGATGTATTAAATACCACTGATAGGAAGGTTTAACTTACTATAATTCCTATATATTGCCCAAGGTTTGTAGTAAGGAGACAAGGAGAAATGCCCATCCAAGCATGGTTTATATTACATCCTTGGGAAAAGATATGGTATAACATAATCAATTTGATTCTATCTTGAGCATGCTTGGTATATTTGGACTCTGCACCTGCTATGTTGACACTTGAAACAGTTGCAAAACACATGAGAGAAACATCGCAGCAACGCATGTGAAATACGCTCGAAATGAAGATATCTTTGTTCTTTTATTTCTTTTCACTCTCTTATACATTGGCTATTTATAGTAGACACATTAGGTTTAGCAGTGTTAAAGTCATATTTTTAACACTTTTTATATGTCTTTTTAATATGTTTTATCGAGTCTTTTTGCCGAAAACATATAGTTTTCGATACTTTTTAGTGTTTTTAGGAACCAGGAACTATCAAGCTCTTTGAAGTATATGATGTGGTTCTAGTACATGGGCATCATTGACATCCTCCAAGAGTACAATATGAAGAAGAAAGTGGAACATACTTGCAAATCTATGAAATATGATCCTTTAGGATATGTTTATCAAAGGAAATAATTATTTATTAAAATGTTCTCCACTCCACCTAATAATAATCCTATAACATGGGACCAATACTTTGATTATCATATCGTCATCTTATCATATTCATCATCACCATCATCATCGATCAAGATGGATGAACCTTATTCCCAGCTGCAGTCTTCCAAGCTGATCTCATAGACGCGGCGGCTGATCCCATCGCTGCTGCAATATGCCGTTTCGCGGCAATTGTTGCGGCTTTCTCCATTAAATTCCCCGTTCTCCGAGCATTCTCTGCTTTCTCCTCAAGCTCCTTCAGCTCCGCCGCCTCCATCTTCTCCATCTCCTCCAACGTTCGCCGGTACTCCTCCATTCCCCACTCCATATCCCTAAAAAACCATAATAATCAGATCTGTGAAAACTCCAAACAAGAAAAGGGGAAAGTTTTACCGATCAAGTTCAAGTTCAGCTTCACGGAGAGAATCTTCAGCTTCTTCTAGTTCCTGTTGCTGCTCAGATTCGAGAGCTGCCCAAGCTTTGTAGGAATCGACTTCGAAGAGACGCATGAGGTCTTCGATTCTTGAAGGGTCGAATGTTTTGTCGACAAGAGCTTGATCGGACAGGAGAGTGAAGTGGTGAATTAGAGCTTCCATGTTTGGTGTGAATTTGATGGAGATCGAAGATGATGATGATAGAAGAGAATCGAATGATTCTTGTAATGTGGAATTTTGGAACAAGTGGATGACAATAATGTAAGGCAGAGAGTAAAGTTTACCGTTGGGGATATTTGACGCAATTGTCAAAAGTTGAAATGATTGGTGTGTGGTAAAAAGTAAAGTTGTAACCCAAAAACCTTTTTTTTTAGCCTATCGTTTCTATCTAACGAAAATGAAGACCGTTACTTTATTTATAAATTAAAAATAAATCATATCATAAACCTTAGTAACCATCATGTAAACTTAAACATGATCCAAAATTAAAAGAGATGAACTCCATAATGTGATATTTTGGATCATATTATTTGTTGCATGATATGAACATGATCCAAACCTTAGTAACCATCATTCAATTTTGTTTGTTGAAATTGTGTGGAGAGTTACCAAGTGAAGACCATCGAGTATATACTGTATATAGATATATAATGCCTTGAAACCATTGTTTTACCACAAGTGTTGATTCAACGAGCAAATTGACGCATCTTTCAAAGAAATCAAATGGATTAAATGTTAAGCTTTGTCTAATTCACAAAAGAGGTAGCGGTTTCCGTTGAGGTTAGACGGATATGATTCTGTGACAGAATTAAAGCAAATATAGTTTGTGATATACAATTTTTTTTTTGTTTATGTCACCAACTCACCAAATATAGAAAAATCTTTAAGAGAGAAATTAGAGAACATACGAGAACAAAGACAAAGAATTTTTGTAAGTTTGTTGTTTCATATGGATGATTTGGAGAACCTAAAGCTGAGCAAGATGGATGAATTATATTTGTGAGTGTTGTTACAACTTACAACAACATTTTAAAGTTGTAAATATTCAGTATAGAATTTTTCGAAAACGTGGCTTAACAATTTCGTTAGATATGTAACATGAGGATGGTTTTGTCATCTGATATTATTTCCTTCCGTTTCTGTAATGGGTAATAAAATGAGGGGTTTATTTGTAAAACATGAAATTTCAGATTTTTCTGGCTCTTCCCGAAGCAAATAAAAAACATCATCAAACAGCTTTCCTCTGAGTCTCGCGAGATCTAAATTTTCAAATCGAAGAAGAAAGCAAAAGACAGCAATTCGAGGGTTTACTTGTCTTGTCTTGTTGACTCGAATCGTAGAATTTTTAGTCTGAAGCTTCTTTTTGTTTTGTCTTAACAATGGCGGGTTTTATCAATCTTGAGGATTCCCCAATGTTTCAAAAACAGGTAACACTACTTTATACCTCATTAGTGATATATTCAAGTTTTGGGATTTGATCGATTTTATTGATTGGATCAGGTTTTCTCCTTGGAAGGGACAACTGATGAGCTTAAAGATCGTTGTCAGAAGTTGTACAAAGGTGTCAAGAAGTTCATGTAAGAGTAAAATCTATCTACTTTTTTTTTTTGGTTGTTTCCGATTTTGTCGTAATGCCTTCAGAATCATCTTTCTCTGCTATATAAGCTTTGTCTTATTCATAAGTCATTCTCTTGAACTGTTTGACGATGAAAGTTTTAAACTTTTGTACCATTTAAGACTCAATGGAAAGGAAATTCTCAACGATTAGCACTCTTGTTCTCACCTTCATTTTCTGTCTTTTTGTTTGTATCTTTCTCTTCAATTGTCTTTTCCGAAACTTGATAGGAGTTGCATTATTTTTTTGATATAGGGGGGCTTTGGGAGAGGCATCTACTGGAGTCAGTGCCTTTGCAGATTCTCTGGAAGAGTTTGGTGCTGGACATGATGATCCCGTCAGTGTTTCAATTGGAGGTTGTTGATTCTATTTCAATTGATTTGGCCACTCTTATTTGTTTGATTACTTAGTTTAGGTGCTATGAACTTTGATACATTCTCCACAGAGGAGATTATGTGCTGTTTGATTAATATGAAAAAAATATGATGCATACCTTTAGCTCACCAGTTCGTTATAGAGTACTGCTATATGCAAGTAGTTGTGGTTTTGCGGTTTCTCCTTTGGGCTTCTCTTCCACTAATTTGCTAATGCAAGTCATTTTATTGACGCGTGGTTTTTGATTAGTAGACTTTGTTGGAGGACTGGGTTACACTTGGAATAGACAGTGGTAGTGGGAAGGATATTAGAAAAAACCCACTTAGGTATGTTGAGACATGTTGGATGATAATTAGGAAGCATAGCTTTTATAGAGTTTCACAGGCTCAATCTGGATAATCATGAAAGAACTCTAAGTTCATGAGCTCTAGATTCCCGCTTTTTTCTTATGATATGATCGACTGAATATGGAAGAATTCCAAGAAAATCTAGAAGTTCTTGTTTCTGATATATTTCGTTGTTATACTTTTGGGTGGCACCAGGTCCAGTAATATCTAAATTTATAAATACACTTCGAGAGCTCTCCTCTTATAAGGAGTTTCTTCGCTCACAGGTATCTCCCATCATATCTTGTGAATACACATAAATATTAGTCAAGACCAAACAATGTCTCATTATTGAAAGCTATATATTATTCTGGTCGCTAAAAACGTTTAAGGGCATACTAGTCTTGTTTGTTCGTACTTTCCATTACAAATGATTGGTAGAGAAATCTAAAATGTAGTGAGTTTGAAAACCAAAATTTGAATATTTGCTTGAAAGCTGTTTCCCTTCACTGCATCATTTGAATGAATGTTGTGTTTTTGTAGGTGGAGCACGTATTACTTGAGAGGCTGACAAATTTTATGACTGTTGATCTACAAGAAGCAAAGGTAACCTTTTTTACCCTGCAAATTTTGATTGTTTTCTACTTTTTTTTTCTGTGAAGTGTAAAATATGATCGTCAAATATTATAGACTCCAGATTGATCAATAAACAAAAAGATTAGGTTGTTATTTTTTGAATCCCACCTGTTGACAAGTTCTATTAAACCCCTTACCATTAGGTCGGATTTCAAAACGATTTGTCATTCTCTTATTTCTATATTTTCCTTTTCTTGATTGAATAATTTTAGAAGAAAAGTACATTCCTTCCTGCATTGATCTCTGAAATATGTTATCAAAACTAAAGCTATCATTTGCCAATAATAGACTTTACTGTTTTCTACCTTTTCAGGAGTCTCGGCGTCGATTCGATAAAGCTGTCCATTCTTATGATCAGGTAATAGATTATAGTCCTTATCTGTCTTATTGTGTATGGAGATATATAGAAAGAGAGACTATATGGAAGTTTGTTTGTTTATGTGAAACAAATTTGCAGAAAAAAATTGTGTAATTTATCTTTTCATCTTCTGCATAGTACAAGAGAGTTTTCAAACATGGGAGACTGTCAAGCATCGTAGTTGATGCTTAATCTATTTAAGATGTAATGTTGTGCATGGTATTCTTGAGCTAAAGCTATGCAATGAATTTTCTTATTCATTTGAAGGCACGTGAAAAGTTTGTGTCGCTAAAGAAGAATACCAGAGGAGACATTGTTGCTGAGTTGGAAGAGGTATTGGCACTATGTTTCATATATATGTAATATTCAAGAAAAATCTCATGCAGTGATGACGTGATGTGTGTACATGTCTTTTTCTGTATTTACGCAGGCGTAAACTGTATATCTGCCTACATAAACATATATTATATATTTGGGATTCTAATGAACTTGTTGTGTCGTATCTACAGGATCTGGAGAACTCGAAGTCAGCATTTGAGAAAAGCCGTTTCAATCTAGTATGCCAAGTCTACGAACAGAAGCCACAACTATTATTGTCTTATGACCTTTTTGCCTCTAAATGGTTTTCTCTTTGGTTTAAGGAATGCAGGTAAATTCATTGATGACCATTGAAGCGAAAAAGAAGTACGAGTTCTTGGAATCTATAAGTGCAATTATGGATTCCCATTTGAGATATTTCAAGCTTGTAGGTTTTTCCTATTTTGCATTTTGAGACGTCACCAAGTGTGACCAACTACGAGCAACATCTGTGCCACGTTGTATTCCTTAATATGGTCTCTTTGTGCTCCAGGGTTATGATCTATTGAGTCAGTTGGAGCCTTACATCCATCAGGTACAACCTTAATGTCAACTCTTCCGATAGTTCGAATATGCAAAAAAATGGTTTGGGAGCTTGTAATGCCAACTCGTTTACTAATGCATATGAAACGGGTGCCAATTACCTCTGTTTAAATCATGTATTTCTCCCCCTTTGTTCGGTGCTTCTGCGAAAAAGAAAAGCTAGAAAAAGGAATAAAAGTGATGAGGTTTTCCGAAAGGCAAACATTTTGTTTTTTTGGATATATATGGCTCTAGTAGTTTGATGTATAGTTGTTGCATCCCTATTGTTGCTTGTTGGTGATGGACAAGTTTAATAGTTAAAGGACCTATAACTTCCACCCGCTAACATGTGATGTAAAAAATTTATAATCTTAAGCTAAGCAAGAGATAGTGATGGAAAGTTAAAGACACTTAAAGCTCTCTGTAATAAAATTCATTGATACTGCTACTTGCTACTTTTCCTCTTACAGGTATTGACATACGCGCAACAATCAAAAGAACAGTCCAAGATTGAACAAGATCGATTTGCAAGACGCATTCAAGAATTCAGGACTCAATCTGAATTAGACAGCCAACAGGCCTCTGCTAAAGCAGATCCTTCTGGTGTTGATGGAAACCATGTTTATAGAGCTATACCCCGTAAACATGTTGAAGCAAATTCAATTTTAACGGCAGACAAGGAAGTAAGGGTCTCCAACTCACTCACGTAGGGTCTCCAAACCATAGTTTTCAGTTTTCACAAATTGTTCCAATGGTTCTGTGCTAAAGAAATTGATTAAGCTTTGTCTTGCCACTGGAAAATGGGTAGAAGTGGCATAGTTTGTCGAAAGATATAACCGTCGCTGTTTCTGAATATGGCTATATTTATTGACAGGGTATTGCTTCCCCTACTGTTGTTTCTAACTGACACAAGTAATCCAGCTCCCATACAGATGCTTATAAAGTTAAAGCAAAAGTGTCAATATTTGAGTGGCCTTTGCAAAGAATATTTCTGGCTTCATGACCTGGGCCTTCTGTTATAAGATAATACTGCAATACAACTATGCAGACATTGAGATATATGATGACTCATTTGGTGACTAGTTTATACGCTTCACTGCTTCAGTTCTTGTCCAGGCTAATGTCTTACTTATTTTTGTCTTGTGTACTAATGCAGGTAACTAAACAAGGGTATCTATTAAAGCGATCAGCTAGTTTGAGAGCTGATTGGAAAAGGAGGTTCTTTGTGCTTGACAACCATGGATCCCTATACTATTACAGAAACACCGGTAATAAATCAGCGGTATGTGTGCCAAGCTCCTTTTCACTGCCTCATTTCCATGAAAGAGATCCATAAGTTCTTTCAAACTTGGTTATAGTTCTATATGCCCAATGTCCAATTTCGTACATTTTTATAGATATGAATTGTAGATATACCTAGCACTCCCTCATGTCCTGGCTAGATTTATATTTGTGTCTGTTAAACAAATCTCTCTCACCTGTGTATTCTTTCATTTTAAGTTTCAGTTTCTCAGTTTCTATCCTTCTAATAATCTTTTTCTATATATAGGGATCTCAGCATTACTACAGTGGTTTAGGTGAGCATAGCAGCGGCGTTTTTGGGAGATTTCGTTCAAGACACAATCGATCAGCTTCACAGGGAAGCCTAGATTGCAATATGATTGATCTCCGTACTTCACTGATAAAATTGGAGGCAGAGGACACAGATCTTCGACTCTGTTTTAGAATTATATCTCCTCAAAAGACTTACACATTACAGGTACTGAATTTATTAGATTTAGAAACGTAAAGGAGCAAACATAGCTTCAAGAGGCTAACAGAATTTATTTCTATATGCTACAGGCTGAAAATGGAGCTGATAGGATGGATTGGGTCAATAAGATCACAGCAGCTATAACTACACGTCTGAATTCTCATTTTCAGCAGCAGGTTTACGCAATATGAGTCTCAGACTTTTCTCTTAACTTTAAATTTAAAATATTGTGAGTTAAACTTTCGTGTTAATATAGAATATATTATCTTCTGCAGTCACCAGCAAGAAACTTGGATAAAAACTATGCTAGTTCTGGTCCCGCTACTGATAACCTCACCCTGAATCAAAAACAAGATTATAATCAAAGACTAAATATGGGGGATGACGTCCTTACAATACTCAGAGGAATTCCTGGAAATAACGCATGTGCAGAATGCAATGAACCTGACCCCGATTGGGCATCATTGAATCTTGGAGTTTTGATGTGCATTGAATGCTCTGGTGTTCACAGGAATCTCGGCGTTCATATATCCAAGGTAACTTGCTTCTTTTTGGTATGATATTATGTAGCTTTTGTCCATTCATGTGCTATCTTTCTTTGCATCAACCAAAATTTGCAGAGCTCAATTTGATAATCTTAAAGTGTTTATATTTCTCACTGAAGTAAACATCTGTGTATGTATCATTAGCTTTTTCGTGGGTGCTTAGATATTTAAGTTAATGTCAAAGAATGTCTGCAGGTGAGATCGCTGACATTGGATGTGAAAGTATGGGAGCCTACAATCTTAGACTTATTTCGGAACTTAGGCAATGCATACTGTAATTCAGTCTGGGAGGAGCTACTTCATCATCTTGACGATGACGGGTATGTTTCTCAAGGAAAATTTGATTGTTTATATTTTAAAGTAATGACTGTCTCGCTAACACAATCAAGAAATAATATTCCTTGAACCAAAATCATCTGTTCCTAAGCTTCTATTTTCCCAAATGTGTCAAAACATGAGATTGATGACATCTTTACTTTCTTATCTTCTGTTGAATATTTGCAGTGGAAAGGGATCAACAGACACGCTTGTATCGGTTTCGAAACCATCTTCCGAAGATTCCTTTACTTTAAAGGAGAAATACATTCACGGAAAGGTATGAGATTTAGTAGTTAAAGTTTTCGCATTCATGTCACTTGGTGTATCATCCAAATAGCATATGCTTGTAAATAGAAAAGGCCTATTATACTAAAACTGATAATGTTTATGCCTAGCTAGTACCTGGAGAAGGCACTAGTTGTCAAAGATGAAAGAAAAGCAAACTCTACTGCCTCAAGTAGAATATGGGAAGCGGTTCAAAGCAGGAACATAAGAGATATCTACCGACTTATTGTAACAGCAGATGCAAATATCATCAATACCAAGTTCGATGATATTACTGACGTTGATTCATATCACCACCACCATGTTGATGCACCAGATGAAGTAAAGAAAAGGCACGATCCAAATGCGTGCCAGAGAATCAAGGATTCGAACGAAGCAAGAAACTGTCTTCAAGGCTGCTCATTGTTGCATGTGGCGTGTCAAAGCGGTGACCCAATCTTGCTTGAACTGTTGTTGCAGTTTGGGGCTGACATAAACATGAGAGATTACCACGGAAGAACTCCATTACACCATTGCATCGCATCAGGGAACAACACATTTGCAAAGGTTTTACTGAGAAGGTAACACACTAACTATTAACCGGTTTATCACCTCATGAGTAACATTTTGTATTAATACTGTGTCTCTCTTATTTGAATTCGACAGAGGTGCACGTCCATCAATAGAGGATGGTGGAGGATTAAGCGTGTTGGAAAGAGCAATGGAGATGGGAGCCATAACTGATGAAGAGCTCTTCCTTCTATTAGTAGAGTGTCAGTAATATATACCAATACCTTTTGCTGATTGATTGCTAAGCAAAAGATTATGAGACGGATGCTCTTTCGTCCTGTGTAACATGGAACTGTTGTAGTATTATTGTTTCTGGTATATTCAAATCACTTGGTAGCAGGAAGATTGATTACAGACCCTATTCTCATTGCCCAGGTTAATTTTGATTAAGTCTCAAGTGCAAGCCCCGTGTTATTTTCTACCTAAAGCTATGTGCACTAAATTACATAGTGTTATTGCCAATTTGTGGACTTAATTGCAGAAAAAAACTTTGTTTTCTTTCGAACAATTTGTTTGGTTTATTAATAAAAGTTATTTGGTAGTTCACAAAATAAAATAAAGAGAAGGTTATTAGATAAAGAAAATATTCTTTTGTTGTAATGTTGACAGAAAAAAGATATTATTTTGAAATAAAAAATTAATGTATTGTTTGTTTGGTAAAACGCGTTTCTTCTTCGAACCGAAAAAAATAGAAGAGATTAATAAAAACGGCGGCTTTTTCAAAACCCTTCGCCGTTTGTTGTTCATCTCCTCGCCGCCGCCAACTCTCTCTTTCTCTCAAAATTGCTCAATATCTCAGCCACAGGTAAGCTTCTTCGACTTCACTTTTTTAACCTAATACTACTTTTCTCATTCCCCGTGGTTTCCTTTGTTAAACCCTTCTCAATTTGATAAACCCTAGTTCTGCTGTAGAGCTAGACAAGGATGGTGACTAAAGCAGAAAAGCAATTCGCCAAGAATTTCAACATAGACGATCTCCCTGACGTCCCTACTGGACTTCCTCCACATCTCAAAGCCCAGCAAACTCGCGTCGTCTCTAATAACAACGCTCCTCTTCATGTAAGAGCTATTCTCATTCAAATTTACAGTCTTTTATGCTCTGTTTTGTTGGTTATAAGCTTATCTAATTACAAATTTTGTAACTTTTCTCAATGGTCCCATGTGGGTTTGAGTTCTATCGTTGCTGTGTTCATAATACTTAGTAAATTTCGTATTTTTCCTGCGAGAAGCCGTGAATATGTGAGTTTGATAGTTTAATCGTTGCTGTGTTCATGATACAGAGTAATTTCATCTTGTGTTTTCTGTAGACTGCGAGTGCCATTTACTCTGGTAGCTATGTTTCTTCTTTGGGAGTGGACGACAGTGTGAAACTAGGAAACTTCTATGAGAATTTCAAAGTTGATGTGATTAGTCTCACAAAGACTGATATGGAATTCGATATGATTGGTATCGATGCAGCCTTTGCCAATGCATTCCGAAGGATCCTTATAGCTGAGGTCTGTCCGGTTTTCACTCAACCTCTGATGAGTCCCTCATTGTTGTAATCTTTGGGTTAAAGTGTTTCTTTCTTTATTGCAGCTTCCTTCAATGGCTATTGAAAAAGTTTTAATAGCATACAACACATCGGTTATTATAGATGAGGTTCTTGCTCACAGGATGGGTCTTATTCCAATTGCCGCAGATCCAAGGCTATTTGAATATTTATCCGGTAAGAATATATTCAGTGGCATGTGATCCATCTACATAGGAAAATATTTCTTCTGTTTAGCTTAATTCTTTATCTCCGTGTGATAGAACATGATCAGGCGAATGAAAAGAACACCATTGTTTTCAAACTCCATGTGAAATGTCCGAAAAATAGACCACGTCTTAAAGGTAATATATGTTCATTAGTTAGCATCAGAAGGTTCCTTGTTTTATATCAGCTCAATCTCGCATGAAAGATATCATTTCATTTCTTGTAGTTTTAACAAGCGATTTAAAATGGTTACCAAATGGAAGTGAGTTTCTGAGAGAATCAGGAGGTTCAACCTCAAAGCCAAAAACTTACACTTCATTCAGTTGCAGCCAAGATTCCTTACCCGAATTTGCTAATAATCCTATCACTCCGTGCGACCTCGATATCTTGATAGCAAAACTCGCCCCTGGTCAGGTAGTGTTTCTATACTTTCTGTTTCTATACACCTAAGCAGACTACTTGCAATGAGAGATGAAACAAGTGCATCTTCTTATCTCTTTTTTTCCAGGAAATCGAACTCGAAGCTCATGCGGTTAAGGGCATTGGTAAAACACATGCAAAGTGGTCTCCAGTAGGGACTGCTTGGTATAGAATGCATCCTGAGGTGAGAAGTTTATACATCAATCTTTCATGTTTCTTCTTTCCTCATCCGAATCTGTTTCATAATGCTTTTGTTTATACTATCTTAGGTGGTTCTACGTGGGGAAGTTGAGGATGCGCTTGCTGAACGACTTGTAAAAGTCTGCCCACAGAATGTTTTCGACATTGAAGACATGGGAAAAGGTGACGTATAAAATCTTCTTACTTGTTAACACCAAAATCTTATGAAAGCTGATGAACTTGGCTGCACGGCTCCCTTAAATTTGATTTCATACTAACTTCTGGAAAACAGGTAGGAAAAGGGCAACAGTAGCGCAGCCACGTAAGTGCACGTTGTGTCAGGAATGCGTAAGAGACGATGATTTGGTAGATCGTGTTGATCTTGGCAGTGTCAGGAACCATTTTATATGTAAGAAGAGAAAAAAAAACAAAAAACCATTCCATTTACTCTATGATTCATGATCTGAAAAATATCGTAATTGAGTTTTTTATGTCTTTTTTTCTCAGTTAACATCGAGTCCACCGGATCACTTCCTCCGGACGTTCTCTTCACTGAAGCTGTGAAGATATTGGAAGCTAAATGTGAAACTGTAGTCGCCGATTGTTGAGTTCAAGTTTGAGTTGTCTGTCTATCAATGTTTCTCCTTATTAGTAGTCATACAAACAAACAACATTGACTTATTTATTTATAGTTGTGGTTTAATTTGGGTTTCAATAGCTGAACCAATTTGGGAATCTGCTTCGGTTTAATTTGGTTTTCAGCCGGTTATTGAAATTTTAATTGTGGTAAAGATTCCCCCATCGGTTTGTTTAAGGAGCCGACTCCGAGCATAAGTAATCGGATTTGAACCCAGTAATTTATGGAGGCCCGGTTCGGAATAAACCGTCTCTGGAATCGGTATAAGAAGAAACTTGTTCTTGTTCTTTCTCTACTCGAGAGAAATATAGAACTAGGGTTTCCAATATAGGCTCTGAACGTAGGTCAAGGTCTGAACAGAGATCACGTTCACGGTCAAAGAGGTACTTCGACATGGCGGATGTTGGATTGTCGTCTTCAGGGTCTACCGATGGGCTTGAAGGTCCCGACCGGATTTTTGTTGGAGGGTTTCCACATTACTTCACAGATGCACAAATCAGGGAGATTTTGGAGTGTCTTGGTCCTCTAAGAGGTTTCAACTTGCTTAAAGACAGACAAACTGGAGACTCCAAGGGATATGCTTTTTGTATTTACCAAGATCCTTCAGTAACAGATATTGCATGTGCCGCTCTAAACGGGATTAAGATTGGTGATAAGACACTTGCAGTTAGGCGTGCAATGCAAGGAACGCTTCAACTGAAACCCGAGCAAGAAGAAATCTTACAACAGATTGCTCAACAACAGATTGCCTTGCAGGCAGTTGAAGGATTTAGATTTCACTTGATTTTTATTGTTTGTTTACTTTATAGTTTACTAGAAGATCACTAAATCTGTCTAAACCTTTTGTAACAGAGACTTATGTTAGAACCAGGAGGTACTCCCACTAAGATTGTCTGTTTGAGTCAATTGGTTACAATTGATAATCTTAGAAACTATGAAGAATTTGCAGACATAATGCGACAAGAAGGTGGAAAATTCGGTAAGCATGTTCTGATATTTCTACCATTAGCACATACTCAGGCTTTTACATGGTCTAAAATTAACTTTAATAATTCATTCTTGTGTGTGCAGGTAACTTAGTGAATGTTGTGATTCCAAGGCCTAATCCAGATCATGGTCCAACACCAGGAGTTGGAAAGGTTTGATTTTAGTTCTCGGATACAATGTCTACCAAATTCATATATAAATTGCATACTCTGATTAATGATTAATATATTAATGTAGGTTTTCTTAGAGTATGCGGATGTGGATGGCTCATCAAAGGCCAGACTGGAGATGAATGGAAGAATAGTTGGAGGATACCAAGTGGTGGCTGTGTATTACTCCGAAGACAAGTATGCGCAAGGCGACTACGAAGACTGAGCTATCTATCATCTTCTTCTTAAGCTTTTTAGTTTGTGGTTCTCTTAACAAACAAGTTTGAATCTTTAGTTAATTTCTTTTACATGTTAAGGTCTCTCTCTATTAAATGGAGATATTTGGTTGTCTAGAATCTGATTGCAATAGTAGTTGTCCAGGTACAACCAAGCAAGGTGTGTGTTGGTTATAGTAGCTTTTGACCAAAGCACATCAAATTATACAACATGCATAGCTGAAAACGTTCAAAAGCTCATTAAATTTGAACTATTAAATTTCATATACTAATAAATAAAGAAGGAACAATAGATTTAAACAAGTAGCACCAGTGGTCTAGTGGTAGAATAGTACCCTGCCACGGTACAGACCCGGGTTCGATTCCCGGCTGGTGCAGTTGAGCTGTGATGAAATTGGCTTCAGCGAAGGTTGGGTCCTTCGCATTTCTCCGTTTATCCGGTGTTATATGGCCTCCTAACTGAGCTCTTTCTTTTTCTTTTACCTTTTTGTCATCTTGTCGTGAAAAACATGAACATGATAATCAATAGATCAAATGCAGTTTTTTCTATAAACAGTTGCGAACCAAAATCAACTACAATTTCCAAACAATCTTAAAAACACAACTCAACATAGACATTAGATTCAAAAGACACAATTATACAAATCAACTTAAATCTTAAAAAGACACAACGAATCTCCTCTTCTTTTTTTTTTGCGTTGCTCATCTTCATCTTGACTTATTATATACAAATCAACTTAAATCTTAAAAAGTCCAAATTTTTTTTTTCGTTTATTTAGTAAATTCGTTGACTTACAAAAAAGAGGTTAGTTGAAGTGGGATTTTTACTGAAAGTAAATGAAGAAAGCCCAATTGGACTTGCAATAATAATAATGGGAACAATAATTTTCGGAATGGAGATGGATAAGGAGGATGGGCTGGTTTCTCTGCACACATGTGACAGCAAAACACTTTATGGCAGTGATCTATGCTTGGAATGCAAGATTGGTTAGCGTTAATAAATCTTCCCTAATGTCTTTGCAATCAATCATAAGTTGACACTTGACACTCTTGGATGCTTAACCTTGATCAAATAATGAATTCGATAATGGAGAATATTCACTAAATCTTCACAATTTCTATTTCTTTTTATCTTCACACCAAGTCAGCTTCCTTCTTTGGCATATCACACCATCCCCTCCAGCTCTGCCACGTCAGCTCCCATATCCATGTCAGTAGCTTAGTCGTCTGATGTGATCCGATACAGCTTCCTAATTCCCAACAGCCGGCTGTTCCAGAATATGCATCTTCAGTATGATCTTTCCTCTCTTCTATTGGGATTCTCCTTTGTACTCTCTCCAGTTCCGCAACAATTTCTTTGATGAAATCTGCCTTTGAGCTGGGAAAGGGAATGACAAAAACCAACTAGTTAAACACAATATCTAAGAGTCAATTCTACAAGGGAAAAAAGAATTCCGCTAGGAATTAGCACTACTTGATTAGGAGAAATAATAATCAAAAAGCAATGTTATGCGTGCTAATTCTATATTTTTAGCCTACTTAGCCTATATTTATGGATGATAATCAAGAATAAAAATAAACATCATCACATGCGATGTCACATTAAGACCAAAATCCAGATTAATTAAACAGCTCTAAATCAAGAAACACATATCATGGCAGGAGAGAAAATGTTTAAGAAACTTAAGTTGTTCCAAGAAAACATGGTAGGCATCATTTGGACTTGCCATTTTTTATAATAGCAAGGATTTATCAGCTAATAATATAATTTTTGTTAGTGTCTTTTATATTGAACGGGTAAATTACTACTTATGTGATGTAAGAATATATTAATATCTATCGAATTGAATTTAGAAGAAGACAAAAAGAAATGGTCATATTGAGATATACCATTTTAAAAATTGGAGGTTGATTTATTGAAAAGCTTATTTCTTTTTGAGCTCGTGATCATGTTCAAGGCAAGTAACGCCAGTAAAACACATCTCTCACTATATATTTCAAGAGTGGATTCTTATGTTATGTATTGGTCCAATCTTGGTTTTCGTTTTGGTTTGAATCAGAATCAGATCAGTTTTGGTTTGAAAATGAGAGCCTTTTTTGTTCGGTGGCACACATCAACTATGTATATTGTTGATTGGTAATGTGTTGGGATTGATATGAAGATTAACCTATCCCGATTAATACTTGGTGAGATTTGAAGAAAATTCAATTGTCAATACTAAATGCATCAAGTGTGTAGATGTCACAGCATGAAGCATTATGGTAGATGGTTGTTCGCAGAGATCAGATTCACCTAAATGTATCTATTAATTAATTGTTTTCTTATATGATGCCGCTCTGATCATATCTTATATAATAATATTTGAAGTTGACAAAAAAGTCAATCAAAATCAATATGATTTTTTGAGATAAAATAGTGAGAAGGAAAAAATGTCATTGACTCACTAAAGATGAGAATCTCAAGGTATACATATATATAATTAAATTAAATTTTGACTTTTACAAAGGTTCATATAACTTGACTAACTGACTATTAATTGGGTTCTTAGTAACTTTTAATTTAAAATTCGCTCATTTAAAATTTAAGAAGAACATAAATCAAAACAAAAAAATATACACTCTTATACCATAAAAACCCCCATTTTCCTATTTTTCTAAATTTATGAATGAAGCTCTATTTTTCTATATTTCTTTTGAAAATATCACGGAATTGTTTCAGCCGATCATTTTATGCACCTTGAGCGTAGTGTCCGTGTTATGCTTTTCTTTCTTGACTCACAAGTCACGAAAAAACAAATTTGTGAATGTTTTGACATTTCGACATTGTATATGTACGTACTCTTAGATAAAAAGAAAGATCATGTAGAGTACCTCTTGCCACATAACGTCAAGCCCATCTTGTTAGAGAAAAACTCCAAAGCTTCCTTCCACTTCTTGATCTCCTCACCACTAGAAGTCTTTGCCAACTTCCAAAAGTTGCTACCAAATTTTCCCTCTTGATGTCTCACATCATTTACCTTCACCTTGTAGAAAATTGGAACCACATTTAATTTGCCCTTCCTTGCAAGTTTCTTCATCTTTGCCAGTTCGTTCAAGCACCATCGGGACTGCGCATATCTTTCGGAAAAGATTGCTAGTGCAATCTGCGACTCCTTGATCCTTTTGAAAAGGTGCTTAAGGTCTTTTCCCTTCTGTTCGTCTTTGTCAATGAAGAAATTTATTCCGTGTAGTTTAAAAGCGGCAACAAGGTGGCTGAGGAAGCTATAGCGAATTTCCTCTCCTCGGAAGTTGATAAAAACTTGGTCCTGCAACCTTGGAGGCTGCATGAAGCGAGAGATGGCCACCATCGGGATCTTCTTAACACTCTTTGTCATGTTGTAAGACTGACTTTATATAGATGGCAAGAGAGAAAACTTGAAACCCTATTTTTTTGTAAGTTGTTTGATTGGTTAGACTAGAACTTAGGGTATGTAGTAGGAAAAACCGATTATGATTTGCAAGTTTATTTGAGGCTACCTAGCTAGTATATTGGCCTCTTATATTTATAGGCTTGGTGTGCTTCTAGATCAGATTAATTGAAATTAAATGACCAAAAAAATCTAGCTAGTAGATAAAATTGTTGATTATTTTAACTAGAAAATCCACGGTCGTTGGATACTATACGAATAGTGTAGCGCACTATTATGTATACGTTTAACGATTAGTAAAAGTAAGAATGGCCGTTAGGAAGACGGAAAGGTACGTACAAGATGATTTGAAAACCTACAAAGAATTGGTATTCTATGACTGAAAAATGAGAATAAAAAAGATGCTACTCAAATGACATATATTTTCCTAAAACGTTTATAATTTAGTTATAATGAACGAGGCAAACTTCGTTTTTTTAGTAATAAAACTTGTTGATACTGAAATTGAATTAGAATTTTATAATCTGCACATGACAAAATCAATACGTTTCAAATTGAGCCGAGTCTCAATAAAGTCGAGCATGTTTAGGTATTTTGGTTCGTTTGATAATGACTCCCTTTTAGACTAAACTAGAGGGAATCCGGGCGTAGTACATTTGATATTTGATATTTTTAAATTAGTTAATGTTGTTTTAGTTTTTTTTTTAGTTTCTTTAGTGAAAATGCGAAAAATCATGTGATACTATTAATTGTTTAGTTTTACATATTTATCATTTTCCACATTAATTTTCATTTACAAAATTAAGTAGAAGAAACTTAAAGTTTGTGTATATAGTATTTTCATTTATCTCCCGTAGTTTATTTTCTATTTGTCTCTAATCATATTATTCCGTAGTTCTCTATTTTTAATTTTATCTTATATATTAATTATTTTATGGTTTCTAAGATTAGACTACTATCATATTAGTCCATATAATAATAATTTAGCTAAACACTATTGAGATGGTTTTCTATGTCAAATAATCATAATAATTTCATAATGCTAATTAAGTTCTAGCGCGGGTTATTTTTTTTTGTGTTTGTACTTTGTACTATGTTGATAGGAATTAAAGGGTTATTTCCTCGTCCATTTTACATGAGCTTTCATTCACCGTGAATATACAGTTAAAATGTATTTTGCATCTTTGTTACCCATCTCGCTCCTCCTGGAAATGTTTTCGTTTCTTTGATGACCCTTTGTCACCTTTACCAATAGATACTCATCAAACTCAACCCCTCCCATAACATCATCTAACTTAGGTGATTTAGTTCTCTTTATCCACCAGCATAAAAAAAAACTCATAAATGCTCACATACTACACATCACAATGCAAAAACAAAACAAAAATGTTAAACAAATAAAGATTTGGCATCAATAATTATGCATAATTCAAATTCTTTAAACTCTATTTTCCTAATCATTGATAGTTTGTTCTTAACTAAATGAATAAAAATGTAGTAATTTTGCAGTGTTGTTCTACTTGGCCGTCTCTTATCTTTCAGCAGCACCTCTACTTCTTTTCTTTTGAATCCTGAAAGAAACAATTATATTGATAAACAATTGATTTGTATTATTAGCAAGTTAATCGATGCATGATGTAGGTAGGACCTAATGATTCACATTTACAGCTTGGTGAAAATATAATTAGCTCATCATATTAAAGATTCGAACACGTATGTGTCACTTTTCTTTCGACAACCTTTGTGACTTGCAAAGCATTGTTCGTCTCCTTCAGATTTTCTCATGCTTAAGAATCTGAAAAAAGTTAAGTTCCACACATGGCGACTCTTATCTTTGTGAAAATCTCCCTAATTGACAATATTTTGCACTAAAAGAAAGAAATTCTAGAATTTCAAGAATAACGAAGGTCTTTGGAAATTATTTTTGGTTGCAAATACGAAAACCTTACACAATTCAGAAAGTGGATCCATACTGTAGTCATCTTTGCTGCCGTTGACGTCCTTAATAAATCCTTGCAAGATCTTCTTTCTCGTAGTCCTTTTATTCCTGCAGATATATTCAATAATCTGAATTTTTATTGGAAGAGAAAGTGGAACCATACCGTAGTCTTCATCGATAAGCGTGACGAATTATAAACTGGAGATGAACGCTAGGGTTCTGTGTGCAGCCGCGTTTCGAGGATCGCAAGCCTTGTCGTTTTTCATGCCTTGCGGGGTGGACGGTGGTGCTATATCGATCTAGATCTCCCATTAACATGACTATTCCCGACTGTTAGCCTTCAAAATCAAAAGGGAGAAAATATTTCAAGTAAATTTGTTACATAGTTTTAGAGTTTACAAAGGAGATTGATTGTTAAATACGGAGAAGTGAGAAGTCAATACGGTAATGATATGAGTTAAAAATGGAAGATGCGATTAAACGTGTGAAAGAGGAAGTGGGAATGATTTA
Source organism: Arabidopsis suecica (assembly GCA_019202805.1). Lineage (NCBI taxonomy): Eukaryota > Viridiplantae > Streptophyta > Magnoliopsida > Brassicales > Brassicaceae > Arabidopsis > Arabidopsis suecica. The sequence continues at coordinate 2,267,996 of CM032906.1, forward strand.
TCTGTGAACGTGGGAGTGCAAGTGACTCAAAACGGACTAACTCAAGGAGAGGAAGAAGAAAGGTTTTGGTTGCTCTTCAACGTGTCATAGACTGATTAGTGGTTCATTGAAGATGTCACATGGTAACATGACGTTTTAATTCATGGGCTTTGAAATGGGCCATAAACAAATAAACCAAAATTGAATTCGTCATTTCATTTTCTATCTCGACTTCAGATGTTTGTTGACGTGGCTTCCTCTAAGGTTAGTTTTGTTTTGCTGATGTGGACACTGTTAGAAGCTTCAATTAGTCCCTTTTATTAGTAAGAGATTATTAAGCTCTCCCTATTCACCACGTCTCATAAGTCATAACGAAGGGACAAAAAAAAAGTAATATAATAGAGGTTGACATAAAACCTAATCAAAACCGGATCCAAAAGATTTATTGACTTGAAGAAATGTTCTAATCTAATATTCCATATTGATTTTTTCTATGATACTGCGGATATTCTAATGGTTTACTTACCAATCAAATGATCTTTATGCTCTTTGTAAGAGAGAACGTTACTCATCACGACCAAGCAAAAACATTGATGAGTAAACTATATAGTATCTTTAATTGTTAAACAAGTCAAGCCCTAAGTTTAGCATTATTGTAATAGATTTGCTGTGTTTCGCTCCCACCTTCATACGTTCGTTCCTGCATATAAGAATTTATATTATTCAAATTAGACCAAACTTCCAAATAAAAGCTAATCAATACATTGAGATGGGATATGGATTAAGAAGGGATATGGATTCTGTACATTTTATTCATAAAACAAAACTTTCAAAATATCATGGCGATGAGATTATTAAAAAAAAATACACACCCATCCACACACAAACTCAACGAACACACGTAAGAATCTATTTAATAACAAAAATCAGTGTGCAATATGATTCATAATACACGAATACAATTTACACATCATGTGATAACCAATTTTATGGTCAAGCAAAATATAGATAAAAATTTGTAAATTCCAATAAAAGTTAATTTACAATATTCTCACACATTAAAGTTGAAATCTATTATAATAATAATAAAAAATGTTGAAATCTATAATATTTTAAAATTGAAAATTCCAATAAAAGTTATTTCACAATTATTTTTATTTTACAATTATTCTCACACATTAACATAGTCTATGTTACATAGTTTAAAGGTGAAATCTATAATATTTGGAAAATTTATAGAAAACATATCTTATTTCTCTTATGAAGAAAAATTTGGAAGAAAATGTTAATACAAATCCATAACAATCAATGATAATCTAAAAATATTAAAAGAAATCAATGATAATTAAGTTTTGTAAATCCATAAAACTTTTTAAAGTCAGTGATATTTTAGAATGAATACACCTAGAAATATTTTATTCACCTAAATCCGGGAATTTTGAAATTTTGTTTGATTTACTATTAATAACGGAGAAAAAAAAATCTAATTTAGAAAAAATAATAATAAAAATCCACTAACAAATAGAAAAAGGGGAAACTACTCTAATCTATTAGAGAGAAGAAAATCGAGATTGACTTGGCTTTGGTCGGGCGGTCTCTCTAGACTCTAGTTATAAATAGTTTCACTGCTAGTCTCGCTCTTCACAATTTGTGTGTGTTCGCATAATGGTGTTCTCTTTGTCAGAAGAAGACCTCTTACACGAGGAAGCCGTACTGCAAAACCCTAATTCCGTAAAAGCATGGTGGAGATACTTGATTTCGAAATCTGAGGCTTCTTTCAAGGATCGATTCGTGATCTACGAGAGAGCCCTAAAAGCTCTTCCCGGTAGCTACAAGCTTTGGTACGCGTATCTCCGGGAACGTCTCGATTTCGTTAGTGATTTGTGTGTTACTGATCCACAGTACGAGATCTTGAACAATACTTTTGAAAGAGCTCTGGTTACGATGCATAACATGCCTAGGATCTGGCTCTTGTATCTTCAAACCCTAATTTCGCAGAGATTGATTACTAGGACTCGTAAAACTTTCGATCGGGCTCTCTCTGCTCTTCCCGCTACACAACATGGTAGAATCTGGGAATCTTATCTCGAATTTGTGAATCAGGAAGGTGTTCCTGTGGAGACTTCGATTAGGGTTTATAGAAGGTATCTTAGCTATGATCCTAGTCACATTGAGGATTTTATTGAGTTTCTGTTGAAGTCGGGTCGTTGGCAAGAGTCCGCAGAGTATTTGGCCTCTGTGTTGAATGGCCAATTTCAATTTCAGTCTAGTAAAGGCAAGAGCATTTATAGCCTGTGGATGGATCTACTTGAGGTTGTTGTTAACCATGCTAATGAGGTTTCTGGTCTTGATGTGGAGGCTATTATCAGAGGAGGCATTGCAAAGTTTACGGATGAAGTAGGGATGCTCTGGACTTGCCTTGCAGATTATTACATTAGAAAGAATATGTTCGAGAAGGCCCGTGATATCTATGAGGAGGGGATGGTGAAGGTGGTCACAGTTAGGGACTTTAGTGTTATTTTTGACGCTTATTCAAGGTTTGAGGAAAGTTGTGTTGCCAAAAGGTTGGAAGAAGTTGAAGAAGGTGGTGAAGAATATGAATCCGAGGTAGAGGATGAGGAAGATGTCCGTGTCAATACTTCTCTGTCCTTAGAAGAGATGCAGAGGAAAGTTTTGCGTGGGTATTGGTTGAACGATGGTAACGATGTTGATTTGCGATTGGCTCGCTGGGAGGAACTGATGAACAGGAGACCCGCACTTGCAAACAGTGTTCTCTTGAGGCAAAACCCACACAATGTTGAACAATGGCATCGTAGAGTCAAGTTGTTTGAGGGAGACGCAGAGAAGCAGATACTGACTTACACAGAAGCTGTGAGGACTGTGGATCCCATGAAAGCAATTGGTAAGTCTCCTCACACATTATGGGTTGCTTTTGCCAAGTTATATGAAACCCACAACGATTTGGTCAATGCAAGAGTGGTTCTTGACAAGGCAGTCCAAGTAAACTACAAAACCGTGGATCATTTGGCCTATGTGTGGTGTGAGTGGGCCGAGATGGAGCTGAGACAAAATAATTCCAAAGGAGCTTTAGAGCTAATGAGGCGGGCTACAGCTGCACCCTCGGTAGAAGTCAGAAACAGAGTTGCTGATGTTGGGAAAGAACCAGAACCAGTTCAGTTGAAGCTGTATAAGTCCCCGAGGCTGTGGTCACTCTACGTTGATCTGGAGGAAAGTGTAGGGACACTGGAATCCACGAGATCAGCGTACGAGAGGATACTGGAATTAAGAATAGCCACACCTCAGATTATATTGAACTACGCTCAACTTCTTGAGGAAAACAACTACTTTGAAGAAGCGTTCAAGGTGTATGAAAGAAGTGTGAAGATGTTTAAGTATCCTCATGTGAAAGACATATGGCTAACGTATCTCACAAAGTTTGTCAAGAGATATGGGAAGACAAAGGTGGAGCGGGCGAGAGAGTTGTTCGAGAATGCTGTTTCGATGGTAAGTTCATCTGAAGCTGCTCTACTGTACCTTGAGTATGCAAAATTTGAAGAAGATTATGGTCTGTCGAAGAGGGCCATGGATGTGTACAAACAAGCTACAAGAAGAGTTGCGGATGAGAAGAAGCTTGAGATGTATGAGATATACATAGCTCATACAGCAGAGAGGTTTGGTGCTCAGAAAACTAGGGAGATATTTCAGGAAGCCATAGAATCATCTGGGCTTGCAGAGAGTGATGTGAAGATGATGTGCATCAGATTTGCAGAGCTGGAGAAAAGCATGGGAGAGGTCGATCGAGCTCGTGCAGTCTACAAGTATGCCTCACAGTTTGCAGACCCTCAAGTGTGGCAGAAATGGCATGACTTGGAAATTGAGCATGGCAACAAAGATACCTACAGAGAAATGCTTCGCATTAAGCGAACTGTTTCTTGCTGCGTTCTGTCTCCTCCAGCTCCGGTTAACAAATCTCAGTCCCTGTCAGACACTCTTCTATCCCAGTTCATCCCTCCAGTTAAGAAAGCCAGGTCTCTATCTGATACTCTTTCTCTAATCACTCCTCCACTTAAGAAAGCGCGGATCATGTAAGAGTGTTTCAAGTGGAGATTGTTGTTTCACTTTCAATTGATTTGGTCGTTCTAATAAGTTGGTTTCAATTTGAAACTTTCAACAATGGAATCTCAGATCTTCCCATCAAAGATGTATACTCGTGTCAAGCTGCATTTTGTAAGTTGTACTTTGATTAGTGGTGGATGAACTCCATATACAAGAAAGGTTATGTTTAAGTATATATGCAGCTAGCTTTTCTGGGTTTTGTCTGATCACACTTTTGTTTCGAGTGACTATTGGACAAAAAGCAATCTCAAATTATAGTTAGATTGCAATTTTAGTGAAGTGCCCAAAATGTGTATAAGTAATAGAGTAGAAATGTTGTTTTTCGCATTAACTAAACTAATGGGAAATGAGACAAAAATATTGGAGTATAAAAAATGAAAAAATGAAAAAATCAAAATAGTTGGGAGTTGAAGCATTGGTTTACAAGTTAGGTAGGTTTTATGGACGAACGATCACCACCTAGCTTTATGATGGAAGAAGAGTAACTTCAAAGGTTTTACAACTGTTTATACAAATTTCATTGTTACTTACAAAACAAATATTGAAATATAGAATACCATGTACTATATGTTATGGACTCATGACATGTTTCTGTGATATAATTGGACATTTTTGTTCTTAGTCAAAGCTCTAATTGGACAGATTTTAGATTTTTCTAAAATAATAAATAAAAATAGATAATGTTCAAATATAAATAAGATCCTTTTAAGCAAATAATAAGAGAGCAAAAAGAGGTCTGGATTTTGTTCGCTAACTACCGAAACTGTAGCTACCTCTTTCATTCTCCTCTCAACGGTAAGATCCGCCATTTTCATGTATTCCTTCTTCTTCATCTTCCTCTGGTCCGTCTCCATTTTCTAAATCCAGTGGTCTGTCTCTGTCTCTTCTCGTATGCCATTGTCGTCTATGTGATTTTCATTGTTACCCTGAAGCTTAATTTATTTGATCCATTCGAATCGTCATTAGTCTCGGACTGTTAGATTTTCCCTGTTTGATTGCTAATTAAATAGTTAGCAATCTGATTACCGATTTTGGCGTTGTTCACTGAACTGGATCTGTGTAGATATAGCGATTTTCTAAACCGTGTTTTTTCGTCTAGTTTCTTTGTCAAGTATGGCTCGGAAGAAGATCAGAGAGTATGACTCAAAGAGACTGGTGAAAGAACACTTCAAACGGCTTTCTGGTCAAGAATTGCCTATTAGATCCGTTCAGGTTAGATCCATCTTGTCTTCTGTAATAAAACTTTTGTTTTTGTGCATTGGTTTCATTAATGCTGTGATTGACATAATTTGATGTTTTGTTTTCGCTCTGGAATTGAATAGTGTTTTGACCTGTTGTCTTGTGTTAACGCTTTGATTAATCCGTATGTATGTGTTTAGATTAACCAAGAGACGGATCTGAATGAGCTAGTAGAGAGGGAGCCTTGGCTCTCATCTGAGAAGCTGGTGGTGAAACCTGATATGTTGTTCGGAAAGCGTGGCAAAAGCGGTTTGGTTGCCTTGAAACTAGATTTCGCTGATGTTGCAACTTTTGTGAAAGAACGCTTGGGCAAAGAGGTAACCTTTTTTCCTTTTCTTTGCTTGTTTCTTGTTTCCTTCCCTCTACTTCATGGTTTAGCTTTGTCTACAGGTAGAGATGAGTGGATGCAAAGGACCCATAACAACGTTTATTGTTGAACCATTTGTCCCACACAATGAGGAGTTCTATCTTAATATTGTCTCTGATAGACTTGGCTGCAGCATTAGCTTTTCGGAGTGCGGAGGAATTGACATCGAGGAGAACTGGGACAAGGTATTTTTGATGCTTTTTCATTGATATCCTTGTGTCAAATTCTCACCCTAAAGCTGCAAATTGAGTTCACTTTCTATAGGTCAAGACCATATCTATACCGACGGGTGCTTCCCTGACACCTGAGATATGTGCACCTCTTGTTGCAACACTTCCTCTAGAGGTGAATATCAATGAGAACTGAAGTTTTTCATTAAACAAACTATACTTGCAATTTTGACTTACTAATTTTCCACGTACAGATCAAAGGGGAACTTGAAGATTTTATTCAAGTTATTTTTACCTTATTCGAAGGTATGCCAAAAGTTCACTAACTCTGCATACTAATCTAAAGCAGATTCAAAATGAAGACATCTGAACCAAAAAACTGAAGCTTTTTATTCTCTTGTTTTTTCTTGGACACTAGATCTTGATTTCACTTTCTTGGAGATGAATCCTTTCACGTTGGTTGATGGAAAGCCTTATCCTCTAGATATGAGGGGTGAGCTTGATGACACCGCTGCTTTCAAAAACTTTAAGAAGTAAGTTTTGGCTCTTCCACTTTTTTTAACTGTTCCAAGTCAAGATCTTCAAGAAGTCATGATAAGCCTTCCTGCTGCTGTATTCAGTCGGTATGATTAACCTCTTACATTTTGCAGGTGGGGCGACATTGAATTCCCTATGCCATTTGGAAGAGTGATGAGTTCAACAGAGAGCTTTATCCACGGTCTAGATGAAAAGGTATCATTGCCAATCTTAGTAGAATTTGGCTCTTCGGGAAACACCAGTTGCTCTATGACTTATGACCCTTTTGTATATGCAGACAAGTGCGTCTTTGAAGTTCACTGTTCTGAATCCCAAGGGAAGGATTTGGACTATGGTAGCTGGAGGAGGTGCAAGTGTCATCTATGCCGATACTGTATGTTTTTATATGAAAAATCTGTACCTGCTTAATCAACACTGAGAATCTCCTGCATTTCTTCTCCTCGCAAGCCTTAGCCTCTACACTGTGTGCTAAAATGTTTATATCCAGGTTGGAGATCTCGGGTATGCATCTGAGCTTGGAAATTATGCTGAATACAGTGGAGCACCCAAAGAAGACGAGGTTTTGCAGTACGCGAGAGTCGTCATTGATGTAAGATGCCTTATTGTTTTCTCCTTCCACATTAAAACATATGAAACCAATCCAACATAATGGCACTTCTGACTATAAAATACTGTGATTTTTCCCAATCCTTCAGTGTGCTACAGCAAATCCGGATGGAAAAAGTAGAGCTCTGGTAATCGGAGGAGGAATTGCTAATTTCACCGATGTTGCTGCTACCTTCAATGGCATAATCCGAGCTCTCAAGGAAAAGGTAAGCAAGAAGAGGGTAGAGTCATCCACAAGCCTTTTATTGCCCTCGACTATAAGTATAAATGAGCTTTCCTTTAACCTTTTACAGGAAGCAAAGCTGAAAGCAGCAAGGATGCATATATTTGTGAGGAGAGGAGGACCAAACTACCAAAAGGGACTTGCTAAAATGAGATCACTTGGAGATGAAATCGGTGTCCCCATCGAGGTATATGCAACACAATGAATAAACTCAGCACATTCCCGCTTAACCCGTTTTTAACTGTCTGTTTGATTTCAAGGTGTATGGTCCTGAAGCAACGATGACAGGTATCTGCAAGGAGGCAATCCAGTACATTACCGCGGCTGCATAAGCCTTTACAATCTTATCACTTACTTTCAAAATAATCTAGCGTTTCTTGAATTTGAGACTTGTGTTTGAATTATGTTTCACCTCTAAATGTTTCTTACTATTCATAAATAATAAACAAGTATCTTTTCTTTTACCAAGTATTATCTCTTTTGATTCTCTTCATCTTCTTGACTTAGAAAAAGAGAAAGGTCCATCTTTCACTTTGATAGGAGTGTGAAGTCTACAAAGAGTGAACTCGGGGCCACTCGGCTCCAGTCTATACCCTTTTTTATTCTAAATCTTTCTAGAACTTTTTCTGAATTTTTAAGTCCTAGATTGTTTGTCTTCGCTTGCGTCACAATCCTGTAGTGACTATAACAAAAAAAAAAAAACACAAACGCAAGAGAACTAGTTTGTACGCTGCAATTTGACAAAGTATTTGGATTTTGTTTTCAAGCAACCATTTATTTACTAACCAATAGAGTATTTGAATCCAGTTTCTGTGTTATGTTTTCATTTGTAGTAAAGAATCTAAAAATTATATTAATGATCATTTTTTTCCAAAAAAAATCAAAATCCAAAAATTTAAAAATGAAAAACCCAAAACTACAACCATTGAAGGCTTAAATAAGGGACTTTCAATTTTGTTCAATTTCTCTTGTTATCCATGCCAAATGCCACCAACTAACCAAATATAAAAATACCAATTTTTACCCAATATTTTTTTTTAAAATTTCTTTTTCCAAAAAATCTAGGGAATCTAGTTTTTGTGTTCTTTTTTTTTTTCACTAATAATTTGGTTTTCATTGATGAAATTCAAGTTGAAGTATAAGGAGCCGATGAGGGATACAACCATTCCAGAGACATAGCCAACGAATACATGAAAACTTCCAGAGACATAGAAGAAACTAAGGTGAACAAAGGGAAAAAAGAGAGATTTAAGTCCATGAAGTCCATGGTGAGGATCAATTAGGATTAGGAGAAATACTTGAGAGCGGTTTTTGGAGTTCTTAGAAGGAGGAGAAGAAAAGCTTTGAAGATTTAGAGGATCCATGGTTAGAATTAGTGATTTTTAAGGGTTTTCCATTGGAGAAAATCGATCGAAAGAGGGGGAACCTCAACTGTTTGTAAAATTAGTTATAAGTAGTATATAACTTATACATATGTATGTAGGTTTGGGCGTTCGGGTTTGGTTTGGTTTTTTTGGGTTTAGATCTTTAGGATCCATTCAGATATTTTATACGTTCGGAGGGTTTGGGTTTAGTTCGAGTTATTTTGTTTCGGTTTCGGGTATGCGAAATATCCTAAAATCTTAAAAATTGGTTAGATTTGAATTTTTTTAAAATTTTTTTGATAAATATAACTAAAGGTTTCAGTTATTTTGGAAATTTTAATTATTTTGATCTAAAAATAGTTGACATTTTTGGATTTATAATTATTAATTACTCGGAAAACCCGGTAAAAAAAACTCAAACTATATAAAATTATCCAAATTAACCGAAAATCATATATATGAAAGTTAGTCAACTCTTTCCATATGAGTGCCACATCATTACTCCAGCAACTGCCACATGTCCACTAAATAATTAATGTAAGCTCTACATTTATTATTATTATTACAACCTTAATATAATGGAGATAACTCCCTAATTATATATAAAAAATTTATTGACACTTCATTAAGATTCCAATTATTTTAATCTTACATTAATTAGAAAAAGTCCATTTACACCCTAAATATCCAATAAATTTATGCCATATCATTTCTTTAATTTTTCTGATAATTTCTTGAAACCAATTTATTATTAACATGTAGATGATGATATAAAGCAAGAGAAACAATTTAATTATATATGCAAATAAAATCAAATTATTATTATTAACATGTGGATGATGATATGGATGCAGAAAACCAAACCTTTATATATAACAAATTTAGTTGACTTTAAATCTAAATATGTTTATCTTATTTAGGTTATAATTTAAATATTTACTCTCAAATGGGAAATTAATTATTTTAGCTAAATATAAAATTATTGCCTATTAATTTAGTATGATAAAGTATCTTAATGTTGTATGTATATATAAACAGTGTTGATAAGAAAATATTCAGTACGAGATAAACAACAAAAATTCAGGAAAAAAATATAGACAATCATTTACCAAATTTTTGCATCATGAAATCTGTTACTTTCTTTGTGGTTTCTTGTGTTCTCATGTTTTTCGTGATGCATAATGCTAAAGGTGAGATACAATCTATATTTTCAATTACTTGCTTAATATGGTTGTGAAAAAACTTGTAATTTTTTGCATTATCAATTTCTTTTTATCTAAGGCCTTGTATCCACCATCTAATATTTTTGTGGTTGATATAAAATAGTGGAGGCAGCAGAGCGTGCGCCTGTACTTGTTGAATTCATTCCAGGGTATCCATGTGATGTTGATATTTTTCGGTCGGCTGGACAATGCAGAATCGAAATTCGAGATGATTACTATCCTCATTGCGATTGTAGAGATGCAGTAGGTGGACATCAGTGTACATGTGTGCATTGATAATTTCCCTTTGTATGATTTACTGAATCTTCAGAACTAATATATATTTAATAAAAATTAATCTGTGTTGTGGGTATTAATCTAACAATTAATTCCTCTTTTCCTTTCTACACATCCCACACACACATGTGGAGATCGAGCAATGTGTTAATTTACAAAACCAATCCCTTTTTGAGTTTGGTTTTCTTCTCTCTCTATCAACATAGCCTCTTTTGTTTCACGGTGATGCAAGTCTCATCTTTTCTTCTTGTTTTGGCTTCTTGATTTATGTTACTCGTGTTTAGAAATTTATTCGCGGCTTTAGATTCGAAATCCAAGCAACGCAACGATGAAATCCCACTCAACCAGAATTACCATCCCACTTCTATGGAGGATCGTTGAATCTGTTTCTCTCCTCCGAGATATCTGAACAAAATTATGAAGATACAAAACGACTCAGAATTCTTCTTCCATATCCGATTTGATGAGAAGAAATACGACGACGATGAAGTAAAAGATCAGCCATACGTGAGCAAACGGAAGAATCTAAATGATTAAAATATTAAAAAGGAGAAAAATAACCTAGAAATCTAAAATGGGGCAGTGCGAGATATTTGATTTCTAACACTAACTTGATGAACAAATGTGGAAGCAGATTTATATGAGTATCATAATTTTTTTTGAAGAGAGATCGTGGCGAGGAAGATAGATCATGGACTCGTGGGATGGGTGAGACACGATGCCAGAATTATTTTGTTTTTCTTTTTGTCGACACTTTGATTTAGTTATTTTGTTATTAATTTTGATAAAAGTTATATTTTTTTAAAAAATTACATGCGGTAAAATCTAATTGGTGAGGTGACTTGTGCTTTATAATATAAAAGATGAGACAACACATTCGATTATTAAGTTAAAACTTCAAAGTATTGGCTAGAATTTCACGTCAACCATAACTTATCTTATGAAAATCCACATATAAAACTAGAATGGTAAAAGATAATTTTAAAGTATATAAAGAGAGCTCTTAAAAAGCGATCGACTTGATTTGCCGAACGTAATGTCAAATTCTGGAAACAATCAAGGACGATTTGTTCACTTGCCCAAATACCGTAACCACTAGGCCTGGGCATAATACCCGAACCCGAAGAACCGAACCGAACCCGACCCGAACCCGAATCCGAAGTTTTAAAATATCCGAACGGGTTCTAAACTTCACAACCCGAAAACCCAAACCCGAACCCGACCCGAACTCGAACCCGAACAAGTACCCGAACATATCCGAAATATAAATACATAGCTATAATATATTAGTAATATTTATACTTGTAATATAGCCTAAGTGTCTAAATTATTCGGATGTTAAGATATTTTCGGATGTTTTAGCTACTTTTGGTTAGATTAGGGTATAAAATACTTAAAATTTATAGATTTTCTGAGTATTTTCAATACTTTTCATAGAATCGGATACAAATTTTTAAATATTTGGATACTTCGGGTAAACCCTAATCCGAACCCGAAATACCCGATCCGAACCCGATCCGAACCCGAAGTTTTAAAATACCCGAACGGGTCTTAATTTTCTAAATCCGAAAAGCCCGAACCCGAAAAACCCGACCCGAATCCGACCCGAATATCCGAACGCCCATGCCTAGTAACCACATAGCGTTTCTCAACCTACCATTCACGGGAATAGTGCCGTACAATGGATGGTAATATGGTAATACCATCATGGTATTGGTATCAACACTAATTAACATGCTATATGTGTTTTTTTTTTTAATATAATATCTATATATACATTTTTGGTGAAGATTTGGCCTCAAAAATCCTTTTACAATTTCAATATTGTACATTTAGTCCCTACAAATAAAATCTGACAAAATATTTGTCTTAATGAAATTTACAAATCAATTAATAAACTCTTCTAACAATTCCTATTTTTTTAAAAACGACATTTGAGATCCTAACATATGGAAGTCAAATATTCGAAATTAAATCTCTTAATTACCATAATCTCGGGATTTACCTATTAAATATAAACTACTAACAACAGCTAATCCTAATCAAATCTTAATTACCATTTCTTGATAATGCTGTGATTTTACGTACATGCCATAACGACTCGATATCTAATAAAATAAATATTCAAAATTTAAATTCATATCTCATATATTAAGCAACTTTGTAGTTAAAGAAATAAACATTAATTTATTTTTAAACAAAGTTTTTATTTTAAGATATTCAAATGGTAATATTTTGCAACATAAATTCTGAATATTATGGGAATAAAAAAAAATATTTTTACGAAACAACCATTAATGAGATTTAATTATAGATATGGATATTTTACAAAATTTAATAATAAAATCGCCATATTTGTTAAGATCTTTATTAGTTAATCCGCACTTACCATAACTACTTGACAATGTGATTTGATAATAAAATCGCCATAATTATAGATATGTGATTTGATTCCCTTACCTAAAAAATATTTGGTTACGATTTTAAACATAAAAACGATTTTATGGTAACAAAAAAATACTTATGAATAACGAAATCTTTCTTGCCTAAAATATCGACATTAATTTTAGATTTGTTTTATTTAAGTAAAGATTTGGAAATGAATTTCGGTCATCAAATATTTGCCTAAAATATCGAATCAATCTTTTAAAAAATCTCAACAATTATAGCTACAATCCCGAATTGAAAGAAAAATAGAAACTAATTATAAAAATCCATCTAACAAATGACATATTCCTTATATCTTCTTTGGTTTACAATTATACTTTGTACCATATTTAAAGAATATGCCTGATATAATTTATGGAGTAAATTATAATAGTTAGCATTAATTTCAAATTTTAATATTTTCGAGATTTTGAACTTGATCACCAAGATTTTCTCGCTTTACAATCAAATCTAACCATAAACATCTACAATCTCCTATAAATAAGATTTTCTCGCTTAATTGATCGTGGACGTGAATCATCTTCTCAATCTTTATCTTCCTTTTCATTTGATTGTGATTTTTTATTCAATCATATAAACTTTGCTCCCTGAATGTGATATGATTGTAAGAGTTTACTCCAGTTCGTGGAAGATACGGCGTCATATTGGTTCAATTGTGGATTGGACATCTTTACTTCTAATTATCTCTGTTCCTTGCAATGACAAAATCTAATCTTTTTTTCTCTTTTGTTTTGCAGATCTTTACCAACCACTTGAGGAAGATGAACTTCAACAGAGTCTTACAATCGACATAATGTTATCCTCTGAATTACCCGTAAGTTTTTTGGCATGCAATGACTGTTATGTTGGAGTGGCAGGTCTATATGAATTTTTTTGATAGGGGCACACTGTTTTCAGTGTTTTCTTTATAACCAAGCTTTCATTTTTCTGTTTGTGTCAGGTTGTATGTGAGTTTGAATGGGAGTTTCACAAACTTGAGGTGTGCGTTTGGATTTTCGGTAACCACAAAACTTTAAATCACTTCTTCATTTAGTTCAAGAGAGTTCTATTAGTAAGAGTGTTCAAGAGAGTTTTATATTTTCTCAAAAATTTGTCATGGCACGTATTCGAGTAGCAATGAAACCTAAACGAGATGTAAAAATGCAACATGACTGTGAATCTGTGATAATATATGTAAGCTAAATTTCTGTGAAACTATTTGCACGTACAGTAAAGAAGCTGCAAGAATGAAAGCAATAGAAGTATTCTTCGCTGCCTCTCAGCTTTGCGACGCTTCTGCTTTGCCTGGCTCAATTTTCTACTGGTTTTGGCGTAAGATTTATCCAGCTCATTCTCTGACTTGAATCACTTTTATGTTTCTATGGATTATAATATGTTGATTGTATCCTCAATTTGAAGTAAGGAGCTTCCCAGAGGAGTCAATAAAAGCTCTTGCAGCAAACAATGAAGGAACTTACATAGTTGGTGGTGGATCCTTTGGAGATATTTACCATAAGATGGTAAAGTTCATATAATTAATTTCACTTCTGGTAAATAAGTATATATTTGTTTCATGGCTAAATTTGTTTTATTGATGAAATTAGATTACAATTGGGAAGTTGCTTAAGTAGCCTTTTGTCATGAGTAGCATTATAGAAAAGTGGAGGTATAATCTCATCTTCGGAACCCTAATATACTTTGACGTTATGGTTATTACTATGATCAAGTAAGTTAAATGTTTCTCCTTTTTATTGACGGATATAATTATCAAATCTCTTGACCTTAACACACTTTATTTAATTTGTTTCTAAATAGAGTTTTGGATGTTTTAACAAATGGACGAGGAAAGATAGAAAAAGGAGAAGAGAAGTGAGTGGGCTTTCACTTCAGAGACTCAAGAAGACAAGAACGATTCGAGAAACCATTTTTGTAGCCTCACGGGTAAACAGGAACAAAAAGAAGCAGTGTACACCGTTTAAGCGATTTGCAGTGGATGAAAGTGATGGAGAATGAAGAAAAAGATGCTTCAAAAGTCTAAGAAACGAAAGAGAAGGGACACAAAGACACCAATGAGTAATGGGTCAAAGGCAGAGGCAGAGTCGAGTGGAAGCAAAAAAGAAAAATAAGAAGAAGAAGAAGAGACAAAGGAGGAGAGTGGGAAAGAGAGTGAAGAAGAAAATGAGAAGCCATTACATAGTTGGAAAGATACTCTGTAATTATGACTTCTTCACCTAACTCTAGAGGTAAAGGTAGTTCAAACGAAAGTAAACGAAACTGAGAATAAGGTTTCTTCTACAAGTATTAGGCGTTTAAGTTGGTGTACAAATATTAAGCACTAAGCCATTTCTCATAAATATGTGTCTGTTTTTGTTTTTAATTCAAACCTTGGCAAATCTATAGATATTTTTAGAATTTAGAGCTTAAAAGTTAAAACGATGAAAGGGGACAAATGGCAAAGGTGTACAAATATAAGGAAACATATATACAATAAATCTTATAATAATAATGCATAACAAAATAATCACTTTCACAACTTAAATTTATTCGACAAATAAATACAAAGCCAAATAGTTTTTCATTTACATACATAAAATTAACTATTTAATTTAAAGAACATTATATTGAAATACAAAAACATATAATATTCAAATTTAAATCCGCTATACATCGCTACTTAAAGAAATGTAAGTTTTTGTATCTATATTTTAAAAATTGAATACTAAAAATATATAAATCGTACACTATATAGTATATATTTAAAAATACAAAGTAATCGTTTATATCAATATATAATCTTTAAATTATTTACATTTCAATTTGTTTTTAAAAATATATAGTCCCGCGGTGTACCGCGGGTCAATCCCTAGTTTTATACATCTTCCTTTCCGAAAGGGACATCCTTGATGCTATATGTGTTTTATATAATTGTTAATCTGCATATGCATCATAAATTCATAATGTATATTTTGTTCTATAAACTTCTGAAACCATATTTATATATTGCACTATTCAAACATTTGATATGTACTACCTGAACTGCGTTAATAATTTTAACATATTATGGATTGCAACATCAAGATTCCCTTGAGCTGTACTTGTTAGGTTTATCAGATTCTATATCTTGGTTTAGTAGGTTTAGTTATTCGGTTTAACTTAACCAATTGTATAGATGTAGTATAAATACTCTTGTACAGTGATGATTATACAATAATGAGAAAGTCAACATTTGAAAACTCTAACAAACTATTCTCATCATCTTCTTCTTCGTAATATGGTATCAGAGCCATCAAAGCTCAAAACTCCATTGATTCCGAGCTCAGATTCTTCTTCTCCGTTGTCTAATCTCTAGATCCAATGGTGACTGTAGCTCGTGCTCAACGAAAATCCACTCGATCGAAGTCTGGTACAAGTTCCGCTACTCGAAAGTCGTCGCGATCCACCGGCGTTGTTGATTCACCTCCGAACTCTCCTCCAGTCACTAGATCTAATGTTTCTGGAGCTTCGCGAGCTCAAACAACATCGGAATCTCCAGATCCGACTCACTCTCCTTTCTTTATGCATAGCGCCGATCATCCAGGTTTAAATATCATCTCTCATCGCTTAGATGAAACGAACTATGGTGATTGGAGTGTTGCTATGCTTATCTCTCTAGATGCTAAGAACAAAACTGGATTCATAGATGGAACTCTCACTCGTCCTGTAGAAACGGATTTGAATTTTCGTCTGTGGTCTAGGTGTAATAGCATGGTCAAATCCTGGTTGCTTAATTCTGTTTAACTTAACCAATTGTATAGCTGTAGTATAAATACTCTTGTACAGTGATGATTATACAATAATGAGAAAGTCAACATTTGAAAACTCTAACAAACTATTCTCATCATCTTCTTCTTCGTAATAAGGTTTGTTTCGCATTTACTATTTAATCTGTACTACTAACTCACCTGAATTATTTATCATAACATCAGTTAGCGTCAAAACGATGTTAATTGAACATGTAGACACTAGAAATCACTCAATGATAAAATTTAACCGAATCATCATTCACCAAAAGAGGAAACTAGGAAAACGTGTAAGGATATTTAGAAATGAACACAAATTTCAGTTGATGAGCATAATCAAATGATTGAACACATTAAATACCGATAAGAAATCTATAGTAAAAAAAACAAACGGTATAGATGAAAACCGCCAAATGAAAGAATTGTCAAAAGTAACTACGATAAGAATTACTGAAGTGGATTATACCATAATTGGATTATAAGAAAACAAATTTGTTTATCTTTTATCTAGCAACTCCAAAAATGCTACTAGAAAATAAGGACATGGTGACTCCGAGTACTAAAAGAGATTATTGGCCGAAGGTCTAAAACTCTCATCAATTTTTCTAAAAGAGATTATTGGAATCAGAAGCATTTAAGCCTTTTACACGCGATGCAAGCAATTTGCTAAAGTGGATATCGATAGTCATAGACATGTCCATTTTTAGACATGGCTATTCAAAATTTGGACCATTTTTCACTTGACCATGGTCCATTTTTCTATTAACCACGGGCCCATTTTTAGTGATAGGCTGATAGCTATGGATATTTTTCATTGAGCTGGGCCTGACCTAGTCATTGAAGGAGATTGCCAATATATCTTATCAGCCATCCCAAGTGAAATAAAATTTGTATTATTCAATATCATATACGTTAATATTTTCGTGTAGTTTTCTTCAAGAAAAAAAAAATCTTTGCTAAAGGAAAGTGTAATCCTTTAAAAATTGTAAAAATGATAATTCTTTTTGTAACGAGAAACTCAAAAAGGGATAAAATAATGAGTTATTTAAAAAAAAACCATTAAACGTAGAATGCCTTTCGGATTTAGGCACTTTAGTTTATGCCTTTCGGATTTAGGTACTCTGTCCATGGGAAATGTCAGTTTTACCCTTAACTAAATGACGTCTTCTTCTTCTCTCTGTGCAACGAAAATCCAGCGGCTCTTCACGAACCTCTCCTTAAGCGCCTTCCTTTCTCTAAAATTCGATTGAAGTTTTCGATAGCCGCCTGATGGTGAAGACGGAGAGTATCTGATGTCGAAGCTCTAGGGAATTTTGGTGATGTTGCAAAGATCTCACAATTAGGATTCTGCCTCGCCGCCAGAGACTTTCATGATCTCCGGAATCAATCTCGCGATGGCCTTCCTTGATTCTCCTCTGATGATTTCCATCTCGCAAGGCATACTCTCTCTCTTTCTCTCATGGACTTATTGCTCGGTTTGAATTTTTGTGCGAGTTCAATCAAAATCAGAGTCTTGATGAATTTTTGCTAATTTATTGTAATTTCTAAGAATTTTCTGGTAAATCACGATGAAATGATACAATTATATATTCTGGTTGCGTGAAATGATAATATTAAGCTTCTCTTAATGTAAATTATTATGATTATAGGGTGGAATTGTTCGTGAGACTCTAAGTTTTGGCATATGGTTAAGTTTAATAGACTGAAACCAGAGGAAAAGTAATAATTACATTTAAATTTGTTATGGGCATTTGGCAGTGATGCATACATGAAATCTAGAAGTTTCCATCTGAATTGTCTGTGTTTGTGTGTATGTGTATGGATAGTAAACCAAGAAGCCATCCGTTCATGAAGATCATAGTAACAATTGGTACAGGTTCTGATCTCATGGAACTGGAAATGTATTGCCATTAGGAGTTGTGGTAACTACACCAGAAATCGCAAGTGTTTTAGTTAGCAATATTATGTTCAACACTTTTTGGTGGAAATCAGGTTTGTTCAGCTTGTGGACTTGCTGTTCTAAACGTTATTGAGAAAGAGAAACGCCAAACACATTGTGCTAAAGTTGGTACACACCTTATTCAATGTTTCAGACATCTATATACAATACATGATAGTACACACCTTCAAACACTCTTTTTTTTTTTTAAAGTCCATTAAACATCAATTGTTTTGGATACATCTATCTTTGACTAAGATTTAGAATTTTCTCGGTTAGACTATTTAACATCTCGTAAGGTAGTTAAATTATTGTGTTTGGGTTCCTTTTTACGAACTAATAGGGTTTAGTTTTCCTTTTTTAGATATTTTATTAATGAACATTCCATTGTTGATAAATCGGTTTGGGTTTACTCGTCCTTAACTAGGGTTTAGCTTTTTCTCGTTTAGACTATTAGCATCTCGTAAAGTATTTAAAATATTGTATTTTCGTTTTTCATTTACAGTTTGAGTTTGAGTTTTCCTCTTTTAGATCTTCTTAATGAATGGTCCATTATAAATAAATCGGTTGTTGTTCACTAGTCCTTGATTAGGATTTAGCATTGTTTTGTTTACACTTTTATTATCTCGTAAAAGTAGTTAAGACATTGTGTTTGGGTTCCCTATTTACAATCTACTAGGGTTTAGTTTTTCTCTTTTGAAAGTTCTTTTATGAATGGTTCATTTTATATTAATCGTTTTGGTTCCTTGTTTAAGCTTAACTTTTTCCTTACGACTGATTATATATCAATGTGTGTTTTCATGTGTGTGTGCTAAGAATATGATTTTAAGTCATGAACAATTTTATGTTCATGGACAAAAAGCCTTTTGTAGGTTTCTGTCGATGTACTAAATGTCGTATATTTTTAACGAGTAGTTCTTTTTAAATGTTATGGTTTTCATGTTTTTTTTTTTTTTTTTTTTTTTTTTTTTTAATTGTTTTTGTTTTCATGTTATGTGTATCATTGTATAAGTAATAACGAAAGAATGCGAAAAATTGGTGTAAATAAATTATGTTGGAGGGTTTTAAAACAAGAAATGATATTGGTGGACTAAAATAATCTACTGAAGAGGCGCCACACAACCACCACTGCACGAGAGAAGCCACGGGATAAGCTTCTTGAAAGTCTTTGGGATAAAATCAGTTAAGCAGCTACGCCACCACCGCCAGATCCAGACCCAAACACATCCACTCCTCAAACAACTCCATGAGCCACCGCCTTCTTAATCTGCCGTTAAACAGAGCACCATCCTCTAATGCCTCAGATCCCGGAGGTAACACGCCGGAGGAGACCTCGCCACAAACAGGGAAGAGTCCACCGTTTCTGAGCACCACAATTCTTCATCATTCAAGAGAACTCCCTCTCTCTTCTGACCTATGGCTTAATATCAGTGAGAAACAGGGGATAAGGGCAAAATCGTCCTAGCTTGTGCAGTTTTGATGGAACTATTTACGTCTACAGTAAAAAAGGCCCAAATCCGAATATACCTGCCGAAATGTGCCTCTTTTGACAAATCTCCCTAAAATAATTGAAGCCCGAAAAAGCCAACAAGATAGGAGACAGGCCATGAACGTGATCTGCCCAACAAAAAGGACTTTTTTTTTTTTGCTCTGTAACTTTTTCTAAGAAGAAAAAAAAAAGAGAGAGAATGAGAGATGTCCTTGTTCTTTTATCTTTCTCTGTGACCCATCTCTTCAATCTAATCATATTTTTGTATATTAAAGTGTTTTCTTGAAGTATCTGTCCGAAAGTAAAAAAGAAAAAGAATTCAAACTGAAATCATGAAAACATAAAAAAGTGTACTATTTTTTTTTCCTCACAGTAACAAATTTTTTAAAAAGCTTAACAAAAACTTAAAAAAAGTGAGAAAAACAGAGAGTCTCTTCTTTTCTTGTTATTCTGTCAGTATCTTTCTGTGTGTGTTTGTGGATTTTTTGGCATTTTCATTTTGGATTTTGCTTGTTTGGTCCCTTTCTTTTGTTGATTATTATTTTAATTCCTTTTTTTTTTTATATTGGTGGTGTGAATGAGAAGAGTAGGCAGATGAGAGATTAGATGATTTGGTAATAGTGGTGTGGAATTAGAATCAAACCTTTTTGAAAAAATTAAGAATGTCATAGAGATTAGTTATTCAATAATTATACACTACCAAATGATTAAAATAAAAACCAAGAGCCATTAGTATCACTCAATAGCTTTTTTGCCATTCTTTTTTTCTCAGATCTCTAGGAAAATTTCTCAGACTTTCAGAGCATTTTGGTGCTTTTGTTTGCTTGGTTTCTCGGGAAAAATTCTCTTCACACTTTCAATAGTTTTCTCTCTCTCTTCTCTATCTCTTGTCACTGCTCGTTTAGCACTCATTCTCTTAATGCTTCATCCAAAAATTCTCTCTTTCTAAGCTGAGTGTCTTGCAAGTCGTCCTTTTTCAATTTGGGTCTTCTTCTTTTACTCCATTTGAATTGAAATCAGAGAGAATAGAAAGGTTCCATTGCTGGAAAAAGGATTACTCAAATGAGTCTTTTTGTCTGAATAAAGAGAGAAGAAAAAAATAGACAAAGGCTAAGGTTTTTTAAGATATGGGAGAGAGAAAAATGAGTTGGTGGGTTCTCTGAAACTTGTTTTGTTTCAGACCAAAGTTGATTTCTTTAAGAAGAGATATGGCTATGGAAGGTGTAAGATTGATGGTTTGGAGATTAGGGTTTCTGGTTTTGGTATGGTTGCTTGATGTCTCTACTGCTACACTTTCTCCTACTGGTGTAAACTATGAAGGTTAGTCTTGTTCTTCTTGGAGAAATCTCATTTTGAAAAAAAAAAGAAAAATGTATTTTTTTTTTTTTCCCTTTGCTTAAACACATAGATTCCAGATTGGAATTTTCTCTATGAATTTTTATCATCTTTGGTTTGTCTGTTTTTCTTAGTTGTTCCAAAAATTCAGCTGAATGTTTCTGTGGATTAGGTTCTTTTTTGTTTCTTTATTGGATAATAAATATCACAGCTTTAAATGCTCACCAGACTCATATCTGAAACCTTAGCCAATACCAGCTCATCTTTTACTTCATTCTCTGTGGAACTGTCCTGCAGATACCGCATATAAGATTACTGGGGTTTTTTGGGATAAGATTTCAGTTTCGGAAAAATGTGGCTTTAAGGATAAGTGAATTCATAGGAGTTTGAGGCTAGATTTGTATTTTCCTTCTGAAGTTTCTTTCTTTTTGTTTGTCTGAAATGAACAGTGACGGCTTTGGTGGCTGTGAAGAATGAATTGAATGATCCGTACAATGTTCTTGAGAATTGGGATGTGAATTCAGTTGATCCTTGTAGTTGGAGAATGGTTACTTGCACTGATGGCTATGTCTCTGGATTGTAAGTCTTCTCTTCTCTCTCTCTCTATTACACAAGACAAAAAGACCTGGTAGATCTCTGAGACTTGTCTTGTTTTCTTAATGAAACAGGGTACTTCCTAGCCAAAGCTTGTCTGGTACATTGTCTCCTAGAATTGGAAACCTCACCTATCTAGAATCTGTGTAAGTTATTTGTAGTTTAGTTTGATTCTTGTTCTTTAGTTTTGCTTCTTGTTGAGCTTAATGTTTTGTGGTATAGGTTGTTGCAAAACAATGCGATCACTGGTCCGATTCCCGAAACAATTGGGAGGTTGGAGAAGCTTCAGACACTTGATCTTTCGAACAATTCATTCACCGGGGAGATACCAGCATCACTTGGAGAACTCAAGAACTTGAATTACTTGTGAGTGCTCCTTTAGGATTTCACAACGATTCTTTTGTTGCATGTATATAAAATTCCAGTTCAATTCTCAGTGTTTTGTTGTTCCGTTCTTGTCATTTGCATTTTCAGGCGGTTAAACAATAACAGTCTTTTAGGAACTTGCCCTGAGTCTCTATCCAAGATTGAGGGACTCACTCTAGTGTATGTTTCAACACTCTGCTTTTTGTTCTGTTGTTCACAACACATTTGGAGAATATTTACGAACTTATTTGTTATTGATTCTTGATGTGCAGAGACATTTCGTATAACAATCTTAGCGGTTCACTGCCAAAAGTTTCTGCCAGAACTTTCAAGTAAGTTTTACTAGAATGATCCAAGAACTTAACTATCCACTGAAGTGAAACAAAGATTCACCATCGTATTTGTTTTGTTTCTTGGACTGAAGGGTAATTGGTAATGCGTTGATCTGTGGCCCAAAAGCTGTTTCAAACTGCTCTGCTGTCTTTCCCGAGCCTCTCACGCTTCCACAAGATGGTCCACCAGGTACTAGGTGTCTGCTTCTCGTAGCTCCCTATTCTTCTTCTTCTGCGTCAATGTACCTTATCACTTCCATCTATGGTTCTTTTTTTTTGTTTTAGATGAATCAGGAACTCGTACCAATGGCCATCACGTAGCTCTTGCATTCGCCGCAAGCTTCAGTGCAGCATTTTTTGTTTTCTTTACAAGCGGAATGTTTCTTTGGTGGAGATATCGGCGTAACAAACAAATATTTTTTGATGTTAATGGTTAGTATCTTGAAAAATTATCGTCTTGGCATCAGTTTGTGCAGAGCAAAACTGACAGTGCCATCTTGATGATGAATATTCTGCAGAACAATATGATCCAGAAGTGAGTTTAGGGCACTTGAAGAGGTATACATTCAAAGAGCTTAGATCTGCGACCAATCATTTCAACTCGAAAAACATTCTCGGAAGAGGCGGATACGGGATTGTGTACAAAGGACACTTAAGCGATGGAACTTTGGTAGCTGTCAAACGTCTCAAGGACTGTAACATTGCTGGCGGAGAAGTCCAGTTCCAGACAGAAGTAGAGACTATAAGTTTGGCTCTTCATCGAAATCTCCTCAGGCTCCGTGGTTTCTGTAGTAGCAACCAGGAGAGAATCTTAGTCTACCCTTACATGCCAAATGGGAGTGTCGCATCACGCTTAAAAGGTAATGCAGTTTCCGAAACCAAATTTGTTAATTTCTTCGTGATCTTTTGCCAGTTTTTAGTAGTTCAATCTTGCTACATTTTTTGTTTAGATAATATCCGGGGAGAGCCAGCATTAGACTGGTCGAGAAGGAAGAAGATAGCGGTTGGAACAGCTAGAGGACTAGTGTACCTACACGAGCAGTGTGACCCAAAGATCATACACCGCGATGTGAAAGCAGCTAACATTTTACTGGATGAGGACTTTGAGGCAGTTGTTGGTGATTTCGGGTTAGCTAAGCTTCTAGACCATAGAGACTCTCACGTCACAACTGCGGTACGTGGAACTGTTGGCCACATTGCACCTGAGTACTTATCCACGGGTCAGTCCTCTGAGAAGACTGATGTCTTTGGCTTTGGTATACTTCTTCTTGAGCTCATCACTGGTCAGAAAGCACTTGATTTCGGCCGATCCGCTCACCAGAAAGGCGTCATGCTTGACTGGGTAAGTCTCTTTTCTTTGTTTCTTGTTTCACTTTCTAGAATCTTGAAGGTATTGGTCATAATTCTGGTTTGGTTCGGTTCAGTCTTGTTTGATAGAAAACTTAAACCAAATCAAAATAAAAATTAGCCATGATTTTGACTAAATTTTGGTTCTGTTTTTGTGTTTGATCAAGACTCAGTTTGGTTTTGTTTATCTTTGATTTGGATTCGGTAAAGTTTGAAGATTAAACCATTATTTTGGATACGGTTTGGTTCTGTTTTTGTGCTTAGTCTGGAATCGGTTTGGTTTGGTCTATTGGTCTGAGATTGAGTGTTAAAAATGGCAGGTGAAGAAGCTGCATCAAGAAGGGAAACTAAAGCAGTTAATAGACAAAGATCTAAATGACAAGTTCGATAGAGTAGAACTCGAAGAAATCGTTCGAGTTGCGCTTCTCTGCACTCAATTCAATCCATCTCATCGACCCAAAATGTCAGAAGTTATGAAAATGCTTGAAGGTGACGGCTTGGCTGAGAGATGGGAAGCGACGCAGAACGGTACTGCAGAGAATCAGCCACCGCCATTGCCACCGGGGATGGTGAGTTCATCGCCGCGTGTAAGGTATTACTCCGATTATATCCAGGAATCGTCTCTTGTAGTAGAAGCCATTGAGCTCTCGGGTCCACGATGATAATAATTCACTTCTTTTTTTTCATTTTCTTTTATTGTGTTTGTTTTTTGTTTGTCTTTTTATAATGTTGATATAAATGTGAAGTTGAGTGTAATTTTTATGTAAAAAAATACTAAATGCGAAAGAAAATGTTGATTAGCCTGCCACATTACTCAATATTTGAATTTTGAAGTAAGGTAAGAAAATTTGGAGGGCAAAAAAATCAAACAGATGTAAACTCAACAAACTGGATCGAAATTCTGACACAGTCTAACCGAAAATTCCGAAATTCAAGAAACAACTCGAACCGACTAAACCGGAAAATCAAAGATTCCAAGCTGAATCTATTTCGGTTTAAAATGCACAAACTATTTAACAAGACGACGAAAGCACCGAACATAGGAATTAGGATGGTCTTTAATTAAATCAACGAGTAAGGGCCAAGTAGATTCGTATACGTGGACACTATTCCGCTGTGACGACAGAAGCGTGCACTTGCATATTCAGACCACACATGATACCGTTAGGCCATCTACAATGGGAGAAGATGAGCCACGTTCTTAACATTAAAATAATAAGAAAAGTTTAGAACAGTTGGCTTGGATCACATTGGATAGTTCTTGAGCAAGATCTGTTCTTCTCCCCACAAGATCTTTTACATTATTTTAATACTTTATTTAACAACTTTTATTATTTTAAAAACCTTTAGAACACATGTCATGTTCTCCCATTGTAGATGGCCTTAGATCACTCCCGCGGCTATATGCAATCGCAGTTAACGAGAAGAATGATGTCGGTCCAAAGTCTCGTGAGTCGTTCTTATGCCACGTGGCTTAGATACATCCCGTGGAACTCTGCCGTATTTTCTGGTCATTATTACCACGATCTCATTAACTTTCTAATTACCTTAATTATCTAAAATTATTAAGGGAAAATTAAAATTATACAAAATGACTGAATAATGAGCACTTCCATAATTACTTTCAAGCTTTGACCGAATAATTGTTAGCTTTATCAAATTCTCATTACCAGTGAGATTTTAGATTCAATGATAATGTTTTGGGACATATTTTTAATCTACATTTCGGAATTATTAACCAATATTGACAAGAAAAAAAGAAGACAAAACATTCATTTTAGTCATTACCAACTTCATTAATAAATAAATAAAAACACTTTATTAGGAATTTAACTTTTGACAAACATGAATGGAATTTTTGCCACTTATGCCACTTTTGACGAAAAAAAAATCTGGCATGCCATCAAATAATCTGCATGCCACCGAGAATGTGAACTGACCAAACTACCCTTAATGAAAGAATGAAAAAAAAATCGAAAAAGAAAAAAGAAAAACATTTATCTCCTCTCTCTCTCCTCTCTCGTCCTTCTCTCTCTCTCTCCTCCGAACCCGCGTCGTTCTTCTCCTCCGCCACAGCTCCGAACTTCGACATCGCCGATCTGCAAGTACAGTTGAACGGACGCCTCCTCCTTCTCGAAATCGGTTAGTTTCTTGTCATGTATCCTCTTTTCATTGCTGCATTGATTGATTTGTAGGTAATTTAAGAGTATTTTGGAAATCTTTAAAATTAGGGATTTGAATGAGAATTGGGTTTTTTTGGAAGAATCGATAGTATATTGACGAATGGAGGTATAGGCATTGGTTAGAATCGAGTGTAGCCCGTACATTGTTGAATGAAGTCACATTTTAAGTAGAATCGAATTCGTCAGATCTCAGTCAACTGGTATAGCTAAGAGAAAGTTCTTACAGGGTACAACTACGTTTACGTATTCAACTGGTACAACTGATAGACTATAGACCAACTAGTACAACTGATAGTTTGTAGGTCAGCAGGTATAACTGATAGGCCAACGGTACAACTATGTTTAATTATTCAACTGGTACAACTAGAATATTTGTTTCAAATGGTGTATATGCTATTTTTAATTGCTGTATTTTGAAGATAGTACCCTCCATAGTCAACTGGTACAACTGATAGTATGTAGGCCAACTGGTACAACTGATAGTATGTAGGCCAACTGGTACAACTGATAGTATGTAGGCCAACCGGTACAACTAGTATAACAGTGGAAAATGGTGTATGTGCTGTTTTTGATTGTTGTATTTTCAGGATAGTACCCTGCATAGTCAACTGGTACAACTGTTAGAGTATAGTCCAAATGTATAGGCCAACTGGTACAACTAGTATAACTGTGACAAATTGTGTTTGTAATTATGTTTTAAATTGTTGTAATTACAGGAGGCGATGAAGAAGAAGAGCCATACTAACGTACATTTTGACTATGGAGGGTACTATTCAGAAGGGAATGAGTGGATTTATAAAAATTCACTATACGCTATATCGTTTAAGACGGCATGTTTAGAGAAGATAACTTATTCGGTGCTATTAGATAAGATCACTACGAAGGTTGGCCAGAATGGAGTCCCTGGGAATCTGAGACTGAGTTACAATCTATCTAAAGCTCGGAGAGAGACATATATTGTAGATGATGAGGACGTATACATTTTTTTAACAGAATGTGATGAAGAGGGTCGTATTCCAGTTTTGCATGTGGAGCTATTAAGTGACAATAACCAGAGGGTGGAAGTGTTAGTACCGGAGCGTCGAAGTTCAGTTGGTGTGAATTATGTAGAGCTAGTGAATGTGAATGAAGGTTTGGAGAATGATGTGAATGAAGTTTTGGAGAATGATGTGAATGAAGTTTTGGTGAATGATGTGAATGAAGTTTTGGTGAATGATGTGAATGAAGTTTTGGTGAATGATGTGAATGAAGTTTTGGTGAATGATGTGAATGAAGTTTTGGTGAATGAAGATATGGTGAATGAAGTTATGGTGAATGAAGTGTGTGCGAATGTGACAGGTATGGAAGTTGTGGCTGTGGAAAGGTCGATGGATAACCATTTGGATGAAGATGTGGATGGTATGTTTGATTTTGATGATATTCCAGCTATTCCAAATCGTGTAAAAGGTACTCCAAAGAATATAGAATGGGAAGATGGTACGGGTATAGAACTTTATCAAGAATTTTGTTCTAAGGAGGCACTATGGGAATTGGTAAACAAAGCTGCAAAACAATTAGTTTATGGGGTTTTAACAATTAAGTCTGACCCGTTGAGACTTATGTTACGATGCAAACAATATTCTCAAGGGTGTAAATGGTATTTACGAGTTGCGAGAACAAAGCAATCAGATTATTGGAGTGTTAGAGTGCATAGAAAGATCCATACATGCTCGCGGTCTGTTGAGTCTACAAGCAATAGTGTACAGAGAGGAACACCACGATTAATAGCAGCTGTTTTACATGCTGACTTTCCAGGTAATCTACAGACCCCAAATCCAAAAAGCATCATGTCTATTGTGACAGGAAGACTTGGTGTGCATTGTTCATACTCCACTGCATTAAGAGGGAAAATGCAGCATGTTAGTGAAGTGAGAGGTGGACCAGAAAAAAGCTACAAGATGTTGTTTTCTTATCTCTATATGTTAGAGAAGGTAAATAGAGGGACTGTAACAAGTGTGGAGTTGGAAGAGAAGAAGTTCAAGTACCTATTCATCGCTTTGGGAGCTAGCATTGAAGGTTTCAGGGCAATGAGGAAAGTGATAATTGTGGATGCAACTCATCTCAAAACTGTATATGGTGGGATGTTGGTTATTGCAACAGCTCAAGATCCTAATCATCACCATTATCCTCTTGCATTTGGTGTAATTGATGCGGAGAAGGATGATAGTTGGATTTGGTTTTTCCAGAAGCTGAAAACTGTATATCCAGAAGTTCCTGATTTGGTGTTTATTAGTGACAGGCATCAAAGCATCAAGAAGGCTGTCATGACGGTGTACCCGAATGCGCATCATGTACACTGTATATGGCATTTGTCTCAAAATCTAAGACTCCGTGCAAAGACTGATAAGGATGGAGCTGCGAAGAAGTTCTTGGAGTGCGCTCATGCTTATACTGAGAGTGAGTTCAATAGAGAATAAGGTATTTTTAGGAGTCGGTGGTCTAATGCTGCTGACTATTTAGATAGAGCCGTAGGGAGAGAGCAGTGGTCTAGGTACCATTTCCAAGGAGACAAGTACAACATAGACACTAGCAATGCTGCGGAGTCCATGAACGCTGTGTTTAAGAAAGCGAGGAAGTATCACCTCTTACCTATGATTGATGCCATGGTTGAGAAGTTCTCTGAATGGTTTAACAACCATAGGCAAGATTCAGGTAATGCATCGAGCACATCACAGGTTGTGCCTTTTGTGGAGAACATATTGCATGCTCGATGTTTAGTTGCTGCGAAGTTAAAAGTTGTTGAGCTTAACAGTTATAGACAAGAATACAACGTCATTGATGGGATGTCGGTAAGCTTTTTGGTGGATTTGAAAATGAAAACTTGTTCTTGCAAGACATTTGATATAGACAAGTATCCGTGTGTCCATGCCATTGCCGCAGCAAGGTTCCTAGCCCGCAAGGAAGGGAGAAATGCAGATGTAAGCATATATGGACTTTGCTCCGTCTTTTATTTGATTGATACTTGGGCATTGGCATATTACAGGACGTTGTTTGTAGTGCCACATGAGTCAGAATGGAATATTCCCGAGTCAGTTAAAGAGTTGGAGGTTGAGCCGCCGGATTACACTCCAAAAAAAGGACGCAATCAAGATAAACGGTTTCCATCTGTTGGAGAAAAACGGAGAAAGAGTAACAAAGCTGTTCCAGGAATTAACTTGGAGAGATGGCTACAGCCCGAGGATCCAGAAGCATCTTGATTAATTCCCTGGTTCAACCGGTACAACTGCTTTACCAATACGGTTCAACTGGAACAACTGGACCATTTGGGTTCAACTGGAACAACTGTGTAACCATTTGGGTTCAACCGGAACAACTTAAACAACTTTGTACTTGTATTTTTATTTGTAAGACTAATATCGCTTTGTAATATATGGATTATTATTTATAAGTTTGTAATATAAACTATTTTATTTCTTTACAATATTAGCAAGAATGGTTTCTGGGTTCAACCGATACAACTGGAAACAACTAAAACTACAAAAAAATACAAAATTACATAAATTAAAACATAATAAGTGATTAAAACATTTTTAAACTCTGTAAGTACATTTAATATATTTAATATATGTATTTAATATATGATATGTAACATTATAAATAATTAATGTGAGCAAAAACCAAAATTACACAAATCACTCTTTAGGTAACAAGGAACAATTAGTTCAAGATCATCTATAAAGATGGAAGAAGTATGGAAACTATGATTTCTGACAAATTATTCTATGAAAACTTCTTAAACACCAATATAATGTGGAAATTTATGTGAACAACTAGATATCTATGGTATTTTCTAAGGTTCAACTACAAAATTACAAATTTAGAAATAGTTCAACTGTGAGGAAATTAGGACAACTGAACATCTAAAGACAACTATGTAGAAAATCTATTTGTCGGGGGTCCCACAGAAATGTGTTCACACTAGTCTTTGACTAGTTTTTGACTCAAACCGGGCCCACCCCGTGATCTACTTTAATTCGAATCTTCTCATCCTAATAAGTCTACTCTCTCTCTCTCTCTCTCTCTCTCACATCTCGACTCCGATTCTCTCTTCTTCTTCTCTCTTCTTCACGAGACCACCAAAAATTAGGGTTTTCAGACTTCTTCAAATTTTGCGAAATCTGGGTACTTCTCTCACATATCTTCTTCTCTCTTCTTCTTCTGTTATTGTAAACGAGAAACCCAAAAATTAGGGCAATTCTCTTAGACTACTTCAATTTAATAGATCTGCTTTCTACTAATTCGGATTACTATGATTTAATTGATTTATGTTTGATTGAATGGTCAGATCTACTCATCTTCTAAACCGTAGATATGCCTTATAGTTACTCCCAACCCTCCACATCCGCAGAAAGTATCAATAGTGGAGGCCGAAATGCGGACGCCAATTATGGTGTTCCGAAGAGGTGTTTCTGCGGTTTAATGGTCAAGCTTGAGCGGTGTATAACAGGACAGCGACAAGGCGAGCGCGTATACAGATGCCCATTGCTTACGGTATGGTTTAGTTGCAATTCTGGAACAACTAAGTACAACTTGCTGGTTTTGAACTTTTATATTCTTCCTAGGATGGAGACGAATATAAGGTTAATCGAGATCACCTAGTTCAGTGGTGGGATTGTGCGGTTACTGAGGAGCTGTCCAAGATAAACCTACGATTTGACGTTTTAACCTCTCTTGAATCTGCGAGGGCTGGATTTCCACCTGCTTTGGAGTCGATCCGAGAAACTCTTCGTCTTATGCGTGAAGAAATTGATGCCCTTAAAGCGAGGTTAGCCACAAAAGAAGTCGAGATTGCGAGGCTTAAGGGGTTACTTTCAAGTTGGTAATATTGTATGATTACCAACTAGTCTTTGTAATATTTGAATTTGTATTTTGGATATGTATTTGTGTTTTCATGAAGTCTTTTATTAGTAGTTGTACCTGCAGTAATGATAGTTGTACTTGGTTTAACCGGTACAACTCCGACTTATATGTATTTACTAAGTATTTTTAATAGTAGTTGTCCCTGGTTTATCATATAGTTGTCCCTGGATTTTTAGTAGTTGTCCCTGGATCAACTGGTCCAACTAATATTTAAAATTAATTTTAATAGTAGTTGTCCTTGATTTATCACATAGTTGTCCCTGTTTTATTAGTAGTTGTCCCTGGTTGATCACATAGTTGTCCCTGGATTAGTACCAGTTGTCCCTGGATTAGTTCCAGTTGAACCTGTTGTTCCAGGTTCATCACATAGTTGTCCCAGGATTACTAGTAGTTGTTCCTGTTGTCCTACTTGTGTTAGTAGTTGTCCCACGTTTGTTAGTAGTTGGACCAGATGCATAATTTTTTAAAATATAATGTCTGATTCATCATAAACCCCAAATACATAAAATGCACCTAAACCACAACACAACCAAAAGATAGTACAATGTTTTGCATCCTAATAGAAGATAACTGCAAAATACTCAGAAAATATAAGTTTTGTCCTACACAAAAGCAACCCATCATAAAGAGTGATCTCTCATAAAGATCACCTATTTCTTCTGCCGCTTCTTCCCCTTCCCCTTCCCCTCTGCTGTAAACTCTTCAGCCTGAAACCTGGAAGCCTTCCTTTGTCTCTTTTTCCCGGTCTGGATTGTAGGGCCACTATGCTTCGGCCTCACTGCTTTCTTCTTCTTGTTCTCCTTCTCTTTCCTAGCCAGCTGCTCCTGATCACCTTCATCACCTACACAACTCCAATGTTAGAACATGTATGTTACAATAAAAACTACAAAAATGTAAACTCACTCAATTCTTGAATTTGGATTGGCTTAGGGTCTGTGAAACCACTGTGAAG
Source organism: Arabidopsis suecica (assembly GCA_019202805.1). Lineage (NCBI taxonomy): Eukaryota > Viridiplantae > Streptophyta > Magnoliopsida > Brassicales > Brassicaceae > Arabidopsis > Arabidopsis suecica. The sequence continues at coordinate 2,299,738 of CM032906.1, forward strand.
GACCAAAGCCTTTGTCGGACTCGCTATTGGTTGATTAGCAGTTGGTGTACAATAGGTTGGCACAAAATCACTTGAAGTCCCTGGATGATACTCATTGTACCGCTCTTTCCCTCGCTGGACTGACACATAACCCTCTAAGTCTTTCACTCTCCCATCCAGCATACTCACTTTGCTATCCATCTCAGACAACTTCTCCATGATCTTCGCAAATCCTTTGTCCACAGCTGACTGTAATGAGAGGATATCACCAAGCCTCTCAGGGACTTCACCATCACTTTCTTTAACATCACCAAGCCTCTCAGCCACTTCAGGGACAACATCACCAAAACCCCGAGCCTGCAAGTCCATCTGGTATAGACTTTTCCACCAGATTTTCTTCTTCTTTCTGATCAGCTGCTCTCTCCAACCTTCAACAACTGGATCAATAAATCCCATCCCTTCATCAACATCTTTCTCAACAAGGCCAGACAACATCTCTTTCTCATCCATATCAGGTTCCAAGATGCTTGAGATATCCTGTCAAAATACACATAGCATCAATCTCAATACATATGCATACTAAGAGAAGTAAAGGCACCAAAAGCTAACCTTAATTTCACCAAGGGCTTGGTTTATTTCATCCAAGGTAAAGCCCTTCATGCAACTGTCAGTGAATTTAGATTTGCACATTCTTGGACAGTCATTAGCTGCGGGAACAGCTTCTCTGAATCGCCTTCCAAGCTGTGGTATGCACTCAAATGCAAAAATCTACACATTCACAATAACACAGTTTTACTACTATAACTTAAACACTCTAACTCATTACAATATTCACAAGTTTTTACCTCAAGAGGAGTGATGAAACCAAAAAAGCTGCTCTGTGCTTTTGGTTTCACCGAACCTTTCATGTTTTTCATCATTCTCCGGATCCCTGTCATACATTGCTCAAAAGAATACCTTCCCCACGGGAATGTCTCACAAGCATGAACGTCATCAACAATCCTTAACAGGAATTTCTCTATGTTCCCATCACCCTTAGAATCAGCCTTCACAACCGCACATAAAAACAACAAAATAATCAACTTCTTCCTATCCAAACACTTCTCACTCTTAATAGCTGCCAACTTCTTTTCTACATCTTTGATTTTGATTAGGTCTGTCCTCCCAAACATCCTCCTGACAATCCTCAAACTACCCTTCTTCTCATGATTCTTTGGGTACTCATGGCAGTCCAACCCGGTCAACAAAGCATGCTCTTTCAAGGAGTACCTTATAGGCACTCCATTGACAACAAACCAACACTCATTCTCCATATCTGTGCGAGCAGTGCGAAGCATAAGCATCCACATGCCTTGAATCATGTGATTTGGTTCCTTAGGCATGTGGAATATATGCTTAAACTGATCATGATTCCTAAACCAACTAACTTCCTCATCAAATGCCTCTATATTGGCCACTGTTTGGCCAACTTTACACCTACTCCCTACCTTACATACCTTGTTGTACTCAGTTGGACTAAAGTACATGCTCTCTGGCGGCAGTGGTTGGGATTCCTCATCATCATCATCCTCATCTGTATCAGCTGCAACATCATTAACCCTCTCCTCTTCCTCTTCCTCAGCAGCAATATCATCAACTATATTCTGCATATTCAAACATATACAACTGAGTACAACTATGTCTGTTGCTTACCTTTAACACCATATACAACAAATACAAACTGTTACTTACCTTAACAACACCAGCAACATCTTCCTCCTCATTATCACCAGCAACATCTTCACCCTCAGCATCACTAACTCTCTCTTCTTCCTCGTTATCACAACCCTGACCATCAATTGACAACTCACAGACTTCTTTATCATGCTCACCGACTTCTTCTTCCTTTGACTCACTGGCTTCTTCTTTCTCTTCTTTATCAGACAATTCCGGAACCGAAGAAACTTCTAATTCTTCGGTGGTTACTTCTGCGGATTCCACTGTTGGAACAATTACAGCGGCATCCGTCGGTTCTTCTGTTGGAAGAACAGCGGCATCCATTGGAGCTTCTGTTGGAGAAGCGGCATCCGTCGGAGCATCTTTTGGAACTGCGGCGTCCGTCGAAGCTTCTGTTGGAACTGAAGCGTCCGTCGAAGCTTTTGTTGGATCCGGATTTGCAGCCCCTTCTGGAGACCCTTCTGTTGATTCATATACCCTGTTATCTCTACCTTTCACGCGAGCCATATAAGAACGAGACGAAGACACGCTGAACGGAGTCGGAGGAGACGAAAAGACAAACCACCGAGGAGGAGACGGAGGAGACGAATGACGGAGTACGAAGTTCCCACGCTAGAAGAAGACGGCGGAGACGACGATACGCCGGAGACAAAGAAAACGGATAAGAAGCGACGGAGATTCGCGACAGAGAGAACAGAGAGAACTCGGAGACGGCGGAGTAGTGAAAGAGATTTTTACGGTTTCAGTTTTACTTAGAGAAATTTTCAGAATTAGGGTAAATTTGGGGATTTTGTATGGGCCGGGTTATTTTCTTATGGGCTGGGTTCGGATTGTTTGGTTGGGTCGTAATTTACTTATTTTCGTCTGGGTTTTATGTAATTTACTCACTTTCTCGATTTAAAATTAATTCGATAATAAAAAGCAAACATAAGAGTGGCATAAGAGGTTACCGATTCTCGATTAGTGGCACAAGAGGTGAACTCTCACATGAATGGTGGTTTAAAACTGAAATCGTTATCTTCGAGAGAAACCGCTTTTTTCCCCCAAACTCAAGTCTCATCGAAATCAAAATCTCAAAACTCTTCCCTCTCTTTTACATTTACTCAGAAACAAGAACTTACCATTTTTGTTAACTATTTCAGATTCTTCTCCAAGTCTCCATGTTTTCTCCACTCTAATTTGCATTTGAACTAACCAAGAAGATGGATTCGTCTAAGAAAGTTCTATTTCCAGACCAGATTCTGTCTTCTAGAAGAAACATCTTAACCAGATTCGGTTTAGGAATCGCTGCTTCTTTCCTTCTCCTTACACTTCTCTCCCTTACTAGTTCCTCCTTCAATGTCCCTTTCGTCTCTCCTCTGCTTCAAGGTCTCAAAAGCTCCAATCTTAACACTTCTTCTTCTGTTAAGCAAGTTGACGAGAAGCCTGAAGTAGTGAATCTCACCGACAAGGTCCCAGATGTCAAAGTTCCAAGCTTTGATGCCGAACAAAGATCTGGAACAACAGGAGACGCTGGTTCGAAGAACACAACTTTGCCGGAAGAGGGTAAAGTTTCAAACTTTGATTATGGACAAAGATCTGGAGAAACAGTTAATAACTCGAGTTTGCCTGAAGAGGGTAAAGTCTCAGTTGCAGATGACAAAAATACCCTCGAAGTAAATGCTACAACAAGTGTGGGGAATAGCTCGAGCTTGGTGTCTGATTTGGGAGGTAGATTTGTGCCTACAAACTCAAGTAAAGAGAATGGCTCTGTGGTTAAAGATAGAAGCAGAGGTTCGTATGAGGATTGTGATATCTACGATGGAAATTGGGTTAGAGCTGATGATGAGACAATGCCGTATTACCCACCTGGTTCGTGTCCGTATATAGACAGAGATTTTAACTGTCACGCTAATGGAAGACCTGATGATGCTTATGTTAAATGGAGGTGGCAACCAAATGGGTGTGACATTCCCAGGTAAATGATTCTTGGTGTTCTTGATGAAATTAGGTTTTGAGTATGTAACAAGATTTTGATTGAGGTTTTAGTGAACTGTCTTATAAGTAGAGCAATGTGATCTCTGTGTTGGAATGTTAAGGTTAAATGGAACTGATTTTCTGGAGAAGCTAAGAGGGAAGAAGCTGGTTTTCGTGGGAGATTCGATAAACAGGAACATGTGGGAGTCTCTTGTTTGCATTCTTAGACATAGTCTCAAGGACAAGAAACGAGTGTATGAGATATCTGGTAGAAGAGAGTTCAAGAAGAAAGGGTTTTACGCTTTCAGATTCGAGGTGAGATATCGGTTTTTGCGGAATGTGTAGTACTATTCTAAGAGCTGCAACAATGCCTGTTTGCTTGATGTTTTTGGGATCTTTTTCTTGTTCTTGCAGGACTATAATTGCACGGTGGATTTCGTTGGGTCGCCTTTTTTTGTAAGGGAATCAAGTTTCAAAGACGTGAATGGGACTACATTGGAGACTTTAAGGTTGGATATGATGGACAAGACGACATCCATGTATCGAGATGCTGATATACTGATTTTCAACACCGGTCATTGGTGGACTCATGACAAAACGAAGCTAGGGTATGAGTCTGGAACAGAGAACCTGAACGAGAAGACCTCGTTGTGTTTTACTTAACAATGATTTTGATGTTTTTTGCAGAGAGAACTATTACCAAGAAGGTAACGTTGTGTACCCGAGGCTCAAGGTTCTCGAAGCTTATAAACGAGCTCTCATCACTTGGGCGAAATGGGTCGATAAGAACATCGATCGCAATCAAACCCATGTAGTCTTTAGAGGTTATTCCGTTACACATTTCAGGTAATTCCTAATTGAAAAATACTTTTCATATACTGCAAACCGTTGTTCTTGACGATATTGAGTCGGTGCTCTTATACAGAGGAGGGCCATGGAACTCAGGTGGACAATGCCACAAAGAAACAGAACCGATTTTCAACACGAGGTACTTAGCAAAGTATCCTTCGAAGATGAAAGCTCTCGAGTATATTCTCCGTGATACAATGAAAACTCCGGTGATATATATGAACATAAGTCGACTAACGGATTTCAGAAAAGATGGTCACCCGTCAATATATAGAATGGTGTACAGGACGGAAAAGGAGAAAAGAGAGGCCGTGAGTCACCAAGATTGTAGCCATTGGTGCTTGCCGGGTGTTCCAGACACATGGAACCAGCTCTTGTATGTGTCACTGTTAAAGGCCGGGCTTGCATCTAAGTGGTAGGCTAAGTCCTTTGGTTTGTATTTGTATTTTTTGCGGTTGTAAAGTATATATGAAGCAAATCTCCTTTCTAGAAAAGAAAGGAGGGTTTTATGTTTCCATATCTTTTTGTTCTTTCTTTTTGCTGGTTATTACGAACTATAGGCATTGTATTAGAGACGAAGTTTTGGACTTTGTTGCTATAAAAGAAGATATTTCTACTAAAGAACTTGCATTTTTTGGTCAAAATATGTAATATGCGGATTTGAATCCGAGTGGTGACGCATCGACAACACTAGCATAAATCATTAGGATACAGATCATGGTCTTTTCAATCTATTATCTTGATGTACTATATTGCCACTGAAATTGTTACCCATTGTAATAGATATCAATATATAGGTTTCAAAACAATAATTCTATGGAGTACCACACAAATTTTATGCTTTATTTAGAAATGAAGTACTCCACACAAATTTATGGAGTACTCCTTTCTCAATCAACTTAACATAATGTCATTTACTTCAATTTCTGTACCGCCACACTACAGGAGCTAGTTTGGATTACGGAAAGAGATATCATATCTCGCCTTCACAAGTTTTCTAAAATCGTATTTCCAAATCGTTTCCTAAAAGTTATTTCTCTCTGTTTTCAAATCGGGATTTCGCGGTCATACACATAGATCATTTATTACTGGATTTGCATTCTTAGCTGTTGAGAAAACAATAGCTAAGAATGATAGTCTTTGTATTTTTGTGATGTTGATTATATATACTGCTAATCCTGATAAACTTAACTCATAGGAATAGGAACCTGTCTCTGATACCAACTCCCATGATCATCACGTAACATACTGTCATGTATATGTAAACTTTCAAAAAGAAAAGAATACGTGTATGGAAGTAATAATATATGCCTAAACAGTTATGAGGGACTTTCCATTTTTTTTGTTTAAAGTGTCCACTTTTTCCATTAATTTAAGGAGAACGTATCCAACTTTGTATAATAGGGTTTCGTCTAGCACTCAAAAATTCTTCTTATAAATTATCTGCAAGAACTTTGTCTTTTGGTTGACCAAGTAAAGCCTAAGAAAGAAAGATATGGGGAATCAGATGCAGAAGAGCACTTCGGGTAAGTCGTTGGTTCTTCTGATTTCTTTTGATATAAGTTTTGTTTGTTTGCTTTTTTGTCTTAGAGTAGCAAAAAAGTTTTACGAGAAATTTGTTTGTCTTCTGTCCTCGAATGTAAAAAAAAAAAAGTCTAAGAAAGCGTTTTAAACAGATATACAGAATTATGAGTTGCAAACGATTTTCACGTTTGAGGTAAATAATTTCTCCGAGAGGAAAAAGCCGATGGCGTCTCCAACGTTCCTAAGCTGTGGATGGGAATGGTAAGCGATTAAAATCAATGTTTAGTTTCAAAAAATTAAATAATTATGGTAAATCTATATTATATTAGATCATTTAGCACTCAAAAAGGGTTTTTAATTTAAATATTTTTCTTAGGTATGTTCTAGTTGATCCCAAGGAAAACGAAGATGACTTGCGTTTGTACCTGTGCGTTCACAATTCTAAATCGCTTATAACTGGATGGAGAACGCGCGCTAGTTATCGCTTCTTTTTGTTGAATCAATCCGGAAAAGTGCTCTATAGAGCAGCTGGTAATGATATGATCGTATCTTCCATTTTTAGAATCTTATCTCATTAGTGAAGAAGAAAAGTTTATATATATACATATTTGTTTGTCTTACAGAAATATCAAGCTTGTTCGGCGATAAAATCCTAGCTTGGGGTAATAGGACACTGCCTCTTAGCAAGCTTAAAGAGGAAGGACATCTAGAGAATAACAAACTGATCATTAAAGTTGAAGTTAAAGCAGGTGAAGAAAGATATGTAACTGGCACGGAGATGTTTGAAATCGAAGGTTTTGAGGTTCCTTCTAGTCAGGTATGATTAAGATTTCTTTTTCTATCTTGTTTCTTTCTTTCTTTCTTTCTTTCTGGATAACCGGATGTTGTTGTTGTTGGCAGGTTTTTTCTGTCAGCCAGCTTTTCATGAAACACCCAGACATTGCAAATGATTTCAAACTAAATGGCAAAGGTCTGAAGACAGCATACATGAATATTGTCCTCAGCCTCATCGAGACATTGTGCAGGCCTCCACTTAGCTTTTCTGAGTCTGAGCTAAGCAACATTGACAGCGAGTTGAGCGAGCTAACAGAAGCGGGATTTAAGCTGGATTGGTTAAAGACAAAGCTTGAGGAGGTTTCCTTGGAGAGGAAGAAAGCAATTGCTGATGATCTCGGAGTCCAAGAATTGGAGGAACGCGTCAAGAATATGGAGCTGAGTTTGTCGGATCTCAGAGTTGAACTGGAAAGTGAGAAGGCTCAATATGCTGCTGCTGCTTCTAAAATGTTGTCGTTTTCCGACATTATTTGATGCCAAAATCAAATTGATGAGAGTAAAAAACACAAAAGTGTTTAAGAATAATTAGAATAGACTCTCATAAGATTAGAAGTATAAATTACATTCTCTTATATAGAGATTTCCTATGTTAAACTTTTTAAACTTAAGATAAGATAACTTCTAAATTCTTCTCAATCTTCATGATTTCCATAATTTGGGCGATCATCTCGACCGTCGATCTCCGGTTCTCCCAATACATACATCAGTTATTGGATTTGCATTCTTAGCTATTGAGAAAACATATAGAGATAAAAGTCTAGGTTTCAAAAGCTTGTAGCATTCCCCAATACATAGTTAGGGTGCATGGTTCTATTATAAATGAGGAAGTGAAAATAACCACTTGACTTAGAAGTTTGGGTGATGAATTTGGTTGTCATCAAAACTGTGTAGAGATTTCAATGACCTCTAGAGTGCTTTGGTTTTATTAAAGAGTAATGTCTACCATGAAACATAGTGGATTCCAAGAACAATCTTGGCAAGACAGCCAGTAGGTAGTCATCATTAGTGATTTATGAACTCGTTTAATTAGCGTTGCGCTGTGTTGTGTACTTTAGTTTTCACATTTTTTCGCAAGCGAGTGTTCTAAAGTCAGAGAGTGCGATTCAGTTTAGTATTTGGGCAATATTGATGTTAGTCGATCGAATCGATCTTGAGATGTTACAACTACAAACCACATCCATGCAAATATACTATTTCGAAAGACCATAATTCCTATCTTATTATGGGTGATTTGGTGGTAATTAATAGTGTTAATTCTTATTTTTATCAAAAAAAACTTCGAAAATTTCTATTTACTCTACAAGGCTTGAAAGACAAATAAGAATTTTGTACATCAAAAACAAAATTTTGCATTGAAGGTAGGGAAACAACAAAGTTAGAAAGAGAATGATCACATAAATTCACTTCACGTGGAGAGTGAGTATTCTTTCACCTGGGGAAAAAAAGATTTTGAAAATGTCGGATCTCATGCAATAAAACTCCAAGAAATGGGCACTCCTCTGAATCCATTAATTCTGCCACAACTTTAGCCAAGTCCATTTTGATAATGCAGTCAGCAAATTAAACCCTTTCTCTGCCCAAACTGTTAGTTTCTGCTTCCAAAACCATAGAAGGCACGTGAAAGTTTCTAACCAATAATTCTGTGGTAGCAAACAAAAAAGTTTAGGAAATTTTCTTAAGTACTATTTTAGCTAAACGAACCCCTATATATATCATTTAAGAAGTTCAGTATTAGTTAATTGTCGCGTTCACAACTTCAATCTAGTAGACAAGAAACTCAAATTAAATCAATATCTACTTAAACAATAAAAAAAAAACATAACATGAAATTCTTTTTTTTTTTTTGAATATCTGGAAGTTCAACCCCAAAAGTCTTACATCTCCTAGAGGCGGAACCCACACCAGGTTAAATCCATCTCCTTCGGAAAAGAGATCCCTCCCAACGGACGTCGAACCCCAATACCTCTATCTAAGAGATTTACCACTGGGCCAACACAACGTTGATGAAATTCAATATACCTTATTTTGAATCTACTAAATTAAGTTTTATATTAAACATGTAACAATCGAACTGTCTAGATCCAACGATCTCCTTCAAAAAATATTTAATTTGTCCTCAATCAAACACAACTTGTTAATAGTTTAATGGGGAAGATTTTGTAATGACAACCGTCAATTAATTGAAAGTTTTGGAATATTGTTTGTTTGTTTGTTATTTAAATAGGGCAAAACAAATTGTGGTACGTTTTGGGTTAAAAGTACAAGTTGACAGTTGACGCTAAGGCTTTTTCGATATTGAGGTCATGAGGTGTACTTTCTCAGTTGCTATGCATTAACATGCAGTAGTGTGGAGTACTGATCGGATTCTATCATAAATAGGGAGGTAACTTTTTGTAAATACTCTCTCCATATCATTTTAAGTGATTATTTTTTTTTTCATTTTAAGATGTTTATACTTTTATTTTGACTAATTAATTATTTTGCAGTATGTTTTTTTATTGGTTTAATTCAATTTACTTGATGATGTTATTATGTAAAAAGGGATAAATTGAATAAAAGTTATATACTATTTCTTAATTTGTGTGCAAAACTTTAAACATCACTTAAAATGATATAGAGAGAGTAATATATTCAGCATTTTTTTAAAATTAAGGCTATGCTAACTATACCAGTTCTGGAAATCCATATATGTAAATTGGCAATAGTAAATTTTCTATGTTATTAATATATTAGACTAGGTTCTCCAACTTGTATATAGTCGATCTGAGATGATCAAACAACTCTATTTTGACCTATGGTGCAATGATTCGATCATGATGGAATTATTTACATGTCAAATCTTCATCGTTGAGTTTTTTTTTTTTTTTCATCGTTGAGTCTTCTACTAGCAAAACTTCATGGTAGACAAACATTCGGAGTAAAAGGAGGAGGATATGAAGCCTAAAGTACACATAGATTCTTGTAATCATCTTACAGTTTCCAATAATTTAGATATTGTCGACTCTTGATTTTCACCCTCACCAAAAAAATACTTATAATTTGTTGAGAAAAAAATATTGTAATAGCATGGTAACAGGCACAGCAAAAGAAAATGAAAAGTAACAAACAAAAAGACATACATCTTTTTTGACGACCATTTTAGTGTTGAAAACACTTAAAAGTAAGAAGCTAAAGTATTAATGAAGAAATAATTTAGAAATTTATGAAACTATTTTTTTTGAAGGAAAACCTAAAAAGGTTAGAGAAAGTAGAGATTATATATAATCAGAATTAAGTAGTTCTGTATATGAAGACGGTCTCGAGATCTGGTGGAGAAAAGAACTTTCTAGCGCCGACGTCATAGCTAAACTTCAATGACGGTTTCCGTTTCTTCGGTGCCGGAGGACACGTAAACACCGTCGGTATTCTAACAGAAGCCGCTGTTGGAGTCGTTGGACAAAGATCTTCGTCTTCCGTGTCGGATACGGCACAGGAGGAGAGGCTAATCGGCGGCTTCATCGGAGAACGTAAGGAGGTTTCGGTGATAACCCATTTCTTCCTTTCGGTAGTTTCGCCAAATTTGCCGTCAAACTGGTGGTGAGTTTTGCCGGAAACTCCCATAAGTTATCGTATAAAGTTAAGAGAGATACAAGAAAATTGTTTGATAGAAATGGAGAATGAAATAGTAAAAGATTAGGTTTTTAAAGTAACATTAGTTTGGAACGAGAGAGAATGTGAAGAGAGTGAAACATGTGATTCATAGAAGAGGATTGGTCTTATAGTCAACATTTACTTCAAGACAACCGATCGTTGTCCATTAAATTTTTTTTTTTTTTTTTCGAAAATTTGTATCTTAGTATTTATTTCCTTGGTTACGTAAGGAACGAATAGATAGTGAGATTGAGTGTACATTATATCTTTTATTAAATGTGTAAGTGAGATTTTAAATTAGACGTGAGAAAGAATCCTTTTATTTTTCTCAATCATAAAGAATGTAATCATGATATCTAAAGCATATGTTTAATTAAAAAGAATTATGACTATATAGTATACTAGAGATTGACCCGCGGTACACCGCGGGTTCATATATTTTTTTTATATTTTCTTGTTTATAAATTTCTGTTTAATATATAAAATAGCTATATAGTGTTGTATATGTATATTTTAATGTGTTATAAAAAATAAAAAGGATCGGACTTAACCCAAAAATTGAACCCGCAGTACACCGCAGGCGTAGGTATTTGTTTGGATTTTTATATCATATCTTTCAAAAAGTACATGTAATTTTTTGAAAATGAATATAGGTTTTTGTGGTTATAATATATTATTAGTTAGCATAAGGCATTATAATGTGGTTGATATAAGTGTTAAATCATGTGTTTTATGTGTGCTAAATTTATTAATTTACTATCATAAGAGTATTAAAGAAATGTAAAAAATAAATGAAATTAGGGGTGTGCAAAATAACCGAAAACTGAAAAACCGAACCGAACCAAACAAAAATAAATGGTTTGGTTATGTTTAAGCATAAAAACCCATTTTAATAAAACCCATACCGATATACATATGGTTTTTATATGGTTTAAATTTTAATAAAACCGAAAAACCCTAAAACTGTAAAAACCCAAACCGTAACCAACCTGAATTACATATGGTTTCTATATGGTTTTAATTTATGTAAAACCGATAAAATCGAACCAAAACCAAACCGAAAAAACCGTACATCCACCCTTAAATGAAATATTATTTAATTTGTTAAGAACAATCGTATTGTATGCCATTAGTTTGTATATATAAAGTCAAGAATATGTATTAACTCAAGAATACGTTTGTATGTATTAATTGATATTAATGTATTTGTAAGCCATTAGTTTGTATCTATTATTATTGATGGCTAATGGGCTTAGCCCAGTAATAATACCCAAAATCAGAACAAACATACTCCTTCACCAAACACGTCTTCTCAGCCGAACACCCGAACACGATCGTCTCTCTCACCCAACTCTCATGTGTCAACATGATTCCTTCTTGAATCATCGCCGATGTCACTCCACTTATGGGTTTATCTCCATTTTCGTTCAGCTTTTTAAGATAAGCTTCTTTTTAAGATAAGCTCAAGCTTCTTTCCTCAATTTGATTTTTGTTTAGTTCACATCTCCTGGATTTTCAATCCCTTCTGTAATGATTGAATGTGATGTCAATTCCGATTTTTGAATTCTGTTATAGATGATTACTCCAATTGTTTTATGGGCATCGAATTTTTACTCCCGTTTGGTTATTATGTTTATATTGATTTCCATTTTCTATTGCCATTTAGTATTTGATTTTGATTATGTTTTTTTGTTTCATCTGAATTTGCAGATATTTAACCAAGGAACAATAGATACCCAGTTTCGATTACAGGTAAGAGATACAGATTTATTAGTTTTTGGATTATGTTGCATTAGGTTTGTTTTCTGTCTCTGGTGGCGGGAGGTATCTCTCGACAGACTCTAACAAAATTGATGAGCCCTTCAATGTGGAAGAAGTTGAGTCTGTACATGTGCCTCCAACTCCAACTGAGAAGGTATGCAACTATGCATTTTGAGGAATCTTACATAGTGATTATTTGTAAAGATATTGCAATGATGTTCATGATCTTGGAACTTATCTTTCGTTCTTTTATCAGCTGCTTGTCCTGGGTGGAAATGGTTTTGTGGGCTCACATATATGTAAAGAAGCTTTAGATAGCGGCTTATCGGTCTCTAGCCTTAGCAGGTAGCTGATACATATTGTTATGATTTTGAGTCTTTGATTATAAGGAGTTAACTCATGTCTTAGATCAAATGCGATTTAGTTTAAATTACTGGCTCACAGTTAAAGCGTCTTGTTTTCTGAAATTTAATAATTTGATAACATAATTAAGAAAATACAAATAATTGAAAATGGAAAACTAACATAAGATTTTAGAATTTTTTAAAAAATAAGAAATACCATATCATTCATCTAATAAAACTCTTGCCGAACATGCATAATTGTATGTCTGGTAGACCAACTTTGTAAGTTCTTCAATCTTCATCACATGTTGGACCTTTTAGAAAACGAAAGAGGAGTTTCAAATGTGAATCTGTTTCCATCTTATTTGAAAGAAATGTTGTACTTTGACTCTTGATTGTTCTTTGCCTTCTTTGAAAACATTCTTCCTCTTTGATTCCATGTAAAATCTGTTTTTTCATATATAAAGGTAGGTTAGTAATAAGTTATAGTAGCTTTTATACTAAATGAAATTCAATTAACATATTATTGAGTTAGTTAAATACCTTAAAATAGTCCAGTAAACAGAAAAATACATATTTTTTATTTTAAATTATCATTGGTTTAGGAATAACTTTACCTCAGTCATCTCAAAGACTCCTTTGAGAGTCTTCTTTGTTCTCTGCAAAGAATATATCACGTTGGTAAGAATTTCTTAGGAAGATAAATATTCTCATTTTAAAAATGATACAAATCAATGCTACACAAACAATTGTTTTTGAAGAATTTATTTAAAAAGCTTACTTTGATATCAGCTAGATCCATGTTTTCCAGGTATGAAGAACTATCACTTGAACTTTCCAAGCTGTCTTTTACTTCTTGACATCACGAAGGAAAGCGAAGGAAGCAGCCAATTCAAAGTTTGCAAGTGATCAAAGATTGATGAAAAGAGGTAATTGTGTGATAAGTTATCAAATGGAGATGAATGAGACGTTTTCTGTGAATAGATGTAATTGCTGGATGAATGGTAGATGAAAATGACGTTGATATATATATATATATATATATATATATATATATATAGTGTAGAAGGAGGGTAGGGTTTTTGGCTCAAGTAGTTTCGAAAATCTTGGGGAGAAAGTTAAAATATCATAAACGTTAATGAAAATATATTCTTGAGAAGATATCTAAATGAATGATACACGAATTTAAAGGAAATAAGGATATTGAGTCGAAGGTTATAGTTAGGATTTAAGAGGAGATAAGGTTTTAGAAAGATTTGATTATTAATTAGGCGAGATTCATATTATTATGGTTTAAAAATATTCACATTTTATTTAGGAAAGAAAAATGTTTTGTACTTAATTCATTAGGAATTAGCACCTAGTTTTCTAAAAATAATCACTCTTTCTACGATTTTGGACATATACGATTAGGTTTAGCTATGATACATTTGCAAAAAATCTTTATGAGCAAGCAAAATCTCTTCAACTTAATCATAATTGGCTAGAATTAGAAAACTAAATTACTAATTATTAAAGTTGTTATAAAATTAGTTCCAAAAATCTTTATTTACCTTTTATATAGGAAACATATGTGATTTGCATCAATATCTTTAGCATTATAATAGGAAACAAATTGATGGTCAAATATTGGTTTGTTAGTTATAAATACATTTACGATTGATATCTTTCCAAAATCTGTATATTAATTTCGTTTTCCTTTTTTGTAGGAATAATAAAGCTAAAATCGATGGAGTATCAAATATGGTAGCTAGGATTTTATTGAGAGAATTCGGGTAAAATGCACAAATAAGGTAAGATCCGTGAGTCTCAAATCCGGGTCGAAAACAATTAATTCCGGGTCAAAATTTTGACCCGATTAGGGACCCCAAAAACTGTTGCAAAAATGTATAGTAGATATAGATTAAATTTCGAATTTGCTCATGAATCATTTGAAATTTCGAATAACAACAACTTTTTTTTTTTTTTTTTTGGTAAAAAAATAACAACAACTTTGATTGTCATAAGTCAAAACATAAACCATAGTCACCAATGTCAGGAGAATTAAGTTTTATTTATCGTGAACCTAGCAGCACATAACGCTTGAAACAAAAACCCATCAAACATATTCAATTAAATAGCAATTTATTCTACATAAAGTGAAAGAAATAATGATCGATAATCTAAATCTATGATCCTTCTCAAATAACACCAACCAAGCCTAGAACTACACGAAGAAGAACTAATCAGTAGACAAAAAATTGAACAAAAACCAGATTCATGCTTCTTAAAAAAAGAGGAGAGAAGAAAGCAGAGTTATGAATCATATAGCTTAAATAAAGTTGTTTCCTTTTCGAAATGGGTATCAAGAGAACCCTCGAAAAACTAAGGTTTTGAAAATCAGATAAATGTTTTCTTGACTCACATCCTAATGAATGACTGAAAACTGCATCCACAACCAAGTCAGACTTTCTTCTTTTACCTTTCAATTGCATCATCATCTTTTCATAAACACAATAATTTATGAAAAACCTAAATTTGCTTACAACACTTGAAGTTGTAGTGAAGAAGTTGACACTTGGCAGCTTTAGCCAGTCTTCTTTTTGAAGATACATGCCCAACCATCTCTTACAAAATTTGGGAAAACAATTCAAAACAGAGACTTGTGAAATGAATCAGCGACAATGGATTCTTTTGAAGAAACATGGGAAAGAAGAGGATCTGACGATTGTATATGAAGGAGAACTGAAATGCCAACAGTGTCTTTGTATGCAAACGTTTTCTTTTTGAAGAAGCGTTACTAAAGATGCGAGAAAGGTGGTGAGTTATTGCAGAAACCTAATTGTTTCTAAATTCTAACGGAGGTGACTTATGAAACGTTAGATGATTTTGGTTGGCCTTAATACATGAATCTCAATTTTAATTTCTTATATTAATTGTTCTTTGATTAGAGGACTCAACTGTTTCAATAGATAGATTATATATTTGATATTAAATAGATAATACTTTTAATAAACAAATTAGATAAAATCAAGATATAAAAATACATGTTAAGTGACTACATATCTTTTTACTTTAAATGATTAAAAATAAATCAAATAAAATGTAGGAAAAAATGTGTGAAGTAGATTTATCAATTATGATAGTAAGTTAATGATATTATTGGCAAAACAAATTAGATTAAAAATACATGTAAAGTGTACCAATTTTATAAAATGAAGTAAATTAAGATTGATATAAAATTTTAAAACTTATGGTTTAAACTTTAAAGTAAAATAAAAGAAACAAAGTGGAAATAAAAGAGGACATGTGTCACCAAAAGAGAGTGCCAAATGTCGCAATGGTAGGAAAAGTTAGAAGAAACCTTCTCATATTATATAAGATACCCTAAATGGAAAAAATTATGTTGATATATGTTCTTTTCGACACATAATTAACTGATATAGTTTTCTTCATTACAAATTGAAAGGTGATATAGTTTTTAAAGGGTGGTGTATAAGATATCGTAGTCAACTAAAAAGTGCCCTAAGTAATGATTAAGATACGCCGTTTTATGTTGATCGAAGTTAGGTGATTAGAATATGGTTTCTCTACAAGTAATTTGTTTGGCCACTGCAAATAAAACCTTCATGCACATATATTCTGGAATACTCTTTATTTTTTTTCCCAATTAATCTCCATTAATTATAGTCGTATATTTTCCAAAATAAACATTTTTTTGTGAAACAAAGAGATTCAAATCTTATTAAATACCAATTATGGGTTATAAATATGGATTAATAACATTTCATATATAAACTTTAATTTTAGACCGATTCTAACATTACAAATATACAAAATAATATATGTAAGCAAAAAATAATGAGTGTATTACGAAATAATAAAGCCAAGGATTCTGTAGACTATATATAAACAAATTTTACTGAAATCGATGAGGAAAGAATCAAGAATGTGAGTGAGTGAGTGAAGAAATGAAGAATGTGTGTTAGAGTGAGTGAACAAATGGACCAAATATACAAAAGACTCGAATAGGTTTTTAATGATAAATAGGGAACCCGAGGAAACGCGTGACTCTAAAGCTATATGAATTTAATTTGCACTTATTACTTTTAATTACTTTCAAATTTAACCATTTTTATATTTCTTGTTTCAGTGCAAGTAATTAATGAAGTAACGAGATGAGAGTCTAGTTTCAAAGTTTTGAATCTTTTGGTCAATGTCGTCTCTATTTGTTGACCATATCATACGTGGACTTTGACCCCATTTTTCTTTAGTCACACCATTTGAACGTCAACGCTCGTTCTTCTTCTTTATTTCCATTGGCTGACGAATTCTTACCGTTAGAAGTTAATACTGTGAAAATATGATAAAGAAGAATAATATTTGGATGTAGATATTGATATTTTCAGCTGAACTGAGTAGTACGTAAATAGTATTCCATGTTACCATAACTTCATAGAAATGTTTCAAACATGATGCCGGACGTACGTTATATAATGTCTATACCCAGATAATGAATTTGTGTTTCTATTATCTATTGCGATTAATTGATTCGGTACGTCCTTCATGAGCGTACAAAATACATCAAAGTGTACTTGTATGTTGTCTATGATATTCAAGACAAGTTCATCAATACTCAACTTGTTGACAGAGTAGTTGATATCTTAACTAAGACTTCGATTGCCAATTATATTTGGTCCTCAAGTTAACATCTTTTGCTCCAAGTTATATCTAAAGCCGGATTATTTCGCATTGTGTTGTACCAAATTCGAGGATAAGCATTTGTGGATTCCAAATTGAATCCGGTATCAGTCACTACTAGTGGAGTGTATTAGTAGAACTGGGGACTGTTTGATTTAACTTCACATTTGCCAAAAGCCTCTCAACTCATTCGAC
Source organism: Arabidopsis suecica (assembly GCA_019202805.1). Taxonomy (NCBI): domain Eukaryota; kingdom Viridiplantae; phylum Streptophyta; class Magnoliopsida; order Brassicales; family Brassicaceae; genus Arabidopsis; species Arabidopsis suecica. The sequence continues at coordinate 2,317,206 of CM032906.1, forward strand.
ACACAATATGATTTAATGACTTGTTGGTTCACTACATGAACTAGTGAATTCGTTCACTTGGTTTAGATATTCCAGTGTTTTTGATATTTTCTTAATTTATATCAAACATGATTCTTTCTTTTACTTTTTTTTTATGTCGATATCAAACTGTTTTTTTTCCGTCTGGACACATACACTTTTTATGTATTGCTCGTTAATTAAGTATGGTTGTTATTATACTTCCCTATCAATAAAACGCTGCCATTCACAAAATATTTGAACACTTCTAGAATATTTGAAGAAGCTCAATATTTGAATACTTCTAGTATAAGATTTTCTTATACATATCAACAAAGAATTATTCACATTCTATAAGTTAGACTTAATGCCCACGATTCATTTGTAAACTATATATTTGAACACTTCTAGAATATAAGTTTTTCTCACTCATATCCCCAAAGAAATATTCACATTCTATATGTTAGACTTAATGTATGATTCATTTGTAAACTACATATGATGTAACCGCTCTGATTTTTTTCCTCTTTATGTTATTGATGAATTAGTCATTATAATTAGTGTCTTGCCAAAAAACGTAAAAAACCGTAAAAATCGAACTGTAACTAAACCGAATTACATACGGTTTCTATATAGTTTCACTTTCTACAAAACGAAAAAAACGATACTAAACCGAAAAACCGTACCCCACCCCTAATATTTTCTCATCAAACAAAATAAAATAAAAAATCTTTATATGTCATTGTATTATGTAAAGAATTATTAAAATTGTACTATAAAACAAACAATAATCCAACTTTATATAAATATTTAAAAATTAAAATTTCATCCGTGCTGTTCCAGCACGGGTTATGATCTAGTTCAATCATTTAAATTGGGAGTTTGTGATGTTTTACAATAACTTATGTTCAAATTTTAATAAAAATCATAAATTTGTAATAAAAATCATAAAAATTTATCTCAAAATACAGTTTTATGTGTTTACTGCAATTTTGAAAACATTATTTGACTAATATGTTTTAAAAATATTAAAATAATCCTAAAACTAATCCCCGATTTTAATCCGATTTTCTGATTAATCGCTAGGCCATACCTAGCGTCCGATTTTCAAACAAGGGTTTATACTACTACTTCCATCGTTAACCTAAAAACAAAAAAAAACCGACTTACTACGAAACCCATCTATATATGGGCCTGACTTTATATAAAGGCCCAATGGCCCTTTCCTCTTTAATTATGAGTTTCTTCGTTGACTCTGCTTCTTCTTCTTTCGATGGTAAAACGATGTCGTTTCTGTGAAACACAGACCTCTTTGCTAAAATTTCTTCCGTTTTTTTTTTTCTCTCCAACCACAAGGAACGATATAACGAAATCATCAGATCGCCAGAAAAATAAACAATTGCGAAATGGAGAATCTCAGCTTCGAGAGATCTGCGTCAATCTCCATCTAGATGTGGCTACTTCTTCGTCTCCATAGAATCATAATTTCATCAGATCTCGCTGATTAATCATCCGCATTTGGATCTGATACCAAACTCCTAGAGAAGAACATGGCAGGAGCGGCGTCGGCGCTGTTTCTGCTCGATATCAAGGGACGTGTTCTCGTCTGGCGTGATTACCGTGGCGATGTCTCCGCTGCTCAAGCCGAGCGATTCTTCACTAAACTCATCGAGAAAGAGGTTTTTCTGATCTTCCTCTTATCGCACATTGATCGGTGTCTAAAGCCGGGTCAATTGGCAGAGAACATAGAGCTAGTGAACGAACTTGTAGATTTTTGTGTTTGAGAGATTCGTCAATTGGAATTGAAACATTTAGAAGCAATGAACACGCTTGATCGGTTTACAAAGCTGGATTCATATCTGTTTTCGTCTGTACTTGAAATAGAATTCTAAGATAATTGATTCGGGTCCGTCTTTGTGATCTGATGCTTTGGATTAGAATTTGATTTTGAATCAGCATTTTGAAGAAATCAGAGTAAGATTCTCATCATCGTTTTGTTTAATTGTTCAGGGTGATTCACAGTCAAATGATCCAGTTGCTTACGATAATGGAGTTACTTATATGTTTGTACAACATAGTAATGTGTACTTGATGATAGCATCCAGACAGAATTGTAATGCTGCCAGTCTTCTCTTCTTTCTTCACCGCGTAGTCGATGTAAGTATGGCTGGTAAATTCTTCATTTTTTCTCTTAAGGCTATTTTTTTTCTGGGTATTTGATGTAATGGCAATGGTTATAGGTTTTCAAGCATTACTTCGAGGAGTTAGAAGAGGAATCGTTGAGGGATAACTTTGTGGTTGTGGTATGTTAAACTTCTGTCATCGCTCTTTTAGTACTATTTGGCAATATATTTCTGTAATACTTGCCCAATCAAAAAGATCCTTTTTGGAAAGTATTTGTCGTTGGTAGATGTTGAAATTGATTTCTGGTGCTGGCAGTATGAGCTACTTGACGAGATGATGGACTTTGGTTACCCTCAGTATACCGAAGCAAGAATTCTCAGTGAATTCATCAAGACTGATGCATATAGAATGGAAGTTACACAGAGACCTCCAATGGCTGTGACAAATGCCGTCTCCTGGAGGAGTGAGGGAATACAGTACAAGAAAAATGAAGTGAGTGCTTTTGTTTTCAAGAGAGGAATGTGTTTGTGTTGTGTTTCGGTTTGCAAATAATGACAACCTGCTTCCTTTTCCAGGTTTTCTTGGACGTAATTGAGAATGTAAATATTCTTGTCAACAGTAATGGGCAAATTGTCAGATCTGATGTGGTTGGAGCACTGAAGATGCGAACTTACTTGACGTATGTCTACACATCAAATTTTTGATATAGTTTCTTATCAGCCAAAGCATATTTTATCACGTCCCGTTTGCTTTGATCTCTGTCTTGGCGTTTTATTTGACTCTTTTGCTCTTTGATCCATTCTATTGCAGTGGAATGCCAGAGTGTAAGTTAGGACTGAATGATAGAGTATTGCTGGAAGCGCAGGGACGAGCAACAAAGGGGAAAGCCATTGATTTAGAGGACATCAAATTTCATCAGTACGTCTTTAAGCTTCTATTTTATTGAAACTTGGAAAATCTTCATTGATCTTAACCCTTCTACTTTCTTTTTCTATACTTGAGTTTTATGTATTCTCTTTTTCAACAACCAATTATTTAATGCAGGTGTGTTCGATTGGCCCGTTTTGAAAACGATAGGACGATATCTTTTATACCACCTGATGGGGCTTTTGATCTGATGACATATAGACTCAGCACTCAGGTTTGACATGTGGGATATAGCATCTACTGGAATTTTTCCTCGTCTTCAACAAGTATATATCATGATTTGTTTCTTTTATGTTCAGGTAAAGCCTCTTATATGGGTGGAAGCGCAAATAGAAAGTCATTCCAGAAGTCGTGTTGAGATGCTTATAAAAGCTAGAAGTCAGTTCAAGGAACGAAGGTAAATATATTCTACGGTATTGTTGCCACTTTTCCTTTTCTCTTGTACTGTATTGCGAAGATCCTGATGATCAGATTCTTTGAACCTTTGATCGAGAATTTTCTATTTGTAGCACCGCAACGAACGTTGAGATTGAGTTGCCTGTACCAACCGATGCGTCTAACCCCACCGTTAGGACATCTCTAGGGTCTGCCTCGTATGCTCCTGAAAAAGATGCGTTAGTCTGGAAAATCAAATCTTTCCCCGGAAACAAGGTATAAGCTTATAACACTAGCAAGTTTCATAACATTCTTAAATCCATTTGAAATAATCAGCAATGTAGTATCAATGCTAACCTTCATAAAACCAATATAGGAGTACATGTTAAGGGCAGAGTTCCATCTTCCAAGTATTACTGCAGAGGAAGCAACACCTGAGCGAAAAGCTCCTATCCGTGTCAAATTCGAGATCCCTTACTTCACTGTTTCAGGGATTCAGGTAAGCATGTGCTCAATAATAAATGGTTTCTATATCTTCTGCGTTTTTAGCTCATCCCAGTGCGTTACTGTCTCTTCCACAATGTCATATATCAAATTTATATGTTTTTTTGGTGTGTAGGTTCGGTACCTAAAGATAATTGAGAAGAGCGGGTACCAAGCACTTCCATGGGTGAGATACATAACCATGGCTGGTGAGTACGAACTAAGACTCGTGTAAGGCTCATTTAGTTTCATCGCCTATGTCATTGTGATTCCCACATTCCTCCGGGGAATTGCCTGAATCAATGAAGCAAAACGAAACAGGACAAAAGTAGAGAAAAACGAAAACGTTTTGAAACATTTTAGCTGATCAAATTTTCCTTTAATCTGTTTTAGATGCCATATTCTTGTGAATTTGTCTTTATGGTGATTTTATTTTATTTTACATGAGGCCCTTTGTAACTTTTTCACGACATGGTTAATTTTTTGTTTCTTAATCCCGCGACATTTCTGTCTATGTGTTTGTTCTGCGATCGAAATAGTTAAACGTTGAGGTTTTGTTTTTCGGTTTTGGGGCATCAGTCTATAGTTGTCTCCAGTAAGATCAAAATTTGATAAAAATGTTTAGTTGCACATATTTGATCTCTCATCTCCCTCTATGTAGGAAAATTTGTTTGTCAACAAACTTAACTATAAAACTAAACAAAGTCATCTTACAATCTTGGTGTTTGCATATTTTAGCTGAAATTATGGGCCCAAATGATCATTAAGCCCATTAAGAGGTCCACAGTCCATTTTCTTCTCCTCCTCCAATTCTGTTTCGAGCTTTGGAAGTGACTGTGAATTAGGGTTTTACTCAAAAACCTCCTCGTTGTCGTTGCTTACTACTCCGACGAGAAAATGGCGATGCGACATTTGAGCCGATCGAGAGACGTCACAAAGAGATCGACGAAGAAGTACATCGAAGAACCTCTTTACCATCGACTCTTCAAAGATGGCGGCACAGAGGTCAAAGTTCGACAGCAGCTGAATCAGTTCCTCAAAGGCACTAAACACGTTTTCAAATGGGAGGTCGGAGATACGATCAAGAAACTCCGAAATCGCGGCCTCTATTACCCAGCTCTCAAGGTTTCATTAATCAGATCACATTTTCGATTCTTTTGGATTAGCTTCACAATAATTTTCAGATGTTATACAACCATTTGCTTTAACCTGTTGAATACATATAGAAATGAAGATTCTTTAAGTTGTAGTTTGATGCTCATTATGAACTATTTAGTAATTGTTGAATGTTTTCTATTGAAATTGGTGATGATTGATTTTTGAGAATTCATATTTTGGAGTTGTTTTTTGGTTTGTAGCTATCTGAAGTTATGGAAGAGAGAGGAATGAACAAGACAGTGAGTGATCAAGCAATCCATCTTGATCTTGTTGCTAAAGCTCGGGGAATTACTGCTGGGGAGAATTATTTTGTTGATCTTCCGGAAACATCTAAGACGGAACTCACGTATGGATCTCTTTTGAACTGTTACTGCAAGGAGTTGTTGACGGAGAAAGCGGAAGGTTTACTGAACAAGATGAAAGAGCTCAACATTACTCCTAGTTCCATGTCTTATAACAGCCTCATGACTCTTTACACCAAGACTGGTCAGACTGAGAAAGTTCCGGCGATGATCCAAGAATTGAAGGCTGAGAATGTAATGCCGGATTCATTCACGTACAATGTCTGGATGAGGGCTTTGGCTGCTACTAATGATATTTCTGGTGTTGAGAGAGTTATCGAAGAGATGAATAGAGATGGTAGAGTTGCTCCAGATTGGACTACGTATAGCAATATGGCATCTATATATGTTGATGCTGGACTGTCTCAGAAAGCTGAGAAGGCTCTTCAGGAACTGGAGATTAAAAACACGCAACGGGATTTTATGGCATATCAGTTTCTTATTACTTTGTATGGACGTCTGGGAAAACTGACTGAAGTTTACAGGATTTGGCGTTCGTTGAGGCTGGCTATGCCGAAAACCTCAAATGTAGCTTATCTAAACATGATACAAGTGCTGGTCAAGTTGAATGATTTACCGGGTGCTGAGACACTGTTCAAGGAGTGGCAAGCTAACTGTTCTACTTATGACATCAGGATTGTAAATGTGTTGATTGGAGCTTATGCTAAAGAGGGTCTCATTGAAAAAGCAAAGGAGCTCAAGGAGAAAGCTCCCAGGAGAGGTGGCAAGGCCAATGCTAAAACCTGGGAGATCTTCATGGATTACTATGTAAAGAGCGGTGATATGGCTCACGCACTCGAGTGTATGTCTAAGGCAGTTTCTATCGGCAAAGGAGATGGTGGCAAGTGGACACCTTCACAGGAAACAGTCAGAACTTTGATGAGCTATTTCGAGCAAAAGAAAGATGTTAATGGAGCTGAGAATTTGTTGGAGATTTTAAAGAATGGAACAGATAACATAGGAGCAGAAATCTTTGAACCATTGATAAGAACATATGCAGCAGCGGGAAAGAGTCATCCTGCTATGCGTCGACGTTTGAAGATGGAAAACGTGGAGGTTAATGAAGCGACAAAGAAGCTACTTGATGAAGTATCTCAGGAGGTGTGAGGTCTGTTCCATCTCTTTCCCCTTCATTATTTCCTTCAGGCGACACATTATTAGTCGTGTTAGGGGCACTTGCGTTGTCACAGCTCTGTTTCTTATTGGTAATAAAAATAGGCTCTTAATCGGCAAAATCAATTGTATGGGTCTGTTTTACTTCACCTTAGACAGTTTGTTCATGTTTTTGTGAATTGTTTCGGGTTTAGCTTGGATTTACAGTTGAGACAGCTCTCACAATGTAAGCCTATTTCTTTGAGATCTTATTTTGGTTCAAGACAGAAACATAATCAAGAATACGATATTTTGCTCATCAATGTCAATTAGGAACAAAATTTTGCGGATTGTGTTCCAAATGCAATGAATATCTGGATTTCTTTTTTCTTAATTACATCTGCAAAAAGATAACACCAAAAATCCTGGACTCTGAAAATTTTGAACTTGCTAAAAATTCTATTATAGTTACATTTACCCGATTGATATTGGTCAAGAACATCATCTGAAAACTAAGAATTAAGAATAAGCTTCTTTTGGTCAGTTGTTGAGGAATTAGTTTTAGTGTTTTCTTCTATGATGGCTGAATCATCTTATCAATGTAGCAAGCAACAAGCAGTTAGTTCCCATCTTCCTGAGCTCATCTACAGCGTTCTGAAGGGTGTTGACTTGATGTGAATCTATGAACCCGTTGACACAAACACCGTAATCTGAAACAGCCGCTGTCAAATACATTTTTAGCGACAGAACATTTCTTTTCCTTATGCTCTTCCTTGCGTTCTCAAGATTGAAGGATGCATCCACAAGAGTCGCATAGCAAATTGCAACAGTTGGATTTCCGTTTTTGAATCTAGCAGAAGCTGTAATGGCCAATTTCGTCTTAGCTTCCAAGGCTCGAATCGTGTTGTGTGTGGCTCGTCTCGGGTTTGGCCCTTTCACCAGTGGTCGACACAAGGTTGGGTATGCGGTTTGAGCACATAAGCTCGTGAAACGTGCTTCTGTGGCTTGGCTTGCCGCCAGGAGGATCACGATTGCCACGACAGTCGTGAGGTACATCTGGATTGTGTTGCGGCTCGCCATTTTCGTAAAAAAGTTGGAAGGAAATGATCACGAGTAATCTTCTAATCAAATTTCTCCTTCTAAATATAGAAACCTTTTTGTTGGTGTCTAAATTATTGGTAATGGGAGTTTTCTGATATTTCTTTTCTTTGGTAATTATAAGTTGATTAGTTTGAGGTTTAACTTCTTTGTAGGAGAAAATCTATTCTCTGAATATTTTATTTGTATCGTGACGATTGACAAACTAAGATTTTAGACGGCAATGTTAAAACTAAGATTTTAGATGGGAATGTTAATTATGTCTCTCTACAAGCATAAATTACGTATATATAAATTAGTATACATAAATTACATGAAAAAAATGAACTTGTATTGTGACATGCAAGAACTAACATAAGTTATATGGTCAACACCATAACCATGCATCATTTATTGTCTTTCGATTTGACTTTGATATTTCTGGTAGACATTAGAGCATGTACAATATGGGTGATATTCATATAGTATCATTAAGATTTTTTTAATATTATTTATAATGTTTGTTTATTGTTTGAGATTTTTTATGATACTCCTACTAAATATGTTTGCATTGGTGAGACCGGTTTAAGTATCATAAAAAAAAAATTGCAAAATGAAAAATTAATATATTAAAACATAAGATTAAAAGTAATATTACAATAAAAAAACGTAGAATATACTTAAGCAAAATAAAAGAGAATTTTGAGAATAGTAGCCTTATTTAAGTTTTAGTTTTAAAAAATGCCATTAAAAAAACATATCGTGGACAACGCCATTTTCGGGAGACGGAATGACGCATTTGCCCTTGAACTCGCGTGTGAAAGACGACGAAGTGACGGTTCGAGAGGGCATTAATTACAGTCAGAGCGGGTTGAAAAGCTGTGGTTTTCGAAGTAATTTTTAATTATTTTGGAAAAGGGGAAAAGTGAAACGACCTTTACTGTATAATAAAGTTGCCGACTCTAGTTTATTTACACAACCTCATCGTTTTAACCTAATCGTCGATTCTCTGTCAACTTCTTCACCCTACTCCGTTTCCATTTAAAAGAAAAAACTGTAACTTTATTCTGGGTTTGGTTGGGTTCGTCCACAAGCGAGGAAAAGGTAAAAATCGTATTAATAACTCAAAATTTCCAAGTTCTTTTTTGACGTTGTATTTGATGGGTATAGTTTTGTCCCCTATTACTACAATTTGGTCCATGCTAATATAGAAATTGATTTTGCAGACATGGAATCTGACGAGGATAGTCAAGGCCTAATTGAGTATCGGCCGTGTTTAAATCCAAGAAGGGGAGAGAGGGACAGTGGCGAGAACATAAAAATTGTTCCAGAACTTCTCCCTGAACGATTATTTGCAACAGATCGCTACCCTGTAAAAGGCCGAATAAACTCGTACTCGAAACCTGAGTATTTGCTCGACATTGTAGATGTTTTGGAGGGTACTAAGGAATTGCAATACCTACAAGATTGTCCATTGGGTTCTCTGTTTGAATTGCCAATTAGGAAATGTTCACTGTCGGGAAAACTGGTCCACAACATTTTATGTCGTTCGCTTGTTACAGCCAAGGAACATGAGTTCTGGTTCGTTTTCGGTGGACATCCGTTTCGTTTCTCACTCAGAGAGTTTGCTCTCGTAACGGGACTTCCTTGCTTTCCATATCCAGCAGCAGAAGACATTCAAAAGGCGCAAAATTCAAGTAATAATTCAGAGTCGTTTTGGAAGACTTTGTTTGGTAAGAAGAACGTAGTTACTATCGACGACATTGTGAGGTCCCTGAAGGTGGATAGTAGGAAGCCTTTAAAGGCACAGATGCCTGGTTGGAAAAAACTGAGGCTTGCACTAATAGTGATTGTGGAAGGGATTCTGATCTGTGACAGCCAGCCTGTGAGAGCATCAACGGAGGTGGTAGAAATGGTGAGGCACTTAGACACGTTTTTTTCGTATCCGTGGGGAAGAGAATCCTTCAATTTGACCATGCGTATGGTTAAAGTTGGGTCGAGGGTAGAAACAGTTGAACACCTTGTGGCGAAGATGAAACAGTCTCACGTTGCAACCCACGGGTTCATTTTGGCGCTTCAACTACATATTCTCCATTGCATCCCACTATTGGATACCTATCTTCCCGACTCTGACGATGAACAAACATTCACCGACCGGTCTGTATTCCAACTGGCGAAACTGAAATCATTCCACAATTCTAACATCTTGGAAGCCGAAAACAATCCGGAGGTAAAATCATATTAAACCATAATTAAACGTATTTATATTTTTAATGTGTATTGATCTTAAAAAGTTGGTTTCCCAGTTAGAAGTCTACGCCATCCTAGAGACAGAACAGCCTATTGATGAATCTCTATACGCATGGGAAGACGAAGTCGTAGACCCGGGGGTAGAATATGTAATGAGCCTTATAGAGAAAGGTGTCACGATTGGGAAAGAAGTCTGGCATGGTGGACATGATAGTCTACCACTAATGTCCATCCCTGCTCCGAAAATCGTGAAAAAGGAAAAAAAAGGTTAAAATCCCTAAGAAGAGTGTGAGGAAAGAAGAGGTAGTAGAGGACGAAGAGGAAGATTGCAACAACGGAGATGATGATGTGGTCGGAGAGGAAGCTAAGGCCGGCGGATTGGATGCAAAATTCCTTGCAATACTGGAAAGGAAACTGAAAGACCAAAAGAAGGAGATCCTGTCTACTGTGGACCAAAAAATTCTTACTTTGCAAGCTGAAATATTGGGAAAACAAGAGAGGGGGGGTGGACGACAGTTTGGGAATGTTGGAATTAAGAAGTGTGGCGGTAAAAAGTATGATAAAGCGGAGGGTAAAAAGATCCAAGCGTGTCTCACCAGAAAGCGAGAAGGAATTCGTTTTAAGAAAAAGAAAGAGGTTATCGAGGACAATAGTCAGGTAGATGTGGATGACTACTTTGGAGTTAATCAGGTACTTGAAAACCTGAAAGACGATAAGGGTGGACAGTCCGTTGCCGCAGATGAAGATAAGGTAATTGTAAGATTAAAGTCTACAAGTTTTAACAAGTAGACAATTTTTTAAAATAACGCCCCTAATATTTGTCCACCATCAGAATGAAGATGAGCCCATTCTTAAAGCTGGAGTCGAAAATGTATTTCAGACTGTAAACGAGACTGAGCTACAAGATGATACTAGCTTTTATAAAGAGGTTTGGATACTAGACTGTGGACTGTCATTTATATGAATTACATGTGTAACCATGTCCTCGAGTAATTTGTCTGATATGATTACAAGGTCTCTGCGATGGAGTATGAAGGAGGAAAGTGTGGAGGCGAGAAAATGGACGAAGATGATGCGGTGGAGAAATCAGATGATGACGATGTAGACAACCAAGGTGTGGATGAAAAAGATAAAGGAACTTCGGGTTCAACCGATGGCGATGAAACTGATGGGGAGGACGGGGACGAAATCTATGGAGTTTCAGAAGAAAAGGAGGATGACAATAATCCGGTGCAGGGTTCTGTGGACATTAACACAGAACATGTCGCACATGTGTTCATCGAAAACGATGAACAAACTGTAGACAAATCTGGTGCTGAAGTAACGGTGGACAAAATGAAAACAACTTCCGGTGAAGAAAAAGAGGTAGTATTTCTTTATAATTTATGGATAAATGTTGTCCATAAATTTTTTGTGAACTCTATAACCTAATCCGTCTGCTGCTATGATGATGGTCTGAAGGATAAGGAAGATGTGGACATAATCGCAGAAGTCATCAAGCCATTGTCCACAGAAAACACAGAACATACTGTAGACAATTCTGGTTTTGAAGAGAGGGTGGAGAAAACCATTATATCTGCCGAAGAAAAGTCCACCGATGCTGATGAAGGTGTGGACGTCACTAATTCAACTTGCGATGAAGGAAAAGAGAAACCTGCAACTGAGGAGGTAGTATTAGAACTTAGATTTGGATTTAGTGTCTTATAGACGCTTTTCAAGTGATTATATTGCTGCTATCATGATGTTATATAGGAGGAGGAAGCTGTGGACAAAACTGATTCAGAGAAGTCCATGGAAACAGTCGAAGAAAGAGGAGTCAATAATACAAGTAAAGAGGAAGAAAAAGATGAAGATCAATCTGACGAGGTAACTATACTTTGTTACGGGATTGACTGTTCTTCAATATATAATCTTTTTAATAAACGTTTACAAATAAATGTCTACTTCAGGAGGAGGATGCAAAGGAGATGGACATCATTGAAGAAAAGGGAGAATGTGTTGGCGAACAGAACAAGGGACGACGAGGTATAAAACGTCATGAGGATGCCAATAACGAATATTTGCCATCTAAACGGGCAAAAAAAGCTCCTTCAAGATACGGCGCTACTCCAGAAAACAAACCTCAGACGGGGGGGGGGGGGGGGGGTTTGAGTTATACACTCCGTTCCGGAAAATTGATTTGGCGAAAAAGAAGAAGTTTCTGGCGAAGATATCGGCCTTTAAGAAAAAGTAAGTCATCTTCGTGGCTTCAAGTTAAAATAATGTCCACCAGTAAACTTTTGAGTTTATTTTTTTTGTCTATAGGGAATACATAATCGATGGACATCCTGTTCCAAACACTTTCTTCTCAGATATTATGACGCCGAAACATTGGGTTGATACACCTGTAAGTTTGAAAGTAAACAATAATAGCATCACTTTTCTTTGTTGTGGACATTTATACTAACCTTATTTGTCCATGGATGCATACAGGAAATGGAAGCGATGCTAAGCCTAGTTTGGCGAAAACTAGGTGATTCATTCAACGATTCAAGGATTGCTGTACTAGATACCTGGTTCATTAGTATGCTGTGCAATGAATATCCTCGATTCAAGAAATGGAACAAGGGTGTTGCTTTCAAATGGAACTCAGTTTGCAAGAATTACGTCCGTGGACATGTACCAAGCCGGACAGGGAAGATGATGTGGTTTGAAGATGTAGATACCGTCTACCTACCTATGAATTGGAGGAAGGGTCATTGGGTGTGTCTTGTGGTCCAGTTGAAAGAGGGGAGGATCGAGATTTTAGACCCACTACTCTCGGGGAACGATTTGAAAAAGGTTAAGAGGTTCATGGCTCCGGTTGTCGAGATGCTTCCATGTCTAATCAGGGATGAGATCACTTCACCGACTGAGTACCCGCGTCCCGAGACATTTACTTACGAAAGGGCTGTTGCCATCTCCCAGAATGATCGCACTGGAGACTGCGGACCATTGGCTGTGAAGTTTATTGAACTTCATGGACAGGGTTTAGGACTTGATGGAATTACGGACGCGATGGTAGATAACTTCCGGCTGAACTATGCTATGGACGTTTATGAGGAGTTCGTGGGTGCAATTACGAACTAATGGTTTATGAGTTATTTAAGTAATTTGTTTAGAACTTGTTGTTTTTCAACCTTTTTATGGACCTTGTCATATGTTTCTGTACTTGAACGTATAATTATTTTTTGAAACTTAAACTATGTTATTTCCCCTGCACCTGTTATTTGGATATGTTTGGTTAGCTATTGGTTGAAGCTAGGTTATTAGAGTAAAATAATTGAAACTACAATGTCTACGAACTTCCTAAAACTATTTTAAAAAACTTTTAAAAATTGCTACTCTGATGAGAGTGCACTTAATAAATAATAAACAAATAGAAGAAAGGTCCACTTAAATGAGGAATTGTCTTCTATTTAATTAATAGTTAGAAGAATTAAATAGGGCAATTAAATAGTACTAATACTATCCCACCAACATCTATCTTGTCCATTAAATTAAGCATTGAATTTTGTTGAAGCAAATGCTCCAATCTATAAAAAGCTCTCAAAAAATCTATCTCCATAATCAGTTTCATATTCCTCAAAAACAATATGTCTTTGAAACTTAAACCTTCCAAATCATTATCAAAGAAGTGCCATATCCTCTCCATACCAACCCATCTCTTAGTCGACATAGCCATCCGAGTTGGAAAAGGTGGATATCGACATCTAGGTAAGTTGATATCAACGTGCAAATCGTGCATGTTTTTAGGTAATGATGAAAATGTCCTTAAACATGTTTCATTACGTTACTTAATGCGTAATCCCAAACAAGTGAATATTGGATATCCTGTTAGATCTTTCTTCCTTCGTTGCTATCGTTCCGGGAACAACGACGCTACTTACCTAGAGTCTCTAAGACTTGTTGCGAAAGAAGGGAAGATTGAAGAATCAATACTACTTTTGTCAAATGTTGCTTATAAAACCAAAGAAATGTATTTCTGCCTAGGAATTTTCCAAATATGTAATGGAGAATACCATGCCGGAATGAAAGATTTGTCAAAATTCCTAGGCCTATGCCCAAGCCATGCCTTTGCTGAAATGATTGTTGAAGCAGTCTTCAATCAAATTGAACAAATGGAACCAATTTCCATCCGTCGATTTTGCAACTCATGGAGATTCTTTGAGGTGCCAATATGCGCAGGACCAGGTTATAGCTGCGATGTGGACAACCGTTGTCCCCGGTGTTTTTGTTGGGGTTGTTCTATAAAGTTTTTTTGTATGTTCTAGTTAATGTCCACTACTTTAAGGAATGAAAAATAAAATTAAAAATAAATGTTCTGTACATGTGTTCCATATTTCTCCCGCTTCCCTATGTGTTTTGTACAAAATATCTCCACATAAAAAGGTTTTTTAAACAAAAACCTAATTAGAGTCCTCCTTAAAAACGAAAAAAGAATCAGCTCAACCATTCTGGGCTGCTGTTCATCTACGCCATTAAATGGGGTTCAGACAATACTCTCGCGCATCTCAATTCTATTCAGATCGGGTTCTTTGTTACTGTGGACAACCCGCGCAGATCTTGAAATCGAGGACAGAAAGAAACGATTCGAGGATTTTCTTTGCTTGCGAGCGTTACAAGGTATATTGTCCGAGATCTAATTAGAAGTTTTTGCAATTTACAATAAATGTCTGTGACTTCTACCAGGCGGGAGCGAAGTGCAATTACTTCTGTTGGGAGGACGAGTACGATCCCCAAGCAAGACCAAGGAATGCTTGGACAGATTCCCAGACCGATATCCGAAACAAACTGAAGGAAATAGGGGATTTGCTTGAAGAGACAAAAAGGGCAGCAGAGAGAGAAGTAGTCCACCGAGATATTATCCAAAAAATAACCAAACAAAGCAACACAAAATCCATCGCTATCACAGTTTTACTAGTAGTTGTTGTTCTTCAAGCATTGGTTATACTTTGGTTAACCTTTTAAGTCCATGGGTTTGGTTTCAGTGTAATTCGTCTGCGCTTTTCGTGTGCTCTATCATATGATAATGTCCATGGGTTTGGTTTGGATTTATGTTGAGAATTTTAAAGGCAAGCTTCCTTCGGTAATGATTAAAGCAAAGACGTGGCTATACCCACCCACTAATACTGTCTCCTTCTGATACAAATTAAACCCACATTTATTTCCCATTTATTATAAACAACAACCAACCATATCACCAACGCAAGTATCGAGCCTATAAAGTCGCCATCGAAAGAATTAAGACAGTTCAAACCTAGATCCAACCCTTTTTTTTATAATCATTTGATGGAGAACCAGATTTCATATTATCTACCCTTCATTGCTCGTGCTGCAGGCCATGGCGGTTTCCGTAATCTTTACCCCTTCATTTTCGCAGGCCGGGAAGGTAGAGATGCAGCCTATGACCCCGTTGTTTTGAAGGAAACAGATATCGACGAGTTGTTGTTCACCCCAGCCCGAATAAACGAGCAGTCTCCTTATAGACAATTTTTCTTAAAATGTCTACGAGCACGAAACCCTTCCGCCCTCTACATCGAAGGACTTCGGCTTGGTTGTCAAGGTGGACCTATAGATCGAGCTATTCTTTTACTCGATGGAGCATCCAGACATTTGAAGTATGCAATTTTCGCACTTGCGCTATTCTACATTTGCTCAGGGAATCAAGCCGCGTCCGACAGGGCCCTAGCGCCGCTGTGTAGATCACATCCAAATCAGCCTTTGTACACGTGCGGTGAAGGGGGAGAGGCCGAACAGATCTGCAACATGATCTTTATGCAAATCAATTCGATGGTCCCGGCTGAAACAGGGAGATTCGTTAAGACTTGGTCTTACAAACCTATCCCTGAATGTGTTGCAAGAGTTTGCGACGATGATTGCGATTGTTTTTTCCATTGTAGCATGGAATTGTCATGTAATAAGTGTTTCTTTTACTGGAAATCCATGAAGTTGTGTGAGATTTGCTAAAAGAACAAAAGGTGTTAATTTCAGAGGACTACCTAAAACAAAATGTATGTCCATCGTCAATATCAAAACATGTTCTAATGTACTATAATTTAATTTCAGTGTACTATCTAGAGTCCCTACTATGTAAAACAAAATGTATGTCAATATCAACATTTGCAAACTAACAAAATAACAAAATTTATGTTTGTCCATCATTAATATTGAAACTCTTAAATAGATTCGAAACTGATTAAAATAAGCCGAAGTTTGTGATCGAAACTTGACACATGGTCCATATAAAAGTTGGCATCAAAAACCAAAATAAACCGACGACACAAAAATAAACAAAAGAGGTGGACAACGACATTTCCAAAAAAAATATTTGGGGAGAAAATGCATAGTAAATCGACTACATCCCAAAAAAAGTCGCTTCTCCTGTCCACCAACCCATAACTATATTGGGTTTTTGCAAGTAGCTTTGTTGTGACCAACTCCAAAGCATCTGCTACATTTGTGTGGGTTATTTTTCTTCTTCGCTTTCCCCTGCATTCAAAATTAGTCATAATGTTGTCCACGTTTATAATTATTGTAAACAAATATCAACACTTACTTTGGTTTCTCCTCTGGAAGGGATTCTCTTCTTTTTCGGTCTTCCTCCACCTCTTCTCGTTTTCGGAGGTTTCATTTCCACAACCTTCACTTCTTCTGGAATTTCCACCTCTCCCTCCTTGGGTATTGGCCGAATCACCATTTCATACATTTTCATCCATGGACCAACGAAGTAACATTCACCAATTAGAGAATATATGTCTATATTTCTAACCCCAACTGCAGCTAACGCGTGGCAACATGGTATCATCAAAGTGTCGAATACTTTGCATGAACAAGTTTTAGACTGTAGATCGACTTCGTAAACAATACCCATGCCATCGTTGATTTGATAAATCCAATCGCTACATGCCAAAACTGCACATTCAACAGAATCTCCAAGATGCTCTATGAGAATGTCCTCTACCTCTGGTGTGCATCGAGATTCTGTTTTTGCTGCCAGTTTCCTCCTCAGGTAGAACCATCTCATCAGCATGGTCCTAATAAATTCCACCGTAGAAACAATAGGATAGTCCACAGCTTTCACCAACGCCGCATTTAAAGACTCCGAAATGTTGCTACTCATAAGATTATACCTCTTCTGTGGACAATGCGCTAGAGTCCAAAAAGAAAGACCTATGTCCATCAAATATTCAGTACATTTGGGTTTGCGTCTGTCGATCTCTGCTAGCCAATAATCCAAATCTCCAACAGTAAAAGACCTAGCAGCATTTGAGACCATGGCAGCCAACCCAGGACATTTGAAATTATGCTTCACATTCCTATATAAGTGTACCGAACAAGCAGCGTGATGGGCCAAAGGATACACCGTTTTGAGGCCAGATATTATAGCTGCATGTCGATCAGACACAAAGACAAGCTCTTCCTCGTCTGGTACTATATCTTTTAGTTTCGTGAAAAACCAAACCCAGCTATCTTCGTTCTCGTTGTCCACGACACCAAAAGCTATGGGGTAAATTTGCATATTACCGTCCTGTCCACTTGCCGCGACTAGACACCCTTTAAACCTCCCTTTCAACTGCGTCCCATCAATCACAACCACCTTGCTCAAGTATTTGATCCCAGCTATAGATGCCCCAAGCGCAAAAAACAGATATTTGAATAGCTTGTTACCTTTTTTGTCCACGGATGTAAGAACCTCTGTTATTGTCCCCGGATTGGATGTCTTCAGCAAATGAAGATATGTGTTCAAGTACTTGTAACTGCCTACCTCACTGCCTCTTGCCTGACAAACTGCCATCTCTTTCGCATTCCACGCCTTCATGTACGAAATGGTTACATTCAACTCCGCCAAAATCATCTCAGGAAGTTCGCATGCCCGAGGACCTTTTTTTCCATTCGAAAATTTCGATTGCATGAGTTTGGCAAGAATTCTAGCCGATGCGTTCCTCCCAAACCTTGACCTATACGAGACATCGCATGTATGCTTCAAATTAACTTTCCTGATTTCCAGGTTCTCAGAATTTTTATGGTTTTTTGCAAACACCCTCCATTTGCATTTAGGGTCGACGCAGTTAGCTATCATCCTTGTTTTGTCCGACCTCTTCACTTTAAAATGAAACAACCGTTTCATGGCGAACACACGTAATGTGTCCCGCAGCTCAACTTTGTTTTTAAAAACTCTTCCAACATATATGGCATCTGCAGCCTTTTTCAAATCCATGTCTCCAACTTCATTGCCAACACCTCTAATATTGTCCCTGAAAGGCTGATCATCAAGTAACAACATTTCGCACTCGTCGATACCCATAGTATGATCATCATCATGCCCATGGAAATTTACCATTTCAAGTGTTTCGCGATTGCCATTTTCTTCAGTTAATGCCACACCAACTGCACTCGATGAGCCAGGAGCATTTACGTTAACACCACCACCTTCGGCCACAATATTCCCACCCAGAAGCATAAGTTGTTGTCCATCAGAAGAGTGGTCCATCATGTTCACAACTCCATCGTCTGGTCCATCTTCTCTGTTGTCAATGTTGCTAACTTGCCCACAACCTCTAGCATAGGGATCCTAGTCCATTGGGTATTCCTTGTTAATCAGACTTGACCATCTGTCGAAATCATAAGTTGGTTCTTCAACATCATCTTCATCTTCATAAATGGGCTCGAAATTGCTACGGTCATCTTCATGGACCAATCCTTTACCCTTGTCAACGAATCTTGTAACCATTTCTTTGTCCACGATATTCGCCTTCTGCACCACGGGGTCCACAGCTGGTAAAGGTTGTCTATGCAAACCACCATTTTCAAGATTTTTATGAACAACAGATTTACGATACAGATCTTCAACTTCTTTACAACATGCAAGAAGTTCGTCATCATCTAGGCTACCCACCACATCTCGGTCCTTAGCAGTACGATCTACCTTCACAAAAGAGACGAACATATTCAAACCATTGCACTCCCTTCTTTTACTTTTAAATTTCCTCAGGGACACTTCGCAACCTATCGAAACCGGCGGCATATGTCCTTGAGTTAAGACTTGGGTCTCGCCAAAGTACCAAAAGCTAAGACTTGGCCGGTACTCGTTCGTGTTTAATCCATATGCTCGAACCACTTCGGCCAATAATTCTTCGTAAACTGTTCCGTCGGTGAAAGATACACATTTGGCCTCACGGTTTGGGGCTACCCGAAATTCCCACTTACCACTAGCCAAGCATATCCATTCACCGGAAATTGCGAGTACTGTTTCGTCCATCGAACAATTGTCCACCGCTGTCTACCACCTGGAAAAAAACAGCATTTATTGACGGAATGATGAACAAATATAACATTTATTCCCCAAAACACCTGAATTAAATGCTGAAAAAGATAGTGCTAAAAATAATTTAATGTCTACAAATTTTATCGAATCAAAAGACATTGATAATCTTCGAGATCTTACAGAATTGGTGGACCAGGGACAGGAATTTTCCTTCGAAAATTTCCCAGATACGAAAATCGCAGTTAGTCTTCAAACGAAGGAGAGTTCATTTGTTGAAATTGTAGACAACTACTATCGAAGATCTGTGTAAATATCAAAGTAATCCAAACAATCTAGTATCCACTAAATAATTTTTGGCACTCGATTGCCCTTAATTAATGCACCATTAAATGGAGTGTACGACCTACGTTCTGGCGGAAAAAATTAGCTATCATAGATTCAAATTTCGTCAGACATGTCACACATCATCACATCCTCGCGCCAATGTCCATGAGGGCTAATCCGTCTTAACCATGTGCCACGGAATGGCCATATGACCTCTTACGGAAACGAAGTTTTCATAATGTCATTGGGTAAAATTAAAACACGAAACAAGGGCAGATTGGTTAAAATTCTCAAAATAAAACATAAAATTCAAAAGAATTATAAGATTACAAAAGTTCTCTGTTTCTTATATCAGTAAGAAGAATCAGAAACACATATCAACCATGTTAACAGAATCAGTAAAAAGAATCAGAAGAATCATCTATCAACCATGTAAGAAGAATCAAAATCAGAAGGTTCAAAATCAAAAGGTTACCTAATGTTAACAGTTAGGTAAAATGTCAGGCTGAGACATTTGACATCCCATGTAATCGTGTGGCCTCCATTCACTCTGCCAATCCAAATGATAAACTTAGATAATTCAAACGAGTTTCACAACGCAATGTTGCAAGGAAGAGGGAAGAAATTAAAGAATTACATCTTAGCACCAAAAAAATTCACACGAGCAGAAAATTTACACAATCCAAAAACCATATACATACTTTACACACAAGCAGAACATTATATATGTATAGATCAATCAATAAACTAAAATCTATGAATGTGAATAGAAAATGAAACTCTCTAAAACACATGTTAATCTAAAGGCTTTGATCAAACACCATGCTATTAAGTTTTTGTAGATTCTTACCGTACACTTCCACGTTAGCATCATGTAGTCATGTTGTAGCTTCTTGGTTTGGTGACGATGATGATGATGCTGATCTCCAGTAGTACTTGGCAATGAACCAGCTTCACTTCTGCTTCTAAACCAGAACAGAACATGCCTTTTTCTGATGCCCATGACTTCGTATCTTGATGATGATCCAGAACAGAACATGCCTTTTTCTCTTGGACAGCAACTAAACCAAGTTCGTCATCACTGTCTGAACTTATCTCAATCACTTCTACAACCTTCGATTTCCCAGCTACTTTCTTTGGCTTTGGTACTGCGATTCTCTTGACTACAGGTTTCTGCAGGTCAAAAACATTACCGATATCACCAACCCTACACTTGTGAAATCAAATTTCCAGAAACCCTAATCACAAACCAAGAGAAGAAAACGAAATCTACACAAACCCTATACATAGATCTACACAGAAGGAAACGAAATCAGAAAAAAAACTTATCTTCAACACAGATCTCTTCAACCGACAGCTCTTCTTCGCCGACGGAAGCTCCACGGCGACAGATGACGACGGGACTAGGAGACCTGAAGCATCTGCATGTTCTAGATCGACGGAGATCTACGTCGTACCGGCCGGAGCTGAGAATAGATGAGAAGAAATCGGCAAATCGCCGTGAGAGCGAGAGAGAATATTTCGCGAGAAACAAAATGAATTTTTTTTTTTTTTCCTTCTTTCAGCAAAACAATTAACGCAACAAATCACGGCCTGCCACGTATGTTGATACTGGGTATCAGAAGTCTCAATGGACTGATACGGCTCAGCCCAATTTTATGTGTTTGGTCCATTTAAAAATATTAAATGGGCTACTGATACTCTAAAAAGTTTAGCTATGTACATGGTCTTATGTCATTCCTCAGATATGTGTTTTTCTATCTGATAACTGTTTTTTTTTTGTTTTATGTCTACTTGACTGGCGAAAAATTTATGTGACGATCAATTGAATTCGTTGGATTTTACATTTTCTTCGGCAATTTCATCTTATAGGAGTATTATTTTGGTAATGTTGGAAAAGAGAAAAATATTGGGTCAAATCGAGAGACGTTAGTAATAATACACGACCATATAGGTATGAAAAACTCATTATGTCTCGTAACCGTCAAGAACTTCTAGTTCAAAAATAACTAACTCTTTGAAAATATCTATTCTCATCCAACGAATAACGAATGGAGTAATACTTGGGTTCATCCCTACGGGTGAATCTTTTTATTCACCCCCTTTTATTTTAACCAATCAGAAGTCGCCATCGATGATATTCATCAAATTTTTTATCGCTTCATTGATTCCAAGAGCGTAAGCTTTTGTTGATGTCGATGGACCGATTGTTATTTGCTTTCAGGGTTTTTTATTTTTTTTTCTGCCATGGGACCAAAACATAGGATTTATTTTCTTGTAACTCCTAATCATTTTCATTTTCTAATGAAATTTTTAGGAAAAAAAAAAACATGCTTTGGAGTGGCTCTTTTAAACAAACATGAAGAAGACCAGTCTTTTTTGCTTTGTTTAGGATGAGAAGAAACTTGAGTAGTATATAAGGTACATTGGTCTCTTCACTCATTGCAAATTGGTTTTGAGTTGGAACCCCATAAAAGTTAACATTTCACTAAATTGAGTAAGGGTCGACTTCATAATAGGTGAATGTCTAGTCCCGAATGATTATTTTGAGAAATTAAGATATTTTTGAAAATTTTAGAGTGTTTGAGGATATACGAAAACGAAAAATACGAGTATTCCATTCGAATCCCTTACCCTATTCCTTATCCGTTGGATAAAAATAGATATTTTCAAAGAGGTAGTTATTTTTGAACGAGAAGTTCTTGACGGTTACGAAACATAATGGGTTTTTTTATACCGATATGGTCGTGTATTATCGTTAGTAATAAAATCATATTTATTTTTCGTAAACACGTTTAATTAACATCTTTTAAATAAATTCCCACAACAATTATTTTAAAAAGCACCAATAAAATATTGTTCCTATATAAAAAGACCTAAACTATTTGTTTACTATATATAAGTTAGTCTTATGTTGTTGTTGACAGTTTGCCCAAAAAAAAAAAATGTTGTTGTTGACCACTTTTATAATGATTCTATGTGGTGGTTTGGTCGATAAAGAGCAAACAGACATCAATAAGACTAAAAATATTTTAGGGTTGCCGTGGCAGAGACAAAGTTAAGACATCTAATTAGGAAATCGACAATATAAAATTTATCTCAGGCGAACAAAAATCAAACATTACTATTGACCCTCAACTTTGAAATAATTACAAGAAAACATACTGGTTTTTTTTGACATGCGTGTGTGACAAGTACTTTGATTTTTAGGAGAGAATAATAACGAGCTGAGTGACATTAAATGCTCAGTATGTGAACTGACCCTTACCAAACTAACAATAATTGTTGTTTTCTCAAATTAGAGCAATATTAACATGCTACAAACATACATTATACGATTTTAACATTTTTTACATCTGTAAACACATAGATATAGCGTTAAAAATAATTATAGTGTTAAGTTATTGGATATATGTATACATGTAAATATATATATATAGAACGTTATTAACATGTGTATACATATAAATACGTAAATAGAGCATGGTTAACATTTGTTGTACATGTATGCACACTGCAAAACCCAAACTGTAGAATATACCAAGTGAGCAGTGCATCCCAATTGGACATCGAAATATTATAAAAAATTTCGGATTTTCGATTGATTTTCCTTAATTTTTGCCGAGTTGTCACCGGATCTAGACCGGATTTTGTCGAATTGTTATTGACTCTTCACCGGATATATTTTATTGAATTGTCACAGTCACTGAATCTTCATCATATTTTGTCAAATTGTCACCGGAACTTATATAGATACTTCATATTAAGTTTTAAGTACTAATTATCTCTATCCTTAATTAGTTATTCTCTCTCCAAAAACAATCGAGAAGACAGTTTCGAATTATCCATGGCCTTGCAAAATAAATATAGTTTAACCGGGTATTATGAGAGAATAGACAAATATATTATATATACATAAATCTACAATGTTTTTTTGGATATCCACAACATATTAATGTGTTTGTCTAGGTAATGAGACGGTGTTAAAATGAAGAAGCGCATGAGGTTAATTTTGGCAAAAAATGAGAATTTATCATAATTTATATAAAAACTAATTTGCTTCGGATCTATTGTCTCTTAGTTAATTATCTCAATATTTTATCTGGGAAACAAACATGCAAAAATATGCTATAAAAAACCCAACTATTTTTTGAATACATGACAAAATTTACTTTTTTGAAAAAGAAAAAGAAAAAGGAAAAAAAAAACTACAAATTCGTGACAAGTTGAGATTGAGTTTCCGACAAGTTTTGAAGATTAGACGAGTGTTTGTGTTTATAAGGTTTAGCTTGGAAGTTTGGTATTAGAGAAGTTAATTTATTTTTCCTTAAATTTTTCTTTTCTTTTTCCTATAATTTTACTTATGTTGTACTAATATTTTTGCTTATAAATCTCTATTTAATTGTTAAAATAATATCTATTGTCATAACCTGATTTGTTATTTTTTTACTCAGTATCTCACTATTTAATTTTAAAAACCATAAATATGTTTGGTGCAAAAGATATATTAATAATTTAATATTGGTCAAAATTCATAAATAAGAAATTTTGTCTTTTACTCATATATATATGGGAATCACAGTTGTCATTTATTTAACAGCTGTAGATTAAAATTCATATAACTATTTTAATTAAGATTGAAATGCCTTTGATTTTTTTCCTTATACATAATGTTAATTATTTTAATTAACGATAAAGTAAAAACAATTTTGAAAAATATTAAGATAAGATCTATGTGGGCCAATCGAATGGTCTTCTCTCTCGCTCTCACCTAATCACACCTAAAGTCTCACGTAAGCTCTCAACTCTCTTCGTACTTAGGAGTTAGGACTAAGATTCATTTCGTAGCTTAGTTTGTGTGGAATTTAGGGTTTTCGTTAGAAGCCATGGTTAGAACCAAAACCAATGGCTCGGGCATAGATAGGTTAAGCGATTTACCAGAGCATTTGTCGTGTCGAATACTCTCTCACCTCTCCACCAAGGACTCGGTTCGTACGAGCGTTTTGTCTAAGCATTGGAGAAACCTTTGGTTACATGTTCCTGCTTTGGATTTGGATACCATTGATTTTCCAAATAATCTCGTCTTTAAGGAGTTCATCGATAGATTTGTCGAATTTGACAAAGAGTTAGACTTAAAGAGATTCGAGTTATTTTATGATGTTAATCATGACCACTCTTTTGATGAGTTTCTGTGGATGATCGATGATGTGGTTAAGCGTAGAGTTGGTCGTGTAACAGTTATCAATAACGTGTATGTTGTTGATGAAACGTTAGTTACCATGCCTCTCTCGCTCTATTCATGTGCAACACTGGTGAATTTGGATCTCTCCTTTGTTGCCATGAATAAGCCACAGTCAGAATTGGTTTCTTTACCTTGTGTAAAGACCATGTGTCTAGATGCAGTTAAGTTTGATGGTGATGATTCCATTCTGGAGACTCTCATCTCAAGTTGTTCGGTGCTTGACGATTTAACGGTGATTGCGCATCCTGGTGATTATGCCCAAGTTGTATGTGTTCGCTCTCGATCATTAAAAAGCTTCACACTAGAGTCTGAGAGTCAGTATCAAGACCCCAATGTTGTAATTGACTGTCCAAGGCTTGAGTATATGAGTGTTAGGGAATACCAACCTGCAAGCATTGTAGTACATAGTATTGGTCCCTATGCAAAGGTGAACATCGATGTTATGTTTGAAGTTGACTATGAAGATCCACTGGCAATCACTATGATCCGCAGTTTTCTCATCGCGATATCCAAAGCCCGTGAAATGACCATCTCAACTCGAACTTCAGAGGTACATTTGATTGTTTTATTCCATAACATATCATGTTTATACATATTTATTCTTTCTTTATTGCTACATACACAGCTCATCGACGGCTACCATTTAAAGGTGAAAGAGTTGCCTAAGTTTTCCAACTTGTCTCGCCTAGATGCCTTGTTAGACAATTCTTTTTGGGATCGTTTACCAGGTTTTCTTGGTTGTTGCATCAATCTGAATTCACTACTCCTGGTGCGTTACATTTACATAAGCTCATGTACATTGGGATTTCTATCACAAGAAAATATTACATAATTTTTTTGTTTATGTTATTAGAAACTTGACGGCCATTCAGAGATAGAGGAGATTAAAGTTTCACCACTGCTTCAAGATGCCCTATCCGCTCGTGGGTTTGTTCAGCTGAAGACAATACTTTCAGTCACAAAGACATCAAGTGAAATGAGGAAACTTGCAGCATATTTTGTGAAGAAAAGTGGCTAAAAGTAAGCAATAACATATTATCCGGGTTTCTCTCATAAATCCATTTTTATTTCCAGTTATCTACCAATAATATTACATTTTATGTAAGACTTTATAAATTTTTGTTGGACATATGACTATATGATTCCTAGTTATATGGATGTTTGTAAGGTAAATTTCCCTTTTTGGTTGACATGAATTTATGGTTCCTAGGTATACAGTTATTTATTGAAATAGTGCTAGTCGTCAACTATATTGCATCTATGGTAATCTCTGAAACCCTAGCTCTCTCTGCCTAGTGAACACTTTCCTTGCTCAATACTCTTTCCTGTGTAATTGTGTCTAGCTTCTTTTTCTGACTTGATTAAAATCACACGACTTAAATTCATGCTAACCCTTTGATTTTATTTTATAAAGTTAAGTTATAACAACCTTGCTGGTGATATTAGAATTGGTCAGGAAGATATGATTAGCAAATTACAAGATTCTTTTTTTTTTTTGTGATATACCAATAATTCCTAAAAAGGATGAGCTTAACACCAGCTTTTTTGCCACGTATGGATAAATATTTGGCAATATATGGCTCGATTGGATTTTGAGTTTAATGGCTTTCATAGATTACGCTAAAATTCGATTATTTTCAATAGGTTTATAGGTTTGATCAGTAACTTTATTGTGTGCTTTAGAAAGAGTTATGGTAAGGCATACATGATATATCATATCGAGGTAGAAACAAGATCGCGAGACTTCAACAGATGTTCAAGAAAATACAAATTACGATAGTGTTAAAAATACATCATATAAGTTATGTGATCAGTCAAGTGGCGAATCAATTTTCTCACTGGTTGTGTTTGGAGAATTTATATCTAGCCCCTCTGCAAAAAGCCATGGGAGTGCTCAAGGCTCAGTGACTGACTACCTATTGGTTTACAAGATTTTAGAAAGCTAGCTAGTACATGATGTACTGTACATCTGAATCTGGAAAGGACAAAGATACCTGAGAGGCGAGAGCATTTCAGGGATATCATTGGTCAATTTTGAGAAAATTGAGACTACAAGAAACTAAAGTGTGGCTATACTTATACTTTTTAACCACGTACCCGTTTCCTATTAATTTTGTAAACCGTTTCCACAGTTCAGTATGTCCGTTTATGATTCCATGCAACCTAAAAAATATATACTATTTGATAATTGTGATTTATTGTTTTATTGAATTACTGATAATGTATTATTTAATTCTTTTCTTAAAAAGCTAAATATGTTAAGCACGATATATATCTTCTATATATTATAACATAGTTTTTGGCTGATGTGGCAAGTCCACAAATTTTTTTTACCTTTTTAAAAAAAAAATTCGACTATCATATGTACCAAACACATATTTTCTTATCCTTATCATCATCTTCTTTAAACACTTACCCAAACACACCTTATTTTATTCTAATATATCTATAATATCCAAATTTAGATTTTTCAAATTCCTCTATTATTACCATATATGATGTTTTGAAATTCCTATACACTTAATGCTTTGATATTTTGAAATGCACTTTAAATTTTTTTTGATAACCCAGTATCCAGACCACACAGTGATCTGACTAGCCCACTGGGCCTAAGCCCGCGTCACATGGATTTTTAAGCCTCCACTTAAGGGCTCCCTGATAAACTGGTGGTCTGGGGCGCCTGAGCAAGTCCGCAGGTAAATTCCCAGGTGGCCACAGGAGTGAGAGAGCGAAACTGCGTCTGGGGAGGATCGATCTCTGGCCTTTAAATTTGAATATAAATTTATCGGGTTGGTTATATAACGTACGTTAGTTTGTCCATGTCACCATGTAAATTTATTACTTCGTGTAGATATCAATAAAATAATTTAATTTATATGTGTTAGTATATGTTGGGTTATACTTCGTGTAGGTGACAATCATTTTTCCAATATATAACATTTTTGCATATTTATAGTTCTTCCAAAAAAAAGATATATCAAAAAGAAAAACAAAAAAATAGAGTAAAATCCTCTAAATATGGGACCAAAATATTTTTATTAATTTATACTGATAAGCTGTTAAAATTTCACAAAAATATGAGTTCAAACAATTTGATCTAAATAAAATAAATGTTTTGAAATTACAAAAGTTTTTAGTTTGGGACTTGAAATTTTAATATTTAGAAGAAAAGAATCATTAGAAAAATGATTCACTAACAAAGACAATGGTTGAATTCACTTATACAAATTATATACATAAGTGATATACATAAATTTAAAATTTTGAATAGTAACCTCAGTTGTTGTATTTGAGCCGCCAATATGACTATCGAAATAAAAATGATGCATATACAGAATTTTAAAACTTGTAGAAAATTTTGGCTATTTTTATGAAATATTTATAGACGATACTATCTATAATTATTAATTTATGTTATTAATAGACTATATATTTATATATGAATTCTAAAAAATATTGTCTTATTGAATTTTGTTAATTTTTATATTTGTTCGATTTGGGACGTGTTTATTAATTTATCGAGTATTAATTTATAGAGGTTTTAGATCTACTAAAGAAATGTCATCTTTCAAGGCATTCATATAATTTCAAATCTTTCCTTACATGGAGGACAAATTTATTGATAAGGAAATATCTTAAATGACTTTGTCAAACAAGAATTATAAGATCATAATTTATTTTTTTCTGCCAAATATACCTCAAGATTTTTATTGTTTTTTATTTTCTTTCTTTTTAGTTGTTTTCTTATAGACTTTCATAAACATTTTATATAATTTGTATACCATCTAAAACCACAGACAAAGATTTCGAGATGATGGAATATATAAAATGAATTGGTTCATCAGTTTCCATCATAACGATCGTGGACAACGCAATGTATATAGGTACACTTGGTAGCAACACATTTACTTTCCAAACTGGAAATGGGGGATTAGATATGTTATATATGCACCTTAGGATTAAAGTGGTTAAGAAGTTTTGATCATTTGGTAAAAAATTCTCTATATGCATAGGAAACTTTGAGTGATACTCTACTCTCTTCTTAGGAGAATCCGATATTTACTGAAATGAAGTTATTTTTGGATAGAAATGAAGACAACTTAACTAAAGTCTAAACATTTTTTTATTGTATCTAGTGCAGCACAGGTACAATATCAAGATCGACACCACTCGGAAATAACATCTCCTTATCTTTTTTTTTTTTTTATATTTATTGTATTTTCACAGCAAAACAAATTGTGGAGAAAAAAATGTAAGAAAGTACAGTTAAACCTCTACAAATTAATAAATATTAATTTATAAAGAATTATGATTTAGTTGTTAAAATTTTAAAAAAATTAGTTATAACTATTTAATCTAAATAAACTTAATGCTTGGATGTTAAAATTTTTGTAGTTTTCGACTTGAACATTTAATATTTAGAAGAAATTTTTTTTTTTGACAATAAGTAACAAATATAATAGATGAACTCACAAAGACAAGCGATATACATAAATTTAAATTTATGAGTAATAACTTCAATTGTTGTATTTGAACAACATATATGACTATTGAAATTAAATTATGCATATTTTAAATTTGAATCTTACAGAATATTTTGGCTATTTTTATCAAAACATTTATAGACGATACAACAATAACATAGTTCAAATACACAACATAACATATGTTTATATTATAAAAGTTAGTGGTGAGATCTAGTAAAATTTCGTTTAAAAAAAATACAAAAATATTATATTTTATATATATATATATATATGTGTATATATATATTTATGTGTGTGTGTGTAAACTTACATGACTAGTAATTTCTGTTATTAAGAGGACTATATATTAAAAAATAATTATCTTATTATTTATATCAATTTTGTTCATTTTTACACTATCCCGATTTGTTTATTTATATCATATTAAAAAATAATTATCTTATTATTTATCTTATTATTTATATCAAATGGTGTGTCTTAGTCTCTCATATATTTCTTGAGAGACTAAGACACACCATTAGAGAAATAAGTAGACCAACTAACCTAAAAAGATTATTGATTAATGTGGCCTCTAAAATTCTTATACAAAATGTTGCCTAGGACACTCGCCCTTTTTCCATAGTGGTGGTAATCACGGCTCTGCGTCAGCTCGTTTAGGTTGGTCCATTACATAACAACCGATCAGATCGGTTCATTAATAAAGTTCTCACTTAGACATATGGTGGTCCGAGGTTATCCGGTATTTTAGGATGTGAGATACGACACATAGCTGCATATAATGTTTTCTCAAGGAAAACCATATTAATAATGATTAGAAAAAGTTCTTGAAAGATGATGACTTGCAGATCAAGTAAGCCTAACTTATCCTTTTAAACATCTCTAAACCTCGTTTGGTTATCCTTTATGGTGATGATATCATCTGTTCAAACAAACTCAAGTAGCAGTTTTGCTTAATTTCAAACACTATCATTCTTTCATCGGATTGAATATTAATCTTATCACCTTATGATATTTGACGATCGGATCACCTTATCTAGTTATCTTATATGATATTTTTCTATAAAAACAACAAGTTTTAGATTATTATATATAAATGATTATTCCAACTATACTGTCTTTTTAGAATCTTCCTGGAGAGGTCCAAATTAAAAATTCCAATACTCTAAAATGGTTTTGGAAATCAAATGATGAATACTGATATGAAATCATCAATGACGTCAAAGTTTATAGAATTTATATATTCTTTTTGATCAAATGAAGACTACAATTTTGTTTTGTCCTCTTTGAATTTTCTCACTAATAAAAAAACTATAGAACATTAATTGCTTTATCTTCCACTCCACTCCACTCCTATAAATCCCACTCAAATCTGCTTCTGATTTCATAAAAATACATTTTCTTTCTATCTTTTTTTCTTAATCTTCCGAAGATTGATTCATCAATGGCAGAGGAAGCTTGTAAAGTGCGTAGGATGAAGTTAGGGAGCCAAGGTCTTGAGATTTCGGCTCAGGGACTTGGTTGCATGGGTCTCTCCGCCTTCTACGGTGCTCCGACACCTGAAACAAACGCCGTCGCTCTCCTGGGTCACGCCATTAACGCCGGCGTTACATTCTTGGATACTTCCGACATCTACGGTCCCGAGACAAACGAGTTGCTTCTTGGAAAGGTAACAAATTTGGTGACTGATGACTGCTCGTGGATTTTGTTTTTGGAATTAGGGTTTTAGGTTGTGATCTAGGGTTTAGGGTTTTAAGGCTTTAGGGTTCATGTCAATCATCAAGCGCTGGATCTGTTTTCTCTTTGTGGTGGCAGGCTTTGAAAGATGGGTTGAGGGATAAAGTGGAATTAGCGACAAAATTTGGGATCACTGCTTCTGAAGATGGAAAATTTGGTTTCAGGGGAGATCCAGAGTATGTGAGGTTTGCTTGTGAAGCAAGCTTAAGGCGTCTTGGTGTTACCTCCATTGATCTTTATTACCAGCATCGAATTGATACCACTCTGCCCATCGAAATCACGGTATGGCTTCTTGCTTTTAATCTGTTTCAATGTGTTAAATGTTACTCATAGAGAGCCAAATATGTGATGAGTAGTAAATATTTAAGGAAACAACTAGGGGTAGTTAGAGATATGCATGTAATACTCTGTTTCTTGTGCTGATTCTTGTTGCTTTATAATTTTTTGTTTGTTTTTGTTTTAGTTGTTGTTGAACTTATGGTTTGGTTAATCTATTTTCAAAGATTGGAGAGCTGAAGAAACTAGTGGAAGAAGGGAAAATAAAGTATATCGGTTTGTCAGAAGCTTCAGCTTCAACTATCAGAAGAGCACACGCTGTTCATCCGATAACCGCTGTGCAAATAGAATGGTCTCTATGGTCGAGAGACGTGGAAGAAGATATCATTCCAACATGCAGGTGTGAGGAATCAAAATCAGCCATAAGTTTCTTTGTCAACAATTAACATGTTTAATTCATAACAAGTCTCTTTTGATTTCTCTAGGGAACTTGGGATTGGAATTGTAGCTTATAGCCCTCTAGGAAGAGGCTTCTTCGCATCCGGACCCAAGCTTGTTGAGAATCTGGAGCAAGATGATTATCGAAAGGCAAGTACATGATTGATTCAGTTCTCTGTTTCCGTATACCGACATTGTATATATACGTTCTTTAGAGCACATATCAAGATTTGGAGTCATCTCATGCTTCTTGATATTAGTCTGTCACAGGGTCTACCAAGATTCCAACAGGAGAATCTAGACAACAACAAGATTCTCTACGAGAAAGTCCAAGAGATGGCGACTAAGAAAAACTGCACTCCTGCACAACTAGCTCTAGCATGGGTTCACCACCAAGGAGATGATGTTTGTCCTATTCCAGGAACCTCCAAGATCCAAAACCTTAACCAAAACATTGGAGCTTTATCCGTGAAACTCACTCCTGAAGAGATGGTTGAGCTTGAAGCCATTGCTCAACCGGATTTCGTGAAAGGTGAACGATATGACAACAACATGGTTACTTACAAAGACTCAGAGACTCCACCATTGTCTTCTTGGAAAGAAAAATAAAATACATGTTTGGAAAAAACTGTTTTGAGGGTAATATCGCATTGGCCAAATCGCGGTGATATTGTGCTG
Organism: Arabidopsis suecica; assembly: GCA_019202805.1. NCBI lineage: Eukaryota > Viridiplantae > Streptophyta > Magnoliopsida > Brassicales > Brassicaceae > Arabidopsis > Arabidopsis suecica. Next base: position 2,349,495 of record CM032906.1, read on the forward strand.
AAGATGTGTGTGTGTGTGAAATAAGTTGCGTATATGGGTGTGCCGTGTGTGTTAGGTACACGGTGGCCTTGATGCTCCGGGTTGTAACGAATGTGAACTTGGAAAATGATTGAATCGCGCACGTGAGCACTTTCCTTAAAGAGTATTTCGACCCTTCTCAAGCCTTGGGTTACACGAAATCCCTTCTAGGATAAGACAATCAAAGTTCTCTCTTGTTCTAGGCTAAGATACAAGAGAAACAAATAGAGATTTGTGTTTTGTTTATGTGTTTATCACCAAAGATTCTTTCAATCTTTGATCTTGTGAAACTCTCGTGCTCTGTACTTCTCTTTATACTTTGACACAAGAGAAACAGAGTTTTATAGTGATCAACGGTGTCCACGTACGTTTGCAACCGTACGTTTAATATAATAACCGTTTGTACGAAAAGGTGCGATGGTTGGTGAATAACCGTCGATGTACGTACACTAACTGTCGATGTACGTACACGTAAATATCCAACATTCGTGAATAACCGACGATGTACGTACACTTAAGTATCACGTACACTTAAATATCCAACATTCCTCCCCCATTTAAGTGTAATCTTTGATTCACAAAATTAACATCACATAAACCAAACTCATGCATAAATGTAAATGTCGTGACGATTGAATTTACATCTTAGTGATATTACACATTCCAAATGCCCGAGAATCAGGATGTCCTACGGATTGAATCCATCAACTCATTTTGAGCACATGAAGATAATACACACACGAATTCACTCACTACTCTAAGTGTTTATCCTTGACACTATTATAAGCCATGTGTCCTTATCCATTCATGAGCGTATACAAAGCCAAGTCCGAGCTTATTGAAGCGGCTACACTTCACACCCATATAGGTAGATCTTTTAATCTTGCATCTGCAAAATGCAATTTTTTCAAAAGATCTATTAAGAAGAAAACTTCAACCTAACCTTTTCTTGCAGATCTAAGCACTTACTTTGGGATGATATATACTAGTGCTTCAATCTCTAAGTGTGGGCTTTCCGCATTGAATTCAGCCTCTAACGTTGTATTAGAGGGGAATTGGGTATCCCACCATTAGAGATTTCAAATGGACTTTAATCCCATCCCTTTAGCCGACTTGATCACCAAGTCTCTAGCTAGTCCTTTTGTCAAGTGATCCGCTAGATTTTGTTCAGACCGAATAAATTCTAAAGTAATCACCCCATGAGTGATCAACTCACGTATCCCGCTATGTCTCAAGCCTAGGTGTCGCGACTTACCATTATACACTTGGCTATAGGCCTTAGCCAAAGTAGCTTGACTATCGCAATGGATAGAAATGGGTGACACCGGTTTCGGCCACAATGGAATCTCGGAGACTAGGTGTCTTAACCATTCCGCCTCTCTCCCTGCAGCCGCTAACGCTACAAATTCCGATTCCATAGTAGAATTTGTAATACAAGTTTGTTTCTTTGATGCCCATGAAACGGCACCTCCCCCAAGTAGGAACACCCAACCACTTGTAGAAGAATGATCTTCCTCGTTGGTGTTCCAACTTGCATCCGAATATCCTTCTAAGACCGAAGGAAATCCAAAATATGACAAACCATAATTTATGGTTCCTTTCAAGTACTTGAGCACCCGCCTTACAGCTTGCCAATGATGAGTACTAGGATTACTAGTGTATCTACTCAACTTTCCTACCGCAAATGCTATATCCGGTCTAGTGCTAGTCATGGCATACATTAAGCAACCAATTACTCGTGAGTACTCGAGTTGTGATACCGCTTGTCCCATATTAGGCATAAGCTTCACGCTCGCATCCATGGGAGTGCTCACGGGAGAACAATTTTCATAATTGAACTTTTTAAGCACCTTCTCAATGTAATGTGATTGAGTTAAGGATATTCCTTTGTTCTCACGCTTGATTCGAATTCCAAGAATCACCTCCGCCTCCCCCATGTCTTTCATGGCAAAATTTGATGACAAGAACTCTTTTGTAAGTTCTACTTGTCTAAGGTTGGTGCCAAAGATCAACATGTCATCAACATATAAACAAATGATCACTCCATTACCGGAATCATCAAATTTGCTATACAAACACTTGTCAGATTGATTTAATTCAAACCCATTTGACAAGACAGCCTCGTCAAACCTTTGATGCCACTGTTTAGGTGCTTGCTTTAGACCATACAATGACTTTACCAACTTACACACCTTATGTTCATTACCAGGCATAACAAACCCTTCAGGTTGTTTCATATACACCTCTTCTTCCAAGACGCCGTTTAAGAATGCCGTCTTGACATCCATTTGGTGGATCACAAGGTTATGAATGGATGCTAAACCAATTAATAACCTTATAGAGGAGATCCTAACAACCGGAGCATATGTATCGAAATAATCAATGCCTTCCTTTTGTCTAAAACCTTGAACAACCAACCGAGCTTTAAACTTGTCGATCGTTCCATCGACTTTCATCTTCTTCTTGAAGATCCATTTGCAGCCTAAAGGCTTGCAACCGGGTGGGAGATCCGTTAAGAACCACGTATTATTTCCCATGATGGAATCCATTTCATCATTTACGGCTTCTTTCCAAAAAATAACGTCATTAGACGTCATAGCCTCACTAAAAGTTCTAGGTTCATCATCAATATGATAACAATATGAGTATTGGAAACCAATCTCATCTCTTGTCCCTTCAACTAAGTAAAGTTGAAAATCGGGACCGAAAGATTTTTCGATTTTCCCTCGATTCAATCATTTTCCAAGTTCACATTCGTTACAACCCGGAGCATCAAGGCCACCGTGTACCTAACAATCTTAAAGAGTATTTCGACCCTTCTCAAGCCTTGGGTTACACGAAATCCCTTCTAGGATAAGACAATCAAAGTTCTCTCTTGTTCTAGGCTAAGATACAAGAGAAACAAATAGAGATTTGTGTTTTGTTTATGTGTTTATCACCAAAGATTCTTTCAATCTTTGATCTTGTGAAACTCTCGTGCTCTGTACTTCTCTTTATACTTTGACACAAGAGAAACAGAGTTTTATAGTGATCAACGGTGTCCACGTACGTTTGCAACCGTACGTTTAATATAATAACCGTTTGTACGAAAAGGTGCGATGGTTGGTGAATAACCGTCGATGTACGTACACTAACTGTCGATGTACGTACACGTAAATATCCAACATTCGTGAATAACCGACGATGTACGTACACTTAAGTATCACGTACACTTAAATATCCAACAGTGTGCGAGTTTGCAATAAGAAAGAGCCAATGCTTTAGAAAGAATAAAGGTTTTGTACAAAGCAATGTTTTGTTTGCAGTTTACTTTGTGTTGCAATGTTATGGATCGTGTATGATTTAAGTCGTTGACGGGTTGTCAATAATTTGTTTCTTAAAAAGGTGTAACTAAAAATTGATAAACAAAAATAAGTAAAAGAACAAATTCGATAAATCAATACTAAAATTGCTAAACAAGTGAAAGAACAAAACCGGAATAGGAACGATTAAAATGGTACAAGAATGTGATGGAGAATTGCATAGAGAACATGGTGGTTCTCAAAGAAGGGATAGAGAAAACAGAGCGTTTCAACATAGTTTCAAAGGACCTTCTCTTTCGAGGACCATAGTTTCCACAACGAGTTCGAGATCTCTGAGATGCTACGTCGTTTCGGCTGGATTGTCCCGGCTTACACTAGCCTGTGGATGCACAGCACATCACGGTTCTACGTGTTATCATCAGGGAAGATTTCTCAAGAACACTCGCGGAAAGACTTGTGGTAGATATTGTGAAGGTTCATCACAAGCTAGATACCTTGCCTTCCAAGATATCTAAAAAGATGGGAATAGAAGGGATCGCTGAAAGCGGGAAGAGGAAGATGATGGAGAGGGAGATTCTGATGGAAGTTATTGTGAAGGAGAGGAAGAAGATGAATGGTGTGTGCTAATCAAGTGTGTTGTGTGTTGTGTGTTAATAAAGAGGTACTTGTGAGGACTTTGCGTTTATGTGTTGGTATATCTATTTGAGCCAGTTATTGTGGATTCTATAAGCTTGAAACTCATTTGAACGATTATTTTAAGGTACGTGAATTACTCATATCTTTCATGAATCAACGCAAAGAAAAAAACCAAAACCAAATACTTTATTATGCCAAGCAAGTCAAAACACTTGCTTGTTGATTGAAATCAGGCTATAGAATTCTCTTCTTCACATACAGCGGTTTAGATTCACAATACAACAAGCCAATGATAAAGTTTCTTAGAGAGCCTTGAGGATATCCTCTGCGCTGGAAACCGTGAACTCGCCACCAGATTCGACATTGGCTACAGTCACCTTAAGGTTATCGAGCAACAGCGCGAATCTCCTTGACCTAATACCAAGACCCTTGTCCTTGAGATCAAGCTCAAGTCCAAGAAGATGAGTGTATTCTCCAGACCCATCTGCTACAAACTTCACATGCTTGTTCTCTGGGTATGTTTTTCCCCATGCCTTCATCACAAATGGATCATTCACTGCAACAAATGAATTCAACATTTTGGTCACTATACACAAACTCATAGAGGCAAGAACAGAGCAGAGACCCAAAACATATCAATTCATACTTACCACTAAAGCAAATGATCTCATCAATACCCTTTGACTTCAGCTCCTCTGCTTTCCCAATGAATCCAGGCACATGGCTCATGCTAACCTCACAAAACCCAAAAACACAATTCTCAAATCAAAATCTAAGAATCCATCAGCTTCACACATCTTATAAAACGAATTCAAAGGATAAATCTGAAAAAAGTTTGAAACTTTGTACCTGCATGTGGGAGTGAAAGCACCAGGAACACCAAAGAGAATGACTTTTTTACCGGCGGCGATAGAGTGAACGGAGACGGTCTGAAGCTGATCATTTTCATCGAAGAAAGAGATAGTTCCGTCTGGTACAACATCGCCAACAGTAATTGGAGCCATGAAGAGATCTCTGTTGGATATGAAGACAGGGGAAAATAGAAGAGTTTTTGACTTGGCGAATATGAATTTAGGTCTTAGGACAATTTATAGTGTTTTACGGAATGAAGTAAATCATTAATAGAGATTTCTAAATTTAGTTTGACCATAAAAAATATAATAGATTTTCTAAAATCATGAAAAATGTAAAATGTAGGAGCAACCTATCCAAAAATAAACTTTGTTTTCCAAAAATACTACAATCTTTTTTAGGAAACCCTCACTAGTAAACTCATATGCTAGAACATGTACACATATTTTGGAAAACATTGCATGATAAAAATTGAGTTTTTTTTAAAAAATTTACAAGCAATTTCAAAAATCCAAAAAAGAAATGCAATGATATTCCATGGATGAGAAACAAACTTGATAAATGTATTGAAAAAGTAATGTCAATGCCATCTATAAAAAAGTTTCAGATTCTATGGCAAGAGACATAAAAAGATGAATTATGAATCACTACATCAAAAATGAGTTTGACTTAAGAAGATTCCATTACTTTATTTGGTTACCAAATTCAATTTTGTTTTCGTTTAGAGGAAAAAACTGCACCAACCAGCCAAAATTGACACGGCTTTTTTCTTCATCATCACATTCACCACCAAGGCACCAACCCAACTCCACTCAAAGTCACAGCTCTACAAGAGTCACCTAGACAAGTGAAGAGACTGCAGAGAGAGAGAAATCCATGGCGGAAGCTTGCAGAGTGAGGAGGATAAAGCTAGGAAGCCAAGGCCTTGAGGTATCGGCGCAAGGCCTTGGTTGCATGGGCCTCTCCGCTTTCTACGGTGCTCCCAAGCCGGAAACCGAAGCCGTCGCTCTCATCCACCACGCTATTCACTCCGGCGTCACTTTCCTTGACACCTCTGACATTTACGGTCCTGAAACCAACGAGGTTCTTCTCAGCAAGGTTCGATTTTTGATCACTCCTCATCTTCGATTTGATATTGATATTGTTTAATAGAAGAACTGGCCTTGATTCGTTGAGCTTCATAGCTGTAGAAATGATTTCAATGTTGAAAGTTTGGATTTTTGTCAGGCTCTGAAGGATGGAGTGAGAGAAAAAGTGGAACTTGCCACCAAATATGGAGTCAGGTATGCAGAGGGGAAAGTAGAATTTAAGGGAGATCCTGCGTATGTAAGAGCTGCGTGTGAGGCTAGTTTAAAGAGGCTAGATGTTACCTGCATTGATCTCTATTATCAGCATCGAATTGATACTCGTGTCCCTATCGAAATCACTGTAAGTAAGCCCTCTTCTTTTCAATCTTCCTTGATGGTTTTGCAACTTTCAAATGAAATGGAAGTTATGTACTTCATCTCCGTGACTAGAACATGTTGGGACTAATATAGAGTCGAAGAACTTAGATTCCAGAACCATTGTCTGGTGAACTGAGCGGTTTTGAGGCTTTCTCATCTATCATCACCTGTAAATAGTCTTCTGATAATAAGCCATCTTGCGAGGATAGGATTGTCACTTAGTCCTTCAAATGTGGGATCTTATCATCCCCCTAAGAATGTTTCATTTGAATAGACTCCTCCTTTAGGTTTGACACTGAGCTCTAATTGGGTTGCCACACTTGATGACCTTTATAGAAAGCCGGCACCTTTTGCTGAACTTAACAATTTCTTTTGTCTGTCAATTTCAAAGATAGGAGAGCTGAAGAAGCTAGTGGAAGAAGGTAAAATAAAGTATATCGGTTTGTCAGAAGCTTCAGCTTCAACTATCAGAAGAGCACATGCTGTTCATCCGATAACCGCTCTGCAAATAGAATGGTCCTTATGGTCGAGAGACGTGGAAGAAGATATCATTCCAACCTGCAGGTATCCAGATTTCATTTCATCCTCCTTTCTTGATGCACTATCTATCAAATACTATGTAACATCTTCTCTCTCTCTTTCTTCAGGGAACTTGGGATTGGAATTGTTGCTTACAGTCCTCTTGGACGAGGTTTCTTTGCATCAGGACCCAAGCTTGTTGAGAACCTAGACAATAATGACGTCAGAAAGGCAAGTACACAGCCTTTTTATGGCTTGTTTGATTGATGAACTGTTGGTGTATCAACTCACTGTTTATCTGTTCAATTCTGTTTCTTATTGCAGACTCTACCAAGATTCCAACAGGAAAACTTAGACCACAACAAGATTCTCTTTGAGAAAGTTTCTGCAATGTCGGAGAAGAAAGGGTGCAGTCCCGCACAACTAGCCCTTGCATGGGTTCATCACCAGGGAGATGATGTTTGCCCCATCCCAGGAACCACTAAGATTGAAAACCTCAACCAGAACATTGGAGCTTTATCAGTGAAACTTACTCCCGAAGAGATGTCTGAGCTCGAGTCCCTTGCCCAACCAGAGTCTGTGAAAGGAGAAAGATCCATTAGCATCCTGACCACGTTCAAGAACTCTGAGACTCCACCATTATCTTCTTGGAAAGCCGCTTAAAATCGTCTGAGTTTCTCTGGTTGTTGTGGGGTTCATGACACTGAAGTGGTCTAACTTATATCAGCCAGATCAAGGTAATAAATGTGTTAATGCCTTGAAGAATAAATAATTTATAGAGTTCCCCAAGTGAAAACTTCAATTTACATTTCATACATTGTAACCAAACTCAATAAAGAAATATATGTTCTGATACAAACTTAAATAACGTTTACAGCAAAAATCTTACCAAGCTATTATATCGTCACCAATTCTATGAAGGATATGTGCGATGAAAATCTATCGGTTCCATCTCTTTTGTTCTTGGTTTCTTCTTCTGCATTTCCCACTTCTCTTTTTTGATTTTCATAATTAGTTTTGCTGAGAAAGGTTTCCATAATATTCAGCAAAAAGTATAATTTTCATAAAGCTAAGAAAAAGTATTTATTTAAAAAAATTAAATCACAAGTCATTAGATTTACTTCAATTTTATAGAGAGGTAGAGCGTTTAACTTAGAATCCCATTAGTAACATTACATAATTGCATAAAATTATGACATAAATTGCAAATTGAAAACTCGCAGAAACTGTAGAATGAAAATTTGTGCTGATTCAATACATTTGTATACCCACTTAATTGAATAGTGTACTTGTAATTTTTTTAGGCGAAAAAAACAAATTTGTGTTTTGTTAAACATTATATATAATTTTTTGATTGGTAAATTTTTTTGCATAATCGCATTAGAAAATGTCCTTTAATTTAGTAAACTTAAAAAGAATATTATTGTTGTTAAAATATTATAACAACAAAAATAAAAATAAACCTCATCATAATCATTATTAATAGATTTTAAATTTGAAGTAACAAGAACAAAAAAAATTGAAGTTTTATAGTTTCTCACTAGTGAAGAAGACTGTTAGAGTATATTTGGTTAAACGAGTTTGACTTGTGAAAATTCCATTAGTTTATTTGGTTAACAAATTCAATTTTGTTTTCGTAAAGAGGAAAAAAAACTGCACCAACCAGACAAAAGCGACACACGGCTTTTCTCTTCATCATCATTCACCAACCCACCACCTCCAACAATAACTCCACTCAAAATTCACAGCTCTACAAGAGTCACCTAAACAAGTGAAGAGACAGAGAAAGTTCTGACTTCTGACAGAGACTCATGGCGGAAGCTTGCGGAGTGAGAAGGATGAAGCTAGGAAGCCAAGGTCTTGAGGTATCGGCGCAAGGCCTTGGTTGCATGGGCCTCTCTGCTTTCTACGGTGCTCCCAAGCCGGAAACTGACGCCATCGCTCTCATCCACCACGCTATTCACTCCGGTGTCACTTTCCTTGACACCTCTGACATCTACGGTCCTGAAACCAACGAGGTTCTCCTCGGAAAGGTTCGATTTTTATGATTCCCGATCTTCGGTTTTAAAAGTTTGTTCTCTTTTGGGCAACAAAGAACGATTTAGAGATGGGAATTGGCTTTGATTTCTTTGAGCTTCATATCTGTAGAATTGATTTCAAAGTTTGGATTTTTTTCAGGCTTTGAAAGATGGGGTGAGAGAAAAAGTGGAACTTGCGACCAAATTTGGAATCAGTTATGCAGAGGGAAAGAGAGAGGTGAGAGGAGATCCTGAGTATGTAAGGGCTGCTTGTGAGGCTAGTTTAAAGCGGCTAGGTGTTTCCTGCATTGATCTCTATTATCAGCACCGTGTCGATACTCGTGTTCCTATCGAAATCACTGTAAGCTTCCTCTTGCAAATCCTCCTCCATGCTATAGTTTCCAAGTTAGTATTAGTCTTTTACTCGTGTCCCTATCGAAATCACTGTAAGCCGCCTCTTTCCGAATCCTGTTCACTACTTCAAGAGAAATCTCAGTGAGCTTCACATCTTGGCTTGGTATATCGGACTAATAAGGTCGAAGAAAATAGATTGGAGATGATGTTTTCTGCTTAGGTTATTAATAGCCGGCATATTTTGCTGCACTTAACCATTTTTTTTGTCTGTCAATGCCAAGATGGGAGAACTGAAGAAGCTGGTTGAAGAGGGTAAAATAAAGTACATTGGTTTGTCTGAAGCCTCTGCCTCAACTATCAGAAGAGCACATGCTGTTCACCCAATTACTGCCGTGCAGTTAGAATGGTCCTTGTGGACGAGAGATGTGGAACAAGAAATCATTCCGACCTGCAGGTATTCAGATTTCATCCTACTTTCCTGGTTCAATATCTATCAATCATGTAACTTCATATTCTCTTTCCTTCTTCAGGGAACTTGGGATTGGGATTGTTGCTTACAGTCCTCTAGGACGAGGTTTCTTTGCATCAGGACCCAAGCTTGTTGAGTACCTAGAAAAGGATGACTTCAGAAAGGCAAGTACATAGTCTTTGTGTATGACTTGTTTGATTGATGAATCTTAAATAACCTGTGGATAAATCAAATAACTTTATACAAACTCAATTATTGCAGGCTCTACCAAGATTCCAAGAGGAAAACTTAGACCACAACAAGATTGTTTATGAGAAGGTTTGTGCAATCTCGGAAAAGAAAGGATGCACTCCTGGACAATTAGCTCTGGCATGGGTTCACCACCAGGGAGATGATGTTTGTCCCATCCCAGGAACCACTAAGATCGAAAATCTCAGCCAGAACATTGGAGCTTTATCAGTGAAACTCACTCCGGAAGAGATGACTGAGCTTGAGGCCATTGCCCAACCAGGTTTTGTGAAAGGGGAAAGATACAGTAACATGATACCAACTTTCAAGAACTCCGACACTCCACCGTTGTCTTCTTGGAAAGCCGCTTAAAACCGGCTGAAGTTTCTATGGTTGTGGTGGTGCAGCATGACATTGAAGTGGTCTAACTTTCTGTCAGCTAGATCAGTGTTGGGAATAATGCTGCATCTTCGAGAGTAAGAGTATCATTCCCAAGGAAACCCAAATAACAGTGTCAATGCCTTGAAGAATAAATTGTGTATAGAGTTCCCCAAGTGAAAACTTCAATTTTACATGTCATACATTGTAACCAAACTCTATAAAGAAAGTTCTGTTCTGAATTTCTGATACATACCTTACCAAAAAAGGTTATCCATCTCTTCACCCAACTCTATGAACGTTAAGTTTGACGAATTGTATCGGTTCCATCTCATTCGTTCTTAGTTTATTCTTCTGCATTTCCCACTTGTCCTCTATTGATTTTTCTATATCCACATTTTCCTTAATTTCTATTTCCTTAGTTATAAATTCAACATCTACTCAATAACTTGTGCTTCTCTTACCAATTTAGAGTCTCAATGGTGATAACCAGCTTCTCCTCTATAAACTTATACTTAATTCAGCTTTCTTCTCTGTTAGATTCAACTAATAACTTCTGCTCAACTTTTTTTACCAATGTAGAACTTCAATGGTAAATCATTCATTATGTTACTTTCGGTTTGGTTTAACGTGGTTAATTTCTTTTGGGTTAATTAAACCAGGATTCGAGTGTTATTTTTGGTTTAACTAAACCTGAGTTTATTTTTTTTCGGTCATCATCTTCATCAACCCCAACTTCTTCACTCAATGCTGATGCAGTCTCAGCTCTTCTCTTCGACTTAATCGTCCGTGGAGAGCGGAAGCAATCACCACCGTGGCTTGAAAGTTGAAACTGAGTGTGTCGTTCCATTTTAGTTAAAATGAGTTTGATCCTCCTGTAGCTGAGATTGATCGCCGCCGAGAGTGCAATGGAAGGTCTACCATGGATTCCACAATCAGAACATCAATTCGGCAATAAGGAACTAGTCGTGCGTCTCTCTATTCATTCTATATTTTCATGACACATGTTTATGATTTTTCGTTTCTGCTACACTAAACCCTAAATGATCAGTCCTTTTCAGTAGTTTAAGAATCTCCATGGTTGAAACAGCTTTTTGTCTCGTTTTTATGGCTAGATTCCAGAATTTTAGTTCTCAATGGAGCAATTTGCACAGACCCTTTTTCTGATTTAGTCTTTGTCACATGACAGGATGGTTATGTCGAAAGTTCCGGTAAAGATGATACATCAGAGAGTTCCAATGTCAAAAGGAAAGTTGAAAGTCTCTTCTGTGTTATGAGAAAGAGAACTTGTAGGCACAAGTCTGTTGATGATGATATGTTTCCGGATTTAGATAAAAATGTAGAGATAGGTGATGGTGATTTCTGGTTTGAAAATCTTATGGATAATCCTTATGATCCATTGGATGAAGGTTCCATTGTAGACGACTGCAGCAGTTACACTGACATACCTGAATCTTCAGAGTATGATGTTATATCAGAACATGTTCTTGAAGACGATGATTTGATAACCGGATCGAAATCTTTGTCTATATGGTCCAGTGAGGATGAGGGAACTCTGGTTAGTAAGTGGTCTTCCGAAACTAAGAATTCTATCTTGTTGTTACCTCCTGATGAGAATGTTGTAAGGTCTAACGACTATGAGGTGTTATCATCTGTTTCTGCATCCCCAAAGGAACTACAGCATATCATTGATCCCCAAATTTTCTCTGGACATAGCAATGACATCTCTCTCTTCCATTCAGAACGGAAAAAAGATCAAATAACATGTATCACTGGGCATTGTGAAGATATATTGAGGTGCAGTGTCAACAAAGAAGATTCAGAAATCCCATGCAGTTCTGATATCTTCAAGAATGATGGCGACAAATTATCTGCAAATGAAGTTAGATGTGGAGATGTCATCAACATGCAGGGGTCTATGGAGATAATGTGCACTAATGATGAGCTTACACTGTGGAATAAAGACGATGAACCAATACCGATCAGCATTGTTCCTCCTGATGGTTGGGAAAGCGCATTGCTAGAAACATGTTCACTTCATCAGATCGACAGATGTAGAAATGAATACAATGTTCGTGATGATAATATTGGTCTAGAAATCTCTCCAATACCTTTACCAAAAACTCTTGAAAGACCTAGTAGGCCATGGTCAGTGTGTGGCTCTATAGCTGCAGTCAGAAACTTAGCTCTAATGGAAGATTTCCCAGGTGCTTGTAGTTCTTTGGGTGAACAATTATATGTAAATGCTAATAGCTGTGAGGACAGGGACGCAGAACTTGCTCAAACCCCACCAACTCTATATCAGGAAGAAGTGGATGGTGAAGAAGAGATTGACATTGATGCAATGGTAAACCTTGCTTACTCTTTACACAAGCATGTAACAAATTATCCTTCAATGTGTTTTCTGATCTCTGATATCTCATGAAAATATCTCCAGATCCGCAAATTGAATCTAGTCCCGGATGATTCAGATTCATGCTTCAACAGGGAAGGTAAACCGTATGGCTTATGATGTCCAATCAATCATGTAACTAATTCACACTGTTGCATCCAAAGAGAATGTAAAAAAAAAAAAAAACAGTTATGTCTCTCTCAAACTATAGTTGTCTCAATTATGGTTGGCTTCATGATACCTAGAATGGAACATGTCTAAGCACCCAAGACACACCTTAATTGGATTGGAACACTGCACAAGAACTTCATTGCAAAGAGCAAATATGTTTCATGGGGCAATTGCCATCCTGCATTGTCGCGATTCAAAGCATTTTGTCAGAAAACGCGAGGTATGTTAGACAAATCATTTTCTTCTGTCTTGATGTTTTCATGTTGTATCAAGTCCTCTTAGTTACATGGCAGAAGGTCATTTATTTGTCATAGGTAATTATTGGGAGATCATCTGATGGCCTGAATGTTGACATTGACTTGGGTAAATATAATTATGGGAGTAAGATATCTCGGCGTCAGGTGATCCTCATTCCCTTTCCCAAATTAAAATTACTTCACTAAAGAAGTTCTTAGTTACCACCTTGCTTGTAGTTGCTAATGTGCTATACTTTTATTTTTTATATATTTTTTACAAGGCATTGGTGAAGCTAGAGAACAACGGATCATTCTCTCTAAAGAACCTTGGAAAGCGACATATCCTTGTAAATGGAGAAAAAATCGTTACAGGACAGATTGCAACCCTCACCTCGTGTAGTTCAATCGATGTAAGCACGAGCTTATGCTTTGTACAAGTGTGTTTATGCATCTTTCTATCTATAACTAGAACGCCCAAATTTTGCAGATTAGAGGAATAAACTTTGTGTTCAAGATTAACAAAGAAGCAGTAGGACAATTCTTGAAGAACAGCACACAGAGGAAGACCGAGGACAACAGTAAATTCAGATGGTGCGAATAGATTCTGTTAATCCCTTTTGCTCTACTACTCTCTGCATAGTCTTAGTGACCCATCCGCATGATTTAAATGTCCCACCTGGCTTAGGGTTAGGAGTTTAGACACCTAAAATGGCTAATGCCAATTAATGAGTGATCATATCAGTGTTAATGTCTTGAAGAATAAAATATGTATAGAGTTCCCCAAGTGAGAACTTCAGTTAACATTTCGTACATTTTAACCAATCTCTATTAGAAGATTTTTTCTGTAACTCTTACAAGCTAATACCTTACGGTAACAAAAACTATCTGTTCATCCAACTCTATGAAGGATGTCGGATGTGCTGCGACGTATCGGTTCAATCTCTGTTCTTGATTTCTTCTTCCGCATTTTCCACTTCTTCCCTATTGATTTTTTTCTATAACCATGTTTCCACTGTCAGCTTCTATTCAATTACTTCTGCTTCTTCTATTACCAATTTAGAGTCTCAACAGTGAAGATCAGCTTCTTCTATCAACTTCTTCTCAATAACTTGTGCTTCTCTTACCACTTTTTACTGTCTCAGTGGTAGTAAATAATCCATCATCTTATTTTCGGTTTGATTAAACTTGATTGGTATATTTTGGTTTAGTTAACCAGGATTTGAGTGTTAAACTTAAATTTTGGTTCAATCAATCATTCATCATCATCATCAGTCAAATCAAACCACTCCACTCAATTCAAAACTCTACGAGAGAGATAGAGAAATCCATGGCGGAAGCTTGCAGAGTGAGGAGGATGAAGCTAGGAAGCCAAGGACTTGAGGTATCGGCGCAAGGCCTTGGTTGCATGGGACTCACCGGTCATTACGGTGCTTCTAAGCCTGAAACTGACGCCATCGCTGTCATCCACCAGGCTATTCACTCCGGCGTTACTTTCCTTGACACCTCTGACATTTATGGTCCTGAAACTAATGAAATTCTCCTCGGAAAGGTTCGATTTTGTTAATTCTTGATATTTCAATTCGTCCTCTGTTGCAACAAAATTAGGGACGGGAATTAGCCTTGATTTGTTTGAGCTTATTATTCATTTGTTGAAACTTTGAATTCTGTCAGGCTCTGAAGGGTGGTGTGAGGGAGAAAGTGGAGCTTGCGACCAAATTTGGAATTAGCTATGCTGAGGGAAAGAGAGAGATTAAGGGAGATCCTGCCTATGTTAGAGCTGCTTGTGAGGCGAGTTTAAAGAGGCTAGATGTATCCTGTATTGATCTTTATTATCAGCATCGGATCGATACTCGTGTCCCTATCGAAATCACTGTAAGCCTACTCTTACTTTCAAATGAAATGGACGTTACTTATACTTCAGGTGGGCTTGAGTTTATCTCAGTGAGCTTCAAATCTTTGGCTTGGTATATGTTTGGAGATGATTTTTTCTGCTTAGGTTATTCTTTCAGAGATTGCTAGCTTATTCATATACTGTAATTTCTGGTGAAACGATCTTTAACTGAACGAAATTAAGGCTTTCTCATTTACCACTTGTGAGGATAGGGTGCCCTTTAGAGTTAGTCACCTTCCCTTCTAATGTGGGATTTTATCATCTCCCCTTAATGGTTTTTCGTTTGACTAAACTCCTTAAGGGTTGGTTCTGAGCTCTCTAGTTCGATTGCCACACTTCCTGACCTTTATAGAAAGGTGTTTTGCTGAACTTAACAAATGTTTTGTCTGTCAATTCCAAGATGGGAGAACTAAAGAAGCTGGTTGAAGAGGGTAAAATAAAGTACATCGGTTTGTCTGAGGCCTCTGCCTCGACTATCAGAAGAGCGCATGCCGTTCACCCAATTACTGCCGTGCAGTTAGAGTGGTCCTTGTGGACGAGAGACGTGGAAGAAGAAATCGTCCCAACCTGTAGGTATGCAGATTTCATCCTCCTTTCATGATGCATTAATCCATCAATCATGTAACGTCTTGTCTTCTTTCTTCAGGGAACTTGGGATTGGGATTGTTTCTTACAGTCCTCTAGGACGAGGTTTCTTTGCATCAGGACCCAAGCTTGTTGAGAACCTAGACAATAATGACTTCAGAAAGGCAAGTACACAGCCTTTGTATGACTTATTTGATTGATTAACCTTAAAGAAGCTGTGGATAAATCAAATGACTTTGTATAAAACTCAATTATTGTAGGCTCTACCAAGATTCCAACAGGAAAACTTAGACCACAACAAGATTCTCTATGAGAAGGTTTGTGAAATGTCAGAGAAGAAAGGATGCACTCCCGGACAACTAGCCCTCGCATGGGTTCACCACCAAGGAGATG
Organism: Arabidopsis suecica; assembly: GCA_019202805.1. NCBI lineage: Eukaryota > Viridiplantae > Streptophyta > Magnoliopsida > Brassicales > Brassicaceae > Arabidopsis > Arabidopsis suecica. The sequence goes on from CM032906.1 coordinate 2,365,382, forward strand.
ATGTTTGCCCCATCCCAGGAACAACGAAGATCGAAAACCTCAACCAGAACATTGGAGCCTTATCAGTGAAACTCACTCCAGAAGAGATGTCTGAGCTCGAGACCATTACCCAACCAGAGTCTGTGAAAGGAGAAAGATGCATGGCCACAGTGCCAACCTTCAAAAACTCTGACACTCCACCGTTGTCTTCTTGGAATGCTGAGTAAAACTGTCTCAGAGTTTTCTCTGGCCAAACCGAATTGTTTAAAGAGTTTAAAAGTGGTTCTGGCCAAAGGATGATTTATGTACCCATCTTATATACTGTGACTAGTCTTACATTAACTCTTCCAAGCTAAAGGCTTACCATAACAAAGGTTATCTGTTCACCCAACTCTACGAAAGGCTCAGTTCGACGAATTGTATCGGTTCAATGTCCTCTGTTCTTGATTTCTTCTTCCGCATTTTCCACTTCGCCTCAACTCTGCTCGCGCGAGGGAGATGAATCCATGGCAACTTGCGAAATGAGGAGGATAAAGCTGGGAAGCCAAGGCCTTGAGGTATCGGCGCAAGGCTTTGGTTGCGCTCACTACAGTCCTTCAAAGCCGGAAACTGACGACATTGCTCTCCTCCATCACGCTATTATCTCCGGCGTTACTTTTCTTGACACCTCCGATGCCTACGGTCCTCACACCAATGAATTGCTCCTCGGAAAGGTTCGATTTCGATTATTATTGAGAGATTGTTATAAATGTTTGGGGTTTGTGTTCTCATTTGGGCGATCTAGTAACAAAACCTTAGCATCGATTACATTGTTGAGTTTATATAAATCTGCCAGGCTCTGAAGGATGGTATGAGGGAGAAAGTAGTGCTTGCCACCAAATTTGGATGCATTTTAGTTAAGGGAAATAGAGATGTTAGAGGAGATCCTGAGTATGTTAGAGCTGCGTGTGAGGCTAGTTTAAAGCGGCTAGATGTTGCCTGCATTGATCTTTATTATCAACGTCGGGTCGATACTCGTGTCCCTATCGAAATCACTGTAAGCCCTCCTCTCCCAACCTTCCTCTCCCATTGTTACAAAGTTTCCAAGTGATGTTTCATAGTGAGCATCACTTTATTGCTAACTAATATGGTCCAAGAAAATAGATGGAAGACTAATGTTTTTCCCTTGTGACACTCACTCTTTCCTGAACATAAACAGTTTATTTTTCTGTGACTTCCAAGATAGGAGAACTGAAGAAGCTAGTCGAAGAAGGTAAAATAAAGTATATCGGTTTGTCTGAAGCTTCAGCTTCCACTATCAGAAGAGCACATGATGTTCACCCGATAACCGCTGTGCAGATAGAATGGTCCTTATGGTCGAGAGATGCGGAAGAAGATATCATTCCTACCTGCAGGTGTGAGAAAACAGAATCAGCTATTACTTTGTCCTTTGTTTACATGTTTTATTCAGATCCTCTCTTTTCGTTCTTCAGGGAACTTGGGATTGGAATTGTAGCTTATAGCCCTCTAGGAAGAGGCTTCTTTGCATCCGGACCCAAGCTCGTTGAGAAGCTGGATAATAATGACTTCAGAAAGGCAACTACTATGTTTTGCACTCAAACACTTAAACTTAGATTAGCTGTAGATACGCTTGCTCATTTGTGTTTCTTTATTGCAGACTCTACCAAGATTCCAACCGGAAAACTTAAACCACAACAAGATTCTTTATGAGAAAGTTTCCGCAATGTCTGAGAAGAAAGGGTGCACTCCTGGACAACTAGCCCTCGCATGGGTTCATCACCAGGGAAATGATGTTTGCCCCATTCCAGGAACCACTAAGATCGAAAACCTCAACCAGAACATTGGAGCTTTATCAGTGAAACTCACTCCCGAAGAGATGTCTGAGCTCGAGACCATTGCCCAACCAGAGTCTGTGAAAGGAGAAAGATACAAGGTCACAGTGCCAACCTTCAAAAACTCCGACACTCCACCGTTGTCTACTTGGAATGCTGTGTAAAATTGTTTGTGAGTTTCTCTGGCCAAACCTATGGTTTTAAGAGTTTAAGGTGGCTCTAGCCAAAGGATGATTTATGACTTTTATGTATAGAATACATTAGTTTCTACCCATCTTATACACTGTGAGTCTGTGACCAGGTCTCTGCATAGTCTTAGTGATCCATCAGCATGATTTAAACGTCCCACCTGGCTTAGCGTTAGTAGTTTTAGACACCTAATGGCTAATGCCAATGAGCATTCCCATCATATTTGAGCCAATGATTTGAACCTGCCTACAAGACTTCCAAGTAGACAAACTATAGGTGACAAAAGATAAAACTTGCCACGTACAGTATTCTCGAAAAAGAACACCAATTGTAGATAAGAACATGAAGACCAAAAACTACCTAATAATACAAAACTTGCCTACTCAAGAAGACATGACTCGTTGACTCAGGAGTCAAGACCATGAAAAAAACAAATAATCGATTACGTGAAGACTACTGAGCACAAATTGATGACACATCTTTGAAGATATATCACTCAAACACGTACGTATACATAGTTCTCATGTAAGACTAGAAGAAAGATCTTTTGTAAAAGCACTTTTGTAAAAGAAAGAGGCAATTTGAGAGTTTTTTTAATCACACCACTCGTCAACCCAACTTCAACAACTACTCCACTCAGTTCTAAACTCTAAGAAAGAGAGAAAGAGAGAGTGAGATTTGTGACAAAAATCCATGGCTGAAGCTTGCAGAGTGAGGAGGATGAAGCTAGGAAGCCAAGGCCTTGAGGTATCGGCACAAGGCCTTGGTTGCATGGCCCTCTCCGCTCGCTACGGTGCTCCCAAGCCGGAAACTGGAGCCATCGCTCTCCTCCATCATGCTATTAACTCTGGTGTTACTTTCTTTGACACCTCTGACATGTACGGCCCTGAAACAAACGAGTTGCTCCTCGGAAAGGTTCGACTTTATCTTGTTTTATTCGAGAGATTGTCCAAGATACTTTAGTTCTCTTTTAGGCAACAAACTTAGACCACAACAGGATTTTGTATGAGAAAGGTTTGTTGAAAGGATTTGTTGAAATTCATTGTCTTGTCAGGCTCTGAAAGATGGGGTGAAGGAGAAAGTTGAGCTTGCTACCAAATTTGGATTCTTTATAGTAGAGGGGGAAATTTCCGAGATAAGAGGAGATCCTGAGTATGTAAGGGCTGCGTGTGAGGCAAGTTTAAAGAGGCTAGATATTACCTGCATTGATCTCTATTATCAGCATCGTGTTGATACTCGTGTCCCTATCGAAATCACTGTAAGCCTCCTATTTCATGCCATGGTTTCAATGTTTCCAAGTTATATAGTTCTGTCTTTGGCTCTGAAAATGATTGAACTAATCGTTTCTTTAATTTGTCTGTGAATTCCAAGATGGGAGAACTGAAGAAGCTAGTAGAAGAAGGTAAAGTAAAGTATATCGGTTTGTCTGAAGCTTCAGCATCAACTATCAGAAGGGCACATGCTGTTCACCCGATAACCGCGGTGCAAATAGAATGGTCCTTATGGTCGAGAGACGCGGAAGAAGATATAATTCCTACCTGCAGGTGTGAAGAATCTTAAATACAACTTTCCTCATTGTTTACTTGTTTATTCCCATTTCCTTTATATTTCACCAGGGAACTTGGGATTGGAATTGTAGCTTATAGCCCTTTAGGAAGAGGCTTCTTAGCATCAGGTCCCAAGCTTGCTGAGAATCTGGAAGACGATGACTTCAGAAAGGCAACTACTGTTATTTGCATTTAAAACACATGATTGATGAACCTTTGCTCATTTGTGTTTCTTTATCGCAGACTCTACCAAGATTCCAACAGGAAAACTTAGACCACAACAAGATTCTCTTTGAGAAAGTTTCTGCAATGTCTAAGAAGAAAGGGTGCACTCCCGCGCAACTAGCCCTTGCATGGGTTCATCACCAGGGAGATGATGTTTGCCCCATTCCAGGAACCACTAAGATAGAAAACCTCAACCAGAACATTGGAGCTTTATCAGTGAAACTTACTACCGAAGAGATGTCTGAGCTCGAGTCCCTTGCCCAACCAGAGTCTGTGCAAGGAGAAAGATACATGGCCTCAGTGTCCACCTTCAAGAACTCAGACACTCCACCACTGTCTTCTTGGAAAGCCGTTTAAATCGCATGAGATTTTCTCTAGCCAAACCGCAAAAAATAATATGTGAAGAGTGTGTTCATGTTCAGAGTCTACAAAAATAATAGTATGTGTTGATTGTTCAGTCTTCAATGTATAGTTTATATGCATCTTATATACTGCGACCAACCTCTAAATCTAAAACATTACATCACCATTTCAACCATTAAGACAAATCTGTCTGAATTTAGAGAAACAGCTCATGGAAAAAAGAGGAGCCATACCATATGGCAGCTGATTTGAGGTTAAGTAAAATATGAAATGCCTCTGAAAACCAAACCTTACAAAGATGTGTTCTTGATACAAACTTAATGTAACTCTCATCTAAACAAACAGCTAATCTATACAACCAACTTTAACACGGATCTGTGCAACGAATTCATATCTTGGATTGACCGCCAAAGCATTTTGGCACCGGAAAAATAATCAGTTTCGGAGACGTGAAAGGATTTGCAAAAGGATTTTTGGCTAGCCTGCGGTTCAGTGTTAATATTAGCCGACAGCACAAAGGGTCCCCACAAGATCCCATCTTGTTCAATCTTGTGTTTTGCAAGAGGGTTTAGCAGTTGACAAAACCATCATCTTTCGTCTGGGTCAAGTTGAACAGCTGCCAGTTACAGGAGATTTCTTATGCTAGTTCCTTTTGCATTGGTCAAAATCCAGTATCCTCCCCCATCAGTTTCTTGGCTCCTGCTTCAGATAGATGCTTGAGGGAATGGTATAAGATCTCGGCTGAGAGACAGACAGATAAACAACATAATATTTTAACATCAAACGTGGTGTGAAGCAAATGATACATCATTCACCCAGATCTAAAGAAATGTTTTTGTACAAGATCACAGTTCCCTAAAATACTAGAAGCCGACTTTTGTGGGTTATGGAAGTCATATTATTTGAAGTGATTAGACATTTTTTTCATGAAACAAAGGCAGATTTGGTAGGGGAAGCATTTGAGGTTTTTAATCCCCTTAATATTCAGGAATATCCACGTCCAGAGAAAATGCAAGTTTGCTTACCAGTGTTGTACTCGTCATTAAACTGCTTGCAAGATCATTGTTAATTGAGACAGGCAGAGGCGGCATCCGGCTGATGATACCAGGCATCTCCTTCATGCTGCAGTAATGATAAGTAAGAGTATAGTAAATCAAGCTTTCATAGACGAGAAGGAGAAAGACGACAGAGGAAATGTATCATTAGTGATTCAACATGCTATTAGATCCACATACTCATTCAAGATGGCACTGATGTTATTTCTTGCCATATAAAACAGACTGACGTTATCCTGTGGCTGTATGCAGAAAATAGGATGTCAGGATGGGAATTCCATTACGAAAGGACAGCGAATGTACCCCAACCAAACAATAAGTTGCATTGAATAAACATTGTGCATGTGAAAAGTATGATCTACTATCTTTTTTAGTCAATTTTCAGCTCATGCCAATCTTTTTCTACCAACTAACATTTGGATCAGATACAAATCAATTACCTTGCACACAGAAAGGTTTGAAGAAATTTGGCTGAAAGCTTGAGCATTCTGCCTTAGACGCTCCATAACCGCATCACTTAGACCTAAGGTAAGAGTTTTGGAAAATATATGAGACCTAAAGATGTGACAGGTGAGAAAAAGGTATCTATCTAACTAAGGAGATGAGACAATAATTGAGAGAGTCCAGGAACTCTTCAACATCGATAATGCCTAGATTCAGGGATCAACAAGATGAACTACAAATTGCCTAGTACATCTAATTGATATTTCGGACAATATGCAATTTGTCTTTCTAAAATAATCCTTCTTTACAGTTATATCCTTTGCAGGAGAGAGAAGAAGGAAATAATACCGACAATACTGTTACGATGTAACCCAAATAGTACTAACCTTCGATAGGCATGCGTGCACTCTGGCACATATGGTTCATGGCATATGTAGCATTTTGTTGTGGGACAGTTGAGAACATGTTCAGTTTTGGGGGTAAATCCACCAACTAAATCATGAAGAAATCAGTTACTTGTGTGTTGGGTTTCTCAAGGAGAACAAGTTTGTTTGAACAAAAATCCATTTGCAGCCAATAACCTCTTGTAAAGAAAACTATAGCCTAGGCTATCTACAATCATCTGTTTATTTAGTAACATTACATACCTTTCTATAACTAACCTTCGTGCCGGTACTATGTTCTTCCCCTTTTCTTCGTTTTTGCTGAAAAAACGGATTCCATTCTTAGCCCAGACAAACTCAAAGGTCATGAGTTTAAATAGTTGAAAGATAAAATAATAGCAAACTAGAGTTATTATTAATGTTAAAAAGGGGCAATGTCAAAACTTATGTTAGTATGAGTCATATATCTGCTTGTACAACTCAGGTCATAAAGTATCTATCCATTTCTTCAGCCCAACTTCATAGAAGAAATATGACAGGATGGACAGTATGGATAAGCCGATAAGGTAATATTTGACACTATAATCTGTTAACTTCTTTTTCCAATTTTATTATGCGAGTCTAACACTACAGTGTAGGCCATACTGCAGACAATATAACCAATGTTTAATCATCGCTTCATAACTCAAGAGTCGGCCATATGAAATCTTATCTTTCATAAAAGGTAACATATCAAAATAAACTTCAGAAAGTCGAAAAAAGCCCAAGGATATCTGACATCACCTAATTGGCGATATTAGATTCAGGGTAACTACAGAAATCAAATCAAGCTTTAGGGTCAAATCAAGTTCCAACATGACTCCAGAGCTAATAGAAAGCCAGATCTATCGTCAGCAATACTTGTTATTCCTCCCCTTACACACTCTTAACCATACTTTAAACAACCTTTATCATATGGTAAGGTGTCTTTTCATCAATATAGCAATAGAACTTTAAGCCTACCTTATAGCCAAAAAAATATAAAAGAACTTTTCCCATAGGACTTTATCTTTAACAAAGCATACACCCAAAGTAGCATCACCATGTTGGTTCCCCTTTTTTCATCTCCCACGCAAAATGACGTACCAAATAACAAGAAATCTGCAAGACACTTACTGAAACTTAATGACAATGCATTAGAAACGTACCGTCATCCATTTACATCTCATTGCTACATCCCGTACACTTTTATCTGGTAGAGTTGCTGCGATCTTTACATACTTCGTAACTTGTGGTTCATCTTTAAATCTACAAAATACATGACAAATGTTTCAGGCAAGCAAAAAAAAACAACAAAAGGTAATAAACTAAAATTGAAACACGAGTAAAAAAAAGAAAAACTCAGGCAGCTCTCCTAGAAAACCAAGGGTACAAAACTGATATATCTATAAGAATCTGAATCGGCTTATGAATTCGAGATAACAACATGTGCTATAACAGTTCATATGAAATGCAAATGTAAAACCTTTTCCTTTATCTACTCTAACATTGTGTAATAGCTACGAAGTAAGAAAATTTGCAGAGAACAAAGAACAATGAAGAATAACAAAAACACTTACTTTGCAAGACCTTTCTCCAATACATACTGTTCCTCAACAGACCAGTCGACAGCCAAAGAAGCTTCATGTTTGAGTCCAGTAACGGAAGTCGGAGAATTTACAGTAAGGTGAAATCCAGAGGAAGCATTCATGCTCGAATTCGCCGAAAATACTAAACCGGTCGTGCTAGTGCTCGGTACGCAATAATTATCCATCGGAATCATCACTCGAAAGCTTTTTCACAACGAGTAATTTGACCTACAACGAATCACGCCCAAAAATATGCTCAATTTAGGGTTTTAGCAATTCAGAATCATACGGAAAGATGCGATCAAAACTCAACAGAAATCTAAAAGAGTAAAACTTGAGCAAAACCCACCTCGGATTTAGCTTAAAAAGTAGACGAGTATGCTTCTCCGGAGCTATAGATGTCGTCGATGCAAAAACCCTAAACCCACAACGATAGGTGATGCAAGTAGAGATTTTGAAATCGTGAAGCCACAAATTTCAGAGAGATCGCAATAGAGATGAAGAAGAATAAGAATCGTGATTCGATTCGCGAGAGAGTGATGACAGCAAGATGCGAAGAACTTTCGAATTGCAGAAGCTGGCGAGGAGAGAGAGAGAGAGAGAATGGTGGTTTGGTTTTGTTGTTTTGTATTGGTTTATTCTTTAAGAAGCAGAACCACTTTTTATTCCATTGTGGTGGTTTTGCCTTTTTGTTTTGTCCACTCTTTGAAGAAAGATGGTTTGTTCCTGATTGTTTTTTAATCTTTTACACAATTTTGTGAATTACACAGTCACATACACTTTGGAACTTTTTTTTAATCTTAATCGATATTTATATTACAACAAGGTGTTAGAAATCCAGAAAGTTGAGTATCCAATTTTCTTTCGTTTTTCTTTGGCAAAAGATGAGTATTCATTCCAATAATATGACATTTGTTATTAGATGTGTTACTTCACATGTTTATCATAGTGGTATTTAATGGTGATGATAAATAGTAGAAAAGCAATTACCAAAAAAAAAAAAAAATCGTAGAAAAGCATAACAACATAATGGATGTTGTGGACAAAAACGGAGTAGACCATTTTATTTTTTGGGCAGACAATAATTTGTCGTGGACCAAATTTATTTTTACGTAAAACAGTTTCTAGTTGGTTAACGACAGGTTTCTTTTAGTTTTCTCGGTTTGCATTATTACGGACTATAATTTAAGAACGGTAAATAAAAAACGATCCAATCCACAAACGAATTCGTCCATCCCAGCCGCCGCAATCATTCGAACCTAAAATTATTGACGAGTAGAAACTAGAAGCATAACAAGTAAAATACATGACCATGACCAATCTGAACACAAGAAAACCGCATCAAAAGAGACAACTAGTAGAAAGGCTTTATCCCTAGTTCATGGATTTGGCTTTTGAAACCTTAGTCACAAGATTACTAAGCATTATTTAGAAGCTGTTTCTTTTTTACTCTGAAATTGCAATCGCCATCACTAGAGTAAGGTGTCTAGTTTTTAGTCACATATGAGCCTTATCAAAGAGTTAAAGAAGCAAACAAAAACAATTATCTGTTCTGCTCCACAGAGAATCTGCATCTGTATACTCTTCCTCTTCCTACTCTAAATACGTATTCAAAATGTGTAAAAAAAACCATAAAAGAAGAGACTTTGTTCGAACCCATTAGAGGAATTTGATTAGAATCACTAGCAAGTAGCAACTTCTAATGAAGAAGACAAAGATAAATGTTGTGTTTTGACTTTTATGCCCCTCATTGTTCAAAAAAAAACCCTAAATTCAATCAATTGGGTCAGCAAACAGATCTAAATCCACCACCACACTCTCCAATTGTCTTCCAAGTACAGAGAAGATGATAGCTGTGATCGGATTGCTTCTGGGTTTTCTAGTTTCAGCATTGTTCTTAATCCAAGGCAAGCGAAGAAGATCATACGACAATCAAGAGAAGAAGAGATCTAGTAACGAGCCTGTAGAAGTCGTAAGACCAAAAAGTTACAGCAAGAGTGAAATCGCAGAACATAACAAAAGGAACGATTGTTGGGTCATAATCAAAGATAGAGTCTATGATGTTACTTCTTATGTTGAAGAACATCCTGGTGGTGACGCCATTCTAGATCATGCTGGTGATGATTCTACTGATGGCTTCTTCGGACCACAACACGCCACTCGTGTTTTCGACATGATTGAGGATTTCTACATCGGAGAACTTCTTAAGTAAGCCAAAAAAAAGTTGGCTTTTTTATTATCTTCTGATTGAAGATTTGAGATTGTAGAACCTTTTGTCTTGCTCTAGTGTATCTCTTTTTCTTCCATTGTATTGCCAAAGTTTCCTCCTTTTCTATTTATTTTTATCGCAAATCTGAGTTTGTTCTGAATCTGCAAAGGTGTGAGTGAGCTTAAAAGCTAAGCTCTGTTTCAACTTTCAAGTGGTCTAAGCTAAGCTCTGTTTCGAGTGTTCTAAATCCGTCAATTTTGAGTTTAATCTATTGAATTTCTTGTGGGAAACAATTGGATTTTACTGGGATGAAGAATCATAATATTCGACAAAAAAGCATAGCAGAGATCTAGAACTCGAGTTCTATCTGATATAGACCTAAATCCAAAAACAGAAGCATTGACATCTGGTTAACCCAAACAAACTACCAACGTTCATATGATGAAGGTCGGCCTCTAGCATGGCTAGGACGGTCATAAGGACCCGGTCTGCTTCTGTAGGGTCTTCCCTCATCACGTATCGGTCCCATAGCTCCATACCTATCACTTGCATCCCTTGCGTATCTGTCCCTCTCATAGCTTCTCTCTCTGCTGCGATATTCATTCTCTAGATGATGTTCAGGCATCCCATACCTATCACTCACAAAACGGTCTCCAGGTGGTGCGTATCTACATTGTTAATGCATCAAAAGGTCATGACTTTCCTAAACGTACACATGTTCGAACCATTTATTTAGACCAAAGATAAGAGCTACAAACCTCTCAAATGGATAGTGATCACGAGTCTCATACTTGTCTCCACTCTCAAAGCGGTCCCTGTAGCTATATCGTCCCCCATCTCGGTCACGGCGTCCATCCATGTAGCGGTCACGCTCACGCTCCCGCTCCAGCTCACGATCTCCATAGCGATCTCGGTGTCCATCTAATTCTCCAAGTCTAGAGCGCATCGCAAGGGAAACCCTGAACCGTCCTCGATCGCTACCAGTTGATGGGCAATCTCGAGCCCAATGACCAGGGCGTCCGCACTTAAAGCACTCATCCTCGCTTCCCTTCCCTCGAGATGAGTAGCCTCCACCCTTATTTAAATGGTCTACATCATCTCCCCCAACTTTGGGCTCAGCTTTGTTCACCGAGATGACCCTATCGCCCAACTCCTTCCCATGCATGTGCTTGATTGCATCATCAGCTCCTCGGCGATCAGTGAATGTAATAAACCCAAAACCACGTGGACGGCCAGTATCTTTCCCCACCATAATCTACAATTACACAAAGAAGACCAATAGTGTTATTAAAATGCATATTGAGCCAGGAACAGGATATATTACTAAGGATCATATGTTACATTAGAGTTAAAAAATAAGCAGATATATTACATTCCTATCTCTCATATAGGAGGTCCTAGAAGTGGCAAACTCAGAACATTTACAAGCAAACAGAAGACGGCAGCAAGATTCACAAATTTTACTTCATTTAAAGTCCTTAGAATCACACAACTCAAAGTCAAATTACATCTGCATACTTGTAGAAATACTATTCCATAAGAAGTATCTCCACAGTCCACACCAATAATCCTAGCAAAACAACGTTGGAGATTAGCCTCTAGCCAACCATACTCTTAACCCTTGCAACAGACATATTACATCAAATCAGTTTCGCATTATCTAATGTTCCAACAACAAATCCACAGAAAATGCTTTTCCATGCTAATCCCACTAAAAAAGAAGACTAATATTCTGATCAAGACCATTATTGACCAGAAACTTATCATCTTGGTGTATTGATAGACTACTTAGAGATGCTTCCATGTGCCAATAACTGTACTTTTACAGTTACACCAACTAGCGGCTCATGGTGAATGAGCACAGGAAAACCATCTCAGTGACTACTAAAGCTGATACCACAAGCAAGAGAGTAAAAGATGGTTAGTCCTGATTGGTGTCAAAACCACTGAAAAGAGAGCTCGGCTGCTATATCCAACAAAACAAAGTGATGTCAAACCAAGGGTACTGCACAGATGTTGAGTCAAGAGCCAAGGCTAAGGGAACAGTATGAAAGTACAGTCCACAGAGAATGATCTGAATCAAAACTCTTGCACTTCCAAGCACAAGGCTCTCAAACAGATTTTCCGATCAAGAGAAGGTAGAAATTACTTCCTAAGAAAGCTCTACAAATTCCTCCACTGCATCCTTCAACAAGTCAAAAAACCTCACTATATGCATGTGCTCTTCAACAGAATTGATGATGGCCTCTTAGGTTCATCAAACAAAACTATCCTACAATCTGAGAGATATTATTCACTAAACACAAGTTCCAAAAAGGAGTCTCTGAGACTTCTGATCATAAGCAGCACAAGCAAAGAACGAGAATCGATACGAGACCTGACACTCAGTGATTTTCCCATAGCGGTCAAAAGTACTCTCAAGCTGTCTCTCTGTGACATCCCACGACAATCCTCCAACGAAGATTCTGCTCTCAAGATTTCCAACGTTTTCTCTATCTTTCATTGTGAAACTCTCACTGAAAACAAAAGAGAAACAACAAAAACGCATAAAAATAGTTAGCACACAAAATCAAAATCAAGAAACCTTAAAGAACTCGTCCGTTTACAAAGAATCACCCAAATAAAACTAGCGAAACTCCATCTCTTACTTAAACAAGTAAAACAAAAATCTTTTGAAACTACGAATTGGGTAGAGAAACTTGCTGAAATCTGAGGTAAGAGAAAGAAACCCTAGAAATCTTGATTTGATAAACCCTAATTACTCACCGCTAATCCAAAGGTCAGAACTTTCTGCGTTTTTGGTGATTGGTGATTGACAAAGAAGTAACTGCAGAGGATTACCTTCAACTTAATTATATAAGGGCTGAAATGTTGTGCTTGAAACTACTAAAACACCCTTAGCAAAGTTACTTAATTACGAAACTAACCTATAAACCCTAAAACCCTTCTCTTTAGTAAAGCTCTCTCCTTTTCAGTCTCCAAGCTCTCTTCTGCGGAACTTACGGTACGAAAGTCTCCTCTTTTCTATTCACTCTAATCCAAAGTTTGGTCCTTTGCGATTGAAATCGAGGAGAATTTCGATTTCTAAATTTGGGTTTTGTTGGTTTTATCTCTGTAGAGTAGTAGAAGCACGAAGAAAAAATGATAAAGAGACGATTTTACAAGCTTGAGCATGGTGATAAAGACAGTGGATCCGATTCATCTTGCTTCTCTTCTGATTCTGATCCTGAGACCGAAGAATCAGAAGAATCTGAAGAAGAAGACTCTGTTGCAGAAGTTTCAGAAGACGGTGATGATTCAGGAGATGATGAATCCCCAGGTTTGCTTCTTCAATTGAGCCATTATTTCTTTTAGTTCTCTTGTGATTGTAATCGATGAGAACCTTTTGAGAACGTAAGTGATGATCTTTGCTTATTCTCTGTTATAGCTGCTGACGAAGACGCTGATGTTGATGATGGTGATGATAACTCTGATGCTGATGACTATGGTGGGACATTGGAGAAGATGTCAATGAATCGTTTTTTAGAAGAACCACCGGAAGAGGTGGAAGAGAACTATATTCTAGGTTGTATGATACAATCCAAATCGGTTTATAAATGCAGATATTGTCCAACCGTTGTTTGCTTGAATGAGAACACAATGCAAGCACATGTTTTATCAAAGGTAAATTACTTTTCTTTGAAGTAGAATGGTGTGTTTGGCCTTTTCGGAATTCATAAATTAGATGATAAGCACGAGCTTTGTTTTGAGCTTTTTCTTGTCAGTCTTTTAGTTTATCAAAAAGTGTGTTGTTTTAAGTTTTGTTTTTCACTTGACTCATTTCAGAAGCATGCCCGTATGGAGAAATTAGTGAAAGAAGGAAAGGTCAGAACCGATGATGAAGAAGGTGATGATGATCCAGAGACAGCATCTCAGGTGACATAAGAGAAAATGCCAATGAGTGCTTTGTGTTCTGTTGATGAGTCCTAACCAAAATTCTTGCAAAAATTTTAAATGTAGGAGAGGCAGACTAAAGGAAACAGAAGATCACAAAGACAGGGAAAGAGATCCCAAAAGCAGGAAAAGGTAATGTAGCTTGCTCGTTACTGTAACCTTGTGAGCATGGTTAGTCGGTTGAAAACCTTATCAATTGTTCTTTTAATATAAACATCCAGGGCTCATCAACCAAACATGAAGAAAACGAAGAAGTTGAAGATCCAGAGACGCCATCTCAGGTGACATTTAAGAAAATGCCAACAAAATGCTTTGTGTTATTCCAATGAGTTCTAACCAAAGTCTTGCAAAAATATTAAATGTAGGAGAAGCAGATAAAAGGAAACAGAAGAGCGCGAAGAGAGCATAAGAGATCACAAAAACAGGAAAAGGTAAAATTTGCCTGCTCATTTCTGTAACCTTGTGACCATGGTTGGCCTGTCAGAAACCTTGTTGGTTCTTATTTTAATATGAACATCCAGGGTTCATCGACCAAACATGGAGAAAACAAAGAGGTTGACACTCCAGAGACGCCATCTCAGGTTTTTTTTTTTACATTCGAGCAAATGCTAACAAGTGCTTTGTGTTCTTCCGATGAGTCATAACCAAATTCTGGCAAAACTCCTAAATGTAGGAGAAGCAGACAAAAGAAAACAGTAGAGCACGAAGACAGCGTAAGAGATTAGAAAAACAGGGAAAGGTAAAAGTAGCCTGCTCATTACTGTAACCTTGTGACCATGGATGGTTTGTCAAAAACCTTATTGATACTTCTTTTAATATGAACATCCAGGGTTCAATAACCAAACATGGAGAAAACGAAGAAGTTGAAGATCCAGAGATGCCATCACAGGTTTTCTTTTTGAATTCTAGCAAATGCAAACAAGTGCTTTGTATTCTTCCGCTGAGTCTTTAACCAAATTGTTGCAAAAATCATAAATGTAGGAGAAGCAGATAAAAGGAAACAGTAGATCACAAAAACCGCTTAAGAGATCAGAAAAACAGGAAAAGGTAAAGGCTCATAACTGTAACCTTGTAACCATGGTTGGTCTGTCAAAAACCTAATCGATTCATTCTTTCTTACAAATATCCAGAGTTCATCGACCATGGAAGAAGAAAACGAAGATGCATCGCAAAAGTCTAGAAAGAAAAGGCGTCAAACTAAGGATTGAAACCGGTGTATTTCCAGCAATATGGTAGGCCAGAAAGATTCATCTTTCTTACTTGGATATCATGGATAGATGAAGAAAATTAGGTTGCAAGTGAGTTGATTATGTGATTTTTAAACTTCAAGTTTTGTCTACAAAATATGGTGCTTGTTATAAACTGATATGATTTTGATGAATTAAGTTATACAATTCTTGTTTTTCTGTTTTGTGCAATTTCTTAACCATGGTTGTGTTTCTGTATTCTTTGTCATTCGAACCATCGCCCTCGTACAGGATTAGACCTAGACTATTTCAAACATCATTACATTTCTGTTTCACTGAAACCTTCTGGTTCAGAATCAGTATTTATGATTCTTCTTTAAATCGAATATCAGATTACTTGAAACTATGTATTTTGTTCCAATAGCATCGATGATCTCTGGCATTTCCCTCTAAAATTTCTGTCACTTTTCTCTCCCCTAGTCAGCACTCAGCACTTGTCTTGAGAAAGTTCAAAGACTTGAGTGAAAAAGACAAAAACTTTAATATTTTCTTCTCTTCTTTAGTTCTTTTAATCTTGGTCTCCACCATAAACAATTATTGTCTACATATCTGTGTAAAACAGTGGAAGTGTACACAAAATAATATTTATAAATGCATTGAAAAAGGAAACAAGTGAGACAAGTGAGATTTGATTAACTTCTCCCACTGCTCTTAAAGTGTGAAGAAGCATTGGCTTCACGTGACATCTTTGCTGTCATGTCCGTGATCGAGCTTCTTCATCGATGACATTTACAACTACTGATTCTATCATCACTTGTAAAAACTATCTTGATTCCATCATGATCTCTTCTTCTTCTTCTTCTTGTATGTTCTTCTTGATGTTTGCTTTCTTTTTTATTTCTCTGGTGAGATCAAGTGATGTCGAAGCTCTACTGAGTTTGAAATCATCCATTGATCCTTCAAACTTGATTCCATGGCGAGGAACAGGTCCTTGCAACTGGGAAGGAGTTAAGAAATGTATCAATGGAAGAGTCTCAAAGCTTGTTCTTGAGAATTTGAACCTCACTGGCTCACTCAACGACAAGAGTTTGAACCAATTGGACCAACTTAGAGTTCTTAGTTTCAAAGGCAACTCTCTCTTTGGCTCAATCCCTAACCTCTCCGGTTTGGTTAACCTCAAATCTCTTTATCTCAATGATAATAACTTCTCCGGTGAGTTTCCTGAATCACTGACGTCTCTACACCGATTGAAAACCGTTGTTCTTTCCGGAAATCGGTTTTCCGGCAAGATCCCTACCTCGTTGAACCGTCTTTCCCGCCTTTACACACTTTACGTTCAAGACAATATATTCTCTGGTTCCATTCCTCCTCTCAACCAAGAAACTCTCAGATTCTTCAATGTCTCGAATAATCACCTCTCTGGCCATATCCCACCAACACGAGCTCTGAACCGGTTCAATAAGTCGTCGTTTACCGGTAACATTGCTCTCTGCGGTGATCAGATTCAAAACTCATGCAATGACACAACCGGAATCACGTCAACCCCATCAGCAAAACCAGCAATCCCCGTAGCCAAAACGCGGAGCAGAACAAAGCTCGTTGGAATCATTTCCGGAAGCATTTGTGGCGGAATTGTGATACTTTTGCTGACATTGCTTCTCATATGTCTGCTTTGGAGACGGAAACGAATCAAACCCAAAAGAGAAGAGAGGAGAAGCAAAGCCGTGGCAGAGTCAGAAGGAGCAAAGACGGCTGAAACAGAGGAAGGTATCAGTGACCAGAAAAACAAAAGGTTCTCATGGGAGAAAGAAACTGAAGAAGGATCAGTGGGAACTCTGGTTTTCTTGGGAAGAGATATCACGGTGATGAGATATACCATGGATGATCTACTCAAAGCTTCAGCGGAAACGTTGGGAAGAGGAACGTTAGGGAGCACTTACAAGGCGGTGATGGAGTCTGGATTCATCATCAGTGTTAAGAGGCTTAAAGACGCGGGGTTTCCTCGAATGGATGAATTCAAGAGACACATTGAGATCCTTGGAAGGCTCACGCACCCTAATCTGGTGCCTCTCAGAGCTTATTTCCAAGCCAAAGAAGAATGCTTGCTCGTTTACGATTACTTCCCCAATGGAAGTCTCTTCTCTCTTATCCATGGTATGTATTTTGCTCACACACACACACAGCATTGGTTTTCGTTCTGTCAAGCTTGATGTGTTTTATCTGTGTCTTGTTTTTTTAGGAAGTAAAGTTTCCGGGAGTGGGAAGCCTCTTCACTGGACATCATGTTTGAAAATAGCAGAGGACTTGGCAATGGGCCTGGTCTACATTCATCAGAATCCTGGCTTAACGCATGGGAACTTGAAATCATCCAATGTTTTGTTAGGTCCAGACTTCGAGTCCTGCCTCACGGACTACGGCCTCAGCGATCTTCATGATCCTTACTCGGTTGAAGATACAAGTGCAGCCTCTCTCTTTTACAAAGCTCCTGAATGCAGAGACTTACGCAAGGCCTCAACACAACCCGCTGATGTTTATAGCTTTGGAGTCCTCCTTTTAGAGCTTCTAACAGGTAGAACTTCATTCAAGGACCTTGTTCATAAATACGGGTCGGATATCTCCACATGGGTGCGTGCGGTGAGAGAGGAAGAGACAGAATTAAGTGAGGAGATGAGTGCTTCTGAGGAGAAACTTCAGGCTCTTTTGAGCATCGCGACAGCTTGCGTGGCTGTTAAGCCGGAAAATCGTCCTGCGATGAGAGAGGTCTTGAAGATGGTGAAAGATGCAAGGGCTGAAGCAGCTCTGTTCTCATTTAACAGCAGCGATCATTCGCCTGGGAGATGGTCGGATACGATTCAGAGCTTGCCAAGGGAGGATCATATGAGCATATGATTCAAGTTGTTGCAGCCTTCTCAATTGTTTTGATTTTTGAAGTAGCTAGGGGTTCATAATCTTATACTCTCTGGTATAATATATGCTTCCTAAATTGGATAATACCCAATTACCCACAATCACATTATCACAATGGTTGCTTAACAAAACTGAGTCTCATTAATTAAGGAGAGGCTTACATGTCCTCTTCCACAGTTACAAATATATTTTCCTTAGACCGAGACATTCACTTGTTATTGATGGGCTCTTTTTTTTTTTTCTATGAATGTAAATATCATTAAAAAATGAAAAATTTAGGTATTACTACAAAAGACCATTTTACCTACATATTTGAGATCTTGGCAAAAAGAATAAAAACAAGGTAACAAATGTTTTGGGTACAATATGAGAGCGCTTACTGTATTCCTAGAAGCATTAACTTTCGAAAATGCCTTTTTTGTCTTCTTCAAATGGTGATGTTGTGGATTTTACGGTCAATGATCTTATGATCGTATGAGTTATGACCTAGTTCATATGCACATCATTTCTTCTTAGTATCTGGACAAATCTCGTTTTCCCACCAAAACCTTAAATGCTTCATTTCGTCCCAAGAAAAAGTACCTTTTTTTTAATAATTAAGAGGTACATCCCCTCAGGCTAGGAAGCATAGCATTTTATATGGTCGCCTCCTAAATGTCACTCGAATCGGCGACTTCTAGATTTTGCATGAGAGTCTTTAGTCTTTACCAATTGAACTATTGATACTTAATCTAACGGTCTTTAATCGTGGGGAAAGACATCAAAACTAACTAATCTCACATATGTTAATTAACCGCTTTTTGTTTGTATCATTAATTTATAAAACAATTAAGAAAAAACAATAAGGGTGTTTCCATCGATTTCATTTAATAATCTTAAATAGAAATTAGTCTGTCTAGTACTTTTGCTAGTAAAAATATTGTCATATAAATCTATGTATCATATATATGTTTTAAGACTTATTATCTAGATCTCTACATCATAACAAAAATAGGTGGAGTTTAGAGATCGGTATAGGAGAAAGTGCATATGAAACAATTAAATTTTCCGGATTCAATTACCAAATGTCAAAATATATCTCTAACTATGATTTAAAAAACAAAATGTCTATAAAGACCACCATTTACAAGAAGTTTAAGCTATGCATGGTAACACATTAATTTATAATTTATTAAAATATAATAATAAATAATTCCAGGTTACAAATAAAAAAAGGAAAGAATCTTACAATAATTAAAATTTGAATTAACAATATCATATCAATAATATAAATTAATAAAAACATAGGAGTATTTGATAGAAAATGATTTAGACATATGAAGACATTAATAACCTGGATGTTGTTCACGATGACAACGTGTAGAAATTTCACAACCCCGATGGTAAGGGTTGACTGGTTCTTTGACACATTCTTTGGGGTTCTTACTGCCACAAGCTGGAATTCTGTCTTTTCTCATATCTCCATAGTTTATATATTTGCTTCCTTCTCCAAATCCGCTGAACAATGATAATATAATCATTATTGAAACAAAGAAAAGACTGGTAAGACTCATTTTGTGTGCAGCCATTGTTTAGAAGAAAAAAAAACAATGTATTTGAATCTTCTTGATCTTTTTTTGTGTTATTATATTTTGTAATTTGAATAGGTGATTAGTTATAAATTTGTTTCATATATTTATAACGAGAGAGATGATTCTAAAAAAAGATTGTCAGTGCATAATGTATCAGTGCATGTAGACTTCACTGGCTATTTATATGTCATTTTGGTTTTTTTTTTTTGTTCTATTAACAGGAATCTTCGAAATAGAAATATTTGCAGTGGGTTTCTAGAATGATTCAGTTTTAACTTGTTCAACAAATTAAGAGCAATTTATAGTGAAAAATAAATTAAATTTAGAATATTATTTGAGTTGTAGCGTAACTAAATTTGATTTTGTAACAAAATATGTTAAGTGGGCATATTTTTTAGAGTAGGAAGTAAAGTGGGCATACACATAACAAAATATGAAAATGATTAGAGAGTAGAGGGAGACAGTAATGTTTAGACTTTAGAGAATAAATATTCGAAATTTACCAAATTGCTTTGCAGCCATGTCGTTATGGCAACATCAAAATAGAAGGAAAACAAACTTATAATCGAAAAAGAATGTGTCATGACAAAAATAACATAAAATAGAACAACAATTTGCTTGAGTTAGTGTATGTTTCATATATTATTTCATTTCATATATAACTTAAAAAAAATTTCTATCTTCCAAATACAAAATTAATATATATATACATAGTATTTACCTTAAACTAAACAAAGAAAATAAGACCAAGTTAATCAATTAACAAATGTTCATTGTCAAATAATCCCTAGTGTAACATAATAAATTTTGATACTGTCATCTCAATATCTTGGTTCATACTCGTATATTGCATATTGTAGACAAAAGTAATTATTTTCCAACCATTGAAATTAATTTTGGCATTAATGTGGTTAATGTACTAGCAACTATTATGTGGTGACTTCAAGTTTGTTCAACAGGATTAACTAATGTTACTTGTAATTACAAGAGTACCATCTAACCAAAGTTTAGACCCATATTTAGACCCAAGCAATCAGTCAGATTCCTTAGTTACCATTTACACCCATATTATTTTTTTCCTGAAGGTCGTAGGCCAAAGTTTCTTGTTTAAGTCATAGGCACGGGCCTACGGGTTATCTGTGCGTGAAGCTCTACAAAGTCGGAAATCATTCAATTTATCCGTCAACCTCATTTCAATGATGAGGAACAGATATCTGCAACTGTGAAGGAGTTAAGGAATGCATGAAGGAAAGAGTCTCAAAGCTTGTGTCTTTGCATAGAAGATATTCTCGTAGATATGTTAGAGAATGTGATGTGCATGGTTCGCATTCGCTTTAAACTTAACTTGATTTTATATCAAGAGTTTCGTGTATATATGTGTCGTCGTTAGTGTAGTGTTTTTTTCTTTTTTGTTGTAAGAATTGCTTTGTTCTGTTTCTCACTCTGTTCAGTGCTTAAGAATGAATGAGTATGTACGTACAGCCACATACTCTTCAACGTTCACATGAGATACTTGCCCCCAACGTACACATAAATTCTAATTTGAACCGAGCCAAGCCGAAACTAAGTATAAATTTCAATGTTCTTCGTATTAACTTCGATACAAAACCCAAAACTGAACTAAACCAAACCGGAACCAAGCCGGTAGAGCTAAACCAATTAAATCTCTTTTCACTTTTCAGGAGAGTTCAGAGATTACTCTTTCACATTTATCTTCCAATATCTTCACTGCTTCGTTGAAAAGAACGTCTGGGGGCTGTGATCCGGTGGACTCAATCGTAACTGAGAAAGACAATAAGAAACGCAATTAGAAATTCTTTCAGATCATGAATTGCCAGGTTGAAGGAACGGGTTTGTTCTCTTTTTCTTTTCTTACATATAAAATGGTTCTTGACACGGCGCAGATCCACGTGTTTCGCCCATTCCACTCCTTCTCTTATGCATTCTCTACACAACGAACAATCACGCGGCCGAGCTACCGTTGCCCTCTTCCTACCTGTTTTCCACTTTTGCAAGTCAAATCAATTTGCAGCCAAAGTTCTCAGGTTTCATCAGAATCTCTAGTTGTTACTCAAAAGCAAGTAAGAAGATTTGAAGATTTTGAAGGAAACTTGGGAAGGCTTTTACTTCACCTTGGCCCATGTCTTCAATGTCAAAAACTTTCTTGGGGCAAACGTTTACTAGTTCTTCGGCATGTCTACCCTCAAATTCCTTTAGTAGAATCACCTAAGATATTATAAACAAAAAGCATTACTGGAAAAGCTTAGGACGAGTCAAGAAAAAAATTAACTCCTTTTCCCAGAAGGCTTACGGTGAACTTCTCACCTCAGGAAGCATTCGGTACCAAGCCGTTGCAACTGGGGACCACTTTGCATGTGTTTTACCAATGCCCTTCACCGCATGAGCTTCAAGCTCGATTTCCTGCAAGAAAAAGATAGAAAAAGATGCAAGTCTTTCATCTCTCATAGCAAGTAAAGTCCTCTCAAGTGTCACAAATAAGAGGAAGAGTGTAAATAGAAACAATACCTGACCAGGGCCGAGTTTTGCTATCAAGATATCTTGAAAGCTTGGCGTGATTGGATTGTTTGCAAATTCAGGGAAGGAATCTTGGCTATGGCTGAATGAAGTGTAAGTTTTTGGCTTTGTGGTTGAACCTCCAGATTCTTTGACAAGCTCACTTCCATTTGGTAACCATTTCAATTCGCTTGTTAAGACTTCAAGAAATAAAAAATAACACCTTTCATGAGAGATCGAGCTAACAATAAAACAAAGACTCTTCTTATGCTAACCAAAGAACAAATATTACCTTTACGACGCGGGTCACCTTTTGGACATTTTACATGGAGTTTGAAAACAATGGTGTTCTTTTCATTTGGCTGATCGTTTTCTATGCGCGGAGATAAAAGAAAAAATTAAGCATGACACAGAGAATTATATGCTTAATGAGATGGATCAAATGCCACTGAATATTTCTTACCGGATAAATATTCAAAGAGCCTCGGATCTGCGGCAATTGGAATAAGACCCAACCTGTGAGCAAGAACTTCGTCTTGTATAACCGACGTGTTGTTTGCTACCAACACTTTTTCAATAGCCATTGAAGGAAGCTGCAACAAATGAACACTTATAACCAAAGACTCTAATAATCAGGGATTCATCAGAGGTTGTGAGACAGTGGACAGACCTCAGCTAGGAGGATTCTTCGGAAAGCATTAGCGATTCCTGCAGGGACACCAATCATATCGAAAACCATATCTGTCTCTGTGAGACTAATCACATCAACTTTGAAATCCTCAGAGAAGTCTTCTAGTCTTACACTGTTGTCCACTCCCATAGAGGCATAGGCACCCGAGTAAAGGACACTCGTAGGCTACAAAGAAACACAAAGAACATTCAAGACTTCAAATTTCAAACAAACATCACTCAATATCATTCGGATTTCGACAAAACTACCAAACCCACAGTGTAATCTTCTTAAATTGCTAAGACCAAACTCATCAAATTCACAGCTTTCTACAGGAAAGTTTTAAACTTTACTCTGTAATTCTACACGAAATCGATGAACACAGCAAACCCACATGGCACACAATGAGAAAAGCCAATAAATTTCTAGCCAACAATACATATAGCTTAAAAAGAGTGTAGAATTGATCGAGAATAGTTCTTACATGAATAGGAGCATCATTCTTACAGACAGCGCGTGTTCGCTGGAGCTCAAGATGCGGAGGAAGTCCGGTAGGGACGTCAGGGAGATCAAATATGTTGAAATTCTTGGCGAATTGCTTTTCTGCTTTAGTCACCATCCTTGTCTAGCTCTACAGCAGAACTAGGGTTTATCAAATTGAGAAGGGTTTAACAAAGGAAACCACGGGGAATGAGAAAAGTAGTATTGGGTTAAAAAGTGAAGTCGAAGAAGCTTACCTGTGGCTGAGATATTGAGTAATTTTGAGAGAAAGAGAGAGTTGGCGGCGGCGAGGAGATGAAGAACAAACGGCGAAGGGATTTGAAAAAGCCGCCGTTTTTTTCAAAAAGTGATTGGTTCCAAAAAAGTGATTGGTTCCACTATCTACCGACGAATTCAAAAGGAAAAGACGGCTTCACCTCCGGAATGGGTTCTTAGCGACGGCGATGGGGTTGAGAACTAGGGATTATTTTGCCTTCCTTTTCTTCATTTTTTGACCAATCAGCGCTCGCCACGTTAGCATATCTTAGCTGCTCTAAAACATCTTAATTAAGATACAGATCTTAGCAATTGTTTGGTTTTTTGATTAATTTTAATTATTTTTAGAGTTAAGATTTTCTTTAGATCTTCATATTTCACACAGTTGAAGCTGCTCTTAGAAGTTACCAAATTTTACTAAATTTCACCACAAAAGTGTACAAATCAAAATGCTCTGTATCAAATTTCTGAACTAACAAAAATAATATCACCATAAATCGAACCAAATCAAATCGAGGTTTTTTTTTTAATCTTAGTTTGAAGTTTCGATTTCTAATCTAAACCGATCTGAATAATCCATATTTTCCAAAGTTAAGCTAGTTACACTTACACCCATAACAGTAATAAATAACAATGTTCGCAATGTTTTTTTTTTATATTCCATATCCATAAAAATATAAATGGGCCAAGAAAAGAAAAAAAAATTGAACTAAGACCATCAGCAGTGGCAAATGTGTTTGTGTGGGTGTAAGTATTTTTTTAGTATTATAATTTAAAGCAAAAGAGAAAGGAGAGAGAAAGAAAGAAAGAGAGAGAGAAAAAGTGTTGCATCCGAATGCAACTTTGCACCCGAGTTCCGCTTCTTACACAACTTTTCCAATATTTCACAATTAAAAAATACACACATCCGACACAAACTTGTACCGTTGTGTTTGCTCTAAGAAAAACAAAACAAAACAAAACAGAACTGGAACCAATCAAACTCAAACACGAAAGTTGATAAACTAACCAATAAAAAGATTAACCACGAATTCACATTTGATTTCAAATTTAGTTTAATCCATTAAAAAAAAAAAAAAGACTAAACCGGACCATACAGGTTTTTTTGAGACCGTGCATCCCAGAATCTCTACGTGGAGTCCAGGATGTCAAATAGAATTGGGTCCATATCGTAATTAACAAACAAATTAGTGTTGCCCATTTTAAAAGTTTGAAATTTTCTTAATGATTTGGTCAAAAAAAAAAAAAATAAGAGGAGAAAAAGGACAAAGGAAAAAATGGAGAAAAGTAGAGTAAAATGGCGTCACCAGAGAGGCACAACTCACGGGGAAAATCAGCAGAACCAATACCACCGCCACCGGTTACTATTATTTATTCTTGTTTTCATCATCACCCAACATTTTTAAAAATATATTTTCGAATTTTTCTCTATTTTCAAGATTTTTTGTTTTATAATATCGATTTTGCCACCCAACTTCTCCCACTCCTTCACCACTGTATCCTCCTGCTGCTTTCTCACCTCTCCATCATTCATTTCTTTCGTTTTTTTTCTCCCATCCGTTTCTTTTATTCTTCTTTCCCCTTAAATTAAAATCTTTTGAATTAAATTATTGGATATTGCTGTTTCTCTGCGTTTCTTTCAACAAACCCATTTTCTTCTCTTCTTCTTAAGATTCTGAATCTTCAATTGATTAAGCTTTTCTTCGACTTCTTTATTTTACAGGTTTTTTTTTTCTTACTTTAACTGATGAAAAGAATCAAACTTTTTTCTTTTTGTCGCTGTGATGATGATTTCTTGTGTGTATGTAGGATCTCAAGGAAGCTTTGGTTTCATTTCTGTCTGTAAATCGGATTTAATTTTTTGATGGGCAATCTCTACGAAGAGTTACATATGTTCTCTTAGCTTCTCTTACAAGATCTTTTGGGTATGTCTTGTTCTTTGAAGTTGCTATCTTTCTTCCATGTTCCAGAGATTTGCCTTGTTTTATCAATTTTGACATAAATTTTCTTTTACCTGTTTTTGTTACTTGGTTTAATATTCTGATGAATCTTTGACCATGATCTCTAAATTTGGTTCCTATGCAAGATCAAAGAAAGTTCATCAAATAGGCAAACTTGATTCTCCAGACATCTCTTTAGATTTGTTTGACCATATAGATTTACTAGAGTTCCTGTCTGGGTGTTGTTTATCAAGAATCAATCAATTCCTATATGTTAGTATCTGTAATATATCTGAGGCCTTGATCATGAACCATAGTTTCCTCAAAGATCTCAACTTTGTCTCTAGTTGGATTGTAATTTGTATTGCTTAGGACAGTTAAATCTTAGTACATCTTGGCTCTTCATGTTAAAAGCTGAAGAAATATGAGCTTTCGTTGGTTTTAACTAATTAGTTTCATTTGTCTGCAGGTTTGTTACTGTAATTCTTCTGAAAGTTCAATACTTTACGGTTAATATACACACAAAACGGTTAAGCACTAGAGAAGATGTTGGGAGGCAACAACGAGAACCATGTGCCGCAGGCTCTAATGAATGACAGCCAGTTTCAGTATCAATCTAACACATCGTTGAATCAGCTTCACTTGCTTGGGACGAGTAAGTTTCTGAATTCTGTTCATCATTTGGTTTTTATGTTGTTAGAGCTTTATAGAGCTAAAGCTTGTTCCTTTGTATGTGGAATGTGGTTGCAGTGAGAGCTGGTTGTACTATTGATCCTGTAAACTACTTTGCTAATGATAACCTTGCTCCTATGATTCGGCATAATAGCAAACGCGGAAGGGAAACTGAAATCAACAATAATATGCAGAGACAACAGAAGCTGCAGATCTCTTTGAATTATAACTATAACAACAATACTGTTGTTCAAGATGAAGTCCAAAAACAGAACTTAGTGTCCACTGGTCTGAGACTATCTTATGACGATGATGAGCGCAACTCTTCTGTAACTTCGGCAAATGGAAGTATCAAAACTCCAGTCTTTCAGTCACTCGGTGACAATATCAGATTGGACCTTGATAGACAGAAAGAGGAGCTTGATCAGTTTATCAAATTCCGGGTACTAATTCTATCTCTAAAGCTTATGTTGTTGCTTATATATCCCATGTCGTTGAGATTGTACTCTCTTGAAACAGGCAGATCAAATGGCGAAAGGTGTGAGAGATATAAAACAGAGACATGTCACGTCCTTTGTAACGGCCTTAGAGAAGGATGTGAGTAAGAAGCTTCAAGAGAAAGACCAGGAGATTGAAAGCATGAACAAGAAGAACCGGGAACTTGTGGATAAGATAAAACAAGTGGCAGTGGAAGCTCAGAACTGGCATTACAAAGCAAAGTACAATGAATCTGTGGTTAATGCCTTAAAGGTAAACTTGCAACAAGTGATGTCACATGGAAACGACAACAATGCAGCAGGAGTAGTAGCTGATCATCATCAAATGAAAGAAGGGTTTGGGGATAGTGAGATTGATGACGAGGCAGCCTCATACAACTACTTGAACATCCCGGGGATACCAAGTACTGGGATGAGATGTAAGTCGTGTAACGTAAAGGATGTTTCGGTCTTGCTCGTGCCGTGTAGGCACTTGAGTTTGTGTAAAGAGTGTGATGTGTTTACTGGTGTTTGTCCTGTTTGCCAGTCTTTGAAAACTTCTAGCGTTCAGGTCTTCTTCTCCTGAGTTGTCTTCAGACTGTTGAAAAGTTAATGATGGAGAAACATGAACATATTTGTATGTGATGATGATGATGATGATGAGCCCAAGATGAAAAACTTGCTCGAGTCTTTCTTTGCTTTGCCACTAAACCTATATAAGCATGATTCTGCTATTTCGTAGTTATTAAGCAGCCGTTCTTTGAACCCGAGATACAAATTGAGTTCCGTGTGCGATATATCAAAGCTGTGGATTTCGTTACTAGAAGAAATCAAACATGTTTTGGGTTTTGGCTGATTTCTTTCTTCTTAATTGCTGCAAAACTTCTTTCCCAATTAAGGTTATTTATGTACTAAATCAGACTTCTATCCAACGGATAGAGTTAAGGTCATGTCACTCTCATACCGGATTTTTTTCTAAGTAAATTTACCTCCAAAAAAGATCATAACCAACATATAAAATTCATTACATAAACTAAAAAAAAAAAAATCTTTCAAGACTTTATAGAAAATTTACATCGAGATATTATAATCAGTAATTATAATCAACATAACAACATTACAAAATTCAAAAAAAAGTAAACTAGCGAGAACTAATCTTACTTTCGTACTAAAAATAAACAATAGAATATGATCTTCACATGGTAAAGCCAACTGTTGTGTCTTGCATTCTTTTTATTTGACGTGTATTTTTTTTTTAATCTCTTTGAAGGCAAGAGTAATACAAGTTAGTTTTCTTGCATCCATATGTCGTTGACAACATATCTGAGTTCAATTTTCTGAAATGATAGAAGTTAATTAAGATTAAAAGTATGATTTTGCCGAACTTTGAAAACAAAGAAAAAATGATCGACAGTCTTTGATTCACTCATCTATAAAAAACACCAATTGAATCATATTTTGTGCATTTACCCAGAAAGAAATGCGCATTAATCTTCGATACTTGGAGTATTGCGAAGAGTTGGAAGACTACAAAACGATGAGTTATTTTGATTTTATTCTTAAAAATCGTTAATAGTATTTCATAAGGTTTAATTTATTAAAATAATATAAGAGATCTATAATGTCTTCAACATGTAAGAAAAAAAAAAAGAAAAAAAAAAAAATGCGATATGAACTCACATGGTGTTGTTCTTAGGATATTGTACCCATATGGTACAAGATATCGCAAGAAACCACTATTTATATGTTGCTTTTTGCATCGCTTGTTATATGAATGTTTTTTTTTCTTTTTTTTGACATCATGTTTTTAAAACTTGTATGTTTGGAAAAAAAGTTAATAAAATTGTTGATTAAGTCAAAAGTAAAACCAAGTTTACCTTCATATATATGAGTAAAAGAGGGTGAACTATAATAAAGTCTAATTCGTAAGTTAAATGATTTAGAAACAACACCACATGTCCAGTTCATGAAAAAATGAAGAGAAACTTTATAGATTAAATGGAATGCTCCTAATAGCCTTGTTGCTACCATCTGATAATACATATTTGGATAACTCACAAACAAAACTAAAAAAAAAAAAAATCATATAGAACTGAAAGATACCACATTTTTAGTTTGCGTTGATGCGTTCTATCTAATTTTGTTAGAATTTTTGCACCTCTAAGAGTAATAACTAATAATTCATTCTAGTCAAAATAACATATTTTAAGTAAAAGGCCTAATTCATAAAATAGTAACTAAGTTATATACCCTTTTAAAATTAAATAGAGCTGGAGACATCTATGAGATATAAACTTAATTGATCATCTTATAATTTTCTTCTTTGTTTATCAACAAACTTATCTACAAAATTTTATTTCTAATGAAGTTCGGAAACGAAATGTGTCTTTACTTAGTTTGGATTTGAGACAAAATAGATTTTTTGGATAATGTGGTAAAAATTTTAATGCCCGCTCATACTTTAAAGCTTTCTCAAGCATCAAGTACGTAGAATTCCATCTATTTTGAACATCTAAAGACAAAAGGACTTCACCATCACCCTCCACGCATTCTCCAAGCGAAATACGTCGAGATTTTGAGCCTTTGAGATACTTCACAGTCTCTCTAATCTTAGTCAATGCACCGGTAATAACGTCTAACCCATCTTGCACAATGAGGTTTAAGATGTGTGCACAACATCTCACGTGGAAATACTCTCCTTTGCACAACAAATCATTATCTAAATTAAGCCTATCTTTCAATATATCTTGCAATGTTCCATTAGCTGTAGCATTATCCAAAGTCAAACTAAACACCTTTTTCTCTATTCCCCATTCCTTCAAACATTCATGGATTTTACTAGCTAAAGCATCACCAGTGTGAGGAGGAAGAATATCACAAAACGATATGATATTGCTATGTAATATCCACTTTGTATCTACATAGTGTGCAGTCACAACTATATATCCATCTCCATAGACTGTTGTCCAACAATCAGAAGTTAGACAAATTCTGCTAGGAATTTTTTCTAACTCAGACTTTAATTTCTGTTTTTCTTTCTCCCAAGTTTTAACCACATCTGCAGCAGCAGTGTTTCTTGTATAGCGCTTATAGTCTGGATTCAAATAACTAAGGTAGTCCCTAAGCTCTTCATATTCAACAACAAGAAAAGGAAGATTGTGTCGAATAATCACCCGACTAAACTTCTCTCTAGCAATTTTATCATCAATCTTCGCTACCCTTCTTTCTACATCCAAATCAAGTGAGCATTTATTGTAATGTTGATGCAAATTAGATGTTCCACTAGTTGGCAGCCACAAATAACTCGTTCGACATTTCTTACAATATACCCTTTCTTTATCATGCTCATCTTTTTCTATTATAAAGTGATTCCACATCAATGATCTTCTACTTCTTTTTGCATGATTAGAAGAACTTACTATCATAGATTCGGATGCACATGATGATGATTGCCCACCACCACCACCACCACCACTAGGAGGCTGTTCTTCTTCATCATCCATCAGGTAAGTCTCAGGTTTAAGTCTGCAGATTTTGGTCAAATTAGATGATAGTCAAATTAGTGCTGGAACAAAAAGTATGTGATGACGGTAAAGAAATGATAAATATTAATCCTCCATCGACTGAAGAACAAAAATTGCAAAAAGAAGATACGTGTGCAAAACAATTTCAGAAACTCAAAGTTGCAAAAAGACAACACAAGCAAAGTAGAAAGAAGTAAAAAATTCAGATCATTAATCAACCAAGAAGGTCCATAACACAATCTGCAAATCAGAATACATCAAGGATAGGCCAGCCACCGATCCTATGTGTTACAAAGGCTAGCATGAGGAACTAACATCTGTTTGAAATGTGTTAATCATGCAGTTTTCGAAGAGAATGATGCTACAGTCTTAAAATTTCTAGAAATACTCAAAGAGGAAGATGAATTCTGACCTGAAACTATAGCCGTACTAGTTCTCAAATCTCCCAAACAAGGTTTTTCTCCAGTTTCTCCAATTTCAAAACGATAGAGACTTAGAAACCACCATTGCCCCTAAACCTGCAGGATACAAACCAGAATTAGAAAAAGAGGGTTAGGTTCACGGTGGAGCCGACGAATCTAAAACGAAAACAAACCTTAAGTCACGGTGGAGCCGACGAATCGATGACCAGAGACTTGATCGGCAAAATAGAAGAACCAGACCCTTAAGTATCGAAGCTTCTAAAAACCCTTTAATGGCGAAGATAGATAGATCGATGGTGAGAGAGATTGATGGTGGTGAGAGATTGATGATGGTGAGAGGTGTGAGGCTGAGAAAGAGAGAGATCGGTGATTGTGAGAGACTTACGACAAATTTAGGTTTTGTTTAGGTTTATCAAATCGGTTTAGACATTCAATTCGGTTAGATTCGGTTTAAACATTTGATTTAAAATGTTTAATTTCTATTGGTTTGATTATGAGTAACCACTAATCCATTCTAATCAAAATCATTTCAATCCAATTCATTAAACTCATTAATCCATTTAATCCATTAATCCATTAAGATCCAAATTTTACATCCATTAGATCCATGGATTGGATTGGTTTGGATTGATCCATCAATTTCAATCCATTTTGACACCCCTAGGTAAAATATAGTTGCCAATCAAGCCATACATATATGGAAAACAATCTTTTGCAATACTGTATATCTTTGTGTTATTCTTAATCCTTTTGACAAAATAGATCTTTGTAAACAATATTATTTCTAATTTTTTATAAGGTGAAGATTCACCACATGTCTTTATAACCATCATTGTAGCCTACTCGTTCGCATTGTAAGAGTTTTAAATACTTTTAAAAAAATCAGAACAGTTTATTATTTAATATATGATTTTAATAAGTTTTTCAAAACAATATAGCAACTCCTTTAGTCCTATAATACATTGCAAGTGTAAGAAAGATCAATTTTTCCGTAAGAAAAATACTAATAAAATTGAATACTAATATACATTGACATTGTGTTTGCAAAACCAAAAAGACGCAATTGAATATCCCATCTAAATTTTAATTTGTTTGGCATTAATATTAACTAGAAAATGACCCACCCGTTGCGTGGATTTAATAATATATTATATTTTTATAGGAGTCAAATTTTTATGATTATAACAGTTGAAGAAGATAACTCTAAACATTAAAAATTTGACTAATATCTGTAAAAAAATGTATATTTGATATTTTTTAGACAATTTGATTTTTTTTTTAATTGCATAATCTAATGTATAAATACACTTAAAAAAGTTTCTATGAAAATATTAGTTTTTTTTTCATAACATTTACACATCTAACACTTAAATAAGCTTATTGATCTTCATCCGTGATAGAGTCATTAAGATTTCAGACCACTCTCTAGCCTACTGTTTTTTGTGATTTCAAACCACTATTTGGCTTAGTGTTGTTCTTATTTTGAGTTATTAATCTTGTGATGCAAACTTAACATCGTCTTGTCAAATGAAAACATAATATACTTTAAATATGTTTTTTACCAAATTTTTGAGTTAAAAAACATTGGATTTAAATGAGAAACTCTCAAATGTGTTTTTCTATTTGATTATGTTATAGAGTTGTAGTTCCACTTGAAATATATGTTACATAATTTACATATCACTTTTTTTAGTTAACAACTTACATATCACTTTAAGTATATTTTGTTATACAACTCATGGATAATATAACCATTATTATTATTATTTTTATAGAAGATAGATTATAACGTTTTTGAATTTTCATGATTTGTTTCTATTTTTTTTGTCATCAATTTGTTTCTGTAGTTTCACAAAAAAGTGTGACTCTTTCAATGTCTTTGTCTTAAATGAAAAATTTTAAGTTCAGTTTAGTAACTTTTTTTAGTGAACATTTAATAATAAAGAAAATCTTGTAATATATTGCTCTTATAAAATAATATTTCAATTTAAATTTTATTTTTCTCTTTAAAATTGTAGAAACACAATTACGTATAAAATTTTTACTCTACCATGCATTTAAATATGACTTCCATTCTAAAACTCATTAACTTATTCAAAAAATATGAAGTATGATCATTTTAAATTTTGTTTATGTTAAAAGTTGAATTATATTATTATTATTGATATAAATGCCATAGTATTACTTTCACTATTTTAAAATTTGATTTATTATATTTAATTCGTTTTTCTTTAATTAAAATTTTTAATAGTTATAACTAACATCAATATAAATAAATATGAATTAAATGAACATTGTAATTATATTTTAATGAAAAAATTAGAAAATATGAATAATGACATGGCTTTGTTTAATTGGATGTTTAACATGATGATGTGGACACCTTAAGAGGAGAGAAAACTCTCTCATTATATATATATATATATATATATATATTTGGTTTAGTTGAAATTTATGTCAAAATTGTTTAATTTGTAAATCACTGCAAATATAGTTTAGTTTGTAGTTTGTACCAATCAAACCCTCAAACTATTGGGCCTTGAAGGCCCATCTTCCATTTGTATTAAAAATTGGTCAAAGACACGTGAACCTCACGTGAATTTATCTTCCAACGAGAGCCTGTGTTATCCACTTCATCATCATCCATGTATCTTCCGCAAAACCCAACATTCAAATTTTTGTCTGAACAAACAAATCCAAACATTGGGATTGCATAGATTCCTTCAAAACTCCTCTGATTCTGATTCTAGTCACTCAATTTTGACATAATTCGGACACGTTTTTCTCAGGTTTTGTATAAAGTTCATTGAGTTGGTCCTGTGTGCGTTATCTTCTCCAAATTAAGCTTCCAGATTAGTGTTTTCATGGAATCCGCCTAGTTCAAATATTTTTCCAATAAAAGAAGTGATTTTGTTATGATTACGTCGTGGGTTTGATCTGATTCCAATTCCGTCGCTGATAATGCCCACTTCAAAACATTCGTGTTAGAAAGGTAAAGTTCCAAACTTTATATTTGTCTTTCTTCATCTTACTCACTTTCCATTGTCTCTGATTTGTGCCAGAACAAAGATTTTAGTTATAGGGTTCGGAAATAGTGTTCTTGCTCTGTTAACTGAAATTCTTTGTTCTTGTTATGCAGAGACCTGAAAATGATGAATTTTGTTTCTCTCTGTGACATGAATTATGGGTTTGTGCCCAAAAAGTCAACTGATTTTTTTGTGAAACAGAAAATTCACAAGGTAAGCTTAGTGCTTCATCCAAAGCTTTGTTCTTTGACAATAATCTTTCTGTTGATGTTGATGATGAATTCATCTACTTTGTACTGTCACTAAAATTACTTAGCTTAGCTTCCCAGCAGAGGAGATGTAATCACAAGATTACCGGTGTTTGGTTCAAATGCATCGGAGAATCTGAATGCTAAAACAAGAAGTAACCTTAGAGTTCGGCCAATCTTTTGTAAGAGTTATGGAGATACAGCAAAAGTTTACCAAGAAGAGGAAATTCCCAAAGAAAAATTGATATGGAGAGCAATCAAACTACCAATGTACTCTGTCGCTTTAGTTCCTCTTACCGTACGTTTCCTCAATAAACCTTTCTATGTCCCTTATTGCCTTTATATGCTATTGAGTATTCACAGTTAAAATGTCACAGGTTGGCGCTTCAGCGGCCTATTTAGAGACGGGTTTGTTTCTAGCTAGACGTTATGTTACTCTAATGCTCTCATCAATTCTTATCATTACTTGGCTCAACCTAAGGTGATTGATTGATTCCTTTTAACATTTTCGTTGATTGTATTAGCTAACTCTTTCATGTATTTACTCTTTCCAAACATGGTTTTATGGCAGCAATGATGTTTATGATTTTGATACCGGAGCTGATAAGAACAAAAAGGAATCAGTAGTAAATCTGGTTGGAAGGTAAAGTATTATCAAAGGATAGAGTTTGCAACTTTGAAGTTTATGTTTTTCAATTCCCTCCTAATAAATGTGTTTTGTGGGTTTTACTTGGAAAAGCCGGTCAGGAACCTTAGCCGCTGCAATCACATCGCTCACGCTTGGCGTTTCTGGTCTAGTTTGGACATCTTTGGATGCAAGTAATATCCGTGCAATACTATTGCTGGCCTCAGCAATACTCTGCGGCTATGTATACCAGGTGAATGCTACTTCCTAGATGACAATTTGATACTAATCGAGGAGATTCTAACTCTAGTAATACTTTGTGATTTGTTCTAGTGTCCGCCATTTCGGTTAAGTTACCAAGGATTAGGAGAGCCTCTATGCTTTGCAGCATTTGGTCCATTTGCTACTACTGCTTTTTATCTACTTCTTGGTAGCTCAAGGTAATATCGAAAATTTTACTCAAACCCTCATCAATTTCTGTTTCCATGAGTTAATAACGGAAACTGGTTAATCGGTTTTGCAGTGAGATGAGGCATCTTCCGTTAAGCGGTAGGGTCCTTTCCTCATCTCTCCTTGTTGGTTTTACTACATCTCTCATCCTTTTCTGCAGCCATTTTCATCAGGTTGGTTAATTAAAAAGGCGGTCTAATGATTCCTGAAACGACCCGCACAATACTGAGTACGTTTACATTCTACAGGTGGATGGAGATTTAGCTGTGGGGAAATATTCACCTATGGTACAAATGTGAAAAACTCAACAAGGTTTAATATGAATATGGTGATTTGTGTTTATGATTTACAGTTTTGTTTTTTGGTTTACACAGGTTCGGTTAGGGACTGAAAAAGGAGCTTTTGTTGTGAGATGGGCTATTCGTTTGCTATATTCAATGCTTCTTGTTCTTGGTTTAAGCAGGATTTTGCCACTACCTTGCACAGTAAGTTAACAGATTTGAGAACATGACTGAGATACAAGAACATATAACTAAAAACTCTTTTAATTTTGTTGTTGGGTTTGGGTGTTTCAGTTGATGTGTTTCCTGACATTACCAGTTGGGAATTTGGTTTCAAGCTATGTCGAAAAGCACCACAAGGTAAGAAATTTAGAATTGGACATTGTGATACAAAATTTTGCTAATCTAATCTTTAAATGCAGGATAATGGGAAGATATTCATGGCCAAGTATTATTGTGTGAGACTCCACGCATTGTTTGGAGCCGCATTGTCGTTGGGACTAGTTATCGCTCGCTAGATTTCACTTACCAAACATTTGTTTTTCTCTGTTTCCAAAAATAAATAAACGTTTACTTATGAGCCACTACAGTATCCTATAGCCAAAAGGAATCATTTGAACTTAGAACAGTTGTTAAAGGTCTCAAATCACAAGCATGGTGAGCGAGTATATTCTCTAGGTTGAATTTGGATGTGTCAATCGTTAGGCCAAGTGACGGATATCACCATGGATATGTTGAAATATGGGCCATGTCGGAATAAGTGCATGTCAAGTGCATGTCCCTTGACGGTATGGTTATAGATGTATATACATATATATATATATATATATATATATATATATATGTGTGTGTTTGTGTGTTTATACGTATAACTTATATAAATAAGAATAGTTATTAATAAAAAAATTCACTCATAATTACACACTTAGACCCATTAAACTTGGACTTTTAGTGGCTCAAATAATATTTCAACTATATAATTCTAATGTGTCTAAAATATATTATGAAACAAAAATACCACAACTATATTATCTCCAAAAATAGTGAAATTTATTAATAAATTAAAAATATATAAATTTTATCATAAATATAATTTTTCTTAAAATTAAATAGCATAAATTTGAGTTATGGTTTTGCATCTCTATCATTTTGCCTATAAAACGGATTTGCTAAGAATTTCTGCAAGGGATTTGCTAGAAAAACAAGTGTTACAAAACCTAATCGAAATTGTTTGTACAGAAATAACTGCAATGTTTTACATGCCGTGGCTAGTTTTGGAGCATTCCAGAACTAGATGCTACTGAGAATGGAGCACTCTGCAAATAGTATTAATAGACTTGTATCAACAAAAACAAGCCAAACCTAATCTAAATTGTTTGTACAGAAATGACTGTAATGTTTTACCTGCCGTGACTGGTTTTGGAGCATTCACGATCATACAAGTTACTAATTTTGAAAATCATATTATATATAACAAGATTTGATATGATTAATCTAATCAATTATATATATATATATATATATCTATATATATATCAACAAAAAATGTACATGCACATATCCTGATACATCCTTCATATATATACATATTTTTTTAATCATGTCATGCTCCAAAGTTGAACTTATTCGATCTTTTTCCAAGAAGTGCACATCAAGAATTTGGCTGGATCAAGACATTTATCAAACCAAGAGAAAAAAAATGATTAAAACAGAAACTGAATTAGATGGAACAGAAGGGCTAAACGGTCATTCGTCAACCAACGAATTGACAATGGAGTTCACTTCACGCCTCACGGGGATGTTAAGAAAAAAAAAACAAAAACACAACAAATAAATAAATAATCACGAGCATGTCTTTGCTAAAAGACGGCATATAGAAATATAAGAACGCATATATTTAATTTTGTAAAGCCATATATATTTAATTTTGTAAAACCATACGAGAAACAAAAGACAATTAAATAAAGTCTAGAAGAAAGTCGGAAAAGCAATAGCCACATGAAAAAAAAAAATCTCTGCAGATTATCGTTTCTATGTCTCGTATTCGTTAGTTTTGTTTTTTTTTTTGTTTTTTCGTTAGTTTTATTACTTAATAATCTTACAGTTTTAAAATGAAATTCAACTTAGGAATTAATCATTCAGTTAGTATGTGAAACCATTCAAAAAATTTACCAAAAAGTCAAAAACAATGAAAACATTACTTTTTTTTTGGTAGAAACAATGAAAACATTACTTTGATAATAAATAAAAAAGACTCCAACTATTAATTAAGTTTGTAAATTTTAATATCCAAACTATTATAATACTTAAGCAAAAAAAAAAAAAAAAAAAAACTACGTATTATAATACATCTTTTTATCACAAAAAGAAACTATTATAAGAGATCTTTATAGGAAAACTTCAAATCGTTTTTGGAAAGTTGTCAAATAAAGATTCTGTTAAAATACATAGAAAACTGTAAATTAATTTAGAGCAAAACAATAAACGGTGAAGTGATGATTGGTTTTTTTCTTTTTGGTATAAACGATAATAAAGTACACACCGTGTATATCAACAAATGTGCACACATGCAGTTACGTGTAGTAGTGTATCATACACTCATACATAGAATAGATTACTATAAATGTTGGAATTTATATGAAAACCTCGAAGACAGGTAACACATATTGGCATATATAACAGATTACTTGTTTTGGCGTATCAAGAAAGTGGTACGGTCCACATATATTTTTCACATGATCAAGAAGATTGCCCAATACCACAAAGAGTCGAGCTATGAAGTCAAAGGGCTTGTAATATTGTATATATTCGTATATGTAACTTTATTATATTATTTTTCTGTTATCAAGTTTTCAATGAAACCACCAATTAGGAGTGGAACGATAAGGAAAATTCAATTAATTCCAAGAATAAAAAAGATTACCAATCAAACTAGCTATGAAAGAAAACACAAACCCTATTGATAGAAACGATCATCACTAAAAAAGATTTGTTACTTTTAACAAAAATATATAAAAAAGATCTGTGTCTCATATCTACATCTAGCTAAAAACAATCTACTTGGAATTTCTTTGAATTTTGAACATATGCTGATTGTGGTGGTGGAAATACTTCTCTGTTTCAAGAAAAAACCAGTGCTACTAAATGGTTGCATGACAAAACTAACCAATATATTTATTAAAAATAAGCTAACCAATAAATTTTTTAAACATATGCAGATTGTGGTGGTACGTGGAAATATATACTTCTTTGTTTTAAGAAAAAAAAAAAAAACAGTGCTAGTAAATGGTTTTATGACAAAACTCCCGATTCTTCAAGATCCTTTAATAATAAATGAAATGAAAAGGGTTCTTGTTTTTTCCCTTTTTTTTCCAATTCTTGTAATAGGGGTTCTTGTTTCTTGTACTTAATTACTAATACGCCTCGTGTAGCAATGAACAGTGGCATTTTATGAATTTAATGAGAAAGGAACATTAGAAAGTTTTGAAAGCATCTTGATTTGTGTACATATACAGACGCACACGAATATGTGATGATATGCCCCCATGGGATCTATCCCCTCACTCATATTCACACATGCGACTAAAGTTTAATTTTTATATTCTTCTTATTAGTACAGTGTTAATTATATGATATAAGTGGTGATCGTTTCTATCAATAGCGTTTGTGTTTTCTTTTGTCATCAGAGGCGTTTTTGTTTCATATTAATTTTCTAAAATTTGTTTTAGAATATAAGTCTACTCTTAAATGATATCAGTATACAATCAAAGTTACCCTCTTTTGGGCTTAAGACCTTCTTTCTTATCTAGAGTCTTTCTTTAGGTCAAGAAGAGAACATTAGACTGGAAAAACATTTCTCATCCGCCGAATTACTCTGTTTACCTCTTGTTTTTCATCATTCAGCTCTTTCCTTCGAAGACTTGTGGTGTTTATGTTCTTGTGTTCTTCTGATTTTGGATCTTTGTCTGCTTTCTCTAGATCCTTTCGGAACTTCCATTGTATTGTTCGTTTATCTCTGTTCTACAACCTCTCCGATTAGCTCTGTTGGTCTGAGTTGGGTTATTTAGTCACAAAAGAAGTGCTTGTGTGATGTCGTCAGCCATGGATAAAGCTCTCATGGCTATGTCGCTTGAAGAAGAAGAAGAAGAAATCCCATTTGATATGCCGAATCTCCCGGAATTCATGTCGATGGAAAGGAATGCTCTGAGTTTGGTAGGTCGTACTCTCAATCCGAGTTGTCAGTCTATGAAGAACCTCATCAGAGATATGCCAAGAAAATGGCAAAAGCCAGGAAGGATGAGAGGAGTTGCTTTATCGAGTGAAAGGTTCCAGTTCATTTTCTTCAATGAGCACGATTTGCAGGAAGTGCTTGATAAAGGGTCGCATACTTACAACGATTGGTCGCTCGCTGTTGATAGGTGGTATGAGACTCCTCCTCCGAATTATCTGCAAATCATTCCTTTATGGGTTCAAATCTGGAACATGCCCATTAATTATTACACTGTTCCGGCCATCACTGCGCTTGGAGGTCTGATTGGAGAAGTTAAAGTAGTTGCTTTCGATCCCGATAGACCTCATTATCTGGAGTTTGTTCGTGTGAAGGTTCTCTTTGATGTCTCTAGGCCCTTGCGTCGCTCTAAAGTGGTGAATCTTCCCCAAGGTGGTACTACTA
The DNA here is from genome assembly GCA_019202805.1 of Arabidopsis suecica. Lineage (NCBI taxonomy): Eukaryota > Viridiplantae > Streptophyta > Magnoliopsida > Brassicales > Brassicaceae > Arabidopsis > Arabidopsis suecica. The sequence continues at coordinate 2,405,089 of CM032906.1, forward strand.
CTGTGAGATTCCAGTATGAAAGGGTTCAGAAAAGATGCTATGAGTGTCAAAGACTGACTCATGAAAAAGACTTTTGTCCTATCTTGATTAAGAGAAGAGAAGACCTTGCTGCTGCTAGAAGATCTGGTAATCCGCAACCTAAAGTTCCAAAGGCTATCTTCCTTAAAGAATCTGATCCTCTCTTTGGTGTATTAAGAGAAGATCAGGTGGGTTTGGATCCTCTAACGGGGAGACATCGGATTGCTGCTGATGTGTTGGAAGGAATGAGGCAATATCTGGTTGCCAATAATAATGAAGATTGGCAGATTAAAGCAGACAGAGTAAGAAAGTCTGTTAGTGAAGTTGAAAAAGATCCCATTGCGAAGAAGATGGTCCTGCAATTGGAGTCGCCTCCTATAGTTCAGTTGCAAGTGAATAAGGATAAAGGATTAGTTTTTGATTACATCGATCCAGATCCTGGTTCTCTGTCCAAGGGAAGTGTTGCTCCTAGTCATCAGTTGCTGTCCATTAAGGGAGCTATTAATTCTGAAAGGAATTGGTTATTGGAATCAAACAACTACAATATCCCTGAAGATCCTGGTTGTTTCCTTGCCTTATCTCAGCCCATTCAAGGTAGTGCAACGGTTTATAGGCCTGGTTTCTTTGAAGCTGGGTCTTCCGGAACTAGTTTAAAACAGACAAAACAGAGGAAAAGACCACCAAAAAATGTTAGAAAGCTGAAGCCAAAAGTTGATAGTTCTCGGGTTGGTGCCACAGTTCTTAAAGTTGGTTTATCTACTGGTGTGAAAGAGAAAAGGAAAGCAGAAGTTGGAGGAACAAGCACTGCCAAATCTACAAAGCTTAAACCTTCTATGGTGATCCCAAATGAGGGATCGCCCCATGTTTAATGAGCATCATCAGCTGGAATTGTCAAGGCTTGGGACGGTCTCAAGACTTGGTGATTCCGCGTCTCAAGGAGCTGCGTAAAAAGCACTTTCCTGAGATTATGTTTCTGATGGAAACCATGCAGAGTAGAGATAGATTGGTGGATTTGCAGTGTGTTCTTGGGTATGACAACATTTGTACAGTTGATCCGGTTGGCAAGTGCGGTAAGTTGGCTTTGTTATGGAAGAGTAGTGTACAGTTGGATATCTTGTTTGAGGACAAAAATTTGATTGATGTACAGGTTCAGTTTGGTTCATCAAATTTTTTCCTCTCATGTGTTTATGGAGATCCTGATTGCAGCCTCAGAAGTGTTGTGTGGGAGAGGCTGTCGAGATTGGGGGTTGGTAGAAGAGATAGATGGTGTATGGTGGGAGACTTCAATGCCCTTTTGAATAATGGAGAAAAGATTGGCGGGCCAAGGAGAAGTGACAGCTTTTTCAAACCTTTCTCTGAGATGTTAGATGTTTGTGATATGGTGGAGATGCCTAGCAGTGGAAACATGTTCACTTGGTCGGGAAGAAGAGGTGATCATTGGATTCAGTGTAGGTTAGACAGAGCTTTTGGTAACAAGGAGTGGTTCTCTCAGTTTCCTGCTTCCAATCAAGCGTTTCAAGACATGAGGGGATCTGATCACAGGCCTGTGTTGGTCAGCCTGGTGGAGTCTCAGGATTCTTATAAGGGTCAGTTTCGGTTTGATAGGAGGTTTCTTCATAAAGCTGATGTTAAAGAGGCTATTGCTAGAGCGTGGAAGCCGGGTAGTAACTCTGCTGGTTTTCTGGTATCACAAAGGCTAAGAGATTGTAGAAGGGCTCTTAGTTCCTGGAAAAAGAAAAATAACATGAATGCTCTGGATAGAATTCATCGATGTGAGGAGGCTCTTGAAAAGGTTCAATCAGGATCGTGGCCAAACTTGCAGCAGCTGCACATTTTAAAAAGGGAGTTAGCAAAAGCATACAGAAATGAAGAACTGTATTGGAGGCAAAAAAGCAGACAAAAGTGGTTAAGAGCTGGGAACCGCAACTCTAAGTTTTTTCATATGGCGGTAAAAGGAAACAGAGCAAGAAAAAGAATTGAGAAGCTGAGAGACAGAAATGGTGCTTTTCAAAGATCTGAGGCTGCGAAAGGTGAAGTTGCCACTGAGTATTTCAACAATTTGTTTAAATCTTCTAATCCCCGAAGCTTCCAGGAGTGGTTTTCTGGTTTCCCTCCTTCTGTTTCTGCTGAGATGAATGAAAATCTGATTGAAAAAGTAACTGTTGAGGAAGTGAGACAGGCGGTTTTTTCTATCAAAGCCTCTAGTGCTCCTGGTCCTGATGGCATGACTGCATTGTTCTTTCAACAATACTGGAAGATTGTGGGCAAACAAGTCACTAAAGAGGTTCAAGATTTCTTTGAACTTGGTCTTTTACCTGGAGAATGGAACTATACTTATTTGTGTTTGCTGCCTAAGACTCATCATCCTACGGATATGACTGATCTAAGGCCGATTAGTCTCTGCTCTGTGCTTTACAAGACTATCTCCAATATTTTGGTAAGTCGTCTCCAGCCCATTCTTCCTCAGATTGTGTCTGTAAATCAATCGGCTTTTGTGTCTGAAAGATTGATTACAGATAACATTATGGTGGCTCATGAGGCAGTCCATTGTTTGAATGCCCATCCGGATATCTCATCTAACTTCTTAGCAGTGAAGACCGACATGTCAAAAGCCTATGACAGAGTTGAATGGAGTTATTTGAGATCTTTGTTGTTAGCCATGGGTTTTCATCTTAAATGGGTGGATTGGGTAATGTTGTGTGTTTCTACGGTGACTTTCTCTGTTCTAATAAATGATCAAGCGTTTGGGCTAATCACTCCGCAGAGGGGAATCCGGCAAGGAGATCCACTCTCGCCCTTTCTTTTTGTTCTATGTACTGAAGGTCTTACCCATCTTCTCAATAAAGGACAATGTGAAGGCAAGATTCAAGGGATCAGGTTCAATGAAGAGGGTCCAGAAGTTCATCATCTCTTGTTTGCAGATGACAACCTCTTTTTGTGTAAAGCCTCTTTGGATCAGTGCATCTTCCTTCAAGAAACTCTTAACAGATATGGGGATGCTACTGGGCAATCTATTAACTTGAGTAAGTCATCCATTACCTTTGGTTCAATGGTTGATCTGAATGTTAAGGCTTCTATTCAGAATTGTTTGGGTATTGTTAATGAAGGTGGGGCTGGCTCTTACTTGGGCATGCCTGAATGCTTCAGTGGCTCAAAGATTGAGCTTCTAAGCTATTTGAAAGACAGAGTAAAAGCAAAACTCTCCGCTTGGTACTCTAGATTCCTTTCTCAGGGAGGTAAAGAGGTGCTAATGAAGTCTGTGGCTATGGCGATGCCAGTTTTTGTTATGTCTTGCTTCAAACTCCCGAAGACTACCTGTGACAATCTTTCAAGTGCCCTGGCTTCTTTCTGGTGGAGTAATGCTGAACATCATAATAAAATTCATTGGCTAAGTTGGGAAAAGCTTTGTCTCCCTAAGGCTCTTGGTGGTCTTGGCTTTAGAGATATACATACTTTCAATCAAGCTCTCTTGGCGAAGCAAGCTTGGAGGATTCTGCAATTCCCGGACTGCCTTTTTGCAAGAATCATGCGGAGTCGATATTTTCCTCAGTCAGATTTTCTAAATGCCACCTTGGGTGCCAGGCCGTCTTACGCATGGCGTAGCATATTACATGGCAGAGATCTGTTGTGTCAAGGATTAAAAAAGAATGTTGGAAATGGTAAGTCTCTTCAGGTGTGGATTGATCCTTGGATTGAAGATGAGGAATGGCGGCCTCCTTTGAGAAGAAATTATTTCTTCAATCCTGATCTCAGAGTTGCTGATCTGATTGATACCTCCTCACGAGACTGGGATCCTCAAAAGCTTGAAGAGCATTTCCTCCCTGATGACATCATGAGAATTAGGCTGATCAAACCTGTGACTGATTCTGAGGACTTTTACTCATGGAAATTCAACAAGAGTGGTGATTTTTCTGTCAAGTCGGCATACTGGTTAGCCTCTCTGTCTCTTAATATTCAAGTTAGAAGTGATGCAGAACAGCTTCCTTCTACCAACGACCTGAAAGAGAAAATTTGGAGACTTCAAACTGACCCAAAAATTAAAGTATTTCTCTGGAAAATGCTTTGTGGTGCACTACCAGTGGCTAAGGCGATGAGTAGTAGGGGCAGAAAGAGTGATGAGGGATGTCAGATTTGTGGTGGAGAGGAGGAGTCTATTAATCATGCTCTCTTCTCTTGTACTTTGGCAAGACAGGTGTGGGCTCTCACTGGTGTCCCTTCTCCTCAGTGGGGATTCCACAATGGCTCCATTTTTTCAAATTTTGATTATCTGCTCTCAAATTTGAAGAATGCTTTGTGGCCGGAGGAACTAAGAAATACTTTTCCATGGACCTTATGGAGAATTTGGAAAAATCGCAATTTGGCCATCTTTGAAGGAAAATGTTTCTCTCCTCTTGAATCTGCTCAAAAGGTTAGAGAAGATTGGATTGAATGGTTGGAAGCCCAAGAGATTGAGGAGGAGGAGGCTCCGGATTCTGGGGTTGGTCTAAGTCAAGAGAGTGTTGGTTGGACTGCCCCTCCCTTTACTTGGTTGAAATGTAATGTTGCCACTTCTTGGTCCAAAAGGAACAAGTTTGCTGGTTCTGCTTGGGTCCTTAGGGATCACGTTGGTAAGGTTCTACTTCACAGTAGATGTGCTTTGCCTGGTGTTTTGGTGAAACAGGAAGCTCAGTTCAAAGGACTGCTTTGGGCCTTGGAGAGTATGCGGTTTCACAAGGTTGAAAAAGTGGTATTTGCCTTGCAGGAGGATTTTTTGGTTAAGGCGGTCTCTAGACCTGCTGCTTGGCCTTCCTATAGATACATGTCTATGGAACTTGGTCTTGTTCTGAGTTCTTTTCGATCTTGGAAGTTTTTTTTGGAAAACTCATTTTCAAACAGGGGAGCCTTGCTTATAGCAAAGAGTGTCACCGACGAGTGTAGGCTACAATCTTATGTGGCGGTCGGTCATCCAGCGTGGCTTGATGGGGTGTTTAATGAAGAAAGTTTATCTTCCTCTGATTGAATCTTAGTTTTTATGTCTATGGCTCGGGTTGTGAGCATATTCTTTTGGTTGTGCCCTCTCTGTGGAGATGTGGCTGCTTCTTGTGGTGATTCTCACCTTTTGGTATTGTTGTATTGACCAATCTTACCTCTAATATAAATCCAGTTGACAAAAAAAAATGATATCAGTATACAATAGACTTTCTTTTATAATTTTCAACATACTGTAGTATCATATATTACTTTTTCTATTATGGAAGGGATAGGAATTCCTCTTCTCCAGCTATATAATTTTTTCTTATCAAAGGTTTTTTTTTTGTTATTGAAAATTTTATTCTGTATAATAGAGATGGGAGAAATTACCCTCAATTATTCCCATATCATGACCCACCAGTCATAACCTTTATAATAATATAATATCAACTTTGGAATATATAATCTTGTATTTTTAAGAGCTAATAATGTTACAAACTTATAGAACAAACTACTAAAGCCAACTATTCTTTTAATAAGAACAAAGGTATAAATTGTGTTTTTCTCTCGTGTACAGTAAATTTTTTTTTTGCATTTAAACTATTTGTCAAATTGACCCTTAAATTTTTTATTATGTATGTGTTGATGAGACAACTTATTATGTAACGCAGTAAACCTTCCAAGGAATGAGTACTTAGACAACTAAGTTTTTTTTAGCGGAGATTGTAGGATACGAAGATGTCGATATCTACTCACGAGAAGTGAGAAACTCGTAAAATTGTTTTGTGCAATCACTTCTCAGCATTCAACTAATGAATTATTTAGGTCGATTTCTTCACATAATAACTAATGAATTATGAAGTGTTACAAGAAAAAAGATTGAATTGTTAAATATGCATGAATATATAAGACAAAGAAAGAAGATAAGAAAAGTTTTTAAAAAGATTTCACAAAAAAAAAAAAAAAAATTTTTTAAAAAGAAAAGTTGGAGGAGTTGTGGAGGCAATAGCAATTCCCGTGAAGTGGTGCATGTGAGCACTAAAAGAGATGTTATAATCAACTGCCCATTGACAAAATATTAGACCCAATCACTTGTCTCATCCATTTTTACATGCACACACACATATATATTACATAATGTATGCATATGTTTCTCTTGGAAGAAACTAATACGACAAAATTACCTCCCAAGAAACTGTCAAGGTTAGCTCATCATTAAAAGAAAATAACTTTGGATTCATTGAATATCAACTAATTGGGTCTATAGACACTCATTTCACGATGAATGATTTGTTCAAGTTAATAATGGAAAACAAATTGAATGAAAGCAGTTAAATTATTTTTTCGTTAAGTTAACATACATTAGAAGATGTAACTTACTATGGCCTACGAGAGTACGAGGATATCTATTCTTTTTGATCTAGTTAAACATTAGCTACAATATTTTTATCAACGAAAAAAATTTCTTTTAATGAAAAAGGTATATCCATGTATGGTAAATTGCACATATAGATTTTTTACATTTTCATCACTGGTAAATTGCAAATCAACATTTCTTATATATGTTGGTCCGTACTACAAAAAAACTTATTTTATAACCATTTTTTCAAAGTTCTTATTAATTAAATTTATAACTCAAAAATAGTGATATTTAACTCAAAAATGTCACTCAACACACTTGTAAAATGAAGATAATTCACACACAATGAAAATGAATTCGTGATAATTAAATATTCTATAGTAAATATAGAGACCATAAGACACTTATCTGATCACCACGATGACACATCAACAGCAAACACATCTAAAAAAAAAAATGTTCCTATTATGTGTATACATAAATAAAAAAAAGACCACCTCATTTTCACGTAGCCCCACTTTATGGTGCATATATGCATATACTATAGTCATATATAAGTAAGTTATATGAATTTGTATGTTAGTAGATGAGGTTTTGCAACAGGAAAGGTATATGTGTTTGTCTGAACAGGTGCCTCTTTGTGGTATGTTTGTTTTAGCTTGCGTTAGTGTGTTTCAGCCAACCAAAGTGGATGAGTCTCAACCAACCTTTAGTCTACACGTGGCGCACACATATCCCCTGAAATTTTATTCCCTAATTTATAAACTAGTAATCTCCAAAAACAAAATAAAGAAAAACTAATCATCTCTAATGCTATCACATTTACGATAACAACTATTATTGTATATTTGTGTATTTTGCGTCGGATAAAATGATTCTACTGGTTAATCCCGAATAACACAAACTTTTGAGGTAACTGGATTATTGAAATTACTCGTTAGAATTAGTATAACTTGTTGCATCGGATTAATGCATGGGACTTTAAGCCTAAACTGTCCAAAAACACCTAAAAATTATTCAAGGTTGCTTGAAATATCTGAAAATATCAAAACACAAATCCAAAAATTATTCGAATTAATAAGAGTTGGATAGCCATTAGAAATACCCAAATTTTTTGAACCCTATCCAATACTCGAATTACACGAACCATTCTTTAAGGCTATAGTTCGATAGTAATTTTAGATACTCAAATTACTTATCCAATATGTACAACTATTACTCGAAATAGACAGTCCTGACTTTTGGCATCAAATTGTATTTTTGTTTCTGTAGGGAATATATTCCATGACAGTCTATAAACAAAACACTATCGAGGATTAGAGGGTAATTTTCTTTTTCATAGAGGGTAATTTTCTTTTTCATAGAGGGTTGTTTTTTTGAATAATATATAGTTTTACTGAATAATGAGAAGGATACTAAGATTAGCCGCTATCATAATCATATTTATTCAAAAATTGGAACTAAATCACACACAATTTTTCTTATGTGGATATGTAGAACGGTAGTAGTAACCTTGCACTTTTACGCTTACAATGTCGATAAAAAAAAAAAAGAACGCTTACTACTTTTTAGTTTATGGGTTAATTTGGTGAATGAAAATAGATAATTTTGTATTACTAGAAATGGTTCCCATTATCTATATGATTTGTATTTTGAAAATGACAGTTTCATAAGTTACTTTTACAAGGTAACAAAAGAATATAGCCAAAAAATTGGGATGAAAATTAGCGTAATATTTTAGTGAATTAATCTTTTAAAAATAATCATTTAGTATTCTCATAAATTGATATAGACTTGTGTTATCGTTAACTCGGTAAATAATAACATAGAACTTTAATATAATAATTGTTATATAAGGCATAAATAACATGAGCAAAAATTGGGCCGGGGTAACGTCCAATTGGTAAAATTAATTAGATATCAAAATAGAAAATAACATGTTACACAAAAAATCACATATCAGTAAAACCGTACAAGATTATTCCATTTTGTTTCTTGGACAAAGAATTTCCATTGTCATTTTCTAAATACCATCGTATATATATCTAGTGCAAATTTTCTAAGTTTATGAGAAAACAATATTTTTAAAAATTACGACATAAAATTCCATTTTAGGCTCCCGTGAGTCCTTCTATATTCTTGGACTGATTCCTTATATAAACCCCCATAATTCCTTTTTCTTTTTATTCATTCTATAACAACAACAAGAAATAAACCAAACTCTATATATTCTTCTTCTGCTTCTGTCTCAAACCATTACAAAGAGAACATTATTACACAACAACAAAAAGACATGATAACGAGAGAGAGTCTAAGGCTAAGGAGCATCACAATGATGATTTTAGTGACAATCCTGGTCTGGTCTGCAACTCTAGAGACCTGCATTGCCAGAAGAGGAAGACATTGGAGACACCACCATAGCAGTTCCTCCTCTTTGTCTGATTCCTTGTCCAGCAAGAAACCAAAAAGCCATGTGAACAACCACAACAATAGTCATTCCCATAAGTCAAAACCAAAACCAAAACCGAAGATGAAAACTCAGCCGCCAAAATCCAGTGACGGTTCACCTGTCGTGTCACAGCCACCACAAGTTCAACAACCACCACCACCATATGTCCAACCACCACCATCACCTCTTCCGCTGAAGCCAGTTGATGGGGACTCACAAGAATTCAATGTGCTTGATTTTGGAGCTAAGGGTGATGGCATGAGTGATGACACTGAGGTACAGGCTCAAATGATTTATCATCCATTACAAAATTCAATCTGGTGGTTCTTGACTAATCAAGAATTTTAATCTCGCTTTCATGAGAATTGTCTTTTAAAATAACCATAATGTGAATTACAGTTGAGAAGGTAACACGAGACAGAACAAGAAACAGAGCACAAAAAAGTTTTCTCTCTGTTCTGTAAAGTCAAAAACTTTTTTCTTTTTTCCTCTTAATGTTTTAAATTCCCCAAAAAAACAAACAAACGAGTATCGAGTGAAATAACAACAAAATTACCCGATTTAAGAGGGGACCATACTCTCTGTTCTTTTCCTCCATAATTATGTTTAGTCTTAAACTAAACAATGACGAGTTTAACAACTTTTGCAGGCGTTTGAAGCGGCGTGGGCATCAGCCTGCAAAGTCGAGGCCTCAACAATGATCATACCGCCGGATTACATATTCCTCGTTGGCCCGATTTCCTTTTCGGGTCCTTATTGTCAAGCAAACATTGTATTCCAAGTGAGAGAATTGATCATCAAAACTTGTTAAAATTTCAAAACAAAAATGCATCATATGAACTGAAAGATTTGAGCCTTTTGTTTTGTTTCAGCTGGATGGGATGATTGTAGCTCCTACGGATACTGAATCGTGGGGAGGAGGGTTAATGTGGTGGATTGAGTTCACAAAGCTTAAAGGAATTACAATTCAAGGTAAAGGTGTTATTGATGGAAGAGGTACTGTTTGGTGGCAACAAGATTACCTTTCCGATTATCCTATCGACGATGACTTCAAGCTCATTGTCCCGTTGAACAATTCGGTCCAAGAACGTCCTCCAATGCCGGTAAGAATCTTCTTCATCATCTCATTCTTAGCATCTACACAAGTTTCATCTAACACCAAACTCTGTTTTTGTATTTTTGTCATATGACAGATAAGAAGTGAGCTTAATTGGAGAATGCCAAGCATTAAACCAACGGTGAGAAATAAAAATGAATTAGCAGTCTCTACATGTTTTTTAAACTCAGTAAATTCTTTTGATTACCTTGATTTTTACGGTATAGGCGCTGCGGTTCTATGGTAGTCTTGATGTGACTGTGACGGGTATTACTATCCAGAACAGTCCTCAATGTCACCTCAAGTTTGATAACTGCGTCCAGGTTTTAGTTCATGACGTGAATGTGTCTTCTCCCGGAGATAGTCCAAACACAGATGGGATTCATTTGCAGAACACCAAAGATGTCATGATTCACACCACCACACTAGCTTGCGGTACAAACCAATTTTAATCGAAAACATCATAAAAATCGAAAAAAGTCGGGTCTTAATATCGTTGATTGATTCCTCTGTTTTTTCAGGAGACGATTGTATTTCGATTCAAACGGGTTGCTCCAATGTGTATGTTCACAATGTGAATTGTGGACCAGGACATGGAATCAGCATTGGTAGCCTTGGTAAAGACAGTACCAAAGCCTGTGTCTCCAACATAACAGTCCGAGATGTAGTTATGCACAACACAATGACCGGTGTCCGGATCAAGACTTGGCAGGTAACAATACACCCTTTCAGAAAAAAAACAGAATGAGTCAATCCACTCGTTGCCAATTGATTTTGAATAGTAAGCCGTTAAAACTAACAGCTTGAATGTGCAGGGAGGGATAGGATCAGTGAAAGGAATACTTTTCTCAAACATTCAACTCACAGAGGTTCAGCTACCGATAGTGATCGATCAATTCTACTGTGATCACAGCAAATGCATGAACCATACTTCAGCAGTGTCCGTAGAAGGAGTCACATATGAGAAGATACGAGGCACTTACACCGTGAAGCCTGTGCATTTTGCTTGTAGTGACAGTTTCCCTTGCATAGACGTGCAATTATCAGGCATAGAGCTAAAACCAGTGCAACTACAATACCACATGTACGATCCATTTTGTTGGAAAACATTTGGAGAGCTCAATTCGGCAACCGTTCCACCGATTGATTGCTTACAGATCGGAAAGCCAGCGCGAAATGGAGTCCATTCAGATCATGATATATGTTTATGACCTACAGGGGAATGTAAAATGATTAGGAACAAAACAATATATATGTTTATGACCTACAGGGGAATGTAAAATGTCCCGTTGTGTGAAAGTGTTGTGGAGTGTTTTAGAAGATTAGAAAGGTTTTTTCCTTCTCTAAAGTAATTAGGGCAGACTCTTAAGAGAGAAATCAAAAACAAGAACTGCCTAATTGCTTTGTTGAAGCAGTATATGTATATTGTTTGTATAACATATAGTCTGATTGTTTCATATATATCATAATGGTCCAATATTGTTTTGGTTTGTGTTGCTTGAAAACAGAAATTGAAAGAAGAAGGTGCAAATAGAAATATGTTACAGACTAAACCTTGTCAGTGTTTGGATTAGAGGTTGTTGATTCACTATTAATTGATTTGGTCATTCTAATTAGTATAGTATCTATGAACTATAATGCATTCCTTTAACTCACCATCTATGCAAGTAATTGGTGGTTTTGGAACTTCTTTATCCAATCTGAATTAAATAAAGTATTTCTTACAGACCCATTTGTCTATATAGAAACATGATTAATTTTCTTTTATAATGGATTTTTTGGAGAGGCATGTAATGAAGTCAGTGCCTTAGGAGTTTCTGTGGAAGAGATTGGTGCTGGACCTGATGTTTTTGTTTTATTCTATCTTTTGTTTTGTTTCAATACATTTACGTCGGTAGAAATTTTTGGATTTATATCATTTTTATTATTGGAAATTTATGAGAGTTGAATTTGTATATTATTATCCAACATTGTAAAAGATAATGCTAATTGACACCACATTCACCTTTTTAATTCTAAGTCTTTTGAATTAGCTTGCTATATTGTTGACTAAAAGAAAAAGAAAAAGATAAGAATGAGCTAAACTAAATAAATCGTTGTATCAAATTCAAAACCAACGTCCGCTGAGGGCTATTTTTTATAAATACAAGACGTAGAGGGCAAAAATCAACAAAAGAAGAATAAACGGGGTGAGGTTGGAATATATAATAATTATCTTTTTGCTATGTAAATTATACTTTCTTCTCCAAATATTCTTAATTTCTTATGCTTCCGTCTCACGTCTACTACACTAGCTAGTAATCTTCTTGTCTCAGAAGCCCTAAATTTCAGTAAGGTCCGAACAAACAGATATTCGAAACTCGAAAGCTCCATTTTTAAGGCATACAAGTTGGAGCTTTTGGATTTTGTATATACTATATAAAAAATAAACTAAGTAGTAATCAAATAGCACCAGTGGTCTAGTGGTAGAATAGTACCCTGCCACGGTACAGACCCGGGTTCGATTCCCGGCTGGTGCATTGAGCTGTGAGGATTTAGGTTTCAGCAATGGTTGGGTCCATTGCACTCATCTGAACTTTAAGATGTGATATAAGCCTTGTACTGAGCTCTTCTTTTTTTATTTTTTTTGCATCTTTTTCTAAAGATGCATCATTTTGTTAATTAAGGTTTTAGAGGGAACCAAGAGGTGGGGAATGCGTGATCTATCCATTTTCTCAAGTTTATAAGTATTGATCTTTCTCATACTTAGGTCCCTTAGACCATCATTAACAAGGGTATCTTAAAGAGTTCTTAAGTAAGAAATGTGGCTTAGCTAAGACCCAAAACTAAGAAAAGTGGCTTAGCTAAGACCCAAAACTAAGAGTTCTTAACTTTAATACTTCTAAGAACCATTTTTAAGATACCATTGTTAATCATGCAATTACTACTGAAGTTTTTAGTTTCATGAATGAATGAAATGGTTCCTTTCGTGCCAAGCAATTGTGAAGAGAAACATGCAGAGACACATTTATTAGGCTTCGGTTTACTTATTAATTGAAAGGATACTGGGACCTTGTGGTTTAGGCTATTTTTGTCACTGATGAGTTATTTTTGTCCATGATTTATCTATTTAAAGTACGATGGCACATTTACAAGTTACATATATGTTGTTGTCGTTAATTCGACCATGATATTAACAATAAGTTTGCTATGTAATTAACTAATTATGTATCATAATCACAACATATGATTGAATCGTGACACCTAGATATCTCAGATTTTAACTGAAGTGCCTCTTATTTCTAAATGGACTTGAAACAGAACAAATATTATGCATGTGGAAAGACCACTAGAAGACCAAACACTCTTTAATCAAAACCAAAACAGAGGTTCTTAGGTCTTTTAGACCCACAAAAAAAAAAAGCCAACCATCAAAACATTACAAAATGAAATATGTTTTTGCAGTAAACTAAAAACAAAAAAGACAATCATCCAACAAAATGTTATAACACCCACATGAATCACACTTAAGATTCACCACATTCAAGTGTGTCTCTTATGGCATTCATCAAACGTTGACAGCACCGACATACTCAAATACATATTCCTTAGGAATTGGATTTGGAAGCACTGCATCAAACCACTCCACCTTCCCCCAAATCTCTCCTCTATAACTTCTTTCAAGTGCAATCATCGCACACCAAATCATCCTATTCTCATAGCCACGACCACCACCAGAAGCCACATACTTGTCCCAAAAAAGTGCCATTTTCCCACCATAATCCGCCAACCTAACATTTGCATGACGAGCAAACTTAGGCAGTTTTTTCATACCATTCAAAGTTCTCCAGGATCTTGCCTTAGTATCATACCATTTGATACCTTCTTCGTAAAAATAACAGTAAATCACATTCTCTATCACACAAGCGGAAGACCCCAAATCCATCTCCGATCCTAAATTATTCCATGTACCATCCTTAGGGTTGTAAGCCAGACCATTAGCCCCAACAATGTATAGCTTTCCATCAACCACTACGTTATAAGTTTGATCATGACATCTCAAAAATGTCAAGCTACGGTATATCCCTGCACGGCTCAACAAAGGCTCCCAAGTTTCGGTTTTTAGATCGAAAACCTCGATCCAGTTTGATGGATTGTAGTGTTTGTAGCCTCCGGTTACGTATATCTTTCCATCATGGAAACTGGCTGATGGGCGACACCGCTCCACCTGCATGCTTTGACCTTTGAGCCACGTGTGAGACCAGCAGTCTAGGATTGAAACACTTGATGAGGTGGAATCGTAGATGGATCCGCCAATGTTGTAGATTTTTGAACCAACCGCCACGAGATTCAAGCTGAGAGCAGAAGGAGAACGGGGAATCGAGATTGTTGCTAAAACATACCCACTTGACTTCTTCTTCTTCTTCCTAGTGTCATTCGTTAGGATCTGATTAGGTCTCCGACAAAGCATGAACCAGCGAGGGATAGGGTCAGTATGAGAGAAACGTAAGCATACATAGAGACAATTCTCGGTACGACCTAATAGTGACCGGATCCGGTAAAGCTCCGGTGAAGTAAGGAGCGAGCGGAAGCGCTTGCAGACTAAGGAGAGAGTTGGATAATATAATCTCGAGACACGGGCTAAGATAGTCACTATCAAATCTTCTGGAAGTGAAAGATTCAAGGTTGGTTCTATTGGCAGTTTATTCTTCTTCAGTGGTGGCTCTTCATCGTCGTCGTTCATGGCTCAAGTTTTAGGGTTTGAAATGAATTTTCCCAACCTGTCTAACTTCACGAGAGTATAGATATGGATTTGGACTGCAGACGGGCTGAATCAAATGTTCTGGCCCAGTAAGTTCCTTAATCAAGCCCCTAGGTAGTTCCACATATTGTTTATTTTTTTCGTATCATTTTGAATTTTTTCATAAAATCAAATACTTTTTTCTTACATGGATTATATGTAAAATCAAATCATAGACTTTCCATGGATTATATGGTGTATCTAGACGGCACGCAACTCAAAAGTTTTTGGGAATTCTGATGTTCATCCAGCGGACACGCTCCAACTTGCCTGCACAGAAGCAAAGTCTTTCCGTATAGCTAGAGCCAGAAAATTGATCATCGTCTCTCAACCGGTCCTCTTAGATCCAGGTTTGCGACCTATTGTTTCAAATTGTTTGATTTGTCAGTTTGATAGATCTTGGAAAGACGCAGCCTCCTTATGCGGCATTGGCTGGATTATTAGCTTTGATCGCCAGATTATTAATCTTGGATTAAAGTGTCTTCGCCAATGTTTATCTCCCATTCACACAGAGTTTGAAGCGATTTTCTGGGCAATGAGATCCCTCACATCATTATCTATCTTTAATGTTGCTTTTGAGACAGATTGCAAGGAGCTTAGTCAGCTTTTGGACACTCCGGATGAGTGGCCCGCCTTTGCTTCGGAGTTAGAACATTTTAATGTTTTAAAACTTGGTTTCCCTCGTTTTTTTAAGGTTTTATTCCACGTTTAAACAATGTACGTGCCGATTGCCTCGCTAAAAAGGCAAGACCACGAGATTCTATTTTTTTCCCATGTAAGCTCTTTAACACCGGACTGGTTTTCTCCCGAAGAAAACCGCCCGTTTCTAACTTAAATGGATGATTCTATTTTACCGTCAAAAAAAAAAAAAATAGTTGTCAGATAGCACCAGTGGTCTAGTAGTAGAATAGTACCCTGCCACAGTGCAGACTCGGGTTCGATTACCGGCTGGTGCATCAAGTTGTGATGATTTAGGTTTCAGCAATGGTTGGGTTCATTGCACTCTTCTGATCTCTTGGATTTAGTATAGCCTTGTACTGAGCTCTCCTTGTTTTTTTTTTCTAGGCTTCGATTTACTTATTAATTGAAATGATAATGGGACCTTGTGGTTTAAGCTATTTTTGTCACTGATGAGTTATTTTTGTCCATGATTTATCTATTTAAAGTACGATGGCACATAGGCCTGGGAATTCGAACCGAACCGATTTGTCCGAACCGAACCGAACCGAGATTTGGACAAATCGGTTCGGTTCTTGTTAATTGAGTAAAACCGATCGGAATGGTTTTAATCTAGATTCGGTTAACCAAAATTTTCGGTTCGGTTCGGCCGAACCGAACGGTTAACCGAAGAAACAAAAAAAACCCTAGCCTAATATTCCCAGCCGCCTATACTCTTCTATCTTCTCCAATTCTTCTTCGATTATTCTTTTTCTTGGTCTTCTCTTCGATTATCCTTTCTCTTCTTCTTTGATTCATCATCACTATCATCGATTCATCATCACCATCATCTTCATCTTCTCCGATTGGTTTGCTGCCTCTTCGATTCACCATTCATCATCATCATCATCTTCTTCTTTGTTTCATCATCACCATCTTCTTCTTTCATCTACACTTCAATTTCTTCGGTTCATCATCTTCTTCTTCAATCAGCATCACCATCTGCTTCGTCGATCATACCACGAGCTTCACTCTTGAGATCTCAGCCCGCTGGTTCTCTTCCTCGATTCATCTTCTTCTTTGCTTTTTTTTTTAGATACAAAATTCTCTTTTTTTTTTTACATTTTTCGGTATGGGTTGGCAAAAAAACAATTTTTTTCAAGCCCACGAAACTATTTGGCCCAACTATTTTAAACCGAAAAACCGAATTCAAAAAACCGAAATAACCATGTCCGAACCGAACCGAACCGAAATCTTAGTCGGTTAGTTTCGGAACAGCTTTCATTTTCCGAAATAACCGAAAAACCGAGTAACCGAAACCGATTAAACCGGTCGGTTCAATTTCGCAGGCCTAATGGCACATTTACAAGTTACATATATGTTGTCGTTAATTCGATCATGAAATTAACAATAAGTTTGCTATGTATCATAATCACAACATATGATTGAATTGTGACACCTAGATATCAACTGAAGTGCCTCTTATTTCTACATGGACTTCAAACAGAACAAATATTATGCACGAGGAAAGAAAAATCGAAACAAAAGTCAAGACTTTTAATTTTAAAATAAATTAACAAAAGATTAACTCATCTCTTCTCCACTATTCTTTCGTCTTCTCATCACGACTAGAGTCGTCATCTTCCCCGTTCTTCTCTAAGAAATCTAATTTCAGAGCTTTTCATAGTGTAGACGAGATGATGATAGTTTAAATTAGGATTAGACGAATATGGCGGGAAATATCAGGAGCACGTGACTTTGTTCGCAAATCGTTAGTGTATAAACCGTTGTTGATTCAGCATATATAGTAACAGCTCATGAGACATGGTAGTTTGGGGCAAATGGTTTTTTTTAACCAAGTGGTCACAGCCCGGTCCATACTCTTTCCCCGTGGACACATCGAGCGCGCGGGTGTATGATCCCTTTAGCGCCACTAGAAGACCAAACACTCTTTAATCAAACCAAAGCAGAGTTTCGTAGGTCTTTTAGATCCACAAAAAAAGCTAACAATCAAAGCATTACAAAATGAAATATGTTTTTGCAGTAAACTAAAAACAGGAAAGACAATCATCCGTCAAAATGAGATAACACCCACATGGATCACACTAAAGATTCACCACATTCAAGTGTGACTCTTATGACATTCATCAAACGTTGACAGCACCGACATACTCAAATACATATTCCTTAGGAATTGGATTTGGAAGCACTGCATCAAACCACTCGACCTTCCCCCAAATGTTTCCACTATCACTTCTTTCAAGTGCAATCATTGCACACCAAATCATCCTATTCTGATAGCCAAGACCACCACCAGAAGCCACAAACTTGTCCCAAAAAAGTGCCATTTTCCCACCATAATCCGCCAACCTAACATTGGCATGACGAGCAAACTTAGGCAGTTTTCTCATACCATTTAACAAACTTCTCCAGGATCTTGCCTTAGTGTCATACCATTTGATACCTTCTTCGTAATAATAATAGTAAAGCACGTTCTCTATCACACAAGAAGAAAACCATTTCGAACCTAAATTCATCTCCGGTCCTAAACTATCCCATGTATCATCCTTGGGGTTGTAAACAACACCCTTATTCCCAACAACGTATAGCTTTCCATCAACAACTACGTTCTTAGTTTTATATAACGTCATTCTGCCTGAACTACTCAACACAGGCTCCCAAGTTTTGGTTTTCAGATCGAAAACCTCCATATAGTGTGATGCATTTTTGTAACTGGCATGGCCTCCTGTTACGTATATCTTTCCATCAAGGAAATTGGCTGATGGGCGACACCGATCTACCTGCATGCTTGGAGCTTTGAGCCACGTGTTAGACCAGCAGTCTAGGATTGAGACACTATTTGAGCGACAACCGTAGATGGATCCGCCAATGTTGTAGATATTAGAACCAACCGCCACGAGACCCCAACCGTGGGCAGGAGGAGGATGGGGAAATGGGATTGTTTCCAGAACATACCCACTTGACTTATTCTTCTTCTTCTTCTTCCTAGTGTCATTGGTTAGGGTTTCATTAGGTCTCCGACGAAGCATGAACCAGCGAGGGATATGGTCATTATGAGAGAAACGTAAGCACACATAGAGACAATTCTCGGTACAACCTGATAGTGACCGGATCCGGTGAAGCTCCCCTGAAGTAAGGAGCCAGTGGAAGCGCTTGCAGACTAAGGAGAGATTTCGATAAGACAATCTTGAGACACGGGCTAAGATACTCACTATCAAATCTTCTGGAAGTGAAAGATTCAAGGTTGGTTCTATTGGCAGTTTATTCTTCTTCAGTGGTGGCTCTTCATCGTCGTTCATGGCTCAAGCTTTAGGGTTTGAAATGAATTTTCCCAACCTGTCAACTTCCTTCACGAGAGTATAGAACTGGATTTGGATTGCAGACGGGCTAAATCAAATGTTCTGGCCCAGTAAGTCCTTAATCAAGCCCGTACGTAGTTCCACATATTGTTTTTATTTTCGTATCAGGTTGAATTTTTTCATAAAATCAAAAACTCTTTTTACTGTAAGTATATTTAAGTAATCACCAAAAAATGGTAACATATGAAACATTTAACCGTTTTGTTGGGGACAAAAAACAATGGTTTCGCTAGGCTCTTTTTAAATAATAAAATAAAAGAGGACAAAATTAACAAAAGAGAAATATAACGGGCGAATGTTAAAAGTAAATAATAATATGAGGGTTTTCTTGTAATAATATTTCTCATTTCCTCACCAATATTCTTCATCTTCTTCCCAATTCAATTCCTCTAAAAAAAAAACCCTAATTTCTGGGACCTGTGCAGTCGCACAGTTCACTCAAAACTATACACAGAGATGGAAATAGTCGAATCTATAGAAGAGATTCCAGTACAAAACCCACAAATAGAAGACTTTTCATGGGCTGACTTAACCTGGACCAAATTCGGAACATCGGAGCATCACGACGAAGTAGCACTGATTCCTTACGCAAGAGTCGACGAATTCATAATCGGAGAATGCTCAAACGCAGAGTGCCCTACACGATTTCACATCGAAAGAGGAAGAAAACGCTCTCGAGGCAGTCTCAAAGAGTACAAGAGCGATGAGTATTTGGAATATAGACTGTAAGTTTCCATTTCAGTTTCAAAGTACTCAAAGATCTCATTTTTCACTTGTGGGTTTCAATGGTCTTACTTCTTATTGAAGGTATTGGTGTTCTTTTGGTCCTGAGAACTATGGAGAAGGTGGTGGTGTTTTACCCAGTAGAAAATATCGTCTCAACACTAGAAATCGAGCTGCGAGACCTCAATCTATGAGAGGATGTACTTGTCATTTTGTGGTGAAACGACTCTATGCTCGTCCTTCACTTGCGCTTCTTATATACAATGAGAGACGACATGTGAACAAAGCTGGGTTTGTTTGTCATGGACCTCTTGATAGAGATGCTATTGGCCCTGGTGCTAAGAAGATTCCTTATATATGTAATGAGATTCAGCAGCAAACTATGTCTATGATCTATCTTGGGATTCCTGAAGAAAACGTTTTGGAGAAACATATTGAAGGGATTCAGAGGTATTGTGGTTCTGATGCAACTGTTGATAGTCTTGCCTCTCAGTATGTTCATAAACTTGGGATGATTATCAAACGTTCCACTCATGAGCTGGATTTAGATGATCAAGCTAGTATCAAGATATGGGCTGAGCGCAACAAGAAATCCATCTTCTTTTATCAGGAATCTTCGGAAACGGATCAGTTTATGTTGGGGATTCAAACGGAGTGGCAGTTGCAGCAGCTTGTGCGTTTTGGGCATTGTAGTCTTGTTGCAGCTGATTCGACATTTGGGATAAAGAGACTTAAGGTAAAATGGATCTTGTTTCTATGTCTGTCTCTGCTTTTGTGAAAGTTATGTGCTTTATCCTGATCACCTATACACTATGGCAGTATCCTCTGTGCACGCTTCTTGTATTTGATTCAAGACATCATGCTCTCCCCGTTGCTTGGATTATCTCGCGTAGCTATTTGAAATCTGATGTTGAGAAGTGGATGAAAATACTGCTCCAACGCGCCCAGAGTGTTGATCCTGGTTTCAAAATCAATGGCTTTATCATTGACGATGCTGCGACAGAGATTGATCCCATAAGGCATGAATGATGATTCTTCAACTTTTAGATAGTTCTAAAATAGGATAAAGAGTCTATTGTGAACTGACTGAATTCCTTTTTTGTTTTTCCAGGGACACATTTTGTTGCCCCATCCTTTTCTCTCTCTGGCGTGTTCGTAGATCATGGCTTCGGAATGTTGTGAAGAAGTGCGATAGCATTGAGGTTCAAAGAGATTTATTTAAATGTTTAGGAGAACTCGTGTACAGTATTTGGGATGGAGTAGATACAACAAAGGCTTTTGAAAGGTTAACTCAGGATTTTGTTGATCAAACCACGTTCATGCAGTATTTCACATCCACTTGGTTGCCTAAAATAGGTTAGGGCCTTAACTTTCCACTTTCTTATCCCTATTATATAGAACGCTGCTAACAAGTGCACATGTCCTCTTGGTCTTAGTGCCTTATATCTTCTTCAAATCTTGCAGGAATGTGGCTCTCAACTATGAAAAGTCTTCCACTTGCAAGCCAAGAAGTATGTGGTGCTATAGAAGCTTACCATATAAAGCTTAAAGTAAAATTGTTTGACGATACACACCTCGGTGCCCTTCAGAGAGTAGATTGGTTGGTACACAAGCTGACGACTGAACTCCATTCGAGTTATTGGCTTGATCGGTATGCAGATGAAAGTGATTCTTTCCAAAATGTTAAAGAAGAATACATTGCTTCAACTTCATGGCACAGGGCGTCAGAGATTCCAGAATCCGCTGTTACACTAGACGAAAACAACGTCCTTGTTGCAAAGGTTCAGTCTCAGAGAGATAGCGATGTAACACGAGTTGTGTGGAACCCAGGTTCGGAGTTTGCCTTCTGTGATTGCGCTTGGTCTTTGCAAGGAAATTTATGCAAACACATCATTAAGGTAAATACAATATGTGAAAACCGCGAAGGATATGGTGACTCAATGTCCTTGCGTTCGTTCAAAGAGAAACTGAGAAACATAAAGATGAAACCTATGGATGACTCGATAGCCTTGGATCTCTCAATGGCATTGACCCTGCAGATGTTTGATCAGACAAAGCAGTTGGTGCAATTAAGCGGAACAGATAATATCAGCAAGATAGTCAATGATATGCCAGTGAAATGGGGTTGTAAGAAAGGCCGAACAACCATAGGCATTCCTGCATCTATTGCTGCCTTTACCAAGAAAAGGATTCAGAAACGAAAGCGATAAGTCAGAGATGAGATGAGAAGTGGTAGCATAGATCTTGTATTGGCATATAAGAACACGGCAGGTTCTTGCGTAGCTTCAGACTTAGAAAATTCATAGACGGTTAGCTTTAGTTATAGGTTCTTGATAGCAGCCATTGCTTCTTCGTTGCTTTTTGCAAGTGTAAATCCTCTAGGTTAATTTCATTGCAATATATTCAAGTTTTGGAAGAAAAGGATTTTATAAGCTTTTTTTTCTTTTTCTTTTTTTTCTTTTTCTGGTTGATAGCATTAATCAAAATGTAAACTTTTGAATGGAAAATAATCTCAAGAGGAATGAAACAACTCTCTTCAGATATCGGAAGAAGCTTGGCGCGCAAGATTGGATCAAGGCACTTCTTGATTGCATATTATAAGCTTAATCATATAATCCATGTTGATTAATTAAGATTATGAAGAAGACAGAGACATGGATTTTAAAATCCATTAGAATACTGCGTTATTTTTTTTTTGTTAAAATAGAATACTGCGTTATTGCACGTGTGATTTGCAAAAACCGCCAACCAAAATCTGTAGTTATCCAAATTTTCTATAAAAGTTTTCAAATATTTTGAAGATTTTCTATATATATATTCCAAAACTTCTAGGGCACAGAAAAACGTGTTAGCAGCCATAAGTCATAACTGCCGATAATTACTGCTTCTCTGCCAGGTTTAGATCTCCCACCCTCTTGTCTTCTTGTCGTTTATCTCTGTTCTTCCTACTCTGTTCTGAACCGTGTATTGTTGATAAATCATCTTATAAAAGGTCTTCTTTAGACCTCTCATGTTCTCGTCCAGGGTTTTAGATCTCTATATCATGTCCAGGTTTTAAATTGACTTGTTGTTGTTTTGTTATGCAAACAGTTTTAGTTGCTAGCTTTGATGAACAAAGAAACGGGAGATAATATAGAAGGAAAAGGGAAAGGTGAATATATACGATGGAGACCAGAGGAGAGCAAACTGTTGATTGAACTAGCTGCCGACTGCTTCAAGCGGGGATTGATTGATCCCAATGGAAGAATGCTCAAAGAAACTGTTGAGACAAAGATACTTCCGGTTCTTAACAAAACATTCAAGTGTAAGAAGACCTATAAGCATTACATAAACCGAATGAAGATTTTGAAGAACATATACCGAGATTCTGTCAATCTTCAGCGTTTCAATTCGAAGTTTGAATGGAATCCAATCACGAAGAAGTTCACGGCTCCTGATGAAGTGTGGATTGCTTACTTCAAAGTAAGTTTCTTTTCATTGTTGTCTACATAAGAGTAAGATGTATATGTAGTTGCTATTTTACATTGTTACTAATATATACATACTTTTTTTTTTGTCTAGGACTATCCGAATCATAGACATATGTTTTACAAGACATATGAAGAATATGAGCATATGAAGCTAGTATTTGGAAAGAGGCAATTTGAGAGATCACCTTCACAAGCATGTAAAGTAGGAGAAAGTGAGAAACTGAAACAAGTAGATCTTACTAGTGATGATAAGGTTCATGAGTCAATGGAAGTAGTTGTACCTGGTACTTCAATCTACTTAGAGAATTTCGTTGGAAATCCAGATCAAGAAGGTAGAACTGATGATGATGCATCGGTCACAAAAAAAGACGTTTGCACAGAGCTAAGATCAATTGATTCGGCCACTGATCACATAATGCAAGGAAGATCAATGGCTGAGAAAAAAATGAAGAATGTTTGGGATGCTCTCAAAGAGATTCCTAACTTGGCGAACACAACCAGATACCAAGCTCTTAACATGATTTTAAAGCTTGATATGAGAGACATATTCGTTAATATGTCTATTGAAGATCGCCTTGGTTGGATTCAGTGCACTATCCAATGAAGACTTGACTTTGTTAGAGCAACCTTATTGAGGGTCTCTTATTTTTAGCTCCTAACTATTTTTTAAATTTAAAATTTGCTTTTACAAAGTTAAGAGCCCCATGATTGTTTCTTAACTATTTTCTCTTCCAATGGTAATCTCTAATGAAGTTCTTAAGAAGAAGAAAAAAATCAAATTTTTGCAAAACAATGTCTTTTGTGATAAAACAAGAAGATGTACAAGCATTCATATAAACAAAACTACTATGTTTGGAACCAAAACTCAAAGTTAAACTCAAAGCCATTAACTGATTATGTTTTGCCATTCACACAAAACAGAGCACTTGAACAAATCTCCAAGCACCATAGACATGATTTCACTCGCATTCTTATCACCACAAGTTTTTTTAAGACATTGTTAGTGATTTGTCATGTCGCCACGAGCTTTTGTCTTCATCTTTACGATGCTGTGATTTGTCATCATCTCCACCACTTCGGTTACTCTGGTCTCTTGAACTTCTCCACGATCCTCTCTCTTCAAACATTTCAAAGCAAGTAATCAAGTTCATAAGACTTAGCAATTCTTTTAAAGGTTATGGAATGAGGAAAAAGAAAGGTGAGATAATTTGGGGAGAACTACCAGAAGTTGGTCTTCTGTCACCTTTTGCATCACTAGGAAGATCATCATGCTATTATAAGACACGCACAGGCAAGCCAAAGATTACATATAGCTGAGCATTGCAAGGCATTCAACTGTACGCAATAATCCCATCACATCAGCACAGATTAGAGGCTAAATATGCAGTAAAATAGCAACCCAGTAATCAATTATCTCACCAAAAATTTTAACTGAGCTAATACAAGATCAAATATAAAATCTTTTAGCCATTTCATGGGCAATGAAGCTCAGTAAAAAAACACATTCCAGCAGACCAAAAACTTCCAAGACATCCTATGACCACACATCTACTAGGACAGTAACAAAAAGAACGTTATCAGATGGAAAACAATAATGAAAGGTTTTGGAACCTGAGAATATGGTCTAGAACGAGGCACTTGAGATAGATGGGAAGCTTGTTTGGTGGTCTCATGATGTCCAAAGTGCTTCTTTTCATTGTCTTTTCTCGAACCATGAGCATCAGGTTCCAATGGCGCAGCATCTCTCAAGGAGTGACGTGGTTTTTTCTCGGCGTCAGTACCCTCTCTAACATCCAACTCCTTCTTAGTCAGAACTCGTTCAGCTTCAGGTTTGCCATCTCTTCTTGATCTCTTGGGGCTAAAGACAAATCTAAATGGTTAGTTCTGGAACTGTGGTTTCTGAAGAGCTGGCTAGAGAACCACTTCAAAAACTTGTACCAAAATCAACTATTATGTTGAAGAGTGGAATTGTGCGTATCAGTGTTCATACTCTAATCTGCTCTAAACAATTGACCATCTTCAGAAAAAATCTCCAGTTTTCGAGAGTGAATTTGACCAAATTAGAGCAGACAGATCATAGGATGATACAAAACATCACTTCAACACTAAAATAACAACTGTGACAAGCATAAATTCCACAATAATCAGCTTGCATTTCGATTCCTCGTTGTTCAAAACCGAATTTTAATTGCTTCAAAGTTATAATAGAAGATGAAGACTGAGCAGGCATCTCCTTAAGAAGAAGTTTGAGAAGAAGACCTGGGTTCGCGATCGATTCCTTATAACACACACACACAGAGACTGTTCTACCTTTCCCAACATCTGCAGGGCTGTCACATTTGTGTCCTCCCAATTCAGTGAACTTCTCCACTAATTCTGTACTTATCTGTCGAATATAGATACAACAATTCAGCATTACTATTCTTTTTCCAACACTCAAAACTCTAACTTAGATCAATCGGGAATAACACAAAGCATAATCTGACTGTGAGAAGTGTCTCTGATGTTCTTCAAGATTTACCCAAGTGTGGTAGAGACTCTCGGTGGAAGAGAGGGTTTGACTGAAGACTCTCAAAGCAGAGCACGTGAGAAGCACGTGGAGTTGTTATGACCGTTGCAACAAACGAGCGGGGCATTTTGGTCATTGAGCTAATCTCGTCTTCTATATCTTTCTTCTCTGTTCTTTGTGTAAATCAGTTGATAGAGAGAGAGATTGAATCAAGAGAGAGGTTAGAGAGAGAAAGCTTGAGAGATCTTGTAAACATACAGTTACCACAAAGTTTCTAGTGGATTTCCGGAGGAGTTTCTCCGGCGAGACGTAGGGAATCCGGTTTGGATCCTGAACTCGTAAAATTGTTGTGTGTCGCTCTTTGCTTTCGTTTTCTTTTCGATTCATTCATAGATCTATTGATTCAAGTTTGATTAGCTCGGATTAAGAGGAAATCTCAACAAATTGGTATCAGAGCTTTTGGTTTCTCGTGAGCTAGGGTGCATCAGCGATGGCAGGAACTCCGATTGCGATCTTTGACGGATCAGGAGACTTCTCGTTATGGAAGACGCGAATCATGGCACATCTTAGCGTCATCGGTTTGAAAGACGTTATGGTCGCGAAGCCTCCACCTCCGCCTCTCACTGCGGAAGAAGAAGCAGATCCAGAGGCAAAGAAGAAGCGTGAATCAGATGAAGCAGCGAGGCTCGAACGCTGTGATAAGGCCAAGAATGTTATATTTCTGAATGTTGCAAACAAAGTTTTGAGAAAGATCGAGATGTGCGAGTCAGCAGCAGAAGCGTGGGCTACTCTCGATAGGTTATTCATGATCCGATCGTTACCGCATAGAGTGTATACTCAATTGAGCTTCTATACATTCAAGATGCAAGATAACAAGAAGATCGATGAGAATATAGATGATTTCTTGAAGATCGTTGCAGATCTAAATCATCTTCAAATCGAAGTGACTGATGAGGTACAAGCAATCTTACTGTTAAGTTCTTTGCCTTCTAGGTATGATGGATTAGTGGAAACTATGAAATACAGTAACAGTAGAGCGAAATTGCGATTAGATGATGTGATGGTTGCAGCGAGAGATAAAGAAAGAGAGCTGTCTCAGAATAACAGACCAATGGCTGAAGGTCATTTTGCTCGGGGAAGACCAGAAGGGAGTTACAATAATCAGGCCAATAAAGGAAAAGGAAGAGCTCGGTCTAAGTCTAGAGATGGTAAGAAGGTTTGCTGGATATGTGGTAAGGAAGGCCACTTCAAGAAACAATGTTATAAATGGCTAGACAGAAACAAAGGGAAAGTGCAGGGATCTGATAAAGGAGAATCCAGTGTGGCAAAAGCCAGTTCAGATAATGATCCTGCAATGGTGTTAATGGCTGTAGAAGAAACTTGATGGCAACAGGAAGCAGTACAGATGAGTGGGTACTAGACACGGGGTGTTCATTTCACATGACTCCAAGGAGAGATTGGTTCAGAGACTTTAAAGAGCTGAGTTCAGGATATGTGAAAATGGGAAATGATACTTATTCTCAGGTTAAAGGAATTGGAAGTATCAAAGTCAGAAACTCTGATGGTACTCAGGTGATCTTGACTGATGTGAGGTATATGCCAACAATGACTAGGAATTTGATATCACTGGGAACTCTTGAGGATAAAGGTTGTTGGTTCAAGTCTCAAGAGGGAATTCTCAAGGTAGTTAAAGGCTGTTCTACGATTCTCAGAGGACAAAAGAAAGATACTCTATACATCTTACAAGGTGTGGCTGAATTCGGAGAATCAAATGCTTCTGAGGAGTCTAAGGATGAGACTGCACTATGGCACAGTCGTCTAGGCCATATGAGTCAGAAAGGAATGGAAGTCTTGGTAAAGAAAGGATGTTTAAATCGGGAAGTGATAAAAGAGCTGAAGTTTTGCGAAGATTGTGTTTATGGAAAGAATCACAGGGTAAGCTTTGCCCCAGCTCAACATGTAACCAAAGAGAAGCTAGGGTACATTCACTCTGATTTGTGGGGATCACCACACAATCCTTTCTCTTTAGGTAATTGTCAATACTTCGTCTCTTTTATTGATGATTACTCCAGGAAAGTATGGATATATTTCTTAAAGAAGAAAGATGAAGCATTTGAAAAGTTTGTAGACTGGAAGAGAATGGTTGAGAATCAGTCTGAAAAGAAAATTAAGAAGCTCAGGACAGACAACGGATTAGAGTATTGCAACCAGTACTTTGATAAGTTCTGTAGAGATGAAGGCATCGTCAGGCACATGACATGTGCATAATGGGGTCGCAGAGAGACTAAATCGGACAATAATGGATAAGGTAAGAAGTATGCTTAGTGAAAGTGGTATGGAGAAGAAATTCTGGGCTGAAGCAGCATCAACAGCAGTCTATTTGATAAATAGATCTCCTTCTACAGCTATAGACTTTGAGTTACCTGAAGAGAGATGGACCTCTGCACTACCTGAGTTAGGTTCTTTGAGGAAGTTTGGATGCCTAGCTTATGTTCACGCTGATCAAGGGAAGCTGAATCCTAGAGCTTTGTTCGTTTTTGTCAATTTTTGTGTTGTGTTTTGTGTGGCATGTGAAGTTTTTGTTTTTGAGTTTGGAGGTTTGTGCTGTTTTTCTAGTCTTAATTGTTTGTCTGGAAGTTCTGTTTTGTGTGATATTGTTTTGTTCTGTATTTGTAATTGTGTTGAGTGTTTGTGAATTTTTTTTTTTTTTTTTGGTCGTGTTTGTTGGTTTGGTGTGAGTGTTGTTACCATGAGAAGAGAGACAAAGAGATGTTACCCGACACTTCATTTGTTCTGGACTACGGAATTGCCTTTACGACTTTTGTCACTCAAAGACCTGTGCATATGCCATGAAACCACCAAATATCATTCTTCTTTTTAATCTTTGGGCAAAATTGAACACAGAATAAAATATGTTTAGAGACAGAAACTTACATCTGTTTCTTTGCTTCAAGGTTGTTTTGAAATCTTTGGACGACAACCAGATGATGGAAAGGTACTTTAAAACACCTTTCTAAACGCCAAAGCTTTTGATGATTCAAATGGTTCTGGAGAAAACATCGTTAGCATGAACATATAAAGGGAACGAAGAGGAGAGAACATGTTGACCAGATAACCAGATGATGGAGAGGCACTTTGAACAAATCATGATCTTACTTTTTCAAGCACAATAGCTAGTGATGGGCCTTGGATACCATTGATATTCTTTTCAACCTGAATAAAATGCACATGACTAATCAGATATTTGGGTTCTCACCATGAATAAAACCCAAGGATACCAACCGTTTCTTGTCCACTGACTCTCAAGATCTCGGCAATGCATCCTTCGGCTGTTTTGTCACACATTTTTCCTGGAATATAGAAGCATAACAAACTGAAACAAACAGACGTGATCAATGGTTAAGGCTGATGAGGGGGTATAACAATTTTAGATGAGTCACCTTCTTGCATGTATAACCTCCAAAAAGTCACTTAATCCAACAAGATGTTTGTTAACCAATCAAAAAGATCTTTACGTCCTTCTGCTCCCATTTTCCCATCTGCTAGGGCTACTATAATTTAAGGAATCTGCATTCACAGAATAATAAGGACTGTAAGTTAATGTAATTATACTAGCAAGCAGAAGGTAAGGAAGATTTTTGTCAAGATGCACAATACCAAGCCACGAATCAAGAGCAGCCTAGATGCATTCTCTCATGTGCTTCGTGGAGACATTTTGGAACTTCAGATAGATAGAATTTGCTGAAGTAGATTACTCAAATATTTGGTAAAACAGGTAGGCAGAATTACTGTACAGAGTAAAAAATATTTTCAATGCTTGACATGTATCACCAAGCTTGCTCGCTTTCTCCACAGCTGGTCCCGTGGCTACTGCAACATCAATGGTAGTCAATGTTTTGCTTAAGAGCATAAGAAGATTTTTGTTACTATCAAACAGTCGTAGACAACAAATGGTATAGACTAAAATAACAGAGAATTATAGAAAAAACACCTGACTTCATACCAGTTCCTGTTGGTTGGATATTATTAGCCTCTTACAGAATTTGATTTACAGCTTCACTTGACTCCAAACGCATCTACAAAGTATGAAAGACTTAGTTTCAACTCTAAAGCTTAAAATAAATTTCCAAAAAAGAATTGTTAGGTTTAGACAAGAAAAGAAAAGTTGCAATTTGTACAGCACCTCCCAAACAAGACTCTCAAAGCCTTTAAGAAAATTTGAAACTGATGTCTTAACAACTCTCTTTGGAGCTGCAGTCTCTGATGAACAAAATATTAAGAAGATTAAGGGTAATCTTGCTAATGATGAACAGAACATAAGTAGAGCAAGAAAAACGAGAAATCCAAAAATTAAGACAATCCACACAAATATACCTCAAAAAGGTTTTTTTCTCATATTCGGCGTCAAGTGCACTTAGTAGAGCAGGTTTGAGATCATCAAGAAACACTTTGAAGTCTGCAAAACAAAAATAACATAGCTTGATTAAGTTATTCAGATATGTTCTTTTAACAAAAAAAGTTAGCAAAAGCATAAGCAGCTTAAAGGAATTCTTAGCCACCTGAACCAACAAACTTGTGTAAAGCACTCCAAAAGGTTGACTGTTACATTTCTCGTGAGAGCTGCATCATCCTTACAAAAATCTATCCAATCTTATTAAATGGACAAAAAAAAGCTCTTTGTCTTAATGAAAATAACTTGATTATTGCACTGCAGTTTAATAAAAGGAGATCAGGGGCTGGAAATTTCTAAGTAGAGAAAAGTTCAAACCGTAAGTTTCAAAAGTGAGACACCAAAGACATCAACTGCCAAAACCATCAGTAGCAAGCCTTCACTAAGAACTCATGTTTTTAAAAAGCTACAAACGAAAGCCATGAATCATCATTGTGATCAGATTAAGATGAAATTCGAAGAAAAGTAACCGAACTAGCACATACCCTCTTGAAAACAAATTTAGGACCAACTGCTTCATAGAATGCAGTAGGGCACTTCATACCAGAGGCTCGTGTCTTTATATATGCAGCTTGGCCATTAGTGCTTGCGAATGATAGAAAAAATCAGCCAAATGAGCAAGAACTAATTCTGTAAGGAGCAAAAAATAAAACTGATGTCAGAATTCAACATTCATCAACTGAATGTAGCTTTTTCCTTAGGAAACTTGCCGCAGTCCAAGATAGGTAAGTGATGATTTCAATGACTTGCTGCTGAAGCTGTATTTCCAAGTTAAATTAGTCTTAGGGGGAATAATTCTAATATATATAAAAGAAGATTTATATGGGATATCAAGCATACCTGCACATATTTCTCATCCCAACCAGGACCTACACACAACAACCAGACCAAGATTTCCACTCACTTGCCTAGTTCTTGTAGACCTTTCAAAGCCAAAGTTGCTACACGACTATATAATCCAAAAACCTCACCAAACTGATAAATACTTCTTTTTTTTAAAGAGCATCTGTGACATGGGCTAATGCAGCTTTGATCTGAAGAATTACAAGGCAACATAAAATAGAGCTTTGTATCAAATTCAGGAGCCTTGCACAACAGAATAATCCTATGTGTAGTGAAATTTGAAATAAACATAGAAAGAGGTAAGCACTAACGATTTTTTGAGAATAAAAGAGTCTTCAATGCCTCCAACAAACCTTCAAGTCTTTCTTTTCATATCATATAGAATGCTCTAGAATCTGGGGTCTGGGGTTTACAAGAGAACCCATCCCGGCAGGCTAAAAATGAAAAGAAGAATAAGATATTTAACAAAGAAGAACAGAGTCGACTTACATAACCATTTATAAGTATTATTTATATGTACCTCGACATATGCAGGTGGTTCAACTTTCGTTCCATAAAGATCCAGCTTTTTTGCTTCGTTACTTGGTTTCCCAGTCCCAACCTTCTTGCTAGAAGCTATAAACTGTCATCTTTTTAAAAGAAATCTCCAGTCGCTCGCTTTATAATGTTGTTGACCAGGGGTTTGGCGTTCAAGTCATATTAATTAAGAAAACAGAAAAAGCTTGAGAAACAAAATTCTTATAAAAGATACATGATTCAATCTGAAGATATTTTCCACCATCACAGATGACAAAAAAGTTGTAAAAAATGTTACCTAGCTCTTGCTGCAAGATGCCATTTTCTATTGTAGTGGCATGATCATATGAAAGAAAATAAATACGAGAAACAAATATCGAATATTGCCAATTCTTAGGTTTCTGCATTGCTTTCTCTTTCTCTTGGGTTTGTGAAAATTCTTAAGTTTTTGTTTTTGTTTTGAGCTTCCTTTTGTGTGTGTTTGAACTTTGTTACTATTGAGTGTTTTGTAATATGTTTTATTACTTTTTTGGTTGTGTTTGACTTTGTGTATGCGTGTTTTGTTTTTTGTTGTGTTTAACTTTGTGTATGCGTGTTTTGTGCTCTCTTTTTGTTGTGTTTGAGTTTTATTGCGTTTGAGTGTGTTGTGTTCTGTTTTCGTTGTTGTGTGTGTATGCGTGTTGTGTTTTGTGCTATTCGTTTTGTGTGTGAGCGAGAGAGAGAGAGACTCTACCTTGGCTTTCGTTTTCTCTTGGCTACCCAATCGTCTCTCCAATGATTTGTCTCTGCAGCATAAGAATCCATTCTCCTGAAACAGAAAAAAATAATTAGCAAATCTTTTTGGCTTTCCCATGTGCAAAACAACAATACATGCCTTATAGACACTAAATGCACTTTCTTAGTTACATCATCCTTACAGATACAAGTTCTTTAAATATTTACTTTCCAGTATCATCTCCCTAAATCAATCAAGAGAAAAGCTTACATTAGCACTAGCGACCAAAGTTTATCTTTCGAATATCATCTTCTCAAATAAAACCAGAACCAAGCTTACATTACATCACAACTCCTGTAAGTGACAGTTGAGCAATTGAAGAGCTCATTTCAACAGGAAGACAAAGCCACGAAAACATGAAGTAAAAGCGAGAAACAGAGAAACAATTAACTCATGTAAATTCCATAAAAAGGGAATCATACCACAATTGTAGTCAAAACACGAGCATCTGCGTTCACTGGCCATCTTGCGAGACATTATCAAAGTGCTCCATATTCAGTGGCTGCCAACGTAGCAAATCAAGACGGTTTTGGTGACTGGCCAAATAACTAATCACAAAGCTTGAAACGGTCTGTAACATCGGCATAAGAACAAGAACAAGAATCAAACCGGAGACAGTGATGCAGAACAAATCTAAACCAAAAACAAAGCAGCACAAAACTGTTCACGGTGAAGTTACGGCCATCAAACTCCTTCCCGATCATCTCTTCGATAGCATTCCATGGAAGATTTATTGTCCTTAGAGATCCCGAATCAGAATCCCCTTGATCTTCTAATTCTCGTGATCTATCAAAACCAAAATCACAAAACTATCATAGATATGGTATCCATGAAATTACAAAATCAATCGACCTATGATGGGTTCACGAAAGCAGGAAGATTAACATACCAATTGGGATAAATTAGGTAACAATAACAAAGAACGAGAGACATAGTAACGATAATCGAATCAAGTAAACATATCAATCTTGGAATCAGAATGATCGGAATTGCCTCAACGGAACCCTAAATCTGGGAGTCGTGTAACTGACCTTAGAATCGAGAACGCCCTTTCTAGTGTTAGATCGTCCGTGGCCCAACCGAAGCCGCCGGAAAAAAGCATTGATACGGTGAAAGAGAATTTAGGGTTTCAAAAGAGCGAAAATTATCAGAGAGAGAGATTTGTTTACGTTACTCTTCTTCAAACGGTCAATTGCTCCCGTTATATAGACCCGTTTTAGAAAATAAATATTCAAATTTCAGCTTTGTAAACGTCATAATTGTT
The DNA here is from genome assembly GCA_019202805.1 of Arabidopsis suecica. Taxonomy (NCBI): domain Eukaryota; kingdom Viridiplantae; phylum Streptophyta; class Magnoliopsida; order Brassicales; family Brassicaceae; genus Arabidopsis; species Arabidopsis suecica. The sequence continues at coordinate 2,438,329 of CM032906.1, forward strand.
AGCTGCGAAGACCTAAACCAGGATTTTAAAATTTTGGTTTAGTAAAGTCTTGAAATTTTGTTGGTCAAGACTAACCACACTGATCTCATGAACGATTTTTGATTGGTTCGGTTTGGTCTAAAATGTGAGTTAATTACAATTGTTTGGTAACTGGAATTAGAGGGTCAAATCTAACGTTTTCGAAGTTTAAACTTTGATTAATTTGTGATAAAAGTGCATTTGTGGAAATAACTCCAAGTGACAAGTGAAACGCTTGTTTTCTTGCGTTTTGCCTTATCTTATCTCATCGTCAAAAACGTTTTTATGGAAAGAGACAGTGCGCGAAGCAATTCTGTCCACTTCCTCTGATTCTGAGCTTGAAGCTTTTTTTTAGAAAATCTTTTAATTATTTTTTTTCAATTAAAAAATGTATTATCATCACCATTGTCAAAGTCCATGCTCTAGAATCTTTGGTCGTTTTTATCATCTTTCTCTGTCTCTCGTCGACCTATCCAATGGCGGATTCCAAGGAGCTTGGCTCGGCGAGCCGGCGAATCTCCGTCGTCACCAACCATCTCATCCCTATCGGATTCAATCCAACTCGTGTTGACTCAGTGGAACTCTGTAGTGCTTCGTCGATCGATGATAGTTTCCATAAGGTTCACGGTGAAGTTCCGACCCACGAAGTCGTTTGGAAAAAAGCTGAGTTCTTTGGTGACGGAGATAATAAGGAGTTTGTTGACATTATTTATGAGAAAGCCCTTGATGAAGGCATTGCAAAGGTTTGTGCTTGTTAAGTGTTTGATGAAATTCCTGAGAGAGTTATGTTTTTGGTGGAGTTGGTTTTGAATTGCATAGTTTTTGTTTTGCGGGCTTATATAGATTACTATAAACCGGCCAGAGAGAAGAAATGCGTTCCGGCCTCAGACTGTGAAGGAGCTTATGCGTGCGTTTAATGATGCTAGAGATGACAGCTCTGTAGGAGTCATCATACTCACCGGAAAGGTAAAGTTCTTAGTATTTGGTGTTTCTTTTTCGATGTTGGTTAGTATTTGATTTGATATGTTTTAGTTATATGCTATGAAGCAATGAAAACTTAATAGTTGAACCATTTCAAAGTTAATTCGTGAATGTGGATGAACATTGAAGATGGAGTCTAGGAAGAAAAATATGGATTTAGGTTACGTTACTTCAGTTAGTGTCTAGCTATGAGCTTTGTGTTGAGTCACCGGCAAGGTAAAGTTCTTAGTATTTGGTGTTTCATTTTTGATAATGGTTAGTATTTGAGTTGATATGTATTCGTTATATGCTCTGAAGCAGTAAAAATGTAATAGAACCATGTCAAAGTTAATTCATGAATGTGGATGAACATTGAAGATGGAGTCTAGGAAGAAAATTATGGATTTAGGTTATGTTACTTAAGTCAGTTTTTAGCTATGAGTTGATTGACAGTTGACAAAGAGTTTGATAGTATTCCTCTGTTTTTCATATTTGTTTGTGACACGATTGTTCTGAATAGTGATATTGATGGTTTAGGGAACAAAAGCATTTTGCAGTGGTGGTGATCAGGCATTGAGAACTCAAGACGGTTATGCTGATCCCAATGATGTTGGCCGCCTTAATGTTCTTGATCTTCAAGTATGTTTTTGATCGACAAGACAAAGATAAAAGTGTAGATTTCCTTATCCTAATAAAATTCATGTATTTGCCACCTTCCTTCTCATGTTCATATTCAGGTTCAAATCCGCAGATTGCCAAAGCCAGTTATCGCGATGGTAAGAACTTTCAAACAACTGCTAGTTTACTCTATGCATCTTTGTACTGATCTTGGATCAACTTTCTCTGTTACCGTTCATCTATGCCCGTGGGTAGAGAGCATTTCTTGTGGCTAATCCCTTTGCTTTTGGACTGAGTCAGGTTGCTGGTTATGCTGTTGGAGGAGGACATATCTTGCACATGGTCTGCGATCTAACAATTGCAGCTGATAATGCTGTTTTTGGTCAAACGGGGCCTAAGGTTCTCTCCCTCTAGCCTCTGTTTCATCCTTAAATTCAATGTGTCTGTGTAGTAGGAACCAGTGTTATTACCAATCCCCATTGATCAAGTGGATTGGCTTGATGTCTGCAGGTTGGAAGTTTTGATGCTGGTTATGGAAGTTCCATCATGTCTCGTCTGGTAATTGCTCGATATAACTGAATAATTCTGCGATGCAATTGCCAAAATCTAACAGACATGGGATAATAGGTTGGTCCAAAAAAGGCACGAGAAATGTGGTTTATGACGAGGTTCTACACAGCTTCTGAAGCAGAGAAAATGGGACTTATCAATACAGTTGTACCGGTAAAGTTTACCAGTAAACCCCATAGTGTTGTCACAGATTCACAAATAAATCACTCTATTTGTTGGTAATTGTTTTGTTCCTTCACTGAGACATGTTTTCTGTTCCAGCTAGAAATGTTGGAGAAAGAAACGGTGAAATGGTGCAGAGAAATCTTACGGAACAGTCCAACTGCAATCCGAGTGCTTAAGGCAGCACTCAATGCTGTTGATGATGGCCATGCCGGACTTCAGGTACCTCCTTCAACCAACTTGCTCAGTCTCTTTACGTTCTAAAGGAACAAAATCCTATAGTCAAATTTGCAATCTAAGTCACAAACTCACGGTAGTCACAAATTTTGATAGGTTCACTTTTTTTGCAACCTACTAGCATGCAGTTAAGGAATTTACAAACTTTTCTTGGTGCAGGGACTCGGTGGCGATGCAACACTCTTATTCTATGGAACCGAAGAAGCTATTGAAGGAAGAACTGCTTATATGCAACGCAGACCACCGGACTTCTCTAAATTTCCCCGGCGCCCTTAAACTCACTTCTAGCTCAGTCCAGGTGTTTTCATTACAGCATTTGTCCTCATTCCAATCCAAGTCCTTTTTTCCATTTGTTTTGTTTTGTTTACCAAACTATGAATTAAATGATTTTATGAAAATAAATTTAAATTCATAAAAGCGGGAAACGTTCAACATTAAAAAACTCAGCATTACCACAAAAAGATTGAAAAACATAAGGAAAAATCCAGAGTTCAAGAGATCTCAAAAGCCTTGCCTCCAAAGAAAAAAAAATCATCAGAAAAACCCCTAAATAGTGACAGATACCATGGTGAGAAACTAACGTTCTCCATAACCAAATTCTGATTTATAGAGATAAAAGAAGATGAAAAATATTAATTTTAAAAAAGCATACAAATCCAAAAAGCAATCTTTTGATTAATCTCCGATTTTTAGTTACTAGCAGTTTTCGAACATCGTTTGCAACTACTTTGGGCCAGCTTCACTCTTAGGCCAGTCAACAAACTTCGAGCCCAGTTAAAAACCCATCCAAAGTCATTCCATTTCCGATTTAACAGAACCAACCTCTACAATTTATTTGTAATTGGACTAGAAGTTAAACCTCTAAACCATTAGCCAACAAAACAAAACTTAAAAACTATAATTATCAATCAAATCACGTACATATGCAGCAGCAGCTTTGTGGTGACGTTTTCGTGGGCTGAAAAGTGAAGTTTGGAAATGATTGAAACGACGGAACGAAATGAGCAGAGGAACTCGTTGGGAAGTGAAGAGTGCTACACACTAAAGAAAGATAATCTTGATACAAATAAACAATTATACTGAATATATATTTATAAAAATATGAAATTTTGTAAACTAGACTTATGTTCATGATATTAAAAATCTAGATATTATAGTCCACAATTACAAAGGGCAATTTTCAAAAATGCTGTTTAAGTCCAAATTTCAATTTGCGAATTAATGAAAAAAAAATGAAAAAAAATTTTCAGGCTGATGAGAGTCTGAGAGAGTCTGTTTAGCTTTGTGTCAGTATACGTATGAGATTCCTTTTGTTATAATTCTAAATGTCTACCTGAAAATAGTTAAATATTGATATACACACATACTATATAGAGGCCTTTAAGAGAGGCTTTTTTAGCTTCAGCTATGAGCTATATAGATGTAATTATGAACTTCATTAGCTTTTTCAATTCTAACATGCACTTGAGCTACATCCTTTCATCTCAAACGATTACTTCTCTCAATATATACGAGCCCTTGTAATATCTTTGCATATCGCTAAGTAGAAACTCACTTAACCTTACTACTTCTCTTTTCATTCTCTATCTCCTCCACTCTTGTCTTGTCTCAAATAAGAAAATGAGAGGTACCAAGAAGCATGTTGTCACTAGAGCCTCTCCTTCTCTTGCTATTGTTGAGGTGAAGCCTCATGACCACAAAGATGTTGTTCCTATTGAAGCACCGATTGTATCTTCTTACAATGATCAGATCAGGCCACTGCTTGACACTGTGGACAGGCTAAGGAACCTGAATGTGATGAGAGAAGGGATCCAGCTTCCCACCATTGTTGTGGTTGGAGACCAGTCGTCGGGGAAGTCAAGTGTTCTTGAGTCCTTGGCAGGAATCAGTTTGCCTCGTGGGCAAGGAATCTGCACTAGGGTTCCTCTTGTCATGAGGCTCCAGCGAAGCTCTAGCCCTGAACCTGAAATCTGGCTGGAGTATAATGACAAAGTTGTTCAGACGGATGAGGAACACATAGCTAATGCTATATGTGATGCGACTGATGTGATTGCTGGTACGTTCTGCATCTCTCCCTTCCGTACTGTTGAATATTTAGTTTTTACCTACAAGAAAGATTCTGAAAATGAAAATGACACCTTTATCATCAATACGTGCTTATTCAAAACAAGCTTGCCACTGACACAGAAGTCCCTGAAACTAGATGTGCATATATCACTTAATGCTAAAGCTAGAGGTGTTAATAGGCTTTTGTAACTCCTAGTTGGTCTGTAGTGATCTGTTTTTTTTTTCATGCTGTTACACTAGTTTTGCTATCTGAAAAAACGTGAGTGTTGTAATGTTGAGACTAACCAGTTGAAGTCTTGATTTTGATAATTACTTGTGAACACTATGTTGCAGGATCTGGCAAAGGGGTTTCAGACACACCCCTTACGCTCCATGTGAAGAAGGCTGGTGTTCCAGATATTACCATGGTTGATCTCCCTGGGATAACCCGGGTTCCTGTAAACGGACAGCCTGAAAACATCTATGAACAGATTTCTGGGATGGTTATGAAGTACATCGAGCCACAGGAATCCATCATCCTAAATGTTCTGTCAGCCACAGTTGATTTCACAACTTGTGAGTCCATACGTATGTCTAAGCAAGTTGATAAAACAGGCGAACGAACTCTGGCTGTTGTCACAAAGGCAGACATGGCTCCTGAAGGGCTCCTGCAGAAAGTAACTGCAGATGATGTGAGTATTGGACTTGGTTATGTCTGTGTCAGAAACCGAATCGGAGAAGAGACGTATGAAGAAGCTCGAATGCAAGAAGAGTTACTTTTCAGGAATCATCCAATGCTAAGCTTGATCGATGATGACATTGTGGGCATCCCTGTTTTAGCTCACAAGTTGACGCAGATCCAGGGAATGATGATATCCCGATGTTTGCCTGAAATCGAAAGGAAAATCAACGAGAAGATGGAGATCAGTGTCCTTGAGTTTAATAAGCTTCCAATAGTGATGGCTTCAACTGGGGAAGCATTGATGGCTCTAATGGATGTCATTGGTTCCGCCAAAGAGTCTCTCTTAAGAATTCTCGTCCAAGGAGATTTCTCTGAATACCCCGATGATCAAAACATGCATTGTACTGCCCGCTTGGCTGAAATGTTGAACGGGTTCTCAGATAATCTGCAAGCACAATCTCAGGTCGCTTCAGAGTTCTTGATGGACGAAATTAAAATCTTAGAAGAGTGCAAATGCATCGGATTGCCTAATTTTATACCAAGATCTTCTTTCTTAGCTATCCTTTCACAACATGTGGATGGAATTCATGCCAAGCCGGTTGAGTTCATCAAAGAGATATGGGACTACATTGAAGTTGTTCTCTCGTCTGTCATTACCAAGTATTCTGACAACTTTCCACAGATCCAATCCTCCATCAAAAGGGCTGGTCGTAATCTAATGAGCAAGACTAAGGAACGTTCAGTGAACAGAGTAATTGAGATCGTTGAGATGGAGAAGCTTACCGATTACACATGTAACCCAGATTACATGACTTCTTGGACTCAGAAGACAACTTCACAGCAAAACTTCATCAATTCTGTATTGCACGATGAGGAGAAACCTGACTACTTCTCTTTAACTGGATTTGGGAATGTGAAGATCTCGCATCTACGACATTATCACGCTCATTTGCTGCAACAAGCGTTTGATATGAAGATGAGGATCACATCGTACTGGACAATCGTCCTGCGAAGGATTGTGGATAATCTTGCTCTGTTTCTTCAGTTTTCTGTGAAGAATCTGGTCAATAGTCAGTTTCAGAAGGAGATAGTTGCGGAAATGGTGGATACAAGAGCTGGCGGAGGAATTGAGAGGATGCTGGAGGAGTCTCCGTCGATTGCGAGCAAGAGGGAGAAGCTGAAGAACAGTATCAAGCTTCTGAAGGAGTCCAAGGACGTTGTGGCGGCGATCGTTGATCAGAATTCTGGGTACGGAGATCGTTGATCGATTGCTTCTTCCGTCGAGCTTTTGGTGAAGTCGGGTTATGGAGATCATTGATGTCGGGTCGGGTTCTCTGATGTTGAAGTTGGGCTTGGGCCTTTTGTAGTTTTTGAACTTTTGAATTTTCTGGCCTCTTTTATGTTTTTAATCTCTTTGTATGGTACTCCCTCCGTTTTCGAATAGTTGTCGTTTTAGAGCATTTTTTTTGTTTTAAATTAGTTGTCGTTTTAAGGTAATAATGTAACTTATGCCAATAACTACCCAAATTACCCTCATTTAATTAAACACAAATTATTTGTAAATAATTACTTGTCATTTTTATGAGGTTAATATAGTCATTGTATACCTTTTCTTAATTTGTCTAAATACAGTTAAAACGACAACTTTTAAAAAACAGAGGGAGTATAATGTAACAACGCTAAGCTAAACGTTATGTCGTCTTTACCGTTTGGAATGAATTTAAGCTTCATCAAATATATTCATTATCGTACCAATTCTATTCATCTTTTTCTACTGATTCTTCTAATATTTTACCATTTAGATCCGACTGTTATTATTACTAGAGGTGTTCAAAAATGGTGAATCCCAACCAATTCGAATTGTAGTAATATAGTTTTATTTTAGGTATTTTACATAAACTTTTGAGTATAATTTTTAAAGTATACATCAGGTCCGGATTCAGTTTGAGAAATATTCGACTAAGTCTGTAGCCGACAAATGTATATAAACATACATGTATTACATATAAATAATCTTTTATCGTTTTTAAGATTGGACTAGGTTAATATACTAAATTTGGTTAATAAAGCCCTTTTCATTGAAAACAAATATCGTAGTTCTTACGATTTTAAAGATGCAACAAAAATTGGACATGGTTTAACTTCCGTTAAAAGTTATATCCGTTAAGGACTTTGAACCACCATAGATCGAGTTTGTGATCAAAACTCTCGTCCCATTTATCTCATGATTTTCCATGTTTTCTAAATCTTTCAACATGACCAAAGCAATATTCTTAAGTGTTAAAAAAAAAAAAAAGACTAAAGTAATATTCTCGACTTATGAAAGTTTATATTGATGTACTAATTTAGAATTGAGACTATAGTCTTTTTATGGTCAAACTAGATTGTCTATCTTCTGTTTTTTATTCTGAGTCTGTTAATCAGCCTTTATGGCTCCAATAACTTTTCTGTAATGATCCTTTGAATTAATAAAAGTTTGTTTGACGAAAAAAAAGAGAGTCTAGAGTCTTTATTTAACGGAAACACCACATAAACGTTAAGCTTTTTTACTAGCTTAGCGTTAATTACCTATCAGTTGCTACCACACAAATTGATTAAAAACATAAACGAAAAAATCCGAAAACTCAGAAAACATAAAAGCCCAACTCCTAAAAAGCCCAACCTAAAACCCGACCCGACCCGACCCGACTACACCAAAGCGAGAATGAAGCTATCGATCAACGATCTTCTCAATACCCAGAATTCTGATCAACAATGGCGGCCACAGCATCTTTGGACTCCTTCAGAAGCTTGATACTGTTCTTCAGCTTCTCCCTCTTACTCGCCATCGACGGAGACTCCTCCAACATCTTCTCAACTTCTCCTCCGCCACTTGAATTCACCAATTCCTCCCCGATCTCCTTCTGTAATTGACTGTTCACAAGATTCTTCACAGAGAACTGAAGATACAGAGCAATGCTATCCACAATTCTTCGTACGACGATTATCCAGTAAGATGTGATTCTAACCTTCATGTCAAACGCTTGCCTAAGCAATTGCGCATCATACTTCCTTAGATGCGAAATCTGAACAATTTCGAATCCAGATGCATTTAAGTTGTAGATGTTCGAATTATTGCTTTGTACAGCAGTGATGAAGCTTCCTTGCGCAGCAATCTTCTGTGTGTAAACTGTCATGTACTCAGGGTTACATGTATAATCGGTTAGTTTCTCCATCTCGATGATTTCGATTACTCTGTTCACAGATTGTTCCTTGATCTTGGTGATTAGATTCCGACCAGCTCTTTTGAGTGAGGATTGAATCTGTGGGAAGTTTTCAGAGTTTTTGGTAAGAACAGATAATAGAACGCCTTCAATGTAGTCCAATGTCTCTCTGATGAACTGCACCGGCTTAGTATGAATTGCATCAACACGTTGTGAAAGAATAGCTAAGAAGGCAGATCTTGGGATGAAATTAGGTAATCCGATAGATTTGCATTCTTCTAGAACTTTGATTTCATCCATCATGAACTCATCCGTCACGGTTTGGGGGTGTGCTTGCAGATTGGTTGAGAATTGGCCCAACATATCCGCCAAACGCGCGGTTGAGTGCATGCTTTGATCATCTGGAAATTCAGAAAAATCGCCTTGGACTAAAATTTTTATGAGTGATTCTTTGGTGGAACCAATGATATGCAGCAAAGTGAACAAAGCTTCCCTTGTAGATGTCATTACCTTTGGTAGCTTGTTCAACTCGGCGGTACTGTTGTCCATTTTTTCATTGATTCTCTGTACTATATCTGGCAAACATCGGGTGATCATTGTCGCCTGGATTTGTGTTAACTTCTGAGCTAAAATCGGAATACCAACAATCTCATCTTCAATCATGGAAAGTGGATGCTTCTTGAAAAGCAACTCTTCTTGTAACCTAGCTTCTTCATAGGTTTCGTTTCCGATACGGTTCCTGACACAGACATAACCGAGTCCGATACTTACATCATTTGCAGTTACTTTTTGAAGGAGACCTTCTGGAGCTAAGTCGACTTTTGTCACAACAGCTAGAGTTCGTTCACCAGTTTTGTCAACTTGCCTAGACATACGGATGGATTCACAGGTGGTGAAATCAACTTGAGCTGATAGAACGTTGAGGATTATTGTTTCCTGAGGCTCAATGTACTTCATAATCATAGCAGAAATCTGCTCATATATATTTTCCGGCTGACCATCAACAGCAATCCGGACGATGCCTGGGAGATCAATCATGGTAAGATTTGGAACACCAGATTTCATCACGTGGAGGGTCAAGGGAGTGTCTGAGACCCCTTTTCCAGATCCTGCAACACGAATTTTTACAATCATAATCACAATTTGCAACAATCCATCTGTTAGTCTCAAGCATGCACCCTCATTGTAGTACTATGTCGAATCAGATTACTCAAGCCCTACTAGGATTCTCAAACTCAAACAACACATATTGGCTCTAATATTCAGGTATGCATACACAATTATTTTCTGACTTTCAATGTGCAGTCTTATTCTAAGAATCTATCTTGCAGCTTTATAACATATTACATACTTAGCACTGTGATAAAGGAAGTCAGAACTTACCAGCAATAGCATCAGTTGCTTTGCGAATAGCTACAGCAATATGCTCCTCGTCAGTTTTATCAACTTTATTCTTACCGTACAGTTCGTAGTCAAGCCAGATCTCAGGTTCAGAGCTAGAGCTCTGCTGAAGCCTCATCACAAGAGGAACCCTAGTGCAGATTCCTTCCCCGCGAGGCAAACTGATTCTTGCCAGCGACTCGAGAACGCTAGACTTCCCATAGGACTGGTCTCCAACCACAACAATGGTGGGAAGCTGGATCCCTTCACTCATCACATTCAGGTTCCTCAACTTGTCAACAGTGTCAAGCAACGGCCTAATTCGGTCATCGTAAGAAGATATAATTGGTGCTTTGATTTGGACATGGTGATGAGGACTTGTGTTGACAATAGCAAGAGAAGACATGCCAACGCTAGTTTCACACACTTCAAGCATCTTACCGTCTCCCATGGATTAAAAAAAACAAGAGACAAGTAGGAAAGAGATTGAGACAGAGAGACAGAGAAGAGAAGTTTTCGGGTGAGTGAGATTGTTGTTGGTACTGATAGACTATGATACATATACTTATATAGAGAGAGTAGCTTGTGGTGACGTTTGATGTTTTAAGAAATGGAAGTTTGAAGGTTGTTTTGATGTTTTAAGAAGTGGAAGTTTGAAGGTTGTCTTGTGTGCATGGTTTTTAGTACAAGAGATAAATGTAACCTGCTTGTTCGTGGAATATTTGGAGTTTACTCTTGGAGTCTTGGTTTTCGTATTAACATTTGTCTTAAAAAAAATTGAACTGAAATTTCTTAGTTGGATTACATATTTTGTTCAATAAATAAAATTTTAATGTAGATGGGAAACACAAACTCTGTATAAAAAAATTAAAAAGTAAAAACCATTCAATTTTTTCAAGTGTTCGTACTTTGTTTCTTTTTTTTTTAACAAGCCCATTCTCTGTATTTATATCTAACAACTTAATTCATGTTGTTGAATCCACGACGCCTCAAATGAAAAATTCACTGACACACACACAAACACAAGATCTTACTTCGCACAAGCAAAGAAATAGACTTCATTGCTCACACACAAATTTTCTGATCGACTCTGTTATTATTACACAAAGAACTTAACCAAAAGCCGTTGAACCGTTAACAACCTCGGTTTAACCTCAAATCGATATACTCTTACTCAAAACCCTCTCTCCATCTCATAAGCTTTCAACTTCCTCTAGCTCAATCTGAAGCTCTTTGTTAAGCGACATCGTCGTAGATGTGATTCTTTCATATCGAACGCTTGTTGAAGCAAATGAGTGTGATTCTTTCGTAGATGTGAAATCTTCACATTCCCAAATCCAGGTAAAGAGAAGCAGTACAGTTTATTTTCATCGTGGAACACAGAACTGATGAAACTTTGCTGTGTGTTAGATTGGATATGGGGGAAAGTTGTCAGAATATTTGGTAATGACTGGTGAGAGAACAACTTCAACGTCGTTCCCATATCTTCTAAATATACTCAAAAGAACACAAGAAATAAACTCAAGAAGACTTTTGTTTGGAAATTTAAATTGCCTATTATTGGCTTTATTCATTGTTTTAAATTGATGAACATAACACAGATGGAGCCTTAACTCCCACAAGCAAGGAACATGGAAATGTGGAAGAGGACCAATTCTCTTCTTATTTTAAGTTGAAACAAAGAGCACCACTACTTTAAAAAACAGAGAACAAGAACCGTTTATTGCAAGTATTTGCGGTTTGGAATTCGTCCCCGTTTCGATCTCCTTAGGGGCGGTTCACTTGGTTTTGCAGCTGCTCGGGATATCATCACCTCCTGGATCTGCATCAACTTGTGAGCTAACACAGGGATACCCACAATATCTTTGTCTAACATCGAAAGCAATGGATGAGTCCCAAACAGTAACTCTTCTTCCCTCCGAGATTCTTCAAAGGTTTCCTCACGAATCCTGTTTCTAACACAGACATAACCAAGTCCAATACTCACCTCATCTGCAGTTACTTTCTCCAGGACACCTTCAGGAGCCATGTCAACCTTTGTGACCACAGCCAGAGTTCGTTCCCCTGTTTTGTCAACTTTCTTAGACATCCGTATGGACTCACAAGTTGTGAAATCAACTGTTGCTGGCAGAACATTGAGGATGATGGATTCTTCTGGTTTGGTGTACTTCATAATCATCCTGGAGATCTGCTCATACATGTTTCGAGGCTGTCCATTCACGGAAACTCGAGTTATCCCAGGGAGATCAACCAATGTCAGATGAGGAACACCATCCTTCTTCACATGGAGGGTCAAAGGAGTGTCTGAGACGCCTTTAACAGATCCTGCATTTATGAGTATATATATTTTCGATTACTCATCATAACAACAATTCCCAACAATCCATTTGTTAGTCTCAAACATGCTACACTCAGTGTTACAGTGTGAAAAATATCGATTACTTAGAAAACACGTATAGGCTCTAATGTGTGAAGAGACACATTCTAAGGATCAGTCTTTGCAGGTTTAAACCATATAAACTAAACAGCTAGTATAAGATAAAAGAGAAATTCAAAACTTACCAGCAATTGCCTCAGCTGCAGTACAAATAGCATCGGCGATATGCTCCTCATCAGTATCAACTCTTTTGTCATCGTACTCAAGCCAGATTTCAGATTCAGGGCAAGGACTTCTCTGTAATCTCATCACAAGAGGAAATGTAGTCCTTTGCCCTCGAGGCAACCTGATTCCAGCCAGCGACTCAAGAACACTTGTCTTTCCAGAGGATTGGTCTCCGATGACAACTATAGTCGGGACCTGGATCCCTTCTTTAATCAGATCCAAGTTCCTGAGCCTGTCTGAAATGTCGAGTATCGTATCATTGTAGGAAGATATGGGCGCTACAATGGGAACAGTATCCTCTTGTGGGGTTGTTTCGACAGCTTCAAGAACAATAGCCTCATTGTGGGAAGATTCAATGGGTGCTTCAGTTGGAACCACTTCCTCCTGGGGTTTTGATTCAACAGTACCAAGAGAAGTAGAGGTGTTTGAGACTTCAAGCTTCGTACGTCCTTCCATTTTTGCTTGAGACTAAATAAAAGAGACCGAGAAGGTAGGAAAAAGATAAAGACAGAGAAGATGGATTTTTAGTGAATGAGACTCATGTTGGTGTGGTGACTTATATAGAGTGGCTTGTAGTGACGTTTCGTGTTTTTTACTTTTACGACGTAGATTTTTACTTGTTCTTCAATCTCTATCTTTAATTTTTTAGCTGTAAATGACTATGAACCACCATAGATTTGAAGTTTGTGATCCCATTACCTCGTGATTCTCCATGTTTTCGAGGAGAAATTAATTTGATAAATTATTTTAATTTAAATATTTCACCAAACAAACTAATGCAATAAAAACATTTTTAACTAATAAACTTTTTATAAAAGCTTTAATTTAAAACTGAATTTATTAAACAAGAAACACCACATAAAAACGTTAAGCGTTAAAAAAAAAAACAGATTCAACCAGTGGCGGAGCCAGAAAAATTAGTCAAGGGGGTCATAATATTTTTTTATTTTATAAATATTAATTTTATTAGAAAATATCATTACAAATATTCATTTTAAAAATATTTTCTAAAAATTATGAGTGAACGTAGAATTCATCTTTAAGATGAATATATTTTTTTTTGGTAAAGATCTTTAAGATGAATATTTGTAATGACATCTTTAATTTTTGGCTACAAATATTTATCTTAATGGTATTTTTGAAAATTTTATTATCGACATTTAGGAATTGGATTTTTTTTAATCAACTTATTCCAAGAAATATTATTTTTTAATTAAGTAATTAAGCAACAAAATCAATTAAAATTTCGTTAAAGCCCAACAGTTTGTCAAAAATGCCCAACGATAATGTTAATATAAACTATAAACAAAATTAGTAGCATATTTATATTTTAAACTTGTTTGTGATAAATTATTAAACTGTAAACTTTAGAATGTTAAATATTAATTTTTAAACTACATTCATGGATTTGAGAGGGGTCAATAAAATTTTTAAGGGGTGTCAATAACTCCTTAGACATGTGTCAAATAATTATTTTAACAAAAGTTAAACTGAAAATCATAATTTCATGGGTGTCACATGACCCCCATGATTCTTCATTGCCTCCGCCACTGGATTCAACACGTAAAACAGAGACATCATAAAAGACCCAGCTTTAAAAAAGAAACATTAGAAAACCCTAAAAACACGAACACTCTTCACCAAAGCTAAAAGAAGCAATCACTTAACAATCTCTACCCAGAATTCTGATCAACAATGGTGGAAACTGCTTCCTTGGACTCCTTTAAGATCTTGATACTGTTCTTAAGCTTCTCTCTCTTGCTTGCCACACCCGGCGACTCCTCCAACATACTCTCAACTCCTCTACCAGCTATTGGATCCACCATTTCCGCGACGATCTCCTTCTGAAATTGATTGTTCACAAGATGCTTCACAGAGAACTGAAGGTAGAGCGCAAGGTTATCCACAATCCTTCGTACAACGATCGTCCAATAAGCTGTGATTCTCACTTTCATGTCGAACGCTTGCCTAAGCAACTGCGCTTCATACTTCCGAAGATGCGAAAGCTTAACCTCCCCAAAACCATATCCAGTCAGTGAGTATTTGGAATAACCGTCCAGTACAGCAGTGATGAAGCTTCCTTGTGCAGCAATCTTCTCGGTGTAAACTGTCATATACTCAGGGTTACATGTGTAGTCGGTTAGTTTCTCCATCTCGACGATTTCGATTACTCTGCTCACAGATTGTTCCTTGATCTTTGTGATGAGATTCCGGCCAGCTCTCTTGAGTGAAGATTGAATCTGTGGGAAGTTTTCAGAGTATTTGGTAAGAACAGATAATAGAACGCCTTCAATGTAGTTCAGTACGTCTCTGATGAACTCGACCGGCTTAGTATGAATTGCATCAACACGTTGTGAAAGGATAGCTAAGAAGGCAGATCTTGGGATGAAATTAGGTAATCCGATAGATTTGCATTCTTCTAGTACTTTGATTTCATCCGTCATGAACTCCTCTGTCACTGGCTGTGCTTGTAGATTGTCTGAGAATTGGCCCAACATATCAGCCAAACGAGCAGTAGAGTGCATGCTTTGATCATCTTGATAGTCACAGAAGTCTCCTTGTACAAGAATCTTTAGTAGACACTCCTTGGCAGAACCAATGATATTCATGAAAGTCATCAAAGCTTCTTGACTTGAAGTCATTACCATTGGCAGCTTATTCAGCTCAAAGTAACTTACTTCCATCTTCTCTTTGATCTTCTGAACGATATCAGGCAAGCAACGAGCAATCATTGTTCCCTGGATCTGCATCAACCTTTTAGCTAAAACCGGGATACCTACAATGTCATGGTCAATCATAGAAAGCAATGGATGAGTCTTGAAAAGTAATTCTTCTTGCATCCTAGCTTCTTGATATGTCTCATCACCTATACGGTTCCTTACACAGACGTAACCTAGTCCAATACTCACGTCGTCTGCCATTACTTTCTCTAGGAGACCTTCAGGAGCCATGTCAGCTTTTGTCACGACAGCCAGAGTCCGTTCCCCTGTTTTGTCAACTTGTCGAGACATACGGATGGATTCACAAGTGGTGAAGTCGACTGTAGCTGACAGGACATTGAGGATGATGGATTCTTGTGGCTCGATGTACTTCATTATCATCCCAGAGATTTGTTCATAGATGTTTTCTGGCTGTCCATTCACGGGAACACGGGTTATACCGGGGAGATCAACCATTGTCAAATCAGGAACACCATTCTTCTTAACATGTAGGGTCAGGGGAGTATTTGAGACGCCCTTACCAGATCCTACAAATGGGTATATTTACAATATAGCAATCCATTAGTTAGTCTCAAACATGCTACAATCAATGTTGCAGTATGAAAATTCAGATTACTTAGATTACACATATAGGCTCTAATATACTTACTTTCATGTTGGGGCTTAGTGGCTTACTATGTGCGAGGACACTAGTTTTAAGAATATGTCTTGTTGATTTATACCAAATAACATACTTTAACATTCTGATAAAGAGAAAGTCAGAACTTACCAGCAATTGCCTCAGTTGTGATGCTAATAGCTTCAGCTATATGCTCCTCGTCAGTATCAACTCTTTTGTCATTGAACTCAAGCCAGATCTCAGGTTCAGGACTAAGACTTCTCTGGAGTCTCATCACAAGAGGAACCCTAGTGCAGATTCCTTGCCCACGAGGTAAACTGATTCCGGCCAAGGACTCAAGAACACTTGACTTCCCCGAAGACTGGTCTCCAACCACGACAATGGTGGGAAGCTGGATCCCTTCTTTCATCACATTAAGGTTTCTCAGCTTGTCCACAGTATCAAGCAACGGCCTGATCCGATCATTGTAAGAAGAGACAATTGGTGCTTCAGTAGGGATTGTGTTGACTATAGAAAGAGAAGACATCCCGGCTTCCACATTAATTTCAGAAACTGTTGGCATCTTACTACCTCCCATTTTTGCCTGAAAGTGAGAAAAAAAAAAAGAGATCGAGAAAGTAGGAAAAAGATAGAAACAGAGAAGAAATGTTTTTCAGTGAGTGAGACTCTTGCTAGTGGCAACATATATATATATATAGAGAGAGAGAGTGGCTTGCTGTGCCGTTAAATATAAAGTTTGAAAAGTTATTCATGGTTTTTAGTACAAGAGATAAGACTAAATGTATATGTTAGAACTATTATTTACATGTAGTGTCTCTATTTTTTCTCTAACAAATTCTTCCATGTGTATATAATGAATTCGACTGGTGATATAAACCGATAAAAGTTTAGTAGAAATAAAGTGATAAACGATACTACTATAGTTTATATTGTAACATGGTTTTTTTTTGGGTTGAATATATTTAACATTCATTCAAAAAAAAAAAAAAAAAAAAAGATACTACTATAGTTAAAGGAGGAAAATAGATATTAGTAAAAGAAAGCGGAACAAAAATAGATAAATGGTATCGTCTTTCGTATCGTTTATTTTTTCATTTTTGTGAATTGTGACCATACTAATAGTATTAACTCCAAATACAGAGATTTTTCAAAATTATACTTACTTTGTTTCACAAAAAGTGTTATTTTAAACTTTATTTTTGTTATACAAAGAGGTTCATTTTATATTTTTGATGCAGTTTTGAAAACGAAATCTCTTTTTCATCCTTATTATCTTAGTTTATTAGTTAGGTACAAAAATTTATATCTACAAAAAGATATAGTAAAAATTTACATAATTTTCTTAGTTTGTATGAAACATGTCAAAATGACGGTGAAACAAAGGGAGTTGTCAACTGGAAAAATAATTTTTTTACTTAGCATCCTAACAAAATTAAACCCAAAATTCTAACATCCATTTTTTTGTAAATTAGACATGATGTAAGAAAATAACATGTTATATATAAATGTCATTCGTCTTATAACAGTTAAATGAAAAAAATAAATCTTCCAAACACATAAAAAAATATTTCTATAATCATACAAATATTTATATTTGCATTGCAATTTTTTTTTATAATTGTCATGTTGCTATTTTTTAAAAATTGTCATGCAACTTTTTGTCAGTAGGGTATACAAATTTCTTAAATTTGATTATTCAGACCAATGAAGCTCTTGTAAGGGTTTAACTTTGCTTTAGTTATGTACGGACTTTCTTTTTCTTTTTCTTTTCTTACAGTCTTACTCCACCGAGCAAACCCACCATACGAAGTTATTGGCTTTATTCCACATTTCCTATAAAGGAATTCGATTTTAATTTTTTGATTTGAGATAAATATCGTAATTTTATGAAATTCATTCAAACGGTAAAAGAGGCCAACGTAACGTTATTAAGCTTAATAGCTTAACCGTCACCACACACAAAATATTACAAACATAAACGAGAAAATCCGAAAGTTCAAAGAAAAACACAAAGGGCCCAACTCCAAAACAGAAACCCATCAGAGAGCTCTTGGATCCACCATCTCCGCCACAATCTCCTTCTGAAACTGACTGTTCACGAGATACTTCACAGATAGTTGAAGATACAGCGCAAGGCTGTCAACAATCCTACGCAAGACGATGGTCCAGTAGGATGTGATCCTCATCTTCATATCAAACGCTTGTTGCAGCAGATGAGCGTGATACTTCCGTAGATGCGAGATTGGAACAACCCCAAATCCATTTAAGGAGAAGAACTCAGGTTTATTCCCATCGTACAACACAGCATGAATGAATTTTTGTTGTTCAGCAGTCTTCTGAGTCCAAGACGTCATGTACTCAGGGTTACATGTGTAATCCGTCAGCTTCTCCATTTCAACTATCTCCATCACTCGCTCCACTGATTGTTCCTTGATCTTGGTGATTAGATTTCGACCGGCACGTTTGATGGCTGATTGGATCTGTGGGAAGTTTTCCGAGTACTTGGTAATGACTGATGAGAGAACAACTTCAATGTAGTCCCAGATCTTCCTGATGAACTCCACTGGCTTGACATGAATATTCTCAACGTGTTGTGAGAGAATGGCCAAGAAAGCTGATCTCGGGATGAAATTGGGCAATCCAACACACTTGCACTCGTCAAGGATCTTGATTTCGTCCATCAAGAACTCGGTCACATCCTTTGGCTTTGCTTGCAGATTGTCTGAGAATTGGCTTAACATATCAGCCAAACGAGCAGTACAGTGCATGGTCTGATCATCTGGGAATTCAGAGAAATCTCCTTGGACAAGGATTCTGAGCAAGGACTCTTTAGCAGAACCAATGATGTCCATCAATGCCATCAATGCTTCTCCGGTAGAAGCCATTACCATGGGTAGTTTATTCAACTCAAGGACAGCGGTTTCCATCTTATGATTGATCTTGCGAACAATTTCAGGCAAACAGCGGGAAATCATCGTTGCTTGGATAAACATTAGCTTCTGAGCTAAAACAGGGACTCCCACAATGTCATCATCGATCAAGCTTAGCATTGGATGAGTCCTGAAAAGTAACTCTTCTTGAATCCTTGCTTCTTCATATGTTTCTTCTCCTATGCGGTTTCTGACACAGACGTAACCTAGACCGATACTCACATCATCTGCTGTTACTTTCTGCAGGAGTCCTTCAGGAGCCATGTCCGCTTTTGTCACAACAGCTAGAGTCCGTTCCCCTGTTTTGTCAACTTGTCGGGACATACGGATAGATTCACAGGTGGTGAAGTCGACTGTAGCTGACAGAACGTTGAGGATGATTGATTCGTTTGGCTCGATGTATTTCATTATCATCCCGGAGATTTGTTCATAAATATTTTCCGGCTGTCCATTCACTGGAACTCGAGTTATTCCGGGAAGATCGACCATGGTAAGATCTGGAACACCAGCCTTCTTCACATGGAGGGTCAAGGGAGCGTCTGAGACCCCTTTACCAGATCCTGCAGCATATAGGTAGTCAAACCTGGTTAGTCTCAAACACACAACACTCTAAAGTTCTATCGTTAAGCAAAGCTAGTAAGTTCCATAATCATATTTCACCTTAATATAGGTAGAAGTAAGTAACACACGTGATACGTGAAGAGAAAGTATAATTAACAGCATGAAAAAAGTCAGAACATTAAGACCCAACTAGGAGTTCTAGAGTATATAAAAAACATCTCTAGGCACTTTCATTTAGGTATATGTACACATCTAAATCCAAGGACTTCTATGGTAAGTAAACCAACTTATTTCTAATATTTATGTTTCAGATTAAAGGTCTCATTCTCAATAGTCTCTCTTCCAGCAAAACACACTTAACACCTACGAGAGAGAGTGAGCTTACCAGCAATCACATCTGTTGCAGCGCAAATAGCTTCAGTGATGTGTTCTTCATCTGTGGGAACAACTTTGTCACTGTACTCGAGCCAAATCTCAGGTTCAGGGCTAGAGCTTCGCTGAAGTCTCATTACAAGAGGAACCCTAGTGCAGATTCCTTGCCCACGAGGTAAACTGATACCTGCCAAGGATTCAAGAACACTGGACTTCCCTGAGGACTGGTCACCAACAACGACAATGGTGGGAAGCTGGATCCCTTCTCTCATCACATTGAGGTTCCTTAGCCGGTCAACAGTGTCAAGCAACGGCCTGATCCGGTCATTGTAAGATGAGACAATCGGTGCTTCAATTGGAACAACATCTTTGTTGTCATGAGGATTTGTTGCAACAATTGCAAGAGAAGGAGTGGTTCTGGCGACAACATGCTTCTTACTACCTCCCATTTTGATTCTTGAGACAAGACAAGAGTAGAAGAGATAAGAGACAGAAAAGAGAGGTTTTAAGGGTAAGTGAGATTCTTCTTAGTGATATGCAAAGATATATATAGAGATATCAGAAGGGCTTGTGTATATGAAGAATATACGAAACAAGTAATTTGCATGAAAGGATGCAAGTAGCGTGCATGTTGGAATTGAAAAAAGCTAATTAAGTCAGTAATTGCACCTATATCTAGCTCGTAGTTGAAGCTAAAAAGTCTCACTTAAATCCTTTATTATATGTGTGTATTTGAATATTTTATTGGCTTCAATTGGCTGAATTCTCTTGTGGTGACGTTTGGAATTTTGACTAAAGGCGTAACTTGATAAATTTCGTTCATTGGGCTCAACACTTGGTAATTTCCAATGGTTGTTAGCAGATGATTCAATTGCAAGCATGATTTAAGTTATGTAGACAGCATTTCAGAACATATTTTCTTGGAATTAATGTTCTCATTAATAATGTTAAGGAAATGTTAAGCAGAAAGTAATTCAGATGGGAAAAATAATTATGCAGAGAGAGATTATCATAGCTTAGTTTAAAATTTGATATCAAGTTTCTAAATTTATTCGTGATTTACAAGTTTCATAGAGCTAACTAAGCATCAAACTCCTAACTCCACATTTCCTTATGCGATTGAAATAGCTTCATATCAATGATCACAGATGTATTTTTTTTAAGTTTCTTAGGCTTTTGCAGCCAGTTTATCGTTTCTAATCTTTCTTCTGATGATGTGATTTAAACGAAAGCCTGACTATAAAAGAGACCTCTGAATGGTGTCAAATAGTACCGTTTTCGGTTAGTGATTAAAACAGAAATGTGGAAACAGTACAATGGTCGCTGTTCGCAAATGAAGAAGATCTTCTTGGTTCCACGAGAGTTTTAAATTACAAGGAGTCAAGGAGAAGCTACAGAAAAACAAAGGAGTACGTTCTTTGTAGCTAAGTTTTATTTGGATTGTGTTCTCTATCAATTTATTTAATGTGGTTTCTCAAATGCTATTTCCTTTTTTTTTTCTGACAACATGCTACTACCTTTTCAAATTGACATTTTGTGAATATTTCCGCAAATCTATTGAGATAGTTTTGAGCTAGAACTAGTCAAAATTTTATGTTTCCATAGTGCATGTAAAGCCTATAAAAAATCTTTAGGAAAAAAAAATGGAATGTGTAGGACGACATAACGCTCATCAGATTTTAAAAACTTCGTAGCTTAATCGAGAAAGATTAAAAACGAGAAAATCCGAAAGTTCAAAAAACATAAAAGGCCCAACTCCACAAAAGCCCATCAGACATCCCTAAAAACCCGACCGACTTCACCGAAGCAAATCAATCAACGATCTCCTAACCCGACCTAATTTCACCAAAGCTTGTGAAAGAAGCAATCGTTTAACAATTCTGATCAACAATGGCGGCCACTGCATCCTTCGACTCCTTCAAGAGCTTGATACTATTCTTCAGCTTCTCTCTCTTGCTCGCCACCAACGGAGATTCCTCCAACATCTTTTCAACTCCTCTGCCATCTCTTGGATCCACCATCTCCGCCACAATCTCCTTCTGAAATTGACTGTTTACGAGAGACTTCACAGATAGCTGAAGATACAGAGCAAGGTTATCTACAATTCTCCGTAGGACGATATTCCAGTAGGATGTGATTCTCATCTTCATGTCGAAAGCCGGAATCAGTAAATGAGCGTGATACTTTCGTAGATGCGAGATCTTCACATTCCCAAATCCATTCATAGAGAAGTAGTCAGGTTTGTTCCCATTTTTCAAAACATCATACATGAAGCTCTCTTGTTCACCAGTCTTCTGAGTCCAAGACGTCATATACTCAGGGCTACATGTGTAATCCGTCAGCTTCTCCATCTCAACTATCTCCATCACTCGATTCACAGATTGTTCTTTGATCTTGGAGATTAGATTGCGACCGGCTCGTTTGATGGAAGATTGAATCTGTGGGAAATTGTCAGAATGCTTAGAAATGACTGATGAGAGAACAACTTCAACGTAGTCCCATATCTTGTTGATGAATTCAACTGGCTTGTCTTGTATACCATCAACATGTTGTGAAAGAATAGCCAAGAAGGCTGATCTTGGGATAAAATTGGGCAGTCCAACACATTTGCATTCGTCAAGGATCTTGATTTCATCCATCAAGAACTCACTCACATCCTTCGGCTTTGCTTGCAGATTATCGGAGAATTGGCTTAACATATCAGCCAAACGAGCAGTACAATGCATGTTTTGATCATCCGGGTATTCAGAGAAGTCTCCTTGGACAAGAATTCTCAATAGAGATTCTTTAGCAGAACCAATAATATTCATCAACGCCATTAATGCTTCCCCTGTAGAAGCCATTACCATTGGTAGCTTGTTTAACTCAAGAACAGCGGTGTCCAATTTCTGGTTGATCTTGCGTACAATATTAGGCAAACATCTGGCAATCATGCTTGATTGTATAAGCATTAGCTTCTGAGCTAACACAGGGATTCCCACGATGTCTTCATCAATCAAGCTTAGCACTGGATGATTCTTGAAAAGTAACTCTTCTTGCATTCTAGCTTCTTCATATGTCTCTTCTCCAATGCGGTTTCTGACGCACACATAACCAAGTACAATACTCACATCATCTGCTGTTACTTTCTGCAAGAGACCTTCAGGAGCCATGTCAGCCTTTGTGACAACAGCCAGAGTACGTTGACCGGTTTTGTCCACTTTTCTAGACATGCGAATGGATTCACAGGTGGTGAAGTCAACCGTAGCTGAAAGAACGTTGAGGATGATTGATTCTTGAGGCTCAATGTACTCCATAATCATCCCAGAGATCTGCTCATAAATATTTTCCGGTTGACCATTGACTGGAACTCGAGTTATACCGGGAAGATCGACCATGGTAAGATCTGGAACACCAGCCTTCTTCACATGGAGGGTCAAGGGAGCATCTGAGACCCCTTTACCAGATCCTGCATCACAAGTATTTTATAAGTACTTAATCATTGTCAATACTAGTTAAACCTCAAACTCATAACATTGTAACAGTTTTACCATATAGCAAAACTAAAAAAAATCAGATGAGTAAAGACCAAACTAGTAGTTCATGTAACACCTCTAGGCACTTGTGTTCAGATAAATGTCTCATTCTCAATCATCTCTCTTGCAGGTTTGCAGCAAAACACACTTAACACTTAGAGAAAGAGAACTTACCAGCAATCACATCTGTTGCAGCACGAATAGCTTCAGCGATGTGTTCCTCGTCCGTAGGAACCACCTTGTCGCTATACTCAAGCCAGATCTCAGGTTCAGGGCTAGAGCTTCGCTGAAGCCTCATGACAAGAGGAACCCTGGTGCAGATTCCTTGCCCACGAGGCAAACTGATTCCTGCCAAGGATTCAAGAACACTTGACTTCCCCGACGACTGGTCTCCAACCACGACAATGGTGGGAAGATGGATCCCTTCTCTCATCACATTGAGGTTCCTTAACCTGTCCACAGTGTCAAGCAACGGCCTGATTTGATCATTATACGAAGATACAATCGGTGCTTCAACAAGAACAACATCTTTGTTGCCACGGGACTTCTTTTTGGCAATTGCGAGAGAAGGAGAGGTTTTTTTAGTGGCAACTTTCTTCTTACTACTAACCATATCTTCTTGAGACAAGACAAGAGTGGGAGAGATAGAGACAGAAAAGAGATGTTTTAAGGGTAAGTGATGAGATTCTTCTAAAAGATATGCAAAGATATATATGGAGATATTAGAAGTAAACGTTTGAGATAAAAGGGTGTGAGTAACGTGCATGTTGGAATCTTAAAAAAGCTAATTAAGTCCATAATTACACCTCTATAGACTATAGCTCATAGTTGAAACTAAAAAGTCTCCACTAAATCCTTAATTATGTGTATATCAATAATTTACTGGCTTTAATTGGCTGAATTTTCCTATGGTGACGTTTGATAATACCGGGTACCGTTTGAAATTGTAACAAAAGGCAAAGCTAACAGAGCGTTCTTTATTGATCATATTGTTTATGCTCTGCTTTTCTCTGTTTCTTACATAGCGTGGATAACTTGTTTATTGCTTTTCTCGCGTTTTATAATTGAACCTAGCTTTTTCCCCAAATTGATTTTGTTTAGGGTTTTAATAAACCACAAATCGAACCCTCTTTCTCAAAAGAAGGTTCAATTCAGATAGATCTTGGTCGGGTCAACGGTTTAATCAAGGATAATTGATTTTAAAACGCGATTTATCGATTTTAAACCACATTTGTGACGCTTAATTGATTTTGGTTAATTAGACGGAATTATATAAGATTGGATGGAATTGAGAATAATATATGTGGTTCACGGAGAACGGGAAAGAGGCTAAAAGTATAGGGGAAACCTAGTCAGGCCCGGCCCTTCACCCATTTTGGTGAATCATTTGTATTGGGCCTCAAATTTCCGAGGCCCATTTTGTGAAGAATTTTTTTTTTTTTTTTTGAGGTCCCAAAATTATGAAATAGGCTTCAAAATTAGTAAAAAAGGCCTCAAAAATTAACCAAAAAAGCTTCAAAATTAGCAAAAGAGGCCTCAAAAATTAACAAAAAAGACTTCACAATTAGCAAAAAGGCCTCATAATTAGCAAAAATTTCCATAATTAGCAAAAAATCTTTAAAATTTAAGAAAAATTGTTAAATAAAAATTATAAATTCCCCATAATTAGTAAAAAATTTTTTTTAGCAGTTTCTACTTTTTAAAAAAACCCCAATTTTTTTTTTCCGTATCTGGCCCCGGATTTCACCGGACCGGCACTGAACCTAGTTGAAACGCTATATTACAGGGGAACATGAGCAAGCAGCCCTAAGATTTTAGATTGTGACATGTATCTTGATTTAATTTAAAGTTTTGCATTATGACTTTTAATTTATTTTCCTAATTTGAAATACGTGATGATTTAAAATAACATTTTCTATTGTTTATTGGAATTTTCGTTTGCGGTAAAGAATATGTAAGATTAATATATGATTCTTTATGATAATTTTAATATAGTTGTAGTATATTTAGATTGTTTATTTTGATTTATGGAGATTTTTAGAGGTAGTGGTAAAAAGCATTATTCATGGATTAAAAATGAGTCGGTGTAAAAACACATTTTTAGTGATAGTGTAGATAGTATATTTATAAATGGATGTAAATAAAATGAAAGTTTGGCCGATGGTTTGCATGTAAAACATTTTCTGAAAAAATTATATAATTATATTTTAGACGAGAATTGTGAGACCACATTTTTTGAGATTTTGAGATTCAACAATAATTATAATGATGAATATTTGGCAAATTTTTTGGTGATTTACAATTTGACATTACTATTATAATAAACTTTACAATAAATTTAAAATTTAGAACTTTAAATTAGTATATTAAGGTAAAAAATCAAAATATATAAATAAATTTTCTTCTAATTATTAGTGTTTCGTAAAGATAGTTTTTACATACAACAAAATTATAATATAGCTTTTTGTTGAAAGTTTTGTTTTGTTTTTGGGGATTAGCAAAAATACCCTTTTTCTCATGCCCCTTTTCAAAAATGCCCCTTTTAGATGTCCATTTTCAAAAATGCCCCTTTTTAAATCTGAAATTTTTATAAAGTTTTATTAGGTTTATAAGGTACTTATGGATTGTAACTACTACTTGAAGACTCGATCCAAGTATTTATAAGGTTTTATAAGGTGTTTTTAAAGGTTTTACAAGTTATTTTAAAGGATTTTTATGGTTTTTCAAAGGTTTTACAAGATATTTTAAAGGTTTTTAAAGGTATTTAAAATGCATTTATAAGGTATTTATAAAGTATTTATAAGATTTTAGATACATAGAAATGTAGTTTGTGTATGTTTTAATAATATTACATACATATTTGGGTAAATCTTATATTTATAAGAGCATTTTTTATAAGGTTTTAAAAAAGGGGTATTTTTGAAAAGTGGCATTGAAAAAGTGGCATTATTAACAATTTCCCTTTTTTTTTTTAATATTAAAATCTGCATATATAACGGTCCTAATTCAGTAATATACTAAAGCTGAAACTTTCCATGTTTCCATTAAAACAAGTTTAGGCACTAAGGCACATATCACTAAAATACCACTAATTCTATTTGCTAAGTTGGGATTATTATGTGATTGGCAGGTAGATGATTATCCCAAATTTGACATATTAAATTAATACTTAATCATTGAACTTAGATTTAAAAATACAATGACATTTCTACTATAATTATAATTCTGTAAAGAAAATAATACTATGACACTCACTGCAATTGCATAGCCAAAATACGATTAGAACCAAACCGAGCCAATCCAAAATTGTTCACGGATCATGGTAATTACATTATGGTTAAGCTTTAACCAAAAACATGTCAGGCCGTTACTATAAACCAAAAATTTAAAATCTCGGGTTAATTTTTCTTTACGTTAAACATTTCGCACATTACAATCGTGACGTGTCCAAACTGAGATTCAAATTTCTATTTTTCGTAATGGGCGGCATTTTTGTTTTCTTGAAATTGTAGGTTTTTTATAGGGGGAATTAGGTGAATAACTAAAACTGATAAATTAATTAAGAAACTAACACACTAATATTGAAAATATAGTAACTAACCATAGAGGGTAGTATAATGACCAAAATAGCCATTGTAGTGGTGGCTAGAGGGGAGGTGGCATGTGGTGGTGGTCGACGGTGGTGGTGGCTGGTGGTGGAGGCGGTGGCCAGCAGCGGTAGTGGTGGTGGTGGCCGGCGGAGGTTGGTGGTAGTAGTAGCCGGGGTGGTGGTGGTGGTGGTGGCCGGCGGAGGTTGGTGGTAGTAGTAGCCGGGGTGGTGGTGGTGGTGGTGGCCGGCAGCGGTGGTGGTGGCCAGCAGCGGTGGTGGTGGCCAGCAGCGGTGGTGGTGGCCAGCAGCGGTGGTGGTGGCCAGCAGCGGTGGTGGTGGCCAGCAGCGGTGGTGGTGGTGGCCGGCAGCGGTGGTGGTGGCCAGCAGCGGTGGTGGTGGCCAGCAGCGGTGGTGGTGGTGGCCGGTGGAGGTTGGTGGTAGTGGTAGCCGGGGTGGTGGTGGCCAGCGGAGGTCGGGGGTGGTGGTGGCCAGCGAAGGTCGGTGGTGGTGGTAGCCGGGGTGGTGGCCAACGGTGGTGGTTCTCGGTGGTGGCCGACGGTGGCTGGAGATAGAGGTAGAGATGGTGGTTGGTGATGGTGGGGTTGTAGGAAAAAGAAGGGGTATTTTGGTATATATTATAGTAAATATATAGAATATCACTTCACATTTTTTTTTTGGTTAGTTTGTTAATTTAAGTTTTATTTTTGGTTATACATTCCAATTCCCCTTTTTTAATATAACAAAAACAAAAAAAGATAATAAATAGTCCGTTAGAAGACGATCGTCTACAATTCCCTCTCCGATCTCTCTCATAATTTTGAAACCCTAAATTCTCCTTACCGAAAAAATGACTGTAAATTTTAAGAAGCGGTACTTTCCCGGCGACCTTTCTTAAGCCACCGCCGACTAGAATCTAGAAAGGGCGTTCTCTCAGGTTATCGATTCAAAGGTCAGAGGTTCTTGAATTCTGGATTAGTCGAGTCAATTCCAATTATTCTGGATCTGTTTCTGATTTGTGTTTCTCCGCTACTTGATTCGATCTCTCTCTTTCTTTACTACTTAATTTGTCATATCGTTACGTTAATCTTCCTGATTTTATGAGCGATCGATTGATTTTGTCATTTCATTGCTTTTTCAATACCTTCTGATTTATGATTTGTTTGATTTGGGTTTCACAGATCACTAGCGATCGCAAGATTGAGAGATCGAGAGGATTATGATTCGCGACCTTCAAAGAAGAGAACAAGACTGTTGAAAGGAAGCGACGGTGGATGAGGCCGTGGTTGTCTTAGCCGCCATGAGGGATCTGGTTGCGGTGGTGGTGGGTGGCCGCGGTGAGGATGGTTACGGAGGCGGTGACGGAGGTTTGTGTTTTTTTGAATCGAATTTATTATGTTTTTAATTCCACCGTTTCAAATTTCTTGCGTTCGTGTAACTCTGAGAACCCAATAAATTTGATATTCAAATTTACCATCTGTTCCGATCCGATCAATTTTTGGTCTACCTTTTCATAATTTGTTGTGTCTTTGGTTGATAACGAAACTTTTAGAAATCAGTCTGGTTGTGGAAACTCATAGTGTTTTCTTTGTCTCTCAGTGAATTGGGGTTCTATTAAGAGCAATGGAGATCAGATTTCACTTTTGTGTTCTCGATGAAAAGGATTGTCATTGCCACTCGTAATTTTACAGGTTTGTTGTTTTCATTCATATGTTTAGATTTTTTTCATTCTGCAGTTGTATTGAAACTTGCTTATAGTTATCCAAATGATGATAGAAAATTTTACAAGAAACTTCTACATTATTTGTGTTCTGTTCATAAGATCGGGCTAGGTCGTAAATTAGATAAGTGAAAAAATCTTTAGTGTTGTACTTACTCATTTATTTTGATCTTAAAAGACTATATATATGAGTTAATTTCTCTGATATCTTGTGCTCTCTTTTCTCAAATTTTTGTGTAGGAAGCAATTGACGATTCTATCTCCTTTGGAAGGAGTTTGATGTTGTGTCACTTCTTCTGCGACAACAAATTGCAGAGCCAGAAAATTCTTATGGTTTGTTCGCAATCACTCAACCAAATGCATACACATACATGCACACATACATCCATGCAGTCATTCATACACACATACATGCATGCATACATACATACATACATACATACATACATACATTTATATATACATACATACATGCATACATACATAAATGCATACATACATACATAAATCCATACATAATCTACATTGCACACATTCATAATTCCTTCTCTGTTTCTTTGAGTCGTTGTTTACTTACTTGATTCCTTAATTCTTTATCTGATTGTTTGCTTGCTTTACTCCTTTTACTTCTTCATTCCTTGTTTTGTTACCAACTTCAGAGATTTGTTGTTTACTTCCTTGTGAGCGTGCTTGCTTCCTTAATTCTTTGTCTGATTCTTTGTTTTACTCCTTTTATTTCTCCATTCCTTGTTTAATTACCAGCTTCAATGGTTTGTTGTTTGTTGTTTGATTCCTTGTTTACTTACTTCTTTGTTTCCTTGCTTCTTGCTTCCTTGCTTTCTTGCTTACATGCTTAACTTGATTCCTTGCTTACATGTTTAATTTCTCACATACTGTCTTTTCCTTAACTACTTGAATTTCTTTTCCTTATTTTCTATCCTTAACTTGCTTGCTTATTTGCTCACGAACTGTCTCAGTTTATCAAATATGTGTTTTATTTGAGATAGTTGTAGGATTATTTCAAAGTCCTTCAGAGCAACCAATCAGCTAAGTTATAACTGTCTTAACTTGTCAGACCAAATAAACTAAGCTAGACAAAGTTTATTTGATTCTCTCTTATCTTTCATTTTTAAGATTCAATGAGCAGTGCCAGAAGTTTCTAGAATATTTTCATCTTGGAGTTAAACATTACATTCCGACAACAATGAACTCCCACTTGTAAGTTTTATAACTCTTAAGACTCCATTAATTTTTTTCTTCTTTTATGAAAACAACAACAACAATCTATTTTGAAAAATAGGCAAATTTTATGTTTGTTGAAGGTGTTGGTGGCTGAGACAAGCTCAAGAATCATTAGACAATGAAGTACTCATCGATCTCTATAAGGTAAATAAACTCTAACCGAGACCATTCTCTTGTTTCTCTCTAGTCTCACTAGTCTTTAGTTTTGATTAGATTTCTGAAGTCTCTTGATCAATGAATTAATGGATTTGAATAAATGTGGTGTTGTAGGGAACTTTGGATGGGCTTATATGCAACTAAAGGACTATACAACAGCTAAAGACGTGTATTTGAAAGCTACCAGAAGGAATGTTGGCAAACATAAAGTGCATGGTCGAAGTCTTACTAAAGTTGCTGGAAGGAATGGATAACCTTTTCAAAGCAAAGGTTTGCTTCTAATACCTGTTTTAGAAACGCAATTTGCCTAATCTTTGTTGTCTCGAATTTAAATTTCATATTTTCGCAACTTTACGTTCTCTCAACCATGTAAATGTTGAGTTCCTGCTAGTACATTAACTTTATTGCGTTTCCGTAAACATACATACTAGTTGTAAACATCTATATTAACATTTGTTTCTGCGGATTCTTGTCCTTCTTTCAGATTCAGGTTGGAGATGCTTATAACCTAATATGGTTTGTGAAGCCTAAAGAAACATATGAAACTTCTGAAAAACACGAAAGGTTTGCTTACAATGTTCAAAGTTGTCTAGATTTCAGTATTTGTGTTAACTCACATCATCTCTTGGTTCATCTCAGATCAAGGAACATAAGAAGAAAATATATGCAGCTGGCTCTAACATAAATAGATCTCAACATTCAAAAGAAACTTCATCAAAGTACCTTTCCAACTCAATTGACAAATTCTCTCATAGAAGTATATGAGTGCTCAAGTCCTAATGTTCCTGATTTCTGTTTTACAGGACTACTAGGTGGAAGATATTTTGGATGAGGAAAACGAGAAGACTATATGGATGCGGAATCGCATGGTATCGCTTTGAGATTTGTTATATACACATTTTGGCTTGCTATGCATTTGGATCTATCTATTCGATCGACTTAAAGGTGCCATATTATAGATTCAAGTATATTCAGAACCAGAGTCTTCTTGAAGTGGATGAGTCAGACGAGGAACCACTTGACACAAAACAAGATCAGCTCTTTGAACAAGTAAGGTTTGCAAATGAGTTAGATGATGAACCTCTTTGAACAAAAGTTCGATGTGGAAGGACTTCTAATCATCCGTGAAGGATTTATCTGATATAGATTTGGATGTCAGTAATAACCAAGGTAGATGTTTCTTTGTAAACTAATCGAGGAAGAACATTTCTGGAAAGACAAGGATCAAAATCTATGATCATTCTTCTTTATTAACTCTAGGGCTTATATATATATATACACATATACAAGGTATTCTAGTTTGTATCTAAATATTTTACTTGTTGGTTTCAGTTGTTCAGGGTTTGAGATATTGGCGTAAGAAGGCTGTTAAGTCCGTGAAGCCTAAGGAACATATAAAACTCCTGAAAACTTAAAAGGTTTGCCTATAATGTTCAAAGTTGTCTAGATTTTAGTATATGTGTTACGCTTTACATCTTCCCTAGATTCATCTTAGATCAAAACTTATGGTGACAAAATATGCAGCTGGCTCTGGCATATAAATCACAACATTCCTATGAAGTTTCTGAGTGCTAAAGTATTGATGATGTTCTTGGAGGCCTTGATTTGATCTCTGGAGTTATCTTCTAGTTTCTTAAGTTCAATCATTATCCCAGGTATATCTTTAATCTTTTTAAGCTGCGTAGTATTTCGTTTCTTCTCTTATCACTTGAATTTATCATCTCTTTTATTTTTATGTTGTAGCAGATTTCATAGCCAAACGAACTTTGTGAACCAAAAGAAGCTATGTGGTGAGTAGGTATAGACCATTTACTTTAACAATGTTGTCTTTCCAGCTTTGACAGCGTGATATCCCAACACATTGCATGTATGCATCCACTCATGTACACATGCATATATTCATGTTTGCATACATATATACG
This sequence comes from Arabidopsis suecica, assembly GCA_019202805.1. Taxonomy (NCBI): domain Eukaryota; kingdom Viridiplantae; phylum Streptophyta; class Magnoliopsida; order Brassicales; family Brassicaceae; genus Arabidopsis; species Arabidopsis suecica. The sequence goes on from CM032906.1 coordinate 2,470,150, forward strand.
CATACATTCATACATACATGCATATATTCATGTGTGCATACATACATACATACATTCATGTATATTTTGCTTCTCAGTTCATTGCTTGCTTCTTTATTTACATTGTTAACTTGTTTTACTGGTTCTCTTCTATGTTTATTTTGCTTATTTCATTGCTTAACTTGGTTGCTTGTTTCTTTTAGTGCTTGTTTACATGCTTCCTGCTTTGTTTCTCTGATCTTTGCTTACTCAATTGCTTCATTCATTTCTTAACTTGCGTGCTGCTTTGATTCTTTGATTCCTTTTTTATTTCACTGTTTGCGTATATGCTTAACTTGTTTCCTTCAGTAATTGTTTTGCTTATCTTGTTCACTTCTTCCTTCTTTGTGTCTTTCATTGCGACCAATTCACATATTTTTATGACGATTCGATAGTCGCTTTTGTATTCACAAGTGATTTATTAAAGTATAGAATCAATTAAAGTTGGTTTATGTCAACCTTGTATTGGTTTAATGTCTGGTTTACTCTCATACTATATAAGAGACGATATTGTAATCACTTTGGTTAAGATAATTAATGAGAATGAGGTTTTGTTGCTTTTACTCTCTAACAAACTTTTCTCGAACTCGATAATCCTCTAACATGATTGAAAAAGACATACAAATTATTTTTCAATGTTAATTTGTAAACAAAAGTACATTGTTGAAAGTATTATCTTTTAAAAGCTTTTGCCCTTATTAATCCGATTTGTACCAAAATGAATAATATTAAACTGAGTTTTATGCAATCTGAAATTGCACCGGACCCTGGATTGAAAAAAAGGAACCTAAACCTCCTCAACTACATATCCTACTGTACCGCGTTCAATCATATGATTCATATCCCCGCATCCGTAACTCTGGTGACACAATCCAACACAGTCAAAACCCGTCGTCTCAACTGCCAACAACTTCACCTCATAACTCCGGTGACACAATCCAACACAGTCAAAACGCCGTCGTCTCAACTGCCAAGAACCTCACCCTCATTAAAATCTTTACGCGCATAAAAAGCATGACATTCAGTTCATAACTTGATATAATGCTATGCTAAATATACACCACACCACAAATTCACGTTTTGTAATACATCAAAAACCATTGAGACGACGTTCATTGAGTAAAAGTAAATCGAAGCAATTAGTCACATTGAAAGAAATGTTCACAAACCAGTTAAGTACTTCGACTAGATACATCAAATATCTTTAATATCCATCTATACATGCAATTCACTTTTCTAGAATCAAGCAATGAGCTCTTCCTTCTCTCTATACATGCAGTTCACTTTTGAAGTTGTGCTTCACCCTAGCTTTTCGGATAGAGTTGCCACAAGATCTTCCCGAGCTTTCTCTAAGGTACTTGGGAGATTTTCAGGCTTTCTGCCGCCTGCCTGAGCAAAACTGGGTTTTCCACCACCTCCTCGGCCACATAGCTTAGCTAACCTTGTCTTTTTCTGGCGATGAATCTAGTACCACAACCACTGGATCTTCCAACGTGCTTATCAAATGCTCAACTGCACTCTTTAATGAGTCAGCATCGGTGTCATCCATAGACTCGACAAGCACTCTAAGGAATTAAACATTCACATGAAGACTTTTAGTTAAAATTATAGTGTTAGATCAATTCCTCTGAACATTATTATCATAACAACCGTTTTAAGCAGGAAACAATAGATTACCTTATCGTCTTTGAAGTTCCTACAGTAAATGCATTGTTCAATATGATAGATGCTTTATAGACCGCTGCTTTTGAACGCACGTCGGAGGCCTCTTTTCTAGCAGCACGCAGTTCCTTTAGAAGATTCTACACTCTATTTGTAGCATCCTCTGCTTTCACCTTCAGATTAAGCCAAACAACAATTGATTGTCATAAGTAACCACTACCTTGAAAGCAGCAAATGGATCCCTTCTCTCATCACTTAGGTTCCTTAACCTGTCCAGAGTGTCAAGCAACGGCCGGATTCGATCATTATACGAAGATACAATTGGTGCTTCAACAGGAACAACATCTTTGTTGCCACAGGACTTCTTTTTGGCAATTGCGAGAGAAGGAGAGGTTTTTTTAGTGGCAATTACTTTCTTCTTACTACTAACCATTTTCTTCTTGAGACAAGACAAGAGTGGGAGAGATAGAGACAGAAAAGAGATGTTTTAAGGGTAAGTGATGAGATTCTTCTAAGAGATATGCAAAGATACATATGGAGAATTGGAGATATTAGAAGTAAACGTTTGAGATAAAAGGATGTGAGTAACGTGCATGTTGGAATCTTAAAAAAGCTAATTAAGTCCATAATTACACCTCTATAGACTATAGCTCATAGTTGAAACTAAAAAGTCTCCATTAAATCCTTAATTATGTGTATATCAATATTTTACTGGCTTTAATTGGCTGAATTTTCCTATGGTGACGTTTGATAATATCAGGTACCGTTTGAAATTGTATCAAAAAGCGTAGCTAACAGAGCGTTCTTTATTGATCTCAAGATTCGAGGATCTTATTGTTTATGCTCTGCTTTTCTCTGTTTCTTACTTTGTCTTCATTTTCTCTTCTGTTTTTGTCTCTGCTTAATAACCTTTGTAAATGGTTCTTTCTCATTCAAATAAATTTCACATTTAAATGAAAAAAAACAAGAGTGAAAGAGAGGAGACGTAAAAGAGAAGTAATTATAGTCTTCTAGACGTGTAATGGTGCATCTTGTACTCTTGTAGTTAAAGGTAAATTCATAGTTTTATATATGTGTGGTATTTTTTTGTTTTTTTTTGCTTAGGCAGCAAATGTGTGTGGCATTTAGTATTTAATTTTGTGAAAGTGAAAATTGTACAAGAAAATTCATATGGGACTTGCGAGTTTAGTAGGCTTTTGTAGGCATTTAGTATTTACTTCTAGTCTTCTTTTTCTTATTGTTCGGTTTGTGACTGGGATAGAAATGTGTAAACAGTAGTTTAATGGTCGCAGTTTGCTAATGAAGAAGATCCTCCTTGTCAGGTAAAACTCTATCCTTAGTTCCAGGAGATCTTTCATTACAAGGAAAAATTATAGAAAAACAAAGAAGTGGATTCTTTTAATTAAGCTATGCTTTATTTGGATTCATGTATCTTCGATTAATCTAACAGTTTTTAAGTGAAAACAGTTGAAGAAACACTGAAATTCAGGATCTCCACTCAGTGATATACCAAAACTGAATGGACTGTTTTATCGGCAATACCATCTTTTAATTATTCATTCAAATTTGGTATTACTACTTAAACTTTGCTTGAACAAAAAAGTTGGGCCAGACGAACTAAACTAGAAAAAGTTTTATCATTAGTTTTTTTGGAACTTGTATACAGTGTCAAAGAGCGAGGATTGTTGGGAAAACAAGGTGGCTAGGAATCCACACAAAACCTTTGTGTACTACTTGTAAGTTGCCATATTATTAAAATCAAGGTAGAAACACAATCTTTAATACACATGCTTGGCTCTTCAATTCATTTTTCATAATGTTAATTTGTATAAATCTGTGCAGATGTTAAACTGTTTTATAACCAGAAATACATTGGTAAAACCTATTTGTATGTTGTTGTATGATTTGCAGCTTATAGCACTACAATCAATAGCTCTGAAAAAGGATACAATGTTACATAGAAAGTAAAAAGTTTGACTACAATGGTTTTGAAGTTATTTGTAAATTATAATCTTTTGATATGTTCTTAAATCATAATCACATAATATATGCAGTTATTCACATGACCATCAAAAAGAGACAACGTCTAGAGTTCCATCTTCAAGCGTCTTAAGTTGGACCCTTTCTCGCAGGTATTTGTCTTCACTTTTTTCTTTTACTTAATCTTCCATTTTTTCTTTTGTAGAAGTTACATTCTCTTTGTCTGCTTTTATGGTTTGTGTCCACTTTCAGTTGCTTATCTTAGGATTAGGTCCTGGAAAGCAATGGACATATAGTCTATCCGCAATGGACATATACCGAATCAGATGAGGAAAGTATTGCAGTTTAAACTTGTCTTAATCTATATATAGTGAGTCCAATCAAAATAAACCAACAAAGGATTATGAGTTTACATGTACTCTTATAGGCTAGAAAGTGGAAATTGCTGGAAGAGCTTGCGTCTTTGAGTAACACGCTATGTCGCTATGCAAACCACTTTGTAAGTTATCATTTTTTCATCAACAAATTCTCAGACATAAGACTATTCATTTTTTCGTAATCTCAGTATTAATGATGTTAAACTATTTCATATCCACATTGGAACTGATGCTACGCCTCTGCAAACCACTTTGTAAGTTGTCGTTTTATTCATTTCAAAATTCTCAGACATAAACTATTCGTTTTTTTCCGTAATCTCAGAAGTGATGGGTCGTTTTGATGTTAAACTTTTGTAGCGTAAAAAATTCTCTCATTATGTAGCTCTGAAAACAAGTTAGTTGAAGTTACAAAGAAAAGTCAAGAATTGGTGCAGCATATCAATCAATGGAAGGTAATTCAATAGAAAAAGACTGAAACATTCGTTTTGATGATTTTGATGTGTTCTCAAATCAGAAGGACATAATATAGGTACTACGATCGGATTACGCCTTTGACGGTATAGTATTTGACACCCAAATACTTTAACAATAATCTCCTTGATTTCATTCGATAGTGTGAGCTCGGTCTATCTCTTGAATCTCTGAACATATTTCGTGCATACACATACATACATACAGTAAAACCTCTATAAATTAATACTCTATAAATTAATAACCTCTCTAAATTAATAAATTCTTCCGGTCCCGAGTTGGGACCAGTGTAAAATATGACATAAATCGATAAATTAATAAGATAATAATTTTTTTGAAAATCTCATGTAAACATATGGTCCCATCTATATAATAAATTAATAATTGTATTAACTTATCAATATATATATATATATATACATTATATAAATTTATATATTTTATATATGAATTACTATGATATATATTTAAAATATTATATGTAAAAAATTTGATGAAATATGACTCTATTATTCGAAAAAAGTTTGTGTTGTTTTTTAAACTTAATAATTGTTTATCTACTTGTAATTAATTTTTAAAAGATATTGTTTATAAAGAAAATTTTTATTTTTTAGATAGAAATTTTTTTAAGAAATTACAAAATTAGTATAATCTCTCTATAAATTAATAATTATTAATTTATCGATAAATTAATACCTCTCTAAATTAATAAAATTTCATGGTCCCAACATTATTAATTTATAGAGGTTTTACTGTATATTCATGCAAACACATACATAAATATTCATGCATATATGCTTCTTTGAATATTTGCTTTGTTTATTGCTTCGTTGCATAAATGCTTAATTTGTTAAGTTGTTTATTCTTTCCTTGTTTTACTTTCTTCATTACTTTCTTCTTTCCTTGATTGCTTTCTTACCTGCTTAACTTGTTTACTTTCTATCTTATTTGCTTCTATTAATACTTCTACTTAAGGTATTGCTTGTTCTTTGCTTATTTGTTTAGTGCACATTGCTTGCTTCTTTGCATCGTTGACTTCTCTGTTTAGTTCATTTCTTGCTTCTCTGATGTGGCTTGTTTCTTTGCTTTATGTATTGTTTGTTTCTTTGCTATATGTTGAACTTGCATACTCCTTTAACTTGCTTTCTAATTAACTTCTTATTTGATTTTATTGTGTGTGAGTCTAACTATATGTCTAACATAGATTTTATATATATAACTGAAGTATTTATTACTTTTTTTTTTGTTAATTTATTGTGATAAGATTATTAACTTATTCACACACTCCCAACCTACTGTCCAACATGAATTTTGATTTCATTTAATCGTTTTAAAAAGTTATTTTGACTAGCATTGTTATATATATATTTTACATTTCTTTAATTCCTTATGATTACTATTTTCAGCAGCAAAAGAGACTTCAGAAATTTTGTATTGAGTATAAATTTGTAATATGATGTAAGAATTCTAGATTCGATGACATTATGTATGAACGATTATTTGTTTATATTGAAATAAATAAGATTTAATTGACTATGTTTTTAGCTCAGAAATAGCAAAGAATACTCTATAAACAGCAGAGAAACACAATTTTCATATTTTAATTAGTAATATTTGAATAATTGTTTCTATTTTTGTGATAAAAATATTATAAATCAACCAATTTTACTAAAATTTAAACAACATCACATAAACAATTGTAACGTTAGCTCAACAAAAAAAAAATTAACTAAAAAATAGTGGATTTACATTCTATCAAAAGTTACAAATAAAATTTTATTATTTGCCAAAAAAAAAAGATTTTAACATTTTAGGGATTTTATAAGGTTTTAGTCGACATTTGTGTTTTTTTCTTTTCTAAGGTTTAAAATAAATTCTATTAATTTTCTGTAATTTTTCCGGAGCCGTCTGCGTTAAGAAGACTTGGGAACAAATTAAAGCTGATGATCTCCTCCGGGCTCCGATCAAGTACTCCTCTCGACGATTCAAACACAAATTTTACGAATTCGAATTACAAGTTTCCGATTCTCTAAATCAATTGATTCCACTCTTCGTCAAATGAGAAAAGCCCTAATTTTGATCCTCTAAGTCACACATGGGTGCGAACGAGTTTCGTTTCTTCCTCTCCTGCGATATCAATTCGCCCGTCACTTTTCGTATCGAGAAGCTTGATGGAAACCTCCCCGTCAAGAAATCTTCTGATTCCGGTACTCAAAAGATTTTGATTGAAAGAAACTTGAATTGATTCTCTTAATCCCTAATTTTGGTGTAATGGGAACTTGTTTTGTTGATTGGTGTGTGAAATTTAAGAATTTATGTCGGAATTGGCTTATTACTGCAAATTGGTTCAGTTCTTGTGATGAGTTGGTTTGATTTGTGTGTGTGTGTGTGTTTTAGGAGTTGTCTCCGTCGCAGAGGAGAAAAAACCAGAGCTTTACATTGAGTGTGCATTGTATATTGATGGAGCTCCTTTTGGCCTTCCCATGAGAACAAGGTTTCTTTTTCTCATAAATTTTTATTCCCTGTAGTGTAGTGTTGTGTTGTGTTGAGATGATGTTGATGACTCTTGTAGAAGTGCTTTATGTTTCATCGAGCTCTGTTCTTAATTCCAGATTGAAAACTACAGGACCACCATACTGCTGGAACGAACTCATCACTCTCAGTTCTAAATATCGGGACTTGACTGCCCATTCACAACTTGCGATTACAGTAAACATATCTATGGCCTTACTGCTTCTTTTATGGTACCTTCTCGCCTAGTTACTTCCTCCTTTTTCTGCTTATCGAAAAGTTTTTGCTCATACCAGGTATATGATGTTTCGTGTGGTAAAACTGATGGACTGATTGGTGGGGCAACAGTCCTTCTCTTTAACAGCAAGATGCAAATGAAATCAGGAAAGCAGAAGCTCAGGCTCTGGCAGGGGAAAGAAGCGGATGGCTCATTTCCAACCTCTACTCCTGGAAAGGTTTCTGATACGTCTTAACTCTAGATATATCATCCGAAATATTGTTCTTGATGCTGACTTGCTTTTTCTTGGGTTATCTGTAACTTTTCCATACTCTAGGTTCCACGGCATGAGCGCGGAGAGCTAGAGCGTTTAGAGAAGCTCATGAATAAGTATGAGAGGGGGCAGATCCAAAGCATTGATTGGCTGGATCGACTTATGTTGAAATCCTTGGATACGATCAAGGATCAAGAAAGCTCCAAACATGGAAGCTCTCATCTGTTCGTGGTTATTGATTTCTGTAGTTTTGAACACCGAGTTGTATTTCAGGTGCAATTTTTACTGCAATTAGATCTGTCGGTGACCTTCTTTATATATTCAAATAGAAAAATGTCTCCATTTATGTCTTCCAATATTGAAATGACCAGTGGATTTATGTCTCTCTGCTTTTGATTTCAAGGAGTCTGGAGCCAATTTGTTCATAACTGCCCCAATAGGGTCAACAAATGAATTTGTTACTGTCTGGGATACAGAACTGGGAAAGACTAATCCTTCAGAGAACAAGCAACTAAAGCTGGCAAGGAGCTTGGATCGTGGCATTATTGACAGGGATCTAAAGCCAAGTAATATCGAGCGGAAGTAAGTGTGGAACTCTGTTGGAATGAAATCTTCTTCTTTTTTGGTTATATTGGAGTTGTGTGGCATTCTTCAGGGAAACAGTTTCCTGTCACTTGATAATCATATTATTATGATATATAGTCGTGTATAGTCTCATGGTTAGGTGATTTCTTCTTCTTTTCTTCTTTTTCAAAGATCCATACAAAGAGTTTTGAAATATCCGCCAACAAGGACATTGAGTGGAGATGAAAGACAACTTCTTTGGAAGTTTCGTTTCTCTCTAATGTCTGAAAAGAGAGCTCTAACAAAGTTTCTTCGCTGTGTGGAGTGGAGTGATGTTCAGGTAAGTGTACATCTTTTACTTGTAGATCTATTTTCATGGTTCTTATTTTTGCATGTTGCATGAGCTTCCCATGTTGCTAGGAAGCAAAGCAAGCAATTCAACTGATGTACAAATGGGAAATGATAGATGTATGTGATGCTTTGGAGCTATTGTCTCCTCTATTTGAGAGTGAAGAGGTACTACGAGTGTCCAATTTACTTTTCTTCAACTCTTCTAACTCTCCACTCGATCTGCTTGTCTGTCATCTTGGTATATTTAAATGTAGGCTAATTCTTCACTACACCTACTGATAGGTTCGAGCTTATGCTGTGAGTGTCCTGGAAAGAGCTGATGATGAAGAGCTTCAGTGTTACTTGCTTCAACTGGTTCAGGCTCTCCGTTTTGAACGCTCTGATAGATCTTGCCTTTCTCAATTCCTTGTACAGCGGGGTATGTGCTCAACATCTAGACATGAAATCATGTTGAGTTTTCTATGTAAAACTGGTTTATATATTTGTTACATTGCCTGACTTCCATTACATTTCTTTCAAATTTCTAGCATTACAGAATATTGAGTTGGCCAGTTTTCTACGTTGGTATGTTGCTGTGGAACTTCATGACCATGTCTATGCCAAGAGATTTTACAGCACATATGAGTTACTCGAGGAGAATATAATCAAGGTGTGGACCTAATTTCTAGATACTCCCTTTTCTTTTCCTGTTTTCTTTTCACTTAAGATAAGTTAAATACATATATCAATCTTCCTCCTGCGTCTTTTTTTTTTTTTTTTTTTTTTTTTTTTTTTTTTTGTAATAGTCAGATTGCAAACCTTTTGAACCTGAGATATGTATTGTTAACAGTGTCAGGTTGGTAGGATTTAAGTCTCTTGAAAAGCTAGTGTATGATGCAGTGAATATAATACGATAGTCCTTACTTTTAGTTAGAGGAGTTAGTGTTTGTCCAAGAATGATAAGCAAACTTCTGAAGCCACTTATGCAGGGTTGTGTAGCTACAGTATATCACCTTACGTTGTAATTTGTGTCCTTCTTGAGACAAGGAATTGAGCTGCTTTCTACGTCAAGTGAGATCTGTTTAGCTGATCTAGACTGATATTTGCTTTGATGTCAGCTGCCACCTGGTGTTAATGGCGAAGATGGATATCAATTGTGGCAAAGTTTGGTGCGCCAAACAGAATTGACTGCTCAGTTATGTTCCATTACACGAGAAGTGAGGAATGTACGTGGAAACACCCAGAAAAAAATTGAGAAGCTCAGGCAGCTTTTAGGTGGACTCCTTAGCGAACTTACCTACTTTGAAGAGGTACTTTCACTATGGTTATAATTGGGTAACTAATGCCTTCAAATGTGATGTTTATCTAAGAATGTTTGGTTTCTCTAACCCTTTTGTATTAATTTTTGGATTTTGTTTTCTTTCAGCCTATTCGATCACCGCTGACCCCTAATGTTCTCATAAAGGGGATTGTGGCAGGAGAATCAACACTCTTTAAAAGTGCATTGCATCCTCTGCGCCTTACATTCCGAACACCAGAAGAAGGAAGTTGCAAATTAATATTTAAGAAGGGAGATGATCTCCGGCAAGACCAACTGGTATATTTAGGTTCATTACTTCATATTATTTGTACTTTTTGTGTATGTTGTGATTTTTTATTTATTTACACCATAGGTTGTTCAAATGGTTTGGCTCATGGATAGATTACTTAAGCTGGAAAATCTTGATCTGTGCCTAACGCCTTATAAGGTGTTAGCAACTGGACATGATGAAGGAATGTTGGAATTCATACCATCCCGTTCTTTGGCTCAGGTACAGTATCAGTGCCTTGCCCACATGCCTTTGTAATTTTGACCCTCTCTTATAATTTTGAGAGTAAATAATATCGTTATCCTATGGTATGTGCCTTTGCATATTCAGATTCTCTCAGAGCACCGGAGCATAACAAGTTATCTGCAGAAGTTTCATCCTGATGAGCATGCGCCTTTCGGGATAACAGCCACTTGTCTTGATACATTTATAAAAAGCTGTGCAGGCTATTCTGTGATCACATATATACTTGGGATTGGAGACAGGTAGGGTGCAAAACATGATCCCGTAGTTGTGTTTAAGAAATTTTTCCAATTTTCATGCTTTATAGATCTACCCTTGAGGTAAATTGTGATGATGGCCTAATTTTTTGATATGTAGACACCTGGACAACCTCCTCCTTACAGATGATGGTCGTCTTTTCCACGTTGATTTCGCTTTTATTCTCGGTAGAGATCCTAAACCATTCCCTCCACCTATGAAACTCTGCAAAGAAATGGTGGAAGCTATGGGCGGAGCAGAAAGGTACCTGGATTTGATATATATAATTCCATAAATATTTTGCTCTGAGAGCAGCAGCATAAGACTTGAAATGTTGGCTACTCTGTATTTCTGTGTTGCAGCCAATACTACACAAGGTTCAAATCCTACTGTTGCGAAGCCTACAACATTCTCCGGAAATCGAGCAACCTTATTTTGAATCTGTTTCATCTCATGGCGGGTTCAACTATTCCCGATATAGCTTCAGACCCGGAAAAGGGCATTCTCAAAGTAAGTTTCTTTCACTTTCACCTAAACCACATGAAACCCACTATTCTTCTCCAACCGGATTGGCTCTTGCTTTGTTCCTTATTATCTCGTAAATGGTGTCTTTTTATTCAGCTCCAGGAAAAGTTTAGGCTTGACATGGATGACGAAGCATGCATCCATTTCTTTCAAGACCTGATTAATGAAAGCGTAAGTGCGCTGTTCCCGCAAATGGTTGAAACCATACACAGATGGGCTCAATACTGGCGTTGAACCTTGGCTTTATTATCTGCTGTGAAAACTATCTGTAAATAATCTCACTAATGTTGAAACTAGATTATGGACACCCTCTTAAACGCTAGCTACGTTTTTATCTTCATTCATTTACGGAAGTTTGATCTGAACGATTCCTGATCTTTTTAGCTTTTTATGACCTTCTGGAATCTGATTTTTTATGCCATATTTTGATCTGAAGACTCAGATTTGTTGCCCAGAAAACATAGGATCTCGTTTGGTATGATTGCCCCATGACTTATGATATTTATGAAATTACCCCACAACTATCGGTATTTATGAAATTACCCCATGACTTATGATATTTACGAAATTGCCCCATAACTATCGGTATTTACGAAATTGCCCCATGACTTCTTATATTTACAAATTTGCCCCACAACTTTAAGGAATTTAAAAAATTGCCCCATAACTATTGGTATTTACGAATTTGCCCCACAACTTTATGGTATTTACAAAATTGCCCCATGACTTCTGATATTTACGAATTTGCCCCACAACTTTAAGTTATTTACAAAATTGCCCCATAACTATTGGTATTTACGAATTTGCCCCACAACTTTATGGTATTTACAAAATTGCCCCATAACTTCTGATATTTACGAATTTGCCCCATAACTTTAAGTTATTTACAAAATTGCCCCATAACTATTGGTATTTACGAATTTGCCCAACAACTTTATGGTATTTACAAAATTGCCCCATGATTTCTGATATTTACGAATTTGCCCCACAACTTTAAGGAATTTACAAAATTGCCCCATAACTATTGGTATTTACGAATTTGCCCCACAACTTTAAGGAATTTACAAAATTGCCCCATGACTTCTGATATTAACGAATTTGCCCCACAACTTTATGGAATTTACGAAATTGCCCCATAACTATTGGTATTTACGAATTTGCCCCACAACTTTATGGTATTTACAAAATCGCCCCATAACTTCTGATATTTACGAATTTACCCCACAACTTTAAGGAATTTACAAAATTGCCCCATAACTATTGGTATTTACGAATTTGCCCCACAACTTTATTGTATTTACAAAATTGCCCCATAACTTCTGATATTTACGAATTTGCCCCACAACTTTAAGTTATTTACAAAATTGCCCCATAACTATTGGTATTTACGAATTTGCCCAACAACTTAAAGGAATTTACAAAATTGCCCCATAACTTCTGATATTTACGAATTTGCCCCATAACTTTAAGTTATTTACAAAATTGCCCCATGACTTCTGATATTTATGAATTTGCCCCATAACTTTAAGTTATTTACAAAATTGCCCCATAACTATTGGTATTTACGTATTTGCCCCACAACTTTATGGAATTTACAAAATTGCCCCATAACTATTGGTATTTACGAATTTGCCCCACAACTTTAAGGAATTTACGAAATTGCCCCATAACTATTGGTATTTACGAATTTGCCCCACAACTTTATGGTATTAACAAAATCGCCCCATAACTTTTGGTATTTACGAATTTGCCCCATAACTTTAAGGAATTTACAAAATTGCCCCATAACTTTTAGTATTTACGAATTTGCCCCATAACTTTATGGTATTTACAAAATTGCCCCATGACTTCTGATATTTACGAATTTGCCCCATAACTTTAAGGTATTTCCAAAATTGCCCCATAACTATTGGTATTTACGAATTTGCCCTGAAACTATCGGTATTTACGAAATTGCCCCAGAATTTTCGTGTTAGTGAAATATGCGCGTTGATCTAAAGCTTCTCTCTCTCTCTCTCGTTGAGATCCCTTGGCTTCTTGTGGAATGTGAAGTTGATCGAGATATATCGAATCTGCAATCTGGTTCTCATAATTCTGTAGTTAGCTTGTTTCCAGATGATGAAATTGTTGAAATCGTGATCAATCATTTTGTTTCTGGCTTCGTTTTTCATTGACTTGCTGACCGTTGATTTTTCTGTAATTGAAATCTCAAATTTTGCTCCTTGATTCTGTGGATCACAAATCATATATATAACGATTGATATATACAGCTTTGTGTGTTGAATTTTTTCCAATTTGGCAGACGATTGAGTGCATATCATCATCTTGGGATGATTTTTGTTGACTTAGATTTTGATTTTCATGCATCTTGTTATGGTTTGCCCCATAATGGGGCTTTGATTTGCAAAGCTTTTCAGCAGGCTTTTTGCCAAGAAGGAGATGCGCATCCTTATGGTTTGGTCTTGATGCTGCTGGTAAGACCACCATTTTGTAAAAGCTCAAGCTTGGTGAGATTGTCACCACCATCCCCACCATTGGCCAGTTTTCTTTACACAAAATAATCATTTGCTTGAATATTGTATGATTTCTTTTTCCTAGTTGCAGACCATGTTTGATTATGGAGTTTCTGAATTTGGATATATTAGAGAAAGTATAACGAGAACTGATATACTTTTAACGTCCTAAGTGACATAGAATACGCATTGCCAAGTGATTATTTGGATATACAAAGACAATATTTTGAAGCGTGATTATTGGAATTTGGTTAGCATGCTTAGTGAGTGAGACTTGATGAATGATTTTTTTTTACAGGGTTTATGTGGAGACAGTTGTATACAAAAACATCAGTTTCACAGTGTTGGATGTTGGAGGTCAAGGCAAGGTTTCTATCATCACCTGTTAGGCTGTTACTAAATGAATCTCCCTGAAAAAGGAAGAAAGAGGAAACAATGTGTGCTCAAGGTCTGATTTTTGATTTTTGTGGTGGATAGCAATGACAGAGATCGAGTTGTTGAAGCAAGAGATGAACTTCACAGGATGTTAAACGAGGTAGCTTAACTACTCTTCACTTATCCCTAAACTCACGAAATTACACCCGATTCTTTATACAACCTTTCTTTTGATTAAGCTGGTGCTACACTTTTTTTATAGTATACGAATTAAGAAACTGAACTATTACTGCTATTCTAAAACAGACTTGTCTGACTCTGATTAATGCTTGTGTCTTGCAGGATGAGCTTCGTTATGCAGTACTGCTTGTGTTTGCCAACAAACAGGATCTTCCAAACGCAATGAATGCTGCTGAAATAACTGATAAGCTTGGACTCCACTCTCTCCGGCAGCGTCACTGGTGAGTGTCAATATCTTTGTTGTTTAGCTTTGCTATTTAGTCGGTTCTCTCAAACCAGAGAACCAACACTGTTCGATTGTTCTCTTCAGGTACATCCAGAGCACGTGCGCCACCACCGGTGAGGGACTGTACGAAGATCTGGACTGGCTCTCCAACAACATTGCTAACAAAGTAAGCACATTCTAGATTATATTTCTGGGCAAAAAGGTTTATTAATATATCGGTTTGAAACAGTCGTAACCAAAGTTTGCAGTCATTTTGTTGTGGTCAAATTTGATGTTGTTCTATCTTTTCTTGATGGCAGGCTTGAATTTTGTGAGATCAGATTTCGAGAGAAGCATTATCTTTGTTAAAACCTCGTTAAAAGGATTTGTTTTGGCAAGAGTGTTCTAAGATTCATCTTAATCAAGTTTGTATTCATCTTTCTTTTACGGCCAATACCTCTGTTTATCGATAGATTCATTCATATATGCACTAGTCAATCGGATTATACAATCTTTTTCTGTTTGATAATCTGTCTATTAAAAAAATAGATGCCAATTAATTGATTTAGTCAGTGTTTTCACGCCCGACCCGAACCGCCCGGTCCGACCGGTTAACCCACGACCCGGACACTTTTCCGGTTTGGGTTTAGTACTAATATCCGCCAATTTCAAAACCGAAAAAACCCACAAAAACCCGCCATTAACCCGCGACCCAGTGAACCGGTTGAACCGGTTGGGTATGGGTTTTAAAAATATCATTTATTTTGGAATAAAATATAGAGTTTTAGACTCTATTCAGTCATTTTTAGAATTTTTTTTTAGTTTTTAGACTCATTTAATGTTTTAGATTTAAATGAAACTTCACAGTGCCGTCTAAAAAGAATGAATAGAATGGTTTGAGAAATAACCGAGATTAGTTGTTTTGAATTCGCGATGTTTTATTAGTTTATTTCTGTCATTCGCGATCTTCTACTATTTTAATATTTGTTATAGTTTTAAACTTTTAAGTTGGATTTAAAATTTAATTTTAATCACTTTGTTATTATTGTTAGACTTCATATTTTGTAATATAGTATGAATATTTTTATTTTTATACTTATAAAAACTATATAATATTTATAAATATTATATATATTAAATAAAACTTTAATCAATTGACCCGTGGTCGAACCTGGTTGACTCAGTGACCCGATGACCCAGAAGGTAGTCCGGTTCATCGTCCGGGTCGGGTTTAAAAACATTGGATTTAGTTCAAGAATAAGAACCTCTATTGCAAATGTAAATTGTAGTGAATAACGACGAGTTCATTATCAAATATATGCTTTTATGCAGAATTTATTTACTTTGTTAGTTTAGATTTGCTAAATACGTAACTACACTCTAATAAAAAAGGGTTTCATAATTAAGAAGTCAAAGGGATTTTATATCTCCACCATTTATATAATTTTTTTTTTTTTTTTTTTTGACGGCCTCCACCATTTATATAAATAGAAGTACAAATTGAACTCAATTTTTATGTTTTTTTTTGTCGGCCAAATCAATTTTTATGTTTAAGGTAGTGCCATTTCGTAAGCAAAACTTTTTTTATTTATTTATTTTTTTTTTTTTGTGAACTCGTAAGCAAAACTACCCTCACTTTTTCTATCATGGGATTGAGGAATCCTATTTTGAGTCTCTCCCTTTGTAATGTTAATCATATGATTGTTTTACTACAAACGCTTCAAATTCGATGGTATACATTTTGCCATTTTGTTATGAAATTTTCCGGTCTCGATTAAAAAATGAAAAAAAAAAATTTTATCCACCAATAAAATAATAAATGGTAAGTGGCCACTGGCCATACCATATAAACCCTAAACGCGTGTTATACGTGATGCCAATGTGTAGGGTCCAAATTATTTATTTATCTTTCGTTATAATATTTTTCAATTGAAGGATGTCGATAGGTAGAAAACAAAGTTCCAATTGTTTTACCATTTTAAAGAGATTTTTTCCATTTAAAATTCCCTTAGAATATCAAGGTCATGAGTCATGACTTTACCAGTGAAAAAAAAAAAAATCAAGGTCATGACCGAAATCAGGCACCAATTTAGTGAGAGATAATATTGTAATTGATGTTGTAAGCAAAGGAGTCTCTCAAAGCTTTTTTACATACGAAAACAAATTTTATTTTTATTTTTCAGTTTCTTTCTTAGAACTATAAAATATTTGAATGGTCTCTCTAGGATAAATCTCTTATAATATATTATTAGGAAACTGGTTTTAGACTTTTTGTAAAATATATGATGTGTTATTATTGTTGGATGATATAAATTTCTCAATGGTTAATTGCTTAAATATTATCAAAAATTCGACAATGGTCTATAAGATTTGGAAATTAAAATTGACAAAGACCTTCGGGATCAAATCAAAACAAATCTTAGGGTATTCGGATCATATCAAATCAAATTCGAATCAAAAACAGTAATCATAGTTCAATAAAACGTAGTTATCGGTTTATTAAACAAAATATGGTATTTCACATATATTGAATTACGTAGATTTTAATAGATTGTGATGTTTAGTGAATGATGATAATTTTTTTGCTTAAAAACCAAAAAATATTTAAAAAGTTTTAGTAATTTGTGTGACGAATAAAATTGGGATAGATCGTACATTCATATATATATATATATATTTATTTATTTTTTTTGTCATCCAAAATGTTATATTTTTTACCCTTTTAATATGTATAATTTTATCTTAGAAATATAAAATCTAAAGAACTACGTGGACGACGACTATAAGTCAATTATAAAATAAAATACATTAGAAGAGCCAACCGACATTAAATAATAGTAGTCTAATAAGACCCACCAATCCGACAATAGCATTTACGTAAAATAAATATATAATTGTGGAATTTGGACATATTGTTTTCATTTGTTAATTAAAGAGACATAAACGGTCACCTGATAAAGACTCTAATACCAACGCTTTTGTTTGTGTTCGATCTAAAATACACCTTTCCTTCTATTTTATAAATTCTTTTGGCAAAAATATTATATAGAAGAAAAGTTAAGAAGAATTCTTCTATTTTATACTTAAATTTTACTAATTAAGAAAAAGACGGAAGAATTTTGTTTCTTCCCAATTCATTATAAAACATGATACAAATTTTTATACTTTTTATTTTTCTTTTCTTCTCATTTCTTTTCTTATTTTTCTTCAAATATTATACAATTCACATTCATAAAAACTACAAACATTTTCATTTTATTTTATTTTCTTAACTATGAATTCTCGTTCCAAAAGTCATCATATATTTTTTAAATCTGAATTAACCTTTAATAATGTAGGCATATTAGCTGCTAATCAGTCGATTTGATTATGTGACCTCTATGATATATAATTGCAACCGAGTTATCAACCTTTGTTACAAATGTTTTCTTCATCAATTCAACAAATAAAATGAAATAAAATACCGACATGTCTCTTATTCAGCGAGATACTCTCATTAATTTCATGAACTTTCTTGAGAGAAAAGTATAATCTATACTATTAAATGAGAATCACTAAATATTAAATAACCTTATCAAAGGTAAAATATTACATAAGATGCCATTAGTTTTTTAGTGTTTTTAAATAAATTCATTAAAGGTACAATAGTAATCACAAAATTAATATATTTAAATAAAAATAGTAAACTTCTTTTAAGTAATTATTAGTTTCCAAAAAAATAAACTCACTTTCTCTCTCTTATTAATTATGGACGAAAATATGAAATTAATTTCTAAAAAATTGTTAACCAATGAGAATTGAAAAACTAAGATTTGATATCCAACTAAGATTTTATCTAAACCAATCCTAATAGATTATTCTATATAACAAAAAAATAAAAATAATATCATTTTAATTCAAAATTAAAAACACTATCGTTTTAAAAGTTTTATCAATGGAGGATCTTAAGATTGAATTTAAAATTTCGTAAAAAAAAACTTAAATACAAATATTTTAAGATTCAGTTATGTTGTAATATTTTCACAAATTTTTAAATATAAAACGAAATTTTATTTCAAAACTTTTAAAAAATGATATTAGATTTACAATGAAATAAACTCAAATAATAATAAATTTAAAGTACTTTTCATTATGACCTTCATTTAGAGCACGTTTCGGAAATATCTAAATAATAGATTGTACATATTAATTTCGAAATATTTTGTGTTTATATTTTTCTTTTCAACCGGATCTTTCTTAAATAAATCCATAATATATTGCACACAGTTTTTGAAATAATGTGAACTAATTATATATCTTGCATCCAAAATAAATTATGCAGCAATAGCATATCCCTTTTACAAATGTATTCGAAATTTTTATTTTTAGTCCAAAAATCGAATTAATTATGATTAAACAATGAAGAGAAGAATATGCAAAATTTAGCTAAGGAATGACATTAATAAATTTGTTGAAATATATTTGTAACTTTAACATACAAATTAATCCGCAAAACTCACCGTATATATTGTATGGTATTTAAAGGTAAGCAAACAAGAATTTAGAACATGATTTTAATGGAATGAAATGGGAATAAGAATTACGAGACGGGATGGGAGGGAAACCTAAATTAAAATCAAACTAAATACCTAATTGGTATGAGTTCGGGTTATGAGCACTAATATAAAATAAATTTGTTTACACACATAACTCTGTACGTACGTTTTCAGTTACACATATTCTATTTATGACAGATAGGAGACCGTAATATTTTATTTCATGTATACGAGACGGGATATGAGACGAAGAATTTATGACAGATACATGACGGAATAGGTTTCCCGTTCCAAAATAGTTACGCCTAGCTAATATACATGAAATAACCCAAACTAAAACCTAATCCATATCCTATTCAACACATGTAGTCAAACTGTTATAAATGTTTTGATTAGTTTAGAAAATAAAAACGTAACATCACTTAACTTTTGCAACTAAATTATATCTTAGTTTTATTTTAAATATAATTTCGAACATACGTATAGGTCCGGATCTTAAAATATAATTATGCATTAAAACATGATACCCTGCACGTACGTGCGGGTCATGATCTAGTACTATATAAAGAGAAAAAGAACATAAGACGTCATGGAGACAACCACTCTCTCCGGCTTTTCTTCTAAAAACCATCGACTGCATTGTTCGTAACCAATGCTCGACGGGGAAGACACAGAGCAACAACAAACTAGAGGATGTATTGCCAGGATGGTCTTCAAAAAGAGATCCCAAAATCAAATTTGAATTGTGTTAGGCTCTATTTTGGTTTACTTCGTTTTCTTTTCCCTAAATTTTTCAAATTTAAACTTAGCATTTTAAGATGAAGGATGCATGCATATTATGTAGTCATGGTTTTTGCTTAAATAAATTTAACAATATATACATATATATTATATTTTTCTCCGCTTTCTTTTTTATTTGAAATAAATTAAATTTTGATAAACACTTTTACCGTAGTGAATTACCATTTTACTCTTTTGTACTTCTGTCGTGATATCTTGTTCTCATGTACGTTATATTGTTTATCTAAACCGAAACTCTCTTTTTGTTTGTAATTTATTTTTTTCTGCATTTTTATAATACAAAAAACATTCTTGAATTATTCTGGAATGTTTTTTTTCTTATGTATCCTTTGGGAATATAATAGTCTATTATTTTATATATACACTAATACTACATTTACATGATTTGTAGCATAACATAGTCAATCATATGCACAAAAATGTTTTCGTAAAGATGGTTTAGAGTCTAGAGATACATATGAAGTGTATATATGTGAATGTACGTATATAACATTTGTACGTGGGTGTATTATTATACATAAATTACTAGATCATGACCCGCACGTACGTGCGGGATTTTATATTTTAAAAAAATGTATTATATAAAATTTACATTCAATATAGTTTTTTGTTTTGTTTTAGTGATATATATTGTAGTGTATATATTATAATAATATGTACAAAGAAAATTGTAGAATTCAAAAAAATGAAATTAATTGAAAAAACAAATCTTTATTAATAGCAAACTGGATCCTTTATTAATAGGAAACTGGAATCTTAAAAAAATGAAAACCAAATAAATTGACATCAAAGTCATTATTGCTTGTCCAAATAGAAATAATTAATTAGAAACTTAACCAAAAACAAAAAAAAATGGATTCATCCGTCGATATTTTTACATACATGGAGAAAAACTCTCTAGCCACATGAATTAGGTTTGATCTACAGAGACATGTCAAAGGAGTTTGATACTGATCTTTTACTTGTAAATCAATTAAAGAGTTAGAATAAATATCTATACATTTTAAATAGGGATAATCTCTTTTAGTGACTTTTACAAAGGATAATATACCTTTCTATGTATAATGTATTGATTTTGAAGAGGCAAATTATACACACCACTACCTCATCACCAGCATTCTGAGAGATCTCCCCTATATAGTTATAGTACATGGTAAATATTCACCACTACAATATAAAATACTTACTAATTTAAAATATTAAAACACGTGAAAGATAAAAAAAAATACCTTAGAATCTCTAAGTTCAAACTACATTTTTTTTTGTAAACTTGTTAGAAACATCACAAGTTTTCATTTCACCATTAATATTTACATGACCGAGTGTAAAAGGAAAAAAAAATTTTGCAAGTAATGTTAGTAATCGAATAAGCTTCTTTCAAATTAAAATATAAACATACTTATATAATTACCAATCAAGAAAATGAGAACGATAAAGCAATAGAAAGGAAAAGAAGAGATGATTAGTGAGTGATAAACATGCAAACATACCCTATATTTATATCATCAAGAAAGTCGGCATTTAAAGGAAAAAAATAATTGGTAGAAGATTTTTGAAACAAATTCGCAGAATATGCTTCATTTTTTAGGATAACAATCTTTAAGTAAGATTATCTTGAAGCATATATTTTTTATTTCAATAGAATATAATATGGAAAACTATCCTAAAAACTTGGAGATTGCGTAAATTAATTTGTAAAGTTAATATTCGGAAATTTATAAGAAACTTAATCGCTGATGCTAATATTTGAAATTAATAATCCATAAAAACATAGATTACATAAATTAATTAAATAAGAATATTGGTGTGAATCAATATTTTCTCATTTTCAAATATTTGTATTAAAAATTTTAAAAATTGGTATTTACATTTTATTTTAATGTTTTTTGAAAAGAAAATAATCGAATTTAGAAGAATGTATATTCCAAAAGCTTGTAAGAATTTGATTTGAAATAGATAAATTTATATGGCTCTAAAAATATAATTTGGAGATATAGTAACTATTTTAAAAAACCAATGGCATCCTATGTAATATTCTACAATTTAAAGGTCTTTTATTATTTAGTGATTCCCAATTAATAGTATAGATATTTTTCAGGCCTAATATTATATTTTAAATAGAAATAATAAATTCAAATTAAATAATTAAAACAAAAGTAAGGAAATAAAATCTGTGATAATATTTGTTAACGTCGTCTTCCCGCTCAACTACTCATTTTTTGTTTTACTTATTGATTTAGATTAGGGTTTTGATGTTTATCTTTCTTTTTTTTTTAGTCAAACATATCATTAGAATTCCTATATAAAAAAGATCGACAATCTCTTTGGTAAAATACTTATTTTTCATTAATAGAATTTGCAGAATTTGATCTCTTCTTCCTTGATCTTGGAATTAATCTACAAATTAACAACCTCAAAATATAAGATAAAATGCAAATATTAATTAAATATAATTTTTTGCTAGCAAGTCTTTCACGTGCAAAAACATGGAATCTATATCCATGGATGCCAAAAACAATGAAAATTTTTTTGAATCCAGAGGGATACATCGATCATGATTATAAATATATATGTTCAATATTAGACTCATTCATATCAGTTTTTATGTTCAGTGATTTCTTCCCCTATTATTTTGGTTGGTAATATATCTTACATTTGCTGATTTGGAGCGTATGGTAACCAGTTTGATCATATAGCACAAAGTACCAATTTCTTCTATTTTCTGATGATGCTGAAACTTAGGAAAATTTAGTTTCTGACCTTTGCATTGTTATTAATTAGAAGAATGTTCAAAGAGAGAAAAAAAAATGTTCGAAGAGATAAATACCAAAACTCTAATAAAAATCTCTTTTTGAAAAATATATACATGGAGTATTGATGAGAAGACGTCACGGAACGTCAACGATTTTATTTTAATTTCATTTGTTTAATTTTCATTTTTATCTTTGTTTAAATGTAATATTACATTGCACATTTTTATTAATTAAACTTAGAGGAAATGAATAAAGGAGTTTCAAACCTAAAAGAATTTTATTATTGAAGCATAAGAATCCATTTATAATCCGAATAAAAAACCAGAGCAACACAACCCAAACTTTAACACGAACAAATAAAAAACTAAAAGGCCTACGATGTCTAGCTATTAGTTCTTCCATATGCCGTGGAGAATCATAGTTTTGGCTTTATTCCTTGTGTTTTGTAATCTTTTAACTGCAAAGGAAAAACAACTTTATAAACTAAGGTGTATTAAAAACCATTAACGTCATATTTTGTCATGTCCAAATATAATAACTTCTATTAAAAATACAAACCTGAAGAGCTTTTATAGCTTGTGCGTTGTAGTTTACATGTTACCTTGGCTTCAATCCTATATTGATATAGATATAAGTAATACATATAAGTAATGTTTTCATGTAAATCAGAGACATAAACATTTGAAACAAACAAAACCATTTTTTTTTCTTTTTTTCATATACCTGATCGCCTTGGGAGAACACACCAAAGTGCTACCATGTGGTAGCATCGCCAATATCTAAGAACAAAACCATTTTTACACCACAATGATTTGTCATTTAATTAGAACAAAAAAAATCAAATAAACAAAAGACTATATACATGCTTTTCATTTTTCATTTGGTTAATGAAGTACCTTTTCATCTATTAATAATAATTCAAATGTTTCACGCTGAATGTCTTTTTTCTTCTAGATTCTCAAAACTTTTACATCGACCCATTGGATGATTTTCTCTGAATGAAATCTGAAAAAAAAAATCATTAAGTTGACACATGTTAGGAGAAACAAAAAAAAAAGTATTTTAGTGGAACTAAATAAATAGATTAGAAAAATCTGACCATTCTCCTTTAGTCATAAAGCTCCCAATATTCTTCACATATTCTTGTTTCAGTCCAAGCTAAATTTTAGATACCTACAATCACACAAAGTAAATAGGCATTATCAATCAAAAAATTTATAAGACAATAAACAGAAAAGAGATAACATGTGAATTAAGCAATGCGGAATATATATGAACATGGCTAAAGAATGAAACTAAACAAATGAATTAGAGAAAGAGGCTTGTCGATAGAAGCACTATTTATACACAAAAATCTGTAACGATTTAGGTTTTTTTACAAAATATTTCATCATTAAAACATATATTTAAATATAGAAGATTTTCTCAATATTTATGGTTCCTACAATTGCTAAGAAAGATTTTGTTAGTAATTTAGGTAAATATGATCATTTTTCAATTTTAAAACATATAGAATATTTACGGAAACGAAAAAATGTAATTTAAGGAAATAATCTATATTTTTGGTAGGAATATAAGGAAAGAATATTATTTGAATAGATTTTTACTCCGAATTTTTTTTGTTAAGATTGCAAAAACTATGGGATTATCCTTAAATTATTTTAAAATATGGTAGTTAATGACACTACATTTTCGGAAAGTAGTATATTTTGTTAACTTGTTGGTTGTTAAATTTGCGTAACACATGGCATTTGAATTTAAATCTTGCAAGATACCCGATGTATAAAACTATTTTCTCGAAATATATTTATTTAGTTGTAGTAATTGTTTATTTACTAAATTGTCCATGTAAAAATTCATTTAGTTAGTCTTAAACTACCCTCACAATTTTGTAGTTCACAAAATGCTTCCCAATTAATAGTATAGATACGTTATGAATACGTGAGTTTTTCTTTTAAGACATAGCTAATCATCAACTATCTCATGTTAAATTAAATAATATAAGTTTAGTAATCATATCTGTATTTAATTTCTAAGTTTAAACTTACAACATTAGTTTTAACAAACAGAAGTTGAATAAACAGAAAAAGGATGCGAAATAATTTATAATTAAATGGTTATCGATTATCGACTATCTAAATATCATTTAAGTGCACCTTAAATACCCGTTAATATTATACTCTCTCTGTTCCAAATTATAAGATGCTTTTGTTAAAAGCACAAAGATTAAGAAGTAATAAATGTTTATTTATTTATAAAAATTTAACCAATAGAAAAAAGGACAGCAGAATTAAAAAGGTAATAAATAAACTAAATAAACATAAATTATGCATAAAAATCTGAAAAAATCTTATATTGTGGAACAAGAAAAAAAGACTTAATTAAACATCCTATAATTTGGAACAGAGGGAGTAATAAATTCGTGTAATTCTTAACTGTTCTAACGTCTGAAAAGATAATTGCCAAGTTTTTACATATGCATTGACACACACGCGTGCCACATCCTTGGAGCCCTAACGACTTTCCACGAGGTCTTCTTCCAATCTTATTATATTATCACCCCTTTTGAATCTGCCTTTTCTTTAAAATATTTTCTTAATCTACGAAAACATTTTGTACAAATTTCTCGATATTTTTTTTAATTCTACCTTTTTCACTTTTATCATTTTAATTTTTTTTTGAACTTTTCTTCTACTTTTTTGTTATTGTCATCCACATATAATTAATTAAAACGGTTTATAAATCTAAATCTACTGAACATATACACAAAAGAAGAAATTTTGAACATGAATTCAAGTTTTTACGTGCCAAGCAATCAGTTTTAAAATTTAAAATTTAAAACTCATGAAACATGAAAAAAAAAAGAAAAAAAAAGTTCATCGCAATTTTCTCTATATACGTGAAGAATTTTTCTTAAGCTTATATTTGACCTTTCATTTCGCTAGTTACATCACCTTGGAAAAAAGTATTTGAAAAGTAAAACTTATATAAAATGCAATTAATAGAAAATAATATCGAAAAAAGAAAAGTAATATATTCATAATTAATTTGTTCCGGATTTACCCTTTGTGCTACGCCTATTTAATCGAACGTTGTGGTAGCCTTCGTAGAAATTACTCACAATCCAAAAGACCAAAGTAACTAAAAGTTTACATATCCTTGGAGACCAAATTATTCTTTTACTTCTCAAACACTCAAGAAAACTTTTCAATTATCTTCTAAAAACTCCACCCCAATACTTTTACTTTGCACAAAATGGCCCCTCAGATTCCCGTAAACTCGATCTACTTATCCGAAAAGGCGCATCAAGCACCTCCAAAGAGAGCTTATGTGACGTTTTTGGCAGGAAATGGAGACTACGTGAAGGGAGTGGTGGGATTAGCAAAGGGTTTGCGTAAGGTCAAAAGTGCTTATCCTCTTGTTGTTGCTATGTTACCTGATGTGCCTGAGGAACATAGAGAGATCTTGAGGTCTCAAGGCTGTGTCCTGCGAGAGATCGAGCCTGTTTATCCTCCAGAAAACCAAGTTGAGTTTGCCATGGCTTACTATGTTCTCAACTACTCAAAGCTTCGTATTTGGAACGTAAGTTCTTTACAAAAATATACTATAAGATATGTGGTTAAAAGATCTTTGTGGTTTTTGACCTTTGAAACTTCTTGCAGTTTGAAGAGTACAACAAGATGATTTACCTGGATGCAGATATTCAAGTCTTTGAAAACATCGATGAACTCTTCGATTTGCCGGATGGGTATTTCCATGCCGTGATGGACTGTTTCTGTGAGAAAACATGGAGCCACTCGCTGCAGTATTCAATTGGGTATTGTCAACAGTGCCCGGAGAAGGTCACGTGGCCAGAAGATATGGAATCTCCACCTCCTCCTCTGTATTTCAACGCCGGTATGTTTGTGTTTGAGCCTAGTCCTTTGACATATGAAAGTCTCCTTCAGACCCTGGAGATCACACCACCTTCACCGTTTGCAGAGCAAGTGAGTAACAATTAGTTCATCGGTTTTCCAATGCTCCAAAATCAAAATCGAGACCTGATATTAATGAGTTTTGGATTTTGTAACTTTAATGGACAGGATTTTCTCAATATGTTCTTTGAGAAAGTGTACAAACCGATCCCTCTAGTTTACAATCTGGTTCTGGCTATGCTTTGGCGTCACCCAGAGAACGTGGAGCTGGAGAAAGTCAAAGTTGTTCACTACTGTGCAGCTGTAAGTAGTTCTGTCTTTGCTTTCAAACCCGAACCCCCTTTAGCTTGTTGCTGAGAAATATGATTCCTGATGAAATTGATAGGGATCCAAGCCATGGAGGTATACAGGAGAAGAAGCTAACATGGACAGAGAAGACATCAAGATGTTAGTTGATAAATGGTGGGATGTCTATAATGATGAATCTCTCGATTTCAAATCGAAAATCCCTACAGATGCGGAAGAAACCGTTACAAAATCGAGCATCCTCGCTTCGGTACTCGAACCAGAAATTACCTACTTCCCAGCACCTTCCGCTGCTTGAGATGTCTTACAGGGAAGTGCACAAGACTTGGTGTGTTCTTCTATCTGTTTGCTTTTGATATATGTATACATAGTTTGAAATAGTATAAGCAGAAATAGAAACCTTGGTGAGTCCTTTTCTCGACCCGAAAGGTTTTCAAATAGTATTGCTAAAGTGTGTAAGGTGTTAAATTACTAAGGAAATGAACTATTTGTATTGCTATATCTATGTACGGATCAGAAACATATATCACTGTGAAGCTGTACAGAACAAATATACTACTAATGTTAAGCCTAGAATCACAAAGTGCCCTATTGGCTATTCCTGCAGCATAGTGGCCAGACATTTGAACTGTGTATAAAGCTTGGTTTTAGTTTCTGTAGCATCATATTCATGCATGGAATGTTCTCGATCTGAATGTTATTGAAAACAAATAGAGAAGTAAGTGATCCAAAATTGTGTTATTGGCTTTGGACGACCTATCTCAAGAACACAACAACTTGCAGATTCTTAAACATAGATCATGTAAGGTTTTTTTATAAACAAGTCTATCCAAAACGATGAGAATTTGTAACCATAGGTGGAAACAATAACATATGCAAATCCATAACATATATTTTCACAATTTTACTATCTAGTGTATCCGTTGTCAGAAGCAGAAGTATCATTCCAGGGAGCTAGAGTAATACTCACCTTCTACGTCCTCATCTTCAAAGAACGACGTCTCAGACTCGCCATCAAAAAACAGAAAAGGAGCAGCTTCTTGGTCTTTCTGGGGTTTCCTCTCATTCATTCCTATAACTGTCACGATCTTTCTCTGGATATAGTCCTCAACTATGTCACGCTCAACTTCTTGAGTCTGAAATCCAAGAACAGATAGGCAATCTCCTTGGAAGTCCAAATCAGTAGAGGAGAATATTAGGCCTGCTATTGATCTTGCAAGGTCAGGGACATAGCTGCAAATCTAATAAAGATAAACAACAACAAAATCTTGGTCAAACCTGTATAAATTTAAGAGATTGAAACTAACAACAAAAGAGATTGACCGAGAGATCACCTTACGAGCATGTGAGCTTAGAAGAAAACCCTCATGTTTAGCCTTCAAATTATCCAAAGCATTTTTTATTCCTTTCTTCAAAAGACTTATACCAGGCCCATTTTTCTGTCTTGCTGGATATTGATTGTGATACCAGTGGAGGGAAATTTGTATTTGAACATATGAAGGAAAATTTTCCCACTCGAGAAACACATGTCCGTCTTGATCATTCACATTCGCCAGGATCAAACCATATTTTTTCCAGTCAATCTTTTTTAATGCGCTCAAGGCCAAATGTGGAACAGGGGAAGGTGAGAAATTGTCAAAGTATAAAACCTGGGGAAATCCATCATTTTAGATCATCCAATCATACATTACATCTCAATAGTATTAGTTTGAGACTAAACAAACCTCTGTTTTTCCATCGCACGATCTGCTGCAATGCTGAGTTGTCTCTAGCAAGTCACTTATCACAATCACCACTTCCATCGTCCCTCCAACTCTCTTATGTTTTTCTTCCTGGCATACTATTCCACTTCCAACTTTCAGATGCTCTCTGAAAGTAAATATACCCAGATTTGTCAGACTTAACTTGTGGAATGAATTGACTGAGAATTCTTTGAAAGTAGAAGCTGAACTAAGTTAAGTCGTAAGTGTGCCAGAAACAAGAATGGTGTCACATTTTGTATACCTATCCGAAAAGCAATGGTCACACATCGTATCCAAACAGTTCCCATGCCTTAAAACATAGTCCTCAAGACCAGACTTCAACCGTTCAAGATTGGAGGCAGTAAAGTATTGATTTTTGTCAGCGTTCACTGCAAAGACGTATTGAGTTTGATTACCAGGAGATTCCCCTTGTTTAACCATCAGATCCATCGTGACATTCTGAGAGGAAGAAAAGAACCAGCTTTTTAGTTCCATGATTTGTTAGTTCTGTTACTAAATTATCATGTGTATAACAAGGGAAATTAACTTTCTAGATGAAAATGTAAAATTGTAACAAGAGACAAACTTGAACTTACAGGTATCTGCAGAACAAGCATCTGCAAGATAACAGGATAGAAATATCATTACAGGATAACTTAAGCAATCATAAGGAAACTAAACTTGACAAAACTGGCTACACTCAAGTGATAGTGCCAAAGGCCAACAATAATCGTCAATATGCAAAGTTCGAAAGGCTAAATCTAACTAGTAGACATGACACTGACTTTCTTGACCTAATTAAAGCAGTATCTTAGGTACTGATTAGCTTAAAGACCAGCCTTCAAAGACTTCAAACATAAACTGTCATCCCAAATTGACCAATATCACCAATGGAATTCAGAACCGATCTTCCTCCCTTAAAGATGGGATATGTTTGCTCTTTATCTTGGTTCCATAACAAGTTGTTATTGGTGTTTTTGAAATGTTGTTTCTACGGTCACGTTTACTCATATTCTGAACACTAACTACCAATAAGAATACTTGAATTCAGATGGAAAATAAGCAGTTAAAAGAGAAACAAGGATGCAGAACAGAATTGAAGACCTTTTGAAAGAAGCCAATTATCGGTGCCACAAGAACGTCCATACTTCCAAAAACAGTCAGGGATACTTCCGTCCCACTGAAAACAAAACAAACCAATACATAACAAATCAAGGCACACACAGTGGCTTAACAATTAGTAAAGAAAAATATAAAATGAGGAATTTGCACACCTAAACTTTGCACCATTCTTAGCTTGAGAAGGTTGTCTTTTCAGTCTTTTGTTTGCTATATACTCATCAAGATTTATATGATAACAGTATACCTCATCGTCAGTAAAGCCTGCACTTCCATCAGCACGGTGGAGGAGGATAAGAGAAGAACGATAATAGGTTACACAATGTAGCTTCATGGACTCTAACTAAGAGAACTTAATCTAATATTAAGACAAGTGAACAATCAATCAATCATATAAGCAAAACAATATATGTTTCTCCATTGAACTTATAAGCAAAATTTTGACAAAATTAAAGCATTTATAACCATAATCAAGCGTGGAGGTCTGTGAAAAACTTACAAGTTGTTTTGACGGAGAGTAACCCATCTGCATCACATCATTATCCACAATCAGAATTGCTTTAACGTATCATTTGCATTACAGAGAGAAGAGAGAAACGAAAAATTCAGCTCAAACTTCTACAATTCTAAAATCAAATCAAACCCAAATTGCTAATAATGTACTGACCCCAAATCTTGGCTCCATTGAATTCTCTAGGGCACCTCAAATTCTGAAATTCCTCCAAATTGCATCCAATTCCCGTATCCGCAACTGTACACAGCATCAAATTAGATAGATAATTGAGACCAATTTAGCGAAAACAGATTCGATTTAGCAATGAAGGCGACGCAGAATCAAAAACAGAATTAGGGCCAAAGAGAGTGAAATTACTTGAAATACATGTAATCGGAGGATCATTGTTTGTAGATTGATCAAGAAGAACTGATAATCTACAGAGATCTTCTGATAAACGGCATCTTTGAAAAGCAGATGATATTAACTGCAGAAATTCGAATTTCTCAGAACAGAAAAATTTAAAAAGAGAAAAAGTCTATCGAAAACTGTGAAAACGGAGAACGATTGATCAGAGAGTGGTGAAGATGATCGGTGACTTACTTGTAGAAGAAGCTTCGGAACCGGAGCGGTGGCTTCCATGGCAGGTCCTCCGCTTTCGAAATTGTCCCGCCTATCGCCAAAAAATTTGAAATCCAAGTCCCCTCCTCCACCCTTTACTGTGTCACTCTCTACAAGTAGTGTCAAAAACTCAAAATAAATAAAAGGAAACTAAAATGATTTTGGGCAAATATAATTCATAATTATTTTATTTGGATATAAAACTTTACTAAACTGTGTTCAAAAAAAAAAAAACTTTATTAAACAATAAATACATTTTTATTAGACATATATCTTAGTGATAATTATTTAATGTGGTATTACCACATAAGCTCAAATCTGATAAAATCAATTTAGATTAATTTTTAAACTTTGATAGTATATCTAAGTTATATAATGAAATACTATGTACTCAATTTTTCCAAGTGCAATTTGATAACACTTTTAATTTTAAAAATGAAGGAAAAAAAGCCAACAAACAAAAATATGGAGAAAAAATTTAAAATAAAAGATTAAAATGTTGTCTCATGCCATCTATTCAGTGTGTATAATAAAAAGATTAATCCTATGAAAATGAAATCAAACATTGTTATTTGATACATTACACTAAAATGTGTAGATACATGTCCTATACAAATGGATGTAGATTGTGCATGGTATATCATAAGATTAAGATACCCTGACATTTGGCAAGATGAGATAAATCTCGTATCTCAAAACATTTTAGAAATAATCTATATTTTAGTTCTTATATATATATATATATATATAAATGTTTTCAAAAATAGTTTGAGATATAAATGTTAGTTACAATATAAAGAAGTATATTCGTCGAACCTATATAAACCACATATTCAACAGAAATTAACAACACATAAAAAGTCTAGTTGATTAACATGGAAAATGAGATATTGGAAGAAAAATTTAAAGATTGGAGAGGAAGAGATACAATCCCTGGAAAACATGGTGGGATTAGAGCTGCTTCTATTGCTTATGGTAAACCCTTTTCTTTAAACTTAAATCATCTTTTTTGAATACTAATGCTTTAAACGAGTTCTAATATCTATTTTGGTGATTGTAAATTTAGTTGTGGAGCTACTGGAGATCATGGTGTCCATAGCTATTGGAAACACCATGGTGTTATATTTCATGAAATCAATGCATTACTCACCAGCCGAAGCAGCAAACATGGTGACCAATTTCATTGGAACATCTTATTTGCTCACTCTCTTTGGTGGTTTCGTGACTGACTCGTTCCTCACTCGCTCCACAACTTTCACCATCTTCTGTTCCATTGAAATATTGGTAATATACTCGATCAAGATTTGTATCTGAAACTGAAGTAAACCAATTAACTTGATTAGAAGCTTAATCCTTTTGATAGGGTTTGCTTGTGTTGACATTTCAAGCTCATTACCCTAATCTACAACCTGAGGAAAATAAAACACCTTCAACTCTTCAATCAACGGTTCTTTTCACGGGACTTTATTTGTTCGCTTTTGGTATGGGAGGTACTAGGCCCTCGTTGCTTGCACACGGAGGTGATCAGTTTGATAGTAGACACCAAAGAGAGATCTCGAAATTCTTCAATTGGTACTACTTCTTTGTTTGCTTTGGATGGCTCATGGCTATAACCGTTATGGCTTGGATCAAAGAGCTTTTCATTATATCAATTGTGCTTCTAGCGATTGCGCTATGTATTTTTGCACTAGGATTACCTTTGTATCGATTGAAACGTCCTAGTGGAAGTCCCTTGACAAGGATTGCAAATGTGTTTATTTCTGCCGCAAGGTATCGCAATGGTTCTGTTTTGGATGTAGAGATGATGCAAAGTCTCACATTTACTGACAACTATATTCATCACCACAAGAAGTTAAAGTAAGTCTCCTAAAACTTAATGTTTTGTTCTTGTATTATGTGATGTGCTGGCTCAGAAACCTAGTTCTAACTAAAAAAAACTAACAAACAGTACTAATAACCAAGGCTATAATTTTATTTTGGAGATTTGAATATTTTGTGAACCTAATATTTTTCTTTTCAGGTGTTTAGATAAAGCATTGCTGAACAAAAACATCTCCGCAACACAAGTTGAAGAAACAAGAACATTTATCGGTCTCCTACCAATCTTTTTGAGCACGATTGTTATGAATACTTGTGTGGCACAATTACTGACCTTCACCGTACAACAAGGCATGACCATGGACAGAAAAATCTCTTCTTCAATCGAGATCCCCGTACCTTCACTCAACGTCATCTCAATCATCTTCATGCTCGCTTTCATATCCTTATATGAACTCTTCGGGAAAAGTATCAACAGAACATCAAGCTTCTCTTTGAAACGAATTGGGCTCGGCTTGACTCTCTCCTCTATTTCAATGGCTGTTGCAGCCATTGTTGAGGCCAAGAGAAAACACGAGGCGGTTCAAAATGACGTTAGAATCTCTGTTTTCTGGCTAATGTTTCAGTATCTCATGCTAAGTTTCTCGGATATATTGACCTTGGGAGGGATGCAAGAGTTTTTCTATAGAGAAGCTCCCTCGAGTATGAAGAGTATGAGTATAGCATTGGGGTGGTGCTCCATTGCAATGGGTTTTTTCCTTAGCTCACTTCTTGTGGCCATCACCAATGCGGTCTCAGGCTGGCTTGGCCATCAATGGTTAGGTGGGGAAGATCTGAACAAATCCAGACTTGATCTGTTCTATGTGCTTGTATGTGTTCTTAATACTCTTAATCTTCTTAACTATATTTTCTGGGCAAAGAGATATTAAGAAAATGAATAAGTATGTATATATATGGATCTGAAGTTGCTTGTATTGTTGGCATAGATATCAACTAGTCGAGAACTAGAGATGCTTTTGGATTACATGATTCGTACGCAAATTCTTGCTCGACTAAAAATTAGGGTAATTACCGGTACAAGATTTCTTGTGTTCAAGGGTTCAATAGAAGACTAAAAAATAAACATCGATTAAAAAATGGCTCTTACTTTCATTTCAAAACTTAATTCTCAAATTGAAAGTGAACATTATAAATTTTTTGAGAATCGAATTTGGAAACAAAATCCTAACAGTATGAAAATATTTTTGAGAACTAGTAAAAAAAAATTATTATTTAAAACTTCTGCATGTACCACTTCAAATGAAGATATATCTTTGGTCTAACTAATGAAGATTCGCATATGAAAATGACCATCGTCTTTGGTGGTAGAAGTCACGTTATTATGAAAGCTCTACAATTTGTGCTGCACATTTTTCCTTTTGGTGCTCGTGCATCTCTGCAGATGTTTCTCTTTTAGTGACATTTTATTTGTCTACTTCTCTTTTCAAAGCTAAATTACTATATATCCAATTGTTAGAAATCGCTTGGTGTTTTGTTTTCAACCACATAATCACTAGGCCATAAACTGCTAGCATTCCGCTGTCAAATATGAACAATCTTTGATTCATTTCTAGGAGTGAACCATTTTATTCACTCTTTTTTTTCTAACCAATCTGCCACCTAATATAAAAAACAAAAATATGTTTAATTAATTCTACAAAAAAATATTGTATAATCCTACTAATTTTCCTACCAAAAATTTTGGTAGGAAATATTTCCTATACCACGTACTTACGACTTTCTTACAAAAAAAACAGGTGTCATAGAAAAATGGTAGAAAATTTCTACGAAACGTAATCGTAAGAAAGTCGTAGAAAATTTTCTACGAAATTCTTACAAAGTATATGGTCGTATGGAATTTTGTAGGAAATTGGAAGGAGTTTGATGAGAAAATAAGTGGTAGGAATTTCGTAGGAAATTAGTAAAATCAGTTCATTCCAATTTCCTACGAAGACTATACCAAAAGAAATTTGTACGACATTGGTAGGAATGTTTCCTACTAATTTCTTTTGTAGAAAAATCGTATGTTTTATTCAAAATGTGACAAACAATTATCTCTAATATTTAAAATCATTTACACATATAACCTTTACATTTAAAAATATATATTTTTAAAAAATTTACTTATAAATTTAAATCTCTACTAATTACTTTTTATTTTGTTCTAGAACAATCAAGATATTTTTAAGAACTTAACCCTTAATAGTTTTAAATCTAGTCATTTTTTTAACCATAAAACACTAAAACTCTAACCCAAGAATTTATTTATTATCCTCAAAGCTAGAATCCAACAATTAAATTTCAAGAATTCAAATTAAACTTTTAGAGAAATAAAATCTATTTTTTAAAGCTTAAACCATTAAACTTTAGAGTTTTGAGAATTAATGTTAATATATATATATATAGGATTTGCCAATCGCTACTGTCTACAACCGCAAACATTTGCGGAAAGAAACTTTTGAAATTCAACGATTTTGAACGGTATAAAGCGATCCAGAACAATTTAAAACGATTGACTTTAAACGCTATCAACCGCAACTGCCGTAGCAAGAGAACCAATCAAACCCTTATACTATCATAAACAAATAACATGGAACACCGATCAATCAAACCAATCAACCATATAATAAATATAGAAAACCATAAATGGGTTTATTGAAAAATATTCACGACTTATTGAAAATTTCTCATTGGTTTACTAACAAAAATATGTCTTTTTTTCTTCGATAAAGGGTTGTGGAAGTCACGTGATCATTCGTGCGCCGCACTATTCTTTTGTCTTCGTCGTGCGCTGACTTGTTCCACCTGATTTCTTCTCTTGGATATTAGAATAGAATGCTGACTTCTAGTTTTTAACCGGGTAGGAGATTGGGGAAGTCTTAAAAAGTGAGTTCCAATTCATTTACAGAAAATGTCTTCGTGACTTTTTCTAAATTTCTTTATTTACCTCTTCACTAGTAAGGTTTTAGTTGAATTTTCTCCATTTTTGTTTGACGGAGTTGTTATTTTCTTACTAGTCCAAGTCTTAATATTGTTAAATGATATACAGAATTTGGAAATGTGTTTTTATATGTAATATGTATATGTTTGTTCAAAATCAAATGCCATAAATTTGTTTAATTCGTATGAACATGGTCGTATAAAAAAATATATACGAGTACGCTAATCCAATAAACTCAGACGACTTGTATTGGACTTGTATATCTATGAATAGGAAAATGGATTACAAATTAATTTAGGTATAGATATAAATTGAAGTACTTAAGCTAGCTATTAGAGACTGGTATTTCAATTTTATGCGATGACCTATTCATAACGACTGGTGGTTAAATTATAATGTTTAAATGGAATTTTCTACAAATCTTTACCATGTGTTTTTAATTTTTTTTTGTATCAATTGTTATAGTATATATATATATATATATATATATATATATATATAAACGATACTTTATTGATCATTGACTAGGTTATACTATTTTTTTTTTTTTTGTGAAACATGCCTAGAGTTGGTCCGTCTGTTCAAGAGTAATTAAATCATATAGACCGATGAATCTCATGCTAATAAAAAAAAGTAGATGCGTAAAAGCTTTGGAACACCGGTATGATGTTTTCCACATTTAAATTAGTAAAATAATCACAATTGACGGGAAACTAGAAAAAAAAATAAAAATCTTACTACATTGTTAAATATTTAAATGGGTTTGAGAAAATAGATTTGTAGTGTATACTAATATATATTGATGAAAGTGATTCACGATATACAATCTGTCTCGTTTAAATGGTTTTATTTTTCTTAATAAATTTTAAATCTAAAAAAGGATTTTCAACACGGTATGGTTAATTCACCCAAAAAAAAACATGGTATGGTTAATTCACCCAAAAAAAAACATGGTATGGTTAATTACAATACAGTTCAACACTTCATGGAACGCAGGTACCGCTTAAGTATAATTATAAGTCCTTCTCACCCGAGATAAAAACAAAATTTCGTAATTACATCATCCCATGATTAAGCCAAACACAAAGAAGGGTTCCTTTCATTTACCACCGGTATTGTATATATTATAGACCGTAGAAAAATTCAATTATTATTATTTATACATCACTGTTAACAATTTCGTTGTATCATATTCATGTACCTCATAAGAAATAAGAAAACAAAAAAAGGAAATTTTTTATTCAAAATACAAAATTTACATACAAAATACTGTATGCAGATCATTAAATTAGAAAGAAATCTACATTTTATGGTTTTATCTTTATTTAGAAACATTGTTTTTAAACTGGATTATTTACGATTCCATTATCTTTTTAACTGCATGTTCATGTCATACTCCATAATTAATTATAAATTAGTGAAAATGAAAATGAAAAATCTTATGTCATAGTCCATTGGTGCTCTATGATGTCACAATTTGGGTTTTAATTAATTCGAATCATGTTTAATGCATGCGAGTTTTAGAAAAAAAATAGATGTAATTAAGTGTAATCTAATTCATAAGAAAAAATGAAAAACAATTATATCGTTCAACGCATAAGCAATCAGAATATAATGAAAGTTTAATTCATTATGTTACATTAAAGTTACAATGTTAATAAATTAAACCGTAGTTAATTTCCAAGGATCTACCTATCTCTTTCTACGCTTATATAATCAAAACGTTTGTGGTAGTTTTCAAATAAACTTCTACAAAGCCAAGAGTCCAAGTAACCAAGTTGGCATATTCTCATTCTACATCAGAACTTTATATCCTCCTGTTTTTATTTGAAAACCCACCTCTACATTTTCCTTTTGATCAAAATGACCCCTGAAACTCATGTGGACATGATCCATGCATCCGAGAAGGCTCATAAGAAGAGAGCATACGTGACGTTTTTGGCAGGAAATGGAGACTACGTGAAGGGAGTGGTGGGATTAGCAAAGGGTTTGCGGAAAGTCAAAAGTGTGTATCCTCTTGTTGTTGCTACGTTACCTGATGTGCCTGAGGAACATAGAGAGATCTTGAGGTCTCAAGGCTGTGTTGTGCGTGAGATCGAGCCTGTTCATCCTCCAGATAGCCAAGATGCATACGCTAGGGCTTATTACGTTATTAACTACTCAAAACTGCGAATTTGGAACGTAAGTATATATATTGGTAATAGTTTATTGTAAAATTTCATTTCATGTACAATTTACAAAGTATTTTATAAGAACTGTGAAACTGAAAGATATTTCCATACGCAAATATTTTTATATTTGCGTTTGAATTTAGACTATAAAATTATACTTCCTCCCTTATATTATAGGATTTGATTATTGTTTTACAAAGAACGTCATTTTATATTTTTGATGCAAATTTTTAAACAAAGGATAAGATCTATGCATATTATTATAATAGGTGTATTAACAATGGGACTTATAATCTTGTAGTTTGAAGAGTACAACAAGATGGTTTACTTAGATGGAGATATTCAAGTCTTTGACAATATCGATGACCTCTTCGATTTGGAAGATGGCTATGTACATGGCGTGTTGAGTTGTTTCTGTGAGAAAATATGGAGTTATACTCCTCTCTACTCGATCGGTTATTGTCAATATTGTCCAGAGAAGGTCATGTACATGAAATCTGCTCGTCCTCCTCCATACTTCAATGCTGGTATGTTTGTCTTTGAGCCTAATCCTTCGACGTATGAGAGTCTCCTTCATACCCTTCAGATCACACCGCCTACACCATTTGCGGAGCAAGTGAGTGACATATGCATCAATTTTGTTGATAAGTAAATTAGGGTTTCGATTTATATAATATTCCAAATCGTTTTTGATCTATGATTTTGGTATTTTCTGTTGGGTTTTGGCAGGATTTTCTCAATATGTTCTTTGAGAAAGTTTTTAAACCGGTCTCTCCGGTTTACAACCTGATTCTTTCTGTGCTTTGGCGCCATCCTGGGAATGTTGACTTGGAGAGAGTCAAAGTTGTTCATTACTGTCCACCTGTAAGTACATTTTCTTAAGCCCTAAGGATGGGAAACTGGTATATGACTTTTGTGGGATTTCACAAAATGACATTTGTGATCAATAATAAAAACCATTAGTGGTTCTATTACCTCGTAGAAGATGAAACAAAACCTGTAAAGAGACGTGCTTACAGTAACTCAAGTATTAAAAACCTTTGACAAAAAATAATGTCCTCATGATAAGACATGAACATAATTAACAGAAAGTGTATAGTTATCTTTTGTAAAATATTACTCTAAAAAATATGATGTTTTCTAGTTTTTATTTTGTTTAATTCAAAACATAGAATGTTCTCACTTTTTATGCATATATTTATTTTCACAATATTAAAAATATATAATCAAAGAAGAAGTTTAAAAGCTAAAGATCAATTGCAGTCGTGAGTGTTATTTTTTTTTAATGATTTGAGTTTTGTTTATTAAATGATGTTTGTGTTTTTGTTGCAAATAGTACTCCTTCTGTTACACAAAGTAACATCATTTTACACTAAACAATATAGTCTCTCTTATCACTACATTACATAAATAAGATTAAAATGATTTTTTTTTTCAAAATATAGCTTTTGTGAAACGAAAGAAATATGAGTTAATATTTTATTTTTATTCCAAAGTTTCCGTTTTCTCTTCATAAATTAAAAGGTATGACTGGTTATCATATATAGAAGAAAAGAAGTGAGAAGAAAACAAAACATTCTCAATTCTTCTATTATTTCACCAGTCAAAAAAACAAATTCTTCCAGAAGAATTATATCATTTCTTCTGATTTCCTCCACTTTCACAAAAAATAAGTAACAAATTTCATCCCATAAATACATGGTAGAATTTTTTCTACTTCTAACTTTACTTTTCTTTTCTTCTCTCTTCCTCTCTTTTCTTTTCTTCCTTTTTCCTCTGAGACATTCCAGTCACACCTAAAGTATCGTCCTATATGAGAGAATGCATTTACGTTTAAAATTGGACATGAGGTTTTTTTTTTTTTTTGTATGAACATGATCATGAGGTTTTCTCTTCATCATGATGATAATTTTGCCAATGCTTTCTCTTGCATTTTAACATCTATTGACGATTAATGGTGAAATGAAAATGATAGGGATCCAAGCCATGGAGGTACACAGGAGAAGAACATAACATGGACAGGGAAGACGTCAAAATGTTAATTAGGAAATGGTGGGATGTCTATAACGACGAGTCTCTTGATTTCAAACCGAAAAAGAAAAATCCTGCAGATTTGGAAGCAACCCTTTCGAAATCAACAATTATAGCTTCAGAAGCACCACTTTCCTACTCTCCTGCTGCACCTTCTGCAGCTTGAGAAATCTGAAACACAAGTACCACAAGAATGTATGTTTGAAGCAAGTTGTTGTGTTTTTGTTCTCATTTTTGTATTTGTTTTGGTGTTGTTTGAATTTTTAAAATTTTGTTAAATTATTATTTGCCAACCCCCAATAATTACTTATTTCAAACAAAGATAACTTATTTGTATGTTTATCTGCTCAATAGAACAGTATAAAGAAAGGGATTTGAATCCTAAAAAGTTGAATACAAAAGAAAGAGGAAAAAAAGATACAATATTATATAAGGTGATGGCACCTACCATGCATGAGAATCAATATATAGTGTTACATATTATCGTTTTTTTTGGGTCAAAGTGTCACATTATCAAATTCAAGTTTCTGTATGCTAACAAGCATATCCTTGGATGCATCTGAAGATATTGGGACCAAATGATATGAAAGAATGCAGCCAAAGGTTAAAAGCTTAAAAGTAACCAATTCTTTCTACTTGTAGAAACAATGAGCACATAAATGTGGGCATCGTGGGTTTAACCAACCTCACCCTAACTCTTATATTTTTATATTGAATTCTTATATTTTATATTGAATTCAGAAATTGAGCTTCTATAAACTAGTCAGTCACAAGTCACATGTTATCATCAAATGCCCCGACCATCCCACCCAATGTTCTTCGTGGGCCTTCTACAAGGGCATAAACGAGAGTGAATTTATGGTTTATGACAGTGACTGTTATTACATTTACAAGTGGTCGGCAATTGCTTCCATATCTTAATACGACAAGACGTAGGACAAGCACTTCCATATCTTAAAATACGACAAGACGTAGGACAAGCACTTCCATATCTTAAAATACGACAATGTTATCAGCAATGCGGTGGAACTTGATGAAAGTCAATGGAAAGCATTTACTGCTGATATATTTTCTTCTTTTTTGATAATTCTTCTTTGTTGGTATAAAATTAACAAGAAATTAATAAAGAGACACCTCTAAAATTTTTTTATATTCAAAAACTAATTAGTTAAAAATGTTTTCTAACAAAGAAAAACACAATATTTCTATTCTGAGAGAACGTATAATTCTACTTTCAAATTCCAAAACAGAACACTTTTTTTTTGGAGTCAAAACAAGACACCTTTAGATTAATTTTTAGTTTTGAAAAATTTATGTACATATACATATTTTTATTTTTTGTCGTCAACTTAGCTTGTCATTATATTGGAAACTTAAATTTTATGTACATATACATACAAATAAAACAATAAGATTTTTCTATCCAATCCTGAAAAAACGAAATGACAAGTCAGCAAAATTCGTCTCTCTTTCTTCAAAAAAAAAAGAAAGAAAAATTAATATTGACGGACGCAATCAATTTGGGACAGCCAAACATTGCTCAATGGAGAAGAGAAAACAAGTCAGCCATGGAAGAGAGAAGTAGATAGATAGATAGGTTAGATCCAAAGTAGTTGATCTTTGAAAAGTAGTTCTCTTTAACGTTGAAAAAAACTCTAAAACGGATCAAAAAAAGAGAATTTTGGAAAACCCGGAAAAAAAAACCGCCATGGATTCGACTCAAAAAATCTCTCATTTGGCTCTCGACATCGGAGGTAACAATAAAAAACCAAACTTGGCTTTGTTTGATTCACTTCTTAGATTTGTTCGGTTCTGGGTTCGTCTCGATTGATCTCGAATTAACCGGAATTTGGTTTCGCAGGGACTTTGATAAAGCTTGTGTATTTCTCGGCAAATGGAGATTATAGCGAAGAGTCTCGTAATGGTTGCTCTGTTGTTCATGGGAAGCTTTGTTTCGCCAAGTTTGAGACCAGAAAGATTGATGATTGTTTGGAGTTTATTCGATTCAATATTCTTCATCATTCCGGTAAAGTGTCGATTTTTATGATCATTACCTCTGATTCATCATCGGATTCATATGTATTCAGAAGCATTATGTCTATTTGCAGTAGTAATGTATGAGTCATTAGATTACTGATTTCGAGTAAATTGTGTCTTTGAATAATCTATATTAAGTTTCAATTTGTAAAAAGTTTATTAGTAAATGGATTTTTGCAACACCCCATCCTGGATTCTATATCCGCGGAGGTTGTTTCTGTTTGAGTTGCAAACAACCTCAGCGGATGTAGAACCGGGGATGCAGTGTTTTCAATATTCCTCTGTTCGAACCAAAATAAGTTTATTCAAGGTTGAGTTGAGTTCCTTTTTTATTTCATTTCACTGACAGAGGAAATGATTCAGGTGTTCAGCATCCAAATGGCGCAGCTCATGATAAACTTTATGTTAAGGTAAAAGCTATAGTTTGGCTAAAGCTTTGTAGTGAGGAATGTTGCAGTGGGATTTTAGTTTGTAGTTGGATTATGGTCTACTAATTGATATGCTATTATTCCAAAGGCCACAGGTGGTGGGGCATTTAAGTTTGCTGATCTCTTTAAGGAGAAACTTGGAATTCTTTTTGATAAGGAAGATGAGATGCATTCTCTTGTTGGGGGTGTTAATTTTCTATTAAAGGTTTGATTTTTTTTCTATCCTATCATCATCATCTCTCTCTTCATTTTTCCTCTAACATTATCCAAATGAAGGTTCTTGTCTGTTATATATATGTTGTGTCTGCTTTTGGAATGTACTCCTATTTTTATCCTTGTTAACACACTTGAGCAACGCTGCACTCTGAAGAGTCTAGGCCACAAATTTATGTATCTTTGTCTGTTAATTCTAATATGTGTGAAGTTGTCTTATGTTTTCCTGATAGAGATTATCTCTTGGTCTTAGTGGTGTCCTAGATTTACTTATAGAAGACTGCAAATATAGCTACATTACCATTTAGGATATCAAATATTTGATGATGATAATCTGCAGTTGTCCTAGATTTACTTATAGAAGACTGCAAATATAGTTACATTACCATTTAGGATATCAAATATTTGATGATGATAATCTGCAGTTGTGCTTAAATGCAATGCGGTGTGCTCCCTGAGGTCTTCTATGAGATAGTTTCTTCAATGCATCAAAGACATTTGTGGCAGAATAGATTTTTGACAAACTTCTTGTTTTTGCCATTTTACATAAAAGAATTATTAGGTAACAAATAATTCTTGTATGATTGCAGACAGTCCCAAGGGAAGCTTTTACCTACTTGGATGGCCAGAAGGAGTTTGTCGAGATCGACCATAATGATTTGTATCCATATCTACTTGTTAATATAGGCTCTGGCGTTAGCATGATCAAGGTCACTATGGTTTTGGTTTCTTTGATCACTTTGATTTTGTTTGCAACTACATCAGCGATGTTGCTTACTCAAATTTGTTTTTCTGTAGGTCGATGGAGATGGAAAGTATGAGCGGATAAGTGGAACAAGCCTTGGTGGAGGCACTTTTTTAGGACTTGGAAAGCTTTTAACAAAATGCAAGAGGTGACTTCTTAGTAAAGTCTATTAATGTAAGTTTCCTCCTTGCCTGAGTAACAACTGATATCTCTTAGTTTCAGTTTTGATGAGCTGCTAGAGTTAAGTCACCATGGAAATAACAGAGTAATTGACATGCTTGTGGGGGATATCTATGGTGGAACAGATTATTCAAAGGTAATTGATTGATCTTGGTTTTGCTTAAATAGTTGCCTACTTGAACAAGTCTGCTAGAGTTTTAGATTGGATTCATATGTGAATATAAACCTTTTGTTCGTTCTTTTTTGGTAGATTGGTCTCTCCTCAACAGCTATCGCTTCCAGCTTTGGGAAAGCAATTTCTGATGGCAAAGAACTTGAAGATTACCAGCCAGAAGATGTCGCAAGATCCCTTCTACGAATGATATCAAATAACATCGGTCAGGTCAGTTCCTCTGAACATTTCAATGCCCTTTTACAGAAAACCTTTAGCTGATGATTTTTCTGATTGGGTTGTAACATTTTCTATTGTCTCACTTTCTCTCCAGATTGCTTATTTGAATGCTCTCAGATT
The DNA here is from genome assembly GCA_019202805.1 of Arabidopsis suecica. NCBI lineage: Eukaryota > Viridiplantae > Streptophyta > Magnoliopsida > Brassicales > Brassicaceae > Arabidopsis > Arabidopsis suecica. The sequence continues at coordinate 2,513,879 of CM032906.1, forward strand.
CGGTCTTAAGCGTATTTTCTTTGGTGGATTTTTCATCCGTGGGCTTGAGTACACCATGGACACAATCTCTGTTGCTGTTCACTTTTGGTAATCCAAAACTGAAACTAAATCATATCTTTCCATATCTAAAACTAATGTAATTTTCTCATTTTTCCTTCTCATTTCAGGTCGAGAGGTGAGGCAAAGGCTATGTTTTTACGACATGAAGGGTTTCTTGGAGCATTAGGCGCATTCACGAGCTACAACAACCAGAGCCATAACGATATAAAATCGCATCAGCACACCGTGCAAAGAGCAATTCTCAACTGTTCAGGTGATAACTTACGACACATCCCGGTAACTTCAAATTTAGATGATAGCGAAACCATAGAATGTAGCATCAATTTAGTTTAGTTATCACCAATTGTATTGTTATCAATTCAGTGTAGAAATATGTTCAAGTTAATTAACTGTTTGAGTCTAAGAGCTGCTCATTAGTAGTTTGTTGAATGTTAGACACATTTATGTAAAATGAATCACGTATTATTATTATTCATGTATGTCCATTGTAATTTGTACTACAATATATCACACAAAGAAAAGAATCAAAGACACTTATTTACCTGTACATTGAGTTATAGAGCTTCTTTAAATCTCGGTTAAGTCTGGGTCATTGTAAGTATTTGTGCATTTCTGTTTAGTCTTGGTTTAGTGAGTTCGTATATTGCTTATGTAACAAGTTTTTATCCATTCAGCAGAAATAATAGAAACTTGACACAATTTCTCTCTTGGTTCTATGAACACTTCACAAATTTTGTTGTTGTTGTTGTTTAATCCGGTTTGATGTAACCCGAAATTGAACCGGAAAGCAATCCAAGAAGTGAACCACATCTTTGTTCAGTTTTATTTTTGTTCTACCTAAATCCGTATAAAAAAGTGAATTGAACTTAATTTGCTATACCAAATCGAATTTCTAACCATTATAAAATCATATAATTTAAAATTTTCTATGTAATTCATATCCTTTCTAAACCGAGAAACTCAAAAATCAAACCTAAACCGGATTTGACATTCGCTAGACCCGGTACGAAGCAATGTACCACATTCATGGAGGCTTACACGTGTCATCAATACCTCCCTGTCTTCTTCATTCTTTTTCCTACTTCGTCGACTTTCAATTTCGACTTCTTCAGCCGACGATTAGCTTCCCAACAAGACAATCTCCGACCGCCGCAACATCACGACGGATTCTTCACCGCGCGTAACTTTACGCAGTCTCTCCTCTCTTTCGCAGAGCTTAAGAAGTTGAAATTGATCTGATCTTACGTTTACCAATTTCTCCAACAGGTATAAAAACTTAAAACCAATCGTTCACCTAAATCCTGATTCTTAATATCTCTATGATCTTAATTTCAGCAGATCTACGATTCGATTTGTTTCGATTCTTCTCCATTGGGCACAAAATGGTACGGATCACCATTTTTCTTATCTTCAAATTAGCATTAATCCTAATTCACTTTGATTTGTATCCATGGAGTATTTGAATCCATTGCTTGTATTTGTTTGGTACTCATTTTGTTACCTTAATCCTTGTGATTAAACGCTCTAATCAGGTTTATCATTCGAGCTTTGTGGATGAAGAAGGGATAACAAAGGCATGTGGTTGTCCATTGCTTCCTCTCAAGAGTCATATAAAAGGTCCAGCACCAATTTCAGAACAAGGTATTAATCAATACATGTGTTTTTTTTCGAAAGTGCGATCGAAAGCGATTATGAATTCTTGTTGGTTTTATATGCAGATAAAACTGATATCGTGGACGAAGCGATCACCTTCTTTCGTGCTAATGTCTTCTTTACAAACTTTGATATCAAAAGTCCTGCTGATAAGCTCCTTATTTACCTGACGTTTTACATAAATGTGGCGTTAAAGAGGCTCGAAGGCTGTAGAACGTTGGCTGTTGGAACTAAGGCCATTATCAACTTGGGTTTAGAAGATATTCCTGTTCCTGGAGAAACTGGTTTTCCTTTCCCAGGCCTCTTTTCGCTTCCTCAGTCCCAGGACGAAGCAGGTACATGTCTAAACAACTCTTATTGATTCCTCGGCTTTTTCTTGTAGTTACGAGGTCCTTAGCCTTGTTGGCTTCAAATGTCAGATCTTTTCAGGAACTATCTTAAGCAGGTTCGAGAGGAGACAAGTGGAAGGCTACTGAGTGTAGCGTATAGAGCTAACGGGACACCAAACAAATGGTGGCTTGCATTCGCCAAGCGAAAATTCATAAACGTTGTCGTCCTATGATAAAACAGATTATTACTGGTAAGTATCACTTTAGTTTACTGGATACAGTTATCCAAAATCCAACATGATTTTAGATACATCTCAAATAGCTCAAATATTTATACATTTCAAGCTTAAAAAGTTCTTCTTTCGATCTGATTTTTTCATAATTTTAGCAGTTGGTTATTCTTCCTTGCTTGCTACCCATTACGAATGAGAGTTCGGAAGCCACTGGAGATCATGAGAATCACCGCCTTTAGCTTGCTCTACGTAGCTGTTAGCCACTGGAACCAGGAAGACCATCTGAGAGCAGAAAGCTCTCTCTTTATCTCTCAATATATATACATAGAGTGTGCCAATGTATCATACAACTCTTGTTGGAATATAAAATTTGTTGATACAAGATCAAAGTTAAATAAAAAGATTATTTTAATACTTTAGATTAACAGAGTTCATCTCCAAGGTCTTATCAGATATTAGATTGTAGCCACTCTTTCTCACTCTTAGCAAATTATACAAGGAAAAGAAATAGCTTTGCATACACACAGTGACATAATTGTGCCTGAAGCTACCTATCAGGCCTTGGTGCATATGTTACCGTCACAAACCCAACCATCTGTGGACTCGCTGCCACCTTCTTTCACAGCCTCATCGCCGTTTGCTTTTGTGTCCTCCTCTAAAGCACACTTGGCGTGAAGATCAAAGTCGCATTCGTCGCAATGGTAAGACCATATTGTCCCTTCTTCCTCGCACTTATCGCACGTGTAAACCTGTACACGAGTCAGTTCTAGCTCATGTTCTTCATGAAGTACATGTTTCACCTTCTTAGGCCACTCTTTTGCCATGTCATCGTACTCAGCTTCAATCTCCTTCAAACGTTCCTCAGTAAAAGGGTAAGCCTTGGCTCCATGGGCTACCACAAGGTCCCTTGCTTCTTTTGTTACAGTTTTCCCAGTTGGTCCCAGAGCTGCTAGCATTGGGATCCCACCGACCTTGAAGGTTCGTGCCAAGGATGTTTTCCTAGGATCACCAAATGGAAGAGCCAGCCACGGCATTTGCGAGTAGTACTCATCAAATGATTCCTGGTCACGGTCACTGGAGATGAAGATCAATTCAAACGCTTCATCACGCTCCTTTATCTGCTTGTATACTTCAACAAGCTTTGGTGTAAAAGCGCGACAAGGAGGACACCAGTGAGCTGAGAAGTATATAAGAATGTTCTTCCCGACCAGATCCGAAATAAGCACCTAACAAAGAAAGCCAAATTTTTACAGGTTGGTTCAGATTAGTCTCGAAGAACAGTGTTTAGAAGATTAAGAGCATATCGAGAGCTATACCTTAGCCCCATCTTTTCCAAGAACATAGTTGAGATCACCTGAGACAAGAAGTGACTCGAGCGTTTGAGCCTCTACCTTTGCCTTTTCTATCTCCTTGAGTTCTTCAAACTTCTCAGGAGTGAAAGGATAAGCAAGAACTCCATAGTCATCAATAGCTTCAGCAACATTCGAGTGACGGGTTTTTCCATCAGGCCCGAGAATAACCAGTGTCGGTAGCGTTGCCAGCATGAAGTGCCGAGCCAATTTCGATGCGCTTTTGTCGTTGAACGGCAACGATAGCCATGGCTTGGTCTTGAAATCCTGATTAAAAGACTCCTCATCATCTTCAAGAGATATCAACACAATCTCAAAATCCTCCTTATTCTCCTTCAACTTCGTATAAAACTCAACAAGCTTTGGAGTAAACTCTGTGCATTTCCTGTAAGAGGCGACCGAGAAGAGAAGGCCAATGGTTTTTCCCACAAGCTCTGATACGGGTACCTAATGAATATGCAATTGACCAATCTCATTAAGTCAACAAAGCCAAAGAGACACAGGTTCGTAATAATTAACTAGTGCAACTTGTATAGATACTGTTCCTTTGGAACACAAAGAATCTCACAAGCTACTAAGGGTACCTTGTTTCCGTCAGGCGAGATCACAAAGTCCCGTGAAGGAGTCACCAAGACGGATCTTAAGGTCTGTTCTCTCCGAGCTCTATCTTCGTCCTCTTTGATCTCCTTCATTTTCTCTGGTGTGAAAGGATAAGCATCAGCTCCATAGCTTCGTATGACCCCAACCCCATTCTCATTCACAAGTTTACCATGATCATCAACCATCACTAGGTTAGGTATTCCCCTAACCTTATACAACTCATCCAAACGGTCACGGGTTTCAGAATCAGTAAACGGAACAGCAAGCCAGGGCATCTTACTAAAATAATCTCCAAATGACTCTTCATCCTCATCACCTGACACAAGCACAATCTCGAAACCAACTTTCGAAGAGAGTTCGTTGTAAACTTCCACCAGCTGTGGAGTAAACCGCTGACACGGTCCACACCACGCAGCTGAAAAATACAATCCAATCTTCTTCCCTATCAAGCTGTCAATTTTCACCTGAACATCAAGAGAATGCATATAATCAAACTCTACCCAAGTCATGTGAAATAGACACAAGCCAAATCAATAAAGGTCCAAGCACTTCAATTCAATGAATCTTAACACTTGAAAGCAATCGATTAAAGTCATCTATAGCAAATCAACTACACAAAGCTATCTATAATCTATAAATCAGAAAAAAAAAAAAAAAAAAAAAAATCTATAAATCAGAAGAATCGGTTCAGAAAATCGCGAAACAAACACAGGATCGTTATCGAAGATCAACAGAAGTTAAGATCGACGACTATAAACTCAAAATCAGGTCGACTACAGAGAGAGAGAAGAGTCAAAAACAATTTTACCTGTTCGCCGTCATTACGAACGAGGAAATCCCTCGCCGGAGAAGAGAGAAGTGAGTGAAGATCCTGGGAAACGCCGCCGTTGACTTCCTTGGAGGTTTCGGCCATGGCTTGTAGGAAAATCGAATTTGAGAATCGCTATTACGAAGACTGGTCTGTGTTTTCTTTTCGTTTGAGGGCCAAATATGCTCAAAGCGATGTATGAAAACGTCTCTTTTAAAGTTTTTTTTAGTCCAGAATTATATTCCTTAGCGAATAATTAACGACCTAAATTGAATTGACCATAAAAAGTGAAATAAAATCAACATAATTATATTTGGTATCCTTTCCGGTTTAGGTGAGGATTGAAAGCTATAGTTGGTAAACCGGAACCGTCGCCTCAAAGGTGGTCAAACAAAAAAAACATAAGAAGTCAGCAATATGTATCTCGGTGGGGTATAAATTGTAAAAATCAAGATACTTGGGGTTAATGTTAAATATTTACTAAAACTTAAGGGTTATTTCTCACGACGATTTACGAGGGAGCAAAGCAAACTACCGGGAGCTTACAGGTGTACAGTTGAGATCAGCTCCCCGTTATTGACGGTCTATATTAATACTGGACGGATAAAGTATTTATATATTAGAAATGCGGAGACCCGTGTTCACCAAGGTTGATGAGTTAAAGGCTAGGACCAGCAGGGCCGGCCCAAATTCTTTGGATGCGTAAAGCAAAAAAAGTTTGACCCATTAACAAAATCTGTCAAAAAAGCAAAAATTACAAGTTTTAACATTTATGGAAATCGAAATTGTGACTTGGATATTAATAATGTTCGGACAGAGTACTAGACCACAGTAACATTTTCGAAAAATGATGCCTCTAAAACTAGTTATAATTATTGTTGCCTAAAACCCTTGTTTCATGGGCTTTAGCCATGGGCCGGCCCAGTGTCCAGTGGACACATACTTAGTGTGAAAGTTGTTAGTACAAAGATGGTGATACAGAGAGCCTGAGAGAGGTCTCCAACTGGTCATCAGGCACAGCAAATGCCACATTGCTGAATGTCTGGTTGGAGATGAGACGGGAATGATTATCTTTACCGCAAGAAACGAACAAGGTAAGTTTAATGTTTTGGCGGTTTACAAATACAATCATATTGGTTTCTTTGTTTGTGCATTGAGTGTTAGTTTATTTATTAAAAGCTTCAGTTGTTCTCAGTCAGCATCTTGCCTACTAAAGGTGCTCACTGCTGAATCCGGTTTTTGGTTTATGAATTATGAAATATAGAAACAGAATGCCATTTGATTCTGTTTGATAATGTCTAGGTTTTGAGAAAATATTTGAAGATATTTAGGTTATAATTGTTATGTATTACATTTTCGCCTTGGTTTGATTCTGGTCACAGTTTATTAATATATCGTAATAATGTAACGGAATTTAACACCTTTTATTACCTACCATGTCCAATAGTATGATGGGAAATACAGACTGTTACAGTTTCGTAATCTGGAAAGAGAACCGTATTTTATCGATTATTGACTAAATAACTCGCTATATATATATAGTTTGATGTTGAAACAGTGAATTTAATGAAAGAAGGGAACAATCCTACGGAATGCAAAGATCGACATGTTCGAAGGATCGATGAGACTCGCGGTGGACAAGTGGGTGGTGTTGAATCGCTGGACCTGTAGACATCACCATGAAAGAAGATAATAATCTCTCACAAATCGAGTCTGATGTCGTGAACATTGTAGAAGAGTATTCAATGCTCTCAAATGTCAGAAGGGGACAAGAGATTTGCCTCCAGATAAAAACAAAAACAAGAAGGGTTTTCTTGTCTTAATCTGTGTGAGAAATCAATGAAGCTTTTTTGCTCTTGAGTTCACTATCCAAGTTCACGGTGAGTGATTTTTGCTGATTAAGTAAAGATAAAGTTGTAACATTGTGTATTAATTTCTTTTCTTTTAACGTCACATTGTGTATGAATTTCAAGATTTGTGTTTTGTACATTGATCAATTCTCTGACAAAAAAAAAAGAATATTCTGCCTTATCAATGCGTTTCTTATTGCGTCGAGACTCCTAATTAGTTTACCCAATTTGAAAGAACATACTCACCGTGACCAACCAAATGATTTGCGATTAAATGGAGCAACTAAGTATTTAAAATTTAGAACATACTGAAGTTTTTTTAACGTTAATATATATAAATAAGCTTTTTCCCCTAATTACAATGCATGTGAAATATACGAAACTAAAGCAACAAACTTTCAACGAAACTTTGACGTTGAATCTCCAACCCGTAACAAGATGGATGAAGTCAAAGATGCTTCACTTTTAAGTTTACTCATTGCAATATAGTTTACGGGTAAGTTTCAATGAAAGGATATAAAAATTTGTATATCATAACATAGACTTTCAATTTTGTTTTTTTTTTAAGATAGAAATTACCAAAAGAACATCCATATAAAAAAACTAGGAAACTTAAAGCAATGTCTTTAGCAAAAAAAAGAAAAAGAAAACATAAAGCCATGTCTCACAGGAAAATCTAGAAAGTCTTACAATAGATTATTTGATAACTAACTGTTGGTAGGTAAACTTGATTTAGGAGAGACAACATTGCAAGCATAACAACTTAACACCTTTCAGCATATCTTTGGTTTCCTTTTGATTTTGTTGATGATGTTACCGCCCACTTAAAAGCATTTTCGTCAAGGTTGTACAATTCTTCCTAAAATATGTTGCAAGTTTCATTTTACTTGGTGTCGATGGTGTCTTCAGCTGAAGAAAGTCGAGAGAGGATAAGACACATTGAGGCACTGGTGAAAGTTTAATCTCCTCCATCTCAGGAATGTGGTCAAGTTCCTAGAAACATAAAAAAAATTTGAAAAGTTATCTTGGGATATGAACCTCAACATAATTACCTAAAAGGCTAAAACATAGACAAATGAAACTCACTAGGACTAGCGAATCTAGATTCATGCAGCAGCCAAGAAAGGCTGGTAAAACTTCCCAAGAAGATTCGACTAACGAAGCATCCAAGCGAAACAAGTTAGAAAATGGAGGCAATGGTTCCACCTTGGAATACTCATCGATGGACTGTATGTATAGCATAAAAGTAAGTAAACGCCATATACAAAATTGTACAAGCTTAATGTTATATTTAATCAGTCTATCATGTGTACCTCTAGAGTTCGAGCAGAGATGGTCAGTTCGTGAAATGAGGATAACCCGACGAGAAAATTATGTACTTTAGTTATCTCCGATGGATCATCATACTCGTCATCAAACTCAACATCAACGGTTACCTCTGCAAAGGGACCAATTCTATGTATTTTAAGGCTTTCAGGTTTGTTATCACAAATACTCATAAACTCAAGGCTCGGAGCATCGATTTCAACATTGGGGTTGTCACACTCAAAACGCTTAGACTCAAGTCTGAAGCTCTCCAGTGATTGAGAACGAACACATATGAGTTCAAGATAATCCTCTGGATGCGGAATCACGGTTAACTCCTCAAGAACCGGACTGCTCGATATGAGAGTCTCCAGAACAGAATGGCCATCAAACTTAACCCCCTCAAAATACATTTTCTTGACACTAGGTAAAGAAACCGATTTCGATCCTGGATGATCAAAGACAACACAGTAGAGAATCAAATTCACCAAAGTGGCACATGAATAGAGAGAGAGAGGCATCCTAACTAAAGCTTCATCAACATCCACCATATTCTGAATAGTCAGATCACAAACTCCAAGCTTAACAACTTTATTTAACCTCCGCACAAATACTTTATGAAAGTGTTCATGAACAGCATAAAACAAATTGAATCTCTTCAACTTCAAGCCTAACTCTTCGTGAGATTCCATAAAGCTATCTATGAATTCCCCCATGTCGTGAACACCTTTGAAATCTTGGAAATCCAAATCCAGAACAGAAACAAGTGACCAGAGATTACTCCAACGACGCGACAAAATGCTAGTGCGAACCGATTCCTTGGTAGAGAGTTCAGATAGGATCCGACATAGCAAATGGCATGGTAAATCGCTTAACCAATCTTTCCCTGAGACTTCGGTTTCGATGGACTTCTTCTTGCTTAAAGGGGTGTTTAGAGAGGTTCTAGCCATGACTTCTCTTGGAAACCCTAAATTTCAGACAAAGCTACAAAATTAATTTATGATTAATTAATCAAACATAATCAAAAGTATGAAAGATAGTTCTGAGATTAGGTTAGAGATTAGTCGAGAGAGAGAGGAAGAAGAAGAACCTTCAATTTGACGACCAGAGATCTTCTCGCTAGATTTTCTTCCTCTTTCACAGTTTTTATAAGTTGAAAATAAAAAGAGGCCACGAAACGTGTCGTCTGTGCCCTTTCAAATTTCTTCAATCTTTTATTGACCACGAAACGTTGTGATTTTTTATTACATTTAATGAATTTTATTGTCAATCGAAATAATGATATGTATTTAATGACCGTTAACATAAAAGAATATTCGAAATACTCATGATTGAATTTTTTGTTCAGCTCTTAGTTTTTCAAAAATAAAAGTTAAATAAATACTCTATTTATTTTTCAAAGAGTATCATTTTAGAATTATTTTTTTATTTAAAAGAACACAGTTTTAACCAAAACAAGGTAAGAATCCATGCTATGTCCGGATAGATCTTATGCTATTTAATTTTATAAATAATTTCTTTATAATATTTAATATTATAAATTTTATAAATAAATTTATTTATAAAATTTCCAAATGACTATATTTTACTATATAGAGGATGTTTTATATTCAAATTTAAAGTGCATTTCAGAAAATCAAAGCATTAAATGTATAGGAATTTCAAATATCATATATGGTAATAATATAGAAATTTGAAAATTTTAAATTTGGATATTATAGATATATTTGAATAAAATAAAGTGTGTTTGGGTAAGTGGTTAAAGAGGATGATGAAAAAGATAAGAAAATATGTGTTTGGCAAATATGATAGTCAAATATTTTTTGAAAAAAGGTAAAAAAAATTGTGGACTTAGCCACATTATAATATATAGAGGATATATATCGTGCTTAACATATTTAGCTTTTTAAGAAAAGAATGAAATAATACATTATCAGTAATTCAATATATAAAACAAGAAATCACGATTATAAAATAGTATATATTTTTTTTAGATTGCATGGAATCATAAACGGACATATTAAAATATAGAAACGGTTTATAAGACATCAAAGAACTGAAGACGTTTCCAATACCGATAGCAGCTCCCGCTGAAGCAAATAATAGGAAACGGGTGTTCGTTTGACTCCGGAAAATGTTCGCTTGATTTGGTTAGAAGATGTGAATGGATCTACGCGATCTAGACATGTTCGGTTGTAATTTTAAAATTTTCATTAATAAAATATGGAAGACTTGTCTCCCTCGTCGTACCAAAAAAAATAAAATAATAGGAAACGGGTACGTGGTTAGAAAGTATAAGTATATATAGCCACACTTTAGTCTCTTGTAGTCTCAGTTATCCCTGAAATGCTCTAGCCTCTCAGGTATCTTTGTCCTTTCCAGATTCAGATGTACTAGCTAGCTTTGTCAAATCTTGTAAACCAATAGGTAGTCAGTCACTGAGCCTTGAGCACTCCCATGGCTTTTTGCAGAGCGGCTAGATATAACTTCTCCAAACACATAACCACTGAGAAAATTGATTCACCACTTGACTGATCACATAACTTATATGATGTATAAATGGTTGAAGGTATTTTTAACACTATCGTACATTGTATTTTCTTGAAAATCTGTTGATATGATATATCATGTATGCCTTACCATAACTCTTTCTAAAGCACACAATAAAGTTACTGATCAAACCTATCAACCTATTGAAAATAATCGAATTTTAGCATAATCTATGAAAGCCATTAAACTCAAAATCCAATCGAGCCATATATTGCCAAAGATTTATCCATACGTGGCAAAAAAAGCTGGTGTTAAGCTCATCCTTTTTGGGAATTATTGGTATATCACAAAAAAAAAAAAAGAATCTTGTAATTTGCTAATTATATCTTCCTGACCAATTCTAATATCACCAGCAAGGTTGTTAACTAAAAACTTTATAAAATAAAAATCAAAGGGTTAGCATGAATTTAAGTCGTGTGATTTTAATCAAGTCAGAAAAAGAAGCTAGACACAATTACACAGGAAAGAGTATTGAGCAAGGAAAGTGTTCGCTAGGCAGAGAGAGCTAGGGTTTCAGAGATTACCATAGATGCAATATAGTTGACAACTACTATTTCAATAAATAACTGTATACCTAGGAACGATAAAGTCATGTCAACCAAAAAGGGAAACTTACCTTACAAACATCCATATAACTAGGAATCATAAAGTCATATGTCCAACAAAAAATTATAAAGTCTTACATAAAATGTATTATTGGTAGATAACTGGAAATAAAAATGGGTTTATGAGAGAAACCCAGATAATTAATATGTTATTGCTTACTTTTAGCCACTTTTCTTCACAAAATATGCTGCTAGTTTCCTCTCACTTGACGTCCTTGTGACTGAAACTGGAGTCTTCAGCTGAACAAACCCACGAGCGGATAGAGCATCTTGAAGCAGTGGTGAAACTTCAATCTCCTCTATCTCTGATGGACCGTCAAGTTCCTAATAACATAAACAAGAAAATTATGTAAAATTATCTTGGGATATAAATCCTAATGTAATTACATGACCATATGCAAAAGAAACGCACCAGGACGAATGAATTCAGATTGATGCAACAACCAAGAAAACCTGGTAAACGTTCCCAAAAAGACTTGTCTAAGAAAGCATTTAGGCGAGACAAGTTGGAAAACTTAGGCAACTCATTCTCCATCAGATGGTAGCCGTCGATGAGCTGTGTATGTAGCAAAAAAGAAAGAATAAATATGTATAAACATGATATGTTATGGAACAAAACAATCAAATGTACCTCTAAAGTTCGAGTTGAGATGGTCATTTCACGGGCTTTGGATATCGCGATGAGAAAACTGCGGATCATAGTGATTGCCGGTGGATCTTCATAGTCAACTTCAAACATCACATCGATGTTTACCTTTGCATAAGGACCAATACTATGTACTACAATGCTTGCAGGTTGGTATCCCCTAATACTCATATACTCAAGCTTTGGACAGTCAATTTCAACATTGGGGTCTTGATACTGACTCTGAGACTCTAGTGTGAAGCTTTTTAATGATCGAGAGCGAACACATACAACTTGGGCATAATCTTCAGGATGCGCAATCACCGTTAAATCCTCAAGAACCGAACAATTGGATATAAGAGTATCCAGAATGTAATCATCACCATCAAATTTCACAGCATCTAGATATATGGTCTTTACACAAGGTAAAGACACCAACTCTGACTGTGGCTTATTCATGGCAACAAAGGAGAGTGTCAAATTCACCAGTGTTGCACATGAAAAAAGCGATAGAGGCATAGTAACTAACGTTTCATCAACAACATGCACGTTATTGACAACTGTTACACGACCAACTCTACGCTTAACCACATCATCAAGCATCCACAGAAACTCATCAAAAGAGTGGTCATGATTAACATCATAAAATAACTCGAATCTCTTTAAGTCTAACTCTTTGTCAAATTCGACAAATCTATCAATGAACTCCTTAAAGACGAGATTATTTGGAAAATCAATGGTATCCAAATCCAAAGCAGGAACATGTAACCAAAGATTTCTCCAATGCTTAGACAAAACGCTCGTACGAACCGAGTCCTTGGTGGAGAGGTGAGATAGTATCCGACAGGACAAATGCTCTGGTAAATCGCTTAACCTATCTATCCCCGAGCCATTGGTTTTGGTTCTAACCATGGCTTCTAACGAAAACCCTAAATTCCACACAAACTAAGCTACGAAATGAATCAGTCCTAAGTACGAAGAGAGTTGAGAGCTTACGTGAGACTTTTGGTGTGAGAATAGGTGAGAGCGAGAGAGAGACCATTCGATTGGCCCACAGAGATCTTATCTTAATATTTTTAAAAATTGCTTTTACTTTATCGTTAATTAAAATAATTAACAATATGTATAAGGAAAAAAATCAAAGGCATTTCAATCTTAATTAAAATAGTTATATGAATTTTAATCTACAGCTGTTAAATAAATGACAACTGTGATTCCCATATATATATGAGTAAAAGACAAAATTTCTTATTTATGAATTTTTGACCAATATTAAATTTTTAATATATCTTTTGCACCAAACATATTTATGGTTTTTAAAATTAAATAGTGAGATACTGAGTAAAAAAAATAACAAATCAGGTTATGACAATATATCTTATTCTAACAATTAAATAGAGATTTATAAGCAAAAATATAAGTAGAACATAAGTAAAATTATAGGAGAAAGAAAAGAAAATTTTAAGGAAAAATAAATTAACTTCTCCAATACCAAACTTCCAAGCTAAACCTTATAAACACAAACACTCGTTTAATCTTCATTAACTTGTCACGAATTTGTAGTTTTTTTTTCCCTTTTCTTTTTCTTTTTCAAAAAGGTAAATTTTGTCATGTATTCAAAAAAAGCATATTTTTGCATGTTTGTTTCCCAGATAAAATATTAAGATAATTGACTAAGAGACATAGATCCGAAGCAAATTAGATTTTATATAAATCATGACAAATTCCTATTTTTTTGCCAAAATTAATCTCATGCGCTTCTTTATTTTAATACCGTCTCATTACCTAGACAAACACATTAATATGTTGTGGATGTCCAAAAAAATATTGTAGATTTATGTATATATTTGTCTATTTTGTCGTAATACCCGATTAAACTATATTTATTTTACAAGGCCATAAATAATTCGAAGTTGTCTTCTCGATTATTTTCGGAAAGAGAATAACCAATTAAGGATAGAGATAATTAGTACTTTAAACTCAATATGAGGTATCTATATAAGTTTCGGTGACAATTTGACAGAATATGATGAAGATTTAGTGACAATTCAATGAAATCCGGTGAAAAATCAATAACAATTCAACAAAATCTGGTGTAGATCCGGTAACAACTCGACAAAAACTAGGAAAAATTAATCGAAAATCCGACGAAATTTATGATATTTTGATGTCCAATTGGGATGCACTCTGCTCACTTGGTATGTTCGACGGTTTAGGTTTTGTAGGATACATACATGTATACAAATGTTAACAATGCTCTATCTACATGTTTATATATATACACATGTTAATAACGTTATATATATATATATATATATATATATATATATATATATTTACATGTATACATAGATCCAATAACTTAACATTATATTTATTTTAACGCTCTATCTATGTGTTTACATATGTACAAATGTTAAAATCGTGTAATATATGTTTGTAACATGTTAAAATTACTCTAATTTGATAAAACAACAATTAGTGTTAGTTTGCTAAGGTTAGTTCACATGCTGAATATTTAATGTCTCTTAGTTCGTTATTACTTTTTCCTAAAAGTCAAAGCACATGTCACACACACATGTACAAAAACCAATATGTTTTCTTGTAATTATTTAGAAGTTAGAGAGCCATGCATTAGTAATGTTTGATTTTTGTTCGTGTGGGACAAAATTTTATATTGTCGATTTCCTAATTAGAATGTCTCAACTTTGTCTCTGCCCTAAAATATTTGTAGTCTTATTGATGTATGTTTGCTCTTTATCGACCAAACTACTTTATTCCATATAGAATCCTTATGAAAGTGGTCAACAACAACATAAGACTAACTAGTTTAAGTCTTTTTATATAAGAAAAATAATTGTCATGGGATTGTATTTAAAAGATGTTAATTAAATGGCCATTATGAAAAAGAAATATGATTTTATTACTAAAGTAATGGTTTGAAAATAGAGAAATATCCTAAAATACATGTATTACGTTCAAAAACTAATCCCATGTTTAATCCTGTCAAGTCCTCGGAACTCAACCTAAACTTGTCACAAATGCTTAGACAAAATGCTCGTTCGAACCGAATCCTGGTTAAGAGTTCAAGAGTATCCGACATAACAAATATGTACTCTGGTAAATCGCTTAATCTATCTGTCCATGAACCTTTCCTTTTAATAGATGTTCTAACCATGGCTTCCAACGATAATCCTAAATCCCACGCAAACTAAGCTACGAAATTAACCATAATCCTAATTAAGTACGAAGAGAGTTTAGAGATTATGTGTGAGTTTAGGTGTGAGAGTTTATAGATTATGTGTGAGAATAGGTGAGAGAGAGAAGAACATTCAATTGGCCGACAAATATTTTATCTTTATATTTTGTAAGAAAAACTATTGTACCTTAATTAAAATAATAAGGAAAAAAATCAAAGGCATTTCAATCTTTATATTTAACATTATTTTATCGTTAATTAATATAGTTCTATGAATTTTAATCTACAGGTGTTAAAAAAATGACAACCTTGGTCTTTCAATATGTCGTTTGGGTAATTCATAGTATATATATATGGGTAAAAAAAAAATTCTTATTTATGAATTTTAACCAATATTAATAATTCTTTAATTTGCACCAAACATATATATGGTTTTTCAAACTAAATAGTGAGATACTGAGTAAAAAAATAGCAAATCAGGTTATGACAATTAATATAGCATACTATTTTAACAATTAACTAAAGATTTATATGCAAAAATATAAGTACAACATAAGTATAGTCATAACCAAAAAGAAAAAAGAAAAAAGAAAAATAAATTAAAGTTATAATAAGAAAAGTAAGATACTAAACTTCTTATATAGTGTTTAACTTTGTATAAATGTGGTTTATACTGTTCATTTGAAAGGTTAATTTTTATTTTAAATCGTGAAATTTAAATGTTAATCCCAAAATCTAAACCCTAGCTAATAACTATTTAATCCTCATTAAATCTAGAACTAAATTTCTCCAATACCACAATTTCTAAACCCTAAAAAACTAATATAAATACCTTATAAACCCAAACATGTTAAGCGGATTGCAGAACAGAGCTGATCAAAGAAATAGAAAGAGAAAGAAAATGTTAAGCGGAATCAAAGATGGTTCAAGATCTGCACGGATTTACAGACCGGAGAATTTTCTACGAAGCTCGCGCTCCTCTTCTTGAGTACGCTGCCAATGGTGATGATGTTTTGTGGAGGTGACGTGAAAAACACCTCGAAAGAATCAGCCTCATAACGTGCATGTGGTTAATTGTGTTTATCTTGTTGGAAAAGACGTTTCTAGGGTTTCTAGTTTGCGTCTATGTGGGAAACATTCGAGGCGGAGAAGTAGATCCACCTTAAAAAATTAAGCTGACTCCTTTTAACCCATCAATGGAGTAGTCTATGTTACATTCACAACCTAATCAATCCTAACTTTAAAACCCTCACTATTTTTTAACTCTATATAGAAAGACGATTGCTAATATAGATAGTAGTAAAATACATAGGATATTTTCTTCCAAATCTTTCTTTCTAAATGTTTGCGTTTTATTCTTCTATATATATATATATATATATAAACAAAAACATTTGCAGGACATCTATGGACTTGAATATCTATCAAACTCATATGCTCATATTAATAGAGATATCAATCAAAAGCGATCTATATTTTAACAAAAAAACTTAACCTTATAAAACGTAAGTACTTGCCAAAAAGAGATTAAAAACAAGTAATACAAGCAAATGTTGAGTGTAAATCAACAATATCTACCGAAGTATTAGAGGCGCGAAATCTGTTTTTAGCTTTATCCAAGCAAAAAGAGAAGTCGAAGTTATGACGATGCATGGCGTTAAACGCAGCCTGGACTAACCAAGTGCCATATGTGGACACTAAAATCGCATTTCAGCAAGAGATGCTCCCTTGTTTCCTCAAAATCTGAACACAAACAACAAGAACATGCTATAAATGTATAAGCAATCCCCAAGATGTCAGTCTCATTCGTGTTGGCAGGAAGTTTAGTTGGGAGATCCACATTGTAAAACTATGCTTTGGAGGTTTCCTTTCGCTTGATTTTCAATGAATCGGCCTTCGTCGTTTGACAGCATGTATCTTCCTCGTTGAGGTGACATCGATGATATTCATCAAATTGTTTATCGCTTCATTGATTTCAAGAGTGTCAGCTTTTGTTGATGTCGATAGACCGATTGTTTTTTGCTTTCATGTTTTTATTCTTTTTTATGCCATGAGACCAAAACATAGGATTTATTTTCTTGTAACTCCTAATCGTTTTCATTTTCTAATGAAATATTTATATTTTTAGCAAAAAAAAAATGCTTTGGAGTGGCTCTTTTAGACAAAATTGAAGAAGACCAATCTTTTTTGCTCTGTTTAGGATGGGAAGAAACTTGAGTAGTATATAAGGTACATTGATCTCTTCACTCATTGCAAATTGGTTTTGAGTTGGAAGCCCATGAAACTTAACATTTAAATAAATTGAGTAAGGGTCAACTTCAGAATAGGTGAATGTCTAGTCCTGAATGTTTTAGAGTGTTTGAGGATACCAAAATGAAAAATTCGAGTATCCTATTCGAATCCCTTACCCTATTCCTTATATGTTGGATGAGAATAGATATTTTCAAAGAGGTAGTTATTTTAGAACGAGAAGTTCTTGATGGTTACGAGACATAATGGGTTTTTCATACTGATATGGTCTTGTATTATCGTTCGTCCCAAACGGAACGTCGAAAGTTTATGTTTCCCGCCTATCCCCTTTCCAGTTGAGAATACAATTTGTCCCATATCCGGAATGTTCCATACAGAGAATGCATTCCCTTATACTTGCGACAGGAATTTGTGAACGTGTATAGGACATAATGGGACATAATAGAACGGAAGGAGAATTACCCCCTTACCCCTAAATATTTTTATTTGTTTCAAACAAAATTTAATCGTTTTTTGATGGTTTCGATAGTTCACAAATTTAACGAAAATCTAAAAAACCACTAATGTGGTTCAGTTTGATCTTGGTCTGAACGCTGGGTCGTTCCAAAATTTAAAGTACTTAATAACCATTATTATTTCAAATATCCAAACATCAATAAACTAAATTGAAACCAAACCAAAAATCAAATAGCATACTGCATACATTTGGTTACAAATATATCAAAATATGAAAGAAACGTTTCAGAGTAGATATATAATATATGAATATTTTCAATATTAAAGTTTTGTTTATAAAGATATATAGGGTCCGTATCTGGTTATGTTACAGTTGTTTTCCCTTTTAAAACTATTTGCTTATTAAAATATGTAAAATATGAATATTATTGTCGGCAAACATCGGAGAGCTAGCCCATCATCGCACCAAGTGCTAAAACGCGGTATTCTATGGCCATTAATGGAAGCAATAAACTATAAAATGTACTAAAGTTACATTGGTCGCACGTTAGCCACCACCACATTTCTTCGAATTTGATGATCCATTTCTTGCATACATCCAATCTACAGATCGCTATTCTTCTACTTTAAAACGTTCATAAATTTACGAGTAAAACAAAAATCATGGTACAAGATATAGTTACTTAGGGTTTATTTGTTTTTGTAATTGACATTGTCCAACGCTCTTGATATAGGATTCTGTACTATTGAATAAATTGAGAAGAAGAAAAAGCAATATAATAATTTTAGGAATCATTGTTTTGGTGGGAGACAGAATTATAAAAGTCACCTATTATTATTGGTCACTCTTAACAAACCATGATATGTTTATATCAAGTTTATATCAAGTTCCAGATATCTAAGTATATAGTCTATTAATGAAGATTATAGTTTTTATACTTCAAACCTAGGGTTCATGGATCCAAGTTGTGTTTCAAACTATCATTAGTCATTAATACAATGCGCAAAATAGTTCATGGATCCAAGTTGTGTTTCAAACTATCATTAGTCATTAATACAATGCGCAAAACACAAAATTAATCTTGATTAAAAAAAAGTAACTAAAAATAATCAAAAGCTACTAATTTTCAAAATCTTGAATTGATTTATTTTACTTTCTCTCTTTCTTCAGCAACAAGCAGTCTCTCTCAGCTTTATCTTTTTCTTTATATTTCTCTTTCTTATAATTTTGATCTTTTTGATACTAACTCTTAGGGAGAGATTCATCTTTAATATACTTTATGCAGCCTTATTTAGTTATTCAGATTCTTTCTTACAATATTTTAACTGAATTTAAATTATATTTTCCCTCTTTTTGACTTTTTGTAAGTTTAGTTATACCAGCTAAAGCTTCTTCTTCCTCTTTTGAACTCTTTTGACGTATTATCAGTTGATTAAAACAGTAAAACCTCGATTAATGTTCTTTCGAGAAACCTAATAAAGTTGATAAAATAAAAAATATTTGATTCTCAAATTTATAATTTGAAGCTGATATGTTAGTGGTTTCTGAGTGAGTTTTTGGATTTTGTCTTTAAGAAACTTATTTTAATTCCTATAGAAATTTTAGTATTTTCAAACTAGTTCTTACTTTACATTCCCTATCTTATTTGAATAACTCAAATATGTCTAATTGGGAGTAAAATAACTATGCAAAAAAAAATTTGAGCAAGACATTTGGTAAAATTTTACATAAATTTTAGGGGGATTAGCAAAAATACCCCTTTTCTCATGCCCCTTTTCAAAAATGCCCCTTTTAGATGTCCATTTTCAAAAATGCCCCTTTTTAAATCTGAAATTTTTATAAAGTTTTATTAGGTTTATAAGGTACTTATGGATTGTAACTACTACTTGAAGACTCGATCCAAGTATTTATAAGGTTTTATAAGGTGTTTTTAAAGGTTTTACAAGTTATTTTAAAGGATTTTTAAGGTTTTTCAAAGGTTTTACAAGATATTTTAAAGGTTTTTAAAGGTATTTAAAATGCATTTATAAGGTATTTATAAAGTATTTATAAGATTTTAGATACATAAAAATGTAGTTTGTGTATGTTTTAATAATATTACATACATATTTGGGTAAATCTTATATTTTTAAGAGCATTTTTTATAAGGTTTTTAAAAAGGGGTATTTTTGAAAAGTGGCATTATTAACAATTTCCCTAAATTTTTTTAGAAGTTTCAATATGCATTTTTTATAAACGAAATGTTCATAAACTATTGAAAACTTTTAATTAAACTATAATTACAATCGATATATAACTTATAAAAAGTGACTACTAGTCCTACATAGATACAAGTCCTAATCTAGTAGTACCTAATAAAGTTGATAAACAAAACAGTTGAATTCTAAAATTTATAATTATGCCTCACTTCGTAGTGAAGTCTCAATACACTCTCTCTTCATGAAATCATAGTGAAGTCTCATTACTCTCTCTTCATCTTATTTCTCCTTCTCAACCAACAAATCTCTCTATCACCAAGAAGATGAACAATATTGAAGCAACTCTCTTCCTCTTCTTCTTCTTCATCTTCTCATCTTCTCATGTAGAAAAGATTCACTCTTTAGTTTGATTAACAACTTCATTAGATTTCGTATAATGTAACAATTTGCGTTTTTTTGTAGGTGCATTTCGCCGGAGCTAAGCAAACCGCCGGCAACATTACGGCGTCGGAGAATCCATTCACACCAAAAGCTTCTTTGATTCGTTATTGGAACAATCACATCAATGGCGATTCACCAAAACCTTCTTTTTTCCTCTCAAAAGCCTCTCCTTTAACCGCCGTGGACTCTACGCGCTTCGCCTCACTCGCTTCTAATCACGCGCTTCACACGCGTCACTCCGATTTCTGCTCCGCCGCGAAACTCTTCTGCTTCCCTGAGCTCGCCAACGCTCATTCTGTCGATAAACACGGCGATGACGTCAGCTTCGCCGCTTACAGTGGCAAGAACTTCACAAACTACGGCTCCGACCGTCTCTCCGGAGCTGACTCGTTCAAAAACTATTCCGGCGGTGATAACATCGCCGTCGACTCGTTCCGACGTTACAGCCGTAACTCCGCCGGACACGACGATGGATTTTTAAATTACGCCGGAGAAGTAAACGTCGCTGACCAAAGCTTCACAACTTACGCCACCGGAACCACCGGAGGCTCCGGCGATTTCACGAATTACAACACAAACGCTAACGAACCAAACGGAAGATTCACTTCTTACTCCGATAAAGCCAACGGAAGATCACAAACCTTCACTACCTACTCCGATAACGGCAACACCGGAGATCAAACTTTCACAAGCTACAGCAAAAACGGAAACGGAGCTCCGAATGAGTTCTCGGGTTACGGAACCGGGTCAAACGTTGTTAATACGGGTTTTACCAAATACGGAGAAACAGCTAACGGAGCTAACGACAGTTTCACAAGCTACGGAGAAAACGGGAATGTTCCGGTTAATGACTTTAAAGGATACGGAAACGGAGGTAACGGCGCCGTTTATGGTTTTAAAAATTACAGAGACCAATCCAACATCGGAGTTGACTCTTTCTCTTCTTACGCTAAAAACTCAAACAACGAGAAGGTCAATTTCGTAAATTACGGTAAATCTTTTAACCTCGGCTCTGATAATTTCACCGGTTACGGCCAAGGTAACGTCGGAGGTAACGTTAGCTTCAAAACTTACGGCCAAGGACAGAGTTTCAAGGTGTATACTAAAGACGGCGTCGTTTTTGCTCATTACTCTAATAATGTGAGCTCCAGTGGCAAAACAGTGAATAAATGGGTTGAGGAGGGTAAATTCTTTAGAGAATCGATGTTGAAAGAAGGGACTTTGATGCAAATGCCGGATATTAAAGATAAAATGCCTAAAAGGACGTTTTTGCCCCGAAACATAGTTTCGAATTTACCGTTTTCGTCATCTGAGATCGGAGAGATTTGGAGGGTTTTTGGTGCCGGAGAGAATTCGTCGATGGCGAGGATAATCTCGTCGGCGGTTTCAGAGTGTGAGAGACCGGCGAGTAAAGGTGAGACGAAGCGGTGCGTTGGATCAGCGGAAGATATGATAGATTTCGCCACGTCGGTGCTCGGAAGCGGCGTGGTGGTGAGGACGACGGAGAATGTCGTCGGGTCAAAGAAGAAGGTCATGATTGGAAAAGTCAATGGAATCAACGGTGGAAATGTAACGAGAGCTGTTTCGTGTCATCAGAGTTTATATCCGTATTTACTGTATTATTGTCACTCGGTTCCTCGGGTACGGGTTTATGAAACGGATCTACTTGACCCGAAGAGTTTAGAGAAGATTAACCATGGTGTTGCCATCTGTCATATTGACACGTCAGCATGGAGTCCTAGTCATGGAGCGTTTTTGGCTTTAGGCTCAGGTCCGGGTCAGATTGAAGTCTGCCATTGGATCTTTGAGAATGATATGACATGGAATATTGTTGATTGATTAAGGTTTTGGTCATTTTTTGGACCTTTTGGATACTCTTTTTTTTTTTAATTTGAGATTTGCTTCATCGTTTTTTTTCTTCTTCTGCAAAACTGTCACTCTCTCCCATTTTGTTGATATATAATATGTTTGATCAACTTAGTAAAATTAAAAAGAAAAGTCGGCAAAAATAACTGGTTTTAGACACTAGTATATGCATACTTTGCATTCAAATGACACTAATATGCACTGTCACTAAATAAATAAGTACTTATGTTTTGTGTGTGGCAACGAAGTATGAGAGAGTGAAGCCATGAGAATGGCGTTTCTGATTTTGACAATTAAGGGTAAATCGGTCAACAAGAAAATTTATATATCCTATAAATAACGGTAGCAACTAACTAAAAAGCACCTCCATTAACATAAGTCTCTCTTCTTCTTCTTCGCTTCATCCCCAAGAAACAAATACTCAATCTTGCGTTTCTTTTTTCTTTCTAGATCCTCTGTTTCTTGATTGATTTAGTTTCATTATGGAGGTATCAGCTTATGATCGAATCAAAGCCGAACTGTTAAACGCAGAAGACGAAGTAATAATCTCACGTTATCTGAAGCGTAAGATCGTTAACGGAGATTCTTGGCCTAATCACTTCATTGAATACGCAGACGTGTTCAACAAGGATCCAAATGAGATTTTCAGTCTGAGAGACCTGGATTCGTGATTGTTAAACCACGAACAGAGAATTGTGGTAAAACCGATGGATGTGATGAATCTGGTTGCTGGAGGATCATGGCTCGTGATAAACTGATAAAATCGAAGGAGACTGGGAAGATTCTAGGGTTCAAGAAGATTCTCAAGTTCTGCCTAAAGTGGAAACCTAGAGAATACAAGCGAAGTTGGGTGAGGGAAGAGTATAGGCTAATCAAGAACTTGAACTGGAAGCAAGATCATGTGATTTGCAAGATTCGGTTTCTGTTTGAAGCTGAAATTTGTTTCTTGCTAGCCAAGCATTTCCACACTACATCAGAATCACTTCCTCGTTATGAGCTGTTGCCAGCTTATGGATTCTATCCACATTGTGAACAAGAGGATGATGAATCTTATTTGTTGACGATAATGACTTCTGAAGGAAACGATTGGCCTAGCTACGGTACCAACAACGTGTATTCTCTGCATCCTTTGGAGCTTGTGGATCTTCGAGATCGGATGTTTTGTGATTACGGAATATGCATCTTCGCTAACAAGCCTTGTGGTGAACCGGATGTATATAATGGTGGTTACTGGAAGATCCTGCACCGTGATAGGCCGATCAAGTCAAATTCCGGGAAGACCATTGGTTTCAAGAAGGTTTATAAGTTTTATGAACCGGAGAAAGATAGAATTTTTTGTAATGGACAAGAAGTGAAGATCGCTTGGATTATAGAAGAGTATAGGCTTAGCGAAAAGGTGAAGCAGAATAAAGTGTTGTGCGTTATCAAGTTTACCTGCAGATAACTAGCTAGGGACTTCTACTCTTGAACATTCTCGAACATGGTCATGATTCATGAGTCTTTGTGTTTTTTTATTTCTCTGTTCCATATGGTTTAGAGACTAGTATGCTTATTTCTTTATTTCCTCTGGTTTTATGGTTGCAATTTGTTAAACACAGCTAATGGCAAATAAACAACAATATTAGCAGCAATCACAAACATCAATAAAGACCCTATATCTATAAATGTTCTTTCAAAATAAATAAAAGTAATAATAATCAATATATAGATGAAGACCAATGGGCAGAAAATTGACTTGTTTTTATCTGATTAGCAGTAAGCATCGTTGTTGTTGTGTGTGTGCTCGAGGGTAGTTGCGAAATAAAGAGAGATCATCAAGGGTAAATTGGGCAACACAAAAATTATATATAACGGTCGCCACTAACTTAAAAGCACATATATTAACAAGAGTCTCTCTTCTTCTTCGCTTCCTCTCCAAGAAACAAAACACTCGATCTTGCGTTTGATCTTTTTCTCTCTAGGTCCCATCTTTTTCTTGATCGATTTAGTTTCATTATGGAGGACGACGCAGCTTATGATCTAATCAAAGAAGATCTGCTCATCGCAGAAGACGAAGTAATAATCTCACGTTATCTGAAGCCTATGATCGTCAACGGAGATTCATGGCCTGATCACTTCATCGTAGACGCAAAATTGTTCAACAAGAATCCAAATAAGGTGTTCGATTCTGAGAGCCCTAGCTTCGTGATCGTTAAACCACGAACAGAGGCTTGTGGTAAAACCGATGGATGTGAATCTGGTTGCTGGAGGATCATGGCTCGTGATAAACTGATAAAGTCGGAGGAGACTGGGAAGATTCTAGGGTTCAAGAAGATTCTCAAGTTTTGCCTAAAGAGGAAACCTAGAGAATACAAGAGAAGCTGGGTAATGGAAGAGTATAGGCTTACCAAGAACTTCAACTGGAAGCAAGATCATGTGATTTGCAAGATTCGGTTTATGTTTGAAGCTGAGATTAGTTTCTTGCTAACCAAGCATTTCTACACTACATCAGAATCGGATCTTGGAGATGAGTTGTTGCCATCTTATGGATATTCATCAAATACGCAAGAGGAGGATGAATCTTATCTGGTGACGATAGTGACTTCTGAAGGAAACTATTGGCCTAGCTACGTTACCAACGACGTGTACTGTCTGCATCCAGTGGACCTTGTGGATCCTCAAGATCCGATGTTTCATGATTACGGAACCTGCATCTTCGCTAACGGGACATGTGGTGAAACTGATAAATGCGATGGTGGTTACTGGAAGATCCTGCACCCTGATGAGCTGATCACCGGGAAGGTTAATGGTTTCAAGAAGGTTTTTAAGTTTTATGAAACGGAGAGACAAAGATATGTTTGGGAAGGTGAATACGTGAAGGTAACTTGGACTATAGAAGAGTATAGGCTTAGCGAAAAGGTGAAGGAGGATAAAGTGTTATGCGTTATCAAGTTAACCCGTGATAGCTAGCTAGGGACTTCTACTCTTAATTTCATGATAGATCATCTTACGGACATTCTCGAACATGGTCATGATTCATGAGTCTTTTTCTGTTTTTTATTTCTCTGTTCAATATGGTTTAAAGACTAGTAGGCTTATTGGACTATTTCCCTGTGTTATTTTTGGCTTTGAGAGGAGATGCTTTTTGTGGTTGCAATTTGTTAAACACAGCTAATGGCATAAACACCGATATTAGCAGCAATCACAAACATCAGAGACAAATTGAGCCTAAATCATGTACAAATGATTCGAAAACAACTACATGTTACTCGGAAACATATACTCCCTCCGTATTTTAATAATTGTCGTTTTAGAATTTTTATTTTTTTGAATTAGATGTCGTTTTCAAATTTTAATGCAAAATTTCTTACTTTTTAATGTTTTATGAAATCATAAAACATTAAAAAGTAAGAAATTTTGCATAGAAATTTGAAAACGACATCCAATTCAAAAAAATAAAATTTCTAAAACGACAATTATTAAAATACGGAGGGAGTATGTCTCAAAAACTCTTTTCAAACTATTCCTCAAATTTTCTTCTGATGGAATGAAGAAAAGTTTTTATTGAGTATATACTACATGTGGACCGGTTTATTCTGGTTATTGTTAACCAGATCTTGGTTTAATGTCTTCATTAATCTTATGTATATAAGCTAAACTATGTTTACATTTTTGGTTAAGCTTTGTAACAATATTTATGAGATTAATAAAAGTTTGTTTCTTCCGTTTACATAAACCTCTCTTCGATCTCTAAAACCTCCAATCATCGGAGTTCAATAGTTTTCCTTTAAACAGCTAGGCAAGAATGAATACGTACGCTTTGTGATCCGCGAAAAACAATAACAAAGGCTGGTGCTTGATTTAAGACAATTATGTCTATATGGTGTACTAACTTGGAAAATCTGGTTGACATTATAATTATACTTTTATAAATTTTCATGCATGTAATTTTAAGTGGAAGCACAAAAAAATCCTTGAAAAAATGAGCTCATATGAATGAATTTTTGATTACTTGATGAATATGTTAGTATATCTTTATTTCTGTTTTATTTTTTAAATTTTAACACATTTAAAATTAGTTGGACATTACTTATGAGATTATGGCATATAGGAAAAATTACATTTAAAAAAAATGTTGATTTTTTTCTAAAACTTTTTGTGGATTTATTCTTTATTAACTATGTTGTATTAAAAAAATATTTTTAATCCTAACTCAAATATGATGCACATATTATTTTGATATAAATATTTTAGCTCTTATCGAGTAAGATAAAATGCATAGAATTAGTAGATGATTAGTTGGGGTGTGACTGTAAAAAGTTTGCTATATAATTTTAGTTGTAATTGTGTTGGTTGTATCTGTAGGAAAAAAATATTAGCTTAATTTAAAATTACAAATTTCGACTATCTTTTTTTAAACACCTTTTACAAAACTAAGGGGGTGATTGGTAAAGACTTTCGGGACTTTAAAAAATTTTAAAAGTCTTTAAAGTCATTATTTTCCCAATCACACTTTATTAGCTTTAGTTAATTTAAAAGTTTCTAAAGCCAATTCTTTTTTTTTTTACTCTTTAGATTCAGTTTTTTTCTAAAGTCACCTATTCTTGACTTTCAAAATAAAAATAATAAAAACTTATAGTATTTTTAATTTCTTCTTCCCCATGAGTATAAAAACTCTCATAAAATTCTCTAAATAACTAATTTCAAGAAAATTTCAGTTGATTTACAATGGAATTTTTTTTTCTCATTTTATTAAGATCCATTTCTCCATATTTTCGATAGTTATTTAAAATCATAATTTCTACAGTCACATGTTTTACCAATCGGTTATAAAAATTTTTAAAGTCACAGTCCTAACAGCAAAAGTCTCTACAGCCAAAGTCTTTACAGCGAAAGTCTTTAAAGCCAAAAGTAACAGTCGTTACCAATCGGCCCCTAAAGCATAAAATTATGTTGTACACATTTTAAGAGCTACAGCCATAAAAAACTAAAAAAAAATATTGTTTTAGGCTGTGAGCCTTTTAAGGACGGCTAAAGCTTGATGGTTTCAATATTAAGGTTGTAACCCTTTTTTGGTTGTATAAGAGAGATATAGGCCAAACCAATCAAGCACTTAAACTCGAGTTTGTTGTGATGAAATAGATATGTATCAATATATTCCGTATCTTAAAAATAATTAATTTACTTTCATATCTTTCAATTATTAAAATTAGACTTTTATTTTATTTAGTATTTTGTTTTTATTATAACTATTAATTAAATCTAGGAAAAATCTGGTTTAAAATAAAATTATCAAACTAAATCTAAATCTAAATGGGATACCGTTCAAAATTCAAATATCGTTAATAAATTTTTACATTAGTGTTGTAAACCCGCGTATTTACGCGAGACTTATCTAGTTCATATATAATAGTAGGTTTTAACATGAATCCCTCATAATATAACAATTTTCTTAGAAAAATTGTAATAGTGTCAATACTACTTAATAATTTGATCCACAATAATTGAGAATCATTAATAGGACGAGGGCTCTAGTTTTTTTATTCGACCTTATGAATTTTATGCGGTGAACTACTACTACATATATGAAAAACGGTCAATTCAAACCCCAATGATCAACAAAATTTGCTTAAAAGTTACTTGAGTAAATGTTGACGAATCGTGCATCTAGTTGATAATTTAAAATTTTGCGAATGAATCTCATAAAAGGAGGCTTAGAGCTTTGACTCAACCAAGATATTTTCTACTCGTATGATATATTTTTGTTGAATTGATTTGTTCATAAAGAATAAATATATCTGCTTAACAACTATAAAGTGTAAAACATAAAGAATAAAATATGGTGTCTAAATGAACAAAATGCATTCTTGTTTTATATCCAATTTTGTTAATCCTCCATACATTACTTAAAGGCGTTTAATGCTCTTTTACTAACTGTATCGTAATAAATTATTCGTATAAAACATGAAAACTTTGAAAAACAGTACAAATATCCATGGAAGATGACGGGTACGTAGTTGCAGAATAAAGATAGAAGATTAAGGGTAAATCGGTCTACAAGAAAGTTTACATATAAATAACGGTCGCAACTAACTAAAAAACACCTCCATTAACATAAAGTCTCTCTTCTTCTTCTTCGCTTCCTCTCCAAGAAACAAAACACTCGATCTTGCGTTTGATCTTTTTCTCTCTAGATCCCATCTTTTTCTTGATCGATTTAGTTTCATTATGGAGAACGACGCAGCTTATGATCTAATCAAACACGAACTGTTAAACGCAGAAGACGAAGTAATAATCTCACGTTATCTGAAGGGTATGATCGTCAACGGAGATTCATGGCCTGATCACTTCATCGTAGACGCAAACGTGTTCAACAAGAATCCAAATGAGTTGTTCAATTCTGAGAGACCTAGATTCGTGATCGTTAAACCACGAACAGAGGCTTGTGGTAAAACAGATGGATGTGGATATGGTTGCTGGAGGATCATGGGTCGTGATAAACTGATAAAGTCAGAGGAGACTGGGAAGATTCTAGGGTTCAAGAAGATTCTCAAGTTCTGCAAGAAGACGAAACCTAGAGAATACAAGCGAAGTTGGGTGATGGAGGAGTATAGGCTTACCAAGAACTTGAACTGGAAG
Source organism: Arabidopsis suecica (assembly GCA_019202805.1). Classification (NCBI taxonomy): domain Eukaryota; kingdom Viridiplantae; phylum Streptophyta; class Magnoliopsida; order Brassicales; family Brassicaceae; genus Arabidopsis; species Arabidopsis suecica. The sequence continues at coordinate 2,542,875 of CM032906.1, forward strand.
CAAGATCATGTGATTTGCAAGATTCGGCTTCTGTTTGAAGCTGAGATTAGTTTCTTGCTAACCAAGCATTTCCACACTACATCAGAATCACTTCTTCGTAATGAGTTGTTGCCATCTTATGGATATTCATCAACTACGCAAGAGGAGGATGAATCTTATCTGGTGACGATAGTGACTTGTGAGGGAAACGATTGGCCTAGCTACATTACCAACGACGTGTACTGTCTGCATCCAATGGACCTTGTGGATCATCAAGATCCGATGTTTCATGATTACGGAACCTGCATCTTCGCTAACGGGACTTGTTGGGAAACTGATAAATGCGATGGTGGTGGTTACTGGAAGATCCTGCACCATGATAAACTGATCACCGGGAAGGTTAATGGTTTCAAGAAGGTTTTTAAGTTTTATGAAACACGAAGATATGTTTGGGAAGGTGAATACGTGAACGTAACTTGGACTATAGAAGAGTATAGGCTTAGCGAAAAGGAGAAGGAGGATAAAGTGATATGCGTTATCAAGTTTAGCCTTGATAACTAGCTAGGGACTTCTACTCATAATTTCATGATCAATCATCTTACGGACATTCTCGAACATGGTCATGATTCATGAGTCTTTGTGTTTCTTATTTCTCTGTTCAATGTGGTTTAAAGACTAGTAGGCTTATTTGATTATTTCCCTGTGTTATTTTTGGCTTTGAGAGGAGATGCTTTTTGTGGTTGCAATTTGTTAAACACGGCTAATGGCATATAAACACCGATTTAGCAGCAATCACAAACATCAGAGACAAATTGAGCAGAGAATCTGCGGCTCTGTGTGTTGCATTAAGCATTGGTTTTGGACTTTTTGGTTACATTATTGAGGTGTTTGATTCTGTAGGAGAAGTGAAAATTCAGAAGAGGTGTTTAATAAAGTGTGTTAAACATGAACAAGGCAAAATAGTGCCAACTAAGATCCGTTTAACATTCTTGAAGGTGTTTCCATAAATTAAGAATTTTTATTTTACTGCCTCTATCAATATAAGATTATTAACTCATATGTCAACGAAACAACTATATATCGTATATTTTAAAATAACACTAATTTATTTTTACAAGCTCTTTTAAGCACACAAGAAGAAACAAAAAAAAAAGTTTATTCAAAATTTATCCACTAAAAAGAAATAAAGAGAGATCCGCAAGGGTTAAATTGGTTAACACGAAAATATGATGTAACGGTCGCCACTAACTTTTAACAGCACAATTATTAACATGAGTCTCACTTCTTCGTCGCTTCATCTCCAAGAAACAAATACTCATTCTTGCGTTTGATCTTCTTCTCTCTAGATCCCATCTTTTTCTTGATCGAATTAGTTTCACTATGGAGGACGACGCAGCTTTTGATCTAATCAAAGCCGAACTTTTAAATGCAGAAGACGAGGTAATAATCTTACGTTATCTGAAGCGTGTAATCGTTTACGGAGATTCATGGCCTGATCACTTCATCGAAGACGCAGACGTGTTCAACAAGAATCCAAATGTGGTGTTCGATGCTGAGAGCCCTAGCTTCGTGATCGTTAAACCACGAACAGAGGCTTGTGTTAAAACCAATGGAAGTGATGAATCTGGTTGCTGGAGGATCATGGGTCGTGATAAACTGATAAAATCAAAGAAGACTGGGAAGATTCTAGGGTTCAAGAAGATTCTAAAGTTCTGCCTAAAGAGGAAACCTAGAGAATACAAAAGAAGTTGGGTAATGGAAGAGTATAGGCTTACCAATAACTTGAACTGGAAGCAAGATCATGTGATTTGTAAGATTCGATTGTTGTTTGAAGCCGAAATTAGTTTCTTGCTAGACAAGCATTTCTACACTACATCAGAATCACTTCCTCGTAATGAGCTGTTGCCAGCTTATGGGTTCCTTTCATCAGATAAACAAGTAGAGGATATATCTTATCTGGTGACGATAATGACTTCTGAAGGATTAAACGATTGGCCTAGCTACGTTACCAACAACGTGTATTGTCTGCATCCATTGGAGTTAGTGGATCTTCAAGATCGGATGTTTCATGATTACGGAACATGCTAACAAGACTTGTGGTAAAACTGATAAATGTAATGGTGGTTACTGGAAGATCCTGCACCGTGATAGGCTGATCAAGTCAAAGTCTGGGAAGACCATTGGTTTCAAGAAGGTTTTTAAGTTTTATGAAACGGAGAAAGAAAGATACTTTTGTGATGAAGAAGATGTGAAGATAACTTGGACTATAGAAGAGTATAGGCTTAACGTGAAGCAGAATAAATTCGTGTGCGTTATCAAAGTTTACTTATAACTAGGGACCTTTACTTTGGATTTTTTTTTTTTTTTTTTTTTTTTTTAATAAAAATATTTATATTAATAAAAACCCCATCAAAGTGGGCTTGGGCCTTGGCCTTATACAATTTCGGTCCGGTTACAAAATGGGGATACATCGGAAAAGTTAAACGTCGCCGGAAGATGGTCCCGATCCTGGCGAACGACCGTCCGCAGAGGCTCCAGCAGTATCGCCGGCGAACACAAGGACGACGGCTTTGTGGCCGGAGCTTTGCATCGGTTCCGATGAAAGAAGTGTTCGGTTTTTTCTCCGGTCCCGATCCGCCGCTCCACCAGCCTGCTACAGTCCTCCCGGCCTGCCCAGCCTCCGACGAACGGCTCTCCGGCGCCGGATCCTGTCTGAGCTATCCAGCACCATCAGATCTAGACCCTTTCTTCTAGCTTCGAAGCTTTCCCGACGCCCCGAGCAAGATCCCGTCCTTCCGGATTTTGTTATCATCTTATGGACATTTTAGATACACACATATTTCTCTTTAAAACATCTATAGATTCATGAGTCTTTTGTGTTTCTTATTTCTCTGTTCAATATGGTTTAACTACTAGTATGCTTATTTGTTTATTTCCTGTTGTTTGTGGTCGTGAGAGGAGAGGCTTTTTTGTCGCTGCAATTTGCTAATCGCATGTAAACAACGATATTACAGCAATCACAAACATCAGAGACAAATTGAGCCTAAACGTAACTAATGTATGAAAAGAAACCAAACATGTACAAATGATTCGAAACCAAACATGTACAAATGTTTCTGAATCAGCAACCTCGAAAAGGATATAGAAGATCATGATACCGTCAAATCTCGGTCAATCTCCATTACTCCTAATATGATTCCAACATTACTAAACAGTGAGTTATATTAATCAGATGTTAACAAACAGTGGGGAAGAGTTGGTGAATCATGCATTTCGTTGGCAATTCTAAATATTGCGAATAAATCTCATTAGAGGCTTTGATTCAAACCAGAATTTTGCCTACTGTTACAATAATATATTTGTATTTTTTTATTAAAAATCGTATAGTTAAGGATAAAAATATCCGTTTAACAAACTATAAAGTGTTCATTTTACCCAAAAAAAAAACTATAAAGTGTGCATGAAGAAGACAAAATAGTGCCATATATGATCCGAACGTTTAACATTCTTCTTTTTTTTTTAAAAAAAACGTTTAACATTCTTAAAGGTGTTTTATAAATTAAGAAAAATTTATATTACTGCCTGTATCGAAATAAGATAATTAATTGTTCATATTTCATCAAACCAACTATAACTTTCTATCCAATTATCACAAAATTTTGGAAAACAAAAAATATCCGTAGAAGACGAGACTTTGACAAAAAAAAAAAAAAAATCCGTAGAAGACGAGGGTAATGAAATAAAGAGAGATAATCGAGGGTGAATTGGTCATTACGAAAATTAGATATAACGGTCCGCCACTACTAACTCAAGCCTTTAAAAGCACATTTATCAACATGATTACATGAGGCTCTCTTTTTCTTCGCTTCATCTCCAAGAAACAAAAACTCATTCTTGCGTTTGATCTTTTTCTTGATCGGTTTAGTTTCATTATGAAGGACGAACCAATGAAAGCAGAAGACGAAGCAACTTATTATTGGCTGATCAAAGACGAATTGATCAAAGCAGAAGACGAGGTAATAATCTCACGTTACCTGAAGCGTATGATCGTTAACGGAGATTCATGGCCTGATCACTTCATCGTAGACGTAGACGTGTTCAACACGAATCCAGATGTGGAGTTTTATTCTCCGAGCACTAGATTCCTGATCGTTAAAACACGAACAGAGGCTTGTGGTAGAACCGATGGATGTGAATCGGGTTGCTGGAGGATCATTGGTCGTGATAAACTGATAAAATCGAAGGAGACTGGGAAGATTCTAGGGTTCAAGAAGATTCTCAAGTTCTGCAAGAAGACGAAACCTAGAGAATACAAGAGAAGTTGGGTAATGGAAGAGTATAGGGTTACCAATAACTTGAACTCGAAGCAAGATCATGTCATTTGCAAGATTCGGTTTCTCTTCGAAGCTGAGATCAGTTTCTTGCTTGCCAAGCATTTCTCGTATCTCTCCACTAGATCACCGCTTCCTGCAAATCAATTGTTGCCAGCTTATGGAGTGTGTTTCTTCGATACAGAAGCAGAGTGTGCATTTTATCTGCAGACGATAATCAATTACGACGGAAACACTTGGCCTAGTTACGTTACGAACAATGTGTACCGTTTGCATCCATTGACGCTTGTGGATCCTCAAGATGACAAGTTTAGAGAGTTCGGAACCTGTATCTTTGCTAACAGGACAAAGGCTTGTGGTAAAACCGATGAATGCGATGGTGGTGGTTACTGGACGATCGTAGAAGGTCATAGAGGTATCAAGTCAAAAACAGGGGAGATTCTTGGTTACAGTAGGGTTTTTCAGTTGTCGGAAAATGAGGAACCAATAAATGTTTGTGAAGGAGAAGATGTGAATGAAACAGCTTGGATTATAGAAGAGTATAGGCTTGACGAAAAGAAGAAGAAGGATAAAGTGTTGTGCGTTATCAAGAAGATCTTAATCCCACTAAGCCCACGGTAACAAGGAGAGACTTTTACTATGGATCTCATAATTATCTAACGCAAAATACTAGATAGTAACTGATCATGGATTCATGAGTCTTCGTGTTCTTTTTTTGTTTTCAACAATATGGTTTCTTAGTTTTTCTATTCAATTTGGTTTAGAGACTACTTCTAATATGCTTATTTAGTTCCCATGGTTTGTGGTTGTGAGAGGTGAAGTTTGTGGTTAAACACAAAATAACGCTAATCGAATATAACAATGAAATTAGCAGCAATCATACACATCAGATTAAATTTGAGCCCAAACGTAGCCAATCTATGAAATGAAACCAAACATTTACATGATTCGAAACCAACCACAAATTTCTGAATCATGTACATGTTTGATAACAAAATCAAGTTAGGATGGCACATGACATGCCAAACCCCAACGAGCATTTTAAGCACCGTGGCTTGATTACATAATGGGCTTGTTTGGGTTTTGCTAATGGGCTTCTTTTTTGTCAAACTTTTTTTTTTTTTTTACTTTTATCAATATAGTCAATATTTTGAAGATCTTCTCATCTTTAATTTAATAGAAATCTTAGGTACAACAACTGTCGATTTGATTATCGACCATATTAAGAGATTCGATCTTATCTTATCTTATCTCATTCTCGATATCATTTTAACTTTCACCACAAAGCAAAATTTTGATATTAATTTCCCTTAATTAGCACACTTTCTTTATTCTATAAAAACGTTTTACAACATTGTCTATATCACATCGTTTTCTAAGTCCACAAGATTTTCGAGAAAAAACACAATCTTTCTATGATGATGGGAAAAATTTCGTCTAAGTCTGCTTTCATCATCCTTTTAGCTTTTACTGGTAAATTTAATATTTTTGTACTATAATACGGTTATGAAAAATTGTATTGTGTTACTAATGTTTATTACACTTATGTGTTGTAGTGATGATATCCCTGACATTTCAGATTGCTGAGTCGAAACGTCTCTTGCCTGAAGAAACTTCTCTGCATCCTGAAGCTTCACTATCGGTTAAGCCAAATGGGTTTATTAGTTTTTGTACACCAAAATGCAAAGAATTATGTTTTGCTACAAGCTGTTATTGCGTTTGCCCTCAAGATCTAAAAACATAAATTGTAATCATAACTAAATAAAAAGTACTAGTGTTTAATATGGTTTTCTGCTAAAGTGAGAATTGTGTGAATCAAACTAGGAAAATAAATTCTTGGAAGTACCGCCACTCCCACTTTTAGCTACTGAATTATATTCTTAATGGTTTATTGTTCCAAAAAAAAGTGAAAGATTTATAGACTAATTTCCAAGAAAAATGAGAAAATAAAATTTTAAGTTGGGTCATTTAACATTAGAAATTATTTTAAAGACAAAAATGTTCCTGTCATTATCAATTCTAAGAGGGTATGTCAAAGTCTACCAACAATATTCATGACATTTTCGTAATCAATGGATGATTTTGTTTGTTTAATTTATGTAAATTTTGGATGACATTTTAATATGACCTTTAATATTAGCCCATTTCTTTTTGGTTTTTCATTTTGAGAAAATTGTGACATTTGATTAACTAGAAATAGACCCACGCGTTGCGTGGGTTTTAATAATATATATCTAACTTATTCAATTTTATAAATTACAGTATTTTAAAGATTCTTTTTATTATAATAATATTTGAAAAATATATGAAATTTTATTGGTAGAAATATGGTTATATAAAAAATAATAGAAATGTTATAAGTGATAATTGTAAGATTTACATATCTACTTATGATATACAACATCTATTAACCATTTTTTTCGTTTGTGTTTTGTTGTTCGACTTGGTAATCCTATGACCGTTAAACTATTTCTTCTATATAGCTCTGCATTCAACAATGGGTTCTTGGGCTTGGCAAAAATTGCATAAACTCCGAGAGGACATTAAACCATTGATACGTGTGGATGTCAACAATGGTGAGCATGTATCTTTCTGGTTAGATCATTGGTTGCCTATGGGGAGACTAATGGATATTATATGTGAGGCCGGACCAAGAATCATAGGGATTCCACTTAAATCCTCGATTAAAGAAGCTATGGGATCAAAGAACTGGAGATTAAGAAAGACATGTCCTCCACATCTTATCCCGGTTATAGAACAACTCTGATAAACACCAAATCCATCTACAAACAATGGATCAAATCGTTTCTCTAGCATTAGGGAACTGGTGATTTTCATCATAGTTTCTTAACTTTTAAAACATGGGAGCAGGTTAGAAGCCCTTCTCTTATATTGGTTTGAAATAGAGCAATGTGGTTTGGTCAGAATATTCTAAGATGTGGGTTCATAACATGGCTCGTGGTTCGTCATCGATTATCGATGGGAACACGTATGCAGACTTGGAGACTCACTCAACCATGTGCTTTCTGCAGAGAGTGAGCCGAATCCAAGGACCATCTCTTCTTTGCATGTCCATTCACTTTTACGATTTGGTCGGAGGTTGGGGTCTTGGTCCTTCAACATCGTCTTGATCCTAATTGGGAGAGTATTTTAGCGAGTTTGATTGCAGGCACAGAGAAACCGTCTACATTACATACTTCTCAAGCTCTGCAATTAAATCTCCATCTACTTACTTTGGAGAGAAAGAAATGCAAGAATTCATCGCAATATAATGGGTTTTTATCGACGGTCCAAATTGTGCGACAAATCGACAAAATGATGCGAAATAAGATAACCTCGCTTAACTACACTTCTCCAAATTTCCAAATTTATATCTATTGTATTTAGTAGCAAAATAGAGTTATATATATCTTATTTTATAATATATATTGGCTTCCTGTTTAGACTTTCAGCTTTTTAGGACTATTTTCACCTAGCTCCGATATTTTCATAATATTTTATTTTATTTATTTTAACTTTGTTTCTATTTAACAAAATTCAATGTTGAAATTGTGCTCTTTCTACCTATTTTTTGATATTTTTAAAATAAAGTGCTTAATATTTATATTACTATCAAATGCATTTATATGCATATATAAGATTCATCACTATATATGTTTCTTTGAAAACAGAAAAATGTATGATCTTTCAACTTTCATACAATTTTAAGAATATCTAAATATATATATCCAATATATATTGATTTTTAAATATAACATAAAATTCATCACTATAGTGTTTTTTTTTTTAACTGAAAAATGTATGATCTTTCAAGTTTCATACAATTTTAGAAATACCCGACATATTAATTTTTAAAATATCAATTTTAAAACTGCAATTTTTCTAAAATTTTAAATATGATCAATCTTAAACATTTTTCGCTAAAGTTCAAATTATATTATTACGTATAACATATTTCATAGTTTTGTAATTATGATATTATTCATTTGTATTTAATTTAAATTTTTAATCATAATTCATATATAACAATAAATATAAATAAATATGTATTGGATAAACATTTTAAATAAAATATAATTTTTGAGTTTTTAATTAAATAAACGCTTAGGTGGACGCTAATGTGGATGCTCATGTAGATAGTTTCTATATTTTCTATGATGCTAATTATTTAAAAAAAAAAAAAAAGAAGCAAGTTTGGAGAAAACTTTATATCCACTACAATAGAGTTTTAACGAAACAACATTACGTATCCATAGAAGAAGAGGGTAGTTGCGGAATAGAGTGAGATGAAACAAGGGCAAATCGGTCAACACGATAATTTGATGTAACGGTATATAATAAAGTAGTGGGCTTTTTAGAAAAGTAAACACTTTTATAAAAGTAATTTGAGAAATAGGTAGTTTTTTTAGAAATTTGTGAAATAGACACTTTTTATTTCTTTTGTGAGATAGAAGTTGTGTGTAATAGACTAAAAGACAAGAAAGAAGTCAAATACCATTTTACCCCTTATCTTTTGTGAGTTAGCTTTTTGTGTGGATCCTAACTTTTTATGTTATTGGATCGAATTATATTACATCATTGCTTTTTTTTTCTTAATCTTTTTGGTTTTCTTTTTTAAAAAAATATTTTTTAAACAAAAATAAGATGACTTGTATATATTTTGCTACCAATCTTGTACACCAGCATTTTAAACATAGTTTTGTACACTAGCTTGTACACCAAGTCATTAAATACATCGATTTGTCTCATATTTGTAAATTAAAGTAATTATTGTTTATAATATTAATACAAACAAGATGGTAATAAATCCATAGGTTATACTAAATATAATGGTGTACACCATCATGTACACCAATGAATATGATGGTGTATACCATTAAATTGAAATAATGTGTGTACACTAACGTTTGTACACTCCTCTGTACACCAATCTCGTACACTATTGTGTAAATATTGTTTTGTACATTATCACTTGACAAAAATGTTTCTTTCTTTGTATGTGGTGTACAAATACAAAATAGGTGGGTGTACGTTATTGTAGACTACACACAAGGTGGTATATGGTGGGGACATACTATATCATCCTTACATGTACACCATATTTTACATCATCTCCGTACACCATCATATTATGTAGGTGTACACCACTATCAATTGTCGTTTGTACACCACCTTGTACACTGTTTACATATTGTATACCACTTTTACATTAATAATATATATTAATTTTTATATCATCACCGTACACTATAATTTGTACACCACTTTTTACATTATTGTGTACACCGACGGGTTGGGATTAAATAAAAAAAATGTAACGTATATTCGAAATATAGCAAAATTGGACTTTTTAGATTCACTTAAAAATTTTAAAGATTAATATGTTTATGTAGTATTTTTTATGAAATTTTTTTAACAAATCAAAACAAAGTAAAAGTATTTAAGTAAAAAGAAGAAAGAGAGAAATAATAGTTTGACTTTTAATTAGTTTTGTCTTTATCTTACTACATAACAAAACAACAAAAGGATATATAAGTCATTTACTAAAAGCTCTATTAGAGAGAAAGTTGTATTAGAGAGGAAAGAGAAAAGTGTCTATTCTCCTAATTTCTAAAAAAACTACCTACTTTACAAATTATTTGTAGAAAAAGTGTCTACTTTACATAATTTCTCTAAAGTAGTGTACGAGTAATCTCGTTGTCTTCATCCTTTTTCTTTCTTTGCTTCATTCCCAAGAAAGAAACATGGAGATGGAGGACGATGTGTTATCTGTGCATCATGAAGAGCTAATCGATGACGTACGAAGATGAAATAGTTTCATACTATTTGGAGTCGGTCATAAAAAACAAGAAAATAAACTTCTCCTGAAAGAACTAAAAGGTCAAAGAAAGGTCTCCTTTGATTAGTAGTTCCAAAACCCTCAATTGCGTCGTGCTATTATTATTAGTACTTACTTGTTTTCGAAAAAATGGCCAAAAAAAATCCTTCCATTTACATTTGTCATCTTTACCTAGTAAAGTTGAATAAAGTCAACAAAACAGAGAGCAAAAAAAAAAAAAAAAAAAAACAGGGATCAAAACAGGGATGCGATGACGGTTGCTGGAGGATCATGGGCGGTGATAGGGTGGTTAAGTCGAAGACAGGAAGGTTCTTGGTATCCAAAGGTTTTTAAGTTTATTGAGAAGGTGAAACGAAGATATGTTCTTGAAGGAAAAGATTTGAAGGTAACTTGGACTATGGAAGAGTATAGGCTTACCAAAAAGAAGAAGCAGGATCAAGTGATATGCGTTATTAAGCTTCTCTTCCCAAGAGTCCAAGACTACTAAACCACTTGCTTCGAAGGTGGTAATTTCAGGATTTCATGATGATCTAACGCATATTCAAGATTCCATTTTGATTCCGTGACAAATATTTTTCTCGTTAAACATCTACTGAAATGTCATGATTCATGAGTCTGTGTTTTATTTTTTCCTGTATTGGAACTATATAGTTTCTTAAGTCTATATTAGTATATTCATTTTCCCGTGGATTTGTGGTTGTGATTTGGTAAACACACAAAAACGTTATTCGCATATAAACAACGATATAAGAATCAATCGCAAGCATCAGAGAAAATTTGAGCCCAAATCTATAAAGTGAACGCAAACACACACGATTAAGTAACAAACGTGTACACGATTTCAGAATTAGCAGCCCTAATAATCTGATGATTGAGAAAAAAAGAGAAGAAAACGGAAGATGGCATAGAAACTCCAATGAAATGGGCCAGGCCTTGCTTTAATATTGCTACGTCGAATGCCTCTATTAAAAAGATGTCGCTTAAGGCGCTTTTGATTTACTTCATTATTAAATTTGTTTTATTTTAGAGCAAACGGTAATCTTTTTCTTTTTTTTCTTAGATTAGAGCTCTTTGATTGCGTTGCACTGTTGCCAAAAACAGGAATAAAAAGAGGTAATATTATGGGTTTCTTAAAAAAATTCTTTAAGTTAAAAGTAATTAAAATAAATGAAAACAACAAATAAAGTTAAGGATTGTTAAGAGTTGGCTCTAATATAAGGATTGTTAAGAGGTTTAAGGATTGTTAAGAGCCCCATATGTGTCGCTTTCTGATTGGGTCAAAAATATTAATAAAAGACAAAAAAAATATGCCTTCAAATCTTAGTAATATGATGGACATTCGAACTCGAGTTCGTGATCGGACTATGTATCAACAATTAAAAGCTGATTTTGTTAAGCGTATATGGCAAAAATTTGTTTTTTTATTTGTATTTTTATATGCTTTTATGTCTTGCATGTTTAATTTTTTTAAGAAATTGTAATATTTATTAAGTTTTATCAAATAAAAATGTTTAAAATTTTCATTTAATTTTTTTTTTTTTTAAGAAACCCACTTAAGGATTTTACCATTGGACAAAGAAATTTTTAAGGATTCATCACAAACTCTTAACTTTAAAATTATCATAATTTATGATTAAAAAAAATTTAAGAATCTTTTTAAGGATTCAACCATTGATGTTGCTCTTAGTAACTAATCTTTGATTCAAAAATATTTATGAAAATAGTGAGTTAGAAAACTTAGGAAACTAACGTTTTTCACAAATATAAAATTTCAAAATGGCCATCAAACAAAAAAACAAAACATATGTCAACATATGTGTCGTACTATTAGTACTTGTTTTAAAAAATGGCAAAAAAAAATCCTTCCATTTATTTTTTGTCATCTTTACCTAATAAAGTTGAAGAAAGTCAACAAAAAAGAGAAACGAAACAGAGCAAACAAAAACCAAGAGTCAAAACAGAGACCTAATTGAAATTCGTAGAAAGAACTAAACACGTCGATCTTTTTCAATTCGAGAGAAAAGCCAACTCGAACCACTTATAGAGAGAGATAAGAGCATGATTATTGGTAGGCTCTTAAGACACCTCTTAACTTAATAGATATGTCTTACAACCAACAAAAGTCTCTTAGTTAAGAATGAATATGGAGGATGGGTCAACAATATGATGATGTAGGCTAAAAAAAAGAATCATTACTTAAAATCTCTTTTACAGATTTTTCAGAACAATATGATGTGAAATTAAACTTGGTGTTATATATTTGCCATTGTAGCAAAGACTTCACTGCTTATGCAGATGTTTGTTTCAGAGAGTTTGGGAACTATGTCAAATTTTGGACTACGATTAACGAGGCTAATGTATTCACTATTGGAGGTTATAACGATGGGGATACACCGCCTGGTCGTTGTTCTTTACCGGGCAAAAACTGCTTGTTAGGGAACTCTTCTACTGAAACATATACGGTGGGCCATAACTTACTGCTTGCGCACGCCTCTGCTTCAAGGCTATATAAGCAAAAGTACAAGGTATAGTTGCTTATACATGTATAAATATATTACATATCTCTTCTTGAATGTGTGAGTTGATGACAAGGGAGTAACATACTATATACAATGTGCAGGATAAGCAGGGAGGTTCCATAGGCTTATATTTAATGGGGTTAACTCCTTCTACAAGTTCCAAAGATGATGCTATTGCAACTCAAAGAGCCAAAGATTTCTATTTCGGCTGGTGAGTCAGGCACAAATGGTTCCAAAAGGTTTATCAAATTGGGGAACTTATCCAGAGGTTTTAAGCTGAAAATAAAAAACGAATGTGCTGTTTAAAACTCAGGTTCCTTGGACCTCTTATATATGGAGACTATCCTGATACAATGAAAAGAACCGTTGGATCAAGACTGCCAGTTTTCTTAGAGGAAGAATCAGAACAAGTTAAAGGCTCATCTGACTTCATAGGAATCAATCACTATTTTGCGGCTTCCGTCACAAACATCAAATTCAAACCTTCTCTTCCTAGAGACCCAGATTTCTACTCAGACATGGGCGCATATGTGACTTGTATGAACCAAACTCAATCTTTTGAATATCAAGAAAAAAAAAAAAAAAAAAAACTCTTTGGAGCTTGCTAATTTGTTATTGCTGATTGTTTTACTGGTTAGAAGACCTTGGGAATTTTTCAGTTATAGAGGTAAGAGTTTTAATGTTACCAAATTCAGATGCAAAACATTTTAAGTCTTTAAACAGATAAGTGTTACTAATCTCTTTCTTTGTTGTTTTGTTTTTGTTTGGACAAGTATCCTGTTGCTCCATGGACTATGGAAGCTGTCCTGGAGTATATAAAGCAGAGCTATGACAATCCTCCTGTCTACATTCTTGAGAATGGTCACACTCTTCTCTGATTTCTCTCTCTCTCTATTTATGTTTTTGTCTTAGTATACTCAATTCTCTTGCCATTGCCAACAAATAGGTACACCGATGACACAACAGAAGGATACACATAGGGTGGAATACATGCATGCTTACATAGGTGGTGTGCTCAAATCGATAAGGTAAGTAAGGTTTCTTATTGCGTCTTCTCTTCATGTCTCTTGTTAATGTAATAAAGAAAAAGACATTACTATACGTGTAGGAATGGATCAGACACGAGAGGCTACTTTGTATGGTCATTTATGGATTTATTCGAGCTTATAGGGCGGTACGATTATGGTTATGGATTGTACTCTGTCAATTTTAGCGATCCTCATCGCAAGAGATCTCCTAGACTCTCTGCTCATTGGTACTCTGATTTTCTCAAGGGCAAAACCTCTTTTCTTGATTACCAAGGCATCAAGGAATTGCAGAGTAACTTCTCTCATTCCTCTTAGACTTCTTCAATTTAGTGTGATGAATCAACTCTTATGTTTTACTCCCTCCGTATTTTAATTGTCGTTTTAGAATTTTTATTTTTTTGAATTAGATGTCGTTTTCAAATTTCAATGCAAAATTTCTTACTTTTTAATGTTTTATGATGTCATAAAACATTAAAAAGTAATAAATTTTGCATAGAAATTTGAAAACGACATCCAATTCAAAAAAATAAAATTTCTAAAACGACAATTATTAAAATACGGAGGGAGTACTGAATTTAGACTGCTTGTCATGAGAGCCACTTTTTTTTTTCTTTTCTATAATTTTTAAACTAGTTTGGTAACTACAAGACATAAGTTAAATGTGATCTCATTAGAGACGGTGTTACCAAAGGGAAAGGATGAGAAACAACTTTATTTTTACCAAAAAAAAAAAATTTGAGAAACATGGATCAATTTTTCAAATATCAAATACTTCTCTTTTTTTCCAAAATTTCTCATTAATAAATATGATTTTGAATTTTGAGAATAATTTATAGTTAAAGATAATTACATAACTTAATCTAAATAAGATAACAGAATTATCCCTCTATTTAATCAGTTGCAAAAAAAAATCTACAAGTTAGAAACTCAATCTAAATGCGAGCTTATTCTATACATTGCGTTAATCTATAAATATTTGTCATAGAGATTACTTCACAGAGAAAAAAAAAGTTGGCTTCCTTCTCTCCTTCTTGGTGTGTGTAAGTTCATTGTTTCTCTGTTTCTTCTCTTCCGTTTTGCTAACTTGATAATTTTTGTGATAATCTTTATGTATATATTTTTCAGGAAACATGGCTCAAGTGTGTCACACATGTAGACATGTAAAAGCCGTGATCCATTGTGTTACAGAAACTCTTAACTTCTGCCTTACATGTGACTACTTGCACCATTGTAATAACTTACATGCAGGACACGTACGTTACCAACTTTGCGATAACTGCACGATAAATCCATCTATACTTCTTTGTTACGAACACGGGAAGGCTCTTTGTCAACCTTGTTATTCAACACATTATGATTGTGCCCCTAATGGCCATCACATTCAAATCGTCAGACGCATAGAATACCCTAACAACAATACTCAACACCATGATCATGCACATATGCCTCATGTGGTTGACCATAACAATAACAATAATCATCAGCAGCATCAGCAGAGAAGAGCAGAGATGTTTGAGAGGAGCTGCCATGGGGATAACAATTGCGAGAGATGGATGTTTGCAATGAGATGTGAGTTATGCTTAGCTTCGAATTCAAATGCTGTTGTTTATTGTTCTGCACACAACAAGCTTCTATGCGATGATTGCGACCGGATGACTCACGTTCAAGAGGCTACGGTACCACCGCATTCAAGGTGTAAGCTTTGCGTAAACTGCAAGAGACCTTCTAGCAAATTTCTCATTGGCGGCTATCAGTTTAATTTGCCACGGATTCATCCTCCGGCGGCCGAGGAGATTCCAGCACCGCCACCTAGAGAACTCCCTCAACAAGATATTAATGGTTTTCAAGATGATGGTTTTGAAGGTTATGCTGATTTTTTATGGTTTGGTAGGTGAATAGTAATCGTGTTCTTTAGCTTTTATTTAATTTAATTTATGCGTTTTGTTTAGAGTTTTCGTTGGGGTTTAATTCTAGGTGTATTATTTAAATTGAAAAAGAAAAGAAAAGGAAAAAAATAATCAATTGGATTGAATATGTTATAAGAAAATAAAATGTCAAAACTAACTCCAATTTGTTCGGGATGGAAGATATATATGATCTTCCAATGTATATCTCATCGTTTAATTAATTATCTAAATTGATAACTAGAAACTATCTAGAAAACACAATTACCGAAAAAAACATTAGAAAATAAATTGATAAATGATAAGAACACAATTTTTTTTTGGTAAACAATCGATATTTAATGGGTTTATAGGAATTACATTAAATTATACGTTGCGATTTTAATTTTATTTAAGAAAGTCAAGAACTAACTCCAATATTTCCGGCGATATGATTTTCTCAATATAATCGTCAAATAACTTGTTCTTGTTGTACTTTACGTGAATATCTTACAATTATATAATAAATTTAATTTAATTTAAATAAAGAAGATGTTAAAAAAAATGCATATTCTCCACGTTTTGTTAATTAAATTTAATTTAAATGTTATTTAAGAACTTTGATTTAATTATTTTTTTTTTTTGGTGGGCGAGGGGAGACAAAGTCTCCCTCAATTTATTAAAATAAAATTAAAAAAACAACTACAAACGAACTCGACGCGGATACGCAGATCCTCGAGCATCCTCCGCTAAACAACCTAACATACTCTCGGGACAAGAAGCAAACAAATGAAGTCCTAAAGGACGAGTAAAGGCATAATTAGCCAAACCATCAGCGAGGTGGTTTAATTATAATCTAAAGTAAAAGTATACAAATAACTGACAACTATCCGTCTAATTATTTCAATAAGCAAAGATTATAGAATTATTTCGTTTAAGTGTAACCAAGAGAGAAAACAAAGGACAAATCGGTCAATACACTAATTTAACATAAACGGCACCAACAAACGAAGAAGCGCCTCTATATATATTGAGTACCTTCTTCCCCAAGAAACACTATCATCTTCATAATTCACATCTTCCGTTTCTTGATTCTCTCACTTTCATCATCACCATATTCTTTAAATCATCTTCTTCTAAAAGATCTGAGTTTCATTGAAGAGAATAACGATGATGAAGTCAAGACGTGACCAATCAATTGAAGATGCAATCGTCGCAAATTATTTGAAGATGATGATCGATAACGTAATCGTTTGGCCTCGACACTTCCTCCGAAGCCAAGACGTGTACTGCAAGAATCCATGGACGCTTTTCGTTACTGGAGATCCTATGGTCCTACAAGCCGGAGGATACTTCTTCGTTAACCGGAGTGTGAATTCAGGTAAAACCGATGGGTGTGAACACGGTTGTTGGAGAATCGTTGGTCGTGATAAAGTGATTAAGTCGGTGACGACCGGGAAGATTCTAGGGTTAAAGAAGGTTTATAAGTTCTGTAAAACTGAGGAACCGAGATCGTTTATTAAGTTCGTGGAAATGGAGAAGAGAAGAGCAAGAGATAAAAGAATCTGGACGATGGAGGAGTATAGGTTTGCAAGTGCGTGGAAACAAGATTACGTGATCTGCAAGATTCGACTTCTTAAACTGCCATTTGAGTACATGTTGTCTCACCATATTCGAGGTTACTATAAGTGGTGAATCATTTGATACGATGATCATGCATGGATTTAAAGACTCGATTTATGTTTTTGGATTCTAGTTATTGAATCGGTTTTCTGGGAGTTCATGTATTCTCATTATCAAGTTTCTTGATTTCTCGTTCCTCTCTGTTCATTCTTTATGTTACTATAAAGTCTAGAATTGAAAAGAAAGATTGCAATCGTTTCAAAAACTGTGGCATTTTTAAGTGTTTATTTATTGCTATTTTTGGTTATGCAATTGCAGTTTTTTTTTGAATAAGTGTTTAGATATGTAGAGGGTGATTGATCGATGGATTGTTATCGAGTTCGAATTTTTTAAGTGTTTTGAATAGGAATTGTAAGATTAGATTTCTCTATCCAAAAGCAGAAGTTATACAGTGATACTATTGCTAATTTGCTACCAATCAAACGCGATTCTCAATTGACCTAAGAAAAAGTTATATACTAAATGTAGAGACCCAATGCCTACGATTTAATAATTTTTGTTGTTGCGTTTACAAAAAAGAAAGATTTGTAGTTGTTGTTGTTGTTGTTGTTTTTAAATATACCGCAATAATTCATATTTGGTTTGCTAAAAGAGTAGATATCATAAAATGATAAATAAAATAAAAAAAAGTTAAACAAATAGTTAAATATTAGATTTCATTGTACATTTAAAACATACGCAAAAATACGTTATCTAGATTGTTAACCAATACAATTAAAATTCTACAATGTCTTAGCTCTCTATAATAGTACTCCCTCCGTATTTTAATAAGTGTCGTTTTAGGATTTTATTTTTTTTAAAACTAGATGTCGTTTTCAAATTTCAATGCAAAATTTCTTACTTTTTAATGTTTTATGACATCATAAAACATTAAAAAGTAAGAAATTTTGCATTGAAATTTGAAAACGACATCCAATTCAAAAAAAATAAAAATTCTAAAACGACAATTATTAAAATACGGAGGGAGTAGTTTATAATCTTAGATTCATCTATTTACAAAACGCAAAACGACAAGTAGAAAACCACCAAAATATGAATCCTCAAAGAATATACACCATAAAAAAAGTAGTGAAAGATTCACAAATAAAAAATGGTTTCTGATAAAAAATAGTAACCTGAATATCGACGTTAAATTCTTATTACGGTGTTGAACACAGTGAATAGCGACGTTAAGTTTCTACGACGAAATGTCTTAAAATAGATACACTAGTTTTTTTTTTTTTTTTTGAGCATTGAAATGAATAAAAAAATGGTTTCTGTATTTTTTTTATTCATTATAATTCATGTATCTTTATGAAAATTTAAACTAGTTAGTGTTATTTTATAAAATTTGCCCTAATCTATTATACTGTCTAACCAAAAAAAGCGTTTCGTTTTAGTTGTCGTTTAAGGTTTTTTCACATAAATTAAGAAAATCATTAAATTTTCTGTTTTACCCTTTATTAATATATTTATAAAAAATTCCATTGGCCAAAACATTAAAACAGTAGTGATAAAACTGGAATTTTCACCAAACATTTGCATTGAAAACCTAAAACGACAACTAATATGAAACAAAATTTAAATCCTAAAACGACAACTAAATTGAAACGGAGGGAGTAATCTTGTGACTAAAATTAAATGGTAACAATAACAAGGACTTGAGTGAGTTAAAAGGGGAAATGGGGATAATAAAATTCAATTTTGTGATTTCGTATATCGACGACAATGAGGCGTCTTGGAATCATCACTCTCACCAATTCCGCCGCCGTCGTCACTCCGTCGCTACTCTCTTCAACGGCAGCTTTCCCCGGAACCCTAACTCTACCCTCTCCCCTCCGCAACCACCGTCTTACCAATTCCATTTGCTTCCACAAATCCAAAAGCCTCTCCTTCTCTTGCTTCTCTTCTTCTTCTTCTTCTTCTTCTTCAGCAGCTTATCTTCCTTCACTAGAAGAGTACCCATCAACTAAAGGTGACTACTTTTATCTAAGCACTGTTTCAATTCCGGATTTTGAGTAAATTTTGCTAAGGAATGTGGTAATTATCTATCTTTAAAGGTTCTGTGGCGAGAGATGAGAACCAGAAGGTGGTCTTGAAGGGTATGACTTATGCTGCGCTCCAAGTATGATCCTTTTCAATTCTCATTTGGTTTGATTTTGATTCTGGTAGGACAAATGTTCATGATCTTTGAGTGGAATTTGGGGCTATGTTCAACTTGTAGGAATGGGTACAGTCTCATGGGTTTAGACCAGGACAGGCTTTGATGTTGTGGAAGAGATTGTACAAGGACAATATATGGGCAAATAGCGTTGATGAACTTGAAGGTTTGTCTTTTGATATGTCTTTGCTCAGAAGGTTTTGTGATTTAGCAATGAGGATTGGTGCTCATTTATGTGTTCATTCCTATAGGTTTGAATAAAGATCTCAAGAGAATGATTAGTGAACATGCTGAGTTTGGGGCATTATCTTTGAAGGATATTCGTTCGGCTTCCGATGGAACTAGGAAGGTGAATAGATCGTTTATTTTTTTCGTCTAAATAGTTGAAATGTATTCTGAATTGCATATTTTACGATGGTTGGATGATGTGGATGAGTCACTGACTGGGCAATGGTTATATCTCATTGACTTTTTGGGGAATCTTCTCATTGATTCATAATTCGCAGGATGTTGCAGATTCTGTTCACGTTGGATGATGGACTTGTGATTGAGACTGTTGTTATACCTTGTGATCGTGGCAGGACTACAGTTTGTGTTTCGAGCCAAGTGGGTTGTGCCATGAATTGTCAGTTCTGCTACACTGGCAGGTAAGCAGAAGAATTCAGATATTCTCTTGAGCCATTTTCTCAGCTCTTGCTTTGTGTGTTTAATGTTTATTTTTACTGCTTTCATAGGATGGGTTTGAAGAGAAATCTCACTACTGCTGAGATAATTGAGCAGGCTGTTTACGCCAGGCGATTACTTTCCCATGAAGTTGGGTCAATAACAAATGTCGTCTTTATGGTATGCATGTTCGTTAGACAAACAAAAAACTCCACATATAATTTTTGGCATTTAACGTATTTAGATCACATTTAAGGTCTGTTTATACCGGTGTCTCCAGTTTCTCATGGACCTGGATGTGTTTTGTAGGGAATGGGAGAGCCATTTCACAACATTGATAATGTCATCAAAGCTGCAAACATAATGGTAGACGAGAATGGACTTCACTTCAGTCCCCGCAAGGTCACAGTCTCGACTAGCGGCCTTGTTCCTCAGCTGAAGCGTTTTCTCCGTGAGTCAAATTGCGCTTTGGCAGTTAGTCTGAATGCAACAACCGATGAGGTTTTTTTCATGCTATCTCTTTGAAACAGTCGTCATCCATGAGGTATGACCTGACCTCATTGAACATGAATCATGCAGGTCAGAAACTGGATCATGCCCATAAACAGGAAATACAAGTTATCTTTGCTCCTTGAGACGCTCAGAGAAGGACTCAGTTCAAGGCATAAGTACAAAGTGTTGTTTGAATATGTAATGCTCGCAGGAGTCAATGACAGGTAAGTGAAATCATCAGTAGAGACTGCTATTAAGCTCTCTGTTCCGCAATTTAAGTCTCCTCTACTAAAATGGTTCAACTCTGAAACCATAATGAACTAGAAACTCTTTAATTGTGCAGCATGGATGATGCAAGGAGGCTAGTGGAGCTTGTGCAGGGGATTCCATGCAAGATCAACCTTATTCAATTCAACCCACACAGTGGTTCTCAGTTCATACAGACCGAGGAAGACACGATGATCAAGTTTCGTAACGTTTTGGCTGAAGGAGGCTGCACGGTTCTCATGCGGTTTAGCCGAGGCAACGATCAAATGGCAGCATGTGGGCAGCTTGGTATGATTGGGGCGGTTCAGGCACCAGTGATGCGGGTGCCCGAGCAGTTCCGCACCGCTTTAAAAGCA
This sequence comes from Arabidopsis suecica, assembly GCA_019202805.1. Lineage (NCBI taxonomy): Eukaryota > Viridiplantae > Streptophyta > Magnoliopsida > Brassicales > Brassicaceae > Arabidopsis > Arabidopsis suecica. The sequence continues at coordinate 2,564,055 of CM032906.1, forward strand.
TCAGTTTGATCTGTCAAATGTCAGATTAGGGATAAGAAATCAAAATCCCCACCTTGTTGTAACGTAACTCTGATTAGACGCCAATTTTTTATGCTTCTTCTGAGGTTCTTTAACAATGAAATTTTGTGAAAAGTGAAACTACAATTATAAAGATCAAAGCTTTTTTTTTTTGTTGGCAGTTTCTACCAAAGGTGTTATTATAAATTAGATGTATGGATTACAACATCAACCTATGGAGTATGTAGCCACTTTTTAATTCAACTTTTGGCCCAAATATTACTTCTGCCTTAATGTCTATACAAGAACAAAAACTTGAACTCTGTTAGAGCGGTGAGCAATGTCTTGATTTGGATGCTGCATAATCTGTACTGGTTTAGTCTGTCTGGGCACTGACACGGAATAGCTCGATGAGTGTGTTTCGGATTTTGATTCTCAGAGCAGAGGCTTCGTCGGGTCTAAACCACTTCTTGTCGAACTGGATACATTGAGAACACAAGTTTAGACGAGTAAGAAGATGTGATTCGGTATCAGGAAAAGAGTTTGAGATTACTCACCATTCCCAGATCTTTCCTTTTCAACCTTTGAGGTGCCTCTTCGATGAACCGTTTAATGAAGAAAAGCACAAACGGACCACAATCAAAATCGTTTTTCTGCTGCGGAACCTGGTTGCACAAAGAGAATAATATCATAAGATGAAATGATCTTCCCGTGTAGTTCTAGTGTCTGAATGTAATCATATTTCAGAAGAAACCGTATAAACAAAGTTCCTTGAATCATTGGATTAAGAAGGTAAAAGACTGACCTGTATATCAGCTTCGCTGATCCTACGAGGGAGGTTTTTCCATACTTTTTCTGAGATAGGTAGATCCACGGAATACTCATCTTGATTCAAATAATGCCATTCGTCTTTCAGAAACCTGCAATAAGTTGCATAGAATCTAGTGAATTTGGTATCTGTATTTTATGAATTTACACCATATGCATACAACGCCAAGCATGCATCTCACCTTTTCACGTTTTCAACAATTGATTTTCTCGAGTGAAGTCCTAAAGAATCAAGGTGAAGTATAGTCAACCCCGATTCATCTTTCTTATCAGGGATGCTAACTATCACAAGGCTCCAATGAAGACTGAAAACATGGTACAAGAATCTGAACAAATAAGTTCTTGAAAAATCTTGTAAGACAAAAATCTAAAAGTACAGTGCTAAAAGGAAAAGTACTTACTCTTCATGTATTGGTATGAAAATATAAGCTTTACGAAATAGATCAATACCCTTCCACCACCGCCTGAACTTCACAAAAAAGGCATCCTTGTCATTCCCCTATTTCATTGAAAGGACAAGACAAATAGACCAGTCGACATAAATACCAATGATAAAAACGCGAATTGCATGAATGCCAGCAGATAATTATTTTCCAAGAATCACATTTTTCTAATCACCTTGTATGTAACAGCGTCACTAAGCTTCTTGTAGAAATATGTATTGAAGAAATGACAGTCAGCAGAGATTTGATTCGATGATGATATCTGCTGCTGCAAGAACCTAACCAAAGATACAGGACAATAATCATATTAAAAAACATGCAAATAGTGCTAGCATAATAAAAGATAACATATATGGCAAGTCTATCACTCCAAAAATACCTGATGTAGAAATTCATAACCGGTGATGTTAGAAATTCTCGAGGCGCAAGGCATTCAAGATCTTTAAGACAAACTGGAACAAAGTGAGGATCATCCCTGGATCACCAAGCATTAATATTTTGAGGGTTACAAACTTACAGTAAGTCTAGATCAGTCTTGAGATAGATTTACCTTGATGGGTAGCATATGTCTGCCGGTAAGCTGCATGTTCCATCAACTATTAGTTTATATACAGCCAGTTGTGATAAAACGAGGCTAAAAAGAAAATAGGTATTTTTTACCCTTCAGGCAGTTCAACCGCTTGCTCCGCCACTGTTGAAGGCTGAGGTTCTTCTTCATCCACATTTATCACTATATCCTCTGATTTCTGTAGTTTTTTTAAGGGAATATCATCAAATAAGTTAAAGAAGAACATAGCAAATGAGTAGGAGTAAGGACAGTATTAAAGAAGCCAAATAAATGACATATCCAAATAGGAAGCTTTTCCTGGCAAGTATAAATCCTTTTAAATAGCACAGGTCTTCAGTTTATCTAGAGAGGAATTAACTGTTCAAAAATTGAAGTCTTTCGTAAGGAACTTATAAAATTTTCTGTTGGAAAATAACCTAAGTGTTTAGAAAATGAGTCATGCTTCTGCTAGTGTAAATTTCTTGAGGTCTATAATAATTGCGTAAAAAATGCAATTGTGAGATATATGGTAACAGGAGTAAGCAAGAATACCTTACGGCGCTTTGAACTTTCTGATGGAGATTCTTGCCACGACCTCTCCCTATGAGAGAAAGAAGTTGAGTGATTACAACACAACTCAATCTATTATGTATCAGAACGACATGTCACAACAAAATTGCAGTAACCAGCAGTGGTAAACTTGAGACCCTCAGAAAAAACAACAAACCAGTAACAGAAACAGCTGGAAAAGGAAAAAGGGAACGAACCTAGGAGTTTCATGACCAATGGGGTCGTTGTCATCATCATCATCATCAAGCAGAGAATAAATTGAAGATTCCTTGCGCTTTTTCTTTCCATAAGATTCCTTGGATTTCTGATTCCCATTTGACCCTTTAAATCCAGAATCAAACTGCTTTTCACTGTGCTCAGCGTTCCCTATATCTGACAACAACCGCCACCCGCTGCTCAGCCTTGTTACGGGCTTTCTATCAGCCTTATGTTTCTTACTTTCACATCCCAAATCTTCTAGTTCTTTACCAAATGCTTTCTTTGACTGAGTATCTGTCTGTTGAATACAGATTACAAATTTGTATCATGATGAAGTACCCATCTAAAACAGTTTAAATGTTAAAAGGTAGAAGTTCCATACTTTTGGTTTACTGAAAAAGGCAGAAAACGTTGACCGCGAGACTTCTTTTGAGTCTGTATTCCCTTGTTTAGAGATGTCTTTTGAGGCTGCATTCCCTTGCTTAGAGGTGTCTTTTGAGTCTGTCTTCCCTTGCCTAGAAGTGTCTTTTGAGACTGCATTCCCTTGTGTTAAGACATCTGAACCTACATGAAGCGTAACTCATTAAACTTAAGTCCTAAAATTGGGACACTGAGCTAAGCTATTGAGAAAGCATATTGCATATCATAGTTACATTATCCAAAATGTTAGAAACAAACAACTTTAACATTATCCACAAAGAATACCTGAGCTTGTCGAAGACACGACCTTCGAACTTCTGTCCACCTCCTGCCAAAAAGGAAAGAGTCTTTGTTAGCATCATATTCATATTCAACTAACATCAATCCCATTCCTTTATCAGATAACAATCTCTATCACAAAAAACCCTTGATATACATTTCACATGTTCAATGCCTAGTAGTTACCATGACTAAGGATCATACACATAAATAAACTCGAATCTAGCTTGGAAGGTACACGGAAATGTACTCAACAAAATCGAAACTTTAGCATAAACTTGAAAACCCCAAAACACTATCTAAAAAAAAATCAAACCAGCATGCAATTGAATGAGAATGCGAACCATTTTCGAGCGGTCTAAAACCCTACGCTGCTTCTCTTCTTCAAGGAAGACGATTCTGAGTCGGATTCTCTCACCCTTGTCGGGTAAACCCGGACCTAATGTCACAAGATTCGTTTTGCTACGCTCCAGCTGCTCGTCTAGGGCACGATCGGTTAGAGATATCTGAGAATCCGTCTGATCGTCGGAGAGAAACGTTGGCGTTTGCGGCGGCGGAGGTTTGGTGGTATTAACAATCTCCAGCTCGGGAACTTCGTCTTCCTTATCCATGGCTGAAGACCAATCAATCACAAAATCTTTCTTCTCGGAACAATCGACGTCTACTACTTCCTTCTTCCTCTTCGTCATTTCCCGAGGCTAAAGGTTTCTTCTTCCTTCTCTCAATCGCACATTTGTCGTCTTTGTTCAGAATCTTCACTCTTACCTCACTTATTAAAGGGACTCTTCTTCACTAACAAACAAAAAAAGAGATTTTTTTCTTTTTTTTGTTATTCGTAAATTTTGGTAATTTTGTAATTTGAGTAATTATTTGCTTGTGAAAATGTATGACTCTTCTTCACTTACCAAAGAAAAAGAAGATTTTTTCCTTTTTATTTTTGTTATTTCGTAAATGCTGGTAATTTTGCAATTTGAGCAATTATTTGCTTGTGAAAAACGTATGACTCTTCTACACATACCAAATAAAAAGAGGATTTTTTCCTTTTTTTTGTTATTTCGTAAATGTTGGTAATTTTGCAATTTGAGAAATTATTTGCTTGTGGAAATGTATGGGTAGGTGTATTGTCGTGAATCTACTTTTGCTCAAAAACATTAATTTTGGGGTTTCAAAACCCTAGTTTAGATTTGCTTGTGAAAAAATATAAAATCATCATTGAAAATAATATTTTCTAACGACATAACATACGACAAAAGAAAAAACTTAATTTTATCATGTTGGATCGGTTTACGTTTTGGATTTTTCCTAATTTAGACTTACTTGTGCAAAATACAAGATCTTTTATATAAAAAAATATATTTTCTAACGACATAACATACGACAAGAGAAAAACTTATTTTTATCGGGTTGGAATAGTTTGAGTTTTGGATTTTTTCAGTTTTGTGAAAATGTGTGTGTACTGTAAGGAAACATTTACTTTTGCTCAAAACGTTAATTTAGGGTTTCAAAACCCTAGTTTAGATTTGCTTGTGGAAAATATTAAATCATCATCGAAAATAGTATTTTTAACAACATAACACATGAAAAAAGAATAAACTTAATTTAATCGGGTTATATCAGTTTCAGTTTTGGATTTTTCCTTGTTTAGATTTGCTTATGAAATATATAAAATCATTTTTAAAAAAAATATTTTCAAACGACATAACACACGAGAATAAGAAAACTTCTTTTTATCAGGTTGGATCAGTTGAGTTTTGGATTTTTCCAATATTGTGAAAATGTGTGTGTATTGTAATGAAATATTTAATTTTGCTCAAATCGTTAATTTAGGGTTTCAAAACCCTAGTTTAGATTTGTTTGTGGAAAATATTAAATCATCATCGAAAATAGTATTTTTAACGACATAACACATGAAAAAAGAAAAAAAACTTAATTTAATCGGGTTGGATCGGTTTCAGTTTTGGATTTTTCCTAGTTTAGATTTGCTTGTGAAAAATATAAATCATTTTTTAAAAAAGTATTTCACTACAAGAAATATCTACATTATTAGCAAGAGAGAAGAGCTATTATATGTCATCAATAGCGTTTTCATAAACGCTGTCTTATGCCCCTGTTATGGTAGACCCCCCATATACGATAGCGTTTTTTCCGTATGTTATGATAGAGTACTCTACCATAGCATTAGTAAAACGCTTTGTTATATCGCCTTTCTATTTGTTATAAATTATGTGATAAGTCATTTTTCATGCTATGTTAGATGCTCATTTTAAACGCTATAATATATTTTGTTATGACTGTTATTTTATGCAATAATACTTGCGTTTTATGTGCATATTATTTCACATTTGCGAAAACCTCTTTTGAAATTTATATAAAATATTTACATTTCATAAATCATCCACACCATACAAGTAAAATGTCTCAATCCAAGGCTTAAACTAAGATTACAAGTACCAAAATTAACAAACTTGTTCTCATCTATGCTGAGCCTAATTTCTAATATGTGTAGATTTTGGGCTGTACTCACTTGGGACTTGACTTGAGACTGCACTTGAGACAGCAATATCTTGGGCTGCACTCACTTGAGACAACAAAACAAATTAGCTCAATTTATCCACAAAACAATCACAACCACAGTAAAGTACTAAAACCAACAAAAGAGATAGAGATAAGATGTATCAGAATGTTACAGATACCTTATTCGAAATCTTCGAAATCAAGTTCGTAAACGAAAACTTCATCATTAAAGATAGATGGAGAAACAAATCAAAGGGGAAAGGGAGACGGAACCAACAAACCTTATTCAAAATCTACAAAATCGATCCAAAGAAAAAAGGGAGACGGAACGAATTTGAAGACTAAGGTCATTACAAACCCAGACCACGAAACCCTAATCCCAAACGCAGATTCAAAGGGGGAAAGGGAGACGAAACCAACAAACCTTCTCTGAACGAAACCAGCTTCTCTTTTTGTTCTGATATAGAGAAATCCAAACCTAAAGAAACTTTCGATATATAAAGGAGAAGAACAATGAAGAATTTTGATTGTAAAAAGCCGATTTAGGGTTTGGGTGAGCTTGGTCGGAGGAAAGGTGGCTGAGAGGGAGGAGGTGACTGAGAGAGAGGAGGGTGGGGGAGACGGTTCAGCTATAGCGGCGGAGACGGTGGAGGAATAGATAAAAGACACCGAGGTAGATGGAGGAGAAGATGGTTGCTCTCGAGAGCTGTTTTTTTTTCTTTCGGTAAAAGTTCTTTTTTCTTTTGGTCTCGTAAGCTGTCCTAATGTAAAGGGAAATGTTAGTGTTTTTTTCACAAGTGTTGGCGCTTAACTAAATATTTTGGGCTAAATATTAGCGGAATAAGTGATTTTAGCTTCCCGCTTAGTGATACTCTATCTTAGCGTTGTTTCAATGCTATTATATAATAACTAAAATAAAATTTTATCTTTCATAGCAGTTACGGAAAATGAGCTATCCTCGTGTGCTATCAATGTGGATATTTGTTGTAGTGTTTTCAAACGACATAACACACGACAAGAAAAAAACTTATTTTTATCAAGTTGGATCAGTTTGAGTTTTGGAATGAAACTGTATGTGTATTGTAATGAAACATTTACTTTGCTCAACACATTAATAGGGTTTCAAAACCCTTGTTTAAATTTGCTTGTCAAATATATAAGATCATCATTGTTAAAAATAGTATTTTCTAACGACGTAATATACGACAAAAAAACCCTAATTTTGTACGTTTTTTATCAGTTTGAGTTTTCAATTTTTCCAATTTTGTAAAAAAAAAATCCTAAATAGAAACATTTTATTTGGTTAGGATTTTACACAAAAATGTACGAATAAAAGCATAATTAATTAATACTATATAATTTTCTTACATTTAAATCTATTAAACTTTTTAATAAATTTCAGTTAATTTAGTTTGGGTTAGAAAAATTCAGAATCGATTCAACTAATTCAATATAAATATTTATTTCGTTTAGATTCTTAATATTTAGTTTATATTCAATTTGATAAATCTCGAGTTGGTTTGGTTCAATTTTTGTCGACTCATAATGGTCATGCTAGTCACAAATTTGCCTTGAGTTACGGATACTCCACGCCACATCACTGCTAGTTAAGAAATACCGTTGTATCCGACTCACCGTGTATTCCATAATCTAGACGATGAAGCTTCATCTACTTACCAACACCCGGTGCTTAAGAGTTTTCAAGAAGAGAGGATCGGAGAGAAAAAATGGACTAGGCAACGATTGGACATTTTTATTATTATTGAGTATCAGTATTATTAGATAGGTATATGTTTTCGTACGTTGGATGTGCCTTAGCTCTAAGAATCTCTTTAAATAAGTCTTTTAGTTTGTTAGAAATATTCACATGACCTATGCCATTTGTAGTGTACCAACATCATTCCTCTTTTCTACCTTTTGCATGTTTGACAAAAGCAGCATCAGTGAGACCGTGACATAAACTCATAACATCTCCTTCAAATATGGTAACTTTGTGTAGAATTTTACCGTCTCCAGATGTTGGTTAGTACACGTCGACGAGAAGTAAACGTGCTAACTTCAATTTTATTCACAAGAGTTGCATATTCATAATGGGGTTATCCTTATCTACTATTTAATTAAAAAGAAAGACTTTTTCTGATAAAAAAAAAAACTTTTAAGTATTGATGCTTAGTTTTATTTTAACAACATTACTGAATGTTTCATATATCATAACTAATGTAATTCGAACACTCAGTATATGAGATAATGATTTTACTATTTCGGATAATTAAGGGAAGAAATGTCTATTTTGAGTCTAACAAAAGAGAAAAGATAGTAACAGTACCGATGTATTTAAAATAAAATCAAAGTATACCCAATAAAATATGTAAGACATATATAATTTGGATAGCATATTTGTTAAAGGTATAAAAGTTATTAAAGCTTAAGAAAAATTTCATGTGATTTTGAGTGATTAAATTAATTATTTTACGAAATAAAATTTTGTTATACAATAAAAACTATCATGTAGGATTTATTTTTTCCACTAGAATTATACTGATCAATAAAATAAATAAAAATTAAATAAACAAACAAATTATTAAACTGAATTTAAATACAGTAGACCACATCTCTAAAATCTACTGTATACATGAACAACTTGCGGTTCATCAAATTTTCTTTGTTATTTGGACCGTCTCTTGTCAATTTACCTTTTTAAAATTTTTAATCATAAATGGTACCATATTTGCGTTTCACCAACACTTGTAGAATAAATTTTTTTTCTCCGTTTAAATTTAGTGAACCACACACTATTAATTTTGTGAAGAAAAGTAATTATCCGTAGGCAGATCATGGACACCATTTTTGGTGTTTATGGACTGTTCTTCCATCCTTTTTTTTGTTTTTCTTAAATTGTGTGAATTAATTTAATATTATTTGAATAACAAAATAATTTTGCTACATGAAATAATATCCAAATAAGCTATCTTTTGATATTATTTAAAAACTAATTATTTTGATGATTACTATAACACCTAGTCAAAATTTTATAATTATCATATATGTACCACAATCCATCGTTATCATTCACTTTAAATTATATTCACGTTGCATTATTTGTTCCATCCATTCTAGGAAAACTACATTGGTTTCATTTCCAAAAAATTTCAACATCTTCACATCATCTCCGTCAATTCATCAATAACTTCAGGCTTTTAGAAAATTTTCTTACTTGTTCAATCATGAATTTTCCCAGCAACCCTCACTTCCATGCATGAATCTTATATTCATCATCATTTTTGTTTTTCTTCTATTTTTTTCTAGCCAGATTTCTTAACTTGATCCATACCCAACTCCAGCTTCCCGTGTCATACATGCATGTACCAATTATTATATAAAATACATATTCTAAAAAATTATTTTTAATTTTGGAGGCCTTCTCCAACACCACTTTTCAAAAATGCTTATTCTCTACCTTATCAAAAATGCCCGTAAAAATATGAGACCCAAATACGTGTGTAACTTTATTAAACCATACACAAACTACCTTTATATGTGTGTAAAATCATATAAATACTTTATAAATACCTTATAAAACCTTATAAATACCTGGATCGTGTCTCCAAATAGTAATCACCATCAAGAAGTACCTTAAAAACTTTCCGAAATTTTATAAACTTTTCAGATTTCATGAAAGGTATTTTTGAAAATAGACACATAAAGGAGTATTTTTGAAAGGGGCACACCAAAAAAGGCATTTTGTGAAAAAATCTCTTTAATTTTTTTCATTAAATATATTTTTAGTTCGAATTGCTTATTATATTTTTTTACCATTCAACAAACATTTTGGATTGCATGATCTGTTTAAATCGCTCTTGATTGGATTGATCTTCCTTATCCATAAAATCATTCAAAGCAATATATGTTTACAGTGCAATTTTTATTTTCTTATTATAATTTTTAATTCAAATATATATTAAAAATCTATCGATTAAATACATTGATCAATACCATTTTATTTATAGAAACAAATTTCAGCCATTCAAAATATTTGTAAAATTTAGTAAATTATAATCTTAGACTACATTTTTAATATTTATCATTCAACTTTTGTTCCGTTCACCGCTCACTGCTTATTTTGCATATTAAGTTTCTCCCGCACGAGCCGTACTTGAACTACATTCTCCTTTTTGATTTGGATCGCATGATCTGTTGTCACCATTTGAAGATTTTAACTACAAATCTTAGTATCTATTAAATATATTGAATTTTCTAGAAAACAAATGAGTATGTTGTATAACTACTCCATAATAACATGTTTTTGTATACAACTTTTAGGGCCATATAAGTTATATTACAATGAAATCTATTATCTTATCTATAATTTTAGAGTATATATATATATATATATATATATATATATATATATAATGTAAATTGACATGCTATGTTTTAGTTATGGAACATATAAAACTCATCTAAACATCATTATTCAGAAGAAAAAAAATTACTTAGTTAAACAGATCTATTAAGACAATGAAAATTAATGAGAGCTAGATAACTTTTTTTTAATAGAAAAACTCACTCTATAAACAAAAAGAATTTATTATCTTTCCAATAGAATTTGACAAGATCTCCTGCTTTGAGACCTCTCGCTTCTATGGTATTTTTCCATCCAGTCCCCATATGATACCTATTATTGCTTTTTCTAAGGTTAACCGTATATGATTTGTCATCGTCGAGAACTTGCACCTGAAGACCATTATGCATGAGGTATTCTAATTTTATGTTTATTCAATATTTTCTCTGTACTCTTTTTGGGTAACTTTAAAATACAACGCCAGGAAAGATCACTCTCTGTTAGTTTTTTTTCTATCACCATTTTGGGATCCATTGTACTTAACTTTTAACTGCCTTAAAAATATAACTAAGAATGATTTTTAGAAAACGAAATGATTAAGGAGTTTTTTTTGGTACTTAAATGATTAAGGAGTTTGAAGATTAGAGCTAAACACATATGTATATATAGTTTGTGGCAAGAAAATAGTGCTTCTAAAACTTTTTAAATAATATTAATTCTTTTAAAAATAAATCTCTAAATTTAGTAAACTCTATGGATATATTTTCTAAGTTAGCATATAGTATTTACAACAACCTTGTTTTTCGGTTCTTACTTTTTTTTTGTTATAATATAAATCTTTTACAATATTTTCAAAATATAAACACAATTAATATGATAAAAAAGTCTCTTTTCTAAACACTCCAAAGTTGCATATTTGGTATCTTATACTTTTAACATATACTATATTTATGTAGTTTAATTTCTACAATAACTTCGGCTATCTTTAACATTTATTAATTTTGAATTTTAAAATCACTATTAATTATTAAAAAATCTAGTAATCATTACACAGTGATTTTTATTAAAACTGAAAAGTCAAGTTGTAATATTCGTCATAAAATAAGTATATTGACTAATGATTACTAGCAAAATTATCAATAATATCATAAAAATAAATTGAATATATTAAGAGTTTATTGGTCAATTAACCAAATGACCATTAATTTTCTTTAAGTATAGATGAAAAAAATACTTTCCCGACTACTTCTAGTAGGCCTGGTTAAATTAACCGAACCGAATTTACAGAAACAGAATTGAAGGAAAAAGAATCGAACGGAAAATTTGAAAATACCCGAATAGATCCTAATTCTAGAACCAAAAAAACCGGAACCGATATCGACGTGAAATATTTCGAGTATCCGAAAATACCCGAAATATAATTATATATCTAAAAATATTAATTATTTATAAACCGAATAATCAAATATATCCGTATAAAAATATTAAAATACTCGAAAATAATCGAAAAATATCCTAATATATCTGAAAATAACCATAAATAATTAAAATATCCTAAAATATCTGAAGTAAATATCTGAATGGATACTAAATTTTAAAATCCAAATAACCAGAATCGAATCGATACCAAATCAAAATTTTAAAATACTTGAATGGATCATAAACTGTAAAATCAAAAGAACCAAAACCGAATAGAATCTAATTGGAGCCGATCGAATATTCTAACGCCCATGACTAGTTTATACTTTATACCGTCATGTATATATGAAAATTGACTTTAAAACAATGGAAACAACTAGCCAATAATATACATACACGTGTAACAATAAACGAAGTTTTACTTTTTTTTCTTTAATGTCCCAAAGAAATTGTAACTTAGACACACAGAGCTAAAGAGTAATTAAAATTGGAGTTTCTGATTTCTAGGGCACAAAATCTTAGATTCGGTGAAGTCATTCATTACTCCATTGCCAAAGCTTGTAACCGAGCTATATACTCCCATGGCCGACGAATCTTCTTCTCCGGCCACGGGGGATCTCAATTCTCAGAAACCAGAACCCACTACTCCGATTCCAATTCCCAATCCAAATCCCAATCCTTCTCTAACACCACCACCGCCTCAACAACATTCGCAACCACAAGTAGCTGCTCTGATTCCACCTGGTCCGCCTTATACTCCTCCGTCACAGATTCCTGGCTCACTTCTCCCCACCAATCTTCCGCCGCCGCCACCATTCCGTCCTGGTATGCAGTTCACTCCCGCTGGGAATTTTCAAAACCCTAGCTCTGGATCTATGCCTCAGTATCAACTGCAGCCTCCGAACCAGCCTGGTATGAGGCCTTACCAGCCTATGGCTAATGGTTATCCCGGAATTCATGGCGTTGCTCCTCCTCCGGGTGGGTTCTTCTATCTCTTAATTTTATAAAGTTTTACTCTTTTTTTTGTTTATGAACTTTAGGCTATAGAGTTTGTTTCCGTGGCGTTTTTTTCGTTCTGTGAATGTTGAATGTGAATATGTGATTGATAAAGTAGTGAAGGGGAACTATATGTCTATGTAGTTAGATAGATGAGATTAAAGTTTAGAGTAGAAAGAAGTTTTATTGAAAAAGGAATTAGGGAGAAAACTAGAAACAGGGACACCGATGACCGGGTGTTTTCTCCTACAGCGTCTTGATTGAGTTCCGTGAGAATGGTTGCAAGGCATCAAATTTTGGGTAGGGACTCACTTCTACGACTCCTTCATTTTGGTATGCGCAAATTCGCTTTTGTTCTTCTTATTCTCTCCTTAATTGTTGTAGTTAGTGTAACTCTTTTTGAAGATAACATAAGATAACATTCGTAACACATCTTAACTAAACCGCTTACCTAAAGGTTTTTGAAAATTTTGCCTCATGTTCCCCAATTTATATGTTAAATTTAGAATTACTGTAGTTTTAAGAACTTTGAACTTGATGGGTTAACCAATTGTCAGCAGCAAGCATTTCTAGCGACTGAGTGCTCCTTGGTCTTGGTTTTGAGGTATTGCTATTCTTTCAAATTATACCTTCCGTTACATCTTCCACATGTTTCTCTTTCCTTTTCCCTTCTGTGGTCAAGCTGCTAAGGGATGAAATAAAGCTTTTATGATGGGTAGTAATAGTTTTTATAAGTTCCAGATGGGCATGATATGATGGGCATTTCAATATTACTGAATCTCAAATTCAACATTTATCAGATGATTATAGATTCTTACCTATTTCAAGTTGCCCTATGAGGTATGACTACTTAATGTGGTAATAATGACTACGATACTGGTGCTATCTTCTCAATGTGTCCTTCAGGTTCTCTGTTCAGCTGGTGGTATTTGTACTGCCTCTGGTGTGCATATCTAATTTGCTCTAGTTTGTGGTAACAATACAAAATGATTTTTCAATTCTGCTTCTTGATACTCTTGATTTATGCCAATGCAGTTGTTCAGAGTGTTACAATGTGAACATTTATTGATGAATTTGTAGAGACTTGTTTTTGTTTATGCAGGGCTTCTCCGGTATCCTTCTCCATATCCAACAATGGTTCGTCCTGGATTCATTATGCGCCCGCCTGGTACAATCGGTGCTGTTCAACTAGCACCACGACCTGCTGTCCCGGGAATGCCTGGTCTCCGTCCTGTAATGCCTCCTATGGTTAGACCAGCTTCTCTTCCTTTTGTAACACCTGCAGAAAAGCCCCAGACCACAATTTACATTGGCAAGATAGCAACCGTGGAAAATGACTTTATGATGTCTATTCTCGAGGTTTGTTTTCTTCTTTCTATCTGTATTTTCCTCTTCTACTACTTTTAAGGTTGTTTATGTTCGAGGCACGTACTCCCATCTCTTTTGCTATACATTTTATAAGAATTGATCTTGTCATTTTTTTCTGCAGTTTTGTGGCCATGTCAAAAGCTGTTTACGTGCGGAAGATCCTACCACCAAGAAACCTAAAGGTTTTGGATTCTATGAATTTGAATCAGCTGAAGGGATTCTCCGTGCAATACGCCTACTGACCAAACGTACTATAGATGGACAAGAACTTTTGGTAATTATGGATTTCTTATCTCATTTCAAAATATGTTTATGTTTCTCCAACAGATGCACTTCTGTGTCAACCAAGATCTATATATGCTTCTACGGTATTCTCTTAACCTTATTCTCATTTTATTTTCTATATGGTCGGTAGGTGAATGTTAATCAAGCAACAAAGGAGTATTTGCTAAAATATGTTGAGAAGAAAATAGAGACTGCAAAGAAAGCCAAGGAAAGTCAAGCTGTAGGAACCGAAGAGAACCAAGCTGAAGGTCCTGAAAGTGAGCGACGAAAACTTGAGAGTACTGAAAATGAGACAGGGAAAGATGGAGAACCCAAGAGTAAAGAAAACATCGATATTGCGAATTCTGCGGTCGTAAATGACGAAGAAAGGGAAGCAGACAGAGAGGCTATGGAAAAGATTGAAAGTGCTATTGAAGAAAGGTTAAAGTCCAACCCTCTGCCTCCACCACCCCCACCACCACCTGCTGATCGTTCAGGCATGGAACTTGCTTTCACATCTAAGGATGGTGACTCCAACACTGACATAGCTAGGAGTGGTCTGTTTTTACCTCCACTAATCTTCTTCTCTCTTTTTTTGTCCTTAATTTGGCTCCCATTTTCTATTTTCCTTTTAATATTGGTCTGATAGGATATTTTTACATGTAGATGCCGCAGCAAATGATGTTGAGACTTCTAGAGAACAGAATAGGCCTGACACAAGCTCACCTGATTGGAGTAAGAGAAATGACCGAAGAAGCAGAGAAAGAGGTGAAAAGGAGCAAGAAATTGATAGACTCGAGAGGGAGGCTGAACGAGAACGGACAAGGAAAGAGAGAGAGCTAAGGAGGAAACTTGAGGATGCAGAGCGTGCTTACCAGACTCGTCTTCGACAATGGGAACGCAGTGAAAGAGAAAAGGAGAAGGAACGACAGTACGAGAAGGAGAAAGAGAAAGATAAAGAGCGTAAGAGGAAAAAGGAAATCCGCTATGAAGAAGAAGAGGAAGAAGACGATGATGATTCAAGAAGAAGATGGCATAGGGCTGCATTAGATGAAAGAAGAAGACGACGACTAAGAGAAAAGGAGGATGACTTAGCTGATAGATTGAAAGAAGAGGAAGAGGTTGCTGAGGCGAAGAGAAATGCCGAGGAGCAAAAGTTGCAGCAACAGCAATTAGATGCCTTAAGGATCCTATCTGGACAGGCAGCTATTGGAAGCGAAACGATTCAGACATCACCTATTGAAAATGATCATAAGGCAACTCTCCAATCTGTCGATGAATCTGCCAATGAACACCATGCAGCAGGTAAAGAGTTTATATTCTCTCTGTCTTATTCTCATTATCGTCTTTCTCCTTTTTCTCTGTCTTACTTTCTATTTCTAATGGCTCCCTTTGCCAATTGCAGATTTTGAACAAAATGGTTCTGGTAATGAATCCATGGCTATTGATAATAATAGTGGATCAGAGGCACATGCTCCCTCAAAGAAATTAGGGTTTGGGCTTGTGGGATCCGGAAAGCGAACATCTGTGCCTTCTGTTTTCTATGAGGAGGATGAAGACGAAGCGCGTAAGGCTAAAAAGATGAAACCTTTGGTTCCTATAGATTACTCAACCGAGGAACAGGAGGCCGTGGCCCATGGTGGTTCAGGGAATACACCACCTCATTTGGCTTTAGCCGCTGAATTTGCAAAACGAATTTCGAGTACCAATCCCAAGGAAGAGACAATAGAAATCGAAAAACAAAGGAGCAGACGTTCTCATGATAAGGCAAGCCACCGGGACAGGGAAAGGGAAAGGGACAGGGACAGGGACAGAGTCAGGGACCGAGGTGACGGGCATAGTGGTCCAACCAAAGACGCTAAAGAGTCTGGAAAAGCAAAGATACCTGATACCAAGTTTCTGGATGCGAAACAATTGATAGATACAATCCCAAAGACAAAGGAAGACTTATTTTCGTACGAGATAAACTGGGCTATGTATGACAAGGTAAGTTATTCATAATCTCATTACACTTTTACTAGATCAATGTTTTTTGTTACCTTGACTGTGAGTTTGTTTTGGTGCTGACATGTTTCGCCTTTTTTAACATTGAAAAGCACCAAGTGCACGAAAGAATGAGACCCTGGATCTCAAAGAAAATTATGGAGTTTCTCGGAGAAGAGGAAGCCACGCTGGTAGATTTCATCGTGTCAAACACTCAACAACACGTGAAGGCTTCTCAGATGCTTGAGCTGTTGCAATCGATTCTAGACGAAGAAGCTGAGATGTTTGTGCTGAAGATGTGGAGAATGCTCATCTTTGAGATCAAGCGGGTCGAAGCTGGAGTCCCGGTAAAATCCAAAGCCTGAAACTTTCCTTTAAAGATTGTTATCTTCCTTTGTTGCTTAGTATCCCAATTTTTTTCCAAGTCTTCTTGTCTTTGGATTAAAAAAGAATCGCCATGTTTAAATGCAAAAGAAGAGATTGAAACAAGAAAATACAAAATATACATTCTAGTTCACAGAATAAATATTTGCACCACTTGAGTTTAAAGCTCTCTTTGTTATTCTCTTTAGTTCAAAAAGTAGTGCTTTATTACAGTACACATTGACATTATTGCACACAGCTTCTCTTTGGAAACCAGAAACTGATTACAATAGTATTAGCTCTTTGGGTTATTAAAAAATCCCAGAACTAAAATATACAAGTATAAGTAAAATATATACGTATAAATATTAATAGTATTACATCCTTAACCTATAAAAAATGAAGTTATATTTAACCCTCTGAAAAAAAAAAGCTCAAAGAGTTACTGTGTAGTGTGTGTATCAATCATCAAATCACCAGGCGTGGATAAACCGTTCTCTTTCTAGAACCGGTTCAACCGGACCGGTTTTCCTCTCCTGAAACTCGTGGATCAATTTGATAAGCGCACTTGCCTTTTTCCCACCTCCAAACTCGCCGTTACTTGACGCCGTGTAAAGCGATCCCATAATAGACGGATTCTTAGCGAGAGACCCAACGACGTCACTTCCGCCGTTATGACACAGATTCAAAAGCAGAGCAACACAGTGCTGCTTCGTCGCCGGCGAAACCTCCGACGAACCCAAAATCTTCACCGCAAGTTTCAATCCTCCACGACGGAGCACTGAAATCATTCCGTCGGGATACTCCGCCATTTTCGCTAAAATCGCCATCGAATCCGCCGTAACTCCGTCGCTGATCTCCTCCGATTTCACAAGATCGAGAAGAACGGGAACAACTCCGGCGGCGAGGACACGCCAGTGATTATCAGGTTGGTTCATTAACAAACTCCGAATCGCGATTAACGCGTTGCGTTTCGCTGAATCACCGTAATCGCAACTTTTAACGATTCTCACCAATCCCGGAATCGCATCAGAGATTTCTCCGATCAATCTACTATAATCTCCGACGGAAGAGAGATAAAACAGAGCAGCTGCTGCGTATTGCCTACTCTCTCTTCTCGCACCATCATTTAAAACCTCAACGATTAGCCTTAATCCACCACCGTCTTCACCGGCGATTCGAGTTTTTCCGGCGATATCTTTAGATAAATTCATAATCCCAGCCATGGCGGTTTCTTGAACCCTCTGCTCTTCCGATCGCAGAATCTTCATCAACGATTCAACAACACCAGCTTCCACCAAACAAGATCTGAAAAAACTACTCGTTTTGGTGAGAAGTCGGATCTCCACTAATGCTTTAACCATCTCTTCTTCGCCTCCATTGATCAATTCTCCGGCGAGAAACTCCGCGGTTAGTTTTCCGGCTTCTTCCGCCGCTAAACTCTCCGCCACAATCGTCTTCTTCTTCCCTTTTAGACCCGAAACCACACCGTTTTGCTTAAAGTAGCTTTGAATCACTTGCTTGACAGAGAAGTTATCCACCAACGCGGTACTAACCAGAGTCTTACCGGTCTTAGGGCACGTGATGTTACCGGAAGCGAACCACTTGGTGATAGAGCTCCGATCATACGTGTGTCCTGTTTCTAAAACCACTGGATCACTCATGATCTCTAGAGAAATCGGACAACGAAGATCATCAACGTTTAAACTTCGAATCATCATCAAATCGTCTTCTTCTTTGTCTTTCTCTTCATCATCTACATCAATGCCTCGAAGTATCACACATCTGCAGTAGCATATGAATCCCATTAAGCTGCTAAGAAGCTCGATTTCGATGTTACTCTTCTTTCCCACGGAGATCTCTTCTCGTATAAAATCAATCTCGTTGACGCAATCTCTCCATTTTCTGACACCAATGTGATCAAGAACTCGGAGTATTTCATCCGAGTTCGGGTTAATTCTGTTCTCGAATAGATTAAAGAACCAATAGACAGAGTCTATAGCCCGCTTGTCGTCTCGGTCAGGTCTTGCTTCGGATTTTCGAGTCTGACGCATTACTAGATAGATTAACTCGTTAACTTCTCCAGGTAAGTCCACGGACCCGATTGGAAACGTGTCGAGGCTAGTGGATATGGACCGGGTCAAAGCCCGGAAATGAGCTGAGACTTGACCAGAGTTCATCAACATATATAGCTTAGCTCCTTCTCTTGTACAGTCCTCTAGAAGAAACTTGAGTTTCTGGAAGATTACGTGGAGCTCTGAAAGGCTCAAGATTGCTGAACGACTCGCTGAGATTGACCCGACCCGGATTTGAATCCGGAGCTCCTCAAAGAAGATCACAAGAGATTGGATATGTCGGAGAGTTTCTTTAACACTTCTCTTGTTGGTAGAGAAGTCTTTTGGTTTGAAACTAAGAATCTCGCCGGCGAGTTGTAATAGTGAGTCGACGAGAGTGGTTATGGAGATTGATTCGCATGGATTCACCGCCGGAAAGGTCAGAATCCGACGATTCGACCCGGTTTGTGTATGGATCATTTAGATAAGATTTTGAGGAAAAACAAAGATAGTTCTTTCAAGTCTTTTTTTGAGGTTATGTTTTATGTTTGTGTTGTGATGAGGATATATACACTTCGTGTGAGTGGGGGTTTCAACGTTCTACAAGTTTGCGACACGTGAAGAGGTTTGATTCGTTACTAGATTTGGGGTCTGAAATTGCCACGTGGTAACAGAGTTTCTGACACGTGAAAAGGTATGATTCGTTGATAAATTTTGGGGTATGTAAATTGGACGCGTGGTATAGCGTGGCGATGAAGTGTGTGAGGGACCAAGTGTTTCGTGAAGGTTCCGTGCATGGAGGTAGCCGACAATTTCTATGACGCTTCTGATATTTTTCATAGTGAAATTATTGTATTGTTTATTTAACCGAGTTGAGTTTAGATAAACATAAATTTCGTTGGATTCAATGATTTAGAGGAGACTTCGAGGATGTTATTGGATGAAAACATTATTAATTGTTCTTGAAGGACTAATTAGGAGGTTTTTAAATAACGTGTTCCTTTAGTGAGAATTTGTACATTGGTTTTAGACACTGCTTCGAAGAAATATATGTTTTCAGGTCTTTAGTTTATTGATTTAAGCCTCGCGAGACTGTGCTATATAGTAATTTATTAGAGTCGTCTCTCTTTCTCTTTTCTTTTCTTTACTTTTTCTGTTCTTTTAGTCAGATAAGAGTTTTCAAAAAACAATGGACGGTGCAGTTTTCTCATAGAAAAATCAAAACATATAATAATTTTGAGGACCCATCTTGATATTTGTTATAATTTATCTCTTTTTATTGAATTTCTCATTTATTTTAGCTACAACCTAATATATAACAGATAAAAACCATTTTTGCAAAGTCCCGCGTAGCCCACTACATCATATAATAAAAAAAAATATATCAAAAAGAGAAACGAGAAAAATAATTTATTCGAAATGCCAATTTATTGTCATAAGAGCTGTTCTAGGGAATACTTAAAAAAAATGTAATATATGATGTCGTCTAATAAAATCTGCTATCTATACTATTAATTGGGAAGCACTCAAACATAAATAACCTTATAAAGTGTAAAGTATTACAAAAATGCCATTGGTTTTAGTTTTTAAATAAATTCATTAAAGATACAATAGGAATCACAAAATAATATATTTAAATAAAAAATAATACAATTCTTTAAAGTAATTATTAGTTTTCAAAAAATTAAACTAATTTTCTCTCTCTTAGTAATTATGGACGAAATTTTAAATTTTTTTTCTAAAAAGTTGTTAACCAATGAGAATTGAAAAACTAAGATTTGATATCCAACTAAAATTTTATCTAAACCAATCCTAATAAACTATTCTATATCAAAAAAATAAAAAAAAATAATACCATTTAAATTCAAAATTAATAACACTATAGTTTAAAAATTTTTATCAATGGAGGATTTTAAGATTGAATTTGAAATTTCGTAAAAAAAATAAATACAAATATTTAAGACTCAGTTTTGTTATAATATTTCCACAAATTTTGAAATATAAAACAAAATTATATTTCACAATTTCTAAAAAAACGATATTGGGCATTCATTTAGAGCAAGTTTCGGAAATATCTAAACAATAGATTGTACATATTAATTTCGAAATATTTTGTATTTTTTTTTTTCTCAACCGGATCTTCCTTAAACCAATCCATAATATATTGCACACAGTTTTCGAAATAATGTGAACTAATTATATATTTTGCATTCAAAACAAATTATGCAGCAATAGCATATCCCTTTTATAGATATATCTCATATTTTAATTTTAGTCTAAAAAATCGAATTCATTATGATTAAACAATGAAAAGAAAAATATGCAAAATTTAGCTAGAAACATTAATAAATTTGTTAAAATATATTTATAACTTTAACAGCATACATATTAATCCGCAAAACTCACAGTATATATTGTAATATTGTATGGTATTTAAAGGTAAGCAAACAAGAATTTGGAACATAATTTTAATGGAATAAAATAGAAATAAAATTACGAAATGGAAGGGTAACATATATTAAAAATCAAACTAAATACCCAACTGGTATGAGTTCGAGTTATGAGCACTATATAAAATAAATTTGTTTACACACATAACCATGTACATACGTTTTCAGTTACACATACTCTATTTATGACAGATATGGGACCGTAATATTTTTATTTTACGTGTAAGTGACAGGTTATGGGACAAAGAATTTATGACAGATACCGGACGGGATATGCTTCATGTTCCAAAATAGTTACGCCTTGCTAATATACATGAAATAACCCAAACTAAAACCGAATTCATATCCTATTTAACATATGTAATCAAACTGTTAGAACTATTTTGATTAGTTAAGAAAATAAAAATGTAACACCATTTAACTTTTGCAACTATGCATTATGGATACTAAAATATAATTATGCATTAACGCAACTGAATTTTTTGTTCATTACTCTAACTTTATAATATTTATATTATTACGAAGTTCACTAATACAACAAAATATTTTATATTTATAAAATCTATATAACAATTTCTATAAAAATATTTCTACACGTACGTGGATCCAGATCTAATACACTAAAATATATATCATAAAACAACAAAATAATCTATATTGAATTAAATTTTGTTAAATAAAATTTAAAATATGAAACCCCGCACGTATGTGCGGGTCATGATCTAGTATATATATTATCTGACAAGCACTTTAAAGATTTTTTTTTAAGTAATATAGAAAACAAAAAGAAAAAGGAAACGAAGTCATGAGATTGTGTTGAAGAAGAAAAAGATATATATGAACAAAAACACTTAAGTTAAGATTCATTTACCAATTCCCCAATTATGGAGAATAATATAGAATCACGAAATTGAATCTCCTTAATGTCTTCTTTTACAAGTCGACGCACTCGGTTTATTTTCTACAATAAAGCAGATTCGCCACCTAATGTGAATAAAATATAAAACCCTAATTAAGAAGATCACAAGTTAGGTTAATAAAGTAAGATACTAAGATGGCGCACGAGCGCTCCACAGCCGCTACGAGTCGTCCTATCCACGGTAACGATCGTCGTCGCCGTGGTCGTCATCGCCGGAATATTGACCTAATCAGCTCTTTGCCTAATGAGATCCTCCAACATATCTTCTTCTTTATACCGACGAAACTCGCCATCAGAACTTCTGTCTTGTCAAGAAGATGGAGGCATGTATGGTCCGATACACCTTCTCTTTCCTTTGAAAATAGTGATATGTTGCATGCTGATTCGATAAACGAAACGTTAACTCGCTACACAGCTCCCAAGATGATAAAGTTTCATTTCAAAACCATGAGGAACCACATTGTTCCCCACATCGACATGTGGATCAAGTTCGCCATGTCCCGCAACGTGGAGGATCTATCACTTACTGTTGTTGGTATTTTACGTGATTATAAGCTTCCTGATATCTTCTTCATGAATACCTCTATTAACCAACTCAGCTTTATGTTACCCTATTCTTATATGAATCCCACGTGTTCTGTATCTTGGACATCCCTAAAGAAGTTGTCTTTGCGTTATTGTATGTTCTCTGATGAATCTATTGCTAAGATTCTATCCGGCTGTCCAATTCTCGAAAGCTTAACATTGTACCACTGCCAAAACCTTATGGTTCTTGATCTTAGCAAATCGCCGCGCCTGAGAACATTAGAAGTAACCAACAAAATTAATGTTACGGGGCCTAGGCAGATTGTGGCACCGCATATCCATCGTCTCAGATTGCAAAACTATAGGTCACCATGTGCTTTAGTTGATGTCTCGTCTTTAAATGAAGCTCAAGTGGACCTTTTCTTTTACTCAAATCAAAAGACCTTCGAGGCTTATTTACATCAAGACAATTTTAAAATGCTACAGAAGTTGCAGAATGCAGAGAAGCTTACTTTTGGGTGCAACATTCTTCAGGTACATATCTTTTGGGCTCATTCTTGCATTTCCCAATGTCTTCAAGTACTCTCTTACTTACTATACTTACGTAATTATGTTGCTTGCACACTCAACGTATATAAAGTTTACACTAATCAATATGTGTTTTTGTGTTTACTATCTTTCTGTTAGATTTTATCTCTTGCCGAGGTTTGTGGTCTTCCTTTTCCGATGTTCAAGATAAAAGCTTTGACTCTTGAGACAGAGATCTTTCAATATGTTATTCCTGGTATAGAAAGACTGTTACAAAACTCACCTGATTTAAAGACGGTGAATGTTCATGCAAGTAATGGCAGCATTATACCGGTATATTTACCATAAATTCTTTGATTTTCCTTGGCCTCCCTTGTAACTATCATCGAGTTCGAATAATCCAAGAACCATGTATTTTTCCTGTTGTGTAGGGTAGCTATTTTGACAAATGCTTGGACTTGCAAGGCTTGAATCCGGATCGATGTTGGAGATCAAAAGATGGGGTCTTTTGGAATAAATCCCGTTCGAATGTAGAGTCAAAGAACGTGGCTTCATTCGTGGAACTTATGCTTAAGAACACAAAGACATTAGACAAGATGGTCGTACAGTTAAACGAACGTTACCTTGGGTTTAAGTTAAAAGAGGTTCCAACACTTTCTCAGAAGAATAATGTCTCGATTGTGCTCTCAACCACACCGATGGCATGCTATGAGTGGTGTGCATCATAGGGTTTAGTCTTGAGTCTTAATAAACATTTTACATCGACCCTCAACTAAATGTTCGAGACGGTAATCTTTTTTTTTTTTGTTTTTTTACTCACACCTTGTCGGATTTGATCCCCGCGATGGGAAATACTCAACATTTATCGGATAATATTAAACCTTAGAGCATCTCCAATGGTAAGAACCTCATTAGGGATTCTTAAAAATTGTTTTTTTTTAATTAGTGTTTAAGTGTTTTGATTAAAAATTTGAAGTGTTTTGGTTCTTAAAAATTTGAAGTGTGTTGGTTCTTAAAATTTTGAAGTGTTTTGGTTCTTAAAAAATTTGGTTACAACACATATATAGCAAAGTATTTAAGCGTATGAAACTATACAAGAAAGAAAGAAGTTTTGGTTACAAGACATATTCACTTGCTTTATATACTATACAAGATAGAAAGAAGTTTTGGTTCTGGGACATGAAGACGGAATCGCTACAGAGCTAAAACGCTTGTCTAACTCCGAAAGACTAAGCTGCTGCTTCGCCAAATTAGGTAACCCCTGAGAGTGAAGGTCGTCATTTGGCCTCCAAGCTCGATTTCTCATCTGCTTCCTTGATGACACTTTCAAGCAATCCTGCTTTCCAACATCTGAATCAACTGAATGTCAGTGTTGAGACAGTGGCACGTTCTTTATAAACCAGATTTCAGAACTTGTCTTAATAGAAGATTAATTTACTCTATCACAGTTTGGCTAAAGATAATGTGTATACATGAAGTGTTTGGATCTCAGGTCTAAGCCATGGGGAGTTTCCTATAGTAAACAACGTACATAGGATCTGAACGCCCTGGATTGATCACAGTTGAAACAAATTCATCAAAAGAACTCTTAAAAGGCTTTCTTACAGAAGAAACACCTGAGGAGCTTCGAATCCTCCGGCGTAGTGAAAGTATGATCCGACAATGAGAGCATGATCTGCATCGCAGTTGATATCCATATCGAGATTGCTTTAGTAAAGAAGCAACGGTTCGAGAAGTTGCAAAGAAAGAGTAAGTGATCGGGTTGAAACCATGCATATATTTATATTATTACAATGTCACAAGACTTGATAGGTGAATGTTAAAGAGAACCTCGTTAGAGCGAGTCCTCCGGGCTTAAGAATTTTGTTCATTTCCTTGAACACTTCAAGCGGCTTTGTAAGATTATCCACATTTACCTGTTGAGATACCAAGAAAAACATACAAATTTTTTAATACTTGAGGTTTCAATAAAGAAGAATAAGTTTTAGAGATAAATGAGAAAGTTTGATCTTACCACATTGGAGTATCCTGAGGCAAAACCTTGGAGTAATACTTTGTCAATGCAGCTATGGCTGGATCATCAATGTGTGTCACAAACCTTGGAGCTTCATAAAATGTTTTAGGACACAGGTCCACAAGATCTCAGTATGTCTCAAAGCAAAGCTATAGCTCAAGCATGCCTTAAAGATAAGAAAACAGAGCAATACTGTAACAAAAGCTGGATTGTTATCTTACTCATAGAATCTCTGGAAATCTTCTTCTTTGAAATGGAATGTCTCAGGCCAATCAGAGCAGTTTAAATTTCATAAAGCTACAAACTTTGAACAATTAAACGGCATTTCGAAATCTGAATTCCCTTTCAATATAAAGTTTTCAATTGTGGGTTAAAAAATGAGTTTTGGTGTGGTTCTACTTGAGATGATAACGAAGCCAGCCTGTGTTACTACTGTGTTAGATACATGAGAGAAGACCAAAGTCCACATATTACTGGATGTGGATCCAAATTATGTTGGTAGAATATGTATACCTTGACCTTGAATTCTTTAAATAAGAGAATACGTAAAATTGGTGTGTTAATAGAACGAGACAAATATGGAATAATACCTTGTAAAGAAAAAAGGAAACGATCTCATTAGATTGTGTTAAGGAAGAAAAATTGTATATGGACAAAAACACTTAAGGTTAAGATTCATTTACCTTCACCAATTATGATGGTTCATTTACTTCAATAAAGCAGATTCGCCACCTAATGATAATAAAATATAAAAACCCTAATTAAGAAGATCACAAGCTAAGTAAGATGGCGCACAAGAGCTCCACAGCCGCTACGAGTCGTCCTATCCACGGTATCGATCGTCGTCGTCGTGGTCGTCATCGCCGGAATATTGATCTAGTCAGCTCTTTGCCTGATGAGATCCTCCAACAACATATCTTCGTTTTTATACCGACGAAACTCGCCATCAGAACTTCTGTCTTGTCAAGAAGATGGAGGCATGTATGGTCCGATACACCTTCTCTTTCCTTTGAAAGTAGTGATATGTTGCATGCTGCTTCGATAAACGAAACCTTAACTCGCTACACAGCTCTCAAGATGATAAAGTTTCATCTCACATCCAGCGTGGAACACGCTGTTCCCCACATCGACAAGTGGATCAAGTTTGCCATGTCCCGCAACGTGGAGAATCTATCCCTCAGTGTTGGTTTTGTTAGCAGTTATAAGCTTCCTGATTTCTTCTACATGAATTCCTCTATTAAGCAACTCAACCTTATGTTCCCCAATTCTTATATAATTCCCACATGTTCTGTAATGTGGTCATCCCTAAAGAAGTTGTCCTTGCGTTATTGTATCCTCTCTGATAAATCTATTGCTAAGATTCTATCCGGTTGTCCGATTCTCGAAAGCTTAACATTGTCCCACTGCCAACGACTTATGGTTCTTGATCTTAGCAGATCGCTGCGTCTAAGAACATTAGAAATAAAATGCAGCGTTGAGTTTTCGCGGCCAAGGCAGATTGTGGCACCGAATATCCATCGTCTCAGATTGCAAAACTATAAGTCAACATATATTTTAGTTGATGTCTCGTCTTTAAATGAAGCTCAAGTGGACTTTTTCTTTTACTTACATCATAAGCTGACCTTGGAGGCTTATTTACTTCAAGACATTCTTAAAATGCTACACAAGTTGAAGAATGCAGAGAAGCTTATTTTTGGGTGCAACATTCTTCAGGTATGTTTTGGGCTCATTCTTGCATTCTCCAATGTCTTCAAGTACTCTCTTACTTACTTCACTTACGTTGGTTGCACACTCAACGTGTACCGATGCTATACAAGTTTACTAATGGTACAAATCAATGTGTTTTGGTGTTTACTATCTTTATGTTAGATTCTATCTCTTGCCGAGGTTTGTGGTCTTCCTTTTCCGATGTTCAAGACAAAATCTATGACTCTTGAGACAGAGATCTTTCAGTATGTTATTCCTGGTATAGAAAGACTGTTACAAAACTCACCTGATTTAAAGACGGTGAATGTTCATGCAAGTGAAGGCAACATTATACCGGTATATTTTCCATAAACTTCTTTGATTTTTTTTTCCATGGCCTCCCTTCTAACTATCATCGAGTTCGAATAATCCAAGAACCATGTTTATTCTTCTGTTGTGTAGGATTGTTATTTTGACAACTACTTGGACTTGCAAGGCTTGAGTCCGAATCAATGTTGGAGATCAAAAGATGGGGTCTTTTGGAATCAATCCCGTTCGAATGTAGAGTCAAAGAACGTGGCTTCATTCGTGGAACTTATGCTTAAGAACACAAAGACATTAGACAAGATGGTTGTACAGTTAAATGAACGTTACCTTGGGTTTAAGTTAAAAGAGTTGGCTCCAACACTTTCTCACAACAATAATGTCTCGATTGTGCTCTCAAGTCTCAACCACACCGATGGCATGATATGAGTGGTGTGAATCATTTGGTTTAGACTTGATCTCTTAATTAACATTTTGCATTGAATCTCAATTTAAAGATACTAGTGTGATCTTTTTCTTTTCTTGTTTTTACTATGTCCGAAGAGTAGTTAAAAGTTGCAATGGCTTGTGTTAATCATCATGTATGATGGTGATAAGAAGAATCTTTAGGTATGGCTCTAATACAAAAATAAAATTTATAAAACGTTTCCAAAAGTTTTAGGTTTCAAGATCTGGTTAAGCCACAAAATGACAAAAGTGATTCAAAGAGTGATCAAAACAATGCCTTTTGTCTCTTTAGTGACTGAAGAAACCTTAAAACAGACTAGAGATAGAGAAAGCAGTTTCTTTCCACCTTTGGTTCATTTATACACCATTATCTTCTAAGACAAAATCCCAAGAGAATGTAGTGCTCGGCTTTTCAACACTTGTAAGCTTGTGTCTCTGTCTTGCATAGTTTAGATCTTCTTCAGCTTCGAGAAGGTTCCTGACTCTGAGAAGTAAGTGCTTTGAGTCCCACTGCCTAATCCTAACGCTTGCTGAGGATTGCACAACTCTATTCCCTGTCAAATAGATAACCAATTGGAGTCAGAAACCGATGCAAATGGATCACAAAATGTCAAATAGAATAAAATGTTTTGTACCTGCACAGGAGTGAAAGCCAGGCTTGATGTCAAACCAGAGGTAGTCGCACCACCCGCATACTGTCTTTCTTTAAGCCTGAAAAAGCCATTGATAAACAAACGCAAATGAGATATGATGGAAGAAGAATAAGGCAGGACCATTATAACTTAATCTACACAGTAAGAATCTTAACATGAAAAATCGGAAAAAAACACAGGAGAAATAGAGGAACACTTACTTTTTGGCAACCTTGGCATTAATTTTAAGCTTGCTCGGAACACTGGATACTCGCAGCCTGTTGCTTCCTGCCTGGCCAAGCATTCCATAACCTTCTCCTAGTCCATCACCTAGGGAGCTCTCTTCAGGTGTACCAAACGCCATCCTGTTGGCCAGCTTCCTCATGTCTGTTACTGCATACCTGATTTAAAGAGAAAGGTAAGAATGCAACTAGATAAATACCAATGAATAGAATTCTATCTACAGTCATTAAGGACACGAAGTATGATGAAAAAGGCTACCTTTCTTTCATTTTTCTTAGACGGCGACCACCCCTTCTTTTCTTTGGCTCAGAATCAGGAACAGGAAGTGGCTTAGGCTGCCTTGCAGGAGGAGGTTCTTGCCACTTCTCAATCTTCTTACGGATCTCCTCCCTGAAAGCTTTTCCACTTGTCCCTGTCGGGTCCCCTCTAGTAGCATCAACTCTTGCTGCCAAAGTCGATTTTGCAGCCACGAGCCTGCTAGCGCGAGCCCGAAGTCCAGGAGGCGTGCTTTGGAAAATCTCTGTCTGCTCCAGATAACCCACACGGGACTGCGACGTTGCAGAAGAGAACCCAGCGAGATTCTTCCTCTTGAGGCCAAGAACTTGAACATTACAGGCAGGCATTTTGGCAAGTGCTGACAAACCTCCAGCAGTCCCCATGAGCTTGGCTGCAACAGCACTCCCAACAATAGTGGAAAGATTAGGTGCAATAGATCCCATCTTACTTTCAACAAACTCAAGGACCTTCTTCCTTGCAGAATCAAGATCTAGAGCTCGATCACAAGCCTCTAACACCTTTTGCAGGACATCCTCTGGCAGTGCAGTCCCTTTCGTGGTTGAAGCAGTAACCGAAATAACCATGATAATAGCTGATGGAAGAAGGTCAGCAAGATCAACAAGAGTCAAATCCGTCTCATTGCCAATCCTTTTCACAACACGCGCATAATCAATTGGGTGATTAACCAGCGACTCAAGCTCTTGATACTTAAGCTTGTACTTGTCTTTGATAAAGTTGTGAACAATAACGATTTCATTCTCAATATCCACAGAGAGCTGATTACAATCCACAATAAGCTTGTACTCAGGATCGTCTTCCAACACAGTTCCTTTCTCAGATCCATCTAAATCCTTCCTAAGAGCTTCCTCCACTTTCTGAATAATATCAGTATATCTCTGACTTTTCTGAAGCTTAGAAACACTATCGAGATCATCATAGTTCAGTGTCTCTAAATCCGCCATATCCATGTCAACATCTTCTTCTTCCTTTCCAACATCACCATCATTCTCGTCCTGAATATGCATAATCAACCAAACTACAATTAAAACCATAGCTCCTGCAATTAAATATTAAGTATTGAACAGATATAGTAATCAAATAGCTTAAGAACAGTCACCAATTCTGCTTCATTGTCAGATAACTCGTCAAGATCAGCAAGGAAAGAATCTTCAAGAGTTGCCTACAACAAATCCAACATATTGAAGTTAGCAAAACAAAGCTTACAAAAATCTAAAATTCTCGGAAACCCTAATTTTAAAATTGAAACTTTAAGACAAAGATGAGTCAAATCAAAATTAACACAACACGATTACAAAAACAGAGAATAGGGTTATTAAAGAAACGCTTACCATATCTTTCTACTTGGAACGTAAAAGCTTGAGTGATTCTCCTGCGAATTCAACGAAAATTGTTGATTCAGAAACCCTAATTTATAGAGAAAGCTTGGGATATACACAATTGAATAGAGGAGGAGAATCAAAAGTTACCTGAAGAATCGAAGGAGAAATCAATCGACCAGATTCGAGAAGAAATTGAAGAGCAGCGAGCGACTAGTGTTTTTTCCTTTGGAAGGCGAAGAGGAATGTTTGAAGTTGAACCTTGTGTTGCTCTAAAAACTGAAGTTTCGAAGTCGGCAATAGTTGGGCCTATTCTAATGGGCCTTCCTCAAAACTTTGTAAATGGGCTTCTGAAAATCTCACCGTTTTGGAATCATATACTGTATATACTTTCGGTATATTTTTGTAGAATTATCCCTACCAAAATCCAAAATTTATTCTTTTGGATTTCTTCAATTCGATTTTACATTATACATAACAAAAGAAACAAGGAACTATTGTTATAAAGGTTCTTGTGTAAAAGACAAACAAACAAGGGATAAGGATAGAGAATCGAGAAAAAAAAAATAGTTTTTTCATTGGGAACGTTATTAGTAGTTCAAATAATTGTCCGTTTCTTTACAGTAATTATGAACATGTTACCCGTGAGATGTTGTCAGAGACTGAAGTCACATTCAACCAATAACAATGACCAATCCAATCTCTCTGCTAATTTTTCCTCCAACCAAAATTATAATCCTTTCAAGAAAAAAAAAAGAGTTTCTTTCTTCTTGTTTATTTCACTGCTTCTTCTCGCTTTGGAGGAGAATTCTTCTCAATAATGGAGGAGATTGAAGAAGGAAGCAGCAACAATAGCATAAGACGTGTTGGTACCGGAAGTAGTGACCGGAGATGGGTTGATGGAAGCGAGGTTGACTCTGAAACGCCGCCGTTTTCAGAAATCAGAGGCAGAGACTATAGTTTTGGGAATTTGAGGAGAAGATTGATGAAAAAGCCTAAAAGAGCTGATTCTCTTGATGTTGAGGCTATGGAAATTGCTGGTTCTCATGGTCACAATCTCAAGGTTAAACACCCATGATTAAAGTTTTGATTTTTATAACTGCCCATTTAGTGTTTGTGTTATTGACATTGAAAAATGGAAACTTTTTAGGATTTGTCACTTTTGGGTACACTTGGGATTGCGTTTCAGACGTTAGGTGTTGTGTATGGTGATATGGGAACAAGTCCTTTGTATGTGTTCAGTGATGTCTTTAGTAAAGTTCCTATAAGATCAGAAGTTGATGTTCTTGGAGCTTTGTCTCTGGTTATCTACACTATTGCTGTGATTCCTTTAGCAAAGTATGTCTTTGTGGTCCTTAAAGCCAATGACAATGGCGAAGGTAATGCATCCGAACTGATGTTTTTAGTAGAGTGGTGTTTGTGTTGTTTCTCAGGATATGTGGTTTGTGTGTGCAGGAGGGACATTTGCGTTGTATTCGCTTATTTGTAGGTATGCAAAGGTGAATAAGCTGCCAAATCAACAACCTGCGGATGAGCAGATCTCGAGTTTTAGGCTTAAACTCCCAACTCCTGAGTTGGAAAGAGCTCTGTGGATTAAAGAAGCTTTGGAGACAAAAGGGTATTTGAAAACTCTTCTTTTGCTTTTAGTACTAATGGGAACTTCCATGATTATTGGCGATGGAATTCTAACACCAGCTATGTCAGGTGAGTCTGATTTTCTTTTGTATTTGTTGCAAATAGAGTTATCCAAAAGATTTGGAATTTGAAAAAATAAGTAGTGATTTGAGGTTTGATCTTCCTTTTGATTCTTATGCAGTGATGTCTGCAATGAGTGGTCTACAAGGTGAAGTTAAAGGATTTGGAACAAGTGGGTATCACTATCACATGATTTCTCTCTATATGTCTAAGCAATTGAGTCTTGATGTCAATTTGATCATTGATATTCAATCTTGATGTGTTGTTGTTGTCAGATGCATTGGTTATGTCTTCGATTGTGATTCTCGTGGCTCTGTTCAGCATACAAAGGTTTGGGACGGGTAAAGTTGGTTTTCTATTTGCTCCAGTTCTCGCGCTCTGGTTCTTCTCTCTCGGTGCTATTGGAATCTATAATCTGTTGAAGTACGACTTCACTGTCATAAGAGCATTAAACCCGTTTTACATCGTTTTGTTCTTCAATAAGAATAGCAAACAGGCTTGGTCTGCTCTTGGTGGATGTGTTTTATGCATTACAGGTAAGTCAACACAGTCTCACCTTACAGCTTCTAAAATTTATCAAACCTTTCTTACAAAGTGTTTGAAACTACGCAGGTGCCGAAGCAATGTTTGCAGATTTGGGACATTTCTCAGTTCGTTCTATACAGATGGCATTCACTTGCGTGGTGTTTCCATGCCTTCTCTTAGCTTACATGGGTCAAGCTGCTTATCTAACAAAGCATCCCGAGGCATCGGCTCGCATATTCTATGATTCAGTTCCAAGTAACAGATCAATATATCCTTAATGTCTCAGCTTCAGTTATATTAAATGACAAAAATACTGAAATTTGTGATGAAATGTAATGTTGAGCAGAGAGTTTGTTCTGGCCGGTGTTTGTGATTGCGACATTAGCCGCTATGATAGCTAGCCAAGCCATGATCTCTGCGACTTTCTCATGCGTCAAACAAGCCATGGCTCTTGGTTGCTTTCCGAGGCTGAAGATAATCCACACTTCTAAGAAACGGATGGGTCAAATCTACATTCCGGTCATCAATTGGTTCTTAATGATCATGTGCATACTCGTCGTCTCCATCTTTAGAAGCACAACCCACATTGCCAATGCTTACGGTCAGTTTTTCCAGTTCAATTTGGGTCAGTTCTGTTTTTATGGTGAGTCTTAGAAAAACTTTCTGTTTTTTAATGTCTTTTCTCCATTCTTCTATTTTCTTATTTCAGGCATAGCAGAGGTAGGTGTGATGATGGTGAGCACAGTGTTGGTAACACTAGTGATGCTTCTCATTTGGCAAACCAATATATTTCTCGCCCTTTGCTTTCCCCTTATATTTGGATCAGTTGAGACCATTTATTTGCTTGCTGTTCTCACCAAGATCTTGGAAGGCGGTTGGGTTCCGCTAGTATTCGCAACTTTCTTCCTCACTGTAATGTACATTTGGAACTATGGAAGTGTGCTAAAGTACCAAAGCGAGGTCAGGGAAAGAATCTCTATGGATTTTATGCGTGAGCTCGGTTCAACTCTTGGAACTATTCGAATCCCCGGGATTGGACTCCTTTACAATGAGCTTGTCCAAGGCATACCTTCCATTTTTGGACAGTTCTTGCTCACTCTTCCTGCGATTCACTCAACAATCATCTTTGTCTGCATCAAATATGTTCCTGTTCCTGTTGTTCCTCAAGAAGAGAGGTTCCTCTTCAGACGGGTTTGTCCTAAGGACTATCATATGTTCAGGTGCATCGCGAGGTACGGTTACAAAGATGTTAGAAAAGAAGATTCTAGAGTCTTCGAACAGCTTCTTATTGAAAGTCTAGAGAAGTTCTTGAGATGTGAAGCATTAGAGGATGCTCTAGAGAGCACTATGAATGATTTTGATCCCGATAGGGATTCTGTTGCAAGTGATACTTACACAGACGACCTCATGGCTCCTCTCATTCACCGTGCAAAGCGTTCTGAGCCAGAGCAAGAGTTGGATTCAGAGGCTTTGCCATCTTCAAGCGTAGGGACGTCGATGGAGGAAGATCCAGCTCTGGAATATGAGCTCGCGGCTTTGAGAGAAGCCACGGACTCGGGGCTAACGTATTTGCTGGCTCATGGAGATGTGAGGGCGAAGAAGAATTCGATTTTCGTGAAGAAGCTTGTGATAAATTACTTCTATGCGTTTCTAAGGAGGAATTGCAGAGCTGGGGCTGCGAATCTCACTGTCCCTCATATGAACATCTTGCAAGCTGGGATGACTTATATGGTCTAGTGTTTGATTCTTTAGCTATACTCTCTTTGGAACATTTCTCCTTAGGAACTCTCCATGAAATTAGGGCTTGTTTCTTGCGGGTGACGTTTGTGATTGTCGTTACCGTGAGAAAGAAGCAAAGGTGGAAGATTTCCTAATACTCATATTGTAGTAGTTAAGGAAATAAAAGTGTATCAACTACTTATACAAGTATACCAAATTCACTAGTGACTGTAGTCTAGTGTGTTGCTACATTCTTCAAAATTAGATATGCATATTTTCATCACTAAAAAATTGGCATGGTGGTTATAATCCTATAATCCTAATATTGAATAATCTGAGTTTTGACTAAAGAAATTTGTTAAAAAAAGCTTAGAAACCATTTAGTAAGTGGGATTTGAGTGAGTCTTTGATTGGATGTTAAAGTAGATAATGTAACATTCTTTTTCATATTTTTGTCAAAAACAAATTTCTAATTACAAAGTGAATCCTACTTGTAACTCACTGCACTTGATCTTTTTGATCTCTTTACACTACTTAAAGCTATAAACTCCCATCAAATATTAAAGCTTTGAATTTAAATTGATTAGCTACTAGCTAGTGACATGGTTGAAGTTTGCCCCTCCACAATCTTTATTATAAAATTTGTGACAGCTTCTTACATAAATGTCAAATTTAAAAGACGAGTGTTCAAATAAAACTCTTATGTTTATGAAGTAGATTATTCGTATTGGTTGAGTTTGGATTACTTATTAAATAAAAGTCAATACAACAAAGTGAAGGGACACCTTCACCTATTATGCATTGAATATTAACCATCATTTATATTTGTTTATAAAGAAAATTGAAAATTGCTAGCCGAAAGGGTCATTTTCTGGATAAGTAGACTTTTTTCCATCACTGTCAAAAACTATTATAAGAACAAACAAATTTATCGACCATAACATAACATAGTAGTTACTAAAAATTAGTAGTTCGAATAGAAAGGTATTTTGAAAAAAAATCTAAGAAATTATACAATCGAATGACAAGTAACACGGATAAGCTATTAAAATTTTAGTCCGAATTTAAAGAAATATATGAGTTTTGGTTCAAAACCTCTTAATTATATATTAAAAAAAATACATAATATAGTAATTACTTTTTTCGACAAAAAAAAAAATAATATATATATATAGTAATTACTCGTTTGTACAATATCATTGCCATGTTATAATCCATATTTAAATTTGGAATGTGTCATGTTTGAATTACTTTACGTACAACACGTACATGTGCAATATCTTAATTTTGACATGTTTGGAAATTGTGCATGTGTGATACTAATATCAAACCTACAAGCTAAAATAACACATGCATTCTGTGATTAGGGATTTGACAATTCAAGTTTTTTTTTTCTTTTTCTAAATTACTAAAAAAGTTCTTGGCTTAAACTCGTACATCTTTTTAGACTAAAGATCAGAATATTTAATATGGTTTTCTCGCAATTAAATTTTTGGAGGGCCAGATTAATAATACCTCCTTGGTTTTCAAGACATTTCAAACAATTGATTTCAAAACATAACAAACATTTGATATTGAAGAAGAGTAGCTTAGAAGAAAACCGTGAGTTAGGAGAGATTATTTCTTTTCACCTAAAGAGTTGTTAATATATATAAATAACTTAAAATAGTGGTTTGGACAACCAAACCGCAAATTTACATGAATGAATTGTAGCAATGTGAGCTAAATAGTCGGCTTTTAAAGCAATAATGTTTTTTCTAGGGAAAACAATAGAAGTGAAAATCAGTGGAAATTCTTTAATTTTCTAACAACGTCAGGTGCATTGGTGTCTATTCAGTTGATGTTTGGTCTAAAGATTTGGACTTATACCTAATATTCTCACTAAATTGATAGATTGTCCTTCTTTCACATTGACCAGTTTTGGTTGGTGACCTTCAAAATGATGAAATTTGGGATTTGTAACACATTTCACAATTTTTTTTTACTAACCATATAAGGATATACAATGTAAACGCATTTATAATGCAAAACGAACTACTATACACAAAAATATTCTAAACTAAACAAATCGTGTAGCTTCGTTTCAACTAATATAATTGTCGGGATTATTGTTGATTTTGCCCTTTTTCATCAAAATCTTTTGAAAATGTCATTTTTACTCAAATCTTATGGATTTGCCATTTTTAAGTACGTATTTACGATTTTTTTTTTTTTGCAAAAATATGTACTTTATACAAATACTAAACCCTAAGAACAAATGAAACCGACTAAACTCAAACATAACGGGTAAAACGCATGTTAAATCACATTTTTATAGTTTGAAAAATGGCGAAATCTATAAACTATTCAAAAAAAAGGCAAAATCCACAAATGCCATTAAAAAAATAGCAAATATCTAATTGATTCATAATTGTTCTTTCTTTTGCCGATTAATTTAGTGTCTTTCTTTTATTATACCCGTATTTGGTTTAAAGTTTAAATATACCAAAAACCATTCTAGTTCTACCGTCATTTCTGATGCATCATTTTTTTTTTCTGATGCATCTTGACTTAATCCAAAAACAAAAGTATCTCATTGTATAACCTACGTCTCTTAATAAGTTTTGTTTGTCATTTTAAACACTTAGATACTCGTTACTTGCTTCGTACCCGCTACTTGCCTTGTACTCGCCTTAAAAAAGCAAGTATTTATCGTTGGCAAGCCGGGTAACAAGTAATAAAATTTTATTACTTGCAAGTTCAAGCCAAATATCAAGTCTTAAAAAAAATAATTACTCGGCTTGTTTGACTCGTTACTCGTTTTAATATAGATAGAACTTTAATAACTTATTTGAATTTATATATTTATAGTTTATAACTTACAAAAACCAAAATTGAAAAGATAAAAAGAAAATTAGAATTTTGAATGTTTTGAGATTTATATTGTATGAGATTGTTTTTGTATTCAATTATTTTAGTTCAAGTAGCAAGTCTCAAGTAACAAGCCGGATCAAATTATTTTGCAAGTAATCATATTTTAAACGAGTACTTGCTAGAGTAAGTACTTGTTTCGGACAAAGTAAATATCAAATCTAAAAATCAATTACTTGAACGGACTAAAACAGGTCACAAGTACTTAAAAATTAGCAGGTATTTGTCTTGTGCCAAGACCTAACTCTTATTCATAAGGTAACACGAGTAAGTAGTGTTCTAACTAGAAGGAGACAAAATCTTGAAATCCATATCTATCCGGCCCAAAAATAAGATTATTGATCAAAAATAGTAATCTCACATCAACACAACCAAAACTATTTTTTTTTTTAAAATGTCATGCTATATACTAGTGTTGTCCACTTGCGGACAAAGGTTGGAACTAGAGAAGTAGAGAACCATTGAAGTGGCCTTTGATTTATGTCCATAATAAAAAAAGATTTGCACGATTGTCTCTTTAACTTCAAGACTATTTATTATTCCTTATTAGTCTGTAATTATCCACTCGTTAGGTCATTTTCACAACTTTTCATTTCCTTTTCTTATCTCTATGCTATCTTCTTTAATTTTTGTCCTTTTGAAAAGATGCACATTTATTTGTTTCTTGGTGTCACCATTGCCGACTAGGTTTGGGTACACGTATTATATTAATATACTGAACAAAAAAAAATTAAAATTAAAAAATGTAATTGAAAAGTTTCTTAAATTGATTTTTATAAAAGGTTAAGGAGGTGTTATTCAATCATGAAGTTAAAGTCAATTCTTTAAGGTTTTGATTTGCTTTCTGATATTGTTTTTAAGAATTTGTTTGTGTGTATTTCAAAATCTCTGCCGTATATCTTGGATTTTGAGAAGACAAGAACATTATCAAAAATAATTCTGTTTGATCAATTTTACCCATACTAAAATATAAAATTTGTGAGGATAGGAAAATTCGGTTTTGTATTATAAGATTTCGATTAGTAAAGCTTTTGATTTATGAGTAGCTAATTACAAAAATTATTGAGACAAAAAAATTAGGAAGGTAATGAGACAAATAATGTTGATAGTGTACGATCTGTGGTGATTGTGACTACATAAATATCAGACCATTGGTTATAAAGATTTAAGAATCTCCTTTGGTGGGTCTGCGTAAGATTTTCTTTGACTCCTTGTTAATAACTTATATATACACACGTATATTAGCTACTTTAAATTTGTGATTTGTATCGTTATGTAAAAAATGTTGGTTGGGATTGGTAAGATACTAGAGTGATTAGAAAAGAGAGGAATGTATGAACAGATTTTTTTATATATATTAAATTTTTACTCCACTAAAAGTTAAGTTATTTTACCTTAACAATGTCTACCAATTGTACCCGTCAAGTTTTGTACATGTAACGGGAGTTTTTTGGGATCAAAAGGGCTATTCTAATTATTTTATAGTCGGAAGCACAAATTTTTTTTTTGTTAAAGCTAATTAGTAAAAAATTAGATATTTGGTTAACTTTTATTGATAAATTTTTAATTATATTGAGGTATTCGCAAAATTAGAAATAAAAGAAGTTTTTTAAAAAAAAAATATCTATATATGCATTCTAAATTAAAGATTAGTGGCAGATGATTTAGTATAATTGAAATTCCATTATATCCTTAGTTTCAAAAAAACCCATGCAAGATTTTTTAAACCAATTTGATTTTTCTCTAATTTTTTTATTTTTTATTTTGGTAAAAAGCAGAGGTTAGACAGATTATTTTATATTGTTTTCTCTCATTCAGCCATCAATTTCCCCCTGCCTGCAGCCTCAATCTCTTATTCGAAACTCATGCCTCAGTCGAAGCCACATATACGAGTCTAAGACAACAAAGATTCATTTAGGTTGGTCGGAAGTTACTTGTGTCTCATGTTATTGTATGAAATTATGGTCAAATTCCTGTTTGAGTTAAGTCTCGAATCAATTATTTAACACTTGTTTTTTCTGTTTCAAGCTTTCGTTTAAATCCTAAACAAATATATTCATTTTCATTATCGTACAATTTTGTTTCTCCTTTTAAAAAAAAAATCTAAATTAGATTGAATTTATTTTCTAACTTTTGTAGAATATAGCAGGGGAGAATATAAGAATACGTTTTTCTAACTTTCTTACAACGTAAAATTAAGGTAAAACAACATATTCAATTTTTTCGTAGAATATAGAGTAAAATATATAATATGTATTCTAAATTTCCTAGAAATAGAAATTCTAAATATCATAAAACATAAATGACTTCTACAGTTTATAGACCATGTAAAATAATACACAATCTCAATTTCGTAGAGTACGTAAAGTGTACATAATACATAATATAAACTTCAAAAAATATATTTTAAATTTCATAAATCGATTTTATCGATCCAAAACGGTAACAAAAAAATACATATTCTTAACACTATATATGTTTTTCTGGTTTTTTATCATTATTTCACGAACTATTCTTAAAAAATTTTGAAACAATAGATTTTAAGTATAATAAAAAATAATTTTAAAAATGACATTCTATTTTAAAATTCATATATGAACACATTTTAAAAACATCTTCTTTATCTGTAATTTTCCCTAAGAAACTAAAAATGCCAAATGGTCAATTAGGCTAATTCTTATGGTGATTTTTAGTCGGTGAGAAGATGAGGATGAGACCATTAAGAGTGTGGGTCCCACCATATTAAAACGCGGCGAAGTGGATAATCCAGTGGGTCCCATGTCTATCACAGCACCACAAGGCACCACCCACACATCTTTTCTTCTATTCAGACACCCCGTGGCAACCACATGCCTTAAACATATAATTTTTATTCTTAAAAAGACCACATCAATTCGAGCCTAAATTTGTTTAGACACCTTGGCAAAAACTATATATATGGAGACTAAAAAGTACAAACAGTTAAGATATAATGACAACAATTGCTAATAAACCAATATAGAAGCTATACTAACGAATCCATAATTTTGGAATTCTTTTTAAACCTTTAACATAACAAAGAAAAATAATTTGAATATGACTGCAAATTAAATCGACTTTTTCTGTTTTACCGCTAAAATTTTATAACCAAAAATACCATAAAAATTATAACAGTAGTCTTTGTCAATTGACCCCTTAGCATTTTTTTTTTTTTTTTGCCAATCACCCCTTAGCGTTTCTTTCTTTTTTTTTTTGTTTTTGCATTTTGTTTAATTTTCAATATAGAATTCAATTTTTTTTGTGTGGAGAATGAAATGTGTGAAATTTAAAATTGGATATAAAAAAAATCTTTCTATTTTTGTTGTTAAATTTTATGGTATCTTAGAATAGTGTAGATATAATAAATATATGATTCCTCCACTGCAATGCAAATTACTTGTTAGAACACTTGTTTTAAAATTTGGTAGGCGTTAATCAAATGGTCAAAGAAAACCTACCGTCTAATCAATTAATCGAATATAAATCGGGGTATGTTATTACCACAATGCAAATAATTGTATGTTATATTTTTTTATACTTGTTATATATATATATACATTCCAACTTTGTTTTTTTTCATTCATTTAGAACAAAAAGATCTTAAGTTAAATTTAATACTCATACCTATCCATCATAGATATATGGGTGGAGATTTTGGTGCTTGTCCACGATTTAAAAAGGAAAAAACTTGACAATTTGTTCGTACCAAAAAAATGTCCTCTCATCTCCCCAAACCCACTGATAAAGAAATAATTTATTCCCCAATAAGAAAAAAAAAGTGATAATTAATCAAATTGTCATGCAAATGCAATATTTAATTATGTGGTCGGACGAGGAAAACTAAAAGCGATAGATTATGTGGCCATGCCTCTGCCGGTTCTAATCACATTCCGATCCAATGTGATCTAATCCAAAAAGACGCAGCTTGGAACAAGGAAGCAAATGTGGTTTGTCTAGGCTGGACCTTTTCTTTCCCCTCGGGGAGACCCCTCTACAAGCACTCGGCTTCATAAATCAAGAGTGTTGCACATTTTTCTTATCAAAATCTCTAGTTACCCTCAAAATTAACTTTAGCTATAAATAGTGCTTGTAATTTTAACCATTTTTAGGTATGTTTTGGTAAGTGGTAACACTATTGACTTGTAAAATCACAAAAAAAAATATATGCGTAATAGAATGAATAGTCAAGAGAACTTGCCGAGTGGCATGATGGTTAAAGTTAAGTTAAAACAACTAGTTTAATCTATTAAAATAAGTGATAGTATTTTTCGTAAGTTAAGAGTATACGACAAATCATATTTGATATGATAACGTTCTTTATTATTAATTAGCATCGGTGCCACTTCCTTTTCAAATATTTATCTTCTCTCTTTAATTATCAATCATAAAATTAATGATATCTTAAAGTCTTTGATAACTGACCAAAACATGAAGATTTTTTCTTTTGTTTTTAAGCACTATGTAAACATGAACTAATATGTTATATATACAAGATGTAGTACAAAATATATTAATTAATTAATGATAACAAAATTGTTTGTGATTTCATTGATGAATTCTTTGTTAAATAATCATGTGAAATTGAACCTTGGTTGATAGTTTTAATATGTTGACAACTTGACACCAACAAATTTGTAGAGTTTAATTAAATTATGAACTATTGTTTTGATCGTTTGTTTTCTATTTTTCTTTTTTATGTCGACAACATATTATACGCAAATTTGCTCAAACATGTTTTAATAAACTTAATATTCGAATAGCCTAGCTAATACGATTTTTACTAGATAAAAACACTACATCATTCTGGATGTGCCTAGTCGAGCTCTTTTCTGATACACCAGTAATAAATAAATAACTAAACACATGAAAAAGTTAAGCAGTAGAAAAATCAGAAACGGATATTATAAAAAATAGGGTGACAGCTAAGTTCGGTGAGGTGCTATTTCATTGGATTATCACGAAACTCGATCGTCAATATGTTTTTTTTTTTTGTCAACAGGTGTATTATGTATATAGCTTACATGAAGAACACTTGGTTTTTAAAAAAAAAAATAAAATAAAAGAAGAACACTTGGTTAGCTAAAAAAGAGCCAGTTAAAAAAACGAAAAGAAAGAGCCAGCATTATAGATTAGGCTCTTCGTGAGCAAGTGAGTCGTTATTGTAAGATTTGCTTCTACTAATTTTGTATCTTATAATAATTGTACTAAACAAATATCTTCATAAAGACAACATATCATCAATTTGTTTTTCTTATAAGCAGGAGTTCGCTACTAAAGTACTAATCCTTTTTTTTTGACATTCATATATCTGACTAATTGTATTATTCAGAAAAATGAATTGTATTCGTTTAAGTAAATTTAATCTACAAATATTTTTAATATAATTATGCTATTAATCCTGTAAGTAAAAATATTAAACTTTAAATAGAAAATGACATGTCCTTAAATCGAACTCTTTTTCATTGCTTAAATTTTATAATATGTACCTAAGGATATTAATCATTGGTTTTTGAAAGATAACAATAAAAATTCATTCCAAACATGTGGTGCAAATTATATATAATTACAAAATGGATAGAGTTTAGCTATAACAACTAATTTAAAAGGTGTTCATTTGATAGAGTCTAGGATCACCACTTATTGACTAACCCCAAAAATTTTGTCCTAAACATTAATCAATCCAAAAATTATAAAATGTCGACAAAGAAAATAAAATAGTGAAAAAATAAAAATAAATAAATAAATAGAAGTCTATGAGTCTATTCTATACTCTATAGAACTTATCCAAATACTCATTTTTGTATTAATATATTAAAAATACGTTATTACGCTCCCAGAATATCCCATCTCTCTGATTCCAATTCTCTCTCTCTCTCTCTTTCGTCTCTCTACTTCGAATCGATTGTTTTAATCGCCGGTGATCGGAGCAAACTCTCAGACGGTGACCGCCGGTGAATTTTTTTTTTTGAGATCTTCGCTTTGGTAAGCAGCTTTGACTTTTGTTCCTAATCCTTCACTCTTCTTTTTTCAATTTTACTTTCTCCTCTGATTTTACTTATTGAATCGCATGATCTTTTCTTCTCTGAGATTGATTCATCTAAATCCTTTGGGTTTTATCGGGGATCGTGACTTAGGGATTTTTTGGGTCAGGTTTCTAATTTTGGTCTAGAACAGTGAAAGTTGTTGTTTCAGTGATCTGGATTTTGAGATTATATTGAAACCAAAACCTGTAAAGACTTTGAATTTGTATTCTCTGGCCTTGTACTCGTTGAAGGGTAACCTAAAGAATTGACCTTTTACTCCAACACCTCTGTTTTGTCTCGAGTGTATTTGACTGATTTAGTTTTGATTGGTGTGTGGATTCGAACTACTTGATTTGTTCAAAATGCTGATGAATGGACTAATCTACCTTTTTCAGCTTGGAAGTATCTACCTTTCATGGTTTTTGGTTCGAATAATGGGGTCAAAATCATTTGGAAATCTATTAGACTTGGCCTCTGGGAATCTTTTGGACATTCCTCAGACACCGAGATCTCTTCCAAGAGTGATGACTGTTCCTGGCATCATCTCTGACGTTGATGGATATGGAATTAGTGATGGTGATTCAGATGTCATTTCGTTACCTTGCCGCGAGCGGAAAATCATTGTGGCTAACTTTCTTCCTTTGAATGGTAAAAAGGATTCAGAAATTGGAAAGTGGAAATTCAGTCTAGACAATGATTCTCCATTGTTACATCTCAAGGATGGTTTTTCTCCAGAGACGGAAGTCATTTATGTTGGATCGCTTAAGACACATGTTGATGTTAGTGAGCAAGACGAGGTTTCCCAAAATCTTTTTGAGGAATTCAATTGCGTTGCGACTTTCCTCCCGCAAGATGTGCATAAAAAATTCTACCTTGGGTTTTGTAAACAGCAGCTATGGCCACTTTTCCATTACATGTTACCCATGTGCCCTGATCATGGTGAACGGTTTGATCGTGGTCTTTGGCAGGCATATGTTTCTGCCAACAAAATATTTGCAGATAAGGTTATGGGTGTGATTAATCTTGAGGAAGATTATATCTGGATTCATGACTATCATTTGATGGTTCTCCCAACATTTTTGAGAAGGCGTTTTCACAGGGTTAAGCTTGGTTTCTTCCTCCACAGTCCATTCCCTTCTTCAGAAATTTATCGAACCTTACCTGTTCGAGAGGAACTACTGAGAGGGCTCTTAAACTGTGACTTAATTGGTTTTCACACGTTTGATTATGCACGACATTTTTTGTCATGCTGCTGTAGAATGCTTGGATTGGAGTATGAATCTAAGAGAGGGCATATTGCTCTTGACTACTTGGGCCGTACAGTTTTTCTGAAGATTCTTCCTATAGGTATTCACATGGGAAGGCTGGAATCTGTTCTGAATCTTCCTGCTACAGCTGATAAACTGAAAGAGATTCAAGAGAAATATCGGGGTAAAAAGGTAATTCTCGGTGTTGATGACATGGATATATTCAAAGGTTTAAGTCTTAAAATTTTGGCATTTGAACACCTCCTACAGCAATATCCTAGCATGCTAGGGAAAATAGTTCTTATTCAGATTGTGAACCCGGCCAGAGGCTCAGGTAAAGACGTTCAAGAAGCGAAGAAAGAAACGTATGATACTGTTAAAAGAATCAACGAGCGTTATGGTTCTCCTGATTATGAGCCAGTGGTTCTGATTGATCGTCCTGTTCCCCGGTTTGAGAAG
Source organism: Arabidopsis suecica (assembly GCA_019202805.1). NCBI lineage: Eukaryota > Viridiplantae > Streptophyta > Magnoliopsida > Brassicales > Brassicaceae > Arabidopsis > Arabidopsis suecica. The sequence continues at coordinate 2,608,617 of CM032906.1, forward strand.
TCTGCCTATTATGCCATGGCAGAATGCTGCGTAGTCAATGCAGTGAGGGATGGGATGAACTTAGTTCCATACAAGTACACTGTTTGTCGGCAGGGAACTCCTAGCATGGATAAGTCTCTGGGAGTAAGTGATGATTCTCCTCGCACAAGCACGCTTGTTCTGTCTGAGTTCATTGGTTGCTCGCCTTCTCTAAGTGGTGCGATTAGGGTTAATCCTTGGGACGTTGATGCGGTAGCCGATTCAATATATTCTGCTATCACCATGTCTGATTTTGAGAAGCAACTACGACATAAAAAACACTTCCACTACATTAGTACACATGATGTGGCTTATTGGGCGCGCAGCTTTTCGCAGGATTTGGAGAGGGCATCTCGAGATCATTACAGTAAACGGTGCTGGGGTGTGGGTTGGGGTTTGGGTTTTAGGCTTGTCGCTCTCTCTCCTAATTTCAGAAGGCTATCCATTGAGCAAACTGTTAATGCTTACAGAAGATCGAGCAAGAGAGCAATATTTCTTGATTATGATGGTACTTTAGTTCCCGAGTCCTCCATCGTAAAGGACCCAAGTGCTGAAGTTATATCTGCGTTGAAGTCACTGTGTAGTGATCCTAACAACACTATATTTATTATTAGCGGGAGGGGAAAAGATTCTTTGAGCGAGTGGCTTGCACCGTGTGGGAATCTTGGAATAGCGGCTGAACACGGTTACTTCACAAGGTAAGTTACTGGTTTGTCTTAATTCTGAAAGTTTTGAGAAACTTTCCGGTAGGAAAGAAAAACTTAGAAGATAATCTATGTAATGCAGGTGGAATAAGTCTTCTGACTGGGAAACAAGCGGCTTATCTGATGACCTTGAGTGGAAGAAAGTTGTGGAACCTATTATGAGACTATATACAGAGACTACCGATGGATCCAATATAGAAGCAAAAGAGAGTGCTTTAGTCTGGCATCACCAAGATGCTGACCCAGACTTTGGTTCTTGTCAAGCCAAGGAACTACTGGACCATCTAGAAACCGTTCTTGTGAATGAACCGGTTATTGTTAACAGAGGCCACCAAATTGTTGAAGTTAAGCCTCAGGTAAATACACTTTCTCCACCCCATCTTCTGTTGATGAGAATTAAGGAACCCATAACACAATGATTCTCAGAAAAATTAAAAATGTCTCCAAATCTTCTAGGATTCATAATCTCCCTGTTTTATGGCACTTAATTGAAGCAGTCCTTATATTTCTGGTTTATACGTAGTCTTAAACTGAGATTTTTGGACTAACAGGGAGTAAGCAAAGGTCTTGTCACTGGGAAAATTCTTAGCAGAATGCTTGAAGATGGGAGAGCGCCGGATTTCGTTGTATGCATTGGGGATGATAGATCAGACGAGGAGATGTTTGAGAACATATCAACAACCCTCTCAGCTCAATCATCGTCAATGTCTACAGAGATATTCGCGTGTACAGTGGGAAGAAAACCGAGCAAAGCCAAATACTTCCTCGATGAAGTAAGCGATGTGGTGAAGCTGCTTCAAGGACTTGCCAACACTACGAGCCCAAAGCCTAGGTACCCTTCTCACCTCAGAGTCTCCTTCGAAAGCGTGGTATGAGAATCAAAGATCGACGGGATTTATTTAGGAGGAAAATGTGACTCTGTGACGAAACAAAAAGTTCAGGTTTGTACATAGAAACCACGAAAAACAAAAAGAGACAAAACTTTATGTTGCAATTTGCGCTTGTGAATTGAGGCTTACCTCAGGTTTTCACATGTACGTAATTTACAAGTTATGAGCAAGAAATAGCTCTTTCCAATTGTGTTTGTATATAAAATTGTCTTGTGTATGATCTGAGTGTTTACATTGTTTTACCCATTATGATTGTTTTACAAAGATTCGCTATCTCGTAAATAAGATTCCGAGTTTGGTCCCGATCAAAAAAAGTGGTACTCATTGGATCATACTCCCGCTCTACTTGTCCATGAGAATGGACCGAGACCATCAATCGAGAGATAGACTTGCCCCTAGGAGACTTTGCCAGAAGGAGTATGGACCGGGCTATGACCACTTGGAGCAGTCGGGTTAAGCAAACCCTTTTGCCCCCAAGCCACCACGTTCCACGAACTTGGCTTGTAAAAATCTCATATTCTTTATTTGTCACGTTTCTCTGTTTCTCGTTATGTTCTTCTTTCCAATACGATTCTTGCATCTTTATAAGTCGATTTTCGATTGTGTTCGACTTTTATTGATCCTCAGTAATTCGACTAAAGTTCTTGGTGAATGATCAAAGTTGTAATAGAAAAAAGTGGTGCCTGTCTAAACTCAGTAGAACATGAGATTTTATTCATTACAGTTCTCACAAAAAATACGGATTCATCAAAATATATAAATGCAACACTACTGTTTAAAAGGAAGAAGATAAGTTTCTCTGCAATTCCGTGATGCCTTGGGAACCAAGAAAGGCGGTAGTGCCATTGAGAAAATCAGAGTACCAATGAGCAGAGAGTCTGGGAGATCTCTTGCGATGAGGATCACTGAAATTGACAGAGTACAACCCAAAACCAACCTCGTATCCCCCTATAAGCTCGTATAAATCCATAAATGACCATACGAAGTAGCCTCTCGTGTTTGATCCATTCCTACACGTATAGTAATGTCTTTTTTTCTTTATTACACTAACAAAAAAAGTGAAGAGAAGATTGTATACGTAACTTTACTTACCTTATGGATTTGAGAACACCACCAATGCAAGCATGCAAGTATTTCACCCTTGGTGTATCCTTCTGTTTCAGCTGCGAACCTTGCTTCATCGTCGGTGTACCTATATTTGTTCGCATTGGCAAGAGAATTTAGCGGACTAAGAATAAAACGAGAAAGAGGTAGAGAGAGCAGAGAGAGACCATTCTCAAGAATGTAGACAGAAGGATTGCCATAGCTCTGCTTTATATACTCCAGGACAACTTCCATAGCCCATGGAGCAACATCATACTTTCTTAAACAAAAACAAAATAACTTAGTAACACTTATCTCTTTGATGACTTGAAACTGTATAAGAAATATTAGCCTCAAAACTCGTACCTTGAAAGCTAAATTTTTTCCCAAAGCTGTCTCTCCCAAGCAAGAAAATGAAGAAGAGATGATTAGCAAAAACAAGGTATTGAGATGAACGAGAAAAGATTGAGTTCCAATTCCTACAATGAAAAGATACACCCATGTCTGAGTAGAAATCCGGGTTTCCGGACAGAGAAGGCTTGGATTTTATGCTGGTGACAGAAGCCGCATGATAGTGTATGACCCCTACAAAGTCAGATGAGCCTTTAACTTGTTCTGATTCTTTCTCAGAGAAAACTGGCAGCCTTGAACCAATGGTTCTTTCCAATAGGATTCTTGTATCTCTTTTAGTCGATTTTCGATTATGTTTGACTTTTACAGATCCTCAGTAAATTCGACTTGAGTTCTTGGTGAATGATCTTGCAAAAAACTTTTTTTTTTCTTTTTAGCTTCGATGATCTTCTAGTTTCTTTCTTTGCAGGAGCAGATAGATTAGGTTAATTTCAAGGACATAAGCTTTAGATTTATGAAAACTCAAATCAAGTGAAAAAAACAGCTTAGTTTCTGTTGCCTTTTATGTTATTGTTTGTTTGTAAAAGACCTCTCTCTTTTGTGTGTAATCAAAGCAACAAATTTTGTTCTCTCTCCCTTTCTCTTCAAAACTTTTCTTTCTCCTCTGTTAAAATGCACCAGTTTTTCCTACAATTCTTCACATTTCTACAGGTATAATTCGATTCACCACAGTTTGAAATAAAGACATAGCACCATTCGTGCTAGAAGTTTCAATACATGCAAATGTACAAGACTGACAATTACCAGCAACATCATCAAATAGTACAACTTATAAGTACAACATGAGATTTTATTCATTACATTTCTCACGAAATATACGGTTTCATCAGAATATATATATATAGATATATATATATATATATATATATATATATATATATATATATGCAACACTAGTAGGAGTTTAAAGATAAGTTGCTCTGCAATTCCTTGATGCCTTGGGAACCAAGAAAGGCAGTTTTGCCATTGAGAAAATCAGAGTACCAATGAGCAGAGAGTTTGGGAGATCTCTTGAGATGAGGATCACTGAAATTGACAGAGTACAATCCAAAACCAACCTCGTATCCCCCGAAAATCTCGTATAAATCCATAAACGACCATACGAAGTAGCCTCTTATGTCTGATCCATTCCTACACGTAGTAATTCTTTTTTTCCTTTATTACCCTAACAAGAAAAGTGAAGAGAAGATGTAATAAGTAACTTTACTTACCTAACGGATTTGAGCACACCACCAATGTAAGCATGCAAGTATTCCACTATTGGTGTATCCTTCTGTTTCAGCTGCGAATCTTGCTTCATCGGTGTACCTATTTGTTCGCATTGACAAGAGAATTGATGAGCAGACTCAGACAAAAAAAGAGGGAGGGAAATTAGAGAATAGAGAGAAACCATTCTCAAGAATGTAGACAGGAGGATTGCCATAGCTCTGTTTAATATACTCCAGGACAACTTCCATAGCCCATGGAGCAACAGCAAACTTGTTTAAACAAAAACAAAACAACTTAGTAACTGTATAAGAAATATTAGGCGTTTTGCATTTGAATATGATAACCTCAAAACTCGTACCTTGAAATCGAAGATTTTTCCAAAATCTGTACCTCCCAAGCAAGAAGAGATGATTAGCAAAAACAAGATGAAATATAAAAAAGATTGTTATGTAATTGAAAATATTGAGTTCCAATTCCTACAATGAAAAGATACGCCCATGTCTGAGTAGAAATCCGGGTTCCCGGACAGAGAAGGTTTGGATTTGATGTTTGTGACAGAAGCCGCATGATAGTGTATGACTCCTATGAAATCTGATGAGCCTTTAACTTGTTCTGATTCTTCCTCCGAGAAAACGGGCAGTCTTGATCCAACGATTCTTTTCATAGTATCTGGATAGTCTCCATATATAAGAGGACCAAGCATCCTGAGTTTTTAAGAAGCAGAGTTTTTTTTTTTTTTTTTTTGTTTCTTCAACCCTTGGATATGTCATGTGTTGCCAAGTTTATAAAATTATTTGAAACAGTTTGTGTCTCACCAGCCGGTGTAGAAACTTTGGGCTCTTTGAGTTGCAATGTAATCATCCTTGGAGCTTGTAGAAGGAATAAGCCCTAAAAAATATAAGCTTAAGCCTACGAAACCTCCCTGCATATCATGCATATTGAATATGGTATGTTGCTTCCTTGTCATCAACTCACGCAATATTCAAGAAAGGGTTATGTGAAATATATATTACCTTGTACTTTTGCTTGTATATTCTTGAAGCTGAGGCGTGTGCAAGAAGCAAATTATGGCCTACAATATATTGTTCAGTGGAAGAGTTCCCTGACAAGCAGTTTCTACCTGGTATAGAACAACGACCAGGCGGTGTCAGCCCATCGGTGTAACCTCCAATAGAGAATACATTAGCCTCGTTAATCGTTGTCCAGAATTTGACGTGGTTTCCAAACTCTCTAAAGCAAACATCTGCATAAGCTGTAAAGTCTTTGCTGCAATGGCAAATAACATCAAGTTTTGTTATTTTATCTTTTTCTACAAAATCTGTATAAGAAACTAAGTAATGCTTCATTTTGTTAGCCTACATCATTCGGCGGTTGAGCCATCCTCCATATTCATCCTCAAGATACTGAGGATGATCGTAGTGGTATAGTGTAACATGTGGTTCAATTCCTGTAGTAGTAAGTTTACTTTAAAGTCCACTTAATATGAACTAAAACCAAACTCTGGTTTCCAAGAACGGTAGGTCTTACCATGGGTTACTAATTCTTGGATGAGGTTCTTGTAAAACTGTAGACCCTTTTGGTTAACAGGGCCTCTTCCATCTAATGAGATAAGAGCTCATAAAATTGATCCCTTCAAGTGAACAAAAACCCGCATAAACAATAATAAAACTTACTAGGTATTAGCCTAGACCAAGAGATGGAGAATCTAAACGCATCTAAGTTAGTGTCCACCATCAACTTCACATCTTCCTGCATAGTCACAATCATCTTAGGCTTGATGAATAAAACTCATAATGTAGTCAAAGAAGCAGAGAAGAGGAAGAACCTTGTACTTGTGATACCCATCACATGTTATATCTCCGTTGCCTTGGTTACCTGCAATGTTAGAAAGAAAAATCAAAGCACAAGAGTGACAACTTTTTTGTTTTTTTTTTAGTGAAAAGTTCCAATACTAATAATAGTCAATGTTAAAATGGAAGCTTACTAGAGTGACAAAGAGTGTCCCACACGCTAGGTTTCCTTCCATCTTCCGTAGCAGCTCCTTCCCACTTGCGGAGACCAAACATTTGGTTCAAAAATTCCAGAAAAACAAATAGAAAATCTGAGAAATTGATTCCAAACCTGATAAGCAGAAGTGCCGGCTCCGAAGACGAATCCCTCGGGGAAATCAGATCTGCTGAAATCGTCGCTAGCTGCATCTCCCGGAGAAAGGAAATGCCAAAAAAATGGTAAACAGAGCAAAAATATGTTCCATTTCTCACAAACACACTCTCTCTTCTTTGTTCCATGTGAGAATAAGTAACTCACTTGCCACTTACCTACCCACTAGAGATATTTCTGACAAAGAAATAAATGATTGTGTTAGCTAAGAAACAAACATATTGAAACGTGTTGAAGTGAGTGATGACAAAAACAAAAGATTGGAACACGTGTGTTGACAAAAACAAAAGATTGGAACACGTGTTGAAATGAAGACCGTATACGTCTTTCTGACTTTTGAATAAGAGGTTTCACTTTCTCCGTAGCTCGTGAAACTGTCGTTAGCTCCGTTAGCGGTTTCTCCGTATTTGGTAAAACCCGATTTAACGAAGTTTGACCCGGCTGGGCCAAAGGCTTCGTGGGCTTCATCTTTGAATTCGTCTGGCCCATTTCGCTTTTATCATTTGCTCTGTTTGGCAAAACGACTGCGTTTTCTTCTTTGTTGTTTGAGACTTTCAAAGCCTTTGTTTCCTTTAGTGACTTTGTTTCCATTGTTTCAAAATGTAGTGTTGATAAATTTGAGGTACAGTTTTAAAATAGTTTTTTTTTGGGAAATATTTGATTCCGAGTAACTCCCACCTAATTATAAAACGGTTGCCACATCTTTGATAATATACATCATCATCATACAAGTTAGAATAGCATAAAAATATATACAGAAATTCAACATATGGATTTTTTTTTGTTTATTTACTTTGATTATCTAATACTAAGATTCAGATTTTTTTATTTTTTTGACATATAAGTTCCAAATCTTTGCCCTATAAGTTCTTGATCACTGGTTTCGTTTGGTGTCATCTCGGGAATCAAGACTAACCATTGATACTATAATTTTTATTTGATCGGCATTTTTTATCCTAGTCCATGCATGACATTCTTTGAACATTATTAAAAACAGAGGAAAACATTCTTTCTTTCTTTCTTAAATCTCTGGCAACAAGAAAGGCTATATGTACATATACACGAGCACACACACAACAACGATGCTCTCTTGTAATCAGATAAAAAAAAAACATGTCAATTTTCTGCCCATTGATCTTCATTTATAGATCATTAGGGTTGCTTATTCAGAAACATGAAGTTGGTTTCATTTCATAAATTGGCATACTAGTTTCTAAACCATAATGAACAAAGAAAAAAGAAACACAAAACTCATGAATCATGACCATGTCTATAAGATGATCAATCATGAAACCAGAGTATAGAAGTCCTTAGCTAGTTATCATCGGTTTACCTGATAACGCACAAGAATCTATTCCGCTTCACGTTTTTGCTAAGCCTATACTCTTCTATAGTCCAAGTTACCTTCACATCTTTTCCATTACGAGCATATCCTTCTTTCTCCGTTTCACAAAACTCAAAAAGCCTCTTGTAACCAATGGTCCCGAACTCTGCCTTGATCGGCCTATCATGGCGTAAGAGCTTCCAGTAACCACCATCGCATTTATCTCTTATAGCTTTAGTCTTGTTAGCGAATATGCAGATTCCGAAACGTTGAAACTTCTCATCTTGAGGATCCACAAGCTCCAATGGATGAAGACAATACACGTTGTTGATAACGTAGCTAGGCCAATCGTCTCCTTCAGAACTCATTATCTTCACACAATAAAATTCATCATTCTCTTGTTCATCATGTGAATAGAATCCATAAGATGGCAACAGCTTATTACGAAGAAGTGATTCTGATGTAGTGTAGAAATGCTTGGTTAGCAAGAAAATAATCTCAGCTTCAAACAGAAACCGAATCTTGCAAATCACATGATCTTGCTTCCAGTTCAAGTTATTGGTAAGCCTATACTCTTCCATTACCCAACTTCTCTTGTATTCTCTAGGTTTCGTCTTCTTACAGAACTTGAGAATCTTCTTGAACCCTAGAATCTTCCCAGTCGCTTTCGATTTGATAAGTTTATCACGACCGATGATCCTCCAGCAACCCGATTCACATCCATCGGTTTTACCACAAGCCTCTGTTCTTGGTTTAACGATCACGAATCTAGGTCTCTCAGAATCGAACTCCACATATGGATTCTTGTTGAACACGTTTGCGTCTTCGATGAAGTTAGCAGGCCAAGAATCTCCGTTGACGATCCTACGCTTCAGATAACGTGAGATTATTACTTCGTCTTCTGCGTTTAGCAGTTCCACCATAATGAAACTAAATCAATCAAGAAACAGAGGAACTAGAGAGAAAAAGAAACGTAAGATTGAGTATCTGTTTCTTGGAGATGAAGCGAAGAAGAAGAAGAGAGACTTATGTTGATGGAGGATCTTTTAAGTTGGTTGCTTCCGTTATTTATATCTAAATTTTCGTGTTGACCCTTTTACCCTTGTTTGTCTCTCTTTATTCGGCAACTACCCTCCTCTTCCACTGTTTTTCATAGTTTTCTTGTTTTATTCGAATAGTTATAACGATACATTTAGTAAAAGAGCATTTTCTTAACTTATAATTAAACACCATTAAAAAATGTATGGAGGATTAACAAAATCGGATATAAAACAAGAGTGTATAATGTTCATTTTGGCGCCATTTTTCCTTCTTCATATTTTACACTTCTATAGTTGTTAAGCATATCTTTATTCTTTATAAATAAACAAAATACAAAAAAAAATTATCATATGAGTAGGAAAATTTCTTGGTTTCCTTTTAGATGAAAACACTTCAAATTTCCCTTCAACTTGTCTCTAATGAAAACACTTCAAAATTATCTTTATTTTTTTATTGTTTTAAAAAAAAATAGGCAGTTTCAAAAATATGTGAATTGTTTCACTAAAAATGCATTTTTGGGCGCAATTTTTTTTTTTATAACTACCATACGTAAACGTTAAAAATTGTGTTTTTGAATTATTTTTAACATATGTTACATGAGAGGTTTTACCTAGAATTTTTCTCAGTGGATTATCCATAATTTAATACATACAAATGTCTATGATTTCACATTCATATATGTATAACATTTCTTTTAATTGTAGTTTCAAAAGGTTGTAGTCGTAAATATTGATTTTCATCTACAAATCCAATTTTTTTTTTTTTTTTTTAATCAAAAAGTAATTGAAAACTGTAAAAGAACCGCGGTTGGAGTTGACAATGTTAGGAAAAAAAACAAAACAAAAAAATTGTCTTACTCACATTATTTCTTTGGGCTTCGCAACATTATTGGGCTTTGTTTCGGCCCATTAATAATTAAGAAGTACCTTAGTTAAAAACTCAGATAAACCTAGCCGTCGTCACCGTCACCGTCTCCGTCGAAATCTCCATTACTTACGGCGCCGCGAGCTCTTAATCTTCTTCTTACACTCTCTCGCCTGTTTTCTTCTTCGCTACAACAGTTTTGTGTATCAAATTCCAGTTCTTTCTTTTGTTCTAAGGTAAGCTTTGTATTCGTCGAGACTTTTTTGATGAAGCACATAATCAGAGACTTTGGTTTATGATTCTCTTTATGTTTGTTGACATGAAGCAGAGACAAAAACATGGGGTTAGCAGATTCATCTCAAGATTTATCGACAGAGATGGAAGTTGATGCTTTTAGAAGAATCTTCCCTCTTCGTTTCTTTGAGCGTCATCTCTCTGAATCTCTTCGACCTGATGGTAGACAACTGGGGAAAGCTAGAGACACCATTGTTAACCTTGGTAAAACAATAAAGATTTATTCTTTTTATTTTTATCAAATTAAAAATGTCAACTTTATTGTGCTTTCTTGTTTGTGTTATAGGACTTGTTTCAACTGCTGATGGGTCTGCTCTGGCCAAGATTGGTTCTACGGTAAGACGCCGCCTTTTTCGGTTCTAACTTTCGATAATATTCACATAACTTACATAGTTTCTTGTTTATAGACTATGCTTGCTGCTATTAGAATGGAAGTTATGACTCCTTCTACAGACTCACCAGACGAAGGATGCATAGGTTGTTTGTTGGTTCGAATTTTATTATCTCTTTCTATGTGGTTTTGTTGTTGGTGATTCATTTTGTGATTGATTTGATTCCTTTTGGTAGCTCTTGAGTTCCACATGCCTCCTATTTGTTCTCCGACTGTTCGTCCTGGAAGACCAGCTGACGCTGCTCCTGTTATTTCAAAGCGTTTGTCTGATACAATTTTAAGGTGTGTTTTGATTTGATCTTGCTATTTACGTTTTCTCATTCTCCATGGGAATCAAATACAATGCCCCTTCTAAAATGTTTCCCTTTTGTTGTAGTTCTGGAATGATTGATCTTAAAGAACTGTGTCTAGTTAGTGGAAAAGCTGCTTGGATGGGTTATCTGGTGAGTACTGAGTACTCGTTGGTCTTATATCAGTGCTTGTCCGTCAATTGATTCCGTACATCTTATTTAGCAGTTGATTTTTCACATCTATTCTTCTTGGGATAGTTCTCTAGCATATATATGAACAGTGTTACTCTCTAAAATTTCTCATAGGACATATATTGCCTGGATGCTGATGGTGCTCTTTTCGATGCTGCTCTGCTTTCCGCTGTTGCAGCCTTTTCGAATCGTAAGTTCTTCTCTCTTCTCATCCTTTAGTTGGTTTCACAGCTCCCTCTGGAACACCTTTGAATAAAGCTGATTCTCAACTTTATCAATCCATTTCGAATATGAGTAAAAAAGAGCAAGACTTATAGAACACTTAATCTTGCGGAGTGAGTCATACCGGAGTAATATTCTTCCCTGCACTATAGCGGTTTGTTCAGAAGTTGCGTGATTGGTTTTCTGAGATAGTATGGCCTTAGATACAGACGAGTTCTTCCTCTGATGCATAAGCGATCTTTATATTGCAGTGCAAATTCCAGTTGTTGCTCTGAATGACAATGGAAGAATAGTTGCCATCACTGGAGGAAAAGATCAAGACAATGCTTCTATCACCGAGAAAGAAGCAGTAAACAAGGAGAAGAGAAAACTTACGCTTAAGAACATCCCTTTCTCTTTAACTTGCATTCTCCATAAGAACTACATCTTAGCAGATCCAACAACCGAAGAAGAATCGATCATGGACACTCTAGTGACTGTCGTTTTAGATTCCTCAGATCAAATGGTTTCTTTCTACAAATCAGGAGGAACCGCTCTCGCATATTCATCAGCCATCAAGGTGAGAGTTTCAGCTCTCTCTTATGTTAATCCACCACTTGATTTACACCGCTTTTTCTTTCTTATAAAGTTGCCTTGCGGGTTTTGCTATGCGCAGAGCTGTATCGAGTTAGCAAGGAAGAGAGCAAAGGAGCTTAAGCAGATATTGGGGGAGATGGATATCGACTAATTTATCAGATGGAATCATTCCATAACATTGTTGAAATTTTGTGTTACATATTTTAATCAGACCACCAAAAACCCATTTACACCATTTTTGTTTCGTTGTGTTTAGGTTTTGTTGATCCATATAACGTCTTTTAATGTTAGTGCAAGTTTGCGATTATATGATCTCTATTTCAAACGAAACGAAATGTGCGTTATAAAAATGCTAAACCCAAAATCAATAAACATGTTTGGGTTTTTCGACATCCATAGCAACGTTGTTTTTGATTAGGCTTTTCTTAGAAATTGTTATTAGAAGAATTGTATTGGACGGAATTAACGCATTTGACAAACATCTCTACTATTTTTATATTTTTGTGGTGACTCGGAATTGAAGAATTTGATTATTAGTTATGTGCATTTCTATTATGAATTACTCGTTTTTTAAGGTTATTTATTAGAACTTCTTACTTAACAAGAGAATTGCTCATCTCATCAGTGATGAAAGAATATATACACATACAAATGGTCTCATGGCATAAAAAAAGTAAAAACATGGAAGCATAATTCATAAAACCTAGTAAAAAAAAAAGTTCATAACAGACTAGTGATGTTAATAAAAAACTAAACCAGACAAAATGAAGCAAAGATGTATATGACCTACAAAACCGAAATTCTTTATCTTTGCACTTAAACTGGTTTGGTTTTTGCAACAAGAGTATGATCATATATAAATTAGTAAGATTGTAAGAAAATGAACCAATGAAATTATAGCAACATGATCACGAAACTAAAAAACATGAAGTAATAATATTCATTCTGAATATGAGGAAGAAATATCATATGCTAAGCGAGAACGTCCTCCAAAGACATTAGACTCTCACTGTGATTAGGATACAAACGGACCTCTCTTACATTGTAATGATCATTAAGCTTCCAGAATTCTTCCCCTCCAATACCTTCATATATGACCCTCCTTACTCGGTTTCTTTTTGGATCATAATATAAGACAGAAATTGCTTCAGATGTTGTTTCATCTGTAAAAATAAACTCACCAGTATCGTGAGTAATACCTCTCAGCCCCCAAGAAACTTCCCAGATCGTGTCACGTATAGGAATAGGGATAAGAAATTTTCTAAGCGACCATTCTTGTTTCTCTTCATCCTCCAAAACCCAAAATCTTATACAAGAGAAGTCGGCGCAAACCCATGATAATTTTCCTTCGTAGTCGAGGAAACATTCGCTAAGTAAATCATCAGCTGGTTTTTTTATTTTGTTGAACTTTTCGTACCTCACATCGAAGCTCATAAGGACTTTTTCAACTTCAAAACTATCATTGACTCCAAAAGTTATACTCGCTTCATAATACACATTCCCGTTGATGCATTTATTTATTAGTCCCCAGGAGAATCGAGGGTCATGTTTAGGGGTGTTTTGTGTCACTCTCCATGATTCTTGAGGTCCCAAAGTAAAAACAAGAGGATCTTGGTTACAGCCTGAGAAGCGCAAGACTTTATACTTATCCTCGACCGGATCGTATCCGAAAAAGCTACAGACACATGCCACTTTTGGTTGGGGTTCGGGTAAGGTAACATGTTGTCTCATGGTTGGATTCCAAAGTACAATATTCCCAAAAAAGCCTCCCAAACATATCAAGCCATGGACCGATTCAGACTGATAATCAAATTTTGGAGCATTTTTTCGAAAACGCTCGACATGAGGATAAGATGATCTGTCCGAATTTTCATGTTGAGGGATTGAGCAGGAAAGACGCTTGTCCCTTGTGTTCACGCAGACGAAAAGACACAACCGAGTTGAAGAATGACTCACGAATGACCTTAAAAAATCTGGACGAGTGGTGATGGATGACCATAGCTTCGAGACGCAACGGAACTTTGCAGCGGATTTAGCAGGAAGTCTCAAGAGTATCTCATGAATCAGATCACTAGGAATCATTACGAGAAACTTTCTACAACTCTCATCTTCTTTAGATTGTATACTTATTTCTTTATCTTCCGCCTCTTCTTCTCCTCTATCCATTGGCGACCCACTAGGGTTTTTTTTTAACCCTAATTTTTTTCTCTTGGTCTCTCTCTCTCTCTCACGTATTCGTCATATTAAATACAAAACAATTGTTCCCAAAAAAGAAAAAAACTAAAACAAAACCTCTTGAATCAATCAGCGGCTTTTGACTTTTAGTAATTTTTTTGGTTTTTGATCTGTTACTGTTAAAGTCTTATCGTACAATAATAGTTTGATGATTCCGTTCCGCGACTCCTTTAGTAATTTTCCATTTCCCTATAGTGAAGAAAACACTAATGTGGGTGATGAGACAGAGATTGGTGAATGTCCGTGGGCTACGATATTTTCACAGGCCGTTTGGTGGGGTTGGAAGTGGAGATGCGAGAATGTTTTTGGAGAGAATGGGAAATGTCGAAATCGGGTTCGTTTCATTAGAGATTTAGCGAGAGAAGTTTGGGCCGCACATAAAGCCCTGTCGGCAAGTTCGGGTCACGTGGTATGAGAAGAGCGGATGATTGCTTGGACTCCGCCTATGGTTGGATGGTTCAAACTTAATACCGATGGTGCCTCCCACGGGAATCCCGGATTAGCAGCCGCAAGAGGTGTGGTATGGGATGGGGAAGGTAATTGGTGTAGCGGTTTTGCGCTTAATATTATTATTGGGATATGTTCAGCACCGCTAGCAGAGTTATGGGGAGTCTATTATGGCTTATACATAGCTTGGGAGAGAGGCATTACATGCTTGGAGCTAGAGGTTGACTCTGAGATGGTGGTTGGTTTTCTCCGGACAGGGATTGATGATTCACATCCGTTGTCCTTCCTGGTACGTCTGTGCCATGGCTTTTTATCAAATTAAATGACTAGTTAGTCCGGGTTTCACATGTGTATAGGGAGGCTAATCGTCTTGCGGATGAATTGACTAACTATGCATTCTCTTTGCCTTTGGGATTTCATTTGTTTCTTTGAGTCCTGAAAATGTTAATTTGCTTTTGTTGGAGGATATTAACGGGCCTGCGCGCCCTAGAAATATTTGTTTGTAATTCGTAATTTCTTTTTAATAAAATGGGGGTTCGCCCCCCTCTCCTACCAAAAAAAATAGTGAAGAAAACACTCTACGTGGAAATTGAGCTCCTTAGATCTATGTTTAATTCTCTTTGAAATTTAACTAAGTGAGGTCTATATGAACATTGTTGCTGTTAAAAACTTCTCATAGGACATATATATATCTGAATGCTGATGGTGATCTTTTCGATGCAGCTCTGCTTTCTGCTGTTGCCGCCTTTTCGAATTGTAAGTACTTCTTCGTTCTCCTATAAAAAAAAAAGTACTTCTTCGTTCTCATCCCTTAGTTGGTTTCGTAGCTCTTGTAGAACTCCTATGGCTAAAGCTGTTTCCTAAGCTCAATCTTTATTGATTCTTTTTCGAAAAAGCAAAGAAGAGCAAGGCTTAGATAAACTCATATGATTGATCCATCGATCACCGAGAAGGAAGCAGTGAACAAGGAGAAGAGAAAAACACACACTTAAGAACTGCTCATTCTCTTTAATTACTTGCATTCTCCATAAGAACCACATCTTAGCAGATCCAACAATCGAAGAATAAATCAATCATGGACACACTACCATTATTTTAGACTCCACGATCAAATGTTGAAAAAATCTAAAACTTTGGTACACTGATTTATTCGAACTTTGAAGCCAAAATTTTTAACGAGATAATTGCTACCCTCATCATTAGTGGTGTCGATAAAAGTGAATCTTGCAAAACGAAGCAAAGAGATCTGATCCACAAAGCCAAAATATAATATCTTTATACTTACTGGTTTTGTTTTTGCAACAAGAGGCATCATAACGCGGTTTTTGGATTTTAAAAGATTAAACCTGAGAGGGAGATTTGGGTAACAGATAATTAAATTGGTAATTTAAATTGACCAAAGTTTTAAGTATCTGTCATCCAAATCTTCATCTCAAATGAATCCATATGATCAAAAGGCTCTAATGTAACCGACACGCGATGATCTATCCACAACTTTTTAGAGATTAAATTTGAGATGGAGATATGGGTGACAAATAATTAAATTGGTAATTTAAATTGACCAAAATCTTAAGTATTAGTCACCCATATCTTCATCTCGAATATGAATCAATATGATCAACGCTCTTATATAAGAGGACAAACAACTTTCTCTTCTCTAACAAGAGATAAAACCACAGTGTCATGAACATAACTAACATAATCACTCTTTTTAACGAGAGATAGGCGTCGATATCTATCTATTGTAAAATCAAACATGAGTATACGAATCAAAAATATCCCTTCATGGTTAAATTCATACTCATGTTTGATTTTACAACGGAGAGATTTCGACATCTATCTATATCCATCGGCGACTCACTTTGGTTTTTTCTTTAACCCTAATTTTCTGTCTAGGTCTCTCTGTCTCTCACGTATTTATACTACAAAAAAAATTGTTGCCCAAGGAAAAACCTAAAAATAAACCTTCTCAATCAATCAGAGGCTTTTGAATCTGTTACCGTTAAAGTGTTGTATGATTCCGTTAGAATCCGCAACTCCGTTAATAATTTTCCGTTTTCTTTTAGTGAAGAGAAAAAAAAACACAGACCTCTCTTTCTCTGTTCATGTTTTTCATCGATAGTGGAAGAGAGAGATCAAGTGAAAGAAAAAAACTCTCAGATCTGGAAATTGAGCTTCTTAGATCTATGATTCTTCGAATCTGTTGATCCATTTTCTCGCGTTTATCGTCTCCGATCTGATTTCATCAGCTTCGTACCGCTCCGGCGTTGATACAAATCATGAATCCTTTCTCTTCCGGCACGCGTCTCAGGTTAGCAATCACTTTGCTCCGATCTCCAACCATTTTCTTGCGTTTTCTACTGTCTAAATCCGTAATGTAGCTTTGATTCTTCTAGTAGTCGGCAAATTCAATCGGAAATGAAGATTATCAGTAAATGTATAGGCTGATTCTGGAGATTGCATTTCATCTTAGCATGTTGTATGATTGAATCGTCTTAGGACTTGATCAAGCTTCGATTCTTTAGAAATTGAGAATATGTAACTATAAATGCATTCATCGTTTTATGTTGCAGCGACATGATTCGGGCGATACGTGCGAGTAAAACCGCTGCTGAGGAACGTGCTGTTGTGAGGAAAGAGTGTGCTGCGATCCGTGCTTCGATTAATGAAAATGACCAGGACTACAGACACCGGGATCTAGCAAAGCTTATGTTCATTCATATGCTTGGTTATCCCACTCATTTTGGGCAGATGGAATGTTTGAAGTTAATTGCTTCTCCTGGATTTCCAGAGAAGAGGATTGGTTATCTTGGATTAATGTTGCTTCTTGATGAAAGGCAAGAAGTATTAATGCTTGTCACCAACTCGCTGAAGCAGTATCCTTTATGGTGTTAATTTTCGAATTTGATTCCCTAGTAGTATTAAACTTTTTGCTTGCAGCTTCGTACAAATTTTTATATTCACCTTGTGAGAACCTTGACTCAAGTCTAGAGATCTGAATCATACGAACCAATACATTGTGGGGCTTGCTCTGTGCGCTTTAGGAAATATTTGTTCAGCAGAAATGGCTCGTGATCTTGCCCCTGAAGTTGAAAGATTACTTCAATTTCGGGATCCAAATATACGCAAGAAAGTGAGTGTTTTCTCGGATTGTCATTGTACCTGTTCAGATAACAGGTGTCTGTTGTCTGTTGTGGGGTTCAGTGGTGGAAATGTTGGAAAAATTTAGATGCTAGGTTAACGTGCATGTTTTAACCAAATGAAGGCTGTAGTTTAGGAGCTATGTATCATTTTCACGAATCTTCACTTTACTTCTGTCATTTTTTTGGTATCCATTGACTAATACATTATAATGAACTTTTCATTCATTAACTTTTTTTCTTTACTTAGGCAGCTCTTTGCGCCATAAGGATCATCAGAAAAGTTCCGGATCTTTCGGAGAACTTTATTAATCCTAGTGCTGCTTTACTCAAAGAAAAGCATCATGGTGTTCTCATTACGGGAGTTCACCTTTGCACAGAAATCTGTAAAGTCAGTTCCGAAGCCCTTGAATATTTCCGGAAGGTAATTTGCTGATATCCTATCTATTTGGTTAAATGATTATTAGGATGCCTTATATGTTGTAGTATGCACTCTTCTTCTTTCTTGGAGAATCTGAAATTAGCTCTGCACTTGTTCATTAAACTTCTTTTTTTAACTCTTAGCCTTCTACTGTCTCATGGTTTCATTGAATCTGGAATCTATATCATCCCCACAGATTCCATTTTGTCTCTTTAGATTCATGATCTTCCTGGGACCCTTGCATAAGTTTTGCTTGTTTCCAGAAATGATTTTAGTGTTTTCAATCTTATGAAAATTAGCGGTTTCCTTATCTGATTGACAGAAATGCACAGAGGGCTTAGTTAAAACCCTAAGAGATATTGCAAACAGTCCATATTCACCTGAGTATGACGTCGCTGGAATTACGGATCCATTTCTTCACATCAGATTGCTCAAACTGTTGCGTGTTTTGGGACAAGGCGATGCAGAGGCCAGTGACTGTATGAATGATATACTTGCTCAGGTTTGTTCGTACTTTGTCTGTTGAGCTTTTTCCTCAAGGCTTTTGTTGGCCTGAATTACCTGGCTTTTCATGTTCCGTTATCTTTGTGATCCTTTATTTGTTGTTCAAAAACTTCCTTTTTGTTATTTTCATACTGTTTTGTTCTTTCTGATTTTCCAAAATTAATAGAAGAATTCCACAGAAACTACATCTCACACAATGGTTATTAATGAAGCCTTTTTCTCACCTTTATGGGTTTTGCTACATTGATTTTTTTGTTACGTTTGCTTTGATATATATCAGTCAGGATCATGATCACAAATAATCATTTTTGATTCCCCACTTGATTTTTTAATGTCTTAGGTGGCATCAAAAACCGAGTCAAACAAAAATGCAGGCAATGCTATCCTATACGAATGTGTTCAAACAATAATGAGCATCGAAGAAAATGGTGGTTTACGAGTCCTTGCAATCAATATCTTGGGAAAATTCTTGTCCAACCGAGATAATAACATCAGGTGTTTATCGAGTACCACCCTTATTTGAGTTTTCGGTAACCTTATCTCTGACATCTTATTATTTATCTACAGTAATTTTCCAATTTTTGTTTGCTAGGATGCCGATAAGAATTGTTACACTCATATATGTTTAGTTTGCAGTGATTCTGTTTTCTTTCTACTTGAAGGAGATGCTGTTTATATAGATAAAATAAACCAAACCTGAAATGTTTTGACAGTTTTGTGTGTGGATGGAACAGTTGTATGTTGAAGACATTTTGTGAAAATTGATAACACACTTCATCTGATGCCTTTCTTGTCTCTCCACTGACCACCTTCCAGAAGATAATAAACCTTAGCTTTGCTTTCTCAGATACGTAGCATTAAACATGCTGATGAGATCCTTAACTGTTGATTCCCAAGCGGTTCAGAGACACAGAGCTACAATCCTGGAGTGTGTTAAGGTATTTTATGTGGAGTTACTTCTTTGTTAGGGTATCTTATTGATTTACCAGACGATTGTGTTTCCACTGTTTTTACTGGTTATAGAATGCAATTTATGCATCAGAGCTGTATCATGCTTCCCGACTTTGTGTCCTAGTATAGTAACTGAATCTGTTTACATGTAACCATCCTTTTCTGTTTAGGTGGACTGAGATGATTCTTGATTAAATGGAAAGTGTTTAATATCTTTTGGTTTAGGATTCAGATGCTTCAATTCAGAAAAGGGCACTTGAGCTTATTTACCTTCTGGTGAATGAGAATAACGTGAAGCCACTAGCAAAGGAGCTTATAGAATATTTGGAAGTAAGCGAACAAGATTTTAAAGGAGATCTTACTGCAAAGATATGCTCCATTGTTGAAAAGTAAGTTGCCCAACTTTTCAGCCAGCATGTACTGAGATTTTATTCTTCTAGTATATGGTAACTGAACATTTTAATTTGTATCAAAGTGGGGCGTTAAGCTCAATTAATAATCCCTAAAGTTTATCAGATGCTGGCCTGGATAAATGGTGTCCATCAGACCTGATTGGTTACTGAATTTTGGTATTTCCTTTTGACTAGGTTTGCTCCAGAGAAAATCTGGTACATTGATCAAATGCTAAAGGTTCTATCGGAGGTATATTTTTAGCCCAGGTTGTGAGATTACGTTTTTCCATACTTATCGGCACCAAAGGACATGCAGGCTTCTTTAACTCACAACAAACTTTTTACTTCATATGAAAGTAAGTAGATCCTAATCTGAGCCTTCTAATCTTGATTATGTTCATAACAGGCTGGAACTTATGTGAAAGAGGATGTATGGCACGCGCTGATTGTTGTAATAACAAATGCCCCTGATCTCCATGGGTACACTGTCAGGGCTTTGTACAGAGCATTACATACATCTTTTGAACAGGTAGATGACATATTTCTTTGGTCAGACATTTCCTAAATTTGAATATCTTGTAACTTAGGAGTAAGAGTGTCATTATCATGTTTGGGCAGGAAACGCTTGTCCGCGTTGCAATATGGTGCATAGGAGAATATGCTGATCTGTTGGTTAACAATGTTGGAATGCTTGACTTAGAAGATCCAATAACGGTAAGTACTATCATCCTGCACTAAGGGTTTATTGTTGTGACTGATACTGGATGCGCAATTAGGGGATCTCTTTCTTACTTTGTCTTTTTTTTTCTTTGTCTTGTAAAATTTTTATGCTTCACTGATTTGCTTGGGGATCCTCACACCCCTATAAATATTAACTCTTTGTTTTGTGGATTTTCTGCGCTGGCTAGTTTTCTGGTTGATAAAAAGTGAAGAAAATGGTATCGTCTCAGCTGTTATTTTCTGTGTCTTAAGGGGATGTTTATTCCTTACTATTTGATTGCTCATTCAAATAGATCCATTACTGAACATTTATACCTACAACATTTTGAATGATCCTCTTTACATGCTAAAGATATACTGTAGTTTTTAATGTAGATATTAGGAGGATAGATATTAATTCGTGTTCTCAAGCTTCTGTAATCAGGTAACAGAATCAGATGCAGTGGATGTTGTCGAGACTGCTATTAAGCATCATACATCGGATGTCACGACTAAGGCAATGTCACTCATTGCTCTGTTAAAGATCTCATCCCGTTTCCCTTCTTGTTCAGAGTATGCCAACTCCTACCTAGCTATATTATGTCTACACAGTTGATTCTAGATTTTCTATCATTAGGGTATAATCATGCATGAACTCTATTCATGCCCCTGTAATTTTTTTTATTAATTAGGTCGCAATGAAAATTAGTCAATGATACTTCTCACCAATGATGGGCTTACTGTATTTGCTTACAGGAGGGTTAAAAGTATTATAGGGCAGAACAAAGGTAGCTTTGTCTTAGAACTGCAACAAAGATCCCTGGAATTCAGTTCAGTTATTCAAAAGCATCAGAATATAAGGTAATTCTTTCAATGCTACTGGACATATCTGTTTTCATCAATTTTGAATGAGAGAGTTCCCTAGGTATTGATCTACTAAATTACTCAACACAATCAATCTATATATATGCAGATCTGCCCTGGTTGAAAGAATGCCGGTCCTTGATGAGGCAACATTTAGTGGAAGGAGAGCTGGTTCTTTACCAGCAGCTGTGTCAACTTCTGGAAAATCTCCACTTAGCATTCCAAACGGTGTTGCTAAAGCTGCTCCAGCTCCTCTAGTAGATTTACTCGACCTTGGCTCTGATGATACTCCTGCACCTACCTCCTCCAGTAACAACTTTCTTCAAGATCTTCTTGGTGTTGATTTAACGCAGCCTTCAGCACAACCTGGTTAGATTTCCAAGCTTATACTATTCCACTTCACCAGTTCAAAGAAAAAATTAACTTATTTAAGATTTTCTTGTATTGCAACTGATAACGTTAACCATCTGTATGGCATTATCTTCTTGGGGTCTAAGTTAGATCATAATTCATATATGTTTTCTTCAGCCAGATGATTTTGTCTGGTCATGTTTCCTCAACTGCAGTATGGCCTGTCCTAACAATGACTCGAAGAAAACTGTAAATTTTTTAGTGAAGATAAGTAAATGGTGTTACGTTTTGTAGAGAGTTTAGGATGTTCAGTTGTGAAGTTTCACATAGTTTCTAAATCTTCGACCCCTTTATTTACCCCTGCATTTGTCAATTTCAGGTGCCATGCAGCCATCAAAAGCTGGCGCGGATATTCTTATGGATCTGTTGTCAATTGGAACTCCTGCCCCTGTGCAAAATGGCTCAACGAATGGAGACTTGTTATCTATTCAAGATAACAATGCTCCAATAGCGTCCCTGGATACAATTTCTGCGCCTTCTTCGATGATGGATTTATTGGATGGATTTGGTCCCACCCCACAAAAGAGCGGTAAAGATGCACAATATCATTGAAGATCTACTTGCATAATTTCCCCTCTTTCTCCATGTTTTCAAATGTGATGATGGCATCTCTTTTCTTCCGTTACAGAGGACAAGGGTCCAGCATATCCGTCCATTGTTGCATTTGAAAGCAGCTCCTTGAAGATTGAGTTCAACTTCACAAAGCAATCAGAAAATCCTCAAACTACAGACATTGTGGCCAATTTCATAAATCTTACTCCTAACGTGTACACAGATTTTCTTTTCCAGGCTGCAGTTCCAAAGGTCAGGTCCCAAATTTGCTTTTTCTGCTTACGTTATAAGCCTTATGATTCATAGCTAATAAGAACACAATCTTTCCTAAACAAAAATTCTGCCATGGGCTTGGTTCTTGGCTTAAACGGTTCACACTTTTATGGCCATGATAGATTCATGTTTTTGCAAAGTTCTATTAGTTCAAATACTTGGACATGTTTTGGATTAAGTTTGGTTTCGGTTTAGGCTTACGTGATATGTTTTGTTGACGATGATGTTCTAATATATTTTGGTCATCACATTGCAGTTTCTACAACTTCACCTGGATCCCGCTAGCAGCAACTCTCTTCCAGCCAACGGAAACATCAAACAAACTATGAGAGTTACAAATAGCCAACAGGGGAAGGTACCATTCCCGTTGTCTCTTTTTTATTTTTATTTTTTTCTCTTCACTAGATTTATATAACAACCAGCACAAATCTCAATCGGTTGTGAAACCGAGACCACAAAGCTCTCCGAATAATCGATGTTCTTCTCTGGTTTCAGAAACCCATTGTGATGCGGATGAGGGTAGGTTACAAGATTAATGGCAAAGATGTGTTGGAGGAAGGACAAATCAACAATTTCCCACGTGGTTTATGAGAACTTTTCAGGTATCCCAAGATTCATATACATATTCCTAATTCAATATATATAATCACATCCCTTAGACTTCTTCATAGAACGTTTGTGTGTGTGATTCGTTGGCTTTGTGTGAAATCTGGGTTTAAAGAGAGATAACTTTTTGATAGTTTGAGTTATGAGAATCTGTTTCGTCAAATGGTTTGTTCTCCTTGCTCCTTCAAGTTATTTTCTATCATTAATAAAACTTTTCCTTTTTGATGTTTCTGTCAAGTATTAGCATTTTTGTTACGTAGATTTTAAATTTTAAATTTGAGTTTTGAATGAAATTTATATCGAATGTATACGTTCATATGATTTTGATGTTGTCGTAGTTCCAAGTTTAATGAGTGGATTTGTCATATTAATGGCGATTATGGATTAATTTAGTTAGTCTGTGGGAAAGATTTTAGACGACAATATAATACTTTTCAGAAAACTTATGAATACTCATTTTCCATGGCAGTAGTAAGAAAAATTGTAGTTACGTTTTTTAGAAAAAAATTTCTATTTCGTTTAGAAAAAAAACTTATTTTTGTGTAATATCATTAACTTACTTCAGGGTCGAATTCAGAATTCTTGGTGTTAAACTATTCTAAATCAGTATAATAATTGGAAACGAAAAATTGGAAAATTAGACGGACAAAAGTTTACTTTCAAACAAAAATTGTATATGGCAGATAAAGACACCTAGGCCTCCTATATTGTTTATGCACTACTCAAACTGTTTACATGCCGTCCAAATTGCAGAATTTTCACTTCTGCCTAAACATGTTGATTAAAGTGTAATCGTCATAGTGAGATGCTATTTAGCGTCCCCTAGTCCGTTTTTTTGAACATTTTTTAGAACATAAAACGATGTAATGCAATCATTTGATTAGTTATCTGGTTTATAGTATGAACATACCGATCAAAGTAATAGCAATTTCATTTTCAACACTTATTGTAGCTATATATAGCTAAACAAAACAAAATAAAAGAAGTCCTTTATACCTAAAATTTTGTGGATAATATTTGTATATATGATGATCTAAAGTTTAAAAGTCATGAGATGTGATTCATATGGAACAGTGCAGTACCACATCACTTATCTAAAAAGTTTGACTATACCACATCAGTTCTTTGCTCACTTCTCAACTATTCTGCACTACGATTTTCTCAATATTTGGTGCTAGTTATAAGAGAATTACATTATTTTCGACCAAATGCAGTATTCCATGACTCTTTTATACGTAGGGTGATGAATTGAAATAAAGAAGAACAACTTGGTAATAGTCCAAAGAAGCCTAACATTAGAAATTCCATATATTGCAAAGTAAGAATATTTTACATATTAATTTTATTTTATAATTTTACGTAATATTTTGTTCAAGACATGGAATCTGCAACATTTTTAACACAAGTACCGTTAAAACAACGTACTACGTCACTATGTCAGAAACAAGACATACATACTGCTACAATGCAAATATTATAAGAAAATAATTTATATTATTTTTGACAACTAAGAGAAAAATAAAATCTAAGAATTACAAATGTCAGACTACGAAAATTCTTAGTACAATTTATACTTATTGTACGACAAAAAAAAGAGAGATATTTTACTAGACTCAATAATCCTCACTAAGAAACCCACCGATCTTATTCTCTCTATCGTAATTATTGTTGCTGCAATTATTGCTATAGTTATACATATCATTATTACTATTGTAATTATTATGATTATGATTATTACTACCCTCACCCACCAAATCATTACGTTCAACCCTAAACGCATCGTTTTGTTCTTCTTGACTCATTTCTTCTTTAGCACTGTGGTGAAACGGGTAGTACCCTGGCTGCGTCGCCGGAGGTACAACCGACGGAAGCTTTGAGAGAAGCGCCTCGAGGCTGCTCATCGACGGCGTTATCTTCATTGAAAGCGGTAGAGGAGGAGCAGCCCCTCCCACCGCTTGTGGCTGGTTGTGATGGCCCATCAAGAAGCGGTGGTTGTGGTCAGAGTGGTAAAACTGGTGCTCAGGCTGATGCTGCGGAGGAGCGACTCCCGGGAAATGCCACGTGTCAGAAGGAGAAGCGTTGATGAAAGGGTAACCAGAAGAAGAAGGATGAGGAAGAAGTACTCCAGGGATGCTCTCTATATAGCTCAACTTTTTTCTTAGCATCACAACATAGCTTAAATCCTCTATCACCTTTTAATTAATATAACAATTTAATACGTAAATATATCTTCTTGCTTGCATATCAATATAAATACAAAATGTGTAACGTACAGAGAGAGAGAGAGAAAAAAAACCTTGTGAACAGCTCCTAACTGGACAACACCTTCTCGAACAGAAATCAAGGCAATGGTCTGCAAAACATTTTCATGTAATTATATAT
Organism: Arabidopsis suecica; assembly: GCA_019202805.1. NCBI lineage: Eukaryota > Viridiplantae > Streptophyta > Magnoliopsida > Brassicales > Brassicaceae > Arabidopsis > Arabidopsis suecica. The sequence goes on from CM032906.1 coordinate 2,634,163, forward strand.
AAAGATATATACTTAAATAGTTAGATAGATGATAATACATATGTAAAACCATGTATGAAAATGTTAAAAGAAAAAGAGAGAGTTGAGAAACATACTTTGATACCAGACTGAAACTGAGCTTCCCATGTCCTAGGGTACTGCAAAAAATTACATAACTTTCAATTAGTGTTAGTGATGAATAAGAATGCTTATACACATGTGCCTGTAAATTTCACATATATACATTGCTACATTTTTTTTTTCTTATAAATATGTGTTTATGTAAAGGAGTGTATAGTGTATAGGTAGGTTATAAGCATATGCTTACTGAGTCAGCAGAATTGTGCCAAGCAGATAAGAAGTTAATCTCTTGGTCATTAGGTTCTTTATAAATCCACTTGTGACTGTGATCTGCAGCTACTTTTCCTATCAACCTGCACAAAATTTAATAACACTTTTTCAATCATTAGAGGATTATTAAATTAATTAACAACCATTATAATATTTAGTTGACAATGATTAGTTTAATACTCCCTTCGCCAAAAACAAATACTTAAATACCCTTCTCTTTATCAGCTTTTTGATCAAAACACTTGCAAACATTGCTCAAGACTTTTTAAGCAAATATGGATAAACTTTGAATAAAAAAAGAGGTACTTTGACTCATAACTTTCTAAAACCAACTTATTTACATATACATACATATGGATATAAAATGTGAGTTAGAAAATAGGTATTGAAATGGTATGGATTTCGGTCCAAAAACTCAATTAACAAAAAAAGTGAAACCCAAAAGAGAGAAAGTACTATATACAAAAAAATATAAATTGGAAATTTTTTTTTTATATTTCTTTGTGTAAATGTCATTTAATTTTTGCTGAAAAATATATGTATATTATCCTCACAGACCCTTCTCCGTAATTGTAGATTTCATGAGACATCTTGAAGAACAACTCAGGCTGAAGCCCTTGGTATTGTTGAAAATCACTATTTTCGTAGCCCGTTGAGCCACCGCCGCCGCCACTACACTCCCCGGAGCTCATTTCCGCGGCAGAAGCTGCAAAGTTGCAAAACCCATCTTCCCAAACCAAGATCCTGCCAATTATTTACATACATACACCAAGAAGATTTTATATATACATAAAGTTTTGTAACATATGTACATATACATATAAGTAGTTTTACCATACCAGTTTCTCCTGTTCCCTCTTGATCTATCATAAGCTCCTTGACCATCCCATCTACTTGCAAACAACATGAAATGATTAGTACATATTCACCATTCAAACAAAGATTTGTTCCTTAATGAAAAATTTCCTATTATATTGTAAGAAGCCCCAAAAAACTCACAATAATACTTTTAGAAGAACAGAAAAAGAAAGAATAACAAGAAAGTAGAAATAATTTAGAAATATTTATATATATAAGGTTGATTTCGATGATAAGCTTACTTGGGAGGTGGATAGTTTCTGGGCAAGATCCTCCAGAAGACAGCATAAACCCATTGAGAATTCTCATGGATGCATAAGCTTCTTAGTGTGTGTTGAAGAAGATGAGTCACTGCTAATGGATTTAGATGTTCTTCCATTTATTGTAAATTTACAAAGGTTTTTTTTTGTTCTTTTCTCTTTATTTTTTTTTCTTTTGGTTCTCTGTGTAAAGACTTTCTTTAGATAGAAGAAGGTAGAAAACCCTCACTATCTATCCTCCTTTATATAACAAGCTTATAGATCCACTCCCCAAAGCATCTTTTTATTTTTTTTATTATTTTTTAATTTCATTTTATTAAATTTTGATGGAGATAATAAATTGAACTCTTTACTTCTTTGGCTTTTCCTCGTGTTTAGCCATTTACCTAACGTTACTTTATTCGTGTTTTATTTACTCTTTTTTTGGTTTCTTTTTGGCAAGTAAGTAAAAGTCACATAATTTATGACGCATGAAAAACTGCAAGTATAGTAGACGTTTAATAACGTAGATACAATATAATTTTATATTTTAAAGGATATATAATTTTTGAAGAAAAATATAAAAAAAATTTTAACAAAGTTTTTTTTTGTATATGCAAATTAAATATTTGAACTTTCCTTAATACAAGGGAAAATTAAAATTTAGTTTTGGATATTATATATGGTCTTATGGTATAAGTGTAAATCGCTTACTAAGTAAAATTTTAAAAATAGCATTTCAAAAGTTAAAAAGAAATCCTCAAAAATCGCTTATTTGATGACACTTTTTAGTTATTATTTTTTTTATAGACAGACGTGGTCTCGGCTATAAGGTTCGAGATATAACTTACGTTCAAAGACTCTATGGTTTAATATTTCATAAACAGATTTTAAGTTTCTCCAAAAATATACTATCAAAATCGTAGTCGTTGTAGTTTGTCTCTAGTGACTTAAAATAAAAATAATATTATTAAGAACAATTTTCAGATTCATGTTTGTGCATGTATTTACAAAAGAAATCAATAGAACAACATGTACAATATTGTAGTATGGGTAGACATAAATACATGTTATGTTATCTATCTCGTGGTCTTTATATATTCTGTATATTCAGAAAAATCAAACTACGCAAGATTTTTGGATTTGCACATCAAATTACAATTAGATTATCGTCATGTAAGCTTGATATCTTGTCAGCTACACATGATCTTTTAAGTTAAATATACATAAAATCTATAGATAGTTCGGACCAGATCTATATACCAAGAATACCAAATTTTGCAAGTTTTATGACTATGTCAACCTTTAATTCTGACTATAATGTAGAGATAACATATTCATCAATATTGGGTTTTGCACTAAATGAGAAACTGTCTATTTACCTGAAAATCATATGTAAGTTAATGAATACATTTTCAAATAAGTTTTTCCTTTTTCTGACAAAACTGTCAAATTGATTTAATTTCAAATCCTATGAAATAAAGGTTTGGGGTTTTTCCTTTTACCAACACATTCATTTATTTTCAGTTCAGTGGTCAGTTAACGAAAACTGTACCTCTTTTTTTGATTCATTTGTACATGTGTTTAAATTTATCTCTCTCACCTCTATTCTTCTCTTTCCTATTCTCTTATAAAAAATTAAATTCAGTCTACTAATTAATAAAGTTTTCGGAAAAATTGATATATTGATATGAACTCTCGTGCATTGAAGTGTCTAACATAGTATAACTTTACTAGTGAGAAAAATGATGTTTCATGCACGACAGTTCATACATAAATTTTTTTCGAAAACTTTTAGTTGCACAAAAAGTCAAAATATACATGTATGGATTTATGCACATGCTATGGTTTTAGGAATCAAAATCTCATTGATGATGCTACGGATTTAATAAACGACATTATACAGTTATATCACCAAAATCAGAAACACATGATATTTAAGTCAAATCAAAATCCAAATCATTATACACCTAGGAATTTAACAAGACATCTCTACATTAGGAGATGTTACGTTTGTGAAAATTATAGTACTTAAAGGACCCCACAGTTTGTGGTAGAGCTAATTCAAATGTATCACATGGATCCTTATGATAGTTTTGACGAATTAAATGATTCGTTTTTGGACAAGGATATTGACTTATTGAGACATATATTCGAAGTTTATATATTTTTTTTTTGTTTTTTAACACCTACTTAATTAAGCATAATATAAAATATACTAAAATGCATGTAGTCCAATGATTATTCTCTTTTGTTGGTCAAAGCTAGCCTACGAATTGATTTTTCTTTTACTGTTGTATCATCTGCAGCATCAATTTCTCCTGAGAGGTATCAATTATGTGATTTTCGACTTTAAATTCACCTTCAATGATGTTGGAGAATAAGAGCTAACGAGGATCAATGGTAACTAATGATATATCAGTTTTTCATCTAATTATCAGAAAAGCTAGTCAAATCCAATAACTATTTGGCATCTTTGTTCACCTCAAATATTCACTCATATAAAATCATCATCTTACTTATATATAATCATGGTTTGGTTTTGTTGTTCTAATCACGATATTGGATGGCCTGCATCCGGGTACATAGATCTTAATATTCTTTCCTTAGTATTATCTATTATATATGTGTTCATATAGGGTTCTTAGAAGTTTAAAAAGTCTCCAGATACGCAGATGCCGATCAAAGCACTTAATTCAGAGTCTCCCCTTTAAGGAATTCTATGGGATTCTCCAAGATATCCCTCTACTATGCATGCAGAATTTCATTTCTCCTAAAATACTAAACAACTAAACCAGTTATGAGACATTTCCCCTTCCCATATCATTTGTTCAATAGATCGAGTTTTAAACCATAATTACTTCTCGATGAAGCATAATGGTCCACATATGCATAAATTGAAGCAAAAAAAAGTGTACGTTGGAAAACTTTTATCATTTTGGTACGAAGATTGTGTGCCCACGTAGATAGGTTTAGGGACTAGAAGTAGAAATAATAATAGATGCTTCATTTAATTTATCATACATCTCTCTCTATACGGATAGAAAAAAATGAATTAAAAATGTGGAAATGGTAAGAATAATAAGAAATTAAAAATGGAAATAGATTGTAGGAAAAAGACATGATGACTAAAAGGAGCTTTCAGTGCTTTCAATTCAGCTCTGAGGCTGACACTAAGAAAGTGTTTTTGGGCAGACCATTATGCTCTTGTCTTTGACCATTCTTCCTACCTTCTCTCCTTTTTTTTCTTTTTTGAAAAAACTAAGTTCTCTAATTATGTTTACATGTTTTGGTTCTACTTCTCATAATTTAGGTGCATATTGTTTAGTATATACTTTACAAAATCTTGAAAAGAAAAAATATGTATTTCGAACTAAAAAATTTTCTCTTTAAGTTGTCTGTAGTGCTTGCAAAATTTTTTAAAGATCAAAATATTATCCATTCCTTTTTTCTCAAAATATTTGGTATATACAAAGCTCAATTTTATTAATTGTTGCATGTCCGTTAACTTTTTTTGGAACTTAAGTTTTTTTTTTTCATTGCTAACATGGAAATCGTAAGTCGTAAAGAGGGAAAAAGACTTACGATTTACATTATGTTACAGAAAAAGGTGATATTTTTTTATTACAGAATTATGCATCTAGCAAGCAAATATAAAAAAAATCTGTAAGTTATGGGCTCACATAAAAACGTATCTGTTTATTAGAATGTGGAGATTCGCTTTCGAAGTTTATAAGTTTTTTTTTATAATGAGTTTGAGAAGCTGATACATCTTATAAAATCAATATATAGTTTTTCTTAATTCATGTGAAAAAATATTCACATGCATAGTCTTTAATGTTCATAGGTCTAGCAATTTGTCCACACCTCTTAGATTTTCTAGATAGGGACAGACATTGCAATCTTTACTATCTCTCTCTTGGCTTCTTCCCCTGGCAACCCATATTTTGTATTTTCATCTACATATATAAATACACACACATAGTTATATTTTTATATATCTATGTAAAATTAGTACATATATATAAATGCATTTCTATGAGTTCTTGAATAACATATAAATGTAATAGATACTCTCTCGGTTTCAAAATATATGATATTTTAGTTAAAAACACATAGTTTAAGAAATTTAATTTTCTTGTTAAACTATTATTTAATATTTAACTTTAAAAAATCAACTAATTACAAAAAAAAATTGCATGATATAAATAATCATAAAATATGAAATATATTTAAAATTTGTATTGAAACTTGTAATATATTTTATATAATAATAAAAAAAAAACTCTAGAACATCATTAAAGCAGGGAGAGTATTATTTAAAGTACATTCAAAGCGAACAAGTTATACTTGAAGCATATTATACTAAACTATTTAGAAGTTTTCTTATTTCATTTAGCATGTGGTTTGAGTGTTTTTAGGTAGATTGACTGGGTGAGGTTCATTAGTTTTCTTTTATTTGAAATTAGGATTCGTTAGCAAGAAAACTAAAAAACTATAAGAAATGAAGCCCTTAAGACCATCGTGACTGGTATTAAAATAAGGGTGTCTAAAAATGAGAGTATCGTTAATGTGTGAATAGTAGAGATCTTGTGTCTTCCCATAGACACTTTAGACATTTTGATCTCTATTATTCACATATTAAAAACACCCTCATTTTTAAAACACCCTCACAAATCATTGTGAGCTACGGTTATTGGGCAAATGGGCAGAATGATATTTTATTGGGTAGAATGATATTTTCTACAATTCTGAAAACCTCTTACAATTAATGAATGCTAATATGTTACATATCCAGGGTTTTGTGGTAAATATAATTAGGCCATCGTACCATCTAATATATTTTTTGTTAAATTTTCGTAAGCTTTAAGAAAAAAAAATGATATATGTAATATTAAATTATGCTATATATAGATGTGTGTGTGTGTTCGTTAAATCTTATTCTTAAGAAACAATTGTAATATTTCCGACACAGTAAGATGCCATAGCAGAACTAGGGACAAGCTCTGAATGAGATGAGGTAAGCACTCGAGTACTAAAAAAACTTTTCAATAGTGACACACACATATATACTAATTAAGTCTAATTTTGTATAACCAATAAATGAGCAATGATTTAAACCAAAAAAAAAGTAAATGAGCACTGAAGATAGCTTAAATAATAATATGTACACATTAGAAGAAAGGGTGAAACTCCCAAACCTGAGTTCGATTCTCCCTGGAAACAAAAACACATTTGTTTGGGAAGTCTGTCAGTTGGGCCTTGGCCCAATTGGTTTACCTGGTAGCCAGAAATGCAGGCGGCCTGACTACCCCCTGGCACTTAGTCGGAAGGCATTCCAAACTCGGGATAAGCAGAGTGGTAGCCCGTAAGGGCCTAACCGTTAACACGGTGGACCAGTCCACTATGTAGTACCTCAGTGCGTTCCTACCGGGGCCGACCGGATAGCCGATAGGGTTTATCAAAAAAAAAAAAATGTACACATTAGAAGTTCGTATATTATGTGTATGTTGCGAACTATTGATCATGGGTCAACAAAGTTCGGATATTAAGTGAAATCTGTAAAGTCTTAGACTTCCAAATGTGTTTGTGATCGGAAAAATATCCTCTAAATCTTTGATATTATTTTTGGTAAAAATAACTTTTTATATGTTAAAGAGTAATTAAAGTTTTTACATTATGTAGATGTTAGCATCATTATAATGCTATTACTATATATATATGAATTGAAATCTCATATTATGGTACTCCTCACCATGGTTCTTATGGCAAGTAGTCTAAGGTTGTTTTGGCTGTCAATTCTAGGTTAAACAACATAGACTTTGCCAGCGTTGAGTGTTATTATATATGGGAGACGATCAATCACAATTTTTGAATGTCTTCCTATTTTTGCAAAACTTGGGCTTCTGAAACTTTTTTTTTTATCATTTTTCCCACTTAATGATTTACATGGCAACATTTTCTGGGACGGTGATCATCTGGAGTAATTGTTGTATGTTAGAAAAGTTGGTATGGGTACAAGTCGAGAAATTTATTATTTCATGTATATGTATATGTATTTTTATGCATTTAATTCATTTACTTTTAATTTATTTTGAGGTCTAAGGTAATAAGTACACTGAGATAGAGAATGCCCCATCCCTTTCCTTCATTTAGGACGTGGAATCTCTGCTCCACCCATTCGCTCGAATTATTCCATTTTTTTGTAAAAACTAAAAACCTTGTTAAAAAATTTAATGGAAAACTATTATAGTGTATATATGCTTTAGATTAGCAATAAATTAATGTTAAAAGACATGTTGGAATATGTAGAGTTCTCTATTAACAAAAAAATAAAATTACTAGGATTCTCTAGAGAATGTATACACATAATTAAACTTTAACCCATCAATTGCATTATATAAAGCATGGAATATTGATAGTACTTTAACCATAAATTGCATTATATAAATCATAAAGTTTGGAGAGAGTTGGTCAAGATTTAAGATTATCAAATTACAAACAAACATTTTAACATTTCATTAGGCAGTGGGTTTGTTGATGATAGTAACGGTGGTATAAACTGGGAACTAAAATTTCGTTGGAAGAGAAACCAAAAGTTCGGGACCTTTGATAAAGAAAAAATTTGTTATAGGTTCTGCAAATCATGTAAACTCTATTAATTATTTTTATACTCAAAAATAGTATAAATTACTTCTCGAAAGGATTTTATATTAATTAGAACTGGATTTGTCTTATACTGTATTAAATAATCATTGTCTAATCTTTCTACGTGGGACTTTATTTGATATCCCAATAATCTTCTCCACAAAACACCACAAATTTTGGTTTCTCCACCAACAAAACTTTGGCATCCATTTCCACTAACCTTCCGCATAGCCAAGAAAACTTCAACACAAGATATAAACCATCATTTTTAACCTCCATGCCACATTGAAGGCTCCTCCCACAACAAACATGTAGTCTTACATCCACTTTTTTAGGACCAAATCTTGCTCTGATACTAATTATTGAGTATTGCCAGTCATGTAAACTCCATCATTAGTATGATACCGCTTTGACCAAATGGTTTTCCACAATTTTTTTGTTTGTCCCAAAATATATAGAATCCTGTGGAGTTAAACTTATATAGTAAAATTTGTTGTGTAATCTTCCGATTTAAACTTGGATTGATACTTTCATAGTATAGGCGGAAAATTTCTAATGAAAAGACTACTGCTTATAGTAGTTTACTAGTTTAGGCAATATATCGAATCATCCCATCTAGGGAATTACTATCATCTCCTTTTTAGCTAATGTAAATATCTTAACTAGAAAAAGCTTAATTTTTAATAGACTTTGGGGATTAGTCGTATGAGTTTTGGTTATTTATGATGATAAAAATTGTACATATTTTCATGATCTAGCGGTTCCTCCTTTTAGTAGAGTACCTGATGCATATGATATTATTACTTTTTTTTTATGGCACAAAACATAAAATATATTGTTGTTCAAAGTGATGATAAAAGGAATAGGTTTTGGATATTCTAATTTTTTTTTTGATAAAAGAAAAAAGGATATTTTAAATTTTTTTAATTTACTAGTGGTATCATGTTTCGGAGCATTTACATAGTTTTTTAATAGTTGCTATCTTATTCATTCACACGAAAAAGAAAGAAACCCTAGATATTAAAAACTATTCTCCAGAAAATTAATTTGTTTCTTCTTTATTATCTTTTTTTAACAAATTCATATAAGTATTCATCTTATTTAATTTCTATTTCTTGTCACACGAACTCCTAATTTTCCAATAGTGTAATTTCTCTTTTGTTTTTTTGGAACTCTGTTGATTTATTTTCCCGTTCAATCTCATCATCACCGCTTACGAGTTATCAACAAATTCATCAAACACCACGATGTTTTCTTTTGAATATGCCATTAGTTAATTTATGATCTCTAACAATTTTGGAAGTGCAGTTTTACATTCTTTTATGGAATTTCATAGGTGAATTTTCTATGTTTATATGTATTTTTCCTTCATAAACTTATCATATCTAAAAACACAAATGCATTTTCTGGTTTAACTACCACATGCTAGGTAAATTCAAAACATTGAAAGGTAAATCATAATTCAACTAATATGGAATGTCATGAAATCATTGTCTCTCTTGACATTCCATACTAATCATTGTGATGAAACTAATATGGAGTATTGTTTATTCATTGCCTCTTTTATACATGCATATCACTACAAAAAGGGACATGAAACAAAAATTGATAATTAGATTTTAGTATATATGTTCAGTGCATTTAATAATAATTAAGAAGGTCCCAAATATTTGTTTGTATAACATATGACAGGATTAGACTAGGTGAAGGTGATGTCCATACAAAAACCTAAATTTCAGTGTCTTTCTTGAAGTGATAAATAGAAAAATAAGATACTAATATAAGTAAATAAATGTATATGATCTTACCATTATCATCACACGGTACCAAAAAAAACACATCGATCTTTCGCCTTTCTAAATTGATTAGAATAAACCAATCCCACATTTCCCAACAATCCAACATCCGTCGTTTTACCTCCTCGGACTTTTAAAACTATTTATTCATTTATTACGAAAATAATTTATATATATAGTATTATAATGATTCGTTCAACTAAATAATAAATGCTCCTCACCTCTCTTAGTCAATACTCAATATATACAATATTTCGTGGCCTTCTCGTAAACCATGCACATGCATTTGTGCCTTCTATATTAGAAGAGAGATGCAACTTCTATATTACAAGAGAAAGAGAAAGATGCAACAAGTACACTGTATGTGATCATTTATAATCATTGGCTTCACGTTTATATATTACTAGGTTAATACCAAGGCTATTCATTTTACTATACTTTTCAGATATTATTGTTGAGATCGATCAGTCTTAAATATAATTATAGGTATTGTTGTAGTAAGACTTTCTTATACAGATTGATCATGAGCAAACAATCAAGAAATTATTAACAAAAGTTTTTAATAGTGTGGTTAACAGAAGGTAAACAAATATCTAACTATATATGAGTTATAAAGTAAAACTTGTGTGATTCCACAAACATTGTCATTACTAAGAGAAACTCTAATTTGTGAGATAGAACTATGCAAACCTTGGTCGGAATAATCTGCTTCACTTCCATTTGCATTTTCCTTTAGTTAGGATTTATTTGGTATAACTGGCTTTTTCGGAAATGAAAATCGCATTTAAGCCTTCGGGTTTGCAAGAATTATAGGCTTCATCGAGCAATGACGTAGAGAGAATCCCCCAAAAGAAATCCGAAATAGATGAATGAACCGTTTCACATGTTAAATTGCAAACCAAGAAAAAACCTGAAACATTTACCATAAAAGTTCAAAAACTATATATATATATATATATATATATATATATATATATATATATATATATATATATTTTGTTAAAGTCAAAAAGTTCAAAAACTTGCATAGATTGGTATAGTAATTGGCCTTTTATTTTGTGTGTGTGTGTGCGTGCAAATGTATAGTAATTGGCCTATACCAAAGAAAACAACAGTACGACCGATTGTTATGATGAATTGTTTTGAGACACAATGCTATTGTTCTCTTGTTCAAAGATCTTTACGTATAATCTAAAAAAAAGTTTAGTTACTCGTAGGGTTCAAAATTAAACTAATGTGAAATTTTTATCACATAAAAAGAAGTTACTTCGTACAGTATCTAAAAAAGTGTCGTGCATATATATATATAGAAATGCGTGTTTAAGCAGCTCTTGAGGTATTTATATAGGCATAATAATTACATTTTAATAGTCTATATTTTCCATATAAAATAGACCAAACAAGATAAGTGAATCTCGCGAGCTGACAAAGTAGCTCGACTTATATATGGTAAAGGGAAATGCTTAATAAGTATTCGATTGCGACGACCCTCACCACTTTCATTGGTGCATTATCATGAAACACGTTTTATATATCTTATTAGTATATACATTTGGGTAGGAGAGAATAAGTACGACCGAGTCATATGCTACTGCCATTTATTTTAGCAGGTTAATATGATTTAGGATTATTCTCCATGAGATCCGATTTTAAAAGTTAAATACAATGAGCTGTCCACTTAAATTTAGTGGACAAAAAGAAAGAGTGAATCATTTCCAACTATATATACACACATTTTGGATTATTCTATGTTCAAAAATAATAACCAAAACAAAAAAAAAATGGGTTCACAAAATGTGAGTTAATCTTCTGCATGTCACGACCAAAATTTCAATATTTTACGATACTAGTTAAAATGGGTCATTAATACCATTCAATTATAGATATTTAGAATTAATTAAGTGATTGTTGTTTTGTTTGTAGTTTCATTTGTGTTAAATAATGTGGCTGAGATCGACGCTTGCTCTATGCACACGCGTAAACCTATATGTACATATGTTATTGTTATGAATAGATAAATGGCGCATAGCAAAATTTTCTATTGATAAGTTAGTAATCCTTTGATTCTCTCAATATAAGAAATAGTACAAATTTTAATACAAAACCTGAAGAACAATTCTGATTGAAATAGAAAAATTATTAAATAGATAAAACAGAAATGAAATTAATAAGATATATTTTTCAAATGCACATACCTGACATAAAAAAAAAAACTATTATATGGTGATTGGAGCATACAAGAATAGTAGTTTTCACAATTTCATATACTAAAAACATATATATAAGAGAGACTGATGAGAAAAGCTAGTAGATAATTAAACATAATTAAGCTCTATTAGTCTATTTTTAACTATTCGAATGGAAAAAAAAGAAGAAGAGAAAAATGGTTTTAAAATAGAATGATGGAGAGGTCTTATTGTGGACAAGAAGTTGGTCAAGTGTAAGAAAGGCAGTAAGGAAATGAACCTTAGTTGCAGATGTTAAAACTCCCAAAGCATCACGTGAAAGCCTTTCTTGTCTCTTTTAGCTATAATTTAATTAAGAGGGTTTTATCTTAAAAAAACAAAAAACGAAAACGTGATTTAGAATTATTCGTGATAACAAACTCTTTCTCATTAAGAAATGAAATCATCGTAGGAGTTAAGACATGTTTGGTAACATACTTCATCGATATCAAACTTGTTTTCATATAAACGTAGGAGTTCTTTTTTTGCATATAACAAATATCTCTATCATTTACAAGATGTTACGATTCTAAATTTTACATTCTTTTCTGATCTTTTGTAACATTTCCACGAAAAAGGTTCAAGGAAGCTTCCTCACGCATAATAAGGTTATTAAGGAGCCGAGAAATTTGTTGATCTTTTAATTTGAAAAAAGAAAGAAAAAACATTAAAAATTTAACTTTACTTGGCTTATAAGGTCAAAAAGAGAAAGCGATTTATCAAAAATTTTGGAGAACACCCACTTTCCGTAAATTTCAATATATGAATTAGACAACTCTGAAACGAAGTTGGTCCACGAAGCATTAATAAATTTATCATCGTGTGGAAGAGAGATTTATCAAAATATTATTTAAAGATTACTGTTATTTCATTTGTGCATGACAGCAGGAACAAATATTAAGTATGAGATTCGAAACAGTACTCATCGAAACATTATTGGAATCTACAAAGTCATGCGCGACACCAACGGTGTCCACCTATAGAGATATTGCTACACACACACATATAAATATATATATATATATATATATACATATACATATCATATTGAAATATGTGTACGTACTTGTGTACGTTGTATAGTGTGTATACTTGCTATTCATAGAGCTAGCCAGCTAGATGAGGAACTATGAACCATCTATAGTGTCCAAGAATTCAATGTTAGATACTTTTATAACTACTCATTTTAAAGGCTCTAAGGTATATATTTGGCTTAATGAAATATACAAAACATTAAAGATTAACTTGATTCATAACCTATAAAATTGAAACCCACATATACGATAAACTTTCGACAAAAAGGACTGCAAGATTGTTAATGCGACGATTAACCTCGGGTTTATGAGGATCATCATCAAGATGGAACATATTCGTGGGTAGAGAGAAAGAGGTGGGGAAATGATGATATAAGAGTGTGAAATCAATAGATCTATGAAAGGGACAAACAATGATAGAGAAAAGGAAAAGAGGTAACAAACATCTTAAAGCTCCTATGGGTTGGAGGACAATATGACTGAGATCTCTTAATGTGGGGCTTCTTTTAAGATAGAGACACTTATAATTGGATCCATCACTTCCACAACTATCATCTTACTTTTCCTCTCTCTCTTACTCTTTTTTTTTCCTTTTGATTTGATTCCTTCTTTTAGTTATCCTTTTGGCTTTATATATTTATTTTATTTTCATTCGACTATTTGCACTAATATGTTTAAAACCCAACTTTTAAAATAAATGAAGAGAAATTTGTATAAGCTACGTATTTCTTACATTTTTTTTTCAAATATACCAGTTATTTTTAACTACCTCAATTTTGTTTCTTTTCAAAAGTTCTTATAAGTTAATATTATATATTTACAAAGGCGTTCTTAAAAGCTTCGTGATTTTTGGTGGTATTTTAAAACAAATAAATAATAGTTTGCTTTAGAAAACCCCTCTAAAAAAATATGACGCTTCAGTAGTATTAAACTATTAGTTATAGACACAATGCCATTTTTTTTATTACTGTATAAAAGTGGAAAATATTGACAAGTATGTTTTCATATAAATGAAACATTAGTTGTGCTATAGGTAGCCATAATAGTAGTAAGGTGGCTAGTGCTTTGTCCTCCTCAGAGGGCCAAAGAAAGCATAGTGATATATACTTTGGTAAGCATTTCTTCTCCCTAACAACCAACCAAGGACTTTGGGCAAAGATACCCTCGCATAGTTTTCAACACTTTATTAATTTAATAATTTTTAGATTAAAAAAATCAATATGTCATTTCAAATGTCAAAGCCCTTCATTTGCTTTGCTTAGCATAAAATATTTTTTTAATTTTCCAATTTCTTTACAGAGAGGATGGCACATGGGAGACATGGTCACAGTGTAGGCAATATCCTCTTCTATTCTATCTTCTCATCAAACCCATCTTCATTTCAAAACATGCTTAAATTCCATGGAATATGCAAATATACCAAGCAAAATATATATATATATATATATTATAGTACACAAGATGTTTAAAGAAATTAACCACCAACTGGTTTATTTATTTGTTAATGTAGTTCAGTTTTAAGTTCTTATAAGATTTTAAATTTTAAATGTGTATATATTTTTACCTGCCCTACGTATACAACAATATTTTGAATATGTAGACTGTTTTTTTTTTTCCTTTTTTTGTGTGTTGTCAAATATGAGAGAGAGTCCGTTCACATTAAAAATTGAAATGATGTTAACACACATAGGAGTGAATCTTGTGATACTTTATACAATATATAAAGCTATTTTCTTCAACGATAATTTGAGCTACAAGTTACATATAATGCTCAATTCTTTGTGGCTAGTTATGGTTCAGAGTGAATGAAATATATTTGTCTTGATTCCAAAAAAATTGGACCACTTTTCTTCATTTTGGATTTTTGTTATTAATAATAACTAGTTGTTCGCTTTCTTAATTTATGTAAAAAATATTCAGTTTACTGCCAGAATACTAATTTGGTGAAGTATTGTTTGTATCTTACAAATTGATAAATTACAACTATTCATTCCACATTTTACCCTCTGCAAATGTATCAGTAACATCAGTCTTCTGTCTCTCAATATTAGTTTTGTATTTCTAAGAGGTGAATTTTCAAAGATTTAGCTATATGCAGTCATGTACTACTATAATTTCTCTTATAAAAAGTTCATATATATATATATATTGTGCACAAAAAAAAAAAAAAAGTTCATATACAATTTTGCAATATGGATCGGATGTGATGTGAGCTTAAAGATTCTTTGGGCTTCAGCCCATTTTACTCGAGCCTGGGTTACTAAGACGTGAGAAGATAAGTGCTCGGACATGCAGACCTTAAATACTGCGACTTTTTTTTTGTATTAATAAGAAAAAAAAAAAAACCGCGATTTGTGACTCTAAATGGCTTAAAGTTATACATATTACATAGGGTTTGTAATTTGTACATGATACTATATTTTAACACTTTTTCTCAATTAAATAAGGAAGATATTAGTCGGTTTACCCAAACCCATATTCATTGTGGAGACATATCTGTAAAATCAATATTCATCCTTTCAAAATCCGAAGAAGCATTTTAAATAATAATAAAAAGAACAGAAAAAAATATAAAGATTCGATCATCAATTGTGATGAGTGATGACTATATATACTAAATATATACATTGTTAAGATACTTTCTGACTAATCCAGTTGGACTTCTTACATTATCTTCTTTTAAATATTAAAACAAGTATAATATATCTAAATTATTAATTGGGAATCACTCAAAACTAACAAACCTTATTTTGGTAGATTAATTACAATGAATGCCATTAGAATTATTGAATTTAAAAAACAAAAGAAATTTTTTTTGAAATATATATATTTTGTTGAGCATTTTTCTTTTGGTCAAAAATATATATTCAAAAAGTATATATATTTATTTTGTTGGAGCATTAACAATATATATTCAAAATTTTTTTTCTGTTTTTTCTATCTAAAACTCAAACAAACTAAATTTACTGTTATGATTTAATAATGTTTCCATAAAAATTGACAATAACAAATTCGAAATAATAAAAATAGAAAATACATATTTTTACGATTAAATCAAATCTTAAATTAGTTTACGAAAATCATATCACAATAATTATTATACTTGCCAAATATAACTCTAATTATAGATTTTTTTTAAAAAAATCAAGCATATAACTCGAATCTATATTTAATACTTTGATACGCAAACATATTGTTAAGATTATAATAGTGTGTTAACCCTAAATATTGAAACTTACTTTTTGAACGGGATGGGATGAGAATTCCTAAAAAAATGTCGAATAACATATTACAATTAAAATAAAACATTGCTTGCAATCATATATTTAAAATGTTTCTTTCAATTTATCTAGCATAGCATGTGCCAAATAAAAGATTTTGGAACAGGTAAAGTTTATTTCGTGATGAAAATTTTGGGAAATTTGGGTATTTTCTAAAACATAATAGTAAAATATTGAGAATATAAAGAAAATACGGATAACTTCAACCAATTATGTAAAAATTAAATACCTAAACGAAAATACATAAAATACGGGTATTTCATCCGAATCCGAGACCTACACGATATACAATCACAAACGAGTAAATTAACGCTTATGTGATTAAATGTGTGTGGTAGATATGTGACCATACGGATTTTCTGTCTCAAAATTGATGTCTATTTTCTATCTCTCCTTTTAATTATGCAATTGTCTTTACTGTAACCAAAAACAAATCCGATTAATTATTTTGTCTAAACCAAATTGAAACTAAACCGAATACCAAACTGATATGAGGTAGCATAATGAATGTTATACCAAATAAATACGTCTACAAATATAGCCCCGCACAAATGTGCGGGTCCGAATCTAGTAGTATAATATAAAAAGAAACATTCCGTAATGGGTCATTTATATCCTCTACATAATTATGAGGCCATTTAATAGTTGTCCACATCCTTGCTGAATTTTTTTATATTTTATGATGATTCATGTAATGCGCGAGAATGATAAACTTTTAAGAATATGAATTCACATCTCAAAATCCGACCGAACCGACCCTATAGATGGGTATGCGTGAGTGATTTGTAAAAGTACCCATGGTATTATGTTTAGGCCTACACATTCGGGTATTGGTTCGGGAATGAATCTATTCTTACAGATTTCATATTTTTCGAATACATATTATAGGTTAGGTCTCGTATTTGAATATTTAGAAATTTGGTTTAGGTTCGGATACCTTTTGATTTGGGTCGGTTCGAATATTAGAATGAAAAACCGACCAAAAACCAAAAAATTATCGGACACGATTCGGCTTGGTTAGTATTTTTTTTATATCTAAATCTACCCAAATTATCAGAAAATCCGATTAAACCGGCAAATATAGATTACAGAGGATTATGGATTTTGTTGGGTTTCAGATATATTCGGGTAGTTAATTATTTAAATTTTGGGTATTACCTAATGCGAACCAAAAACCGAAATAAATCTCTACAAATTCATTCGGGTAAAGGGACCGTACCAACAAATTCGTTGGGTTCTTTGGTACCGATCTTTTTGTCCAGGACTACCGTAAACTGTTTTATTTTGAGATACAATTCAACGTTAACCAAAAAAAACATGGATATCACCTACAAGTCATATGTGACTATGAAAAACAAGCCTAATTTACTAAAATTATAAAGTCACAATAATTAAGATTAGTTCTCTACATTATACTACGGAAGTTTTCATTTTTAACTTATTTTAATTTGTGAAGACAGTTAATAGATAATATTCTCCATATTTTTTGCGCCTCACCATCGTGGGAATATTTCAAATGTCGTCACCATTTAATCCCAACATTAATATATTTAGTGACGTTTCATTCCCCCAACTGCTACGTCAAAGGAAATGCGACTCTTATCGAACAAGAAAATTTCAAAGTCAAACATTATATGATATGATTTGTTTCTTTAAAAAACAATGGTTTGAAACACCGTTGTTGAGATTAGGGTTTTCATATTATTTTGTTGGTTTTATTCGAGAACTTCGGTCTGTCTGTAAAGAATGTTTCTGGAGTTCTCATATTATTTTGTGGGTTTTATTTGAGATTAGGGTTTTCATATTATTTTGTTGGTGATTATATTGTTCAATGTCGACTATATACAAGTGGCTAACATTTACTTGGAAAGGTAAATCTTTTAGCTCATTCATCTCAAATCGAACCACATTTTCTTGATTGCCTATATCCGTTTGTGTTTATTGCACTACAAGAATATGAACCATCTATAGCGCCTGAATAACGCTATATAACTCTATTGTTGCGTTTTAACAAGCGCTCTATCATCGTCCGTCATAATAGGTCGAAGACAAAAAATAGCGGTTTTTTGTTATGCTATGTAAGATATTATTGATTATTAACTCAAAATCAGTTGATACTTGATCATAATATATATTCAGTAGATTGACCAAGACTTTTTATAAATGATTGTTGGTCCCTTCACATATTATTCAGTAGATTGTTGGACTCTCATTCATCTTGAAGTTCATCTCTTCTTATACACAAATAATGTATTTTGATATATGAACCACAACAATGCAATTTTCGGCGTTAAGTTCAATTGTCAATTTGTCATCGTCTATGAATCCCATTTTCTTTTAGATTGGTTTTACAATTGAAATTAACAACGAAAACAACATTGTTGTGGCTTATATATATATAAAAACACATCTCTGCGTATATGAAGAGTCGAACTTTGGATCTCTTGCAAAACAAATCACATTTGACCTCTTGCACTAAATCAATGTACACTTATCAATTGTGCAAAAAAAAAAAAAACACAACTATTACCACCATTACTACCACTATCATTAAAAAGTCGTTTTCCGTAATAAAATTGTTGGGGTTTTATTTATTATATGGTGTAGAATTAGTAATTCAAAACTTTTTCATTTTTAATTATACTTGAGCCCACTTCTTCCACAACCATGGTATTATATACAAACAAAAAAACGTAAATCGCTGCATTATGATTTTTGTCCACTAATTATTATTTATATATATATATAATTATATATACATTAAGAAACGCATCATATTTTGGTTTTCTATATAAATGAAAAAATCCTATAAAATAGTAGGATTATACTTTTTTTCCTTGTATATATATTTTTATAAATGATGTTTTAAAATATTTTTAAATTAAATGATTTTTTTTTGTACAAGTAATTGTGATACGTAAAAGAAAAACGAAATATATATAGTCTTGCTAAGGATTGTTGGTGGAATGTTGTGTACCAAAATTTGATTTATTCTTCTCGTATCTACGTATATTTTAAAATAGAAGGGAATGTTCGTATTTCTTTCAACAAAAAACTATTCAGATATATATAAGTCATAATAGTTGAGGCGAAACGAATTATTAGCTTCATCGCCTCTCCAAAGGTTAACTAATGACTGTCTCCACGTCTAGAGAAAACCTTCTTCTTCATTTGGCCCTCCACTTACATGCAACCACATATATAAATATTAATGAAGACATACTAATACATTCATTACAAGACAACCCTAACAAAGTTGTGTTGTGGACTTGGTCTCTCATCTTCTCCGAGAGAAAGAGAGAGACAAGATCAACAAATATCGACCCGTCTTAGCCGATAATCTATTGACACAAATTTTGGCGGTCCTAGGCCGTGCATTATCGACATAAGCCGTACACAAACGATATGGGATTAATGGATACAAGATGGGAAACAATAGTTCCATTTATTGCAATGGCGTTGATGGAGGCATGTACCATTGCACTCACCATCTTGGCTAAGACTGCATTGACGGGTGGCATGAGCCCTTTCGTGTTCATCGTCTACACCAACGCTCTTGGCTCTCTCCTTCTCCTCCCTTACTCTTTCTACTTCCATAGAGATGAAAGGTAGTCTTTCTTTTTCTTTGATAAAGAGATGAAATGAACTTAAAGTGCATGAGCTATGTGTATAAGTTTAAGATGTTATGGTGATATATTTGCTCTATTTGTTTGCAGCGACGTTGAACCGTTCCTCACGAAACCTTCCCTTGTTCGTATCTTCCTACTCGGTTTTACAGGGTTAGTTTAACTTTCTATCTATATCATTGTATGAATTTTTTTTGTCGTCAACTAAATTTCATAAATAGAGAAAGAACTTCAGACTAAAGATTTCTATTTAGCTATATCACTGTATGTCTATGTACATAAGATTAGATGATATATTTTCTTATTCCTATTTCTCTGCCAATTTTGATCAAAAACTAAATATATTGAGACTGTATAGTTAGTTTTTAGTAAAGACATAATTATATTAATTAGAGTTTAGATTCTTTAATTAATTATTTTCTTGACCAGGGTGTTTTTGTTCCAAAACATGGCATTTTTGGGGCTAAGTTATAGCTCTCCAATTGTTGTATGTGCCATGGGCTTGCAGTCACCTGCTTTCTCCTTCTTGCTATCTCTTGCTCGCGGGTAAACTAATTACTTCTATTAAAATTTTAAAAAAAATTATAGTTATGGTTTATAGTTGAACTCTAACTAACAATATTTCTTTGATTTTAATTTATTTTGAATATAAATTAATAGAGAAGGATGGTTAGGATGGGCAAGTAAGAGAACAAAACGAAGAGTGATAGGCACGTTGATATGTTTTACAGGAGCCTTTGTTGAAGTTATTTACTTAGGCCCTTTTATAAGACCTTCTCATCCTTCATCCCCAAACTCCAATTTCCTTACTACAATCTCACACTATTTAACTTTCTTCAAAAATTCTGACAATTGGGCTCTTGGCTCTCTCCTCCTCGCATGCGCCACGCTCTCAATCTCCATCTGGAATATCATACAGGTAATGAAAATTACGTTATATAAATTTTCGAAAACAAATCTTATCTTTTGTAGATGAATCCACACACGTCTTAACCCGATTCTTAAGTGATGCATACACGTTTCAATTATTAATTTGTTTTTTTTGGCCGGTCGGGTTATGGTATATCAGTTGGATACAGTCCAAAAATATCCTCAAGTGATGAAAGTAGTGTCTGCCTATAGCTTAGCTGGGACACTCCAATGTGCAGTCTTCTCAGCGTTCATGGAACCAGACCTAAGTGCATGGAAACTCAAATTTAACATGGACCTGTATCTCATTATCGCCACGGTATATCTATGTGATCATATATTATAATTACTATATAGTATGGATTTCGTAATCTGGGGCTGTCTTTATTTAATCATATTGTTGATTTATATATAGGGAATATTTGGGAGCATAATCAGAACAAGTGTTCAAGTGAAGTGCTCAAAAATGAAGGGGCCTTATTATGTGCCACTCTTTAAGCCATTTGGGATCCTTTGGGCTTCCATTTTTGGCACAAGCTTCTTTGTCGATAGTCTTCACTATGGAAGGTAAAGAGAATTTTCGAAAGTTATATTAAAACTACGAAAAGAGTCCAATTTTATTCTAGTATTCTATTGTTAATAACTTTCATTTCTTTTTAATCCAAGTGAGATTTTTATTTTTTCAATCTGGATTTCGGTCAGCGACTTTCGTGAAATAATAATAGAGAAATGCTTAATATCAAAACAAATATGGATAACTTATGATTTTGATTCCGGTTCAAATTTTTTCATGTATAAAATTAAGTTTTCGCTTAGTTTTATTTTTCGGTTACGTTTACGTTTCCTTTTAAATATTTTGAAATTTAAAATAAGTAAAAAATAATTTAAACCTATAATCAAATTTGTTTTGGTTTACGTATCAATTTTCGATTTGATTTTGATAATTAGTGTTATTAATGTGAACTTCTTGTGAACAGTGTGTTAGGAGCTGCGATAGCAGGAACTGGATATCTATTGATAATGTGGAGTCAAGTTCAAAAAGAAGATCAAAACGAAACGGTGGAGAAAAACGATAATCATCAATTGGATTCAGATGAACAGACGACTCCACTTTTGCTCGCGAATGGTGATTTTGATCAAGTATAATTCAGAAATGGTTGTTTGCCAAATATGTTTAGTTGTGTTATATTACACAAAAATTAAGGGCAATAATTATATTAACAAAAAAAAACAAGTGAGGGTGAAGCAAAACATATATAGATAAAAGTCTTGTAACATTTTCTGTTATAAATGAGAGGAATGTATCAAAATTAAAAGTACATATGAGTTATTAAAAAGAAATCATTTTTACTTTTTATCCAAATAAAACTCACGATGTCTCTTCTAGAACTCGGTTGATCTATTTTTTAGCCAAAACAAAAAAAAAAAAGAAATAAAAAGTTTAAGTGGTGTTCACATAGATTCGTCAAATTTTTAAATTGAGAAGTCATCCTCAATAAGCATAAAGCCATCTAATTAAGGTAGAATTTTACGCTAAATAAAAACATCCCAAAACTGATGACCCCATTATATGGTTCCAATTTAGAAAATTATAGTACTAATAGAGTAAAGTGTGAGTACGCAGGGTCTAGGGATTGCTTCGACTTTACGTATGCTAAAATAGGTAAAGGTGTGAGAAACGACTTTTTATTTTATTTTCTTCTATTGTATTTTTAGTTGTTAATTAGAAAGTTCAGGATCGAGTCTCATATATTTTCTAAGTTCGACAAAATATTTAAAATTTCACCTCTACCAGCCCAATATTTTTTAAAGTCGATTATGTAACCTCTTAAAATACTCTATGGTATTAATTTATAGATAGATTTGTCTAATTTCATATTTCTTATAAAATTTCTACTTAAAAATCAGATTTTGGTGATAATTAATATTTTTCTATAACCAATTACAAAAGAAAAAGTAATTCTTATATCTAAATAACAACACCAAAATTTTTTGATGCATTAAACATATTAAAATAAACTTTAACAAGAATTAATGCAAATTTAAGAAAAGACAAACAAAAGTAGAGTTATATTTCACTAAATTTTCTCTATTATTAATTTATAATATTGAGAGGACCAAATATTTACATATGTCTGAAAAAAAATATATTATCTCATTATTATCTTATCGAATTGTGTCAAGTATTAAATTGGTCTAAAGCAAAACCGGAGAATTTTATCTATTTATAGTGATTATTAATTGATCGAGTATCAATTTATAGAGATTTTACTATATATTAGCTAGTCTGTTGCTAGTTACCCGTTTAAAACTGTTATTTACAGTGGACTGACCTGCAATCCTATTTTGATAGACATCTAAAGTTATTATCCTAACCTACCTTATGGCGATGCGGTTTACGCCCGATATGCAGGTTCTCGGTCCGAGCTGATACCTTACTCGAATTTTTTTTTGTTGTTGTTGTCGTATGTTACATTATATATCATCATAGATATTTTGATCAAAGCGTATTACAAATGATAATTAATCTATCAGATTTAGGTACATATAATACATGTGATTATGATGAAGGATTCTACGTACACATTTTTTCACAACACTCTTATTTCCTACTGACCATTCTTGCATGTGACAATACCAACAACGGATAGTCTTATCCCTAGATAATTTGTAAAAGCATAATTACACAATTTTCTCATTCGAAATTGAGACCTTCCAATTCTCCTAGATAATTTGTTGGTTGAGCTCACCACTTTGACTAATACCCTCCACAATTTGATACAATTCTCTTTTGAACTAATCATTTTAGCATACCAATATCATTTCTTTTTACGTCATACTTTTTGTTTTTATTTGTAAATATATTTACCTATTTATCTGATTCACGATTTATGCTATCTATATTATAATCATTAAAATTTAAAAGTAATTTAAAAATATCTCTTTTCCTCTTCCTCTTCACATTGAAGCTTTTTTTTTTTTTTTTAAATTTATTAATAGGTTCCGTGTCCTCCAAGTGGTTCTTTCTTCTCAAAGGTCTTTAAACTAAAACGCGCAAAATCAACTTTTTTGACGTTCTTGCTTTATATTGACGGTTTCTTACATAAATTCCCCGACAAATGTCTTTCTCTTTTCTAGCTTAATCTTCCTCTTCTTTCACTTTCTCACTCTCATTTCCTTAACCCTTTTTCACTTTCGGTGTCTAGGTTTGTATTTTCTCTTCCTAGGCTCCTACAAAATTCACTTGTTCTTCAAGATTCCAGCAAAAAGACTCAGTCTTTCTCTGTTTTTTCTTCTCTTGAATTGCTTTTGAGTTTCATCAGAAGTGAAAGGAAATGGCCGGTGGTGGTGGAGGAGGAGGGATAGCGCCGCCGCTAAAACAAGATGAGCTTGAGCCACATCACGTGAAAGATCAACTTTCTTCTATCTCTTATTGCATCACAAGTCCTCCTCCTTGGCGTATAACCATCTTCTCTCATACTTTCATTTGTGCAATGTGTTATCTTTGTTCTAAAGATCAGTTTTTTTTTTTTTCCTGATTAGCGGAGGCAATACTTTTGGGGTTTCAGCATTACTTGGTGATGCTTGGAACAACTGTTCTCATCCCAACATATTTAGTTCCACAGATGGGTGGTGGAAATGTAAGTCTTCTTCTCAGACAAGTCAGTTCAAATGAACATTTTGGAAAAGCTCTGTTTTTGATTGGATTTGTATTTATTTGGTGTAGGAAGAGAAGGCAAAGATGGTTCAGACTTTGCTTTTTGTTTCTGGACTTAACACTTTATTGCAAAGCTTCTTTGGGACTCGACTTCCCGCGGTCATTGGAGGCTCTTATACCTATGTACCAACCACGCTTTCGATTATCTTGGCTGGTCGGTACAGCGATATTCTTGATCCTCAGGAGGTTAGTGAAAGAAAAACTGAGAATTTATCTTCTTCTTTGTCAGATTTTGTTATTGATAGAGTGAAAATTTACAGAAATTTAAGAGAATCATGCGAGGAATCCAGGGTGCTCTTATCGTTGCCTCGATTCTTCAGATCGTTGTTGGCTTCAGCGGGCTTTGGCGCAATGTAGTTAGGTTAGCTAAAACATTCATTCATATAAAACCAAATGATTCTCTTCTACTACTTTCTGATGATTGATGTTTTTACTTTCTTTAGGCTCTTGAGTCCTCTCTCTGCAGTTCCTCTAGTAGCACTAGCCGGTTTTGGACTTTATGAGCACGGTTTCCCTCTGGTGTGTATTGCTTTACTTGATCTCTCTTACGGTTTGATAACATTTTCTTGAACACTGAGTTGTTATTTCTATTGCAGCTAGCCAAATGCATTGAGATTGGACTGCCTGAGATCATCCTTCTACTTATATTCTCACAGGTTAAAGCTCCGCGAAAAGCTCCTCTCGTTATTTCGAAAGAGATGTTAACTAGAGATTCATCTTTATGATTTCTTTCTGCAGTACATTCCTCATCTCATTCGAGGAGAAAGACAAGTCTTTCATCGATTTGCTGTGATTTTCTCTGTGGTTATCGTCTGGATTTACGCGCATCTACTTACTGTTGGTGGAGCCTATAAGAACACAGGATTCAACACTCAGACAAGTTGTAGAACAGATCGTTCTGGCCTCATTGGAGGCGCTCCATGGTTAAAGAAACTTTTTCTTTTAATCTTTGTGTATTCTCTAATGACATTATTTGGCTACATAATTTAGTACAAATTTAGACTGATTCTTGATGATTCCAGGATAAGAGTGCCTTATCCTTTTCAATGGGGACCTCCAACATTTCATGCCGGTGAAGCTTTCGCTATGATGGCTGTTTCATTTGTTTCCCTTATTGAGGTCAGGATTCATCTAAAATATTTTTCTTTTTGCAGCAACAACACTAAACACTTATTCTTTGCGTGCATTCATGTTCTTATACTTATGATTCATGTAAACAGTCCACAGGGACTTACATTGTTGTGTCAAGGTTTGCAAGCGCAACTCCACCGCCACCTTCTGTTCTTAGCCGTGGAATCGGTTGGCAGGTAACATTGACAAAAAAAAAATTCATCCTAATTTCCCATAGGTTGTATATCTAAGCAAATACATTTATGTAAAGGGTGTTGGAGTACTTCTCTGTGGATTATTTGGAGCAGGAAATGGAGCATCTGTATCAGTGTAAGACCTTTTCTCTTTGAGAAAATGAAGTATTGGAGCCGAAAAACAACAATCTTTATTGCAAAATCTACAAGTTTTTTTTATGATCTTGCAGAGAAAATGCTGGTTTGTTAGCGCTAACACGCGTTGGTAGCAGAAGGGTAGTTCAAATATCAGCTGGTTTCATGATCTTCTTCTCCATTCTTGGTAAATTTGGGGCCATCTTTGCTTCGATTCCCGCTCCAATCGTCGCAGCATTACATTGCTTGTTCTTTGCATACGTTGGTAGGTTTCTTGAAACGTCTTTTCTTTTGTTCAAATCGCTATGTTTTTTTTTAAACTGCTAAAATGAGCTTACAAATAAAATTGCAGGTGCTGGTGGTCTAAGCTTACTTCAGTTCTGTAATCTAAACAGTTTCAGAACAAAATTCATCCTCGGATTCTCGGTCTTCATGGGCTTATCGGTACCACAATACTTCAACGAGTATACAGCTGTTAACAAGTATGGACCAGTTCACACACACGCAAGATGGGTAATAAACACTCAAGAATCTTTTTCTTTTTCGATATCTTCTCACTTATGATAAGTTTATAACCAAAACACATTGCTGATTTTGTTGTGTTCTTTGCAGTTCAATGATATGATCAATGTACCATTCTCTTCGAAAGCATTTGTGGCTGGGATTTTGGCATTCTTTCTTGATGTAACATTGTCATCTAAAGACAGTGCCACAAGGAAAGACCGAGGGATGTTTTGGTGGGATCGTTTTATGTCTTTTAAATCGGATACTAGAAGTGAAGAGTTTTACTCTTTGCCTTTCAATCTTAACAAGTATTTTCCCTCTGTGTAAACATTGAAAATTATGCTGAAAGAGTTCATTGGCTAGGCACTGACTCTACTCTATGTAGAACATTTTGTATCTGTAAACTCTGTTTTCTCAAACTGCGTCCCGTTTATTTATTTGATAATGTACTTCTCTGTAGTGTTTGCCTGTTTTCAGCGTGGGCATGTGCACAGCTTGCCGTTTAAGATATGTGTGTTACTTGAGGAAAAAAAAAGATATGTGTGTTACTCGTGTATTGATTGGGCTGTGCTGTCAGTGCAAGCCGAAGCCCACATAGTCACATACGACTCGAAACTTTGAAACCCTTTTGTAATTTACGGGTTTCGTGGTAACACTGGCCGTTTCTTTTTCTTCTTTTTTCGGTATTGTCTGATCATTTCGCGGTTTTTTGTTTTCTTTTTCTGGTATTGTCTCATCTCGCGGTTTAATGCATATTTTTATCAGTAATTTGGTTTCTATTGATAAAATTCAACTTGAAATATAAAGGATCAGAAAGAGTCGCAATCCTTAAATATAAGAGTGAATTAGCGCAGAAGTAAAATTGGGGTATGAAATTAGCTGAGAGATGGAGGTCCAAGACAACGATACAAAAGTCGTTAGAAATAGGCTCGTGATTGTTACTTATTACGAAATAACCAACTGCTCTCCTCAACCTGCACGTGGGATTGGCTTTTTGCCTCTACGAACCAACGAAAGAACACTATGACAACTAATTAATGAACTGCTGTTGACATAAACAACGAGGTGACATTTATTAAATGCAATGACTTTATTTGAACTTTATGAATTTTGAATCCGTAACGGAAGCAGTTTTAGACGGGAATCGAAAAATGTAAACAACTAACATAGTTGCATGGACACCCAATAAATATTTCTTCGAATTTTTTAAACAACTAACCTAGTTGCATGGACACCCAATTAATATTATATATGATTTTGACATTTCTATACATATAAACACATACATAGAGCGTTAAAAATAATTATAGTGTTAAATAATTCGGTCTATGTATATATGTTAATACATATATATAGAACGTTATTAACATTTGTGTACATGTAAACACGTACATGGAGCATTATTACCATTTATATATATGTAAACACATATATAGAGCGTTATTAACATTTGTATACTTATATGTACGCTACAATGCATATACTATAATTATCGAATCCAAACCGTCGAACAAAGCAAGCGAGCAGTACTTGGCTTAGGATAAACGCTGGCGGCACACGAAGGAGACAACATGCAAAATATATACATAGATCTATAAATCTTTTTGGACATCCATGCACAACACATTGATGTCTCAAGTATGAAGCCGGATCATGTCGAAATGGAGTAGCGCGTAGGGGCAAAAAAGGGCAAATCGTGGGCTAATTATTTACATTGTTTTGGGTCCGACAATATTTTACCGAAAATTATATTTCCTCCAAAATCTTTGTCTCTCAGCTAATTATCTCTACATATAATCGACGAGTACAAAAAAATACCCAGAGACATACACCAAACAAAGGTGAAATAAACAAATTACAAAGGAAAAAAAAAAACAAACAACCCAAATACATTACAACTAATCGATTGTTTTTAGGATTCAAAATTTCAAAAACCAAAATTTTACAAACAAAAACCTAAACCTTTGATTAATAAAATAGATCTGAGACGACAAAAAACACACAAACATATAAAATGCAAGATTCTTTTACCACAAACTATGGCGAGGAGCCACAAACGCAGTGAGACACACCCAAGACCCAAAGACTCTTGAGAATAATCGTCTATTGGAAAAATGAAAGAGATCGAGATCTTCGATGGTAGATTTTCCACATCTGAGGCGATGAAGGATCAGTTGAAGAGTACCTCTTCGATAATAAGAAATGGTCATATCTGAAGTTGAATTGGTTAGTGACATAAGAACATCTACATTGGTTAAGATACTCTTATGAGTCCCTTAACAATAGAATAATAATATTTCAAATAGAATTTAGTTATTTAATCAAATTTAAATTTGTCAAAAAGACTAAATCAATAAATAAGTGACATGTATAAAGTTCGTTTCTTATTTAAAACTCATGGGTTCTTAAACAAGAATCCATATCAATTCTTCTCTCCTAATTTTTATTGTTTATTATGATTTTAATGAAAGTATTTAAATGGGGTATCCAGTTTAGATATCTATATTGAAGATGCTCTAAGAGCCAAGCTTTAGGAACCTAAGGTTGATAAGATTTAAGTTTTATATATTTAGATCTTAAAATCAAGATGTGAAATAGTTGGAAGAAAAAAATGATCTCGATAAGCTGAACAAAAGAAAAATAAAATGAAACTAGACCAGGAGAGAACTCATGCCCCTAGTACTGAAGAAGCCATCAGAAGCAGTTAACATAGGCAGCAACGAGTTTTTTTAGAGAGAAGGGGGAGCTTTTGTTTTTCTATGGTTTTATGTGTTATCTACAATTTTTTAAAATATGTATATTTACGTTTTATAATATTTTATTATTTTTTCGTAAATATTTGTTTTAGTTAAAAGTTTTTAATTAAAAATTAATTGATTTATTAAAATGGTTAGATAAAGAATATTAATTTACTAAAATTTTGAAAAAATCACATACACAAATGCAAACTACTATTGTAGATTTTGCGAATTCAGTAAAAATTTAATCACAAAAAAAAAAAAATTCAAACAACTACGAAGCAGGCTAGACAGGCAAGTTCGATCTACTTGATCGGCCCCATGTAAGAAATTTATAAGTGGGACTGAAACCATGTTTGCATTGTTGATCCAAATATAGTGGTGTAAACGTGGTTCATGATTTCTCAAAACATTTTGTTAAAATTTAAAAATTATATGGCTAGTTTTATCAACGAATACAAGTCTATTTAATTTTGAACTCAATGAATTTATCTCTTTTTGAAGTAATGTGCTAAGAACATCCAAAATTGATGATCCACATCTTTGTTATATCCACACCAACTAATGTAAAATCATGAGAACTGCAACATTTGCTTCTTGTACTGCCCTTCTTTGTTATAGATCCAACATACTCTTGTTTTTGTTTTTCTTATTTGTTTTTCCTCTTTTCTCTAATCTTCCTCTATCTTGGATAAGCAATCCACTGGTTTTGAAGATGAGATTTTTCTATGATGGTAGTATAGTCCATTCTTCAGTTTTCGCTGTTAATTCTTCAACCTTAAAAGATTCTTCTTCTTCTATTTTTTTTTTTTTTTTGAATCTAATGTTAAATTATATTCAAAAAGAAAAATAAAACGTTTGTACAACTAGTGCATCGTTTTGCTGATAAGAAAAAACTGAGAGTGAAAATCAAAATTTTACAACAAGCTAATCAACCATAGACTTGGAGCCAAATCTGATAGGCTTCTGCGTATCGCCTATCTCCCATTAATCGGATCGCCGTGATCTGATTTCTTACTTGTTTATCAATCCAACTCGTTATACGTTCCGCTGTTTGAGGTTTATCGCCATGCCGTCTCCCATTTCTTTCTCTCCATATTGTGTAAACAGCTACTTGGAACACGGATCTAATGAGATATCCCTCTACCCGCTGTAGCTGCGTGTTCGAAATGTAATCAAGAATGAGTGACCAAACTTGTGTGTACCTTGTTTTGAGAAGGCCCTTAGCCAAAGCCGACCAGACTTTCGAACTGTATTCACAAGAAAAGAAAAGGTGATCTCGTGTCTCCTGGTGGTTAGTGCATAGAACACAAGAACCTGATACATTCCCATTCCATTTGAACATACGATCTCCCGTAGGTAGTCTATTATGAGCTGCCAACCATACACAAAAAGAATGTTTTGGTGTTGCGTGCGCAAACCAAACTCCCCTGTGCCACGAGACTGTCGCGGAAGTTGTCCGAATATGGTTCCAAGTGTCCCTTGTGAAGTAGCGGAAGCTTTAATGGATAGAACTAGAGATCCGTTGATTCCTCGGAATACCGGAAAACTAGGGTTTCTCGGATCTGTTGATTCCTCAGAATACCAGAAACGAGAGAACGTGAGGAATTCGTTGATTCTCTGCGAATACCGAATCCTACGTCTTCTTATAATCGTTGAGATCTCTCGAGATCTACCGAAAACAAGGACTAGAGAATACTCTTCTCTGAAAAGCTAAAAGCTCTTTAATTTTATTAATCAAATCAACTGTTTACAAAAGGAGGCCTTAACGGCTTATTTATAATAAAACATAAGAAAACCCTAGAATATACTAGAAACACTTAAAGATAAAGATTAAAATAATTAATATAATTAAAATATAAATAAATGGGAATTATCCTAATTCTTCGCTGCATCACCTTGTCGAAAATTTTGGCTTAAAGTTATCATTCTTCCCACGCCAGAGAGCTCTGTCCTCGTCACTGTTTCGGTTTTGCCACTGTGTGTATAATGCATCTTCCATTGCATTTAACTGATCCATACGATGCTTTCTACGTCGCCTATGCTTCTTCTTCTAAACAACCAACAAACCTAACATCATGATATGAGCCAGCATATAATCCTCTTTACCATCAAATTCTTCCATCTCTTCATGTAGGCATAATTGTTGAGGTTTATGAACCTTGCCTCCTAGCTTTATTTGAAAACATAAAAGCTCTGATACTACTTTTTGGAGATTAAGATCGAAGATTTGTTTAGAAAGATTTAGAAAGATTCAAGCTTCAACTCTCTCTCTCTCTCTCTCTATCAGCTTCTTAACCACAAAAATAATTTTATTTATTTTTTAAATAAAAATGCAATAAAAATTAAATAATTTCTAAAAGTATACTTGCAATATAACGGAGGAAGTAGGGAAGATTTTTTTTTTTTTAATTCTGGTCAAATAATCACTTGATTAAAATGATTAATATGTTGCTTAAGGAGTCTTCTAGTTAAGGAGATTATGATGTTATAGTGTTAGGAAAATGTTTTACAACAAATTTGTATTTTTCTTAGGAAATCGAAGCAATTTGAAGTTTTGAACGACAAAAGAGGCCAGTGACTTCTGCTTCTGTCTCATCCTTCTCTTTATTCTTATCTCTCATTCCTTATGTGTTTCGTTTATTTTCCTTTTTTTTTGTTTCTTCTTTTTACATTTTCTCATATTTTTCTGCCAAGTTCCATGAAGTATTAAATCAGAGATGTCATCTCTTGACATACTGCGTTTATACGCGAACCATTTCACATCTATAATAGACCAGTACGATCTATCATTCTTCAATTGTACGTAAAATGATTAATATATAAGTCATATGACCCCATTAAGTAGATATTAAAATGGCGATTTCCATTGTTTTTCTATCCATGCAAATTAATGGATGAATTTTGTATTGATCCTTTTGCTTTTCCACGTCCAAAAACTTTTATAATTTTCATGTCTCTTAACTTACTTCAATCTAAGATGGCCACGCGCGACGTATAATCCAATAGTGTATATTAACATCTTTGTTACGTTATTATTTATCCGAATTTAATTCATAATTGACAAAACAAACAAGAAAAACTTATTTTCTTTTGAAATGATAACGTTTTTTTTTTAACAAAAAAAAAAAAAAAAAGAAATGATAACGTTTTTTTTCCTTAAGGAAGAAATGGTCTTGGAGAACTCGAATCACTTGCACATTGAAGCCAATAAAAATTCCATTTATTTAGTAAAAGCTGACAATAAGATTATTTATATGTTTGCTCAAAAACATAAGATCCCTTATATATTAATTGAGAAGCATTTTTAAAATATAACCTTACACTCATGTGTGATTAACGAAAATGCCATGCTGACGTGTCGTTCTCACAGAGCTTCTCAATCTAATTAGTTAAAGACCCAACATTTTTTAGGATGTTTACATATTTTGCCATTAGTTTTACTTATGTTTATTTTTCTAATTAATTTATGCTTTTTATTTTTCTCAATTAAAACAAAAATACAATTAAAAATATGTAATTAAGAGATACAAATCTATACAAAATGGAGTACTTAATATTTTGTGTATCTATTAATATAACAAGATATATATTATAAATCATGATAAACATAAATGAAAATTTTCATTAATCTTGATAATCATTAATACACTACCGTTTATCTAATAATATAAAATTCGAACACCTTCAATATTATCAATATATTAAAATATATTTAATAATCGTTTTGTCCCGCACATAGTGCGGGATATTATCTAGTTACTTATTATTATCTTTATACATCATGCAAAACTATATTATTCTACCTAACTAATCAACCACACATGTAAAAGTTTCCTCAGAGTATCTCTCGTCAGAAGATTGCATGTACCTTTGTTTCTGTTTGATTTGTCGCTTAAACGAATTTAAAATGTCCATCTTCTAAGAAAAATGTTAAAATGCGAAAAAAGTTATACATATTGATAAACTGTGTAAGGATCACTCGTGCAGAAATGCACGTCTCTACACTTCCTTTGGTCGACATACTTCGAGTTAAAGAAATATACATATAATACATTATTTGTTGTCTATATACTAGGGCATTCGGCATTCCTAATTCCATTAAATTAATTTGGCCTTTTTTTTTTTTTTTTCTTGATGTCACAATAGAAACCAGAGTCAACGATTAACGAAACAATTTTTTTTTTTTTCGTTTTTGTGTCAGCTAGGAGGGACAAATGATATCGATCCAATTATGATTGTTTTGTAATCTTTGATTCAATGTTAAATTTGGCGATAAATTTCACCGACTAGCGATCAAAATCTGCTAAAACTAAGAGTTTTAACATATAAGTTTTACGATTAATTATCTATTGCGAAAACATGTCAATGCAAGTTAGAAACCAGTATATTTATCGTTAAACAACAACAACAAAACAAACCCTGGAATAACTATGTAACAAAATGTCACTTCCAAAAATTTTGTAAATAAAAAGTATTTTTAAGGACATTATTATTGTGCAATAATATATTCTCGTATGATTGGAACGTGTATAAAAAATTTACATAAAACTATTTACGAAAAAGTTGACATGCACTGTAGGATCCTCAATAGTTGGTGATTGCTGATGTAGTATTCTGGTAGCGATTCCCTTTGTCGGAAAACGATTTGACATTTCACACAAATGTTTTGTAATTATAAAAAAATATGTGATAAATTTTGGAGAAAGAAACTAGAATTGATGATGTCAAAAAAAAATATAGAATTGATGAAAATAAATTCAAATATCTATACATATATAGTGTTAAGATTTATCGTTTAAACATGATATAATTGCTTATTTGCTTCTATCACTTTTGTCAGCAATTAGATATCACCTAGTTTGTATTGTATGTGCCTTAATCTTTCATACAACTTCTACTCCTTATACTAATTTTATTTTCTACTTTTATATTTTACTGCATGAATTATTTTCAATTTTTAAGATGGGAGTTAAATACAAGAACCTATGATGCAATTTATGTTTTGTGTTTGCTATATAACATTATTTATATAAAGAGATGGGAAAGAACAAGATCCTTAGGTTCAATGTACTATGGTTTGATAGAGGAAGCCAAAAGATTAAAGGATGTAGTATTAGTGCTTTGTTTAAAACAAAAAATATTAGAGCTTTGGGTGTTTAGTGGCAAGCAAAGCAACAAAACGACATTCTACACCTAACGTCGACACTCCTAAACACCGCATTTTCCACTTAATAAGTGGTTCCCTTATCTAAACGAAGATTACTAATACCATAGAATAACTTTAATATTTATTTAGTTTTTTTGTCAAAAGAATAACTTTACTTTTTGATTTTTTTAATGAACCAAGGGCATTGTATATATTACTCTTACTTAACTAAAAATAACGTCTAAGAAAGTTATAAACATAAAACATGTGAAAGTCCATTTACTTTTATATATCATGAATTGTTTTGTTTAGTGATACTTTGCTAACTAGTCATAAATTATGTTTAGAAATATCATATTGAAAACAGAAAATTTATATAATAAGTTAGTCATTCATAGAACTGAAATTATGATCAATATTTATGAACATGGTAATAGAATCCAACAAAACTAAAGTTTAATTCTGCTCTACCCATGGACTAAAATTTGTGAATGATGACCAATAAACAATCTAATCACAAAATGATTTAATGATGTCATTGTTCCATCTTTGTATATCAGCATTCATAGATATCACAATCTAATTAGGGATTATTATCTAAAATGCCACTTTTTTGGAAAAACTTACGAAAATGCCATTTTTTGAATAGTTTACGGATTTTGTCCTTTTTAACACTTAAAAATGTATGTATTTATGATTTTTTTTTTGCAAAATCACGTACTTTATACCAAATACTAAACCCTAAGAACAAATGGAACCGACTAAACCCAAACATAACGAGTGAAACGCATGTTAAATCATATTTTTGGAACCTGAAAAAGGGCAAAATTCATAAACTATTCAAAAAATGGCAAAATCCACAAATGCCATTATGAAAAAGGGCAAGATCCATAATTAATTCATCTAATTAAGGGCATTTTCTTCTGCCACCCCTGACATATTTGTTAACATGCTTAAGCATAAAGCAAATTAAACATTACCAAACAATATCATTGGAGTCATCATGCATAGATAAAAACACCTTTGATGCGGAAAACAAAGAAAGATGATTACACATCACCTGAACATTTTACATGTCGAATGATTAATTCTTACATCGGCTTGGTATTAAAACCCCACGAAAACTTTATTTATATAGATACAATTTTATATTAATATCCAATAAATAAAAGATTGATAGTGGATGAATGAAATTTGTGATGATGATATTTCGGGTCGAATTACAACCAATACACTAGTTTAATCGCATGCCTAGCTATCTTTATTAGAATTTAGATCATAATTATTCTAAACCCTTTCCAATTTAGTCTAACAACACTATATATACATAAACAAAACAAAACTGGTCTTCACAATTTTAGGGCATGTCCTTCTCAAATTAATTGTAGATTCTGTGAATTGTTTTTCGTAAGATTAACCTATTTGATGTGTAGTTTTTTCATATAACTTATAGACCAAAATTTATATGAACAGTTTTTTTAAAATTATAGACATATTTTCTTTAAAATCAAGTCATGTTTGACACTGAATATTTTAAATATTGCACATGTTAAAGATATGACCTTGCTCGCAATAGACTGGATGACTATATATGAAACAAAACAATGTTTTGTGTTATAATTAATTTGCGAAGATTTAGCCTCGCGATATCGGATCAACCCATTGAAAGTCCTAAATTTTACTAAGTAGGACTAATTGTTTAACAGCTACATTGTAAACATACAAAAGGAAAACCAAAAAAAGATTTTTTAAAAAAATTCTGCCCAGTTGCGGTCAATTTGACAGACCGGTTTAAAATGTTACAAGTTTGATAGTTGTTTAAATAAGTTAATTAATTAGGTTATTTAAAGAAAAAAATATTTGGTTATGGATTGGGATGTGCAGTATATCGATGTAGAGAACAAACTTGAAAATGAAGTTTCAATCGTCAAAGACATTTAATAAGTTGAGACACGAAAGACCTTCCAACACCTTCACATGGCACACACACACTCTCTCTGACCGTTGTATCAGATCATGTGTTCACACATGTCAACAATTAAAGTCTTAAACTAAAATTATAAGCTAAATCCTCAGAATTTTAATTATACTTAATTTTTTTTCATTATTTCTATAAATTATTTAATCATCTCAAGATATTTCACCAACAAGTCCAAGTTGCTGTGGAAGAATAGGCTGGTTTTGTTTGTGTTTAACGAAAGTAAAAAGGATTATTATAATTTGTCATGTTGGGTTGATGAAGAACCAAAGGACATAATTTGCGATCCAAAATCTTTTCTTTTTTCTTTTGCGTGTTGGTCGCCGTACAAACGTCAACGTGATTAGGTCTCCGTATATATGCAAATCTGGATTTTAACTTTAGCTATTATTATTTGTTTTACAAAAAAAAAGTTTGTACAAAATCAATGAATAGTGAAAATATTAGGTAGGGACGTACGTAAGGATGTATCCACGAAGGAGAACTCCTTTTGGATATTATATTTTGCAATTTTAAATATAATTTTGAAGGGCACAATGATCATCATGAGTCAGGTAATTTATCTAAAAATACGATTATGTTGTTACTTTATCATGAGGATGTTTCCTTAGGATATCCGAATCTTTGGTTCTATTTATTAGAGGAATTGATTACGTCATGTGAGTATTTGCATATTCTTAATTTTAGACGGACCAATAACTTCGAAAATGTAGCAAAATGGGTCCATACTTACTGTATATCGTTTGGTAGTTACTGTGATCCTTAAAAACAAAATTTGAATAAATGTGTAAAGTAACATAAAATATTGAACGATGGTCTCATGTATCTTCATGTATTACATTATAACATTTACTTAACCCTTAAATGAGCCTTATAATTACTATTACTCTATTAGAGACATGTAATAACTAGCTAAAATATAGTAGAACATTACTTGACTATTAGTATTACTTGTCGAGTTGAAGTTATGTTTTCACCTCTTGGTTTTGTCTATATATTGGTTACATATTTCTTTTGGAATTTTAAACCTCGTTTCCATGGTTTTCTGAAAACTTTATTACGTGTGTCTTTAAATTTAAAATCAAATATTTTACTTTAGGAAAAGTACCATAACAACCCTATATATATTTGAGTCAATTGAGACGGAAGAACTAT
This sequence comes from Arabidopsis suecica, assembly GCA_019202805.1. NCBI lineage: Eukaryota > Viridiplantae > Streptophyta > Magnoliopsida > Brassicales > Brassicaceae > Arabidopsis > Arabidopsis suecica. The sequence continues at coordinate 2,671,790 of CM032906.1, forward strand.
GTACTTTATAGGTTTCTCAATATTCTTCCACTGATAGTAATCTGATATCTAATCATTCCTAGAAATCTCACTTTAGTTCGTCTTATAATCAAACCCTAAGTCCTAGCATATCTCTTCCATACGTAGTCATCATTAAAGTGGTGTTTTTAGATATTTTTTCCCTGGAAAAGATAACGATAGTTTTAAAAGATAAAAGAAGATAATGATGTAATAAAACAAATATTTTCGGACAAAAAAGAGATAAATAACAATTATTTTGTGGTTGAACGTATATTTAGTCACTAAACAAATGATAACTAATGAACTATATGGGTCAAAAGAAACTTTCTTGCATTGTGGATATATAATCTAACTACCAAAAGTAGATATACCATTGGTAGTAACAATTGTCCATTTCAGATAGAAGTGTTTCCCATATGGGTTCTTTGGTGAAGGAATGGGTACATGTACTACTATTCAAGAACACTAACGGGACGACCCATTCTTAGCCCTGAACCAATCTGCGACATGAACCGGACTTCAAAAGAACCAAACCGGTACTAACCGAATGAATCATGCAAAAGTAAATAAAAACAAAAATAAAATGTCAAGAGAAAGCATTTAAGTCCGTGAAAGTGAGAAAAAGGAGATAAGAAGTTGCAGTGTCCCTTGTCCACCCAATCCACAATTTCTGTTTTTATTTATCTTATTTTTGAGCTATTTATCTATCTATATTTTTGTTTATTTTGTCTCCAATTTCTAAAGAATATTATTTTTATTTTTGTATTTTTATTCGTCATGAGTGGTGCCAAAATTGATTTTTTGGATCTATTAGTTAGGCTATCTTCAGCTATCTCTGAATTTTCTTTTATTCGTCTAAATCTATATACCATATCGATTTGTCCATGGTCCAAGTTCAACGTGCATTAAATGTTATATTCGGTCGAATTTGAAAATATGCAGAATAAATCTCATTTCAGTATGACTAATCAAGGCAAGTGTGTTAATTAGGCTTGGAAATATAATGTCCTATCAAATGTTCTATACAAGTGAACAAAAAAAACATACACACAAAGAAATTAGTAGCTATCTTTAACATCAATTTTCAAATATATGACATTTAGTCTGTTCGTTTCGTCACCGCAGGCGGCAGCGGCTGCGGCCGCGGCAGCGGCGGCGGCGAACACTACCGCATGTTGCTGTTCGTTTTGTCGCCGCCGATGCTGCGGCAACCGCTGCCGCTGCCGCAGGTTTTGTGTTCGTTTAGATGCCGCAATCTCTGCCGCCGCCGCAGCCGCAGCTTCTTTGTTCGTTTCGTCGCCGCTGCGATAATTTTTAATTAATTCTTAATTTATTTTTATAAATTTGTATAATTATATTTTGAATCAAGAAAAATATAATTTAAATATATTTATATCCATAAGAAATATTTGTTTAGCTTGTAATAAGTTTTAGTTTTTTTTTGGGTAATGAATTAATTTTAGTAAAATATATAAATATATCAATATGATTTTTTTGTGATAAATCATGAACTAAATTAAAACAAAAATAGTAAACTAAAACATTTAACTAAACGTAATACACCAAGTCATAAACGAAAAAAGATTGACAAAGTTATTAACTAAAATAATAAACCAAGTCATAAACAAAAAATTAAAATATTTAATACGGTAAACGACCTTTATTACATTCATTCGTGATGTTGTCACGCAAAGCTTCCATCGCTCTATCACCGGTCGGCTCATATGCAACATGTTCTTCTTCTTCTTCTCCTTCTTCTCCTTCTTCGCCTTCTCCTTCTTCTTCTTCTTCTTCTTCTTCTTCGTCTTCTTCATCAACATGATATTCTTCTGTGCTTTGCCACTGTAAAAAATCATGATCTTCCCGATGTGAATCCCTTATGAAGTTATGTAGTGCCATCGTCGCTGTTACAAGCTTGATCCACTTAGTCAGACCTTATGAAGATGCTCAATTGCTGCTTCATGAAATGGAGACCACATCCTAACTCCAGGCAATCCATTAAGCATCTCTACTACATTCTCAACACTAGATGCATGCTCACGCTCCAACATCTGTTCTGCTATTCTATTCTTCTGGTCAAGAACTTCGGTCCTTCTTATAACAGCTTCAACAGTCTTATCTTTCTCTGTACGCCTTTTTTTTGCTTTCGAAGTTCCAGCTTGAGTTTGTGTCTGGGTTTGTGTTTGGGTCTGTTTCTCAACCATATCTTTGTCAACAGAATCAGCTTCATCGTCATCATCTCCATTCACTGTAGAATTTAAACTAGCTTCTCCGGTTTGAGCGCTCCATCCTTCACCTCCAGTTACTACTACAGAACGAAATTCTTCTTCATACACATCCATATTAGCAACCACTTTGCTTTTGAATTTTCTAGCTGCAGGCCATTCCTACATAGCAAAACCAAAGGAGTGTAAGATAAAACTGCAGCAACAAGACTAAAACTGCAGCAACAAAACTAAAACTGCAGCAACAAGACTAAAACTCCATAATTTCTGCTTTTACAAGACCAAAACTGCAGCAACAAGACTAAAACTGCAGCAACAAAACTAAAACTGCATCAACAAGACCCATTTACAAGACGGGAACTGCAGCAAATTTATACTTTATGCGTGAATGACCAGACCCATTTAAACTAAATCAAAAACATATCACATACATAAAAGCTTCCACAATACCAGAACAATGCAAAACATTCTAGCAAAGTATAAATTTTATAGAATTCAAAACTTGTTAAGTACCTCTGCGCGTTGCTCCCACCAATCATCTGGCATCTCCAACTTTCCCATATCATCATATCGAACAGTCCTATTGTGAGTTAACAACCTAAAAGTGGCGTATTTTTTTTTACACGCATCATACCTATTCTTAAAAGGGTTCCATTGGTTATACCCTCTCTGAAATCTCTCTTCGAACTTCTTTATGATGTAAGCTTTTCCAGTTTTGTTCATTCCTATACTCGTTCTATTTCCTTTTTTTCTCTCATTCGCGTAAAGTTGAAAGAAATACCGAGTTTCCTCCTCGGACCAATTCTAAAAACGATGCATAAAAAACTCTGAAATCCTAAACCACTGAGATCAAAACCAAAACACTAAAATAAAAACCAAAACACTTACATCATTTTTAGACATCTTCTTTCTCAAAGCTTGTAACCTGAGAAATCATCAAAAGCCAAACATTAAGACATTACTGAGAAATCAAATGACAAGACAAATAAAACTTCTTCAAAAGCAAATGACAAGCATGAACTACAATACTGTAAAAAAGGATCAGAGATAAATAACAATTATAGGAACTTCAGTTTCAGCCCTCTTATCAAGCACATAAACAAAGACACAATTCCACATTTCAAATGAAAATGATCAGTAGATTGAATAATTTTTAAAACAGTAGATTGAATAAACACTCCAACGAATAATTATTCAAACACACACAAAAGAATTATTTCAAAATTCCAACACTTGCAAGAGAATTCACATGATCTCGTCGTTCACAAAAGAAGTCATAATTAACAAGAAGCAATTACACAGTATTAGACAACAAATGTCAAACATAAAGATAAAGCAATAGACTAAAATAATGATTCTCAAGAGTGCTTCGTACATGAAAGAGCAAAACATATAAGAACAACTTCGATTTGAGCTAAGCAGAGAACTTTAACAAAAACCCAGAAACATAAGATCAAAACAGAAGAGAATTCAAGAGAAGAAAATCTAAGAGAAAGAACCCAACTCGCAAATCAATCTCATAAGAACAAACCTGAGGCCGTCGATGTTTAAGCTTGATGAACAGAGAAGCTTGATGAACAGAGGAAGCTCGATGAACGGAGGAACTTCGTTGGAGAACAAGCTGGAAATCGCCAACAGATCGAAATCGCCGAGAGAAGATGAAGTTGTCGAGATCGAGAGAAGAAGAAGTTGTCGGCATTTAGGGTTAGGAGTTTTGTGATTTCTCAAACATATTGAGGATATTTTGGTCATTTTCTACGTAGAACGCAATTTAACGCTGAATTAAAGTGGTGTCCGTAATTTTTAGCCGCAACTACTTGCGTTTACCCCAGCGTTTGGCCGCAGCTACTTGCGTCAACCAAACGAACATGAATCTCTGCGGCTGCCGCTGCCGCAAGTAGTTGCGGCGACGAAACGAACAGCCTAATTTATACCAAATTATGGGTAGTTGGACGAAGATAAACGTTACATGTTAGAAAATATTGAAAAAATACTCCGAGAATGTTTTAGTTAAAAGCACACATTTTAAGAAATTTTTTTTTTTTTTAAAAACTATATTTAATATTTAATTTAACAAAATTCAAACAATGATATAAAATAATATACAAATAATCATAGAATATCAAATATATCTAAAAATGGCATAGAAAGTTGTAAAACATCCTATACAATAAAACAAAAAAAATCTCAAAAACATCCTATATAATAAAACAGAGTGAGTAATAGTTACCTATCGTCAAAAAAAGTGGAACGTTACAAGTGAAAAACAACTAGAGAAAAATATTAGTTTGAACAGCTGCCGTTTCAAACTTATATTTTATCGAAACGTTACAAATATATAAAATTATAAATTAAACAAAAGAAGATACCTTATTTTTACAAAAAAAAAAAGAAGACCCCTTACATTTTGTTTAGAAAGTGCAATTTATGTAACTGTTTTTTTTTGTTTGATCACACAAAAAGAAACTTACTAACTTTGGAACGGTAAGTTATTCTTTGTAGTAGTGTAGTATAATCAAGTCCTAAATAAAAGTCAAACACTACAACATTCAATAATTATCTGCTAAAAACTATGGTTTATTGGCTATACACATGATCTAAAACGAGTAAGAAAATAAATGCAACAACTTAAATTATTTTAAACAGTAAGAACAAAAACAATGTCAAAATCATCGGTCCCTGATCTCCGGTGCCGGCACCCACCCGTTCAAATCAACTATTTAATTTCTCCGACCATCCTATTACTCTATTCCATTAAATTCAAAACTCCAAAAATAACAAAAATTAAATAAAGTAAACGTCAGAGATGTCCCAGGCAAACCACAGTCAAATCTGCAACAATATGGTTACAAATCTTTAATAATAATATTATTCTTATCATTAATTAACTCCCAAAATGACAGTCCAATTAAATAATCACAAAAGTAACCAAAAATTAAATAATAACATTTTTTGGGGTTTCACATGTTTTATAAGCAAAGCCAGTGTGGTGGACCTAACTCTTCACGCTGTCCCGAAAGAGACTCTTTTCTTCTCTCTTCCTCTTTCCTTCACACAACTCTCTCATTCTACTCTCTGTTTTTTTCTTTAATCATAACATTTTTTTTTGAAGAACAGAGATTTTTTTGTTTGTGTGTAAGAGATGGGAAATTGTCAAGCGGTTGATGCGGCGGCTTTGGTTCTACAACATCCTGACGGCAAGATCGATAGATATTACGGTCCTATATCCGTTAGTGAAATCATGCGTATGTATCCTGGTCACTACGTTTCTCTTATTATTCCTTTACCAGAGAAGAATATTCCGGCGACGACAACGACAACGACGACCACAGATGACAAGAGCGAGAGAAGGGTTGTGAGGTTCACGCGCGTGAAACTTCTCAGACCAACGGAGAATCTTGTACTTGGTCATGCTTATCGTCTTATAACTTCACAAGGTTTGTTTTTGTATTTTTATAACTCTTTTTTTTTTTTGTGTTTTTATAATGGGTTTCTGATTAAATTAGTGTTTGATTTGTTTTCAGAGGTTATGAAGGTTTTAAGAGCCAAGAAGTATGCGAAAACAAAGAAACACCAAAGTGAAACGAGTAAGGAGAAGAAGAACCCATCGCCGGAGAAGAAGATTGATGAAGATTCCGACAAGAATCAGAATCTGGTACGGAATATTTACTTAGAATTTAAGATATTGGTTTAGCTTAAAGAATCAAGTTTTACTCGATTTATTAAAGTAATTAGATATGGGGTTGGTTTAAAGTAAGCTTTTATGTAACAATTTATATAAAAATAGGATTATTAATTGGGGTTTGTGTTTTTTTTTTTTGTATAGGAAACGAAAGATGAGAAGCAACGTTCAGTGTTAACGAATTCAGCTTCATCGAGATCAAAAACATGGAGGCCATCATTGCAGAGCATCTCTGAAGCTACGAGTTGATGTTTGGTTTTTACGTGAGGGACAAGAAACATAGTCTCTGTGTGAGATCAATCAGAAGATGGAATCTGAAGAAGAAAGAGAGATAAACATTATTGAATAAACTCTTCTCTTATGTTCCTCTCTGGTTATTTACATAGGAGATGAAATTTTATAGATTAAGATGTAAAAAAAAAAAAACTCTGCAGAGATTAAGAACTAAGTCCCTTTTTTTTGTCCTGTCAATGTATATATGTTTTCCATGTGAAGCAATCAATGGAAAAAAAAGATTGTAAAAAACATATGTTTACAATTTATTGTCTTAAGCCATTAATGGTTTACACAAATTCTTGGAATAAAATTCAAAAAAACACTAGTTAAATGAGTCCAAAAACATTTGATTTAGATGTATGTGAGGTATAAATGGTTGTAAGAATTGCATTGAGTTGGATTGATCATTGGTAGGTACACATCCTTTCATGCATTTATGGGAAGTTTATTTCAGAAAATAACCAATTTTATTGGTTATTGAGTTATTTTCTTATACAGAGAAAGTAGACTTTCTCAAAAATTGTATTTCTTTGAATGAAAAATCAAACTGAATTTACATTTTATATATATATATATATATATATATATATATATATATATATATATATATATATATAAATTCTTTTTTTTGGCTAATATATAACAAAGAAAAGCTAAGTAAACCAACAATGATGGGCATTTGAATCAAACCCATACCAAACCAAAAATTGAACCGAACAAATTTAGTTTTTAGATTTCCTTGAAATAAAGAAAGCTGAAAAGAAATTCAACCGAATCCAGCCAATGGTTTTTAGACTCTTATAAGAAAATATTTGATTTTTATTTCTTTCTACTTATGACGTAGGAATCTCAATACCAATGTCATTTTTTTTTTTTTTTTCAACTACCAATCTCAATTTATTCTGAAATATTTTCTGAAACCAGAAACCAAAGAAATCCAGACCAAACCGAAATAACCAAACCGAAATAACTAAACCGGAATAAACCCCCTATCAAGTCACAGAAACACTTGATTCTAAAGATTGCGATAGCCGCCGATAGGCCAATCACTCTTTTGGCCTTATCCGAAATCTTTTTGTGGGCAGAATCGTCTGTCTTAGGCCAATCTCTCTGTCTCTCTGTCCAGAGAGAAATGGCAGCTTCAACAGTACCACTCTCGTGCTTCAAACTCAATCATCAACCAAACCTTCTTCATGGCTGCAGCAAATCATCTAACCAAACACTTCTCAAATTCAGCTTTTCACCTCTAAAACCTTTCTTGATCTCCTCACGCAGCGGCTCACGACGTTTCAGAGTCTTGCCAGAGACCATCACCGTCAAATTAGAAGAGAAAGAGAAGGAGGAGGAGGATACAACTTTTGATCTTGATCCTCCTGCAGCCATTAACACTAAGCTTTACTTTGGTAACTTGCCTTACAATGTTGACAGTGCAACTCTGGCTCAAATCATTCAAGATTTCGCTAACCCTGAGCTCGTTGAGGTTCTTTACAACAGAGACACAGGACAGAGTCGTGGATTCGCCTTTGTAACCATGAGCAATGTCGAAGATTGCAACATCATCATCGATAACCTCGATGGAACTGTAAGTCTCTTGTAGCCTTATTAGAAAACACAAAAGGGTAAAAACACATTTTGGTTGATGTTTTTTTGATTGGTATTTCTCAGGAGTATCTTGGTCGGGCTTTGAAAGTGAACTTTGCTGACAAACCAAAGCCTAATAAAGAACCTCTGTATCCAGAAACAGAGCATAAACTGTTTGTTGGTAACTTGTCGTGGACTGTTACTTCCGAGTCATTAGCTGAAGCGTTTAGAGAGTGTGGAGATGTGGTTGGAGCTAGAGTTGTGTATGATGGAGATACCGGAAGATCGCGGGGTTATGGCTTTGTATGTTACTCTTCCAAAGCGGAAATGGAAACCGCGCTTGAATCGCTTGACGGATTTGAGCTTGAGGGCCGGGCGATTCGAGTGAACCTGGCTCAAGGGAAGAAGTTTTGATATTATACAACAACATTGTGGAATCATTTTGTTTTTTATACATTAGAGTTGTGTTTAAATTGAACTAATTAACTCAAAGATCAATAAAACTTTTTATGCTAGAAGGTTTGGTAATAACTAATCAGTACCAAATCCAAATTGTTAACTTGTGTGTCTTTGCAAGAAAATACAATATTAGAATCAATCAAAGCATTAATCTTGTTCCTTTCTCTGGCTAACAAGAAACCCCGAGAAGGCTCGTTTACCAAAACGAATCAGAAGCAATAATACTCTAAAAATTTAGGAGAAACCTAAGATATTTGAGGTGACTAAAAAAAGTTAACCTGTCAGACAACCGCGCGACCCACCCCGGAGAGGAAGACCTAACCGGGTGGCGACCATCGACAGCGAAGAGATTCTAAACTTGCTCGATTCGTCGATCAGACTTACGTCAATCAGACTTACGTCAATCAGACTTAGATCTAAGATCACAGAGACCCTAAAGAACCTCTAACCCCGTCAATCACACTCAGATCGCACGGTCATATGATTCATCAACCAGGTTTTAGGTCCTGTCTCCTTATAAACCAAGGATACAGAGATACGAGCCTGTAGAACACAGATCCTGTTCAAGTAAGGTCGTGCCCACTTGTGATCTCTACCAATATATAAACAACACAACTTATCTTACTTTAGTCGGTGTGGGACAGAGGTTTCTTTGTAACTGTTCGAATATAGCTCTATACCAGAATCGGAACACACTTACGGAAAAAAACTGTCAAAAAAAAAGATAGCCTGTCAGACAACCGTGCGACCACCCCAGATAGGAAGACCTAACCAGGTAGCGATCCTCTACAGAAGAGGGGCTCCAAAGAGACGAACCGCCGTCAATCACACTCAGGTCACACGGCTTTGATTCATCAACCAGGTTTAAGGGCCTGTCTCCTTAGAAATCAAGGAAACAGAGGTACGAGCCTATAGAACAGATCCTGTTCAAGTAAGGTCGTGACCAATGATAATCTCTGATGATATATAAACAACACAACTTATCTTAACTTTAGACGATGTGGGACAAAGAAACAACTCAAGTCACTTAACAAAGCCTATACGTCGTCGTTTCCTTCCTCAGCAAACTATTATACGTCGTCGTTTCCTTCCTCAGTGAAGCTAATGAAGAGACTGAAACATATGGTTTCTTCTTTCTTGTCTGAAATCTCATTTTGCTTAAACCCTAAAACCTCCTTTGGATTAGGTTTTCTCCAAATCTTATCCGCCGTGATAAAATCTGATTGCTTTTTTTTTCTTCATGAACTTTGATTTGTGAAATCCGATGATTCTCTCACGCTCTGTCTCTGTGCTTCATTTGTGTGGAGTCTCATCTTCAGCGCCGTCGAAGCTTTTATCTCAGAGGTTCAAGGTCTCGTTTGCTCTCGCTTATGGTTCATCTGTTTCTTTCCGTTTAAGATCTCTCAATCGATCTGATACGAAATGGGTTCGTGGGTTTGCGTCTGCTACTGAAGCAGAAGTAGAGAAAAAGGGTAATGATACGTTTTTTGCTGACAATACCGTTTCTTGGAAGTCTCTTGGGTTATCAGATAAGGTCTCTATAGCTCTTCGAGATTCTGGGTTCGATAGACCATCTCTTACTCAGGTAAGTTTTCAAATTTAGTGAAATCAAATTTAAAACTTAGAGAAGCATTTGTTGATTGTGAAATGATAAGTTAAAGTTCCTGTTTTTCTGTAGTGGAAGGAAAAAAAAGGAACCTTTTTTACTACTAAGTTCACAAAGGCAATCTTTTTTCGTTTTTGGTTCCGAAATGTTTGTTTTGAATCTGATTCTTACTTGTTAGGCTGTTTGCATACCGTCTATATTGTCCGGGAAAGATGTGATTGTTGCAGCAGAAACTGGTAGTGGTAAAACACATGGATATCTTGCTCCAATAATTGATCGATTAACGAACACCGCTCTTGATTCCGAGGGTATGAATGGAGAGGAAAGGCCGTTTCCGCTTAAGAATCTCTCTCTTATCCTGTGTCCAAATGTGATGCTGTGTGAGCAAGTGGTTAGGATGGTTAATGGTCTTGTTGGTGAAGATGGTAATCCACTTCTTAGAGTAGAAGCTGTTTGCGGAGCCCAGGTAATACCTAATACCTATTCAGAAGAGCTGTGTTCCTTTGTAAGTGTTTTGAATATAGCTGAATATGGAAGTTGTATTTGCTGCAGGGTTGGCCAGATAGACTGCCTGATATAATTGTCTCGACACCTGCTGCTCTTCTGAATAATATTGAGCCGAAAAGAAATAGGCGTCTGGAATTTCTGCGATGTGTCAAATATGTGGTATGGTTTTCTTGTTGAGAGTTGTGTTGTTTTGTGTTCTGAGCAATTTTGGAATTGTAGATCTCTTTTTGAATGTTTGGATCACTTGCAGGTCTTTGATGAAGCTGATATGCTTCTGTGCGGAAGCTTCCAGAATCAGATTATCCGTCTGATTAATATGATGCGTTTCGATGAGAAGCAAGTGTCTCGGTTGGCTACATCCAACATTGGCAAACCAATGGAGATTGATGCCTCTGTACCCCAAATTGATCTAGAAAATGAGGATGATGCTGAATTCGATGATGGATCTATTTCCGAGGAAGAGGAAGAAGAAGAGGAAGAGGAATATATTGATGATACAGCACATATGCCTAGTGTTGAAGCTGAAGCTGGGTCAGACACCAAAAAGGGCTGGAGGAGAGTGAGAAAGATCTATAGCCGTAGCAAGCAGTATATCTTCATTGCAGCCACACTTCCAGTTAATGGGAAGAAGACTGCTGGAGGTATTTTGAAACATATGTTTCAAGATGCTATTTGGGTTAGTGGAAACTTTCTTCACCGAAACAGTCCGAGGTGAAAACTTCTCTCTTTTATCTTCGTTGAAGTACTGTGCATCACTCACCCCTTTGAATATATAGAGGTCTAACTGGGAATAGAAAATGATTATAAGCTCTTGGTTGGAAGCCATTGCTTTGATATCATAAGAAACATTGGCAATCTGATTCTCTTGATCAATTAAGTATAATTTTTTTGTAAGCCACTCAAACTCAGATTTTGTTATTGTCTTTGCTATGTTGCAGACTAAAGCAAAAATGGGTTGAAGTCACAGTAGACTCACAAGTTGATGCTCTTATAGAGGCTGTAAAAAACAATAACAACACCAACACAGAGAGGACGATGGTGTTTGCAAACACTGTCGAAGCTGTTGAAGCAGTGGCTGATATATTGGAAAAAGCTAGTATTCAGTGTTATCGTTATCACAAGAACCACAAGCTAGACGAACGTGCTAATATATTAGCTGATTTCAGAGAAACCGGCGGTGTCTTTGTTTGCACCGATGCCGCCGCCCGGGGAGTTGATGTTCCTAATGTCTCACACGTTATTCAGGTTTCTTTTCTAATTTCAACCAACACCCTCTTCAAAGTGCTTGGCTTTCTAAAACCATAGTGAACATTCTCGGGGGTGATTGCAGGCGGATTTTGCTAGTTCTGCAGTTGATTTCCTTCACAGGATAGGCCGAACAGCTAGAGCTGGGCAATATGGAACAGTGACCAGTCTATACACCGAGGCTAACCGTGATTTAGTAGAAGCAATCCGTGAAGCAGTGAAGATGGGCCACCCAGTGGTATAAATTCTATGAAACTCCCATGATCTCAATTCAGTTTTATCTTCCGTACTAGAATCCGCAATATTATTTTCTCATGAACATTAGCATATTTCTTCTGATGATTCATTCTTGTCTTATGGTATATGAAATATTCAGGAAACTGCATTCAGCAGGAAGAGAGGTTTTAGGAACAAGGTTAAGAAGAGAGGTAAGTAAACTAAGAATCCATAGATGCAAAACAATGAGAAAGATAGAGAAGCTAATTATGTTTAATGTTTCAGCTTTTTTGAAAGCTGGAGAAGCAGAGGAGCCTCAAGCTGTGAGATTTTAAGTTCTGTTGTTTTTTACAATTTCATAGGCGTTGTTGTATATAGAAGTACGCAAAATCGAATAATCACTATTTGTTATTTTCTTGAACCAATTTTTTTATATTAATTAATACAATCTCTTTTATGCGAAGCTTCTTTTCGTCTTCCGGTGATTCATTCTTGTGTTATGGTGATCGATGAATTTTGTTACTTCAATCTTCTTGGTCTACATTGGAACAATGCTCCCTCTTCATGAGAGCCAGCGAATGATGTATCTTGTCTGAAACTGATATGGAGAGTAGTCTCTCATGGCTCTTCACTGTGGGTAAAGTTGGTTACAACTTATTTGCTAAAGAGAGAATCCTTCTGGTCTATTCAGGAAAATACGAGTTCGGGGTCGTGGATATGGCGAATATAGGGAAGTGGCAAAAACGTTTGCAAGAGTGAAGCAAGGAATGGGGCCTTAATCTCATTCTGGTATGATAACTGGTCTACACTCGGATGCCTAATGCTAATGCACATGACTAGTCCTAGAGGCGTCATAGATTTGGGGACTGGAAGGAGTCCTTCCCCGAGGCATGAAGATCTCGGAGAAGAAGAAGACACTGGTCGAAAATTTGAACTTAATAGAGAATGCACTTGAACAACAGTGGCGAGGTAGGTAAGGGGGATTCTTTTTTTTTTGACACTTGGAACCACATTCGGACTACATCGAAAAAAGTTGTGTGATACAAGGGAGTATATGGTTCACTCATGCGACACCAAAATACTCCTTTTATACTAGCGCCTTGCGATGAAAAATCGACTTTTTTAAAGAGGAAACGTCTTCTCAGCTGGAATACATGTTCAATGTCCACTTGTGTCTTATGTCAAAATCACATAGAAACAAGGGACCATATGTTCTTTATATGCAGCTACTCGACAACAGTGTGGACTGCACTTGTGAATTCCAAAAGTCATCATGTAATATTCCAATTATCCTGCCAAAAAGAGTATCTACTCCATTCTATATCTAAGACAAAAGAAAGTGGATACTAGATCATGTAATTTGAGAATTTTTCTATATATGAGCCCCGTGAACGATTATGTGCATTTAGAAAGAGTAGTTACTTCGTCAGATTTTTCTTTATTATTTAAATCTATAGTCTATGTATGGGAAACAAACAAACATCACACATGGCAAGATTAGAAAATAATTGTCTAATGTATAAGTTAAGTGCAATTCTAACTATGAGATCTTTTGGGAAGGAGTCCAAAATCAAATCCGTGCGGGTTGCGCCACTTAGCCGAAAACAGACAATATTATACTATTAGAGGAATTGGATTGGGTTTGGAGAACCCAACAATTGGTATCAAAGCCTAGGTCAAAAAAGATAGACCAAGGTAGAAAATATGATGTTATTAGAAGAAAGACATTTTCGTCCAACTAGAATTTATAATGTGAAACTTATGTGGCTAAACTTGACCAATTTTTGGTTAGTGGGACATCGACCAAAAACTATTTTCTTAAAGACATGACCAAAAACATATAAATATACTTTGGAAATAAATTAATCTAAAAGATTTGAAACTTTTGAAGTCATCAACATTTTATTATATTAAACACATTTATACATTTTGAGAAAAATCACATTTATGATATTCTCATATTTATAAAATATTAAAAATACAATAAAATTTCTCTTTTAATAATATAAAGATTTAATCAAATTCTAAGAAACAAAAAATATAAAAAAATAGGTTATAAATATTCATTTAAAACTTGAAGTACCAAAAAAATCAAGTAGCCTTAATAATAGGTTATATACTCATGTAATTTATTTGATAATTTAGAAATTGGGAAACAGAATATCCTCATTCTATGAATATTATATTATATAAATATAAAACTGATGTAGAAAAAAACTGAAATATTTCATTTTTAACAAAATGGTCAACAAAAGTATTTAATACTATAATTGTTTTTGGAAAACAAGAAACATGTGCATAGTATTGATATTCATCTAGTAAGAATTTTAAGATGTTTAATTTTGAGAATTATGGGCCTATTAACTCTTAATGGGCACCACTACTCGATACGATGTCGTTTTATCTTAGGTTAATTTCATTTGTATATATATAGGTTCACAAACTCTCTAAATTGTTTTCTGGTACTTGCGCCGCCGTATCTTAGAAAACAAATTATAAAAATCTTTGATTACATTAGATTAGAATCTATGAGACAAAGATCGTATCGAATAAGATGCCTCTCTCTTGGAGCGAATCGGATGATCGGCCCGTGGAAAGCAGATCGTCTCTTCCCGTCGAATTGCGTTATTATTCATCAAAAGGTATGTGCCAATATTAGAACATTTACAATTTCTATTCATTTTTCTAGTTGATGTTTTAATTGGATATCCTCCAGTTGACTATTTTTCTCATGTTCAATTAATTGTTAATTTTAATTGTCATCTTTTGTTTTGTGTTTGTAATTGGATCAATGAAATTTATAGATAGCTAAAAAGAACCCGATAAACTAAATATGGTCAAATTATTTGGGATCCGAATTTGTTGTTCCGAGAAATAGGATATAGGTCCTAGATTTGGATTATTTATCAAAATGATTTTGTTATCGAATGTCTCCGAAAAGACTATGAAATAAATTCTTCTTATCAATATTTAAAATTATTATTCCATTTATTCCTTATAGATTGACTTGTTAATTATTTAATATATATATTTTAAAATATTGTATTTGTTTGGTTATTATTTATCATAATGGTATATTTTATTATATTTTCCAGTAATTTTACTGTGCATTCCACAAAATTTTATGTTCCATTCTTCATTGTTTATGTTGTTCATTTCTTTTTTGTTCTTTAAATAGTTATCAGTAGAAGACTTGGACATAAACATTTTTGTTTTAATATTCCTTATAAGATAAGGAATGTATCGAAACAAATTACTCTTAAATGGTAAACAAATTGAGGGATAAAAAAAATTACTTTATTAGTCACACTTTTCTCCCAAATTAGACCATTTAAGAGATTAATGAAAGTTGACTTGGAAGTGTTGTTTTGGATTTTGTGCTATTGTTGATACGCTGATACCACACGAATTCAACTTCTCATATAATGCATTTTATTGGCAAAATAAAATAAAATAAAACAATTAAGTTTGTAAATATCCATAAAATCTAAAGTCCAAGTCTTGAAAGGAAAACAAAAATGAGTCTTCATACCAAGAAGAAAAAGAAGGTTTTAGAGTCTTACGTAGATGGAACAAATAGCCATGAAATAAATCACGTGAACGCAATATAGTTGACAATTTGGTTTCAATTAATGGAATTAAAAGTTTACAATCCAATAAATTATATCATAATCAAACTTCAATTTAGTTTTTAGGTGAAATAAGTTTTTTTTTTTCAATGTAATTACAATGAACATAAGCAAATGAAACACACTAGGACGAGGGAATCTAGATTCACAAAGCAACCAAGAAAGACTGGTAAAACTTCCCAAGAAGATTCAACTAACAAAGCATCTAAGCGAGACAAGTTAGAAAATGGAGGCAACGGTTCCACCATGGAATAGCCATGGATGGCCTGTGTATAAAAATAAA
Source organism: Arabidopsis suecica (assembly GCA_019202805.1). NCBI lineage: Eukaryota > Viridiplantae > Streptophyta > Magnoliopsida > Brassicales > Brassicaceae > Arabidopsis > Arabidopsis suecica. Next base: position 2,687,499 of record CM032906.1, read on the forward strand.
GAAAGTAATTGTACCAGTAGAGTTCGAGTAGATATGGCCACTTTGTGAATTGTGGATATCGCGATGAGAAAATTATGGAGCTTAGTTATTTCCAGTGGATCATCATACACGACACCAAACACAACATCAACGTTTACCAATACTAGGTGTTATAAAACTTTTAAGTTAGTAACCACTAATACTCATATAGTCATATACTCAAGACTTGGAGCATCAATTTCAATATCAGATCATCGCACTCGAGACGCTAAGACTCTAGATGCTTTTCAGTGATTGAGAACGAATACGTAAGACATCGAGATAATCATTGGATGCGTAATCACGGTTAAATCCTCAAGAACCGGAAAGCTTGATATGAGAGTCTCCAAAACGGAATGGCCATCAAGCTTAATTAACCTCCTCTAAATACATAGTCTTGACACAAGGTGAAGAAACTGTTTTGAATCTAGATGATCAAAGATGAAACAGTAGAGAGTCAAATCCACCAATGTTGCACATGAATAAAGCGAGAGAGGCATGGTAACTAAGGTTCCACCGACTTAGAGTTCAGAGAGGATCCGACATCACAAATAACACAGTAAATCGCATAACCTATCTTTCCCAGAGAATTTCGTTTTGATACACTTCCTTATGCTTAAAAAGGTGTTTAGAGAGGTTCTAATCATGGGAGAACCGCTTAACCCATCTTAACCGTGTCATTTGTTATGTCGGATCCTCTTTGAACTCTCTATCAAGGATTTGGTTCACAATAGCGTTTTGCCGAGTCTTTGGAGCCTTAGTTAGGATGCTTCTCTCGCTCTATTCATGAGCGACTTTGGTGGATTTGACTGTCTACAGTGTTGTCTTTGTTCATCCAGAATCATAATTAGTTTCTTTACCTTATTTCAAGACTAGATATATAGAGGGGATCAAGTTTGATGGCGATTCTGTTTTGGAGACTCTAATCGAGCTGTCGATTCTTAAGGATTTAACCGTGATCACTCATCCGGATGATTATCTCAAAGTTATACGAGTTTGTTCTCAATCACTGGAAAGCTTCACACTAGAGTCTCAGCGTCTCGAGAGTGACAATCCCGGTGTTGAAATCGATGCTTTGAATCTTGAGTATATGAGTATAAATGATTACCAACCTAAAAGCTTAGTAATACATAGTATTGGTCCCTCTGCAGAGGTAAACGTTGATGTTGTGTTTGATGTCTAGTATGATGATCCATTGGAGATAACTTAGATCCGTAATTTTCTCATCAGGATATCCACATATCACGAAGTGACCATCTCTGCTTGAACTCTAGAGGTACACATGATTGATTGATCCATTAACAATAAGCGTATACAATTTTGTATATGGCGTTTACTTCCCTTTATTGATATACATAGGTCATCGATGGCTATTCCAAGGTGGAACCCTTGCATCCATTTACTAACTTGTATCACTTGGATGCTTCATTAGTCGAATCTTCTTGGGAAGTCTTACCACCCTTTCATGGTTCCTGCATGAATCTACTTTCGCTCGTCTTGGTGCGTTTCATTTGCCTATGTTTTATGTAATTACATTGAGATTCATATCCCAAGAAAACTTTTCAAATTTGTTTTATGTTACTAGGAACTTGACCACTTTCCATAGATAGAAGAAATTAAACTTTAACTAGTGCCTCAATGTATCTTATCCTCTATCAACTCTCTTCAGCTGAAGACACCAAACACCAACAAAAATGAAACTAGCAACATATTTTTGGAAGAATTGTATACAGCCTTGACGAAACTGCTTTTAAAAAAAGAATAGTTGTACAAACCAACGAAGTAATCCCATTCCCAACGGTCCACAGATTGAAAAGTGGGAGGTAACATCATAAACAAAATCAAAAAGATTCCAAAGATATGCTAAAACCAACTTACAAGGTTGTCTCTCATGAATCCAGTTGACCTACCAATAAATCTATAGAATACCAAACTGTATATTAACCTTAAACTTTAAATCTTTCGTTCACAAGATGAGAGAAGTGTCCTTGAGTCAAAAGAGCAGTTTCTCACCTCTTCGATCCAGTGAACACAAATACTCCAACATCATCATCATGTGATGCACAAACAAATTCATAACAACATAATCGCTATCTTTTTTCATTAGATGTTAGAGGTACAAGGCTAAAATATATGATCAATAATGTTGATGAGATCATCAATTCTGAATAAAGTTTAAAGGTCGTTACTTTAGGTCCTAAAAGACCTTCCAAATAATTTTTTGCCCAAATCTTTTGTTCACTTTCATTTTCGTCTCTCTTTCTTTCTCTCTTTTTGTTACATGTTAAAGACGTCAAGTCTATTTTCCTTTCTCATTTTAGTATCTGAGTTAAAAAAAATGGTTTTCCATCATATGATGCAGAAAAGTAAGGCATGTAGACATGATCATCTGATGATATAGATATATGACGTTGATCGGGTCAATAAACTTTTGAACGATTTATTTCATATGATCCTCATGAAACTACTGTTCAGTGATGAAGCCGTGAGGACAAGCGTTCTCTTAAAACAAATGGGTGGATTTTTGGAGGCAGAGGCCCTATGAGAACCCTTGTCCTTGCAGCTTCTTTAGTGGACATTCTTGAAAGGATATTCACATGCAATCCATCGTTCAAATGTTTCCTCATACGATCAATGTTATATACTATCAAGATGATCTTGATGATGATTATGATCACATGACTTTGCCTTTTGCATCATACGACGAGAGACCATTTTTTTAACTTAAGAGACTAAAGCGACAAAAAGAAGAATAGACTTGACGTTCGTAACATGTAACGGGAAAAGAGAGAGATGAGAGTGAAAATACACAAAAGATTAGTGGAAAAAAAATAAATATGTTTGGAGTTTTGAACCCTAGCTTGTCAATACGACTCGTCGTCTAGACTTAGTCAACACGACCCTCCGCTCGTGCTAGCTTTAAGACTGTGGTATCAGAGCCAAAGACTCGTGTTGAGATAGAATGAATCATTGTTTATGACTGATCGTTTTGAATGTTCTGGAAAACAAACTCTCAATCATGTCTCTTTCAAAGCCTTCAAAACCTCTATAGTTAGATCCTTCAATAAATTCTCAATTTGCTATCTCTACTTTACCAAAAATCCAAAGAAATAATTCCCTTTCTAAACCAAATTCCGTTTTATTTTGATAAATGTTATTTATTTTTCTGATCATACGTCCGGTGGGGTTAACATGCCTCTCGCCATTTTCAATGTCTGTCTCTCAATGTTGTGTCGTTTTATAGGAAAAGAAAGCATATGTCTTACTATATATTGACGATATCAATGTTTATATGCAACATTTTGTCTGATCTCATCTAATGAGACATCATCTCCTTACTTATATTCCCAAAATAGAAAATAAGGAGACAAGGTCTCGAAGGATTCAAGTTTTTATGCTACGTAACAACCTAGAAGCGGATGAGCCATGTGTATGCATCAGTTATGCTCATTAGTTTTATTGCAAATCAGTTACACACCTAAGTAGCCTAATATGATATGGAAGATGAAGGAGATAACAGAAATAGACATAACTCGACATGCCCCCAAATCTCTTCACTATTGCGTCTTTCAAGTGCAATCATCGCACACCAAATCATCCTAGCCACAACCACCACCAGAAGCCTAAAAAAATCATATAGTACTACGGCGGGGTGGGTTTGGATATCATTTTATATATCCACAAAATAGCAGATCTCGCGGATAAGCCTAAACAAATTAAGAATTTTAGCAGATTTTATATACGGGTTGACGATCGGTATGTGGGATACAAATGTTTAATTAAAATAAATAAATAATATGTAAAACTAAATATTTTACTTAATTATTAATATATAATATATGATACCGTAAAGAAATTAAATTTATAACATTATAATATTTACGAAAGAGTAATATTAAAAGTTATTTTAAATTTAAAAGTTGCTAAACTAATATTTTTAAGGTAATTTTGTTTTTTTTTTTAATATTAAAAATTAAGTCTGCGGACCGGCCTATAAACCTGTTAGACATAGTGAGACGAGCCTGGATATAGTTTTTATTATCGCAGTCCCAGCGGACCGGCCCGTTTGACACCTCAACCTCGACATGTGAGGTGATTTTAACGATTTTAATCACCAAAGATAATTTTGTGTTCCGGCGATAGCGTTCTCGACGCAAAATGCGATTTGCTAAGAATCTTCAATACACGAACATTTTCTTCCTCAATACCTCGTATTTAGATTTAGTTTTCTTCTTCTTCATACCGGAATCTCAACCGGTTTATTCGCCTCTCTTTTCAATCAGCTTCTGCTCCAGGTTCGAACCAAATTCGTCAAGTTGATTTGTTATTCACCTGAACCATTTTTTAAATACTGCTAAATATGCATAAAAGTAAAACAAAAAAAAACCACTTATTATCTGATTTTTATAGGCTTATTTACATGTGTCTAGAGGGCTCCTAAGCTACGACCACAACCTTTTTAAAAAAATACTGTGAAATATGCATAAAAGTATGTTATTCATTATTAAAAAACAAAAATGTTATCTATAGACAAAGTGAATCACAATTTGGAGATTCGTACAACTATTAAAACATCATACACAGTTGTAGTTATTATTGTTGTAGGCAACGTTCCAAGCATTATGTTGTCATAAACTTTTGCTTTGCCTTTTTCATTCTCACTCCAAATTCATCAACTCCCTTAATCTATAAAAAGCAGCAACATATTCTCTTGTTTTCCTCACTCTCATCCCATTTAATACCAAATGACTTCCCATTGCTCTACTACTTCTTGCATTCTTCTCCTCTTCTTTGTCGTCCTCTTCTTTTTCGCCCATGTCATTGATGGCCAAGGTAAGTAACTTCTAAAAAACTATTATATTAACAATTTCTAATGTAAATTTGGTGAAATATTTGGTTAAAATTAGGTTTGGATCCAGTAAATTTGTCTTTAAACTATCAAATGCCCCCACTTATTCACATATTTGTTTTTCATCTATTAACATAGTATTATTATTATTTTTATCTTCTGGAATTTTCTTATTATGACTAATAAAAATAATTTGTAGATCTGCAAAAAAATGATACTGTGACCGCGCCTGAGCCTATCCATAAGCTTGGTAAGCCTAAGCCTTACTCAAAATGCCCCTACTTATTTACATAAATTTTATCTATTAACATAATATTGTACATTATTACTTTTCATTTAAATTTTTTTCAGATTATAACCCTAATAAAATCGATTTATAGGTATGCCAAATGATACTACTACGATCAAGCTTGAACCTGGACGTAAGCCTGCCAAGAGTCCTCTTAGGAAGCCTAGCAAGAGGCCTAACAGGAGGCCTAACAGGAGGCCCACGAGGCCCAACAGGCCCCATAAAAAGACTTAAACGATATGTCTATGAGATCAATTGGTTTGGCTTCGATTCGATCTTCTCATGAGTTTTCCATCCCTCTGATCTTTTGGAAATAATCAATTTTCTTTATAAAAAATGTGTGTGTTTTTTTTTTTGCTAATAAAAATGTGTGTGTTATCGTTTTAACGACATTTAACTTTGTAAACTGTCATAAAGTCAAATTGTTTCAAAACAAAAGATAAGTTCTCACAAGTTACGATTTCTCTCTCTGGAACAACCTCCGAAGCTCTGTTTTCCCTCTCTCTCTCTACGCTTCTCGTCTATTCGTCGTTTTCTCTTTGCTTCCGGTGCTCCTTTGTTTGTTTGTGTTTATATGCAACATTTTTTTCTGATTTAATGAGACATCATCTCCTTACTTATATTCCCAAAGTAGAAAATAAGGAGACAAGGTCTTAACAGGCTGAAGGATTCAAGTTTTTATGCAACAACCTAGAAGCGGATGAGCCATGTGTATGCATCAGTTATGCTCATTAGTTTTATTGCAAATCAGTTACACACCTAAGTAGCTTAATATGATATGGAAGGCGAAGGAGATAACAGAAATAGAGAGATAATAGGGGAAATGCATCCTCCATGCTTTTTTTTTTTTTTTTTATATTTCGCCGTTCGAACGTTGTCTATGGTGAAATATAAACTACAATATCAAAATTTTGCATTGATGAAGCTTGACACAAAATCTTCCTCCATGCACCTTATACTTAGCCGTTGGAACATTTTCAAAGTTTGGATTAGATTTCAGAACCTATGGATAAAGAACTTCTTATCTTTTGTCATTTACATACAAGTAAAAATATGTTAATGATAAGAGGTGAAAAATACACTAAAGATTCACCACATTAAAGTGTGTCTCTTATACTATTCATCAAACATTGACAGCACCGACATACTCGAATACATAATCCACAGGAATCGGATGTGGAAGCACTGCATCAAACCACTCGACCTTTCCCCAAATCTCTTCACTACTGCGTCGTCTTTCAAGTGAAATCATCGCACACCAAATCATCCTATTCTCATAGCCACGACCACCACCGGAAGCCACAAACTTGTCCCAAAAAAGTGCCATTTTCCCACCATAATCCGCCAACCTAACATTGGCATGACGAGCAAACTTAGGCAGCTTTTGCATACCATTTAAATTCCTCCAAGATCTTGCCTTAGTGTCATACCATTTGATCTCTTCTCCGTAATAATAATAGTAAAGCACGTTCTCTATCACACAAGAAGAAGACCATATCAAACCCAATTCCATCTCCGATTCTAAACTATTCCATGTACCATCCTTGGGGTTGTAAGCCACACCTTTATCCCCAATAATGTATAGCTTTCCATCAACCACTACGTTATGAGTTTCATCATGACATCTATATAACGTCAATCTCTTGTATATCCCTACACGGCTCAACACAGGCTCCCAAGTTTTTGTTTTTAGATCGAAAACCTCCATCCAGTTTGATGGATTGTAGTGTTTATAACAGCCTCCTGTTACGTATATCTTTTCATCAAGGAAATTGGCTGATGGGTAATCCCGCTCCACATGCATGCTTGGAGCTTTGAGCCACGTGTGAGACCAGCAGTCTAGGATTGAAACATTTGATGAGGGCGAATCGTAGATGGATCCTCCAATGTTGTAGATATTAGAACCAACCGCCACGAGACCTGAACCGTGCGCAGGAGGAGAATGGTGAATTGGGATTGTTGCCAAAACATACCCGCTTGACTTATTCTTCTTCTTCTTCTTCTTCTTCTTCTTAGTGTCATTGGTTAGGATTTGATTTGGTCTCCGACACAGCATGAACCAGCGAGGGATACGGTCAGTACGAGAGAACCGTAAGCATACATAGAGACAATTATCGGTACGACCTAATAGTGACCGGGTCTGGTAAAGCTCGGGGGAAGTAAGGAGCGAGCGGAAGCGCTTGGAGAGTAAAGAGAGAGTTGGATAATACAATCTCGAGACACGGGCTAAGATACTCACTATCAAATCTTCTGGAAGCGAAAGATTCAAGGTTGGTGGTTCTATTGGCAGTTTATTCTTCTTCTGTGGTGGCTCTTCATCTTTCATGGCTCAAACTTTAGGGTTTTGAATTGAATTTGCTTGCACCTTACTTCACGAAAGTTGTATAAATATGGATTTGGACTACATATTGATGGGCCGAATCAAATGATCTGGCCCAGTAAGTCCACATATTGTTTATGTTTAACTATCTGATTGTGTTGTCTTTGAAATTCTCTTTAATTACACATTCGATCTCTCATGGCTTCCTCTTCTTCTTCTTCCTCTCGGAGTTGGAGATGCAACGTCTTCCCGAGCTTCCACGGGCCAGACGTCCGTGTAACATTTCTAAGTCATTTACAAAAACAGTTTCAATACAATGGGATCATAACGTTCAATGATGAAGGGATCGAGAGAAGCCAAACCATTAGTTCTGAACTCACACGGGCGATAAGAGAATCTAGAATCTCGATCGTGGTGCTCTCGGAGAACTATGCTTCTTCAAGTTGGTGTTTGAACGAGCTGGTGGAAATTTTGAAGTGTCAAGAATCTGCGGGACAAATAGTGATGACTGTTTTCTACAAAGTGGATCCAAGTGATGTGAGGAAACAGATGAGAGATTTTGGGAAGGCTTTCAAGAAAACTTGCCAAGGTAAAACAGAGGCTAAGATACATAGATGGACCCAAGCTTTGACCCGTGTCGCCAACATAGCCGGAGAACACTCCCTGAATTGGTTAGTTCCTTACAAAATTACAAGTAAAATTTTATTTAACAATTAGGTGGTCATTAGTATCTTGTTTAAGGATAAGTTGGTCAAGCCGATGAGTCATTAAAATGACTTGAAAAAGTTTTAACCTCTTATCATTTTTTTTTTTACTTTTTAGGGACAATGAAGCAAACATGATTGAGAAGATTGCCAGAGATGTTTCAGAAAAACTAAATGCTACACCGTCTAAGGATTTTGATGGTATGGTAGGACTTGAAGCTCATTTGAGGAAAATTCAATATTTGTTACAACTAGAAACTGATGAAGCTATGACCTTAGGAATCTCTGGTCCTGCGGGCATTGGTAAAACTACCATTGCGAGAGATTTATATAACCAAATTTCTCTCAATTTTCCACTTAGATATTTCATGGAAAATGTTAAGGGAAGTTATAGGAATATTGATTGTGATGAGCATGGTTCAAAGCTGCGTTTACAAGAACAACTTCTTTCACAGATTTTGAACCACAACGGAGTGAAGATATGTAACTTAGATGTTATATATGAAAGGTTACGCTACCAAAAGGTTCTCATCATTCTTGATGATGTGGATAGCCTTGAGCAATTAGATGCTTTGGCTAGGGATATCTATCGTTTTGGTCATGGAAGTAGGATTATTGTAACTACGAAAGATCAAGAGCTTTTGCAACGATATGGCATCAACAATACATACCATGTGGGTTTTCCATCTAATGAAGAAGCTCTTGAGATCTTTTGTAGATATGCTTTTAGGAGAAGCTCTCCACTTTATGGTTTTGAAAAGCTTGCAATAAGAGTAACAGAGCTTTGCAGTAATCTTCCATTAGGACTCCGTGTCGTGGGTTCATCTTTACGCGGGAAATGTGAGGATGAATGGGAAGTTATAATGAATAGGCTAGAAACTAGTCCTGATAGAGATATCGAGAGAGTATTAAGAGTTGGATATGAGAGTTTACATGAGAAAGATCAAGATCTGTTTCTTCACATTGCAATCTTCTTCAATTACAAAGACGAAGATTATGTAAAAGCCATGCTCGGTGACGATAGTTTAGATGTCGAACATGGGTTGAGAAACCTAGTCAATAGATCTCTCATAGACATATCTACCAATGGAGATATAGTGATGCACAAATTACTACAACAAATGAGTAGACAAGCCATTCATAGACAAGAACCTTGGAAACGCCACATCTTAATTGATGCTCATGAGATTTGCGATGTCCTTGAATATGATACAGTAAGTTCTTTAACACTTTCTTTTTTTTCATATTGTTATATTCTTTCTTATGGTATTGTGCTAACAATTTCTTTTGTTTGGAATTTGGTATAGGGTACTAGAACCGTGTCTGGCATATCGTTTGATACATCCAAAATGAGCAAAGTGTTTGTAAGCAAGGGAGCTTTTAAAAGAATGTGTAACCTTCAATTCCTCAGTGTAAGCGATGAAAATGACAGAGTTTGCATACCGGAGGACTTGGAGTTTCCACCTCGTCTAAGGTTACTACATTGGGAGGCATACCCGAGAAAGAGTCTTCCTTTTAGATTTTATCTAGAATATCTAGTGGAACTCGATATGCGGAATAGCCAACTTGAGAAGCTCTGGGAAGGACCCAAGGTCGGTTTTTCGATTGGTTTAGTTTGAATTTATGATTACGTACTTTCTCTTCATGATTTGATGGTCTTCTTTCTCTGTTATTTGGTTTTACATTCAGCCTCTTACAAATCTCAAGAAGATGGATTTGTCGATGTCCTGTCATTTGAAAGAACTCCCAGATTTTTCCAATGCCACGAATCTTGAGAGATTGATTTTGGATGAATGCGAGAGCTTGGTAGAGATCCCCTCATCTTTTTCAAATCTTCACAAACTAAAAGTGTTGAGCATGTTTGCCTGCACGAAGCTAGAAGTCATTCCAACTCGCATGAACTTGGCATCTCTTGAATCAGTCAATATGACGGCATGCCAAAGATTGAGAAACTTTCCAGACATCTCTAGGAACATCTCACAACTCTCTCTCACTCACAGCGGTAGAACAAGTGCCTGCATCAATTAGGCTTTGGTCTCGGCTTCGTGTTCTCAACATAATCATAACCAGTAATGGAAAGCTAAAGGCATTAACACATGTTCCCCAAAGTGTAAGGCATCTAATCCTAAGCTACACTGGTGTTGAGAGGATTCCACATTGCAAGAAAAGTCTCCATTGGTTACAACTTTATCTAAACGGCAGCAGAAAATTCGCAGATTCGCTTAGAAACGATTGTGAACCAATGGAGCAACTTATTTGTCCTTACGACACTCCATATGCGCAACTCAATTACACCAACTGCTTCAAACTGGACAGTAAAGTGCGACGAGCAATCATAACACAATCGTTTGTTCAGGGATGGGCTTGCTTACCCGGGAGAGAAGTGCCTGAAGAGTTCGAGCACCAAGCCAGAGGAAATTCCTTGACCATACGTCTGATGGGTGACATGCCTCTCACCATTCTCAAGGTTTGCGTCGTGATTTCCCCTAACCAGCAGACCAGAGAATTCGAACAACTATTGTGTCGTCGTATGGGCAAAGGAAATGCATACCTTCCCATTGACGAGATCAGTGTCTACACAATCCCCAGAATCCAAAGAAAACATTTGTTTCTGTTTCACTCCTACTTGTTTGAAGAAGAACGATTCCGCGAAGTAACGAGCAGAGAGCTAGTGTTCGAATTCAGTAGCAAACTCGAGATTGTTGAATGCGGTGCCCAGATCTGGAAGGATGAATCCGAAATAAACATCAATTGTGGATACCAAACTGCAAATGGTAAACCAGGATTCGGTGAGGAAGAAGATGGCAGCAATAACCAGCAGGATACATATGAATTCAGCAAAGCTTCTGAAGAAGACGAAGTTGACAGTACTGTGGACAGAGAATGTGAATCTGAATCCGTCGAAGCATACGAAGAGATGAATCCGGCAAAGCGCGCAAAGAGATAAGCTTGGCAAAGCATAAGAAACCATAGACCACTTTTTATAAGATGTTGATAATCCCTAGAGATTATTACTGAAACATATATATCGTTTCTCGAACATAGCTTTGTGCCTGAAAAAAACTCAAGATTTCAGTACTCTCGTCAGTTTTTTTTCTTGTCTTGCCTAAGCTGAATGTTGTACCATTTCTTCTTCTTCACTCCATCCTCTTCCCTAACTGCAACTTCTCCTTCTTCTCTAGGTTCCATTAAAAGACTGCTTTTCTTCTTGCTCTTTCCCTTGCTCCAGCTTCTGTTCTTGCTTGAACCTTGCTTCGATGGTGGGAAGATTGTGTACGCCGCACATATCTCGTTCCTCCTCTTAAGAAGCTCATCAATCTGCAAACAAAACAAATCTTAATTACTTGTTTCTTATGTAATCAAGAAAACAGGAGACAACGGGGTGATATTGTAAGCTATCTCTCACCTCTTGTACTTCCCCTGTGCATTTACTAGCCATCTCTGTGAATTGTGCAAAGACCTCGTGATATTCAGATTCAAACTTCAATAGCTCGGTTCTTTTTGAGACTATCTGCGCTTCAGTGGACCGAAGACTCTCTTTCTCATTAGCAAACGGAGCAGATGAGAATATTTCTAGAGTGTAGCTCACACTTTTGAAAAAATTATCACCTAGAGTAATATGACACCAAGTGAGGCTACTTTACTTCTAATAGAGTTGATTACCAATTCCTTGAATACTGTAAGTGAACAAAACAAACATTACCATAAACAGCAAAGACATGAGAACCAGCTTTAAGTTCAGTGATCTCAAACGGTTGAAATGCATCAAGCCTTTTGAAAAATCCGGTTTCTGGATCCCTTGAGAGAGCTCTCTGTGTACAAAAGAGTGAAAACTGAGTACATGGTGATCAAAAGAAGAAAATAAAGGTGGTTAACTTAAGAGGGTAGAGAAGATAATTAACTGAATTAACCCTGTGATCGAAACGATAAACAGGGAAGCCGAAAAAATACAACCCTGCAGTCGAGAGCTTTCCTGTTTTCCTGCTGTCTTCCTTTTGCAGAATGAAAGAACAAAAAAATACTATTTAGAAACCGAAAGAAACTTAAGAGACATGAAGATTCGACTGGATGCATAATTTTGAGTTTTGACGTTACAGGTTAATGAGAAGAGCAAATTATAAAAACAAATTCTGATCAAACCACTCTGCGATGTAATCTGGAGATGTGACAATAAATTAGTTACTCAACAAACTAATAGTATAAAACTTCATACCTGTAGGGCCAAGCTCAGTCCTCCATTCTCTACTTGTTCAAAGTAAAGCAACTGGAAAGCAAAAGGAGTATCAGAGGTAAAATACAGAATACGAAAAACAACTACGAGATTCTTGAGCACGAAAGGCAAGAGTTTGAGCAAACGAACCTTGAATTTGTTTTTTGCAGATGACTGCACCTTACATATCAATCCAGCCTGGGCTTCTTCCTCTGTTAACGTCACTGAATAAAAGTGGGCCGATTGCTTTTCAACCTGTTAGAGAAGAGAATATGTTACAGATGACAAATCCACATTAGTGCAAAGAAAGCAAATGCTAGCCTACTAAAACTCTCATTATCATACCTTCCTGGACACGACTTGCCCAACCATGAGAGGCAAAGTAGTAACCGTACCATTCAGCGCCTCCCCCAATAAATTTGCAGAGACAGTTGTCCTAATTTGCACACCAAGCTTACTGTGGTGGACAAAATTGTCAAGTTCTTAGATATCTATCAGAGCCAAGTGGATTTATGGTAGAAATGAAAAAACAGAGAATAGAGCAAGTGAGTCTATCACACTCACTTGAACAGCGCGGCAAATATAGTATTAACAGCTCCTAAGCTCGAAAGATCGAGCTCAAGATCTTCATTTTCCGGACCCACAGCCTACATCCCATGTAAAATCAATACAATCTAAATATGGGATCTCAGATGATTTTGGACAAAGGGTCATCTAAAGAAGAACTAGAAACTATAGCCTTAGGTGATTTAAGGTTATCTAAAAAACTGCAAAAGTGGAGAATTCGTGTTCCAACTCTAATAAAACCAGTTTCAAAACTCACCTCAGAGCCAGTAGTATCATATAGACGCCGATTCTCCGGATCAGACAAGACCTCATAGGCAAATGTAACTTCTTTAAACATATCCGCCGCAACCGGATCGTTTGGATTCTTATCAGGATGGTACCTAAATAACCAAACTTTAAGTACATGTAACAAGTTGTATCCACCAAGTAATCAACTTTAACACAGAAACAACACTTGCACCAAACCTAAACCTCTTAAATCACTCCTAAACCTAAATTGCATCACAAAAAAACATGTTAATCACGCAAAGTCTCAAGCTTTTTGCAAGACCTGAGAGCCATTCTTCGATAAGCACTTTTGATCTCTTGATCAGTTGAATTACTGGGGATGCCAAGGACTTCATAAGGGTTTCGTCGTCGGAGCTCATCTTCTTCTCCGGCGTCTTTATTCTCCGATCTCGATGAATGAGTGGCCATTTTTCAATTGCAGAGTTTGAAAATCGTACTCCAGTTAAATTCCCAAAGCCGATACTACAGTAAAATCTGGGGATCTTCGCGAGAGAAATAGCAAGTGGAGAGAATAATGATTCATGCCTCGTGAATTGTGGATTGTTGTTACACCAAAACCCTAGGAGGAGAGACAAAGAGAGAAGAAGCTCCATGGGGAAAACCCCACAAGCACTGATCTGGAGAAGACAAGAGAGAAGAGACGAGACACTAATTCGTTATTTTTGCTAATTTGTTTTTATTATCTAATTTAAAATTTTTAGTCACTGTTAATTAGAAACGGCCCAAAACAGATCAGAAAAAAGCCCATAAAGAATACTGTAAATGGCACGTGCATCACATGTGAGGTGGTCTTTAATGATTTATTATGGGGATGATGACTGTGGATATACTCCCTCCGTATTTAATTAGATGTCGTTTTAACTGTAATTAGTTAAATTAAGGAAACATGACAAATTACAATTCTATCCTCAAAAAAAATGACAAATTACAAAATTGATTTCCCTTTATTAGAGTTAGTTGTGTTTCATTAAGGGTAATTTGGGTATTATAAAGCAAAAGCTACTTAAAAAAGTCAAAACGACATGTATTTAGAAACTAAAAAATTTGACTAAAATGACAATTAATCTCATACGGAGGGAGTAATTGTTTGTTTTTACTGTATCGCCGTATCGGAAATTATTATGGCTCACTGATTTATGCAAAATTTAAAGAGTTGGGGTATATATTTTTTTTAAGGTGTTTAGGAATGAAAAAACATTAGACTATATATGCTTTGAAACGGGTCTTCCCATACTTTGGACCTCTTTGTATTTCACTCTAAATTTTTTTTAGTTAATCTCATGATCATTTAAAATAAACGTAATTCGACATATCTAAATGAAATATCGATATTTGCTTAGTAAACTGGTAACCACATTTTATCAAACTGAAATATCGGTTTTGATTTGAATTCAATCTGATTTGACCGACAAAGTTTTTTTTTTTTTTTGGTAAAAGAGATTTGACCGACAAAGTTCATTTTAAATGATGTTCATTTTCATTATTAGGAAGCAATGTTCATTTTCATTATTCAAAAAATTCAAAGAATGTAATCCATAGACAAAGTGAATCACAATTTGGAGATTCGTACAACTATTAAAACATCATAAACAGTTGTAATTATGGTTGTAAGCAAGGTTGCGAGCATGTTGTCATAAACTCTTGACTTCTTAATCTATAAAAAGCAGCCACAAACTCTCTTGTTTTCCTCACTCTTATCCCAATCTGATATCAAGTAATGACTTCCTCTCGCTCTAATACTTCCTTCATTCTTCTCTTCTTCTTTGTTGTGCTCCTCGTTTTGGCCCATGTCATTGACGGCCAAGGTAAGAAGACCCTATTAAATTAATATATTAACTATTTCTATTATAAATTTGATTGAATTTGGTGAGATTAATATTTAACTAAAACTATGGTTTGATTCCAGTAACTTTATGTCAAACTTTCAAATGCTCCCACTTTTTCCTATCATTTTTTCATTTTAGTATTGTATATTATAATTGTTTTCTTTTAAATATTTCCTATAACGACCGTTATAAAAATAATTTCTAGATCTGCCATACGGGGTTACTAGGCGTTTACTTCGGAGTAAGCCGGGGCGTAAACCGGGGCATAAGCCGGGGGGGCGTAGGCCGGATCGGCCGCGTAATATGCCTAAAAGACTGATCCCTAAAAGACTGATGCCTAAGAAGCCTAGTATAAACTCTGTAACAAGTGCTCCAGAAAAGGCACCCGAACCAATTAGTGGAGGAGATTGAAGTCAAGCATGCATTTGAGATCAATTTGTTGGGCTTCGATTTCTCATGAGTTTGCCATTCCTCTTCTTTTTGAAAAAAAAAATCAATTCCCTTTGAACAATGTGTGTGTTGTTGGTTTTATGTTGTCATTTTAACGATATTTTATTGTATAAAATGTCATAAAGTCTAATTGTTTATTCTTCTCGTTCTGTAATAAGTACAAACATTTCCACTCTCAAATATGATTTTTATTGTTTCTTCCCAAAGATCATTATGTATATGTAATGTTGATTTCATTTTTCCTAAAAATTATTAAGTATGGATCGACTTCGATAAAAAAAAAAAAAAAAAGGTACTACAACTTTTTCACACTTTTTGCAAACTACAATAAAACTTTGATAAAAGTAATAATATCTGTGATATTTTTATTAATGTAAAGAAGTTTGCTTAATTTTATAATTTTAAAAAAATTCGTAACCAAAACAAGAAATTTCAGAAAAGAAAAAAAAATTCTAAAAGTTCCTAATTTTTAGATAATTAGATATAAACTCTATAACAAAATATATATTTAATAATAACCTAACAATACTAAAATCATATTTCTCTTAATATATATATGGGAGACTCACAAAAATGCCACTTTTTCAATACCCCTTTTCAAAAATGCCCCATTTGGCTGTCTATTTTTAAAAATACCCCTTTTTATGTACAAAATGACTAAATTACCCTTTTTTTAATAAAAGATATCACAAATATATAAGGAAAACATGAGAATGTGCACACATCAAAATTACAAATTTGATTTTGTAAAAACTTGTAAAACCTTTAAAACACCTTGTAAAGTTTTCCCGTAAAAATTTTTCCCGCCAAAAAAGTTTCCCGCCAAAAAAAATTTTTTGCGGGAAAAGTGATTCCGCAATTTTTTTGGCGTTAAATTTTTGACGGGAAAAATTTACAAGGTATTTTAAAGGTTTTTTACAGGGTATTTATAAGGTTTTACAATGTATTTTAAAAGGTTTTACAACGTATTTATAAGGTATTTATAAGATTTTACAAGCTATTTTATAAGGTTTTACAAATTTTTTATAAGGTTTTACAAGTTATAAATACCTTATAAAACCTTATAAGTACCTTGTAAAACCTTTTAAAATACACTGTAAAACCTTACAAAACACTTGTAAATACTCTGTAAAACCTTTAAAATACCTTGTGAATTTTTCCCGCCAAAAAAATTGCGGAATCAGTTTTCCCGCAAAACAAATTTTTTTACGGGAAAATTTTACAAGGTGTTTTAAAGGTTTTACAAGTTTTTACAAGTGTTTTGGCGGGAAAATTGCGGGATCACTTTTCCTGCCAAAAAATATTTTGTATTTTGTGGACCTAATTTTGTTTCAAATAAGGGTAAAATGGTCATTAAAAATTAAAAGAGGGCAAACTTAAAAATGGACTCTCAAAGGGGGCATTTTTGAAAAGGGGTATTGAAAAAGGGGCATTTTTAACAATTTCTCTCTCTCTATATATATATATATATATATATTTGAATAAGTTTACATAATTATTATTTTATAATATGGATAGAATCATGTATTTACATAAAATTTTCAAAAAATATTAGTTTATCAAATTTTTGCATTGGTTCAACTCGAAACTGAATAAATTTATTAATTTATAATAATTATTTGTTTATATATGAATTTATTCGATTTTGTTTCCTTCTTCTTCTTCTTCATACCGGAATCTCAACCGGTTTAATGGCTTCTTTGTTCAATCAACTTCTGCTTGAAGCAACATGGAATTATCAACACATACCATGTGGGTTTTCCATCTAGAGAAGAAGCTCTTAAGATCATTTGTAGATCATATGCTTTTAGACAGAGCTCTCCACCTAATGGTCATGAAAAGCTTCCTGAAAGAATAGCTGAGCTATCATGGGTTCATTGGGTCTTCGGGTCATGGGTTCATCTTTACGCGGAAAGAAGGAGGAAGACTGGGAAATTATACTAAATAGGCTAGAGAATAGCCTTGATCGAGATATCGAGGGAGTACTTAAGAGTTGGATACAATAGTTTACATAAGAACGATCAATCTTTATTTATGTACATTGCATTCTTCTTCAACTACAAAACGATGATGATGTGATGGCCATGCTCGCTGACAGTGACTTGGATGTCGAACTCGGTTTGAAAATCCTTGCCTATATGATAGAGAGCGGAAGCTAAATAACGGACGAGAATACAAGATCTCTAAGAGAAGTCGGATTCACGAATGGATCTTGCTTAGAACGTCGAAACTTGACGAAGAAGCAATAGAGATAGGGTCGAGATCGGTAGTGATATCGACGTTGTTTTGCAAATCTTCCTTGCAGGGCTTGAACACAAACTCTTAAAGTTGAGAGTCCTCTCTAGGTTTGCACAAAACTCTCTTAAACGCTCAATTTATTCAATAATCAAAAGCTAATTACAATAATGAATTACGTCTCTTTAAATAAAGAAAGAGAATGAAAACCTTAGCATAAAGGAGAAACAAACAAATAAGCCCAAATAAACATTAAGCCCATGACAAACAAAACTCAAATAACGAACTAGCCCAAACGATCACTATATATTTTTATGAAACATTTGGATATTTTAGATATTCTTGGTATTTTTAATTCGGTATTTTTTGTTTCGTTTATTATGGTATTTTGCGATTATTCTGATATTTTTCATGTATTCAGTATAAAAATAACTAATCTTTTGGATATATAATTGTATTTCGGATATTCGGGTACTTAAAATATATATGTTCGGTACTTGTATGGTACTAGTGTGGTTGCGGTTCGGTTTAGTTTCTCTATTTTCGGTTTGGACAACCATGTTTTTATTTATTAAACTGGTAACCACGTTTTATTCAACTGCAATATCGCTTTTGATCCGAAATCAATCTGATATGACCGACAAAGTTCATTTTAAAATAATGTTCATTTTCATTATCAGGAAGCAATGTTTCATTTTCATTATTAAATGACAAAGAATGTTATCCATAGACAAAGTGAATCACAATGTAGGGATTTGCACAACTATTAAAACATTATAAACAGTTGTAGTTATGGTTATAAGCGACGTTGCAAGCATGTTGTCATAAACTCTTGACTTCTTAATCTATAAAAAGCACAAAAAAACTCTCTTGTTTTCGTCACTCTCATCACAATCTGATCCCAATTAATACGAAATGACTTCCTCACGCTCTAATACTACTACTACTACTTCCTTCATTCTTCTCCTCTTCTTTGCCACGCTCCTCTTTTTCGCCCATGTCATTGAGGGCCAAGGTAAGAAGAGTCATCTAACCCCTATAAAATTAATATATTAACTATTTCTAGTGTAAATTTGAATGAATTTGGTGAAATATTTAGTTAAAATTAGGTTTTGACTCCTGCAAATTTGTGTTCAAAACTTTAAACATTCAAATGCTCCTAGTTATTCATATTAATTATTTCATCATTTATTAACATTGTACTATATATTATTATTATTTATTTTAAATTTCTCTTGTAAAATGACCTTGTTAAAATTGATTTCTAGATCTGCCAATTAAATCTCCTTTGGATAAGCCGCCGAAGAAGCCTAAGAAGCCTAAGAACCGTAAGCGTGATCTGGGGACTTCGATCCTTGGTGAGATTAGTGGAGGAGCTTGAGGTCTTCGAACTCTCATGAGTTTGCCATTCCTTCTTTTTGAAAAAAAAAAATCAATTCCCTATAAACAATGTATTGTTGGTTTTATGTTGTCGTGCAAACTGTCATAAAGTCTAATTGTATCTTCTTCTCGTCCTATATAATAAACAAAAACATTTCCTATCTCAAATATGATATTTTTGTTCCTTCCCAAAGATCACTAAGTCTATGTAATGTGATTTCATTTTTCCTAAAAATTATGACTCTCATTGGTGACCATGAAAAGAACAATAGGAATGAACAAAAAAAAATGAATTAAAAGAAACAAAAATAAGGAACCAAAAAAGCATGTAGATGAAGAATTGAACAAATAGTTATGATAAATGGTAACCACCAAGTATTCATAAAAATATTTAATATAAAGATTAATTCAATTATTTAAGATCTTTTGTATAGATGCTTTGCTTTTAGACAGAGCTCTCCACCTAATGGTTATGAAAATCTTCCAGAAAGAATAGCAGAGCTTTGCAGCAACCTTCCATTGGGTCTCTGTGTCATGGGTTCATCTTTACGCAGAAAGAAGGAGGAAGAGTGGGAAATTATACTAGATAGGCTAGAAAATAGCCTTGATCGAGATATCAAGGGAGTACTTAGAGTTGGATACAATAGTTTACATAAGAACGATCAATCTTTATTTTTGTACATTGCATTCTTCTTCAACTAGAAAGACGATGGTCATGTGATGGCCATGCTCGCTGACAGTGACTTGGATGTCGAACTCGGTTTGAAAATCCTTTCCTATAAATCTCTCATACAAATACCCACCGAAGGTAAAATAGTGATGCACAAGTTACTACAACAAGTTGGTAGACAAGTGGTTCAAAGACAAAAGCCTTGGAAACGCCAAATCTTAATCGATGCTCGTGAGATTTGTGACGTACTCAGAAACTGATTCTGTAAGTTTTCTTTTCACTATCCTTTAAACCTAGTCATTTGGTCAAGACTCACGGATCTTACTTATTGTGTTACAATTTCCTCTTAATTTGGTTCAGGGTGGTAGAAGTGCGATGGGTATATCTTTTGATATATCCACAATCCTAGATGGCGAGTTTATAAACACAAGAGCTTTTAAAAGAATGCATAATCTTCAATTTCTCAGCATCTACAAGACAAGATTTGATACAAATGATAGAGCGCAAGTACCCGAAGAAATAGATTTCTCACCACGTCTAAGGTTATTACATTGGGAGGTTTACCCTGGAAAGTGTCTTCCTCGTACATTTACTCATGCATATCTAGTGGAACTCGATTTGCTAGATAACCAGCTTGAGAAGCTTTGGGAAGGAATCCAGGTTAGTTTCTATTAGTGCTTACTTAAAATATTCGAAGTATGTACTTTCTCATGCATCATGATTTGATATTTATCTTCTCCGTTGTTTCACTTTCAGCCCCTTACAAATCTCAAGGAGATGGCTTTGACAGGGTCTTGGAGTTTGAAGGAACTCCCAGGTCTTTCAAATGCGACAAAACTCGAAAGATTAGATCTAAGTGGCTGCAAGAGTTTGGTAGAGATTCCTTTTTCTTTTTGGAAATCATCTAAACTCGAAAAATTCCATTCATTCCAACTGTGAAATTGATATCTAGGTTCAATAAGTAAAGTGTAGATCACAATAACCACTTAAAGTGAAAAGTGAACGATAAGCTAGAAAAGTATTTGATGTTGATCTTTCTCAACAATGTCACAACTCCGTATTAAAATCATTTTTTGGTAGAATGAGAATGTATCAGCTAAAAACTGATAATTGATTGATGTCAAGATTATTTCTGAAGATAAAAGACGAAGTTGAGTCTGATAAAAGAAATAGTGATCTCTTAATTCTATATCACAATCCAAAGTAATATATGTATCGTTGATTGTAAGACTTTAACATCCATTAAATTGTAAATGCACAGTAATACCGCATGTTTTAAAATGTCGGATCACAGAAATTGATAAATCATACGAATCAAAGTAATGGTGATTTGTTTCGGCTATCTAAATATATATGCATCAGAGTAATTAAAAAACAGGATAAAACACTTATTATCTGATTGTTATGGACCCATTTATATGTTACAACATTCAATTGGTTCGAACAAATTATTGCTCTTGATAAGTGATTTGAGAGACAAGGCACCTAACGCTGTTTTTTTGTTTTTTTGTTTTTTCCTACAGCCTTAACTTTTTCATATGACCCAATCCAAAAAATACCCACGGGTGACCTAGCTGTGCTTTCTGGGGTATATATATACGCATGCACATACTATGGGCAAATTATTTTGCTCAAGCTTGTGCTTGCGGCCTTAAAATCAGTTTATAACTAATCGTCCCCAAAACTAAAGTTTTCTCTAGTAGTCTTGTGCTTCCCTCTTGCTTGGAAGATTATGAGTTCAAGGCCCACAATCCCCAAAATTTCCATTTTCTTACTTTTATTTTTATTTTTACTAGGCTTTTATATTTGTTTTTGCTTTTTGCCTTTAAATTCTCGGAGACTGCTCTGACATTAAATTTATTTACTTTGTAGTTTGTACAATTGTTATCTTTAAAAATTTTCGTTTTTTTTGTGCAAACATATAATTGTTTTCATTTATTCAAGCCAAAATGGGAAAACACAAGGTGCAAAGGCTTCCAAACTAATGGTTGGGAACAATAAGAGTAAGGAGAAAAGGCTTACAACATAGATAAGATAGATAAGGTAAGAAATAAGATTCAAGGATATACCCATAAAAATTCAGAGACAAGAGCGAGATAGCAACATGCGAGATTATGGTGTGTCAAAAACAATTGCCCCAACAGTTCGTGAATTTTAGAAATAGTCACTATCAACAGATCTTGTGACGTTGAGAAATAATACTTAGTCTCATGAGTCGCTGGCACGAACTACGATGAGGCAGCTAAGGATCTATTTCGGTTCTTCTTCATAAAGGAGGAAGGCGGAGCCAAGGTTCTCTCCATGACGGGGAAACTTAGACGCCAAGAACCCTTGAGGTCAAATAAGAGTGAGGTTCTAAACAAAAATCTGGAGGTTTGTCGAGAACAATTAACCATGGTTCGAGAGGGTTGAAGCAGAAACAGAGAATTCACAACAATTGTTATCTAGGTTCAATATGTAAATTAAAGTGTAGAATCCAATAACCACTTAAAGTAAAAAGTGAACGATAAGCTAAAAAAGTATTTGATGTTGATCTTTCTCTGACGACTATGGACTGCTCGCACTATTATCTCGATCGAATATGTTGTCATATGTTGATACTATTTAGGATAATTACTACTAATTTTTCTTTTTTAGTTTACTACTATATTTTATGAACATCACGTTGTAACTAGATGGACTCATAACAAAGTGTCAAAGTTTGTGATGATTTTTCCCTATGACTATGAGTTTGAGGCTATCGTATTGCAACAATATCACATGTACTCCATCAATTTCTCTATATTGTGACGAAATTCTCTTTATTGTGATGAATTGCTTTCACAAACAAACTTTTTGTAGGGTTTTTAAATATGGTAAACCTTTATCTTTGTGTATTTTGTTGATTTTCTATTTGAAAGTCATGCATTTGGTTAATCACTCTTTTTCTTTATTGGTTTTTGCAAAGTTTCCTAATTACTGATAACTCAACAATTTTTAAACATACAAAATTTTAGGAAGATGGCTTAGTGACTTGCAACCACCAAATAGTAGGGCTTTTGTTTTGGTAAAGTGATCAGAAGTTTCCATCAACTACAAATTGATTATTGATTGAAGTCAAAATTCTTTTTGAAGATATAGAAGACGAATTTTAGTATACCCAATCCGAAAGATCCTCTATCCATTAGAAATAATGATCTCTTAGTTATATATCACATAATAAGAAAAATCAAATAAAACATATTTAAATATGCATACAAAAAACAAAAAACAACAAAAAAAAAACTAACTCTTATTATCTGATATATTTTTATGGACCCATTTACATGTTACAAGGTACAATATATTGAAGCAAATTATTGATTTGAGAGACAAGGCACCTAACGGTGTATTTTGTTTGTTCCCGGTACAGCCATTTTGTCCAAACTAGACTTTTTCAGATAATATATAAAAAAGTAAAAACAAAGAATATATCAATCCAAAGAACACCCACGAGTGATTTTTATGGTTTTTTGGAGTATATATGTATTGTAAAAAATTTCCATATTTTGAGGGGCATATAAATCCTACCACAAGAAGGTACATATGCATGGATATAAAACTTAGCAAATTAAACGATGCCCTATTTATAAAGCAACACTAAAAAAGTCAAACAACACTATATATTTAGGGCTTCATTGACTCACATCCTCAATGTAATACGCTATCAACGCAAGCCCGAAAGCTAGATATGCACTGTAGATGTTATATTTTTACATATAAACATATTTGTATATTTATATGAATCATTTATGCAACGATTGTTAAAAAAGAAAGTTTTGAACTCGCTCCTCAAATCTCATTATACGCATTCATAAGTTCATACCCCATATGTATAAAAACATTCGTAGGTAGAGTAAATAGTTGTGATTCTTTTGACAATTTACTTCTCTTTTGATAATTATTTTCAATGCTTGTACCAATCAGTAATCATCATGTCTCTTCATCTTTTTTATCAGCCATGATTTCCTCGCTCTCTCTCATCATCATCAGCACCACCAAACTTCCACCAAACAAGTCTCATCAAAACTACAATAAAAAGTTAAGAGAGATTTTGAGACATAGGAAACACACGATGAAGATCTTGGCCTTGCAAGGTAAGAAGAAACAAACAACTGTTCTTATTCAAGAAAGTAAGAGGAAGAAACAAAGCAAGCATATCCCTAAATGGATTATCGATCTCATGCATGAAGTGGGGGAACGAAAAAGGTTACATCGAGAAGTAATATTGTCGATCTGAATCTGAATCTCATCTCATCTCTTCTTGGGGAATGGAAGCATTACGGTCCGATCTTCATCTCTCTTAATTATGATTTTTTTTTTTCTAAGAAAGTTTTCTTTCTTTGCAAGATTGATAAATACATCGTATGATTGAAAATTAAGATTTGCATGACTATATGAATTGGTTGTGTTTGTTTTGATAGTTAAGATCTGGTATTTTGTATAACAAATAATGTTATGTTTGCGAATGAATTAAGTTTCCATTTTCTTACTTCATGAATTTCAGCTTCGACTATATGTTGTTTCCGCATTCATATGTCAATTATACTATTGTGAAGTACTTATATTGATCTATAGACACTTGTGTTAGTATACTTTAATATATATCTATCCTATAATTAATACCTTGTTGCACATAGCAGAATTGGTCATCTCAATCTTCATATTTTGTAGGATATGCTAGTACCCTTGAGCGAAAATAAACCATTGTTTGTGAGAATATAGTTCAGTTTACTTTCTCGAATAGAACAGTATCCATAGAAGCTATCCGATTATCATAAAGAGAGTTTATGTATTCATAATTTTTTCCCTCCATGGATTCATAATTTTAAAAGTAATCTTTTAGATGGAAATTTTCTTTTACTAATTAATTGCAAAAAAATGCAAAATATAGTTTTAAAAACTATTGCCTCAAAACACATTATTGTTGGTTGGCAAGCAATTTTAAGTCATTCTAATTTTGATATATAATATATTCAATGATAATCAAACGATATTTAAGATTTCTTAACATGAGAGTTCCTCTCGAAAACATATATATAATGTCTCTCAAGAGAAATAGTGAGAAAGACAAAAGCCCTACCTTTGGATGCAATTCATGAAAACCTCATATAGCTGTAAAACCAATCCGATATTAAAAAACATTGTAAGAAACTCTGAGAGTTTTGCATTTTAGTGTGACAATGAATGTTTGTATATCTTGTTGTTCTTGGTGTATCAAATAAAGGTAAAAATGCCACGCCTACATTTTTCTCATTGATCACTATGGATGCAGTTTTAGTTGCAAGAATTGTAGAAGCAGTCATTGTAACATGGTTAAATGCCAAACATGATAGCACCGAGAAGTTCACTTATGGCAAAGAGTTGGTCCATGAGAAAAAATATGGTTTTGCTTTGTGCTATTGAAATTGTAACTACACCAACATGTACAAAACTTAATTGTCACAACAATGCTAACCATGATGCCAATGACTCATGGTTCAGGTGTTGCCATTATGATGACGCATGGGTATGCATTAGTGAAGAGATTTTCGTCATCCAGGAATATGAAAATGGTCAGCTAGTTGTAGTTCAGTGTTTGAAAGAGCCATGAGAATTGGTTGTCACTATAAACTATATAGAACCGAAGAAAAATGAATTTCATAAAGTGAGGTTCCAAATTCCAGAGAAGATGTACATGCTAATTCCTTATTACTTCAGGGAATAAAAGTGTAATAAAATCTATACTTTTAGAAATGACATAATCGATGACCCCAAAATAAAGGGAATAAAGGTATAATAAACCTGCATAGCATCTAAACACAAATCAACCATAGACACGTGGCAATCCATGATAGGATAAGCACCAACCCACTCCACCGACGAACGCTATCGCCACTGGAATTAGCGCCACCGGTAGATTCATTCTCCCGGCTAGGCTTTGAAACACCACCGTCTCCGTTCGGATTTCCACCGTACAAATTCTGAATCCCTTCAATATCATCCTTCGCTAACTCCACTTTCCGATCTCCACCAGAAATCGCCGGAAACATAATCGCATCTTCCACAGACGAATGACCCAACCCTAAAAGATGTCCGATCTCATGAACCGCCACCGATTCAAGATCCACCACCGACGTCACCGGTAAAACCCGACGGCTAATTTCACCGTCAGAGATCAACCAATCCTCATCACCGTCTAAATGTAACATCCCCGTAGGAGGAGACGAAGCGTGCGCTAATGTCCCCATAGCTCCATCAAACGGCTCACCATCTCCATGTTCACCGGAGAAAAATCCGATCACTATATCAGCTCCGAGGAGAGACTCAGAGCGCGTGAAATTCAACGGAGTCACCTCCGCCCAACGCGTGAAGGCGCGTGCAAACACGCGTTTAACATCGTCGGTTAAATTGTTCTGCGGCACAAACGCGTAAGTCAGATCGCGTTTCCGTTTCGGCCACCGTGGCTTCCCGGGGAAAAACGAGTACTTCTCCGTCGTACGAAGCTTTCTTCCACCGTTCATCTCCGAAACTCCGTCGATCAAATCCGGATTCCCGCATCTCGGTTTGATAATTTGCCGGAGAGTCGACGAATCGAGTTTTCCGGTGACTTTGAGATTGAAATTAGTCTGGTAAGTATTGATCGCCGATTGAAGCACGTCATCGAAATCGTCTGTGCAATTATTGGTACCGGTTATGTAACCGAAACGGCGAAAGTATTGTTTGAGTTTTGAGAGACCGTTGATATTTTCTCCGATGTGACAACCGGCGAGTTTTGAGAATGTTTCCCATGCGTTTTGTGTTGCGTTTAGGAATTGTAACGGTGGAATTGAAGAGACGTTGGAGTAGAATTTGGCTGAGATTGGATTCACTGTGAAGAAGAAGAAGAAGAAGAAGAAGAAGAAGAAGAAGCTTAAAGTCGTTAGTCTCATTTTTTATATATTTTTGGGAAGAAAAAATGGGAGAAGTTACAGAGAAAATGAAGATGAAGAGTTGAAACGACGTCGGTGTGTGTTATGAAGCTAAAAGGTTAGCTCACTTGGCACCATTTTCCACACCGTGTTAATGCTCATACGTGACATGCTTTTGAAAAAACAAAATAATAGAAAAAGCGGAAAACAACTTATATTAATTCATTTTAATTATGTAATTGAGCACAAATTACAGAACATATCATTCTGTCAAAGTTTTACAAATAAACATTACACTTTCTATTAACAATTTAAATATCAAACTTTCATAAAAAAATTCAACAAAATTTGTTATTAATGTTTTTAGTGAAGATCTAAAAAAAAAATGTTTTGAAAAAAATTTAGAAATTTAATTTAAATTATTAGTGTGATAGTATTAGTATTTATTAATTATTTGGCACATTTTAAAAGTTAGATTCTTTACTTTTTCACCTAAAAAGAAATAAATATAACACTATGTTCGAATTATGTAATATAGAAATTCGATCCGTATTATTTATTTAATTAAAAGGGTGAATATATTAGCATTAGCATCACTCATGTGGCTACTGACTATAGGTTTGGGCCACCGAGAAACCATTACACATCCGTTGACTTTTTTTTTCTTCTGTTGAACCAATGTCTTTGATCCCAGTCCCCACGCTCGCCATCAGATCCGGACCATCCGGTCATCACTCGATGCCGGTTCTTGGTTTTGGAACCGCCGCTTCTCCGATACCGGAACCAACGATGCTGAAAGAGACAGTGATGGAGGCCATCAAGCTTGGTTATCGCCATTTCGACACGTCGCCGAGGTACCAAACGGAGGAGCCGATCGGCGAAGCTTTGGCGGAGGCGGTTTCTCTTGGCTTAGTTCGATCTCGATCTGATTTCTTTGTCACTACCAAGCTTTGGTGTGCTGATGCTCATGGTGGTCTTGTCGTACCGGCGATCAAACGGAGTTTGAAGTAAGATTTTAGCTTCCTTACTGATTTTAGAAACATGAGATTAGATTAGAACAGATGCTTCCATAATCTTTGGAGGATCTAAAATGCTGATTATCTTATTGTTAGAGACTTGGTCACATTTGAATACATTTCTATTCCACATCATTAGAATCTAAGGAATTACCCGGATCCAGATAAATGATTACTTGGATCCGGATCCGTTTATACATGTTAATATCCAATTTGGTAAAAATCCGAAAAATGGCTTAAAATAATATTAAATTACAAAACTCACAGATACAAAAAAAAAACATTTAGTCAAAAATAAAATAAAATAAAATTGTCATATCAAAAAATTACAAACTGATTTCAGAAATATTTTAGATTGTATTCATCAGTGATATTCTGGGTCTGATTGGTAACTAAAAGCTGTACAAGTTTTTTAGCTGTTAGTTGGAGCTGTAAGCTTTACTGGAATAGTGCAAAATTGTAAGAAAGAGATGTACAAAAAAACTGTTTTTTGTGATTGGTACAAAGTTGTACACCCTTTACTGCTTTGATAATGGATTACTATTCAAAGCCTCTAAAAATTACTCCACTTTTCAAAACTCTTTGTGAAAGATTATATAGTGGATCCGCATTTATTAATCTTTACATCAAATTATTATGGTACAATGATGGACACCATATTTTCATAGCGGGTCGGATCTTATATAAGATCTCAAATATTTTGGTTCAACCCTATGTGTATCAATGAACTGTTTCAAGTAGGTGTCAATAATGTTTCGTGATTGAATATTATTTTTGGAGTAACAACTTAATGTAAACCATCTATGTAACAAATATGGTTTTGCAGAAACCTTAAACTGGACTATCTTGATCTTTATCTAATTCATTGGCCGGTTAGCTCAAAACCTGGTAAATACAAGTTTCCCATTGATGAAGATGATTTTTTGCCAATGGATTTCGAAGTAGTGTGGTCTGAAATGGAGAAGTGCCAAAGACTCGGGCTTGCAAAGTGTATAGGAGTAAGCAACTTTTCTTGTAAGAAGCTTCAACACATCCTCTCTATCGCGAAAATCCCGCCTAGTGTCAATCAAGTAAAACCTACTTTTTTTACTCGTTGATTTATTTTTCAGTAAACAGTTGAATTGAACACAAAAATTCACCTTTTATTTTTATTTGTTTATGGATGAATATCAACAAGGTCGAGATGAGTCCAATATGGCAACAAAGAAAACTAAGGGAGCTTTGTAGTTCGAACGACATTGTTGTCACAGCTTATTCAGTGTTAGGATCTAGAGGGGCTTTTTGGGGAACTCCCAAAATTATGGAATCTGACGTTCTCAAAGAAATAGCAGAAGCAAAGGAAAAAACTGTGGCCCAGGTACTTTCAAAAGTTTGTTTAACTGATACCAAACAAGAAAAATACAAAACTTTTGGTGACAATTATATCAAATTTTGAAGTAAAAATTAAAAGAAAAGAACACTCATAATAGAAAGGAAAATTCTGCTAAATACATCAAATAGTTCTAACAAATTGTAAACCAGATTCAATGTTTTTTTTCTCCATAAATCAGGTTCAATGTTATGGTAATTGTTAAAATTATATGTAATTTATATGGTTTTGATGACCTAACATTGTGTTACATAATTGATTTATATAATTGTACTGTTGATTTCTCTTTTTTTGTTGGATGACATTTTAACAAGGTAAACTTATTAGTACCATTGAATTATTTATTTTACAGTTCATTAATTTAGAAACTGTTGAATTACATAATTTTTTATAAGATCGGTTTTTATATCAAACAGTTGAATTATTTACTTTTTTGTATGACATTGAGCATAAAATTATTTATATTGTTGACTTATATATATATTATTTTATATATATATATATATATATATATATATATTGTTTATGGTTAGAGGTAGTGCTTTTATTAATAGTTGTTATATGCAATTTAAATAAAAATCCAAAATATAAGTTTACAGAAGTCTTTTTTTTTTTATGAGAGTTGGCTTGTTTAGAAGACAAAATTGTCATTTCTAAATAAAACTATTTTTCAGGTTTTGAATTTTTTTGGTATTGTTTACCAATTTCACACAATCTTTACACAAATTATCTATAATTTCAAAGTGGTGCGTTTATGACCATCATTAGTTAGTCATTATCTTGGTAACATGAATGTCCACATACAAATTTGAGATGTATTATGCATTACCAAATCCATGGAGTTCAATATTAAAACTTGACAATTTTGGTTTGGGGACTACAAGGATTTAAAGCTCATACTTTGGAGTTGTAATTACAGGTGAGCATGAGATGGGCTTATGAACAAGGAGTGAGCATGGTGGTGAAGAGCTTTACCAAAGAGAGATTGGAAGAGAATCTGAACATATTTGATTGGTTTTTGACAGAAGAGGAGACACAGAGAATCTCGACAGAGATTCCTCAGTTCAGGAACCTCGGCGGAGAGGTTTATATCTCCAAGAAAGGTCCCATAAAATCCGTCGCCGAAATGTGGGACGGGGAGATCTGATCACTTCGTGTGAAAATATCCTAGTGAAATTGCACAATCATCATTCGTCATATTGATTTACTTGTCACTCTCTTTTAATGAATAATGAATAAGTATGATCTCCAACATAAACGATTTATCATATAGACACAACGTAATCAATCAAAGAGAATGTTGGGGCAGTTGCAAAATTAGTCTTGGTTATTTAAATTGTTATAAACTAGCATTTTCCAATTATATATCCATAAACAAAATAGCCATAACTCGCTGTTATCGCTTGTGTTTTGCTTGTCATGTTTTAATAGCCATAACTCGCTGTTATCGCTTGTGTTTTGCTTGTCATGTTTTATGTTGTAATCGTAATTCTTTTAGTTGTGATTTCGGTCTTCATGTCTTTCTTGTTTCCTCGGTAATCGATGTCTCAAATTTGAGAATAGTATAAATACTTTACATTGATATCCAAAAAAAAAAAAATAACCGTTGAAACTATCAATGGAAGTAGTACTAAGTATTGTTTTGAGTTTGGAGAGGCCATCGACTTTTTCTACGTTTCTTGAAAGTTTCCCACGTTGTGTTCAGGAACTGTAACAGTAGTACAAAGTTGTATTAGAACTTGGCTAAGATTGGATTCACGACAAGAGGAGGCTCACAATGCACAATGAAAAATCCAAAATTTGAAATGGGAGAAAGCTAAGCGCTCCCTATTAATCAATTTGAAATTACAATCACAATACACATATGGCCTGTTCTTTTTCTTGTCGCGCAACGAAACCACCAAAATATTTAACAGTGGGAGCTGAAAGAAATTTCAACGTCACGTTTTCCACAATCTTGTGCTCCAAACTTCCAAGGAACATGTTGCTCTATTGTCCATAGCAACAACGTTCCGAACAAAGCCATAAAACACTAATAGTCCAATACCGTTGGATAAATTCAGAGCCACCGGTGACTTGGGACCCAATACCGAAATTAGACAAATGATTGGAGGTGCGTTTTACCTCTTGTAGCAGGTTCTGGGTCACACGTGACATCACTGACATGCTCCTTTTATTTTCGTTTTGTTTTTTTTCTTTGCTTGTTTTTGGCAGCCATGGTGGCTAGTGGCTACTAAGTAGTGAGTATATAAGTTGAGCCAATGAGAAGCGAGTTTTTCGTAGCAAACTTTTTTTGACTTTTTGGCGCTTCTTTTCACCAATGTCAGCTCTTACGTTCCCAATCGGATCCGTCCATCACTTGATGCCGGTTCTAGCTCTTGGAACGGCCGCGTCTCCTCCGCCCGAACCGATAGTGTTGAGAAAAACGGTGTTGGAGGCCATCAAGCTCGGTTATCGTCACTTCGACACGTCTCCGAGGTACCAGACCGAGGAGCCGCTAGGAGAAGCTCTGGCAGAAGCAGTTTCTCTAGGCTTAGTGTCTCGATCGGAACTCTTCGTCACTTCTAAGCTATGGTGTGCTGATGCTCATGGTGGCCTAGTTGTACCGGCGATTCAACGGAGTTTGGAGTAAGATTTAAGTTCCATTTTATTTAGAAATGAGATCACATTAGGTTTATGCATTACATGAGATTTTATGGATTACATGAAAGATATATTTAAATACATTTTTGAAGATCTTAGGGCGAACCTTCTGGTATTAAAAAAAAAAAACATTTTTGATTCTAGATGATTAAACTGGAATATGTACCTAGGGGTGTGCATGGATACTCTAAAATTTCATAATATTCGAATTCGGATCCGTTGATGCCTGCCCGTTGGTATCCAAACTAACGAAATTTATTATAAGAACTAAAACATTATTCTAATGATAAAAGAATTATTGCAATGAAAAATTTACTGCATTATTGTAAAATTAATAACAAATTAAAACATTATACATATACAAACAAATGAAATAAAAAAATATCATCTAAATTTTAAATTTTATATTCATGAAGATTTTAGGATATTCAAAAATAAGCACAATGTTAGCTGCCTCGCGGACCACTATACATGGACATTTACATATAAATTATATTTTGTAAAAAAGAAAAAATGTTATGATGAAATTGATGTAAGAGAAATTTGAAATGGATACGAGATAAAAAAAAATTATAAATAGATTTTTTTTAATAATTTTAACTCAAAAGTTAAATGACGTAGCGGAAATATTGTTCCAAGTTACAAAATAAAAAATAAAATAAAACTATATCAATTCCCAAATGTAGTGATAAATAATCTTGCCATAGATACAGAATAATGTATTTACAAAATGAAAAAAAAAAAAAAAAAAAAGATGTCGTCGCATCGTATATGAATGCTTGGGCCCTATTTTAGAACAATGCTTAATTTTAATCATCATGTATTGTAGAACTCTTAAACTGGACTATCTCGATCTCTACATAATTCATTGGCCGGTTAGCTCGAAACCTGGTAAATACAAGTTTCCTATTGAAGAAGATGATTTTTTGCCAATGGATTATGAAGCAGTTTGGTCTGAGATGGAAGAGTGTCAGAGACTCGGAGTTGCAAAGTGTATAGGAGTAAGCAACTTCTCGTGCAAGAAGCTCCAACACATCCTCTCTATTGCCAAAATCCCACCTAGTGTCAATCAAGTAAATCTACTTTCTCTCTTGTTTAACTTATCAATTATAAGTTCAAGTTTTTTTTTGCTAGGATAAATTGGATATGTAAAATAATTTGATATATTTGTTTTTGGATAATATGAAAAAGGTAGAGATGAGTCCAGTCTGGCAACAGAGAAAACTGAGGGAACTTTGTAAGTCTAAAGGCATTGTTGTGACAGCTTATTCGGTGTTGGGATCGAGAGGAGCGTTTTGGGGAACTCACAAAATCATGGAAAAACAGTAGCACCTGTACTTTCCAAAGAATTTAAAAATTATTGACGAAAATATTCTTAATTTTTTGTTAATATTTACGAAAACGGGTGATCTATTCTTTTAAGTTGTTTGGAGAATATAGATCACCCGTTTATATTGCACATTCACTCACTTACCTAAACGGGTGATCTATCGTAAATGTTGTTTTATTTTTAATAATTTGACGTATATATTATGCATTAGCTGAATATGTAGAGTCCAAATGTTAGAACATGAGTACATTTCGGAGAACGCAAGTATTTGAAGCTCATTTGTAGAGTTGTAATTGACAATTGACAGGTGAGTATGAGATGGGCTTATGAGGAAGGAGTGAACATGGTGGTGAAGAGCTTTAAGAAAGAGATATTGGAAGAGAATCTGAAGATATTTGATTGGTCTTTGACAGAGGATGAGAAACAGAGAATCTCGACGGAGATTTCTCAGAGCAGAATCGTGGACGGGGAGGTTTACATCTCGGAGAAAGGTCCTATAAAATCTGTCGCCGAGATGTGGGACGGGGAGATATGATATAACTTCGTGTGAATTAAGGGGCAGTTGTAAAATAATGTCTTGATTATTTAGTTTGTAAAGTAGCATTTCCAATTAATAACCTTCATAAATGTTTTCTTTTGCTCCTAATTTTGTGAATATATATGCAAGTCTTTTAGTTTGTAAAGTAGCATTTCCATTTAAGTTTTGTGTTTTAAATGTTTCTCTTTTTTTTTTCTCCTCTTTCTAGATTGTTTGTTAAAAAGATATTTCAGCTTCTTTCAAAGAATAGTAAATGTGAGAATCAAAACGACTAATTTTTGTTTTAAGTGTTGTGGTTTTGTTCATCATCATTTATCTTTTATGATGGTCTAAAGATTTGTATTTATAGGTGGAGAGATAACTTAGTTCCGAGGATTTCCTTCAGATTAATCTCAACCGTCTATCAAAGTATAAATGAAAAAATCAAAATCAATTTCTGAACATAGTAAATGTGTCAATAAAAAAAAGCATAGTAAATGTGAGAATCAAAAAGAAGAATTTTCACATTAATCAGTAACATACCATACAACCCTAGTTATGTGTTTAGTTGGTAATCCAAGTATATCCATTTAATTGTTGTTACCTATCACAAAAGTAAGAAGAAGCAAAAGCGGTACTTCTATTTAATTCTTAAAAGAAACCTATAAAAAGATTTGATATAGAAACAATGAAAATATAAAACAAAGTAGAGAGGAAGAAGCAATATCTCTCTTCTCTCATTTCATTTCATACTCTTTTCTCACTATGGCTAAAGACGGTGGCGTTTCTTGTTTCCGAAGATCGGAGATGATCGGTATAGGAATCGGAGAACTTGAATCTCCACCGTTAGATTCTGATCAAGTCCACGTTCTCGCCGTTGATGACAGCCTCGTTGATCGAATCGTCATCGAAAGATTGCTTCGTATCACATCCTGCAAAGGTTTGTTTACTAAGTAATTCTTCCTCTCTCTTCTTAGCAGAAAAAAATTTCAAAAAAAAAAACTTATTCTTCCGCGGTGATTCAATGCAGTCACGGCAGTTGATAGCGGTTGGCGTGCTCTCGAATTCTTAGGATTGGACGACAAGAAAGCCGCCGTCGAATTCGATGTAATCTCTCAAAATTCTGTTTTACAAACATTTAAGACCATTTTAGAGATTCTAGATTTTTAATCTTGATCTTGATTTTTGCCAGAGATTGAAAGTTGATTTGATCATCACTGATTATTGTATGCCTGGAATGACTGGATACGAGCTTTTGAAGAAGATTAAGGTTCTTAATTTTCCCGCCATAAAAAAAAAATCTGTTAAATTTTTTTCTTTCAATTCTTGATCTTTTTTCTGAAACAGGAATCAACAAGTTTTAAAGAAGTTCCAGTTGTAATTATGTCGTCGGAGAATGTAATCACTCGTATCGACAGGTGAAATCTCTCGTCGGATTTTTTTTTCTTCAGATTTTGGTGATCAGAAATTAATCAATAAATCTGTTGTAGATGTCTTGAAGAAGGTGCGGAGGATTTTTTACTAAAACCGGTGAAACTCGCCGACGTGAAACGTCTGAGGAATTACTTGACTAAAGACGTTAAAATCGCCGCCGGCGGCGACGGAAACA
The DNA here is from genome assembly GCA_019202805.1 of Arabidopsis suecica. NCBI lineage: Eukaryota > Viridiplantae > Streptophyta > Magnoliopsida > Brassicales > Brassicaceae > Arabidopsis > Arabidopsis suecica. Next base: position 2,722,697 of record CM032906.1, read on the forward strand.
AACGGAAGCTGACTACTCCTCCGCAGCCACCGCTCTCATCCACATCTTCGATGGAATCTTCTGACTCTACGGTGGAATCGCCTCTGTCTATGGTTGTCGATGATGATTCGTTGACATTGTCGCCGGAGTCTATAGCGTCGCCGGTGGATTCGCCGTTAAGACGGCGGGAGATGAAGAGTCCCGGTTTAGATTAAGGACGATCTCCGTTAACTTTTTACTTGTGACGGTTTTATTGACCGCAACGTTGACTTGACGCCGTCAGTTTATTAGATCTCTCTTTTATTTCGTTGCACGTGGGGAATCATTTATTTTACTCAAGGAAAACTTTTTTTAATTTCTTGTATTTATTTAATACTTATTTTTAATTACGGTAATTTCTTAATTAAATAATGTTATACTTCTTTAATCAATTGTTAATGAAATAATGTGTGACAAACTTCTGTTTCTAGGTGTATTCATATCGTTTGCTAATCACTTTAGAGATTATGCCAGCGATTAGCGTTTAATTTGATAGTATCCAATAATGTACGAGTTGGGGATACTTTTCTTTAATCTAGTCTTTCATAGAATAATAATCAACCAAATCTTATGATTTAAAAAAAAAAATGTACTCTCAAATATTCTGCATGGCTTCTATAAATATTTTCAACTACGTCTACTACACTAATTCTTTTTTTTTTTTTAATACTGTAACTGTCTATTAGTGAAGACTACACAAAATAGTGTAAATCATTCGCTAACTACACGTATAATTGAAACTTGGCTTGTAACATTTACACCTTTAATTAAAAACTAACAATTTATGTTGAACATGTTGGCTATTTATATGTGGTCTTGTTAATTATTGAATAGGTAGTGGCTAATTGGTGACTACGACCACATATTTCACATGCAAGTCGCTAAACCATGGCCATGTGGTCACGTATGGCTACGAATTAGAAATGACAACGATTAACGTTCTCACTCGAATTGGTTAATATATTTATGTCCATATATATGAAAACGATGTATTTACTATGTAGCATATGTACTTGTATATGTGCAAGTAAAAATAGGATGAAGAAAACATATAATCATGGTGATATGTTATATATTTTCTTTTGTGTATTTATTATTTCTTGGTGAGATATTTCCTTTATTTGTTTTTTAGTTAGGTTTATGGAGAAAAGAAGTGTTGTCCAAATACTATAATTATGAGGATTCATATCTAAACCGAGGTTTATTAAAAACATTAAGTATACATTTTAGCTCCTAATCACACATACTTATATCTTTGATTCACACCACGACCACAATATCAATATCTACTTATATATAAAGATGAAGTATAGTACTTTGAACTTTCTTTAGAATGAAGAATCAAATCGAATAATATAATAACGTACGGCATTATTTTATTAGCTAGCAAGACCCTCCTTACATTGCCCATTGGAACTTGAAAGGAGGCACTGAATATTAAAGAAAATTAAGAGGCAAATGCAATGAATCAAAATCAAATAATCATTGTAGACAACAGAATCAGTTCAAAGATACTCCCCACGTTTGGGGGTACTAAACATGTGATTATTCAACTTTTATCTTCTTCCCATTTTGATTTCTGTTTTTGTCCCCTTAAGGTACGGCCAATTGTTCTTCTACAATTCCTTAATTGGTTTTCTATGCAGAACATGCGAAAAGAACAGTGAATCACATTTTGTAACAACTTGTAAAAGTTCTTTAAACGAGATTTATGCAAAGCTTCTCTTTATTATTTAGAATGTCGCAAATGATGCTTTCAATACAAAATTTCCCAACGTTTTGGATTCTTACTTTTCTTGTTTTGGATTTTGAGTTTTGACTGAAAACACAGAAAAATGTGATATGTTCCACTTGCGTTTGATATTTCCATTCAACTTTTTCTTTGTTCAATTTTGTGCTTTCTAGATTTTTTTTTTAGGTTTTCTTATTGCACATAGCATGATAGTGATTTGTTTGAACGTACATAAACGAGAACAAAACAAATAACAAGGCCTGTTTAGTCAATCTAAGTGTGATTTCACTTTTCATTTTATCTAAATCAAAATTTTGGTTATAAATGTTTATAATAAACCATAACATATAGTCTAACAGTTTGTATAAGTATTGTCGATGTATCACCATCAAAGTTCAAAAAACCCAATGCATGTTCTGAAAATTGCTGGAGTCACTCTTAGTTTTGATATTTTATGATAGTATCCATATTTTAATTTATAGCTATATAATTCTGTTAGTATATATTGTTATGTATGTAAGAAGAATATCTACAAGGTATTTATAAGATATATTTAAAAGATAGAATAAAGGTTCTTCCTTTTTTATGTGGTATTGAATTGCCATTGCAGGTCTGCATTTTTTTATTTTGAGAATACTTTTAAAGACTATGTTCATTGGTTTCATCAGATTTGGAAAAAAATGAGTACAAAAAAACTATACTTCCCTTCAAAACTGTACACACTAGGCACATGGATAGATACATTGACAAGTGTATCAAAGTTTTCTTCTAAGAAAGATGTCTTGAAGGTAGTCAGCAGCTCCGTCTTAATAATGGAGTCTTTGGCAAATAGTTCTTAAAATTTTTTAAAAAATTCTTAATAGTAGACCCATGACATTTGCCTAAACTGCCATGGGGTAGAGACGTGTGCAGTAGTCAGGAATGCACTAAAGTCTCATGAGTACAAGAAATTGAAGGAATTATTCTTGTGTCTGATTATTGACTTTGTGAAACGCAAATGAACCATTTTTTTAAGCCATTTCGTACATCATCTATTCCAAAGAAGGATACAGTCTAACAACGAAGAATTATGGTTTGTATTCGCTGACCAGCCTCTGCGATTCTCTCTGAAAAGTTTAGCATAACAACGAGACTTCCCTTGTTATAGCATACCAAATTTTAGACTGAAACACACAAAAAATGTATATGATCCACTTGCGTTTGATAGATCAAACATCTATTCTCATTAATTTTTTTGTTTTTTTAATTTCTGTTTTTTAAGATATTTTTGTAAAGTTCTGATTGCGCCAAAAGCCAGCCCAAACCTAAAGCCCATCAAACATGTGCTTTAGACAGCAAAATAAATTTTAAGTTTTAGGGGCATCAATTATAAAATTGTCTAGTGGTACAGTGGTATTTGTCTTCTCATAATCTCGAATGTAGCGAGTTTGAATCCAGATCTATGCAAATTTCAGAATTTTTTGTTTTTCCTTTAGTAAAATGGACATCAAATTTTAGTAGGCTTTAAGCATCACAAAATGTTGGGTCGGCTATGCATATCATGATAGAGTAAGTGATTTGTTTGAGTGTAAACAAAACAAATAACAAGACGTGTTTAGTCATGTTTTACGTGTGATTTTCACTTTTCATGATTTCTAAATCAAAATTTTGGATGTAAATTTTTATAATAAACCATAACATATAATCTAACACTTTGTATTAGTGTCATCATGTATCACCATCCGAGTTCAAACCGGCTTGAATGCATGTTTTTTACATTAAAAATGCTCTCTAATAAATGGTTCACCTATCTGGCAATTGATTTAGTATTCCGATGTTTAAAACTTTTAATCAGTGTGAAATGCAATTTGAAGAAATGTCACCAGAAGAGTTGAAAGAAGTAGTAGTATCTACAAGTGATGATAAAGGACTAGGAAGAGATGAGTTAACATAAACGTTTATCATAGGTTTTGGGAGACAGTAGGCGGCCTAGCAGTTGCGGTTGTCTCCAAGAAAACTCTACTATTGTTGGGTTTACTACCCAAATGAAACATCTTTCAATCTTTGCATAAGAAAAATTAAAGATAAATAACATTTTAAATAATGAAAGGCAACGGACCTTTTGTATAAACATCACCTACACTTATTGTTTGCTCGGCCCATCAAGGCACAATATTGTAAGGTGTCAAATTTTGTGGGTCTAGTAGACATACATCTACTTTTGTCTAGGCCCACTAATTCACAACATACTTAGACCATCTCCAATGGGGAGAAAATTGAGCTCTCATGAGAGGCTCTCTCATCAATTGTGAAAAAAAATAAATCAGAAAGGATTTATTTTGAGAGATCTGTTTCTCTTAAGAGAACTTTTGGTGGTGAAGAGAGACGTACACGTGTCCGTTTCTCTGCAAATTTTCTTCACTTTCATCTTTGATCTCTCTGCAAATTTTCTTCACTTCCAGCTTCGACGATTGAGAGTAGAATTGAAGGTAATTTCCTTTAATCATTCCAAATTTTGCAAACTAATTTCTTCACTTTCATCTTTGATCTCTCTGGAAAAAAAACTAATTTGAGTTTTTGGAATTAACTTGTTAAATTTTTCTCTGCAGTGGAAACTGTCGGTTGGGCTTCTGATCGGTTTGTCTGATCGGTTTGCAACCGATCGGATCTCTTTAGTAGATTTTTGCAATTTTGCCGCTCGGTTTCGTCGATCGGTTTACAACCGATCGGATTGTAACTTTTGCTCCGCAACTCCGTTTCAGACAAACTCACCACCGTTGGAAAGCTAATTCAATTTCCTACAACTTTCATGAAGGGGTCGAAAGCTAAATAACAGGGGAGAGTCTTCATATGATGTGATCTTTCAAGAACTTCATTTGGAGCCATCATCTAGATCGAGTGTAGACCGATCTGTTTGTAACTTTTGATACGCTACTCCGTTTGACACGAAATCACCACCATTAGAAAGCTGATTCAATTCTCTATAACTTTCATGAAGGGCTCCAAAGCTGAATCACAAGGTATAGGCTTCGTATGATGTGATCTTTGATCTTCATCTTTGATCTTCATTTCTTGAAACACCTTTTTTTACACCTTTTTGCACAATTTGCCTCCAATTTCCTTGAATAACTCCAAGTTTCACTCCAACACTCAGTTTGATGTTTCAGAATTCCTACAAGTTGAAAGAAACCAAACTTCACAAGTCGATTTATCGTATCGTTTTTTTTTTTCAAATTTATTTTCAAATGTATGAAATTATTGTATCTTTAATATGTTATGAATTGTAATATTTTTCAGATTTATGAAATAAAATAATTAAAAAATAATTTAATTTTTTCCTGAGAACCCCATAAAGAGAGTCTACCATTGGACTTTGCAAAATTAACAAAATCTCTCATCTCATAAATTTGAAAATTTTAATCTTAAAAAAATGGTGAGAGCCCATGGAGGGCTCTCACCATTGGAGATGCTCTTATAATTCTCAAATCTCGAGCTGAGTGGTGGATGCTTGTTTCTTTGTGTGTCAAAGACTTAAAATATTAATTTTTTTTGTGTTATTTCTTCAATTTTTCTTGAGGTAAAAGAAGAGATTCAGACAACACAAGTTTTCAAGAAAATATTACTAAAGGCGCATTAGATGAATTATCATATCTCGTTTGAATCTTAGATTAATGTTTTGAGTATAAGAAACCGATACTGTAAATTGTGAAGTACAAGTTATCAAAGTTCTTTGTTGGTGTTATGTCCACGTATCGCTTCGTATTTCACCTTTTTCTACAGACGAAAATCACACCCAAAAGAATGATATTCATTTCATGTTTTCTTTGTTAAAGTAGCACTAGCATATTATAGATTTAATGGACTTTATCAAATTTGTATATTTTATATAATTTAATGAAGACTGAGGAGGCTGATGATGAAAAGACTGCACCTATCTAGTTGGTCGACGACCAAATTTATTTTACATTATTATGTCGTTTATCAAATTATACATAACATCCATTAAAGTTGTTCATGCATGGATATTATCTACAGAAATGTACATGTGCATATCCATTAAAGTTGTTCATGCATGGATATTATCTACAGAAATGTACATGTGCATATCAATTTGAACATATAGTAGTATTACATTACTTGTCACATAGTATAGTGACATTTTCACACGTATTGATATGAAGCTACTGTAGCACAACTAATCCATAAATTTTACCATTTTCTTACACGTGAGCGTCTTAATCAACTAAGCTATCTGAGAGACAAGTACATTTAATATTTTACTAACAACATTCTAAAACTGGCTATATTCTTAAACATAATTATCAAAATTTTGATGTCATCCATTAAATACACCCTTTATAATAAGGATCATCGCTTCGGTGTTCAAATACTAAAGATTTCGAAATCTTGACAAAAAAAAAAGTATCGAGAAGTCTTCTTCGACTTTATAACAGATGAAGATGGGACCAAATAGTTTTTAATAACTCTACTTCTCAACTACCGAGAAGCAACAACGATTCACAAAAGTCAAACATTCCAAAATTACATTTACACTTCAACTTCTCTCTTCCAGGTTATTTTCGGTTTCTTCTAGAATATCCACATTACCAAAACTATTACAATTCTCCAGGTTGGTTAGTAACTTAGTAGGCTTGGCGTTCGGGTATTGATTAGGATTTGATTCGGGTTTTGTCGGATTTATATCTCTAAGGCTCATTCGGATATTTTATATGTATGGGTCGAGTTTGCATTCGATTCGGCTTTGGATAACCAAAATATCTAAAAAAATTGGTTAGATTTGAAATTCTTTTGTTAAATTTTAGTTAACATAACTAAAAAATCCGGATATTTCCGTTATTTTGAGTATTTTAGTTATTTTGATTTAAAAATAATTAACATTTTAGATTTATAGTTATATTTCAAGTTCAGTTAAAACTATTCAAAAGTATTCGAATTACTCCAAAATCCCAATAAAAAGTTTTAAACTATTTAAAATTATCTGAATTAACCGAAATGTGGTAATAAAACTACCCAAACTATATAAAATATTTGAAATTTAATGAAATACCACACGATTAGGTAAAAAAATTAATGGATTAGCTAGGTTCGAGTTTTTAGGGTATCCGTTCAAATTCGGGTTTGGATTAATTTTTTTTGGAGACCCAAAATTCTTATCTCTAAAAACTGTTCAGATATTTTGAGCTGGGTTCTGTTCGGATCTTCAGATCTAAATATTTTGCCTCACCGTAAATAGTTTGAACACAATTAAAAATATATATTGGCAAGTTTAAAAGATGTATGAATGTATAACTTACTTTTAACATAAATCATTACATTTTGCATTCATATTAACGAAAAAGACTTAAAAGTCAACACGTAGCCGAAGATTTATAGATCAAAGAAGTCAAACATTAAGACATCTTCCGTTCCAAATTCGGACACTAACCCCCAAAATTCACGACCTGGTCAACGCGTCCACCTTACGAAATGCCAAAAACACCCTTGCCTAGACCCATGAAAATGCCGAGTAAATGGAGGTTGTTTTCGTAACATTAGCCACGCTTTTGACATTGGACCATATCTCATGTAAAAAAAGCTTAATTTTTATTTTGTTGCTTTACCAAAAAAAAAAGAGAAAAAATCATAAAAATCAAATCATTAATGTGTGAAATCATTAATGGTTGTCATGTTCATCAAAAATCATTCCCAACACATTTCTTCGTTGTCCAAAACCTTCTGATTTCGCCGCGTGAATCTTATCTCCGTCAACGCCGATAAAGTCTCCGGTAAAGGAACCACCGCGATGTCTTTTCTTTTCCGTAAGAACGGAAGTAGTTCACGGAGGAAGATCAAAGAAAAACTTCGTGGTCGGCACTCAGATCGCGGTGGAAAAAGAGAAGAAGATGAGCGAGTCTACGGCGGCTCCGGCTCCGATTCGTTACCACCACCACCGTCTCCTTGGGGTTTTCTCTTCCCGGATGATTTTGTTCGAATTGACGGAAATCTCAAAGCTGTTATTGTAGATGATGAAGGATTAGATGTGGTTTACTGGAAAAAGCTTCTAGAGTTGGAAAATAGCGGGAAAATTAGAAAAAACCCTAAACCTAGAAGAAGAGGAGATAAATCCGGTGACGGATTTAGAAGAACTGGAGTAGATCAGGACGACGACGATGATGATGAATCTATCGAAGAGGCGTTTTCGTTTCATACGAATAAATCTCAATCTCCTTCAGGTGGTGAAATTAGAGATCAGAGTAATAATGGTGGTGGTGGTGGAGGTGGAGGTGGAGATGGAGGTGGAGGTGGAGGTGGAGGTGGAGGTGGAGATGGAGGTGGAGGTGGAGGTGGAGGTGGAGGAGGAGGAAGGTATTATACTTCTTCTTCTGCTTCACCATCACGACCTTCTTCTTCTTCTACATCTGCTGCTTCGCCGTCACGAACATCTTATGCTACAAGCGCTGGTAGTGATTATGGTGGTGTTGGGAAACAATCTCAATCTAAATTTCAAGCTCCTGGCGGCGGTTCATTTCCTTCTTCTCCGTCGCAGATCCATAGTGGTGGTGGTGGCCGTTCACCGTCACTTCCGCTTCCTCCGGGTCAATTCACGGGGGTAAATGCGTCATTGTCTACATCGACACCGCTTCCTCCGGGACAATTCACGGCGGTAACTGCGTCATTGTCTGAATCGACACCGCTACCTCCGGGTCAATACACGGCGGTAAATGCTTCATTGTATACATCGACAACGTCTGTTCAGCTTCCTCCGGGTCAATACACGGCCGTAAATGCGTCATTGTCTACATCTGCACCGTCTGTTCAGCTTCCTCCGGGTCAATACATGGTGGTAAATGCGTCATTGTCTACATCGACACCGTCTGTTCCGCTTCCTCCGGGTCAATACATGGCGGTAAATGCACCATTTTCTGCATCGACACCGGGTCAATTCACCACAGCAAATGCTCTACCGCCACCGCCTGTTCCAGCAAACCAAACTTCACCACCACCACCACCTCCGCCATCTGCTGTGGCACCACCACCTCCACCGCCTAAAAAAGGACCTGCTGCGCCACCACCACCTCCTCCACCGGGTAAGAAAGGAGCTGGACCGCCACCACCGCCTCCAATGTCGAAGAAGGGCCCACCTAAACCGCCTGTTAATACTAAAGGTCCGACAAAGTCAGGTGAGACTTCATTGGCCGTAGGCAAAGCTGAGGATCCGACGCAGCCAAAGCTCAAGCCGCTACATTGGGATAAGATGAACCCTGATGCGAGTCGTTCTATGGTGTGGCACCGGATTGATGGTGGCTCCTTCAAGTAAGTATATGGTTACATTTCACTAAAGTCTATATAATGTGGAATGTAATATTCTTAAGTAATGGATGATTTTGAGTTCTTACGTGTTTTATATTTGTTTCTTGGGTAGCTTTGATGGTGATCTCATGGAGGCTCTGTTTGGATACGTTGCTCGAAAACCAAGTGAATCAAACAGTGTACCGCAGAATCCGAATGTCTCAAACAGTGTTCCGCAGAATCAGACTTATATCCTCGATCCTCGGAAATCCCAGAACAAAGCAATTGTGCTTAAATCTTTGGGGATGACTAAGGAGGAGATCATTGACTTGTTAACAGAAGGCCATGATGCTGAGTCTGATACCCTTGAGAAGCTTGCAGGAATAGCTCCAACGCCAGAAGAACAGGCAGAAATCATAGATTTCGATGGTGAACCAAAGACATTGGCTTATGCAGACTCTCTACTGTTTCACATCTTACGGACAGTTCCTTCTGCGTTTAACCGGTTCAACGTCATGCTCTTCAAGATTAACTACGGCTCTGAGGTTGTTCAACAAAAGGGATCTTTACAAACACTTGAGTCCGCGTGCAACGAGCTCCGTGCTCGCGGGCTATTCATGAAGCTGTTAGAAGCAATCTTGAAAGCAGGTAATAGAATGAACGCTGGAACCGCTCGGGGAAATGCTCAGGCTTTCAATTTGACAGCTCTAAGAAAATTGTCTGATGTGAAGAGTGTTGATGGGAAAACTACTTTACTTCATTTTGTTGTTGAAGAAGTTGTAAGATCTGAGGGAAAACGAGCTGCGATGAATAAGAACATGATGTCTAATGATAATGCTAGTGGCGAGAATGCAGATGTATCTAGAGAAGAACAAGAGATTGAATTTATTAAGCAGGGTTTACCCATTATAGGTGGCCTAAGTTCAGAGTTCACTAATGTGAAGAAAGCGGCTGGAATCGATTATGACTCGTTTGTAGCCACGACCTTGGCTTTAGGCACCCGAGTCAAAGAAACGAAACGCCTTTTAGACCAAAGCAAAGGGAAGGAAGATGGATGCTTGACAAAGCTGAGATCTTTCTTTGAATCTGCAGAGGAAGAACTGAAAGTTATTACCGAGGAACAGCTCAGGATAATGGAGTTAGTGAAGAAAACCACAAATTATTACCAAGCTGGAGCATTAAAAGAGAGGAACCTGTTTCAGCTTTTTGTTATAATCCGTGATTTCTTAGGGATGGTTGATAATGCCTGTAGTGAGATCGCAAGGAATCAACGGAAACAACAACAACAACAACGACCCGCAACAACAGTAGCAGCAGGAGCATCAAGTTCAACAGCAGAAACTCCGAGCGTTGCTGCTGCACCGCAAAGGAATGCAGTTAGATTTCCAATTCTACCTCCAAATTTCATGTCAGAGAGTTCAAGGTACAGTTCATCAAGTGAGTCAGACTCAGAATCTTGATATAACCAAAAAAAAAAGATCATTTACTTTTGTTATTATGTATATAGGATGATAGGTGAGCTTGTTGGTAAAAAATTCTTTAGGTTCTTTTAATTTTTACTTGTTCTGTTGATTTTGTTTTGGGTTCATGGATTAGTTAATCCAAAGTTGAATTCTTTTTTTTTTTTTTTGGAAAGACGAAGAATACAAACAGAAAAAACCATTAACATTGGTCTTTGTTTGTAATTCATTTTGTTATATTTGAAGTGCAGCAAAAAAGACATCAACTCTCAATTGCTTGAATATTAAACACAAGACTCTATTTAAAGCACAATTGCAAAATGCAGATACAACGACAAAAGCTTCACAAGAATAACATGTTTCTCCTTATGTATATAAAGGAAGATACACAGAGATTAAAACTCAGAAGGGGAGAGAGAGAGAGAGAGAGAGAGAGTATACAATAAGATCTTTATTCATAGCTTCCTCTATCAGCCAACTGTCTCATGACACGTGGCAGTTTAACGAACAAGAGCTTCATGATCATGGAAGCGAAGCTTTGAATTCTTTTCTGTCAGGTCCAAATGACTGCCAACAGAAAACAAAAGGGTCAATAAGGAAGATTAACTATAGTTTAAGGGGCGTGTTGCAAAATGCAAATGGCAGAAGTTGTAAAATTAGTGAAGTACCTCGGTGCCAAATCCCTTCACATACACATTGGTAAAAAGCTCAGAAGGCTCTGGCATTGGGCAATCCTGAAATGGTACAGAGATTTGCGAATAAGGGTCTCGAGTTTTATGCTTTGAAAGTAGCAATGTAACTGTTGTTTTACCTTAGCTTTGGCAATGGCGTCATCTACTTCTTTTCTAATTTCCTTCTCCGTATCCTTAAGCTCTTTCTCGGTTGCTAGGTCATGAGATAGTACCAGTTTCTTTATTCTCTCAATTGGATCCCTTTCCTGAGTCATATAGAGTAGCACAGAAATGTTTTGAGATTCACAATAACGGAGTTCTCGAACAAGAAATTGTTTGTTCAGGTAAAGAGACTAACGAACCTGCCTCACACCAGATATCTCATCTCGTGTACGGTATGTGCTCCCAGGATCAGACATGGAGTGACCGTGGTACCTGTATGTGTCCATCTCAAGAATCTGTATAGAAGAAAAGATGTTTCAATGGTTCTGTAATTTCTATGATAGGAAAAGAAGAAACACCAGGAAATAAATTGGAAACCAAAGCTACTTCTTTGATATACATTGATAGAGTGTAATTTCTACTGCATATAAAAAGTTATAAACAGCACAGGAAAAACCAGCCACCCCTTCAATATTCAGCTGCTGGAATGCAGTGTCCAAAAAGAGGAACTGAAGGGAAATAAATATCAACTAAAAAATGCAAAGGAAAAGAAAAACACTTCAAGTCCTACAGGATAGCTAGACATTATTAATAGCAAATTCACAAAATGTGCCAGATGAGTCATGACCAAAGGGGGATAAAAACATAACATATGATAATACTAAAATACAAACTTACTATTGGTCCCTTCTCCAACGCATGCTGCTTAGCAAATTTGCAAGCTTGTTTGACAGCAAATGCATCCATACCATCTACCTGTTAATTATCCATACAAACCAGCAACCGGTCAAACTCGAAAGAAACATGATAACTTGATGCAGGTTACAAGAAACCCAATCAGAACAAGATAAATGATGCACCATGGCTCTGTCAGCGATACAGGACTCATGGCATCATTATCCATAAAACATTCACATTCCATCTCTAAACTGAAAGAATTATAAATGAAAGCTGTATAGTAGCAAGTTACTTATACTTGCATTCTACCTGTTACTATATGGACCCTAAGAAACTTATATCATTCAGGAAATGACACTAATCCATGTTAACAAGCCTCACACATCAATCCTTGTAACAAATAGGATTCAAAAGCTGACCTTGAGTCCAGGAACATAATCACCACGCTTGTAGTAAGATGGACTCTTAGAGGCTCTCCATTCAGCAGTTCCCATTCCATCTACACAAATCAAATCCAATCAGATACTCCTACCACATGAGAAACCTAAAAACAAAGAAAGAATAAGCAAAAAATGCTTACAGTGATTGTTCTCGCAGACCAAAATAGCAGGTAAATCCCAAAGAGCAGAAATATTCAAAGCTTCAAACAACTGTCCTTGATTCGCAGCACCATCACCATACAAAGCAAATGTCACAGCCTCTTCCTTATTATACTTCTGAGCAAAAGCAATACCACAACCTAATGGAACTTGAGCACCAACAATCCCATGACCACCGTAAAACGACGATTCCTTCTTATAGAAATGCATAGATCCACCTTTCCCTTTAGAACAACCAGCTTGTCTTCCCATAAGCTCTGAGAAAACCTCATGAAGCGAACCACCACGACCTAAGAAAATACAATGATCACGATAAGCAGTAATAATCGCGTCTTTCTTTGTAATCGCAGCTTCCATGCCTATAGCCACAGCTTCTTGGCCGTCGTAGAGATGACAAAACCCTCGGATTAGCTTCGCTTTGTAAAGCGAATCGGCTGCGATTTCCATACGTCGCATCAACGCCATGGTTCTGTAGAAATCGAGAAGCTCTTGACTCGATGATTCGACGGAGCGTGACGGTGGATCACATAAGTGAGCTGTGAAAGGAAGCGAAGTCTCGATTGTGATCGGAGTTGTGTCCGTTGAGATTAATCGGCTGAAGGCGGCGGAGAAGGGACGAGTGATGATGTTGGATCGTGATGTGAGGCGCGATAGAGCCATTCTCCACCGTTGATTTTTTCCGGCGAATCTGTTGAAAACTTCGCGTAGAAACTGAGAGGACAATTTCAGTGAAGAAGACGAGAGCGATCCGAATATTATAGACTCTGAAAGGATAAGAAGGTTTTTCCGTACACATCCTCACGTGGGTCACGTGACACCTGTGATAAAATTTATTAAAAGCTACTAAATACAAAATCAATCTATATTCATTTCTCTTAAATTGTGATTATAAGATAAATAATCAAATGGATAAACCAAAATAAATAAACAAACATGTGATTAAAGAGATTATTAAATAGAAAGAAATATTCAATAATTGTTCAATGAATGGACTAAAAATATCTGATTTTAGCATCATTTATTTTTATATATATATATATATATATATATATATATATATATATATATATATATATTCTAACATTATACAACAAAACTGGCGGCTCCAGATGCAGTTTAGAAGATAGAAACTATGGTTGCTGCCATGTGAATCTCTGGCCAAAAATGATGCAAGAATCTTTGTCAAAGAGAGTTTATCTCTCTAGTCTCCTACTACTGATTCTTGCATATCTCAGCAAAGAACTTCACACCTGCACGATATATCGCGAATTAGATGATTTACAATATTGATCACCACATGCAAATAAAGGTTAATCTGCAAGAAGGTTACTTACAGCGTTCTTGCATTAAGGCAAAGCAACAAGTCTGCGGTTAAGACTCTTGTGAAAGCGCGATACTCTTTGCTTTCTCGAGAGTTCACTACGATCAGAAATTTTAACATTTACAGGCCCAGATGGATTCAGTGTTGTTTTCTTCTGCTTTCTTCTATATAAAAGATCTGTTGTGTTTGGTTCATACTGGACCTAATGACAGTTGTAAATTCTCATCAATCGTGTACACATGAAAAAAAAAAAAAATATCAGTGCAAGAGATTCTCAAGCAAGTATTTACCTTGAAAGAACTGCAATCTATCTTACATTCGACCTCATTGATAATTTTTAGTCCTTCCATTGCACGCGACGTCCCTGAAGATTCATCACCCGGACCGCTTAATTTTGCCTTATTCCTGAAAAGAGTATGCTAAGATGATTACTAACTCTGCTTGCAAAACTGAAGACAATAAATATTTTTGCGCTTATCATTGCTTAATTCACCTCTTCAGAAATAGTCCAGGTTTTTCTTCATCACGGACAAACGAGAGAAAGTCATTCTGTAGATAATTAGCAAAACCTGGTTCCACTGTTACAGCTGTAACTTCAGGCTTATCATTCTCTCTGTTCATAAGCTGAATCGAGAGACGGGTTTGGGCAGATGACTGCACAGAAATTTGCAAGGTTAGATTAGTAGGTGAGAACATATACACAGTTGTCCAAACATATCAAGAGAAGCATACATATTCAATCCTGTATATGTTCTGATCATGGAGAAGGGCTCGAGCATTCTCATGGTACACCATATCAAAGAATCTTCCTGGTTTTCTGTAGTTCTCGTATGCATATAGTTGCAGAAGCTTGGTGTCTGTCTCATCCGCTGCGACTGCATGAAGCTGAAGCATGTCCAAGCCACTTCAATGATTAGTGCAGAACAAAGCAGAGTCAAGACAATAACAAAATAAATTAGAAGCTTACATGCTTAACAAACTTTTGAACTAGCTTGTCCAATGTGAAGAGAATATATGATTGTGCTCCAATAATAGCTCGGCATTCATCTTCAAACTTTGTATTGTCGCTAGAGCCATCAAGTAAATTATAAAGGGCCTCCATGAACCTATGCTTCCAAATATTAGTTAGGAAATTAAAATGTACCAATAGTGCTTAGAAAATAAACCACCTGGTATAAGAATCAGTAGATGTGCTATCTGGAGCTTTCAATTTCCTCTCTGAATGTATCTTTGCTAATTGTATTCTCTCGTACAATATCTGAAAAATCAGCAGAATTAACAGTTTGAATCGAGACAATTGACATTTGAGGAACAAGAGAAGGTTGTTTCGTAGCCCTTACTTGATGAAGCCTAAAAAGCACATAAAATGAGTCATTCCCATAGAAAACTCGAGAATCATTCCGGGAGTCACATTCACTTGCTTGCAGTGTCCCAGGCACATGCTTTGCAAGGGGCTTTACACGTTGCAGATCCCGTTCTGAAAATGTGACAAAAGATCCATCTCCACCCTCGTTAGAATTAACCATCCCTCCAGCCTCGTTTTCACTCTCAGTCACACTATCACGTCGGTCACAGTTCATAGCTCCTTTATGCTCTTCATCGGAAGAAACTTGGCCACCAAACTTGCTTGCTGAAACAATAATTTTAGAGGCATTTTCATCATCTTCAGGTTGGATATTGCTTCTTGCTCCAGCTCCAGTACCATATGCACCCTCTTTGTATTCTCCATCTTTATTACTTCTTTCATTGTCTGGCAGTTTCTGTACCGGCTCGAGCTCATTCTCTTTATAAACCTCAATATTTTCGTGCTCGAAAATTTCAGTGGGAGATAATTCACCCTCTTCACGCTCGATCTTATGCTCTCCCATTGATACATCACTAACCTTACTACGATTCTCTACACCCTCCATTATCAAATCATTTTTGGGTGACACAAGTTTGGAAGGCTTGCTATCCTGCAAAACCACAAAAAAATATACATTAGAAAAATATTTTTTTGTTTTTTTCACATAGAGAAAAATTTCTCAAGACTAATAATGAAATAAAGGTAATATAAGGAAGAAACAACACGGTTACCTCATTAGTTATAGTTGCACCATCATGCAGTTTATCTTGATGAATGCTTTCTAGTGGGATATCTTGCGGAAAAGAGCTTCCTTGTAATATTGGGTTTTCGTTGTTAGGCGATTTTGGAGGTGTTAAAGGTTTAAGGTTTAAGGCCAGAGAACGGTCACATGTGTTTTCCTTCACTGCCTCACATGCATCATGGTGCTCTTGGGTGTCTTCGATATTTGCAACATCCTTCATTGTCTCATTAGTTTGAGACCTAGAAGGAACACCAAGCATCGGTTCCAAAAAAGTTACCCACAGCTCCATGACTTTATCCGCCTGTTCAGTCGCATATATTTCTTCACAATAATACTTGATTAGTTGATATAGGTCAGTATGAACTTGTGTATCAGTATAACTAAACTCCATATCTGGGGTGAAAGAGGGTTTAGTTCCAACAGCAACGGCAAGAATCAGGTCTTCTTTATGCTTTCTCTCGCTGATATCTTTAATTTCTGCCACTAAACCTGCATTTTGGACATAACAACCAGCTTTAGTCAATGCAAACTTACACTTAAACGATACAAGACATTCTCTTCGTTTCAACATTTTTCTTCTTCTAACAATCATGACGCCTTTATACTAAGAACTTTCCGTATAGAGAAAGAAATTGCTAATATGGAATATCCAAAAAATCTTCTATTGTAGATTCAAGTGCAGCCAAATGAAATAAATGGGCTTTAAACATCCAAACAAAAAGAACTTTTAGTCTTGAAATAAAACATACCTTTTGTGCTCAAATTCTTGGAGTCCTGCTGCTTGAAATAGAAACTACGATGATCGAGTGATTTTTGATGATTCTTAGCATATACTTCAGCCCATACTTTCCTGAAATCAGAGCGACACCTAGCCCATTCTTTTTGTTTTTGCTTCAAGCGTGTTAGTATCACCGGTAAGGCAGTATGAGAACTCTTCTTCAAAAAATCCACGACATCAAGCCCATAATCCCCGTACAACCGCTCAATGCATCTTTGGTTCAGCACTATTAAATAGTCACAAATAAATTCATTAGCCCAAGTAAAAGATTAATAAACATACATATCAACATATATCACATCCAGATTTTATCAGATAACTACTTGCCTGATAAGTGTTCTCTAATACAAATTGGTGTCTCTATAGAGATTGTGTTGTTGTTGATCTTTTCCAGAAGAATTTCCACACTCTTAATGGTTGCACTCACAGACTCAAGTAACATGTCCAACTCAAACCTGAAACCATATAAGTTAGTTGATAGATCAGATGGAAGAAGTACAATTTTTATGGGAAGTTAGCAAAGAAACCCCACAATATTGTTCACACAAGTTTTGGGCAACTTAATGAAATTAGAAAGAAAGACTGAACCTAATAGAAAACAATCATGAACTAACCAATGTTATCGAAAGACTCATAATCTAAATATAGAAAGAAATACAGGAACCTAATGTATAGTATATACGTCTTACGTACCTATCATCCTCACATCGAAACAAGCTTTCTTCATACTGGTTTTTGCGCATGTGTTTGAATGAGTAATCCTCACTCCCCGATGTCCTAGATACCCAATGATCATTAAGTACCTTTCCACCAAGTGAATTTCTGTAGCTTGGAATCTGAACGGGATACTACGCAGGAGAAATATAACGATTTGATCATAGAGCACAAAATCGACGACGCTATATTGAAGTATTGTAGATAATATCATTAAGGTTCAAGAAGGGCTCACATCATCTGGCAGGCGACGATAACTTGGTGTACATTGTGCGCAGTCAGCAAGATCCAATTCATTTATTGCTTTGGCCATATGGTTGGTAGACAATATACTTTTTTGACTTCCAAGGTCTTGATCTCTTTCACGACCCCAATTATTTTCATAATTTTGAATCCCCTCGGTGTCTTCTACCTTAGGATATCCTGGCCATTGACCTTGATTAGCAAGGGATTCTGCAAATATTAACATAGTTGTACTCTCAGTAGGCGCTGAGCCAAGCAATAATAATTAAACAATGCAAATAAATAATGCTACATGTGATTCAAATACTCACTTCCCAGAGAATTACCAGCAGAGTAGGCCACAAGGTTCTCATCACCATCTTCTCGTTGATCAGAGAATTCAGTATACTCATCATGCTTACTCCGTTTTATTTTCTGTGGCAGGAAAGAGTCCATATCAACATCTCACCCAAACTTTGAACCATCAAGTTCTTAAACATATATTCTCTCATCTATTTTCTGTAAAATGTCTTAAACTCTATATGTATCTTGCTTTTAATATATCACTCTTAGAACAATAAGGGAAAGGATGTTATTACTTTCCATACCAAGCATGCATGGCCACAATAATGCAGGCTTTGTACCACGGACATCAATTAGAAACATCATAAACTACGTTGTGAGATATATGTGAATCTTTTAGAAAGAATGAATTAAGACAAACCTTCTCATAATGCTTTGGATGCATGGCATGAAATGGTGAATTTCTATCATGCGGTATTGTATTCCTTCTAAAAAGAGGGTTATTAACAGAAACTGATCCTCGAAAATCAGGTAAGAAATGAAAAAACTCTTCGAGCAGATCTTCATGGGCCTGGAACAATAGAGTAACCTGTAGAATAGATGATCATTAGAAAAAAAAACACAAGAAAATCGTAGGCAAATCAACACTATGCCCATTTACTACAATATACCTCTTGATAGACCTCGTTGATGGACTTGGTTGCCTTTCTATACATGTTCAAGATGTCTAGGAATTTTTTATATGCACGTTCATCACCTCCAAATCGCGCCTAGAGGAATGAATCTCGAGTAATGTTAACTGGTTATATCACGACTAAATTGGCATCTGATTTACTATATCAGATACATACCTTAATCTTGTTGACAAATTCGATAGCTACTTGGAAATCCACTGGCTTCTTAGGTTTTTCATCCTCGGGCTGAAGGGTAATTTTGTACCCCTTCGGTAAGAAAGTATTAAAACCCAAAAGCAAGTCGTCATAGCCCTTGAACAAATCTTTGATTCTTGTTATGACGCCATTAGTGTCAACTCTACAACCAACATGAGACTCAAAGAAATTAGAACACTTCCATCTATGAGAAGGCACACACTAAATGGAAGAGAGAAGAAGACATTTTACCTCTGAGCTTTGAAGTCCTTCATGACTCCAAGGAAAGTCTCATATTTTTCTTTATTGTCTTGAAACATATCCTTCACAGCTTTGAGATATGTCAAAGCAGCATCTGTTGTTAGCCCTACCGTAGTTCCTCCTCCACCACTCGTTGAAGGCCTTCCATTTCTGCGTTGCGCAAACATATATTAAGTAGCTTTTCGCATTTACGTCAAAAAAAAATTCCTTTTCCACTTCGAAGCTACAATAATTTTTCATAAGCCTATAGGGGTAACTAACCCAAGAACAATCATAGACCTCAAAGAGAAAACTCAACTCAACCTAGAAAAAAAAGAATAATTTCGTTAAAAGCCTACCATTTCTGCATTACACAAACATATCTCTAAACGCAACTACGTCGAAAAATCAGATTCATATTCCCTTTCAAAACTGCAGTAACTTTAATTAGCTTATAAGGGTAACTAACTAAACCAAGAACAATCATAGACCTCAAAGAGAAAACTCAACTCAACCTAGAAAAGAACAATAATGTCGTTAAAAGCCTACTATTTATACATTACACAAACATATCTCTAAACGCATCTATGTCGAAAAATCAAATTCATATTCCCCTTCAAAACTGAAGTAACTTTGATTATCCTATAAGGGTAAACTAACTAATTCAAGAACAATTATAGACCTGAAAGATAAAAAAAATTAAACTCAACCTAGAAAACAAACCATGAAAATTTCAAATCCCCACAAGCAAAACAAGCAATAAGAATAACTATCAACCTACACAATTATGAGTTCCGTACAAAAAAAAACATAGTCAAAAAGAAAATTTGAAATCAAAACAATAGAGAGAGAGCTTACGTTTCTCCTCGAGAGGAAACAGTAGGTCCTCGTATCTGTCCGTCAACGTAAACCTCTTCATCTCTAACCCTCTTCATCTCTTTGTAATATCAATTACAAAACACAAAGATTCAAGCTTCACCAAACTCAAGTACCCTGAAAAACAAACCAAGTTTAAATTCACAAATACAAAATGTCCCCCTCTCTTCACAACTAACACAACAAACCAAATCTATCGCCAAAAATCTAAACAACAACCATAAGAGAAACAAAAATCAAAAACATTCATGAAAGCTAAAAAAAACAAATTTCTTCTCTCCTTCTGAAAAAGAAGATAAAACCAACATAGAAGCAATAGAGAAGGAAGAGTGGATCACCAACGTGAGTTTACCGGAGAAAAAAAGATATGAATCTTCACAGAGAGACAAAAATATTGCTTCTGGTTTGTATCTCTCTCTTCATCTCTTTCTCTGTCTCTTATATCTCTCTATCTCTCTGATACGAATAGTTTTGAGAAGAGATTAGCCGAAAGAAAACCAAAAAGGCCAAAGGTTTGGAGCAACAGAGGGAAGAGAGCGAGAGAAGGAGGAACCTGAGATTGTGTCTTATGTATAGATTGGATTATATAAATGAGAACAAAGTGTGTTTGTGTTGTTAATAACAAATCTTGGCATGTACTTTCATGCATCTATAAGTAATGAAACCTTTTGGAGATGATAAGAGATTTGATTACAAATGGATTTTTTTCTAATTTCTACAGTCAAACTAGGGCATAATCCTATCAACAATACTCTCCGGATTAAAACATATGAGATTTCTTACCATTTTCTGTTTTTCTAATACCTTTTTTTTCGTAAACAAAAATTAATTTTCCTTATTTTAGTAGATTATGTTTTAATTGAAGATTTTTTCTTTATAATAATAACCTATATATTTAGGTTTATTTTTTTTAATTGATTATTAAAAAAAGTTGTTGTTTCTTTTTTCTTTGTTTTTGGTACAAAAATATCTTAATGAATCTAAAAACATTTGCTTTAGTTCGAGATTTTTAAATGATACAAATAATCTTAAAATTTACCATAGTTTTTGATATTTTCAAATCGACATATATCATGGTCATTTTTTCGGAAGCTTCTGCTATGTCAATAGATATATCGTGTTCTTTAACACGTTTTAAAGACAAAAACAAAGTTTATTATAATATGAAGCTTTAATTTCTATTAGCAATTCTTGAGAGTTATACTAAATTGTCACCCAACTTTTTTTACTACATAATGTTTACTTCTACGGACATTTTTTACGGTCTCCTTACTCGACTTGTTCGCTAATTAATGAAAACATATCAAATGATTATGATGAATGAATCACTATCATGTATCCAACGGTTTTTCGATAGATGATACACAAAAGAGTGAAGTTGTAATATTATAATTTTGAAGATCATGAGTTTCTAAATATTTAGTTCTATTGATTATATTTTGTATATAACAAAGATCCATGCTAGTATGAGATTTTTAACAACTAATATACAATGAGAAGTCCAAGACTCCAAGTGCATGTTCATCAAATCCAATCTTTAACATTGTTTTTACATATCAATGACGATTAATATGTTAGTAAGTGTTCCAACAACATTTTTATCATATAGTTGGAATTTTATTGATGATGTATGAAAGGTCTCAATCTATTTTCTTACATTATATTAAAGCTCACGTCTTTTCCTATATAGGTCTTTCGAAATAAAATATGACCGTATGTTTTCATATATTGATTAAGTTATTCCGTATACATAATGGGTAATGAATGAGACTTTATTTAAAAATTAACTTCTTTTGACAATATTTTGTAACAAAGATTCATACAATATAGAAGAGATTTTAAAGCATTGAACTTTAAAAAACATATGGTCGTATGTTTTCATATATAGCTTCAGCTAATTTGTATACCTAATGGGTAATGAATTAAACTTTTATCTAAATATTGAATTCTTGACGATATTTTGAAACAAAGACTCATATAAGTATGGATGAGAATTTTAAATACTAACAATAAGACGTCAATTTGTATGTTTAAGTCAAATATTTGACAATATTTTTATAGATCAATGACGATTTAATATACTAGTAAGTGTTCACAAAAGATTTGTTTTTATCGTATAACTATAGTTGTTATCCTATTGGTGATGTACTCAATCTCACATCGTTTTCCCTTTAAGTCGACTTTAAAAAAACATTTTCATCATATACTACTTCTATATCTAAATTAAGTTATTTGATATATATATATATATATATATATATATATATATATATATATAATGGACAACGAGTTGAAGATTTATCTAAATAATATTGAATAATTGTGACGATATTTTGTATATAACAAAAGTTTCATGTTAAAATGAATGAGATTTTTAACTACTAACAATAACAAGTCCAACTATACGTTCAAATCATATCTTTAACATTGTTTTACGTATAAATAACGATTTAATATGCTAGTAATTATTCTAATAATGTTTTATTATATAGTTGTTATCATATTGGTAATGTACAAAGAGACTCTTTTTTTTTTTTTTTTTTTTTTTGATAAACCCTATCGGCTGATCCGGTCGGCTTCGGTAGGAACGCACCGAAGTGGTACAGAGTGGACTTCTCCCGATCCAGGTAGAATAGACTCAATTTTTTTTTTTTTGTATTATACTCAATCTCACATTGTTTCCATACAAAGATCGACTTTTTTTTGCTAAATTGTAAATATTTCATAGATAATGAAAACAGTTTAGGTTACAATCAAGAGATTAGAAACCTATACACATGGTTTCATGGCAAAAAAGATAAAAACATGGAAGCATAAAAAGGTAATTAAACCAAGATTTCGGTCCATCGACTCAACCAAGCAATGAAGCTACGGGAACAAGATGAAGCGATGACGTTTCTGATGTCCTTCCCGGATGAGTTACAAAAGGAGAAGGGCGAAAGCAGATTGTAAAACACCATGATACGACAGACAATTAGCTCTAGAAGCCTTTCGCAGGAGACCCGAGACCAAGCCGTCAACGGCGAAAATCCAAATCATCGATCACATACTCTCCATGCGTCATGTGAGATCGATTCTTCATTTCAATCCATGAGCTTTCCTAGAAACAGAATCACACACGCCAATTTAAGAAAAAGGTGCAAGCTCCCTCTACCAAGCTCATCCTCGAAGTCAGCAGCGCAGAGCAAAATAAGACCATTCAAAACCACACCTTAAGCCGTTAGCCCTACTTGCTCCTCTAAAGCACAATCAAGCCGCAAGGAAGAGGCGAGTACGCAAAGCAAAGCAATCTTCAAACAAGAGCAATAACAATAGGAAGCCACAACAGAGAACATGCCTTGAACTAAACCAAATAATTGATATACAAGCAGAGTTCTCAAAAGAAGAGGAGAAGTAGCTACCACCGATAACTGAAACCTCAACTTATCAAACACCACCGCAGCTACACAAAGGAGCAAATGAGCAACCGATTCGACGAGGGAACTTGACCAGCCACGAGAAAACACGCTCCTAATAATCCTGCTGCTGTCCTCAAACAGAAGATGCCAACAGAGACATGAAACTCCAAAAATCAAGGCTCAACGAAAGAGAAGAGACAAAAAAACATCCAATAGTAGCCATGCTCTGAAAACCTATGCGAAGGAGGGCCAGAAAGGAAAGGCCGAGGTATCAAGAGCTCAAACGTCGATTGAAACACCAACCAAGGCTGGGAAACCATCCACAGAGCCAATGAAAGCCTGTCGATTCAAACACCAACACACGAAATCGACACGTACAGAGTGGACAGAGGCTTCAGGCGTGTGGGAGTAAGCTGTCCTCAAAGCGAACAACCCGACACATAGAAACCCATGACTCCGACAGACAATAGCCGAAACACAGCGGTTAGACCAAGAGAGATCTTGGAAAAAATGAGACCGAGCAAAGAGGAGGTACGACACCATGGCACAGCCTAGGGAAGCACGCTCGACCGCTGGAAACACCAGGAAGAAGGCGATCTAAAATAGATCTACAAACATATAAGCTTGCTCCGCCGCTTAAGATGCGAGACGCTAGGACCGAAAAATCAGAGCCTTCACCTTGGTCCATCACCGTCTACAGGCAGTGGAGGTAGAGAGCAGGGGATTTTAGCCACCGGAAAACGGCCATCGCGCACGGCGGACCTCCGACACTCGCCATGAGAAACAGACTTTATTTTTGATCGTATGTTTTCCTATGACATTTACGTTATTTAGTTTAGATAATGGGTAAAGGGTTGAATCTTTATTGTAGAATTTATTTTTACCTAATTAGGTATATATGATAAGAATATAAATGTGGTTAACTAAAACAATTGATAACAACGAATCTGTAAAAATTTCTACGGTCAAATTAGGGCATAATCCTATCAACACTACTTTCGGGATTAAAACATGTGAGATTTCTTACCATATTATGTTTTTCTTATACTTTCTGTAAAGAAAATTTAAATTTTCTTATTTTTAGTAGATTAGGTTTTAATTAAATGTTTTCTTTATAAAAATATCCAATATAGTTAGGCTTATGTTTTTTTAAAAAAAAAATTGATTGCGAAACAAAGTTATTGTTTTTTTTCTTCTTTGTTTGTGGTACAAAGATCTTAACGAATCTAAAAATATTTGGTTTAATGCAGAATTTCTGAATGATACAAAAAATCTTAAAATTTACAATAGTTTTTAATATTTTCATATCGACATAGCATGGTCATTTTTCTGAAGCTTTCGCTATGTCAACATGATATATTATGTTCTTTGACACATTTTGGATACAAAACAAACTTTTTTCTAATGTGAAGTTTTCGTTTCTATTATCAATTTTTAAGAGTTATATTTTAGTGTCACCAACCTTTAATATGCTGATAAAGGGTCTTTTATCATATGATTCCC
The DNA here is from genome assembly GCA_019202805.1 of Arabidopsis suecica. NCBI lineage: Eukaryota > Viridiplantae > Streptophyta > Magnoliopsida > Brassicales > Brassicaceae > Arabidopsis > Arabidopsis suecica. The sequence goes on from CM032906.1 coordinate 2,747,597, forward strand.
AAGATTCTAATATCACCATCTGACACCAAACTACCTTCCAAAATACGACGCCGCTAGTGTTCGATTGCTTTTGGTTTTGCTATCGACAAGAGCCAAAAAATAATCACTTGCTTTTGGTTTTGCTATCGACAAGAGCCAAAAAATAATCACTCAGTGAAGTTGGACTATATTTGCCAAGGTTCGTTTTCTCGCATGAACAACTTTATGTTGTTTTCACAAAGGTAACTTAAAAAAAAAATGACTAAAAATGCTTATTCTATACAAAAATGTCAAATTATGAGACAAACCATGAATGTAGTGTTCAAAGAGGTGAAATAACTTCTCTTTAATTTAAAAATTATTTCTTTTCTATTGGTGATGTAGCGTCAATCTATTTTTACGTTTTACACAATCTCATGTTCTTTTCTATATAGGTCGACTTTTAACAAAAACTTGGTCATGTAATTCCATACTAGATCTTGACCCGCACATACGTGCGGGGTTTCATATTTTTTAAAAAAATCTAACAAATTTTAATTCAATATAGATTATTTCGTTGTTTCTATGATATATATTTTAGTGTATTAGATCTGGATTCACACCTACGTGCAGAGATATTTTTTATAGAAATTGTTATATAGATTTTAAAAATATAAAATATTTTGTTGTGTTAGTGAACTTTATAATAGTATAAATATTATAAAATTAGAGTAATGAACGAAATTCAGTTGCGTTAGTGCATAGTTATATTTTAAGATCCTGACCTATACGTACGTGCGAAATTATATTTAAGATAAAACTAAGATATAATTTAGTTGCAAAAGTTAAATGATGTTACTTTTTTTATTTTCTAAACTAATCAAAACATTTCTAATAGTTTGATTACATGTGTTAAATAGGATATAGATTCGGTTTGAGTTTGGTTATTTCATGTATATTAGCTAGGCGTAACTATTTTGGAACGGGAAACCTATCCCGTCTTGTATATGTCATAAATTCTTAGTCCCATAACCCGTATCGTATACATGAAATAAAAATATGACGGTCCAGTATCCGGCATAAATAGAATATGTGTAACTGAAAACGTACGTACAGTATGTAAACAAATTTATTTTATATAGTGCTCATAACCCGAACTCATACCAGTTGGGTATTTAGTTTGATTTTTAATTTATGTTCCCCTCCTATCCCGTCTCGTAATTCTAATTCTCATTTCATTCCATTAAAATCATGTTCCAAATTCTTGTTTGCTTACTTTTAAATACCATACAATACATACTGTGAGTTTTGCAGATTAATATATATGCTGCTAAAGTTACAAATATATTTTAACAAATTTATTAATGTTTCTTTCCTTAGCTAAATTTTGCATATTCTTCTTTTTATTGTTTAATCATAATTAATTTGATTTTTGGACTAAAAATAAAAATTTGAAATACATCTCTAAAAGGGATATGCTATTGCTGCATAATTTGTTTTGAATTCAAAATATATAATTAGTTTACATTATTTGAAAACTGTGTGCAATATATTAGGGATTTATTTAAGGAAGATCCGGTTGAAAAACAAAAAATAAAACGCAAAATAATTTAGAAATTAATATATACAATCTATTGTTTAGATATTTATCAAACTTGCTCTAAACGAAGGCTATAATGATAATTACTTTAAATTTATTATTATTTGAGTTTATTTCATAGTAAATATAAATAGTTTTTGATATCTAATATCGTATTTTAGAAATTGTGAAATAAAATTTGTGAAAATATTATAACAAAACTGAATCTTAAAATATTTGTATTTAATTTTCTTATGAAATTTTAAATTCAATTTTAAAGTCCTCCATTGATAATCTTTTAAACGATAGTGTTTTTAATTTTGAAATAAAATGATATTATTTTTCTTTTTATTTTTGATATAGAATAGTCTATTACGATTGGTTTAGATAAAATCTTAGTTGGATATCAAATCTTAGTTTTTCAATTCTCATTGGTTAACATTTTTTTAAAAATTAATTTCAAATTTTTGTTTATAATTAATAGGAGAGAGAAAGTTAGTTTAATTTTTTGGAAATTAATAATTATTTAAAAGAATTAAACTATTTTTAATTTAAATATATTAATTTTGTGATTACTATTGTACCCTTAATGAAGTTATTTAAAAACACTAAAAACTAATGGCAATCTTTGTAATATCTTACACTTTATAAGGTTATTTAAGTTAGAATGATTCCCAATTAATAATATAGATGTAGTTTAAGTTATTTAATATATTTAGTGGATAACGAGGTGAACATTTATCTAGAAATTGAATCATTTTGAGAATATTTTATATATAACAAAGATTCATGCTAAGTATGGATGAAATTTTTAACTACTAACAATAACAAGGCCATGTGTACGTCAAAATCAGATTTTCTACTTTGTTTTTACATATAAATGACGATTTAATATGCTAGTAGGTGGTCTGATAAAGGTTTTATTAAATAGTTGGTATCCTAGTACGGTAATGTACTAATGAGACTCTCAATCTATGCATTATATTCAAATTTTGTCTTTTCCTATATATGTCAATTTAAAAAATATTTTGTCATAAGAGTAACAAGTTGATCATTTATTTAAACATTGAATTACTTCGACTATATTTTGTTAAAAAGATTCATACTAGACTAGTATGAAATTGTTAACTACTCATAATGAGAAGTCAAAGTGTATATTCAAATAAAATATCAATTTAACTCTAATTTTTACATATCAAATAATGGTTTTATATGCTAGTAATTAAGTGGTAAGTCAATAATTTTTTTTTTTTTTTATCATATTGGTGATGTATGAAGGGTATCAATCTATTTAATACATTATACTCAATCCCAAGTTCTTTTTTATATATGTCGACTTAAAAAAATTGGTCTTATGATTTCATAGATAGGTTAAGTTATTTGATATATATAGTGGATAACAAGTTGAAGTTTTATCTAAAAATTAAATTCTTTTAATGATATTTTGTTTATAACAATGTGATTCATGCTAGTATGAATGGGATTTTAACTACTAACAATAATAAGTTCAAGTGTATGTTCAAATCAAAATTTTAACATTTATTTTACATATCAATGGCAATTTAAATATGCTAGTAAGTGTTTTGATAATGATTTTATTATAGAATTGTTATCCTATTGGGAATGTTTGAAGGGCTTCAATTGATTTTTGCATTATATTTAGTCTCACATCATTTCTTTGCATAAATCTACTTCAAAAAACATATCTTCGTATGTTTCTATACGTAAATTACGTTATTTGGTTTCCATAATGAACAATGACTAGCACTTTTATTGTAAAAATTAAAATTTTTCTACTTAATTAGCCAATTAGGTATACTTTTTTTTTTTGACAAACACCTAATTAGGTATGCATGACAAGAATATAAATGAGGTTAGCTAAATGAATTGATCACGGTGAATGTGCTGAAATTTGTATGATTATAAAGTCAAGTTTACCCGACCAACGGCTATCAAGTCCATGATATGTAACTCATCTTTACCAATCGAGCTAGGCTCTAGGATCCTTATCTCTAAACAATTCTCTCAAGAAACTTTGGTTAAACAAAATCCTATTTTTAATATATATTTGTGTTGTAAACAACTTGTATATGCAGATTAAAACTCGAGTTGTAACACAATAATGCAAAAACACAATTACTAGATTATAAGGTTTTGTCAAATGAGATCCGATCATTTTTCATGTAATATGTCTAGTTTTCTTTTTATTATGGCATGTGTGCGATATGATATTTTTATTATTTTGTTTTAGAATATTCAATTATGACAAATATATATATATATATATATATATATATATATATATATATATTCATGCTATGTAACTCACATATACCATTTAAGGCACATATACTTCCCAAAAGAGACAAGTCCTCGCAGCTTTAGATTTTATTAACATTGGTGTTTATGAATTTAGATTATTTATTTTGGAGAATGCCTCCTAGAGAAAAAAATTAACCCCTTTTTTAGATTATCTGAATTTTTATAAAAAAATTGAATGATAAAAATTAGTAACGGCTTAGAACAAACTGCCAAATATCTTTAAAAACATGGGTTTTGTGCAAAAAAAGAACCTCAAAGTCGCCAATTTTTGCAACTTTACCCTCCATTTCCAAAAAATACAAAATAATCCTATGAAGTCAAAAATAATAAGCAATATAGCCATTATACATACATTGTAAATGTTTTCACGATCACATATATTTTATTGTTAAAAGTTTAAAGGGAAAATTGAACTTCTCGTCGCGAGGGTTCGATTTGATATATTATTGACCAAAATTTTGAGAACTTGACAATAACGAAAAAAGTTATATTGCGTATTATTTTTGACTTCATAGAACTATTCTGCATTTTTTGGAGGTTGAGGAGGGTAAAGTTGCAAAAATTGTTGACTTTAAGAGTTTTTTTCCACAAAACTCTTAAAACATGCAATAGAATTAAGCATGGAAGATGCGACGAAGGTCAACTTTTACCCCTTACAACCGTTTTTTTTTAAGTCATCGACTAACCTGCCATATATATGGATTGTGGAAGTGCTAAAGTCTTTTCTCGAGATTAGGAAAGTGTTTTTGTGAATCGGAATGTGTGTCTTTTCTTAAGGGGTGTCAAAAGACAACAACATAGTTTAACTCCTTTGCATCAAAATTAAAAACTTTGATACGGGTGATGGACAACATGGTGTTGCACTACAGCACTAGGAACCGGTCAACTCTTTCCATATAGATTATATAGTAAGACTAAATTTTATTTGCCGAACTAATCTTACATATTATAAAGTTTCTTTCAAAGAATTTTGGGCTGATCCCATAATTTGGTTTGCAAAAGCTGGTGAAAACATTGAGGTATTTTTAGCAGATGGGGACAAAATTGATGGAACAATGTTGTTGCAAATAATAGAACAGATTCAACGATCCACATGTATAAAGCCAATGGATGTCCTTGTATATCATACTTCGGCTCTAACAAATTTGATGGAACAGTCTTGTTGATTGATGGAATATTCTTTCATTTGTTGCCTCTTTGTCAGTGTTTCTCAGAATTTTAAGGACATCTTCCAATAGGTGTTGTTTTTATGTGTTAGCCCAATCATACTAAGTGTACTCTACATTTTAATCATGTTCCCATGCAGAGCGCTTTAATCATGTAACCATATGAAATTCTCTAACAGAGAATCTCATAGGCTGTCATGGACGTAGGTAGTGTACAATTATGGGGGTCAATTGACACCCATGGAAGATGGAATTTTAGAAACTAGTTTTTTTTTTTATTAATTATTCTAAATTGACTCTATTACAAATCAAAATTGACCTCTATCAAATTTTAATTTAATAGCAAACCACTAAATATGTATATACACTAGAAAATGTTAGTTCAATAAAAACTCATTACAACTAAATGCCCATATATATATAAAGTTAAAACATGTCCATTAAAATGAATTCAATCTAATTATCTCTATTCTCTAGTTATTTATGACCTTGTTTTTTTAGTTCACCATTATCCATTGAAAATCACATTAAAAATAAAATTCAAGATAAAAATTTATACACACTATATTTCAAGTAGATGTTTTGATGATTTTGTTGGTGTATTGATGGGATACAATCATCTTTTGGTTTATCGATTTTTGATTCTTTGCATTGGGACTGCAATAGGTGAAATATGTTTCTTTACAATAAATATTGTGAAAACGATCTCATGTAATCGTATAGTTGATATCTTTTTTAAGTGATTGTCTATTTTTTTCGAAAAAATATATTTAACATTGTGGCAAGCGAAACAATAATAAACCGATTACAAAATATGTCTATGATACATCTTTAGAAATATATTTTTGTTGATATTTTTAAGTTTCCTCACAAAGTTAATATAATTTTTCTTTTCAATTTTTTTTACCCTAATAAACAATGTTTTTGTCTCTGTATGCTATTCTCTAAAATGAAATCAAAGCTCATTCTATTTCAATGTGGTTAATCTTCTAGTCATCAAACAATGAATCATCTTCCTAGATAAAGTTAACCCTCTTGATATAGCTTTCAAAACAGGTCGTAAAAATAACTCTTTGATCATCTGGAACTCTGCATCGGAGAGGATGCCTTTGACTTTGACTTCTCTGCATCGGAGAGAATTATTTATGTGATATATTACATTAATTTATCCGAAAAGAATAGTAACAACGGGCGTTTGGTCTAGTGGTATGATTCTCGCTTAGGGTGCGAGAGGTCCCGAGTTCAATTCTCGGAACGCCCCCATCTATTTTTATACCTTTTTTATATATTAAACTCCTAATGGGCCAGGTATTATCTATATTTCATAGAGGCCCAGTAAGAAGCAAGGTGATCTCATGTATAAGATCTTTAAGGCTTGGCTTTGGAAAATGCTCGGTCTAAATATTTTGAACGATCCATTTAGAAATCCTAAGAACCATATTAGGCAATAATCAAGATTTTATCACAAAAGAACATCAACTAATCCTTCTTTGATTTTGTCTCATATACACTTTTTTGTCTTCTTCCTCTTATTGCAACTATCGTAAAATAATACTCCCTCCGTTTTCGAATAGTTGTCATTTTAGAGAAATTTTTTTGTTTTTAATTAGTTGTCGTTTTCAGTTTTCGATGCAAAATTTATTACTTTTTTATTTTTTATATTTATTTTTATTATGCAACTTGATTTACTATTGGTTAAATTATGTTTAGGTAGATAATTAATGATATTTTTATATTGAAAAACTAACAATATTAATAGTTTCTTAATTTGTGTGCATATAGTTAAAACGACAACTATTCGAAAACGGAAGGAATAATTCTCAAGAAACAAACAAAATTGGACTTTAAAGAATTTTGGATAAAACACAAAAAAAGTGGAATTATATTACAACTGATTCGTCATCATCTATAAGACAATAAATAAAAATATTTTAAAAAAATTCCGTTATGAGACACTACAATACATATTTAGAACAGAGAGAGCTTATATAACAACACAGAGGAATTGATACAAAAAAGAAAGAGACTTTGTTTGAGAGATGGTTTTATCTGGTCTGGAAGTTGAGAGTTCTGATGCAGAATGCGAAGATGAAGGCGAAGAAGACGGTGAAGGCGATGAGTACAGCCGCGACTGGTCCCATAAAGTCAGATTGGAAACCATAATGGTCCTCAATGTATTGCTTAACGGTTAAGCCAGGAGCACCACCAAGGACTTGGATAGGTGTCTCAACATCACCGTACTGCGACACGATCAATCCATACACGGTCCAAGCGACAGGGCAGATCCAGTAGTACCAAATCCACCATTTTGGGATTTTGGGTCTTGGAATGAAGAAGCCAGAGAAGAGGTTGAAAATACCGTAAAACGCTGAGGCGAAAATCGAAGCGACTTGTTGGTTTGGTGTGAGGGAAACAGTCATCATGCCGTAGTAAGTCCAGTAGAGGAATGAGAAGTAGCTAACAAAGACGAACCAGAAGAACTTTTCGGCTTTCCACTCGAAACCAACCATGGCATAGACGATGAGTGAGTAGTAAACGGTCTGAATAAGGACATAGGGAAGCTCACAAGTGACTTGAGAGATGGCATATGGCATAGCTGAGTACATTCCCGCTGCTCTTTCTCTGTAGAACACAGTTCTTTCCACTGCAACCATCGGTTGTACTGTTGAACAGTTGTTGATTCCCACGAAAATAACCGCGGCGTACAATGCTCCTATAACCATTGTTAAGTCCCCTGCGTTCGACCTGTTACCTCCGATTTGCCAGAAGACAGTACCAATCAAGAGAGATGTTGCCAATGTGAAAATGAACCGGACAAGATTGTAGTCTGGAGATCTCCAATACGTCCACCATTGCTTCCATAAGCATGATTTGAACTGTCCCCATGTGTTTTGTGAGAATTGTGTAGCAAAGTAAAGATCTGATGCTCCTGCTGGTGGTACACTTAGTTCTTTTACCAATGCTTTGTTTCGCCTGCACAGTTATGTATTCATTAGTACTATTACTTAATCAATCAATCAGATGCAATGAGCCTTGGAAAAGAAGGAACTTAAACTTACTGGTGTAATGCGGATTGATTGTATAACTCAGCAAAGTCAACACCTAGCTTAAGCTCAGCGGCGAGTGAGCTAGCTTCGAGCATCCAAGTGGCCGGGTTATACTTTGCTGGAATCTTGGGCACTCCGGGGAAAGATTCGAAGTACTCAACCACCTTGTGAGAGTTTTGACCCAATGGACCAGCGTAAATCACTTGTCCTCCTCTCTTCATCAGCATCAATTCATCAAATGCTTCAAAGATATCAATGCTAGGCTGATGAATGGTGCAGACCACGGTTCTTCCAGTGTCCACTGTGTTCCTTACCGCCCTCATCACAATAGCCGCTGCTCTAGCGTCTAGCCCTGAAGTTGGCTCATCCATAAAGATGATGGAAGGGTTGGCTACAAGCTCCACCGCGATTGTCAGTCTCTTTCTCTGCTCCGTGGAAAGCCCCGTGACACCCGGTAAACCAACAATGGAGTCCCTAAGACTGTCCAGCTCTACCAATTCCATCACTTGATCCACAAACATCATTTTTTCATCTTTGCCGACTTCTTTAGGAAGACGAAGGAAAGCAGAGAAAATCAGAGATTCTCTGACTGTGACTTGCGGGGAGTGAATATCGGTCTGCTCACAATATCCTGAGATTCTAGCAAATGTCTCTTGAACCTTTGGGAATCCTGATATTCTCACATCTCCTTCAATGTATCCTCCTGTTTTCCTTCCGGCCAAAACGTCCATAAGCGTAGTCTTACCGGCACCACTCACTCCCATAAGTGCAGTCAAAACTCCGGGCCTAAATGCACCAGTCACACCTTTAAGCAGTTGCAGTCTGGTTTCTGTAACTCCTTGGTCTCTCATTTCCTATACCATCAAAACATATATATTTAGTTCAAGTGTTTCTCATTTGGTTTGGTGTAAAGATTCAAGTGAAGATAGTTACTTACCGCAGGCATGTCAACAAAGTATTTGACGTCGTCAAAGGACATAGCTAAAGGAGAGAAAGGAAGAACCATTCCTTTCTTATTGCCTGCACCACCTGATGCTTCAGCCGCAGAGTCCCTACTCATTCTCCCCATTGCGACCTCTCCTCCTGATAGCAGGGACCAGAATGAGACAAAAGAGTACATGACAAACAAAACATCTAAGCAGATTAAGATATGTGTTTACTTACTTCTGTTCCCATCTGCAGTAGACAACGATCTACGCATTGGATCTTTTCCCTGATCAGCGTCTTCATTTTCTTCTTCTGGAAGTAAACCTGCCTTCTTTCCAAGAGCTGTAGTTTCAAAGGTACATTATTAGTAGTCTATTGTTTTAGCTTTTGTAAAACGGGTGATGCAACACGAGAACTTACGGTTGAGATGGGTAAGTGCCACGGTGAATAGAAGGTTGAAGAGGGCTGTGAAACCAAGCAAGGCTCCAACTGCAATCCAGTACCAGTTTTTTTGATGGTAGACATCCCAAGTATTAAGCACCATAGTTCCAAGCCTTATTGTACTGTTAGAAGAAGCCTGTAGTTTTGAAAAAATATGACTCAGAGACGCTTAACTATGATATATGTTTGTAAAATGCAGAATAAAGAAGTAAGCCACTTACCATTTTGTTCATCCATCTGGGAGCAAACATCTCATTGACGACTAGACCGTTGAAAGCATAGGTGAGAGGAGATACCCAGTAAGCCCAACCCCACCAGTCAGGAATCTCTCTTTTCGGAAGAAGGAAGCCTCCGAGCAAGAACACAAGAAGTAGAGTAAGAGCACCACCAGTATTAGCAATCATCATGGTTCTGCACACAGAAGCAATCAACCTAAAGAGGGATGCAGCCATTTGTTGAATCAGAAACACCAGGAGAAACTGCTTGAAGAAGCGGCCGGCGTCAGGTGCAAAACCGATGGAGTAATAAGTGACCACCATCCATGCCGTCGATTCTATTATTGAGCTCGGAATCCCAAGCAAGAAAGTGGGAAGTGAGAAGGTCCAGGATGGATAAAACAAGAGATCCCTCTGTTTGTAGAACACAGGGAGTCTCGAAACCATCATAGCCATCTCTGCAAACCCATTAAACATGTTGATGATCATTCCAAAAAGCAATGCTCCGATGTAGAGGTTAGCATCACCCTCGTTTCTTGTGTTCATTTCGGTTCTGAGGAAGAGTGTCGACGTGATTGCAGCGATGATGATGATCTGGACAGTCTTGAAAATGTAGAAGAACGAGTTTCGCTGCATAAGCAGCCATTCTTTGTCCCAACAGCTCTTGAGAAGCTCCCTCTTTGAGACAGAGTACTTATCGAACACAAGAGCCGCTTTGTGGCCGCGAGACTTATCGAACGGTACCGCAAGTTCGTTAGAAATCTGCGTCCCAACATGGAAACTCTTGTATCTACTGGCAAACTCTGAAACCGGAATGTAGCGATAAGGTCTGTTCGGGTTCACCCAGTACTGTTCTTGATCTTTCTTGGAAGTGACCTCTTGCAAGAAATCAGCTGTTCCTTTTCTCTCAGGACACTTGAACCCAAAGCTCTCAAAGAACTCAAGAATGTTGTCCCTCGGTCCTTGGTACACGATCTGACCTTCCGACAACAAAATGATGTCATCGAATAAATCAAATGTCTCAGGAGCAGGCTGGAGAAGAGACATGAGCACCGTGGCTTCATTGAGGTGAACAATTTGTTGCAGACACTTGACGATTTGAAAAGTGGTGGAACTGTCAAGACCAGTGGATATTTCGTCCATGAAGAGTGTCTTAGTAGGTCCAACAATCATCTCACCAGTTGTGACACGTTTCTTCTGACCTCCGGAGATACCTCTCATCATGTCATCTCCAACTATTGTGTCTTTGCAAATGTCAAGCCCCAAAATCTGTTACACGGCCAAAGTTAGTGTTATACAATAAAGTCTTAAAAGACTAAAACTTGATGAACTTGACAAAAGATTGTCTAAAAGACTAAAACATTTAGAATATGGAAAACTATATAGATTACATTTTTACTACATATATAACTTTTTTTTTTTTTGATGAAAATTCTACATATATAACTAAAAAAGTAAATTTATATGAAACACACAAAAAGTATCGGTTCGGTTCTGGATTTTAAAATAATGAAACCAAACGGTTTATAAATAAATTTTGGCTCGGCTTCGGTTCGGTTTAATCCGATTCGATTTTATGGTTGCCTACTAGGCTACTACTAACACTCTTGAAACAAAAACTACAAGTCTACAAGTTGAGCAAAGTTATAAAAAGAGAGATACTCACTTTGAGAGTATAATCAGTAACGATACTGCTCTTAACACCTTGAGCAGCCGAAGCTTTCATGAAGAGATCAACATCGGCTTCCGGGAATATCCCAGCGTCCTTTTCTCTCCTTGCAAGCTCATTCAACAGATCTACAACAAGAAGAATCAAACCATTCAACAAAACTGAATCTTGGAAATTAAAAATGATTAAAGATTGAATCTTTTACTTACCATAACGAGTACCAACACCTTGACACCTAGCAGAGAAATCAAGAGTCTCCTTAACAGTCATGATACCAACATGAAGATCGTTCTGACTAATGTAAGCAGAGGTCTTTCTTGGCACAAACTCGTCGAGACGGTAACCATTGTAAGTAATATCACCACTAACTTGAAGGGCCTTATCGAGTTTACCAGCTAAAGCCAACAGAAGCGTGGTCTTACCAGAAGAAGGAGGACCCAACAAAAGTGTCATCCTTCCAGGTTTAAGAACCCCAGAGATATCTTTAAGTATCGTAAGCTGAGCTTTCTTAGCAAATTGAATACCAATCAGACCTAAAGCTGATTCTCCCATATTCCTCACAACATTCAAAAGTGTAGGAAGAGATCTATTACCAGTGTAACAATCAGCTTTAATCGTCAAATGCTCGTACCTGACTTCAACTGTTGGTAGTTTGATACCAACTCTATCGATTCTGTTTCTTAGCTTAGTCAAGATTCTTTCATTATCTTGCTCAGCTACTTTGAAAACCATGTCAATGAACTTCTGACGATCTTCACCATCAAGCTTGGTTACATCAACTTCTTTGCTCATGAGCTGGTTACCGTAAACATCGTCTTCAACAACAGCGTTCATGAGAGTTGTTCGGAGACGACTGTAAGTTGGTAGCTTCTCAATGGCTGCCCATTTAAGAGCTTCTTCATCGTCGTTGACTGATTGTGTTCTTCTTGAACCTGATGAGAAGATATCTTCAAAGTTTCTACTTGCTCTGCTTACACTTCTACTTATGCTTCTTCTCATACTCCCACCACCTCCTAATGGAGGAAGATTTGGATTGTAATCCATCTCTCCCCAAAAAGTTTGTGTCTTTTGATCAAAGTTTGAGTCTTTTGATCAAAGTTTGAGACTTTGGATCTAATCTTGTGAGAATTTGGTTGGAAGATACAGAGAAGAGAGAGGGAAGAGGATTGATGATGAATGAAGAGAAGAGGGAGAGATTAGAAAAAGGATAAATAGGGAGTGAGGAAGGAACATCAAGGAGGACTTTTCTTTGTGTTGACTATTCTTTACTTAGTTGAAATAATCAAAAATAATAAAAAGTCTTGTTTTTTTATGTGCAAGATGGCTAAAATATTCAAATGCGACGGCTGTTTTACGTTGTTTTTTTAATTTCAAAAGATATTTTTTTGAATAATAATGCGACGGCTCTTTAACGTTGGTTATTTTATTACAAAGATATTATGTAATAATTGAAGTGTTTTGAACATTTCATATTCAAAGTCAATAACGATGACCCCATTTAGTTATCGTCGCTACTACTAGTGGAGATATGGTTATATGAAAAGTCTTTCTTGTGTACTTGATTTTATTGGTAAGAAAAGAAAGAAAGACCGTCACTGTGTTCTGGAAAGTGAGAAGTTGTTGATCAAGTCACATTCACATTTCAATTCAACACATATGTGAAGGATGGTTCGTTTATAAGTCTTTGTGATCTGGAATATGAGAAGTTGCGGAGGAAGAAGCCAATTCACATACCCGGAATTAAGTTTATAGTGACAACTCCCCAATGTTGTTATGATAAGAAGACTCCATTGACTTGGTTTTAAACTCTGCGTTTGGCTTCTCTCAACTAATCTTGATTAGTGTTCTGCAATTTCGTATTAACGAATCTCTAATTCATTGCTTCATACAGCAAATTCCCTTTCTCTGAGCTCTTCTTAGCTTATTGAACATTGCTCTATAGGTAGGTTTCTTTGTCAATTAAGCTCTCATTTTATCGCTCTTCATTCTTCTTGAGATAGGCTGTCTCCTTCAGTCTGCAGTTTATCCACCAAGCTTTCATTTGCATTTGACGACTCACCGATTTTTTCAAGAGGACAAACCTCCATTGCTCTGAGGCTTTTTGTTTTCTAAAGCAACATTCTTTGGCTCGACCTTTTTGTCCAACAAGCTTTCTTTCAGTTTTATGCTTTCAGATCCCAACTGTTCTCAATACTCTCCTCAACACGATTCTAAGCTGCCAACGCATGTTTGAGTTTGGCATTGCCTTAATTTTTCAATTTTTCAGTAGATAATGAAGAGCTCTAGCTTCACCATTCTTAATCATTGCTACTTGCTGATTAGCTCTCCTAAAATCCTCCTGAATCTGATTCAGTTGAGCTGGTAACTCAGATTCCTTCCTTCACCGTTATCGCGCTTTCTGAAAATGCCAAAAGCAATATGATGATCAATAATAGTCTACCAAATTGGCATCAGATTAGTTCGCATCGGTGTTGGCAGTTTGCTACAAGAAGTCTTCTCCATCGAACCAGATGAACCACAATGTCACAGTCAAAGCAATGAACAGTAATTAAACAGACAAACCGTCATCTCCATTTAATTGAATCTTTGGATCGATTAACTGCAAACACAAGCTTAAAAGTTAAAAACTCACTAAACTTAAACCACTATTCAAACAATTTATAGCCTTAGCTTACAATAAACCACTATCCAACTACTTGAACTAAGATCCATCTCAATTTAAAGCTCTAATTATCAATAACAAGATCATTAAACAGATAATAAGCATCTAAATGAACATAGGTACTTCTATAATAATCCAAAAACACATTTTTTCCACCATACATCTGCTGATCACAAACATGTTATTAGCTTTCATTGATTCTTAGCTTAAAACTACATATTCATCAGAGACACACACACAAAGTCAAAACCCAAAGAATTCAGTTCAAACTAAATTGGCTTAACCAGAGATGTCAATAGTCTTAACTTGAATATGAAGTGTTTGAACATTTCATATTCAAAGTCAATAACAATGACCCCATTTAGTTACACTAGTGGATATATGGTTAAATGAAAAGTCTTTCTTGTGTACTTTATTCTTTTCTACATTTTGTTGGGTTTAAGTCATTGTGTTCTGGAAAGTGAGAAGTTGTTGATGAAGTCACATTCACACACATTCAATTCAACACAACATTCGTGGAAGATGGTTCGTTTTAAGTCATTGAGTTCTGGAACATGAGAAATTGCGGATGAAGAAGCCATGAACATACCCGGAATTAAGAAGTTATAGTGACAACTCCTCAATGTTGTTATGTTAAGAAGACTCCATTGACTTGGTTTTAAACTCTGCGTTTGGCTTCTTTCTCAACTAATCTTGATTAGTGCTCTGCAGTCTGGTATTAACAATCTCTAATTCATTGCTTCAGACAGCAAAATCCCTTTTTCTGAGCTCTTCTCAGCATCTTGAATGTTCCACAGGTTGGTTTCATTGTCCATTAAGCTCTCATTTTCCGATAACAACTCTTCATTCTTCTTTAGATAGGCTATATCCTTTAGTCTGCAGTTTATCCACCAAGCTTTCACTTACCTTTGATGACTCATCGAGTTTTTCAAAAGAACAAACCTCCATTGCTCTGAGCTATCTGTTTTTCACTGTTTCCCAAATAGTCGTATAGAATTGACAAACTCATTTTGGGTATCTTCTTATCTCAGTCTTCAAGAATTTTTCAATAGTTTTCATTTGTATCTATTGCAGCCACCTTATAACTTTTAATCTGGGCTCCACAATGTTCAAGCTATGGTTGACATCTCAAGAGCTTCTCCCTTTGCTTCCCTTGCTTTAAAAAATACTTACTTGCAAATCCAAAGTTAATTTTTCCATAGCTTTGTTGCTTTTATCTTCTTCTTCTTCTTTCAGTTTTTCCAACTCAGTTGCAAGTTCCATATGGCTTTTCTTCCAAGAGTTTTCGTTTTTGTGAATTGCGTTAATTCCCCATTGTTCTCACTACTCTCCTCGAAACGATGCTAAGCTGACAATCCCTGTCTGAGTTCGTCATTGGCTTACTTTGTCAAGAGCTCTACCTTTATCTT